>OX465439.1:3368013-6355831 GCA_950005045.1 Agrotis exclamationis | reverse complement strand
TGTAGGAGAATTTTATAAGTAGGTTTCATTGTGAAAACCTCCTTTTGTAGCTGGCCGTTTAGAATGAGTACGAAAAAAAGTAAATTGTCTTTATAACGGATGTTTTTATGATTGCCGAAGTCTTAGGTATTTTCGTTACGGAATTTCTTGATTCGGACGCCGCGCTCAGTGCCCGCGATAAAAGCTATGCAATTGCTTAAAAATACATGTCCTTTATTTTTTCAAAACTCATTTTTTATTTTATTTATGCCTATATCAGTTACTAAAGATTGCTTACAATCTCTGATAAATGAAAACCAGTTTCAAGCACTCCGTTGGAGAGAACTTCGCTTCATAATACGCAGTGATTAAAAACCCAAGCCCGCATGTCCTTTGTGAACAACAATGTCACACATCAGCCATTCAGACTGAATGTACTCGTCACTCAACGTACACACTGTAGTACATTCTGTGATAATTTTGTAACTTCAGTATACAGTTGTTGTGTTCGTGTAAATTATGTAAATGACTTTGTGGAAAGTTTGTAAGGATTTTAAGTACTACATGTTATTTTTGACGTTGAAGAATTTTGACTTCTAATACTTCTACGATAAAGTTACCTCTTGTCTTTTTTGGAGTCGTCAAATAAAGTACATATCATATCATCAAAAGAGTCCCTCTCTCCTGTTTTTGGGTGTGGAGCTGAAATACCCTACGGAGAGACAGGGTGATACGAGAAGAAGAAAAGAGATTGTGTCTTAGTTCACTTGCACTAACTACAAAATTGTCAATATATTCACTTTTTTAATACCAAACACACTGTACCCTTAGCACGAGTTTTCACTCTTTTACTTTACAGCGTCTTTTGTATGAAAAAATGGAACAGCGCCTCTGGTGTGCGAAGAAGGAACTATTTTTTTCCTTGAAAATTGTCAATTTGAAGGTGTCAAAGTTCCAGTTTACTTTACGTCTCAAATACTGAAAACTCGTGCTCAGGGTACTGCACTCTTTCATTTCCGCGTATCGAAATACCGTCTCTTTCTACCAAAAACTCTATGGCCCAGCATTGTACCTAGATATACCTAGACTCTGTGTTAGTACATTACCGATGACCTAAGCAGCAGAAAAGAAAAAGGGTGACATCACAAAGCGGTTGGCTGCGGATGTAAACACAGGTGCCTCACCCGGCGATAGCGTGTTTTGATCACACCCTGTTTATGGGATAAAACTTACTGTTCACGGTTTTTTTTTAAAGTGGTTTTTTAATGATTTTCATTAAATGAGTCCTCGGCAAAATCTGACTAAGATCTTTCAACATACCTTTACGTTCCAGGGTCATGGTTATCTGATGAGACAGTCCCGCGACCTCGGCAGGCTCTGGCCCTCTAAGGAGAGCCCTGTCAGATTGTAGACAGCTCTTTGAGGCGCGCGTGCACTACTGTCCACCACACAGTCCGTCATCCCGGGGATGTTTCATTATCGGAGGGCAAGTAGCCCATTACTGGCCTGGCATTTTTGACTGGCCTGTTGGTCTAGTGGTTAGTGACCCTGACTGCTATGCCGGAGGTCGTGGGTTCGATTCCCACCCAGGACAAATGATTGTGTGATGAGCACGATCATTTGTTCTGTGTCTGGGTGTAACTTATCTATAATATGTATGTATTTAGAAATATATAAGTATGTTTATCTGTTGTCTAGTACCCATAACACAAGCTCAGCTTAGCTTGGGACTAGATGGCGTTGTGTGATAGTTGTGGAAAATTATTATTATTATTATTATTATTATTACTCGCCGTCCCATGCCCGTGCCTAAGTTGGTAGGAAGTTGCTTTGCGACGTCCGTTGCCGTGGGCGTCTCTCGCGGCAGCTGGGTCGTGAGGTGGAGGCTGTCCTTTCCCTCACTCGTTCCGCCTCCTCCTTCGCTAGCATGACTGCTTCGCTGAAGAAGGTTACTGTTCACGGTATACTAAGATACTTTATAAAAAAAAGAAATACTTTTTAACATTTTTCAATTGAGATAAATAGTAAATTTCTCCTGCATCGTAGGTGAAAATTAAGTCATGTAATTTTCTAGTGACAGCTATTTATTTAAAGTCCATGGCGTTCATTTTATTCTGTACGGCATTCTATTTAACTAAAACACTCTTAAGTATTTTAACTTTATGCTCTGAAGAATAAAATAGAAAATCTATTACAATGTCTAGCCAGGCCTTGGAAAAACGTACGACAAAAAAGTCGCACGTTGAATGTCTTTCGTTATGAAGTGTAACGTATCTAGCTAATGGTGTTTATTTTGATAGCAGCCGCGCTCGTTCGTATAATGTTCTACGAAAATTACTGTAATCAACTCTATTCATAATTTTCTCTTTCTAAGTGGCGTGTGAGTGAGTGGAAAGTTCGAGAAACTTACACTCTATGCTTGTATTGATCTTTTGACCTGATGAAAATAGCCAACTTTCCCCAAAGAGGTAAGCGGACCTGTAAGTATGTAGGTATATATTTACAGTAAATACTGTAATTCAAATTTTGCTGACATTTTACCAGTACCTCGGACCAGAGGGCGGGAATTTTGCGCAGAGTTTTTCTATAAGTGTTTAAAATGGTATTTCGTATCCGGCTCGAAAGACCATGTTAACATAGACCATATGTGTCTGGTATGGTTCTGGCTGGTCGATGTGAGAGAGTAAATTGTAGATATTAAATGCCAACAATAAAATAAAATCGTAGGTTTTTAATGGACCTGAACTGAAAGTTGGTTCAATCGTTTCGAGAAATAATGAGTCATAGGTTTTATGAAATGCCGTTTTGCGCACACACTCTTAATGGAGAATCAAAATAATGTCTTCTAAAATGCCTTCCAAGCCTTTACTTTTTATGATAGGCGTGTTAAGAACATTTACATACATGCGATATCGAGCCAAGTGGCTGCTTTTCATTTAGACACGGCAGGATATACCACAGCTGACTTACCGTGGAGGCTTTTTCTTGAATTTTGATGCGCGACGCCATTTACCTGTGATACATACTGCTAGAATCATATAGGAATAATTTATACGATTTTCTAAAGAATGAAAAATTCGAACCGTGAGCAGGATTTGGACCTGCGATTTCCGGATTCAGTACATCCAACACTCTTTCCAACCGAGACATTGAGGTTGCTCGCGGTTCGATTTTTTCTTTCTTTAGAAAAGCTTTGAAATTTATAAATTCGATCGCATTTGAATATTTATAAAAAAAATAATTATTAATACGTTTGCTTGAACTATTGTTAAAATTATTAAAATTCTAATTTAAAAATAAGTTTTGATTTCTTTATGCAATCTTCCATACGAACTTTAATTAAAACAATCAATTGTGCCCAATGTGGATTATGGACTTTTCTTAAAAAAGAAAACAAAGTTTTTGCTTCACGTACAATAAAAGTAGCATGAAATAACCTAGACGGCAGTATAGCACAAACATGTTGCCCTGTTACAGTAAGTGAGGGCGCGGCAGGCCACGTAGGATACGGCGGGATGAACTGAACAGGTTATGTCTGAACTGAAAGGAAGACGCCCAGAGTCGCGAAAAGTGGAAAGAGTAGAGAGAAGTCTTTACCCAGGAGTGGGACCGAGCAAAGCTAGAGAAAAAAAGGACTAGAGTAGCTAACTATTCTACTCCTTTTTTCTGTTGTTGGTTAGCAAAAAGTAGTAAAAGAAAAATATAGTAACTGTACCTTTTGCTAGATTCTTTCAGTATGAAAATAATTACCTAAGGTTTTGTAATTCAAAAAATATTGCATGACATAGACAGGCCTTCGAAGTGGCGAATTCGTCGTTCGGCGTGGCGTTCTAAGGGACTATGGGGATAGGGGACAGCGGAGGCCTATGTTCACCAGCATCTTTCGGCTGATGATGATGATGCGTGGTTTAAAGGGAAATCTAATGGTGAAGGTGGATCTGTCCAGTTGCTACGGAGGGATATAATTTTAGAAGGCCTCTAAAGCTTATCTGACGATTTTTGATAGAAATCACTGGTCAAACTTTCTTTCCGTATGTCACAAATCTAAAAGCACACACATCTAGAGCGGATGTTATGAAATCCGCTTCCAAGTATTATTCTACCAAATCTCTTAGACTGAACGTATAAGATTCACGTAAAGCATATAGCCACATGTATTAACATTTTTTTTGCTTTTTGTGTCTTTTGAGAAAAACCAACCTGAATCTGGAATTTTTTTTTCATAAAGTCCACGCCACAACTGAACTCTTTTTAATGCGTCAATTGCATCAAAATTCTAAAGGTAGTACCTCGAATTTTCAGCAAGACCTGAGAGAGTCTGGTCGCGGGACTTATACCATTACCGTGACCCTGGAACGTAAAGGGCTAATGAAAGACACCGTGGATTTTAGTCAGTACAAGTCTGCCAATCCCTCCCGCCCTGCCCTGGGTGGAAGGACTCAGAGACCTGAGAGAGTCTCAAGAGTTTACGCCACGACTGAAAGTGGCGCAGACTCTCTCTATGTGCTCAAACACACTGCGATCCTAGCGCGGTGGCGGCGGCGGGCGCGGAAATATTAAACAAATGAAATCGCCGCTCGTGGCCACACTGAAGTGACTTGGCGGGCGCCTAGCGCGATGCGTTTCTAGGTAACAACAGATAAAACGAGCGGGCCTTATAGTCAGCGCCATCTAGTTATCAAGACATGCACTAAAATACTACCGTAGTCAAGTACAGTAAAAATAATTTAAATATTTACAAATACCTACCTCCTATTTGTAAATATTTAAATTATTTTTACTGTACTTGACTAGAAACATGTAGAATGGTTGATAATTTAGTTGTATGTATATATACAATTCTAAAGAACCTATAAAACATTTTAAAATGAATTTCTTTAAACAAGATATTATGTAAAAACTACTTTGTACCACCGGTTTGCAACACCTGAAGTCGCCGCAACAAAAACAAACGCTTGATCGGCAGTGTGGACACCGATCGCGCCCGCCGCCGCGCTAAGCTTCCAGTGTCAACCACTATGAATTACATTTATTGTTTAAAAAAGAATTTATTTTGTTTTTAACGATTTCAACTTTACCGGCCATCAGTTTAAATTAAATAAGCTGAATATCAGAGGTCGTGAAACGACCCGAATGCATATCTTGAAGGCGACGTGGTTCCAGACAAGAGCTCTTGGAAAGATTTGATGATGCTGAACACAGGTTTCTCTCAGACTACGCCACAACAACCTTTACTCGGCGTTCCGCATCAAGGTCTTAAGGTCCTCAGTCTTGAAAACATCCCAAACTACATTACCGATATTATGCGGTCTCCACTCGTCTGCTCAACAGTCCATCGGCCCTTTGACAAACATTGTCAGCTCACTTTATTTTAAGCTCAAAAATCGAATTAAGTTTAAAGTTTCTTTCATAATTTTTTTTTCCTTAGTGATCGTGTTGATGTTTTCAATGATATTTCTATTTATTAATTTCAGAAATTAATAAATAGAAAGATCATTGAGTTCTCTAATTAGAAACGTCACAATTTGCTTAACTGCCATGCAAAATCTATGGGAGAGTCACATTTAAACAACTAACAAATTTTAAGTGAATTGATTGGTGATTCAAATACCTACTAACAGTATAAGCTATAGCAGGTATTCCGTATCACTTATTGTTTTAAACACTACGGCATTCTTTCAATTCATAAACAAAAATTAAATCCGTAGATTACTACACTAATTTGAAAGCTCTGAAAACCACATGTAAAACATCGCCTTTGAATACATCAAAGCCTTGATTATAGGTAGTTTACCACCCTTTTCAATAGAATTCAATATAAAAGCACTCATCACGTTAATGACAGTGGTAAACATTTGACCCAAATACCTGAAACATATTCATGAAAGCCACCACTGACTTTTCAAATCGTTCAACCGACACATTCTATAGTTTTCTTTTTTATTTACCAACCTGTATGCTAACGAGCTCTCCCAATTACTACATTTTGCACCTTTAGATTAACAAAAGAAGGTCTAATTTGCATCGCTTCAGTCATCTCGCACTAACATGTCTAAACTTGACATCTATGTCGATTGGAACTTCAGCTGTAAATGTTAATGAATAAGGTCAGTTTTCGACTGTATGGATAGTTTGCATTTCTGAAACTGGCCCGATGTTTACTTTGCAACTAGACTTGGAACGATCGATGAGGCGTTCTGAGCTCAGATTTGCTATTTGAACTTGTAGTACTTAGTGTTAATTTGTTGCTTTACATTGCTGTATAATTTCACCAGTTAGTAGTAAAATAAATACTCAAATCGATTAGGGAATGTTAACAAAGTCCCATATTATAGATAAAGGTGTTCTAGAACTATAAAGAGAAAATAATTATCTTTATTTTTGTTTCTACTGAACTGATTTTCAAAATTATTTTACATAATTATAAAAACTCATGTCCAACGTAAGGTTTGATTTCGAGCTTCGTTCACTTTCTTAGACTTGCGAAGTATGAATTGCTGTACGATGTACACATCCTTAGGTAGCGCAATAAGGTCTTCACAATTAATGGTGGGTTAGTGAGAAATTTGGGTTGCAGGACTGTTTAAACAGGTAACCGTGACCCAGGAACGTAAAGGGCAATATGAAGAAACACAGTGGACTTTTGTCAATGACTTTACTACCCTAAAAAAGAAAGGGAGATACCTAACTCTTTTTTTTTCAAATATCAAAAACTTTCTAATTAAATATTCCACAAATTTTGTCATTATCAGCGGTTTTAATGATGATAGATTCATAAGTATCTTATCTACTAAACTTATTAGCTACAATTTCAAATCTTTATTCTATAAGAAAACTAACTGTATACCTTTCATTTGGTATTCCGTCATCCACTCCCTTTGACACAAATCCACCACTATTAAAATTCCCCACCTGCCCCAACCAGAAACTGTAAGTAAAACTTCTATCTGAATTAACTGATTTATATTCCCGTCGCGGATCCTTCCCTCGTCTCCTCACTCCATTAGGACTCGTCCATGATTGTTGCTGCTCATGTAATGGGCGATTTCCTTGGATAGCTTCCTTTCAATGATGATACGTGTCATTGTGAGCGACGCCCCGCACATGTAACGAAGTGTTTCATATTCAGCTCAAGGTTCTTAGAATTGTTACTTTGGTTACCTGTCTCTGAATAAACGGTCTGTTCTATTTAAGTGATGAGAACGAGGCTGTAAGTTGTTCGAAAATAGAACTTATGATTGTGAAAATATGTCATAGAACTTGAAACTTTCAAAGCAGTGGAAGCCTAGTGCTACCTTTTTTTAATTTAGTGATAGGTTTGACCACTATCTCGCCTGATGGTAAGTGAAGATGTGGTCGACGATGAAGCATGCTTACCTAGAAGTAACCCATTCACTCTTGACTTGAAGACCCCAAGGTTATATAGCTGACTTACAAGTTTAAGGTTTGGATTAGAACTCAGCCAGTCGCGTTACTTCATGTTCATGTAATTTAGTTCATCACAACCCTCTTAAAATGGTGAAGGAAATCATCGCAAGGAAACCGCCATTTCTCTGAACCAAATATTTGAAGACATGTGATAGCTACCAGCCCGCTCTGAGCACGTGTTAGCGTTTAGCGAGAGAAGGCCTGTGTCCAAGTAGAGGGAACAATAAGGCTGATTTTATAGCAACATTTGATTACAGGAGGCAGCAGTAGCGTTGGATTACCACAGCAATAAAATATGTATTTATTTTACAATTTCAATGCGCAATGAATGCAGAAAAGATAAAGCGTGTCGTAAAATTTATGGTTTGACAAAACACGAACATTTATAACGCAATACAAGAATAAAGCTGGGCCACACATGCGTTCATAAATCGTTTGGCACTGCAACTTGTGAAAACGCATCGCAGATACGTAAGATACATGGATACATTTTTCACTACTGATACATGGTTTGAAACTGTTTCAGATAAATTGTATCGATAGATAATATATAGCGGATTATTTATAAAATACTGGCTGTTGCAATCAGCTTTGCCCGATACAACTCGAAAACTATCCCACAAGAACATAAAATTGGGATAAAATCTGTCTTATGTGTTAATCCAGATTATAAACTATCTTTGCAACAAACTTCATCCAAATCTGCTCAGTAGGTTTGCATGAAAGAGTAGCAAGGATCATATATCGTCACAAACTTTCGCATTTATAAATATTAGTTGGATAGTTCGATTAGATCAGATTTCGTCTTTCTAGGAGAATTTTTATCAGGTTTACAACTATTCCATTACATCTTGTAAAACACACGTACAAGTAGTTGTTCTGAATTTAGTTGTGTGTTTATGCAAGTTTAAACTTTGTAAACGCACCAACGATACATTATAAATTCCTAATGTGGAGCAACGTTATAAAAAAAGGCTACTGATGGTCAATATTTTTTTATAAAATTCTTACCCATCTCAAAGTGTGTAAGTACCTACTTTCGAAGAGTTATATCTTACAGGAAATTGTTTCTTTCGCACTACCCCCTGGGAAATAACCGCAGTTTGTCATACTATGACATGTGCCAAGAGTCTCCTACGGTCATATATCTACATACCTGCCCGGGGGAAATGACCGCTTTCCCGGATCCCTTCAGCCGACTTTTTACTGGATGTACGATTATTTAAACTAGCGGTTGCCCGTGGTTTTACCCCGCTCTTATTTGCCGTAGCGTGATGCTATATAGCTTATAGCCTTCCTCAATAAAACTATACAACACAAAAATATTTTTTTTCAATTCGAACCAGTAGTTCCTGAGATTGCGCGTTCATCATACAAACCTTTCAGATTTATAAATATAGAGATATAACAGGTTTGATGACGGCACTAATAAATTGCAAATCTATTTAGTCCGTCAGTTAGGATATTTAAATATTCCTGGAGAAAAAAAAAACCTGTAGGGCAACGATTTTTGGCAAAAAAAATTGTATGGATAAGTCTTACATAGTGTTACTATTTCACCCAGGGAAGCCAGAGAGTCATTTTGCTTTATAAATAATCATTTTGTAATTCATGTGCAGTTCATTAAAAAAAAACTGATCACAAGCAATTTAAGAAAAGGCGGAAAGATGAATGAAAACACAAAATAAAACATAGTAGTATCTTGTAAATGTTTATCAAACCGAAGACAAAGTGATTTGGTTATTAAATTACTTTTATTACAGTAAAAATAAATACATACATAATCTAAAACTACTTATCTTTATCGAACACTAACAATCGGATTAGCCCCTAGGTAATAAAAAAATAATTTACATTTTCTCATTAATCTATAACATTTTGTTCTGAAAGAATTACATATTTTTGTATGGAATTTTGGACACGCATATTCGAAAAACTGTTATAAATTATTGAGTGCCTAAATTAACGAATAAATCTATGGATTTGAATCAAAGGACGTCTATAAAGAAATGATCCAAATCCTAACAGTCTTGATCTAAGCTTCCGCTTGTACTTCTATGACATGAGTATGCTTTCTTTTCTTATGTATCCCTTCAAACTCGTTTTGTATCTCTTCCAATGACCGGTCTTTCGTTTCAGGGACGAAAAAGTAGACAAATACTATGCCTACAAGGCAAGTTATCGAAAAAGCCCACAACGTCCAACCATGTTTCACCATGTCAACCAGATTCTGGTAGAACTTCGTCACAGCAAACGCCAAGAACCAATGAAATCCAGCAGTTAGAGCGGTTGCTCTTCTAGTCATGTGAGGTGGGAATATTTCTCTCAGCATCAACCAAGGGATTGGCCCAACACCAGAAGCGTAGAAAGATACAAAAAGACATAAAGTGAAAAGAGGCACCCACGTACTACTGGGTGACAAGTTAGATGCTTTTAAATGATAAAAGACACCTAAACCACCTAAATTCGCAGCCATGGCTGCAAATGAAATCATTAACAGTATTCTTCGTCTGAAAATCTTTAAAAGCATGGTAGAAAAGTAAGTGGAAGAAACGAAACAGAAGCCTAAAATGATCGCTGCGCTAGGAGGATTGAGACCAACGGCAAAAGTCTCGAAAATATTCTTGGCGTAGAAAAGAACGGGGAATATGCCACTCATCTGCTGAAATATCATGAGTCCGAAAGAAACTACAAGAGCTTTGACCGTAGACCTAGTACCAAAGAGTTCCTTGAAAGTCACTTTGATCTTAGCTGAACTCCGGAGGCGTTCCTTCAAGGCTCTAAATTCACCATCGATGTCGTTATCGATACCTCTGAAATATCGTAGAGCTGCTTTGGCTTCTTGGAACTTTCCTTGAGACATTAAGTAAGCTGGCGACTCAGGGAGGAAAATGAAGGCCACGAAGAAAGCTGTAGGTACACTAGCGCAGAGGACTGTCAACCAAGAACTGTTTTCCACCAGACCTGAAAAGTGAAATACAAGTAGATTAAATAAACTGACATATATATAAGTACCAATTAATCCAGCTCGATGGACCGCGTAAGTATAAGTAAGTCATGAAGAAAATTCTGGTTATCGGGGTATCATTCTTAAACGACATACGTATTATACGAGTAAGTAGCAACTTATTTCAGAGTATTTTATTTGTCTCTTGTTTCAATTACAATTGCTATAAAAACCATTTTTGGAATAAAAGCCTAATTTCAATTTTCTTTAGAGTTTGAGAGACAAATTCCATATAGACGCTATTATAGGCTACGTACGGTTATTGACCGGCATTACTTGACCCACCTTCACTCTTTTTCTGCTTTAAAAGATGGCTCATATTATGAAAGGCTGACTGATTGTACGTTCGGTGCTTGACATCATACTACGATCCCTAAGAGAAGCCATGCCTAGTGGTTTATTCCGTTGAACTGGGCTAGTATCAATGTAAAATTGATATTATTAAATGCTTACCAATAATATATCCGAACAGAACTCCGCAGCTGAAATGGACGTGGTAGAAGTTGGCCAAAGTTGGAAGAATGTGCTTCTCTGCAATATCTTCAATGTAAGGTGGGATGCCGACACTGAAGGCTCCCAATGCCACTCCACCAACAAAGCGTCCCACGTACAAACCATAGACGTTTGGACTGAAAATGTGGAAGCAAAAGAATTTTGTTGAATTCTAGCAAAACTAATATCATGATCGCGTAGAATCGAGAACTGATCGAAATGTAGACATTTTGATAGTTATGGTTAGGTAAGACCCACTGACTAATATTTAGTACTAACAACTAATCTTATTCCCGTAAGTGATAAAGAATATGAAACGTTGAAACAACAGCTGAACCTACGGGTTTCGTGCATAGATAAATAATAGTGACCCAGGATCAGAGAGTACCACTGATCGTTGGCTTCGTCCAACTGGTCCCGCCATCTTCTACAAGATCTACCGTGACACCTTCTGGCCGTGTCAGGCCGTGCCACATTTCTCCAAATCAAAAAACAACTTACCTCGAAGCGACCAATATCCATGAGACCACCAAAGGTAGCGCCAAGTAAAGCAGGGTCTTCTTTCTCCCGAAGTATTCCGATATGAGACCGGCTGGTCCTGCGCCCCATAACGCACCGAGGCACAATAAGGAAGCTACCCATGATGCTTCAGATGCCGTTAACTGGAAAAGAAATAATTTTGGGACATTTACTCGCATGTATCAAATTAACGCGGACTTATTAGAGGAGTAAGTAAGATTCATAGCACGTGGCGTTTTAAGCTCCCTTCATGGTTTCGAGCACTGTGACTAGCGTCAAGCAAGCGATGTACGTTTTTGTTTTTCGGGTTGGTGATATCATCAAATGAGTCCTCTCACCTTGGGTGGAGTGGAACGGACCTACTTACTACTTTGATAACAACCCAGGGTCACGGTATCTTTGTAAGACCTAATATACAAAACATTTTCAAAATTGGTAGACCACTTTTAGTTGACTGATTGAAAGTAGCATTTGTAATGTCAAATTGTGCCAAAGAATCACACTGATAAATTAATTTGTCAAAGTGGGGAGTGCTTTAATATAATTAGTATACTAAAACTTAGCCTAAAACAAATTCTAGATCCAGCCAGACGCAATAAATCCTGACGGCAAAAATATTAACTAGAGAGAGACCTTCCAAGAATAATATCCAACTTACCGTAAGTTTCGTGTGTTCAGTACTCAGTATGCTAGGTGTAGTGTTCTCCACAGCAATTACGTCTCGGGTCGGCGATGGCGGCTGTAACATACGTATATTTATGAACTTCATTAATCTCGGACAGAAATTATAACCAAGATTATGTTGCTTTGTTACGGAATTTATTTATGGATCCAGGAGCAAGAATTGTGTGGGTGGGACGTCTTTCGGGTAAGATGTTTCCAATATTGATTCCATTTATTGGTTTCATTTATAGATCGGCCAGGCAATATACCTTAGCCAGATGCTAAGCACTGTCGATGCTGACTATCAGGAGCAGTGGTTTGGGAATAGTGTGGTGGGATTGTCCCAAAAATGATCTTATAAGGATCCCGTTTCTTCAATCGGACTTACGGAACCCTAAAAAAGGCTAAGCATTGCCATACAACGAAGCAACGCATTTAGTACCAGAGGCGTAGCGTGCCTTGGCGGGGCTTTTTATACGGGGAATTTTTATACGGGGTATAAAAATTAGTTTGGGGGCCCTCAGGTAGGGTAAAGATTTATCATTCAAGAAAAAAAATGCATTTCTCTGTATCTACGCCGAAATATAAACAAAAAATTGGACAAAGGTCATCAAAAAAATTCATGATGCGACTGATCAGTCCAGAGGTCGGAATTAGGTAGAGTTATTTTAGTACTTGCATCGAAATGTTGATATTAATATGGATCTTCCCGGGATTTCTAATACAACAATCTCGTGCATAAAACAGTATTACATACTCGTATAAATAATAATAATAAAAACAACAGAGATAGATTAGACAAATAAATTTTGTAAAAGTAAATAACTATTTTATAAATCATTAAGTTTTTATTAATTTTTGTTTACGCACGTCGAGGGCCCCTGTGGCCCGGGGGCCCCGTATAATTGATATGGCAGATACGGCGGTAGCTATGCCCCTGTTTAGTACTTTGGGCACATTACCAGCTGAAAGTGTTCAGGAGTTTTTCGATGATTTGTAATAATTTAGTTAAATATTACAGGTATTTCAGAAACGTATAGCTATGCTTGTTTTTAAAATAAAAGATTTATATATCCAATAAGTGTCCAAAAAATCATTACTTAAAGATCATACGAGTAAGTACTCCTTACAAATAAATGAATGGATTAAAATTACACACGTTAAATACTATTTCATCATCAGCAGCCTTGTGATGTTGTTAAATCAGCATGTTGATGATGATATACAATACTAAAATTACACTTACAATTTACAATTACTCTTACAATTATTACTTATAAGAAGCCAAAAAAAGATAATCATGAAATTAATTTGGATGAAATTAACGAATACTGAAACATTCCCTATATAACAGCTGTAATGAAAATCGCATTCAAACGCAAGTATAACAAATAGTTCTACAACGAATTCACTAATTACTGCAGCATTCGTAATATACACAAAACATACAAATTGTCGACCGAGAATAGCAATTTAAATTTTCCCTAAGTACGCAGTCGTTTAAAATTTAACGGTATTAAATTTTAAAAAACAAGTCTAACAGAAAACTGCACTTCTAGTTTCAAAATTACGGCGTAAGTAAAACCGCATTCAAGGGGTCTAATATGGCTGCTTTAAGCAATTCTTCAAAAAAGCTGAATTATTGGAATCTTTGTAATTTTTTTTTTCTTTAGAATTTTATTGAATTCGAATTCACAAACATCATAAATTGAGCATTAGCTGCTTTAAATCTTCATAATTCTTACTGAGTTGAAAGAGAGAATACAATAATTTTAGGACCATCTATCTCTTTCATTTACATTACGAACACATTATATAATTATTTCATATCGAAAAGAGGCAGATCCATTAAAGTTCTTTGTACTTTTTGGAGCATTTTATGGTTCCCCATAAAATTTGACAAATAGATGAATTGACTTGTAGGAATTGTAATACCAATCGTCAATTGACTGACGATTTTACGAATAAATTATTATAAGTTCATATTATGATACTATTTTTATTCTGCTAAGTTGGCCTTTTTAGAACCGCAGTTCGTCGGTTTCGGTCTCATATATTGTAAAGTTGGTTCGCCGTAGAAGTTCGGTAGCATTCTCGCCCCTGTCAACGATAGTAAAGTTTTCTTGTTGATATAGGCCTTGAACTGGGTACGAGCGCGGGCGGGAGCGGACGCAGTGGCGACCGCGATTTGGTGGCGATTTTTATAAATTGTAAGTTGTTGCTGGGAATATTCACAAATTCGAGGCAAACACTGTGAATTTAAGAAGAATTTTCTATGATTGTCGTAATGATAATGACAATTTGGTATGATTACCGTTATAAGAAATCACGGTACGTTTGGCGTAGTGGCTGGGCGATTGAACCAGCTGCGCTGAGTATCGCGGGTTCGATTCCCGCACGGAGCAAATATTTGTATGATCTAGTAGTTGTACCGGGTCTGGGCGTTTGTGTATGTGAGTTTATAAATGTTTGTAACACACCCGTAGTAAAATTCCTGTCTGTATTGCCAGCTTATACTAGTTTTACTTAGCTTGATAATACACGGTGACTTTTTAGTCGTCTTACAAAAGTCGTCCACTTAATGTATCCGACCTAAAATACCTCTAGGCGAGTTTATTTTTTTTTTAAATCGTTAATAATAATTTTTATTTTTAATAAATAGGTACATTAGAAATATGAAACACCCTGTTAAAATGTTTACGTATCAATCTGTAGAGTATACCTACCCAGCGCAATAGTCGGGTAGATCATTCAATTTCCATTTTCTATGAGACAAGGGCGTTTCTAACTACGCCTTGTGTCATAATAACCAATTAAAGTTTTATTAATAAATTTTTCAAATCTCTTAAATACATATTTTTTTTATTATAAACGTGTTCTAGTCATTGGATACATGAACTGGGCTGCTTTTGTAAGACGACTAAAAAGTCACGGTGTATATTTATGTAGTCGTGTGTATACCCACATTATGCTTTATAATAGGAGGAGAACCCGTTGCCATCAAACGAGCGAACAAGTCACGGTTTAAAGTCATTGAAAATAATATTGTTATTTTACGAACGGATTTTGACCTGCTCCAGCTTATCACTCTGGCTGAGGCCTAAGCTCTATCTTGAAGCTACTTGATTGCTGACAAGTTGCCTCCCCTGGATAGATGTTTCATTTCTCGTCTAGACATGACTAATGAAAATTTAAACTTTGAAGTTTTGTCGAAGTTTCAAAACATCTTGGCGTAGCTTATTCACAGTAAAGGAAACATTTGACTTCTCTGTTTGTAATAATTAGTACAGTTTTTGAGAAGCAACGTCTGCAATTGTTTCAAAAACACAAATTACTTATTTTAAATGATGTGAACGGCAGTGTGACGATTGCTATAGGAGAATAAAACAAAGTTAATATTAATTTACGCCGATGAAAAAGTATAAAGGCAAAAGAGTCATTTTTTACCCGACTACGGCAAAGCCAAAAGGATGGTTATGATTTATGCTGACAAAGTTAAATCAAAAGACTCTAAAAATAAAAAAGGATACTATGCTCTATTAACGATAGTTGCACAGATCATATATAGACTTGAAAACGTATCCCAGTGATCTAAAATCAAATACCGGTTAGATCATTATAGCTTTAAAACAAAAGACACATGCAAAAAAACAAAGTATTTTAATAACAAAAACGAGTTAGAAGATGAACATGGATTACATGAAACGGTTGTCATGTACGTACATACAAACAGTGTAATCAATTTTATACCCACAATACTGCCAAGGAGCTATGTGAAGCTTGATACCATCAGAATTATTTGGCAATGCACCGCTATCTAAGTAAGTGTTCCGTTTACCAGCAAGATGGAAATGCTTCGGATAAAATCGTAAATTGTGGACTTTGAGCAAACTAGACTCCATTTTCTGTCGACTTGAATTATATTCTGTTTACAGAAAGCTGACATTTTATGAAAGTTCTGTCCAGAATTTCCCTCGTATCTTAGTTCATGTGCAATACAATTTCAGAAATGTTCTGAAATAGACAAAAATAAATACAGCTTTGCTAGAGAAAACTTTCGCAAATTTTTGTGTTGGATATGGTAAAAATAATTCAATAGTCAATGATATTCTAAAATATCATTGTCAATAGTTATTGCGATTGACTTTCAAACATTGGATATGACATACACTTAATAGAACATGTAAAATAACGAATATAAGCTGCAGAAACCAAATTTTACTGTCACCTGCACTGCGCACTTTGAGAGCTAAAACAATATAGCAAACATAAACTTACCGCCAGAACAAGCGAATGTAAACTTTAAGACTGTATAAATAAAAGTAATTGGCACGTAAATGAAATATGTTTAGATCATAACTCCATAAGCTGCGGTGTCATCGCATGCGGCGTGCTGTCAGTCTCTCGGAGAACTTCGGCAAAGTTCGATGAAGTTCGTGTACTTTAAGTTTCGGCTGCGTTTAGGCAACTAACAAGAAACTAAAGGCAATCATTAGAAATTGTTTAGGAATTTGATCGCAGCATTGAGGTATAAGTTTCGTTGTACTCCAATTAAGGTTGTCAGCTAGGAATGTGTCTGACAAAATGAATTCTTGATGAGGTTTACTGAGAATTCTGTTACACTTTATGTTATACAATATTTTTTTGTGTTTGAACTGCACTGAACTTTCATCGACCACACATTGATTTAAATCTACTGTGATTGTGTGCAGTGGCGTAGCTAGTCGGGGGCAAAGCTGACCCTAGCCCTGAAGGGGCCTCACGCCCCCGGGATTTAAAACATTATTGACAAAAGGCAATCACAAGTTTGTTAACAGACAGTATGTACGACTTAACTTCTACTTGAAAAACGTTAAATTAAATAATGACCTACTTGTGGTGTCCGAAGACTGGGAACTGAAAGAGCAATACTCGCAAAGCGTTGCTGACGATCTCATTTAAGTGTAGCGCCTCCATTGCTCTGCTTTAAATTTTAACGCCTTTTTATTTTGGTTTATTTTGGTATCGGTTAAAGAAAAAAAAAATGCGCTAAATTTTTCGTTATTAAAGAAAAGGGCTTCACAGATGCATCTTTCCCCCTCCTAGATTCCGTCTCGATAAGCCATTGATCCATTGAAGAATGTAAAGTCCATTAAGACAATATTTCTCAGTAAATACACTAAAAAGTATCTTAACTACTCCATCCGGATTTTGCACAGGGCTTTTCTTCTCGTCTATGTGGTGTATATCTAGTCATACAAACACGCCGGTTGCAAATACTATGCAGAACGCATCCTAGGCAATTTTTTCTTTTTTTTTGCCTAAATTCATCTCTGGCAGTAGTATTTAATGGTGTATTTAAGTCCTTCACACTTAGAAAAGGCAATACTATTTATTATTCAACGAAATGTAGCCCAAACAGCCCAAACTTTTTATCTATGCCATCCACTTGATAACAACTCTAACGCGCAAACTGATAGTTTTTTTTAAACATCCCTTGGAACAGTTACCGCTTATGATAATAATGACACGTTATATCTGTGCTACTGTCTGCAATTACCGACAAAGCTCATCGAGCAATAAAACTAGTATATCTTGACCTAGCCTCACATAGGCTCTCTGTGCATTGAGGGATCAGTTTATACTGGTGTTACAGTCTGATATGACATCGTAATTATGATCAAATGAAACTTTCCCTACATTTTAATTAATGACAAATTATTTGATATCTAGTATTGGCTTATAAATTGTCTCACTGTTATCAAGAGCAGACATGTCTCTTGTAATGGGGTCGATCAATGTACTAGTTATTGGTGTTAATGATTCATTCATGATACTAGGTTTTTTTTTTTAATTCACTATCGACTTTTTTTTTATTTTAGTCTAAGGGCCAGTGGCTTGATCAATGGTTCTTCTTCTTCTTCTTCCTGCCCTTATCCCATTCTATTTGGGGTCGGCGCAACACGTTTTCTTCTTCCATTTTCCCCTATCAGACGTCACAGTATCATTTACTCCTTTTTCTTTCATATCATTCCTTAGACAATCCATCCATCTTTTCTTTGGCTTGATCAATGGTTAAAGTACCTGATTATTGTTAAAGTGGTTATAAAAATGTACAGGATTTAGCAAATATGTTTAAAACATTTAGCAAAAGACAGGTTGAAAAGTGTACAAGATTAATTCATAAACAATTTAACACTCATCATTAATGTAAAAATTAATATTTTGGGAAATTGTTCAAATTATTAATTGGTAAAATGAAACCGAATGTATAAAAAACCAATGGCACTAGCTCATATATTTTGCACAGTTTTAATAAATTATTTAGGTTGAGGATAGGATAAATTACCATATGGAAAGTGGCCATATTCTTTTTGTTTGTCTTCTAAGCTTGGAGTAAGCTTAAGCTAAGACCTTGTTAGTTTACAATAAAATGATAATATTTTAGTTAAGAAAGACATTTTTTTAAATAAATCGAATACAGTCTTCTATTTTCGTTCTCAGATAAAAGTTATTGTTTCATAAATCAGCTTTATTTTCGAGTAAAATTAAAATACGCTTTAGTAAACTCAATTCGCGACTCTCATAAATAACATCAAACGCATTATGTAAAATTCTGTTAATAACGACTCCTTTGCAGCGTAAGAATATTTTAAAATTCATAAACTTTAAAATATTCTTACGCTGCAAAGGAGAAATTAGGGGTAAATTTGAAAACTCTAAGAAAAAGAAAATGATAATCTGGCTGGGCTCTTTCGAACAGATCATGTGGTGTATTCTTTTTGGGTTTTGTAAATTATTTAATGATTCCTTTAATGTGCGAAAACTGTCTTTTAAATTTTGTCAGTCGTTCTAGTTCGTCTGTTAAAAAAGTAACATTAAAAAAAACACGGTAAACATAGAGTCCTCCTTTTTTTGGAGTCGGTTAATAAATAAGTCGCTCGTGAGCAAGCACACGCAACATTTGTTTGTTCTGCAGTAGCTGTTGCGACATTGCAGCGCGCGACGGTGCCAGCTGTCGCGCAACATGACGCGCGGCTTGTTGTTTGTTTAAAGACCATCGTTAGTTAAGCATCAATTATTGTTATAGAGTGGAGTCGTGACGCGTAACACAAGTTCCTCTGGCGACATGTTGTCGACGACTGACGTAAAGTAGGTAGTAGATGCGTAGACAGACAACGTTGTTTAACAAAAGTTCCGCAACTTGTTGTGCAACACGTTGCGCGTCAATTGTTGCCTAGTGGATTTCCTTAAACATATACCGTCGTACCACAAAAACTTTTAAACGTCTGTTGAACACTTGTCTAAAAAAATGTCAGATTATGACGTTGAAATAAGGTCCATTTTGCAGTCACACTTTTTTTAGACAAGTGTTCAACAGATGTTTAAGTTTTTGTAGTAAGGCTGCTACTATCGTACCACAAAAACTTTTAAACGTCTGTTGAAAATTTGTCTAAAAAAATGTCAGATTATGTCGTTGAAATAAGGTCCGTTTTGCAGTCACACTTTTTTTAGACAAGTGTTCATCAGATGTTTAAGTTTTTGTAGTAAGGCTATTAAAGCTTAAGCGTGTAGTTCGTGACCTAGCCGTTACACCGTGAGCCAAAAATTCATAAAGTCCTAAGTTTTGGAAATAACAAACGAGCTAGTTTTGTGTGGGCGGCAAACGGGCGATTTTTTGGGCGCAGTTCCAATATTTGGTCATCGCACAAAAGGTTTGCTGATTGTAAATAAGCGCTTGGAGAAAATGGTATGGGCATTTGCTATTTCTTATGTTATACTGCCCTGTTCTGTGCGTCTGTCATTCGTTGTATCATCAAACGGTTTATGCTCATAGGCTATATTTGCAAGATGACATATTAAAATTTCGCAAAATGACATTATTATTGGAATTTCGCAAACTTACATATTCTTAAAACGCCGCATGAGCAAAATGCCAGTTTCTCAAAAGGTATTTTTCGCAAAAGGGGCAAATGTTGATTAAAGACATTATGCAAATGTGGTGTTTTGATAATGTGGCACAATGAGAAGAGACTTTTTGCGAGCATATAATGAGTACTGTGCGCCTAATCTCATCAAACCACCGCGCGTCTAGGCGACCATCTAACAACATCACTGGAAAAATATTTTGTAATATTTTAACTTTTCTTGTTAAATACTATTAAGAATCGCAATCAACAGAACTTGACGATGATTTAAGCGACGACCCACTTTCTCTTTCTGTATTTCAGTTGGTTTCAAACTTTTGTTCTATGATTACAAGTTCCCTGAAATCTGCATAATTGAGTTGACGACGCCGCCGTCATCAAAATGAAGGAAAGATTTCGTTGCGTACAAAATACCGTATTACTTTGATGTCTCCAACATTTGCTTAACCAAGCCAATTACTCATTTGTATAAAGTAAGACTTGGTTGGTTTTTTTTTTTTCTATTGTTCTGTGGCATTTTATTTCTTTGAAAATGATCTGGGTATTTTTTCTACGTGATAGAATGCTGTCAATGGACTATTTTTGAATAACTTAAATAAGCATTGGTGATTCTTATTCTTTATTGTACACAACTACACATGTATAATTAAAAAAACATTTCACATAAGGGTAAGTTATGTACAATCGATAAAGTTTTGACAATAAATCGTTTGAATCCGTCAAATTGACAAAGATCAAAGTTGTTACCATGGATATGTATATTTACGCGAATGTGGACCTAATTGTATTTGAATGTCTGTAAGAATATAAGCTAATGGTGGGTCATGATTCAACTTTGTCGATTGTACAAAGGCGAGCTTAACCCTGAATTGGTGTTATTTTGAGGCTCAAACTATGAATACAATATACCCAATGTCGTCGGCTGATCGTTGAATTGGGTATAATGGTCAGTTGATACGAAATAGGTCACTAAAGATGGAGCCCCGTGTCGCGGGGTTCCTGCTTCTGGGTGTTTTGAAGGAACGTAACCTTCTTACCTAACCTGCCTTAATGTGTTCCCCAAATCGTTTTTAAGACAAAAATACATTGTTCTCGACGATCCACCAACTTTTCACAAAAAAAAACAGTCGATTCAATAAATTCCGTGTCATTAACATTGAAGGAAAAACTTTTAGATAAAATCTCGTTTCATTCGAAAAGGAAAACGCTAACTAAATTACAATCTGGTTGGTATTCAAAGATAATGAATGATACAATTACGATTCAAATGATGTTCAATTGTTTATTCACTACTTTAGATTTGTAATTAAAATAAGAATTGAAATCGTGCTTTGTTTTAAAAGTTGCAATATCAAAATATTTATATTAGACACGAAGATTTCTATTTGTTCATTATTATCTAGCATAATTATTACAGACACAACTGAAAACGTATGCAAAATTTCAGGATGATCGTTTCAGGGGTTTAGGCGCGTTTATTAATGGAAAGTAAGTTTGTTTGTAACCTTTTTACAAACAAACTTACTTTTCATTTGAACTATAAAACTTTATAATGGAATGAAAAATTCGATTGCGTGTGGTCTATGGTAAAGTTGTAGATGGCACTAGTGGCAATTTAAGACTTGAGAATGCAACGTTTGGTGTATGACGGTTGAATATTTATGTAAATTGAATTTTTCTATCCCAAAAAAATCTTTACAATTCAAAATAATGGCACAGGAATCACTGTGTGTTTGATATTAAATTTGAATAAGTTAGAATGGGGCTCTTCAAAATATATTCCAGAAGCATCATCCCAACGTTCAAAACCTAACCTTAGCCCGTTCGTCTACTTCACATAAAGCGGTCGCGTCTAACCACGGTTTAATTTATAGCTGGCCGCTAATGAAAACATTATTTATGATCACTTTACCCCTCCTCCCCCGCACTCACTACATGCCTATAAATCTAGTAGGATAACCCTTTACAAGCGGTACTTAGACACAGGGATATGGGGTAACGCTTGTTCTGTAGATAAAGGAAATGAAAATGTAGTGCCACATGTTTATTTACTATTCTGTTGCTAGTGACTTCGTCCGATCCTAGGGGAATGTAATACCGAAATAAACTATAATAATATGTGTATTTTTTGCCTTATTCCAAACGATATCGCTAAATATCTTGTTATAAAAACAAAACATATTATCATTGGAAAGGGGTTTGAAGGTTTTGGCTCTAACATCAGATGCCATTTTGTGCAACGAGATTCTGAAAAAAAAAATGGCGTGCGAGGACCTCTATAGAACAATCTTCAAACAGCTTTCTGAGTGTATGGAAATTTTTAATCGGTCTTTAAATGTATTATATTTTTTTTGTTCTAATGACTATTTTGTTTCCTTCTTATGTGTGTGGGGAGTTTCATTATCAATAATTCCGTTTTTAATTTTAGTTTTAATTTAGTCATTTTTGTAAATATTTTAGTTTAAAAGAAGGACTCGGAAGTTTTTATAAAAGTATAGGTGTGCCCTAGGTACTTTTAATACATATTAAAACTTATCAACATCAACTTACTGACTGGCCTGTTGGTCTAGTGGTTAGTGACCCTGACTGCTATGCCGGAGGTCGTGGGTTCGATTCCCACCCAGGACAAATGTTTGTGTGATGAGCACGATCATTTGTTCTGTGTCTGGGTGTAATTTATCTATAATATGTATGTATTTAGAAATATATAAGTATGTTTATCAGTTGTCTAGTACCCATAACACAAGCTCTGCTTAGCTTGGGACTAGATGGCGTTGTGTGATAGTTGTGGAATATTATTATTATTATTAACTTACCTCAAAAGGCCCGTATGTTAGTAGAGGCAACGCTGATGATGACCAGGCCACACAAACACCAGCAGCAAACGCACCCAGATTTACTGCAAAGAGGAAAACAATGACATTGATTTACGCTTCGAATAGGTACGGAACCCTGAAAAAAAAATGAAACTAGATTTGTATTTGTTTGTTTCGCACAATTTGACGAATCAAATTTGCATGAAATGTGCCAATCGACAACTGTATAAGTGAAAGAAATGCTAGGGTTATGGAAATACGAAACAGTTTGTTTATTACTTGACTGAAAAGACTTAAAAGACGTTTGGGACGCACTCCACTAATAGAGAATGAAAGTTTAGAATTAGAATATAAAAAGGCACGATAAGTAATATTACCAATCCCAGTAGCTATATACTGTGTTGTAATGCCAGACGTGTCTCGTTTGATATCCGGCACCGTATCCATCCGCCGTAGCATCTTGGTGTTCATTCCATTCCTCTCTGGTTCATCGGACGGATCATTTTGAGCTGCGGCTGCTTCCGCGTCTACTGTTGAAGTGCTTTGCTCGTCCACTGTAAAAAAGAAATATTTTGTTAAAAAAAGATGGAAGAAGAATCATAGACAAAAAGGGAGTATTTGACTAGCCACATCTACCGTATGCGTGATCAATAATGTATACCGGTCGCAATTTTGATCTTAATCTTTGTCGGTAACCAATAAACGACCAAAGCCAATCTGAGTCTCAAGAAGTCTCAAAGAACAATCAGAATCTGGATTGAGATAAAATATTAATAATTTTAGCTGTTCGTTGAGGATAAAACAAGAAAAAACAGCTGCAGAATTTGTAGAAGATAGTGGAACAAGCTGGATAAGATATCAATCAGTAGTCTCCCGATATCTGCAAACGTTCATCTGAATAAATTCTATATTAAACGTTGCCTTACACTGGAACTTTTTCTGTCGTGAGTGCCACTCACATGGTCAAAGACAGCGTTAAATAGCGGTCAGTTAAATGGACTGACGACCTATTTTAGGTCGTTTGACTGTGTCACTACATATGCCACCATTACGTATTTATTAACAAAATATTGCCCCAAAATGGTTTGACTTTGGGAGTCGCCTATACACGTCAAAAACATTTGAAGTGAATAGGAGGCGAAACGGTAGATTTATGAAGATCCCCGAAGATCGAGGTATTTCCTAAATGATGATGAAAAGGCACCCAGTGAAGACGTGCAAAACAAGTTTTTCACTTGTTTATTTGTCGTAATGAAACGGGATGTAGAGACACTGGCACCATCATCATCACTTTATATACCGACTTTCTTCTTGTATACCGACTAAACTACCCAATTGTTTTGGCCGCCACTTAAAACCCAGGTCAGGTGATCGTATTCTGGATTTTCCATCAGACTAGGAGCTTGAAGACGCAATACGTGTTCCTCCTGTCACCAATGTGAATTTTAAACTTATCTGTCTAAAATGAGGATGTATAATATCGTACCCTTATTGCAAAAACCGATTATCTGCATAAAAAATCGAGTGATAATGGGTTTTACCTGTAGCTTCGTCGTGACTTGAGGATTCGATATCTATATTTAACTAAAAATTGGTAAAAAATGCAGATAATCGGTTTTTGCAATAAGGGTACGATATACTCGTATATGTGTATTTTTTTCCGGGATGGCAGTTATTCCCCAACTAGCAAAAGATGTCGTAAGAATGCCAGCAGCACGTTTCTCTTTCGACTATTGATCGAGAGAAAAAGTCGAGAGAAGGGATCTTGCATTCGATATTCTAGAGCATTTTTCCACATTCCGTTATTTTATACGGTGATGACGGGCGTTTTTGAACAGCACATCGTCGGTGCATTTATAATGACACAAACGCAAGGATCGACTTCAGTCTTTTACGTTTACTGAGCGTTCTGTTTTTGTTCCGTGCGTCGTCAGCGCATAAAATCCAGTGTGCAGAGGCTCTTATTCCCATGATTAAAAATGAAATCTGAAGGTATTGCTTGGTATTAAGTATCGAGAACCTAAAACAAAGTACTATGCCCGGATTTTATTTTAAATCTTCAAACAATACAGTTTCGTGTAAAGCTAAAATCCGTGTCATAGCAACCATTGTTGAGAAGTTCTTGTAAAATATTTGCCGTCACCACACAAGACGCCACAAATTGCTACTGCTTGCAGGAACCACTGAACGTGGCTACGATGCAATTTAACCAGAGCTAGGAAGCGATAGATATGACAGATTTGGATCTGATATAGGCTTGTTTTTTTAACCGACTTCAAAAAAAAAAGTAGGTTCTCAGTTCGAACTGTATGTATGTATGTTTGTCCGCGATAATCTCGCGTTTGGCTGAACCGATTTTGATGCAGTTTTCGGAAAAGTGTTCATTACATTCTGGAGAAGGTTTTAGTATAATTATAACACTAATGGATAACCCTTGACGTTGCTCGCGTGGATCCGTTTTTAACCGACTTCAAAAAAAAAAGTAGGTTCTCAGTTCGACCTGTATGTATGTTTGTATGTATGTATGTATGTTTGTCCGCGATTATCTTGCGTTTGGCTCAACCCATTTTGATGCGGTTTTCAGGAAAGTGTTCATTACATTTTGGAGAAGGTTTTAGCATATAACACTAACGGATATCCCGTGACGTTGCCCGTGTGAATCCATTTTTGCTTACTTGGGTTGTAGATTTTCAAAGACGCCGATTATATGAAGATTTTTGTTGAATATCTAAACTAAAAAGGGGAAAATAAAATTTTTTTGAAAAAAATGGAACCGACTTCAAAACCATCGGCGGCGGCGGTAAGTGTAATATGTTGCGGCGATCAGACAATCGCTCAATGCAAAAAATACTTGTATTAAGCTACACATTTTTATAGAATTGAAGGCGACACCTGAGCTAATTGACTGTTACGTTGCGGGTATCGCTGTTTTAATTCCCGCACGGAACGTGTAGGGAAATATTTTAAAGACAAAAACTATATAGTTTAATTTATGTTCAGAACGATATCAAAAGAGTGTCCTACAAAATAAAAACTCGTAAGTTCAATATAACATCTCATTAATTTACTTATGTAATAAAATTATTATGCTCAATCTCATTTCTCATGTCTGCAATAGATAGCAAAAGTCCGATGTGTAAACAACTGTAGTATTTTTAAAACATCACCTTTACTTGATAACGTTTGTATAGCAAAACAATTGTACAAGTACGTCTGATAGTCGAATTATGTAAGTCGTTTTTGAATATTGTTTTGATTACTTTCATGAAGATAAGAAAAAAAACCCGCGATAACTTATTTTACGAAAGGTCATTTTTCTTAAAAATCTAGAAAGAATGTAAGCGGGCATACGCCTTCTTATTGTTGCATAATATTAGTAATAGCGGGTTTTTTTTTTTACTAGAATTTGCACGCGTTTTTTCAAGCTTTGACAATCAATTCTACCTGTGTAATAAGTTCAATCATGATTAGAAAGACATGCAGCGCTTCTTGTGGTGTAAGGAAGTTGTTGTTGTTTTACTCGGGAAAAGTACTTTCGAAAAGACAGGTGTAATGTCCGTTTCTAAACACCTGACGACGATATGAACGTTTATTGCCCGTGGTACTACCCGTTGTACTACCAGTAGTACCACGGGAAACAAAAATTACCCGTGGTACTACCACGCGATCTAGTAGTACCACGGGAAATTTTAATTTACCTGTGGTACTACTAGAATTTTAATTTACCCGTACTCTTTTACTATGCCGGGGTCCCGGGACTGTCTACCCAGTACAACGGGTAGTACCACGGGCAATAAACGAAAAATTTCTGGATGATCGAATAATTTAACTTCCTACCATAAATATTAATGGATCCGGAGATTATAATCTATACAGAAACTTTTACCTCTTTAATATAAAAATATAGATTGATAAATGTGGTAAAGGCGTAAGAAGTATTCAGGGATTCTTCAGTCTAGCATCATGGGACAAAGGCTTTTAGTATGTAGCGCATTATGCACCTACTATAGTTCTGCCAGGTCTATCGACATCATAAGTCTATGGCTCACGATCCTAGCGTTTCCTGTACTCTACAAGATTATAGTGTATTGGAAAAGATTTTAGTTTCCCATTTATTTTTATAAGACTTACAGAGCAAAATCACGACACTATTATTGACTACCATTTAGCTCAATTGGCTTTGAATGAGCTCTGTTTGCAGTTTTTGCCCCGAAATAACGATTGCGATTTACAAAATGTAGGTTGTGGACTCAAACTTCAAACTGGTACGGTATCATGACTTTGACTTATTGTCGAAGAATTTGATCGAACGTTTGTGACCAAGGTGCACCTTGCAAGTAACGGGCTGACAAGATCAGCCGAGCGGATAACCCATATCAAATACTGGGTTAAATTGGAACCAGATAGACCGAAAGCAAACCGCAGCATAGTTGAAAAATACTGAAGGAAATACCACTTTTATATAAATGCTATTAAAATCATCAAATTAGTTCTCAATCCTGGGTGAATCGTAGAGGATTTTTTTTTAATTGGAACAATCCAGCGTACTATTCCCAAAGCACTGAGGCTCTTGAAAGCCAGAATCGACAGTGGCGACAAGTGGAAAGAACTGTCAGAATTCCTGACTTAAAATCCACCCTGTTGCTTTGGTTACCCTGATTGTGTCCCCGGCCACAGTAGCCCAACGGCATGCGGACGGTGATTAATAGGTGATTCGCCGTCTGACCATGGACCATGCCCGGCTAGACGGCGCGTCGTTTTCCACACGCGCCTCAAAGAGCTGAAAGCAATCTAACGGGGCCTTCATAGAGGGCCAAAGCCTGCCGGGGTCGCGGGACTATCTCTTCAGGTAACTGTGACCCTGGAACGTAAAGATCTATTGAAGAATCACCGTGGATTTTAGTCAGTACAAGTCTGACAGTCCCTCCCGTCCCGGTCCTGGGTGGGAGGCCGCATTTGATGATTTCAATACGATAAAGAAAGCCACAGTAGCTTAGACAGATTTGCGAAAGAAGATACCACTAACTCAAAGAGCAAGTTTTCATTCATAACACACATGCATTTCAGTTGTAAACAACATCATAATTACTCATATCTCCTTCAGAGTTTACATGACACCTAACTCCATTAATATAAATAATATCTAAGTCCGTAGTCCGTTGTATTCATGTTTCCATCATTATGAGCGATAATCGTAGGTCACCCTCACTACTTCCGTGGCAAAACAACTTCGTAAGTGCATTTATGGAGTCATTTTTGTTGAGAAAGAAAGAAAGAAAGAAAATAAGGTTTCTAATGCACTCACAATACAACAAATTAAAAAAAATACATGTGGCACTCGGAGACTGTCACGGTGAAGCTATTGCATAACATTTTTTTTTTAAAGAAAAAAATCGCCTACCGCGTAGATATTTAACGGGAATATAATTTATTTTGTTGTAGTAGAATTTTATAAGTAGGTTAAAAGTAAATAGGTAGGTAGGTAGTAGGTAAAAAGTAAATTGTCTTTGTGACGGATATTTTTCTGAGATATTTTTACGATTGCCGAAGTCTCCCGAACTGAAACGACGTTAGACGATGCGTGGTGTCAGGTATTTTCCTTAGGTTTTTTCGTTAGGTTTTTGGGAATTCGGTCGCCGCGCCGCGCCGCCGCCTGCGCTCAGAGCACGCGATAAAAGCTATGCAATAGCTTAAAAAAATAGAATTGATATAACATAGATAAAATTGATACACTTGATAAAAGTACTTCTAAACAATTTAAAACGGTAGTTTTTTAAAATTGAATTGTTACTTTTTCAGTTGCTCCATGAATTCTAAAACTGTAAGTTGTGACTATTCTTACATAGAGAAAGTGGTTAAGGGCGAAACTATAGCTAAATAAAAAAATATATAAAACAAGTTGCTCTTTGATAGATCAGAATTGAACATAAATGAAAAAAAGAACTATTTTTATAGTGCTATCGCCAACGTAATAATAATATCTTAGTAGTTTTTACGATCATGTCATGTTTTTATGACTTGTCATACGATGTCAAGTCCGATTGATAAACAGGCCACACCCTCAAGAGTGATATAAGGATCTATTGGCGTTCAAATGACGTTTTCATTAGGACGCTAGTAGTAATTACTAGCTTATTCCCGCATCATCAGTCACGTAAAGTTCTATAATTTTATTCCATGGATAAAAAATATCCTGGGTTACTGGGGCAATCGAACGTTATAAGCTATCCGTGCACCAAACATTCAAAACGGTTGAGCCGTTATTGCGTGACAAATTTTCTAATCACACGCATAATATTAGAAAGATTTGCAAAAAAACTTTAGTAAAGTGTACGAGTAGGTATGTTTAGTTTAGTATGCAAGAAGGCGTCTTCTATGCATTGTAGAAAGCGTCTATAATTGAAAAGGCAAGGCTGACAACAGCAACCCTCGACTCCTGCGATTGGGACGAAATGCGAATAACATCGAAAAGTAAAATATCATTAAATTTAAAGGACAATGTCCGTATATGTATGGAACTCTGCCCCAGAACACCTAGAATGCTGATCTATATCCTACAATAGGTATTTAACTGCAGATAAATGTTTTATCTCTTAAAATTATTAGTGAAGTATTGCAATAATGGTACTGCAGATTTTCTTTGAATTATCTGAAATGTAGGCCTCTACCGCGCCGTTCGTATACGATATTTTAAGTCACTTACAAAAATGAAGTAACAAGAAAAACATGATAGTTAATTAAAAAAAAAACAATAACTATCGTTAGGTACTCTAGACAATTAATAAGAAAAAAAACATCTTTTCGAGCACAGTCCAAAAGAAAACCGAAGACCATGAAAAAAAAAAAATATAACACCTACTTTGTTTATTCCCAAACACACTTGCCAACAACTGCACTCAGAGGTTATTTTTTTTTAACACAAATAGAAATAGTACTGTCAGAGTTGTTGCAACGGCGACTGGAAGCTCAATAACATAATCTTGATAACAGCGGACGTTGGAAACATCAAAAAATAATATAACAGGGGTGGACAAACGCGGGTTGCTGTGTTTTGTATTCCAGGCTGGATGTACACTAGGCACAGGCAGTGTTGCCAACAGATAAACGATCTCTCCACCAGATTCAACTTCTAAAACCACCAGAAAACCACTAACAAAAATCGGCTCTACTCCAAAAAATTGTAAAAACGGCTAAAATCTCCACTAAACAAATTTTTATTTTTTTTCGAAAGAAACAGGAAGTAAATTATATTACTAAAAAAAAATCATTTTCATTACGTAACAAAATATTTAAGCAATAAGTCAAGATGAGTAACCTAAAAATTAATTAATTACAACAATAAGTACAAAAATAAAGTGATATTCTAAAATTCGTCTTCTTCTAGTAAATTGTCTGCCCCATCGTCTGTTTCACATTATGATTCTTTGGTCCCGATTTGTTTTATAAATTTTATTGGAATTTCATAATCTTTGCAGCTTTTACCTTCCAATCTTAAACCACAGCGTATTCTTCAATAAAAGTAAATTCTCCTGACAATTAAATTAAGTAAAAATAACATATTTCGTAACGTTTCAGTAGCTTAGTGGTTGAGTGATAGCATTTTAGTAACTGAAAGTAAATTCTACTAAACCACTAGAAAAAACCACCAGCCACTAAAGCCACTAAACCAGTTTTAGTGGAAAATCCACTAAGTTGGTAGAGATTCCCCACCAACGTGTCCCCACGTTGCCGTCGTGGTGGGGCTTGTGTGTCTCGATGATCTCTGGGCCCCTGCCGGTAGAGGCACTCGTGCACTCATGCCGGACAGGCTCAGAGGGAGAGACCAGACCAAGAGGGACACACCGGGGAAAGGCGCGCCGCCTGGAGGATCGAGCAGTCAGCTCGAGCCTCTAGACGGCGCGGGGCCCGGTCTCAGAGACTGGGTCTAGGGGGGGAAAGGTTCACTTCCGGTACGCGTCTAATCTTCAGACGTAACCGTGAAGTGAACCAGGGGTGGGGAAATGGGGGATAGGGAAAAAAGAGGAACTCACCTCTCTAAAAAAGTAACATCATGGATAAAAAGGTTAATGGAAGGAATACCCAGGCGGGTCCCAGCTGCTCTTCAGCTGGGGAATCCCGCACCGGACACGTCCGGTCAGTCCCAACGTACTCTGGGGGGGACAACACTGACCTATTTTACCCAACTTTTGGGCCGGCAGTCGCCGCATTGAGCCAGGGAGGCTCACGTGCCCGTGGTGTGGAGTCGCTGGATCATTCCAGCACGTCCGCGCCACCGGCACCGACAACAGAGCGGGCACAGAGTGCCGCTCCGCGGATGGAGGGGGCGCTGGTGCTCGGGTCGGAGTCCGACTCGGCATCAGACGCCGTGAGCTTCCAGAGCGTGGGCTCTGGAGGCGTGGCGAGGAGGGATGAGGGGGGCGCAGATAGGAGGAAGGAGTTCCTCAAGCGCCCCCATTCGAGGGATGACATTTCGTCATCAGAGGAAGGGCTTGCCTCGGCCCGTAAGATCCCCACGAGCGTGCGGGGTAAAGGCCGAGGCAAGACTTCGGGGAGGGGGATCTCCTCTGGAGAGCCCAAAACTGGTCTGGCCTCGAACGAGGCTAGACTAGCAGAGGCCGTGGCAGCCGCCATCCGCATCGTGATCCAGAAGCGGACCAAAAGTAGCAAGGAGGGTGCGATCGGCGACGCCACGGCCTCCATCATGGCGGCCGCGCGCGTTCACGGCGGGGCTCCGGCTGCAAGGGACGACATGTCCGAACTGCGGTCGGAAGTCACCCGCCTGACTGCCGCCATGGGGGCTCTCCAGAGGGAGAACATCGCCCTAAAGGAGGACCTGGCGAAACTTCGGGGAGGCGGCCAGCAAAACACGCCGCCGCGGGGCCAAAGGGAGAAAGGCCAGCCCACACCAGCGGAGAACTCTGTTCTCGACCTGGTGCGACAGGAGCTGGCCGCCTTTCAGCAGCGGTTCTCCGTATTGGAGAGCCGCGTGCTGCGACCCCCGCTGGCGGCGTCCTCATACGCGGCTGTGGCCGCGTCGAGGCCGCCTCCGACCGAGCCGCCTCCGGCAGAGGCGGCGGCGAAGAAGAAGGCTGCGGCGAAGACGGCCCCTAAGACGGCCCCTTCTAAGACGGCCCCGGCAAAGCCTAGTCAGGCGAAACCGGGTCCGTCCAAGCCGACTCCGACCCCGACACCTGCGGGGCCGGCACGGTCGGCCGCAAAAAAGAAGGGCGCCCAGGCCGATAGCCAACCACCCCAGCAGCCTCCTCCTAAAACTCCTCCGGCCAGCGCCGACTGGCAAGTGGCCGGAGAGAAGAGGAAGGCTGCCAGTGCGGCCAGGTCCAAACGGCGGAGGGAGAGGCGGCGGCGGCGTAAGGAGCGCGGCGTCGCGGCGCGATTGCGCGCCCCTAAGACCGCGGCAGTAGTGATCACACTACAGCCGGACGCGGTCAAGAGGGGCGTGTCGTACCGCGACGTGCTCGCGAAGGCAAAGGAGGCGGTGGACCTCACGGAGCTCGGCATCGCCGGGGGCCTCCGTTTACGGGTCACTGCAACGGGGGCTCGGATGTTGGAGCTCCCCGGTGCGGACAGTGGCCCCATCGCTGACGCTCTGGCCGAACGGCTCAGAGCGTCCTTAAATGTGGAGGAGGCCCGAGTATCCAGACCCATCAAGCGCGCAGACGTGCGCATATTGGGTCTGGATGACTCCGTGACGGTTGAGGACGTGGTGGCCGCCGTTGCCAGGACTGGGGGGTGCCCTTCCGATCAGGTGAGGGCGGGCGTCCTGCGTCCTGACTTCGCGGGGCTACAGACCATTACGGTCAGCTGCCCCGTGTCGGCGGCCAAAATACTGGAGGGGGGCCGAAGGCTCTTGGTTGGATGGGTTTCCGCGCAGGTGAAACTGCTGGAACCCAGACCTCTGAGGTGCTACCGATGCCAAGTGGGCAACCACGCGGCATGTAACTGCACCTCGGAGGTGGACCGCAGCGACAAGTGTTTCCGCTGCGGTCAGCCCGGTCACAAGGCCGGCTCGTGCACTGCCCCGCCGCACTGCTTCGCATGTGCGGCGGCTGGCAAGCCGGCCGATCACCGGGCTGGGGGCAAGTCCTGCGCCCCACCCACCAAAGCCAAGAGCAGAGGTAGGCCCTCTGCCACCGCCGTCACTGCCACTCCCGCCGCCGCCGCCGCCTCTGCCGCCGCCGCCGCCGCCGCCGTGGCTCAACCCTCGGAGAGGGTCCTGGAGGAGGCTGCAATGGATTCAGATTAATGTCTCCATTGCGCTTCCTCCAGGCGAACATCAACCACTGCGCCGCTGCTCAGGATCTCTTGCTCCAGAGCATGGCGCAGTGGTTGATCAACGTCGCCGTGGTCGCCGAGCCGTATTTTGTCCTGCCCAGGAATGACTGGGTAGCGGACCTGGACGGCTCGGTGACCCTAATTTCGTCGGCCGCCGCCGGTACCCCGCCCCTCGATCGCGTAAAGAGAGGGCGCGGGATCGTCGCAGCACGGTTCGGGGAGATCGCCGTTGTAGGCGTTTACTTCTCCCCGAATCGATCTCTCGCCGAGTTCCAAGACTCCCTAACGGAGCTGGGAGATGTCGTCGTCGCCCTCGGTTCCCTCCCCGCGCTCGTCCTTGGGGACTTCAACGCCAAAAGTCCGGCTTGGGGTTCCCGGTCCACGGACTATACGCGGGGTAGGATGCTCGAGCACTGGGCCCGTGCGCAGGGCCTGGTGATCGAGAACCGGGGTTCTGTCCCCACGTGCGTGCGGTGGACGGGCGAGTCGGTGGTGGACGTTACGTTCGCCACCGCCGACCTGTCGCCGCGCGTCACCGGCTGGCGCGTTGTGGAGGAGGTGGAGACCTATTCCGACCACCGGTATATCCGGTTCGACGTCTCCGCCCAGACCTCAGACGCGCCAGTTCCAAGTGGACGGAACCCAAGTGGTCCGCGATGGGCGCTGAAGCAGCTGGACCGGGAGCTATTCCTGGAAGCCTCGATCGTGCAGGCCTGGGTGTCACCACCGGACAGGCCTGCCGACATCAACGACGAGGCGGAGTGGTTCCGGGAGGCCATGTCCGAGATCTGTGACGTGGCCATGCCCCGGGTCCGGCAAGGACGCACCCGGCGTCAGTTGTACTGGTGGTCGCGCGAGCTAGCAGCGCTGCGCGAGGCGTGCGTTGCCGCGCGACGCCGGTACTTCAGGTTCCGCAGGCGCCGCACCCGACCTCCGGATGCGGCGACTGTAGAGGCGGAGCTGCACGAGGGTTACAGGGCAGCGAAGGCCGTCCTCCGCGACGAGATCTGGCGGGCCAAAGAATTGGCCCGCAGGGAGATGCTGGAGACTCTGGACGGGGACCCATGGGGCCGCCCCTATAAGTGGGTGCGCGAAAAACTCCGCCCCTGGGCTCCCCCGTTGACGCAGAGTCCCCAGCCTCAGTTCGTGGAGGACGTGGTGAGCGCCCTGTTCCCATCGCGAGGGGAGCATACTCCCCCGCCCATGGCTCCGTCTCCGACGGAATCTGAGGACGAAGCTGACGCAAACGCGGACCACAGCGACGACGACGTCTACGACGCTCCAGAGGTGACCGAGGTAGACATGAGAGTGGCGGTACAACGGCTCAAGGCCAAAAATACCGCCCCAGGACCCGACGGCCTGCCAGGAAAAGCCTGGGTCCTGGCCTCGAGGACTCTCGGGCCTCGACTTGGGGGGCTCTTTAGCGCATGCTTGGAGAGGGGCCGGTTCCCGCTTCTTTGGAAGACGGGAAAACTGGTCCTCATCCAGAAGCACGGGCGCCCTGCGGACTCTCCGTCCGCATTCCGGCCCATCGTGCTGCTCGACGAGGTGGGCAAGCTCTTTGAAAGAGTAATTGCAGACCGCCTCGCCGGGCACCTGAATCGGATGGGCCCGAACCTTGCGGAGTGCCAGTTTGGCTTCCGCAGGGGGCGCTCGACGGTGGACGCCATCATGCGCGTGAGAGCCCTCACGACGGGGGATGCAGTAGCCCGGGGCAGGGTCGTCTTGGCGGTGTCTTTGGACATCACCAACGCCTTTAACACCCTGCCCTGGAGTTGCATCAGGGAGGCACTCCGGTATCACCGGGTGCCGACCTACCTCCGTCGCATAGTCGAGGACTACCTGACGGACAGAGCCGTCATCTACCCCGGTCACCGGGGAGAGTGGAACCGGCGAGAGATATCGTGCGGTGTTCCACAGGGATCGGTCTTGGGGCCGCCCCTGTGGAACATCGGATACGATTGGGTGCTGCGCGGCGACCTCCCTGACGGCGTCAGCGTAATATGTTACGCTGACGACACGCTCGTCCTGGCGGAGGGAGAGTCGCACCAGGCGGCGGCCGACCTGGCGACGCAAGCGGTTGCGACAGTCGTCGATAGGATCCGGCAGCTGGGACTCGAAGTGGCGCTGCACAAAACGGAGGCCATGTGTTTTCATGGCCGCGTTAACGCGCCACGGTCTGAGTCCCACATAACGGTGGAGGGGGTTCGCATCGGCGTCGGGAGGACGATGAAGTACCTGGGACTCGTCCTCGACAGCCGGTGGAACTTCAGGGAGCATTTCCTGAGTTTGGCCCCAAAGCTGAACCGGGCAGCAGCCGCCCTCAGGCGACTCCTGCCTAATCTCAGCGGGCCAAACGCCTCCTGCCGTAGGCTGTACGCCGGTGTCGTGCGGTCCATGGCCCTCTACGGGGCCCCCGTGTGGGCCCTGAGCATCCGGACGCGACCACTAAAGTTGGTCGCATGCCAGAGGGTCATGGCTATCCGGATGATCCGGGGATACCGCACGATCGCCGGCGAATCGGCCAACTTGCTTGCCGGATTACTGCCCTGGGATCTGGAGGCGACTGCCCTCCAGCGCGTCTATGAGTGGCGCGTGGAGGCGCAGCGCCGGGGAGAATTCCCGCTGCCCCGACAAGTCGAGGCGCGGCGGGAAGAGGTCCGGCGCGATCTCAGGGCAGTATGGAGGGGACGATTGTCGCAACCGACGGCCGGGCACGCCGCAATCGCGGCGGTAAGACCCCTCTTTGAGGAGTGGCTGGATAGGAGTCACGGCGTCCTGACCTACCGCATGACGCAGGTCCTCACCGGACACGGAAGTTTCGGGAGGTACCTGTGTCTAAGGAGAAAGGAGGAAACGCCTGGGTGTCACCACTGCGAAGATCGCCCGGAGGACACAGTAGAGCATACGGTGCAAGACTGCCCAGCTTGGGCAGAGCACCGACGTGTCCTCACGGCGGCGATAGGCGGAGACCTCTCGCGCCCGGCATTGGTTGCGGCCATGCTGCGGGGCGAGACGGGTGGGAAGCGGTCGCCTCCTTCTGCGAAGCAGTAATGCTCGCGAAGGAGGAGGCGGGCCGCGTGAGGGAGAGGACAACGTCCTCCCTCCGCCCCACCCGCAGTGGTGGACACCCACGGCGACGGACGTCGCAAGACGATCTCCGGCCACCGTAGGCGCGGGCATGCGGGCGGCGAGTAAAGGGCAACTTGCTGCCCGACCATGGACCATGCCCGGGTCGACGGCGCGTTGTGTTCCACGCGCGCCTCAAAGAGCGTCAGCATAATGACGGGGCCCCCTCTCTAGAGGGCCAAAGCCTGCCGGGGTCGCGGGACTTATACCATTACCGTGACCCCGGAACATAAAGGGCTATTGAAGGACACCGTGGATTTTAGTCAGTACAAGTCTGACAGTCCCTCCCGCCCTGCCCGGGGTGGGAGGACTCATTTGATGATTTTACCACGCAAAAAAAAAAAAAAAGTTGGTAGAGATTGATGAAAAAAAATGCGCGATTACTGACATAGTGCAGTCTGACATGAAAAGCTTCAAAATAGCTTTAAAAGTGGCATTTTCAAGAAATATGATTAACTAGCTTCTGCCAGCGGTTTTACCCGCGTTATATTAGGCGTCTGTTCCTATGGAGGCCCCGTCAGTTTTCTTGGGGAACGCGCGGAAGACGACGCACCGTCGACTCGGGCCTTGTTCTTGGCCGGACGGTGAGCTACTAGACCGGGAGCCAATGACAGATTTACACGACTAATCCTCTCAAGCGATAATTATTAGCAGACTACATATGACCATTTCTCGCTATCCGCAAATTGATGCTTACGCTAGCCGGAATTTGTCCCCACAATGTCCGATGCCCTGCACGTCTTCGGCTGTGGCTCGACCGTGAGGAAAAGCATGCTTTTGACTGCTACCCATTATACACATGCACCAGCCGTTGAATCCCTGTTCTCAGAATCCAAAAAGCAACTGAGGAAAATCTCTTATTTGTAAACCTAAATAAATAATGTTCTCAATAAGTTCTTCAACTTTCAAACCACCTAAAGAAGATCAAACAACAGGTGTGAACCAATTAAAAAATACAAGCAAACGTTATACCGAGTTTAAAATAATCTTGTTTGCACGCCTCCACCTCGACTTTTGATAATTTTCTAAATTTCTCCTTGGCTTCTGTAACTTTGCTTTAATGAAAATTCTAGGAATCGTTAATTTATTTATTAATTGGCGATGAAAGATTGTGTTTTTGAAACGCTGGTTATTGGGGTTACATTAATGTAATATTTTCCTGGAATTTTGTATTGATTCTGTTTGAACTCAAAATTGATTTAAAATTGTTTTGTTTTTCCGTTACTGTTAGAAAAAAAGTTTTTTGTTAAAATGTTTTATTTAGCTATCGTCTAAAATTTATTTTTAGTTATCTTACCAGTAATTGGAGAAAAAATCCGGATGAAGCAAACGCAAGATCATTGAGATTGGTTCAAATAGTATATTAACATGTGTTTCGACTTGGTGGACAATCTACCCTTACGTAAGTTTAAAGCGTTTTGCCAATATTTTCATTGTGCGTACAGCAGCAGTAGATTTTCCTGCCGGGATCTTTATTTCCTGATAACTGCAATCAAAACTACAACAACTACAACTAGAACCAAAGTAACCGACATTGCGCTTAGAATCAGCATGCTGAAGTGGAAGTGGGCCGGCCACGTCTGTAGGCGGACAGACGGCAGATGGAGCAAACATGTGCTAGAGTGGAGACCGCGAATGGGCAAACGCAGTGTAGGACGCCCTGCTGCAAGATGGGTCGATGATTTAAGGAAGGTGGCTGGCAGTGGATGGATGCGGGCTGCCCAGAACCGGGATGGTAGGCGCTCTTTGGGGGAGGCTTACGTTCAGCAGTGGACGGCAATAGGCTGACAATATAACTGCAATCAAGAGTTTCATTTGGTATTTACGTCAAGAGTGAAATAGTAGGTTACCTTCTTCAGGGCAAACGTGCTTCAATAATGGTCAAACTCCTTTGGCTAAAGATTTTTAAAAAATGGTCCATAAAACATGTTTTTTTTGTGTTCATGATACGATGTTCATCCGATGATGATCTTAATAAAAAAATAAAAACTTTATTAAAACCATATAAATTACGGCCGCAGCTTACGTACCCCTGGTCCGATACCCCCGAGTCGTCCCGTAACCTCCCGCCTATCTATCTTAGCGCTACACGCCCATAAACTCGCACAGATAAACCCACTATCGACGACGTGATTTTTATATAAATAATGTACGTATGTATTATTGAGATAGAGTAGTAGAGGTATCTAATTGAATGGGAGGAGAAAGAGACAGACGTTCTATGTAATAAAATTTAGTTGTTTTTTTTTAGTGTGGTAAAATCATCAAATGAGTCCTCCCACCCCGGGCATGGTGGGAGGGACTGTCAGACTTGTACTGACTAAAATTCACCGTGTCCTTCAGTAGCCCTTTATGTTCCGGGGTCACGGTAATGAGATAAGTCCCGCGACCCCGGCAGGCTTTGGCTCTCTAGAGGGGGGCCCCGTCATTATGCTGACGCTCTTTGAGGCGCGCGTGGAACACAACGCGCCGTCGACCCGGGCATGGTCCATGGTCGGGCAGCGAGTTGCCCTTTACTCGCCGCCCGCATGCCGGCCGACGCCTACGGTGGCCGAAGATCGTCTTGCGACGTCCGTCGCCATGGGCGTCCACCACCGCGGGTGGATGTAGAATATAGTTTGCCATAAATATGTAAATAATATTCAGCTACATCTACTATTGAGCTGACCACAACTAAGTTGAGAAAAGGTTAAGCAAATATAGAACTTCCTCTGTCTTTCTAGGTCCGCCTCAGCTTTTCATTGTAATTAATAACAAATAATATGAAACTCTTATTTACATGTATTATAGGAAAAGCTAGGAACAAAAATGTGTAAATTAATTCACTCATTATAATATTTCGTTGTGTTTCAATAAAGTATCCGTGATAACTCAAAACAAATAATTAACAAGTAAAGGTCAACCTTTTTTAATTTTTATTTGCATCACTTTAAATTTTATTCCCAAAGATTTGGGCCGTGGTATACCTACCTAACAGAACATCAACAATTCGCAAGTTAATGTTTAACCTATTGCCGTCACCGAGGAAAAGTCCAGATGCCGTGGTTGCTACTGAGTTTCTTATGGCAACATCTTATAACATTTTGCCAGAGCTGGGAATCGACCCTGAGACTACATGGTTAACATTCGCTCTAGTGACCACTAGACAAACGAGTCAGTCGAAAATAAACAGTGTAGTACATACTATAGTGAATGTCCCAATATTTAAACGAGTTACTCTGATTCATATCAACCCAAAGATAACAGTCAGAGGTGACTTTTAACTTAAAAGAAATAAAGAAGACTTTATAAAGTTTGTAGTACATACTATAGTGAATGTCCCAATATTTAAACTGTTACTGTGATTCATATCAACCCAAAGATAACAGTCAGAGGTGACTTTTAACTTAAAAGAAATAAAGTTAAAGACTTTATAAAGTTTGTAGTACATACTATAGTGAATGTCCCAATATTTAAACTGTTACTGTGATTCATATCAACCCAAAGATATAACAGTCAGAGGTGACTTTTAACTTAAAAGAAATAAAGTTAAAGACTTTATAAAGTTTGTAGTACATACTATAGTGAATGTCCCAATATTTAAACTGTTACTGTGATTCATATCAACCCAAAGATAACAGTCAGAGGTGACTTTTAACTTAAAAGAAATAAAGTTAAAGACTTTTTAAACAATCCAAGCGAAGCTGTGGGTCGTTGCAATGAATTGATAACATTTAACTATTGTATAAGTTGCGTTAACCTACAAAAACGTATTGTTTTTATTGTATTTCGCTGACTTATTCCAACAAAGAATTAAAAATAGAACTATTTTTATAAGTATAAAAACGATTGCTCTTATTTTATTGATTTGTAAACGCATACAAATAATAAAACTCACAAAAATAACACGCAGACCCGGAAGAACTACTTGTATTTACTCCGTGCGAGGACCGAACCCGCGACACGCTGCGCCGTGGTCAATTTCTCAGCAACTGTGCCAATTGCGTCGTCAATATAGACAAGCATTTCGTGTACAATATGTCCAAAAATGTTCATGTTTTCATTTTATAAGCTATCATAATTATTATAAGCTAAAATATTCATTTTCATTGCATCGTTAGGTTATAATTAACATTCAAAAGTTCTAAACTAACTCTCCATACAAAAGCAGCATCAGTCTAAAACTTACTGTTCAATTTGTTAATACTAAAATTTAAAACAAGCAATTCGCGGTTGGATTTTCAGAATTTTACTTGTTTTGCAAGTGCTGCCTCGATCGCGGGCATGCGGGCTGCGAGTAATGGGCAACTCGCCGCCCGATCACGGACCATGCCCGGGTCGACGGCGCGTTGTGTTCCACGCGCGCCTCCAAGAGCTGTCAGCAATCTGACAGGGCCCCCCTCTAGAGGGCCAAAGCCTGCCGGGGTCGCGGGACTCATTCCATTACCGTGACCCTGGAACGTAAAGGGCTAATGAAGGACACCGTGGATTTTAGTCAGTACAAGTCTGACAGTCCCTCCCATCCTGCCTTGGGCGGGAGGTCTCATTTGATGATTTTACCACGCTAAAAAAAACAAGAAAAGTGCTGCATCGATGTTATTATTTTACGTCAGTTTTCCTACATCGGCATCGCCTGTGCCCACTGTCCAAAACGTAAGACAGGCGTAACGTAAAAAAATGTAGAACCTAATAAGGTGTAACAAAATTAATTAAATTATAAAGCCATAGGGGCGGCATTTTGTATGTTTGGTATTCTAGTAAAAGACTTGAAGACATTTGTATTTAAGCACATAAACCCCATGATGGTTATTAAAGCTTTTAAACAAATCAAAATTAAGCTAACAGAAGATCTTTGGGGAATGTCGATAAAAGTTTGTACTTCCATAGTAGAGACTATAGCACCATACTTGGCTTTAATATTTAATTTGTGTGTAGACCAAGGAGTTTTCCCGGATTTAATGAAATTCAGTAAAGTCATACCTCTTTTTAAATCCGGAGACACTAAAGACACTAATAATTATAGACCAGTATCCGTGTTGCCCGTTTTTAGCAAGTTTTTTGAAAAGGTAATGCTTAATCAGATGCTTAACCATTTTAACACCAATAAAATTTTACATGATCAACAGTATGGTTTCACCAAGGGACGTTGTACAACTGACGCCGGTGTCACCTTATTGAAGCACATATTTACTGCATGGGAAGAGGCACAAGACGCTATAGGAATATTCTGTGACCTCTCCAAAGCATTTGATTGCGTAAATCACGATACTTTGCTTTTTAAACTTGAGCACTACGGTCTAAGTAAACTTGCAATTAGTTTGGTAAAATCTTATTTGTGTGATAGACAGCAGCAAGTTCAGATAAATGGTGTGAATTCACAAGGTTTAAAGGTAAAAATGGGGGTTCCGCAAGGCTCAATATTAGGTCCTTTTCTCTTTCTTGTATATATTAATGATTTACCCCATTTATTAAAAAACCAACCTCACAATATGGTGTTATTTGCTGATGACACTTCCCTAATTTTTAAGATAAATAGACGGGCCCAAAATCTAGACAACGTAAATGATGCCTTACGTCAGGTACATGACTGGTTTACTGCAAACAATTTAGTATTAAATGGAAAAAAGACCAAATGTATAAGATTTGCTTTACCAAATGTTAAAAGCACAAATTATGATATAGTATTGAATCAAGAAATACTTGAATTTGTCGATAAAACAGTTTTCCTAGGGATTACGCTTGATGCACGGCTTCAATGGAGTCCCCATTTAACAACTCTTGCGGGGCGGCTAAGTTCAGCAGCATACGCTGTGCGAAAAATCCGTCAATTTACCGATGTAGATACTGCTAGAATCGTCTATTTTAGTTACTTTCACAGTATCATGTCTTATGGCATTTTATTGTGGGGACGGGCTGCCGACATCGAATCTATTTTCATCCTGCAAAAGAGAGCCATCAGGGCCATATACAATCTCCGTAGACGCGATTCTCTAAGAGAACTGTTTAAGGAAATTAACATTATGACAGTACCTTGTCAATACATCTATGAAAATATAATGTACGTTAGGAAAAATCTGCATCTTTTTAGTAAGAGAGGTGACAGACACAACTATCACACTAGAAATAGGGATCAGTTAGTTCAGCCGGGCTTCAGACTCGCCAAAGTGGACTATTCTTTCATGGGATACTGTTTAAAGTGCTATAATAAAATACCACAAAATGTTCTTGATTTGAATGAGACTAAATTTAAATCATGTATTAAACGCACACTATGTAAGCTGGCTTATTATAAACTAAGCGATTATATTGCTGATGATAATGCTTGGCTCCATGCTGGTCCTGCTCCATCTGACAGTGTAGGATAAATATTGATAGCGTTTATTTAATATTCTTGTTGGAGCTGATGAAGATTATACAACTGTATTTGCATTGTATAGATTCAATCATCCTAGTATTATATAGTTTCATAGCCAGCATTGTGTGAGTACTATGTTCCTCGGAGCTATCATTCACTGAGTACCTACGTCTCTTATTGACTTGAATAACCCTGGCGGTTGAGAGTATGTTATGCTCACTCAAATGTCTCGCTGATGGTGGCGCGTGTGTCGGATCATTTAGCTCCCTTCAAAATGGTTGAGCTGAATGGTGCTGATACATGTGTCATGTTCGTGAACGGGCGCTGTCAGTTGGGACTGGTCATCTCTTAGTTGCCACGGTTTATTTTAACTATCTATTGATCATTTTGTTTGTTTCTGAATTGTCTTTGTTTTAATTTTCTACTGTGGACACTTTTAACTTGCTACATCGTTCTCACATAATGTATCATCTCAAAATGAATGATGTAACAAAGGTTTTGTAATAATTTTGGCGATTTAAAAAGAGTGTCCATGGAGTTTCTTGCCCGTTCTTCTCCATAGAGATCTACTTCTTGGAATGGGCATCTACGGTACTTTCACAGTTTTTATGTCTTGTGACTGGGACTGTAGCACCATAACTTTTTAGTGTTTAATTATATTTTTGTCTATGACAATTCAAAAGTGCCTGTAACTGGCCTACTTGAAATAAACGCTTTGATTTTGATTTTGATTTTGACATTGCTCAACTTTAACTGACTGAGACGATTTCATGAAATGAATTCTTAGCCGCATTTGGTGGATCTTTGAATAAGGTAAATTGACAAAATGTGACTACAAAAAAATTCGATAGAGTGACAATAAATACATCTTTAAAGTAACAGATTCACATCTTTATTGTTGAAGAATGGGCCCTTAAAACAAGTCATTGATGTTTAGATGTCGCGAGATTCTTCGCTCTCTAACTATGCTTTAATTATCTAATACCAAATTGTAATATTCCTCTTCATTAAATTGTTAATCATCATCATCAGCCTATAAATGTTCCCACTGCTGGCACACAGGCCTCCTCTCTGTGAGAGGGAGTGGGCCGTAATCTATACGTACCACGCGGGCCCAGTGCGGATTGGTAGATGTCACATGTCTTCGAATTTTTGGTTCTAGAACATGCCGGTTTCCACACGATGTTTTCCTTCACCGTTTTGAGAGCAGTGGTGTTGAAATAAATTACACAAAGTAATGCGCCTGACGGTGTTCGAACCCACGACCTACTATTCGTAAGTCGAGGCCGATACCACTGGGCCACCACTGCTCCCATTAAATTAAATTAAATTGTTAATACCGCCCCAATTTCCGGAGTTTTCCGGCAATTTTCACACTAGTCCTACACTATCGTACAGTCATCATAAATGGTTTGTGAGTCCCCCGTGCCGTCTTTTACTTATCTAAGGTGGACCGAGTGAGCCTAAATGGCCCAGATGGGTATGCCTATTCAGCCCAGCCTGCTCATTATCTTCAGGACTGACACAAACTTTTTTATCTAACCCTACAGAAGCGATAAGATGGGATATTTTTGTTTTTATAGTGTTTCCATTGTGTATATTAGTAGATAAGGGATGAGTTATTTTGGTATCTACTTTTTAACCGACTTCAAAAAAAGGAGGAGGTTCTCAATTCGTCGGAATCTTTTTTTTTTTTTATGTATGTTCCCCGATTTCTCGAAGACGCCTGGACCGATTTGGAAAATTTTTCTTTTGTTTTAAAGGGTATACTTTCCAATTGGTCCCATGATCATCAGGTCAGGATCTGATGATGGAATCCCAGGGAAATCGAGGGAAACCTTCAAATTTTATAGGCACATGTACCATTTTCATATATTTTCTAAAGCTGTTCAAGTATTTGCATCTGATAATCATCATTTCAGGTGGATGAGCTGATGATGGAAGGTACAACTCCTCAACGGCTTGGAGTAGGCATCGACTGATTTAGTTTGTGTTCGCATATCTCTGGAACTACAAGACCGATTTAAGTAATTCTTTTTTTGTTGTACTAATTATTGTTTAACTTACGGAATACTGCAAGTTTCATCAAAATCGGTTCAGTAGTTTTTGAGATAGGGAATTTTATTAGCTTATTGTGCACTTGAGAGAGAATGATTTATTTGACAAGAATTTGAGTTGAATATTTAAACTAAAAAGAGTAAAATAAAAAACTTTTTCAAAAAAAAATGTAACCGCCTTCAAAAACAACCACAAAAAAGGGTAAAATAACCTACAAAATAACTTATCTTTCAGAAGTCGGTGGCAAAAAAACAATGAAATGAAAAAAAAAAACAAAGGCACTGTTTGTTTTTTTTTGAAGGCGGTTACATTTTTTTTGAAAAAGTTTTTTTTTATTTTGAGATCATTGTGAGTGTGTTTTTTTTTAAATGATGAGTCGTGCTTTTTCAAATGAAGGAAGTTAAGATGAAATGACTTTTCAACAGACCTTTTTATATTAAAAGTTTTATTGATTTTCATAAATCTTAAAAAAAAAACTGATGTTTTTTTCAAGAACTTAACTGATGCTCTTTATAATCATAACACGTCTTTTGTGATATCTAATAGAGAACTATATTAACATAAATGAAATATATAACAGCCTTGACAGCATTATTTGTATCTAAGCGACCGTTGGGAATGAGAACATCTTTAGTGATCAGGTTGCGGTCCCTACCTTTTGCTCACAGCTTCACGTGCATGGAGTTTGTAAGTTTAACCAAGGAAATCATCTTACTCCAGGAGTATCATTGAGTGATAGATCTTGGTGGTAAATGTGAGCCCTCCAATAATTGGCTCATTTTGCTGGAGGATTTTGTTGGACATACAATAACTCCGTGGTGGGTCTTTCCGAGGCTCAATCGCAAAATGTCCCTTTCGCAAAATGTTCACAGGTAGCACAATCCATCTCGATTGACTTATTCATCAATACGTTAAAGGTTCCTCTCCATTAGGCAAGTCTTGCATATAATTAGTATGACGTCACATAGTCACTTTGTTGTAAAAGTTCCTTAAATTAAAAAAAAACACAATCTACAGCATACAGTAAACTTGACGGTGTATGGCTATCAGAAGTAGACTAAAGCCTCCTGCAGACACACGCGATTTATCGCGCTGCGACAACGAGCCAAGCTAATTTCCACTCTAAAAATACTGCGAATAAACCGCGACATGTCGCCCCGCGTGATTAATCGCGTGTGTCTGCAGGAGGCTTTATCATGGACGCTGAAATCCTATAGGTATTATTACACGCCGCTTCCAGCGTGCTGCAAACTTGACGGTAAATTGGATCGTGTATAGCTGGCATAAGAAGACCACGAGAACGAACTACAGGAACACGAAAGGACAATGGTAATTTTAGAACATTTTTGTTGACATATTTTTTTGCGTCTGGAAGGAATGAAAACTATGTCAAATCAATTAACCCCTGATCATTTTTTCTTCAAGGTTTACTATTCAAGGAAGTCTGTCACGCGTATTCTATCAGCAACGTTTCCGCCCCTATTCTTTCGAATTCCCGTTTCGTCACTTTTCTAATTCGCCACCTATACAAAAGTTGTATTTTGTGACCATCTTGATAATCGTCTTCATGTTCATTTATCAAGTGCATCGCAAAACTTTTTTTTGCAGTCAGTTTTACGATAAGCTTGCAGTTATTTATGAAGTGAGATCACTTAAGATTATAATGAATAATGATTGTTAGAATAGTCTAGCAAATAAAAATTATAATTAGATTAAATCACAATGTAAACATGACATTTAATAACATAAATAATCATTATTTGTGAACGATTAAAAGCTAGGTGAAATTATTTAGCTTTCATAGATTTGAAAAAGAATAAAAAATGGCCTACTCTAGTGAAGTATCCACCAGAGGAGGCCTTTTTAAATATTTGTATAGACTGAGCTTTTTATTCAATAGTGAAAAAAAAGACGAAATAAAAAAAGAAGAAAAAAAAATTGACGAGATAACTGCATGGCCACACACTTATCACGTGTAGAGCTTGCATGTGCGACCGCACGTACACCGCCCACACTTTTTTTTAATACGCAAACAGCTTTTCCCGCGTGTACATAGCACGAAAATGACTACTGCAGGAACGTAATACCGGGGTTAAAAGTATCCTATGTGTTACGGTAGGTAATAAGCTATCTGTATAACTATCCAAATATTTTCAGTAGTTTTTGTGTGAAAGAGTAACAAACTTTAACATCCATAAAGTGGTATAGATACCGGCATGGATCTTGAGCGCTGACCTTCACCTGCGCAGAAGTGAGTTATTGGTAGATGAAGTAAGGAAGGGGGCGGGGAAAGTGTAGTGATTGGCCCGCATAGCGTGCCGTAGCGCATCGCGTCATAGCCGCCACTCGGGATTCGTTGTTTTGTGCGTTTTATTTGTTTTATTGTGTGTTTCATTTGTCGAAAAAGTGTACGATGCGCAAAGCGATCCCTACTGTGACGCCGAGCGCTCAAGAACCGTGCCGGTATTTGTAAGACGATATGATCTGCAAGTAGTTGTTCCGGGTCTGGGTGTTTGTGTATGTGAGCTATGTTTGTAAACGCACCCAAAATACTGGAGAAATTCCTGGTGAGGGACAAAATTTAAAAAAAAAATAGATTAAAAAAAATACAAGTAACAATTGAAACGCAAATGGTGAGAGGTCTACCGATCGGCTGTAGGTAGATCCAGTATCACATTTTGTTTTCATCAAGCTTGTTTCCAATCAATTTCTTGACTTTCTAATCTCCTTAACGACTGTTAAACATAACACTGATATCGAAGTTTATTTAAAAATTAAATGTTGTGTTAATAAAACAATGTTACTGCAGTGAATTGCATACATTTTTCAATTATCACCATTTTTATCATCTGTTTTTGTTACATTTTAACACTTTGTAGGTGAAAAATAAATCATTTACCAATATTATTTTATTAAAATTAAGGTATTAATTTAAAAGTGAGATATAATTATCTAGACGGACAGCAAGTTATAACCCTTACATGGTTGCTAAGCGTTTCCAAACGTCTTTTAAAATGCGCACAGCAAAGGAGTTGAAGTCTGTGCTTGTGTCTGTGTTTTCGAACGCATACAACCCTAATCCCTTCAAAGTTAGAGTGAACATGCTTCTTGTGGATAAGCTTGCTGCATCGTCGACTTTATCTTTGTCACCCCAGGCCAGGGGGTCCAAAATTTAAGCCCAAAACCCGTGAGGCCAGAAGGCCTGCCGGCGCGGCGCTTTGACAACGAGCCCGAACTAAGAGTGAATGATATTACGATTTGACAGATAGCTCCCGCGTCACCATTGCGGAAAATTCGTGGTACTACATTTTTTTAATGCAATGTTATAGACACTAGCGCCTTGTCAAAAGAACTTCAATCGTGATGGAGCGGTCTGTAGGTATTGTCCGTCAGCAAAGATTTTGACGTTAGTTACGTTCGTACATCCGTATCCGTACACGTGTCTTCGTAAACGGACTTAGATAGTGGACCCCCTGACTTAGACTAGAGTCAAAAGCAATGACACCTTAAATTAATAAAAAAAAACTTGAGAGGTGTCAAGGGACACCCGGATGGAACGAGGTTACTGTATACACTCAACAAAAATAATCGTCGCGACACGACACTGTTCAATGCGAAATAGAAAGATGAAACGAAAATATCTGGCTTGCTTTCTATAAGAGAGAGAGAGAAACAGACAGAGAAACATGCGCACACCGCACGGCTTACAATAGCTTACTATAGCAAAAAGTGTCGTTACAACTTTTCGTCTTAATTTTTTCCGTCTAGCCCCCTTTCGCAACGCGCGATAAGGAACTTCGTTCCAAAAATCTAGGCAGTCAAAGTTGTAGTGTTTGTTTGAGCACTCTAATCTCAGGAGCTTCTGCTTCTATTTGGAAAATTCTTTTTGTGTTAGGTAGTCCATCTATCGAGGAAGGATATAGTCTAAATAACACCACGTTACAATAAACTGGAGCGGAGCAGCAGAGGTGAAACCACGGGGAAAATCTAGTCTCTAAATATTACCAATTAAACACAGCCCCGCCTCATGGTGTGATCAAAGCATACGTGACGGCCCACTGATCTAGTTACGTAAGCTATGTTTAGTCTAAGACGCGCCGCGGGCCTTGACCCTCCTTATCTATCAGTTGCACTGATAACTGCATACAAGTGTCAGGAAATAAGGTATTTTGCGCTGCACTTGCGATTAGATTGAGAGAATCGATGTTTTTCTTCTCAGATCGCATGTATGGTATAGATCAGCGTTCTGGACGTTCATCGGGCAGAGCTCTGTAGTACCTACTGATTTGTGCATTCTCCTTTATTTATATGGTGGCATAAAAAACCGTCGCTAAGTAAAAATTGGACTCGCACATGAAAGGTTACGTGCCTTTTTTATTGTTGTTGTTATAGTGGCAACAAAAATACGTATTCTGTTTAAATATCAACTGCCTACTTGTTACGGATCATGAGATCTAAATCCCGTGGCTAAATCATTACAGCCGCACATACAGATCTTCCGGGTTAAGCCGCGCTTGCCGAGATGTGTCTGTGGATGGGTGACCATCTGTCATAGCGAGTTTAGCGAGACTATAACCTGCATCTGGTTCGACTAGAATCCGACCCCAATATAGTTGGGAAAAGGCTAGTCCGTTGATGATGATGAGATACAGTCCGCTGGCTCCCTTTTTTATCTTGCAAAATCATTGTATGAGTCCTCCCACCCAGGGCGAGTAGGGAAGGACTGTCAGACTTGTACTGAATAAAATCCACGGTAATCCTTCAATAGCCCTTTACGTTCCAGAGTCTCGATTACCTGATAAGACAGTACTGCTGGCAGACCCTAGGCGGACAAAGGTGGTGGTGGCACAATTAATAAGGTCCCGTTGATAAATTGTAGAAATAGACATTACTTTGCGGAAATCCATGACATTTAATGTTATGAAAACCATCTAGTTTACATTCAATTAAAATTCCGAAAATATCCGTTGTTTATTAGGTACGTCCCCACAGAGCGCGCAGCCTCGCGAAGCATTTTCCGCGCGAAGCAGCTCGGTTGGTGTGGACGTGTCTCGGGCGAGGCAAGTGACAGCGCTGCCGCGGTCAAGCGACCGAACGCCCGACCCATCCAGTGTCGGCTTTTGTTTTGCTCGCGTGTAGTGTTTCGTGCCTCGATCGGAAACAATAGACGCGTCCACACAGAGTGAGCAGCCTCGCTTGTCAGTTTCCTCGCGCAGCAAATTCCTCGCGAGGCTGCGCGCTCTGTGTGGAAGCACCTATTCTTTAGGTACGGTACCCTCAAAAAATAAAGCCTGTATCTAAATACAAAATCCATTCGTTAGCTACGTCATGACAACGGTTTCATGTGAAAGCTCACTAACAACCAAACAAACGAGCAAATAGAATGTGTTTTTAAATTGAATTCAGTTTGATTCGGATCGTTCGCTTTTACTCACCTTTGGTGGGTGGGCAATGTTCTAAAAATATGACATGTTGCTTCGGAAACATGAAAGGCTGTTAAACTTTTCATATGTAAGCAAAACCATTTCATACAAAATTTTAAGTCTGGAGCGTCTAAGTGGTATGGTAGCGTCATACCGGAATAATAAATATCCTATGTTTTGTGTACCAAGTTCCATCAAAATCCGTTCAAAGTTTTTGAGTGAAAGAGTAAAAAACATCAACATAACAAACTTTCAAATTAAATTATTAGATTATACCAAATAAGTTCAATTCTAAAATTAACCAAGCTACTCGTAGTAGCACTTCCCAGGTCCACCAAAGCAATGGATCTTAAAGATTAGAAGGAACTTAACAAAGGCTTGAGAATTTAGTTCATTCGTTCCCTAATCTTAACTAGGGTCCCCGAAACTTTCCTCACAAACTTAACCAGAGGCGCTAACGATACTCGTAAACAAGCCACATAGAGCATCCAACAACTTTCTAACTCATTAATGTACAAAAAGTACGGTTTGAATAACCCTTTGAAAAGGCAAAAGGGTCTAAATAAATACTTAAGAAAACTTCACGGGTTGATGACCTTAATGATTCGGTAAGTTGTTTTATTGCAACCTAAAATGAGGTCGTTTTAATGCAATGATGATGAGAAGGGGTGTGCACTTTTTTGGCATCATTTTTTTTCCTCTGATGAAAAGTTTTTATTTTATTAGAGTACCTAGCCTACTAGAGATAAGACAATTTTTATTTTGTTCTTTTAAGGAGTTATTTACTTCCGGTTTAGACGCATTTTATATTAGTAATCTAATTGTGTTCTACCATCTATGTAACATATAGAATGCAATAAAGAATTGAGTATTGAGTATATGACCACACTTTCATAAGTAGCTAAAAAAATCGCTGGCCTTCCTAGGAAGTGTTCTAATTGTAGCCTAAATTTCAATTGATTCCAAGATCCGAACTAAAAGTTGCATACCCTTTTAAAGTAAAATAACAATTTTATGGAATTTTCTTCAAAATTTTCCTTCACTGAATCGATGAAAATGTAACATAAGTATGTATTTATTATATTTTTAAATTCAAATCTTAACTCGTTTTATAAAAGTTTGCAAGTTTGCGCTGGTTTCAAGCAAGGCAGGTCCCTAGTCAACAGTGTTCTGAATGTTGCAATAAATTTGATCGGAAGATTTGTTCAAAATTATCTAGTATTTTGTTTAAAGTTAGACTTCACTGGTAATTATTTTATTTTAATTGAGAGAGAGAGAGAGGCCAGAGGGCTGGCTATTTCTTGGCCAAAGGATCAGCATTGCCATCCAACGTGGCAATGCTGCCAGCGGCAGACATGCGACAGCTATGTGGATGAATTTTTTGACACACTGTAATTTTAATTTAGTCATCTTTGTTAATATTTTACTTTTCATCTTAGTATTTAAATATAGTCAAGGACCTATTTTCTTTAACTTTTTTTCTAAGTTTACCACTTAAATCATAATTATTCATTTACAGTCTTCCTGAAAACGTAGCGTTTGATTTTATCGGTTGATAGTAACTTAATTGCTTCTTAATAAATTAAAGTACCTACTGTATAGATTGTCTACCATCCAACCAAGCATTACATTACGGGGTGCTAAGACAGGAAACCTCCACGTGCGTCCGTGGACTGGAGTTCCCTCTGGAACGTAAAGGGCATCCGAAGGAACACGGGTGGATTTTAGTCAGTAAGAGTCTGACAGTCCCTTCCGCCCCACCCAGGGAGGGAGGACTCATTTGATGATTTTGCCACACAAAAAAAAAATCATTACATTACACATTATAAAGAATTTAAACAACATCCGATATGAGCAGCACCTCCTTTTTTGAAGTTAATTAAGACAACAGTTGCTTTAAACATAGGTACCCTACAAATAATTGCTCAAACGGGAATATCTCTAAAAAAAAAAATCTCCTTTGAAATTCCGGGCGGTGAGTAATGGGCAACTCGCCGCTCGACCATGGACCATGACCGGGTTCCACGCGCGCCTCAAAGAGCGTCAGCAAGATGACGGAGCAGGCCCTCTAGAGGGCCTGCTCCAAGCCTGCTGAAGTCGCGGGACTTATTCCATTACCGTGACCCTGGAACGTAAAGGGCTATTGAAGGACACCGTGGATTTTAGTCAGTACAAGTCTGACAGTCCCTCCCGCCCTGCCTTGGGTGGGAGGACTCATTTGATGATTTTACCAAGCTAAAAAAATATCTCCTTTGAAGTTCGAATAAAACTTTGGTTGTCAATACTGAATTGTCAGTAAGTAATTTTGCATTTTTCACCAATAAAATAGTAACTTAACAGTACGATTTTCACCGATCACTTTTTTCTGAGAGAAAATCCGTGTAATCAGCTTTAACCCTAAAATGATTTGGGTCGGTTAACTTGGCGGTCCGTGAATTTTTTTTCTGGATCAAGTTTATCTCGAAAAATCCTTTTTTAAGTAATTGAATTAAAAAACTGTATTTAAAAAGATTTTCCGTAAAAACTAGAAGAATGTCAATACACTAATAAAATCGAGTTGCTTTAAACAGTGTTGGTAACGCCATCTATGTTACAGTGAGTGAACTAGTAGCTTAATGTATTCGCTCCCACGCCACGGTTTGATGTGATTTTCATTGTTAATAGCTATTTAAACTCGAGTTTATAATGATTACTGTTGTTATGGAATTACTGTTTTTTTTTAAACAAAAAACAAAGACATGTTTATGTATAGTTTTAAAACTTCAACAAGCTAAAACAAAAATGATAATAATGCTTCTTTAATTATCGTATTCATATTTTTTTAAGGCTGCATTCTTTCAGTTCCAAATACGAATATAAATACAAATATCTGTGACGTTCATATTAGGTAAATGCGTCCTCAAGCCGACAGAGGGCGCTTTTCAGTTATATGAACAAATAAATTACACTGTGAATGAACGTCTGCCTTTATTATGATATCAATCATTATTATAAATGCAACCGACTGCATTAGTAAAGCGTTAGGGTTAAGTTTTTGTGTAGTTTTTTTGGAATTACTAATTTTTCGAGCAATGAACTGGTGTACTGTGTGTTGCGGGTGCAATTGCCACATTAAACTAATATAATTATGTATGAGATATACAAGAAGTAGTTAATAGATGCGTCCACACAGAGCGAGCAGCCTCGCGAAGCTGCTTGCTTTGTTTAGATGCCGGTTCGCGCGCGAGACAGCGACAGGAGACCGCCACAGGAGACCGCGACAGCACTTAACATTAGGCAATGACAAGTGTCGCGGTCTCCTGTCTCGGTCTCCCTGTCGTGGCGCGAACCACCGCCTATGCAGAAGAGAGCGCGACAAGTGTCTCCTGTCGCGGTCTGCTGTCGCGATCTCCTGTCGCTGTCTCCTGTCGCGCAATTGTTTCTCGACCGAGGCTCGAAACAATATACGCGAGCAAAACAAAAGCCGACACTGGATGGCTCAGGCGCTCGGTCGTTCGCCCGCGGCAGCGCGCGCGCTTTCCTCGGCCGAGACACGTCCACACTAACCGTGCTGCTTTGCGCGGCAAATGCTTCGCGAGGCTGCTCGTTCTGTGTGGACGCATCTGTAAGGGCTTACCCTTACAGTTAATGTTGAATGTTAATAAAATAAATGTTAATGTTCAAAAAAGTATTTTAATACGAAAATGCACTAAAATAATATAATAAGAAAATAATTAAAAATGTTATAAAAATGTTTAAAATGTTAAATGTTGCGCGAGCTCGATATTCTACCGAAGACTGACGTACTTGAGTACGTGACTATACTACATTTTATAAATTAACAAAATTTGCAGTATTCTAACTAGGCCAAATTAAAGTACAATGTGCGGTTGCTTAACCGTACATCTTGGCGGGGCAAAAAAGAAAAAATTAAGATAACTTATCAAAGAATATTCTATCAATGTAACTTAATTCATAATATAAAAAATGTAAATAAAATAATTAAAATGTAAATAAAGTTAAATGTTAAAAGAATGAGGTGTCGCGTAGGTGGATGCTGTAGCTCTTGGTGGCTTCTGTGGCGGTAATCTGGTTGACGCGTCGGCGGCGCTGACGACGAGCTTGCCGCAGCGTTTGCAGTACACGTAGGCTCCTCCCGCGACGAATATTGACAAGATCAAAAGTCCCATCGTAGAATATGAAACGATGTATTGATGCACATCGTGTTGCGACATTTCAGTCTGTTTGGTCTGATCTTCCAATTCTTTCAACGAATTATGAAGTTTTTCATAATCGTTTCTCACAAAATGCGTGTTATGTTGGCTTGTTGATAAATCAAGCGGCTGTACCGATGTTAAATTGTTGATGTCATCCAGGTCTATCAATGGTATTTCCGGGTTGACATAAATTTTGTTCGTGTAATAAACTTGTGTGTAATATGTTTCTTCATTGTTTCTAATTATGCATCCTTCTTTGGCTTCTAAAATTCCCGTTGAACGTATTGCCTTAGTGGTCATACGACCTTCACAGATGATTTGCAGTTGACAATCCGTGCAGCAGACATAGAGCCAGGTATTAGGTTTCTGTAATGGTGTCCATTTGTTGTTGCAGGTCTCGGATGTGTAGATACATTTTGCTAATGTAATGTTTGTTATTGCGCCGATTTCGCATGGAATTTGATGATTTCGCATGTTGCGTGTTGGTTTGTTTAGTGAGCATACATATGTCCTTGGTTCTATTTTAATACAATGTTCCAGGTCACTGTCTGTAAGCTGCATGTATGTCTCTTTTCTCACATTTACTGCAACATATTCTGACTTTGTTTTCATTGTAACTGACTGGTTGTGATTTTTTATTATCGGAATGGGAACTGTTTTATATATAGTGAATGGAGTGTCGCCCGTTAGTGGTAATGTTATTTCGATGATGAAATAATTTTCAAATAATCTAGATTTTACTTCTAGTAATTTGTAAATGTCAGCTAATTGGTTCTGAATGTTGTCAACGGGTAGCGATAATTGTTGTGGCAATTGTCCAGAGATAATATTAAGCTCCTGAAAGAGTTGGTTCTGCGGTAAAAGTCTGGTGTCTACATGACCATGGTGAATGTTAATTGCTGTGTCTAAAAGCATCTGTTGTATGTGGCGGAGTTTGGACAGAATTGTTGAACTTGTCAGAGCCATGATGTTAAAGTAGTTCAACGCTTCATCTTGTTGAACAGCTTTTTCCAATTTCTTTATGTAGTTCTCTGTAGCATTAAGATGTTGCTCTAATAGATTGAACTGAGTGTTCATCGCCTCTTCGTTTCTCTTTAAAATGTTATTATGTGCCTCAATGATCGAGGTTTGACCTTTGATCAGATCCAATAAATGGTCTCTGTTATTATGTAATGTTTCTATGTCTTTTTTATATTGTGTTGCGAACCTTTCATCTAGCACGCCGAATAGGCTGTTTGCAAGGTAACCTACTCCATCGACAAGGCCTCGGGTAACGCGCCCTCCTGTCTGCCCATGATGTGTTTCCAACATGTAGTTGTTATGATCCAGTTCATTGAGTTCCTGTTCGAATTCAGTCATAATGGTTTTGCACAACGTTTGGTATGCAAATTTCTCACACCTTTCTCCTAGATGTTTCACAACTCTATGTATATTTTCCATGCCTTGCCAGTAAGTTGTCATATTATAATATGTTACAATCTTCCAGTCATCATGTACGGTTTGCAAATTTCCGATTTTGTCAAAATACACTGCTCTATTTGGTTCAAACGGTGTGACGTTTATGCCGTCACTGCTCTGCCTTGTGGGTTGAAATAATGTAAGTAATGTTACGAGGATGCATAGCAGGCTGGAACTTATCTTGCTTGATTTAAAACTTTGTTTCCTGTTAGTATTATTTGTTGTAGCCTTTTGTTTTTCAGTGCAGCTTTTGTCATTGGAGGTGGTGGTGTCAGGTACTTCTTTAGGAGATTCTTGCACTGGGAGTTTCACTAATTTTGTTACTGGTCTTGTCAGTAGCCCTGTTTTAGTTTTTAACGTCACAACTCTGACCAGATTGTCTCTCCCCGGGTGGACTTCCTGTATTCTGCCAAGTGCCCATTTCGCAGGAGGAAGGCAGTCTTCTTTAATTAATACAATATCCCCTATAGATAAATTATTTGTTTTGTTCAGCCATTTACTACGAACTTGAAGTTGTTGCAGGTATTCTGATGACCATCTGCTCCAAAATCCTTGTTTCATTTTGTCTAATAACTGCCACCTATGTCGAATGTTGATGTTTTGCTTTTCGATATTTTCCGTGGGTAAGAATGTTAAAGGTCGGCCAATTAAAAAATGTGCAGGTGTAAGATAATCAATATCGTCCACGTCCTCTGTTAAAGGGCAAAGTGGTCTAGAGTTCATACAGGCTTCTATTTGCGTAAGTAGTGTTAGAAACTCTTCGTATGTCAACTTTTGCTCTCCTAGGACACGCTTTAGGTGATATTTCATAGACTTAACTGCAGCCTCCCAAAGTCCTCCCGCAGTCGGCCAGCTTGGGGCGTTGAAATGCCACTCTATCCCCATCTCGGTATTCTTTCTTGACAAGGTCTCGTTGTTAAATGTTTGTGAGATATGCAGTTGTTTGGCTAACTCCCTTTCAGCTCCAACAAAGTTTGTTCCGTTGTCGGAGTAAATATGTTTCGGACAGCCCCGTCGCCCAATCATGCGGTTGAGAGCCAGGATAAATGTTTGAGATGATAAATCTGATGCAAGTTCTAAATGCACCGCCTTTGTTGTCATGCATACGAATACAACGACGTAACCTTTACTCGTTCTGACGCCCCGGCCCTTGTTTAATTTAACATTAACAAATCCTGTGAAGTCCACTCCTGTGTGATAAAATGGTGGTGATTGTGTTATTCTCTCCCTGGGTAGGTCCGCCATTAATTGGTATTGTTTCGATGGTCTGAAGCGACAACATTTAACACAATCCTGCAGGTATTTTTTCACAGTGTTATTTCCTCCTGTGATCCAGTATTTCTGTCTCAACGTAGCCATAGTTAGTCTCGCTCCACCATGTAGTGTTGTAGCATGCGCACGGGCAATGAGAAGATACGCCAGTTTGCTGTTTTTTGGGATGATAGCTGGGTGTTTTGTTTCTTCAGGTAAGTTTGAATTCTGTAGTCTCCCTCCGACACGTAATATGTTATTTTTATCCAGGTGAGGGTACAGTTTCTGGAGTCCTCTATTTTTGCTTACCCTTCCTTTAGTCTTTAATTCATAGATTTCTTGTTCGTAATATTCGTTTTGTACATGTTTTATTATTATGTTAGTAGCGCATCGAATATCAGCGAGTGTTAAATTACATTGTTTTGACGCGTGCGGGTCATTCATGTTTGGATGATTCATAGCTGCGTCTTCCCTGTGCCGATTGTTTTGTGAAGCGTTTGTTATGAAACGCGACACCCAAGCTACGATGCGTATTATAGTCATAATACAGCTGTTCTTGTTAAGTAGTTCTGTTACAAAGTTGATGTTTTTGTTTTCGCTAGTTTGTGACGTAACTGCATGCACCTTTTTAACTTCTATTTCAGGCATTTTTATCGTGTCATGGGTTTCAGGAATGTCTTCACTGTTAAGCCATTCGGGTCCATTAAACCACAGAGGAAAGTTGTGTAACTGAGACGGTAGTAATCCACGTGACGCGCAGTCAGCCGGGTTTTGCTCCGATCTTACGTGCTTCCAACTCCCGGCGGGCACTACAGATATGATCTCTTGAACTCTGTGTCCGACGTAAGCTTTCCATCGCGATACATCTCCCTTCAGCCAGCCAAGTACGATCATCGAGTCCGTCCAAGCTGTTACTTTAATATTAGGCTTATCAAAGCAATATTTTATTTTCTTTACCAGTTGAGCTAACAGCTGAGCACCGCATAACTCAAGCCTGGGAAGTGTTTGTTGTTTTTGTATTGGAGCGACCTTTGTTTTTGCCGCAACCAATGCAATCTGTTGCTGTTTTCCCTCTGTAATCTTACTGTACACTACACACGAGAACGCTTTTTCCGATGCGTCACAAAATGCGTGTAATTCCCAATCCTTGTCTGCTTCTAATCCAAGCCATCGGTTAATTTTGAAAGGTTGCATATTTGTTAATTCTGTTTTTAATGTTCTCCATTCCTTTTCTATTCCATCTGGAACAGTATCATCCCATTCGATTTTGTACTTCCAGATCTGTTGGAATAAGATTTTTGTCTTGATTGTTATTGGGGATAGTAACCCCAATGGATCAAAAATTGTTGATATGTCGCTTAAGATTTGCCGTTTGGACGAATTCTTGTTGGTTTCAGTGTCGGTTTTGTTTTTTAATGTGGTTGAAAATATGAATTCATCTTGTTTCGGATCCCATGCCAAGCCTAACGTTTTGGACGCTGATGCCTCTGTAAAGCTTAAACTGACTGGGCTAATCATATGTTCTGGCAGATCTTCTAGCAGTTGACGTTCGTTACTCGACCACTTTCTGAGATTGAACCCTCCTTCTTTCAATAACTGTATAAGTTGGTCTCTTGTATTTCGTGCCTCATCCATGGTATCCTTTCCGAATAACGCATCATCTACAAAAAATTGGTTGAGTAGGATGTTTTTAGCTTCCGGGTACTTGTCACCTTCGTCCCTTGCTAGCTGTTGAAGTGTTCGGAGTGCTAAGAATGGAGCGGCCTTGGTACCATAGGTGACTGTACATAGTTGATATTCTCTTAGCAGTTGCTGTGGACAATCCCTCCACACTATTTTTTGTAGAGGTTGATGTTCTGGATGCACCATTATAAATCGGTACATTTTCTCAATGTCTGATGTTAAGACATATTTGTATTGTCTCCATTTCAGCAAGATACTAAAGATATCTTTTTGTAGATTCGGTCCTGCCTCCATTAAGTCATTAAGACTGCGTTTTGAACTGGTTTTTGCCGATGCATTGAAAACAACTCTGAGTTTCGTTGTGATAGCACCTGGTCGCACTACCCCATGGTGTGGAAGATAATATTCAATGTTTTTATTCCCAGTGTTGTTTTCGACTTGCTCCATGTGACCCATTTCTTCATATTCTTCCATAAAGGCTTTATAATTCTTTGCAAATGCGTGGTTTTTAACCATCCTTCGCTCTAGTTGTTGAAATTGAGCGATTGCCTGTGGTTTCGATGTTCCTAACTGTTCAATAAAATTGTCCTTGAGGGGGAGACGAACTTGGTATCGTCCATCAGGAAGTCGTGTTGTTGTCTCTTTGTACAGCTGTTCGCACTTGTTGTCTGGGTCCACATCTTCTTTGTCTTCTTGCAAAGACTCCTGTTCCCAGAATTGGGCAAGATCCTGAATGTTGTTGATAATTACATGGCAATTGAATGTTTTGTAATTACCACATACTATCCAGCCTAAATGTGTTTGTTGTGCTATGATGGATGACGTGTTTGTTTTTATTAACCCCTCTAACAATATTTCGGAGTATACCTCGGCTCCCAATAGTAAATCTATATCCTGAGATATGTTAAAGTCTGGATCAGCGAGTTGTAAACGTTGTAAGTGTTCAAAACTATCTTTATTTATTGTCTTACTTGGCAGTTTGTTTGTTATTTTCTTCATAATAAGTGCGTTAATGTTAATGTTGAAATTGTTGTATAATGCTTGGCATTTGAGACGGAGCACTCCTTTACAGTTGGTGGTGGCTGAAGTCCCGACACCTGACACCACCGCGCTCATCCTTTCACGTTTTAACTGCAATTTTTGCGCAGCATTTTCTGTAATGAGGCTGACCTGAGAGCCCTGGTCCAATAAAGCGCGTAAAATGACCATAGTTCCGTCATTGGCTATTGCTTTGACCTGGGCCGTGGCTAGTAGTACCTCATTCGAGTTGTCATGCGCTAAATGTGTGTTTACTTGTTGACCTACATTAGCTCTGTTGATTCTCGATTTCGCAACTCCAATCGCATCATGCAAAATGCTGCTATGCGGCTCATCGCAGTGCTTGCACTTTTTTTCCGACGTGCATTTTTCGCCGTTATGACTAAACAGGCAATTTAGACATACATGTAGGTTGTTAGCGGTTTTTAACCTTTCGTCTGGTGACATACTTAAAAAATCTCTGCAATTATAGAGACCGTGTTGCTTATTACATTTAGGACAAGTTATAAAAGAATTATGAGATGTTTGCTTGTTTTGAAATGTTCTCGGCATGTTCTTAGTTCCACCTGGACTGGTCTGTTGCTGCGCCTTAGGCTTGCTGTATGTTGCATTATGTACAGTTTTCGGCTGAGTGTTTTGCTGTTGACTGTTAAAGTTCCGCGGGCGGTTCGGGTTTGTACCCGATTCCATTGCCATGAACTTGGTTTCGATGAATTTCAGGAACTCGTTTAATGATGGCATTTCCTTTGGATTTTCCATAGATTCTTTGAAGGACTGACGTGTGTCTGCGTCTAGCTTTTGCATTAAAATGTGAACCACTAAAGGATCCCAACTAGAAGTATCGTATTTCAGATTCTTAATAGCCTGGAGGCACTCAATGGTCGTATCATGCATTCTTTTCAGTAGTGATGCCGTTGGGGTTTGGATGCTGGGTAGACTAAGTAACATGTTGGCTTGGTAGGTAAATAACAGTCTCTTATTGTCGTACCTCTGCTGAAGAATCCGCCAACTGGCTTCGTAGTTGTCAGCACTAATGTTCATGTGCTGTATTAAGCGCTCGGGCTCTCCCTTTAACTTCGCCTTTAAATGTTGCATTTTTTGAGCGTTAGAGATAAAAGTGTTACTATGCACGATTTCCACGAACAAGTCCTTAAATGTTGTCCACTGAGCGTAGCTTCCATTGAAAATTGGAAGTTCAATTTGGGGCGTGGATTTTTCCTGGTGTTTGTTATCCCAAATTTTCTTGTTAATTTGTTCCTTGCTGAACTCATACAGCCTTTCTAGTCTGTTATAATCACTTTCAAATGCTTGCATGTTGACTAATATGTTGTCCAGCTTCCAATACGTGGTATCGACTTTTTCCCAACGTTGCGTAATTAACCTCAATTTATCTTCAAGTTGCCACTTTTCCTTCAAATTTTCAATATCCATGTTACGTACTGTTCTCTCAAAAGCCTTGATGTTCGACCGCTGCTCATTTATCATATCTTTAGTCCGTTGGTCAACGGCTAACTCTTCGTTTGACATCGTGTTCTTCAAATCATCCGCGACCTCGTCTCTTTCCCGTTGTTCTTTCACAACCTCTTGAGCACTTGATCTTTCTTCTTGTTTTTGTAACGGACTAAACGAAGTAAATTTATCGTCTTCGATTTTCTTCGATAATAATCTTTGTTTCGACTTATTTATCATACACTTCGTCTCTTCGTATATTTGTTCTAAACGCTCGTAAACGCGATTCTCATAGTAAGGTCCAGACTTCTTGCCTTCAAATAAGGCTAATTGGATGTCGTTCTGTTTAAATTCACTCCAATACTCCTCCAGCTTTTGAAGTCTTTCATCGTGATACTCAAGAGTGGTTTTACATGTAAGACTATCTTTCTTAAAGTTTTCATTAATACGCTTGATAGAGTTAAGATTGGCAGATTGAGAGTCAAGTAAAGCATCGTAAGAAGACATTGTTGTTTATCGGTATACAAATCCCAAATTTCAGAGTAGAGAAAAGTAGGTAATATGGAACGTGCTCACCAGATTCGCTGCTTACGCCTGCTGCTTATACTTCACCTCGTTTTGTGTGCTGTCACTAATTATCACTGTTCACACTGTTTTTTTTTTAATGTTCTGTTGAATGTTCTGATTATTGTCCGAGTTTAATGTTCAAATGTTCCCGCGAGTGAAAACGTACCACGGCACTGATTTTACACTTAACGGATCGAAGGACCAAATGTAAGGGCTTACCCTTACAGTTAATGTTGAATGTTAATAAAATAAATGTTAATGTTCAAAAAAGTATTTTAATACGAAAATGCACTAAAATAATATAATAAGAAAATAATTAAAAATGTTATAAAAATGTTTAAAATGTTAAATGTTGCGCGAGCTCGATATTCTACCGAAGACTGACGTACTTGAGTACGTGACTATACTACATTTTATAAATTAACAAAATTTGCAGTATTCTAACTAGGCCAAATTAAAGTACAATGTGCGGTTGCTTAACCGTACAGCATCTATTTAGGGTGTGGCTGTTTGTGTAGGTGATTTTAAATGTTTGTAAATGCACCCACTATACAGGAGAAACTCCTAATCTGAAGCAAGTATTTTTTTTTTAATTTAAAATAAAAACAATAATTAAAGAATACTTTACATCCTTGTCAAGTTGACGATAAAATCTACAATCTTTAGATCAAATCAAACTGACGCTGCAGATCATGTCTTCTAAAACTAACTTTGCATATCAAAACTCAACTCAGAAGTTGTATTCAACAAATTGCATTAGCTGCCAGGAAGAGAAAGGTGATTTTAAAGAACTCGCTTTAACTCCACGACGAAATATCAATTTAACTTATCTCCGCTGAAAAGAAAAACTTTCCATCGAGTCGTCAAGTTGGTTTTCGATTACTTGTAAGGTTGCCACGTGGACTAAAAGCGAGTTGTTTGATCTGTAGTTAAGCAAACTATGTTTTATACTCCCATACAGTTTTTAAACAAACGATTAAAAATTGTAAAGGATTTTAACTAATTTTTACTTTTTTTATCGTGGTAAAATCTTCAAATGAGTTCTCCTACTCAGGGCAGGGCGGGAGGGACTATCAGACTTGCACTGACTAAAATCCACGGTGATCCTTCAATAGCCCTTTACGTTCCAGGTTACCTGATGAGACAGTCCCGTTACCCCGGCAGGCGTCAAATTGCTGACAGCTCTTTGAGGCGCGCGTGGAACACGACGCCCCAGCGCCGCGTTGACCCGCGCATGGTCCATGATCCGCGGGTCACCCATTACTCACCGCCCGTATGCCCACGCAACTAATTGTTACATAAAACAACAACTGGCCCGTATATACAACTTTGTGGCTGTTTCTTATTTTTACCAGACGACGGTCACTGGTTATGATTTCTGCTTCACATAAAATTGAAATTCTGAACCACTTATTTTAAATATTTTTATACGCATTAAGGCCATTTTTTGGTTGCGACCTACCACCCTAGGTGGAGTGGCCCTTGTCAGACTTTTACTGACTTAAAACCATTGCACCCTGTTCTTTCAGTGGCCCTTGGCGTCCCTATATTTACTATACTCAAAAAAAAGTAAAACTTTTGCTTTTGCTAAGGCATCAGATTGCTCAGAAACAACATGTTTCTGATCTCAGTCTAAATGAAAAAGTAGCCTAGCTATAATCAAAATAATATTCGATTTTAATCAAATCAAAATAATATTCGAGTTTTGTTTTTAGAAAAAATATGTCATACAGAAACGGACAACCCTAACCAATCCACAAATCCATCCAATTGCCTGAACTTCTTTGAATTAACACGCTGTATATTTGCTGGAGACACATTTCATTGAGATTTATTTTTTAATACATACCTAATCTTTTAAAAAGTGAAAGATCACGAAATCTTAGAAAGTACACGTGCTAGGAGTTTCAAATTTTTGCATGGGGATTCTTTTTAAGACACGATCACAGATACCGCATTTTGCAAAATTCGACTCCTAAGAGGTTTTCTTTAGTAAAAGTATATTTCCATTCAACATTGATGACCAAGTGGTATAATCCCCGATTTACGAGTTGTAGGTCATGGGTTCGAGCCCAGCCAGGCGCATAAATAAATAAAATAAAATAAAAAGCCTTTTATTTCTTGAGTTAAGAATTAAAATTAAGTATAATTAACGTAGGTATTTACAATTTTTGGGTTTTCTAACAAAATTTAAAATCTTGTGCAAGAACCCCTCCGTCCATCTCGTATAAGGTCTGCCTCTAGGCCCTTGCCGTATGGGACCTTCCACTTGGTTACCCTGCTAGTCCACCTGCCGTCCTCTAGCCTGGCTACGTGTCCCAGCCAGGCGCATAACTTTGTGTAATTCATTTGATCATCACTGCTCCTAAACGGTGAAGGAAAACATCGCGAGGAAACTGGCATGTCCAGAACCAAAAATTCGAAGACATGTGACGTCTATCAATCCGCACTTGGCCCGCGTGGTGGATTATGGCCAACTCCCTCTCACAGAGAGGATGCTTGTGTACCAACAGTGATGCAGATGAAGATATTTAGAATCAGATGAAAGAGTGAAACATAGATATATTTAAGAAGGAGATATGGCGTGGAATTCAAAATGTATATAAATCCGATGAAGCCACAATTGCCCCTCCATAACGCTAATATTGCGCACACAATTTTGTCAAAACAATACTACGAACAATTGCACACACGCGCCATCGATAACTCAGTCATTTAAATATAAACCTAATTCTTTACACTACAGCGTACTTTTTCCGTATAATTTACTCACACAAACAATTATCATTGTGTGTTGTCGCGTCACGGGGGCGGATACGACACTCCCTCTCAAATACATCGGACGCACCATGCGACATTACGGCTTGGTGAGGTATCGTTATGTCAGTTTTACATTGCTTGTCAAGTCACTCAGTGATAGACTGAGGTGGTTGTAGAAGAGCAATGTATTTAATGCAAAAACAATACAGTCGGAGTAATATAGGAAAACAAGAATAAAGTAGTACAATTAGTCAATAGCTGAGCGAAACGCTCAACACCACGGCTTCACCGACACGCCCCCTTGCCACTTCTCCTGCTTTTAATATTTCTGTGGAGTGAAAGGTTATGGGGGAAACCCAGCAGTGTGACAATACAGGCTATTAGAACTGCGTGTCGGGGAGGTTTGATTACCGCACGGAACAAATTTTTAAATTATCTACAAGCAATTGTTCCTTGTTTTTGTTTGTGGACCGACGACATCGTGAGGGTCGCGGCCTCGCGGGCAACCGATGGCGATGGATGCAAGTGGCAAATTGTCGTTCGGCGTGGCGGTCTAAGGTACGATTCAGACCAACCGCCTCGCGTCGCGCCGTATCGGAACGGAGCCGTACGCGTGCGGCGGCAGCCGAACGCGTCCGTCGGAGCCGTTCCGCTACCGCGGCATGCGTTCGGCTGCCGTGATAGCCGTACGCGTGCCGCGGCAGCCGACAGCGTCCGCTGAAATCCGTACGCACTCCAAGCGCCCAGAAGTGCTGCTCACATTGCGCCGCGTAGACGTAAAGTGAAATTCTGAACAAAAAAATGAGTTTTTCTTCCGCATTGTAAAATGCCGCCCGGCCCGGCGCGATGCGAGCCGGTTGGTCTGAATCGTACCTAAGGGGGAGGCCTATGTTCAGCAGTGGACGTCTTCCGGCTGATGATGATGATGAATTTTTCCTTGTTTGGGTGTTTGTGTTTATTAGTTAAAATGTTTGTAAACGCGGATACCTACATTCAAAATTCCTTGAGTGAGGCAATGCTTAAAAAAAAGAAAAATAATAATACCTACGATGATTTCCATTTGTTAAAGATTTATCCTGTTAATTATGCTGTCGGTAATTTACAATAGCTTTTTATCAGAAATAATTCTATCTTAAGACAATAATATCTACAGAGATGTATAGACATTGTCACTGTTTCAAGTTTCTTGTTGGCTTAGGTCAGGTCCTAGGAATTCATTATTTTGTAGTATTATTATCTTTTTTTTTCGTGGTAAAATCATCAAATGAGTCCTCTCTTATAACCAGTCTGTTTCTATCTTGTTAGAATAAAGCCTCCTGCAGACACACGGGATTAATCGCGCGGGGCGACATGTCGCGGTCCATTCGCAGTATTTTTAGAGTGGAAATTAGCTTGGCTCGTTGTCGCAGCGCGATTAATCGCGTGTGTCTGCAGGAGGCTTAAATTATGTTTGAGTTGAATACATTGTAGTTATAGAACGACATTAATTTATGGAAACTCGTAATTATTGTTCTAAAATTATTTTGAGTCGAAGTGAAAGAACTGATTAATTTGAATAAGATAAAAAAGTTTTTAGAAAACAAAAATATCGAAACTTTTACAATAAATCTTAGTTTGTCATACATTACTATATGCATATACGAGTACTTAGATCTGATTGACTAACGAAAATTACGATTGTGTTTCGTTTGCCAAAACGTTATAACAGTTTGGCTAGTAAAATAATTAATGGAGGAAAATCATGAAAATTGTATGAATAGTTGTAAGCCTTTTCAGTTTCGTAAGTTTATTTCATCCACATGGTTCTTCAAGAAAATTTTTCATTACTAAACTTTTAGACGTTTCTTCATAGTTTCTTAAAGTATCTACGAAGTCAAAACTTTCATTATCTTGGCTTATTTATTCTACGTAGGTAATAAGTGTTTATTACTTAAGTTATTTAGGTATTTATTTTGTACTTAATTTTCCGTTTTAGGATAAGATGGGTTAATATTTTGCAAAATCACATTTTTACTTTATATTATTCTCTACGTCTCTATTCTCTATTGCTCTTCATCTCATTAGTAGGTTACCTAAGTCACCCTCTTTCAAGCCATACCTAATATTTTCCATACAGTCCATCGTCATATCTATATAAAAACCTTTAAACTTTGATGTGCATTTCTCAAAATCACAATAATAAAACTATTTCTTAGTTTCATATTTTTTTATTAGACTAGCTATTTATGTTCCCCGTGGTTCACCCCCGCTGCTCAGCTCCTATTGATCGTAGCGTGATGCTATACAGGGTGTCCCACGGCATGCCACATGGAGGGAAAGTACCTTGAATATTGTAGATAAAACATTTTACTAAAAAAAGACATTATTTTAATTTAAGAAATAATTTAAACTGCATTCATACATTTTTAAATAATTACTTGGTTGAATCGGGAATCGAACCCGATACACGAGAAAAAATGTCCTGTAGCTTTATCATACCAATTGAAAGGCTTTATTTTTTGCCAATTATCATAGTGGATTATTTTTGTTTATTATCATAGTGTCAGAATTAAAAGGAAGACCATAAATTGTGTTTTGTTAAGAAAAATAAAAAAAACAAACAGAAGTTAGACGTAGGTATTATTGTTCAACCATGTCATTATTTAAAAATCTATGAATGCAGTTTAAATTATTTTTTATATTAAAATGATGTCTTCTTTCAGTAAAATGTTCTATCTACAACATTCAAGGTACTTTCCCTCCATGTGGCATAGCCGTGGGACGCCCTGTATAGCCTTCATCGATAGATGGACTATCCAACACAAAAATAATAATTCAATTCGAAGCAGTAGGTACTTTCAGAGTTTAGCGCGAGTAACCAATCAAATTCTTCTGCCTTATAATAATGGTAAGGATAGTATAGATTAATGGTTGCCCTACTGCTATAATTGTCTTTTCGCATTCAAAGAATTAAAAGAAGGAAGGCAAGCAAAGGAAGGCGCTTTTTCAAAATTAGAACTTAAGCCACCATCTGGAATTGTCAACACGTGACACAAATTCACCAAGAACACCTTCTTTCAAAATCAGTAATATGCCAAAACACCTACAAAGCAATATACAGGGTGATTTGTTATTCGATGCGGTCCTTGAAATGGGTGATATTAGACCTTATTTGCAACAATTTTAACCCGACAACATGGGGTCTAAACTGACTGGTTTTGGAGATATCGAACTGTAAAGGTTTTTCGAAAAATTTCTACCTCTTCATCATTAAGTGCTTATTGTTAGAAAGTAACGATGGTCACCACTTAGAATTTATACTTTTCCGATAGAATATGAACGACTGAATCTAGTGAATACAAGTTTGTTATAAAACTAATCATATCTTGGGAAATTAAGTGTCATAGAGTTTCTGTTTTGGAGTTTTCTGAAAACTTCCCTTGTCTTTCAAAGCATATTTAAAAAAATAAATGTATGATACTTGGTTTACAAATTACAGGAAAAACTTTCTTGTCTCATTACCTTTCTTAAATGGTGCCACAGTACCCACTTTTAGTTATTGTCTGACCAAAAAATTAGGGTTGTTACTGACAAGGTAGTAAATCAACGAAAATTGGTTGTAAAGTTTTTTCAACCCAACATTATTTTTTCTATGGTTTTTGTCCAAACTGTTACCTGATATTAGCTTTTTGAGTCAATGCGCTAAACCCTGGTCGATGACATTAGGCAAAATCGCGCTTTATCTGGAGTATTTTTACCTGTCCTATCAGTAGGGTGACCTAACTTTTATGCACGCCAGTTTAGTTTTTTTTTTATGAAACCAGAGTTTACAAACATTCCGTCATTGTACTTATGTTTCAAGTAGCTGTTTTAAATGGAAGAGAATTGATGGTTTGGCTATCTGGTCCATAGGTAAAATACTAAAAATAAAAACCGACTTTGCCTGATATGATTATGTAATTACGGCCAGGATTAAGCACATTGACTCAAAAAGCTAATATCAGATAGCAGTTTGGACAAAAACCACAGAAAAAAAATGTTGGGTTGAAAAAACTTTACAACCAATTATCGTTGATTTACTACCTTGTCAGTAACAACCCTAATTTTCAGGTCAGACACTAACTAAAAGTGGGTACTGTGGCACCATTTTAGAAAGGTAATGAGACAAGAAAGTTTTTCCTGTAATTTGTAAATCAAGTGTCATACATTTATTTTTTAAATATGCTTTGAAAGACAAGGGAAGTTTTCAGAAAACTTCAAAACAGAAATTTTATGACACTTAATTTCCCAAGATATGATTAGTTTTACAACAAACTTGTATTCACTAGATTCAGTCGTTCATATTCTATCGGAAAAGTATAAATTCTAAGTGGTGACCATCGTTACTTTCTAACAATAAGCACTTAATGATGGAGAGGTAGAAATTTTTCGAAAAACCTTTAAAGTTCGATATCTCCAAAACCAGTCAGTTTAGACCCCATGTTGTCGGGGTTAAAATTGTTGCAAATAAGGTCTAGTATCACCCATTTCAAGGACCGCATCGAACTACAAATCACCCTGTAGATAACGTGAACACTTAAATAAATCTGTACAACCATAAAATTGGCTCCAAATACCTTCCAATATCAACGGTATTAGTTTCCAATTCCATGTTGGACCCCACATTACCTACGAAACGATCCCGGCACTTATTGTGTGGGCCCTTAATTTTTATACCGCCAACCGCTTCAATGGCCTCGTATAATTCTTTTATAACCTAATAAATCTGCTCTTTTCATTCAATACCGAAATCTTTCCGGCTTTTCTCGGTATTGTCCGGAATCATTGACTAATTCTCCGTTATAAATTGAATTAGGTAGAAATTGTTGGCTTTGCGTTCAATTTTAAAGCCTTTCATTTTATTTGAGATTATAGGCTCGCGGGAAACACAGACACGTTATTTTTTTTTTGTGGTTATTATTTCTGTTGGTTAGATATGACGGGTAATTATCAACAATGTTTATTTGTGCGCCACCTTAGAAAAGAAACTACGAGTACAAAGGACTTTTTACAATTTACAATTCCAACATCTCGACTAATTTAGCGCGTAAATTACCATAGTAGAAAAGCAGACACAGTTCTTCAAAACCGCTTTGCATTTCCTCAACACAGAAACTCTAAAAATAGATTTCAAAAGACAAAAAAAAGAAATGAAGTCTGCGCAGGAAGATAATATGCAAATTGTCATCCCCTCGGTAAGCTTGAGACCATCGGCCTTCCGTCATCGTTACTTAGTATTCCCTAACGCGAATTTTATCCATTTTTAGTAGGTCCCGTTTCCATCAATCATATAGTGTGATATTTCGTCTTTAGAGGCAGATATATTAAAACTGGAAGAGGCGTTCAGACTGCTTCAGTGCTTCCTGATTAAGAACGTTCATCAGCTTGACTTCATCCACCGCTGGACATAGGTAGCTCTTGGCTTATGCTGAGCTCCTCATTCCTGTGTCGCTTGATAAGGATGACCACTTGCTACAAGCACGCTGCCTAAGTGACCATCTCACCGCCTGCCGGACGGCTAGTACTTCTCCTTCCACTCTTCGGACTCAGTCACAGCTTTACTCCACCTACCATCACCTTAATTACTATAAAATAAATTACGCAATGTACAGCCATATCAACCTACTTCAATCTGTCAATTTTCTTTATTTAGTTTTCAAAATCACGAAAGAAAATGATTCATATTCAATTGGAGTTAGGTTGGTTTTGCTGATGTTTGTATGGTAAGTCGCTACCGATGTCACTATCAAATTCATTGCACATCAGAGCAATAATACTTGATTTTGGGCCGTTACCACTGGGCATCCCTTGCAAACAAGATAATTTTTCTTTCAACCTACCAAATCTACAGCTACTACTTTAGTAAATCACAAACTTCATTTCAGCAGATCAGAATTTAAATTTAAATCTTGCTCAAATAACTAAAATGCAACTTCAAAAGCATTGTCCACTCACGTCTCAGAATTCCGAAGTTCGCATTGCATTGTGTTGCAGCTCTCGCTCTTACTCGGTACATCAAAGAAAGTAGCTGTATTGTATTGTGGCAGTCTCAGTTGCATTTTATTTATACTTGCTTTTGCTCGCGGTTTCGCTACCATTATATTGAATTTTCCCCACGAAAACTTTGTAAATAACCTATGACACTCAAATAGCGTAGCTAAGGTATAATGGGTCTAACAAAACAGAAGTTCTACAGTTAAACATAACTGACGAAGTGTGGGTGTAAGGGACTTCGCTGCTTAATCCTTCGGAATACGGACGTAATTGGAAACAAGCCTATTGATCTGGCCAGTCAATATTTGAGTGGCAAATGAATATCCAGTCATTCTATACTTGCGGTCCTTTGGTTAGCTACCCACAGAGGGACATACAACGTTCTGCGCGTTTAATATACGTACAACAACGCGTTCAGCGCGTTAAAGGGGCAGCCCCATTAACACCCTGGATATTTGCCGATGCAGCAATATAAAGTTTTCATGCAATCAAGCGAAATCGATGTGCTTCTATCATGTACAGAGTACATGTCAGCCCCAACAGCATCTTCAACACTATAGCAGACCGGTGGGTTAGTCCAATATTGTGGCATTGGATATGCCTCCACTTTGTGTCGTAGATTATTCTTTTAGAAGTAAGCACTAACAATAGTTGGGCTCAAATTCCGTCAATGATGTAACCTATGCAACAACATATTGATTGAAAAGAGTGTCCATGGAGTATATTGCCCATTTTTCTCGATAGAGATCTAAGCTTTGGAATCGGCGACTACAGAACTTTTAGAAGTTATTATGCCTTGTGTCTGGAACTGTAGCATAGCTTCATTTTGTTTTAGAAAATTCAAAGAAATGCTTTGACTTTGAGTTTTTTTTTTTTTTTTTTTATGTGTAATGGGTTTGCTCTTGACCTTAGTCTAGGGCAAGAGTGACTAAGACAAGGTCGACGATGGAGCGAGCTTACCCAGAAGAAGCCTGTTTACTCTAACTTTGAAGAGATTAGGGTTGTATGCGTTTGGAAACACAGACGCAGGCAGAGAGTTCCACTCCTTCGCTGTCCGCATTATAAAAGACGTTTGGAAACGCTTAGTGCGAATTGATGGTATGGCAATAAGGTAAGGATGGTAATTTGCCGTGCGTCTAGATGTGCGATGATAGAAAGGGGCTGGTGGGATGAGGTCGTGGAGTTCTTGGGCACACTCTCCGAAGTACAATCTGTAAAAGACCGACAGGCAGGCAACTTTGCGGCGATGAGTCAAGCTATGGAGCTTGGCATTCACCAATTTTTCGTCGCCAACGAGCCTTTTAGCTCTGCGTTCCACTGAGTCAAGAGCGGCAAGTTGATATTTAGCTGAGCCATCCCAAAGGTGGCTACAATACTCCATGCAGGATCGGACTTGTGCTTTGTAAAGAGTTAAAAGCTGTCCAGGCGTGAAGTACCGCTTCACTCTATTTAGGATGCCCAGCTTTTTGGCCGCAAGTTGGGCTTTAAACTCAATGGTGGCGCCAAAGTTAAGACTAGAAGCCAACTCCATGCCTAGGAGCTCGAGTCGGTCATTCACAGGTACAGATGTACCCCGTAGTTTGAGTGTGGGAATGCGTTTTGTCTGAAATAAAATTGTTCTATATTAGTGTCGGCTTTCAATCGAACCAGATGCAGCTGAATATCAGTATTCTAAATGGAGCGACTGCCTATTGGATCTCCACAACCCAGTAACTGAGTTATAGGATACCCCATGGTAAGACTGGTTGTCAGACTTTCGAGATTTGACTGTGATTAACGACGTCAAAGATCTACAAATGACAGCCGGACCGGGAACCACAGCTTTATGTGCTTATCTATTCTTATTCCATTATCTATTATGGAAGTTTAAAACACTATCTTAGAACACCTGTTACAGATATCAATAAGGGTTTGTTGTGTATACCCAATCACGAAAATAATTTTGTCAAATGCACCATCCAGTGGCCCATAGATCCCCGTTCACTCAAACCCATCAATCACTTCCAGATAACGTGGAACATGCTGCGATCTTCGTCGGCTTCATTTACGTCGCTGCCAAACAACCCCTGTTAGAACTTATTTGCGTAAAAGAACATAATGAAGCAATTGATTTTATTCATTTTGTTGATGGTTATAAGATTGAAAATTAAATATCTGCTATCGATACGGTCTATCCTGTCATGATTTTTTTGCTTATAAGAGTTAAGTCTCATTCAGCCAATGCAAGAACTTGCATGCAAGTAAGATTACATTGCGATGTTTGTTGGATTAACTAAATTTGTTTGTATATCTATCGTCATCATCGTTTGCAATTTCTTGCATCTTCTAAAAGCCAGGGTTACGGTAACTTAGGATTGTGGATATGCAGGTTTATTATTTCTGTCTAAAACCGTCACTTAGCAATGTTTCTTATGATTAATCACGATCCTTACGATAACTTCGTGGATTTATAATAGACGAATAGCCAATGACGTTGTGGAGTGAATCATTAGCGAATGATTTCTTAGCCAAAAATAATTGTATGTAGTTTTAAGCGATATTAATAATATTCCACAACTATCACACAACGCCATCTAGTCCCAAGCTAAGCAGAGAGCTAACATACTTATATATTTGTAAATACATACATATTATAGATAAATTACACCCAGACACAGAACAAATGATTGTGCTCATCACACAAACATTTGTCCTGGGTGGGAATCGAACCCACCTCCGGCATAGCAGTCAGGATCACTAACTATATTGTACTATATTGTACTAAATGCGTTACAAAATAAAAGGACTTCGTGATATTTATGTAAATAATTATTTACAAAAACAAACATAATATAACCAACTCCTGACGTTTTCATTCCATTCAAACGTTTTTGTAGGAACATTTAACAACATTAATCACAAAGACTATAGGCTGCTATTAATTTGAGTTATTGTAAGCCATCGCCTTAATAATACAATTAGAAACGAGCCAAGATTGTGGGCCAAAATGAGGGAGCGGATTCAGCCAGCCGTTTTACAAGATTGATCTCTTTGGCCTTTATTAAATCCTCTTTTTCGGATACTCCTTTCATTAACACGCTGTTATTTCATGAAAATATACTGGTTCAGTAACACACTTTCTTTTTTTGTTTATTTAAAACAGGTTTGCTCTTGCTCCTCAATCCAGCCAAGACGCTAAGATTTTTCTTATCGTGGTAAAATCATCAAATGAGTCCTCCAACCCATACTGTCAGACTTGTATTGGATCAGTCAGTACAAGTAGCAAAAATGAGGCATAAGATGAAGCGAGCTCAACAAGATCGAACTGGAACTTCTCACACCGACGTAACACAGTAAAACTATTAACTACTATTTGGCGCTCGCTCAACCGTCATGAAGTTGGTTACAGGTGGCCTGCCTTTGCCTAGGACCGGAGGTGGTCTCACCCACAATTCAAAAAATTTGGAGAGGTTACAAATTAAATTTAGGTATTTGAAAAATTTATAACATCAATTTAATAAATTACCTAGGTTTAGTCTATTTTGACTATAACATCCATAATTCCATTAGTATCCAAAATATCTATATTTATATCCATTAATATATATTATTATTTTAAACAAATAGATATTTCTTCACCCACGTCAAGGTTTTTTTTTATTTTTCAAATAATAGCGTTCTATTTGAACAATAAAAGTATCTAAAGTAACAAATGACAATAGCACCATGTTTATTAATATGCCATGCTTTGATTATACACCGTGACTTTTTAGTCGTCTTACAAAAGTCGTCCACTTAATGGGTTTATTCCGCGTTCAACCCCCAATAATTTCTACCCTCTTCCGCGTTCGACCCCTAAACGTTTCCACATTCAACCCCTGAGGGTTGAACGTGCAACTCAGTACATTGGTAATCTTTTCTTTGTCCAGATTCAACCCCTACTTCTTATGTCACTTAAAATGACATTCAAGTAATAGTGAAAGCAAAAGTGTTTAGCCATTTATTTTCTTTATTATTAATATTTTGGGAGTGCCTCCGCTGCCGGCGCGGCGCCGGTTGCTGAATAGACTGCCGGCGCATCCGGTTGCTGGATAAAATGTCGACGGAGCACCGCTTCGCGGTGCTCCTACTTCTGGGTGGTTTAAAAAAAATAACCACGAAGAGGATGGCGGGGTCTGGAAGACCCCGCCATCCCCTTCTAACCTAACCTGTCCGAGTCGGGGTGCCCCCAGTCGTTTCTACGACATTTTTTATTTCTCAGTGCCCCGTTTCGTACACACGGTGCACCCCGACTCGGACAGGTTAGGTTAGAAGGGGATGGCGGGGTCTTCCAGACCCCGCCATCCTCTTCGTGGTTATTTTTTTTAAACCACCCAGAAGTAGGAGCACCGCGAAGCGGTGCTCCGTCGACGTTTTCTAACGTTTTACTAGATTTAGTTTAGTTTTAAAATACCACAGAAAAGAAATTTTTGTCGTTTCACTGAACCGATTTAGGGATTTGATCAAATCACTAGATTTGATCGACGGAGTTATGCGCGAACAAACATAAAAAAAAAATACAAACATCCGAATTGAGAACCTCCTCCTTTGTTTGAAGTTGGTAAGAAATAAAAACGCGAAATTTTTTTCTGCTTCACTGTCCAATGGGGGTTGAACGTGGAATCAAATACATTCAAAAATAAAATTCCACATTCAACCCTCAGGGGTTGAATGTGGAAACGTTTAGGGGTCGAACGCGGAAGAGGGTAGAAATTATTGGGGGTTGAATGCGGAATAAACCACTTAATGTATCCGACCTAAAGTACCTCTAGGCGAGTTTTTTTTTTTTTAATCGTTAATAATAATTTTTATTTTTAATAAATAGGTACATTAGAAATATGAAACACCCTGTTAAAATGTTTAAGTATCAAGCTGTAGAGTATACCTACCCAGCACAATAGTCGGGTAGATCATTCCATTTCCATTTTCTATGAGACAAGGGCGTTTCTAACTACGCCTTGTATAATAACCAATTAAAGTTTTATGATTAAATTTTTCAAATCTCTTAAATAGATATTTTTTTATTAAAAACGTGTTCTAGTCATTGGATACATGAACTGGGCTGCTTTTGTAAGACGACTAAAAAGTCACGGTGTATAGAATGTCCAGATTCCTAGTTGGGTCACTAAGAATTGAATCCAAAAAAAGAAAGAAAAATTATCTCCTTCATACGATTCCTACGTAAAACAAGTGAACATGTCAAAGGAAAACATTTAAATGTGTGCGTGGCGCTCACGCACACTCTTTTAAAAAGTGGCTTCACGAAAAAGTTACATTTTGTTTTGAACACGGAATCTGGACAATATAATGTAGATATATGTACGAGTATAATAATCTAAGATTACCACGCTTGCAACAGTGTCGAATATCAGAAACTCGAAAAAAAGACAGCAAATATCCCAGTTATAAGCTCCAAAAAAAATGATTTTATGATCTTGACTCCAAACTTATTAAATGTCCAGTTACTGGTTTCAGGAGTACATCACATCTCGTCACTAACTTTTCAATGTCACTTTTAACGCGAAAGCTCCTCAATATGTACGCAAGATTCGTCTTGATTGCCATCATTCCATATAATTTACCTGTAATAAGAGATAATAATTTTAGTTTTAAGAAAAGAACAATAATTTAATCTTTATAATCGCAAATTACATTGAAACAAAACAATTTCCGAGTCAATTAACCCGTACCAATTAAACTAACAATTGGTTGGAAGTTGCAACAATAATAAAAAAACTAGCTACAATGTAATAATAAGTAGGTACTATAAAAAAACTCATCATCCGTCAGATAAAGAACCACGGTAATCAGATTCAGCTGAATATCAGTATTCTATGCAGAACAACAGCGTATGTTACATTCATTACCCAGTTACTGAGTACAACGGCAACCCTTGGTAATACTGTTTGTCCTGTGCTGGTTGTGAGAACCAGTCCATGTTGCTGACGAGCTTTGCATGTGAAAAGACGACCAAAGAGCTAAAAAAAATGGCAGCGTGGGCCAGAGGCTTAGCATGCTTACTAATTATGATTTTAAACAAATTCAAATATGTATTTTGTGCGAGCAACATTATGCTCTAAATACTTAATACGCATTAAGGCATGCGTTGCGTAACGTAAAGCTTTTTTGAGGAAAAACAAATTTGATTGCGATTTCGGTAACACGTTCTGAAGTACAGGTACTAGGTCCGGAGGTTTGATTCATGCACACAGCTAAATTTGCCTTTCCTTAAGAAAGGCTCAACATTTACGAAAATAATAATAATATAGTTACCAATACAGTTTCGACGGCCCAGGCTGAAGCTGGCAAAAGTGTTAGGATTTAAGGGAAGAGTAGCAGGGTTCAGCCAACGCTCTGGTCTAAACTGGTCTGCGTCTGCTCCCCATGACGAATGACGATTTAAAGCATACAGTGATATTATTAATGAAGAATTGGCTGGTAAGACATACTTTTCTGAAATGTGCAAGATACAAAATTATCTAAAATATATTGTTATAAAACCAATTAAAATTAAAAGTTAACAAGCAAAAACAATGGCATCAGTAAATGACGAAACATTAAATTTAGATCAAATTTGCCGTTTGGCTATAGAACCTGATAGTAAGCAATGATGTGGTTAAAAAGACGTACAAATATTTTATTAAATTACTTACTCAACTGAACATCCGTAGTAGAACATCGTCCAATCCTTGGGGCTGGAGGATAAACCCTCAATGTTTCTTTTATTACTGCTTCCATATACACTAGCTTTGGCAAATCATGTCTGTTTAAATCTCTTTCTTCGTTCTCGAGTACTTCTTGCAACCTGTAAAATGACATTCAAAATTAGTCAAATGAAGTAGATATAAGGCCGCTGCCTCGAATCTTGCGGGCAGCGGGGCGGCGGCGGCGGCGGAGCGGGAGCGGCAGGATGTTATGCGTATAATCAAATGGACCGACCCTCGAATACAGCGGCGCGGCAGCGGGGTGGAAGCGGGCAGCGAGCGGTGTAATTTGACAAGAGTTAACGCCCGCACGTCTCAATAAATCGGGCGTTAGGAATAAATTTGAATCAAAAAGATATTGCCACCATTGTTCAGACATTTCGTTCGCGAATAAAAACAAATATCTCGACGACAAAATCACGAACACAACATTACGCGGCTATAGTCACGGGCGATCTGCATGCCATGTTCTCTTAGAACATTGCAGCCTGCTTGAAACTTTTGTACGGAAACTAGCTCCATCTATCCCTTATGGTGAAAACTATTTAGCCGTTTTACCCGTTGGGTTACCACTTTATAACTGTGTTATGAATTAATCAAAAATATTAATATAAATAAAAATATTTGTTGCTAAAACGTATTTATTTAATTTACACTAGTTTAATTCAGTAAATAGAAAAAGTAAAACAACGAATTCAATCAACATTGCAAAAACGTTTTGTGTCCTAGTAGAAAGGTGACTCAAAGGTCTAGTTACCAGGCCATAAAATTCCAAAAAAAACGACTTAACATGTCATAGAAAATTGTTAATTTGATATTTTGATTTCGATATTTCAGATGATATTGAAAAACGTTTTGCCCTGGATTTCGACTTCTAGTTGAGCCGTTGACCCTGGATTTCCACTTCGAGTTGAGCTGATGCTTGTCCGTTTTGGCGTGAGGTGTTCACAGTCAAGTGCTATTGTTTTGTGAGATTGGACTCTGTGTGAGAAATTGACTATTTTGGTTTGAGATAGGACTCGGTAGTTATTGATAAGTGTGAGAAATTGACTCTTGTTTGAGATAGGACTCGTGTCAGTGTTGTGAGAAATTGACTCTTCTGTATTTCATAATTTTCTGGTCAACTTAACACATACAATGTCTTTCATGTCTTCTTGTGTGCCTGGCTACTACAGAAGACGGTTGGTATACATCATATAATATTATTACTTATGTTGTTGTTTATTTTACATGAATTAAGCTCAGTCAAAAGTAATTAATCATTAAAATTCCAGGTGTGCTGCACAAATTTCCAAACCCAAATATTGAAAGAGAACGCTTCCAGAGATGGGTTCAAAGTGTTGGAGATACCATCAAAGAGTTTGATGAAATCTTCATTTATAACAACCGAAGAGTATGCCAAAGACGCTTTGAAGCAGTCTTCCACTACCCAAAGAACAGATTAAGTAAATTTGATAAAGATAAAGTGAATTTTGACAAACATACCAATAAAATCAGACAATAATGTTCTCTCAACTTGTGAGAATACCTAATAATAGTTATTTTTTTTTGTATTTGGCCCAGGCCTGCACAATTAAGGATATTAATAGGATAGTAGCAAGCGAGATTTGCATTATTTTAATACAGTGACCGGCACGGATCTTGAGCGCTGACCTTCACCTGCGCAGAAGTGAGTTATTAGGTCCCTTTGGTAGATGAAGTGAGGAACGGGGGCGGGGAAAGTGTAGTGATTGGCCCGCGTAGCGTGCCGTAGCGCATCGCGTCATAGCCGCCACTCGGGATTCGTTGTTTTGTGCGTTTTAATTGTTTTATTGTGCGTTTCATTTGTCGATAAGTGTACGATGCGCAAAGCGATCCCCACTCTTACGCCGAGCGCTCAAGAACCGTGCCGTTATTTGTACCTACTACTTTTTATGTATTTACTTAGACAATTCATTGTAAACTTATTGTCGTCTAATTTCTAAAATAAAAATAAGTGTAGAAGTAATTTACAACGTTTTTTATTACAGACAACAAAATCGATTAATCGTCTCTTTCCTGTAAATAGTTTTTGACAAAACTTTTAGAGAGTTATGTCAAAATCTATTTATAGGAATGAGTCGATATTTTACTAAGGGCTGATTTTTCAATAGTCAGATAACTTTTATCTGAGGAATAAAAATACCGGTTTGACATTATTTTCTATAGATAAGCTGTCAAACCGCCATTTTTATCCCTCAGATAAAAGTTATCTGGCTATTGAAAAATCAGCCCTTATCAGAATAAAATTAAAGCGGCCTGTAGCTATATGTATACGTAGCTATAGTTATGGATTTAGTTCATCACCACCGCGGATAGATGGCGTTGCTTGTATGATGACGAAATCACGGTCGAGAGTACCGTCTATCTCATTATATATATTGTAGTCTTTGGGCGATCTGCCCGCAAGTTTCGAGAACGGGTCTGCGACGGCCGCGCCGCTCCCGCGCCGCCGCTGCCCCGCTGCACGCAAAATTCGAGGCAGCGGCCTAAATGAAATAACGGACTTCTAATACAAACACAAAAATGTTGACCGACTGTTTTTAATTCAATGACTTCGGAAAGAAACATTTAGGGGAACAATGTATAAGACGGGGACGCGAGGTGTAATGGGGACATACACTATTTAGGCATACTTAACAAAACACTAACGCGTCATAACATTTGCAAGCGGACATTAACAAATGGTGTCCTGTTGGCTCTTGCGCTACGTTAGTATTGTGTTGTTTGTGATTTCCCATCATACCCGCGTCACCGTCTTAAACACTTCCCCTAAGACTATTTTTTTTTGTGTAAAAAAAGGAAAAATACATAATAGATCTTTGCCAGCGAATGGCTATGTTGAGCCAACAGCCACATTAAAATTTAAATAGCCACATTAATATTTTTTATTAATATTTTATTCTGGTCACTCATTTTTTGTGGTTTAAAACTGTTACTGGTTAAGACCAGTTTACACTAGTGACTAGACTAAGGTCTAGTGTGACTAAAAGTCACTTTATTCCGTCATATGCCTGATTAAACAGTCCCACATATTGTACTGGTCACTGTTATTTCTCTTTTTATAGAATCATCATCATCATCATCAGCCTATAATGTTCCCACTGCTGGGACACAGGCCTCCTCTCTGTGAGAGGGAGTGGGCCATAATCCACCACGTGGGCCCGGTGCGGGTTGGTAGATGTCACATGTCTTCGAATTTTTGGTTCTAGGACATGCCGGTTTCCTCACGATGTTTTCCTTCACCGTATTGAGAGAAGTGGTGATGAAATAAATTACACAAAGTAATGCGCCTGGCGGGGTTCGAACGCACGACCTACAACTCGTAAGTCGGGACCGATACCACTGGGCCACCACTGCTCTTTATAGAATACTTACATGCTTTTTATAGAATACTTACTCTTTATACATTCTTTCTTGAACATCAAGATGTGATCCAATCAATATCAAAATAAATGTTAGTGTAATTGCTGTAGTCTCATAAGCGGCTGCTATGATAGTGTCCAAGTGTTCTCTAATCTCCTCTTCTGTAAATACTCCTTGTTGTTCAGCCAAATCTAGCATTTGGTCTAGTAATGGTTTAAACTTTTCTAAAATAGAATTTAAAGTTATAATAAAATCCGGTTGGTACGTATAATTAGAGAAAAATCTAAAATAAGTACGTGATGTGGCGTTTGAGTCTGTTTATTAGGTGCGTCTCCACAGAGCGCGCAGCCTCGCGAAGCATTTTCCGCGCGAAGCAGCTCGGTTGGTGTGGAGGTGGACGTGTCTCGGGCGAAGCAAGTGACAGCGCTGCCGCTGTCGAGCGACCAAGCGCCCGAGCCATCCAGTGTCGGCTTTTGTTTTGCTCGCGTATATTGTTTCGTGCCGCGGTCGAAAAACAATAGACGTGTCCACACAGATTGAGCAGTCTCGCTTGTCAGTTTCCTCGCGCAGCAGATGCCTCGCGAGGCTGCGCGCTCTGTGTGGACGCACCTATTGAAATGTAACATTTTTATTGATTAAAAACAATACCTGAATCAGCGTTTTCAGAATTGTCCACATCATCAATAAATTTTAAATTCGCCTTTCGTTTACTGATTGCCTTAAAAAAAAAGATAATCATAATTTGTGTTTTCGTCAATTTTGGTTTTAATAACAAGAAAAAAATTCGGGTCAAATATTTTTTGATCATTAGGTACCTATATTTTTCGGACTGATAAAATTTTTGAGTAAGCCTATTGATAATAACGGTTGCAAACAGATATGTTGTAAGGTCTCGTTATAATTATATTACATTTTGTAAGAAAGTGTTGCAATTTTTCTCAAGAAAATAATAATAATAATATTTGGTCCCAAGCTAAGCAGAGCTTGTGTTATGGGTACTAGACAACTGATAAACATACTTATATATTTCTAAATATATAAATATTATAGATAAATTACACCCAGACACAGAACAAATGATCGTGCTCATCACACAAACATTTGTCCTGGGTTCAATCGAACCCACGACCTCCGGCATAGCAGTCAGGGTCACTTGACTAACCACTAGACCAACAGGCCAATTACGCGAACATTAACATAATTCTTTTGTCTCTGGTCAAATTATCATTGTTTGAAATATCTATTGAATCTTCAGTTTTAATTAACATAATTGTGGTATTTATGATAAAATAAGAGATAGGTAATAATTACCGCTTTAGTTATGTCTTTCATGACTTTCGTGAGGTTGTCTTGCTTTTTTTTGTATGAACTCCGATTAAATATGTATGGAACATGTAACCAAACTCTTTGAATCCTCGTTATGTATAGAATTAACAAATCGTCCAACGCGTGAGTATAATTTTTGACGGTCTCGCTATTTTCATCCATTTTAAGCCCAATTGATGTTCCTGGAATACGTAAAATATCATACAAAGTAACATCCCAATACATCAGGTTTTTCTGGCGGATGGGGTCCACCACCTAATAGTCCAGCTAGGGCAACAGCATCACAGGCTACATGTTAGCCAAGCGATCAAACGGCGGTCAGGAGGCCTCAATTAAGACCATCTTGTTCGCGACCCGAGGCCTCAAAATAATAGTTTCGATTTCTGTTTCGTCGCTGCGCAGGAGTTTGTTTCTTGAGAGTAAGGGCCTGTCCACATCTCCGTGTCACGACGTCGTCAATGTAGAATGATGCGGTAACGTGACGTGCAAATTTAAGTTAACGTGTTTCGTAAAATTCTGGTTACTGCTTCACTAACGTACTTTGGTCTCGTTCTAGATGAGGACCGCACAAGACGTATTCTGCTTCTGCTAATGTTAAAAAGACACAGATACAATGCTGGGTGCACCCATATCTTTCAATTATGAATAGAGATGGGAATCATTTCACTAGAAAATTCTCTGATCTCATTTATTCTCAAATTACAACCTAATCGACAATGAAGCATTGATAACTGAGCGAGCGCATCGAGACACGGCATCGATGAAGCGCCGTACTACGGCTACGTTGCTGTAACGTGGAGATTTACACAGGCTCTAAATAAGATTTTTTTTACGAATCTCCTTTTCCCATTCACTTTGTTAAGAAAAAAAAATGAAAGTACTTACGACATGCAATTCCTAATAAATTTTTAACGGAGTATGGATGAACGTCAAACGCTTCTTTTCCCGCTTTGAAAGCCAGTTGGGAGACAAGGTTCTTCGCCTGGACGACATATTCTTCCATAAAGGTTCGTAGCACTTGCTGGTTGAATGCTGGGTTTAGCAGCTTACGGTGCGGCTTCCATACTGATACTTCATAAAAAAACAAGAAAAACTTCAAAGACAAAATCAAAATCGTATGTAATCCTCGAAGGGTTAGCTTAGCATAATGGGCCTACCACACGCACAAGCCTCACCACAGTTTTGCCTGCGCAAGCCCGGCTTGCGCGTACTTGTGTGTGGTTGGGCGTTCAGTGTTGCCGACACAGATATAGATATACCTAGATAACGCAAGAGCAACTACTTCGCGTGCCAAATATCCGTGCTATTTTACGAGCAAAAATCGTAAGTGGCCATTTTCGCGCTCTACTAAATCGGTCTATCGTTAGTTGGACGTCAGTTTTAATATCAAAATGGTTAATTGTGCTGTGGGACGAGGCACCGTTAGAGGGGGCGTATATTTCAATCGATTTGGTTTTCCCATGAATAAATAGTTTTTGTGACGTTATAACCGGTAGCCAAATAATTTTTTTTTGAAAAAAAGGGAACTGACTTCAAAACCAAACACAAAAAAGTGTAAAATAACTTTTTTTTCGGAAGTCGGTGGCTTTGATTTTTATTTCATTGACTATGGCCACCGACTTTCGAAAGAAAAGTTATTTTACACTTTTTTGTGTTTGGTTTTGAAGTCGGTTCCCTTTTTTTCATTTTTTTTTATTTTCCCCTTTTTAGTTTAGATATTCAACAAAAATCTTCATATAATCGGCGTCTTTGAAAATCTACAATCCTAGTAAGCAACAAAAACAGATCTATGCGGGCAACTTCACGAGATATCCATATTGTTATATACTAAAACCTTCTCCAGAATGTAATGAATACTTTCCTGAAAACCGCATCAAAATCGGTTCAGCCAAACGCGAGATAATCGCGGACAAACATACATACAAACATACATAGGTACAGGTCGAACTGAGAACCTACTTTTTTTTGAAGTCGGTTAAAAATGGCACGCTTGGTATTCATACAGATCGTGATACTTGCGTTATGTAGGTATATCTAAATCAGTGTTTGCCGACCGTGTATTGTTTTTTATGCGAGAAACTTGCAGAATCGTCTTCAGGCAGAACTGCGGTGAAGCTTGTGCGTGTGGTAGGCTCATTATACACCTACAATGTTTTGGAACTTAGGTCTTTTCTCTTCGAGAGGTATTGGACCGTAATCCACAGTGTGGGTTGGTAGAAGTTCACCAACTACTGGTTCTAGATCATGACGGTTTTTTCACCTGCGGTGACGGCTGGGTGTTCCCAAAAGGCCTGTCTAGCGACCACCATCCTGTCGGAGTACGGCAGCAAATAGTTTTTACGTGTCCTGTCGGTCGGTGTGCAGGAGTACCTTTTCCTTCTAGGTGTACTCGTTAGATGAGCTAGATTAAGACTAAGAGGCACCTATTACCGGGTTTATAGCTCATCGTATTCAACACCCGCCTCTAAGAGCTGTCAGCACAATGACGGGGCCTCCTTAGAGGGAACCAGCACACAAATAACAGTAAGTTAGACAAATTTTGTTAGTATTTGCTTACCATCCGCAGTAACTAGTCCCCTGTTATACATCTCCTTTCCAAAATGGTATAGGTAGGGTTTCTCCAAACATGTATCTGCTATAGTAAGGCAATCTTCAGGGTCTGAGATTACTAAAATGAGACAAAAACATTAGCAACAATAAAAAAAGGTTTTTTTTACTTTATGCGTTTTTTATGACGAATGTCCACTGTATTAGTGTTTTTAAGAGAGTGATGAATATGAATGTTGATGGATGGAGAGGAAGAGGAAGGCCAAAGAAAAGATGGATGGATTGTCTAAGGAATGATATGAATGAAAAAGGAGTAAATGATAATGTGACGTCTAATAGGGGAGAATGGAAGAAAATAACGTGTTGCGCCGACCCCAAGTAGAATGAGATAAGGGGGAATGGGATAAGGGCAGGAAGAAGAAGAAGAGTCCCCTGTATGGTGGATGTTCATGAACTCACATACAGAAATACCCAGGCCCTAACCAACTACTCGTAGATCATATAAATATTTTTTCCGTGAGTGGTGAACAACCATGCGGCTACAAATTTATCGGCAAATAAAAAGACAAATAATGCCCTTTATCTTTCGATTACATTTTAACAGAGATGAACTAGAAAAGATTCACTTACCATACAAAGAATGGGAACCCAAACGCACTTCAACGACATCATTTTTCTGTACACAATAGTTATGTAAACTTTTCTCGTAACTCCAAAATTTGTCTGAAAATATAAATCAACTTGCTTTCGTCGGCCTAATTCGTTAACCTGCTAAGTCCATTTTTGGCAAAATTGACTTTTTGATGCAGTTCGAAAATTCAGCCTAATATCTACCGTAGCATTTAAGAAATAACAGCGATATCAGCCTAAAAAGGTGACAAATGCTATGCCCGAAAAACTGCTTTCTTATCACTAGCCAATCTCCACAACGCAAACCTGCTAAATCCTCTTGAGGCCTCAGTTTTGCACTGACAACGTTCCCAAACTCACGTGCCGTTTGGGAAAATTGATTATTTTATTTTATTGTTGTAATAATTAATTGATTGAGATACAGTAGCAGTAGTAAAACAATATTTAATAGCTGTCATTAATAATAATAAAATACTTAGGAGTACTACAAGACAGACAACACATTATAATAACGTATATTAAAACTATTACTGATTGTTTATGAAGAGTTTGGCATTTTTTTATCGTGGTAAAATCATCAAATGAGTCCTCCCACCCAAGACAGGGCAGGAGGGACTGTCAGACTTGTACTGACTAAAATCCACCGTGTCCTTTAATAGCCTTTACATTCCGGGGTCACGGTATTCGTAAGTCCCGCGACCTCGGCAGGCTTTGGCCCTCTAAGGGGGGGCCAAAGCCGTCATTGTGCTGACACTCTTTGAGGCGCGCGTGGAACACAACGCGCCGTCGTCCCGGACATGGTCCATGGTCGGACAGCGAGTCGTTCATTACTCGGCGCCCGGATGCCCGCACCTACGGTGGCCGGAAATCGTCTTGCGACGTCCAACGCCGTAGGCGTCTACCACTGCGGCTGGGCTGTGAGGTAGACGCTGTCCTCTCTCCTACGCGTCCCGCCTCCTCCTTCGCTAGCATGACTGCTTCGCAAAAGGAGCCGACTGCTTCCCATTCCGTTTCGCTCCGCATTGCCTCGACCAATGCCGGGCGCGAGAGGTCGCCGCTTTCGCCGTCGTGAGGACACGGCGCGGCGGTGTTCTGCCCAAGCGGGGCAGTCCTGCACCGTATGCTCCACCGTGTCCTCCGGGCGATCCTCGCAGTGGTGACACCCAGGCCTTTCTTCCTTCCCTATCCGACACAGGTACCTGCCGAAACTTCCGTGTCCGATGAGGACCTGCGTCAGGCAGTAGGTCAGGACGCTGTGACGCCTTCCAGCTACTCCTCAAGGAGGGGTCTTACCGCCGCGATTGCGGCGTACCCGGACCTCGGTTGCAACAGTCGCACCCTCCATACTGCCCTGAGATAGCGCCGGAGCTCTTCCCGCCGCGCTTCGAGAAGTAAAAGCAGCGGGGATTCGCCCCAGCGATGCGCCTCCAAGCGCCACTCATAGACGCGCTGGAGAGCCGCCTCTCCAGATCCCAGGGCAGTAATCCGGCAAGGAGGTTGGCCGATTCGCCGGCGATCGTGCGGTATCCTCGGATCATCCGTATAGCCATGAACCTCTGGCAGGAGGCGTTTGGCCCGCTGAGACTGGGCAGGAGTCGGCCTGAGGGTGGCTGCTGCCAGGTTCAGCTTTGGGGCCAAATGCAGGAAGTGCTCCCTGAAGTTCCACCGGCTGTCGAGGACGAGTCCCAAGTACTTCATCGTTCTCTCGACGCCGATGCGAACCCTTCCCACCGATGAAGAGTTCAGCTTAGATATTTTAACCCTGTTTCCTATTAAAGAAGACTGATTGTTAAATTTTTAATAATAAATATTTTGATTACTGATTGAATTCGTTTAACTGCACAATTAAAATAATTATCTATAGGTACACCATTATTACCATTAATTTACCATACTAAATTTAATTTAAAAAAACTGCTAAGTCCTCAACCAAATTGAAACTTCACTTCGAGTAACTGCTTAATTATTGTTTTCCTCAATTTTGTAAAATGTGTTTAGGTTTTCTTAGATATTATATTTTTAAAATATCAAGAAAAAATATATACGCCAACGGGATTTTCAAAATTTTGATTGCTAAACTAATAAAGATATTATTCAGTTTTTTCTTCGTCCTGTAAACTTTGCAAAAACGTATTTAGCAGGTTAACGAATTAGGCCGACGTATATGCTCATTGCTGCTCGCTTGTTTGCTTATCAGCCGTAGGACGTCCACTGTTGCACATAGGATTCCTCTAGACAAGATCATTCTTTTAAGTTGTCCAGCGGGGGAAATCCGCATCCATGAGAGATATGGAAAAGCTTTCATAAGAACCAATTAACAATTTTGGCATTTTTATTTTTGTAGTCAAGTGTAAGTTGTCTACAAAAAATTAATGAATTTTCACAAACTTTTGTTTACTGCCGTTCGACTCTATTTCATTTAAGAATCATAAATTTCATTGTATGGAAAAAAAATCGGGACAGCGGAATTTGGTCTAATTCAGCAAAATATTTTTTTTGACTTAATTTTATGTAAGGATAAATAACTTGATCGTATGGGAAAAAATATCCGGTCAGAAGAAGTGTCATTGAAGTATATTCAATGTTGCCATGTAATTTAAAAAAAAAAAAACTTACTTTGATCCCCAAGCAGTAAATGTGCGTGTCCTATGATTGGCAAAGCACCAGGATACAAGGGTGGTGATAACTTACTCCGTGGTCTCTTATAAGACCAAAAAGAGTATGCCAAACAGCATGTTACGAACAAAAATACTAACAACAACATCGTTAGAATACACTATTTTAGTCAAAAAAATAAGTTAGTCGAAAGATAGATTATCAGAAAATATTTGACCCGTATTTTTTTTTTTGTAACGTAAACTAAAATTAACGAATATACAAGATACTTCTAAAAATCATAAAGCTTCACTCGGTCGGTGTAATTTAACAGGCGTTGCGACGTCACAAGGATCCACTCCCGGATTTGGAAACGTTTTAAATCATTGATTAAAAAAAAACAAAAAAAGTGTCCACAATTTTCCAATATTCTAACTGACGCCCTACACAGTTTTTCTATTTATTTATGCGGTTAACTACTCTGAATGAAAGACTTTTCCTGTCTGTTGCACTTAATTGGTAGAGTTTATTTATATAGAGATGACGCCACGAGATAAAAGCAGGTGTCATCAACAATTGTGTGATTATTGCCATTAATAATTTTTTTTCTACTCTTGTTACTAACCAATTAACAATTAATTGTTGACATCACTGTCCCTTCTCACGAGAAAATTGTGAAAGGAGAATGCTCAGGTTCTGTTTCCAATATTTTGAATAAGGCGTCCGTTTAAAAACAAAGAAGCGTTATCAAAAAAACAAATGAGTATAGTGCCAGCACATCAATTGCCAATCTGTCTTTCTTTAATTGATTTTAAACTTTATCATAAACGAAGAAGTTTCATGTTTGATTGGGTAAAAATGAAATAAAAAAGTACAATAAAATAAAAAATCGTGTCGTACACGGACAATCGGTATCAAATGCGAATTTGTAGGTCTTACGAATTTTGGGTTGTGTGGGATTCAACTCCCAGAGTTCCACAACGGCACTGCGATCGAGTTGTAAATATTTACAGCAATATCCGTAAAAGTAGAAAAAAGATTAGAAAAGAAAAACCATTTATTTGATATTAGACACACACAACAATATTAAAAAACAAAATAAAAAGTTGAGAGGTGTCAAGGGACACCCGGATGGAACGAAGTTACTGTATACACTCAACAAAAATAATCGTCGCGACACCACACTGTTCAATGCGACCGAATTAAAATGGTTGTCTTGTTTTTTTACCGATTTATCCTACTGGTGGGAATCAGTTGAAATAATCGGTAAAACAAGTGAAGGTCGGAAAACATTTGCTTAACGATACCAAGTAAAAAAAAAAACAGGTTCAAGTGATTTTTGACTTTATTGACATTCTAAATTTGGTTTGTTTTTTCTCACATTCTCGTTCGCTAACCTGTTGCACCTGTTTTTTTTACTTGCTATCGTTAAGCAAATGGTTTCCTACCTTCAAGCGATTTTCGACCTTATTGACATTTATGCAAACACGGGATTTTAATGAAGGAGCAATGTTATCTAACGAGAATGTGAGAAAAACAAACTAAATTTTAAATGTCAATTAGGTCAAAAATGCGTCGCGCAGCCGGTAAAAAGTGTCGTGACATTTTTTTCCGTGTAGCCCCCTTTCGCAACGCGCGATAAGGAACTTTGTTCCAAAAATACTCGAGAAATTTTGCTGAGAATGTCACCACCAAAGGGTTACGGCAGTAAATTAAAAAAATATCTCATAAAAGTCTCATGTTCTTAATTCTAAACGGATTTGTTTGTTAGTAGCTGGTTTAATCAAAATGTCACACTGTGTCGGTATACTATGGACGTCACCAATGACGCGGAATCTTCGGAAGATGTGTGCAAGCATCGTCTTCATCACCATCATGCCGTACAGTCGCCCTGCCAAAATAAATAATTTATGTCATGCAAGAAAGTTCAGTACTGTACAATACATTAGTAATAATAATTAAGGAGGTTCGAACAAAAAAAGAAAAAAAAACGAAAGTTCAATTGCTACTTAAACGCTTTTTGAGAACGTTTGAGAAGTTTTGTCTACAAAACTTTCACACCCGGAAATGTGCGTATTTAAATGTCTATGTCTATCAATTTTTTTTTAATTTTTTTTTTGAATGATCGTTCCGATTAACAGAATAGTATTTTGTGTACCACAGTATTCATTCACATTGTACCATTGCTGAAAATAAGCTTTTCTGTTAAAGCTTTGTTTTCTTTATTTATTAATGTGCCTCTTATATTGCTATTTTCTTTATTGTTAGTTTCTTTATTTCTAACTAGCTTCTGCCCGCGACTCCGTCCGCGCGGATGTCGGTCTTCGCGTGGATGGTTTATTTCTCCATTTTGAGTAACTCTGACAATGACATCTTATAAATATCTATTGGACCCAAATACGGCTAAGCCTATAATAATTAAGGAGATCTATTGAGCTACTGCTGTTGAGCTCGCGTTCTGTAGTAAGTATTTTTTTCATAGTAATTCCGACCTTGTATTTACAAATAACTGATCGGAACAGTAGGTAATCAAAAAGGTCGCGCTGAAAAGCACGGTTTGAAATTACACGCATACAATATTAATTCCACGGACGACCGCTCGCCACACTGGACACGTCCGCTCGCATCAAAATTCAGAAATTATATGGATCGCGCGGCGCGGAACGCGGCTCCTTATATAGGAGTCGGGGAGGCGTGGCCCGCGTGTGCCGCAAACGGTTCAAGCCAAATCCGACTTTCGGCGCTACAGGTTACGGCGCTGAATCCACTGCGGGTAATGGAACGTGTGTTCGCGGTTCTACAGAACCACGTCTATGAATAAAACTGAAAAATAAGATTTCTTGACAAAGATTTATTGTCCACAACGTACAGCTTGGCCAGAACGTCTTGAAACGGAACTAATATTTTTATTTGCTGACAAAACAAAAATTATTATTGTGCCATAAAACTAACGTTATAAGTGAAAAAAAATAAAATCATTCAAAGTGCTGGTAGCGAGAAGACAGTGGCGACTTCCGGTTTTCTACTGTTTTTTGCCAAGCTGTACAAATCTATATATATAAAAGCGAAAGGTCACTCACTCATAGGACACGAAATCTCAGAAACTACAAGGGGTACGGGTTTAAAATTTTGCATAGGGGTTCTTTTTAGGACGTAGGCGCTCGCTAAGACGGGATTTTGCGAAATTCCTCCTCCAAGGGGTTGTTTTTGGGGTTGATAGTTTGTATGAAACTCTGTTACTACAAGTACTAGGAATTTCAAATTTTTCGTGTGGGTTCTTTTTAGGAAGTAGGTACTACTTACGAAAGGGGTTTCTTGAAATTCGACCCCTAAGGGGTTGTTTTTGGTGTTGATAGTTTGTTTGAAACTTCGTTATTATAAGTGCTAGGAGTCTCAACTTTTAAATGGGGAATATTTTAGGAGGTAGATGCTCACTTTGATGGGATGTTTCGAAATTCGACCCCTAAGGGGTTGTTTTTGGTGTTGATAGATAGAGGTCTCAAATTATGCATGGGGATTCTTTTAAGGACAAAGATGCTCACTAAGACGGGATGTTGTGAAATTCGACCCCTGAGGGGTTGTTTTTCGGCATGGGTAATTTGTATGAAACTTTGTTACTACAAGTACTAAGAGTTTCAAATGTTACATGAGGCTTCTTTTTAGGACGTAGGTGATACTTAAATTAAGACGGGATGTTTGGAAATTCAACACCTAAAGGGTTGTTTTTAGGGTTGATAGTTAGGAGTCTCACATTTTGCATAATGATTTCTTTTTAGGAAGTAATTACCTACTCACTAAGGCGGGATTTGCGAAATTCGACCCCAAAGGGGTTGTGTTTGGGCTTGGAGTTTGTATGAAACTTTGTTACTACAAGCACTAGGAGTTTCAAATTTTGCATGGGGTTTATGTTTAGGACTTTAATGCTCACTAAGATGGGATTCTACGAAATCCAACCCCAAGGGGTTGTTTTGGGGTTGAGAGGTAGAAGTTTCAAATTTTGCATAGGATTCTTTTTAGGACGTAGATGCTGCCTATGACGGGATTTTCTGAAATTCTATCCCTAAGAGGATGTTTTTGGGGTTAATAGTTTGCATGAAACTTCGTTATTCCAAATGCTGGGAGTCTCAAAATATGCATAGAGATTTTTAGGTCGCGGCCATCGCACACTTTCGGGCATGCCGCAATCACGGCGGGCATGCTAGCGATTGAGGAGGCGGGACGCGTGAGGGAGAGGACAGCGTCCACCTTACAGCCCAGCCGCAGTGGTAGACGCACACTGCGTCAGACGTCGCAAGACGATCTCCGGCCACCGTAGGCGCGGGCATGTGGACGGCGAGTAATTGGTGACTCACTGTCTGACCATGGACCATGCCCGGGTCGACGGCGCGTTATGTTCCACGCGCGCCTCACAGGGTGTCAGCACAATGACGGGGCCTCCCCTTAGAGGGCCAAAGCCTGCCGGGGTCGCGGGACTAACTAATACCGTGATCCTGGAACGTAAAGGGCTATTGAAGGACACCGTGGCTTTTAGTCAGTACAAGTCAGACAGTCCCTCCTACCCTGCCCTGGGTGAGAGGACTCATTTGATGAATTTAACACGCTAAAAAATTGTTCACTAAGACGCGACTTTGTTCTTGATAGTTAGGGGTCTCAAATTTTGCTTATGGGTTTGTTTTAGGACGTAGGTGCTACCTCGGGCGGGATTTTGCGAAATTTGAACCTCTGAGGGGTTGTTTTTGGGTTGATAGAATTTTTGTTAGATATTGATTTAGATTTTCCAAAAGTATCCCATAAGGAGGGTGGACGGGAGTAGAAATTCACAGATAAAAAGTTCGAAATACGCGCAGACGAAGTCGCGGGCGAACTGCTAGTTATTTATATAAAATAGGACAAGTCCCGACCACCTTTTCCCAGGGAGGACGAAGGCAGGGGTTTTTGGTCCTCTAAACCAAAAATAACAGAATTGAATTACTGTTTAACTTTATGATAAAACTTAGTAGCCGAGTCTTGTGTAGCTATTCCAATTAGGACGTAGCCCGCAATCGCACTGCTAGTTAAGTCACACAGAAAAATAATAAAGTCGCGGTAGTCATTAACTCTCGGAGAATCTTAACACCGCGATTCAGAAATGCGCGTCATAGGCACAACGCCATCTAGTGGTGAGTGGTGGAACCTTTTTAGAAATCAATGGAGGCAGGCGTGGCGTAATGTTCTACTTGATAATAGGTGTCGCCAGTGGTTCCATAATAAGGTTTGTTACAGATTTTTTTTTCTACGTATTTTTCCAGGATAAAAAGAATCCTATTTTATGCCCAGGATAATAAGGTATAATTATACCAAGTTTCATCGAAATCGAACCGTTAGTTTTCACGTGATGCCTGCATATACAGACAGACAGACAAAAATTTTTTTAATCATTTATTTGGGTTTGGTATCGATCCAGCAACACCCCCCGCTATTATTTTTTCAATATTTTCAATGTACAGAATTGACCCTTCTACAGATTTATTATATGTGTAGATTCAATCATCATCAAGACAATGTAGTGACTACTGTTTTTACCTATACAGTTCCGTCTTCCAAGGCTGAAGGTGGCAAACGCGTTAGGGTTGTCAGGCAAACATTTAGGGTCCAGCCACCGCTCCGGCTTGAACAGCTCGGCGTCTGCACCCCACATGGGGTGACGATTAATACTGTACATCCCTATCAAGCAAGTACTTCCAGCTGGTAATACGTAATTCTCTGAAAATTTTAGAAATTATTTAATACTACGGTCTTTTTTATTTGACAGATAATATTCATAGTTAAATTACACTTTAACATAAAGAAGAAGATGAAGAAGATGTTGATGATGATGATGAAAAAATAAAAGTAACAAAAATATAGGTATGTTAAATGATTTCTGTGTTCGCCTTACAACATCTGTGTGAAATTGCCTGCTAGAGAATAATTGAAAGCGAATACTCTGTGTTGAAATGGACATGGTGATGAGGTGGGATAAAATGCATGTCAAGAATGATGGATAGGATGGAAGGGCAGAGAAAACCAAAAGAAAGGATGGATGGATTAAGAGGTGAATGATAATCTAAGAAAAAGGAGGAAATACATGACGTGACACTTGACAGGAATGAATGGAAGAAGAAAACGTGTGTTGCTGATTCCAAGTAGAACAGGATGAGGTCAAAGAGAATGATGATCACGTGTACAAGTAGATCAAAGGACAAACTTTACAACTAAAAACGTACTTAGTTGTACATCACAATGAATGCTCCTTGAAATTGAAGGAACAGGAGGGTACAGCCTCAAACTCTCCTTCAAAACTGCTTCTAAATACACCAACTTTGGTAGATCCTCTTTTGTAATATTTATGTCTTGGTTTCCGAGCACTGTTTGTATCCTGTACAATAAAACAATGATTATCATTGACTTAAACACGCTATGTACCACATCATCATCATCATCATCAGCCGGAAGACGTCCACTGCTGAACATAGGCCTTTTGAAATACGACGAGATATGTACCACATATCTCGTCGTATTTCAAATGCTAAAATTATCTAAAGACCTTCGTCCAAGGTGACTGACTGACCCCGTTGACTGTTTGCACCAGAAAGTTGTAGTCATTTTAACTTTAAAGGTTTGGTATATTAGAAGTAGTTTTTAGTATGTACAGGTCTGACAATTCCTTCTGCTACACCCAGGGAGATGATTGATTTGAGGATTTCCACCCCATTACATAGAAAAAATTGTGAGATAATTTCAAAGTCATGAACGCCATTACTTTTGTTTCAAAAGATGTTTCGCGATCACAATGACCTATAACAGTGTTAGCATTCCTTTTAAAATGCTTACTCTTTATGAATCCGTTCTTGCATATCAGGATACGATCCCATCAGTAATAAGGTGTACGTCATTGCCGAGGCCGTAGTGTCGTAAGCAGCTGCTACTATAGTGTCCAGGTGTTCCCTTATCTCATCGTCTGTGAAAGCGTCTTGTTTATCTGCCAGGTCTAGCATCTGATGCAGGAGTGGTTTGTATTTGTCTTAAAATATTATAGGTAGTAATGTTGAATGATGATATATGAACTTCCTAGTATCGCAGCTAAGAATAAGAAGTAGCAAACTCCCAGCAAAATATTTGTGAAATGTAATTTCATTCGGACTAAATAAATATTTACCTTAATAATAATAATAATAATAATAATATTCCACAACTATCACACAACGCCATCTAGTCCCAAGCTAAGCAGAGCTTGTGTTATGGGTACTAGACAACTGATAAACATACTTATATATTTCTAAATACATACATATTATAGATAAATTACACCCAGACACAGAACAAATGATCGTGCTCATCACACAAACATTTGTCCTGGGTGGGAATCGAACCCACGACCTCCGGCATAGCAGTCAGGGTCACTAACCACTAGACCAACAGGCCTGTCAACTGTGACCTTGTGTGGGTGTTGTGCATTTATCCGAACCATTGTTTATTTTCAACTCCAATTTTCGTTTATTGATCACCTGTAAACATATTGTATGTTTGAGATCTATTTCATTTCAGAAAAGAGTATGTGTTTGTATGAACAGAATCAAGCAACCCATCCTCGAATAAACTTACCAGGCTTTATATTTGTTTTTTATCGTCTTCAAAATATAAGAAGGTTCTCAATACGTCAGTTTTATTATGTACATATGTGCCCCGATTACTCAGAGATTATTGCAACGATTTCGATAAATTATTCTTCTCTAGTTTGAAGGGGTCTGGATCTGATAACGGGATCCTATAGAAATTGAGGGAACTCTTCAATAAATTACAGCAAATAAATAAGTTACCTTATTCATAATATCCTTCGTATTTTTTATCAATTGGTCCTGTTTACTTTTCAATGAGCTCCAACTAAATATGGATGGCAAATGCAACCAGACTCTTTGAAGCCTGGCGACAAATAGAGCTAATAGTTCCTCAGTTGCATGAGGATAGTCCTTGTCAAGCATTCCTTGGTAGTGTTCGTTTAGTCCCAGTGATGTTTCTGCAAAATTAACACAAATACTAAATTTATTTTCTGGTGAATAAGAAGGTGTATTTCAAATCCTACTCGTCTAAAATGCATGAGACGACTTTTTTGCCATAAATTAACACAAAATATAAAAATATCTTTTCGGGTGAAAAAGAAACTAGCTTTTTTTTTATTTGTAAAATCTTTAGGTACTCTTAAATTGTAGATATATTATGCTTTTAAAACCCGACTCAGACTGTTTAAGAATTTGGTATAGACGACCAAAATGCATAACTTTCCCCATGGCACTATCATCGATGATTATTGATTATATCAAATCCTACTCGTCTAAAATGCTTGACACCGCTTTTTTGCTATAATTTTACTGGGTTGTTGTAAATTTGCCACAAATTTAATTAGCCTCGAAAAAAAGTATGTGTAAATTAGCCACAAATGGAAAACCCATATTCCTTTGTCTGCTATGTTGATAACAAATCATAAATAAGGACTTACGGCAAATAGTCTTCAACAAATTGTCAACCAGGTATCGATGAACATTGAAAGCTTTCTTTCCTACTTCAGTAGCCAGTAAAGACACCAAGTTCCGAGATTGCGTGTTGTACTCAGCAACGAATGTGTTCAGTATTTGGAGATTGAATGCTGGGTTTAACAGTCTCCGATGAGCCTTCCATGTTGGTACTGGAAAAAAAGCTCTATACAGCTTCTGGCATTGTCCTTTAGATTGATGACATGAGATGTCAATTTGACATCGTCAAGAATCGTGATAGCGGAAGACGCGCTTCTGCATAGAAGTGAAAGATGAGGTGAGGGAAGTACGCTGAAAGGGAAATACTTAGATTCCTGCTAGATTTTCTAAATTATATTTACTTCCTGCATTTTCATCTGTTTCACTTACCACTAGCCGTAACAAGTCCGTTGCCGTACATTTCCTTCGCAAATTTGTAGAAATAGGGTTTTTCTAGGCATGTGTTGGCTACCGTTAAACTGTCATCCGGGTCTGTTATTACTGAAAAATAAAGGAAAAATATTTTTTAAATATTATTTTCAAGCTCAATGACTACAAATTCTCTTAAATAATGTCTGATCTCGATTGTTGTTCTATGAAATCTAGTTTGTCTAATAATTTAAAAATGTTATGCTGACCATAATTATACTAGAGTGTGTTTGACTAAAATATAAAAGAGTCATTCGTACCATACACGGGATGTGGTCCAAAACGTATCTCAATGGTGCCACCATTATTTAAGCAGTAATTAATCACATTCTTTTCAAATTTCCAGAAATCTGAATATAAATACAACGTTTGGTGAAGTGCTTGGGTGTTTAAACTTTTAGAAAAACAGTTGTGGAGAATGAAATAAAAATACACACACGCGATCTTTAGGACTCAATAGCTATTTAAGAAAGAGAAAGAAAATAACCATTTTAAAAGTTAAAGTGTTAACATTAAATTGATACCAAATTTGACAGAGTTAATTTATCTGATGTAACTTACGTAAAGCATCCCCTGCTAGCTGATAAGCATGGCCTATTAATGGCCACGCTCCAGGGTACATTGGGGGAGATCTATGGCGAGGCTTCATCCACCTCCAAAAGGCATACATTACACAACATACTGCAACGACAACTACAACGAACATTATAGTAATACGGTTGCGGATAGCAATGAAATTTTAATAACCTACCTTATCGCTGGCCCCGGGCAATAAAGCGGTAATATCAAAAATCGATTTTTTAGGAGAAATAAAAGCAGCTAATTTGTTTATTGTGCAGCGTACAGTGATCCAAAATAGGCTTTCAAAATGTGAAATGAAAACTATTCAATTGCAACATCATTAATGACTTCATAAACACACCGACCACTGAGATTCAGGACTGTAAGAATATAATATTGCGATGTATTTTCCGGATCTCGAGCGTACCAGACTATTACCACCTTCTTCAGGAAAATTTTCAGCCTAGATATAGAGAGATTTGTCATGCTTATTAGTACAGCGTCCCCCTTGTAAATATTTTACTGGATTACATTATTCAATCAAAATCAAAATATTTTATTTTACATGGGCCTCAATGGGCACTTACAAAACGTCGAGAAAAAAAATTGGCACGGGTCGGGTTGGTCGTTTCCATGGAGAAGAACCGGCAAGAAACTCCATGGTTATTGGATATTTTACTCCACGTATTGTCATACGTGTAGGTACTTGACAGCACGATTGCCGCAGTGGAAGAGCGATTGGTATTGGACTGATGGGCTGCGTGTCGCGTGTTCTATTCCCGCACGGAGCAAATATTTGTATGATCTACAAGGTAGTTGTTCCGGGTCTGGACGTCTGTGTATGTGAGTTTATGCCTATTATGTTTGTAAACGCACCCATGGTACAGGAAAAATTCCTAGTGTGGCAGGTATTTTTTTTAAATCAGTCCCAAAACATGATGATAACCCTTGATTGGTAAAAGTCACAGCACTCTTGAAAAGGCCTTTAATGAGGCTTTGTTCTCAATTTGCATGGTTTGTAGCGCCATCTACCTAACCATGCACGGTATTACTTAGTTTTGAAACTGCTCACAAGATGTCAGCACTCGGCTATTAAACACTGATTTCACCCACTAGCAGGATTAATTTTATTTTCAATGGTTTTTCATTTTTGCGAGCTTACTTTTTTAATATTAGTAGGTCAAATGTTGTAGTTTCCTCGACCAATCGATGAAGCTGCTTTGCTACCAAATTATACTCAAACGGCATTTCATACAGAAGTCAGCTTAATTAACAGTGCCATAACTGAATTTTTACGCGCCCAGTGCGAGTTTCTTTAACTGCACTCTGGCTTAGCCATTTCTGCGCCCCTACAACGTCAGCGCCCTGTGCCTGGGCATCAGCACACCCCTATTTTCTGCATTGTTTTCAAAATTACTAAATCGATTTTAATGAAATTTCACACCCATATTATTATTGAAAACCTTATGTTTAGTTTGATTTTTAACCGACTTCAAAAAAGGAGGAGGTTATCAATTCGACTGTATTTTTTTTTTTTTTTATGTTTGTTACCTCATAACTTGCGACTGGGTGAACCGATTTTCATGATTCTTTTTTTGTTTGAAAGCTGGTGCTTCCCGTGTGGTCCCATTGTCACCATTTCAATATCTGATGATTGGATCCAGGAGAAATCGAGGGAAACCCTCAAATTTTATAGGCCGACGCACCGTTTTTCGCAAATATTATGAAGTAATTTAAGGACTTGCGTATGGTAACCATCATCTCATGTAGCTGAGCTGATGATGGAAGGTACAACAGGCGTAGGCATCGACTGACTTAGTAAATTATTTTTATCATTAAGTATTTCAAAGCACTACAATTTAATAAAGGTCTGGAGTATATCTGATGATGGAGCCGAGAGACAGTCGAGGGAACTCCTCAACGATTCACAGCAGCTATCTTGTGTTTGAGCTTGAATAATTTGTTTTGATAAGAACTTTACACCTAGATGAGTTGTAACTGTTATTAGGGGTCTGATGACGAAGACGAAGGACAGTTCAGGGAATTCCTCAACGGTTTACAGTAGCTACCTTGTGTTTGGACTTAATTCATTTATATTGATGAGAACTTTACACCTAGATGGTTTGTAACTGTCATTAGGGTTCTGATGATGAAGACGAAGAACAGTTCAGGGAACTCCTCAACGGTTTATAGCAGGTATCTTGTATTTGGACTTAATTCATTTATACTGATGAGAACTTTGCACCCATATGGGTTATTGTTCGATGCAGTATACCTGCCATTTGGTCCCATAAAAAAAACATTTATTTTGGTGTTCTTGCTTATTGGGGACAAATGAGCGATGTTATAACCGGTGCTACGGATAGTAAAATTCTAGTGCATATGTAAGAAAATTATGTATTTGACAAGAATTTGGGTTGAATATTTAAACTGAAAAGGATAAAATAAAAAAGTTTTTAAAAAAAAACTAACCGACTTCTAAAAAAACAACCACGAAAAAGGGTAAAATAACCTACCAAAAAACTTTTCTTTCGGAAGTCGGTGGCAAAAAAGTCAATGAAATATAAAAGCAAAGCCACCGACTTCCGAAAGAAAAGTTTTTTGGTAGGTTATTTTACCCTTTTTCGTGGTCGTTTTTTTAGAAGTCGGTTAGTTTTTTTTTTAAAACTTTTATTAGGTATATTTTTATCAATTAATTTGATTCCTTTCTAATAAATATTTCGTTTCATGAATTTTATCATGATGCATTATTTATTGTGTAACTATACCTAATACACCGAAAATCCTTCATAAACGTCATTTTCTTACGAAAAAAGTAGTAGCATTCGACACCTCGTTACAGAAGTGCGATAATATTTTATAAGGCGCTCCGATTGGAAGTGAACGCAGAGACATGACGAAAAATATCCTAAAAGTACGTTTCGTTTCGGAAATTACGATAATAAGACATAACGTTGTTCAACATTATTTCCGACATGGCTTGTTATTAAGGAAGGCTGTCACACCGGGGGCGAGCGACCTACTCAACTCTGTTTTCACTAGATTTTTTGCTCGCAAGTCAGCCCTTATAGGTAGATTTAATTGATGTTATTATATTTTAGTTAGATTTAACTGATTTTATTATAGTTGAGCAAGTTTATTTAGTTAATTCTTATGAAGGCCGGTTTAGTGGTTTCTTAAGGCGTGAAAAGGTAACAAACAAACTTATTTTTAGATATTAAATTAGGATGTAGGATTTAGAAGAGGATTTTCCTTACCCTAAATATCATAGTTAGGATATAATGTCATGAAAATAAAACCCTAAGCCTTAAAGTTTTGGAACAAGCAATAGGTACCTTAAATATTTTCATCGCCACGCTGAGAAGCATTTATAACAATGAAAAATTAAATAAATAAAAAAATTAACCGCCTTCAAAAACAACCACAAAAAAGACACAAAATAACCTTTCCTTCGGAAGTCGGTGGCTTTGTTTTTTTTTATTTCGTTGTCTTTTATGCCACCGACTTCCGAAAGAAAAGTTTTTTGTAGGTTATTTTACCCTTTTTGTGGTTGTTTTTGAAGGCAGTTACATTTTCTTTAAGTTTTTTATTTTACTCTTTTTAGTTTAAATATTCAACCCAAATTCTTGTCAAATACACCATTTTCTTACAGTCATGTGCACTAGAATTTGGTAATCTTTAGCACCGGTATTAACATCGCTCATGTACACAATAAGCTAATAAAAATCCCTATCAAAAACTGCTGAACCGATTTTGATGAAACTTACAGTGTTCCCTAAAGTGATCTATTCCTCGTACAACAAAAAAAGAATTTTGAAAATCGGTTCACAATTAGCGGAGTAATCGCGTAACAAACACTCAAAAAAGTAAAGATAATCACATCATCCATCAATAAAAATGCTCACAAAATAAAAAGTACTGAACCAAATTGGATGTATTTTTTATGGGACCAATGGGAAAGTATACTGCATCGAACGAAAACAAAATTACACTAATCGGACTAGAAACCTCGGAGTAATCGGTGTACATACATAAAAAAAAACGAATTGAGAACCTCCTCCTTTTTTTTTAAGTCGGTTAAAAATGACTACAATTGAGTGAGTGTTAGTTTCCGATCCTACATGAATAATTTTAGTGATAGAATGGAGCAAGATACCTTCCCTTTAAGTTTGTACAGAACGAAACCGGACACTCTGTATTTTCACGTTTTACAGTTCGGTGTGACAGGTGGCTTTAATCTCGATGTCCCCGTTTCAGCCCAATGAAATTAGCAAATCCAATAAATTCACAACGAAGGCGCTCACTCAGCGTTGGTGTAAGAACGACTTCAACATAGTGGCATAAATTGTATCATATCCATTCATTTAACTCTGAAATGACTAGAAAATAACGCGATTTGTACAGTTGTGTGTTTGTATGTTTTAATGTTTGTAAACACACTTGCGACACTTGAAAGACACCGTGGATTTTAGTCAGTACGAGTCTGACTGTGCCTCACTTCCCGCTCTGGGTTATTATCAGCCTATTGCCGTCCACTGCTGAACGTAAGCCTCCCCCAAAGAGCGCCAACCCTCCCGGTCCTGGGCAGCCCACATCCATCCGCTGCCAGCCACATTCTTCAAATCATCGACCCCTCTTGCCGCAGGGCGTCCAACACTACGTTTGCCTATTCGCGGTCTTCACTCTAGCACCTGTCTGCTCCATCTACCATCATCGGTCCGTCTACAAACGTGACCGGCCCACTTCCACTTCAACGTGCTTATTCTATTCCCGCTCTGGGTGGGACTAATTTGATTATTTTACCAGGAATAAAAACTATTGAATATTTAACTTGGTTTTTCAGGCCAATAATAAAGTGTATTTTTAAATTATTACTTTTTAAATAGTGACATAATAATACCCAAATACAGGCGTCATTTTATGTTAATTTAATCAAATCAAGTTCACAACGAGTTCCAAATAAGACCTTTGCATGCTAAAGTACTTATTAGAAATTCACGATTAAATTTTGTCTCGTAAGTTTAATTTGTTTACAACAATAAAACATCTGCCAGAGCGGGTATAGAATTTCAAAAACTGGCCAAGTTGTGTTGGACCACGCACTATGAAAGATTCCGTTGTTGAAAATGATTTATCGCAGTCGCAAACTCAGCATTATTCTATTATGTAGTTAAATATCATATTTTTATCACTTATCTACTGGGCCATGCCAAATTACAACTGTGCAGTATGAGTCGCCAAAACCATGACGAAATCGTTAGAGTTCTTTGTAAACTACAGAACCTTAAAAATAGTCACGAATGTGTCGAATAATACGTATACTGTTTACACCACTTACAATTCTGACCATTTGAAAATTAACATGCATATAATGGTAATTGATCAGGTCGTCGTGATTCAAATTTAATCGTTTTGAGTTATTCTGTTTTTTTTTTTGTTTTTGTTTTGAGTAACTTCAACAACACGAAAAAAATTATGTAGTGTTTTTTTTACGTGTTAAACTCATCATATTATTATGAGTCTTCCCACCCAGGGTAAGACGGGAGGGACTGTCAGACTCGTTACCTGATAAGGCAGTTCCGCGACCCAGCAGGCTTTGAACTTGACCTTCTAAGGAGGGCCCCGTCAGAATGCTGACAGCTCGTCGATCCGAGAATGGTCCATGATCGGACAGCAAGTTACCCATTACTCGCCGTCCGCATGCCAGCGCCTACGGTGGTCGGAAATCGCTTCTCGACCTGTGAGTCCTCCAGACAATCCGCACAAAGATGACACCCAGGAGTGTCTTCCTTCCCAAGCAGACAAAGGAACCTCCCGAAACATCCGTGTCCAGTGAGGACCTGTGTCAGGCGGAAGGTGAGAACGCCGTGGCTCCTTTCCAGCCACTCCTCAAAGAGGGATCTTGCACGAACCTCGATTACGACAGTCATTCCCTAAATACCGCCCTGAGATCACGCCGGAGCTCTTCTAGCAGCGCCTTGACTTGTCGACGCAGCGGAGATTCGCCACGGCATTGCGCCTCCATGCGGCAATCGTGGATGTGCTGGAGTACCTTCGCCTCCAGATCCCACGTCAGAAATCCGGCAAGGAGGTTGGCTGATTCGCGTGCGGTATCCCCGAATCATCCTGATGGCCATGACCCACTGGACGCGACTAGCTTTGCCGGTCGACTCCGCATACTCAGGGCCCACACAGGGGCCCCGTAGATGCATAGATGGACTGCAAGACACTGGCGTAAAAGCCTACGGCAGGAGGCGTTTGACCCACCGTGATTAGGCAAGAGCCGCTTGAATGTGGCTAAACGACGGAAAAGCTCCTTGAAGTTCCACCGGCTGTCTAGGACGAGTCATAGGTACTTCATCGTCGACTCGACGCCGGTGTGAACCCCTCCTACCGTTATTTGGGACTCTGACCTCTCATGAAAGCGTAAAGCCTCTGTTTTGTGCAGCACTGATTCGACTATCAACTGCCGAATCTTCTCAACGACCGTCGCGACCGCCTGGGTCGCCAGGTCGTCCGCCGCCAGGTGCGATTCTCCTTGCGCTAGGACTAGCGTGTTATCGTCAGGGTTATATGCATTTTTGGGGTCAAAGTAGGGTAAAGTCACTGTAAATAGGTTACTGTAAATCGCTTATTATCGGCGAGATAGTGGTCAAACTTGATGCTTACGCTAAATTAAATAAGACAAAATATAGCAAATTCGTCTACACTCGTATTTCCTGCACTATTGTAATAAAGAATTTCTTTGTTGCAAGGGTCGGCTCAGACCGAAACGTGACGCTGCGCGCACATTTCAATAGAGTTATTCAAAATCGAACTCTATTTCCTACACGAAAAGATACACCTGTCACAACCCGGCGCGTCGCAGCGCGGCGCTGCGCTGCATTTTAATAGCGACTCAAAATCTAACCTTATCTACGACAAGAAAAGATACACATTTGAAGTATCGTTGCGTCACGTCGCTTCGCGTCGCGTCTCGGTCTGAACTGACCGTAAGAGAATTTTATAAGTAGGTTTCATTATGAAAACTCCTTTTGTAGCTGGCCGTTTAGAATCGGTAAGAAAAAGTAAATTGTTTTTATGACGGATATTTTTATGATTGCCGAAGTCTCCCGAACTGAAACGATGTTATAGACGATGCGTGGTGTCAGGTATTTTCGTTAGGTTTTTGGATTTTTTTTGATTCGGTCGCCGCGCCCCGCCGCACTCAGAGCCCGCGATAAAAGCTTATATGCAATAGCTTAAAATAAAACATGAAAACCGTTAAAAGGATGAATGTGAATGGCAATAAGAAAGAGTGAGAGAGAGAGCGATAGATAGAGCGTGATAGATAGCGTGTGATAGAGCGTGGACGAAAGAAACAAGATGAATCAATTCAATTTAGTTTTTAAATGTAGTGTTTTTTTTAGGGTTCCGTACGTCCGAATACAAAAACGGAACCCTTATAGGATCACTCGTGTGTCCGTCTGTGACGGGAACACCCAAATACTCCGAAATATTTTATTCCGAATTTCGGTATTCCGATTTTCAAAACTCCGAATATCATAATACCTAAAAATTACAATATCTATTATTAAGAATCACGAAATTTATTTAACCGAAAGTCGTATATCCGATTTCTTAGTTTTCCGATTTTCACATATTCGAAAAATGTAATGCTCGATGAGTTCTCATTCCGAAAAACGAAATTCCGATTTTCAATATTCCGAATAAACTGATTTTTTCGGAATATTGAAAATCGGAATTTCGTTTCTCATTCTACAAAGTCAGTGCCAGAAACGAATTGCTGCAAAACCGGCTCCACGTAATTTTGTCTACCGTACTCTTAGAGAGTTATTTAAGCCTGTGCAGGCGCGGAGTGGTGAGGCGTATCCTCTGGACTTTGACTGTTTGCCTTCAGGATTGTTATTGTTATTAGGAGAACTTAGGATCCATGAGCGAGCGAAGCGAGCTCGGGACTTGGGGCACCCCGACTCGGACAGGTTAGGTTCGAAGGGGATGGCGGGGTCTGAAAGACCCCGCCATCCCCTTCGTGTTAGGTTACTTTAAACCTTGCTCACAGAAATAGGAGCCCCGCGAAGCGGGGCTCCGTCGATCTACCTTGGTAGGTGGTAATCAACAAATTGACCAAGGATGCAAGAGCGAGCGAAGCGAGCTCGGGACTGGGGGCACTCCGACTCGGACAGGTTAGGTTCGAGTTAGGTTAAGCTAACGGAAATAGGAGCCCCGCAAAGCGGGGCTCCGTTGAACCACCTTAGTGGTAATATAACTCAGGAATTCAGGATGCGATAGCGAGCAAATTGTGTCTTGGGGCACCCCGACTCTGACAGCTTTCGTCAACAAAAAATCCCTGTGAGAAGAATCTCACAGGGATTTTTTGTAATATTATGAATGAAAATACGTAACTCAAAAATAAATTATTTTAATTACTCAAAAAAAAAATATAAAAGAAATTATTATCATTGAAAAGAAAATATTCTTATTCAAAAGAAATTCTTTTATTGAAAAGTTAAGAGGCATTTTGACAAGGCGTTTTAAAAGCATACTTTTCTCTGATAAGCGATTAAATATTTCGGAATTCTAATTATTCAGAATTTTAATAATCGGAATTTTAACCATCGGAATTCGTGTTTTTGATGTTTCGGAAAATTATTAATTCGGAATTTTTGATATTCGGTCTATTGAAACTCAGTATTTTGAAAATAGTCATTATAAATGTTAGGAATATTGAAATTTCGGAATTATGAAAATAGGAATAATGATCAATCGGAGTTGTTATATTAGGAATTTTGAACCATTCGGAATCATGAAAATCGGTATTTTGAAATTCGTATTTATGAATTTCGGAATAAAGTTTTTCGTATTATCGTAGTGTACCCGTCTGTGACATATCAAATGAAAGGTATTGTTGAGACAAACTTAAATGTATTTTTTTTGTAATTTTAAAATAAATATTTTCCAAGTTATTCAAGAAAATAGACGAAATTTGACCATTCCCCCCTCCCCTTATCTCCGAATCTACTGAACCTAAAATTTTGAAAAAAATACAGAAATTAGTTTTCTACTTATAGTTTATAGGAAAACCTATAAGAAGTCTATATCTATTTTAGGGGTGGTAATTTTTGGGGGGGAAGAGGAAAATTAAAAAAAAACAATTTGAAAACTGCATCGTGTGACATATCAAATGAAAGGTCTTGTTGAGACAATCTTATATTTATTTCTTTTGTTATTTTAAAATAAATAGTTTCCAAGTTATTCGAGAAAATATACGAAATTTGACCATTCCCCCCCCCTTATCTCCGAAACTACTGAACCTAAAATTTTGAAAAAAATACAGAAATTAGTTTTCTACGTATAGATTATAGGAAAACCTATAAGAAGTCCATGATATTAAAATAACATGGTAAATCACTCAATATTGTGCGTACCAATTTGGGTCAGATTTAAAAAAAAACGTATCTGATAGGTAACATCGTACGGAACCCTCTTCACGCGAGTCCAACTCGCACTTGGCCTGTTTTTTATAGATTATAGATTAATAATTATGTAATAGTTATATTTAACACTTGTAGGTCAAATAAAAAAGTCTGTAAATAATTATAATTAAATAACCGCATATCAATTCAGAGTTTTAATAATTGCAGAATAAACTAAACTTATTCCACAAAAAAATCGCCTAATACATCGTAGAATTTACAATGTCCTAAATGATTATAAATACTACACTAAACTAAATTTTATTGTATTACATGAAGTGAAGCTAATCGTAGAATACTTTTGTATCTTGTTTTAATTTAGGTAAGTATTATTTTAAAAGTTTTATATATTTATACGCAATAACGCCTGTGTCGCGTTTTGGTAAAGATTTTGAGGGAAGAAAAATTCAGCAGCGAGTGTGAGTACTTCAGACGCCTTACCAACTAGGCCATCTGTCACAATACACTCGTTTGAAGTTGTATCTTTTAATCCAACGACCATTTATATCTAGACGCCTCATGCACGATCTGACTAACGAAAATATTCTGTCAAGTCGCTGAGGTACGACGTAAGCGAGGGGGACGGGGTACTGCGTCCTGATTGGCTAATGGGGACGGGGTCTGCGTTCTGATTGGCTAACTCAAGGTCAGTGCGACGAGGGGACTCACAGGAGTGGTCGAGTCACGACGGTTTTAAGATTTTTTTACCTAATGTGTTGACAGACATCGGTCGCCTGTGATTAGGAGTCTAGATATAAATGGTCGTTGTTTTAATCCCTTGTTTGAAAGTATTACGGTAACGTTGTACCATCTATTGGAAGAGTCTCAAACTATTTCCAACCAACATGTCTGACATTACAGCCAAATCTATGTTGTATTAGGGTCAGCTCACACCGAGATGTGACGCAGCAGCGCGACGTGACGCAACGATAATACAAATGTGTATCTTTTCGTAAAGTAAATAAACTTAGATTTTGAGTCGCTGCACCGCGCTGCGTTGAGAAATGTGTATCATTACGTGTAGTAAATAGAATTAGATCTTGAGTAGCTCTGTTGTAATGTGCGCAAAGCGTCGCGTGTCGGTGTGATAAGTACTAACAAACTAAAGTTTTATAATAATATATTTATACGCAATAACGCCTGCGTCGCGTTTCGTAAAGATTTTTGAGACAAGAAAAAATCGGCTGCGAGTGTACAGTAAAGATAAGCAGATAATTACCTACAGTAGTTAATATTATTAGGTTTTCATTTCAGAATTTCCTACTTTGCAATGTTAGTTGAAGCGATCGATCCGGCCCAGGAGTTCGAAGCAAAGTTGCTTGCTCGTTTGAAGCCGGTGCATGAGGTGACAGCGATTGGAACCTCCATCGTGCAGCAGTTCTACAGCGGCAGTACTGTGTTCTTAACGGGCGGCTCTGGCTTCCTCGGCAAGCAGGTCATTGAAAAACTGCTCAGGTATTTAAAAGCAACCAACCTGGAACCAACCGATCAACCTGGGTTGAGCAGTGGTGGCCCAGTGGTATCAGTTCCGAGTTGTAGGTCGTGGGTTCGAACCCCGCCAGGCGCATTACTTTATGTAATTTATTTCATCAAAACTGCTCTCAAAACGATGAAGGAAAATATCGTGAGGAAACCGGCATGTCCTAGAACCAAAAAATCGAAGACATGTAACATCTAGCAACCCGCACTGGGCCTGCGTGGTGGATTATTATGGACCACTCCTTCTCACAGAGAGGAGGCCTGTGTCCCAGCAGTGGGGACATTACAGGCTGATGATGATGATGAACCTGGAACCGATATTTCTAGATTGGCAACGAATCGATCGACTACGGACTGTCAGGACATCGAACTCCCACTGGCAATAGTGATGGTTGGCTTTAGGTCTCAGCAAGACCGTCTGCCTCGCGCCACCGACCTGTCGGAGTCCGATGCGTAACAGTTTTTCTGTGTTCCGTCGGTGCGTAGGAGTTCCAATTCCTTCTGGATTAGTTCGCTCCATCTTAGGCCTCAACTTTTTCTCTAGGCTAGATTGAGGCCAAGCAAAAGCAATGCGTTTTAAGCGTGACGATGGCAGTCGATATTATTGCAGTCGAATTGTATAAATCGGCGTATTCAAAAACAAGGCTGCTTTGCATTGCGGGTCATCGATTAGCCGAATTGAATACAGCTAAGTCAAGGCCCGCTAAAAGGTGTTCGGCGATATTATTTAATTCAATCTATTTAGCCGCAATTTAGTAGAGCGGGTCATTATCCGCCTCTTTGACAATAACAATGGCGTCTAATACATTAAAGCAAACGTGGTCGTACCCTTGACGTCTACTTTCAAAATCACCCAACTTTTGGGCACCCCGAGGTTCGGTTTGGTTAGTTTCCTTTAAATCTTGCAAAAAAAAAAAATTCAGTGAATTGGACATTATGACATTGGACATTTTGAATTGGACATTTTGAAATTTTTAGCGAATTGGACATTTTGACATTCTCACAATGCAATGAGGCTAAAGTAACGTGAACCGCCATAGAACGTCTCGCGAGGACAATCTAGCTAATCGTTGACCGCCGCAATACAAAACGGCCATTTTTTTGGACTAGCCCTTTCTATCATTGGACTACAAGACGTGGTGAACATTCCTTCGGTACGTACAAAGCGTTTTGGCAATACTTTTATTGTGCGCACAGCTAAGGATAAAGAAAGAAAAGGGATTTATTGACACACAGGACAGAACAATCAAAATTATACAGAAGAAAAAGAAAAACAAAAAAAAAACATAAAAAGAAATATAACAAACGGAAAAATAACATAAAATTCCTTGCCGGCTTTCAGGTCATCATCATCATCATCTCAGCCAAAGGACGTCCACTGCTGAACATAGGCCTCCCCTTTAGGGTCAGTTCAGACCGAGACGCGAAGCGACGCGACGATGCGCGCACACTTTTAAGAGCCATTCAAAATACGACTTTATTTTCTACACCAAAAGATACACATTTCGTAGTGACAATTTAGAATACGTTGAGATGCGCAACGATGCGCCGCGATGCGCCGCGCGACGCCTCGCGGCGCAGCGCGACGCATCTCAAAGCAGCGGTGCTGCGTTGCGCCTCTCAAGGCCTGACGACGTAGCGCGGCGCCGCTTGACGCCGCTCGCGGCCGCTCCACGATGCGAGGTGAAGACCGGGAGCTAGAGATGACTAAGTATGCATAATTGTGAGTAACGAATTTCGCCAACCGATTTAAGTTAAGAATAGGTCAAAGAATAACAATGTAGAACTTGCCGGTCAATTTTTTGGTTTATTTTTTTCGCCCTCTTCTTTTAATCGTAAACGGAATGTATTGAGTACATGATTTAAAATCATTATAATGATTACTTCCGTAATAATTTATAGAAAAATTAGATCACAGGTTTTTGCGGGACAGATAAAGCGCATAATAATATTAATATGTTTATGAATTCGGTCATAGTTGCCGTCACTCGGATTTTGCATTCTCAACTACCTCTAGCCCCTGGACTATATAGCTGAGGCCGCCATTTGCAAATGGGACTGCGGGAGGACGCGGGGCGGGGCGGCAGCACGTGGAAAATCTAGACACGTTCTGCTGCACCGCGCGGCGTCTGGATCATCGTCGCGTCGCTTCGCGTCTCGGTCTGAACTGACCCTTAGATCTCCACATATACCGGTTGGAAGCGACCTGCATCCAGCGTCTTCCAGCGACCCTTATATAGGCTTTCAGGTAATATAGACCTATTACCTGAAAGCTATAAACTTGGGGTCTTCAAGTCAAGAGTGAATAGGTTAGGTACATCTAGGCAACCGTGCTTCACTCTCAACCAAATCTTCGCTTATCATTAGGCGAGATAGAGGTCAAACGCGAACCGATCGTTAAATAAAAATAAAAAAATTGGCTAGCCGTACCCGTACCGACGATTGCATGGGCCTCCTAAAACATAACTATGATACAAGCGGCACCCAGGATCCGGTTTAACCTTTTTGGTGATAATATTTGGCCAGGTTACTGTCTGCCCACTGCTGGGCAAAGGCCTCTCCCCGTGATATCCAACTATTTAGATCTAGGACTAGTGTAAGCCACTGTTGGTTAGTTTTGTCCAGCTCATCCCGCCATCTTCTGCGAGGACTGCCGCAACGCCTTCTGGCTGTGTCAGGGCTCCATATAGTGGTAATTTTGGCCCTCAGTTCTTTGGGCATCCGCTGCCGGATGTCAGTCACGTCTGCACGTGACCAGCCTAGTCCCACTTCAGGTTAGCGGCCATTTTAGCAACGTCGGTGATCTGTGTTTTGGAACGCAGTGTGGTGTAACGAATATGATCAGTTAGCTTAACGCCTAGAACACTGAGCTCCAGGCCAGGTAGACTACACAAAATCGCCAGAGGTACCGCTTTTAAGCACCCCATTAAAATGCCACAGGTTCGAAGCCACACTACTCATTATGGCTGTATAATTACTTTTTATAATTAAGAGAATAAAAATGAATTATATCGTTTTCAGAGCTACAAATGTATCAAAAATATTTTTTCTGCTAAGAAGCAAAAGAGGCAAATCTATGGAACAGAGGACGATTGAAATGTTACAGGATCCTGTAAGTTGTTATATTTTGTTTGTTACTTATTTACAATTTATTGTAGAATTCCTTTTTACATAAAATGTACTGAAACAGTAATAGAATAAATCTTTCTTAAAAGATGGAAATAAATGCTTTAACGAAGTCGGTTAAAGAGTCTCTATTTTCTAATGTTTTATTACTAAAGTTTAATTTCCAGTTGTATGATTTGCTGCGAGAACAACAACCAGATTTTGCCAAAAAACTGGTGCCGGTATCAGGAGATGTGTCCGAACTCAGACTTGGTTTGAGTGAAGAAGACTGGAACACTATTACAGAACAGGTATGATAAGTCAGAACACGGGCATCTTAAGGACCGCTCCTTTTAAAAAATAAAAATTAGATTTGTAGATTTGAATGGAGAAATAAATCTTCAAAACTGCTAATCAAATTGTTTAAAAGTCCTCTATGAGAAGTGCCGACTGCCATTTATGATGTTTTCCTTCAGTGTAGATGAAAACGTGGTCAGAAGCTGGTAACTATGAGTATATCAAAATTTTCAAACTGATAGGGCTGTAATATTCTAATGATTTGACTTTTACTGTTTTATTGTACCTCACTGTAAACCTAGAATAAGTTAATTGGCATGTATTTAGACTGTAACCTCAAATTCATTGTTTTATGTTTAATGTGCCGTGGATAAATCTTTATTATGTAAATAAATAAATGATAGGGCTGAGATACGCACCTAGCAGTACGCCAAAATATTTTGCAGTCATATTTAGGATTATCATAAAAACAAAACACCAATATTGTAAATTGTCGTACTTACTTTACTGATATGTAAAAACTACAAAATTCTAATTTAAAGCAGTTCATATTAATGAAATTGAAAGACATGGTGAATTAATAGTAAATCACATAAACCAGGTGGACATAGTATTTCATCTGGCAGCCACGACGAAGTTGGATGAATCCCTTCGTGCGGCAATCTTGATCAACCTTCGAGGAACTAGGGAAACGCTTGCACTTAGCAAGGCTTGCAAAAACCTAAGGTAAGAAAGTGTACACGTTGATAAAATTTTCGCTATCTTTATTTTCATTCTCTTAATTCATTTTTTTTTGGGGTCGGTGCTGTCTACTTGTACTGTTCGCTTCTTCTTCCATAATTTTCTATTAAACTTCATTTCAGTAATCTAATCACCTATTCTATAGCTCATAATTATTTTTTAATTCACGACTATATTTTCTTCTTATTTTTGTGCATCATGTAAGAGCGTCAACTTCGGCTCGTAAACACGGAATCCATCATTGTCGATACGTCAAAGTGCACGTCGTGACGGATGGACTTTCATTACGTTGCATACGGGATCTGATTCAATTAGAGGCTAGATTGGTCTATTCATTGGTTAACTAATGTATAATACGTTATGCTTTGGACGGACGTGACATTTTACCGTTTCATTAAAAAAAATCTTCTACAGGTCTTACGTCTATGTTTCAACGGCATATACACAAGCTCGAAAGGACCTAATAAATACAACAGTTTATGAACAATTCTACAAAAGTCCTGTACCACCTGATGTTATGATCTCGATTGCTGAGACGGTTGATGAAGAAAGAATAAACGGTATTACACAGGGGTAAGTACTTATGTCTTAATTGCGAGTATTTTATAAAGAGAAAAGGCCTGCAAAGCAATAGAGCAAATGTTAAAAGTTGACTTTGCTATGGTGTGATTGCGGTCCAAGATTTTTTTGTTATTGTGGTAACATCATCAAATGAGTCCTCCCACCCAGGGCAGAGCGGGAGGGACGGTCAGACTGGTACTGACTAAAATCTACGTTGTCCTTCAGTAGCCCTTTACGTTCCGGGATCACGGTAATTCGTTAGTCCCGCGACCCCGGCAGGCTTTAGCCCTCTAAAGGGGGGCACCGTCATTGTGCTAACACTCTTTGAGGCGCGCGTGGAACACAACGCGCCGTCTACCTTCCCGGGCAGCGTAATGCCAAACTGTATACTGATCCAGACACCCATAGTCTGTACTGAACTACGTCGTTCTCGTTAAAATCACAAACAAATTGGAGTAAAGTACAGACGAGCTCAGAGCATTCTGAGATAGTATGCAGTTTGCTCGCTTGTATGTAAAGCAAACTGTGACACACGAATATCCCGAGTATCGATTGATTATTATTTTTTAAGGTCTCGGAAAAACATTTTTCGAGAAATTAAATGAAGAAAAATGGCTCGACTGAGACCTGCTTCGCGGGGCCGCCACCTTGATAACTTTAGTAATTAGTTATTTGACCTAGGAATGCAAGAGCGAGCGAAGCGAGCTCGGGACTTTGGGGCACCCCGACATGGACAGGTTAGGTTAGAAGGGGTTGGCGGGGTCTTTCAGACCCCGCCATCCCCTTCGTGGTTATTTTTGTTTAAACCACCCAGAAGTAGGAGCCCCGCGAAGCGGGGCTCCGTCGAGCCACCTTGATAAGTAGTAATCAGTTATTTGACCTAGGAATGCAAGAGCGAGCGAAGCGAGCTCAGGACTTTGGGGCACCTCGACACGGACAGGTTAGGTTAGAAGGGGATGGCGGGGTCTGGAAGACCCCACCATCCCCTTTCTGACTGCTGCTGGACGTCTGGACTCGTATGTATTTTGCTCTAGTATTTTAAAGCAAAATTTCTTTTGATTCAGACACTCTCTGAATAGGTATACAGTTTGCTCTTCAACTACAAAGGCAAACTGCGATCGAACTCAGAGCAACCCCGGTCTGGGTCAGCATACAGTTTGGCAATACGCACCCGGGCATGGTCCATGGTCTTGGTCAGTCAGCGAGTCGCCCATTACTCGCCGCCCGCATGCCAGCGCCTACGGTGCGGTGGTGGCCGGAGATCGTCCAGCGACGACTGTCGCCGTGAGCGTCTACCACTGCGGTGCGGTCCAAGCTTGAATACGAATTGATTAGTATAAGATAAGCTGCCATGATTCAAATACAATCATTTTCATTCGTAAAATTCCAGTTTGATGAAAAATTGGCGGAACACGTACACATTTGCAAAATCTATAGCCGAAGAGTTGGTTAAAAGCATGGGAATGGAACTGCCCGTATGTGTTGTCAGACCAGCTGTCGGTAAGTGCTTATTATTGTAGGCAAAATGGAGAAATTCACTCACTGACGGACCACACCACGCACAGTCTAAACCAAATGTGACGAAAGTTAGCTCTAAAGAAGGACTTTGGAGAATTCATCAGGTTACTTGGGCCAATAGATATATGTATACACACTGTGACTATTTAGTCGTCTTACAACGGCAGCCCAGTTCATGTATCCAATGACTAGAACACGTTTATAATAAAAAATAGGTATTTAAGAGATTTGAAAAATGTAAAAATAAAATTTTAATTCGTTATTATGACCTTGCGTCATAATAACGATTTAAAATTGTGTTTTAATAGTTAAAAACACCCTTGTCTCATAAAAAATGGAGATGGAAAGATCTGCCCGATTATTGCGCTGGGTAGGTATACTCTACAGCTTGATACGTAAACATTTTAACAGGGTGATTATTATTTCTAATGTACCTATTTATTAATAATAAAAATTTAATCAATTAATTATTATTAACGATAACATTAACATTAAGTGGACTACTTTTGTAAGACGACTAAAAAGTCTCGGTGTATTCCTTACAGACTAACATAATTATATATGTAGTATAGTTTGTGTTAGTATTAGCACTACTTCATAGTGCACTCTAGTGGCACTTGTCCGCGGAAGCGACGGAACACCACATCCAGCGGCCAAAAGTTCTCCTCCATGACGAGTTGCAGCAAATGTGTCCCTGGAGTGGTCGCGTGGACTACATATGTAATCCACGTATACAAAATCATTAATTTCCAACAATCGATTTGCTTTAACTTGTGGAGCCTCCAGGTACTTTCAAACAAAGACATTAAACTATATACGAGCAATAGACGGGACATCACGAAGAAAGTTGTGATCCACAAATTTTTACCACTCGGTAAAAACTCGACCAGTCTAGTTTGAGACGTCCGCCTGACAGGTCGTGTGACCGTGCGTCAAAATTCAAACTTCGTTGGACGATTATAGGAAAATATGCCTAGTTGCGCTTTGCGTAACTGCAAATCAAGATATAAGAAAACATGTGGACTTGAAATCAATTTGTTTTTCTAAATATTTTTTTATTTTTACCTGGTTTTTAAGAGTTTGTCTGATATTATTCTAGAACTCTTGCATTTTTTAAATAAACGCCATCTGTTGCTCAGTAGCTGTACGACAATATGCTAAAGAATTAGAGTTGCCTGTTTATCGATATGTGTTATCGATATTTATTAAGTCGAAGAGTAATTAAAATACCAAATGATTAATTTCGTATACTGACTTGTTTATGAATGAAAGAGATACTTACGGAAAAACTTTTTTAGGAGACTAGCTCCCTTTTGAAACATTTTTATTTTGTTCAAGGGCGAGCTGTTCACAAAAATTAATTAAAACATTTATTTTCATGCCGTTTGACACATTTAATGTTAGGATCATTTTATGACATGGGAAGAATAAAATCGAGACGGTGGAAGTTGGTCAAAAGAAAAAGACGTTTTCATCAAATCATACGAGCGAAAAAAAAAACATATTTTTATGTTGTTCATTGACTAAGTTAATGACGATAGATTAATAACAATACTGTTGAACATAATCGTCAAATTGATAATATAGGATTGTATTAATAACTAATAATTTAATTTCTGTTCTGCCCTTACACACTTTTTAATTTTTTTCTAATATTTAAATCCTAGTTAACTTTATCGATGTTTATGTATCGATAATTGTGCCATTCTAAAATGTTGCACCCCTATCACAAGCTGCTCAGTTCTGCCATCTATTGTGTAATGGCTAAAATATATTCTGATGAATTATTTTAATACGTGGTTTTGCTATACAACGCTAGATAGCGCTACTGACGCCCGACATCAACATTTTTGTATGACAATATTCCCAATGTCCGCTCTATAGTTCTTTTAAATCTCTTTGCTTTCAAATGAATGATTGGGCGATGCACTCCGTGCAGCACAAGCGTAGGACTCGCTCGGTTGTGTCACAGGACCTCAGTAAAATGCGTGGACTACAATTGTAATCCGCGCGACCAATTACGTAAGTATTTTTTTTACATTAAATTATCATGTTTTCGTTTATTTTAGATAGATAATACCTTATTTTGTTTTGTTACATTATTGTTATACATTATGATATTTGATTTAAGAAAAAAAAAATGGACAATGCACGCGATGCACAAATTGAGTCGTGGCTGGCTGAAGTCGATGTCGGAAATGATGTTTATGAATCTGAATCAAGCTCCGACGAAGAAGTTGATAATTTACAAGAGGAGGACCATCAATCAGAATCCAAGCAAGAGCAAGACATATCAGGTGACGAAAATTCTGAAGAAGATAATCCACCTCAGCCAGGTCACCGACGCACGGACTTTTACAAAGAACTGGATGATACATTATGGTCTAAAACAATTCCCGTAAACATAGGGAGAATACAAAGCCATAATATAGTGTTTGTATACACAGGGCCGAAAGGAACAGCTCGTCAGAAGAAACCCTAGAAGACTGCACGTCACTGTTTTTTGATGAAAATTGATTATTATATATCAAGGAGAAATATAGAAGAGAACGAGATCAAAGATGCTACACAGATCCATGAAACTGAAATTAGAGGCTATACCTACAGGAATACCTATTACTAATGGATGGAGTTGTAGGAAAAAGGAAAGAACTTGGTATTACGTATGCAAAAACTCAACCCACTACCTCGGAAGGAACATCGAGCAATGTTGTGCGCCGTTGCCGTGACTGAGGAAGAGCGCGCATTATAAGCACTAGAAAGATGTGCATCAAGTGCAGTAATTTTGTATGTGGGGATTTTTTGAAGATTATGTACCTGTCCTGTGCAGAAAATAACATTTAGATATAAGTTTTTACTATTTTTATAAATTGTGATGTCCATAAGAACAATCCATGTGATTTTTGTGCCATTTAGAGAACATTTTTGATATTTTTTTATTATTTGCAACACAGGGGTTGTGATTAAATTGTGATAATTATATTTAATTAAGAAAACTGTACTGATTACATTTTCATTTAAGTAATAAATAGTTTATGAATAAATCTTTTGTTTTTTCAATTTGTAAATGGATTACGTACGTAGTCCACGCGACCACTAATGAAACTTTTAGGGGCGCGACCACTGCAGGGTTAAAAAGCAAATTGGTACATGCACCACGAACGCCTTGAAATTCACGTTACACTAATGGACTAACGAAAGACTTCGGAGAATTGGAGAACTTTATAATAAGGGATGCTAGTTTATAATGAAGATCGATAATTTTGTCGAGGCAATTGTTTTTGGGTAACATATTTTTATTCTGTTTACAGTTTGTGGTTCCAAGCTAGAGCCTAATCCAGGATGGGTTGATATGTCTTGTTTATACGGATTCAGTGGTGTAAGTTTCATGTACACAGATATGTTATAACCTGGATTAACACATAGGATAGTTTTTATCCTGATTTTGTGGTCCCATGGGATAATTTTAAAGTTAATTAATTATTTATTTTCTTACCAAAAAACGTGCAAACGAGGAATAGAGAATTTCAGCTTGCAAGTGGGAGTTGCAATGGCCTAGTTAGTTAAGGCGGGTAAGTAATATCTGATATAACTACAAAATCTCTAATATTTACAAGAGATAACAACTGAATATATAATTTTATTTGATATAACGATCTGTTAATATAACAAACGATTGACATAATTTTATAATGACTAATTTTTATTAGCATAACAATCAATGAGTATAAAATCATTTTGTATACCACTCAAAAGACATAAAACTTAGTTGGTCTATTTTTTTTTTCTTCCTGGTAAGTAATCTAACTCTGATGTACCTTGTAATAGTACCACCTGCCATGAATGCTCGACGGAGCCCCGCTTCGCGGGGCTCCGTCGAACCTAACGTTCAAACCTAACCTGTCCGTGTCGGGGTGCCCCAAGTCCCGAGTTCGCTCTTGCATTCTAGGTCAAATAACTGATTCTACCTGTAGAGCTGGCTCGACGGAGCCCCGCTTCGCGGGGCTCCTATTTCTGCGTGCAAGGTTTACAGTAACCTAACACGAAGGGGATGGCGGGGTCTTTCAGACCCCGCCATCCCCTTCGAACCTAACCTGTCCGTGTCGGAGTGTCCCAAGTCCCGAGCTCGCTTCGCTCGCTCTTGGATACTAAATTTTTCTAATAACAATAGCAATCGTGAAGGCAAACAATCAAAGTCCAAAGGATAAGCCAGTCATCAAAGAAAATAGTTTAAACTTTAAATTATGTGTTTCAAACGTTATCATAATGATTTTCGCTTAAATAAACGTTATATCAAATAAAATTATATAAAATGAGTTTTAGAGTAACACAAACATTATGTGTAAAGAAATTATATCAATCGTTGGTATATCTCACGTTGATTATATCATGTGAACGTTATTGAAATGAAAATATATCAAATAACTTTATATGAAATGAGACGCACCCAGTTAAGGCGTCTGAAGTACTTATTCCGGTGCATCCACACCGCCGGTAACATTTGTGGAGCAACAAAAGGCAACACGATAACATTCGGCAACATTCGGTAAATTTGTGGCTCCTTGTTACTATTTGTTGATTGTTACTCATCCACACCGCAGTAACATCCGACAACAAATGTTGCCGTGTAACTGTATGTCCAGTAATGTTGCTCGACAATCGGCAACATTGTTAGATAATGGGGGTAACATTGTTACCGAATGTTGAGCAACGTTACTCGACTTACAGTAACACGTCAACACTTAGTAACATTAAATAACATTTTGTTGGCGGATGTTACCGAGCAACATTTGGAAACGTTGAGCTACAAAATGTTACCGGCGGTGTGGATGCACCGTTCAGAAGACGCGGGTTCCAATCCCACTTGCAACTGAATTCTTCTTTCCTCAAAAATCACCTTTAATTTTCGATTTGTAGCGGGTGAAACCGCCAGCTAGTAAATAATTGTACTCATTCACTAAGAGCTTGTTTTTCTTTTCAGATAGTCCTCGCTATGTATAATTTAGGTATCATGCACACACTGAATGCAGATATGAGTAATGTGGCAACTTTAGTACCGGTAGACTATGTTAGTAATGTGACAATAGTTGCTGGATGGGAAACAGCTAGGAAACAAGCCAATGGCGACAATGAAACTAAAATTTACACAGTGTCACCGACAGCTAGGAATCCTGTGACTTGGAGTTAGTATTATTTTTTCCCAGCTCTGCCAACATATTGGCCTCTTTTAAGTCTATTTTTTCTATGTCATTCTCTCATCTTGCTTTTCATACCTATGTCTTTCGTACTCATTCCCCATAATTTATCTTTCTTACATCTGTCTTTTCTCACTTATAAAGGCGGGTCCTATTTATTAGTAGCTGACTATTCGGTCCCTGTGTCGGATGGTGAGGTTGAAACATGCTGCGGGACCACGACAATAATTTTTAATTTTTTTTCTTTAATTACACAGGGGAGCTCTACGGTATCATGGAAGTCGATGGTAGAAACTACCCAACACCAATGGCTGTGGGATACCCTTTCGCCTGGTACACCAAAAGTCCTTTTCTTTTCTGGTTATACTCCTGGTTGTTGCATCTGATTCCTGCCTACATCGCAGATGGAATAACCATTATTCTTGGAAAGAAGAGAAGGTAAGATCAAAGCCAAATTAGGTAGATAAAAGTTGACGGTATGGTTAGCGTAGTGCGCTGCGAGTTATGGGTTCGATTCTCACATGGACTAAATGTACAAGTCGTTTTTCCGGGTCTGGGTGTATTTTTATGTAACCAAGCAAACCAGGACACGGGAGAAAATACTAGAGGGGCAACGTCTTAAAAAACAATCCTAATTTTTAATAACTGTGACCAAGTTAAATATCGTGGAATTTCCATATTTTTTCAGATTTACAAGACAAGCCATGAAAATGCACAAATTGTTAACGACCCTGTCTTTCTTCTGTTGCAACCAGTGGAACTTTGATGACCAAAATACGGCGACATTATACAACAGTATTTCAAAAGCGGATCGAGATATTTTTAATTTTGACATTCAAAACATAGATTACAAAGAATATGTAATGATCGGTTTTATTGGCCTTAGAAAGTACTTAGTGAAAGATGGGTTAAAGGGGACAGTATATGCACGAAAAAAACAGAAAGTATTAAAAATTTTAACGTTCATTATACTACCTTTATATTTTTACTTTTTATTTCAAATTCTGTGTTTTATTCTGTCTTTATTGTTAAATGACTAGTTTAAAAGTTTAGCTCACAAACAAATCGCGAAAACGAAGTAAGTTTTGTGGGGATTTAGATTTAAGAATTAAATATAACGTGTTTTAGTAATAAATTATGTTAATTTTTTATTTTTTTTTATTGCTAAATGTTTTATTTAATAATATTTTACATATTAATACTAATATAAATACTAAAATTATATACAAACTATAAATACTCGTAGTAGTATGTACAAAACAAAAAAAAAAAAAAATATTATTATGTTAATTTTTTTGAAAAATATCTAGTTTTCATTATGCGACAAGAAACCAGGCTTGGTTGTAGGATGCAGAGACACCCTCCCGACCTCATGCATATTGCACATGTGCAAGAAAAGCGAAAAAACATGCCATGCAATCAAACCTATCATACTCGACACGTCTTTCGCCCCTCCACGGGGCATCCTCAGGAGGTGTTGACTCGACAACCACTCGGGCGAGAATAAGCGGGCCTTCGTGGTTGATTATGGCCCACTCCCTCTCACAAAGGTTCGCGTTCGGGGGTTCGTGTCCCAGCAGTGGAAACATTTATAGGCTGATGATAATGAATGGACGAAGTGATGAAGACGATTCATCATCATCATCAGCCTATAAATGTTCCTACTGCTGGGAAATAGGCCTCCTCTCTGTGAGAAGGAGTGAGCCGTAATCTACCACGCGGGCCCAGTGCGGATTGGTAGATGTCACATGTCATCGAATTTTTGGTTCTAGGACATGCCGGTTTCCTCACGATGTTTTCCTTCACCGTTTTGAGAGCAGTGGTGTTGAAATAAATTACACAAAGTAATGCGCCTGACGGGGTTCGAACCCACGACCTACAACTCGTAAGTAGAGGCCGATACCACTGGGCCACCACTGCTCTCGAAGACGATTAATCTGGAACAATCGACCCCTCCACTATATTTCTGAATGTTTGTCGTCTAACTAACGGAGAGTACCTACTCGCATAGACACAAGATAGTTATTAGAGATGCGCAATATGTGTCAGTAAAAAGAAATGAATGAAGTATATTTTTTCACTCAAATCGCAATTGTAAATAGTTCAGCAAATCGGAACGAGTTTCTAAATGACTGAGATGATTGACTGAACTAGTGATTTATTGATGTATTTCATTAAATCACTAGGTCAATGAACTAGTTTACTGGACTAGTTAACTTTTTTCTTTCTTCATTCCGTTTTGGCTTACGTACACTGTTGTACGCTTAATAAGACTGTATTCCTATGTCAATAAAATTTATATTAGGTTGATTAGACTAACTACTGTTGTCATAATATTTCCGTGGTCACGTGGTGGCGAGGCGTCGCGCCGTAGCCGCTTGTTACTTCATCAGCCGACGTTATCCGATCAGTTGACGAAATAACACGAACATGTACATTAGTAGAGCGGGCGAATCGACCATGATGCACTCAGCCATGCGCGAGCGAAAAGAAACACTGAACTAAATAAAGTAGAGACACATTTGAATGGCCACTGAATGAATGATAAGTTAATTTTGGGAAATGAAGTAAGTAGTTCATTGCCTTCAAGCATTCGCGAACTACCCATGTCTATAAGTTATCAGCTCTAAAAATGAATATAGTAATGTAGCATTCGGCCCGTCCCAAAAGGCCGAGATCAAATAATAAGGGAAGGTAGGGTAATGGGACAGTAAAAATAAGTAGCCACTACAATGTTTAGTATTCTGTTTATTACACTCCAAACGTGGAACCCTTTATCAGGGAAGATAATATTCCAATTACAATATTCTTTAAAACTTCATTGAGTTATAGAATTTACTTTAAACATGAAAATAGATAATAATTATTGCAGAACAGGTGCAGCTGCAAGGCTTGGAAAAATTGTACTGACCAAAAAAGAATTGAAAGTAACGCAATGACAGAATGAAAATTCGAAATTTGATTTTAAAAAAAATATCAATAGGATCAATATATATTTTTGCAATAACTTTTCTCCTGATTGATATTAATTAAAATTTTCTTTAAGGATTCATCAAATAAAGTGTTTTCGTTTGTCACAGTAACGATAAACCAAGTCACCTTTGCATTAATAAAGAAATTTGCCATTTTCCTAATAAAGGGATTTTTGACATTTGAACCACTAACACAAAAGTTCGAAAAAAAGACTGAAATAACAGTTTTCTTTAAAATTTTATTGGGTAACTTAAACAATTAATAATCCGTGTTTCTACCGCGAACACTAACAACACAAGAACATCGGTTTGGCATACTCAAAATGAGTTCATCCAAATCACGCTGTGGAATGGCCGCCCATGTTCGTTGCAACAACAAAAAAAGGTCTTCTTGCGACTGGATACCCTCCATATTCGGCAGAGCTCTTCTCTGTAGCATATCCCATGCATGCTCAATCGGATTCAAGTCTGGCGACTGAGCAGGCCAGGGCAGGACATTGATGTTAGCTGCGGCGAGAGTCTGTCTTACAACTCTTGCGGTGTGCGGTCGTGCATTATCATGCATTAACTGAAATAAGGGACCGATTTGCACTTGTAGAGGAACGATGACGTCTGATACAATCGTCTCAGCATAAATTTGAGCGTTGAGGTTGCCTCTGATCCAAATCAACTCAGTTCTTCCACCGATCCAAATACCCGCCCATACCATGATGGTTCCACCACTATAAGGATGGACTTCCTGGCAGGATTTTAATCGCTGTTGGCGTCCAGGGGTTCTCCAGTGTCGTATACGTCTTGTATCCGGTCTCATACCGAAACGAGACTCATCAGAAAAGCACACGAAACGCAATGGCGTTTCGTGTGCTTTTCTTTCAAATTGGGCAGAAGAACAATGGTTCTTCTGCCCAATTTCTGTGTTCAAGAGCCCATTGATATCGAATCCTACGATTGTGCATTGCTATAGGTGGTACCCGTAGCGGTCTTCGGGAATGAAGGTTCACTTCATGCAAGCGGTTTCTGACTGTTTGGTCGCTAATTAAGTTCCCTGAAGAGTGATGAAGCCTCACGGCTAACATCATGGCGGTTATTGTTGGAGCTCTTCGAGTTAAGATTTGAATGTATCGGTCTTGTCTCCGTGTGGTGCAGCGATACCGTCCTCCATGGCGCTCAGCCACGGTACCAGTGCTTCGGTAACGTGTCCAAAGTCGACTGATAACACTCTGACTTGTATTCAGAGCTAAAGCCACAGTACGTTGCCGGGAACCAGCTTCTACCATTCCCACGGCTCTGAGCATTTCTTCCCTGCTTAAATGACGTCGCCGCTCCATAATAACGTTGGTTTTAATCAGTAGTAGGGAAACAGTAGCACTAATAATGTCTTCAATGCGTTGTATGTTTTTATAGGGAAAATATTGACAGCTGATTTTCATCTTTTACTCGAATTTTATTCACAGTTCCTGATTCAAATTATGAAATGCACCAAAAAGGATCCATATAAATTTATAAAATCATAAATTTATTACAAAGCCACATCTCAATCTCAAGAAATCCGCATAAAAATGCTTGATCCCTAGACACTTTTGATGTGTGTAGATCTTAAAGAGGTTGAGGCAATAGAGCCCTTATCACGAGTTTTCACTATTTTACTTTACAGCGTCTTTCCAGTATTTGAAGCGTTTCTTGTAAGGAAAAATGGAACAGCGCCTCTGGTGCACGAAGAAGGAACTAATTTTTCCTTGAAATTAAATGTCAAAGTTCCAGTTTACGTCACAATAAGTGAAAACTCATGATAAGGCCTCAGGGGGGGTATTACAACGTCTTAAAACCAGGCTTACTCCTGTGAGTGTACGAGATGGCGCTAGACGACTTGTATAGCTCTGTCACTTTCACTCGCAGGAATAAGCCTGGTTTTAAGACGTTGTAATACCCCCCCAGAACAGGTGGAATACCTCTCTGTTACAGTAGTATAAATAATATAAATATTATTATAGTATCGGTAATCGGAAACCAAACACACTATAAGTAGGTATATACTAATAAGAAACATGATTATGATAATTCTTTTTACAAAAGTGCTTGCGAAAAAAAAATGACGTCAATTTGACAGTGCATGTGACTGCTTGTCGCACATTTGACCCGCCACAACAAAAAATATTGATGATGGTCATAACCTTCTCAGGAAATCCTTCTTAAATATTGTAACCTTTCTGACTAGCCATTGAAACAAACAAAAAGGTTTGAGTCTAATAATAATATTAATATAATAATAATAAAATTAATATAATAATAATTTTATTTATTAATACTGCAGATTTTGTTAAGTTGAACTCGCTAAGCGCTAATCTTAGGAATTGCTGGTTCAAATAGACAAAATATTTTCGTGTTAGACAGCCCACTTATCGAGGAAGGCTGTAGTATTTCATTATTATTTAGAAGCCTTGAAACTTCAAAAACAAACAATTACGTTGCCAAACTGGTTTTACCAAATAATTGTTATGTAAGTGTATTGGTTTTTATACTATTCATAAACAAGATTGTAGTTACTGTAATCTAGCAAGTTAAAAGCGGTCATTGCTCCGACTTTTATCCCGATATCTTAATACTAGGTTCTGCGCGCGGCTTCAGCCGCGTTATGGGCGCCTGGCCATATGGAGGCCCCATCAGTTTTCTTGAGGAACGCGTGGAAAACGACGCGCCTTGTCCTTGGTCGGACGGCGAGCTACACATAACTCGCCATGCCTACGTTACCCGGAATATACCCCGCGATGTCCGATTCTCTGGACGTCTTCGGCGGTGGCAGGACCGTGAAGTAGAGCATGTTCTTTCCCTCACATGTTCCAACTGCTCCTCATTCCCTTCGACTACCGTTGAATCCATGAGGTACCTCCCGAAACAACCGTGCCCTGTATGGACTTGCGTCCGACGGAAGGTGAGGACTTCGTGGCATCTCTCCAACCACTCCTCAAATAGGGACCCTTCAATATTTTGTTGCGGTATGATTTTGAAATTATGATATCTTCTAGTTTTAAAGATAGACAGATATTCATTGAAATCAAATGATGTCAATCCGTACATTACACATTAACAGATTTCATCATAGAGTACATTTATGTATACCTATGTACTGCATTGTGTTATGTGTATACATACAGGGTGTAAGAGACATCGACGCACAAACGGATACCATGGATCCAGGACATGATTCTGGAATTCCCGTGTTGGAATTATTCGTCGGATTTTTCCTAATTTTCAAAATTAAAAAAAAAATTAAAACGAAATATTCCAACACATATTTTCTATTTTTAACCGACTTCAAAAAAAGGAGGAGGTTCTCAATTCGTCGGAATCTTTTTTTTTTTTTTTTTTTTTTTTTTATGTATGTTCCCCGATTTCTCGAAGACGCCTGGACCGATTTGGAAATTTTTTCTTTTGTTTGAAAGGGTATACTTTCCAATTGGTCCCATGATCATCAGGTCAGGATCTGATGATGGAATCCCAGGGAAATCGAGGGCAACCTTCAAATTTTATAGGCACATAGTACCATTTTCATATATTTTCTAAAGCTGTTCAAGTATTTGCATCTGATAATTATCATCTCAGGTGGATGAGCTGATGATGGAAGGTACAACTCCTCAACGGCTTGGAGTAGGCATCGACTGATTTAGTTCTCTGGAACTACAAGTCCGATTTAAGTAATTCTTTTTTTGTTGTACTAAGTATTGTTCAACTTACGGAATACTGCAAGTTTCATCAAAATCGGTTCAGTAGTTTTTGAGATGGGGAATTTTATTAGCTTATTGTGCACTTGAGAGAGAATGATTTATTTGACAAGAATTTGAGTTGAATATTTAAACTAAAAAGAGTAAAATAAAAATCTTTTTCAAAAAAAAATGTAACCGCCTTCAAAAACAACCACAAAAAAGGGTAAAATAACCTACAAAATAACTTTTCTTTCAGAAGTCGGTGGCAAAAAACAATGAAATGAAAAAAAAAACAAAGGCACCGACTTCTGAAAGAAAAGTTATTTTGTAGGTTATTTTACCCTTTTTTGTGGTTGTTTTTGAAGGCGGTTACATTTTTTTTTGTCTTTCCAGTATTTACCGCGTTTCTTGTATGGAAAAATGGAACAGCGCTTCTGGTATACGAAGAAGGTACTAAGTTTTTCCTTTAAATTTGTCAATTGTAAAAGTCAAAGTTCCAGTTTACTTTACGTCACAGTAACTAATAAAAACTCATGATAAGGCCTCAGTAACTGATTCGATTCCAATAATTTTTACACCATGTTATATTTTCTTCAAAAATATTTTAATTACATTTTATTACCAGTTAATTACAATACTATCACCGTACGGTTAGGTACCTATTGCCAAACTATTATCACGAGTGTATAACATAGGAGACGCGGTTTACACGCGTGTACCGCGAAATGAGCAAATTTTGAACGGACAACCAGGTCTATAATACAAGCTTATAATTTGTGATTTCTTATGATACGAATTTAAAATTTTGTACATAGATTCTTTACACAAAAATATTAGACAGGTGTATCGGGTTTCGCATAAACAAAAAATAATGTTGTATAACTAGGGTACGGGACCAGATTTCAAGGTCGTTGAGTGAATACAAGTCACATGTAAGATACAAAAAAAACCGGCCAAGTGCGAGTTGGACTCGCCCATGAAGGGTTCCGTAGTAGCAAGCATAGATTAGGGATATAATTAGATTGAGATTAGTAAGTAATATACAAAAACATTAAAAATAACTTTGTTTTTCATAGTGTTTTTTACTTTGCCATTATGAATGGCAAAGTTATATTTGCGGTTTTTGAAAATGTACTATATCTCAAAAACTGCTAACTGTATCTCATCCAAACCAAGTTTCGTTGGAAGTTTTTGTTCAGGTCTACAGTCACGAGCAATTGTATGTATACACTAAGCAGTATTCAAAAGCCATTTTCTGCTACCATATTGATTAAACTTTTGCCTTTTCATTAGACTTCTATTTTGGAAGCCATACTATTACGAAATAGGTCTTATTTAAAAGTGGAAACCATTATTTCACGAGTAAATTGGGTTTGAATTTTGTTAAGTGTATACATGTTATTGCTCGTGGCTGTACATTATATATTTTTTTTAGTTTTATCATTCTCTTATTTTAGAAGTTACAGGGGGTGGGGGGATACAAATTTTACCACTTTGGAAGTGTCTCTCGTGCAAACTGTTCAGTTTAGAAAAAAATGAAATTAGTAACCTGAATATCATTTTTAAAGACCTATCCATAGATACCCCACACGTATGGGTCTGGTGAAAAAAACAATGTTGAGTTTCAATTCTAAGTATGGGGGGCACCCCCAAAATTGGTTTTGTTTTTATTTTTGTATGAAAATCCTAAAGCGGTTCACATAATACATCTACTTACCAAGTTTCAACAGGATAGCTTTCATACTTTCGAAGAAAAGTGGCTGTGACATACGGACGGACAGACAGACAGACATGACGAATCTATAAGGGTTCAAATTTTGCCATTTGGATACGGAACCCTAAAAAATGCATTCACATACGGAAAGCTCTTCTAGAAACCGGTTTAGATTTCATTAGCAGTTACAATAGTTTTGCAGGAACAGTTTACGACGAACGTATATTCTTGTCAGACGTACTATTAAAGTGATCTCAAATTTTCTGGGTTTCCAGCAAAGAACCTTAAAAAAATCATAAATAAATTAACCCTATAAAATAAACTAACGCTGTTGCTGACAGGAACATTAAAGTAACATTCGTTATGTTTCTGTTGGTATTAATTTTAATGTGGTGTGGGGTGTTAACAATATGGTGGTTCATAAAACCGCAGTGTCCTTCGCCACCGACGTTCCCTGGTGCATTGCCGTTCATTGGACACGCTGTTACAATTATGGTGAATCCTTTGGGTAAGGTCCACAAAATTTTATATACCTACTTACCTTATTTTATTTTCTAGAAAGAAAAATTCCTAGTGTGAACTGTGAGGCAAAAAATAAACACTATTTTGTTTTTAACCGATTTCAAAAAAAGTAGTTTTTAACCGATTTCAAAAAAAGTAGGTTCTCAGTTCGACCTGTATGTATGTTTGTATGTATGTATGTTTGTCCGCGTTTATCTCGCGTTTGGCTGAACGGATTTTGATGCAGTTTTCAGGAAAGTGGTCATTATATTCTGGAGAAGGTTTTAGTATTTAACACTAATGGATATCCCGTGACGTTGCCCGCGTGGATCCGTTTTTGCTTACTTGGATTGTAGATTTTCAGAGACGATTGCATGTTTGTCCGCGATTATCTCGCGTTCGACTTCCGAAAGAAAAATAATTTCACAGTTTTTTTGGGTTTGGTTTTAAAGTCGGTTCCCTTTTTTAAAAAAAGTTTTAGATGTGTACTTTTCAAATACTAACTGCATTGGTACATACATACATGTATAAATAACAGCTAGGTATTCACTGAATTTCAGAATTGTGGCGAAAGGAAAGAGAGATATATCGTTTCTGTTTAGAGTACGGTGGGGTCATTAAATTTATGTTTGGCCCACATCCTGTTTATGGTAAGTAAAACTCTAGTAGAGTTTTATTTTCTCTTGACTTTTTTGTTATTTAAAGAAGATTACTCATTGTACGTATATTTGAGTTCTGAAAGAATGCAAATAGGGCGCGTAGGTTGATTTCTATACAGAATCTAAATTTTGATAGGTTATCTGTGACTTAACCACTGTGTTACGAGTAGGTAGACACGACTCCCCGTCCTCACTCCCGGAAACTCAACCATCACCAGGATCACCTTGATTGAATTGATCAACTCGTGCTACACGATCATGTGATTGACTCAACTTGTCAAGCACACTGTGAACTCAACAGATTTATGCATGTTTATCTTTGATTAGCTGACCCAGCAAACTTAATACTATAAATAAACTTAATTTTGTCTTTTTTTATTATTTGTGTTTTTACTAGCGCGTGAATATGAGAACATAATTATGTGGGTTACATTTTATTCTACTTTTTTTATTATTTTCTTGCAGTTAATTTTATTGTCTGACAGTTTGAGTTATTTATGCGGCCTACCCAAATGTCCTTTCTTTGGTGTTGTTCGTCGTTTCGTTGAGCTCCTTGTGTTATGAGTTGAGCTACACGGTAACTGACACATGCTTGCACTGACTGGACAGGTCCACTCAAATCTGTGTGGTTCTTTCTTCAAAAGACCACCTCAGACACCTGCATGGTTCTCATATAATTTGATCAATACAAAATTGTCTGGACTTTAAAAGAGACTGTGACCTCTGAGTTTGTTTCGGATGTTTCTTCTCAGAGTAGTCAGTTACGAAACACCGGCCTCATCTAGTGTAAAATAGTGTCTTTTTGACGTGTAAAAGAGTTTGCCAAAACCAATTTACTGAATAAATATCATTTATCATCAAAAAAACTGCGTACCGCCTCAGAATAATTTATTTTTTATCATATTAAAAAAAACAATTCAAAATCAAAATTAGCCAAATCGGTCCAGCCGTTCTCGAGTTTTAGCGAGACAAATGAACAGCAATTGATTTTTATATTATATGGGTTATAAAATTTCTAGATTCCGTGTTCAAAACAAAACGTTACGTTTTTCGTGAAACCACTTTTAACAAACCTGTGAATGAGTGTCACGCACACATTTTAAATATAAACGTTTTTCTTCGACATATTTATGTATATTATATTCACTTCTTTTTCGTAGGAATCGAGCGAAGGGGATAATTTACTTCCTTTTTTGGCTTCAATTCTCAGTGTCTTATTAAGAATCTAGACATCCTATAATCTAAGATATTTATATTGTTCATACTTTTATCTTACCTTTAAAAACAACTACTTATACTTATTGTTTTATTTTCAGTGCTAACCGACCTAGATGACTGTTTGACAGTTGCCAATACTTGTTTGGATAAACCATATCTGTACGGTTTTGGAAAAATGTTGTATAATAGGGGACTGGTCACAGCAGATGGTAAGTTTTAACGATATGAGAAGTTAGCACCCACATTTAATTTTTACTAGCTTCCGCCCGCGACTCCGTCCGCGCGGATGTCGGTCTTCGCGTGGATAGTTTATTTCTCCATTTTGAGGAACTCTGACAATGACATCTTATAAATATCTATTGGATCCAAATACGGCTAAGCCTATAATAATTAAGGAGATCCCTCTATTGAGCTACTGCTGTTGAGCTCGCGTTCTGTAGTAAGTATTTTTTTCATAGTAATTCCGACCTTGTATTGTTTATATATTTATTGTACTGTTCCGATCAGTTATTTGTAAAATAACTGATCGGAACAGTAATCAAAAAGGTCGCGCTGAAAAGCACGGTTTAAAATTACACGCATACAATATTAATTCCACGGACGACCGCTCGCCACACTGGACACGTCCCCGCTCGCATCAAAATTCAGAATTTATATGCATCGCGCGGCGCGGAACGCGGCTCCTTATATAGGAGTCGGGCAGGCGTGGCCCGCGTGTACCGCAAACGGTTCAAGCCAAATCCGACTTTCGGCGCTACAGGTTACGGCGCTGAATCCACTGCGGGTAATGCAACGTGTGTTCGCGGTTCTACAGAACAACGTCTATGAATAAAACTGAAAAATAAAATTTTTTTTCTACGTATTTTTCCAGGATAAAAAGTATCCCATTTTATGCCCAGGATAATAAGGTATAATTATACCAAGTTTCATCGAAATCGAACCGTTACTTTTCACGTGATGCCTGCATATACAGACAGACAGACAGACAGACAGACAACAATTTTTTTAATCACATATTTGGGTTTGGTATCGATCCAGCAACACCCCCCGCTATTTATTTTTTCAATATTTTCAATGTACAGAATTGACCCTTCTACAGATTTATTATATGTATAGATTAAGGCGTAGATATACGTGAATTGGGCTTCATTTAGTATACGTTAGAACCTTTTTTTTCCGTAACCCTTACAAGATTTTTTTTCAAAATAATATATATTAATCTACACAATATGAAGCATGTCCTCTTGTTTTCAAAAAAAATAAAAACATATTTTAAATATGTTAAATAAATACGCAAAGTGGCGTCTGTTTTTATAACTTACTACCATTTTTCTCCTAAATTATCAATCACAAGATCTTTTAATTGCCACCAAAATATTACATTAATGAATGCAGATGGGACCTTGTTCTTATTTTTGCCAATAACTTTCTTATTTTTTTTATGTGAATTTTTATACGTAATCACTACTCGCAAATCGCGTAGCCACCCCTCCGGCGCCCAATATTTAGTGCGGGACGAGACGCGGTGCTGAATGGACCTGTGACACTTTTCTCCGCAAAACAAAAATTGTCGATAGCCTGACCAACTAGATTTTTTTGGTTTTATATATAGTGTGTGTAAATATCAGATTATTTAAGAGTGTAATTAGGTATAACGTTGTAAATAATAATGACTAGTTGTCGTTAATTCTTAAATATAAAAATGGGTGACAAAAAATACACAAGAAGCGTAATTTGAAAATAGCATACAAGAGGAGATTCCAAAAAATAAACCGGTAAGTACTTATTACTTAATATTTTATGTGCATACCTACTGTTAAATGGAAAACTGAATCATTACTGAATCTACAATTTATTCAATAAAATATAATTATCATCTTGTAACTTGAATTTGCCGGTCATGTCAAATCACACCGGTCTGACATACGTCACCCTGACTTATCTCTGCTCGCTGCATGGATGTTAAACATTTTGTCACTTTTTTTTAGTTCATGCGAAACCTGAATCCGCCGCCCAACCCAGTCACATGACAAGCTTATAACTTCGTGATTTTTTATGATACAATTTGAAATTTCGTACAGACAGCACATCAACCTACAGATAGATTATCAACCTTATCAATAGTTAGTTATCACATTAGTGGAAGGTTAATGTTCGATTGATAAAATTTGACAGATTCGGGTAGGTTGACCTGCTGGCGTCTATACATAGATTCCTTACACAAAAATTACTATAGACAAGTGTATCGGGTTTCGCATAATCAAAATATAATCTTTAAACATAATATAAATATTTGAGATCAATTTATATTTTTTTTTCTACAGCAGCATGTTTTTAAAATGACAGTTATTTCTTTTTTTCTCAAATTGAATATGTTTTTGAGAACCCAGAACCTCTATGGGGCCTCCGTCAAATTGCTGAGAGCTCTTTGAGGTGCGCGTGTAAACCGACGCGCCTCCGCCGACGACCCGGGCATGGTCCATGATCAGACGGCGAGTCACACATTACTCGCCGTCCGCAAACCCGCACCTACGGTGGCCGGTAATCGCTCAACGACTTCCGACGCCTTGTGTAATTCACGCGGCGGCTAGGTCGTGAGGGGGAGGCTGTCTTCCATCACACGTTCTGTCTCCTTCGCTAGCATGACTGTTTCGCAGAAGGAGGTGACTACTTCTCTTTCCGCCTCGCCCCGCAGTATGGCTTCGACCAATGCCACCTAGCTTACCTCACATTTTTCTTTTTCAGTTCTAATACTAATGATTCATCATCTAGTTTACAACAAAACTAAATGGAAAATGAGGGCGAAAGGTAAAAATTTTCACAATCTTTTTTGAAAATAATTTTGTGTCAGTTTGGTGACAGCGGTTATTTTATGAATATCGACACTTTCACTCTTTTTTAGGGTTCCGTAGCCAAATGGCAAAAAACGGAACCCTTATTGATTCGTCATGTCTGTCTGTCTGTCTGTCCGTCCGTATGTCACAGCCACTTTTCTTCGAAAGTATAAGAGCTATCCTATTGAAACTTGGTAAGTAGATGTATTATGTGAACCACATTAGGATTTTCACACAAAAATAAAACAAAAACTAATTTTGGGGGTACCCCCCCATACTTAGAATTGAAACTCAAAAACTGACCCATACGTGTGGGGTATCTATGAATAGGTCTTTAAAAATGATAATTAAGGTTGCTAAGATAATTTTTTTTCAACTCTGTTTTAGACACCGGGAGAACTCCAAAGGCGTGGAACAGGAGTGTTGTGATCCTCTTTTTCAAGAAGGGCCACAAAACCCTATTGAAAAACTATCGTCCCATATCACTCCTGAGCCACGTCTATAAACTGTTTTCGAGGGTCATCACAAATCGTCTCGCAAGAAGACTTGACGAGTTTCAGCCTCCGGAGCAGGCTGGGTTTCGCGGAGGATTTAGCACCGTAGACCACATCCACACAGTGAGGCAGGTTATACAGAAGTCCGAAGAGTATAACCAACCCCTGTGCTTAGCATTTGTGTATTATGAAAAGGCCTTTGACTCCGTTGAAACCTGGGCTGTTCTACAATCACTGCAGCGATGTCAAGTGGACTGGCGGTACATCGAAGTGCTGAAATGTCTGTATGACGCCGCGACTATGAGTGTCCAAGTACAGAACCAGCAGTCTAAACATATCGCGCTACGCAGGGGGGTGAGACAGGGGGATGTTATATCCCCGAAACTGTTCACTAATGCCTTGGAGGATGTGTTTAAGACGCTGAACTGGAAAGGAAAGGACATAAATATAAACGGAGAGTACATTTCACATTTACGATTCGCCGATGACATAGTCCTTATGGCGGAATCGCTGCAGGAGCTGGAACAGATGCTGAACGACCTAACTGATGCTTCTCAACGTATAGGTCTCGGGATGAACATGGAAAAAACAAAAATCATGTATAACGACATCACTACCCCGGGACCATTCGTAGGAAATGGTGTAACTCTTGAAGTTGTTCAAGAATACGTCTACCTTGATCAGACGGTTCGGTTGGGTAGAAACAACTTTGAAAGAGAAGCCAACAGAAGGATTCGGTTGGATTGGGCAGCATTCGGTAAGCTCCGTCAGGTCTTCTCGTCGTCCATACCACAGTGCCTAAAGACTAAAGTCTTCAATGCGTGCGTCCTACCAGTAATGACCTACGGTGCCGAATCATGGACACTCACAGTGAGACTAGTCCACCAATTTAAAGTCGCTCAGCGAGCTATGGAACGAGCTATGCTCGGAGTAACTTTGATGGATAAAATCCGGAACGAATTAATCCGTCAGAGTAAGCAGAAAGAATAAGTAAGCTGAAGTGGCAGTGGGCTGGCCACATCTCTCGCAGGACAGATAACGCTGGGGTAGACGTGTCCTTGAGTGGAGACCGCGACTCGGCAAGCGTAGTGTGGGACGCCCGCCGGCCAGGTGGAGTGACGACCCACGAAAGGCGGCCGGCAGAGACTGGATGAGGAAAGCTCAAGACAGGGCTCAGTGGCGCACATTGGGAGAGGCCTATGTCCAGCAGTGGACGAATACAAACTGATGATGATGAATGATCTTCGTGACTTTTCAGTTCTACTACCAAGAGTCCCCCAAGTACTCAAGAGTCACCACCTATTGTACATAGTTTGCAGCAAGAGCAAAACCAAATAACAGATGAACAAGAAACAGAAGATACCAGGTTCTTTTACAATCTTGAGTGAAATAGATAGAACACATTTTGAAGTTTGTTACACTAACTTTTTTTTTTTTTAGGTGGTAAAATCATCAAATGAGTCCGTCCGCCCTGTGTGGGGCAGAAGGGACTGTCAGACTCTTACTGACTAAAATCCACCCGTGTTCCTTCCGATGCCCTTTACGTTCCGGGGCCACGGTATCCTGGGTTGAGAAAAACCCGCGACCCCAGCAGGCATTTGGCCCCATAAGGGGCCCCGTCAGTTTGCTGACAACTCCCCGAAGGCACGCGTGAAACACGACACGACGTACCACCGACCCGGGCTTGGTCCTTGGTCGGACGGCGAGCTACCCATTACTCACCGTCCGCAAGCCCGCTCCGCCGCTGTGCCCTCTGCTAATCAGAGGGACACGCGTTGGAGCGTCCACCCGACAGGCTATTCGCATACGGGCAAAGAGACCCCTTAGGCACATAGTGCCTAAGGAAGAGTTTTTGCCCGCATCCCAGGGTGCACCGGCCCGAAAAACTGGTCTTCCCCTCAGACGTATCCGAGAGGGAACTCGGTCCACGGGCGCACGTGGAGGTTTCCTGTCTTAGCACCCCTTGTTCCACTAACTTAAATTAATTTTGTTTCAGACTAAACTCTATTGGTAGACGTATTATAAATGTAAGCCATTTTTTTAAAGAACTACAGAGTATATCATCCCATGGGCCTTTGAATTGCGGCTTACTCTCAAGAAAAATGAATATACGTGATCCTGAATACATAACTCAGGCTATAAACCAAAAAAGAACACAAAAAGTTGGGAAGGAAAACAAACAAAAACATGGTGATGAAGAAAAATCGGACACTGAAAATGGTATCGATGAGCCATAAATTTAGTGAACCAGAACCAAAGCGACAATGTTTAAGGCAGTTAAACTTTTCTGAATTTTGAGATTAAATTTTTTCATTACATAGGTATTATGTTCTGTGATTTTTTATTTTCCTGTAATTCTTCTGCAATAAGTTTTACCAATTTAATTATAAAAAAATATATAAAATTATACATAATTAGGCTGACCCCACATTAGGCGTGCGCGATCCTCGGGCATCTGAGAAGCGCGGGCGCCGCGCGCGCGCCGCGAGCGCGCTGCGTGAGCGTCACGTTTTGCTACCCTGCGGCGTGTGTGAAAAGAGCAAGCGGCGCGGCGCACGTGTCGCGTTCTTACCCCTTCGTCCGTCTGACTTGATTGAAGGGGCTTAAACGCCAAAGCGAGCGCCGCGTGCTCCCTGATACACGTCACACGGCGGCAACACGCGACGCTAACGCAGCGCGCTCGCGTCGTGCACGCGGCGGCCGCGTCGCTCATACGCCCGAGGAACGTGCGCGCCTAATGTGGGGGAGGCCTTATATTTTCCCTTGCTTTCGGTCTTGGACATTCAAAATGTTTTACACCTCTGTATTGGATATAGCTACTGGAAGCGATAGGTAGATAGCATGCGGCGGGCGGCGGCGGCGGGGGCCGGGCGGCGGGCACTGCGATGCAACATTATATTTCGCGTTGCACGTGAGTATTGTTAGGGGTGGGAGGCGCGCGCGGGGAGACTTTGACTTAGCCACGCCCACATGATCAAGGTCAATGGCGTACTGCCGGCTCTTAAGTAAATTACTTATTATATCCTATGTCTATTTAAAAAATGTGAGCACGTAGGCTTTATTTTAGAGACCCATATAAAATAATGAGTTCGTATAGGTAGTTCATTCTGTAGCACACACTGTCTTCCGTCCGTCCACGTCCGCTCTCTCTATTTTCCTGCCAGTCATTCCCTTTCATACACTCGTCTACGTTCCGTTCCACACTTTTTGAACATTATAGAAAAAAAATTCAATCCTAAACGGATTAAAAACCAGCCAAGTGCGATTTTCGAACCCTATAAAAGGCAAAAAAAATGAATTCTATATGCAAATAAAAAATACCGCTTATTAAGTACCGTAAATTTTAATTATAAATTCATCAATTCCTGCAATACTTCAAGTAATCGTAATGATAATAGTTCGTCATTCTAGCAACATCATGGACACCTCACCGCAAGCTGCTAAATCCATCATTCAATCAGCAGATACTGAACACGTTTGTGGAAGAATTCAGCGCACAAGCAAGACGCCTCGTCTCTAAACTAGCTCAGGAAGTGGGAAAAGATCCATTTGATGTGACACCATACTTGGTAGAAACCGTGGTACGATCGGTATATAGTAAGTACTTCTATTATTAGGTACTAAAATGCGTAGCACACCACGCTGACGTTGGCAACTCGCCACGCAACACCCGTAATCGATGTTCCACAGGAGCGGCCTTAGGGCCGACCCCTGTGGAAGTCTGTGGTATGAAGATGGTTCACAATCCTGAATGAATACCTATGAGACTTTTTATCCTGTAGTACGTTCATGTGAGACAAAACTATACCTACCCATGCAATTGTAAACGTAAACGGTAAGGTAAGGGTCTATTCACCGAAACGGTGGACGCCATCATGCGCGTGAGAGCCCTCATCATGAGAGATGCGGTATCCCGGGGCGCGGTTGTCTTGGCGGTGTCAATAGACATCACGAATGAATTCAACACCCTGCCTTGGAGTTGCAAAAGGGAGGCCCTGCAGTATCAGCGGGTGCAGATCGGGTCCTTTGCGTGGTCGCTGCATACCTGACGGACAGAGCCGTCATCTACCCCAGTCACCGGGGAGAGTGGAACCGGCGAGAGGCTGCTATAATTATTATTGTAGTCTAGAAACACACCAGTACACAATTGTCCCATTTGTTATAAAATTAATATTATGATTTTCAAAGAACTTTTAGGACAATTGTTTTATTTCATAGATCCATCTTTAAATAAATTATTTATATTCTAATATACACTCGAGAGCAATGAATCCGGGTCACTTAAAGAATCCTAAAAATCTCGGAAACTAAAAATGCTAGGTTAATGCAATAAATTGTATTTAATAGACAATGTAATACTCCTAAATGAAGGTATTAAAACTTCTTAGTTATTGTAAAGTTATATCATAAAAAAATCAAATTTGAAAAAGGGCCACTTTCGAAGATGGAACTACGAAATTACAGCATTTGGTTTTGCTTTTTTTTGTAATCTCTCATTTATGTGGGTACATAAACCATGTTGATAGTGCTCTATATTCATTATTCAAGCTGAAATTATGTCGCTTACGCCTGAAGAATGCACCAGAATACTTACAATGCTGGAAACCGGCCGGAGTCAGCGCGATACAGCCAGGACTGTCGGTGTGTCGCTGTCAACAGTACAAAGAGTTCTCCGACGTTACGAAGAAACTGGTTCTAACCTACGCAGACGAGGAACGGGCAGAACCAGGTGTACCACAGCACGAGAAGACCGATACTTGGTGAACACCATGCTTCGAAATCGCTTTCTCACAGGAACTGAACTCACCAATCAGTTTCGACGCCTCGGAGGAAGTAACCCAAGTGCATGGACAGTAAGACGTCGGCTTGCTGAATCTAACTTAAAACCCCTTAGACCTGCAAAAGGCCCTAAACTGGAGCGTGGGCATCGTATTTCAAGACTAAGATATGCCCAGAGCCACGTAAACTGGGCCCTACCAGAAAACCAGCGCTGTGACAGTTAAAATTGTCGCAGCAAATGCTGAGGTAGGAGCCTTTTGGCCTCACACAGGACCAGACTAAATTGGTTTGTTTTACCTTTTGTTTTTTTTTCTTTTATTTCATTTTTGTTTTTCCTTGTTGTTTTATTCATGTAATTTTGTTTGTTCTGTCCTGTGTGTCCCAATAAATCTCTTTTCTTTCTTTCTTTCTTTCTAAATTGGAGTATTGAAGATTGGTCAAAAGTTATGTTCTCCGACGAATCAAAATTTATGCTCTACAAGCACGATGGAAGACACAGAGTGTATCGAAGACCAGGGGAAAGATTCAAGCAAGCATGCATCGAAGAAAAAGTAGCCTACGGTGGTGGGTCTGTACTTGTGTGGGCCGGAATTTCTTCTGAAAGTCGCACAGAGCTGGTGATCATAGAAAACGGCTCTTTAACTAGCGTAAGATATGTGGAAGAAATCCTCAATGATCACGTTGGTCCATTTATGGTCAATTTAGGTGAGGATGCTATATTTATGCATGACAATGCCCGACCTCACACAGGTAGGATTGTGAATGACTACCTTCAAGAGATGAACATTACTCGTATGGAGTGGCCAGCGCGCAGCCCGGATATCAACCCGATCGAGCATGCTTGGGACGAGCTAGGCAGATGCGTAAAACAACGAAACCCTCCCCCAATCACGCTTCGTGAGCTCAAAATTGCTCTCACAGAGAAATGGGAGAATATTCCCCAAAATCGTATAAGGAACTTGGTGTACAGCATGCCAAACCGCGTAAACGCAATAATGGAAGCACGAGGAGGCAATACGAAGTATTAAAATTCAAGAAAATCGTAATAAAGTTCAAAAATTTCATGTTTCCTATTTTTAGGGTTCCGTAGCCAAATGGCAAAAACGGAACCCTTATAGATTCGTCATGTCTGTCTATCTGTCTGTCTGTCCGTGTATGTCACAGCCACTTTTTGTCGAAAGTATAAGAGCTATCCTGTTGAAACTTGGCAGAAAGATGTATTATGTGAACCGCATTAGGATTTTCCCACAAAAATCAAAACAAAACAAATTTTGGAGGTGCCCCCCATACCTAGAATTGAAACTGAAAAAAACTTTTTTCACCAAACCCATACGTGTGGGGTATCTATGAATAGGTCTTTAAAAATGATATTGAGGTTACTAACATCATTTTTTTCTAAACTGAACAGTTTGCGCGAGAGACACTTCCAAAGTGGTAAAAAGTGAGTCCCCCCCCCGTAACTTCTAAAATAAGAGAATGATAAAACTAAAAAAATATGTAATGTAGACCTCAACCAAACCTACCAAAGAAAATTGGTTTGGATGAGATACAGTTAGCAGTTTTTGAGATATAGTACATTTTCAAAAACCGCAAATATAACTTTGCCATTCATACAAATACTATGAAAAACAAAGTTATTTTTTTGTTTGTGTATATTACTTACTAATCTCAATATAATTATATCTCTAATCTATGCTTGCTGCTACGGAACCCTTCATGGGCGAGTCCAACTCGCACTTGGCCGGTTTTTGTTTTAAGGAGAGATCAGCAGTTTTTTTCTTTAAGTAATTTTGTGTTAATAAAATGTATGGTGACTCATATTTTTTTTACTTTCATTTATGGAGTATTACATTGTCTATTAAATACAATTTATTGCATTAACCTATCATTTTTAGTTTCCGAGATTTTTAACATTCTTTAAGTGACCCGGATTCATTGCTCTCGAGTGTAATACATACCATATTTAAAAACTAAAATTAAAAGTAAAATATTTACAAAAATAACTAAACTAAAACTAAAAGAACTTTTAAAATAATAATTTAAAAAAAACGAATGCTTATTATTGTATTTTGTTCACAGAAACAACGATTGGAGTTGATAAAACTAACAACAGTGAGCAGGAGATGATTCTTAAAACCTACGCTGATTTAACTGATAAATTTTTCAGTTTAATGCATGACAGGTTACGAGCAATTTGGTTGCATTTACCTTTTATTTTTAATTTGAGTTCTTTAAAGAAGGAACAAAGCGAAGTTGTAAAAGCCTTAAAAAACATAACGGAAAGGGTAAGTTCGCCGTCATACTGCCCATGCCCTTTTTTTTTACGTGGTGAAATCATAAAATGAGTCCTCCCCACTCAGGGCAGGGCGGGAGGGACTGTCAGACACGTACCTACGTACTAAAATCCACGGTGTCCTTCAATAGCCCTTTACGTTCCAGGGTAACGGTAATAAGATAAGTCCCGCGCCCCCAGCAGGCTTTGGCCCTCTAGAGGTGGGCCCCGTCATTATTCTGACACTCTGAGGCGCGCGTGGAACACGACGCGCCGTCGACCCGGGCATGGTCCATGGTTGGACAGCGAGTCGCCCATTACTCGCCGTCCGCATGCCTGCACCTACGGTGGCCGGAGATCGTCTGCCGACGTCCGACGCCGTGGGCGTCTACTACTGCGGCTGGGGTGGAGGGAGGACGCTGTCCTCTCCCTCACGCGGCCCTCCCACGCACCTCCTCCTTCGCGAGCATGACTGCTTCGCATAAGGAGGCGACCGCTTCCAACTCTCTTTTCCATCCATCAACACTCATCATCTATCTATCAAGCAACGTACATACCAAGTTTATGTTGAAAATAAATAATACTTTCATATTTTATGTTGTATATCGTGATTCCGTAATCACGATTGTCAACTCTGTTGTCAATAGCATAGTTGCAGTAAGTATGCTATAGGCGGTTTCGAGAAAAACGGGGGTAAAGTTTTGTTGCGAAAATCTTTTATAAATCCTTTGTTTGTAATCAGATCATGATGGTTGATATCTTAAATGAAAGGTGACCTTGGCACTTATCTATTGCTTATTTTAAAACCAATAATGACTTATTGAAAGACATAATATTTTTTTTTTTTAGTTATACCGCAGTTATACTAAGTATCTCCTACAGATTCTCTGATAGAGATTACTTAGCATAAACACAGCAAACGTGTTTTTACTGTATCTAATGCTAAGTAACCATAATTATGATAATGTACTAACTGTTGGCAGCGGCTTCACCCGAAAATGATCCCACAGGGACGTAAAATTCGGGGTTAAAACTATCTTATGTGTTAATCCAGGTTACAAACAATCTGTGCATCAAATTTCATTCAAATCCGTTCAGTTTTTTAGGCGTAAAAGAGCGACAAACATACATACATATATTTAACCATCTCACAAACTTTTAAATTTATAATTTGGTTAGAAGTATGACAATATTATGATAGTAAGATGATTAAATTTATATGATTTAAAAGATTTATTTTATAAGGCTGCAGTTAATAAAACAATTACATATTTAATTAATGCGTGTATTTAATAATATTATTGTTACAGATTAAAATTAAATTAGAGAATGAAATTGACATTCGGTTTCCCTAAATCAAAATTCTTTCTTACAATTAAATAGCCTTTAGGCTTAAATATGGTAACATAACAAATTAACGTTGCATGGAGTATCGTATCGTACTATCTGTATTTTATGTATCCTGAAAGAGATGCTTATGGCATTTACTAAATAAAATTACAGTATCGCAGCATACTGCTTTTAAGACTAGGTCAATCTAGGTATTAAATAATGAGAAACTGTATAGGATTAAAACAGTATATCTTCTTAATGCCATTTTGCTTGGCTCATTTTCAATTTTTATACAGTAAATGACATAACATATTAGCAGTATAGATGTCATACTATAAATTGGCTGAGAGTCTCTGAATAAGAACGTCTGCAGTAAGTGTACACACTGTAATCATGCTTTGTTATGTAAAAAAAATGCTTGACTTACTGTAAATTTTTTATTGTTAAATTTGGTAAAAAAAGACTCAAACGAAAGGGTAAGATACTATTGTAGAGCTCGTAATGGTGATCACGGCTGTATAGCTAACTCATTTTTGACCTAAATCAGACTTTTTTTTTTTAGGTGGTAAATTTATCAAATAAGGCCCCCCGCCCCAGGTGGGGCGGAAGGGACTGTCAGACTCTTACTGACTAAAATCCACCCGTGTTCTTTCGGATGCCCTTTACGTTCCGGGGCCATGGTATCCTGGGTTAAGAAAAACCCGCGACCCCAGCAAGCCCCATAAGGGGCTCCGTCAGTTTGCTGACTACTCCCCGAAGGCACGCGCGAAACACGACACGACGCGCCACCGACCCGGGCTTGGTCCTTGCCCTCTCAGAGGGACACGCGTTGGAGCGTCCACCCAACAGGCTATTCGCATACGGACAAAGAGACCCCTTAGGCACACAGTGCCTAAGGAAGAGTTTTTGCCCGCATCCCAGGGTGCACCGGCCCGAAAAACTGGTCTTCCCCCCGGACGTATCCGAGAGGGAACTTCAGTCCACGGGCGCACGTGGAGGTTTCCTGTCTTAGCACCCCACCTAAATCAGACTTACTGTATTACTATGCTATTGACAGCAGAACTGCCAACTGACTTAGCTTTTTTTCAGATTATCATTAAACGTAAATCAGAGAAGAAACATAACATCAATGAGAACTCCATGCATGAGATCAAATCAGGTAAGTATGTAGTTTTGTTATAATTAGGGTTAATCCTAGTTTACAACATTTTTTAGGGCGCGACGGACCACCGCCGCCGCCACCGCCGCCGTTTTGTTGCGATACGGAACGGAGTGCCACGTTTCGGCGTGCGTCATCAACAATTGGGATTATAATTATCTACATGAAAGATTTCTTTTTTCTCTCTCTATTATTTAACTAAAATGTTTCATGTCATGCGAAAAAACATATCATATAAATACAACAATTATAGACTTCAATGGTTTTTATTCGTTACTAATATACAGGGTGAATTCTTCAACTGGGTGTGGATGGCTATGTCCAAAACTATGAGGAATATCGAAAAACGTTGAAAGAAGTCTCGAGGCCGATTTTGACGAAAACTAAAACTGCATCATTGGATTTTAGAAAAATCAATAATCCTGGCCAGGAATCGAACCCGTTGATTTTGAAAAAAAAATCACACACAATAATTATGTACTAAATTTCAATTATATTCCCAATTGTAGAAAAAAAAAACATTTTGAGAATTTGGTTTTTAGAATTTATGTCACTTATGGAACATGGCCTCTAGCGCCTCGGTTGCCATTTTTCGAATAAGGCCAATAGGATGGCGCTCTGACTCGCCTGGCGAGATGTCGCGACGCGACAGTTAAAAATTAAAACATTTCAGGGTACAAGTCACTCTTGGAACAATTGCTCGAAGTAGGTGAAAAACAAGAATCTTTCACGGATGAAGAGATCAGGGAACATTTGGACACTATAATTGGAGCCGCTTATGATACTTCAACCAGGACTATGACATTTTGCCTGATTTTGATTGGATCTCATCCAGATGTCCAAACAAGATTGTTTAAAGAGTATGTGATTTATTATAATAGTATTTAGAACTAAATTTGAAAGGCCGTGATTGTACAAAGGGGTGATTTTTGAAAAATCAAGACAAAGTTATAAATTCATTTTATTTTATATTTTCAGAGTGCAAGAAGTTTTTGATGATCCAGACAGAGATTTAACCAAACATGACCTGCCAAAGCTGGTGTATTTGGAAGCGGTGCTGAAAGAGACTTTGAGGTTATACCCTCCGGCTCCAAGAGTAGCAAGATACAGTCAAACAGATGTCAAGTTAAGTATGTACAAGTAACACAATGTGTGTGGGGGTCGACGGGCTTAAATAGCATGACACTGTAGAGATGAAAAAAAAAAACAAAGAAAAAAATCTTTACTTTTTTAATGGATTAAATTATTTTGTCTTTAATATAGTAGGTACTAGCTTCTGCCTGCGATTTCACCCGTGTCATGTTAGGCGTTTGGCCCTATAGTGGCCCCGTCACTTTCCTAGTGAGCGCGTGGATCTCTGGATCTCTTTGAAACCACTCGTCGAAGAGGAATCCTACACAAGGAAACCTGAATAATTCCGTCATTCATCCTATTGGTCGTACCGTGATGTTATATAGCCTATAGCCTTCCTCGATAAATGGACTATCCAAAATAACTTTAAATATTTTTTTTTAATTCGAACCAATAGTTCCTGAGATCAGCGCGTTCCAATAAACAAACAAACTCTTATCTGCTCTATAATATTAGAATTTTTTTTTTTTAGGTGGTAAAATCATCAAATGAGGCCACCCGCCCTGGGTGGGGCGGAAGGGACTGTCAGACTCTTACTGACTAAAATCCACCCGTGTTCCTTCGGATGCCCTTTACGTTCCGGAGCCACGGTAGCCTGGGTTAAGAAAAACCCGCGACCCCAGCAGGCATTTGGCCCCATAAGGGGCCCCGTCAGTTTGCTGACTACTCCCCGAATGCACGCGCGAAACACGACACGACGCGCCAACGACCCGGGCTTGGTCCTTGGTCGGACGGCGAGCTACCCATTACTCACCATCGGCAAGCCCGCTCCGCCGCTGTGCCCTCTGCTAATCAGAGGGACACGCGTTGGAGCGTCCACCCGACAGGCTATTCGCATACGGGCAAAGAGACCCCTTAGGCACACAGTGCCTAAGGAAGAGTTTTTGCCCGCATCCCAGGGTGCACCGGCCCGAAAAACTGGTCTTCCCCACGGACGTATCCGAGAGGGAACTCCAGTCCACGGGCGCACGTGGAGGTTCCCTGTCTTAGCACCCCATAATATTAGTACTTACAGAAATTTTAAAACTGGAAGTACATATTAGTTTGCCGTTTCTTTTCAGTCACAGTTATTTTAAAAAGTAATAACATCCATTTCAGAGAACTACACACTGCCAGCTGGTAGTACCATTTTGTTGTCACTGTATGGTATGAACCGCCACCCTGTATGGGGTGCAGACGCGAATGAATTCAAACCGGAGCGATGGCTGGACTCCAACACCTTGCCTGACAACTCGAACGCGTTTGCCACCTTCAGTCTAGGCAAGCGAAACTGCATTGGTATGTATAAATTACCGCTCATAATTGAATATAAGGGTCAGGTCACTAGGCGGCGACCTCTCACGCCCAGTATTCGCCGAGGCCATGCTGCGGAGCGAAATGGAATGGTAAGCAGTCACCCCCTTCCGCGAAGCAGTTATGGTAGCGAAAGAAGGAGGGGTCGGGCACCGTGAGGCGGCCATAGCCACGACTTAGCCGCCACGAGTGACGCCAACGGCATCGGACGTCGCGACGCGATTTCCGCCGGCCACCGTAGACGCGGCCATGCGGACAGCGAATAATGGGAGAATTGCCGTCCGATTATGGACATTGCCCGGGTCAAGGACGCGTCGTGTTTCACGCGCGTCTCAGAGAGCTGTCAGCAATCTGACGGGGCACCATTAGAGGGCCAAAGCCTGCCGGGGTCGTGAGACTGTCTCATCAGGTAAGCTTGACCCTGGAACGTAAAAGGCTATTGAAGGAACACCGTGGATTTTAGTCAGTACGAGTCTGACAGTCCTTCCTACCTCGCCCTGGGTGGGGGGACTCATTCGATGATTGGACAATTGGGCATGGTCCATGATCGGACAGCGAGTCACCCATTGCTCGCCATCCGCACGCCCATTTACATACCTTGACTTAAATTAGATCCCTTTACCTTAGTTGTAAACACAATTCTGATTTTCTACATTCACTAACATGTTCCTGATATTCTATTTCAGGTAAACAATACGGCATGATGGCTATGAAAACTATTTTGGCAAATATTTTTCGGCGATACCACGTGACTGGAGACATCATAAATGTACAATGTAAATGTGATTTAATTCTCAAACCTGTGACTGGACACCAAATTAGTTTAAAATTAAGAAACTAAGTAATGAAAGCGCCTATTAATCACAAAAATAAATATGTCAACGAAACTAACTGCGAACAATATCGAAGCAACAAAATCATGTTTTTTGTTTAAAATTGTAAGGTTATTTATATTTAAAAGAAGAAAGGCTAAAAAAAAGGTATTTAGTATTTAAAAAAAAAAAAAAATTAAAAATCCCCCGACACAAAAACCAAGTTCCCTTTAAAAAGTAATCTACTATATAAAAATAAGTCGGGTTTTCCTTCCTGACGCTATAACTCTAGAACGCACGAACCGATTACCACGGTTTTGCATTCGTTGGAAAGGTCTCGGGCTCAGTGAGGTTTATAGCAAAGAAAATTCAGGAAAAAAAAATTTCTTGTTCTTTTAATCACCAAACGAAATGTTACATAAAACGAAGCCATCTGGTGGCGAAACGGAGTTCGCCGGGTTTGCTAGTAAATAATAAAAACAACTCAATCTTAAAGTACCTAAGTATGTATTAATAATTATAAAAAAAAATACGTCTCGTTGGGGGACCGGAAAAAATCGTAGATAAATAATTTGAAGCGGTCACCTACGCGACTTTTTTTTATAATTATTAATAGCGACTAGTGCGTTTGTAAGTTTTTTCATTAAGAATTTTAAAGCACTACAATTTAATAAAGGTTTGGAGTTGATCTGATGATGGAGCGAAGAGACAGTCGAGGGAACTCCTCAACGATTCACATCACCTATCTTGTGTTTGAGCTTGATTAATTTGTATTTATAAGAACTTTAGACCTAAATGGGTTGTAACTGTCATTAGAGGTCTGAAGATGAAGTCGAAGGACAGTTCAGGGAACTCCACAACGGTTTACAGTAGCTACCTTTTGTTTGAAGTTAATTAATTTATATTGATTAGTACTTTACACCAAGATGGGTTGTAACTGCCATTAGGGGTCTGATGGTGAAGACGAAGAACTATTCAGGGAACTCCTTAACGGTTTGCAGCAGCTACCTTATATTTGGACTTAATATAATAAAATTGATGAGAACTTTGCACCCGTGTGTGTTATTGTTTGTTGCAGAATACCTGCCATGTGGTCCTATAAAAAAGTCGTTTAGTTTCGTTCAGTAGTTTTTATTTTATGAGCATTTTTAGCTTTATTGTGCACGGGCGATGTCATAACCGGTGCTACGGATAATAAAATTCTAGTGTATATGTAAGAAAATTATGTATTTGACAAGAATTTGGGTTGAATATTTAAACTAAAAAACCGGCCAAGTGCGAGTTGGACTCGCCCATGAAGGGTTCCGTAGCAGCAAGCATAGATTAGAGATATAATTATATTGAGATTAGTTAGTAATATACACAAACAATAAAAATAACTTTGTTTTTCATAGTATTTGTATGAATGGCAAAGTTATATTTGCGGTTTTTGAAAATGTACCATATCTCAAAAACTGCTAACTGTATCTCATCCAAACCAATTTTCGTTGGTAGTTTTGGTTGAGGTCTACATAATATATTTTTTTTTAGTTTTATCATTCTCTTATTTTAGAAGTTACGGGGGGGGGACACACTTTTAACCACTTTGGAAGTGTCTCTCGCGCAAACTGTTCAGTTTAGAAAAAAATGATGCTAGTAACTTCAATATAATTTTTAAAGACCTATTCATAGATACCCCACACGTATGGGTTTGGTGAAAAAATTTTTTTTGAGTTTCAATTCTAAGTATGGGGGGCACCCCCAAAATTTGTTTTGTTTTGATTTTTGTGTGAAGATCCTAATGCGGTTCACATAATACATCTTTCTACCAAGTTTCAACAGGATAGCTCTTATACTTTCGACAAAAAGTGGCTGTGACATACACGGACAGACAGACAGACAGACAGACAGACAGACAGACATGACGAATCCATAAGGGTTCCGTTTTTGTCATTTGGCTACGGAACCCTAAAAAGGGTAAAATTTAAAACTTTTTCAAAAAACAATGTAACCGACTTCAAAAACGACCACGAAAAGGGTAAAATAACCTACCAAATAACTTTTCTTTCGGAAGTCGGTGGCAAAAAACTTAATGAAAGGAAAAAGCAAAGCCACCGACTTCCAAAAGAAAAGTTAAAAAGAAAAAGTCGGTTACGTTTCTTTTTGAAAAAGTTTTTTTTCATTATCTATACCGATTACTCCGTGGAAAAAAAAAATGTTTTTTTTTTGTTTGATGCCATTTGGTCCCATAAAATGGAAAGACTTTTTTTTTTCTTTTTTTTAGGGTGGCAAAATCATCAAATGAGTCACCCGCAAAATCCGCGACCCTGGCAGGCATTTGGCCCCATAAGGGGCCTCGTCGGTGACGCATGAAACACGACGCGCCACCGACCCGGGCTTGGTCCTTGGTCGGACGGCGAGCATACCCATTACTCACCGTCCGCAAGCCCGCTCCGCCGCTGTGCCCTCTGCTGTTCAGAGGGACACGCGTTGGAGCAAATGGAAAGACTTGGGGAAGACCTTTGCCCAACAGTGGGACAGTGTAGGCAGATCAAAATAAATAAAAATTAAGCAAGAATGGCTTAGTAGTTATTTTTTATTTTGTTGTTTACTTGGACGATGTTATTACCGTAAGTACGGATTATAAAATTCTAGCATGTAAGAAAATGATGTACTTATATGATAAGAATTTGGTTTGAATAAAGGTATGAACTAAAAAAGGTGAAGTAAAGAACTAAAAAAATATATTTAACCGACTTCAAAAACAACCACAAAATAGTGTAAGATAACTTTTCTTTCAAACTCAAACATTTATTGCATTCAAGTGGTGAACGAAAGAAAAGTTATTTAGCACTATTTTGTGGTTGTTTTTGAAATCGGTATTTTTTTAGAAAATACCATATTTATATATTGTGTGAAATTGTAGTGGGAAATTAAAATATATTTAAGCCTCCTGCAGACACACGCGATTAATCGCGCTGCGACAACGAGCCAAGCTAATTTCCACTCTAAATGTACTGCGAATGGACCGCGACATGTCGCCCCGGGCGATTAATTGCGTGTGTCTGCAGGAGGCTTTATAATAAAATATTTTTTTATTTATAGTCAAACCGTACTACTACAAAAAAAACATCGGTTGAACACTTATCTAAAAGAAGCGTAACTGCAAAACGAGACCGTTGGAAGGAATGGAGGGAGGCCTTTGCCCAGCAGTGGGACAGTACAGGCTAGTAATAATAACTGCAAAACGACCCTCATATCAACATCAAATGCCGTTTTGCAGTTGACAGTTTTTTTAGACAAGTGGATTGTTTAAAAGACGAACAGGTTTTAAAAATATCATACGAGTATTTTCTGTTCACTAATAACAATTTGCCTATGTTCTATGTGTTAAACTAATGTAATGTCCTTCTACTGGCTTCAAAATAACATCATATTCACATACTACTTTGTTGATGTCGCCAGAGACATGATATTGCCGTATAATGTGCGCCAACGCAACTTTCATCATCATGATTCCGTATAATTTACCTGTAAAATACAAAGTATGGGTATTATTTCTCATCATCATCATAATTTTCCTGCCCATAATCCATTTTGTTTGAATTTGGCGCAGTACGTTTTCTTCTTCCATTTTGTCATGGCATCGTTTACTCCTTTTTCTTACATCATTTCTCACATGATGATCCATAAATCGCTTATTTTGGGTTTCCTCCTTTCTCTCCATCCATCAACATTCATATCAATCACTAGACGCGACGCGACGATACTAAAAATGTGTAAATTTTCATGTAGTGATTGAAATTAGACATTGAGTCGCGTTTCAGTGCGTACATTGGCTTTATGTGAGTTCCTCAGTTAACACCGAGACGCGACGCGACGCGACGATACTGAAAATGTGTAAAATTGTAGTGAATGAAATTAGATATTTTTCAGTCATTGGCTTTATGTGAGTTCCTCTTGACGAAAAATATATCTCCAAAAAGACCATGCTTATATTTACCTATGCAGTTCCGTTTCCCAATACCGAAGGCGGCGTTAAGACTTGGGTGATTTGGCAATGCGGCAGAATCCAGCCATCGCTCCGGTCTAAATTGCTCTGCGTCTGTGCCCCACATGGGGTGACGGAGAAGACCATACACCCCTATCACACAAGTACTACCTGCCCGCAACGTGCAGTTCTCTGAAAAGGCACAGAATTTCATAAGTTTCACGCTATAGAGAAAGAGAGCAGTGATGGCGCTGTGGTGTTGGCTCCAATGTACGCGTGGTCGCGGGTAAAAGCCAGCCAGGTGCATTAGGTACTTTATGTAATTAATTCATCACCACTACTCTCAAAACGGTAAATATTAAACATAGTAAGTAAACGGGCTTGTTTCAGTGAGTGAACGAGATGGCGCTAGACGACTTGTATAGCTCTGTCACTTTCACTCGCCAGAATAAGCCTGGTTTTAAGACGTTGTAATACCCCCCCTGTCCTGTGAATGTTCTGGAATCAAAAGTTCGGAGAAATGTGACATCCAACCCGCACTGGGCCCACGTGGTGGGTTACGGTCCACTCCCTCTTAGAGAAAGGAGCCCTGACTCTCAGCATCGGGAAAATTATTGGCTGATAATGCAATGAATGCACAATAAAGAAGGTATGAAGATTAGCTTTGTAACGGTTCATACTCAGGTTAATGTCTTGGTTGATTTTTCTTCCAATAAGTGGAACAACTGAATACATTCTCATCGACTCTTTGATAACCGCCTCCATGTACACGAGTTTTGGTAGATCTTGTTTACTCAGATAATCATCTTCATGCTTTAATACTTCTTTTAACCTGCAATGAATTCAGACATCATAATTCATCTTCATCATCATCTACACAGAATGTTTAGTTTCGCCGTGTTCATCCGCCTGTCCTCAGCTCTGTTCAACTCAAAGAATCTTAGTCACAGAGTAATATTAATATAAAAAAATCTTAGTACTGTAATTTGGCATGAATATAAAAATTTATTTTTAGTGTACCTCCTCATTTCATTCGTATTCCTTTGGCTGGGTGTCATTGGATTGGCCTTTAAAATATTTCGATTAAGTGATCCGATTGTGAAATATTAAGTTTTAAAGTACTAATATTCTAAGACTCAACTTACTCGTTGAAAATTCTTTGCTCTATATCTCGGTCTGACCCTATTACTAGCAAAGCAAATGTCAAAGCTGATGATGTAGTATCGTAAGCAGCGGCCACTAAAGTATCCAGGTGTTCTCTAATGTCAGTGTCTGTAAAAGCACCTTTCTCTTCAGACAGATGTAGCATCTGATCTAAGACTGGTTGGAATTTTCCTGCAAAATAATGTATCCCGCATTGTTTGAGGCGTTCTGTAGTTTTTTAAATTAAATCAAATCATTTATTTCAAGTAGGCCATTTACAGGCACTTTTGAATTGGCAATGACATAGAAAATATAATTAAATATTACAAAATTATGGTGCTACAGTCCCAGTCACAAGACATAATAACTGTGAAAGTACCGTAGATGACCATTTCAAGGAGTAGATCTCTATGGAGAAGAACGGGCAAGAAACTCCATGGATGTACAGTTGGACACTCTTTTTAGATCGCCAAAATTATTAGGTACAAAACCTTTGTTACATCATTCATTTTGAGATGGTACATTAGAGTGAGAACGATGTAGCAAGTTAAAAGTGTCCATAGTGAGATAGAAAAGAAGGTACAGGCATGCAGTATACAAGTATAAGGTGCCTATAGGGGAAAAGTGTATAAGACGGAGACGCGAGGTATAATGGGTACATACACACACTTAAGGCATACACTAACGTAGCACAAGCGCCATCAGCAGGGCTATTGGCTAACTTGATAGTCACTGACCAGCAGTTGTCAACTGAACTTAGATGGCATACACCTCTATATTTTATCGACTGTTATGAGGCTAAGTTGAGGAGTGCCTCAAGAGCGTTAGAATAGTTGATTTTAGGGAACATTTACATTTATCAATTTCATTGCAAATGCAAAAGTCAATACGAAATTTACCTTTTGACAGCTATTTAATGGTCATCAGAGCAAGTGATCATAATTTGAACAGTCAACCTCTGTTTACTGTGTCTGGTGACAAATGACGTCCTGCAGGGCTATTGCTTATCTCTATAAGCAATAGCCCAGCAGGACGTCATTTGCAAGCGGCCATTAACAAATGGAGTCCTGTTGGCCTTGCGCTAGTTTAGTATTGTGTTAAGTTTGCGATACGTGTGTGATTTCCCATCATACGCCGCGTCCCCGTCTTATACACTGTTCCCTTACATGTATGCAATTATACAGTATACATATATACAGTTCAAAGTACGTTTATCTACGAGTATTTTGTTTGTTTACCTGGTATCAAGTCATCATAAATATTTGAAACTTGGTTTTCTTTCAATTCAGATTTTCTTCTATGAATAACCTGAAATTGTGAATATAAAAAACACATTAACAAAAACTATATACCTACCTATCAGTCCATTTGTGAAACAACACGTTTAAAATAAGAATAGGACTGCACTGGTGCCATATTATGACGTCAAATTGAACCAGTTACGAGGTCGGTCAGCAACTATTGCTTGTTGTATTGGCAGGAGACATAAATATAGACAATAAAAATTATAATTACTGGGTCTATGATATCCTTCAGTTTCTTCAGAAGAATAGTTTGTCTGCGCTTCATTGCAGTCAAGTCGAATATGTAGGACCAATGCAACCACACCTTTTGAAATCTATCACAATATAGAGCAAGTAAATCTTCAATTGCTTCTGCATAATCGGTATCAATTGTTGTTTGATGTTTAGTATTCAGCCCTAACGAAGTTCCTGCAAAGGAAATACAATGTTGAAAAATGATGATTGTGGAAGTAGGTACAATAGATATTTCAGCTGGCAATTCATATAAAAAGGGGTTAAGGGGTTTAACAAAATCTAATAAAACTCCAATACTGCACTTACGATTATGCCGATCATAACAACTATACTTTATGAGGTGGTATAATCTTTATTAACGGTCCTTCCATCCTGGAAGGAGCGAATGGGACTATCAGACACTTACAATGATCCTTCGATTGCCCTTGGCGTTCCTGTAATGTGTCGTTTGGCCCTACAAGGCCTATAGGGCCAAACACCTGCTATTATCACGCAGTTTGCTGACAGCTACATGGGGCTAGTGTGTAACCGAGCCCAAGCCCGCAGCCACAGTGACCAGAAATCGCTCCGCTATGCCCTATTCGTCTTCAGCGTGGATGGCGGCTGTGGCGAGAGGTGGAGGATGTCCTCTCACACAGCTTTACTTACGAGTGACAGTTGACAACGTATAGCTTATGAAGAAGTTGCGCACTTCAAACGGTTCTTTTCCCACTTTAGAAGCTAGTCGGGAGACAAGACTTCGAGCTTGCACGTTCATTTCATCGACATAGGTATTCAGCACTTGTTGGTTGAACGATGGATTCAACAGTTTGCGGTGAGATTTCCAAATTGGTCCTGAAAGGAAAAAAAATCATTGGTGCTAGTTGGTTGATTCTGAAGCAATAGAGTATAATTTATAAAAAAATCAATTCTAGCAACGTTGACATTACAATGCTGATAAAGTGGCGATTTTAGACCCGCTTTTGTATTGCAGAATGTTGTGAGAGTTAGGGAGATTCCCCATGACGCGAAGCGACGCAATTCGACCAAATCCAACCAACGAGTGAAAATCATTCTTACCATTACGACATAATGACATAAAATGTGCGATTGTCTACGAGTAGATGAAAAACACGCTCGCCACGACGACATCAAGTCAATCTAATTGCATCATTTTATCGTAGTAGCAAGGACGATCTTCATTTTTAGTTAGTAGAAATTGCAAATCGCACGAGTCACGTCCAGGCGGAAGCTCCCTTAGTGTCAAATCTACAGTTGGTTTGACATTTTTTCACAATTTTAAGTAATTTATATGGACTTGGCATGAGATACGAAAAAAGAATCGAAACACAACAAAACAGGATCCGCTCATTACTTTCCCCTGTGGTCATTATTTTGATAAAAAATACATTTTAAGACGTTCCGATAACGTTCTCTGCCTCCGGCACCATGTCTATTATAACATGAGGTTTCATTAAAATCGATCAATTTATCACAAGCTTTATTCATAAATCTCTTACCGTCAGCTGTGACAAGTCCATTATTAATGTATTCCTTTGCGAAATGGTATAGATATGATTTATCCAAACATGAATTAGCTATTGTTTGGCTGTCATCTGGATCGGTTATAACTGTAATATGAATAATATAAAATCATTTATTGGGAATAAGAAAACTTGTACGCGCCGCCTCTGGGAATAGAACAGTTTGACGTGGCTTTGGCCTTATGTAATTTATATTTAAAGTATAGGTTTCTTCACGATGTTTTCTGCCACCCCGATGTGCTGACATCGGTGGCAGAAAACATCGTGAAGAAACCTAGTCTTTCCAAGTTTATCTTGGAAATCACTGAATTCCCAAGATAAACTTGGAAAGAACAAATTAATTTAAAAAGATACAGCGATTAGAGACAACTGTAGGAGTATTGGATAAATTGCAACCTCACTGAAACACTTTCAAAAAAATTGCACATAGCTGCACATTGCAGCAAATGAGATTGTTCTTTTTGCCTAAAATTGGACCTTACATATAACTAAAGGATACGTCTTGTATAATTATTATTCATGCTTCGGTTTTCGACCGGCTAAAAAGGTGTTCCAAAATAACAACTGAAAAGTATATTTGTATTATGGCGGAATTATTCAATAGCAAGTGCAGGGAACCAGGTATAACTTACGATATATTGATATAAGGCCTAAAGAGACCCTGAAGACACCATCATTTTGAAATTCATTACTCTGAATTCGCCGTATAAAATTCCATAGATCTGAAATGCAAAGATTATATTAATAATTATAAATTGTAGTAACTGGGTATCACTCCCAAAATGTTCAGTTTTTTTTTTATACTATTATGACGACCAACAAGCATAGGGCCCAGCTAATAAATGGTAAGCGTTCACCGTAGCCTATGGACGCCTGCGAGTAATAGGCGACTCGCTGTCCGACAGTGGACCACATGCCCGGGTCGTCGGCGCGTTGTGTTCCACGCGCGCCTCAAAGAGTGTCAGCACGATGACGGGGCCCCCCTTAGAGGGCCAGAGCCTGCCGAGGTCGTGGGACTAACGAATACCGTGACCCCGGAATGTAAAGGGCTATTGAAGGACACCGTGGATTTTAGTCAGTACAAGTCTGACAGTAGGTTAGGAGGTTTGGGAGGACTCATTTGATTTACCACAATAATAAAAAAGAAAAAGCCTATGAACGCCTGCAATATCAGAGGTATCGCTTGCGCGTTGCCCTGACCCTGCAGAAACTTTTTACGCCCTTTTCGAAGAGCTTCCTGTTGTAGCTCATAGGGAAAACATCGAAAGGGAGTTCATACCACAGCCTGATCGCTTTCGAAAGAAAACACCTCTCAAATCGGGATGATCGCGATCATTGGATGAGAGTGAACTCTCCTACGATCTGAGATGATGATAGAAAGTTGCTGTGGGCAACATGTCAAAAAAATCCTCGGAACACAGTCCGTTATACAGGCGGCAGAACACGCACAAAGAGCTGAAATCTCTCCGTAGACTTAACGGTTCTAACAGATAGGTATGCGGTGCTGCGTCTACTGTCTTCATTTGAACACTAGGCGACGAAAGTCTCCAATGCCTTACTACTTTGATATCCTTGGACGCGTGCCTGTGTTCGAACCTCTATGGATTTGTAATGCGATAGCCGCCTGGATACCACTGTCGCACGGTATTGGAGACTTGCGTCGCGGACGTAGGGGCTAATGGCGCAGTTCCACCGGGTGTGACAGACATTTATTCTCACACGTTCTAATAGCCAGGGTTTACACTCTCTTAGCACGAAACCCTTAGTTTCGATCCATATCACTAACGTAGACAAATTTAGTTACAGACACGAACTATAAATTGGGGGCAATTCGATAACGCCGTCCCTACTCCCGAAGTGTTCCAAAAACTCATGAATTGGTTATAATTACTTGTACCGAGCCATACCAATACTTGTTTCATGTGAAATCCTCTGTGTCCCAGCAATTTTGATAACACTGTTAAAAACAGTATTCAAATATATTGCACTCACGTTTCCGATTTCCTAACACCTGAAGTGAATGTCCAATAATTGGTAGTGCCCCAGGTAGCTCAGGGGGCTCATTGGGTTGGTGTCTCCTGGACCACACAGCAAACACTACGCATAATAAAACCACTGATACTACTAGCACAGACATTTTATGAATCTCGCGAGACACGATGATATGAGTGCATATAAATCCTAACCTTGTATTTATGTATTTTTGACCGACGAAAAAATAAAAAGAGAAGGGTCTCAATAGGACATGTCTATTTTATGCATATCTATTACGAATTGAAGTTGGGTTTAACAAGTCTTGATCATCAGAATCTAGTTTTAGTTTATTACTAGTGTTTGCCCGCGGCTTCGCTTGCGTTAATTTAGAATTTGAGAAACAAATACGGATCGTGTAAGTGGCGCCATCTGGAATATGAACGTAATTGTTTTTTTTTTTCACGGCAACAGTTCACTTCTATTTTCGGGATGAAAGATACCCTATATCTATACTCCTGGCAACGTATAATTATGCAAAATTTTGGGAATATCGATTCAGTAGGTAGTTTGCGTCAAAAAGCAAACAAACAAACAAACTTGCATTTATAATATTAGCTTGGATCAATAATGTTATATGTACATAGTTTGCATAGGAAACGTCCTTGTTTGACCGACATTAATTTCAAAGATCCGTGTTTATCTTAAACATTAGACTATCAATTTTATTGATTTACAGTATCGCTGCAATTTGTTAACGAAATTGAACGTACGATAGCATTGCTCTTCCCCCTTTAGCATACCGCGTGATACCTAAAAAATAGCTTATTATTTGACTCGATGAGTAAAACTTGTTGATGGATGGAGAGGACGAGGAAGGCCAAAGAAAAGATGGATGGATTGTCTAAGGAATGATATGAAAGAAAAAGGAGTAAATGATACTGTGACGTCTGATAGGGGAGAATGGAAGAAGAAAACGTGTTGCGCCGACCCCAAATAGAATGGGATAAGGGCAGGAAGAAGAAAAGAAGAGTAAAACTTGTTGTCTTTTAAAACAGAATCCATGCACTGGTTTGAGCACCAATTTAAAACATACATTAAACACAAAATAACAGAAAGATTTGATTGTTTTTGAATCATTACCATTACCTACACCTCGAAACAATTACAGTTCAAAAAAATATCCAACTTACTTCCTACAATTTAAATCAGCGTAGATATAATTATATCCTAGAGAACTATTGAAAAAAATAAGTTTAAAATAAAATTACGAATAATATTGAAATAAAAGTATGCATAAATTTATTATAATTATTTGAAACTCTCAGGATAAATAAAAACAAAAAAAAAAAGAAACGCCAAAAGTGAAAAAGAAAGATTTAAAAAATCTAAAAACCCACGTTTTTAAATGTCCTAAAAATAAGAAAATAACCCTACGGGACTGAGAGAGGGGCCACTCAAAACGTGGGGGCGTATATTATTTAAGGGATTATTTATGGGATATATTTACATGACGTGTATAGATCGTGGGTGTAACTTGCAAAGATACGCCCCCACGTTATGAGTGGCCCCTCTTTCAGCCCCGTAGGGTTATTTTCTTATTTTTAGGACATTTAAAAACGTGGGTTTTTAGATTTTTTAAATCTAACAATTATTTTATTATTTTGATCATTGTTTATCGGGTTTGAAGCTACACTGAAAATTTCAGCCTGTTAGCTTATCGGGAAGTGCCTCAAAGCCTGTCCGCCATCTTGGACGTCCGCCATATTGGATTTAAGTCACATGACTATTTTTTTCGTATTCCTGACAGCAAACCCTTTCATTTGATACCTATATCATGGGGGTGGATTTCAAACAGCCAGTCTACCATCTTGGACGTCCGCCATATTGGATTTAAGTCACGTGACTATTTTTTCGTACTCCTGATAGCAAACCCTTTCATTTGATATCCATATCATAGGGTCGCATTTCAAATAGCCTGTCTGCCATCTTGGACGTCCCCCATATTGGATTTAAGTCACGTGACTATTTTTTTCGTATTTCTGACAGCAAACCCTTTCATTTGATACCCATATCATGGGGGAGGGTTTCAAACAGCCAGTCCACCATCTTGGGGAGGCCGCCATATTGGATTTGTTATGACGTTTCTTAGCTAGTCATGTATTGTCATCATCATCAAAGCGTGTACAAAATTTCAGCTTGCTAGCTTATCGGGAAGTGCCTCAAAATTGAGTTGCAAAAGTCCAACCGGAACGACAAACAAACAAACAAGAAAAGTGAGTGTATAAAAACGTGGGAAAAAAAAAAAATGCAAGATTTGATCCTGAGGCCCACTGCACGAAAGGCAAGCAGGATACTAACCAGACTGGCTGGTACGCTGACAGTAGTTTTGAAATAGCGGTTCTTATACAAATGTCAACAATGACTGAAAATCAACATATATTATAACATTGCTAATCCCCCAAGGGGAATAGCGTAATTTACATACCCTATTAATTGAAGAGCAGTGTAAGGAATATTTGACGAAAAATTGAATAAATATTATCCAGTGGTTAAGCAGCCAACTCAAAACATACATTTAAAAACAACGTACCTAATTCAAAATTGCTTATCTCCCAGTGACAATAGCGTAATAATACATAGCCTATTAACAGAAGCAGGTTATTACGAATATTTGAGGAAAGATTGGAAAGTTTACAGTAGTTTAGGAATTAACGCAAAAGAAAAAACCGTAAAAATTCCGGAAAAATAAAAAAAAAAGTTGATTTGGCATCAGAATCGATCCCTTATCTCGAAAAAAATACAAAAAGAAAAAAATATTCAATGTACAGGAATGACAGCTCTACGATTTTATTATATGTAGGTATAGAAATGTGCCCGCAGCTCCACTCACACATTCATAGGCTTATATTAAAAAAAAATGAAAATCGGTGAACACTCAGAACAATAACTAAAGCAGGTTAACAATTGGCGGAGAAATCGGTGACCAAAATTCAAAAGCTCCAAAATTCAAAAATTCCTCTTTTTTTTACATACGTACAAATCATCCAATGAGTTCTTCCACCCTGGATGGGGCACCCTGGGGGCTCGTGTACCACCCTGGGGGCGTTTTCGTGGCCAGCTGCGCGGCACCAGTCAGCGAACGCCGCCTCTTCGTGTGCAATAGTTAAAAAGTCTAGATTGTAGGTGATTTATATATGTATTCGTTTACTCATAATTATTATAATAATGGTATAAGTACGTATTCTTTGTTATGGGCATAGCCTGAAATAAAGATATAAATAAACTGATGAAACATGTGTGTTCTACGCTTTAATTATCTGTTAGCATAGAGCATACTCCCTCTATACAATCTCAATACTTTTGAACTTAGCTTTGGAACTTCCTCTTGTCAAAATGTCATCTTGGTGAGAACACGTTTTTTCTCTGCTCTTTTTAATATAATCCTATTTTGTATGTGCCTATTAAGTTTTAAGACCAAATATGTTAGTAATGACTCGCTATTCGTGAACTGCTTGATAATCAAGTATAATAAATCTGTAGAAGGGTCAATTCTGTACATTGAAAATATTGAAAAAATAAATAGCGGGGGGTGTTGCTGGATCGATACCAAACCCAAATATGTGATTAAAAAAATTTTTGTCTGTCTGTCTGTCTGTCTGTCTGTCTGTCTGTATGTGCAGGCATCACGTGAAAACTAACGGTTCGATTTCGATGAAACTTGGTATAATTATACCTTATTATCCTGGGCATAAAATAGGATACTTTTTATCCTGGAAAAATACGTAGAAAAAAAATCGGTAACAAACCTTATTATGGAACCACTGGCGACACCTATTATCAAGTAGCAGTATTATCAACATTACGCCACGCCTGCCTCCATTGATTTATAAAAAGGTTCCATCACTCACCACTAGATGGCGTTGTGCCTATGACGCGCATTTCTGAATCGCGGTGTTAAGATTCTCCGAGAGTTAATGACTACCGACTTGCGACTTTATTATTTTTCTGTGTGACTTAACTAGCAGTGCACTTGCGGGCTACGTCCTAATTGGAATAGCTACACAAGACTCGGCTACTAAGTTTTATCATAAAGCTAAACAGTAATTCAAATTTCAATTCTGTTATTTTTGGTTTAGAGGACCAAAAACCCTCCCCCCCCTGTTCTCCCCTGTTCCGATCAGTTATTTGTAAATACAAGGTCGGAATTACTATGAAAAAAATACTTACTACAGAACGCGAGCTCAACAGCAGTAGCTCAATAGATCTCCTTAAGTATTATAGGCTTAGCCGTATTTGGGTCCAATAGATATTTATAAGATGTCATTGTCAGAGTTACTCAAAATGGAGAAATAAACCATCCACGCGAAGACCGACATTCGCGCGGACGGAGTCGCGGGCGGAAGCTAGTCAAGAAATACAGGAATAGTTACCAGAACATTGTTTTAATCTCACCGCATGCCACCTTGCCTGCCAGTAGATTGCACGGCCACCTCTTCAAACTCATGTTATAATAATAAAACGTACTCCACTGTGCGGTGCGGACAACCACTATATTCAGATAGTCCGTACTAACATAAACAAATTAATTCAGACTCGTACTGACTAAAATCCATCGGGTTCCTTCAATAACCTTTACGTTCCAGGGTCATAGAAAGCTGATAAGTACAACCTCACGACCCAAGCTTGTACTCCTGAGGTGTTTCCATTGTCATCAAGTTAATATCATAATCTATAATCTAGTCTAATCTCAGAAAAATCGAAGGCAATCTTCTTTTATAGGCATATACATTATACCGTCTTACTACAAAACAATCCGGAGTCGCGGGACCGTCTTATCAGGTAACCGTGGCCCCGGAACGTTATGGGCTATTGAAAGACACACCGTGGAATAAAGTCAGTACAAGTCTGACAGTCCCTACCGTGCTGCCCAGGGTGGGAGGACTCATGGTACGATTTTGCCACGTAAATTACAATTAAACATCTGTTGAAAACTTGTTTAAAAAAACTGTCAACATCAAAACGACATTTCTTCTGATTTATGGGGGTTGTTGTAAGTTCGCAACCAAAATAATTTAAAAAAAAAACGACGTGTTGCACTCCGGAAGTGCCAGTAGAAGTGAAAACTTTTTTATTACTTACTGTGTTATATTTTAAGCAAAAATCGTATCTATTCTGCCTATAATTTCATATCCCAAAAAGATACCCAGTATTTTCGCATAAGAAATGAACAAATCAAACAACCGCCCTTTTGCCATTTTGTCACTTAGGTGGTTAACTTCAAATCAAAGCCGCCATATTCCGGATTGCGACCCTGCAGTCAACGGGAGCGCACGTTTGTTATGTGAAAAAGGGCCATATTTCAAAATACAACCGTATTATTTTAAAATTACATAAATATCGTAATCTTGCAAAGAAAAGTGCCGTATTTTATGATATCGACGTCCCCGGGGAATAAACCAGTAATCGGAAAAATCAAATTTTACAGGAAAAATGATTTAGTGTTTTTGGGGTATATCTCTTCAACAAAAGGTAATTATGAAAACATTTTTATATGACGTAAAAGCTAATTTTTACCCGAAAAGTTTATAGTATTAAGTATAACTATTTACTATACACATAATTAGTTATTCACCAAAATACATATTACCGAAAATGGTTTACCCCCAAACATGAAGCGCAACAATGATTTGAGGCCCCCAGTTCCCGGTAGCTGCACTATTCCTGGCCATGGTACAGGCCACGGTAACGGTGCGGCGGGGGGTGCTAAAAATCCCCGGGCGACGGCATGGTACCCTAAACGAATTTTTTCCTTGGCGACGTACCACGGACGCTCTCTGCGGTTGGACGAGCACGTTGCCGAATTGGAAGTAGAGTTAAGTACAAATTTTTAATGGGATTATCGGAGATCCGTAGACTGGGGGAAGACACGATAGCCCTCGATATGGCCACTTGCTCTACTTCCGAGAAGGACACCAATAACCCCAAGGTGGCGTCGGGTTTATGGTCCACAAATCACTCAGGAGCAACATTCTAGAATGTGGCAGTGTATCGGCAAGGGTGGCATACCTACCTTATACTGAGGATATCAGAAAGGTACTCCCTAAAGATCAAACAAGTGTATGCTCCAACGTCCGCATACCCTGACGACAAAGTCGAGGCCATGTACGAAGACATAGTGATTCTACACTGTTGTTATGGGTGACTTCAACGCAAAAGTAGGGAGTACAAGAGAGTGGCGAGTCGAGAGTAAATCCATTCGGCTATGGAAGCAAAAATCACAGGCAGCGAATGCTGGTAAACTTCCTCGAGGCCCAGGGACTTTTTCTGATGAACTCTTTTTCCAGAAGAAGCCTCAGAGGAAGTGGACCTGGCGAAGCCCCGATAACGTGACAAGAAACGAGATCGACTTCGTTGTGTCTGATAGGCGCCATATATTCAGAGATGTCTCAGTGATCAACAGGGTCAATATCGGAAGTGATCATCGACTAGTTAAAGGCACTCTAAATATACCTAAATATAAAAATAGAAAGAGTGCGCTTGACAAGGTCAACTGTCAGACCAACGCTGCCTCAGGTCGAAACTGGTCGTGAAAACTTACAGTTGGAACTATAGAACCGATTCGCCATGTTGGAAACCACTGAGGATATAAATGATGCCACCGGAGGCCTGGTACGTGTCATCCGCCAGGTGTGCTTCAAACACTTTCGACCAAAAAGTCAAGGACGCAAGTCGGTACTTACCAGCGAGACTCTGGAATTGATGAGGAAACGACGAGATTATGTAGTTGTCCGAGAGCTGTTCTAATCTCACCAACATCAATGTCGGGAAGCTCGTCTGTGAGATGGCGTGAAAGTCTGGCCCGTGGATCATCCATGGCTTGGGCCTGAGGTGGACAGGTTTTTTGGGCATATAAATCACATAACTGTTACAGTGCGTTACCGAAAATGTCTACCACAAAATTTACGATAGTAAACCTGTAATCGCGTTAACCAGAATTTTTGCTGAAATATTTTACAGTAATATTACTTTACCGAAATGTAGCCACAGAATTTAATTTGTAATAACGTATTTCGTTATTTTTCTAGTAAATAAAAAATGAAAAATTTCCAAAGAACAAACGTGTTATAAGGAAATCAGTTGGAAATTATCGCAGAAAAATTTGAAAAAAATTGCATAAGTGTATCCCGACCCATAGATACCGTAAATGGTATAACAGTAAAAAGTCAGTAATAGTATAGTACAGGTTTATTCCTTGGGGGCGTCGATATGTCCATTTGACTCATTCGTCAACTCGCGCGCAATTAACTCGCTCGCTCGAGCGAGTTGGCACATTCCGATTTTAATTATTTTTGTTGTCATCAACTCGCGACTGAGCGAAAATTTACAGTCGTCTACAAAAGTGTTTTTATAAATTTAATATTTAATTTAATTGAACATACTTCACATGTTTAAGACATGAAACGTATAGAGTAGGCAGAGTAGGTTAACTGAGGGTCAGTAGGTCGTCTTAGAAGTGAAATTCTGCTCGTGGTTCGAATCTTTCTTTCCAAAGAAAAGCTTTTGTTAAGTTACCATTTGGCGAAATACTCAATGATTATGTAAAATATCTACGCTTAAAATATCGATGTTCAAAAATTTAAATATCGATAAAACGTCGAAGATTGAAATGTCGATTGATTAAAATGTCGAATGATTCAAAATATCGAATGACATTATGCCTAAGTTCAAAATATCAACGTTTAATACATCGAAGTTCATATTATCTAAGTTCATAATATCTACGTTAAAAATACCTACTAGTTGAAATATCGGAAAAAAACCGGATAAAAAGTCGGACTCGCTTTTGCATCCTTAGTTAAATTGCTGATGGTCTCCTATTTCTGTTTGCAAGGTCTAAAGTAACCTAACACGAGTCCGAGTCGGGGTGCCCCGAATCCCGAGCTCGCTTCGCTCGCTCTTGCGTCCTTAGTCAAATTGCAGATTACTACCTACCAAGATAGCTGGACGGACTTCGGATGCAAGAGCGAGCGAAGCGAGCTCGGAACTTGGGGCACCCCGACTCGGACAGGTTAGGTTCGAAGAGGATGGCGGGGTCTGAAAGACCCCGTCATCGTTACGTTACTTTATACCTTGCAAACATCGACCTACCTTGATAGGTGGTAATCAGCAATTTGACTAAGGATGTAAGAGCGAGCGAAGCGAGCTCGGGACATGGGGCACCCCGACTCGGACAGGTTAGGTTCGATATTTAGGACATTCGATAATCTGTACTTCGATATTTACCCTTTAATGGGTGAATATTCAAAGTATCCCAAATTCACATGTTCTAGTGCGTAAAAAATTTGAATTTAGGTTTAAACTCAATTCAATAAATTTATGTAATGTAAAGCTGCGATTATTAACAGGTGCTGTCGGTTTTATTTTAATTTCTATATTAATGAAATATAAATTTTAATATTAATGGCCCAAAAACTCATTACAGGGACCTGTTCCATTACTAGATTTGATATATTTATTAGTATTATAGGAAATCTAGTGCGAATAACGTAAAATTGACGAGTGTGTCGAATAACTTAGTCTTTGTTGGTTTCATGATAATAAACTAACCCGTATATTTATAAACTAATTAAAGACTAAAGTGTTGTTACAATTTTGTAACGGCGCAAAACTCATTACCAGAACCATGACGATAAATCGAATTTCACACGACAAAACCGTTTGATCATACCGCCTTTAAGTGAACTGCCGCCCGCCCGCTCTTCATTCGATCGGCAAACGTAACAGTGGAAGGAAATAAGCAAGATTTCGCGCCATAAATTACTATTGATGTGAGCATTGACAGTGTTTGGTCCATTTAATTGTTCATTACCAGTCCGCTTACATCTTGATACGTAAATAAACTTGGTATCTTTTTGTTATATCAATTCATTAAGTTCTGTTTAATTTTCAGTTTTTAATATTTAAATGGCATGTATTGCTTATATACAATTGTAAAATTACCTAAAAGTGCATAATTTTCATAACCGTGTCCTTCATTACCGTCGTTTACCGTAACCTTTTTGGGGTCACGGTAATGAATGAAATATACGGTAATGACTTTGCTTCAATTTAATATTTTTTATATGCATTGTTTTCAGGTGGTTAAGAAATTAATATTAATATTATTGCTAAATAATATACCTACTTGATATTTCACTTAAAAATAGCACGTCCTAAAGAGGAAATGTTAGCCAGAAGACGAATCGCTAAGCATAAACGCTACGCTGCTTTAAATAAAAAAACGAAGAGTTATATCACTTAAAAAAAGAAAAAGGAAGATACTTGAAGAATTTTCTCTACAAGTATCTTCCTTTTTCTTTATCTTTTTCTGATTCAAACAAAATTGTTAGTATTAAAGATTTAACACCACGGCTATGAGAAAGCCTTTCATTCGGTGGAGACATAGGCAATGCTTGAATTTCTCCAACTATTGACTATCTGTACATCGAAATGCTTAGATGCTTGTACAATAATGCCAATTTGCGGTCCGAGTACAGGAGCAAAGCTCGAAGGAGATTCCTTTGAAAAGAGGTGTAAGACAGGGGCATGTGATATCTTCGAAACTGTTTACTGTCACTTTAGAAAACGCCTTCAAGCTCTTGGAATGGCATGGACTCAGCATCAATATTAATGGCGAGTACATCACCCCACCTTCGATTTACCGACGATATTGTTGTTATGGCAAAATCAATGGAAGATCTCAGCACGATTCTGGGTGACCTCAATCGAGTTTCAAAACAGGTGGGTCTTAAAATAAACATGGACAAGCCAAAGATAATGTGCAATGGCCATGTTGTGCCCACCCCATTGTCAGTTGGGAAAACGGTTCTAAGAAGTTCTTGACTCGTATGTCTATCTAGAACAAACCGTCGCACTAGGTAGATCCAACTTCAAGAAAGAGGTCAACCGCCGAATCCAACTCGGCTGGGGAGCGTCCGGGCAACTGCGTAACGTTTTCTTGTCCAGAATACTTCAGTGCCTCAAGTCGACAGTTTTCGACCAATGTGTATTACCAGTGATGACTTATGGCGCCGAAACGTGGTCTTTTACTATAGGCCTCATTAGTAAGCTCAAGATAGCTCAACGAGCTATGGAGAGGGCTATGCTCGGAGTCTCTCTGCATGATCCAGTCAGAAATGAGGAGATTCGTAGACGAACCAAAATTGCCGACATAGCCCAACGAATTAGTAATTTGAAATGGCAGTGGGTAGGCCATATAGCACTCAGAACTGATGGCCGTAAGGTTCCCGAATGGAGACCACGCACTGGCAAGCGCAGCGTAGGACGTCCACCCACAAGGTGGGCAGACGATCTTATGAAGACCTCAGGATCACGCTGGATGCAAGCCGCTTCCAACCGGTCCTATTGGTAGTCAATAGCGGAGGCCTATGTTCAGCAGTGGACGTCTTACGGCTGATATGATTATGATTCATTTTTTGCAAATTTTATTTGTGTCGAACAAGGTTAAAATAAATAAAATGTGCAAAAAAAACATAAATTCAAATACGAAATTGTAAAGCTGATTGTTACCAAAACCATTAATTTATGAAAGAACTATGATATCTATAGTACCTTTGTTTTTTTTTTACATCCACATATTTTTGTATCATTACCATGTCTTTAAATTTCATTACCGTATACCTAAAAATTCATTACCGTGGATAGGGTTCATTACCGTAACATGGAACATATTTTAAATGGCCATAACTCTGTCAATGTTTCAAATATATGCGTGCCTTTCACACATCTGATAAATAAAATAATGCTAAATACAGTAAAGCAACCAAATTCTGAAAAAAATTAAATTATAAATTTTGTACAAAAACTGCGCAAATAATGTCGAAACCGAAGAAACACCCTAATGTGGGTATTACTCCGAAAAGAAGGAAGTTTAGCATAGCGGTTATACCTTCAACAAAGACCAAATTTGCATGTAATCAATACTAAAAAAAACGATCAGCTCAATTGTATAATAGAATAAATAAAAAGATTAATATACACTCGAAAAATAAATATGATTGTAAAGAAACACTAGTTAAGTGGATAAAACCTCTTACGTATGAGGACACAGAAGCATTGTTATAACACGGAATTATTCACACACACACATTGTTAGACTAAGTATTCTAAACATTTAAATTTTAAATAATATATTGTGTTAATTATCACGCTATACAAAATAGGGAGGGGCGGAGTCTTCTACTACAGGCATTATTTGCCTAAAAGAAGATTTCGAACACAAGAATTGTAAACGAATTATTTGACACAATAAATTTAATTTATTATTATAATTTATTATTATTATATATTTAGGACATTCGACAATCTATACTTTGATATTTAGGACATTCGATAATCTGTATTTCGATATTTAGATCTTTCGATGTAACTTTTTTTTTTTTTGTGTAAGCCGCAAGATGATACTCCCTATTCTGGACGAAATCCTTCCCATCATTTTCCACATCCTTAATTATTCCGTGTCCTCTGGCGTTTTCCCTTCTTCTTGGAAAGAAGCTCAAATTATCCCGCTTCCAAAAAAGCGTAATCCTGTTTCTTTTTCTGAATTCCGTCCTATATCCATTTTACCGTTCCTTTCCAAAGTCCTAGAGCGCCTTATCCATAATCAGCTCAGTGCTTTCCTGTGTAAAAATCGACTCCTTAATCTTAACCAATCTGGATTTCGTCCAGGACATAGCACTACCACAGCTTTAATTAATATCACAGACGACATTAGATCGGGTATGGACATCGGGCATCTGACGATCCTTTCTTTATTAGATTTCAGCAATGCTTTTAACACCGTCGATTTTGATGTCCTGCTCGGTATACTCGGCTCTCTTAACATATCTCCAACAGTAATTGATTGGTTTCGAAGTTACCTGTGTGGCCGCCGACAACGTATTTGTATCGAAGGTGTGTCATCTTCGTGGTGCAATACTTCTGCCGGCGTACCACAGGGGGGCGTTCTATCTCCTCTTCTTTTCGCGATATTTATCAATTCCATTTCTAATGAACTTCTCTCATCCTACCACCTTTATGCTGACGATCTACAAATTTATTCGCAAGCTCCCTTAGATAAATTGTCTGAGGCGGTGCATGTGGTAAATGCAGACTTAGCACGTATTTCAGATTGGAGTTCGGCTCACGGTTTGAAAGTTAATCCTGCGAAGACTCAAGTCATTGTTGTCGGCAGCTCCAGGCTGCGTTCAAAAATTGACTGGACGAAGATTCCTCAGATTGTTTTCGATGGAGCTACAATTCCCTACAGCGACTCGGTAAAAGACCTGGGTATTTACATCGACAAAGAATTGTCCTGGGGTCCACAGTTGCAGGAAGTGAGCCGCAAATTATTTGCATCTGCAGGGTCTTTACGCAGGTTACGTAATTTTCTGCCAACTGCCACTAAAACTGCGCTCGTACAATCCCTCCTTCTCCCAATCCTTGATTATGCCGATTCCAGTTATCCAGATCTCACTGAAGTGCAGCTGGATAAGCTTGAGCGCCTTCAAAATTTTTGTATTAGATTCATATTTGGTTTGCGCAAATATGATCATGTTTCAGAGTTTCGCATTAAGCTCAAGTGGCTACCCATCCGCCTTCGCCGGAATGCACATATTTTAACATTACTTTATAGTATTCTCTTCAATCCCACTACCCCTTTTTATCTCAAAGAACGTTTTAAGTTTCTTCATGACACACATATTAGACACTTAAGATCATCGGAAAATTTGAGTCTGGTGATGCCTGTTCATTCTACCAATTTTTATGATAAATCTTTTACCGTCCAAGCTATCCGTTTGTGGAATGCATTGCCCGTATCAGTGAGACAAGCTCAGTCACTAGTTACCTTTAAAAACCTAGTTGCAAAACATTTTCTCTCTCTGTAATTTTAATAATTGTTCCTGTCAATGATATAATTTCTGTCAATAATTGTTTCTATCATCATCAATCTGTCTTCTCTTTTATACCATTTTTATTATTGGAAAACACGTAATATATTATATATATATAGCCTTTGTAACCATATAATTTGAAATATTGTAAAACCGTTTTTTGTAACAATTTTGGTGTACAATAAAGTGTATTCTATCTATCTATCTATCTATCTATCTATCTATCTTTTGTAGATATTTAGATTTTAGATATACTGGACGTAGATCATTTATTTTAACCATTCGATATTATAAACTTTCGATATTTTAATTTTCGATTTAATGGTCGTTAGGTGCGTCCCCACTGAGCGCGCAGCCTCGCGAGGCATTTTCCGCGCGAAGCAGCTCAGTTGGTGTGGACGTGTCTCGGGCGAGGCAAGTGACAGCGCTGCTGCGGTCGAGCGACCGAGCGCCCGAGCCATCCAGAGTCGGCTTTTGTTTTGCTCAAGTATTTTGTTTCGTGCTTCAGTCGAAAAACAATAGACGCGTCCACACAGAGTGAGCAGCCTCGCTTGTAAGTTTCCTCGCGCAGCAAATTCCTCGCGAGGCTGCGCGCTCTGTGTGGACGCACCTGTTCGATATTTTCATTTTAGATGTTTTGAACATCGATATTTTAGGCGTAGATATTTTAATCTTCGATATTCAAATATGTACCCTAATAATTAGCCAAATGATATACTCGTATTTTTTTGATATTGTTGATTTTACTTTGTTATATTGGTTTAGTTTTAGTCATGTTACATACTAGGTTATAAACTGCTATTGATATTTGCTAGGTTTTGCAAATATTCCTGTAACTACAACTCGCTCCTTAAATTCGTCTCCGTCTGAAGCCGAAAACTTTTTGCATCGTAGTGTGCCCAAATGCAGTAACATATTTAACTTCGATCACATATCACCGCGTGAGGTAATTGATGTTTTCAATACCCTTAAATCTAAAAATACTGGTGATTTTTGGGGCATTTCAGTTAAACTCCTAAGTAACATAATCGAAATTGTAGCTCCTTATCTTGCAATTACTTTTAATAAATGTGTTGATCAGGGTACTTTTCCCGACCTCATGAAGAACAGTAAAGTCATACCATTATTTAAATCAGGCAATAAAAATGATATTGGTAATTTCAGACCAATATCCATCTTACCTGCTTTTAGTAAAATATTTGAAAAAATAATACTCAAACAGTTGCTTAGACATTTTAATGTAAATAACCTCCTGCACAGTGAACAATATGGTTTTACGAAAGGTCGTTCAACTACTGATGCAGGTGTTGCTCTGCTCAAGCACATATATAAGGCGTGGGAGAGCTGTAAAAATGCAATTGGGGTTTTCTGTGATTTATCTAAAGCCTTTGACTGCGTACACCATGGCACACTATTGCGAAAATTGCGTCATTATGGAGTCCAAAATGAAGCTCTAAATGTAATAGATTCATACTTACAAAATAGACTCCAATGTGTAGATATAAATGGTTCCAAATCTTACGGTCAACATGTTCAGCTAGGCGTGCCTCAAGGCTCTATTCTGGGTCCGTTTTTATTTTTGGTATATATCAATGACTTGCCATATCTTTTAAAGGGTGTTTGTGATGTTGTATTATTTGCAGATGATACTTCTCTTATATTTAAAGTAGATAGAAATAGACAAGATTTTGACGATGTAAATACAGCATTAATATTGGTCACGGATTGGTTTACAGCTAACAATCTGGTTCTTAACGCCAAAAAAACTAAATGTATAAAGTTCGCCTTGCCAAATGTTAGAAATTTAGGACCTAACATTCTCCTAAGTAATGAACAGCTTGAAACTGTTGATTCAGCGGTGTTTCTGGGTATTCAAGTCGATTCGAAAATTCAATGGGGTCCGCATATAACACGCTTGGCGGGAAGGCTCAGCTCGGCCGCCTATGCTGTCCGAAAAGTAAGACAATTCACGGACGTTGATACAGCTCGACTAGTTTATTTTAGTTATTTTCACAGCGTTATGTCCTACGGAATTTTATTGTGGGGAAAAGCCGCTGACATTCAAAATATATTTGTTTTGCAAAAACGAGCTGTTCGGGCAATTTACCAGCTGGGTTCTAGGGTTTCTCTAAGAGATTTGTTTAAAGAGATTGGCATCCTTACGGTGGCATCTCAATTCGTCTTTGCCAACATTATGTATATTAGGCAGAATTTACATCTGTATACTAAAAACAGTGATATTCACAATTTTAATACTAGAAATAAGCACCATCTACGTGTTCCCTTTCACCGGCTTCATAAAGTTCATAGCTCATTTGTAGGGCTCGGTATAGTTTTTTATAATAAACTGCCTTCATCTTTGTTAGACTTACCTTTTAATGCCTTTAAATCTAAAATCAAATCCATCCTTTGTTCTAAGGCATATTATTCGATAAATGACTACCTTGACGATAAGAGCAGTTGGTCGCTCGATTGAAATAATGACTGCGTTCATGCTCTTTCTCCAGATTAATTTATTTTCCGACAGGTTATATGAATTCATATAATTGTATATTTTTTTTTACTTTTGACTTAGTTAAGTCATTTTAGTTTTATTTTATGTATATTTTGTTTTTTTTTATGTCTGTGTTTGTTTTATATTAATCTTCATTTTCTATATTTTTTTTTTAAACAGTTTTAGTTTATCTTTTTGTGCCTTCTAGTCACGGTTGGGATGTAATTTCGAATTGATGTATGATGTGAATGTTCTATTAAATTGTATAAAATCTTGGTTCTTCTAACCGTACAGACAGATGTGTTGCTGGGGAGTTTGTTCCGCCACTTCTTCTTCCCAGCCAAAACACTAGGAAGTGTCGAAGGGGGGGCGCTTTGGGGGACTGTCTTATGTAAAAAAAAATGACCTTCAAAAAGTGCTGATAAATCAGCCTAATTTGAATAAATGACTTTTGATTTTGATTTTGATTTTGAAAACCAAAATCTTGAGGAAAAAAAATCTTTAAAAAATGTTATATTGTTGATAATCTTCAAAATGTAGGTAACATAAATATGAGCAGTTTTTTATATTTGGCATGAGTTGTAAATTATAAATACATAATACAGGGTGTCCAGTAATGAATGGATAACCTTAGAATGGGTCATAGTAGAACTAAAGGCGATTCAGAAAAAAAAATACAAAAAAAATCAATACCGAGCATTTCCTAAGATAAGTCACTTTTAAAAATATTGATAATTTTTGGTACCCTACTTTACATTCTTGCACACCACGACCACAAATTGATGAATTCCATCATTTTTTTTATTGATAAAATAATCTACATTAACTGAGCTAATAGATGAGCAGTAAATAGTAACACTATTTACTGCTCATCTATTATTACATAATAATGAATAATTGCTATTTATGTTTGAAAGGAGAGAAATTGGCTCACCTAACCTAACCTGGGTGAAGGTGGGTGAAGGTATCCAACAGATTTGAAATAGGTGTCATTCGAAGCGTCTAGAAGATGAGACTTTTTTTTTCTTCGGTGAAATTCTTAAAATGTGTGGGGTTTACCTGGACTACCTGAATATTTCAAACTTTTCTCAGCAGCAATTTTCTCTCCTTTCAAACTCAATTAGCAACAATTCGTTATTACCATTAGGTACAATGATAAGTAATACCTTTTTGAAATCTAAATTAATATTAATAATTTATTTAATGACAACAAAGGTCCAATGGTTAGTAGTAACTTATCTACTAAGGGTTAGTAACACTTAACCCGCAAGCACTCGCGCTATGAGCATTTCCCTCACGGTAAATTTAAAAAGCGTATTATTTTGTCAAAAATGTGAATAAGTACCTCATTCGCGCTATAGCTGACTTTTAGTCCTCTCTCGTCCCCTACATACCGGTTCCATGTGCTCAGTATTTCTCTGTTAGTAGAGGGAGAGGATTTGTTCAGCAGGGTCGCGTCCCGCGGCGTTTTGCTCATCGCGCGAGTATCAGCGTAAGTATTTTTAATAGCTTTTTTTTTACTTAGAATTATAATAAATATAATCATTTATTGCTATTTTTATGTTAAAAATATTCCGATATGATTACCTAATAATGAAACAATATATAAGCAATAAATTAATTTACTTTAGTATATTTACAGATGGATAGTCAACAGGAACACGTTTTGGTGAAAAAAATATCACCCGGATACAATATTTGAAATAATTAGCTCTACATTTAACACAACCCCAAATACAACGAAGATCTACCATGCACAACCTTTGACATATTCTTCAGCAACTTTTCCTTTGAACCTTGGGTTTCTGGGACTGAGAAAACCAATGGAATTTGCGCGATTTGTCGTAAAATCGTAAATAAAAAAAAACATGTTTTCATGCATTTTTTTTCGTGTTCGGAACATGTTTTTATTATATGTAATATATGCAAAGCTCATACATATGATGTGGATAAAGACCGTGACATTTTGATATGGTTTTTTTATTTAAGTTAATTATTATCAATTTATACTAAAAGTAGATGCAAAATCAGTAATTTAGTTATCATGTCTTTGTTACTAAAAATTGAAAGTATAACAAACATTATTTTACTATAAAAAAACATTGGATTTGATTAAATTATGATTGTTTTAATATATTTTAGTCATAAAAAATGTCATGTCATATGTCTTATACTACAATTTGACTGCTTATAAAGTGTGAGCAAAATGCTCTATGCGCGAGTGTCTATGTAACTTTCGAAGGCGCGAGTGCTGCCGGGTTAAAAACTATTAATTACTGCCGCACAAGCAATGCTAACCAGTGCCTAAGCACCGGCGCATCGTACTTGCCGGCCATGGTTTGTAGGATGCTGTTAGCGCTGGTCCTAGTTCTACCTAGCAACGAGGCTGCCTTCTTTCTCATGATGGCATAAAAGTCATCAACCCGCGCCCAAGCGAACATGCCCGACGCACTGCAGTACCTAGGTAACCCTAACAACACCCGAAAGCCATTATTATATTGCACCCGCAGGGCGTCTATAGCCTTCCGCGTACAGCTAACCCACAGACCGCCCGTGTAGAACGATTGACAAAAAGCTTTGAACAAAGTGATTTTGACCTCATTACTACAACGAGCAAATCTGTGAGCCAACATGTTGCATCTAACTGCTAGCGCCCTGCGTTCGCGGTCAATGTCTACTTGATCTTTGAGGTCTACAGTCAAATAATGGCCTAGGTATTTAAATTGGGTAACCCTACTTAGAGGGTTCCCATTCAAACAAATTATGGGCTCATACCGCACCGCTTTCCCGGGGACCTCAAAGATCAAGTACTCACTCTTTTTCACATTGTACTGCAAACCGTGAGTCGCAGCATACCTCTCGCAAACACGTAACATCTCTCTGATTGAGCCAGCCGTTGGGCCCAGCAGCACCATGTCATCGGCGTAACTAATATTATTAACACTACTGCCATCTATCTTGCAGCCGACTGGTTTGCTACTAAGCTCAACGATCAACTCGTTCACGTACAGGTTGAAGAGCTTAGGTGAGGTTAAACCCCCCTGCCTAACTCCACACTCCAACCTGTACGGTTCAGAGAGAGTACTACCCCAACGAACCTGATTACATTGGTTCGAGTACCAGTATTGAAACAGGCCCGTCAACTCCGGTGGTACGCCCGCTTCCCTGACCTTCTCCCAAAGGACATCATACGACACCAGGTCGAAGGCCTTCGAGAGATCAAGGAAGCAAGCATATACCGGAGTATTTCTATCCTTATAGTATTGGACGGTCTGCTTTAGACATAGAATAGCACTCTCTGTGGAAAGTCCAGGCCGAAATCCGAACTGAGCGTCATGCAATTAAGTGCATATTATTTTAAAATTATTGGTCACCTGTGTTGCCATACGTTTTTTTCATGCTATGGTTGCTTAAACTTTGTCTCAATGAAAATTTTTCTCAATTTTTTCACTAAAGTACTAATTCGAGTTCATTTTTTAAAAAGCTATTTAGTAGCAGTGTTACTATTTACTGCTCATCTATTAGCTCAGTTAATGTAGATTATTTTATCAATAAAAAAATGATGGAATTCATCAATTTGTGGTCGTGGTGTGCAAGAATGTAAAGTAGGGTACCAAAAATTATCAATATTTTTAAAAGTGACATATCTTAGGAAATACTCGGTATTGATTTTTTTTAGTATTTTTTTCTGAATCGCCTTTCGTTCTACTATGACCCATTCCAAGGTTATCCATTCATTACTGGACACCCTGTATATCTATTCATCATCATCATCATCATATCAGCCGTAAGACTTCCACTGCTGATCATAGGCCTCCCCTTTAGACTTCCAATAGGACCGGTTGTAAGCGGCCTGCATCCAACGTGATCCTGTGGCCTTCATAAGATCGTCTGCCCACCTAGTGGGTGGACATTCTACGCTGCGCTTGCCGGTGCGTGGTCTCCATTCGAGAACCTTACGTCCCCATCGGCCATCAGTTCTGCGTGATATATGGCCTGCCCACTGCCATTTCAACTTGCTAATTCGTTGGGCTATGTCGGTAACTTTGGTTCGTCTACGAATCTCCTCATTTCTGAGTCGATCGCGCAGAGAGACTCCAATCATAGCCCTCTCCATAGCTCGTTGAACTATACTAATGAGGCCTACAGTGAAGGACCACGTTTAATATATCTATTAAAAAACTACATTTCTTTTATTTCAAATTCAAATCGTACAACGCCTTATACTTACAAAGTAGGTTTCTATATTGAATTTATTTTAACACTTTTATATGTAGATGACTGTACCATTTTTCGCTCTAGTCGCCAGTTGACGACAGCAAAAATAATTAAAATCGGAATGGGCCAACTCGCTCGAGCGAGCGAGTTAATTGCGCGCGAGTTGACGAATAAGTCGTCCATTTTGAAACGTGCGCGTTCCTAAGAAAAAGGGTCTTAACAGACGGACAGACGGAAAACAAAGTAATCCTGTAAAGATTGCGTTTTTCTTTTGAGGTACAGAAGTCTAAAAAAACCATAACATTCCAAAACTATTTGAGGGTATTGGAATTCCCTATGATACATTGATATCCAAACTACGCTAACCACAATTGCAAAGAAAAAAGAAGAACACCACAGAACGAGTTTAAAACTTGTTAGACATCTACCTGTTGACTACAATTTACCTATACCTACCTATGTTTTTTGTAGTAATATTTTGAAGGATATTCATACAATGACAATGTTTATTTGTCTATTTAGTTAATTACACGAAAACCAATTATATTATACGCCGAAAGAGGCAAACACGTTGTTTATGTAAAAAGTTTCCATCACACATGCTGTTTAAACTTTTATCTTTATGTTTTTGAAATATCGTGTGGATTTATGAGGTTTTAAATTAAAATAACTTTTCATAAGTACACCGCGTGAGACAATTTTATTTTATTGACATTTGACAGTTCTACAAAACCATAGATTACAGACATAGACCCTAGTTCCATAGATTGTCACATATCACCCTTGAGATATTTATATTATTACTAGCTGACCCGGCAAATGTTGTTTTGCCATATAAATAATTTAAAAAAAATTTTGGTGTGGACTACCCCTAACATTTAGGGGGATGAAAAATAGATGTTGGCCGATTCTCATAGATACCGGATAAGCACAAAAAATTTCATCAAAATCGGTCAAGCCGTTTCGGAGGAGTATGGCAACGAAAACTGTGACACGAGAATTTTATATATTAGATTTCATGTTTTTATTAAATCTAACTCTATACAAAGAAGCCAAACCAGGGAATGCAAAATCTATCAAAAAAATAAAATTGGTCATTAGTGATTTTTTCTGATAAAGAACCTATCTAAATACTGAAGCGACACTCAGATGATAAGGGGAAAAAGGGAACTAATATTTATGGTGCTGTTCACACGTTCCATGCCCTTATGAGAAGGCGTAAATTTTTTTACATATGTATCAAGTTCCTTATGAATACGTCTTATCAGTTTTTCTGTCTGTCTGGCCGTCTGATCGCAGTCATGAATACAATCGTTGATCAAACGGAAATACCCTTTTTGGTTTTCCCGCAAGTAGTTGTTTTTTTTTTACGTCGTAATATCATCAAATGAGTCCCACCCAGGGCAGGTCGGGAGCTCAGAACAATAACTGTCGGGAGGCTGTGACTGTCAGACTTACTTGACGTTTTGATGGCAATTTTGCACCTAATATTTAGTGTTTCATGTCACCAACTTGGTAAGTTTCGTAATTAAACGGTTATTAACTAACTTCAAGAAGGAGGAGGTTCTCATTCCGACGGTTTTCTTGTTGTGCGTATGTACTTACAGCAATTACTCCGAGATTTCTGGTCCGATTTTTATGATTCTTTTTAGGGTTCCGTAGCCAAATGGCAAAAACGGAACCCTTATAGATTCGTCATGTCTGTCTGTCTGTCTGTCTGTCCGTCCGTATGTCACAGCCACTTTTTGTCGAAAGTATAAAAGCTATCCTGTTGAAACGTGGTGGGTAGATGTATTATGTGAACGGCATTAGGATTTTCACACAAAAATAAAAACAAAACAAATTTTGGGGTTGCAAAAAAAATGTTGAGTTTTAATTCTAAGTATGGGGACTTAGAATTAAAACTCAACATTTTTTTTCACCAAACCCATACGTGTGGGGTATCTATCTCTTTAAAAATGATATTGAGGTTACTAATATCATTTTTTTCTAAAGTGAACAGTTTGCACGAGAGACACTTCCAAAGTAGTAAAATGTGTCCCCCCCCCCCCTGTAACTTCTAAAATAAGAGAATGATAAAACTAAAAAAAATATATAACGTAGACCTCAACAAAAACTTCCAACGAAAATTGTTTTGGATGAGATACAGTTAGCAGTTTTTGAGATATAGTACATTTTCAAAAACCGCAAATAGTTAACCGTAAATAGTTATTTTTATTGTTTGTGTATATTACTTACGAATCTTAATATAATTATATCCCTAATCTATGCTTGCTACTACGGAACCCTTCATGGGCAAGTCCAACTCGCACTTGGCCGGTTTTTTTTGTTCGATGCAGCATATGCCATTTGGTCCCATAAAGTTTCATTCAGTTTGGTTCAGTATTTTTGTTTTATGAGCATTTTTCGCTTATTATAAAAGCGATTCATAACAAATATTAGCAATAAAATTGATGGCGGTGAAATAAACGCTACAATACAATACCTGACTAAATGTGAGGCACATACAACTGTATGAAGATGATTCAGGTACAAGTTACCGGTCATAGTATGAGATTTTTTGGTTCATCATTTTCATCATCAGCCTATAATGTTCCCACTGATTTTTTTATGATTTTTTTATTCATTTATGAATCGGTCCCAGTCGACGGAATACAAATATTAAAATTAAATGCATCCGGCAACTGGGACCGCGGTGTCAGTTTATTGCGGTCCCAGTCGCCGGATGCCTCATTTTTATGACGGATATTTTTATGATTGCCGAAGTCTCCCGAACTGAAACGAAGTTAGACGATGCGTGGTGTAAGGTATTTTCGTTAGGTTTTTGGAAATTTTTTGATTCGGTGCCGCGCCGCGCCGTGCTCAGAGCTCGCAATAAAAGCTATAGCTTAATAAAATAATACGTACATACAATATATAAAATAATACATACATACCTATAGGTCATGATGACAGGAAATGCTCCCTAATTTTTCTCTTGAAAATTTCCAACGACGGGCTATCACGTGAGCGTGGAACGTAAAACAGAAACACACTTGGTAGAAATCACAGTTAATAGAAATCTCTATTCCTAGACAGCACGTTTCGCCGAAAACTTTTTTGATAGAAGACATTGTTGGTAGATAACTCGGTCCATAGAAAACACTGTTGACAGAGATCTCCGTTCATAGATAGCACTTCTTGCCGTAAACTTCTTTCATAGAAATCGCTGTTTCCAGATATCTTGGTTCACAGAAAGCATTTTTGAAGAAGAAACTATGCCCGAGCGCATACACACTTTACAAAACAAGGTTTACTTTCGGTTGAAAAAAAAAATTACAGATTTTGCTTGCAGAGCTTCCAACCTACGACGCTATGTTACACGCTTAACTCTTCTTAATTTTCCTGTCAATTTGTTGAAAATATAATTTTGGTTTGGTAAAGATATTTAATTTACTACACTACACTTCACTTATTACTGCTTTCGTATTTTACAATATATTACGACTCTGGGTTCAGTTAAAATATTCAGTCATAATTTGTAAATCACCGCAACGATCACAACAAAGGAACGGATTGTTATTATGTCACCTTGTGTCATCCGCACCGTCCTACGACGCAATCAATGTCAATAAAATTATCAATTTTTGGAAACCGTTTTAATGTGGTAGATCTAAATGTGCTGCATATTACAAATTAGCAAACGTTTCCTACGCAATTAGTTTTGTCTTTTTTATTATCGAGAAGCTTAAAGAAAATATTTTTTTTTTAAAATGAGTTCCTGCAAGTTAGTAGAATCAAAACGTGGAGCAAGCGTTCTTATAGTAGATGGCTATTCATATCACGTAAACAAAAAAGTAAATGATACATTTTACTGGAGGTGCACACGGAGTAGTGCTAAAGGTTGTGGTGCTACCGTAAAAACTTTACTTATCGGTAATGAACATTCAATCATCCATCAAAAAAACGCACATGGCCATTTGCCAGAGCCAGAGAAGCGAATACAAATGGAATATCAATCAAAAATAAGGAATATAGCAAAAAAATCTATGGATTCTCCAGCGCAAATTGTAAACCGCTGTCTCCAGGATGTTCCTACTACGAGTGCTACCCACTTGCCTAACAAAGCGGCTGCCCGAATGATTGTGCACCGCATTAGGAATAAAGGCCAACCTAAAATCCCTAATACGACAAATTTCGACATACCGGACTATCTGTCGAAAATTGGAGGAGAGCAATTTTTAATTGGACAATATATTACAGAAAATGAGAGTGTGATCGTATTTTGCACAAGAAGTAATTTTAAACGACTTATCAATACAAAATGTTGGGTAATGGATGGCACGTTCGCTACATGTCCAGCGCCATTCACCCAAATATACACGATACATGCTTCAATAGGTACAGAAAGCGGCACAAAGAAGTTTCTACCACTAGTGTTTGCATTATTATCACATAAGACGGAAAAATGTTATACAATTTTGTTGGAAATATTGAAAAGATATGCTTTTAATACATTTCAGAGTAATCTGTCTCCTCAAAACATTTTAACCGATTTTGAAATAGCGGCTATCACTGCCGTTAAGCAGCAATTTCCAGAGTGTGTTCAACGACTGTGTTTATTTCATCTTACGCAGAGCATTTGGCGGCACGTACAGAGCGAGGGTTTGGCTAAGAAGTACGGTAATGATTTTTCTTTTGCGCATAAAATTAGGTATTTATTTGCATTGGCATTCCTAGATCCTGACGAGATACCTGAAGCTTTTCAGCTCGTTAAAGATGTAATATTACCAGAGGAAGCCGCAGGACTAGCGAAGTGGTTCGATAAATTTTATGTCTCTGGGGCGAAAAACACAAATAATATCAATAATAAAAAATTAACAAGTAAAAAAAAGCCACTATTCCCACCAAGTATGTGGTCAGTGTTTGATCGCACATATGACATTCCCAAGACCCAAAACGTCTTGGAATCTTGGCATGAACGGTGGACTACACTTCTTAATCGAAAGACATGGAATGTGTATAAAACAATAACTGAATTCGCTAAAGAGATGAAATACACAGACTGCGAAATTGAGCGGATCAATGCGTCGGAGCCTATGCCGAAGTATCGCCGACCTTCACAAATTGCATACGAGAACAGAATGCAAAAGCACTTGTCTCAAAGGAGTGAGATGGACATATTAACGTTTTTAGGAGGATTAGCTCAAATTTTACACATGAAAAATAGTTTATAATGTTATTTATATAAAATCTGTACTTATAACATTATAAAAAATAGGAGAGTTTGTTTCTTTGTTTGGTTGAACGCGCGAATCTCAGGAAGTACTGATTCGAATTGTGTTTTTTTTGGATGGTCCATTTATCGAGGAAGGCTATAGGAGTATAGGCTATATCTCAAACTCTCCAGCTTTATAATCTGATATATAAAATGTGTCACAGTGTTAGTTACCATACTCCTCTGAAACGGCTTGACCGAGTTTTAAGTAATTTTATATGCATATTCAGTAGGTCTGAGAATCGGCTACTATATATTTTTCATATCCGTAAGTGATAAGGGTTATCCACCCCTAACATTTTTTTTTAACAAGAATTAATTTTTATGGCAAATCAACGTTTGCCGGGTCAGCTAGTTTTGATTGAGAGCTTCCGTCACATGATTGAGTTGGAGAGGCGCCACGGTGGCGACGCCCTCACCTTCCGCTTGACGCAAGTCCTGGTGAGGACAGTGTCCGGTGGGACACTGTTGTTGTTATTGCGGAACGGGGAGCAATCGGAACGCGTGAGGGAAAGAAGACCAAGTATTTTTTTTTGTTTAAAACATTGTTTCTAGTTTATGCCAAAGAGTTGGTTTTATTTTTCCATTTCATGTGTTGTTTTAGTTATGTTTTGCATCATTTTTTATTAAAATGGAATGATAAATATGATAACGTGTTTTTATTATGGGCTTCTGCCAGAACCAGAAAAAATAAATTTTTATTTTTAGTAATATAAAAAAACAACCAACCAACCAACCAAGATATCTGGAAACAGCGATTTCTATGAAAGAAGTTTACGGCAAGAAGTGCTATCTATGAACGGAGGTCTCTGTCAACAGTGTTTTCTATGGACCGAGTTATCTACCAACAATGTCTTCTATCAAAAAAGTTTTCGGCGAAGCGTGCTCTCTAGGAATAGAGATTTCTATTAACTGTGATTTCTACCAAGTGTGTTTCTGTTTTACGTTCCACGCTCCTATCACGTAAGGTGTGAGGAAGAGAATTCCAAAGGCGAACAGCACGCACAGTAAACGATCCATCATAGCGACTCGAATTATGAGAAGGGACACGAAGGATATACGTGTGCTTTTGTGTTGAAACTAAGGGCCCTCGCCCACGGTGACTTTTTGTAGCGATGCAGTCGCGCGTTTAGCAAATGCGCGACAGCATCTCTTCTAACGCGTGTTAGTCGCATTTGCAACGCGCTACTAACGCGCTACTGCATCGCGATTGTATCGATACAAACGCGCGATTGCGTCGGACGACTTCGGAGAGAGAACAGAGGGGGGAAGGGGTGTGGCGCGGCGCGGGAGTGGGAAGCGAACATTAGTGCAACACAGACAGAAATCAGTCGAATCATTTATTAATCATCGTTGTTTTAATACAAATTGTCGTAACTGCATTGCGACCGAGTCGCGTTTGCATCGCGACTGAATCTGGTCCCGTGTGCGAGGGTACACTGCTAGCGACCGCTTCGCGTCTGTATCGATGCTACGCGCGACAGCATCGCGACTGCATCGCTACAAAAAGTCGCCCGTGGGCGAGGGGCCTAATAAGGGCTTACTTACTTAAATATGTTGCGACAAAATGTCGCCCTTTGGCCCGTTTTATCAATCGGAACAAATAATAAATACAAGACGACAGGAAAAATACACTCATATCGTCGTGTGTCGCGATATACGTAAAATGTCTGTGCTAGTGCTAGCAGTGATATTATTATGCGTAGTGGTTGCTGTGTGGTCCAGGAGACACCAACCCGACGCGCCTCCTGAGCTACCTGGGTCACTACCAATTATTGGACATTCACTTCTGGTCTTAGGAGATCGCAAACGTGAGTTTAAAATATTTTTAGGCCGCTTTTTCCCCACTGCTCAACAGTACCTAAGTACTCAACTGCGAATAACTGAGCAGTGGGGAATCCCGAATGCTCAACCAAAGTGAGTAGTTGAGAATTCAGGGATTATTTATGTTTCTTACTGTTCAACTAAAACAAAGGACATAGGGAAAAAGCTTCCACACCCTCCAACAGATTTGAAACAGGGACAAGACTGGTCAAGCGTCTGATAGAGATGATAGTTTAAGCTACTGCATAGCTTTTGTCGCGGGCTCTCAGCGCGGCGCGGGGCGGCGACCGAATTCCTAAAAACCTAACGAAAAACCTAAGGAAAATACCTGACACCAAGCATCGTCTAACGTCGTTTCAATTCGGGAGACTTCGGCAATCGTAAAAATATCCGTCATAAAGACAATTTACTTTTTCTTAACTTACTGAAGAAAGAGAAGTCATTACTATCAGTTAGAAGCCCAAAAACTTGACATCCAGTCTTATCAAGGGCTATCATAATAGGAAATGGAGGTCAGATAAGCAGACGCGTCAAGTAAAATACTGATGTTCAGCTGCATCTAGTTTGACTGGAAGCACTGCTGGGCAGATGATAATTATTTTTACTGATAAAAAAACCGGCCAAGTGCGAGTTGGACTCACGTGAAGAGGGTTCCGTACGGTTTATTTTTTGCCTACCTATAATTTTAACCGCAAATAATAGATGAATTGAAATTTACAAATAATTGAAGATTGGTACGCAAAATATTAAGTGATTTACCATGTTATTTTAATGCCATTGACTTCTTATAGGTTTTCCTATAATCTATAAGCAGAAAAGTAATTACTGTATTTTTTTCAAAATTTTAGGTCCAGTTGTTTTGGAGATAATGGGGAGGGGGAATGGTCAATTTTCGTCTATTTTCTTGAATAACTTGGAAACTGTTTCTTTTAAAATTACATAAAAATACATTTAAGATCTTCTCAACAAAACCTTTCATTTGATATGTCACGCGATGGAATTTTCATTTTTATTTTTTTAATTTGCCTTTCCCCCCAAAAATTACCTCCCATATACAGATTTCATCTATTCACGTCGGGTCACAGGAATTGATATGTGTACCAAATTTCAACTCAATCGGTCTAGTAGATTCGAAGATAATATTGACTGTAAGCGACAGACAGACGGACACACGAGTGATCCTAGGGTTCCGTACGTCCGATTACAAAAACGGAACCCTAACCCTAAAAACACTGCTTAATACTATTTAATTGTATTTTTATTCCAGATCTATGGAATTTTATACGAAAAGTCCAGATCACCTCATTAGAAAAAGGTGGTGCTGCAATGGCTCGGTTCGTAACGAGCGTCTTTTACGGTAAGACCGGGCGCATTCGTAACTTTTTGTACCGTCAAGTGGTATGAAGATAATATTGGTAGTGCACTGATTATGGTGACAAATAGTATCTAACGACCGGTACATTTGGCTGGGCGACAAAAAGTCTAACAGAAATGAAAAAAAAAAAATGAAAAAAAAAATTGTTGGTTAATTTAAACTTTTTGTGGTTGTTTTTGAAGCCGGTTACATGTTTTTCTGTTTTTTTTTTTTACTTTATCCTTTGAGTTTAAATATTCAACCTAAATTATTGTGAAATATATAATTTTCTTACATTGCACCAGAATTTTATAATCCGTAGCACCGGTGATAACATCGCCCATGTAAGTACCTACACAATGACCTATAATTCTCATATAAAAAAAAAAGAAAAACTACTGAATGAAAATTTGATGGGACCAAATAGCACATATACAGCAATATATACAGCATCGAATAAAAAAAGAATCATCGAAATTGGACCAGAAACCTCGCTGTAATCGGTGTAGATAATGTTGATAAATTTTAAGTTTTTGTTGATTTTGCAAAAATCGCTAGTCCGATTTCGATAACATTTTCATGGGACCATTTGGATAGTAGGACCTACGATTATTATCCTTTCCAATAAAAAAAAAAACAAATCGGTTCTTAAGCGACGGAGTTATGCGTGAACAAACATAAAATTTAAAAAAAAAATTATAAGCTTCCGAATTGATAACCTCTTCCTTTTGGAAGTCGGTTAAAAAAACCCAAATTATTAATTATTATTTTCCTAATAAAACACAAATTAAGCGTTTCTTTGATATTGATATCATGCCTAAACTAACACCGCATGAAATATTTTTATTATAATGCTTTAGTTGAAGTCTTCCATAGTTAATAAATGTATAAATTATTAATAAATTAAGTATGTATTTTGTTAATGTTTTAGTGATAACTGATCCCGAAGACTGCCTAACAATAGCTAATTCATGTTGGAGTAAACCGTATATTTATGCTTTTGCAAAAGAACATTTGAAGAATGGACTAATCACAGCAGAAGGTAAGCTGATCATGTAAGTACCAGACACAAACTTTTTTTGAGAAGGAGGGAAAGGTCAAATAAATGATAATTATTGATTAATTGTGTGAAGAATAGGAAATAATACTAAAGAATAATGTGAACGATAAAGCAGTAGATGATAACGTGACATCTGACAGGGAAGAATTAAAGAAGAGAATGTGTCGTATTAACGCGAAGTAGAATGGTGAGCAGTAGGTGATGACCATGACAAAAAATTAGAATCAATTACAGGCAATCTACAAAATTAATTATTTCATAAATCATTTTTTGAAAACGAGTAGACACTAAAGCGGTGCTTCCCTATTTCATATCAAAGCCGTTATAGAATTTATTTAACACAAACTAAATATTCGTGCAGAAAATAACGATTTTAATGTAACAGATCTCATCAAAGTAACGCCTAATGCATTAAACAATGCAATATTACTGTTCCAGCGACAATCTGGAAATCTCACCGCAAGTTATTGAATCCGTCGTTCAATCAACAAGTGCTGAATACCTATGTCGATGAAATGAACGTGCAGGCTCAAAATCTTGTCTCTCGACTAGACTCTAAAGTGGGAAAGGGACCGTTTGACATTCGAGACTTCTTTATTAACTATTCGCTGTCAACTGTCACTAGTAAGTATATTTTTGATCGGGAAGATCGTAAATGGCATGAATTTGATGAATCAATCAAGGTGAAGCTCAGTGATCTAAAAGTCACATTGATGTACAATCACCAAGTATTCAAATGATGACTTGATTCATTGAAAATCTCCATTTTCTTTGCAGGGACTTCATTGGGACTGAATAATGAAGATCAAAGAAAAATTGATACCGATTATGCAAAAGCAATTGCCGATTTATTTGCTCTGTACTGTGATAGATTTCAAAGAGTGTGGTTGCATTTATCTTTTCTATACGAGTTGAGTGCAATGAAGCGCAACCAAACTAGGCTTTTGAAGAAAATGAATGACATCACATTTCCAGTAATATTTTAAACTTTTTTTTCTAATTGATCATGTCATCCTACTCTGCTATGACAATAAGCGAACTTTGAGTACCTATTCTTAATAATTTGAACAGATGAATTGTAAATTGTAGTCCATCGCTGTTTAGACAAGAGAAAACAACCGACTGTCAGGCATTTTCGTGTTGGCACAGTACCGGAGCAACCTGTGAACAATTCGACCGTATTTGGTCCTATCGAACACCTTTGGTTTGCTAACAGCTCCTTGAGACGCTCGTGGGACACGAAATGCCGCACTTTCGGGCCTGGACTTACCTATTACTCGCCGACCGTAAGCCCACGCCCACGGTAGCCGGAGGTTGCCTCACGATTCCATTCAAATTTGTGTCAAACTTATCGCTGTTTCAGATCATATATAAAAGAAAATCCGAGTTAAAGGCCAACACCAATCCATCTATTTATGATGAATCGTCAACAGGTAAACAAATACTTTGTTTTTTTTTTTACTGAAATTATCATCATCATCATCATCATCATCTCAGCCATAGGACGTCCACTGCTGAACATAGGCCTCCCCTTTAGATCTCCACATATACCGGTTGGAAGCGACCTGCATCCAGCGTCTACCGGCGACTGAAATTATCAAGCTTGAAAAAAACATTAACTTATTATCATGCGAGTAGATAACCCTATAGCTTCCCTAAAATCAAACAGAAATTAACAGAATAAATCATTTTGCAGACAAATTTAAACCAGTCCTAGACCAAATGCTGCGTTTGACTGAAGAACAAGATGATTTCACAGATAGTGACGTTAGGGAGCACCTGGATACTTTTGTCGCCGCTGCTTACGACACTACTTCTGCATCTTTGACATTTACTCTGTTACTGATAGGGTCAGACCGAGATATTCAAGAACGAATTTTTAACGAGTGAGTTTACATTCTTATTTAGTAGCTCCTGTACACTGCGATGATGGCTGAGCTAGCTACCATTAGCGGTGGTAGGCCTTACCAGGACCGCCTAGCTCGTTGATCATACAAATATTAGTTCCGTGTAAGAATGGGACCTTAAAAGTTAAAGTTCATTACAGAAAAAATAAAAATGACGATTACATATATTATGATACTTTTTGTGTTCTCTACAGATTACAAGAAGTACTTAAACATAAAGATGAAGATATAACTAAACAAAATCTTTCAAAACTCGTGTATACAGAGGCGGTGATCAAAGAATCTTTGAGAATGTATCCACCCGTTTCAATTATCGGAAGGAATATTGACAAAGATATTAAGCTAAGTATGTTCACCTCTACAACATTAGTGCGCTTACTCAATATAATGCTATTCGACTGATTTGCGTCGCCAACCGACTAGAAACGAAAATCAAACTTACTACCACAACATAAAGGCACTACCAATATAAAACTTGCAGTTGTCTGAGACTGTAAAAACTGTAAGGATGATTTCCACTTCTATTTGATAAGCGACGTAAATCAGTTGAATCCCGATGAGTAAATGTCGCCTTGACCTTCCTTAGTGTGATACTGTTTCAGTTGTATTTATTTTCAGAGAACTGCACATTGCGAGCTGGTAGCACTTGCATTTTAGGGGTGTATGGTCTTCTCCGTCACCCCTTGTGGGGTCCAGATGCGAACCAATTTAGACCGGAGAGATGGCTGAGCTCTGCCACCATACCAGACCATCCGAGCTTGTTTGCTTACTTCGGAGTTGGCAAACGAAACTGCATAGGTAATCTATTATGATCTATGACAATTCATCATCTCTGCACCAAGAGTGATCAGAACGCAAATCTACATCATATGATAGCACTTAGATTGAATGACATCTGCTTTCATGTTGTAGCTTTGTTCTGTATTTTTTTTTTCATTATTTTAGTTTCTACGTAAGATTGCTATTGAATATTTACTAGGAACTCGACTTGATTGGTCTTTTATGGACAATAGCAACATTGTCACCTAAATATTTACCAAATTAGGTACTAGTTCTCCCTCAGGAACGCCCGAAATGATTTTCTATGTCGTACAGTAGTTTTTAATGGTACCTTTGAGTGATCTAGATTTATTACTGTTTGTTTATTTATAACTTTTGAACCGGTACTTTATTAGGTATGAAAGACAATCTAGATTTAATTTTATTTTAGAAGTAGGTACCGTTAAAAGTAATTGCTTGATCTGTATTCCCTGCGTTCCAGTGGCAGAGCTCCGTATTCATTTGGGTATCGACCTTTATACGCCATTTTGAATTTTACAGGTAAACTGTACAGTGTGATGATGATGAAGATAGCGTTGGCGCACATTGTACGACGATACCATGTGACAGGCGATATCAATAATTTAGTGTGTGAATTTGATGTTGTGTTAAAACCAGTAGAAGGACATCTTATTACTTTAACACCAAGGATCTAAAAACTGTACAAATGTTTCCTAATAATAATGATAGTTTTCTACATGCAAATTATGATTCTTATGTATTGCACGACCAGCAATACCGACATTTTAATTAATAAAAATTATTGTTTCATGTATATTAAGCATAATTTTGTCATTTTTTATATTCATTTCCTTTATTGGTCATGTTATGTAATTTTTGATACATTTCATTTAATAATATAAAAACTTATTACCTTTATTTTTGTATTTGGAAAAATAAATACTTATCTACATTATAGTATGCATACTTATCAGAGGCGTCTCTAGCCCTTGTGGCGCCCGTGTGCAACCAGTACCCTGGCGCCCTCTAGTCTAGTAGGAGCGGGGTCAACATGGAATACTAACAGTTATATTTTCAAACGGAAATTCGGATGCAAATGGTGCAATTTTAAATAGCCTTTAAATGGCTCAGGCACAAAATGTCGCTTTCGCAAAATGTCTCCTGGTAGTAAAACGTCTCTTTCGCAAAATGTCGCTTTCTCATAATGTCGCTTTCACAGAATGACTCCTTCTCAAAAGGTCGCTTTCTCAAAATGCTTCTGGCGTAGAATATCTCTTTCGCAAAATGTCGAGTTAATAACTTAGAAGAAAGTTAGCCAGGTTTAAAAGAAAGGGCTCAGGCGCAAAATGTCTCCTGGTAGTAAAATGTCTCTTTCGCAAAATGTCGCTTTCCCATGATATCGCTTTCGCAGAATGACTCTTTCTCAAAAGGCCGCTTTCTGCAAAATGCCTCTTTCGCAGAATATCTCTTTCGCAAAATGTCGCGTTAATAACTTTTTTTTTAGCGTGGTAAAATCATCAAATGAGTCCTCCCACCCAGGGCAGGGCGGGAGGGACTGTCAGACTTGTACTGACTAAAATCCACGGTGTCCTTCATTAGCCCTTTATGTTCCGGGGTCACGGTAATGAGATAAGTCTCGCGACCCCGGCAGGCTTTGGCCCTCTAGAGAGGGGGCCCCGTCATTATGCTTACGATCTTTGAGGCGCGCGTGGAACACAACGCGCCGTCGACCCGGGCATGGTCCATGGTCGGGCTGCGAGTTGCCCTTTACTCGCCGCCCGCATGCCCGCGCCCACGGTGGCCGGAGATCGTCTTGCGACGTCCGTCGCCGTGGGCGTCCACCACCGCGGGTGGGGCGGAGGGAGGACATTGTCCTCTCCCTCTCGCGGCCCGCCTCCTCCTTCGCGAGCATGACTGCTTCGCAGAAGGAGGCGATCGCTTCCCACTCCGTCTCGCCCCGCAGCATGGACAGTAAATAACTTAGAAAAAAATTATCCAGGTTTAAAAGAAAGTTTTTTAAATTAAAAAAAAGATTTTTTTTTAATTTTTGATTTAACTCGAAAAATCGAATTTACAACGTTGCCATACAATATTAACAAAAACCAGAACAGAATCAATCAAGCATAAGAAATTGAAAAAAAAACAACCTTTGTTTTAAACCTGACTAACTTTTTTCTAAGTTACTAACGCGGCAGCGTCCTCCCTCCGTCCCAGCCGCAGTGGTAGACGCCCACGGCGTCGGACGTCGCAAGACGATCTCCGGCCACCGTAGGCGCGGGCGGCGAGTAATGGGTAACTCGCCGCCCGACCATGGACCATGCCCGGGTCGACGGCGAGTTGTGTTCCACGCGCGCCTCAAAGAGCGTCAGCAAGATGACGGGGCCCCCGTCTAGAGGGCCAAAGCCTGCCGGGGTCGTGGGATTTATTCCATTACCGTGACCCTGGAACGTAAAGGGCTAATGAAGGACACCGTGGATTTTAGTCAGTACAGGGTGACATTATCACTGAGTGATAAAACCCAAAATAAAGATTAAAAAAAAAAAAAAAAAAAAAGTCTGACAGTCCCCCCCGCCCTGCCCTAGGCGGGAGGACTCATTTGATGATTTTACCACGCTAAAAAAAAAGTTACTAACGCGACATTTTGCGAAAGAGATTTTCTGCGAAAGAGGCATTGTGACAAAAGCGACCTTTTGATAAGGAGTCATTCTGCGAAAGCGATCTTATTATGAGAAAGCGACATTTTGCGCCTGAGCCATTAGAGGGCGCTCGGCGCCCCCTTAGACCCGGCGCCCGTGTGCGCCGCACACCCTGCACTATAGGTAAAGACGCCTCTGATACTTATAATAACATAGACGTTTATGTATATAAATCTGCCATACTATAATTATGCGCAAGCGGTTATAGAAAAATATTCCTTAACCAACTTTGCACAATTAATGTATCTGTACATAATAATTAATTATTGTAATGGTACGGAAATGATCCGCTCCAGGTACTATAAGTACTAATAGTGATAGATGGCGCAAACGGCACCGTTAGACTTTAGAAATAGACTGAAAGATTTGACAATTGAAGGAAGACCTCGGTAGCTCGGTTGGTAAGAGCGTTGGATGCACTGAATCCGGAGGGTGCATGTTCAAATCCTGCTCGCGGTCAAATTTTTCTTTCCACAGAAAATCTTTGTAATTCACGACGCATGTGTTTAATGTTTATATTAAAAAATTATGATAACAAATTAAAATAAGTGAGGTTAGTTAAAAATATAAATAAAATGAAATTGTATTAATTTGATTTAATTGAATCATAATATTTATTCAACAGAATGAAATTAATGAATGCAAACCCTAGTTATACTTATGAAAAACCTACCTTACATTCATAAACTTAACCATATATACATTCTATATATTAAAAATAGGCACTTTAGTTTAGAAAACTAAAAAACTGTTTAATTTTGGTAAGAACCTCAAACTTAACTTAATTTTACCAGCACCTAGACTACCTACAAAATTAAATATACAAAATACAGAATCACAGCTAGAATACTGAAGATACCTATAGTTAAACAATTACAATTGTAATAAATAAATAAATCATTTATTTGATCACCTCTCCTCAATTTTCACAAAATGTCCGGATTTAGGTTTCAAAAAAACATTGAAATTTATTTTAATCTTGGTGTGGTCAGCTGTAAGTTTGAACTTACGTATTACCAGGGCAATGGCTACTTTTAAAAACATAAGTGCATATGTTTTACCTGAAAAATAAAATATCCTCATACATTACACATTCAATTTTAAACATCTAAATGTACTCCTCAGAACAAACAGTATAGGCCACAATGTACTACCCTGAGATACACCTACTGTAAGAATAAGTATAAAATGAATTATCTTACAGTAACAGTTTGTTAAACAAAATGTTAATGATCGAATGTTATTACCTACTTCACTATGTAGCTGATATTTCACATCAGTGAAACGAGAAGGAAAGCTTACCAATACACCCTCTCAATCCAGGTGAAAAGGTAGCAAAAGCGGCTTTGTGACTTGGTGCAGTATCAGAACTGAGCCATCTTTCTGGTTTAAACTCCTCAGGCTCTGAGCCCCAATAGTTTGTATTCCTATTAATACTCCAAATATGGACTAGTATGCTGCTTCCGGCAGGAATTGTCACGTTGCCTGAAGAAAAAATAAAAACAGAATTTGTAACTCTTTACAATATAATTTCATCAGAAATAATTACTTTCTGAAGTCTTTCTATGGATTTTTTTTACTTACGTAACTTTGTATCCACTGTAGCTTCCCGAGCCACAACCACTCCAATTGGGTATAGCCTGATGGATTCTTTAATTGCTGCTTCTAAATATACTAGTTTAGTTAAATTCTGTTTTGATACTGTTCCGTCTTCACCCACAACTTCAGATATTCTGGAAAATTAAAGAATTATTAAAAAAAAACTTATACTGCGAATTCTTAAAATAGTCACAGCATGGTAAATAAAGACGTACTCTTGATAAATCTTCTCCTGTACTTCAGGGTAGCTGCCTATGCAGGCAAAGATAAACAACATTTCATTGATGGTGGTATCAAAAGCACCTACGACCACATTATCGGCGATATTCTTCAGTTCCGCATCAGTAAAGAGGCTACTGGTCTCAGTTACAGTATTTTCTATGAGGATTTCTAAAACACTTTGGAATTTGCGACCTGTAGTGCCTGTAATGACAAAATTAGCTATCATAATAATTGGATTGCATATTCATAATTGCATTGTATAAAAATGCACACTTTATAATTAGTAGATAAATAGCTAAATAATTATTTAACTACAAATCCCACGTGATGTACGATTTTTTTTTGCTGACTTATCTCTGCTACGAATAACTTCATAGAGTTAATATCAATATTGAAACAGATCAATATGTTTTTTTAATTTTGCGATATTTACATCATCATCACTTTTAACTAAAGTGAAGGACCAATCGCTAACAATACTGTCATAATTATTTATTATAATTAGTTGTAGAGTCAGTCATTAATCTATACTAATATTATAAAGCTGAAGAGTTTGTTTGTTTGTTTGTTTGTTTGAACGCGCTAATCTCAGTAACTACTGGTTCGAATTGAAAAATTCTTTTTGTGTTGAATAGACCATTTATCGAGGAAGGCTATAGGCTTTATAACATCACGCTATCACCAATAGGAGCGGAGCAGTAAAGAGAAATGTTTCAAAATCGGGAAAATGGATTCCATTTCGAGAGCTTCCGTTGCGTGCGCTGCGTAAACGGTTAAAGATACGCAAAAATAATGTACTACGGAATTATTCCTGATAAAAAGTTCTAAAATAAAGTCCGCGAGAGCATACATTTATCTTTTAAGGTTAAGTCATTATAACCTTTTTTATGGAAATCAAATTTGATTTTAAAGTAATGCATTACTTGCGAAGGTATTTTCATTAACACAATATTAATCCTAATAATAACCTAATATTATAGGATGGGATAAGATGGGATACGATGGGATAGGATGGGATACGATGGGATACGATGGGATACGATGGGATACGATGGGATACGATGGGATACGATGGGATACGATGGGATAGCATGGGATAGCATGGGATACGATGGGATACGATGGGATACGATGGGATACGATGGGATACGATGGGATACGATGGGATACGATGGGATACGATGGGATACGATGGGATACGATGGGATACGATGGGATACGATGGGATAGGATGGGTCACGCATAGGTACGACCTGTTTCCTTGAAAGAATGACTTTTGCCCATGTCTGCTTACGTCCTGGGGCTGCCAGCGCCGGTAAAGGCAGGAACGGGCAGGCTCCGGAGTCCGCCTATACTACTCAGGTCCCAGAGGCGTTTAAACGTAGATTTTTCTCTTGCACGAGCATGCGGGCGGCGAGTATGCCTGGGTCGACGGCGCTTTGTGTTCAACACGTGCCTAAATGTGTCATCGCAATGACGGGCCCCCCCTTAGAGAGCCAAAGCCTGCCAGGGTCGCGGAACTATCAAATTACGTTGACCCCGGAACGTAAAGGCCTATTATACGATTTATAGGACACCGAGGATTTTAATCAGTACAAGTCTGACAGTTCCTCTTACCCTGCCCTGGGTAGGAGGACTCATTTGATGATTTACGTACGCATATTTATGTATGCTCCAGAATGATGGTTTACAGCTAATGTTGTTAATAAAGAAGCACTAAAAAAATACATTGTTGAGTTCCGACCTCCACGCGAACGAAGTCGCGGGCACAGCTAGTATCTTATATACCTACTAGCACTCCGCCCGCGACTTTGATACTTTTGGAAAATCTACGTAAATAGCCTACAAAAATTTGAGTCTACTAGCACTCTTAATAAAGTTACAAACAAAGTATAAACTCCAAAAACAAATCCTTTAGAGGTCGAATTTTTAGTCAGTACAAGTTTGACAGTCCGTCCCGTTCCGTCCTAGGTGGGAAGACTTGATGATTCTACTTCGATAAAAAAGGGGTCGCAAAATCTCGTCTTATTGAGCACCTATGTCCTAAAAATAACCCCTAGCACTTGTAGTTACTGAGATTTGGGAGTAATAGTTTTTTAATTCTTACCTTTGCAGTCAATGTTTTCCTTGTTTTTTAACCGATGCAAATGTTCTGATTTTCGTAGTTGCACCACCTACAAAACGATTTTAATTTAATAGGTACTAAGTTCTGCTTTTTTACATTATTTAGGGGGAAAAAAACTGTAATCATAACATCGGATCGGAACATTATCATTAGAAATTTAACTAAAGCTTTATTATAATTGTCTTAATATAATTGTCTGGGTGGAAGACCACCTTTCAAATCTTAACTTAATTTTCGTTCTAAACGATCGTTCATGTCAATGCGGTCATAGTTAACGCAGGGAAGGCATACAATGGCAAACATACAATGGCTGATCAGTTTAGCTGTCAGATTAGGAAACGAGTTTTTGTAACTGCGGAGTAAATTTATTATTCTAAGTACCGTGTTTATTGAGGTACGGTTTGTATATTATTACTATTGTGTTGTGGGATAATTATTGTAGTTTTAGATGGGCTAGATATTTTCTTGCTAAGATTAAATGTTTTTCTTTGGGAGAAATTGAAAGTCGAAAAATTATGAGACTTGCACCACAAAAAGAGAAAGCTAAATAAGATCCACTAAAAACAAAAAACCCAGAGAAATAGAACTCAAAAAATAAAATAATATCAATTCAAACTGAGTGTTATGACGTGGATATTTCATACGCTGATAGTTTCAGTGAGTATGATTTTGCAAAAAAATAAAGATCGTTAATAACTGTTTACAATACCAACTACATTTTGTTAAGTATGTTAATAACTTGATTAATTTAGCTATAAAATGTTTTGATTTTCCTTTTAAAAAACAATTATCTACTCTTCCCAGATCCCAATTTGAGTGTCTTTGACCAGAGTTAACTCATCTCCCATATTTTATAAAAAGCTGTATACCATTTTACGTTAAAGTAATATTGAAACAGTAATCATGCAAAAGTAAAGAATTTATTTATATTTAAATTACGTTTAAAATTATAATTTGATGAGTAGGTACAAGAATGTTATGATATTTCAAACACAAAGCGGTTCAAGTCTCCCGAACTCCCCCGGTACTTATGTGACTCACGATTGTCTAGATCACGTATTTTTATATTATTATAACCGGCCAAACCAGTATGATTACAAAATTATAGACTTATGTATTTTAATACTCACTGGTTCCGTATATCTGTCAGCGGTCCCAAGTGCTTTGGACAGTTTCTCTTTGTAACTGGACAAGTTAAAGATAAAATCAAACATAAGCCAAGGTTTAGTGATCCTTGCTACCAGAATTTTGAGCAACTCATCTAAAGCCTCCATTAAATTGTCGTCCACAAGGTCCTTGCCATCGACTTTAACACCAAATGTAGATTCTGAAATACGAGGTTAGAATACAAAACATTTAAAAATTAAGTAGGCACTTTATTTTAGAAGAAACATGCACTAATGGACTGTAGTTACGAGTGTTTCTAGACTGTTCTACCTCGAAAAGGAAAAATATTTGTAGTTGGTGGCCAAACTTCAGTATAAAGAAAAGCATCAAAATAAAAAGTACTATAGGTACTCACGGCAAGCAGTTTCGAGAATAGTCTTAGTGATCTTCTGAGTAAGGTCCACTTCACCTTTACCAACATCTTGGGCGAGCAACTCTACAAATTGCCCAGCTTTATCATTGAACAGTTCCAGATAGTCATCCAAGATGTGCTGCTTGAAGCACAGGTCTAGTATCCGACGATTACGCTTCCATATTGGAACTAAAATGTTTTGAAGACCAATAAAATGTTGTGGATCAAGAAGAAGCGGTATACGAGTAGAATGAATGTGCTTTGATTACGATCTGACTATTGTACCTGAGAATTTTAGGAATATGAAACTCGAATTGATAGTTTTATTTCTGTTGCATGTTGCATTTTTTTAAATATGGTAACTAAACAAACGTTTAAGTTTGCTCATTGGATTATATTATAATAATATACAGGGTGTCACACGGCTATGCCACATGGAGGGAAAATACCTCAAATAATTGTAGATAGAACATTTTACTGAAAGAAGACATCATTTTAAGCCTCCTGCAGACACACGCGATTAATCGCGCTGCGACTACGAGCCAAGCTAATTTCCACTCTAAAAATACTGCGAATGGACCGCGACAATCATGTCGCCCCGCGTGTGTCTGCAGGAGGCTTGAATTTAAAAAACAATATAAACTGTATTCATAGATTTTTAAATAATTACATTGTTGAACCGGGAATCGAACCCGAAAAATAAATACCCTGTAGTTTTATAAAACCGATCAAAAGGCTTTATCATAAGGATTATTTTTTGCTAAATAACATAGGTAGTGTCAGAAATAAAAGGAAGACCATGAATTTTAACAAAAAATATATAATTAAATATAAAAATATAAAATGACTTCAATTTTAAGTCATTTTATATTTTTATAAACTACATTTGGAGCCGAACTAGTTCAGACAAAGGTAAAAAAGTACAACAGCCAGATGGGAGAAATTGTGTGGTAAAAACCATTGATGGTAGCCTACCATGACGGCTTAAAGCCAGAGTAGTTTCAGTGAGGGAACGAGGTGGCACTAGACGACTTGTATAGCTCTATCTCTTTCCCACACTTGAACTAAGGCTTTAAGGCCCAGCGCACACCGCTGGAGGCGCAGCGGAGCGCACTTTAAGGCGCTGTACATAGCGAATACTCTGTAAACGACTAGTTTTTTCGTCGCAAAATTAGCCTTATCTGTACATGCCACAAGCCAGAAAAAAATACAGTGTATAGTCAAATGCATGAATTAACAAAAACAATTCACAAAAGTGGTCTAGAACTACGAAAAAAAAATTGTCAATATGACCATGAAAAAAAAAATTTCGTCTCGAGATTCTCAATTTTTTCAGCGGTAACCATTATATTTTTTGTAACTATAATAGAAGAAATTTCATATACTAAAGACATATATATTTTTTTTTTGAACTCAGACCTGGAATGTTTAAATATTAAGTTAGGTAAAACTGCAAAATTTCTTACATTTTTTCCTACAATTTGCCCCCGCGCGCAGCTGCTTCACCCCCGCGAGTACCTTTGCTACATAGAGCTTGGGTACAGCGCCTTAAGATAACAATTTAATATAAATCTTAACTACCCTGATATACGGTCAATATAAGAATAGATTCGGACACGGTGCTCGGAGCGCCCTCCACAAGAGATTGCGCACGACCGTATATCAAGGTAGATAAGGTTTACATTAATTTTTTTTCTTAAAATGCGCTCCGCCGCGCCTCCATCGGTGTGCGCTGGGCCTAAGACGTCATCGTAGGTCACTAGATCAGTGAAATACTTATATTATAAATGGGAAGAGGCCTATGCGCAACTGTGGGTGAATCAGGGCAGCCAAATAGTGACGCTAATGATGATGATATAAATGGAAAGGTGTTACCTTCAGCAGCCATCACCTGTTTGCCCACCATCGGAGAGATGAAATTATACACAAACATTTTCTTCAGGCATTTATTTAGGACTATGGTAGCGTCTATGGGATCTGTTACAACTGAAATATAATAAAAAAATGGGTAAAACTCAAACTGTCGTACCACAAAAACTTTTAAACGTCTGTTGAACACTTGTCTAAAAAAATGTCAGATTATGTCGTTGAAATAAGGTCCGTTTTGCCGTCACACTTTTATTAGACAAGTGTTCAACAGATGTTTAAGTTTTTGTAGTAATGCTGCCAATGTTGGGACGCTTTTCTTTATGAGCAGCTGTGAGAATGAACAGAGCTATAGGCTTGAGATTTTCTTACGCTAATATCGGTCGAGGGCGGTAAACAAGCTAGTTATTTATGTAGTGCGAATTTTTATTATGTTATTACTCAACGAAAATTAACGGTCACCTAGTTTTAGTAATCATCATCATCAGCCTACAAATGTTCCCACTGCTGGGACACAGGCCTCCTCTCTGAGAGAGGGAGTGGGCCATAATCCATCACGCGGGCCCAGTGCGGGTTGGTGGATGTCACATGTCTTCGAATTTTTGGTTCTAGGACATGCCGGTTTCCTCACGATATTTTCCTTCACCGTTTTGAGAGCAGTGGTGTTGAAATAAATTACACAAAGCAATGCACCAGATGGGGTTCGAACCCACGACCTACTACTCGTAAGTCGAGGCCGATACCACTGGGCCACCACTGCTCTCCTCTCTGTTTTAGTAATAAAGTTACCATTTATAAAAACGTTTATTTCGAAACAGTTTTTATTTGTCACTCGCTTGTAACACGTGATACTTGTTTCCCCGAATGCGCATAAAGCCTCATTTAAACGGAGCAAGAACTCGCATGCGAGTTTCACTACATTGCGGTATTTGTTTGATCAACTGAATTCGTTGTACCTATAAAGTCCGCAATGTTACGCAACTCGAGTGCGAGTTCTTGCATCGTCTAAATGAGGCTTTAGACGAATTGATATTGGCCGAAGTTTCTGGACTATCTTAAAAAGACCGTGCGGCCCTGGGGGTCGACTTTCTAAGCCCATTACGAAAAACACGGGTACTAATACGAATGTACTATTATTGAAATAGAACTGCAGAAAAAAATCCACACTACATAAAAATATAGTGAAGGAAGAGGCCGGACGCATGAAGGAGAGGTCATCTTCCACCTCACGACCCAGCCGCAGTGGGAGACGCCCACGGCAACGGAAGTCGCAGGACGAGCTCCGACCACCGTAGGCGCGGGCATGCGGACGGCGAGTAATAGGCGACTGGCTGTACGATCATGGATCATGTTGGGGTCGACGGCGCGTCGTGTTCCACGCGCGCCTCAAAGATCTGTCAGCACAATGACGGGGCCCCCTTAGAGGGCCAAAGCCTGCCGGGGTCGCGGGACTAATGAATAACCGTGGCTTCGGAACGTAAAGGGCTATTTAAGGACACCCTATAGTAGGTAAGTACCAGTCTGACAGTCCCTCCCGTCCTGCCCTGGGTGGGCTCATTTGATGATTTTACTACGTTAAAAAAAAATTGTAGGTAGTTAGGTATATCACTTCTAGCATTTCAGTTGGGCGTCCGTCTCTCGTACGATTTCTCACTAAAATACGCTACCAACCGCACGCGACCGACACAGTGTACCAGGAATTCAAGTCTTAGGTCAAGGATTTTCCAGTGTAACTGTAATCTTGATGAATTAACGTAATTATTTACATGACAATTATTATTTAATAACTCGTGTAGAGCCAATTTACTGGTAGAAATAATTATTGAAGTTAAAGACTAACCGTAAACAGGTAACGGTCCTATAAAAACCTTTGCGACATCTCCAACTTTTAAAGCATATTCTCCAAATGAAACAAAGTTTCGATGCAATGCTGAAAAAAATAAAATATTTAAGTATATTCAGGAGTGGTAATTTTACCAAATTGACACAGAGGCCTTATCATGAGTTTTCACTTATTGTGACATTTGATTTCAAGGAAAAAAATAGTTCCTTCTTCGTACACCACAGGCGCTGTTCCATTTTTCCATACAAGAAACGCTGTAAATACTGGAAAGACGCTGTAAAGTAAAATAGTGAAAACTCATGATAAGGGCTCAGAAACCATGTACCTACAGCTAACTAACGACATTTCATGCAAAAGAAATGACTGAATTGGTTTTAATTAAACTTGCTACAGTCAAATCAGATTTATTTTATCTATACAAAATTGACACTTTCAAAAAATACTAAGATAATGAAAATTATAATTTAAGGTACGACGGGAATTCATTCCCGTGTTACCTTCAAATTGATTTGTCAGTCAATCGTCAATCAATCAAAAAGCTTTATTTCAGACAGAGCCCTTATGTTATTGACAAACAGACAGGCGAAGCGAACGCGATCCGAATCCTGTCTGGCTTCAAACAATGCCATACATTACAAACAAAAACGCTTCGCTTCGCGTTCGCTTCGCCTGTTTGTTTGACAATAGCTTATAGCTATAGTGTTGGTAACCATATTTCTTATTATCTAGTGTTAGTACGTACAAACATAAAATTACAATTTTGTTTGGAGCTGCACCCATCTCTGTAGCTTAAAGGAATCCCACAGATCTGCGAATACCGATATGAGAAAAGTGTTGGTACTAATTAGAGCACTAATAGAGTGGAGTACATCAACGGATATAAAACGAACATTATGCCCATTAAGTTTCATGTACAGACGCCAGCAGGTCAAGCTACCCGAAACTCAATTTTTCCCAATGAACCTTGAACCTAATGCTCTAGAAATAAAGTCGAAAATCTATCAAAGAAATCTGACAGATTGTAGTAGCTTGATGTGCTGGCGTCTGTACCTACCAACTAGTTCTTTATAAACTCCAGCATTATAGGGTAATTATAAAATAATAATACTTACGTGTTATTAAACCCTGTTCATAGACTTTGCCCCACACAAGGAAATCTCTAATGCAATGCATCTAGACTGACATATTATTAAATCAATCTTTATCGACTATCCTATACTATATTTTTATAAATAATTAATTATACTATTGCTATGTATTTTTCATTTTCCAGAGGCTCTATCACAAATTTTCTGCATTTTATTTAAAGCGTATTTGAAGTACTTACTGCGTTTAATGTACTGAAAAAAGAATATAACTGCCTCTAGAATACGGAGGAGGAACTAATTTTTTCTTTCAAATTAACGTCATAGCTCCAGTTTACTTTACGTCACAAAAACGGGGACTGCAGTTTTCAAAAAAGGGCTCTAACGATTTTGATATGCAGAATGTGGTATTTCGGGGGCCTAAACTCGATTTTATTTGATTTAACAACTTTGTCACCTTTGCCTGTGTAGCCGATTTATATAAGTGTTGACTTCTATGCAAATGGACGCGCCTTCAAAAATTAGATTGAAACAGGTTTATTTTTGCTTTTTCAGGATTTCCTCCATTTTGTAGGGTTCCGTAGGAAACAAAGAACCCTTGTAGTTTCGCCATGTCCGTCCGTCTGTCTGTTTGTCCGCAGTTTAGCTCTAAAGACATTTTTATTTCACGTGGTGAAATCATCGAATGAGTCCTCCCACCCAGGGCAAGGCAGGAGGGACTGTCAGACTTGTACTGACTAAAATCCACGGTGTCCTTCAATAGCCCTTAATGTTTCGGGGCTTTGTACTAGAAAGCTGTTATTTGGCATGAAGATACAGATTAGTTACGCCGACAAAGTTCACATCAACCGATGGAATACTAGAATAAGCGGACCGTTGAATGGGCGGAAAGAACATACAAAGCGAGACCACAATTTAATAATTTGGTTTTGAATACTTTGATGAAGTTGGGATTTTTTTTTTTTTTCGTGTACTCCTTAGTGTGATGATCTTGGTTTTTTTTGTATTATTATTCAATTTTCGATCGAAGGATCCGTTAGTAATTACATTTTTTGTGTGAAAAATTCATGAAAGAAAATCAATAAAATATAGCGAAATTAACAGAAAAACTATTACTAAGTAGGCTATTTAGGTTTACAAATAATAATTAACACATTTATAAAATGTGCTTAAATAACATAACAGAAATAAAGATAAAATTGATCAACCGTATTTTGGACTAGCTGTTGTTTGGATTTGCTAAAGACATTCCCATAATTATCTACACTTAATATTATAAAGAGAAAATATTTATATTTTTGTGTGTAGCTATGTTTATAATGAACAAACTCAAAAATTACTACCTATGCTGATTTCAATTTTTTTTATCTCCATTAGAAAGCTACACATCCCGTGCGAAACCGGGACGGGCCGCTAGTTTTTTTATAAAGTTTTTGTTATCGTTGCGTGCAAACCTTTAGGTTCTATAAACTACTGAGCCAAACTACTGAGCCGATTCTGATGACTAAGGTGTGTCGCAGAACCTAGAACAGTGAGAACGACTGAAGAAACAGGGTCAGTCTCTTCGTTTTTTTTTAATACATAAAAAAAAAGAAGAGACTGACAGTCTCCTACGCTCCACCTACGCCCCGGGAGGACATATTATTTGATGACTTTACAAAAAAGGTGTTTATTTATTTTGTTTTGTGACAAAAAAAAGGAGTGCAATAAGATTTTATACATTATTTTACTAATTAAATTCCTCAAAATGTACATTTTTATTGTGATATTTTAATGTATTGACGAATTTTGTACAATCTATTGTGGGTGTTTCATGTCTGACAAATAATAAAAAAAAAACTTATTATACTACAAATGTAATAAACACAAACTTACTTTCATTTGTGACCAACTTATGAGAGTGCCCAACAATGGGCAGCTTCCCTGGACATGTGGGCACCAGCTCATTTACTCGAGGCAAAAAGTAACGACACACCGTCAAGTATCCCAAAATCACACATAGTATTAAAAATATGATTGTTAGAAACATTTTCAAACTCCTTTAAATAAAGACAAATAAAGCCAAAGAAAAAAAAACAATGCGTGTTGACTGCGTTAGCGTTCGCGCTACTAATGTTATGAAATAATATGACTCTACACATAATAATATGTTCGTTTGCGAGAGACCGTGAGATTACTCTAGATACCACTTTGAGAAGTACACAAGATCACATTTTTAACCGACGAAAAAAAAGGAGGAGGTTCTCAATTCGACATGTAAAATTTTTTTATGCACGCATAGCTTTTCTCATCGTGATCCGATTTCAAAAAATATTTTTTTATTAGATAGAGTATAAAACTCTAAGTTGGTCCCATTTAAAATTCTAAAAGAAAATCGGCCTCTAAGGGTTGATAACAGGAATTGATTGTCAAATTTTCTACAGATTTTTCAATTGTGAATCGATTCTGTTGAAACGAAGTTAACATATTATGTAGTTCTGAGGACATCACTATTTACCACAGATCTGGACAATATAAAATGATGTCGTCAGATCAACTCCAGATCCTTATTATGTTGTTCCAAGAGGTCTTCAACAGTTAACATCAGCTACATCGTGTTTGGGCTCTTTTCACTCACCTTCATGAGAACTTTAGATCTAGCTGGGGTGTCATTGACATCTAGGGTCTGAGAATAGAGACGAAAGGCAGGGGCAAGAGGTCCTCAACAATTAATGGCATCTTTATCGTGTTTGGGCTCATTGCACTAGCCTTGATGAGAATTTTAGATCTAGCTGGGGTATAATTATTGTCATCGAGGGTCTGAGGAAGAAGCCGGAAGACAGTAGCAAGAGTTGTGGAATTCCAAGCGCCCAGCTACACTATAACAAATACAGGAATGATGTGTCGCAATAGTTGTTCAGCCTGATGAGCATTCTCTTTTGACGTATGAAAATTGAAGATCTGAAACACCTGATGTGGAACTCTAAGAGCCCAGCTACACTATAACAATAGGAATGACGTCTTAGCAAGAGTTGTTCAGCCTGATGAGCACTCTCTGTTGATTTATAAAAGTCGAAGAACTGCAAGTCTCGAATCGTCTTGCACTTCCCGTTTTTTTCCCGCCCCGGGGCTCTTAGAATTCGACGTCAGACGTTTCAGATCTGATTTTGACAACCCCGTTTTCGCGGGCATAAGCAACAGGATTCGCGTACGAAGTCGCGGGCAGAAGCTAGTTTATAATATAAGTAAGGAAGAAATTAGGAAGTTGTGATAGCATTAAGATAGGAGGTTATGATTTACGGGTAAATTATTGTGAGCAGCTGTTATATTTGATTCCAATAATAAGCATGGCACACACGACACCACATGATCCATAGGTACAACTCTACCAAGCTAAGCTTGCACCTTGCTAAAATGCGGTGCCCCGCCCGCTTCCCCGCTCATCTACGTGTTGTTTCAGAAACTGTATTCGAAACACTGTTCCTCAGAGAATACATGGCTTAAGAGTCATAGCGAATATTTTTTTACAGCCCGTACCGAAGCGTCTGTGTGAAGTAATCGACGCGAGGTGCAAACTTGGCTTGGTCGAGTTGTATATTAAATCAATCCTGAGTAATTCAGTATTCATCTACAGTAGACATTTCACTGTGCACACTTCATCATCTAGTTCAAAATGCAGAAGTTTAGTAATCACGAGTATTTTGTAAACAAAATCTTAGATAACGGTTCGTGTTATGCGTTTTATCGTCAACAGTTGACCTGGTCTTAACAAATTGTTGATAATGCATAACCATTCTGCTTTCACGGTGCTCCTAACTTCCTTGGTAAGAAATTAAAAAAAAAAAAATTGTTGTATACAATTTAATAAAAGTTTTCCTTATTATTTGGCTAATTGAAGAACTTTAATAGTAGTAACATTTTACCGGCTTTCATAAGTCAAAGTATTCTTTCCATTCCATAAAAAAGTTATAAAGATTTCTCGTAAAACTTCCCAGGCATGTTCTTTCGCCTTTAAACAGGTGTACCTAATCATGTGTCAGTCATTGTGCCAATAGTTGGCATTCAGTGACACTTTTCCCTCTTTGAATATCAGTAGTACACTCTGCATACCAAGTAGCTATTGGATTCTGTTTTTCTCTTATTATTTATTCCGCAGTCATACTATCATGCTTCACATTAATATAAATAAGTGTAGGCGTACGAATTTCATTTCTAAAGGATCGTGATCCCATTTTTATTTCCTGCTCACTTGCAACCTAAAACCTGTAAAACCTGTTACTTAATTGAGTTGTATTAAAGATCTTTATTGATAATTCATTGCGAGAACTATAAAGAAACCAGCTTTGTATGAATTTTTTTAAGCAGTGAATTGTCTATTTCATGAAAAAACCGTCAGAAATTGATTCCCGTAATATATTTTATGTTTATTAAAAAATCTTTTTTTTTAGATATTATACAACCGCATCGGTCAATCAGCGCCGTCAAGTAGTAAAATAAACACTAACGGAAATGTGTTCAAACTCCTACTGGGATTATACAAAATAAATCCTTTGAAAGGCTCCCCAGTGTTCCAAACATTTTCTAACAATTTGCTCATGGGTATGGGCCGTAGCAGTCAAGGCAAACTCGACTTGAATTTTGAATCAGGTGAAAGTGTAAAAATAAATAAACAAGTGAAAATGAATCTTAATGAAATAGAAAATATGATACACACAAGGAAAAAGAAACCAGCCTTCCATTTTGAAAAACCTGCATATGATCTAGATGACGTGAGTACTGAAAATTTTAAAGCGGATCTAGTAATTGATGATACAGTACTATCAAAGGAAGCACTTCAAAGAGCTTTACTTGATAATCATAATATAAAAGAAGACTTCAGTGCGATATTCGAACACATCGGGAGCAATGACATTGATACTGATATGCCTGTTACAAAGCTACTGCCTGTCAAAGATACCATTATTCGATATTCACAGTTGTCGACTCAGAATGAGGCATTATTCAGTCAATTAACAGACAGTAAAGGAAGATCAGTAAATCACATCGGAACGCAGGCCAAAGTGCATGACAGAAATCCAAAAGAACTTTTAATGAATAACTTGGTTGCAGACACAAGGAACGTGATTGTGTTTTAAAACTCTTTGGGGGAAATAAACAACTCTCGATCGCATGTGAAACTTACTTTATACAGAATTTTATTTACATTAAATTAATAAATAAATAATAAATTAAATAATTTAGTCAGAGGTCCGTAGTTTTAAAGCTATTTGTTTCATTTTCTTTATATTTGTGCTGAGTAGGCCATTTCTTGAGCATCTTCGTAGGATCTGGCCTGGTATGGGCCATGACTGTCCCAGCCAGGTGAGTGGTGGTCTACGTGATGCTCAACATGATGCTGTGGGTAGTGGATGACTTCGTAGTTCACGACCTTGGGTTTCGTGAATTTGAAGATAACCATGGCTCCTGTAGACAGAAAAAATAGAATGGCGTTAGTAGAGTCTACTAAGTAGGCCTCTTTGTAACAGGTTGTTACAAGTAGACTAGTAGAAGACGACAATGTGAGCTAGTGAGTATACTTTAAAGCTCCATTTTTCTTTTTTATCTATTAAATTAACAATCATAATATCAAAGTCTTCTCATTCTAACAATAAAAAGTAAATTATTATTTTTTGTGGTTGTGTTTTTTAATAATGATCGTACCAGATAGAACAAGGGAGATGAGTCCCAGGGTCAGAGCCTTCCAGGTCTTGAGCGCGATCAGGGCAAGAGCCAACGGGACCAGCACTGACGCCTTGAATTTCAGTCCGAGGAGGAAGGGCAGCAGCACCTTCTTAATGAAACCGTGCTCTGAAAAATAAACAGTCTATTAAAATCTGGGCCATTAAGTTTTAGTAGCAAATCTAGTTATACTACTAACTGCTCTTGATCCTCAAAGGTTTGGGGAGCTTGATCTTCTTCTTTCTGCCTTCGAAGACCTGTCCGTCTTCTTCACCATCTAAAGGCATCTCTAGTTCGGAAGGCAGGTCGGTGAGCAGGGACCTCGGCACATATTCAGAAGCAGCACTGTTAGAGATTTCCTCAGGAACTTTCACTCTGAGCGTATGCGTCTGAAGGAATCGGTCTACTTTATCCACGATCTGGTAAGCAGGGTCCTGTGCCATTCTGGGATCCACTCCCATGTCGTCTTCCAAGGTTCCAGTCTTGATAATAGACAGGTCATCCGTAATTTTGATCTCGTCATCGTTTGACACTTTCGAAATCCACTGCAGGGTCCTCGGTTTCACACATTCCACCGAATATTGGCTCAAACATTCGTTATAAATGTTCTTTACTAATTTGGAGGCGGTATATGAGTTTGCACTGGCAACTGCCGCGAGAGTAAGGAGCACTAATAGTTTAGCCATGTTGCACTTTTCACTTGTTTTTATTTTTTAATTATTTGATGGCAGACGACTTACTGCCATCCGATGAACGATCACAATGTATGCCAGGGTACTCCTGGGCTTGGTTTATATACGAGCATTAATACGTGACGTGTTATCAGAATGCGCAATGGTACTATCTTCCTCGATACTCGCGGACGTAAGGTTGTGTTACATTTTGTTTGCATGTGTGCGAAAGGATACAATGTATCGGAAAACTATCACTTTGTTGCCTCAACGATAGTCCTGTGGACTTGAAATTTGCTAAGGGAAATCGGAAGAAAATTAAATGCTTATGCCATAAGGGTTAGGCAATGAAGTCATTGAACATGCAAAACTGAATCGGAACAAAAAAATTTTTCTGAATTTTTCATTAATTCACATGTTATGTGTTTCATCTAGATCACATAAGTATACACGTACTTATGTATATGGGTTTATAACATGTGCATGCATGGGCAGTCATTTATGATTTTAAAATAGATAGGAAATATTTGATGAAGTGCATGAGTAAATTTTTTTTTAATCCTCAATTAAAGATGGCTTATAAGAGAACAGTTTCCGAAGGATTAGGCAGTGATGTACCCTGTCGCACTCCTAGTGTTCACCAATTATGATTATTCGTAATACGCCTAGCAGCCGCGTCATGTTAATTGCGAAAAATTTTGAACAGAAACGAATATTTCTTTCAACAATTAAAGTTCATTAAAATTCACACGGTGTTCCTTGATACCCATAAACTACGGAAAACAGTCGAATCTTTACTTTTACAACAAAACAGCGCCACTTAAGAATTCGTGCAAAACAACAGCTTATAGGGTTTTCAAAACACAAAAAGAAACATTGTTTTAGGTCACGGTAACATGGAATGACAAAGCACAGAACCAGACATTGTGGCGACGGTGGGAAAACTTAGGAAGACTATAAGTGCAACAGTGTCATAATTATGCTTAAGTAATGATTAACTAGGTACCGCCATTTTATTCAAATTTTATTTATCTCAGTACTTGTTTGAATTTAAACCTATTGGTTGAGAAGGATTTTATTTGCGACTATTATTATAAAAATAAAATGGTGGAAGTTAGGCAGGCCGTATAATTCAAAGTTCTAGCTTGTTATGAAAAAGTTAATTTTTATGTTGCATTAATTTACAACCGTCACTTTTAAATTTTGTCAACCGAGCACGAAATTCAGACTCCGTTGCTGTTACTAACAAATTCCTAATGGAAAAACACTTTGTCCAACCTGAGCATCGAACTCGGGACCTTACCGCTATTTAGTCGCACTTGCGACCACTAAGACAATGAAGTCATTCAAAGTTCTTTTAACGCCAAAGTTAAAAGCTAGAGTACAATAGAAAGAAATGTAAACAAGTCTAACCACCAAAGGCAATAAAAGAAAGTGAAGCAACAGAATTCAGATCAGATACTACGACTTACATAACAGGCAACGTTTCAAATATTCTTCATTCTACTCGTATGGTCAAGTGAAAGATGTCGGTGCAAAACGGATGCATGGCGACGTGAGAAGACCGTTAATTCAACCGACAACGCGTTGCTATCCGGTGTAGTGGACATGATACTATGAACAGCTGATTTTGGGATCAGTGTTACGTCAACATTTAGGTTGGCGTCATCGAGTTTCATTTCTTGAGGAGTGTGTGGAATTAGAATAGAAAAAAATAAAGAAATGCGTTTGTCAATTTTTTGTGCTCACGTTTGTCGAACGCTTTAGTTAAATCTGTGGACTGTAAATACTAGAAATTACACTAACATAAGTAGAAACTTTAATTTTCTTACCAGGTAGGATAGATTATTTTGTTCATTGGCGAAACAATGATAGACATTTTTTATTTTTCGCGCATTTGAGCTAAATATTAAATCAAATTGGATCGCACATATTTTGTTCGTCTGTCACTTTATAATGCTCATGTTTTGTAGCATTAAGCTCATGGTTACAGACACTTCCTTTTTTAATTTCTATATAATATCATTGGCAGTTACTATATCACTATTGTTATCTTTGTCTTCGGCCTTCTAAATTATATCATTGCTAAAACACTAGCAATTCTAGAAAGTATACCTATATAAGTATGTACTGGGAGGTCGTAGACGTTCAGAGTCCTTTTACTCTTAGCTATAAATAAAGCGAGCTTTAAGTAGGAACGTTAGTAGGTCTCTATGTTTGTAGGTGTTTGTCAACAAGGCTTGTCCTTCATAGTGGTTACACTTTGAAGCCTTATTTACTTTTTGCGCTTTTTGTATGAGCTGGAGAGTAACTCTTTAAATAGGGACTTGGGAAAATATTAAACTACTCTTTACTTAGTGTTCGACATTCTTGGTTAAACTGACGCAGATTGAGAAAGGTAGAGAGACATGGGAAGGAGGTTCGTCTGCCTTGCAGTGGGTCACACCGGATTTGTAGTACTTTATTAATATTTAGAAGGGGTTTTGTGTGTTTTGCAAATTTAGCTAAAGTCGCAGAAAAAAAAAGCAAGCCAGTTGTGCCTACCACTACGCATAAAAATGATTCTCTTAAAGTAGCCTTTATAAAAAGGCCATAAAAGGTAGGCTTTGCCCTGAAATGTTTGGTGTTATGCTAGCAGTGCCCCCAATTAACTAAATATAAAAAACGTCTGCTCGACTCATGCTGCAGATGCTGATATAAAAGAGCAGAATAGAACTCGCACATAGGGCGAGGAAAATCAATCAATAGAATCTAAATGAAACTACAAGTACGTCACAAACCTTTCAACACCATAATCAAGCCTAATAATAGATTTATTTAATTAATTTGACCGCAAATAAGTCCCGACCGCGAAACTGAGTTACCCAGTTCCGAAAGAAGGCGCGCCACACACTTTCATTGAATTGTCTATGGTCATACGGACATCGCAGTGTCTGCATAATAAATGTGACATTAACTTGATTTATCGAGTCTCACAGATGGTAATACGAAATATTGTTTTCTTTACATAATTAAATAATTAGAATTTGTAAAAGGCCTTGTACCTATTCTGATTAAATAAAAAAAAATCTAATGACACGCAAATATAATTCAGAGCCAGGTTTGTGGGACTGTCTGAACAGTTTACCGCGGCCCTGAAACACAAAGGGCATTTAAAGGAACCGAGTGGGTTTATAGACAGTAATCTTGAAAAAATGGTTGATATCACTTTTAAAAGTCATCTTGGCGAAATATTATCATAGGTAAGAAGCATTGCTACAGCAACAAAAATAACAATAAAGAGAATCGTCTGAAAAGAGGCTCAAAGAAGCTTGGTTGATCTTAATTATTATAAACACACATGTCACAAAATGAAATTAGAAATTATACTCAGTCGGTGTGCGCATGAGTCTAATTGATATAAGCAAGTGGAGGTGTCAAACTATCGCCCAGTTTAGTATGCAGCTGGCGAGTCGGGCGAAATCGTCCTGAATAGTTGTGGAGTGTCGGGCCGCTAATCAATAGAAGATTCTAATATGATTACTTTGAGTTACGATGGTTGTGAAGAATTGGGGATTCGAGTTACAAGTCATAAAAATGTAGTACGGTTACGACTTGTCGGGCTGGAGCAGTTATTAGAACGTGTACGTCGAACGCCATTTCATTGTTTCATTTATATTATTTTTATAAACTTTATAAATGATACAGCGGTGGCCTGAATCATGATCATCATCATATCAGCCGTAAGACGTCCACTGCTGAACATAGACCTCCCCTTTAGACTTCCAGTAGGACCGGTTGTAAGCAGCCTGTATCCAGCGTGATCCTGTGGCCTTCATAAGATCGTCTGCCCACCTAGTGGGTGGACGTCCTACGCTGCGCTTGCCGGTGCGTGGCATGAACTCCATTCGAGAACCTTACGGCCTCATCGGCAATCAGTTCTGCGTGCTACATGGCCTGTCCACTGCCATTTCAACTCGCTAATCCGTTGGGCTATGTTATGGCTATGCTACTTTGGTTCGTCTACGAATCTCCTCATTTCTGAGTTGACCGCGCAGAGAGACTCCGAGCATAGCCCTCTCCATAGATCTTTGGACTATACTGAGCTTACTAATGAGGCCTATAGTAAAGGACCACGTTTCGGCGTCATACGTCATCACTCACATCACACACACACACATTGGTCGAAAACTTTCGACTTGAGGCCCTGAGGTATTGTGGACGAGAAAACGACGGTGTAAACCGAACATCAGGCCTATTGCCTTAAGTTTTTGATAGAATTGAGAATTCACTTGTAACAGAACATCGAGCATTCTCCGTTTTAAATTTTGTCGAAAGTTCGTAAGCTCGCTTCATCGTCGACCATGTCTTAGTCACTCCTGACTAGGGTTGCCATCCGTCCGGGTTTCCCGGATTTGTCCTAGTTTAGAGGTCGTCCGGGGAGCGTACGGGGGGGTTTTCATTTGAAGTCCGGGTTTAAAAATTTAAAGTCTTGGGCCGCCCGCGACACACGCACACTTCACCGTCCTCCACCCCTCCCGACGCAGTTGCTACGAAGCGCACTTCGACTCAAGTCCGGGTTCTGGACTCTAAAATCCAGGGTTTTCACGCGTCTTGTCCTGGTTTCCAAATTTTAGAGATGGCAATCCTACTCCTGACCTAGACTAAGGTCAAGAGCAAACCCATTATAGATAAAAAAAAAAGATAGGTAAGTAATGAGTCCACCCTTGGGTGAATAGGAAGGAACTCTCAGATTTTAACAAATAAAAACCAACCTGTTCCTTCAGGTTCCCTTTGCATTCCAGGACCTTTACTTCCTTGTGTGTAATGTGTAACAGTGTTTCTGATTCCAGTCCTCCGAAACGGCTCAAGCTGGCTCAAATGATTTTTGTGGGGTTCATTTGTGGGACAATCCCACATAGCTGTACCACTTATGATCCTCCATAGTGTGCAGCCGTAGCACGTAACCACAGCACACAAAACACATCTCTCCAGACAAAAACGTAGCTTAGTTAAACCTGTTTCCACCAGCAGTGGATGTGGGTGCAACATGTGGATAAAGGAATATGATTGGGGGATATCAAAAGCATCAATAGCAACTAGCAAAAACCGGCCAAGTGCGAGTCGGACTCGCCCATAGAGGGTTCCGTTGCAGCAAGTAAAATAATATAAAAATTCTTGTACATATTTGGTTGTAACTTTGAAAGGTAAATTGCGATTTACGATTGGTATGAGTGGTACCTATTGGTATGATGAATGATTATGAAGTATTAAATAAAAAACCGGCCAAGTGCGAGTTGGACTCGCCCATGAAGGGTTCCGTAGTAGCAAGCATAGATTAGGGATATAATTATATTGAGATTAGTAAGTAATATACACAAACAATAAAAATAACTTTGTTTTTCATAGTGTTTGTATGAATGGCAAAGTTATATTTGCGGTTTTTGAAAATGTATTATATCTCAAAAACTGCTAACTGTATCTCATCCAAACCAAATTTCGTTGGAAGTTTTTGTTGAGGTCTACATTACATATTTTTTTTTAGTTTTATCATTCTCTTATTTTAGAAGTTACAGCCCCCCCCTGTAACTTCACACACACATTTTACCACTTTGGAAGTGTCTCTCATGCAAACTGTTCAGTTTAGAAAAATATGATATTAGTAACCTCAATATCATTTTTAAAGACCTATCCATAGATACCCCACACGTATGGGTTTGGTAAAAAAGAATTTTGAGTTTCAATTCTAAGTATGGGGGGCACCCCCAAAATTTGTTTTGTTTTTATTTTTGTGTGAAAATCCTAATGCGCTTCAAATAATACATCTACCTACCAAGTTTCAACAGGATAGCTCTTATAGTTTCGACAAAAAGTGGCTGTGACATACGGACGGACGGACAGACAGACAGACATGACGAATCTATAAGGGTTCCGTTTTTGCCATTTGGCTACGGAACCCTAAAAGAACTAATTACATAGATACCCCAAAAGTATATATTATCAGCCTATTGCCGTCCACTGCTGAACGTAAGCCTCCCCCAAAGAGTGCCAATCCCGGGAGGGTTGTCCTGGCAGTCCGCATCCATCAGCTGCCAGCAACATTCTTCAAATCATCGACCCATCTTGTCGTAGGGCGTCCTACACTACGTTTGCCCATTCGTGGTCTCCACTCTACCACCTGTCTGCTCCATCTACCATCGGCCCGTCTACAGACGTGGCCGGCCAACTTCCACTTCAACGTACTTATTCTACGCGCAATGTCGATTACTTTGGTTCTCTGGCGAATGTCTTCGTGCCTAAGAATTCTATCCGCCAGAGAGACTCCGAGCATTTCTCTCTCCATTACACGCTGAGCAACCTTGAATTTGTGGACCAGGCCTATGGTAAGAGTCCACGTTTCGGCTCCGTAAGTCATTACAGGTAGGACACACTGGTTATAAACCCTGGTTTTGAGGGATTGTGGGATCGATGATTCGAAGATATGACGCAACTTCCCGAATGCCGCCCAGCCCAAGCATATCCTTCTGGTTGCTTCCTTCTTGAAGTTGTGCCGGCCCAGTTGTATAATTTGGCCTAGATATATGTATTCTTGCACAACCTCGAGGGCAGCACCATTTACGATTACAGGTCTCGGATTGAAATTACCATTGAACATGAGTTTGGTTTTGTCTAAATTCATTCCGAGACCCACACGCCATGAAGAATCGCTTAGGCTGTTTAGCATTACTTCCAGCTCCTGCAGAGATTCTGCCATGATGTCAATGTCATCCGCAAATCGGAGGTGCGAGATGTCCTTTCCAATCAAGCGTCTTGAAAACGTCCTCCAACGCGTTTTTAAACAGTTTCGGAGAGATGACGTCTCCCTGTCTTACCCCTCAACGCAGTTGGATTGGTTTTATGCTGTGTTCTTGTACTTGGACGGTCATAGTTGCGGCCTTATACAAACATCTTATCACCTCAAAGTAGCGGTAGTCGATGAGGCATTTCTCGACTCTCGACACAAATGGGTTTGGTGATTTTTTTTTTTTGATTTTCTATTCTAAGTAGGTATGGGGAACCCTCAAAATTTGTTATTTTTTGATTTTTGTGTGATGACATCTACAGACTTATCAAGTTTCAACAGGATAGCTCTTATCAGGGTTTTTTTTTAGTGTGATAAAATCATCAAATGAGTCCTCCCCGGGCAGGGTGGGAGGGACTGTCAGACTTGTACTGACTAAAATCCACGGTGTCCTTCGGTAGCCCTTTATGTTCCGGGATCACGGTAATGAGATATGTCCCGCAACGACGGAAAAAAAAAGTTTTTTTTTTCAAATTTATAAAACAAACAGTTCAAATTGTTTTAAACAAGTGTTTTTTTTTGTTTTTTTGTTTGGTTTTTTACCTTATTTATCGACGTCTAATAAACATTTATTTAATAAGTTTCATTTCTAGACTACAGACCTACATCTTTTCAAATTCGCCCTTTGTAATGAAATTTTTACGAAAAGTGATCAATGAAAAAAAAAACAAGTTAAGTTTTTTTTCTAATATTTTTAAGTAGGTATTTTATTTTCATTACAGTGCCAATAAAAGTTAAAAATAATACAAAGCAATGGCTTAGACTCAAATGGTTATAAGTCTAGTTATTTAGACTTCTGAATATTAATTTATTTTCATTTTTTATGCATTCATCCGCCTTGAAAAGTAGTTGAAACGGGTTATAAAAAACGCTGTTAAATTTCAAACTGTTTTAAACAGGTGTTTTAAAACAACATGTTTTAATGATGCCAACCCCATGGCTCTTATACTTTCGAAAAAAGTGGCTGTGACATACGGACGGACGGACAGATAGACAGACATGACGAATCTATAAGCGTTCCGTTTTTGCCATTTGACTACGGAACCCTAAAAATTTTTACAAAGAGAAGCACCAGTTTTTAGTCTTCATAAAAAATGCTAACGCCATCTGTCGCGATTGGAATGAACTATGTGGTGGTACGTATGTTCTACGTAGCTTTAAACATCTAATAAAAAAATACTTACCTGCTAACATTTTTGTATAATTTAAGCTATTGTTGTGAAGTTTTAATTTATTTTAAACAAAATTATAATAAAAATCCTTTTTTACTTCGTTCAAATGGTAAAACTGCAAAATTATGTACATTTCAGAACGAATTCCTCTCTATCTAGTCTATGGTGAAAAATGTCTGCCTGCCTGACAGTCAATGTCAGTCTCTGACGCACGTCATTGTACTTTAACGAAATATTCGCGAAGCAGAATTATTCTCCTAATTTTGTCTGTTTTACCACCATGCTGAAATTATGATACACTCGTAACACAAAGCATTCCTTTAGACTTATTTCTGTGTTAGTGGACTTAAGTTTGTGAGTTCTTAATGATGGCAAATAATCGTATACCTTCTGGGCCGAATACGCCTGGGAGTCAACAAACTCCTACACAGCAAGGAATAAAGATATTTATACAGAGAGACTATTCTGAAGGCACTGCAGTGAAGTTCCAGACTCGTTTCCCGCCAGAACTAGAAGATCGAGTAAGTGAAAGTTGATTGTTTACACGATATTTCTGGACCTTGGGTCATGGGCGCGTTTGTCGACTTTTCGAGTATGTGACGCCTAGGAAATGATGTCAACTTGTATTTATCCTTGTTCCGTCTCATGTTTAAAATAACGAGCGCCTTTTTATGTATTCTCTACACATTACCTAGTATCAGAAAAGAAATCTAGTCAAATCATTTGCAAGATTGTGAAATCCTTTTCCTCAACACTAAAAAGTAATCATATTGAATGATAGATTTTCACGTGAATCTGAATTTTTGCTCTTAGAATGTATCTGAAATTGTAAGAAAACAATTTACTGACCTTATTGTAGTTATTGACCTCATTAATAACTAAGCCAATTTGAACTGAACATGACCTACTTAAACATAAGTAATCAACATGTGAAGCTGGGGTGCAGAGGTCATTTGGCTGACGAAGCTGTCTACAGGTGAACAGACTTTGTCTCTTCTTTTTTTTAAAAAAAATATTTTGCCTCACACTAGGAATTTCTCACGTATCGTGGGTGCGTTTACAAACATAGAAACACACATATACAAACACCCAGACCGGGAACAACCACTTGTAGGTCATAAAAATATATGTTCCGTGCGAAGATCGAAACTGCGACACACAGCGCAGCAGTGCAGTTGCTCAGCCACTGTGCCAAACATGCCGTCAAAGAGAGAGAGAGAGATTTGGATGTGGTACACAGAAAGTTTACCACCTGGATTCAAATTTGCAATTGCTCTCAAACAAAATTGCTCTCCTTTATACATAAGTACTTAGATTAGTTGCACACAGACAACATAAATGAACATGTTATTGTGAAACCAATTAGGCTTTACACATTAGCCTTAACAACTCTATACTCTATGTTATCTGTTAGAACAAAAATAAACAAATATTCTTACCATAATTTCATCCATGTCGATATTGGTATACAACAATGTTTTCTTACAAGTGGTGGGGTGTGCTCTGAAGCATTCTCTTGAATGTCACAGACAGGAAAATTGCCTTGAGTTAGTAATAGGATAACATGTATGGGAACGGCAAAATAAAACATTGTCAGTATGGACTAAATAGGTTTATTGCAGTCACTCTAGATGTATACAGGAGCGGTGAGACCTACAAGAGAATGAGTATTCAATTACCTAGAATGTAGAGGCCCACATGTAAGAAATAATTATTACATAAGTTTTCTGCATATCTTCCAAAAACTGGAGGTTCTAGAAAATGCAAGTAGGAGCAAATTAGGGCAATGGGTATGAAAGAATAAAACAAGTTCCTGCAGATTTTCATTAATGTATCACAGAATAGATGTTATACTGACTGAGTTATGTGTATAAAATGAGAAAAAGTATAAATAAATAAAAAGAGACGGCTACAATTCCGAATTTGAATATAGGAATTGATAGTTATTGATCAAATTTGTGGCCCCCATGGAAGGAGATGGATTGTGAGTTCCGGGCACTCCATAACTACTCAACATCATCAAAGATAAACTGAAATGTTGATTTGATTTGAATTTTGATAAAAATACTAAAGTGAAAAAGACTACAAAGCTACCTAACCCGACTTGATTGACATGTCCAATTAGTAGAATTGATACTTATTTTGAAACTAAATACCTTCACATAAAATTGATTATTCAACACAGTTGTTGTGTTAACTGCTAATGTGTTGCAATTTGTGTTAAAACAATAACAGTAATCTGTATAATAAATTAATAACACTGGCAGTAAGTAATTATTCACATCTTATTATGAATAGCTCCACTCAAGTGGGCTAACTCAGTTTAATACTACTTGTGGCTGAAGCAGCCATACATTAAGAATATTTATTTAACTTGGAATACTAAAAACAAAAAACTAAGTCTACCTCAACGGCTGTGACTTATAATGTACTATTACATCTGTGATGAACCCTACTCGGATAAGAGAATGGCGTCATGTTGGACAAAGAACAACTTATTAGTATTGAACTTATCATAAGAGGTAATCATAGGCCTGCCAGGGTCACATTACTGAGGCAATCCCTCTTGAACGATGCCACAAAAATTTATAGGAGGGAAGAGTTAGGGGACATTAAATAAATTAGCCATTACAGGTTTTGTAATTCCATTTATTATACAGCTCCAAGGGCGGAACCTTTTTTTAGGGTAGATAATATTCCAGATATTTTATAACAATGTTTTTAACAGTACATTACAGTTTTAGGAAGCACGTCATAACACAACACATAACTTTACTAGTTTACTAAAAAATGCAGCTTTTAAAATAATATTGCAGAACAGCTGCAGCGCTTGCCGTGGTAAAATTTGTACTGACAAAAAAAGAATTGAAGATGACGCTATGACATAATGAAATTCGAAATATGAATATTTAAAAATTTAAATCAATATTGATCCCAAAGGCAAGAGGTTGAAGCAAGAGAGGAGGTGGAATACCCACTGTTACAGGACTGTCCCAGCAGGATATCAACCTTGAAATGCAAAGGGCAATCGAAGGAGACCCATATTCAGTTAGCAAGATACAGCACGGTCAGTGCAGTTGTAGACCAATTGACTTCTATTCTGCGTGCACAAATATTTTTATGATCTACAAGTAGTTGTTCTGGGTCTGTATGTTAATTTATATAAATGTAAATGCATCCATGACACAGGAGTGGGGCACCTTTTTCCAAAAGGAGTCTGACTATTTGTTCCACTCCATCCAAAGCAGAAAGATTCATAATGATTTTACTACTTCAAAAATAAAATTACTATATTATGTTTGTCATAATGTGAGATAGACTAACCACATGACATATTGGTTGCAGTTTATGAACCATGCAATACATATTAACTACTGTAAAATAAAAGGTAGCCATTCTGACTCATACTGTATAGGATATTGTGTTGTATGAGCCAATAAATTAATACTAGCCATTCATTGATTGTTTGTTTGTTGATTGAAATGTGAATAATAGAAACATCAATCAAAATATTGATTGTTACAAATAAAGAATGTGTGAGTGTAATCTGTTGCTTGATTTATTTTCTAGCTTTGCTAACATCTCGCGCCCGGCATTGGTCGTGGCCATGCTGCGGGGCGAGACGGAGTGGGAAGAGGTCGCCTCCTGCGAAGCAGTCATGCTCGCGAAGGAGGAGGCGGGGAGGACAGCGTCCTCCCTCCGCCCCAGCCGCAGTGGTAGACGCCCACGGCGACGGACGTCGCAAGACGATCTCCGGCCACCATAGGCGCGGGCATGCGGGCGGCGAGTAATGGGCGACTCGCTGCCTGACCATGGACCATGCCAGGGCCGACGGCGTGTTGTGTTCTACACGCGCCTCAAGGAGTGTCAGCATAATGACGGGGCTCCCCTTTTAGAGGGCCAAAGCCTGCCGGGGTCGCGGGACTTATCGAATTACCGTGACCCTGGAATGTAAAGGGCTATTGAAGAACACCGTGGATTTTAGTCAGTACGAGTCTGACAGTCCCATCCTGCCCTGCCCTGGGTGGGAGGACTCATTTGATGATTTTACCACGATAGAAAAAAAAAGCTTTGCTAACATATATCAACCTCTGTAATCCCCAAGAATTAGATGGAGTTGTATGTGATAGTCTAAATGGAGGATTTTGACTTGTAATTTGTATTGGCTTCACCAGCGTTTTTTATAAAATTGGACAGAAAGGGCAATTTCAGTAACACTTTGGATTTTAGTTAGTCTAGTACGAGTTGCCAGTCCCTTCCCATCCACCCAGGGCTGGGAGCACTCCTTAGATGATTTAACTACCTCTAAAAAAGTAATAATAACAATATGCCCTCATAAATAACTTGTTATCTTTCATAAAATTCCAGATAGATCGGCAAACATTCGACCACACGATGGAGAGGTTGAACGAGCACTTCGAGATGGCGGAGACGGCAGACTGCAGTACGTACTGCGAGGGCTGCCTCGCTTGTCTTACCGCCTACTTCATTTATATCTGTACTGAGACGCATTATGAAAAGGTATGTGTCTAAAGCATTTAATTTTTTAGTTATATCTATTTTAAGCTTGCTGAGCTAATCTCGGCGTGTGAATGGGTGACCATCTGTCATAAGCGAGTTTCCTCCGTGCCTCGGAAAGCACGTAAAGCCGTTGGTCCCAGCTGTCATTAGTAGATCTTTGACAGTCGTAACTGTTAGTCAGCTCTAAAGTCTGACAACCATTCTTACCATGGGGTTACCATTAGTTACCAGGTTGTAGAGGTCCGATAGGTAGAAGCTCCATGTAAAACACTGATATTCAGCTGCATCTGGTTTAACTAGAAGCCGATCCCAATTTATAGTTTTTTTTTTTTTTATATTCCACAACTATCACACAACGCCATCTAGTCCCAAGCTAAGCAGAGCTTGTGTTATGGGTACTAGACAACTGATAAACGTACTTATATATTTCTAAATACATAAATATTATAGATAAATTACACCCAGACACAGAACAAATGATCGTGCTCATCACACAAACATTTGTCCTGGGTGGGAATCGAACCCACGACCTCCGCCTCCGGCATAGCAGTCAGGGTCACTAACCACTAGACCAACAGGCCAAAAAAGGCTGGGCAGATGATGATCTATTTTAAACGGATTTGCTATTGACCTCAATCCAGCCCAGAAGCAAAGATGAGGCCTGAGATGGGGTGACGTCACCCAGAAGGAAAGCTGGAACTTTGGCACGCCAACGGCACATAGTAAAAACTATTTGGCCACAGACTCCGACCGGATGGTAGTCGCGAGTTAGGCGGCCCTGATAAGGCCTAATTCCTTTTGCTTGATCGTTCAGTGACTGTAGGGGAGAGGCGGACACCATCATTGGATAGTTGTCCTATTTTTACCGCTCACACCAAAATTTGTTTATTTAATGAAACTAGGCTTAGGTACCTATATTCTGACTTCTATTGTCTTAAAAAATGTGTTTTTTTTTGTGAAACTTATGTCCTATGTCATAGATTAATTTACTGCATTGTATTGTATTGTATTGTATAACGGGCTGGTATCCGCAACTCCACGTCATATGCGCGTATTTTGCGTGCGGGTGGGAAAGAAATCATTCGATCCACCCCAGCTCCCCGAAGAAGGCCAGCAGCGCCTTCGTGTTGCCGACGATCTCGTGGAGAGTACCTGGGTTACCGAAGTACTTTGCCCTGTATGTAGCAATCTCAGGGCAGTGTAGGAGCACATGAGCTGCTGTCTCGTCCTCCGCCATGCAGGCTCTGCACAGGGGGCTGTCTGTGATACCTAGGACAAAGAGGTGTTTATTAAAGGAGCCGTGTCCCGTCAGAGCGGCTGTCACTGTTCGTAGCTGCTGTTTGGATAACCTGAGCACTTGTTTGGTGAAGCGGCTATTGATGGAGGGTAGTGCCTCCTTAGCTTGTCTACACTCACCCTGATCCTGCCACAGGCAACGGTGTAAATTACCTGTGCGTTCCCTGACCAGAGTACGTATGTAACCGAAGGGGAGTGGCACTATAGGTTCGGGTCCCACCGCCGTCAAACTAGATCCCCTTCGAGCGAGTTCATCCGCTGCGTCGTTGCCTCGGGAGTCGCTGTGTCCTTTGATCCACTGAATGGTTATTTTGTTGTGCTCACCTACCTGGTTTAGGCTCTGGTGGCACTCGTATATTAGTCCAGAGTTGACCGTGTGGCTGTCAAGCGCCAGCAGAACGGCCATGCTGTCTGATAGTATGCGAATTGAGTGGTCCTTTACCTCTCTGGCTGCGACCGCTGCCGCCGCCAGAATGATGCCCATGCATTCTGCTTGGAAAACTGTGTTCTGGACCCCCAGTGATTTGGCTATGCGGATGTTGAGGTCTTCAGAGAAGACTCCAGCACCGGTACCGCTACCTGTTTTAGACCCGTCCGTGAAGATTCGTAGCTCCGCCGGGGTCAGCCCCTCGCAGCGGTGGTCCTCATGGAGTTGGATTTTGTATTTCTTATCGAAGATAAACTGTTTGGGTACTCGGTCTTTAATGGCCTTTGCCATTGGAAATTCCTCATAGAGTCCTTGTAATACCGAGGTGTGTTGTGACTCCCTCTTACCCCAGAGTTGTATTGTTTCGAGACGGACCGCCGCCAACGTCGCTTCTTGCTGTATGAACAGGTGCAGCGGAGGGAGGCCCAGCATGGCTTCCAGAGCTGCCGTAGGCGTAGTCCTCATACAGCCCGTAGTCGCCATGCAGGCCAGTCTTTGTATTCGTTGTAACTTGTTTGAGGCGGTGACTAACCTGGTGCGAGGCCACCAGACCACGGCTCCGTAGGTGATCATGGGTCTAATGACCGTACAATAGATCCATAGTATGATTTTGGGGGATAGGCCCCATCTCTTACCTATCATTCTCCTGCATTGCCAGAAGGTGATGCAGGCCCTGTTTAGCTTGTTTTCAAGATGGCTACTCCAGTTTAGCTTACTGTCCAGGATGACTCCTAGATATTTGACTTCGTTGGCTAACTGGAGCTCTGTTTCAAATAGTTTTGGTAGGCGAAAAGGTCCAAGTGATCGTTTTTGGGTGAACATTACCAATTCTGTTTTCGAGGGATTTACTGAAAGATCGAAGTCCCTGCACCAGCGCTCTACTATCCTTAGCGCTTGTTGCATTAGGTTGCAGATAGTCCCGGTGACCTTCCCCGAGATGAGGATGGCGAGGTCATCTGCGTACCCAATTGTGTAGAAGTGGCATCCGTTGAGCCTGGTGATGAGGTCGTTGATCACCAAGTTCCAGAGGAGTGGAGAGAGTACCCCCCCTTGGGGGCATCCTCTGGCTATCAAGGCTACTTGCCGTTCTTCATCAAGGCGAACCACTCGTTTGCTTAACATATTAGTAATCCAGTCCACCAGTACCTGTTCTACTCCGTGTCTGCAGAGGGCGGCGCTGATGCTGGAGAAGTTTGTTTTGTCGAAGGCTCCTTCGATATCAATAAAGGTGCCCAGGCAAGTGTCTTTTTGATGTATCGCTTCCTCAATCCGGCCGACCACCAAGTGAAGAGCGGACTCAGTCGACTTACCCGAGCTGTATCCATGCTGATTTGCATGAAGTGGTATTGTTTTCAAGGCCCCATCCCTCAGCTCTCTCTCGCATATCTTCTCCATAGTTTTCAGGAGAAAGGAGGTTAGGCTGATTGGTCGGTGGGATTTGGCGTTGGTGTAGTCACTCTTACCTGGTTTGGGTATGAATATAACTTTCACTTCCCTCCATGCTTTAGGAATGTATCTGAAGGCCAGACACGCTTTCATAATGGGTACAAGCCTCTGTGCGACAGCAGTGCCTCCCCACTGTAGCAGTGCTGGAAAGATACCGTCCGGGCCTGCTGCCTTAAAGGGATGGAAGCACTGGATCGCCCACTGAACTTTCTCCAGCGTGATGACCTTGTGAGTATAACGCCAATCATTATCTGATGGTGTTTTGTTGACATCGTTCCAGTTGATTACCTGTGCGAACGCGCATCCCGGGAAGTGAGTTTCTATAAGGACGCGCCTCGCTTCTTCTGGTGATGTGGTGAGTGTGTTGTCAGGCTTCCGGAGAGTGACGGTACCAGGAGTGTCCTGCTGCGCCAGTATTTTCCTTACCCTGTTTGCTTGCTGACAAGATTCAATGCTACCGCAGAATTTGCGCCATCCCATGGTGCGTCTGAATCTGATGCATTTTTTGTAGCTGGATTTGGCTGCATAGTACGCGTCCCAATCCTCATCAGCACAAGTGTTCATTGCTCTGTTGAGCGCTTTCCTTACCTTGCCGCGTTTGCGGTCCAGTTCAGCACCCCACCATGGCTGTTTACCTGGTGTTTTTGGCGGAGTGGTTTCTGGGCATGCGGCTTGGTAGCTGTTTAATAGTGATGATGTGAGATCGTTGACGTGTTTCTCAATCTGTGTTGGCCCCTCGTACATCCTCAGATCGCTGCATGGTGCGAGTTTGGTTGTAAGGTGGCGTGTATAGGCAGCGCGGTCTGTTTTCCGCGGATTGCGTCTTGGTAGCACTGGTGATGCACAGGTCTGGATATCAAAAAGGATCCACCTGTGATCTGAGCAGGAAGCCTCCTTGGAGACCTGCCAGCCCGTGACGAGGGCCGCTGCACCCTCTGTGGCTAGTGTAAGATCTATAATTGTCCGGCTGCGTCTGGTGACGAAGGTTGGTTCAGAGCCGGTGTTTAGTAGGGTTAGGTTAGTGGAGAAAAGATAGTCAACTAAGGTCTTACCCCTTTCGTTTGGCGTGTCCATGCCCCATAGAGGGTGGTGTGCGTTGGTATCGGCCCCGATGACCACCTCGAGCCCGGCATTCTCGCAATAACTCACAAGACGGGCGAGGTCGTGGGGGGGCGGGTCCTCAGCTTCAGGCATGTAAGCCGAGGCCAGGACAAGTGGCATCTCCATGCCATCCCGCTGTATGGATATCTTTATTGCTGATATGTCTCTGGAACAGAAGTCAATTAGGGACTGTGTTTTGATGTTGCTAGTTACGTAGATGCATGATCTGGGTTGATCGTGTTCTGTAGTAACTAGAAGCTTACCTCCAAGATTTGTTAATCCTTGGATGCGGCCGGCTCTGATCCACGGCTCTTGGATCAGGGCTATGGCCGTGTGTTGGGCCTCCATCCACTTCCGCAGCTGAGCCGTCGCGGTCTGACTGTGGTGGAGGTTTGCCTGTAGGACCTTACAGGCCGACGAAGGGGACGCCATCACTGGTCGAACCCTCCTCGTCCTCCTCCAGACGCAACCCAGCGAACAGGTCGCCCTCGTCGAAACCACCCTCCCCCGGACGCGAAACCGGTGACAGCAGAATGCTATCATCCGGTTCCCCATCGGACGAGAGGATGGTCTCCACGGTGGCGGCGGCAGAGGCAGCCGATGTGCTCGCCACTGCAGCTGGAACCGCTGGTGTGGCCGCAGATGCAGCCTCCGGTGCGGTCCTGGTTGCTTCCGGGATGTTTTCCAGTGGAGGAACCTCTTCCTGTGTTGGTGACCTCCATGTGTTCGTCGTGGGATCCCATCCCTGAGGGACGTCGACGTAACGGCCGTTTGGACCCCGGAACTTCAGGTAGACGCGCCCCACACCGAATATTATATTATCGGTATTAGGTCCTCAGGGATGCTGACCACCACGAACCATGCTGAGGCTTGTTTATCGGCGTGCAGTAATACCCACCTTTTGATGCCGGCCCAGGGGTTCTGGTAATTGAGAGCTCGGCCTAGGAAGGTCGGCTCTTTAAAAACCCCCTGTTCGTCAGGGATGACGACGCCGCATCTGACACGCCGCTCGATATCCGCTTGTCTCTTGACCACTAGCGAATTGCTAGTGGGAAGAGACAAGCCGGAGATCGTTTTTCTTAGCCAGGCTAAGGTCTCAGTGTTGTCACACCATAGTTTAAGGGCTCCCCCGGAGTACTGAGGCTTCGCGTTGAAGATCGGCCCCGGTGGGTTCTGTTCGTCGTCAGAGAGGCATTCGACGAGGATCTGTGACTGGATGGCTTCCAGAATCTTGACCGATTCCTCTTCGGTTATATGGCCTCTCCGTTCGCAGGTGACTGCGACGTTTAGGTCGGCGCTAGCGGCTTGGGCGTAGCTCCGGTTTGCTGTTCGCGCAGATTGGTCCAGTCGCGGCTTCTTGCGCTCTCCACGAGGGGAATTGGTCTCATTGAGCTCACGTTTAGCCGCAGCTGGTTCACTCCGAGCCGGTGTAGGTCTGCGTGCCGGTATCTCCGTCGTGCTGCGCGAAGGCTGGCTGGGTCCTGGGCGGCTAGTGCCTGCCCCGGTTTGCGAGCGCTTGCCTGCGGAGAAAGATACCTTACCGCCGTGTGGTTTGTCCGAGCTTTCTAAATTAGCTGGAGTTTTGGTAGCCTTACCTCGTTGGTGGGCTAGTGTCCTGTCTCTCTTAGACGGCCGGTTTCTTCTCTTACCCCGTCCAGACGGGGTCGTGAGATCCGGACCCGTAGATGCGGCGCGCTGGCCGGTACGGGCAGGTTTGCCCTTCCCACCGCCGCGCCTGCTCACCTGCACCTGCCAGGCTTGCGCGAACGCCTTGCCGGTGGTGCAATCCGGCCCTGACTGGCCTGTGACAGCCAGCGAGGGGGGGGAGACTTCTGGGGGCGGATGGATAAGAGGCACCCTGCCTCCGGGTTCGGTGTTGGGGGGAGCGGTACTGATCCCAGGCAGCGCCGTTGTCCCTTGTTTTTTCTGGGATTTGTTTTTGGTCGTGACCACGGTTTTCGCCATGGCCGGACCTTTACCCACACTGGAGCTCGCAGCAGGAGCCGCAGAGCATCCGGGGGTGAGAGAGGTGTCTGAGACTCCTCCCTCGGGAGTTTCATCGGCTTTCGCCTCCGCTCCAGTGTGTTTGTGTGAAGTCTGAGTGCGTGTGTCGTGTTTTTGTGTAAGAGTGTGTCGTGTGTGTGTCGGGAGTGTGTTTGATGTGTGTGAAGTGTGTGTGTGTGTGTTGTTAGGCCTTTTGTTGTCCATAATGTATAAGTTGAAAATTCATCTCTCTGGCTTCCCACCCTCCATGGAGCCCGCACCTGGGAACGTCTTACTACAAACTAGCTCGAACGTTAGGACTACCAGAAGAGATATAGGAGCGCAAAGCTGGCTTAGGGTGCGACATCGGGTGCTTGATCGGGTTGGCGTAGGGGGGCCATCCCCTATGAACTGATCAACCCTCACTTACACCGTCAGCATGACCTTTGCCCACCACCGTGATCATCCGTGGATGACCACGGTGGACCTCACGCTCCTCGCCGTGCCCCTCTAACGGGACACAGTGGCCATTTCCCTACCCCCGGCTAAAGGGTAGGGCTACCGTTTTGCCTGAAATCCGGACCAAAGAGGGCGTGTTGCCTCACGGACGCATTACCGCCAGCGCCGATCGGCTCAACCCCCCAGGACTCCTTCATCCCTGCTTACGGCGCTCAACTGCGCAGGTCCTAGCGCAGGTGACTGTTACTCCTACACGTCAGCAGTTGGTTTAGTGACGTGCCTGTAACCTCTTAGTCACAGAGGGCTACAGTTAGGAGATAGAAAAACGCCTGGTGGTTTCTGTTGCGTCTATTTCTTAAGGAATTAGACCAAAAACGGGGCGGCAACCTCGAGAAGGTGTACCCACCAGACTTGCCTTGAGGATCTTCATGACAGTAGCACTCACCCTCAAGACCCCGCCACCCTGCTCCCTCTGAAGGAGGCGCAGGGTAGGTTTGCATCTATACTACCAAGCAAAGCAAAAGCAAAGCATGTCGTTGTGCAACCGCAAAAGCATAAATACAAACCCTCCCCAATTTACTGCATATATAAAATCTGTTTAGTCAATAATTAGAGTATTGAAAAATAAAGGCCACGTTTTTTTTTTTCTCTTAAATCAATGAATATTGACAACAAAGATAAAATACTTCGAAATTCAGGAGTGGGGGCTTATGACGTAATAACGCCTATAAAATTGTACCGACCATGTGAAGTTTACTGATTTTTAGAAGCATTGTATCTTCGTCAATGTTGGTTTACGTAACGAAAGCAAAATACGAACCAAATATTTTTTGATAAGCTAACTTTCGGACTAATTACATTTTTTTAGTAAATACAGTAGTAGCTATTGTGCTACCGCACGGCATGGCTGAGGTAATTACGGAAAAAAAAACTGGTCATTAGTCGTTGTGCACACAATGTGAATGAGTTGTATGGTTTCCATGGTGCAATTACCGTCGTCAAATGAAAGCTGGTTGTTTGCATGTTAAACTAAAGTGCATTTTTGCTTGCTACGCTGATATCGTTGGTTTTCACAGTTGTTATAACGCAAGGGTGGTTTTTAGTCAGACCATTCAGTCATTTGATGATTTTCCACACTAAATAATAAAAAAAAACCTCATTTCTTAAGAGGAAGACCAGAACCCTGTTTATATAATTTAAATAGATAAGTATTAGGCGAAATTGAAACTTATTGTTTTCGCTATAAAAATCAATCTTAAATAACTTTCATTTCTCTCTTTCACAGCACTTAAGAAAAGTATCAAAATTCATAGCGACGCAAAACGAAAGAGTATACAATCCCCGAGGTGTGCACATCACAGACCCCATTCTACGGGGTCTACGAGTCATCGAGATCACAGTCATCGATGTCCCCAACTGCCAGAGTCCGACTGGCAACACGAACAACCAAATGAGGCATACATGACCACCACAGGAAAACCGGGAGTTCTTCATGTAACCAACAAGACTCTTCTTGATGTAAGGATTTGGCTCTTATTGTTATGGGGGATAAGGTTTGTTTTTGTGTGGAATATTTCGCGCAGTCATTTGTTTTTTGGATGGAATTATTGAGCACAATTTTTTGAGCCCGCCGTTATTCTCTATCTATAGTTACAAAATGAATAGCGCCATCTCTTTCCCGCATTAAAACAGTAAGTTTATCAAATAAAATAATATAAATTCTTTTAATTCGTCATCTTAATTATAAAACACACGTTTTGAGATAACATGAAATTACATAAAGAACAGTAAAATAACTTTTATCAGATGAAGATAATTTTATCTGATTATTAATAAAACAAAATCATTTCCTTAGTGACGCACTCTTTTGAATGTTTCAAACAAAGTGACAAATCCAGCAGATAAGATATCAAACACATTATTAATTAAACTCTCACTCAATATCAACTTTATTGTTGTGAGAATAAAGATCACTATAATTTCAAAAACTTGCTTGATCTAACAGATGACAAGCAAGAAATAACCTCATCCAAAACACTTTAAAGATCATTTTGATGGAGACGCAAGTCGGAGGTCTAACAACTGTGTAAGGCAAATATTAATTTTATTTATTTATTTGGGGAAGAATTTGTGTATAAGAAAATAGGAGCTAAATTCGTATGTCATCGAGATTCGAATTTTTTACAAAGTTTATAATTATTATAAATAGACTGTCTTTTTCCAATTATTAAAAAAAAATGTTTTCTTCGAGTCTTAGTTTATTGTATAAATGTGTAGATAGAACCACCGTGTGGTTTTCTATATAAATAAACGTAATTTTTGTACCTAGCTGATTGTTTTGAAACTTACACGGTCATTTACGAGTGGGATTAAAAAGTATTGGCCCTACTTTCAAGCTAAAAACTTTGGTTCTAAAACTTAAAGTTTTTGACTGGCCTGTTGGTCTAGTGGTTAGTGACCCTGACTGCTATGCCGGAGGTCGTGGGTTCGATTCCCACCCAGGACAAATGTTTGTGTGATGAGCACGATCATTTGTTCTGTGTCTGGGTGTAGTTTATCTATAATATGTATGTATTTAGAAATATATAAGTATGTTTATCAGTTGTCTAGTACCCATAACACAAGCTCTGCTTAGCTTGGGACTAGATGGCGTTGTGTGATAGTTGTGGAATATTATTATTATTATTAAAACAAACGTTACAAGATTTCTTATAGGTAACTAGCGGCCCGGTACGTGCTTCTCTATGTATAAAGTGAATTACAAAAAATATGATAAATGAAGAACCGCTCGACCGATTTTGTGCAAATTTCACATAAACCATCTACTTAATAGTCCGAACAAAGCCTAAACATTTGGTTTGGATAGGTGACCACGTTATTGAGTTATAAAGTTACAACGAAAAGTGGCATTGATTTTTAAATCTATTGATTTCATTTACAACATAAAACGTCTCCACAAATTTTCTCTGAGACCAATAATTGTTAGTCACATAAATACCCACTGCGCCCCTTTTTCAAGATGGCGGCCGAGGAGGCGCGAAACTAGGGTTGCGACACCCCAAACTTGAATTTTACTTTAAACTTACCCCCCTTACCATCTAAAAAAATAAATTAGAGTACTCTAAACTTAAAAAGCAACAGCAAAATTAAAATAAATTATTATACAAGGTCGGCCATTACTTTTTATCTCCCCTTTCCATTAGTAGATCACTCCAAAAATAAATTAAGTACATCAAGACTAAAAGTGACTCAATTTTCATCTTACGACTGATTTTAATTTAATTTTTGTTAGCATGACAGAACTCCTTTTGCCAAATTATTCTTCCAATGTGAAAGAAAAATGTTGTTGTAGATTATTTTTTATTAAAATAAATATGGATGTATGTAAGAATCGGTGGCTTATTAATCTAGGTTAGGGAAATGTACTAGCATTGTGTGATTTGAGTTACTTGCTGTGTTATTTATTTGTGAAAAAATTATAAACTCCTGGTTTGTCGAAAAGAAAAAAAAATAAACAAAAAAATACCTTGGACCGAAAACGGCTACTTTTGCAGAATATAATAATATTATAAATCATGTTATAATTCGTAATATTGTCACTGCACAATTCATTTCAAATAACGTTATGAAAATTTAAATGATTTGTGCAAAAAATTGTGTAGGTAACCACAACCTACGGAAATCCCACAGCAAGATAACTCGAGTCGATAACAAAACTAGGTGAAAGATAGGCGATATAGCAAATTGTTACATAGAGACTAATATTTACATTATCGCCTTTCTTATTTTATCTATAACGTGGTGTATTAGGTAGGCGATCGAACGCGAATACGACCGCAAAGCGAAGCGAACCGACGCGAATGAAACAACCTATTGTGGTGTGCTGAGTGGCGTTGCAACAGGCGAAGCGATCAGTACCCTTAGCACGAGTTTTCACTCTTTTACTTTACAGCGTCTTTTCAGTATTTACAGCGTTTCTTTGTATGGAAAAATAGAACATCGCCTCTGGTGTGCGAAGAAGGAACTAATTTTTTCCTTGAAAATTGTCAATTTGAAATTGTCAAAGTTCCAGTTTACTTTACGTCACAAAAACTGAAAACTCGTGCTAAGGGTACAGGACGCGGTCAATTGATTTGATATTGTGATCGCGCTTTTTATTGCAATGCGGTGGGTTGCTTTTATTTTTTGGCGGTTGAAGCAGCGTGATGCGGCGACTCTGTTTTGCTAACGCAAACATCACACCGCACCATATTGAATTTTACTTCGCATCGCGATCGTATTCGATTTATCGCATGCCTAGGACACCGCGTAAGTTTAGCATTGGTAGTATATTTATTTAGTCTTAGTTCATGTGGGGTATAAATATGCAAAATAGGTATAACTTTTTTTTTAAATATATCATAACACTTCAATATTTTATCGCCATTCCATTTAAGTTTTAGGCAGTAAATAGTGTTAACGTTTGTGAAAAGTGTGTTCTGTATGTAGAAAGAGGTTTAACATTTTTTTTTTGATAAAAAAATCTTCATTTTAGATACTTAGATAAAAAAATCAATTTATATTTGACCACTTTTACCAATACTTGAAACACCCCAATTTGAACTTTGAACCACATGAACTAAGGCTTAAAATTGTGATTCAGTTGTAGGGGCCATGGATTGCGAAGAATTGTGAATAACTGATTAATATACACTAAGTTGTCCTTGTAAAGAAATGACCCAAATGGCCCCTTTTATACTTTGTATCTTAATTATAAAAATATTAACTAATTTAATCATTTTATGTGTAAATTGAACTTTAATACTATTTATAATTGGCTATAAATATGTGTATAGCGAAAAATCGGACTTCACCCGTTTTTAGTAACATTAGGCTTCATCTAACTGCCTAAATATTTGCGCCGTCGGAATTCTAACTTTCATTACTAAGCTGAAAGTTGAAATTCTAATAACGTGCTTTTATTTGGGAATTTAGGTTTCGCATAATGTTAATGAAAATTGGTATTATTCTTATAATTATGTATCAATTTTGTACATTAATATAAATGTAAGCTCTAAAGGGCGTTTTAACACGTAATTCTTAAAGTTTGAATTACAATAATGTTGCTTTCCAGAAGGAAACGGGAATTAATTAGCTAGAATTTCATAAACCACAATACCGACCTGAATGCATTACAGGTACCTGCAATAAATAATACACATCGACCTTTAAGATAAAGCTTAAATTTTTGGCTTAATAGAGCGTTATTTCTGTAGCACGCAGGGACCTAGGTACATGGTGTCCTAGGTAGGCGTAACAGTGCGGACGCGATCGCGAAACAATTAAATGCTGTGCGTAAAAGCAAAATCGCTGCTTCGGTAAAACAAACCAAGCTACCCGCGCGAAGACATCAAATCAACTGATCGCCTCCGCTTCGCTTCGCCTGTCACCGTATCGCAACCCATTTGCGTTTAGTCGGCTACCACAATAAAGTTTCATTGTTTTGATTCATTCACGCCGCTTCGCTTCGCGATCGCGTTTGCGTTGAATCGCCTACCTAGGATACCGCGTTACTAACCACAATTAATGTCGAACCAATGACACGTCAAATACGTAGTGTATGACAGAGACAAAGCTCTACGAAGCAAATCTAGCCGATAACTTTTTTTTAAAAGTCCACGTGCATTGTTTATTGCTGATATCTGTATATTTGATGTTGACACCCGAAAGCGTAGCTCGGAAGCTTATATTTGACAATGGTCGTGTATCCTCTGTATTAAATTTTAATCTATATTCTTTTATAGGAGATTGTGACTGTACGCCTTCAGTTATGCAATACTTTAAACAAATTCAGCGTGTAGTGTGTTAACTATAAGGTTCACAATATCGCCGCACTTAATATTTGCTGCACTATCGTGTTTTGACTTTGAAAAGCACGAACCTCAACTTTTATTTAATTTCCGCTGAATCGTTAAGACTGCGTATTTACTGAAAAGTGACTTGCATTGCTCTGCAAGCCTACGGACTTAACATCTGAGGGATCGGACCAGGTGGTACGACAAATGAAAACAGTAATCTTTAATAGATTTTCAGTCATATTGTTTACAGTATAAAGTTGTAAATCCATTAAAGATTTCAAAGTGTTTTCGTTCGTTTCATAGTCTTTAATAAACTGAACCACGTCTCTTATGTATAAATCACGCCATCTTTGGACTGTGTATCGAACTAACAATATTAAAAGAAAAAATACTTTTTTTTCATAGAGCAGCATGTTATGAGGATGAGTCCCAGGGATATGACTTGTGTAGTTCAGCATTTATTTCATAATTGTTACTTCTTAGGATATAATACACAATTATTTATAAATTTTATTATAGAAATATTATTTTCAAATTGCCAGAAAGGATAATGACAGTGCAAGAAAAATAGTATAGCTGATCAGATTTGTAAGTGTAGAGAACTAGATTGACTTTCCATGGATTCAGAATGAATAGACCCACGCGTTGTCCTGCTGTGCTATTTTCTAAGTCATTTCCGACAAAACTAGGATTTGTCTTTTTTTTTTTTTTTTTTTTTTTAGGGTGGCAAAATCATCAAATGAGTCCTCCCGCCCTGGGTGGGGCGGAAGGGACTGTCAGACTCTTACTGACTAAAATCCACCCGTGTTCCTTCGGATGCCCTTTACGTTCCGGGGCCACGGTATCCTGGATTAAGAAAAAATCCGCGACCCCGGCAGGCATTTGGCCCCATAAGGGGCCCCGTCGGTGACGCGTGAAACACGACACGCCACCGACCCGGGCTTGGTCCCTGGTCGGACGGCGAGCTTACCCATTACTCACCGTCCGCAAGCCCGCTCCGCTGCTGTGCCCTCTGCTAATCAGAGGGACACGCATTGGAGCTTCCACCCGACAGGCTATTTGCATACGGGCAAAGAAACCCCCTTAGGCACACAGTGCCTAAGGAAGAGTTTTTGCCCGCATCCCAGGGCGCACCGGCCCGAAAAACTGGTCTTCCCCCCGGACGTATCCGAGAGGGAACTCCAGTCCACGGACGCACGTGGAGGTTACCTGTCTTAGCACCCCAGGATTTGTCTTTAGTGGATTTTCAACTTTATTTTCCAGAGTGTAAAGTTGAAAATGGCAACCCTGTTCTTCACATCTTCCAGCTATACTTACGTTTTTCAGATATTGTTATTAAATTTTAATCATAGTCTTTTGTTAGTCTGATGTCTTCGCTATATTACTGTGTATAGTTTCATTAAAAATCGCCCATAGTTTTTACGTGAAGGAGTAACAATCATCGATTCATCCATCCTGCCTTTTGAGTTGAACGTCTATACTTTTTTTAAACAAAACGTATGGGTTGTCGCAAATATCTTATCTTCATTATGCCAAATGTCTCACTGTAGCTGTCATCATAATAATTTATAATCTGGGCAGTCTTTTTCACCTAGATGTGTATAAATAAATATAAAAGGGTAATCTATATATTAATAAATAATATAAAAGTGGCATCTATTTAATAGCATTATTGTCCACAAAAAACTACATTGGCCACAAAATTACTAAGTCAGCCACGAATCAAATAAATTAATTGTTCAGCAAAATGTACAAAAATAGGCCAAGCCAAGGAGTAACCGACGAAGTCCCGTCGCGCGGGGCTTCTATTTCTGCCTGTAGGGTTTAAAGGAACCTAACCAAACCGAACCTCGGGCTGCCCACAAAACTAAAAATATTGCTGAGTTGTAATATTCGTGGCTGAGTTAGTAATTTTGTGGCTCGGTTTATTATTTCCCTACATAAAATAGTACTGTAATTAATTTCGTCTTCATTCTCACCTTTAATTTAGCGTTCAATCGATGCATTTTATCATTTTTATACGAAAAATGATTTTTAGGGTGTGTGTTGCATCTACAGGACTTGTAACTTTATTGTATTGTAACATAAGGTAGATTTTTGTATATTTTTTTATGAATATCTAATAACCATTAACCATCAAACCATTTAGCCCACTGCTGGACATAAGACTAAGTTCTATCTACGAAGAGAATTATTTTTCGATTCACCAAATCTAATCTGTATGTGATTTGGGGAGGTGGTAGACTCAGCGGCGATTTTCAAAAAAATATTCGTCTACCGCCGTTTAACTTAAAAAGTCCTGCAGATGCAGTAAATATTATAATTTAAATTATTTATATTACTATAGATAGAATACAATTATCAAAATGTTATCACATAATTTTGCATGTAACTTAGGTTTATGTATAAAATGCACAGATTAAAAATGATATTAGAATATAAATGTTACAAATAAAAACTAAATTGGAAATCCTACAAAGCTATGTGTTAGTTTTAAGTTATAGAGTAGGTATATTGTAAAATTTACTATGACTATTATTAAATAATTGGAATTATGTATGTGAATATTTTCTTTTTATAATAAAACTATTGTAAAATATTCTGTATTCATGTTTACAGCCCAAACAAAACCATTACTATTTGTGATATTATGATAAGATATTTTGACTGATTGAGGTCGGTTGATGTGCTATCGTCTGTATCTAACTGCCTATCTGCCTTGGGAAAAAGGAGTTGCTATGTATGTTTGTGTTTCAAAATAACGCAACCGTCAATACGCTATGTGCGAAGTCGATCGTGGGGGCTATCAGAGCCTCTACCATGAGTTGTCATTACGATACTCGATCAAACGCATCGACCGCGTTTGGCGCTCTCATTGTTTGAGAGTTCATACAACCTTGGAGCGGGCCAAAGAGAGCGCCAAACGCGTTCGATATCGATGATCGAGTATCGTAATGACAACTCGTGGTATGGGTACAGATCGATCGCAGCGCGTAACGTGACAGAAATGTGAACTAACTGGGGACACCTGCCGGAGCTGCCGAGTGACGTACGTGTCAAGTTTAATATCCACTACAACTGTTTAAGTATTATTTAATTTTTAATGGAAAACAAGCTGAAAATGTTCATCAAAATATCTAGTTGGCAAGAATTGGTCGATCTTATTTTCCCAAATAATTAGGTCCCTATGAAGCGCTGTGATCCCGCACACAGCGTGAAATCTTTGGCGACCTAGAAACCTATCTTCGCCAAACCACAGCGTAGATACCGCATAAATAAGAATCCCAAAGCCCTTACAACGGAAACATCTCAAACAACGAGAAAGCTAAAGTAATTACAGGGATCGTAAAGTAAAACAATTGAGTCTTTACGACATTCGGGAATGCGATCTGACGCGTTATTCTTGGAGGGGTCGTAAACATTTGGTTTATGTACCTAATTACATGGGTTATTACTTGGTGTGCTGTCGGGGTCGCCAACGGTTTTGGGGTAAAGAATGAGAATTCGTTTTAGGCGTTATGAGGTCTCTGAAGGTTCAGTAAAGACCTTTAGTTATTCCTTTACTATTTTATTTTAAATGGGTTTGCTCTTTGCCTCTATAGCTAAGCAGAGATGGAGCGAGCTCACCCAGAATGAACTGGAACTTCTGCACACTGAAGGAACACAGTAAAAGCTCTTTGGCACCGGATTGATGGATGTCGCGCGCTACAGTCACAGCACAGCCGTCACCGCAGCCTAGGTTACAGGTAACCTGTTGCTGCAGTGACGTTGCCCGGCGTGGACCGCTAGGAGGTGGATTCCACCTTCTTAAGATAGGAAAGTACTTAGGCATTGCTAGACAAGTAGAGTTTATCCCGTTCCAACAGCAACAGTAGCACCGATAGAAGCTTAAGATAGCGCCTTCTGCTTTTGTAACCGTACAATTTCGACTTTAAGATTCGGACGATTACATATTCGTAAGTATGATCAGTCGCTTTGGTTAAGACGTTGCATTTTAATTCAAAATCATAAACATGATTGCTAGCTTGCAAACAAAAATCTGAAGTGCCGGAGAGGGGCCCAAAAACTTTTGCATTTTTGTTAGCCCTAGTGTCAAAAGCGGCATTAATCACCACATTTAACTCGTGCCTCGTTCACAAATCAAATGTAACAAAGATTTTTGATCAGGATAAGCAACAAAAAAATATATATATTGAGGTTTTTCAAAAATTTGATTAGAAAGTCTGGAGAGGGAGCGCCACTATCAAGTTATGCCCCGGTTTGGGTACAGCCGGGGCTGACTATTTATTAAAGCTATGTAATAGGTACTTACCTACGTACATACAAACTTTCCTGGACTCACAAGATCAAACATCAAGTTGACGTCCTTCCTCATGCATGCAATACTTAATCCGCCAATACCCGTCGTAACCGGAGAGCTAGTAAACTTTTATGTCCAGATTCAACAAGCAGATGATAAAATAAAAATAAAACGTCGTTTTATTTTATTTTTCTGTTTATCTGCAAGAATAGACACCGATCCTTTTAGTTTTCCAGCTAGAGGTTTTTTTTTTTTACTTGTCATAATTAATTACAATTAAAAAATGACATCGTGATTCCACGAAGGGTGAGACAGTCGTTATTTTGTCAGTTTTATTTTAAGTGTTACTTCAGTCGGTACCTAGGTGACATTACTACTAGGCAGCAAGCATTTTAGCTTTAACTATGAGTGTCTAGGGAGTTTTGTCCTGATCTTTTCCATAGAGTTCCACGCTTTGGAATGGACAAATATCGGTACAAATACCGGCATGGATCTTGAGCGCTGACCTTCACCTGCGCAGAAGTGAGTTATTAGGTCCCTTTGGTAGATGAATGAGGAACGGGGGCGGGGAAAGTGTAGTGATTGGCCTGCGTAGCGTGCCGTAGCGCATCGCGTCATAGCCGCCACTCGGGATTCGTTGTTTTGTACGTTTTATTTGTTTTATTGTGCGTTTCATTTGTCGATAAGTGTACGATGCGCAAAGCCATCCCCACTCTTACGCCGAGCGCTCAAGAACCGTGCCGGTTACTGTACCTACACGTGGCTATAGGTACATCAAGTCATGCAAAACCGTTATAAGCTTACCGTTTATTGTGCGAAAAGGTCATGTAAAACGAGGCTAAGATAAACTGGATTTGTATAGCTTGATGTTTAAGTAGGTACATCAAGCCTTCTGCCTGTACCTACCTAATTGATTGCTGAACCTCATGTTCAGCAGTCAGGCTTGCAATCATTACATTAGGTACACCAACGGAAGGAAGGCAGATGAGAAAAAGGCAATAAGAGAAGTTTCTGATAGAAGAGTTTGTACCTTAAAAAATCATGAGTAGCTGCGTTGAAGGAATACTGGCAAGGGTATTCCGAAATTGAAAGTCCTGAAAAAATACGCATTTTTCTAATATTAAATCATTTTAGTAAGTACTTTACCTAATTTGAATGAAAAAACAAAAATAACCTACAGTAACCACCGTTCTTGAATCTCCAACTTTTAATATTTAAACGGCAAGTGGGCGAGAGGTATGATTATAAAAAAAAAGTTATTACGTCAAAGAAAATGGCAAACGTTTGAGTATGAATTAGAAAAGCTACGGAAACTTGCATTATCGTTATTAAAAAAATAAAAAATAAACTTCGTGTCGTGGGTGCGTTTACAAACATGGAAACACATACAAACACCCAGACCCGGGACCACTACTTGTAGGTCATACAAATATTTGTTACGTGCGGGAATCGAACCCGTGACACGCTGCGCAGCAGTCCAATCTCTCAGCCACTGCTCTAACTGTGCCTTCAAAATGTTACTTTGTCACTGGTCGTCCAGCTGTGAGATGGGAAAACAAAATTGTTGTCATCACAGTAAAAGGCGGATTACAGGAGGGAGAGGACATCCTCCACCTCAAGACCAAGCCGCCGCGCCGCGGGAGACGCCGAACATCGCGTTGCGATTTTCGGCTAGCTTATGGACGTGAGCTTGCAGGTGGCGAGCAATAGGTAGCTCGCCGTCCGATCAAGGACCAGGGCTGACTAAGGAGCTGTCAGCTGGCGGGTTTCCATATGGAAACGCCTCTTGGTGTCGCGGGACTGTCTAAGCAGGATACCGTAGCCCTGGAAAACAAAAGGCATCCGTGATGATTCCATAACATGTAAACTCCGAGTTGTTGGCGTTCAATGTCCAATAATGTATGTATGTATGAAGCGGTACGCACTCTATACCCATTTATATCTAGACGCCTCATGCACGATCTGACTAACGAAAATTATTCTGCCAAGTTGCTGAGGTACGACGTAAGCGAGGGGGACGGGGTACTGCGTTCTGATTGGCTAACGGGGACGGGGTACTGCGTTCTGATTGGCTAACTCAAGGTCAGTGCGACGAGGGGACTCACAGGAGTTGTCGAGTCACGATGGTTATAAGACTTTTTACCTAATGTGTTGACAGACATCGGTCGCCTGTGATTAGGAGTCTAGATATAAATGGTCGTTGGTATTAATACTTCAAGTCCCGTTCACAAAAGAGTTCTCAAACTCCAGATATTAATATTAATAAGTTGCGGCCATTCTCTCGTTCGGTAGGTACTGTTTTCTTTATAATTCTTTGAGACAACGCGCAATGGAGGGGGGTGGAACGTTGTGTTAAAAGTGTGGCAACCCTTTACTTGTCTAATCTATGGTGACGTTGTCTTTGTCTGTTCTGTTTGCTCGGTCATCCTCCTCGCTGCCTGATTATAATGTGCAATCTATAATATTTCTAATTTACCATCTTACCTAGTAATAGCATCTCAATTCCATGATTGTAAGTACCTACAGTGATCTCAATAAATAATATATATTGAATATCCGAAGTTTATATTGTGTAGCCACCACAGCCGCCAAACCTCATTACGTTGTCCTTATTTTTAATGTTCTTTTTAGTAAGTATGCTTTGTCATGTTTTTATTTTAGGAACTAAAATAAATAAAAAATACAGTCTTTTATTAAGAAAACAAATTCGTATGTTATATACTTACTACTAGGTAGTTTACAATAATAGTTGGGCCATGCCCACATTTGTTCCGTACGAGAAACGAACCCGCGCCACGCAGCGCAGCTGTCGACCATTCAGCTACTGCATTAAAGTGCTGTCGATTAATGTTAAGATGAGCCTTTAGGTATGTTGCCTTTACCCGGGCCCTTTACAAATCTAGCAATAATTAATTAGATTTAATTTTATTGATTAGAAGTAGGTACGTGTACTTACTTATTTTGAAAAACTTAATTACTTTTTAAGTCACAAAACATCTTAACAGTAGCCAGAATTCTAAAACTGCTGACACCCAGATTCCAAAATCCAATCAAAAAATAATGTCTGTTCGAAAATTGTGATTCTCAATTAATTACAGATTAGACATTATGATTGCAGAAGTGCAGTTACGTTGTCCTTTCGGTAGTTTCGTGCGAATAAAGATAAAATTGGGTTCAACGGTCTATGCTGGTTCCCGTATAGGCAAAGCAAATATGTTTTATGGTGGCTTGTTTATCTGAGTTTTTCTGCCAAAGTTGATTAATGCTAATTCAATTGATAATATACGTGAAAGAGCAGCACACAAGCTCCTTAGAAAGCCCTCGAATGCAGTCTCTCTGGCGTATTTTTTTTTTGTGTAGTAATATCAAATGACTCCTCCGGCCATGGGAGGAGCTAAAGAGAGTGTCGGACTCTTACTGATTAAAATACCCTGTTCCTTCACATGCCCTCTACATTCTAGGGCCACGGTGTCTTTAAGACACGCACAAACCTTCACTTTGATACATAAAACTTAATTAATGCAAACTATTTTCAAAGCGAAATTGGTCCTTTCAATGTTTTTTTTTTGTCTTGAATGGAAAGATCACATATTTATTTCCTAACAAACTGTTTTTAGTTTTATTTTATTTGCTCTAAGTAATTAAGAAGTTATATTAAATTCAAAATCATTAATTGAACTCCGAGCCGAAAACACGTCGACAGTGCCCGACGGGGTGGTGTGACGTCATAATGACAATTTCTATACATCGATAGTACCTACGTGTTCCAACTTTGAAATTGTTATTGTAGAAGCCAGTTGACACAGTGCTAAGGAAATTCTTTGTCATAGTGACGTAACAACCGAGGCGAGCAATTGGGGCACGTTTGTGTTCACGTCGATTTCGTTCATTTTTTTTCACTTTTAAATTGGCCATAATTAATTAACAAAAAAGATTTTTTCTCTTCTATAAATGTTCTTATTTGTGGTGGACTTACTAATAAAATTTAAAAAAATCTAAATTCAAATACCTAATTGCTCTCTGGGCCAGTGCAAAAGTCACAAGTAATATAAACAAGGGTTGATAATTAATATGTACCTTTTCTTTCCCAAACCATTTTCTCAGATCCCATTCTTAACGAACAAACAGTAAAAGTCAGAAAACGGAAAACGTCCGTTAAAGTGATTTACCAGCAATTGAGCATGTGTCTTTATTTGCACTTTACTTGTGACGAATAAATCTAAAGCGAAGTAAAAGTCTATTGGTTTACGATCGCCTGCTTTTATTGCAACTTCCTTTAACATCCGTAATATTTTAGGGGAGAATGGCAAATTACTGAGTTTAATTGTTATTGAGAGAGCATCTCGTGGTAAGTAATAAAGTCGATCTTCAAAATGAAGTCGCACTTATCTATGTACGGGTGACCGTTTATTAGCTGCTGTTGTAAAAAAAATCGACTTCCATCGGAAAATTCTCAAGGTTAGCTTATATGTATAAAAGTCGTCATAAATTCATTATGCATGCGGGAGAAAAAAGAGAAAAAAAAGTAAGTGGCACTCGGGGACTGCCGCGGTAAAGCTATTGCGTAGCATTTTTTATCAACTTATGCAATTATAATTATTTATTTATTACTGTACTAATTAGGCTATGGTCAGCCTCGTCAATCAAGCGAAACGTCAAGAAACGTTCTCCTCCCTCTCCCTCTCCCTCAGGGGAAGAGGGAGAGGGAGAAGGAGGAGAACGTTTCGTTTCGTATTTTTTTTTAGTCAGTCTCAGTATCTCTAGTTACAATGTCTCAACTGTTTTGATTATATTATTAATAAATCGATATTCCGTTGATATAAATGGCGACGCCAACTGTTCTAAAAATAAATGATTGAAGTGAACAAGATAAATGTTTTAGTCTTTGACACTTCAGTAACTGAAATGATTTGAAGACATCTATTTTATCACAGATCTTATACCTACTTTTAATTTTAGACTTATTTTTATTGCTTAGTGTAGATCTTAAATCCACAGGGCCCATTCTTTAATCTGTTAAAATCCTATACAATATTAAACATAAGTATAATTAAAAAAAAATAGGATTTTAACAAACAATAAACATAACAAACTAATTTAATTTACTAGCGGCTTAGCTTCCTAACATTTTTATTACATTCCGAAAAAAACAATCTTAGTTCGTTTTTCATTATATTATCATCACGCTTGTGATTCTAAAAGTGTTAGGCAGAGGTGTGCCTTTAAGGTGGACACATATTTATCCGAGCCGAACGCGCCGAACGAAACGAATTTTAGAATTCTGTATATGAAATCTCATGGAACCTCGCACACTTATTCGCGCCGAATCGAACGAAAGGGTTTTTAGATTTCTACAGAATTCTAAAATTCGACTCCTTCGGCGCGTTCGGCGCGGATAAATGTGCATCCACCTTAATAGTTTAACTACCCACATTTCGATCAAAAATCAAAATCAAAGCATTTATTTCAAATAAGCCAGTTACAGGCACTTTTGAATTGTCAAAGACAAATGAAATATTATTAAACACAAAATGCAAAATTATGGTGCTACAGTCCCAGTCACAAGACATAAAAACTGTGAAAGTACCGTAGATGCCCATTCCAAGAAGTAGATCTCTATGGAGAAGAACGGGCAAGAAACTCCATGGACACTCTTTTTAGATCGCCAAAATTATTACAAAACCTTTGTTACATCATTCATTTTGAGATGGTACATTATGTGAGAACGATGTAGCAAGTTAAAAGTGTCCATAGTAGAAACTTAATACAAAGACAATTCAGAAACAAAATAATCAATAGATAATTAAAATAAACCGTGGCAACTAAGAGATGAACAGTCCCAACTGACAGCGCCCGTTCACGAACATGACACATGCATCCACCATTCAGCTCAACCATTTTGAAGGGAGCCAAATGAACCGACACACGCGCCACCATCAGCGAGACATTTGAGTGAGCATGACATACTCTCAACCGCCAGGGTTATTCAAGTCAATAAGAGACGTAGGTACTCAGTGAATGATAGCTCCGAGGTACATAGTACTCACACAATGCTGGCTATGAAACTATATAATACTAGGAAAATTGATTCTATACAATGCAAATACAGTTGAACAATCTTCAGCAGCTCCAACAATGGTATTAGGTATACTTTTACTATCAATTTATTTATACATTCACTGTCTCATGGAGCAGGACCAACATGGAGCCAAGCATCATTATCAGCGATATAGTCGCTCAGTTTGTAATATGCCCGCTTACACAGTGTGCGTTTAATGCATGCTTTGAATTTCGTTTCATTCAGTTCAAGAACGTTTTGTGGTAGCTTATTATAGCATTTTAAAAAGTACCCCATGAAAGAAGAGTCTACTTTGGCGAGTCTGAAGCCCGGCTGAACTAATTGGTCCCTATTTCTAGTATGATAATTATGTCTGTCACCTCTTTTAGAGAAAAGATGCAGATTTTTCCTAACGTACATTATATTTGGGGTGCTAAGACAGGAAACCTCCACGTGCGCCCGTGGACTGGAGTTCCCTCTCGGATACGTCCGGGGGGAAGACCAGTTTTTCGGGCCGGTGCGCCCTGGGATGCGGGCAAAAACTCTCCTTAGGCACTGTGTGCCTAAGGGGTTTCTTTGCCCGTATGCAAATAGCCTGTCGGGTGGACGCTCCAACGCGTGTCCCTCTGAACAGCAGAGGGCACAGCGGCGGAGCGGGCTTGCGGACGGTGAGTAATGGGTATGCTCGCCGTCCGACCAAGGACCAAGCCCGGGTCGGTGGCGCGTCGTGTTTCACGCGTCACCGACGGGGCCCCTTATGGGGCCAAATGCCTGCCGGGGTCGCGGATTTTTCTTAATCCAGGATACCGTGGCCCCGGAACGTAAAGGGCATCCGACGGAACACGGGTGGATTTTAGTCAGTAAGAGTCTGACAGTCCCTCCCGCCCCACCCAGGGCGGGAGGACTCATTTGATGATTTTGCCACCCTAAAAAAAAAAAAAAAAACGTACATTATATTTTCATAGATATATTGACAAGGTACCGTCATGATGTTAATTTCCTTAAACCGTTCTCTTAGAGAATCGCGCCTACGGAGATTATATATGGCTCGAATCGCTCTCTTTTGGAGAATAAATCATCATTTTGGAGAATAGATCACGTATGTTATGGTGATTATTGTCAGCAAACCCGTGGCTATACTGATTATTATTATTATTATATCAGCCCATAGTGTCCCACTGCTGGGCAAAGGCCTCCCTCCACTCTTTCCACTTCTCACGGCTTTCTGCGACCGTGGTCCAGTCCTTCATGAAGCGGTCTAAGTCATCTCGCCATCTTCGCTTGGGCCTGCCGCGACGTCGAGTTCTCCCTTCTGGCACCCAATCGGATGTATGTTTTGCCCACCGATTGTATGGCATTCGACATACGTGGCCAGCCCAGTCCCATTTCAGCTATACTGATAAGAAACTTATTTTGAAATAAATCCATTAAACTCTAGTTAACCCGCGAGCACTCGCGCTATGAGCATTTCCCCGGTAAATTTAAAAAGCGTGTTAATTTGTCAAAAATGTGAATGCGAGTGAAATTATGTGGGATTGGAGAGTCCTTTATTCAATAGTGTACTGATATAGATTGATGATGATAAACCTACAAATCTGGTTAAAACCCTGGTTTCCTAAAAACAGGGCTACCACGGCTGTCCATATTTCTCCATATAAACTCTGTGCCAAATGTCATACTCCTCTGTCCAAATTATTTTCGTAAAAAGGTGTACAAAGCAATAATTTCAGATTATAGTAAGCTCTGGTTTATCCAGGACTCTCAGAAGAAATTGCTTGTATCACGCTTAAGTATTCTTAAAACTTTCAATCCACCGAATTCAAGAACAATACAGCTGATTATAATGGCAGATTTACATTGAGTCAGTGGCTGTCGTCAGTGCTGGCGCCGAAAACTGACTCATGCTATTTAGACGAGGTCAGTATTTCGTCAGTAGTCGAGGATATTTCGTTTGGTGTAGGTACACACGTTCATAAAGTCAGTGCGGAAAAATAAATTCTTGAAAATAGCAAAAAATCAAAGTTGCAGGAATGCTGTTGCACGCATTTCTTTAATTTTGCGATTTGAGATCCCACCGACATTTATTATCTCGGAATAGTTGAACAAGTTTTAAGTTTTCCGTGTCGCTCAGTTATCGCGTAATTTTGTGATGCGGTGCGAGGAAGCGTGGTCACCATACAACAGAGAGCGGCAGCCACTGACCTGGGCATATTTACACACCGTCATCGTCAGTTGCACTGGCGCGGGTGGCGGGGGAGCGAACTGGCGCCGAAAATATTGGAACGCGAATATTGAAGTCAGTACTGACGCGACAGTAGGTACTGTACTGACTTGAAATCAATTTACACTATGGCAGTGCCAGGTCAGCACTGACTCGTCAGTGGACTGACGTCAGTTACTGACTCAATGTAAATCTGCCTTAATTTTCTACGCAAATCGAGAGACGTGGGTTCGGATCCAGTGCAAATTAATCCGTCTAGCATTGTTTATTTAGTCCTTTGTCCTTGATTGAGGACTGCCCTTTGTCCTCCAATAGGGACTGGACTCAACTGAATAATTCTGGCCATTAGTTGATTGCTTTGATGCGTAAACTAAGTTAGTAAAATAGGATTAGTTGAATTTGAGGGCGTTTTTATTGGAAGTCGTTTCGACCATGATCGTTGAGGGTTGAAACTGCCGAATAAACATAAATATGACAAATTTCCACCCACTCATTTGGGGAAGCACAGGACTTTCCCGAACGGGTGGGTGGAAATTTGTCATTGGTAAACACTTCGTCAAAGATGTAGTAGGCGTCTAATAGGTACATTGATATAGGATCTTACCCTTGAAGAATCTGGCACCCTTCTTCCATTTGACGTAGATACTGATGATAACCATCCATATTATTGACACACTTTCATAAAGCACACGGCAAAGGAGTGGAACTTACTACCTGCGTCTGTGTTCTTGAACGCATGCAACCTGAATCTCTTTAAAGTTAGAGTGAACAGGCTTCGTCTGGGTAAGCTCGATCCATCGCAGACTTTGTCTCTGTCACCTCCCTAAACTATATAAATAAGAGTAATCCCATCTCAAATAAAAACTTTTTATTATTAATATTATATCAGCCCATAGTGTCCCACTGCTGGGCAAAGGCCTCCCTCCACTCTTTCCACTTCTCACGGCTTTCTGCGACCGTGGTCCAGTCCTTCATGAAGCGTATAATATACCTACGCATTGCTATATAAAAAAATCAAAATCTAAAATCAAATAAATCAAAACTAAACTATTGGCAATTCTTAGCCTTTGGCTAAGGTAAAAGCCAGGTCTTGGGTCACGGGAAGCGTCAACACTTCTATTAGAATTTTTTATATAGTGGCTGTGAGCACTCGGACCCCAGTTTCAATATAGTTACCCGCACTACGAATGAAAAACAGGCCATGGTGTTCGGACACCATGGCCTGTTTTTCATTCGTAGTGCGGTAACTATATTTTTGTGGTGAAGTTGTCAACAGCCTCGGGGCTGTTGACAACTTCACCACAGAGGCAGCGATGAGGAGATCTGAGGCTTGAATTTGTAGAGTTTATTTCAACACTGTTGCATGCTCTAATTTTACACCAAATTCTTTCAGGTGTTACGGTGGCCGGAGATCGTCTTGCGACGTACGTCGTCGTGGGCGCCTACCACTGCGGCTGGGGCGGAGGGAGCGGACGCTGATGTCCTCTCTCTCTCGCGGCCCGCCTCCTCCTTCGCGAGCCTAATATAGATATCTACTTAATTTTTTTCGTATGTCCACCAACTCGCTTGAGTAAAGCGATGAGGTGGTCGACGGTGAAGCACGCCTGCCCAGAAGTATCCCATTCACTCTTGACTTGACTTGCCTCATTTAATTAGAACTATTGGATTTCCCAAACGTGTCCTAACAAACTTTCACAAACAACCAGTTAAACTTTGTTAACCCACGTGAACTAGCTAGTTTATAAACTCCATAATAATTAATAAGCAACCCTAGTGGGGCAGTTATTAATAGATACCTTTGAACTGTTCATTTCTAACTGTGCGTTATATGCATCAGACATAACCTTGTATGCGTCGGTGAATCGGGACCTACATAGTCAGGGGAAACAGATATCTTCTTTTATTATGAAAGGTTTGCTTTTGGCCCCAATTTAACCCAGAGGCAAAGATGAGAACTAAGATTGGAGGGAGCTCAACCAAAAGGAACTAAAACTCCTTCTTTATCGTGGTAAAATCATCAAATGAGTCCTCCCACCCAGAGTGGGACGGGAGGGACTGTCAGACTCGTACTAACTAAAAAACACGGTGATCCTTCAATAGCCCTTTACGATCCAGGACCACGGTTACGTGATGAGACAGTCCCGCGACCCCGGCAGTCTTTGGCCCTCTAAGGGGGCCCCGTCAGATTGCTGACATCTCTTTGAGGGCGGGAGGGGGGGCCGGGACAATGCGCCGTCGACCCGGGCAACTGAAACTCCTGCGCATCGACGAAACACAGTAAAAACTGTTTGGCCAGACTCCGACACGATGGTGGTTATGAGCCAGGCGGCCCTGATAAGGCCTACGACCGCCATTGGAATCGCTCAGCCGTCACCGTGCCCATTACCCGGGTTAGACCTGCAGGAGGTGGATCCCATCATCCCACCCACTCCAAATACCAGTTTTTGAACCAATTGTGCTGTAATTTTGCATATAAGTACCTACTTACTTTTCATCCCGAAAAAGTAACTACTCCTCTTGAAGAAAACAACAATAACGTTCGTTAATTAATTTTGATAATACTTAGATGGCGCCATGTGTACAATCTGAATCTATTTTATTTTTATTCAAATGGAACAACAAACACAATGTAAAACATAGTAACAAGAAATACATAATTAGAAAATATTAATTAATATTGCAGCCCACAACGCTGTTCACGGATAAACTACGGGATAAATAAACCGATAAATAGTCGCTAGGGTTACACATACATTTTCATCTCGTGTTTAAATGAGTTTTTAAACATAACACAAAAGAGTAAAATAAATAAATTAAGAAAGAGCCTCAAGTACAATATTTTTGAACGTATAGGGAGAACAAACAAAAATATCTATGTGTTCAAAGGTATTATATTTAATATCCTAATAATGGAACACTAGAAGCCTACATTAACAAACTACAGACAAATCAATGCACATTGCACAAAGAAAACAAAGACATACAAATCAGTTATAAACTTCACCTGAAACTCAAAAACCTTCATCTATTCAATGTCTCTTCACCACAAACTCACCAGCTAAAGGCTATCTAACAATACAAATAAGTTGTGTATTTCGAAACGGGGTCCATTTTAGTTTAGCCTAGTTCCCAGTATGCGGACAGAGTTGATTAAAGCCCAACAGTTTGTCTTTGACAGAATTAAGCGATTATACTTTGTATTTTTAGCTGGGATTTATTTTAAAAATAAGTTTGGGGACTGTATTTAAGCGTGATACAAGCTATTTGTTCTGAGAGTCCTAGATAAACCAGCGCTTTCTATAATCTGGAATGATTACTTTGCACACCTTTTTACAAAAATAATTTGGACAGAGGACTATGACATTTGGCACAGAGTTTATATGGAGAAATATGTACAGCAGTGGTAGTCCTGTTTTTAGGAAACCAGGGTTTTAACCAGATATGTAGGCTTATCATCATCATGCAATCTATATCAGTCCACTATTGAATAAAGGACTCTCCAATCCCACGCCATTTCACTCGATCACCGGCAACTCTCATCCATTATTCGTCTCATCAACTGCTTTCAAAACGGTGCAGGAAAACATCGTGCTAAAAATTTAAAGACATGTCATGATGTGATACAGCCTGCCCAGATCCCCCGTGGTGGATCACAGCTCTCTTCCTCTCGTAGAGAGGAGGCTTGTGCCTCAGTAGTGGAAACATAATAGGCTGATTAACCATCATACATAGTTGGGAAAAGACTAGGAAGATAACTCCCATATCCTTCCCTACGGAAAAACAATTTTATAAACATAAGCAACTGAATTAATTATTTTTAAACGCATTAACGCATGCGACGCGCATCTTAAAGATGATCTCTGCAATGGCCTAGTTGATAAGGCGTCTGGAGTATCCAGAAGACGGCGCGGGTTCGAATCCCACTTGCAACTGAATTTTTCTTTCCTCAAAAATCATCTATAAGCAACTGAAGCCTGTTTTTTTTTATGTGTAAAGCAGTTGAAGCTATAAAAGGAAACGACTATGTGCCGTACTGTTTTATTTTTATATCGAACGGCACGCTGCAAACAAATTGCTTTTACATTACTGGCAGGCGTTGTAGATCGCTGCACGTTCCATGCATATTGGCATTGCAGAGAAGAAAACTGACTTCATTTCTCCATTTACGTTCAACAATATTTTAATATTGTTGAGTTATTAATTCAGTTTTTTTTAGTTTTGGGCTACAAAGTAGGATAAAAGTATGAGTTCGTAGCTAACTGCAAACAATAACAGAAACAGCAGACGACGCGACGTGACGTTGCAACACGTCGCAGCGTGTTTCACACACTATAATAATAATAAATAATAATATTCCACAACTATCACACAACGCCATCTAGTCCCAAGCTAAGCAGAGCTTGTGTTATGGGTACTAGACAACTGATAAACATACTTATATATTTCTAAATCTATATATATAAAAGCGAAAGGTCACTCACTCATAGGACACGAAATCTCGGAAACTACCAGTGCTAGGGGTTTAAAATTTTGCATAGGGGTTCTTTTTAGGACGTAGGCGCTCGCTAAGACGGGATTTTGCGAAATTCCACCCCTAAGGGGTTGTTTTTGGGGTTGATAGTTTGTATGAAACTTTGTTACTACAAGTACTAGGAGTTTCAAATTTTGCATGCGGGTTCTTTTTGGGACGTACGCGCTACTTAAGACTGGGTTTTGTGAAATTCAACCCCTAAGGGGTTGTTTTTACTGTTGATAGTTTGTTTGAAATTTCGTTACTACAAGTGCTAGGAGTCTCAAATTTTGCATGGGGGATATTTTTAGGACGTAGATGCTCACTAAGACGGGATGTTGCGAAATTCGACCCCTAAGGGGTTGTTTTTAGTGTTGATAGATAGAAGTCTCAAATTCTGCATGGGGATTCTTTTAATGACGAAGATGCTCAAAAAGACGGGATGTTGCGAAATTCGACCCCTACGGGGTTGTTTTCGGGGTGGGTAGTTCGTATGAAACTTTGTTACTACAAGTATTAGGAGTTTTAAATGTTGCATGAGGGTTAATTTTAGGACGCAAGTGCTACTTAAGACGGGATATTGCGAAATTCGACACCTAAGGGTTTGTTTTTAGGGTTGATAGTTAAGAGTTTCAAATTTTGCAAGAGGTTTTTTTTAAGAAGTAGGTGCTACCTAAGACGGGGATTTGCGAAATTCAATCTCTAAGGGGTTGTTTTCGATGGGTGACTCGCCATCCGATCATGGACCACGCCCGGGTCGACGGCGCGTTGTGTTCCACGCGCGCCTCAAAGAGCTGTCAGCAATCTGACGGGGCCCCCTAAGAGGGCCAGAGCCTGCCGGGGTCGCGGGATTGTCTCACTCGGTAACCGTGACCCTGGTACATAACTACTGGACTATTGAAGGAACACCGTGGATTTTAGTCAGTCTCAAAAATGTTGCAACTAGAACGTTGGCCTGAAATTGAGCAGAACCAAAACAGAGTATTTGTTTTGCGATTTTGGCGGTCTCTCCAGTCCTGTGCCCATTACTCTTGCAGGAACGCCCATACCAGTCTGTTCCGACTTTCGGTACCTCGGGTCGCTTGTCCAAGGAGACGGCGATGTAGACCGGGACATAACACACCGGATCAACTCGGGATGGATGAAATGGCGACAGGTCACCGGAACAACTTGCGACCCACGGATGCCCCTCAAGTTAAAGGGGAAAATATACAAATCCGTGATTAGACCTGTCGTATTGTATGGATCGGAATGCTGGGCTGTGAAAAAGATGGATGAGAAACGATTGCATGTAGCGGAGATGAGGATGTTGAGATGGATGTGTGGAGTAACAAGAATGGATAAAGTAAGGAATGAGTTTATAAGGGGAAGTTTGAAAGTGGCGCCTGTTACAGAAAAAATGAAAGGGAATCGTCTATCTTGGTATGGACATGTGATGAGGAGGGATGACACCCATGTGACTAAGAAAGTGATGAGTATGAATGTTGATGGATGGAGAGGACGAGGAAGGCCAAAGAAAAGATGGATGGATTGTCTAAGGAATGATATGAAAGAAAAAGGAGTAAATGATACTATGACGTCTGATAGGGGAGAATGGAAGAAGAAAACGTGTTGCGCCGACCCCAAATAGAATGGGATAAGGGCAGGAAGAAGAAGAAGAAATGTTCACTAAGACGGGATTTTGCAAAATTTGACCACTTAGGGGTTGTTTTGGGGTTGATAGATAAGGGTTTAAAATTTTGTAGTGGTGTTCTTTTTAGGACGTAGGTGCACACTAAGACGGGATTTTGTGAACATCGACACCTAAGGGGTTGTTTTTGGGGTGATAGTTAAAGGTCTCAATTTTGCATGGGGGTTCTATTTAGAACATAGGTTGTTAGAAATAACAGAAATTATTGCGAAATTCGACCCCTGATTTCGAGAGGTTCCTGTGTCTGATTGGGAGGGATGAAATGCCTGGGTACCACCACTGCGGAGCATAAAGTGCAGGTCTACTCCACTTGGACAGAGCACCACCGTGTCCTCACGGAGGCGATAGGCGGCGACCTCTCGCATCTGCGAACCAGTCATGCTAACGAAGAAGGAGATGGGTTGCGTGAGGGAGAGAACAGCGTCCACCTCACGACCCAACCGCCGCAGGAGACGCCCACGGCAACGGACGTCGCGAGGCGATTTTTGGCCACCGTAGGCGGTCGTCCGATCATGCACCATTTGAATGAGTCATTTGAAGATTTTCCCACTATAAAAAGAGGTTGTTTTGGGGTTGATAGTAGTCACAAATTTTGCATAGGGGTGATTTTTAGGACGTATGTACTACCTCAGACGGGATTTTGCAAGATTCGGGGTTGTTTCTGGGGTTGATAAAATTTTTGTTTGATATTGATTTAGATTTTACTAATGAATCCCAAGAAACAGGGTGGCCGGGAGTAGAAATTCACAGCTGCAAAGTTCTAATTTCGCGCGGACGAAGTCGCGGGCGAAGTGCTAGTACATACATATTATAGATAAATTACACCCAGACACAGAACAAATGATAGTGCTCATCACACAAACATTTGTCCTGGGTGGGGATCGAACCCACGACCTCCGGTATAGCAGTCAGGGTCACTAACCACTAGACCAACAGGCCTGTCGAACATTACAGTCATGATTCCGAACCCAGCTGCACATGGGTGTAGTAGACGGCACAACGCTGTATTTTACTTAGTTCTGAATGTCCCGTAAGTCAAGATTTAATTTTTGAGAAAGGTGCTACGCAGTGGCAGTGGCACTTTCTCGGTTGGACGAGTGACAACACTTCGTCTGAGATCGTGTGTCTTGTTGTCAGGCAACGTATCTCTAGTTGTGAAGGGTAGTTCATAGAAACCAGTAGTCTCGCGGCGACTCGTCTTCTGCTGCAGCAGTATGCAATCGACTTCGAACTCGTATCTTTTGAGTTGGGTTTGAGACACAGTTCAGCATCCACACTCTGTTGCTGTCCCGTTGAGGTAGCTCCACAGTGTAGAAAAACCGACCACACTATTCCCAAACCATTGCAACTCCTGAAAGTCGGAATGAACAGTGGCAGCCACCAGAAAAGCGCCGAGACAATGAAGCTCGACGTACACGGCGTACCACAGTAGAAAGTTTAAGTACTCCTCCGGCCAACGTTTCTAGGAGAAATAGTGATTATTTTGCATTCCGTACACAAGACTTAAAAATGTTTTGGCTTACCAAATATCTTCACCGAAATAGGTATACAGTAGGTAGGTAGTACTAAAAATAGCGTCCAGATTGGTGACCAAATTTACTTGACATAAAAAGCATCTAAACCTGTGTCAAATGACACAAAAAGCTACGATAACTCTTTCCACCCCAGCGAACACAATATCACTATCAAGCGAAGGCTCCCCCAATATGTGCACACGTTTTGTGGGCCACAGTGCGCTATAGTGGGTCACCCTACTCAACCGGTGAGATTGCGAGTAATCTTCAAGTTGAATGTAAAGAGGTTCTTTGAGTACAACCTACATAATGGAGAACTATGTCGTTAATACGATAGTGTCAACTTTTTGGATTGGGAAACTTAATATTACTGCAAAATCTTGGAATTTGAAACAAGATGTCATAAACATATATCTTCCCTTACGAACGTTCAACTTGGAACGAACTGCGAATGGGACCAACCGCGAGTGGGACGAAGTGCCTGTGATGTCTGTAATGACTATGATCTACTGTGAACGGGCGACGAAGTGTGAGTAGGACAAAGTGCGCAAATCACTTTGAATGTACATTTTCATAATTAGATTTGGTAATTTCAGATTATTTTGACAGCGCAGTCAGTACAGTGGCTGAGCGGTTGCGCTGCGTGTCACGCACGGGTTTGATTCACGTACGAAACAAATATTTGTATGGCCTACATTTAGTCGTTTCGGGTCCTGCGGGGAAAAGTTTATTTAAATTTTCTTCCATATAGTTACATTCGATTCAACATTGAACCAAATTCCCTGTTTCCAATCATTTAAATCCGCACAAAGAGGGAATGATATCGACTGTCACTATCAATGGACGTCCAGTGCGATGATTCATGGCCTGGCCTTTGATGCCATTCAAAGGCCATGCTATTGTCAGCTGCAAAGACGGACTGTGTGTTTTGATGTCTTTCCTGGTTTTATCTTTTTATAGAGTGTCTATGGAGAAGACTTTATCCCTTGGTGGGGGCGATGGAGCGAATTAGGTAATTAAAATTTGCAATGATTTGTTTCATTTGCCAGCTGCATTATTAGTGTAGTTTATTTCGTCACCACTGTTCTTAAAGCAGTGAAGGAAAAAATCGTCAGGAAGCCGGAATGTCCTATAACAGACATGTGAATCTATCAACCGTGTGGTGGATTATAGCCCACTCCGTCTCCCAGGAACGAGGCCTGTTTTCCAGTACTGGGAAGATTACAGGCTGATTATGCAAATTAGTTGGGCTTAGTTATATTGTTTTATAACATTTGAATGTATTACAAAATTGCAAGCGCAGCTCTTAGCCCTGCAAAGGGAGAGTAGTTAGCTTTCCTTTGTTAAGATGTGTAAAACCACTTTGTTCTTTCAGTTGCAAGTGGAACACACAATACATCTGATCATTTATGTGCCCACAATTTTCGAGCGCTGCGCAACTGACTTTTCTGAACAACATCATCAAAAGGAGATACCCTGGTCTGCAGTACTCTTCTTGCATGTCCACTGCTTTTTCTGAGGAAAGTAACACTTACCTTATCGAAAATCCCAATGTAATCTAATAAATAGTCTTTGACACCAAAAATCTAAATTGCTATAATAACTTGAACATTAAACCGGTAAACCTATTAAATTAGGACATTCAATTTCGTTCAGTCCCCAAGGTCACTTTCCGCGTAGCTATTGTTTGTGCTCTAAATATAACGTTTTTGCTAGTAACACCCTGTTACGAGGGCGTGGCCCTTACGTCAGATTTCACGACGTCAATAGATTCATGGCCTGTGGCCTGATGGGGCCGAGGGTGATTGAAATTTGTGGCCTTGACTTGGATATGCCTGTAGACTCCTTTTAGTTGGGATAAGATGTTTTCTCAATCAGTTTGAGAAGATTCAGCTGAAGGAAAATAAATTCAGGATATCAGGCTCTGCAGTTGCGCCTAGTCTCTGAAGCTACCGAACCGATTTTGGAAAATCTTTCACCAGTAGAAAGATACACTGACAGTGAATGTTAATATATAGCTGACCCGGCAAACGTTGTTTTGCGATATAAATAATTAAAAAAAATTTTGGTGTGGACTACCCCTAACATTTAGGGGGATGAAAAATAGATGTTGGCCGATTCTCATAGATACCGGATAAGCACAAAAAATTTCATCAAAATCGGTCAAGCCGTTTCGGAAGAGTATGGCAACGAAAACTGTGCCACGAAAATTATTAGATTTGTATGAATTGCATCTGTTCGAAGCCATAGCGAGACTCTATTATTTAAATGCGTATCTCGTGGCAAGAGCTATATCATTATCAGCATCATCATCATCCGTATGATGTCCAATAACGGTCAGAACCGGCTTGCACCCAGCGCGATCCTCTGGTCTTCATCAGATCGTCTTCTGTCCATCTATGGGGGTGGAGGTCCGAGTGGTCTTTATTCGAGAACCTTACGGCCTTATCGGCCATTAGTTCTGCGTGCGGTGTGGTCTACCCCTACCATTTGCACTTACTAATTCGCTAGGCTATATAATGTCCCGGGTCGACGGCGCGTTGTGTTCCACGCGCGCCTCAAAGAGCGTCAGCAAGATGACGGGGCCCCTCTAGAAGGCCAAAGCCTGCCGGGGTCGCGGGACTTATTCCATTACCGTGACTCTGGAACGTAAAGGGCTAATGAAGGACACCGTGGATTTTAGTCAGTACAAGTCTGACAGTCCCTCCCGCCCTGCCCTGGGCGAGAGGACTCATTTGATGATTTTACCACGCTAAAAAAAAAGGCTATATAATGTTGACAACTTTGGTTTGTCTGTGCTACGAATCTCCTCATTTCTGATTTTATTATGCAGAGAGACGATGGGCTATCTTGAGATTACTAATGAGACTTTAGAGAACACGTTTTAGTGCCATAAGTCATCACTGGTAACACACATTGGTCGAAAAACTAGACTAGATTTGAGGAAATAGCTATTTAAAAGCTATCAATTTGTCCCACAAACTGCTTTAACATCTGCCACAAAGTTTTTATAGCTTTTATATTTTCACCCCACGTACAGGCGGTAAACTTAACTTTTATGCATTAAACATCATATGCCCACGTGTTAGCGTTATAGCTGCAACGCACGATCAATACTTTTAAGTACCTAATAGGCAATACCAGGTATTCCACATTGGGCACCCGTTGAAATGGCACCTGAGGTATTTCCTCATTTGGCACCTTTCAATATTGAAAAAGTCCAGTTATTCATTATTATTTTATTTTTTTTAGTTAGTTCGTCAGTTAGTTTTTCAAAAACAATTAGACTCTTAGTTTTTATTATTTTGTTACGTAAACCAAAGTTGACGAGGATACAAAGCTTATTAAAATTCACAATACGTCACTTATAAGTGTAATTATTCATAGTTCTGACGCCAGTAGCCACCCACTCCCGAGTTTTGATGCATTTTATCTTAGATAATATTCATTGATTTAAAAAACAAAACATGGGAGCGGATGAATGATTTGATGTTGTCGAGTATTACTACGATGGCCTAGTAACGCGTATGGTGTACTGAATCAGAAAAGTCACAGGTGGCAAGTCCTGTTCGCAGTTTTCTTTTCATAAAAACGCTTTATAATTTGCAACGCAGAAGGAACTGAAACTACAGCTTACGGACGGAACACAGAAAAAACTGTTTGGGGCCTAACTCCCACAGGAGGTGAGGCCTACTACCGCCATTTTTGGGGTCGCTCAGCCGTCACCACAGGTTACAGGTAGCCTGTGATGCAGTTGCCCGAGAATATGAGGGGAGGCTATTATGAGGCGGATCCCACCTACTCCAAAGTTTTAAAGAACAAACTTATTTCTGCTTTTATAATCTTCAAAGTTAGGATAACATTTAACCTCCACAGATGGGCTCATAATGGCAGCCGGCAATCGGTCCGGTCCAAAGTTTTCAAAACAAGTCTTTAGCACGAGGAACAACTCATTGATACGTGAAAAGTTTAGGGTTGAACTTTACAATGTGGAGAGAGGGTTGAATACGAATTGTTTGAGGCCCAAAAAAGATAGCCGTACATATTAATGGTACCTATCATCATATTATAGTCTTTCTATCCGTTTTTTAACCGACTTCAAAAAGGAGGAGGTTATCAATTCGACGGTATGTTTTTTTTTTTTTTGTATATTTGTTTCGCGATTACTCCGCCAATTGTGGAACGATTTTTAAAATTCTTTTTTTGTTCGAAAGGAGATACTTCAGAGGTGGTCCCATAGTCATCAAGTTGGGATCTGATGATTGGATCCTGGAGAAATCGAGGGCAACCCTCGAATTTTATAGGCCGACACACCGTTTTTCGCAAATTTTATGAAGTAATTTAAGTACTTGCGTATGGTAATCATAATTTCATGTAGCTGAGCTGATGATGGAAGGTATAACTCCTTAATAGTAAGGGGTAGGCATCGAATGATTTAGTTTGAGTTCGCATATCTCTGGAACTACAAGTCCGATTTAAGTAATTCTTTTTTTGTTGTACTAGGTATCATTTAACTTGCAAGTTTCATCAAAATCGGTTCAGTAGTTTTTGAGATAGGGAATTTTATTAGCTTATTGTGTACATGAGCGATGTCATTACCGGTGTTATGGATTACAAAATTCTAGTGCACATGTTGTATTTGACAAGAATTTGGGTTGAATATTTAAACTAAAAAGAGTAAAATAAAAACTTTTTCAAAAAAAAATGTAACCGCCTTCAAAAACAACCATAATAAACGGTAAAAAAACCTACAAAATAACTTTTCTTTCGGAAGTCGGTGGCAAAAAAAGACAATGAAATAAAGAAAACAAAGACACCGACTTCCGAAAGAAAAGTTATTTTGTAGGTTTTTTTACCGTTTATTATGGTTGTTTTTGAAGGCGGTTACATTTTTTTTTGAAAAAGTTTTTATTTACCTGGTAAAATCATCAAATGAGTCCTATCAGCCCCTGCAGTCTCGACATTAGACAGCGACAAAAATCTGTCGCTAGGTTGTGTCGTTATCAAATTCCTTTTACAGATTTTCAACTTTATTTCGAACCTTATGCTTTAGGTTGAAAATCTATTGAAGAAATTTGACATCGATTAGACTTAACGACCGATTTTTGTCGCTATATTTGTCGAGACTGCAGGGCCAGGAATGGGAGGAACGGTCAGACTCATACTGGCTAAAATCCACGGTGTTCCCTCAATAGCCCTTTAAGTTCCTGGATTACTGTTTACTGAAAAGACAGTACCGAAACCTAGGTAAGCTTTCACCCTTTATGGGGGCACTGTCAGATAGACAGCTCTTTGAGCCGCGCGTGGAACATGACGCGCTGTCGACCCGGGCATGGTCCATTATCGAACGGCGACATATCCATTACTCGCCGTCCGCAAACCCGTCCTTCTACCCTTATCCCATATCAGCAGACGCCATCATCTTCCTAGGCTTTTCCAAACTATGCTGGGTTCGGCTTTTAGTCGAATGGAGAGCGGTTTACCCGTGGTCTCAGTGGGTCGACCCATTACCGGGTCCACGGGTAATTTAAATTACCCGTGGAACCTAACCAAACCGAACCTCGGGGTGCCTCACTAGATGTTGGTGCCTTTGAAAGTAGACGTCAGTGGCACCCCGAAGTTCGGTTTGGTTAGGTTCCTTTAAACCTTGCACACGGAAATAGGAGCCCCGCGCAGCGGGGCTCCGTCTACCTGAACCACGTCCATTTAATTGAAATAAATGATTAAGAATTAGGTACCTAATATGCTTTTATAAAGTTTGGTTTATGGTGGTAATTAAATTTTATAGATATCGATATAGCCAAAGTTCAGAGAAAAATTCCTAAGCATGGGACCACGGGTAATTTAAATTACCCGTGGACCCGGTAATGGGATGACCCACTGGGACCACGGGTAAACACTCGAATGGAGGCCTTATAAAGTTTTCCGCATTTTACCGTATAGCATACTTGAAGTATAAAAACGTTAATTGTATGGAAAATCAAAAAGCGCCCCTAGCTTACGAAAGACATTTTCCATACAATGCAAATGATCGCACGCCGTTAATTCACGTACGCTGCTGTAGGTAAAATACGGAAATCTTGTGATGAGGCCTCTGATTTGACACACGATTTGTATATCACCTAGAATAATACATTCATAGGATACATTTTATCTCTGTATTGGGTTCCTCATCATCATCATCATCAGCCTATAAATTTTCCCACTGCTGGGACACAGGCCACGTGGTGGATGTCACATGTCTTCGAATTTTTGGTTCTAGGACATGCCGGTTTCCTCACGATGTTTTCCTTCACCGTTATTTATTGGGTACCAGCCGAGGGATAATTTTCGTCTGCCACGAGAGCGGAGCCACGGGAAGAAGCTAGTATAAAATAACTCCTTTACTGTGCGTAGGAGAATTACCTTTAGTAGACGATGAAAACAACTCCGATTTCCTTTTTCACGACTTTAATAAAGTGCGTGGGTTGGCTACTACATAAGTGCGATTATTCTAGGAACATACGGATAAACATATTTTTTTGCAACGCAGTTTGGGAAAAACAGCCTAGAATATAAATAATATACTTAGCTTATTATGAATATTATGTTATGAAATACTTAGCATGTTTCAAAGATTATTTTAAACGTAGCAAAACATTATGATTGAAATCCTTGAAGGGAACGAAACAAACGTTCCTAAAACGTTCTTTTTTTTTTTGAAGTTGCCCCTGATTAGTAATTTCTCCAGTGTCTTGGGTACATTTACAAAAATTTACTCACATACACAAACAACCCGACCCGGAACAACTACTTGTAGATCATACTAATCTTATTTACATGCGGGATCGCATTGCCACGGCGCCAGTATTTTTTTTTAAATTGGAAAACTCAGCCCTACTGAGCCCTCCCACCCAGAGCAGGACGGGAGAGACTGAACCTGTACTGACTAAAATCCACGGTGTCCTTCAATAGCCCTTTACATTCCGGAGCCACGGTCACCCGAAAGTCCCACAACCCCGGCAGGCTTTGGCCCTCTAAGAGGGGCCCGTCATATTGCTGATAGCTCTTTGAGGCGCGCGTGGAACAGGACGCACCGTCGACCCATGCATGGTCTATGATCGGACAACGAGTCGCCCATTACTCGCCGTCCGTGCCCGTCCCTACGGTGGCCGGAAATCGTCTCTCTACGTCCGTTGCCGTGGGCGTCTCTCGCGGTGGCTGGGTCATGTGGTGGATGCTGTCCTCTGCTCACGCGTCCCACCTCCTCCTTTGCTAGCAAGACTGCTTTGCAGAAGGAGGCGGCCGCTTCCACCGCGCCAGTCATACCGTTAAATTCAACATCATTGTCCGGTCAGTTACAAAGGTAACTTTTCCATTCAATATAATCCTCCACTTGGCCCTTTAATGTAATAATCCGCTTCTTACCTCTTAAATTACCAAGCAATAAAACAAATGTACCAAGAATTTGTCTTTTCCCATAAAACTTGGCTGGAGAGCCGCCAAGTTAAAATTTGCATGAGCTTGGAACAATGTCAATCAAATGGGGTCGTTTTCGATTCCCCCATGGCGCTTTTAATCCACAAATGGTAAGGAAGAGATATGCACAGATATTTTTTTTTACTTATTATCCTTTACATTAATGTTTTTACAAAAACTCATAAAAATAAGCTATCATTTACATAATTAATATTGTTTTTTCCACGTTTATTATATTATTTTCGGGTATCACAGATAGTATCAAGTTCTGTAAATAAATATAGTGTCTATAAACCCCGAGGCATTCGACACAAGATTTCTACTTAAAGTATTTACGGCGTTTATTGTATGGAAAATGAAAAACCCTCTAGTATCATCATCATCATCATCTCAGCCATAGGAAGTCCACTGCTGAACTTAGGCCTCCCCTTTAGATCTCCACATATACCGGTTGGAAGCGACCTGCATCCAGCGTCTTCCGTCTTCTCTAGTGTACGAACGAGAAACTATTTTTTCCGTCAAATTAAAGTCAAAGTTCCCGTTTATTTTACGTCACAAAAACGTTTAGTGTACGTCACAAAAAGTCATGCCAGGGCCAGGGCCTCCAAGGCCCTAGTACGAGTGACGGATAAAATTAGTTCCTCGTTTGTTACACCAGAGGCGCATTTCATTTTCCAAGTAATTGACGTCTGATGTAATTCAAGTGCGAAGTACGGTCGAAAAACGAAAAATTCGTGACAAAACCTCTGTTTGAGGAACACCCCACCTAAAAGTTAAAAGCATGACAAAAGATTTAACTAAACCAATCAAACAAACAAAATAAAAGCAGTCGTAAACCATTGTCCGCTCAACCTGTGTCAATATAAAATTCTCGGATAGCTTTTGAGCGCTGCAGCGGATGAAGGATAAAGTTTAGAAAAAGGCTTTGTATTGTATCAAGCGCTTTACTATGGACGGCAATTGTGGGAGCAGCCTGGTTGGAGCGGATAGGACATCAGATTCTTACTGAGTAAACATCCACGTTGTTGCTTCAATAGCCCTTTGCGTTCCAGTGTCACGGTTTCTTTTACAGACGTGCGACATTTTCCAGGAGGCTAAATTAACTTCGACAACAGAAAATAACCATATCCTAACATGAAAAAAAAGCAATTCAGTTTACTTTCAATCCACAATACCTATACAAAGATATTTTTAAAGAAACGAAAAATTCAGTTGCGAGCAGGGTTCGATCCTGCGTCTTCTGGATATGTACTCCAGACGCCTTAACCACTAGGCCATCGCAACATTCGCAACCTCTACTCACAAAGCTGAATTTCTCGTTCTCTTGTTTTTTCCAACGAGTACCTATCCAGAAGACGCAGGATCGAACCCTGCTCGCAACTGAATTTTTCGTTTCTTTAAAATTGTCTTTGTGAAGACGCGACGCAGGCGTTATTGCGTATAATAAATATAACACAATACCTATTTTTTTTATCTGAGCCACAATATAATAAATTTAAAAACTTCAACACACCTCATAGAACTGTTAACTCGTCTCCTCCCAAGGGCACTCAGATTATAATGAGTCTGTAAAACTTTGCCTCATATCTACTATGTATCACTTAGATATTCGTCTCTCGGGAGCAACTGAGATGAGATTTGTGCGGAAAAATAATTTCGTCGCGCAACTATTCCGCTGAGATTTTATGTGCTGAGAGATTGTGTTTAGCATTCTTATTAGAAAATGTTCAGGAAAATTTTGTCGGCACAATTGGTGCACTGAGCTATTGGCTGTTGTTTTACATGCCAAAAGTTCGATCACTGCACTCAACAAAAATTTCTATGATCTACACAGTTGTTTCAGGTTTGGCTCTGTGTGATTCTAAACGCACTGATAATACATGAAGAAATACATCATCATCATCATCATCATCAATCTATAATGTTCCCACTGCTGGGAAACAAGAATCGCTTCTTTGAGTGGGCTGTAATCCACCATGCGGGCCTAATGCGTGTTGTTAATTGATAATATCTCAGTCATGTCTTAGAATTTTTGATTCTAGGCCATGCTGTTTTCCTCACGATGTTTTCCTTCACCATTTTGAGAGCATTGGTGGCGACATAAATTACACAATATACTTCAAATGCCTGGGTTTGAACCCACGACCTACAATTTATAATTCGGGGTCATTACCCCTAGGCCACAACTGCTCGAAGGATAAGGATCCCTTGTTAAATTAAGACAGCCAACAGTTGGGGCTGACTGCCCACGATTTGACATAAATTAAACAATAGGTACTTGTAGAGACGATTTAAATGACCAGTTTATCAGGCTTACTAAATCAAGTCTAGTAAACTAAGCTGAGTAAAGCCAGCACTTCTTGGCAAGTGTACCAATCTGATAATTTATTTTCTTGTCGTGAGCTAACCGAATTTATATCTCTGATCAGGGTAGCCTGGTATGCAATTGAAGATTCTAGAGATACAATACAATCCAAAAATAAACCCTGAAACGGTTGACGGGGTCTCGGGACTGTCTAAACAGCTATCCGTGACCCTGGAAGGTAAAGGGCTATTGAAGGAACACCGTGGATATTAGTCAGTACAAGTCTGACAGTACCTTCAACCAGGGCGGGAAGTATCATTTGATGATCTTACCACGCTACATAAACCTTAAACCTTTATTTGGCCCTGGAACGTAACTGAAGGAACGGAACAGGGTAGACGTTTACTCAGTAGTCTGTCAAGGATCAAGGATCTGTTTGATGATTTTACCACATTAAAAAAAAAGTTATTTCCTATAATTAATGCAGACTTAATGATTTCCAATCAGCGATTTCCTTATCTAATACTTATTTGTCCTCTGTTTTAGCAGAAGCTTTCACCTAATCATTATCATCAATTTCCTGCTGTTATCCCGATATATTGGGGATCATCTTATCTTATCATAACATGAGTTGTCACCTCCTCTTTAGTAATTATCATGTTCCCTATGTTGCTCGAAATTTTAGTAGTTACCCAAACTCATAGCATTTGTTTCAATTTAACCATTACGAGTTTTTCGAATTGTCCAAAAAAATAACATTAAAATTGAAATCCCAGTCATAAGATATTAATAACTTGTCAAAGTACTGTAGTTGCCCATTCCAAAGCATAGATCTTTGATGGAGAAGAATGCTCTATGGACACTACACTACACAACACCCCTTTTCCAAACATACTTCAAACCGTCTATCTATCGTATCCGTGATCTTCTAATTTTATAGCTGTCCATATTTAGGCCTTTACCTTATAAATTAACTAAAAATTATAAGTTAACATTATTTTTTTCGCACCTACACTTGAACATTCGTGACCAATGTTCGTGCTACCTCTATTCTATCATATCATCTACATAGAAAATGATACCTCAATGGTAATTTGGAATGTAATTGGGAGACTTTCTTGAAAATAATCACATAAAGCTAATTGTTTCATGAATGTAACATTCTTTTGAGTCTGATCAAAAACAGTGGGAGTTGGAGGAAGCCAAAGATTAGGGGACGCAGAGGAGAACTTCCAGTAAGAGCAGACATTCTGCTTAAGATTACGCAATGACAAAGAACTTCTAAATCATTTTTACTGATTTGGGACATAATAAAGAACTTTATTGGGCTTTAGCTACAAGGAAAACTATTTATTTATCAAATAATGGATAAAAAACAGTGGCACACATGTACTTAACTTAGTCTAAATTAAGTAGTCAGGAAATAGTGAGTTAGTGACGATGAGATAAAAAAAGCCATTTTAAAATAAAAAAAAATCATGTGTGTTCGTCGACGAAGTGTCGACGTTTCCAAACAACCCAACTGAGAACAAGGATAGTTAAAAGAAAGTTTTGATTCGATGACACATTGATACGTAAACAACTGCCTGTAACAATATTTACAGGACCATCAATTAGTATTAGAGGATAGGCCTGCGTGTGGATGCAAACGTAGATTTAAACCGACATTAAAGAGTAAATTTTCCGCGATGGAGTTAGAACAAAAAACTGGTTATGTTAACCAATCCATAAACATTATTCAGTCCCTTGTTAAAACGATATAAAATCTCTTATGAAACAATTAAAATCACAATTACGTTTCTCATAGTCACGTCATCCATATAAACATAATATTTTATTAGATCTTCTCAGTATCACGCACTAAAGTGCGTATCAACACTACTATCATATCTTTAATCCCAAGATTAGAGGCTTACGGTTTTGAGATCATCAATCATACAATCATGGATTATCCTGTAGTAACATTTCATGGTTTCTGTCACGTTAATCATTTGCCAGCTCATTTTTTATTGGCCTTGGCTTATCATCTTTAATCGGCCGTAAGGAGTTCATTGCTGAACTCAGGCATCCCCCCCTCGCATTGACTAGTTCTATCATCATCCTGACCTTCCGCATTCAGCAGGTTCCTACTACTTTCATCCGTCAATGGTTTACCTTGAATTAGACCTAGACACTGATTTATAGTTAAATGAGGCGACACGATCTACCATCAAAATTCCAAGAAAACAATGGAACATCAATACGGTATCAGTTCTGACCACCAAGGTCTTCCAGCACTTATCTCATCTGCATTATCTAGTCTATGCGCGGTCGTAGAGCGGCGCGTGTGCCTGGGCGGGCGGGGGGCGCGGGGTGCGGGGCGGCCGGGCTCTATTGGCCCAGCTTACCTCGAGCCTTCAGTCTGGCGCGGGACGCGACCTCGAGCGCACGTCGCCCGTCCAAACATCTCTCACGTCCAAACCGCGTGTTGAAAATAAAGATTGCTAAATTAAATTGCTAGTGTAAACCTATTTTGTGGGTAGTGTTTTGTTCCCTGCTCAGTGACGTCATATGCGAGGGCTTAAGTTCGGAGGCGATCACATCTAAACGTTCGAGGGCTAAACAGTATTTTCAGTGGAAGTAAGTAGACGGATCGTAGATGTTATTATATGATTGGTAGTGCTTATTGACTGTTGCTTTTAGTTATTTGGTTCCTTGGATCAGTAGGGGCTTGTATTGTATGTCACCAGGATGAGTGCCACTCAAGACATTAACATTTATGTGAAAAATATTGAACCATCTACAAAATATTGATTTGTTGTTTATTTACTTGCACTTCCAAAATTGGATGAACCGCAACATTTATTAAACCTGGACTATAATTTTTCGTCTTTCATTTATGAAGCTGAAAGTGATTTTACCGTAAATTCGTGTCTAATTACATAAAGAGCAGCCTAAGCAAAGACTAAGGCCGCAGCAAATCTCTTTGACAAATATAGAAGTCTCGTTTATTTTGAGCCCTTAAACCCGTGTTTTGCGATTATAGAGACAAATGAAACAATTAAATTAAATCTGCCGGTAAGATAAACTCAATGGCGCTATATTTGTATGGATTTTCTTTTCAGTAATCGTCCATTTTAGTCAAATTATTGAAGGTCAGTGATTCTTCAAAATTTTTCTTTGTTACGCTACAGCGAGACCCTGTTTTCAGCCTTGTCAATGCCAGTCCTACAATGTAACATCATTTATAATTTCTAGTCAGCTGAAAGTGTCAAACGATCCTAAATTACTTGGGAAAATTCCGGTGTATAAGGGTTTACAATTTTTTGTCACAAAACAAATTTTAATCCTCTCAAAATATGGAGTTACGTTTTGGGTTTTACCAATTCCCTATCGCAATTTTTGTCATTGTGGGTGGATGATTTTACAGTTAGAGGGTTGATCAAAAATGGTTTATAATTATGTATCTATTTGGGTTCGTGACTATTGTAACTTTTATCTAATTTTATTGATAAGGATACTATATTATTCACAGTTAAGATGTTCATTGTACCTGCCAACGATCCGATTTATTTGGTGGAGATTTAAATCTTATATAACTAGGGTTAAAGTCCACAACCACTTGAATGAATTATGACAAATTGTTAGCCCAGCGGTTGCCAAGGATCACAATAACCAACTTCTCTGTTTGACCCTTGTCATACGGTGGGACGACAGTCTAGAGAAGTCTGTTTTTAGTTATCTTTCTTCTTTTATGTTTCATAGGAATTTTTTGTCTAAATTAGGAACATTTTCATGTCTTATCTTTTACGATTCAATGATTTCATGAATTCTATAGCTTGACAGAACGTTGCCTTCGTCAAAAATATTTTGGCTCATTGTTTTACTTTCTTTATTTATATCTTAATCATTACAAAATGTAACCAAACAAAATTATCTTTGAAAAATATCAGCCAGAATCTTTGTAATATCTCGACTTGTCACTACATTTCCATCACGTATGTGTACAATATCTAAGTGGCTGGCTCAAAGGCAAGTTAACGTGTCGGCTAGATCGCTGAGCGTAAATACGTAGTGACCACAATGACCAATTTCCTTTAGTTGACTCATACTACTTGCGGTATCACTGACTACTGACACGTTATGTTTTTCTTTACAATTCATACTAGTAACCTTTTGTTGTGTTTGACCTGGTTCTTTTTTATTATTTGAATATAAATCATCGTCACCTAAGCTTATTCCAAAGAGTTTTGAATTCTTTTTTTTCAGCTTAAATGTAAAACCTACCAGTATTAATAATTAAATCAACTAACTTTTTTAACTTTTCAACTGAATTATCTTTGTTTACTATTTCATTGTTCTCACATTTTGAGGCTTCTGATGACTTGTCAAGCACTATAGAATGTTTCGTCTGAACGCACTAGACGAGTAAGCAAATAAACTGCTTCACGCATATTATCCCACTATGGGATTCCCTATGTCGTGGGTGTCTACCATTACAGTCCAATGTCACGTACACCATTAGAACAATACTCGTATCTACTAACTATACTGATGTTTGTCCTGATGTGAAAACCAAGTCGGCTGGAATTTTTATTGGGTCTTTCACGCCTGTACATGATTCTTTCAGATTTATATTAGTTACCTCGACTTAGCACACATGGACTGTAAGTCAGGCTGTCATTGTGCCGACTGTTACTAAGAGCTCGCATTGTGAATTGACAGTCTTGAGTGTCCTAACCACAGGTGTATTGAACCATGTTCTTAACACCGTCAACTATTTTATTTTCTTGTGTGAAAATGTTATTGATATCATCACTGAGAAGCTCAATAATCTCAATTATCGAATATTAAATCGTCCATATACAACTGCAAATTACTACATACCTGTAAAGTCAGCCAATAAGTCCTCCCTCTACGATTAGGTGAAGCCAATGGGACTGTCAGACTATCCTAACTAAAACCTGTTCCTGCGGTTGCCCTCTGCGTTTCAGAGCCACGGTAGTGTTTAGACAGACTCGCAATCCCAGCAGGCGTTTGGCTCTATAGAGGTCTCATCAGTCTGATGTCAGCTCCTCGAAGCGAAGTTGACTCGGACCTGATCATACCAACTAGTAGGTACATAATTATTATCTGATAAAACGATTACGCTACATGACAATCATTACATAAATAACATAATATATTTACCTACTATTCTTTCCTCTGTTCTATTATTGTTGAATATTCCTCTCTATGCGTAGTTGGTATAAAAGTTTGGTTATGCTTATGTCACCTCTGTGGCTTGACTTACATTAAATTTGCATCTCTTGTTAAGTTCTTTCAACTTTATGTAGAACTTCTTGATGAAAACCTGTAATTTGTGGACTGTCGTTTTGACTCGGTGTTTAAAATAATGCAAATGTAATTTTTACTTATTTAGCGATAGTTCTTTTCGCGTTTGACCACTATCTCGCCTGATAGTAAGCGAAGATGTGGTTGACGGTGAAGCAAGTTTGCCTAGATGTTACCTATTCATTCCTGACTTGAAGATCCCAAGATTGCAGCTATCAGGAAAAACAGACCCTGGCAGAGAATTCCAAAACTTAGTAATGTGCACATTAAAATAATTGCCAAAACGTTTTCTACGTACGAGAGGGATGTCCACCATGTTACCATGAACTCTGTTATTCAGTCTTCAAAATCATTATTATTTTATCCTTAACTGAATACCTCTTTGACAGCTACAGACACCGGAGGCCTTAGCATGACTTTTCACGTTTTTGTGACGTAATGTAAACATATCTTAGACGTTGATTTAATGGAAAAAAGAAAATTAGTTCCTCGATCATATACTAGAGGCGCTTTTCAATTTTCTGTCAATAAACGCCGTACATACTTCAAGTATCAGCGTAAACACCGTAAATATTTCAAGTACGGTCAAATGCGTCTCTCATTTAATTGAACTAGGGACAATGCCATGGGAAAACCGCAACGTTGTGTGACCATTAGTTATCAACAAGGATACCCTGAATTGATTAGAAGTGAACGCTGTAATTTATTATCATCACAACTTACATTCATCACGCATGGTTACAACATGGAATTAATAGTGATGACGGTTGGCTTTATTACATTTTGTTTTAAAATAAGGAAATAACAGCTGTGGGTTTTTCAGGTTTTTACCCGACTATCGAGGATTATTTTTGATGTTTTTTTTTGTATATGGAATTAATGTTACCACACTGTCACGGGAAAATTTTTGATTATAATTACTACATTGACAATATTACTTACGAAGTGTATGTTCTGATTTCACGACAAAACAGTTAAATCGATTTTGAAGAATTTTGGTACAGAGATAGATGGAACCATGAAGATAAACATAGGCTATTTAAGGGAGAGGAGTGAAGCAACGGGCATCAGCTAGGTACAGTTAAAAGAAAAGCAAATGGAATTGGAGAATCAAAATTCGTTGGAAGACAATGATGAGTTTTTGATATTAATTTGATCATTTTCTATTTGTATTAAAGTCTACAATTTGATATTTTTAAACGAATATCCAGACACTGTTATTGTCTTAAGAAACACGGAAAACTGGAACAACATTTCACGAAATGATCTATGGCCCACTTCAAACAAAAGCGTTCCCAATCTTTGTTTACCGTCGCGGAAAAATAAATCTTGATTGTCACAACATCCCAATAACGTTGTGTTGACATACTGAGAGAAAAGAAATAAGGACAAAATAAGCTCATCTCCGCTCATCTCTACTCATTTATTGGATGAATTGAGAGCGAACTTGAAGAGCATGTAAGCCGAATGAAATTTCATACAAGCTTTCCGACATAATATATGTCTTCTTACTAAAAGAATTTAGTGATATGACAAAACTCCAAACTAAATCTAGTAAAATGTCAGAAAAGTCGACGGAGCACCGCTGAAACGGTTCTCTTACTTCTGGATGGTTTAAAAAAAATAACCACGAAGAGGATGGCGGGGTCTTCCAGACCCCGCCATCTCCTTCTAACCTAACCTGTCCGAGTCGGGGTGCCCCCAGTCGTTTTTACGACATTTTTTATTTCTCTGTGCCCCTTTTCGTATACTCCAAGTTAAATACCAGCTTTTCATTTGAAAGAGAAGAAGACGGACTTCATTGACACCCCGAGGTTCGGTTTGGTTAGGTTCATTTAAATCCTGTAGACAGAAAAATCATCAACAGTATTTTTTATTTCATTACATTTAGTTTAGTGAAATGACATATCTCTGACTTTATGTTTAGTATTTTGTCATATGACTATCACCGGGATTTCGTGATATCCCTAGGGATTTCGTGAAATCCCTGATTTCTTCATCTCCCTGCGACATATACATTATGCCTGCTAATTTGTGAGTGAAGTTTGATCAAAACCAGTTTAGTATTTCGATAATTTGTATGAAATACCCTCCGGTATACACGTTCCTATAAGTTGATAAATGCTAGAATTATTATGAGGGAAATACTTAAAGGAAGCATATTAAGTCATTTCCTCTGAACAAAATTACATGGAGAACCAAATTATTACCTCTCGGTAAAAATGCGTAACTACCATTGATTTTATTTTACACAAGAAATAAAAATAAGGACGCAGAAATGAAATTACTTGCGCGTATTTCATTTTATGAAGGAATGTTTACGGTTGTAGGCTAAGTTGATTAGGTGTATAGCCAAATGAGGAAAATTTTGGGCCATAATCGACTGCTTTATATTACGTTAGAACTCTAAATATTTACATACTCTAAATGTTTTGAAACATTTCTATGTATATAATTTATTTATTATTTTGAATTTAATTAAATTTAGTTAGTAACGTTTGCGTTTAAGGAAAAAAGTGTGACGAAATGTATTATGGATCATGTTTGTCACTGTGAATGACGTTATAAATGAAATTGTTTACAATCGTTATTTTCATACATGACGGCCCAAAAAAGAAGTGTTATGTGTTTTAGGTTTCATGTAATGTATGTTTGTGAGTTTCTTTATTCTTTTGAAAGTTTTAATAGAACGTCTAAACAGATTTCGTTGAATTTGGTACAATACCAAGTTAAAATTTAAAAAAGAAATAATAGGGTTGTTAATGTTGCAAGTTGTGGTGATACAGCGCTGCTCCGACATACACAGTAAGTTTTTTATCACGAGTTTTCTACGTTTTTTAAACGAGATCTTTGACGCTAAGCGCTAAATTCCTTTTTGCAACGAGTGTTCCCAAAACCAAAACTCGAACTTTTCTTTTTTCAAAGATTGTGGCTAAAAATCGTTTTTCTTTTATAAACGACTTTAATTAGACTTAAGAGTCCTTTAGAACGATTTAATTTTGATGCATAAAATTAGGTTCTCGACCGTTTACTAGAGGCGCTTTTAATACGTTAAACATCGTAATACTTCAAGTACCTACCTACACAGTACGGCCAAATATGTAAAATTCATGCTAGGGCTTCAGATCTCTCTGTGACCGTGACGGACGCTATGAGAACAAGATATTAATTGCATCTGCGTTTACGCACACATTTGTGCAATAGTAATGGATAGGTAACATTGGTTGCCAAGACCATAAATGGTCAGGACTTTTTATTGACCACCTATGCTAATCTCTCAAGTGCTCTACGAAGAGATCGTCGACGACTTTTAATAGATTTACATCTTTATGCTCTGGAGTATAACAGTGAAAATCCACTAAAATAAACGTAAGCTACGGTGTTGCCACCGCGCTGTCTTTAGAGAATACAACTTGGTACAGAAGCTGCAATTCTTTCTGCAATTCTGCAATTCAAGAACGAAAACATACTCCTAAAGACAATCCTCATGGTAAAAGGGGAACAGTGTATAAGACGGGGACACGAGGTATGATGGGAAATCACACACCTAAGGGTCAGTTCAGACCGAGACGCGAAGCGACGCGACGATGCGTGAAGAGGCCTGTCATTTCACGCTGCGTCGCGCTACGCCTCGCGGCGCCGCGATGCGCATCGCTGCGCCGCGAGACGCATCGCAACGTCGCGAGGCGCATCCAGACGCCGCGCGGTGCAGCAGAACGTGTCTAGATTTTCCACGTGCTGCCGCCCCGCCCCGCGTCGTCCCGCAGTCACATAGTCCAGGGCCTAGAGTATGCAAAATCCGAGTGACGGCAACTATGACCGAATTCTTATACATAATAATTATTATGCGCCTTTATCTGTCCCGCAAAAAGCTGTGATCTGATGTTTTTATAAATTATTACGGAAATAATCGTTAAAATGATTTTAAATCATGTACTCAATACATTCCGTTTACGATTAAGAGAAGAGGGCGAAAAAAAATGAACCAAAAAATTGACCGGCAAGTTCTCCATTGTTATTCTTTGACCTTTTCTTAACTTAAATCGATTGGCGAAATTCGTTACTCACAATTATGCATACTCAGTCACCTCTAGCTCCCGGTCTTCACCTCGCATCGTGGAGCGGCGTCAAGCGGCGCCGCGCTGCGTCGTGAGGCCTTGAGAGGCGCAGGGCAGCACCGCTGCTTTGAGATGCGTCACGCTGCGCCGCGAGGCGTCGCGCGGCGCATCGCGGCGCATCGCTGCGCATCTCAACGTATTCTAAATTCTCACAACGAAATGTGTATCTTTTGTTGTAGAAAATAAAGTCGTATTTTGAATGGCTCTTAAAAGAGTGCGCGCATCGTCGCGTCGCTTCGCGTCTCGGTCTGAACTGACCCTAAGGCAAACTTAACACAAAACTAACGTAGCACAAGCGCAACAGTGCGCAAGCAAGCAACAGGACGCCATTTGCGTCTGGCCGCTTGCAAATGACGTCCTGATGGCGCTTGCTCTACGTTAGTGTTGTGTTAAGTATGCCTAAAGAGTGTATGTCCACATTATACCTCGCGATTATTAACGTCCCCGTCTCACAGTGTTCCCCTACAATGAAAACAATTGCTTCGCTACCCAAGGTATAAGGAAAAGATAACGTAATGTTTTTCTAACTTTTGAGTTTTTTCTTCACAATATAGGTAAATCATGGCTCGGCAAGAGAAACTTTTTGAGATACAAGTTTTATTATAGTGAAAGTGAATAGTGTAGGTTGTCTGCGAGCTTCTTCAGGATTATTTAGAACGAAAACTTACCTTTGAATAAAGTGAAAATGGAGAACTTGAAAAGTCACATAGACATCGCCGTCAAGGTTGACCGCGGCGGAGGTGGCGTGATGATCTAATCATGATCGCGGGGCTGACATGGCCAGGAATTGCCCGAAATAGAGGGGTTTGGAAGAAAAAGGAAGGCCTTTGCCTAGCAGTGGGAAACAAACAGGCTATCAATAAAAAAAATGTGCTAGGTACACACTATGCCGCACAATGAGGTATCCGTGGAATCGTATAATAAGAATCGCCTTATCAATCGAGCACTACAACCGTTACATTATGTTACAACGTGAATCCTTGAGCGTGGATATTTGTCAATAAACTGCCGTGTTTTCAATGTTATCGTTTTATTGTGATCTTTGAGTTTTAGAAAATATATCTCATCTTCTCGGAATGATAAAATGATAACTGATAAATTTGAGATATTGTGACATTGTAGTCGGAATATTTTAAGTTAATAAATATAAATAATACGATGTCCCTTAATACAATATAAACTTGGGTATTTTGAAAGACATGCAGTGTCGACACACGACATTAATTTGAGTTAAGCGCCACCAGTCTCTTCAGAGCTCAGACAGATTACCATAATTATTTTAATTAATATGGGACGACATCTTTTCACAAAACTGATTTGACTGTAAAGGTACTGATACACATGCTTTAAACTAGCATGCTAAAGCACGAGATCATGCTACTTTTAAGCAAATGCTACTTAGTAGCATGTGTATCGACACCATTTGCTAATAATGAGCATGCTAATTTTGAGCTAAACTATTCATAAGCATGCTCGAATAAAGCATGCTCATAAGCATGCTAGTTTAAAGCATGTGTATCAGTACCATAATGTTGACATGTTGGTAGTTTTACTTTGATAATCTTACAATAGACGGCGCCAACGTCGCAATTCGATATTGTGAGCATGGTTGTGATAGCTCCGTTGGAAAGAGCTTCTGATGTACCGAATCAGATGATCGCAGTCGCAAATCCTTGCAGGATTAGGATATAGGAATTCATTCTTTCTTCTTCAAAGAAAAAGGCTTACAATTTGCGATCAAGCCGTTATAATGATGAATCCAAATCATCCAGAAATCCACGCAAAAATAGGCTTAAAATAAACTTTTTTTAAAAACCACCCTTTAGGAGAAGAATGAATGGACAATTTATGAAATTGTATATTTGAAGAAGTTAGACCAGAACTTTGAAAATTCTAATAGCAAGTACTATCCAGTCATCTACTGTGAGTCTAGTTTTGACTCGCATGGTTGGTCGCAACTTCGCAAGTCAGTATGATCCGATTGAGCGGTATGTTCAGATTCATGCAGATCCAATCAGGACTGACAAGATTTGTAGTATTGCTTGTTATATTTGTACTATCTATTCTGTCTATTGTGAACTGGTTTTGGGCCGCTGTTTCGCCTCCATTATTGGTTGGAATACACGGAAATGTTTTTAAATATAGCTTAGGTTACTAAACTAATTTAGCTTTCCACCAATGAAATGATTTTCGAAATACTACATATAATAGTTCCGAAAAATATCTTTATGACTAGTGTATGCCTGCACCGTCACCCGCGTGAAGTTCGGTACCTAAGCCTCTTCGTACATAAGGCGACGCGGCGCCGCAATGACGTAAGTCTCCGATACCCTATACCTTACGACTTTGACATCCATTGACGCCTGTCTGTGTACAAATCTTTATGGATTTGTACTAAGGGGCTGACTATCACCCGGGATCATCATAAAAACTATTCTTATTATATTTTTAATCCAGGTTATAAGCTATTTTTATTCCCACGTTTTTATTTTTTTATTTATCCATACAATTTCGTTCATAAGTTTGAAAGTGTAACCAACATCCATCTGACAGTTTCTTTCTACGCTCGCAAATTCTCTACCTTTTCTGGGACTTGTAAATTATTTAATTATTATTTTAAATAATTATAAAATATATTTTTCGATAAAATCAAAACACAATTAATTGTTACAATGCGTACAAAATCTATCAACAGTCGTCTTAAAAAATAAAATCGTCCTCTCAGCAATCACTTTAATCAGGCCAAAACCCACCACTAGGCCTCTGTATCAGCAGAATATTTTGAGCAACCCAATGAGTTATTCCCGCCCATTGACTCCCGGCTAAAGGCGGGAAGATAAGCGCCTGATATAGCCGCGTATTGCCTTATATAGACTGATGTTCCTTTATACGTTTCTTGACGGATTAGGAGGATCCTTTACGATGTTCGTAGGTGTGAGGAGAGCGTTGTAGCTGAATTTCACGTTGTAATTTTTCAATTTCATTTATAATCATCTCAATCATCAATTTGGACCTTACGTCTTATTTTAAAATGAATTGGCCACCACGCAAACCACGGAACTCTCAAAAGGTGCTGGGGTCCAAATATTTTTAAAGTTGGACAACTGCCCCTAGTAAAGACCCATGGTCCAACTAGTTGGATAGAGCAGTTGGACCACTGCCCCGCACCCTTAAAAATGTAGCAGGTCTGTACCACGAATATTCGATTACGATTCCGCAGGACTTGTATCGTGGAGTGGACTCTACATGTCGGATTGAGAACCTTCTATTATTGCGTCTGCTAAAAAGGGCGATGTTAGTTTTGTGATTTCCTTTGTTTCGTGATGTCGGCTCAATAGTTAAGTGACGTCTTGCCTTATCTTCTCCAACACGGAACAGAGTATCTGCTAATATAATCTTGTATATTGTGTCATTCAACTGCGATACCTGTAATATAAGTATGTGTCTTAATTTTTCCATTGAAATCATACTATTGTATTTGGATGTGTGAACATTGTTGTCTTGGAGGTGTTCTTTTGAGTAGATTAAAATATTTATAATATATGATCTACAAGTTGTTTCGGGCCTGGCTGCTTGTGTATGTGAGTTGGGAGAGAAGGGTGCCTTTCCACCAGAGATATGAGATGTAGCTGTGCTGCGAGGATGTAAAAGCTGAGCTACGAAACTGTGTGACCGTTTCCACTGATGTTAGGTACGCTATGTAACTGTGCGAGTAAGTTGAGCTAGGAGAATGCGCAGCTCGAGCAATGCGATGTATCGACAGTAGGGAAGACGACCCATAGCAGACCTCCATAGCCCGCATCCATAGCACGTAGCCATAGCACGCAGCCATAGCACGTAGCCATTACACGCAGCCATAGAAAGTAGCCATAGCATGCAGCCATAGCACGCAGCCATAGCACGTAGCCATAACACGCAGCCATAGCATGAATATGATTGGTGGATATCAAACGCATCCGCAGCAACGTAGCATAGCGCATCTGTGGAGGAAAAGCAGCCTAAATCTTTGTAAACGCACCCACGAGGCCACGACACTAGAGAAATTCTTAGCGTGTTTATATGGAACTAGCTGCTGCCAGTTATTTAGCCCGCGTGTAGTTCGTTAATAGTCCCAGGCTTTGATTAAAATAAAATAGCGGAAGATATGTCACTACACGAATAGCGCATGGACCGCATAAATTAGGCCAATTGGCCTAACAGTCCTCAGTCGCAATACGAGTAGATTTCAATTGAGACGTGCGTGCATATTTCAATTTTGAAGAGCGGGATAGAAACATACAATGCGATAATGTGCGACACGTTTGGCTAAACAAGGCCGCGCCGCCGCCCGCCGCCGCTCGGCGTGGCGACTACTAACGAACTAATACGAAGAGCGGTGATGCTCCGTCTTGGTCGTACGCCACCTTTGTGCATTATTCTGTCTCTTTCTTTGTTGGCGTGTAATAACAACGATTGTTTGTGTGAGTAAATGAGTGTCCGTGTACGTATAAGAGTCACTGTTTGAATACTTAACGTAAGAACGTAACATATCTACCGCTATTTTATTTTAATCAAAGGTCCCAGGTGATTATACTCACTAGGAATTTCTCCAGTGTCGTGGGTGCGTTTACAAACATAGAAACTCACATACACAAACACATAGACCCAGAACAACAAATATTTCAGCAATGCAGATCATACAAATATTTCTTATAACATCAAACCCGCGACATGCTGCGTAGCGGTCGATCGCTCAACCATTGCGCCGACACAGACATAATCGATCAATCTATCCATCAAAACTCTCGCATTTATAATATTAGTAAGGTTTTAGTTGGGGACTCAAAAGGTGAAGCAAAGGTTGTTTCAATGCCAAAAACTGCTACTTTAAGCGCAGTTCGATACGCTGGTAGTGACAAGTAAGAACTCCTTATCGATCACTATTCTTATTCTTGGCTTATTGAATACTTTGATATTATTATCTCAGGTAGGCTGTAGTATGATAAAGTTATCTGCTAAAACTGTATGAAATATTAACAATAAATACACCTTTCGAGGCTCTTAGGGGGTTGGATCGAGGGCCTGATTCAAAAGGCAGTTTTGTTTGATACGGTTCACATTGTGAGGAGGTTTCTGTCTCGGGAAAACAGAGACACCACCGATAACTTATTGAACCCTGCTCGCACACCGGCCTGAATTTTTATATTTTTGAAAGTTTTTTAATTGTTTTACTTTTTTAATATTTAAAAATAAAATATTATTATTATAAATGAATAAACGGGATAATACTTAAAATACTTGAATATTAAAAAAAAAACTTTTTAAATATTTTTATTTTTTTAAATTAAAATACCTATAAAAAATGTACTTAATAAGTAAAAAAAATGAATAAAGGATAAGATAAAATAATAATATTCAGTAAGTATAAGAGACTACAGCGAGTAAGCTTAAGTAACATTGGTTATTATCAGTGATCATAATCATTCCCTTCACATCCCTATCTAAGTTAGATATGCCAATCAAAATTGAACCTAATGAACGATAAAGTCCTACCAAGTTCAGAGAGGTCATTCACCTAGTTGCAGGTCGGTCAGTCGCGTTGATAGTCTGACGCATGAACGTTCACGACCTCCCTAACTTTCAGTGAACGAATTGACAGTTATGCAATCAGATTTCTTCGTAAACATTTCATGTGGTGCGTCCACACAGAGCGAGCAGCCTCTCGAGGCATTTGCTTCGCGCGGCAAATGCCTCGCAAAGCTGCTTGCTCTGTTTGGACGCGCAATTGTTTCTCGACCGAGACACGAAACGATATACGCGAGCAAAACAAAAGTCAACACTGGATGGCTCGGGTGCACCTAATAGGTGCGTCCACACAGAGCGAGCAGCCTCGCCAGTCATTTGCCGCTCAAAGCAGCTCGGTAAGTGTGGACGTGTCTCGGTCGAGGCAAGCGAGCGCGCTGCCGCGGCCGTGTAACCGAGCGCCCGAGCCATCCAGTGTCGGCTTTTGTTTTGCTCGCGTATATTGTTTCGTGGCTCGGACGAAAAACAATAGACGAGTCCACACAGAGCCTCTCATCTCAGTTTCCTCGCGAGGCTGCGCGCTCTGTGTGGACGCACCTATTCACGAATTCTATGGTATTTCAGCATACTTCGAACTTGAAGTATGTACCTACGACGTAAATTGTATGGAAAATGAAAAACCGCCTCTATTATACGAACTAGGATCTAAATTTATCCTTCGAATTAACGTCAAAGTTTCTGTTTACTTTACGTCATAAAAATGTGAAAAGTCGTGCTAGCGCCTCTGGTGGGTTGAACTGGAAGGCGCTTCACTTGTAAATATGTATATTATAATAGATATTCATCATCATCATCATCATCTGTGTTGTCTTTTCCCAAGTATATTAGGGGTCGGCTTCTAGTCAACAAAAGCCTATGTAACCTTCAAAGCCAGTAACTGGGTAATACCTACAATACACCTTGGGAAGTCTGGTTGCCAGACTTTCGAGCTTCTGACCAACAATAAAAACAGTTTCTTTAAAAAAAAAGACAAATGACAGCTGGTACCAACGGCATTACGAGCCTTATTCCCCTTTTATTGTTGCTGTTTCTCTCCGATATTTTTACTTTTTACCTTCCGAGGCATTAGGTCTCCCATCCACAGACCAACCCCGGCTAGCGCGGCTTATCCTTGAAGATCAACCTGTGTGGATGTTATTATTTTATTTGTGATACTATTTACAAATTTAAGGTGCGTAGTACTCACAACGTGCGTGAGTAGCGTAGCGGTCCATAATAACTGCCCATCCCCAAGGGATGTGTCGGTTTCTGTTTGGTTCGGTTTGTACTTTAATTAATATTCGCATCGCGCCAAATTACTGTATGAATAAGTAAAGTTCCCAAATAAAAATAAGTTACAATTCTGATATTAAATTTTTGTCCGACGAGAAACTTTTTATGGAGTAGAAAAGTTACAACTTTTTACTTGAAAATGGATATTTTATTCGAACTCGCATAATTAAAAGTTTACGCGTTCGAAGGCAATTCGCAGAAAAACTGTTGAACCGTCGAGTTTTCAGAGTTGACTCTGCCATTTTATTTTAGATTTTAGCCAGTTTCATAAAATATCTAACTAATAATAGAAATGTGAAAGTTTGTGTGGATGGATGTCTTTTACTAATTTTATCACAATTCATAGTATGATACTAAAAAAATTGCCATTTTAGACCCCCTGTATCGCAGCCATTAGAATTATTAGATGTGAAGTAATGACCTGGTGAAGGTTACGGATATAGGTAGTATCATACTTACATACATAAAATCACGCTTTTCTAACATAAGGATACGTAGAAATCATAGACCGCCACTTACTACGATCCTTTCTTCTCGTTCACATTTATCTAACCGAGGTCCTAGCATGGTTTTTTGAAGTAAACTAAACGGGTAATTTGAAGTTAATTTGATGACTCGTTCGTATACTAGAGGCGCTTTCTCATTTTCCATACAATTTACCTAGCAATACATTAAGTATTAAGTACGGCCAAGTATTTAGAATTCGTGAAAAGACCTCTAGTCATACATGCACACCGGTGTGAGTACTATGCACTAGACCTTCCATAAGAACCTCGCCATATTATGAATTAAGCCTCCTGCAGACACACGCGATTAATCGCGCGGGGCGACATGTCGCGGTCCATTCGCAGTATTTTTAGAGTGGAAATTAGCTTGGCTCGTTGTCGCAGCGCGATTAATCGCGTGTGTCTGCAGGAGGCTTTAGGAGGCAATTTCTATAAATCAAGAAGTCCGATAGTATAAATGATTCAGTTAAATGATAATAAACTGGTTCATAATAAGGTTAAGGACGTTGATACGTTCTGAGAAGCTAACGACTCGACAGTGATTACTATTATAGAAATAGAAAATATACCTACAATTGACAATAAATAAAAAAAAAAAAACATAAAAGCCGCAGTTGGTAAGCTGTGATAGGTGACCGATGACCTTCAGAAGGTGGTTAGGACAGACTAGATACGGAAGGCTAACGACAAGGTGATGTGGTGCAGTCGAGACCTATGTTCAACAGTGGACTGCGATGGCCTTAGTTGATGAGCCTCAGTCAAAAATGAAATTCCTGGAATTGAAGATATTATGAAAACAAACATTTGATCATGAGCCCAATAAAAGTTGCTTAATAATGTTGTAAAAGTCACGAGATTTCACCAAGAGTCTGCAAATACTGACTGTATTGTAGACAAACATGTATTCGCGAAAGAAAACACATCAGTCGAACAAAACTTGGAATCTTATCGAGATAAAGATCTCAGATAAGTTAGGAAGATAACCAATGACACAACATTATATAAGGACAGTGTGTTTAACATGAATGGAGGTGCGTGTGCAAATAAAAACGACACATAAGTAATATAAATGTAGATAAACACAAACACACATACGGTGTGTTTGTTGTAGATAAGAGGAAAACAGATAATTATTTTAATGGGAATGCAGTAGTTGTTTGTTTTACTACAATAGGTATTGAAGAATGTGAACAGGTAATTTGTCAAGGCGTATTATCTATGTTATTCCATCGTGCAAATATACAGGGACCTTCCATTGCTATTAGCGAGCTGTTTTTAGTCAGTACATGTCAGGGCGGGAGGAGTCATTCGTAGTAAACCAAAAAAAACCGGCCAAGTGCGAGTTGGACTCGCCCATGAAGGGTTCCGTAGTAGCAAGCATAGATTAGGGATATAATTATATTGAGATTAGTAAGTAATATACACAAACAACAAAAATAACTTTGTTTTTCATAGTGTTTGTATGAATGGCAAAGTTATATTTGCGGTTTTTTAAAATGTACTATATCTCAAAAACTGCTAACTGTATCTCATCCAAACCAATTTTCGTTGGAAGTTTTTGTTGAGGTCTACATTATAGTTTTTTTTTAGTTTTATCATTCTCTTATTTTAGAAGTTACGGGGGGGGGGACCAACTTTTTACCACTTTGGAAGTGTCTCTCGCGCAAACTGTTCAGTTTAGAAAAAAATGATATTAGTAACCTCAATATCATCTTTGAAGACCTATCCATAGATACCCCACACGTATGTGTTTGGTGAAAAAAAAATTTTTAAGTTTCAATTCCAAGTATGGGGGGCACCCCCAAAATTTGTTTTGTTTTTATTTTTGTGCGAAAATCCTAATGCGGTTCACATAATACATCTACTTACCAAGTTTCAACAGGATAGCTCATATACTTTGGACAAAAAGTGGCTGTGACATACACGGACAGACAGACAGACAGACAGACAGACAGACAGACAGACATGACGAATCTATAAGGGTTCCGTTTTTGCCATTTGGCTACGGAACCCTAAAAAGGTAATAAATATTTAAGTGTGGATGGACTGTTTGAATGATAATATTAAATTAACAGAACTGAGTGACAACACATATCCTTTGTTACACTACACGAGGTCTACCCCGTGTAGTGTAACAAAAAACAAGAAAAGAAAGACGATAATGACAAATTCATAGTTTTCTAAGACAATAATGAAGAAACATGCAAATTGAAAATTACGTATCTACTCGTATCTCTTCAAACTAAATATCCAGTAATGATTCAATGATACTAAAGTAGTAACAATTAAACCATTCCAACGACATCAAAAGAAATAATGAAGAATTACACATCATAAAAGACAATGAATTAATGAAAGTGTAAGGGTGTCACTCAAGTGGGTCACATTCCGTTAGCTTTTGAACTGAAATGAGGAACAATGTGACATACTTTTCTTACTAAGAGTGCCGCACATATGACAGAAATTGTGTCGTGCGTGTCTTCGGTTACGTTGTATGCTGTCGAATTTATATCTGCTGTATTTTGTGTAATGAGCTTTAAGAAATAATATAGCACTATCGGCACGCCTAGAATACAGAGATAAAGGTTGTGATCTGTAAGTTCGGAAAATAATTTCCGAACACAAAGTGAGTGGATCAAAAGCTAGTCAGTTGTGTGTATGTTTAGATGCTTTAATATTGTCATTTATAATTTATTACGGAACAATTTTAACATGTTTACAATTTGTTTTGAGTTTCTGGGGTCGTGCACTTCCAATGGTGCCGCCGCGCCTTAATATGTAGTTTTAGTAACCATGTCAGTTTAAAATAATTATTAAGAGTCTGTTTTACCTGCGGGCGTTACGCAACTGACGAAAATTATGTCATCCGTTAGGTACGCGCCTTCCCTTAAAGTACTGTAAGTAGGTTATTGTTGAAGATTAACGCGCTAAGACTTGCATAATTTGATGTGAAGGACGTGAAAGTCTTCGCTCTAATCCTTACGTATTTGCAGCTTCGTGTAATTTGCTTATAGGAATATGGTGTCAGCGTATTTAGAAGCTTATTGTTTTGTGTGTTGAGTTTTTATCAGTATTGGGCTGGTGTTATTTAATGATAAGGTTTATTATTGTTTGAGACTTGTTAGTTCATCACAATATCACTTCTGTACTCCAACCCACCCTTTTCTCGAAAGGTTTGACAAACGTGAACTTTTGTCCAAATCGTGCCAGTTATTTTTAAATTCCACGTATGTGAAATGATATTACATAGACTTTTTTTTTTTTTTTTAGCGTGGTAAAATCATCAAATGAGTCCTGAACCCCGGGCAGGGCGGGAGGGACTGTCAGACTTGTACTGACTAAAATCCACGGTGTCCTTCAATAGCCTTTTATGTTCCGGGGTCACGGTAATGAGATAAGTCCCGCGACCCCGGCAGGCTTTGGCCCTCTTGGGCGGGGCCCCGTCATCGTGCTGACGCTCTTTGAGGCGCGCGTGGAACACAACGCGCCGTCGACCCGGGCATGGTCCATGTCCGGGCGGCGAGTTGCCCTTTACTCGCCGCCCGCATGCCCGCGCCTACGGTGGCCGGAGATCGTCTTGCGACGTCCGACGCCGTGGGCGTCTACCATTGCGGGTGGGGCGGAGGGAGGACGCTGTCCTCTCTCTCTCACGGCCCGCCTCCTCCTTAACGAGCATTACTGCTTCGCAGAAGGAGGCGACCGCTTCCCACTCCGTCTCGCCCCGCAGCATGGCCTCGACCAATGCCGGGCGCGAGAGGTCTCCGCCTATCGCTGCCGTGAGGACACGGCGGTGCTCTGCCCAAGCGGGGCAGTCTTGCACCGTATGCTCTACTGTGTCCTCCGGGCGATCTTCGCAATGGTGACACCCCGGCGTTTCTTCCTTCCCCATCCGACACAGGTACCTCCCGAAACATCCGTGTCCGGTGAGGACCTGCGTCATCCGATAGGTCAGGACGCCGTGACGCCTTTCCAGCCACTCCTCAAAGAGGGGTCTTACCGCCGCGATTGCGGCGTGCCCGAACCTCGGTTGCGACAGTCGTTCCCTCCATACTGCCCTGAGATCGCGCCGGACCTCTTCCCGCCGCGCCTCGACTTGTCGGGGCAGCGGGAATTCTCCCCGGCGCCGCGCCTCCACGCGCCACTCATAGACGCGCTGGAGGGCGGTCGCCTCCAGATCCCAGGGCAGTAATCCGGCAAGGAGGTATATTACATAGACTGGGAAATTGAACTCTAGATTTAGACCCTATGCTCAGCGAAAGCATTCCTGATGGAACATCATTGGTTCAGTTAGAAAAATATTATTGACGATCTAATTGAAGTATGCTGAAGAAATCGGATAGCCTCGACTTAAAATCGCGAAAAGTAGAGAAAGGAAAGTATGTTTATATGAAGATAAAGTATGTATAGTCTCGACACGTATTACCTTATATTCTGATGTATCATGTCACTAAATAACGGCTTTATTATTGCTGCAATACATCCTCAAGAGACAGTTCATGTCATCCATAAAATATAGCTTCAAAACAGCGACGAAGTTTAAGTAGGACATCATAAATCATTTATTTGGCAACGACTATAACTTCAGTACTAGATATTTTTCAACAAAGTAGCGTCAAGTACAGATGGTGCTTTAAAGACATTGCAGGGTACTGTGTTTGATAAGAAAGCTAATTTCTTCCGCCAGATGGCAATAATTCCATCTCAGCGCTCCAGGAAATTGCTACAAAGAATACTTTGCCTTAATGAAGAGTAAGAAACTAGTGACAATGAAACTGTAATGGCATCTGCTTCATAAAAGAATTGAATTATTAAAGGATTCTTTAGAAGACAAGAATTTACGAAGTAATTGCTCAGACGAAGTAGTACTCGTAAGATAAATTAGATTTGTTTAAAGACTGGAATGTTACAAATATAATGCTATACTACACACATGACAGGCCTGTTGGTATAGTGGTTAGTGACCCTGACTGCAATGCCGGAGGTCGTAGGTTCGATTCCCACCCAGGACAAATGTTTGTGTGATGAGCACGATCATTTGTTCTGTGTCTGGGTGTAATTTTTCTATAATATTTATGTATTTAGAAATATATAAGTATGTTTATCAGTTGTCTAGTACCCATAACACAAGCTCTGCTTAGCTTGGGACTAGATGGCGTTGTGTGATAGTTGTGGAATATTATGGAATAATATGTGGAATATTTACTATCATGTTTATCTATTTATTTGACGGCAAGGTTGGCGCATAGTGCTGCACGTCACAATTTCGAATCCCGCGCATGACCAATATTTATAATGATTGCTGGGTCTGGTTGTTTTTGTACGTGAGTTTAAAAATTTGTAAATGGACCTATCATACAGAAAAAAATATATTCTTAGTTAAGGACGGCGTCTTTTTTTAAATAAAAAAATATATTTGGGAATTGCATGACTCTCCGTACATATGTCATTCAATATTCAGTTGCATTATTAAAATATAAAAAATATCCGTACTCGTCAGGCGTTTCATGTTACATTTTACAGTTCTTCCAAATAATCTACACTTCATACTAATATTATAAAGAGGAAAACTTTGTTTGTTTGTGATGAATAGGCCAAAAACTTCTGGTCCGATTTCAAAAATTCTTTCACCAGTTGAAAGCTGCTTTGATCCTGAGTGACATAGGCAATAAGAGGGAGGGGGGCGAGCGAAGCCGCTGGCAAAAGCTAGTTTTCTTATACTAAAGATACACGCTATTAGGTTAACAAACAAAACTGTATCGTATTTCTTGAATTTAATAGACATAGTATGAACAACATGCAAAACATGCGAGAGAAAATAAGAAAACTTTTTCTTCTGGACTACTTTATATATACCTTGCTTAACTTTAGTTTGTAGACACGTGTAAAGTTTAATATTCTTGGTATATCTTGATTAAAAGATGACTCTATACAAGAATACAAGATACTTTTTTTTTTTTTTTTGGGTGGCAAAATCATCAAATGAGTCCTCCCGCCCTGGGTGGGGCGGAAGGGACTGTCAGACTCTTACTGACTAAAATCCACCCGTGTTCCTTCGGATGCCCTTTACGTGCCGGGGCCACGGTATCCTGGATTAAGAAAAAATCCGCGACCCCGGCAGGCATTTGGCCCCATAAGGGGCCCCGTCGGTGACGCGTGAAACACGACGCGCCACCGACCCTGGCTTGGTACCTGGTCGGACGGCGAGCTTACCCATTACTCACCGTCCGCAAGCCCGCTCCGCCGCTGTGCCCTCTGCTATTCAGAGGGACACGCGTTGGAGCGTCCACCCGACAGGCTATTTGCATACGGGCAAAGCGACCCCTTAGGCACACAGTGCCTAAGGAAGCGTTTTTGCCCGCATCCCAGGGTGCACCGGCCCGAAAAACTGGTCTTCCCCCCGGACGTATCCGAGAGGGAACTCCAGTCCACGGACGCACGTGGAGGTTTCCTGTCTTAGCACCCCAATACATGATACTTGGAACATGAATATAAGAAAGAAGACTTGTAACATGTAAAAAGGTGAAAATATTATACCAATCTAGCAAACACAACATAAATAAAATTAAAAAAACCCAAACTTTGATTCCGGCATACAATTTCATGGTTGCAGACGTGATATTAAAGGGTAGTTCTTCAAAAACTATTCGCCTTGTAACTTACGTGGTGATTTTTTTATGCGAAAACGAGCGATTTTGGTAAAATATTACATTTTACCAAATCACTCGTTACGGAGGTACATAGTTACGTGGTCGCAGTAAACCTGGTAAATATTTTTAAAATAACCTGATTCACTTCCTAGATTCTCATAGGTGTTGTTAGTAACATTTGTAAGTCAATAACGCTGTTTTTCTAAAACTAGTGCACTTCTTGGAAAGAAAAATATTGACATAACTACAATAATTCAAACTCCAAAGTCAATATACGTAGTTTGTTGTCGTGTTAGTTCAAGCAGAAGTAACGTACACTGTACAAACAAAAACACAACACGATTATCTCTTATGAGATAGTGTACTTAAGACATTATTTGTGTCGATAACAAACAAAAATGGCCCTAGAATAGTCCCTTGTAGCACACGGGTTGTAAATACCTGTGTATTAACCTTACCTGTTTATTATCCAATTTTTGTTTCGTCCTTTTTCATACATCTGTTAATAGCCGCCGGTATTTTTCTTTACTATTCCTCAAATCTAAGTGGAATATTTTAATTCCACAGACCCTCAAACAATGCGTGATGTGAAACACGGAAACCGATCTGTCAAGTACAACAAGCATGTCAATCATACAACAGTATAATGAAAACTTTATCTTATCTCAAGTGGTTCGTATGAAAACAACGTAAACACTTGAAGAATCCGAAGAGAAACTGTTCCTATGAGGCCACATTTTACATTCTTGTGTGTTCAAAAAGTGAAAATATTTGAAATACTAGTTTTAGAATAGTAAGGAGTGTAGTATTCGAAATTGACTAGAGCATGAAGATGGATGAAGCGAAACGAGTTAGTAACCTGCAAAAATCAGGCAGATAGATACTATAGACCGTAGTGATGCTATAATTTCAGGCCCATTAACCTGAAAATTGCCCATACTAGGTACTTATTCGCGTGTCAGGTATGAACGCAAGGTTCTCGAATGGAGATCAATTGCACATACAAGCGCAGCGTATTAGGACGTCTATCTACAAAGTGGAGAGACGATCTGATGAAGACCACAGGATCGCGTTGGATGGAAACCACTTCCAACCGGTCTTATTGGAAATCTATGGGGTAGGCCTATGTTCAGCAGTGGACGTCCTGCGACTGATATTATGAAGGTACTCGTATAAACGGATTTCGTAAAAGCTAATGCGCTTCATCGCGCAAACGAGCGGTGTTGTGCAAGAATCGTCTAAGTCAATTTTTAAAATAAAATAAGGTATCATAGAACAGTTTAATGACAAAGACGACTGTTAACGTATACATAGTGAAGAAACCTGAAACCAACAAAAAACTTCCACGAAGGATGACCGACACATCACGTTCTCAACGTCAACTTACAGTCATGCACGAATGACAGTGGTATACGTAAGATATCCAATGATGTAGGACGTGACCACATTCCATAAATTCGTGTGATCCTAAAAGTTACGATGAGGGGAAATGGAATGTATCACCCGGGATATGTCTAACATGTATTCGATCGATATCACATAATTATTAATGCTTCATTCTATAAATAAATTAAACATTTTGAGAGGTTTAAAGGTAGAATTTGGTATGAGGTAATATTTTATCGATGCAAAAACACTTAACTCGTTAAAAGTAACTTATTTTGTAAACCGAAACTGTGTATCTTATTCGACAACTTTGAGATGAAACGTTAGAAAGAAACAAGAACTTATAATCTAAATAAAGTTTTATAACCCTTTTTCTACGGGAACTTGCTAAACAATTACTGTCCGCTATGTAAGTGAAGCCGAGGGCGAAAACAAATCAAACAATAATATTATGCATAAAGCCAAAACAACTAAAAATAAAGACGAATTATATTGATGCATTTCAAGATAAAATCAGTTTCCAAATAGATATAATTATGGGATTTATATAGGTGCTTCAAAAGCAATAATGCCTATCCAAGAAATAAGCCTGTAAAATTGATCACAAAGACAGTATCCATTGTTAAATTCAGGTCACTGTAGAATTGCAATTGTGGTGCAGCCTAAGAATCGACTGTAACACGTTTTCTTGAAAATTTTCATTTACTGGTTTACTTTTCTTAAGAAATCCTTTTTATTTAAACTAGTTTAGGTACGTTTTCAAAGCACTTCTTATTCCTAAATAGACTTCAGCACGAGTGTCGCAAGTATTTTGGAAGCATAACGTAATCCTTACATTTTACTTTACCAGTATTTAATTGCTAGTAGAATGCCACTTTTTCTAGGTCCTCTTGTCTAAAATATCTACGATTTCTTCTTCTTCTTTACGAGTCCATTACGTTCATGTCACTCCGTAATAAAGCTATCTGCAGAGATCTGGAATTCGTCATCAGCAGCCTTAAGTAGTCCATGACTGCTGGGTATATGTCACTCCAATCGCACACCATGCCATTTCACTCCATCATCAGCTACTCGCATCCAGCTCATACCGGCGGCACCTTGCAAAGTTGTTTCATTAGCAAAACCTTGTTAATTTTTCAGGTTATTTTTACTACAGGTAAGGTACTACAGGTTACTTTAGTAGGTAAGTTTTTGTAAACCTTAAAGCTATTGTCAAACAGACAGGCCAAGCGAAGCGTTTTTGTTTGTAATATATGGAATTGTTTAAAGCCTGTCATAGACTATCGGACCGCTTTCGCTTTTCTATATGACAGGATTCGGATCGCATTCGCTTCGCGTTCGCTTCGCCTGTCTGTTTGACAATAGTTTAAATGATTTCCCATTTTACCCCAATACGGAACCTCTAGGGCACGAATTCATACGATTAAATAGAAAGTTTCGTGGAAATCGTTCGCCGAACTTTCAAGTTTTAAATAGCTGTGTTTTCGGATTAATGCTATAAAGTTGTGGAACTCATCACTTGGGGCTATCAGCACTTTGTTTTGTAAAACTGGGGCGAGTTTTGTGGTGGCACTTCTGTTTTTGTAGTTTGGTTTCTGCAAATATGTTATTATGAATTTGTTAATATCTTTGACGAATACTGATTGCGCTTGTCGCGAAAAATGGGACCTAATTATAACAGATATTTGTTTTAAAATATAAAAAAAATATAGTAGTCCGCTGTCATCGAGAACAGGGCTAGAGAAAGGAATCTCCTAACAATACGCGCCTTCTCCAGATTCACCTTCTGATTTAAGCGCTTGATCCAGTTGCCAAGCGAAAGCCTCCTCAGATATTCTTCGAGGCATTTGGCAATTAAGCCAATGGCCGACTAGATTATTGTATTTTTGATAAAAAAAAATCGGCGTATTTCTTTTACTCGTAAGTTGACATCACAAACTCGTGCCAGTACATCGAGTCGGTTCAAAACATTTTTTATTTAATTTTGTAATAGCGGCCATACACCATACTGCCTATCGTACAATCGGCATGACGCTGCCGATTTGATCAGTTAGATTTGACCGTGTGTGGGCGTGAATCCATCAAATTGGCATAACAATAGGCTTGATCATGCCGATTTGATCAAATCGATTTGATCATGCCAATTTGATCAAATCGATTTGATCAAATCGGAATGATCAAACTTCAAATCGGCAGCAGTGATACCAACTTAGCAACTTTATAGCTAGATCTAGCTAATATTCGGTAGCTACTTTTTAACCGACGTAAAAAAAGGAGGAGGTTCTCAATTCGAAACGTATATTTTTTTGGAACGAAGTTCCTTATGGCGCGTTGCGAAAGGGGGCTAGGCGGAAAAAATTGTAACGACACTTTTTACAGACTGCGATGGAGTGGAGTGGAGTGGAGTGGAGTGGAATGGAATGGAGGGTCGAAAATCGCCTGAAACTTTTTTTAACTTGCTATCGTTAAGCAAGTTAAAAAACAGGTTCAAGCGATTTTCGACCTTATTGACATTCAAAATTTAGTTTGTTTTTTCTCACATTCTCGTTAGCTAACATTGCTCCTTCATTAAAATCCGGTGTTTGCATAAATGTCAATAAAGTCGAAAATCGATTGAACTCACTTTCACTTGTATTACCAACTGATTCCCACTAGTGGGATAAAACAAGTCGGTAAAAAAGTAGCTAAAAAGTTAAGCCACAAGTTTTATAAAATTGTAGCTGTCTGTCACCGAATAATAGCTAGATCTAGCTATAAAGTTGCTAAGTTGGCATCACTGCTGCCGAATTGAAGTTTGATCAAATCGATCGTCATGCCGATTGTACGATAGGCAGTATGGTGTATGGTGTATATGGACGAACTGCCAATTTGATCAAATCGATCGTCATGCCGATTGTACGATAGGCAGTATGGTGTATGGCCGCTATAACCGCTCAGTTCTGTCACTTCTGATTATTATGATCGTCATTCCCATCTATATTAATTAAACGCTTTTCTACAATGAATGCAATTATACACCGTGTTCTTCACGTTATCCATAAACTTTAGCAAATACTTCTATGGCTTTTACAAATCAAATCCAACAAAGGAAGTAGTACTTAAAAAGGCTTCGTTACAAAGATATTTGTAATTTCATTTAATGAAATTTAATTGAACTATGCAGTGAGAAAGTATCTTAATTTGGCCTATGTTGCCGCTTAGTGCAATTAAAATGATAAATCTATCAAATACTATTTGCATTTCATTTGTTTCAGCCCGCCAAATGTTATGAATGAAAATACGACGTTGCCAATTCGGATAAAGAGGCATGCATATCGGGTTATTTACGTCTAGGTATTTAGTTTGTATGAAAATTAACAAAAAATAAAAAATAAGAATTTATTAATGTGTCCATAATGAAAAATGCTTACTTCCGTGGTTTGAACATCTGGTCGAAGTTTATGTATATCGTCCGGAACACGGTGTATAAATGATATAATACAGCTTTGACAAGTTGTCATGACTTTACACACAAAATCCAATCAGAACAGGAACGAAATAAATCAAAGGCCAAAGCGATATGTCGTAACAATGCGAACGTCAGACATTGCGTATGTTTGTGAAATGCTCGTAACTTTTGGTCTGTGACGCGTTACCAGCACCGTGACATTCTTTGATGTGCGTTGGACTGTCAGAGCCAGGTCATGGGGAATAATGTTTACAATCTTTTTACAATTCGTGTGAAATTGTAAAAAGATTGTAAACATTATTTACAGATTGTGAAGATGTGAACGCAAGAACTTTTACCATAAATTCAGGACGTTACTACTGGTCCCCAGTTTGAGCAGAATATTGTGGCCCTGGAACGTAAAGGGGAACCAAAGAAATAGGGTAGATTTTTAGTAAGAGTCTCACAGTTGCTTTCGCTCCACCCAGGGCGGGACGTGTTGGGTGATTTATAATCCTTCCTGATTTAATTCCTCCAAAACAAAACTGTTAAATGACCATTAAGAATACATAGCTAAAATGATTTAATAAGTATTACACCTAACTGATACAACATATATGACAATACAGTAAAATGGTAAAATAAACAATGATAAAGATAGTGAATGAGAAGGAAAGAGACAAAAGCTTAACTGAATGAAACTAATCTCGCAAATAAGGAATTTGCATATAGACGAAACTGGGATTTTTTTAGCTCTGAATATGAAATGTCTAGACGCTTTAATAAAAGGAATTTTATTCATAGCGAGTTTAGATAGTTATTAAATCAAATCGGAATGAACTAGATAAGATACTTGTTTCATGTAAAACGCTAGGCAAATGACGTCTATCTGGGGGCACGGAAGTGCCCCCCGCCAAGTCGATTTTATTGGGGGTGCTAAGACAGGAAACCTCCACGTGCGCCCTTGGACTGGAGTTCCCTCTCGGATACATCCGGGGGGAAGACCAGTTTTTCGGGCCGGTGCGCCCTGGGATGCGGGCAAAAACGCTTCTTAGGCACTGTGCCTAAGGGGTCTCTTTGCCCGTATGCGAATAGCCTGTCGGGTGGAGGCTCCAACGCGTGTCCCTCTGAATAGCAGAGGGCACAGCGGCGGAGCGGGCTTGCGGACGGTGAGTAATGGGTAAGCTCGCCGTCCGACCAGGTACCAAGCCAGGGTCGGTGGCGCGTCGTGTTTCACGCGTCACCGACGGGGCCCCTTATGGGGCCAAATGCCTGCCGGGGTCGCGGATTTTTTCTTAATCCAGGATACCATAAGAGTCTGACAGTCCCTCCCGCCCCACCCAGGGCGGGAGGACTCATTTGATGATTTTGCCACCTAAAAAAAAAAAAAAAAAAAAGTCGATTTTATTATTCAGAGCGCTAGAAGATTTTGGGTAGATATTCAAAGTATGCTTAAAACTCGTCCAAGAATTCTGCTATTATATCCAAACACAGAATAGCAGACCTGGCTGGGGAGAAGTGAGAATTATTCAACAATATATTCGATAGTGGGCTACCTACTATCAAATCGATTTCAGCGCGCGATGTGACAGATATGTGAATTAACTGAGGACAGCCGCGAAGTGACGGAGGAAACAAATATGCAACACAACCATTTTATGTACTTTTTTGGTTTAATTTTTTTTTTTATGGAAAACAAGCCGAAATTGTTGATCAAGATATATAATTAATTGGCAAGAATTGGCAGATCTTATGTTCCCAAATAATGTGCTCACTAAGAGGCGCTGTCACCACACATACAGTTTGTAGCCCGTGCGTCGCCATAGTTGCCATGGCAATCCGACTTAATACTTACAATGCGTAGTGGGCATGTCAGACTGGCTAATTGAATTCGGCCGCGTCTGTCGCCTCCAACCAGCTGCCAGTGCTATATTTCTCTAGATCTTGTGAAATTGAATTTAAGCTTTTGTAAAGCTTATAAGACACACCATCTTTCCTTTAGAAAAGGATGGAGGGTGGAAAGTGTTTCGTACTAACTTTTTTATACTTATGTAGCCTGAAGATATGATACCGATGAAGATTTATACACATAAGCAGCAATGCTATTTTCTATAAATACAGCTTTGTAACAACGCGGCCGCAGTACTCAAACAACGTTGACACTAGCTAGCGCTAAGCGCTCACCGCTGTTGACGGCCGTGAATAAAACCTATTTATTTATTTATTTATGTACACACACAGATATTTACAGGAAAATATTTTTAAAGGAAAAAAAAGTACAAAGGCACTGCTTATTTCTAAAAGAAATTTCTTCCAGCAGACCTGAGAGAGGAGAATTTGAGGTAGAAGATAAAGTGGTGTGTAGGAACAAAATAATAAATATTTTTACAAATACAAACAACAATCCAATACATACAAATACACAACTAAATATTAATGCAATAAATAAAATAAATACATAGATAAACTAAATACAAATAAATATCTAAATATAACAAATAATAAGCGAGGTGAAATGATAAATGATCATCATGTGGCCAAGGAAAGATAGTGATCTTTGACCCGTTTCTTAAAGATGGAGACAGTCTTACTGTCTCGTATTTCAGATGGCAGTGAGTTCCACAACCTAACCCCGTGCACAGATAAGGAATAGGAATAGAAGTCAGTTTTGTGACTAGGAAATTTAAGGACTGTACGGAGATGAGACCTGCAGGAGGAGTCGGGAAACCTACTCAGTGGACCATAAGTTGACAGTTCTTCATACATTTTGGTATTCCCTTAAACAGCTAAATCGATCGGTCGATCTCCAGGTTGTCTCGTCGATGAGCTCGTTTAAGAGTCCGGCCGTTACAGCCTTGTGACGGCGGCGCGGCCGCAGCGAACAAAGTTTGCTATGCTCTTAAGCTATTGTCAAACAGACAGGCGAAGCGAAAGCGGTCCGATAGTCTATGTGACAGGCTGCAACCAATTCCATACATCACAAACAAAAACGCTTCGCTTCGCCTGTCTGTTTGACAATAGCATTAGACTGAGCATTATGAAACTTTAGTCATTTTATAGAGTAGTTTACAGTGTAAGCTACTGACAGCAACATCAACCAACAGTGCGGCGCGAACGGTGAGCGCTCGGGCTTCGCGATTGTACGATCTCAACGGCGCAAGCGCAGCGTCGCGTCGAATAACACATCGTGGATTCCAGGGATGTGATTTCTGATTGAGAATAGCATAGTAAAGACAATAAATAGCTCTGCTATTGTCTTTTACAAAATAGAGAAACATGGCATACGTACGGCCTATAAAATTTAAATTAAAAGAGTCTGAGGCAGGGACAAGTCACAAGTTTAAATCATGCAAAAATAAATTATTGTTATGCAATAACAACTTGGATCCTGTTGACCTTTCATTAAGGTTCTTTGGCTAAAGTCTTAAAGGCTGTTTAATTTTTTTTGTTGATGTATTATTTTATACTTTTACTTGACAGTAAGTAATGATTGGGATCGCGTGTGAATTTATTGAAGGTTTATATATTTGCTTGACTTATGTTACTGTCGTGATGGCCCAAAAATTAAGACCTTCTCTTATGCAAGGCTGAGTTTAAAACTGGGCAAGTACCATTTCATCTTGTTCTATGTTTATTCTTTATTACCGGTACTTGCGTATCCTACCATTGACTACCTTCAGTATTGTTTTTCTTTCCTTTTATCCATCTAAAGGTTGTTTGAAGAAATCGCTGTATCGAAAAGACCGCCTATTGTAACTTCTCATGCATGAGGTTGCGAATTCAAAATCAGGCAAGTACCAATGTGTCTTTATCAATTCATATGTCATTGTGCTTTCTATGTTTATTTTGGACGTCACTGACATGACATCAGTGATGGTGATAGCCTAAAGCGATGGCAGAGGCCTGTAGTGTTTCCCAGAGGCGGTTAAAATAACTCGGACACCAGAGGGTGGGACATACACGAAAAGAAACACCATATTATTTATAAGTTGTCCTGGCACTTGCATGGTGAGTATATTATAGAGTATTTTATCTTCTGTCTACCCATCTTTGCATATTAAAATATAGCTCACAGCAGGTCAATGAACAGAACGTATCAAAGCGCGAACCGAATGCAATCAATAGTTGCATTTAGAGATTAGATAATAAACATAGAAGCCTCTCCAAAATAATTATGTCGACTTATCTTTTATACTTTGATTTTGTTAAAGTACTACTGTTTTTGCATGTTATCAGAAGTGCTTGTGAAGTGGTAGCATTATACCTGTAATCCCAGAAAAGTTAGGCACAGGTGTACACAATAGTACACCCACATTACTCCAGTTATGTTTAAATCTTCAACGAAGTCTTGCCTGAAACCTGGGTGGAGTGGAACAGACTTTCTTTTGCAAAAATTCCACCGCACTGTTCCAAACGACTGCAACTCCTGAAAGCCAGGATAAAAAGTGGCGATCGCTAGAAAATCGCCGAGACAATGAAGCTCGACGTGTCCCGGAGAATGAATTTAACTGTCTTGCATCCGGCAACGAAGTTAATCAGAAAAGAATTTCAGATATGGGACTGGCAGACTCTTAGTGACAAAAATCCACCCTGTATCTTCGATTGTCCTTTACGTTCCAAGGCTAAAGTGCTCTTACCAGACAGTCCAACCTACCAAAGAGGACCGGCCAGGAAATTGAACCCGGGACATCATCATGCTTAGCGGAGGGCAGCTAGTTACTGAAAGGTCGATGAAGCCTCCTTGCGGGTATAAATATTATTGAAATACAGACAAACAACTAATTACTCAATCAATTCACCCTCCTTTGACAGTAATTTTATCAACAAACATGACAACAATTTAATTACCTGCCTCGCGACCTTAAAATACCATCGGCCTTAAAATACCTACCGTACGATATATTGGAACAACAAAGTTCTGCAGCCATTATTATTGGAAGCTCCCAACCTACCGCGCCTGTGTTAAATGTGTTTTCAATTAGTTCAGCAGAGTACTAAGTGGTTATGATTTACTGACATAATTAACATGGTGACCGCAACGGAGCATGGAAACGTTCAGAGGCCCTAGCATAAAATTCTACGTATTTGACCGTATTTCGTACTTGAAGTATGTACAACGTAAAATGGATAAAAAAAACACCTCTAGTTAATGAAAAATTACTTTTAACTTAACAATAACATCAAAATTCACGTTTAATTTACCTACGTCAAAAATGATAAAACCGTTCTAAAGTTCGCGCCATGACCCGCGGAAAATTGGAGGATTTTTTTATTGTAGTAAAATCATCAAATGAGTCCTCCCGCCCCAGGTGGGGAGACTGTCAGACTCATACTGACTAAAATCCACAGTGATCCTTCAATAGCCCTTTACTTTCCAGGGCTTCGGTTACCTGATGAGACAGATCCGCGAAACACCACATTTTAAGCTATTGCATAGCTTTTATTGCGGGCTCTGAGCGCGGCGCGGCGCGTCGATCGAATCAAGAAATTCCCAAAAACCTAACGAAAAAACCTAAGGAAATTACCTGACACCACGCATCGTTCAATGTCGTTTCAGTTCGGGAGAATTCGGCAATCATAAAGGTACGGACAGACGTGCTCATAAAGGTACGGACAGACGTGCTCATTACTAGCACGAAATCATGCTTTTATTTAGCAAGGGGCAATTTTATTGAGGGAGAGGGAGGAGGAGGATAACGTTTCTTGACGTTTCACTTGATTGACGTGGCTGACCATAGCCTAATTAATACAGTAATAAATATAATAAATAAATAATTATAATTGCATGTTGATAAAAAATGCTATGCAATAGCTTTACCGCGGCAGTCCCCGAGTGTCACACGTATTTTTTTTTAATGCAGAGTGAGATAATGACACTTAGACACTAGCACCGCGTTAAAAGGTCATGAGTGGTGGCGCGGATTCTGGAGCCTCAGATCGTGGAACCCTCATTGAAATAACTCCCTCTCTCTCTATCCCTATTATTATAATAAATGGGGAAGTTTGGATGAAAAAAAAAAAACACAGAAGATGAAAAATACTAAGACCTCTTTATCAACTATATCAGATGACATAGGTAATATATCACAACAACAAAGGATGACATAATAATCGACATCTTCAAAAAAACATACATAAACATTGTCATCACAAAGCGGACCACACAACAAACCAACTATCTAACCTAAAATACCTATATGACATGCAGTAGTAAAGACACAATGATCGTCTGTATGCAAATCACCTCGTCTGATGTCCGAATAGGCATAGGTGCAGATTTGCATGCACCCGCGACCGGCGCATTTGGACGAGACCGGCGCATTTGGAGTCGACCCTGACTGACAGTATTACCTCTAGGAACATTAGCTGTGTATGCATTTATCGTGTTACTAGCTTTAGGCTGCGGCGTTGCTCGCATGAAGTTTCTGAATTCTCCTTAAAACGTCACATCGGGATAAAGCTTTGTGTTATTCTAAACAATAATCTTTTTTGTTACTTAATGGCGTCCAGACCTTTGGACGCGATTCATCATCATCATATCAGCCGTAAGACGTCCACTGCTTAACATAGGCCTCCCCTTTAGACTTCCAATAGGACCGGTTGTAAGCGGCCTGCATCCAGCGTGATCCTATGGCCTTCATAAGATCGTCTGCCCACCTAGTGGGTGGACGTCCTACGCTGCGCTTGCCGGTGCGTGGTCTCCATTCGAGAACCTTACGGCCCCATCGGCCATCAGTTCCGCGTGCTATATGGCCTGCCCATTGCCATTTCAACTTGCTAATTCGTTGGGCTATGTCGGTAACTTTGTTTCGTCTACGAATCTCCTCATTTCTGAGTCGATCGCGCAGAGAGACTCCAAGCATAGCCCTCTCCATAGCTCGTTGGACTATACTGAGCTTACTAATTATAACGCGACATGATCGCGATATGAATGAACGCATCATGGACGCGATTGAGTCACAAATATCCATCCATCATCAATCCAGTTGGATGCACTCGAAACAAATATTCGTATGAAGTAGTTGTTCCAGGTTTGGGTGTTAGTGTATTGAGTTTCTATGTTTGTATTCGCATTTACCATACAGGGGAAATTCCTAGTAAGGGCAAAGTTTTTTAAAGAAAAACTTTTGCACTCATGATATTTGTTTAGAATACTGAACTAAGTAGATTTTTGAACTTTTTTCCTTTCTAGGTATCTACTATTTCCTATGAAGGCGAGGTTGCAGTACAGTAGTAAATGTATGGACGCACGACCTCTTCTCCACCAAAATGCGAGCGAAATGACCCGCATGTTGAAGGTTTTTCGTTTCTTATAGAAAAACGAAAAATAAATTAAAATATATGTTTTTACCGTTTAATTTAAAATAAAAAGCTCTCTCTGTTTATATAACTTGCATATAAATCCATGATGAAATCTCATAACGCCAGTACGCGTTAAAAATTGTGATTTAATGCCATGTTCGGCATTTTTTTTATCCGATTAATCGCGTTTCTATCTTTACCATTTACTTGAAAATAATGTTAATTTTTTATGTAATGATTTTTATTTATTAAAAATCTTACATTTTATTAGATTTGCAGGCGTTCAAAAATCTTTAAAAGTACTGGAACCAGAACGCCAATCTGACTCCGGCTTTACCTCGCCTCTATCTGGGCTGTACACGTGTTTCAGATCTATTATAGACCAGTCGATTTCCTGGCCGAATATATCTCGTAGAATCTTGGCGAATACTAGAAATGATGACCGTATTGGACACGGGATATTAAAGCGAGATATTTCGTTCTAGATGTGATTTCCAGGTTTTGGATTGAACTTCTAGTAAAAGATGTATTTCGTCTAGGTACTACTAACCTTCAAATACTTATTTCTTTTTAGGTTGGTAATATCATCAAATGAGTCCTCCTGTCCTGAGTGGAACAGAAGGGACTGTCAGGCTATTACTGACTAAAATTCTAGCCTGTTCTTTCGTTTGATTCTATGCGTCGTCATTGTACTGACAGCTCCAAGGCGCGCGTGGAACACAGGGCGCCGCCGCCGTCGACCCATATTGGTTTAGCTTAGCTTAGTATATAATTTGAATTATAAAAAAAACGACGGGTTGCACTCCAGGAGTGCCGGTAGAAGTGAAAACTTTTTTACTGTGTTATAAATTTTAAAACTGGAGTGGTACAGATATGAAATTAACGAATTTTGTTACATGTTGTTAGTGTCGTACAGGTGTCAAATCACAAATGTTTTCATTATATGCTCGATAGATGGCGTTGCGCGATTAAAATGCAAGCTATCGTTTGCCTCTTCGTCTCACGAATTTTCGATCAGGGTCACGTGATCCTGACGCGAGTTTAACATTTTTTACCCATTACAAAAAAGTGCACAACGCCGCTAAAGAAGTTTTCACCTAAAAAAAAAAAAAAAAAACTATGCAAGGATAAACTACCTTCACCACTGATGTGAGGTTTATGCGTACATGATCACCGTTACCGTGTTTAATGATAATGACAGCCAATCTCATTAAATAGACGTATTTGTATTGATTCGGCATTTGATTGGCTTCCAGCCAGGCTTCGCAGTTTGTTTTATAGGGTAAGCCTGGTAATCTGTTACACAGGTTTTATGTGTTTTATTTTATATCACATTCATATCTATAGATTCAAACGGCCTACAGTATTCAAAGGGGTATCGTTTTACCCAGTTATTGGGTTGTCAAGGTCAGAGAGGCAGTGACTCTATGCAAAATAGGTACTTGTATTCTCGTACAAGTAGCCCCTTCGTAAACAACGCGACGCAAGTCTCCGACACCTTACGACTTTAGTATCCAGGCGACTATCGCAATACGTCTTTGCGCAATACAAATCTATAGGCGCCATCTCCACTAGCGAGAGAATCGCGGCGATATTATCGTCGTATCACGTATTTTTATATACTCTCTTATGAACGCGTCTCAACATGGCGATGTTATCGCGGTGATGCGACGAGTGGCAACGTGCGCGCGTAACGTTGGCGTATCGCCGCGTTATCGCGCGGCGGGCGCGCGGTGGACACGCTACCAGTAGCGAAACAAAACCAAACTAAAAGTCAACGCCTCGTCGCGGGCACGCGGTGATTCCGTTGCAAGTCGTGACAATACGCTGCTGGCGGAATAATCGCTCGTACGTGGAGATTCTCCGACGATAGAAGCACGGAATCGCCGCGATTCTCTCGCTCATGGAGATGGCGCCATAGAGGTTCATACACAGGCACGCGAAACAAATTTAAATGCGGATTCGCCTTCAAAAATACATTTTCGTTCTATCTGTTCCTATAACCAATTTCATACTAAGGGTCAGTTCAGACCGAGACATGACGCTGCGCGCACATATCAATAGAGCTATTCAAAATCTAACTTTATTTCCTACACGAAAAGATACACCTGTCACAAACCAGCGCGGCGCCGCGCTGCATTTTATTGACGACTCAAAATCTCAATTTATTTACTACACAATAAGATACACATTTGCAGTATCGTTGCGTCACGTCGCGCCGCGTTGCGTCTCGGTGTGAACTGACCGTAGGGTACTCGTAAGTTCGCCTGTTCGCGTCCATCGTCCGGTTCGCATCCATTTTACGGATCTCCCTTTAAAAATGCTCGAAAATAAGTATATTCTTACTCTAATGACATGGAAAGACATGACCGCCTATACCTCAACGTCTATGTTATCGTGTCTCTTATAGACACGATAACATAGACAAAACTTCCGTCCGCCCCGCTAATCCGTTTAGAAAAAATATTTAGTCCCGGGTTGTTCAACAGCAGAGTGCAAACGCGCGGGATGTAAAAAAAAATAGTGTGCAGCGGCGCGTTTAAAGGTAAATATTTTATTGTTTTATGTGAATTTTAGGAAGCATAGCTAGGTATTTGTAGACATTAATAATGGAAAAACGAATAATATGAATTATGAATTTGCTTGTTTTTTATTTTTAAAGTTAACAGTTAAAATAAGGTGGACGCGAATTACAACACCGAATTGAGAGCAGTGGTGGCCCAGTGGTATCGGCCCCGACTTACGAGTTGTAGGTCGTGAGTTCGAACCCAGCCTGGCGCATTACTTTGTGTAATTTATTTCATCACCACTGCTCTCAAAACGGTGACGGAAAACATCGTGAGGAAACCGGCATATCCTAGAACCAAAATTTCGAAGACATGTGACATCCACCAACCCGCACTGGGCCCGCGTGGTGGATTATGGCCCACTCCCTCTTTCAGAGAGGAGGCCTGTGTCCCAGCAGTGGGAACATTTATAGGCTGATGATGATGAAAAGATAGACAATATCGATTACACGTGGACGCAAACTATACCTGCATTGAATAATATTATATAGAAAATTGCGTACATTTTTTCAATAAATAAAAATGATAGCATAAACATATTTTATTCATATTTTTTTAATAATTTGAAATGAATAGGTAGTACAGTTTTGATACGACTATGAGATTAAAATTCAAATTTTTTTAGTGCAATGAAGTCTGGAGGTGACTGCCCTCCAGCGCGTCAGCGGGTAAGACCCCTCTTTGAGCAGTGGCTGGATAGGCGTCACGGCGTCCTGACGTACCGCATGACGCAGGTCCTCACCGTACACGGAAGTTTCGGGAGGTACCTGTGTCTGATGGGAAAGGAAGAAACGCCTGGGTGTCACCACAGCGAGGATCGCCCGGAGGAAACGGTGGAGCATAAAGTGCAGGACTGCCCCGCTTGGCCAGAGCACCGCCGTGTCCTCTCGGCGGCGATAGGCGAAGACCTCTCGCGCCCGGTATTGGTCGAGGCCATGCTGCGGGGCGAGTTTGAGTGGAAAGCAGTCGCCTCCTTCTGCGAAGCAGTCAAGCTCGCGAAGGAGGAGGCGGGTCGCGTGAGGGAGAGGATAGCGTCCTAGCGTCCTTCCTTTAAATTGTCTTAACAATATCACCCCTGATCACCTCTATATTCCTTCTCTAAACTGATGGACGCGAAATGGTCCACGGGTGGACGCAATTTGGATTTTTTGGACGCAAACTGGGTAAAACGCCTAATTTTGACATTTTTATGTTTAAAAAAAAATACGAGAAGTTTCCAACAAAACTGAAACCTGATATTAAAATAGACTATTAACGAACGCATTTACATAATTTTTATATTGAAACTGGTGTTGGGACATTTTTATTTTCTCCTTCAAACTTGTCAACTGCACTAAATGGACGCAAACAGGCGAAATGACCCTAATACAATAAATACGAAACGAACTCCTTCCGTCTCTTATCTTCACACAGTACAACGGCTGAATGGTTTTCACGTTTGATACACAACATCACCTGTAGGTAGTACGGGAGTGGAGCCGCGGGCAACATCTTGTTTGCTATAATGCCTTTATCTTTTCCACCTGTAAGAAAAAGAAGAATGAGTCCATTATTTGACCTTAGCAACCGAAACATAAAAGAAAAAAATATAAAAATAATGTGACCGAACTTACCGTCTAAAAATATAAATAAAATAGATCAGGCGTAAAGACTACCCACTGTGATGTCAGCGCCGTCACCTTTGTAAGAAGCCGGAAACGGAAGCTTTGACAAAAGACAATATAGCGTCGGCCTGGCGGCAATCTGTCACTCATCTTTCACGGACAGTGGAAAAGCTTTCAGAATTATAGTGAGGTGTTTTATTTGTTACAGGAAATTGTTTTGTCAAAAGAAACGTTTTAACCCGACGGCGAAGGGTAGTGTGGTTAGCAGTCTCTTTATGTTTGTTCTTTTGTGTTCCTCATAATTATAGACCACACACGTAGCCTGATTTTGATGATTTTCACGTCAATCAATTTGTCCTAATCCTGCGTGTCCACTAAAAATGTCAAAGCATACAAAATTCAAAATGGCGGCTCACAAGCGCCATTTTAAACATTTGAACGTCAATGACAAAAAAACAACCTCTCAAAATGTCTATTATTCGTGATTTCTTAGATGTCGGTTGCGTACTTGTGTACGTCGCGTTGATCGCACCATACTACGCTGACGACAGCGGCACGTACGCGTACGACATCAGCGAAAGAGAAATTCAGTGTCACAAACAAAATATTTTTACACTTTCAACCCTTGACATTAAAATCTCCATGTAACATGATAACGATCACCACTTCCCACTCAACACCCACTGTTGTGATTCTGTTCATTATTAGGGAAGAAACATGTTGACTTGTTGACATGTAAACATCTGAACATGTTGTGTAACAGACCAATTAGCAGAACTTACGTCCGGAGGTCAAACTTATAGCTTTCTGTTCACGTGTCTAATAAATATTATAGGTTTTTTGTGTGATAGTACCTATGTGTTAATGAATCAGTGGTTTCGGTCCCGACCTTCTTATTTTAGGTCGTGGGTTCGAACCTAGCCAGGCGTATTACTTTATGTTATTTCTTTTATCACAACTGCTCTCAAAACGGTGAAGGAAAACATCGTGAGCCAATCAAAAATTCAAAGATATGTGGATGATGGGGTTAGTCAACTGGCAATTATACGCGCGTCATCTCTAGTAGCAGATGCACACGTGGTAAAAGGCGCGCGTAGACGCACCTACCCATCCATGCCTCCAATAACGTGCTCATATTATGCTCATACGCGTTTTGCAAATACGTATGTTACGTGTTATGAACGGAAGGATCTAGTTATTTGATAGTTCGTGCTTAGAAACAATAAAAAAAAAAACAATTCATTTAGCGACTAAGTGATAATTTGTAAAGTAGTTGTTACACATACGTAGTACTACATTTGTTAATCAAAAACACGCTTACAACATAATGTTCCAATTTGACGTAAGTTGTGGAACCATCAATGGAAAGAAACATCGTTTAGCTGAATTATCGACATATCGAGTTCCATAATATTTTAATAAAAATCGAATCATCAACTTTTACAAGCACATAGGAACCTATAAACAAAAAAATCATCATTTACCTAGCTTTTTACCAACTGAATTGGGGGTGGGTTTTCAGTCAAAACAGATGCATTTAAGTATAAGTATTTTACATGGAGCAACAGCCTATTGGACCCCCACTACTCAGTAACTTGATAGCCCATTGGTAAGTCTGATTGTCAGACTTTTTGAGCTTCGGAGAGCCGGACCAACGACTCTCCGAGGTAAACTTTGGCAAGCGCGGTTTAGGCTAGCTGTCCATTGGCTGGCGGAGCGGAGCGGACTGCGCGGGGCGGACTGTGCGGAGCCTATACCCATCCCCGCCGCCTCACTATCGCCCGGCTCCGCCAGCTCGCACAGTCAGCTCGCAGAGCCAGTTCGCACAGCTTCAATGAACAGGCAGCCTTATCCTTGAAAATCGACCTGTGCAGCTGTTATTATACACCGTGTTCTTCACGTTATCCATAAACTTTAGCAAATACTTCTATGGCTTTTACAAATCAAATCCAACAAAGGAAGTAGTACTTAAAAAGGCTTCGTTACAAAGATATTTGTAATTTCATTTAATGAAATTTAATTGAGCTATGCAGTGAGAAAGTATCTTAATTTGAAATCTATCAAATACTATTTGCATTTCATTTGTTTCAGCCCGCCAAATGTTATGAATGACGTTGCCAATTCGGATAAAGAGGCATGCATATCGGGTTATTTACGTCTAGGTATTTAGTTTGTATGAAAATTAACAAAAAATAAAAAATAAGAATTTATTAATGTGTCCATAATGAAAAATGCTTACTTCCGTGGTTTGAACATCTGGTCGAAGTTTATGTATATCGTCCGGAACACGGTGTATAGCTACAAGATCTTCGTTTACAAACAAACTAAAGTGTAGACGTAAAATAATTTAAAGAACTGTCATTGTATGTTTGTACACGATGCATTCCTAAACGGTTGATTTGATTGCGATAAAATTTTTATGGGTGGTCTTATATGTGCGTCTGCAGAGGTTCAATATATAACTTCTTGGCAATGCAACCATTATTGGGCTATTATAGCTAGCAGTCGTAGCCCATCTGCCCCGTTGGTGTCGTGGTCCAAGCGCGCCTGGTGAGCGTTTCCGAAGTGCTATTGGGTTTTTTCTCTTAAAATTTCTCAGTAGCAGCCCGGAGTTTGGAAGTCACTGGTATGATATTCCCGGGCCTTGCAAAGCACGTTAAGACGTTAGTCCTTAGCCTGATCTCGCTCTGGTCGTGACGGATTCCGTCCCATCCTCAGATTATGGGATCCTCAGATTATGGGATCCTGGTCCATCATCGGATTATGGGAATTACTTAACAGAGAGTGCATCTGTAACTGCACACACACTTGTGCACTATATCTTCCACGCGATGGCGAATCTCTGCTGAGATTATTGCCATTGTAGCCGGAATTTATTTATTTATTCATTTAAAACTTTATGCAACACCAAAGGTACATAGGCGGACTTAATGCCTGAGGCATTCTCTACCAGTCAACCTAGGGTAGTGGAGAAATAACATGGCAGGTGCATAAAAAGAATGAGATTATTATAGGTAAATCTGGTAATCTACCTATTCGTTTCAATAGTAAAATGGTGACTTAACAATACGCATCAATTATAGAACCTCCTTTTTACCGACTTCAAAAAAAGGAGGTTATCAATTCGACCCGTATGTATGTAATATTTCCAGAACTGCCTAATTTTCGTATATGTTAGTCTATATAAGCGTCTGAACAAATGTGCCAAATTTCAAAAGCGTATGTATGTATGTTTTTTATGTTTGTGTTCGCATCTCTCCAGAACTACAAGTCCGATTTAAGTAATTCTTTTTTTGTTGTACTAGGTATTGTTCAACTTAGGGTACACTGCAAGTTTCATCAAAATCGGTTCAGTAGTTTTAGAGATATGGATTTTCTTATGTTGTGACGGATTACAAGATTAGTGCATATGTAAGAAAATTTTGTATTTTACAAGAATTTGCGTTGATTATGTAATAAATAAACTAAAAAGGGTAAAATAAAAACTTTTTTAAAAAAAGTACCGACTTCAAAACAAATACAAAAAAAGTTAAAAATAACTTTTCTTTCGGAAGTCGGTGGCTTTGTTTTGTTGTGTCATTGACTATTGCCACCGACTTCCGAAAGAAAAGTTATTTTTAACTTTTTTTGTATTTGTTTTGAAGTCGGTACTTTTTTTGTTGCCACCGACTTTTCCGATTTCACCCTTTTTATTTAGTTGTTTTTGAAGTCTGTTACCTTTTTTTTGAAAAAGTTTTTATGACACTGGTTAAAAAATAACGACATAGCCCTAATGGAATAACCTTGCAAGTACTCGTAACTTAACACGCTACAATTAGAATAATTTTGGATCGCAATTAAGTGAAACATGGCGTTATGTGGAGCAATCTGTAATTATTATTACATATTAGAGGCTAGAAATTAATACCGAGTTTCATTAATGAATCCAATTACATGGAGGGCTTTCTGAGGGAGTAAACGTGCTTGTGGTGAATTTTAGTTATATTGTCGACGTAATACGATAATCCATGTGTTTATGTACTTAATTAATGTGGAATTATCTAAACCTAGGTACTAAATATAAAGTGGTTAGACAGCTGGATCAAGCAAGGGCCTCATTCAGAAAGCAGTTTTTCTGGACACGGCGCGCATTGGTAGGAGGTTCCTTTCTCTGGAGCCCTGACCAGTAGCTTGGACCCTGTTCCCGATACCGGTGGGCCACTATTGTTTATATTTTTAAAAGTTTTTTTTTGGTTTTTAAAAAAGTAAAAAATAAGGAAAAACAATGCATAAAGTAAAGTGGTTATATTCTATGTTTGTATAAGGCTGCGGAGAGGAGGATCGGAGTAATTTATTAACCAATAGGGTTACAGTAAAGGAGATCATTCAGGCTCCATAGATTTTTGGGCCTTTTCTGAAAGTGCCGTAACTATTGCTCCAAATGATTAGTCCTACCCATAGGTACAATTTCTTTTCTTTGGCTTTCAGAAAAGGCCGAAAAATGAATGGAGCCTGTGATCTCCTTTATTGTAAATATATTGGTTAATAAATAACTCAGTTCCTCGTCTCCGCAGATTCGTTCCGCTCTTGTGGGCACGCTGCCTAAGTATCCCCTAACTAAATAAATATAATTCTCGATCGACCCGGTACCTACCGGGTTTCTGAAAAACTTTAAAAAAAAAAGGGAACCGACTTCAAATACCAAAATAACTTTTCTTTCGGAAGTCGGTGGCTTTGTTTTTTTATTTCATTGACTATGGCCACCAACTTCCGAAAGAAAAGTTATTTTACAGTTTTTTTTTTTTGTGTTTGGTTTTTTTTTTATTTTTTCCCTTTTTAGTTAAGATATATTCAACAAAGATCTTCATTTAATCGTCTTTGAAAATCTACAATCTTAGTAAGCAACAAAAACGGATCTATGCGAGCAACTTCACAAGATATCTATTATTGTTTTTATTTTTATTAACGCGAGATAATCGCGGACAAACATACATACATACAAACATACATACATACAAACATACATACAGGTCGAACTGAGAACCTACTTTTTTATGAAGTCGTTTAAAAAAAAGAAAAAAATGGCGGGTGACTGTTAGGGCCACTCTACAAAAATTTTCAAACCTCTTTGTATATAGTCTCTGATAGGTGAGTGAAGCGCGCCAAAAATTGCAAGCATTTTCTAAATGCTTGATTTCAAGATTACCGAAAGTCAAATTAGGTTCTTCTAAAAAGGCTCTCTTAGACCCTCTGAATGCTACCTGCTAAGATAACATAATTCTGCGCTGGATGCAAGCCGCTTCTAACAAGTCCTATTAGAAGTCTAAAGGGGAGGCCTATTTTCAGCAGAAGACGTCTTACGGCTTATATGATGAAGATAACGGGAAGATTGACTGCAGCTGCACTTCGTGTCATGGGTTTAATTTCTCCTCGGCACAAATATTTGCATGATACAAGTAGTTGTTCCGGGTCTGTGTTTGAATATGTGACTTTAAATATTTGTAATGCACCCCTCAAAAAAGATGAAGATGATAATGTGATTCTCTTTAAAACCATTTATTTAGTAACACAAGAACCTGTCCGCAAACTCATTAAAATGCATTCTGTTTGCAATCAAGGAAAAAACAAAACTTGCCGTGACCCTCGATCTTGCATCCGATTGAAACACAATTTTCCTTAATACAATGGTAATTGTGAGATTTCCAATACGATCTTGAGAATCGTAAAATGTAATGTTTTCTTATAAAACGTTGCCCTTTACTAGGAATTCTTCCTGTATCGTGGGAGCGTGCATTTATAAAAAAAAAACTTACATACCTACACAAACACCCAGACCCGAAAAAACTAGGTACTTGTAAATTTTACAAATATTTGTTTCAAGTGGAATCGAAACCGCGACATGTCGATCGCTCTACCATTGTGCTAATCAAAATTGATTATTGACTAGTTGGTTGGATAGGACCTTCCCTTTTGGCTACGGAACCCTAACGGTGCATCCACACCGCCGGTAACATTTGTGGAGCAACAAAAGGCAACACGGTAACATTCGGCAACATTCGGTAACTTTTGTGGCTCCTTGTTACTATTTGTTGATTGTTACTCATCCACACCGCAGTAACATCCGACAACAAATGTTGCCGTGTTACTGTATGTCGAGTAACGTTGCTCGACAATCGGCAACATTGTTAGATAATGGGGTAACATTGTTACCGAATGTTGAGCAACGTTACTCGACTTACAGTAACACGTCAAGACTTAGTAACATTAAATAACATTTTGTTGGCGGATGTTACCGAATGTTGAGCAACGTTACTCGACTTAAAGTAACACGTCAACACTTAGTAACATTTTGTTGGCGGATGTTACCGAGCAACATTTGGAAACGTTGAGCTACAAATGTTACCGGCGGTGTGGATGCACCGTAAGAACGGCACTCTATCAATCTTTCTTAGTATTTAATACGTGTTTATCTCTTGTTTACTAGCTGCATGGTAATGAGGGGAATGAAAATATTGATTGGAACGAAAAAAAATTAGTTGTATGTACAAAAAAAAGTATGTAGGTACAAGGTACAAAGGTTGGAGCAACGGTTTACTTACGAGTTGAAAAACTTAGACGTTAATTTGATGATTAAAATTTTGTTCCTCGTTCGCATACTATAGAGGCGGTTTTTCATTTTCCATGCAATAAATGGATAAAGTAAGGAATGAGTTTATAAGGGGAAGTTTGAAAGTGGCGCCTGTTACAGAAAAAATGAAAGAGAATCGTCTATCTTGGTATGGACATGTGATGAGGAGGGATGACACCCATGTGACTAAGAGAGTGATGAGTATGAATGTTGATGGATGGAGAGGAAGAGGAAGGCCAAAGAAAAGATGGATGGATTGTCTAAGGAATGATATGAAAGAAAAAGGAGTAAATGATACTGTGACGACTGATAGGGGAGAATGGAAGAAGAAAACGTGTTGCGCCGACCCCAAGTAGAATGGGATAAGGGCAGGAAGAATAAGAAGAAACGGCGTTCATATCGGCGTAGTAACGGAATCCTTAATAATTTCGAGTAGTTTTTAAATTTATTTCAAAATGGGTTTGCTCTTGGCCCAGAAGCAAATATGAGGTCTAAAATAGAGCGAAATTACGCAGAAGATACTGGAACTACTTCGCACAAACGGAACACAGTAAAAACTGTTTGACACCGGACTCCGAAAAACTAAAAAACTGTTTGTGAAACCTACTATACCACCGCTTATGAGGTCGCTCAGCCGTCACCACAGGTTACAGTTAGCCTGTAGCACCCTGTAGTACCGTTGCTCGGAGTAGACCGCTAGAAGGTGGATTCCACCCACCCCTAATCATAAAAAATGACTGTTTTTTGAAAGTGATGAATCATTCACATACATTAGAATGCTTTTTTATAAACATAGTTCACTCAAGATCAAGATACACAATACATTAGTACATAGTCAGTGGCCAACATCACTTGACCCACTTTTACATTATTCTGCCGTACAAGATGGGTCTTTCAATGATGAGCCCCGACTGTGCTAGAATCAAATTACGCCCATGTAGTGTAGTTTCAACAAATTGGAACATCTAGTGCACCCACCCGCAGCGAATTTATCGATTGACAGGCGGCGCCGTTTGAAACGCATTAGTGTTAAAGACCGCAGTTTGTACAGAATATATACGACCTTATGCTGTAAGCTTAAGACTGATATAAATATCTATTTTGTTTGATCGATGACTTGAACCCGGCCTGGCCTGGTAACGGCCCCGACTTATGAGTCCGTAGGCCGTGGGTTTGAACTTAGCCAGGTATTTTACTTTGTGTAAGTTTTCGTCAACACTGCTTTCTATTATTATTATTATTTGAAGGAAAATATTGTGAGGAAACCAGAATGACTTTTAATTTCGAAGGCACCTACCAACCCGCACTGGGCTAACGTGTTGAATTACCTCTCACAGAAGGACTCTGGTGTCCCAGGATTGCCAATGTTATAAGATGATGATGATGAAGTTGCACCCTTAATCACAAAGTATAAAAACTTTTGAAGTAACTTGGTCTTGCTATCGTCACATCTATCGTCGCGCGTCGTCAGATTATGACGTCATATTTTCTGGCATATTGGTGATTCGAAAACAAAAAAATTATCTTCATTGATACATCGCCGTAAGCCACAGATGTAACACTATTTCACAGATATTTTAAATATTCAAAGCTTTTTCCACAAAAAATGACGCCTCAGAGTCTATTCATCACTTTTACGTCTTAATAAAATTACGAAAAGCAATAAACGTCTCCAGATACTATAATTAATTATCGCCTCCTTTCAATGTAGAATTGAAAGCGAAATGATAACAGGGTGGAAAAATAGGTGGATAGACCCGATGCTCGAGCGTAAGCGACTTGTAAAAGGGATATCATGACCCTAGTTTAAATATTTAATTTTAATAAAAACTAGTGATGAATTCGCTTGTCGCCAATGAAAATCCGGCCTTAGTTCTCACTTATCAGCGAATACTATCAAAAATGGGCTTGTAAATAATTAATCAGTGTAATAATCCCAAAACCAGAGGCTGTAGAATTGGACTGCTGCGCTGCGATATCCCAACTTCTCCCATTGCCGAGAGAAGCCTTGAAGTCAATGATCTGGCTTATTAATGTTTCATTTTAAAGATAGGTAATGTAATTATAAAGGTTTCGAAATGCCTCAAACACTTTTTTGGGACCATAAATATCTCATCTTTAAATACGTCTGGCTTCTTTCAAAACCAGTTTGTTTAGGGATAATTGAAGAAGTGTTGAGAAAGTTTTCAGATTGCCTCTAGCACTTTAGCAAGAATTCACTGAGCTCTCCAACCATGTAAAAGTGAAGTTGCAAGATAATTCCGCCCCTATTCCCGCTATCCGCTTATCATGGCGCGTCACCCCAAAAGTGATTTTTCTTTATCATCGTAAAATTTAATTAAAGCTAGATAAATTCAGGTTGTTAATTATATCAGCGTTTTGGGTTCAAAGGAAAAGCGAGTTTACTGTGTAAAAATAATTGAGTGTCCGACGGAATATTTAAGTATTTAAGTTTTAGACAACTGATTTTTCTTTATTTCATTGTATTCAATTGCCTTTTGTTATAAAGTCTTTTATTTTTAATAATTATTAAATTATTCTCTCAAAATGATTAACTCATTTTGTGTTGATGTTTACAAAATTGCTCTGTGTATTTTGTCCTTTTCAGTAAAATAATGTTATTCAAGACTTTAAGTTATCTTTCTTTAGCAAAATAAACGGAAATCGATACAGCTGCAATTTAGGCGTGAAATGTAGCAAACAAACTCACTTTCGCATCTAAATATAATATCAGGATGTATCATAAGTAGACATTATCTATACCTAAATAATTTGAATAAAAACTTTTTTTAAAAAAAGTACCGACTTCAAAACAAATACAAAAAAAGTTTAAAATAACTTTTCTTTCGGAAGTCGGTGGCAATAGTCAATGACACAACAAAACAAAGCCACCGACTTCCGAAAGAAAAGTTATTTTAAACTTTTTTTGTATTTGTTTTGAAGTCGGTACTTTTTTTAAAAAAGTTTTTATTTTACCCTTTTTAGTTTATTTATTACATATTCAACCCAAATTCTTGTAAAATACAAAAATTTCTTACATAAAATATGCACTAATCTTGTAATCCGTCACAACATAAAAAAATCCATATCTCTAAAACTACTGAACCGATTTTGATGAAACTTGCAGTGTACCCTAAGTTGAACAATACCTAGTACAACAAAAAAAGAATTACTTAAATCGAACTTATAGTTCCGGAGATATGCGTGCACAAACATAAAAACATACATACATACATACATACATACCTACATACATACACTTATGAAATTTGGCACATTTGTTCAGACGCTGATATAGACTAACATATATGAAAACTGGGCAGTTCTGATAATATTACATACATACGGGTCGAATTGATAACCTCCTTTTTTTTGAAGTCGGTAAAAATATTATTTAAACAAAAGAAAAAAGGCAGGCGAGACCACGGGTAGAAATACGAGCACTTCGACATAAAGCTCTTCAGATCAAGCCTACAAGACTTCTTTTCACCTCCTAATCCGATATCTTCTCGGAACTATTCATCTTTTCCCCGCTGACGTCGCTATACCATGAAGCCCTAATACATACAAAATAAATAATGAATCATCTGGCAACCTCGGAGGATGGCACGTATGTACGTACTTAGGGTACGTTCATAAATTCACCATCGGAAATTATTTGTTGCAAACTTGCGACCTCGATAGGTCTACCCGTATTTATACGTAGTACTAGCACTCCACCTGTGACTTCGCTCGCAAGGACTTCGTGTTTTCCCCTAAGATTTTCAGTAAGTGTGATTATTAGATTTATTAAAAATCTTGAAACACTTGTTTTTTTTAATTTGGTTGCCACCAGGCGTCTTACCAACTAGGCCATCGTAGTCATGCTCATCATCAGCTGGAAGACGTCCACTGCTGAACCATGCAGTAATGCATACAGTGCATCGTAGTCATGATCGGGAAAGTCGATTTTTATTCCATTCTTAAAAGTCAAACGCTGACGGTGATCGTGGTGACGTTCATTATACTTTTACATCCTCACCGTAAGTCTTGACAAGCCCCAATACACGTAATTTCCTGTATGTGCTTTAAAACACTATTTTTGTGGGTCAATAATCGAGAGTAGCACTAGTTGAACCTCTACCTACAGTATTATACCTCCATTATGCTGAAAGAGACCGGCTAGTCTTAATTTGTTAAAGAATGTGTTTACACCATTTAATTTATAGCTCGAATTCTCTTCATCTATAACGAATGCTTTCAGACTGTGTAGAAGATAAAGCAATACCGGTACTTAGTCTTTTGAGACATTTATTACAAAATAAACCCCAGTTCACATTGTATCAAAGAGATTGTTTGTGTAAGCCTGAAATATGGCTGGTTTTATGGAAGAGGATTTTTTTGAAGTTTAATTTGTTTGTGGCTTTTCCACTTTTGTTTGGCGCAGTTGTAAATCTTGTTCTTCTGATAATGGCGCCAAAATATCGCGTTGTTGGTTTGAATTTGCTAATATCTGAAATAAGCATGTGATAGCTGCACGCTCACGCTGCATTCTTCGACTACAAAAAAGCATTCGACTTAATCGGTAATGACACATTGCTTAAGATTAGGAGAAGAATTAGGAGCTGTTCGTTTCAATCTGCATCTACTTAATTTATTCGCCAGTTAAATGAGGTATAGGCAACAATTCGTAGAGAATGAGGGACACAAGTCAGAGCCGCACTTTACGCGGTCTGGTGTAAGCCAAGGGGCCTTGCGCCTCTGTAATTTATAATTATGATATACGATTTGCCTAAAGTCTTTAAGAATGAAAATCGCCTGTGAGGGGTAATGATAACTGTGAACGTTTATAGAAGGCTATAGATAGCACAGGTAGTTATTTGGTTACCGAAGCTGCCTGTACGCAGTGTACGCACAGATACACTAAGCCAATACAAAACAATCGTAAGATTCGGGCAAGCATGAGACGCTACATGGTTGTGCGTAATTCTGTAAGAATTTAACCTGAAACATGAATGTTGATACTTCTTACGCTTACTTCTTACGCTTTTAGGTAAAATATTATAAAGCTCTCAAACTCAGCGATAATTACCAAGGCCCTAATTTTCTTCCCCGCTCTCTAAAAACACGCTATAATTCGATTCCCGCTCGCTCAATAACTCGATTACTTACGTTCAAATGGCAGACTTGAATAAACTTCAGACTTGTAAAAAGCTTAATGGATGAGGAACTAAATTCTTGCTAATTGGCACTCGTTTGCAAGGCTTGAAAGTGATGGTGGTGGAAGGTACTGACGGTCTTTAATTAACCCTGTTTAGCTGCACGTTTATTTATTAAGAAGAGAATCAATGACAACACAAAACACTTGGATTGCAGTCTGCTTCTCTGTTCCCCAATCACGATAATCTGTTCAATTTTCTAGTGAATTGTTGTCGTCCAGGCAAGTATGCTCTATCCCAAACAATACCTACGTGTCCTATATTTTTCAAAATTAAATTAGATTTGCAATTTACTCGTATTTATGCTTTAATCATTTCCATTAGTTATTCCATATAAAATCTTATCCAACTACACATCCTCAAGCACTTTAAACCCGTCGAGATACTGTCGAGTATTCAACATTAATCTGTCGGCTTAAACGATCCGTTTTCATATTTACGCCAAGCATCACTCACCTGCTGCGACACAGTTAATTAAAAGATTACTTGGCAACAGGCCGGGATTATAATTACATAATAACCCTTTACGGTGGCAAGGAGCGTTGGAAGACTGTTAATTAAATAAACGAAATTTAAGTAAGAAATGTTATAACACAATAGATATAGACGTTAAATATTTGTACAAAAAAAGGGAAAACAATTCACAGGGTGTCAATGATAATAAACGAATTACACACATCAAAAGTGTCTAGGGATCAACATATATTTTTGCAATAACTTTTCTCCTGATTGATATTAATTAAAATTTTCTTTAAGGATTCATCAAATAAAGTGTTTTCGTTTGTCACAGTAACGATAAACCAAGTCACCTTTGCATTAATAAAGAAATTTGCCATTTTCCTAATAAAGGGATTTTTGACATTTGAACCACTAACACAAAAGTTCGAAAAAAAGACTGAAATAACAGTTTTCTTTAAAATTTTATTGGGTAACTTAAACAATTAATAATCCGTGTTTCTACCGCGAACACTAACAACACAAGAACATCGGTTTGGCATACTCAAAATGAGTTCATCCAAATCACGCTGTGGAATGGCCGCCCATGTTCGTTGCAACAACAAAAAAAGGTCTTCTTGCGACTGGATACCCTCCATATTCGGCAGAGCTCTTCTCTGTAGCATATCCCATGCATGCTCAATCGGATTCAAGTCTGGCGACTGAGCAGGCCAGGGCAGGACATTGATGTTAGCTGCGGCGAGAGTCTGTCTTACAACTCTTGCGGTGTGCGGTCGTGCATTATCATGCATTAACTGAAATAAGGGACCGATTTGCACTTGTAGAGGAACGATGACGTCTGATACAATCGTCTCAGCATAAATTTGAGCGTTGAGGTTGCCTCTGATCCAAATCAACTCAGTTCTTCCGCCGATCCAAATACCCGCCCATACCATGATGGTTCCACCACTATAAGGATGGACTTCCTGGCAGGATTTTAATCGCTGTTGGCGTCCAGGGGTTCTCCAGTGTCGTGTACGTCTTGTATCCGGTCTCATACCGAAACGAGACTCATCAGAAAAGCACACGAAACGCCATTGTTCTTCTGCCCAATTTCTGTGTTCAAGAGCCCATTGATATCGAATCCTACGATTGTGTATTGCTATAGGTGGTACCCGTAGCGGTCTTCGGGAATGAAGGTTCACTTCATGCAAACGGTTTCTGACTGTTTGGTCGCTAATTAAGTTCCCTGAAGAGTGATGAAGCCTCACGGCTAACATCATGGCGGTTATTGTTGGAGCTCTTCGAGTTAAGATTTGAATGTATCGGTCTTGTCTCCGTGTGGTGCAGCGATACCGTCCTCCATGGCGCTCTGCCACGGTACCAGTGCTTCGGTAACGTGTCCAAAGTCGACTGATAACACTCTGACTTGTATTCAGAGCTAAAGCCACAGTACGTTGCCGGGAACCAGCTTCTATCATTCCCACGGCTCTGAGCATTTCTTCCCTGCTTAAATGACGTCGCCGCTCCATAATAACGTTGGTTTTAATCAGTAGTAGGGAAACAGTAGCACTAATAATGTCTTCAATGCGTTGTATGTTTTTATAGGGAAAATATTGACAGCTGATTTTCATCTTTTACTCGAATTTGATTCACAGTTCCTGATTCAAATTATGAAATGCACCAAAAAGGATCCATATAAATTCATAAATTTATTACAAAGCCACATCTCAATCTCAAGAAATCCGCATAAAAATGCTTGATCCCTAGACACTTTTGATGTGTGTATTATTGGCTGATTTCAGCGGTCAACTTCTAGCCTTTTTCCTATGTTGGAGTCAGTTTCCAGTCTAACTCCAACAAACTGAGAGCCAGTAATAGTTAATACTGGGTAATACTTATTAACGTTGGGGTGTTAGACTTCCGGACTACGTAAGCAATTTTATATTGGTCGCATACGGTCGGTTACTACGTCAGCTATAATTTATACGCGTCGCAGATGTCAACATCACAGTACCGACCAGACAGACCAACGACCATTTATATCTAGACTCCTAATCACAGGTGACCGATGTCTGTCAACACATTAGGTAAAAAAGTCTTATAACCGTCGTGACTCGACCACTCCTGTGAGTCCCCTCGTCGCACTGACCTTGAGTTAGCCAATCAGAACGCAGTACCCCGTCCCCGTTAGCCAATCAGAACGCAGTACCCCGTCCCCCTCGCTTACGTCGTACCTCAGCGACTTGACAGAATAATTTTCGTTAGTCAGATCGTGCATGAGGCGTCTAGATAATAAATGGTCGTTGAGACAGACCGATGTTACGCATCCGACATGAGCGTTTAGAGGAATTCAGACCCAAGGTAGTAAATATTTGCATCTACACCTGCAAGGCCAAACATTATAATCTCGCAACCTTATCTAGTTACAATAGTATGTACCAGCCCTCACAGCCGGACCTGCTTCTCTATTTCCTCTGCCGGCTTATCTCAGTCCAACGCTGGGCCATTTCCCCACACATTAACACGGAAACGTTCATGATTATGCTAAGCCACACTCGCGTACAATGGCGGGATTGTACGGCTCCAGAATTATATTAACCTTTAAGGTAAAAAGAGATACACTAAATAGACAAATACAGAAGCTCATATCTAAACAACGAGTAATAATGCACGCACACGGTGCTGCTTGCACCGCGCACGTCCGTGCTTTCACGAGCGCGATTCGTCTATGGATCCGAACCAAACCGCGCCAGCCCGACTGATTCCAAGCCATTGCCTTCACACGGGGGTCGCGTGAGCGGTGGTGTAGCGCGGGGCCACGTGCGGTAAGATCAAAAGTATAGACAATGTTTGAAACACGCGACGAGGCGCCGCCAGTGCGTTGCCCGCCGCACCGCTCACCGCTCAGACCAAAGCCGTGAATAGGCCGTAAAGCGAGCATTATTGGGAGATTCGCACCGCAGTACAAACCGCTTGCGGTGGGAAACGACTAACTGAGCAAGACCCGTTTTGCTCAGTAGGTGTGTTGTGCGGACCTTCTGACTCTTACTTTTTCGTGCAAGAGCGGACTTGCCAAAGTGGCAGCCATTTTGTTTAAAATGGTGAGCAGTCATAAGTGGAATTATAATTGAGTCTCACGGATTAAACGCGGGTTGTGGGATTAAATATTTTAACTGTGGAAAATATAAACTGCGTAAAAGTGTATGGTTTTAACCCTAACCGTGAAGTTATTTTTCAACGTTATCTAAGTCTTCATGCGTTGCTATGTACAGTAAAGTACCTACGTATTATGATGTTTAAAGAATTTTGGATATTTAAATTGTACCAACTCTTCACTTTATGTCTTTCATATTTATTTGAATAAAAACTTTTTAAAAAAAAAGTACCGACTTCAAAACAAATACAAAAAAGTTTAAAATAACTTTTCTTTCGGAAGTCGGTGGCAATAGTCAATGACACAACAAAACAAAGCCACCGACTTCCGAAAGAAAAGTTATTTTAAACTTTTTTGTATTTGTTTTGAAGTCGGTACTTTTTTTTTTAAAAGTTTTTATTTTACCCTTTTTAGTTTATTTATTACATATTCAACCCAAATTCTTGTAAAATACAAAATTTTCTTACATATGCACTAATCTTGTAATCCGTCACAACATAAAAAAAACATATCTCTAAAACTACTGAACCGATTTTGATGAAACTTGCAGTGTACCCTAAGTTGAATAATACCTAGTACAACAAAAAAAGAATTACTTTGATCGAACTTATAGTTCCGGAGATATGCGTGCACAAACATAAAAACATACATACTTACATACATACATACATACATACATACATACACTTATGAAATTTGGCACATTTGTTCAGACGCTGATATAGACTAACATATATGAAAACTGGGCAGTTCTGATAATATTACATACATACGGGTCGAATTGATAACCTCCTTTTTTTTGAAGTCGGTAAAAAAAAGAGCTGTCAGAAAATAGACAAAACACATAAAATGTGTCAGTATTTTTAAATCAGTGAGGTTGAAACACCTTAAAGGTATGGATTTTATAATTACCATTTGTTTAAATAAACAAAAACTTGAGCGGAATAGGAATAGCGAAGATAGGAAGAAAAATATAATTAGGTTACTGACCCATTGAATAGAACAAGGGGTTTATTCCAGAAATTCTCGCTGACAGCATACCCATAACAGCGATCGTTTTTTTTTTGGCAGATATCTCCAATAGTTAAATTCTATTATATTTAATTTTCAGGTAATACTTTCGCTTCAATTTTTCGAATGATATGACAAGTGACAGATATTTAAACATTTCAAATTGTCTTAAATTAACTCGATTATACCAAGACTTATCCATGAGCTGTTTACTTTTTTCATTCTAATCTACCCTAAAAAGTATTGTTACAAAAATGTGACATTTATGACTGCTCAAAACTCCACCCGGGTTTCAGTAAACCACGACCATTTTTAATACAATTTGGACATCCCTAGTGGCAGACCACAGTTCACACGATCCGTCGGTACGTGACCAAAAGTGATTCAATAATAAACGACCCTGTGGTAAAAGTTTCCCTGAAAGTCATTGTTAGCTTTGGAAATTGTTTGGTAGACCAGAGAAGGTTGGTGAAATTTCACCGAATGAAGAAAAATAATATTGGTATTGAGTATGAGCTAGAATAGGGACATAGAATAAAAAAAATATGATAAGTTTTTAAACTGACAAGGTTACTAGTACTTTACAATATTCATGGTGACAGAGTAGACTCAATCAATTTCAAATCTAAATTAATCATTAGGTGCGTCCCCATAGAGCGCGCACTCGCGCAGCCTCGCGAGGCATTTTCCGCGCGAAGCAACTCGGTTGGTGAGGACGTGTCTCGGGCAAGGCAAGTGACAGCGCTGCCGCGGTCGAGCGACCGAGCGCCCGAGCCATCCAGTGTCGGCTTTTGTTTTGCTCGCGTATACACCGTGTTCCGGACGATATACATAAACTTCGACCAGATGTTCAAACCACGGAAGTAAGCATTTTTCATTATGGACACATTAATAAATTCTTATTTTTTATTTTTTGTTAATTTTCATACAAACTAAATACCTAGACGTAAATAACCCGATATGCATGCCTCTTTATCCGAATTGGCAACGTCGTATTTTCATTCATAACATTTGGCGGGCTGAAACTTGTCAAAACAAAAGTTTCTTTGATTTTTTATCTCGTTCCTCATAGCACTGTCAATGTATTATACTTATCTAAAGAGAACGTATAAGGCTACCAAGCAGGTAGATACGTATTTCGAATTGTCTTTTTAATTGAGGAATAAAAAAAAACAAAATTCCATAACCAAATCATGATAACCTCTTCCCACGACATGCAGCCTTCGCAAAACGTTTCTGCAGTCCTTATTTTTAGTCTAGGCTTAAAGCAACGCCGGACCTCCAACGACGGGAAGGGGAGTAGGCTACCATAATTATCTTCCCATTCTGCCGTTTCGGCTTAAGTAACGAACATTCAATCTCAAAATTATTGACTAAAAGAGGGGCAGCTCAACACGCAATCTGGGGACCACGCTTAGAGCTCACGTACATTCGTAAAAATACTCTCAAAAGATAGGTCTCGGTCAAATTAAGATAAATGGTAATCACAGCATATTTTTTTTATGCATTTGAGTAGAATAATTATAATTTATAAGCACACTTGTTGCGTGGGCAACATCAGAACTAACGCCACCATCTTATTTTTCAATACATTTCACTAATGAGCGCTCTCCTGTCAACCTCAATGGAGTGTCCAAAGATCCAAACACTGTAGGTTAGACAACTACGTCAGCCGTAATGTCATTCAAAAATATTTTTATTAATAAAAAATAAACTCTAAAAAGCAAAAAATTAATTTAATGTAAAAAGTTTTCGAAATGACCACCTTCTTTTTCGACACAAATATTCAAACGAGTCCTAATTTGGCCATTTAAATTTACAGACATTTGTCTTATTTGTTCAGCAGCCTGAGATATTCTATCTAAGAGCTGTTCACGGTTCTGAATTTGTACGGAGTACACCTTCTCCTTTAAGGTTCCCCAGACATAAAAATCTAAAGGAGTCAGATCTGGGGACCTAGCTGGCCATGCGATATTTGTGCTACCTCGTCCAATCCAACGGCCAGGAAACGTTGCATTTAAATATTCACGCACTTGTGTGCCATAATGTGCAGGGGCCCCATCATGTTGGAGCCACATGGTTCGCAGAGTTTGAAGATCCACTTGTTCGAAAAATTCGAAGCTAGTGACGTTTCTTAGGAACTCTAAGTAATTGTCAGCATTTAGGCGGTGGGGAATCTCAATAGGGCCGATCAGCTGATTGTTAAAAACACCAGCCCACATGTTTACAGAGAATTCAGTTTGATGTGACGCCTGCCAATGTAAATTCGGGTTGCTCTCATGCCACTGCACTTGATTTTTGGAATTGAATACTCCCGCTCTTGTAAACTGGGCTTCATCCATCCTTCAGAATCAGAATCAGTTCTTGATTCATTCTCTGGCAAAAAACAATTCTTGAGAAGTGATCAGGTGGTATTATGCCTTGGGATTTTCTGTAGTGGTAGGCATGCAAACCATATCTTTTCCACAGTTTCCACACTAGCTTATGAGATACACCCACGATTCTCCCAACGCGTCTCGTTGAGAGTGTAGGATCATGAATAATAAGGTTCATTATTCTGTTTTCTGGAGCGACGCTCAAATTGATTGCTCGTTAAGGGCGGCGTGGTCTAATTCCGATCTCACAAAATCTCCTGTGTATGTTAATAAATGTTCGTATATCAGGAACGCGCCGACCAGGGAATCGCCGTTGGTACTCTCGCACAGCTGCTCTAGCATTTCCGTCACAGAAACCGTAGACGAAGTGAATATCAGCTTGGTGTTGAGCAGAATATTCGTGCGGCATAGTGAAAGTTGTAATCAAAATGATTGATTAAATTAGTCGGAAACCCAAAAGCAAATTACAATAAACAATAATCCTGACAGTTAAAATCATGCATGACAAACAATGACAAATAACAACTTAGGTATCCATAGCGACCAGTTTAATCTCTTTGAAAGATTCGTTATCGCAAATGATCGTATTTCTTCGCTAACTCTCGGGTTCCTCTCGTACGTGCAAATGAAATGCAAATAGTATTTGATAGATTTATCATTTTAATTGCACTAAGCGGCAACATAGGCCAAATTAAGATACTTTCTCACTGCATAGCTCAATTAAATTTCATTAAATGAAATTACAAATATCTTTGTAACGAAGCCTTTTTAAGTACTACTTCCTTTGTTGGATTTGATTTGTAAAAGCCATAGAAGTATTTGCTAAAGTTTATGGATAACGTGAAGAACACGGTGTATTGTTTCGTGCCTCGGTCGAAAAACAATAGACGCGTCCACAGAGAGTGCGCAGCCTCGCTTGTTAGTTTCCTCGCGCAGAAAATGCCTCGCGAGGCTGCGCGCTGTGTGGACGCACCTATTGCTCAACATATTCTGACCTATAACATAACATTGATCGTTGATATTAATTTTGTTTTTCTGTTGTTCACAGGGTAAGAAAGAGGTTCCTCAATTGCTTCATTTCCTTATCCAGAAGTTCAAAATAACTAGGGTAAGTAACTTGCAACACAAAATCTTGGTTTGATTCCTAAAATTTGTGGTTACATTAGCTAATTTTTTTTTTACTTAAACTGTGATTGTTCTTGGTTTCAATCTAGTCCAGAGGCAAAGATGAGGTTTACTGGAACTCTTGCGCAATTTTGTGATAATCATTGTAATCGCCAAAACATCTTTAAAAGAAATGGGAATTAGCAATGTTTGATTATGTTTGAGTTGTCGGGATTACTTGATGCCAATCTGTAGAAAAAACATCTTAGCAAAGATAATCTGTACATTGACCCTACAGTTGAAACGCGAGTAATAACCGTCTTACACAACAAGGAGATAACCCGGGATTTTTAAACTTCTCCCTACTATGTACAGTCGAGGACAAAAATATATTTATTGATAGAGAGAAAATTTAATTTTTAAAATTGTATGTTTTTGAAATTTTGAATACACAGAAGACATGATTGTGGTTTCCACCAAATAACACAAGGCTATCAAATAAGATACGGTAAACCCTACAATGGTATGCATATATAGACCATTTTTAGTTGAATATTATTCAGACTGTTTTAATATAAGTCACATAATGTAGGTCACATCGAAAAAGTCACAAAAAATTTGCTAAGTGCAGACATATTTTTGGTTTTGACTGTACAGACGCTTCGAGAGTAAATCTGATCTGAATAAATAGAATACAAGTTTACACAGTAAGAAACAGCTTTCATTGTTGACGTCATCTGATAAAAATTGCTCATTTTATTTTGAATGTCAGGTTTGTATGGCTGCGTCTTTGGTGGAATATATTATACAAAAAATTCTTCAAAAAAAGTCAGTGTTAGTAAAACCCGTTAAAAACTCAAAAATGTACTAGCAGAAAGAAAAGGGGTGCTAAGACAGGTAACCTCCACGTGCGTCCGTGGACTGGAGTTCCCTCTCGGATACGTCCGGGGGGAAGACCAGTTTTTCGGGCCGGTGCGCCCTGGGATGCGGGCAAAAACTCTTCCTTAGGCACTGTGTGCCTAAGGGGGTTTCTTTGCCCGTATGCAAATAGCCTGTCGGGTGGAAGCTCCAATGCGTGTCCCTCTGATTAGCAGAGGGCACAGCAGCGGAGCGGGCTTGCGGACGGTGAGTAATGGGTAAGCTCGCCGTCCGACCAGGGACCAAGCCCGGGTCGGTGGCGTGTCGTGTTTCACGCGTCACCGACGGGGCCCCTTATGGGGCCAAATGCCTGCCGGGGTCGCGGATTTTTTCTTAATCCAGGATACCGTGGCCCCGGAACGTAAAGGGCATCCGAAGGAACACGGGTGGATTTTAGTCAGTAAGAGTCTGACAGTCCCTTCCGCCCCACCCAGGGCGGGAGGACTCATTTGATGATTTTGCCACCCTAAAAAAAAAAAAAAAAAAAAAAAAAAAAAAGCAGAAAGAAAAAACATTATATGAAGCTTTATTCAATATCATCATTTGGTAATTTGAGTTTGTTAAAAAAAAAAAAATAATGATTTAATGTAATTGAGTGATTATTATTTAAATCGGAACTAGGTATAAGAATATTTCAAATTTTTTAAACTTTAGTTTTTGTAAAACATATTATATAAGCTATGCTACGGCGTAGCGGTGCTACGATCGCGTAGTCCAGCTCATCCGGCCATCTTTTACAATACGTATATGAGCGTTTCTTTACCATACGACTAATTTATACTCGTACAAAGCTCTTTATCTATTTGAGTTTCAATGTAAACGCACCCACGATACAGGCGAATTTTCAAGTGCGGGACATTTTTTTTGCAAAAAAAATTGTAAAAAATCGTTACCAAAAATACATTGGTTTACATAAAGTTTCGTGTCCCATGTTGGTAGTAGGTAGCATCCGTAATCTGGCTGTATGCCGAGGGCCTGATAAGTAGCTAACTAACGAGCTTCCTTTAATTAACGAACAAACTTACATCACTTTTTGAATGTGTGTGTGAGTTCGGGAGTTTCACGTAAATGCATTTTGTGGTAGCATGTTGTAGAGTACCTACCTATTTTAACGTATGTAGTTTTAACATAATTTTGTGTGTTAAAATAGATACTTCACTTTTGGATGTGCTTAGATGTTTTTTTTTATTTCTTTGCTACCGACTTCCGAAATTTACGTTTTTTTTGGTTCCATAACTCAAAATTAAAAACATAGCCCATAAAGGGGAACACTGTTGTCCCTTCGTCTGTCCGACAGTTCGGTTTCTTTCATCATCATCATCATCATCTGCCTATAAATGTTCCCACTGCTGGGACACAGGCCTCCTCTCTGTGAGAGGGAGTGGGCCGTAATCTACCTCGCGGGCCCAGTGCGGATTGGTAGATGTCACATGTCTTCGAATTTTTGGTTCTAGGACATGCCGGTTTCCTCACGATGTTTTCCTTCACCGTTTTGAGAGCAGTGGTATTGAAATAAATTACACAAAGTAATGCGCCTGACGGGGTTCGAACCTACGACCTACAACTCCTAAGTCGAGGCCGATACCACTGGGCCGCCACTGCTTCTTTCATAAAGTTTTTTTTTAACATTTTATTGTGTGTCCCACTGCTACAAAGGCCTCTCCTTATTCCTACCAAACCTCTATACTTCGTGGCAATTTCTGGCCACTTTTGTCGCGTATTAATATTATTTATCAATTGTACACATAGATTTTATAATTGATTTATACTACTCTTTCACCATTTTAATATTCATTGTATTTTAAAATTTAATTAGCACCAATGGTTTAATCGAGTTACTCGAAATATAACGCAAAATGCTTAACAACACTTGCATTTAGTATTCAAAAATCATTTGAATATACATTTCACGTTTGCCTGGATGTCAGTATAAATGATTCAATCCCCGAATCAAATTTTTCACCTTTCAAATAAAACATTTACGTCTTTTCGATACCAATTGGAAAAACCAAACACGTGATAATCACTAACTGAGATCCGAAACCGGATCCACAGATCCGATATCCGGAATTTCATCGGATCTGTAAATCCGTAGTAGTAATGAAGGTCTGATTAGTGAGACGGTAACAAGCAGATGTCTAATTAACATTAAAACGAATCTGTTCGTTAGTTGGTTCAAGTGACTGCTGTCGACGCGAATTATTGTCAATTACGTTGCTGCGAAAATGGAGCAAAGAGAAACGCTCTTTTTGCTCTATTTTATTCATATGCTAATTTCACATGCTTTTCATTTTGCATGCTTTTTTGATGATCATTATAATATCTTGCAATGTGTATATCGTCATAAAAATTAAAAACACTTTTTAACGTCAATTTATTATAGAACTTGATTCTATTAAATATTTTGTAGTAATTATTAATTATTATAATTACATGAGGGTCAATTATATTCATAATAATATAGCAACTTTAAACACCACTAGTCAGGAGATAATATCAATATGAACGCCACGTAAACATAATTTGGTTTGTTCAAGATTATACGCCTGTAATTTCTGAAGTCAGTTATATTAAAGGGTGCAAGCCTAATTGGCATCATTACCAGACCACATTTAAGGTAAAAAAAAACAAAATGCTATATCCATACCCATTTCGGTTTAGTCATTTTTATTTGTAGTTGGTCCATCCGGAATACCGGCCATAATTTATGTACTGTCTGTCATAAAAATAACGATGAAATAAAACTGTACGAAAACACACAATAACTTAAAGAAATCTCACTAAGTATACAAGTGAATATGAGAGCAGTCGTAAGTCGAGTCATAACACGTTAAAACAAAAGGCCAGGTTAAGGGCCCACCTGTTGGCGCTACCCTGAAGCACTGGCTGCTAAGCCTCTCAGGGATTTACTGAGAAAGACTGTTAAATTAAGTGCGATTTTTTTTTTTTTCAGCTACACGGTCTTTTGCCGTTTTTTTTTATCTTACCATCCAAAGCCCACCAGTCTTACCAAGGGGTAAAGTTTTACACAGTTACTGGGTTATGGTGGTCGCTCCATATAAAACACTGATATTCTGCTGCATTCCGTTAGACTGAAAGCTTTATTTAACATGCATAGATAAGGCTAGGCGGATGATGCTGACTAGGTATTATGCTCATAGAATATAAAGAGTCCTAGAACATCAAAGAGTGAAAAAGTACATCAAAACTAAATAACAGAAGTTTAAAAAGCTAGCATTTACTGTACTACTAGGACTCAAAGCAGAAACCCTAAATAAATAAAAAACTTTTTCAAAAAAAATGTAACCGCCTTCAAAAACAACCACAAAAAAGGGTAAAATAACCTTCAAAATAACTTTTCTTTCAGAAATCGGTGCCTTTGTTTTTTTTTTCATTTCATTGTTTTTTTGCCACCGACTTCTGAAAGAAAAGTTATTTTGTAGGTTATTTTACCCTTTTTTGTGGTTGTTTTTGAAGGCGGTTACATTTTTTTTGAAAAAGTTTTTTATTTTACTCTTTTTAGTTTAAACATTCAACTCAAATTCTTGTCAAATAAATCATTCTCTCTCAAGTGCACAATAAGCTAAAAAAATGTCCTATCTCAAAAACTACTGAACCGATTTTGATGAAACTTGCAGTATTCCGTAAGTTAAACAATACTTAGTACAACAAAAAAGAATTACTTAAATCGGACTTGTAGTTCCAGAGATATGCGAACACAAACTAAATCAGTCGATGCCTACTCCAAGCCGTTGAGGAGTTGTACCTTCCATCATCAGCTCATCCACCTGAGATGATGATTATCAGATGCAAATACTTGAACAGCTTTAGAAAATATTTGAAAATGGTACTATGTGCTTATAAAATTTGAAGGTTGCCCTCGATTTCCCTAGGATTCCATCATCAGATCCTGACCTGATGATCATGGGACCAATTGGAAAGTATACCCTATCAAACAAAAGAAAAATTTTCCAAATCGGTCCAGGCGTCTTCGAGAAATCGGGGAACATACATAAAAAAAAAAACCGACGAATTGAGAACCTCCTCCTTTTTTGAAGTCGGTTAAAAAATATGACGAAAACTTCCAACAATAAATAAAACCGGCCAAGTGCGAGTTGGACTCGCCCATGAAGGGTTCCGTAGCAGCAAGCATAGATTAGAGATATAATTATATTGAGATTAGTAAGTAATATACACAAACAATAAAAATAACTTTGTTTTTCTTAGTATTTGTATGAATGGCAAAGTTATATTTGCGGTTTTTGAAAATGTACTATATCTCAAAAACTGCTAACTGTATCTCATCCAAACCAATTTTCGTTGGTAGTTTTGGTTGAGGTCTACATTATATTTTTTTTTTAGTTTTATCATTCTCTTATTTTAGAAGTTACGGGGGGGGGGGGACACACACTTTTTACCACTTTGGAAGTGTCTCTCGCGCATACTGTTCAGTTTAGAAAAAAATGATGTTATTAACCTCAATATCATTTTTAAAGACCTATTCATAGATACCCCACACGTATGGGTTTGGTGAAAAAATTTTTTTTGAGTTTTAATTCTGAGTATGGGGGGCACCCCCAAAATTTGTTTTGTTTTGATTTTTGTGTGAAAATCCTAATGCGGTTCACATAATACATCTTTCTACCAAGTTTCAACAGGATAGCTCTTATACTTTCGACAAAAAGTGGCTGTGACATACACGGACAGACAGACAGACATGACGAATCTATAAGGGTTCCGTTTTTGCCATTTGGCTACGGAACCCTAAAAAGGAGAATAGCGCAGTGAAAAATATTTTAACAAAAACATTGCTTTTTCTTTGAATGTAGACACAGTCGAGTAAAAAAAAGTCCTTAAAATATTTTTTTCTGACAACTTTTTGCTTCAAAGTCGACGCAGTTGCCTGCATAGGGGTGGGTGGGATCTACCTCCTGTCATTATAAATATTATATAAGTTAAGGAAAGGCAATTTCAGGATTTTTTAAACATTTCTCCACGCCAAGAACTACACAAACCCTCAGACCCGGAATAACTACCTGTAGATAATACAAATATTTGTAACGAGCGGTAATCGAAACCGCGACGCGTAGGCAGCAGTCGATCACTGAACCGCTGCACCAACCGTGTCGTCAATAATGAAAATAAATTATACCTGTGTCTTTTTTTATGAATTTTATTTCTCCGCCTCTAAAAAACACCCTTTGTTATACAATACAGTGTTCAATTTAACCTTCCATAGATTGTAACACTCTGGAGAATTCTTCTCGTTTTCTCCATTTCGCAAATAAAATGCAAAGTTTTTCTCATTGCGTCGTTTTTCTTAAAATATCAAAGGTAGCATTCCGTTTTTATTGGCAACGCTCAATGTTTCTAGCATAGTGGAATCAAAAGGTTAAGTCAGCACAAAACTTTGACTTCTAAGTTACAACAAAAAAGTTTTTTTTTTTTTGAAAAAGTATTTTCAACGTGAAATGTATTTTTCTTTTCGGAAAAAAAAACAGTCATTGAAATATTCTTAATTATAATACATTACAGAAAAGAAGATTATGATAGTAGTACATCATCATCTGCCTATAATGTTCCCACTGCTGGGACACAGGCCTCCTCTCTGTGAGAGGGAGTGGGCCATAATCCACCACGCGGGTCAGTGCTGGTTGGTAGATGTCACATATTTTCGAATTTTTGGTTCTAGGACATGCCGGTTTCCTCACGATAGTAGTACATAATATTTATTAAATCAGCAGGGCGCAGGGCCAGTTGCATAACCAGTAGGTATCAAATTAATTATTTGTTAAATTCCAAACATTTTTTAACATATTATTATAAAATGTGTTAGTTTAACTACTGTTCAAACATCTTGCTCTTATACTTCTGTTCGTATCAGTCTAGTGGCATCTAATAAGTAGGTATTGATCCCACCACAATGAGGCAACTCTTAAGTCCAACTCAGAATATTTGATGCTCCGCTATTAACAGTTGAAGGAACTCGTAACTTTTTACTTAGGGTGTTGTTCCGTTAGAGTGTTGGGTGGTGAAAGTATTGAAGAATGTAGATAATAAAGTTTTAATTATGTAGGCACGTTTTACCATATTAGTAACTTTTATTCATTATTTTCACTTACTAAGTACATTTTTAAATGTTTAAACAATAATTAAAAAAACATTTATAAATATACCTAAACAATAGTGGTCCACAGGTATCGAGAAGAGGGTCCAAGCTACCGGTAGTCAGGGCTTCAAAGAAAAGAACCTCCTAACAATGCGCGCCGTGTCCAAAAGAACTGCTTTCTGAATCAGGCCCTTGATCCAGCTGCCTAACGAGAGCCTTCTTAGATATTGGTCGAGGCTCTCGGCAATTAAGCCATGGGCCGACACGACTATCGGCACAATTATTGCTCAATCCACATTCCAGATATCGACAACCCCGCGAGCCAAATCAGAATCAAATTACAATAATTATTAATATTATAATTGTAAGTATCAGATGTAAAAAGATTGGAAATGATCTCTCCCATGCCCTTATTCAATTTCATCCATACTTGGGACACCCTATTCTGTCCCACTTGTAGAGCAGCGTTGGCCCAGTAGTATCGGTTCCGACTTACAAGTTGCAGGTCGCAGCTTCGAACCCAGCAAGGTGTATTCCATTGTGTAATTTAATTCATCTCCACTGCTCTCAAAACGGTAAAGGAAAACATCGTGAGGAAACATGGCTTGGAAAAAAAAAACGACGGGTTGCACTCCGGGAGTGCCGGGAGAAGGGACAAGTGAAAACTTTTTTACTACTCTGTTATACTCGTATTTTAAAACTGGAGTGGTACAGCTATGAAATTATCGAATTTTGTTACATCTTGGTAGTGTCGTACAGGTGTCAAATCACAAATGTTTTCATATATGCTCCATAGATGCGTTGCACGATGAAAATGCAAGCTATCGTTTGCCTCTTCGTCTTACGATTTTTCGATCAGGGTCACGTGATCCAGACGCGAGTATAACATTTTTTACCCATTCCAAAAAAAGTATACAACGCTGCTAAATAAGTTTTCACTTCAAAAATTAAAGACATGTGACATCCACCAATCCGCACTGGGCCCACGTGGTGGTTTACCGTTTATAGCCCACTCCCTCTCATGGAACATGATGCTACTGTCCCTCTTCTGGCTGGTTCCAGAAAGTGAGCATCTTTAACCACACAAGGTCAAGATGGGTTGGCGATTTCAGACGTATATTTATTGATTATAAAGTCCAGGTTTCCTCACGGGTTTTTGTTTCGTCGATGTCAGTGATGTCCAAAATAAACTTAGAAAATAAATTACTTATAAATTGAAAAAGACACACATTGAATTGCATACGGATTATAAACGGATGTGTTAGCATAAAGGTAAACGGGCGCGAAGTACGGGAAAAAAACCCACGGCGGACATAAATGAAAAGGTGAGGATATATAGCTAAATGTGTCTTGTTTATCATGGTATGGGGCGCATTCTTGTGGCCAGTGGGAATTTGAAAAAAAAAAAAATTTTTCAGCTTAATCTCTTATTTCATCTTAAAATATCGCAAGGGATCGATTTGTTGCTAGTACTCGTACCTATAGCGAACTGTTATGTGCGTCCATGGGCGTAGCCAGGTTTTAGTATCGGGAGGGGGTTCAAGAAATAAAACGACTAAAAGTGTATAAAATAACCGTAATATTCATTTTTTGTCAAATGAGTCGTCCCACCCAGGGCAGAGCGGGAGGGAATGTCAGACTTTATTTTTTTTTATCGTGGTAAAATCATCAAATGAGTCCTCCCACCCCGGGCAGGGCGGGAGGGACTGTCAGACTTGTACTGACTAAAATCCACGGTGTCCTTCAATAGCCCTTTATGTTCCGGGGTCACGGTAATGAGATAAGTCCCGCGACCCCGGCAGGCTTTGGCTCTCTAGAGAGGGGGCCCCGTCATTATGCGGACGCTCTTTGAGGCGCGCGTGGGACACAACGCGCCGTCGACCCGGGCATGGTCCATGGTCGGGCTGCGAGTTGCCCTTTACTCGCCGCCCGCATGCCCGCGCCTACGGTGGCCGGAGATCGTCTTGCGACGTCCGTCGCCGTGGGCGTCTACCACTGCGGCTGGGGCGGAGGGAGGACGCTGTCCTCTCTCTCTCGCGGCCCGCCTCCTCCTTCGCGAGCATTACTGCTTCGCAGTAGGAGGCGACCGCTTCCCACTCCGTCTCGCCCCGCAGCATGGCCGCAACCAATGCCGGGCGCGAGAGGTCTCCGCCTATCGCCGCCGTGAGGACACGTCGGTGCTCTGCCCAAGCGGAGCAGTCTTGCACCGTATGCTCTACTGTGTCCTCCGGGCGATCTTCGCAGTGGTGACACCCAGGCGTTTCCTCCTTTCTCCTTAGACACAGGTACCTCCCGAAACTTCCGTGTCCGGTGAGGACCTGCGTCATGCGGTAGGTCAGGACGCCGTGACTCCTATCCAGCCACTCCTCAAAGAGGGGTCTTACCACCGCGATTGCGGCGTGCCCGGCCGTCGGTAGCGACAGTCGTCCCCTCCATACTGCCCTAAGATCGCGCCGGAGCTCCTCCCGCCGCGCCTCGACTTCTCGAGGCAGCGGGGATACACCCCAGTGCTGCGCCTGCACGCGCCACTCATAGACGCGCTGGAGGGCAGTCGCCTCCAGATCCCAGGAGCTACAGCCTACGGCAGGAGGCGTTTGGCCCGCTGAGATTAGGCAGGAGTCGCCTGAGGGCGGCTGCTGCCCGGTTCAGCTTTGGGGCCAAACTCAGGAAATGCTCCCTGAAGTTCCACCGGCTGTCGAGGACGAGTCCCAGGTACTTCATCGTCCTCCCGACGCCGATGCGAACCCCCTCCACCGTTATGTGGGACTCGGACCGTGGCGCGTTAACGCGGCCATGAAAACACATGGTCTCCGTTTTATGCAGCGCCACTTCGAGTCCCAGCTGCCGGATCCTCTCGACGACTGTCGCAACCGCTTGCGTCGCCAGGTCGGCCGCCGCCTGGTGCGACTCTCCCTCCGCCAGGACGAGCGTGTCGTCAGCGTAACATATTACACTGACGCCGTCAGGGAGGTCGCCGCGCAGCACCCAATCGTATCCGGTGTTCCACAGGGGGGGGGGGCTGTCAGACTTATTGACTAAAATCCATCCACACACCTGATAGTGCCGATACTACTTTACGGTGTTTCGTAAACATTGTTTTAATAATACGAATGTTAATATCTTAACTTTCGGGGGTGGGGGGGTTTGAACCCCCAAAACCCTCTCCCTCTCCCTAGATGGTAGCACATGACTGTTGAATATTATCTCATTCTTCAATTAAAAGCATTAAATCTGAAATCGACCATCCACCTAATAAAATCTCTAATCTAATATAGAGCATACTCCTGGTGAACCTGGAGGCCCGGCTTCGACAGAACACGATCATGTTCTCACGATCGGCAGTAGCAAATTCTCGCACCCGGCACTGGTTCAAGGTATGCTGCTGAGTGAGAGGGAATTGGATGTAGTCACCTTCTTCCGCAAAGCAGTCCCCAATGCTAGCGAAGGAAGAGGCGGAATGCATGAGGGTGAGGACTTCCACCAACTCAGCTCCAGCCTCCTCGTGAATCGCCCAGGGCGTCTAAAGTAGCGGAGCGATTTTTGAGTGGATGCAGACTGAGATAGTGACTCGCCGTCCGATCAGGGACCAGACCTGAGTTAACGGGGTAATGTGTCCTACGCTCGCCTCAAGGTAACCTCGGTCCCTACAAGGACAAACGCCTGCTGGGATCGCGCGATCTTCTTAGAAAAACACCGTACAACTGGAACGTAAAGGGCAACTGAAAGAATGGAGTGAACCTTTAGTCAATAAGAGTCAGACAGTCCGTTCCACTCCACCCTGGGCGGGAGGACTCCATTCAATTCTTTCATTTTAACAAATGACGCAGGTCTAAGATCGAAGGCATCTGACGTTTACGGTGCAGGATACCTCTCGCGCCCGGTATTGGTCGAGGCCATGCTGTGGGGCGAGATGGAGTGGGAAGCGGTCGCCTCCTTCTGCGAAGCAGTCATGCTCGCGAAGGAGGAGGCGGGCCGTGAGAGAGAGAGGACAGCGTCCTCCCTCCGCCCCGGCCACAGTGGTAGACGCCCACGGTCGGTCGTCGCAAGACGATCTCCGACCACCGTAGGCGCGGGCATGTGTGGCGAGTCATGGGCAACTCGCCGCCCGACCATGGACCATGCCCGGGTCGACGGCGCGTTGTGTTCCACGCGCGCCTCAAAGAGCTTCAGCAAGATGACGGGGGGCCCCCCTCTAGAGGGCCAAAGCCTGCCGGGGTCGCGGGACTTATAACATTACCGTGACCCTGGAACGTAAAGGGCTAATGAAGTACACCGTGGATTTTAGTCAGTACAAGTCTGACAGTCCCTCCCGCCCTGCCCTGGGTTGAGGACTCATTTGATGATTTTACCAAGCTAAAAAAAAAAAAAAACATCTGACGATGTTGTGTTTTAGTCTTTGATTATAGCCATCGATGCCAACAACCAGTAAATGTATCCCGTTTGTACCTGAGGTTATGTGATTATTCGCAATCAACAATGTTATGGTTGTAATACACTTGACGTTGTTGATAAGCAATATTTTCATCTTCATCAAATATCGAAGTAGGAGTGTTTACTGAAACGCACATTGAAAGGCATTAAAATGTGTGTATTTAAAAAAAGAAAGCATTCGATCTCAGTAGTCTTAACTTACGTATTCAGAGCCTTGCCTCCACTCTTATCTATGCTATAAAGCTTCTTCAGTGAGATAACAAGACAGTATTTTCTTAACAGTTTAAATCGATAAAGCCTTTTTATGATTTTTTTTTTTTTTCGTGGTAAAATCATCAAATGAGTCCTCCCAGCCCGGGCAGGGCGGGAGGGACTGTCAGACTTGTACTGACTAAAATCCACGGTGTCCTTCGGTAGCCCTTTGTGTACCGGAGTCGCGGTATACGTATGTCCCGCGACCCATCGATAAGACCTCACGCGGTTGAATAAAAAAAGGTATTTACTTTTTTACTCTGATATCTAAAGCATGTTAGTATAAAACTTACCTCGTGTGGTGCTATTTATTATATCACACGAGGTAAGTTAAGTGAATAACTCTAGAAGATCCCGATATCTTTCCAAAAAAAGTCCCGAAAGTAATTATGTGTTTTCTGCGATGTAACACGGATCAATTACACTTATTATTAAAGAAATTCCAAACAAGCAGCAAAAATCAATTGTAGTGTAGGTACATCTCATCTAATCAATAAAAACAAAAGATACTCTGAAAACGTACAAATCAAGCGGTAAGACAATGAACGGAGATTTTTTGAATAAATATGTTTTTAGTTATAACTTTGTTCTCCCATGGATTCGAAATAAAATAATCATGTACAATATTAAGTGAATTATGCTCTTTCCTTCTGGACCATTTTCATTCATGTCCGCGACCGGGTCGGATTCCGCCCGATGACCTTTCCACAGATTTTCTGGAACTGGTATTTTGGTTATTTTTTTAGGGTTCCGTAGTCAACAAGGAACCCTTATAGTTTCGCCATGTCCGTCCGTCCGTCCGTCCGTCTGTCCGCAGCTTAGCTCAGAGACGCCCAGCACTAGAAAGCTGTAATTTGGTGTAAATATACGGATTTGTTGCGTCAAAAAAGTGGTAAAATAAAATCTCGTAAAATATTTTTTTTTAGGGTACCTCCTGTACACGTAAAGCGGGGATGTTTTTTTTTTTTTCGCGTACCCCTTAGTGTGGGGTATCATTAAATAGGCCTTTAAAAAATATTGGTAGTTTACATCAACAATTTTTTGATAAAAAGATTCGTTTGTGAAATATTAAGCTTTAAAGTGCTAATTTTTGCCCTACTCGAGTGTCCCCCCCCTCTACCAGCTAAACGGTTATGTTTGGGGGTGTGAAAAAATTTACAATAGTAGTATATATAACGAAGTTTAAAAGAAAATTATCATGACTAAGTGGGCTTTACAAGTTTACGAGTAATAGTTGACCAACTTATAAAACGTACTGGGATAACATTTTCCTAAACAAAATGTATCGGAGAACAACTGCAAATGTAAGTTTGTCAACTTCATTTTTACAGCTACAATAGGTAGTGGAGTGGAGTGAAGTGCAGTGGAGTGGAGTGCAGTGGAGTGGAGTGGAGTGGAGTGGAGTGGAGTGGAGTGGAGTGGAGTGGAGTGGAGTGGAGTGGAGTGGAGTGGAGTGGAGCGGAGTGGAGTGGAGTGGAGTGGAGCGGAGTGGAGTGGAGTGGAGCGGAGTGGAGTGGAGTGGAGCGGAGTGGAGTGGAGTGGAGCGGAGTGGAGTGGAGTGGAGCGGAGTGGAGTGGAGTGGAGTGGAGTGGAGCGGAGTGGAGTGGAGTGGACCGGAGTGGAGTGGAGTGGAGTGGAGCGGAGCGGAGTGGAGCGGAGTGGAGCGGAGTGGAGCGGAGTGGAGTGGGGTAGTGTGGGGTGGAGGGTCGAAAATCGCTTGAACCTTTTTAACAGGTTCATAGCGATTTTCGACGTGCCTTGACACCTCTCAAGTTTTTTTTTTAATACGTCATAAATCGTAAACCTTTCAAAGTTGGAACCAACTACAAGAACTTTTATAGTATGTTATTACTTGCTGCTACGGAACCCTTTATGGGCGAGTCCGACTCGCTCTTGGCCGCTATTATACATTATGATCGCTCTCTAATTCCCTAGACTCTACCTCCCCGAACGCGAAAAATGTTAAGACAACGATTGTACCTATATTCATTCCGAGTAAGTACAATAACCCTGAAAATTAAATTCAAAGTCGCAAAACTATTAATCCAAGCGCATACATAAATATACACACATACATAAAAATACACACAACATACAGATAAAACTTTCCCATAAGGTGTGTATGTATGATTGTATAAATGTGTGTAATGCGATTGTGTGCGTGAGTCGGACCTACATTTTACTGACACATTATTCTTGTTGACAATCTGCGTCCGCTTGCATCTTGGTTAGGGTTGTGCTGATTTTTTTGGAATAAGATAGAAAAATATTTTTGATCTATATAATTATGTATTTTTTGATATAGAATACCAGACATATTGTATTTATTAATTGAACATTTAACATACTTACGTTATCTAATCAATAGGTATCTGTTGACACAAAACAAATACTGTGAATGGAATTAAAACAAAAATGATGTGATAATTTTCGCCATTGTAGTATTGATTTGATTCATTGTTTCAGTCGTCGATTAATAACTATGTTATCATTATGTTTCAATCTGTAAGCTGTTAATATTACTATTAATCCGATTTTTATTAATGTTGTGTTCTACGTGATGTGTTTTAAACAATTCCCGGGGAAAGATTAGATTACGTGATAAGTTTTTTTTTATTGCAGTCAGAATCAAAATAATTTATCGCATATAATACAATATTAAATAACCTACAAAGGCAGACAAATAACTTCTTGGCAACGTAACCAAACTCATATTATACTTGAATTATTGCAAACAATTAAAAAGAAAAATGAAAAATGTTCTTCATACAAACGGAATTAAGATAACTTTGAATTGCTTTTTTCTACACGAATTTTTAACAAAAATAAAGAAGTATTTTACATACCTAACAATTCAAGTAAAGTAAATATTATTTCAAGTAGAATACGAGACTATGATGTTATTGTATGAATTTTTAAGTAAATAAAATATGTAACGAAATCATTCATATCCAATTAAGTTGAGTAAACAGATGGAAACATCTTGAGAAAAATAAATGAATGAAAATATTTTTGAAGAAATAATATAAAGATATTAGAATAAGTATAATTTAAGATCTTCGTGTCAGAATTATTATCAAATAATACATTTTCTACCTTGTTATATACAACATTATTTTTGGTATAATTATGTGAAACTTGAATATAGTTTGTTCAGAATTAAATCAAAAAGTAATCAGTAACTGAATCGATTCCAATAATATTTACATCATGTTGTATTTTTTTTAAAATTTACTCACCACTTACTTACAGTAGTATACAGTATACGACACAGGAGGGGCGGGTTGTGCAGGACGGCCGCGAAATGAGCATGTTTTAGATCGGACAACCCAGTAACATGATAAGCTTATAACTTTGTGATTTTTCATGATACAGTTCATATCCGTTTTCTAAAACAACACACAAAAGTGTAAAATAACTTTTCTTTCGAAATTCAGCGGTAAAAACGAATTAATGAAAAACAGTCACCGACTTCCAATGGGAAGTTATTTTACTTTTAGAAGTCGGATTATTTGTTTTTTTCAAGGAGATTTTAAACTATACCAAAACAACAGAAACTTTCGTGCCAACCCTACAGCCCAGTCTTGACCCAAAAACAGTCGAACACAACACAAAACTCTTCACTGACGCAAATATTCCCTTTGATGTCCGTTTTATTGCACATCCAATGATTTTAATGCAATTCCATATTTCGCACTGAAACAATATTTATATGGAATATTCATAAAATGACACCAATGTTTGTGGATTCAAGGTATTAATGGATAATTAAGAGTGGCTGGGAAATATTTGTGGATCGGCTTATTATAATAAACGGGAGATCTGGATGGAAATAGGAAATTCATTGATAAATTTTATGCAATAATGCTTTGATGAGCTGCTAATTTTAGATAGTTTCCAGCAAAATAATTTATAGTTCTTTGTCAGTCGTTATAATCAGCCCAAAAGTCTACTAAATCTAAACTACTCGTATAACCTATATTAATATTATAAAGCTGAAAAGTTTATTCGTTTGGTTAAACGCGCTAATCTCGAGAACTCACCTTCTGCCTAGCATTCACCCAACTGACTATGATTATTTTACATGGAGCCACTGCCTGTCGGACCTCCACAACCCAGTAACTGGTTAATAATGATAACCCACGGTAAGACTGGTTGTCAGACTTTTAGAGCTTATAACAGTAACGACTGTCAAAGATCTACAAATGACAGCCGGGACCAACGGCTTTACGTGCTTTCCGAGACACGGAGGAAACTCGTTATGACAGATGGTTACCTACCACACACTAACCTCGGCAGGCGTGGCTTAACCCGGCTATTTATAGAGGAAAGCTATAGGCTATAAAACATCACGCTATGAACAACAGGAGGAGGTATTTCTATTGATTACATCCATTTTGTCATCCGAGCGCTTATCTTTGCAGTATCTGTCTGAACCAATTTTTTCACCGATTTGCCAGCTCCATGATACTCTTATTCGTAAAAATGATTACCATTCAATAAATAATGCTCTTTCGCATATTCTGTATTGGAAAAGTATTCAGGCCTGAAAAAATATGTGATAAAAAACTTTTTCAATAAAAGTAATACATTTTTTTGTTGAATACTATTTGCTGAAAATGTAAAAATAGCTTATGGGCTTGGGCTTGCGGATGGCAAGTGTGATTGCGAACGGAAAGCAATGGGTAGCTCGCCGTCCGATCAAGATCCACGGGTACTACCGGTGTCTCGGCCAAGGAAAGGCGCGTGCCTCGCGCGCGCTGCCGTGGGCGATCGACCGAGCGTCCGAGCCATCTAGTGTCGTCTTTTGTTTTGCAAGAAACAATAAGCGCGTCCACACAGAGCAAGCAGCTTCGCGAGGTATTTCCCGCGTGAAGCAAATGCCTCGCGAGGCTGCTCGCTCTGTGTGGACGCACCTAATAAGCTGTCAAAAAACTGGCAGGGGAGAGGACTTTTATATTCATTTATGGTTCTTATAAAGTGCTCCTCTGGTATTTCAGTAACAACTTTATTAGTCACTCTCAAACTTCCGTACATTTTAAAAGTAGCTGTACTATACATGGCTTCCAGCTTTTCTCCCCAGTTGGCAGTCTTGGCAGATTTCCCGACGTTTCAGTAAGAACCCTGAAAGTATTGTAGCTGTAGGTAACTGCTACGATTTATAACTCTGAAGCTAAACGATAAGAACATTTACTTACTTTTTGATAAAGTATTTAGAAATACTATGTTTTACCTATTTTGCGCGCGTTGCTCGTGCGTCAGCTGCGCGCTTTGATATACATGAGCGGCGATTTTGTTGTAGATTTCAACGCGCGCTTTTGTGTAGAGAGGACGCTTTTCGAAAATGGAGATCGAAACATTCTAAAATAATTAAAGAACTTAGGCCCGTATTGTATTAATTTTGAATTTATAATGTAATAAACATTCCATGCGTCAGTCTATCTCTTAGTATTGGGTGTACCCAATATTCTCTTTGTCTTCGTCGTCGTCTTTTATAGCGACGGTAGAGGAGCCACACACAAGCGATCTCTTCGACGTCCATTTTCGAACTGATCCAAAAGTATGTTCTAACGCGCGCTGAACGCCGTGCTAAACGCGATGTGTGTACGCGACCAACGCGCGCTCAACGCAACGCCGAGCGCTCAGTATATGTTTTAGCTCTTAGGTGTCAACTCGTCAGGGGTCGCGGGACTGTCTCATCAAGTAACTGTAACCCTGGAACGTAAAAATCTATTAAAGGATCACCGTGGATTTTACTCTGTACAAGTCTGGCAGTCCCTCCCATCGCGCTCTAGGTGGGAGTACTCATTTGATGATATTACCACAAAAAAAACTACTGTGATTTCAAAAATATGTACTTGAAAATTTGTATGAAAATACCGTCTATCGTACACAATTATAAAGAACGATGCAGACGTCTACTTATAAATAAGCTGATAATACCCAGCCCATCTAACTTACCGCAATCAACGCTTTATCCTCTTATGAAAATTTCACAAAATTAACTAAAATACACGCAAAGATTCACAAAGCCCAGTTAATTTGGAGACGAATCTCGTCATATAAGTTTTAAATTACCTCGTAGGTAGGGACTTAATTAAAATCCGGGTATGTCGCCGTTATATTCGAGTATTTCACGGATGTGGTTATCGCGAATTGTGTGAGATTTAATTTTTTATTGTTGTGATTTTAAATTGTGGAATGATTTTGCTGAAATTTGTGAAATGCTGAATGTTTTTCGTTGTTCAATGAAGGCAATATTCATGTTGTTGTAAATGTTGATGGAATTCATGTATTGCATTTTATGTCTGATTATTCCTCTATGTTTAAAACTGACGAGTTTTCCTACTAATAACTTTTTTTTCAAGTTGTACCTGTGCGAGGCTAGAGCGAGACGATAGCAGAAAAAAAATCAAAACTACCTATAGATGAATCTTACATCCCACAAAGCTACCAGGAAAGCATAAGCCGACGGAGTAACTAAATCAAAAAACCCATTAAAGAGAAAGTAGTCGCAGCTAATTCCACTGAATATGCAGAAGGCGCGGTAATTGAATCGATATCCCCAGATGCTGCACTGCCATGAACTCCTAGTACTTGTACCTACTCGGAGGTCAGTCAGCTAGGAAATTGGATAAAATCTTGACTTTAAAGCTAACAAATAACGATATAACCTGGCGTACTGGGAATTGAATTTGTTTTCTTTTGAAGATGTTATATTGCATTAATTTCGAATTTGTATGTATATGCAACTTCTCTTTCTCGTATCATTATTATGTTAGATATTTTGTACACTTTAACTCCTGTATTGTGAATCGTTAAAATTTTTAGCGGAAAGAAAGATTCGACTGCGGGCTGGACTCAAACCGGCGTCCTTTTAGATAAGTACTACAAAAGACGGCAACCGCGACGTTTAACAAAATGGAATGAAAGTTTTGACCTAGTCCAGCAGCGCTGCGGTAGCTTAGTTGGTTCCGGGGTCGCTAGACTGTCTTATTCGGTAACCGTGACTCTGGAACGTAAAGGACTATTGAATGCGGACCGTGAATTTTAGTCAGTACAAGTTTGACAGTCCCTTCCGTCCTGCCCTGGGTGGGAGGACTGGGTACGAGGATAAAAAAAAAAACTTTGGGAATAAATGTGGAAAGAAAAAGCGCATTTTACTTTCCGCATAATTATAATTATTTGGAGCGTGAAACATTAATACCGATGTGTATGAATAGGTAAGCAATTAAGTTTTTGTATGATAACCCCGGGTCTCGGAAATAACGTTGAGCCGTTGATCCTGCGTCTGATTTCCCAAGGGATAGTGTTGAATTTCCTACCCAACGGACCACGAGGGCCATGGAAGAGAGAGTGCATAAGTTTTTGCGCACAATAAATTGGTGCTCTATTAAATTACGTTCTGAAAACACTCGGTAAAAAACTTTAAAGTTAGCAACAGTATTGTAAAATACAAAAAAAAAAAAACTTCCTCTCGCATTCCGCCCGCTCCTCCTTTGCTAGCATAATTGCTTCGCAGAAAGAGGTAATTGCTTCCTATTCTGAAACGCCCCGCAGCGTGGCCTCATCCAATGCCGGGCGCGAGAGGTCGCCGCCGCCTATCGCCACCGATAGGACACGGCGGTGCTCTGCCCAAGCGAGGTGGGGCTCTATCGTATGCTCCACCGTGTCCTCCGGGTGACCAGTACAGTGGTAACACCCAGGAGTTTCTTCCTGAAACAATGTCCGGTAAATACCTTTTAACCTTCAAAGAACAATGCAAACTATGACGAACAAGGTTTATTCAACTAACCAATACAATTTCTTTACCCGGAAAATTTAGTACCTACCTACCAGGAATTCATAACACAAGAGCGATATTCTATGAGTAATCATACTGACCAGCTGCATACTTCCCTACATTACCAAACAAAGCAACATATGACTCGATTGTTCATCATCAACCTAAACAGCTGGTTCTTTTGTTATATTACGAGTACACCATCCCCCCTTTCAGGGGAAAGGGGAGATGGTGTAAACCCTAAAAAGAAGAAAAAAAATGTACCTCTAAGAGGGCTTAGAGGTACATTTTTTTTCTTCTTTTTAGGGTTTTGTACCCAAAGGGTAAAACGGGACGATTACTGTTGAGCAATTTGGGCCCAGTGGTATCGGCCCCGACTAACGAGTTGTGGGTCGTGGGTTCGAACCCAGGCTGGCACATTACTTTGTGTAATTTATTTCATCACCACTGCTCTCAAAACGGTGAAGGAAAACATCGTGAGGAAACCGGCATGTCCTAGATAGAACCATTAAATTTCACGCAAAACAAGGGCAATAGAGTGGAGAGAAAAATAGGGGACTTCCATACAACAGACATGATGTTTTTTTGGATTGGTAAAATCATCCTCCCCGCCCCTGGGTGGAGCGGCAGTGACTGTCAGGCACATCGGGAGACGGGAAAACTTTGTGCATAGATTGGGACTGGGCAGACAACTAATTTATGACTACTTTTGTTAGCTTGGGTATTACCTGTAATAGCAATTGTATGTGTTAATGAAATAAATAAATAAACAAATAAATAAATGGCGACGTGACGTAAGTAAAGTGCATAATTCTCATTGATATAAAGAGCGACTCTGCGGTCATAATATGCGTTCATAAACGCGCCGTACTGTCTGCTTCCAACTGTGACATGTACGTCAATCTGTCATATATGGTAGTTTAGATGGCATTCCCTTTTTTGGATGGTTGTTATTATACAAATAAACTCTTTAGGTTGGACAAAATACCTAGTTGTAATTAGCTGTTGCTTCTGATTATTGTGAACATAACAATGAGTAGGTAACAGAAAATAAGTCAGACCAGACTTATTTTCTGTAAATCTTCAAAAATTCTCAATAACTTGCCTAAAGATATAGCCTGATATGTATTGTTTTAGTAAACAAAAAACCTAAACAAGTAACACTTAGGTACACAAGTTAAGAGTGACAATTGTTCTGACCAGAGGGTCGATAGTCTTCAATATTTAAATTTTCAACGATGTGATGCGTTGAGCTTTTTAGTTTATCGTTACCCAATTACCTAGGGAGACAGATTAGAAGAAAACAAGACGTTACAATAGACAAGGACAGCAGATAATGATGAAATTATTTTTTAACCGACTTCAAAAAAAGGAGGAGGTTCTCAATTCGTCGGAATCTTTTTTTTTTTTTTTTTTTTTTTTTTTTATGTATGTTCCCCGATTTCTCGAAGACGCCTGGACCGATTTAGAAAATTTTTCTTTTGTTTGAAAGGGTATACTTTCCAATTGGTCCCATGATCATCAGGTCAGGATCTGATGATGGAATCCCAGGGAAATCGAGGGCAACCTTCAAATTTTATAGGCACATAGTACCTTTTTCATATATTTTCTAAAGCTGTTCAAGTATTTGCATCTGATAATCATCATCTCAGGTGGATGAGCTGATGATGGAAGGTACAACTCCTCAACGGCTTCGGGTAGGCATCGACTGATTTAGTTTGTGTTCGCATATCTCTGGAACTACAAGTCCGATTTAAGTAATTCTTTTTTTGTTGTACTAAGTATTGTTCAACTTACGGAATACTGCAAGTTTCATCAAAATCGATTCAGTAGTTTTTGAGATAGGGAATTTTATTAGCTTATTGTGCACTTGAGAGAGAATGATTTATTTGACAAGAATTTGAGTTGAATATTTAAACTAAAAAGAGTAAAATAAAAAACTTTTTCAAAAAAAAATGTAACCGCCTTCAAAAACAACCACAAAAAAGGGTAAAATAACCTACAAAATAACTTTTCTTTCAGAAGTCGGTGGCAAAAAACAATGAAATGAAAAAAAAAACAAAGGCACCGACTTCTGAAAGAAAAGTTATTTTGTAGGTTATTTTATTTTTACTTTTTTAACTAGAACCTACCGGTAACTATGTCACTAATGAACAAATCCTTTGTTCCACTTAAATTTCACACCAGGAAATACGTATAGCTCAAGGTGTTTAAAACGGCCACTTTAAGTAATTCTTTTAAAAAGTGTTTAATTTCGTGAATTCCTTGTAAAATCAAAATAATTACTAATTTTAATTACTAATTGACATAGCCGAGGGAAGGTTTAAATCATGCTATACAGTGTGTATGCGATGACAGACCCTCTTATTGGCCACCACCATTATTTCGAGATTTAGTAAAATCAACCAATTCCGGATTAGCAAGCTGAAGTGGCAATGGGCAGGCCATATTGCTCGCAGAGCAGATGGCCGATGGGGTCGAAAAGTGCTAGAGTGGAGACGGCGGCAGCGTAGGACGTCCACCAACGAGGTGGACAGACGACCTTATAAAGATCGCCGGAAGACGCTGGATGCAGGTCGCTTCCAACCGATATATGTGGAGATCTAAAGGGGAGGCCTAGTGGACGTCCTATGGCTGAGATGATGATGATGATGAACCAATTCCTGCCAACTAGATATTTTAATAAACTTTTTGGGCTTAATTTTCATTATAAATTAAATAAAAAAGTACATGCTAAAGTTGTGGTGCATATTAGACTTAACACGCATCGCTCTCGAGAGTTCCGAGTACACATCGCACGCTGCGGTCGATTTGAGTCTCTTACCACCGACTTCACACATTGTGTATTTTATGTAAGTCATTTTGTGGACTATTTTACGATTATTAAACTGTCACACAGATGAATAAATAGTGTAATAATTATGATTTTTCAATTCAGTGAGCATTTTTTTTTAGTGTGGTAAAATCATCAAATGAGTCCTCCCACCCAGGGCAGGGCGGGAGGGACTGTCAGACTTGTACTGACTAAAATCCACGGTGTCCTTCAATAGCCCTTTACGTTCCAGGGTCACGGTAATGGAATGCAGGTTTTGGCCCTCTAGAGAGGGGGCCCCGTCATTATGCTGACGCTCTTTGAGGCGCGCGTGGAACACAACGCGCCGTCGACCCGGGCATGGTCCATGGTCGGCCGGCGAGTTGCCCATTACTCGCCGCCCGCATGTAGACATTCAGTCGGTGGTTGGCGCCCACGGCGTCGGACGTCGCAAGACGATCTCCGGCCACCGTAGGCGCGGGCATGCGGGCGGCGAGTAAAGGGCAACTCGCCGCCCGACCATGGACCATGCCCGGGTCGACGGCGCGTTGTGTTCCACGCGCGCCTCAAAGAGCGTCAGCACGATGACGGGGCCCCGCCCAAGAGGGCCAAAGCCTGCCGGGGTCGCGGGACTTATCTCATTACCGTAAACCCGGAACACAAAGGGCTATTGAAGGACACCGTGGATTTTAGTCAGTACAAGTCTGACAGTCCCTCCCGCCCTGCCCGGGGTGGGAGGACTCATTTGATGATTTTACCACGAAAAAAAAAAAAAAAAAAAATGTAGACATTCAGTGACCATTTTCTTGATTCTGTTAAAGCGGTCTTTTTAGACCCGTTGGCTAACTTAAACGCGAAGTGATATCCAATGACTAAGTGTCGCGTAGTTCCCGTAACTCTCGCTCCGAGTGACGCATTGACCACACGCGTTTAAGGAAAAACGTGAACACAACACAGTCAATGTAACTTATAAAACGTATACTATGTTAAAAATGTTATGTTATCAATCAAAAGGTCATGTACCTTATGTTTAAGCGGAAGCACGTTTCAGATTATGTTTGAGGAAATATCATTTGACCAAAACCGTGTGTTGTGTTCGTCATATTTTCAGACTTCTAGCAATCCATTATTCAGTATTATGGTTGTTTGTGTGAAGCATATTTTTTTTGGGTGTACTCTTGATTTCTAGTCAAAGTCAGAAGAGACGGAGAAAGTTGTCTATGACTATTTTTTTAATTATATTTTTAGCAGTACCTATACCTCAAAAATTATCCCAAATATTAGGATAAACGGTAACCTGTGTGTTATTCCAGAGTACAATTCATCTCTAGCTTCAGTTACAAACGCACCCACGTACGGTACAGGAAGAAATTCATAGTGTAGAGCAAATTTTTTTTTTTATATAAAAATACACTCCAACTTGTAAATGAATGAACGATTTACTTTATTCTCTGCTCATATTAATTCCATTGAGTCTGGTAAAGGTAGTACCTGCTCATAAAGTTCTACATCTAAATTATTTCCCTACATTACCTTGCCAAATTACTTCGCAAATCATCTTGAAATTCAATTACATTTGAGTCTCAAACGACCGTTTCACTTCGTAATATTTCTTCTTAAATATTTTGTTTCACTAATGGCCAGAAATAAATTGTTTTTTATTACCGGACAACGAGCAATGGGTCTGTTGAAAGTTGGTACTGTTATTAATACAGAAGAGAGGTGTACGTACCTAATAATACAGTCCATTTTTATAGGTAGGTATTTCATCAAATTAGTCCTCGCATCCTGGGTGGAGCTGAAAGGACTGTCTTACTAGCTAAACATCCACTACAAAAAATCCACAAAAAAAATCCACAAGACAAATGAATGACACAATGAAATTTGGAATATGAATATTCAAAATTTAAATCAATATAGATCCAAAAGAAAAGAGGTTGAAGCAGAGGGGAGGTAGAATACCCAGTCTGTTACAGCACCTTACCAACAAGGTCAGTGTAAGTCTTCCTAGAGCGTCTCTTCCCGGCGTTACCACTCAACTCTGCCCTATATTCCTTTTGATTCGCCTTTCATTCAACTTCTCAACATGATAAGCCAGATACTGTCACTAAATTAAGAGGGTTATTTATTTAGGGCTAATAGGTAAAGTCGACTAATAGGGTTACAGTTAGAATAATGAGTATTGTCTCAAGATCGGATAAGTGTTTCTACTTAGGTGGAATTACATTTAAATTCCTTGTTTCGGGATCAAATAAGATTAATTAAGGGACAATGGCAATTTGTAGAAGAGTCATTCGACAAATTGTCAATTATATTGTTCTGAGACCGTAGTATGAATTCTACGTATTGAGCCGTACAGTGTAGGTACTTGAAGTATTACGACGTAAATTGTATGAAAAATTAATAAAAAGCGCCTCTAGTGTACAAATTAGGAACTAATTTTATCTATCAAATCAACGTCAGACCCCGTACACACGACGTCACCAGAGGAAATAGCACGAGTTTTCAAGTTTAGAACGTAAAGTAAACGGGAACTTTGCCGTTTCCATGAAAAATAAGTAATATACACAAACAATAAAAATAACTTTGTTTTTCATAGTGTTTGTATGAATGGCAAAGTTATATTTGCGGTTTTTGAAAATTTACTATATCTTAAAAACTGCTAACTGTATCTCATCCAAACTAATTTTCGTTAGAAGTTTTTGTTGAGGTCTACATTATATATTTTTTTTAGTTTTATCATTCTCTTATTTTAGAAGTTACAGGGGGGGGGGACACACGTTTTACCACTTTGGAAGTGTCTCTCGTGCAAACTGTTCAGTTTAGAAAAAAATGATACTAGTAACCTCAATATAATTTTTAAAGACCTATCCATAGATACCCCACACGTATGAGTTTGGTGAAAAAAAAATTTGTTGAGTTTCAATTCTAAGTATGGGGGGCACCCCCAAAATTTGTTTTGTTTTTATTTTTGTGTGAAAACCCTAATGCGGTTCACATAATACATCTACCTACCAAGTTTCAACAGGATAGCTCTTATACTTTCGACAAAAAGTGGCTGTGACATACGGACGGACAGACAGAACGAGGACAGACAGACAGACATGACGAATCTATAAGGGTTCCGTTTTTGCCATTTGGCTACGGAACCCTAAAAAGTATCTTGATCTTACACTACAGGTGCTTTATTATTTTCCATAAACGTCGTACTTACTGCAAGTACGCTCTACCTTAAGATGGGGAAATCTAGAGCTAAGGACTTTGCTTTCATATGAAACTGGACACTGTTAGGTGAATTTTATGTTATCTACTAATTTGAAAAAAGAAACTTATCTTTCACACATTATTATATCTCCAAAATTAGGACTTACTGTTTAAAATCTTGTTCACAGCTTTACGAGTTCTCATGTAATAAATTAACGATATAAATACCGAACTCTGCTCTCCTCCCAGAATTATTGATTCGACAGCTAATTAACTACTACAAATTCCCGAACCCTTTAAAGGCAAGCCAAATTACCATAATTAATTAATTCGTCGAGTTGCCGAACACAGCAATTTCTCGGTAACTTCAAATACATTGCTGGAGCCTTATGGCAAGTAGTACTTGGTAATTCTCCGAAATTACCTTCCTTATGAGGAACGTACGTACAACTATACTTTTACTGTAAAATACAAGTACTTATAAAGACTTTTTTGACATTTAATGATTGAATTTTGATTTTTGATGGCGTAAACTTTTTCTTTAGCAAATATGAAAATAAATGCAGATTCCAGCAGTATTAAATTATTGATGTTGTTCAAAGTTCAAACGATAACTTATCAACTCATGATTATTTAAATAAGGCGATGACAAGAGCTAATGTACCTCTCGCTCGCACGTTTCGACATTTAGAAAGATATAAAATCACTGATCCCATTTTTGAAAAATTGCAGTCAACCATTTTGTGTGCAATAACATTGCACAGTTTAGTAAAAAAAAAAATTTTATCGATACAAGTTTACCTACTCAAAAGTTTGCTTTACTAGTTTTAGTACTTAAGCAAACTTTTGAGTAGGTAAACTTGTATCGATTAAAATGTTTTTTTTTTTACTAAACTGTGCAATGTGATTGCACACAAAATGGTTGATTGCAATTTTTCAAAAATGGGATCAGTGATTTTATATCTTTCTAAATGTCGAAACGTGCGAGCGAGAGGTACATTAGGTCTTGTCATCGCCTTAATGAGTACTATATTTTTTTCAACCAGCGACAAACGAAAGGCGATTCTTAATGAAACCATAATAACTGGAATAAAGGACTTATAGTGTTACCACAAGAAAGATAAACATCTGTTGAACACTTTGACTAAGTCTAAAAACTGTCAACGTCAAAACGACATTACACGTTGATATAAGGGTCGTGTTGCAGTTCTTCACACTTTTTTAAGATAAGCGTTCAATAGATGTTTACCTTTTTGTGGTAAATCGGTAGATGTTTAATTTAATTAGCTAAATAAAAAATAATAAAAAAAAACATTTCGACTGTATATTTTTCCCTTAGCGATTTTAGTGTTGTCTCTTAATTAAAAGTTATTCTTAATTGAAGAGTAAAATAATTCGTTAACAAGTTTCTGAACATGTAGCATGATACATTGTATGCTATCTCTATTCTAATATGAATATAAAGAAAAATACTATTACAATTACTATTACATATTTTGACCGTGTATGGCTTGATTTTGTCGTTTAATTGTCGTTCGGCGTGGCGGTCTAAGGGGGAGGCCTATGTTCAGCAGTGGACGTCTTCCGGCTAATGATGATGATGATGATAGCTTGATTTTATATTATTCTACATTTCATACATCGCCATGCTTAGGATGATAGAAATCATTCTACATTCTGACTGTCTATTCTTCCAAAACCCGTTGGTATTGTATCATATTACGCATGCTGATGAAGAAAAACTACGGTAGTAGGTACCTTTGAATTTTTCCGTTTTAAATTTTTTAATTTTTTTTTAAAAACACCCTTATTCGCTGAATATTTTAATATTACTTGCACGTTCTTAATATGCAAATGCATGCAGGATTTTATGATAGTCCTTTACGATATTGAATTCTAAAGGAGTCGTGAGTAAGTACTTAAAAATGCATTATTTTTTTAATATGAGACTAGCTCGTTGAGAATATAGAAATAGGTGCTGACATGACGTGTAAAGCCTCCTGCAGACACACGCGATTAATCGCGCGGGGCGACATGTCGCGGGCCATTCGCAGTATTTTTAGAGTGGAAATTAGCTTGGCTCGTTGTCGCAGCGTGATTAATCGCGTGTGTCTGCAGTAGACTTAAAGCTTTGTTCGAACATATCAAAATAACTCAATTTGTATTTGCCATATATAAAAAAAAAATCTAGCGCGGACACGACGTGCGTTTAAAACATGTAAGTTCACATACACTAGCATCCGGACCCGGCTTGACATAGAGGGAAGTGGAAACATTTATTTTTCCTACTCCTCTACTATTCTTTTCTGATTAATTTCGTGCAAGATCCAAGACAGGTAAATTCATTCTCTGGGACACGTCGAGCTTCATTGTCTCGGCGCTTTTCTGGTGGTTGCCACTATTGATTCTGGCTTTCAGGAGTTGCAGTGGTTTGGGAATAGTGTGGTGGGGTTGTCTCAATAAAAAAAAAATCCAGGCCCAGAACAAAGAACTACCTGCAGATCATATTTTTTTTGTTCCGTGCGCGGATCAAACCCGCTATACGCTGCGCAGTAGTCAATTGCTCAACCACTGCGCCATCCGTTTGCAAATTAAATCTTTGTACTCGCAAAAGCTAGTTTGAAATAAATCCTTATAACATTGTGACGGCCGTTGTTTGTTACCCCTGTACCCTTAGCACGAGTTTTCAGTATATTTGAGACGTAAAGTAAACTGGAACTTTGACAATTTCAAATTGACAATTTTCAAGGAAAAAAATAGTTCCTTCTTCGCACACCAGAGGCGCTGTTCCATTTTTTCATACAAGAAACGCTGTAAATACTGAAAAGACGATGTAAAGTAAAAGAGTGAAAACTCGTGATAAGGGTAATGATACTACTCGCGCCCGGCATTGGTCGAGGCCATGCTGCGGGGCGAGACGGAGTGGGAAGCGGTCGCCTCCTTCTGCGAAGCAGTCATGCTCGCGAAGGAGGAGGCGGGCCGCGCGAGGGAGAGGACAGCGTCCTCCCTCCGCCCCAGCCGCAGTGGTAGACGCCCACGGCGACGGATGTCGCGTGACGATCTCCGGCCACCGTAGGCGCGTAAAGGGCAACTCGCTGTCCGACCATGGACCATGCCTGGGTCGACGGTGCGTTGTGTTCCACGCTCGCTCAAAGAGCATCAGCATAATGACGGGGCCCCCCTTTAGAGGGCCATAGCCTTGCCGGGATCGCGGGACATACGTATACCGCGACTCCGCCCGGTACACAAAAGGGCTACCGAAGGACACCGTGGATTTTAGTCAGTACAAGTCTTACAGTCCCTGACGTGAAAATGACGACAGTTTCTATGAAATGCCGTTCTCAATTAACGTTCTCAATGACGTACACTACAAGGCATACCAAGCGTCGCTAATCTATTTGTAAAACAAGTCTAATCTCCACAGCATTGTGTGAGGAAATGAAATCGTTTGTAAATAAATGGCATCTTCAATTAACAGATTGCTGCAACGCTGATGGTCTTAATGGTACCTCATTGCTTTGAAAAACCAGTATAAGCTGACCGTTGAGTGTACGGAAAGATTATACAAAGCGAGATCAAGACAAACTGGTTTTGTATAGGTTGATGTTTAGCCGTGTGTACTGTCGCGGGACATACGTATACCGCGACTCCGGTACACAAAAGGGCTACCGAAGGACACCGTGGATTTTAGTCAGTACAAGTCTGACAGTCCCTCCCGCCCTGCCCGGGGCTGGGAGGACTCATTTAAAGATTTTACCACGAAAAAAAAAAAGCCGAGTGTACTAGTGTTAATGAGTCATCTTTTGCCTACTTTTTTCCCAACTGTGCGGAAGTGGGCTTCTTCGGCGCAGCGGTAGATCGACTGCCATGCTACGTTTTTTTATCGTGGTAAAATCATCAAATGAATTCTCCTACCCAGGGCGGGGGGATTGTCAGACTTGTACCTACCTTGTACTGACTAAAATCCACGGTGCTCCTTCAATACCCCTTTACGTTCTAGGGTCACGGTTTCCTGATGAGACAGTCTCGCGACCTGGACGGACAGTCCCGAGACTCTGACACGCTATGTATCGCAAGTTTGATTCCCGTATGGTTCAAATATTTGTATGATGTACAATTAAGTACTTTTATTTTATTTTATTTTATTTTATTTTATTTTATTTTATTTTATTTTATTTTTATTGGTTTACCAACAATTGTTACATCCATGCATACTTAAATAGAACACATAACAATAATACTAGATGTACAATATTAAGCGGTAAACACTACATGCAAGAATAACAAGAAAAAAGAATAGAAGGAAAGATCAGAAACAATTTTTATGCTATTAGTTAACCAAGAATACATGCCAAAGTAAATGTGATTGTGATTACAAGTGATTTTAGATTACATAATAGGAGTTAATACTATCGTAGACAATGAATATATACTAATTTATTACGAGAAACAACTGATTCTTAAAATACTGAAGGGAAGAGCCATAGATATCAATTTTACTGAATTTATTATGTAGTCGACTAAGCCTAGGGATTGCAGAGTTACGACCTGAAACAGTCCTGCGAAACGGTGGATAAAGGAGATCAATGGGATTTCTAGGATAATAGTGCGGAATATGGAATTTTAATTTATTTAGTAGTTGAGGAGAATCAATCTTGCTGTGTAGAATTTTATATAGAAATATTAAATCAATAACATCTCTTCGTTTTTCTAGGGATACCATATTAAAGGTGCTTAAACGTTTTGTGTAACTAGGGATTTTGCGTTTCACAGTTGAGTATGCTAAATGATTTAAAAAACGTTTCTGGATGCGTTCAATCCTCAGGCTATGGGTTGAGTAGTGTGGTCGCCAAGCAACAACACAATACTCGAGCAAACTACGGACGAGGCAATTATATAGATAAATTTTCGTTTCTGGCCTACGAAAAGATTTTGCGTTCCGAATGATAAATCCTAGTGACTTTGATGCCTTTTTTATGACGTTATCTACGTGTGGGATAAAAGTAAGTTTTGCATCCAAAAACACCCCTAGATCTTTTACAACATCAGCTTTGCAAAGACTCAAACCATTCATCTTATAGTTAAATTTGATAGGGTTCGATTTCCGTGTAAATGTGATTTGGGAGCATTTTTTTACATTGAGTTCCATGTCATTGTTAATGCACCATTCCATAATTCTGTCTATGTCCTCCTGGAGCAATAATGTGTCTGATTCCGATTTAATTATTCGGGCTATCTTCAAATCGTCGGCAACAAATACGGTTTAGAGTTCACAAAGCAATCAGGGAGGTCGTTTATAAAAGCGTTAAATAGAATAGGTCCCAAATGCGTTCCTTGCGGGACACCAGAGGTTGCTCTAAAGGTGTTAGATTTGTATCCATTGACAACCACATAAAATGATCTTTCTGATAAATAGGAGCTTAGCCATTTAAGAAAAGTTCCCGCAAACCCGTACACAGCTAGCTTTTGAATGAGCACTTCGTGGGATACTTTGTCGAAGGCTTTGCTGAAATCAGTGTAGATAACATCTACCTGGTTATTACAATCTACAGCGTCCACTACGTCTTCGAGAAAAGAGACCAAATTGCTACACGTTGATCTACCAGCCGTGAATCCGTGCTGAGCGTCAGAAATATATTTCTTAAGGAAGCTTTGAATGTAAGGACAGATGACTGCCTCAAAAACCTTTGCCAAGGTTGGAAGTATTGAGATTGGCCTGTAGTTGCTAACTACGCTTTCGGATTCAGCTTTGTGTATTGGGACTACTTTAGCAATTTTCCAACGATCAGGAAATACCCCAACCTCAAGAGACTTATTAAAAATCATTTGTATGGGTGTTGTTAGCTCATCCGCACAAGATTTTACGAAAATTGCAGGAAGCTCATCACTGCCTGATCCCTTTGTAATGTCCAAGCTTTTAAAACATTTTTTTACCTCACTTTTGGTAAGACATACTCTAGAGAGACAATCACAATTGTTTGCTAAGTTGCTAAGAAAGGAAGAAGTTTTAGCAATGTCGCGTGTAGTCGTATGTTGGCAATACACTGAAGAGAAATAGGACCCAAACATGTTACACATCTCGTTGCCATCATTAGTGTAGTTAGAGCCATTTGACATCGAAGCGGGATAGGCCTGCCTCCCATTTCGTTTAGCTTTTATGTACGACCAGAAAAATTTGGGGCTCTTTAATATTTTTTGTTCAATATCACTAATATATGAATTGTAGCTTTCCTTAGCCAGTTTACTGCTATGCTTACAACACCAGCGAAACGATATTTTATCCATCGGATTTTTGTACTTATTATATCGTTTTCTGTATTTCTCCTTTTCACGCAATAATTTCTTTAGTTTTTTATTATACCAAGGGGGTTTTGTGTTATTATTTGTAACGGTACTTATGGGGACAAATTTTTTAATTAACTGATTAATAACTTCATAGAAAATATCCAGCATATCATTTGGATCGTTAGTGTCTAAAAATAATTCCTGCCAATCGACTTTGCTCAACTCTGCATTAATTTCCGAGTATTTGGCTTTTTTATAATTTAGTCTGCTAGTTAAGTTGGGTTTTAATTTATCAGAAGTAACAGATTGTAGGACAATTTCAAGTGGAGGATGATAGGGATCAATCTTAGTCAGACTACTGGCGGCTTCGATCACATCACAATCAGGCCTATCAACAAAAACCAAGTCTAGAACCTTATTTTTAACATTTAAAACGTTATTACATTGGGTGAGGTTATTAATGTTTGCAAAATCAACTAGTTCTTGTCCCAATTTCGGTAAAGAGCAAGGGCGGTAAGAATAAGTGGGAGAACTTTTTCTATTGTGCACTAAATTCCAGTCGATGTTACTCATATTGAAGTCGCCTATTAGAACAGTTCGGAAATCGATTTTTTCAATTACGTGATTAAAGCTCTCAAAAAAATGTTCCAGTATTGGGCTTTGTACGGGTGGGGGCAAATATATTGCGCATATAGCTATTTTAAAATTAGATGATACCTGTACCGTCACCCACAAGTCCTCACACTTACTCTCCCAGTTCTGTTGTCTATCAGCAGTGAACCTTCTATCAATGGCAATTAAAACCCCACCTCCGTCCTTGTTGTTATGGAAACCAGTTGTTTCCCTGTCTCTCCTGAAAACTTTATATCTTTGATCAAAAAGTTCACTACTGAGAATACAACTATTGAGCCAAGTTTCTGTCAATACTAATGCATCATAGTTAGCACATACTAAATTACAGTAAAATTCTTGAGATTTTGAACGCAACCCACGGGTATTCTGATAGTAAATATTGAATGCTGCGAATTGTGTTTGTAAAATGTCAATAACATGCGTAAGGTAACATAAAACCTAGACCATTAAGTCTAGAGAATCCGTATCTCTAATTATTTTAGTATCGGAGTCGTCCGTTTTTCTCACAAAAATGCGCCCTCCTCTGATCCAAACATATTTGTATCCCTTTTCTTTAGCCTTTATACGCGTAGCCGCGTGAAGTGCTTTATTGTTTACGCTTAAATGCTCGCTCACAAAGATAGGTGATTTCGCACCTTTGATTCCTGCATGAGTCGTGTTTAGTTTTTCACCATTTTTTAGTTTTTACTTGTTTCGGGTTTGGGTGTTTCTGACAAAGGATAAAGACAAACGTTCTGTTGTCCTTAATACATTTTCAACTTTATGCCTAAGAGTATAAAGTTGAAAAATTCGGTAAATCTCTGTCTTCTTGTCTAGGTCCTCTATTATGGTGTTAACTGAAACTAATTAGCCATCACGGAAGCCCTACAATAGCCTACAAGGAAACGTGCATCATTAACACGAGATCGCGTGCCTTACAGACAAAGTCGAGTGACCCTTGATTGCCTCATAGCATCTTCAGATAACAATAGTGAAGTGCTGTAGCGGCTAAGGATGTACGATTCTTGTATTAGTATCGATACAAATGCAAGTATCGTATCGTATTTATTAGTGGATTTAGAAAATAAATGTATATTTAAGTATTAAAATCTATACCAATATTTATAAAGGTGAAGAGTTTGAACGCGCTAATCTCAGGAAGTACTGGTCCAAATTGAAAAAACATTTTTGCTTTGGATAATCCATTTATCGAGAAAGGCTATACTTAGGCTAAAACCACAGACAAGAGCTACTTATTATTATACAGCAACATGCTATTCTTGAATGAATTTTAAATAACTTGAATATAATACGAACTAATCATAATCAAGTGCTAAATGTATTCAACGATGTTAGGGTCTGCTTCCAGCCTATGTACATATCATAGCCGAAAGCAACGGCTTTACGTGCTTTCGAGCCGCATAGAAAACTCAATATTACAGTCATATCCCCAGACGAATTCAGGCAGGCGTGAATTCACCTTGAAAATCGACCTATCCGGTTGTTTTTATTTAAGCACGAGCTTCTTTACAAGGAACTCAAATAAAAAACAAAAATGTCAACCTGTCACTTTGTCAGTGTACACAAAAGACTCGACGAATTGCCAAGTTATATGTAGATTTTCTATGACCCCGGTCAAGATAAAAGCCAGAGGCTAAACTGGAATCATTTTGAATCTACGAGTATCTTTAAAATTGTGTGCTCATCCAATATATAAGTTTTGATACATCGATTCATTCCTATATCAGTTACTTTGTTTCGATCGATAAAATAATGGAGTATCGAATACTATTGTATCGATACTAAAAGGTATCGGATCTAATCACGCATCACTAGTACTCAGATAATGGGTAATAAATAACGAGTAGTTGTCAATTGTTTTATGGTGTAATGTTGTTTTGTTGTGTCTAGATGTTGAATTGCGGATTTAATACTATATTCAAGGATCATCATTGTTTGTGGGGGAGGGGGGAATTATCTTCATTGTGTGAAAGAGTATCCAACCATCCCCATAAAGTTTCGAATTTATATTTTTTTTTTGAGTAAATATAAATTTTGCTGCGAGTAGGACTTGAACCCACTTTTTCTCAATAAGTTCTTCAGGCGCCTTAACAATGAGGCTATCGCAACTCGACATGTCGAGTCTGAATTTTTCTTTCCTCAAAAAAAAAATGCTTTACGATACGCGACGCAGGGGTTATTGCGCATAAACATTTTAAAGTTTCACATTTACTTGTAAATGTTTGCTTGAAATTACAATCAATTTTCAACAACAATTTGTTGATAATACAATATGTCTTCCCCATCGAACTCCATTAGGAACCTCAGGTCGAACCATAATTAGGTCACTTATGCTAACGATATCAAATTAATATACCTTCCATACACAATTATTATTATATGAATAGTTCTTCCTGTTTCATTTCCTTTGTAATAAGATAATTACTTTTCTTGATTTTTACCTAAATGTGAAAGAAAATAGATTTACTTTCTATTAATTGGATTCTGGGAATATATTTGTGGTGCTTAATATTTATGACAAATTCCTGTTTGACATTATCTTTCTGCCCGTAGTCCATTCTACTGTGGATTAGTGCAACACGTTTTTAAACTTTATTTTTATTACGTCTCATAGTCCATAAAATGAATAAGAAAAGTTTTATCACTTTTCTAATACCTAAACCTTAGGTCCCATAAAGTTATTGATCCTATTTCTACTACATCATTATCATCATATTTCTCCTCTTCTTATAGCATCAAACGTGATCAAACTGCTCAATAAAACGAAAGCTCTGTCTACCGAAATGCTCAAATGAACAAAAGAAAATGCAGCCTGACAACATGTCACACAAAAACTGTCTTTAATGTATTTTTCACCTGATTTAAGTGACGTGGTTTCCTTAACCCCGCCCTCCGCACTTTTTTCTGTCTACCCTCGTCCTGTTTTTGTTATCCTCGTCTAAGTTAATGATTTATACGTTAGCAATTTTATTTGAGCATTATATTAGTGTTTTAACACGGTATTCTAAGCTTTTAGGTATTTTTTGTGTAATTTTTATTTACTGTTGTCTGTGACGTAGATGTTTTACACAAAAGGGGAAAATATTTTTTCTTTCAGAAGTCGGTGAATTTGTTTTTATTTTATTGACTTTCTGATTTTTGAAAGAAAAGTTGTTTTCTTTTCACAAACTTGTGTAAATATAAATATGTCGACTTGACAGTTTTTTTAGACAAGACGTGTTCAACCGATATTTAACTTTATTGTAATAAGACGGTTAATGTACAATATTATCAAATCTGAAGGAATGATGAAGAACGGCAGGGCGTCATAAAATATTTTATTATGAATAATTGTTAAAACAAGGTCTATTCTCATTTCAAACTATATTATTGCAAATAAAAGATCTTCTCATCAATCAGATCAATTTTTAATTTAATGTTTGTAAACTTATCACCAACTCATAAATATTTACTTCCAACGTGAAAACTATTAAGAAAGAAGTACTTATTTATTTCCAGGGCAGCTCATCATTTTTCCATTATGTAAAATATTAACGTCTACATGAAAAAAAAAAAGAAATGACCTTTAGCAAATTGCTCGCCGTAGTAGGTAACAAAATTGGTTAAGCTAGTAAATCTGTTTCCAAAGGGTTTTTTCTATCCCGTTAGGGATCTCTAAGACGGGTTCTAATTGACGTGTCTTTGGGTCGGGTCCAGTTAGGCTTATCTGGGGTATAACAATACAGGTAGGGGGCTTATCTAGCAGATGTTTGGAAAAGGAAGGATAGTTATCCTTTGACGTGAAAAATTAACCCATTTCATGCTACTTGACTACAAGTTCAGTTGGTTTTCTTTTGATGTGACTGTACGTGGGTTTAGCTGCGTTATTATATTTAACTAGATTATATTATTGAGGTATTTATATTATATTCGTTGACTAAGTTCCCGTTATGTTGGACTAAATGGGATAAGTCTAGAAAGTACTAGGTACATAATTGGATATTTTCCATTATGTATTAAAGTGGTCTAAAAAGATCACTTTAGCAGTACTTCTCATTATAATTATGAATTGTGTAGTTGTAATAAAATCAATGGAGCAGTGGTGGCTCAGTGGCATCGGCACCGACTTACGAGTTGTAGGTCGTGGGTTCGAATCCAGCCAGGCGCATTAATGTTGTTTGTGTAATTTATTTCATCACCACTGCTCTCAAAACGGTGAAGAAAAACATCGTGAGGAAACCGGCATGTCTTAGAACCAAAAATTCGATTCATGTGACATCCACCAACCCGCACTGGGCCCGCGTGGTGGATTTTGGCCCACTCCCTCTCTCAGAGAAGAGGCCTATGTCCCAGCAGTGCGAACATTTATAAGCTGATGATGATGATAAATAAAATCTACTAATGAGTATTTTCACCGGAACAAGTACTTTTGACCGATACCTACTTGGTACTCAGTTTCAAAGTATCGATATGAAGAGTACTCGGTATCGAAAGAAAACTATCGAGTCATTACTTGTATGAATAGAGATTCAATTAGAGATGCAACATTCGATGAGGCTGTGTTTTTTGAATGAATAGAAATGAATGTAGTTTATTTAGTCTTTGAAATTAGTAATTTAGTCATAACTAATTGTGGTCTCAGTTCCATAGGTATTAGGTATAGAGGTAACAAGTGAGTCAAGATACTATAAGGTATATTGTCATGTACAAGGAATTGACGACCTCAGTCTTGTTGTGGTCACGTAATACAATATTATGTCAAGAGGGCAATAGCATACTTACTTCAGCATCAATTAATTATTGAGATGAAATAGTAATAATACTCGTATCTTCGAACCATTCGAAAGACTCTGTTTTCTTGGTGAAATTATCAAATGATTCTTCCCGCCCTGAGTAGATACAAGATATTTATTTTCTAAAACATGAGTGCAGAATTATACAGGTCTTAAAAATAATGAGAGGTAGCTACATGTTTTGCCAATCATGGCGTACAAAATTGGTCGCACTAAGACAACTATTACAAAAAGATAATTATGAAATCGTTAATAACAAATTAAAACAATGAATTACAAAGAAAAAAAAATAGGATTAAATTAAAATGTCAACAATTAAAAACCCGTACTGACTAAAATCCACTTTCATACTGATTGAAAAGTAACAGACAGACCGACCAACAGACATTAAAATACGCATTTATATCAATAATAACGAATAATTTACCAGGGCCCCATAACTCTGTAGCAGTATTCACCACAGATCACTTACAAAGGTAAAACTTACTTGCGAATGTTACATCACACGCGAGCTACCAGGCGCGCAGAATTCGGAAGTACTCGTTAGTATTCGGAGCCAGTATTATTTAACACTTGAGTTACACGTGCGAACATCGTGTGGGGAATATGATACTGTTGTGTAAGGTTGTGATAGGTTAGCAACCTGGGAGGTTGTAGGTACTTACCTACTTTATACAGAACGATTGGATTAGTTTCGGGGACGAGTCTTATAGGTCATTCATATTTTTTTCAACACATTTGCTCGAAAAATGCGTTTACGAAGCCTGTATACATTGTTCGAAAGTTAAAACTTACGCACCATACAACGGAACGTGCGGTAAAATAGGTACTCTCACCTAAGTACCTATTTTACGGCACGCCCCGTTGTATAGCACCGTGCGTTTTCTTTACGGTTTTTTTTTTTTATTTCCATAAAAAAAAAAATAAGAACTCCACCAAAGAGTTTCACATTATGAGAATAAACAACCTGACTGATCGAACCTCCTTGGAAGCGCTTTTGCTCAATACGTTGTCTCATTTTAATACTAAAGAGTAAATGAGACGAAAGATGTAGTTCTATTTTTCACCATGTGCATGTGGCGCCATTTGCAAATTCGCGCCATTTTCATATTAGAAACTTCTAAATAAAGTTTGTTTAATTACATGTATTGTACTGTTTTCTCGCAAATGTGTTGAAAAACATTGTATGACACACGTGCGGAAATTGGTATTTACAAACTCGTGACTATGGTAAGCCCTCGACTTCATCTCGGGCTTACATTTGTCTACTCGTTTGTAAAAACCAACTTACCGCACTAGTATTATAAATAACTATTTCTTGAGCCTTTCTTTATGACTACTAGTAAGTCTAGTGTGGTCGTAATTCAAGAATGGGGATACAATGTGTCCGATTTGCTTAGCTTGCTTATTATTCTGTCAATAAAATTATTCAACATATTGGGTCGGAACCCAACCCTTACTGAATTGTAGCCAAAACAAAAACAAGATGTCTCAGTTGGTTAGAGTATCCGAGTCTGAAAGTCACCAGTCAAATTCTGCTCGCAGTCGAATATTTCTTTACACAGAAAATCTTTACGTCTTGAAGACGTCCAAACTAAACATAAATGTGGGCATTGTGCGACAATGTCCGTGTCACTTTCCCTATTACTGCTTTGTCGAAATTTCGTAACGAGCACACAATTGCTTTATTGCCTCGTACGCATGCCACACACGAGCAATCAAGCCAACACCTTTGAGATACATAACATTCTAGAAAATAAAATCTGTTCTTCTTTTTCGTCATGTCGATGATTCCTTGTATTGCAATTAAAATTGCTGCTACATTTACGGTGATGGTAGCTGCCTCGGAAAGGTCCCTTTTTACCGACTTCAAAAAAAAGGAGGTTATTAATTCGACCCGTATGTATGTAATATTATCAGAACTGCCCAGTTTTCATATAATATGTTAGTCTATATCAGCGTCTGAACAAATGTGCCAAATTTCATAAGTGTATGTATGTATGTACGTATGTTTTTATGTTTGTGCACGCATATCTCCGGAACTATAAGTTCGATTTAAATAATTCTTTTTTTGTTGTACTAGGTATTGTTCAACTTAGGGTACACTGCAAGTTTCATCAAAATCGGTTCAGTAGTTTTAGAGATATGGATTTTTTTATGTTGTGACGGATTACAAGATTAGTGCATAATGTAAGAAAATTTTGTATTTTACAAGAATTTGGGTTGAAAATGTAATAAATAAACTAAAAAGGGTAAAATAAAAACTTTTTAAAAAAAAGTACCGACTTCAAAACAAATACAAAAAAGTTTAAAATAACTTTTCTTTCGGAAGTCGGTGGCTTTGTTTTGTTGTGTCAATGACTATTGCCACCGACTTCCGAAAGAAAAGTTATTTTAAACTTTTTTGTATTTGTTTTAAAGTCGGTACTTTTAAAAAAAAAGTTTTTTTACATCGTAAAATTACCAAATATTTCCTCCCGCCCTGGGTTCCTTCGGTTGCCCTTTGCGTTCCAGGGCCACGGACATACACATTTTAAGATGGTCCCACTGTCCCGTCACACCGGCAGATATTTGGCCCTATTGTCAGATCTTTGTAGGACGTGTGGATCCTGACGCGCCGTTGATCCGGGCCAATTTGTCTTGGTTTGGCCTCCCACCCAAGTTGGATGTGATCAATCCTTCCCGAACTATTAGACTTATACTCACTTAAATCTATGATGATCCTTCGATAGCCTTTTACGTTCCAGGGTCACGGTTACCTGATAAGACAGTCCCGCGACTCGACTTTGTCTTACCTAAGAATCGGATCCAAGACCTTATGCTCCGAAGTCGTTCTTATCACCACAGGACCAAGAGACAGTTTTGTGATTAAATTACTCATTGGATATTTTCGGCCTATTTCTGTCTGTTATTATTGTTTTTGCCGATGTGTTAAGCCTCCTGCAGACACACGCGTTTAATCGCGCGGGGCGACATGTCGCGGTCCATTCGCAGTATTTTTAGAGTGGAAATTAGCTTGGCTCGTTGTCGCAGCGCGATTAATCGCGTGTGTCTGCAGGAGGCTTTATGATATTAATGATGAATTAATTATTTACTAATGAGTGTATTCAAAGCCTGATTGGTTTATTAGTACCGCACTATTTAATATAATTAATCTTCGTGTGCCTACAAATACAATAACATTGTTTTCATCACAGTCATAGAATCAGGTGGATTGTGTGTCGAATGATTTGAAAGAAAATGGAGTAAATTATGCCGTGACGTCTGACAGGGGAGAATGGAAGAAGAAAACGTGTGTGAAAATTACGATGAAAGAGAAGTATGCAATTTGGCAGCTTTTTTTAAGCTATTGCATAGCTTTTATCGCAGGCTCTGAGAGCGGCGCGGCGCGGCTACCGAATCAAGAAAAATTCCCAAAAACCTAAGGAAATTACCTAACACCACGCATCGTCAAACGTCGTTTAAGTTCGGGAGACTTCGGCAATCATAAACATAAAGACAATTTACTTTTTCTTACTATTACTATACTATTCTAAACGGCAGGACCAGGAGAGGGAGAGGGAGAGGGTGAGGAGAACGTTTCTTGACGTTTCACTTGATTGACGTGGCTGACCATAGCCTAATTATTTATTTAAAATTTCATAAAAAAAAACAATATAATTGCATAAGTTGATAAAAAATGCTATGCAATAGCTTAACCGCGGCAGTCCCCGAGTGCAACACGTATTTTTTTTCGTGGAGAAATCATCAAATGAGTTTTCCCACCCATAGCGGGACGGGAGAGACTGTCAGACTCGTACTGACTCAAATCCTGAATGAAATGTGTTAAGTAGCTGTGTTTTCCCATTTCTATCTTCATCTACCTGATGAGACAGTCCCGAAACCCTAAACATTGGTAATGAAAAAATGTTATTAGTCCACACTGAGCGCGCAGCCTCGCGAGGCATTTGCTGAGCAAAGCAGCTAGGTTGGTGTGGACGTGTCTCAGCCCAGGCAAGCGAGCGCACTGCCGCGGCCGAGTGACCGAGCGCCCGAGCCATCCAGTGTCGGCTTTTGTTTTGCTCGCGTATATTGTTTCGTGCTCGGACGAAAAACAATAGACGATTTCTCACAGAGCGCGCAGCCTCGCTTGTCAGTTTCCTCGCGCGAAAAATGCCTCGCGCCGCTGCGCGCTCTGTGTGGACGCACCTAATTAATTACGGTCGAATTTTAACCAGTAAGCGCTCACTACTTTATTTGCTAGCTTTTCCCTGCGGTTACGCTCGCTGCCCAGCTCCCATTGGACGTAGCTAGATGATAGCCTATAACCTTCTTCGATAAATGGACTATCAATATAGAAAACAGTTTTTCAACCAAACAAACTTGTTAGTCTTTTAATATTAGTACTTATAGATTTAAATTATTTAACACCTGCAGTAAAAACTTTGTACCCCTTTCTAAATATAACAAACTAGCGGCCCGCCCCGTGCTTCGCTACGTGTTACAAAAAATGTGATAAATGAAGAACCACTCGACCGATTTTGTGCAAACTTCACATAAATAATCTACTAAATAGTCCGAACAAAGCCTAAACATTTGGTTTGGATAGGTGAGCCCGTTCTTGAGTTATAAAGTTACAACGAAAAGTGGCTTTGATTTTTATCACAGGGTGTCCAGTAATGAATGGATAACCTTTTAATGGGTCATAGTAGAACTAAAGGCGATTCAGAAAAAAAATACAAAAAAAATCAATACCGACTATTTCCTAAGATATGTCACTTTTAAAAATATTGATTATTTTTGGTACCCTACTTTACATTCTTGCACACCACGACCACAAATTTATGAATTCCATCATTTTTTTATTGATAAAATAATCTACATTAACTGAGCTAATAGATGAGCAGTAATAAGTAACACTGCTACTAAACAGATTTTTTAAAAATCAACTCGAATTAGTACTTTAGTGAAAAAATTGAGAAAATTTTTCATTGAGACAATATTTAAGCAACCTTAGCATGAAAAAAACGTATGGCAACACAGGTGACCAATAATTTTAAAATAATATGCACTTAATGCAGATTTCAAAAAGGTATTACATATCATTGTACCTAATGTAAATAATGAATTATTGCTAATTGAGTTTGAAAGGAGAGAAAATTGGTGCTGAGAAAAGTTTGAAATATTCAGGTAGTCCAGGTAAACCCCACACATTTTAAGAATTTCACCGAAGAAAAAAAAAGTCTCGTCTTCTAGACGCTTCGTATGACACCTATTTCAAATCTGTTGGATACCTTCACCCACCTTTTTGATGATTTTGTTTGAGGTTATACACCGTGTTCCGGACGATATACATAAACTTCGACCAGATGTTCAAACCACGGAAGTAAGCATTTTTCATTATGGACACATTAATAAATTCTTATTTTTTAATTTTGTTAATTTTCATACAAACTAAATACCTAGACGTAAATAACCCGATATGCATGCCTCTTTATCCGAATTGGCAACGTCATTCATAACATTTGGCGGGCTGAAACAAATGAAATGCAAATAGTATTTGATAGATTTCAAATTAAGATACTTTCTCACTGCATAGCTCAATTAAATTTCATTAAATGAAATTACAAATATCTTTGTAACGAAGCCTTTTTAAGTACTACTTCCTTTGTTGGGTTTGATATTTGTAAAAGCCATAGAAGTATTTGCTAAAGTTTATGGATAACGTGAAGAACACGGTGTATTATTAGGCGTCAAAACAATGCAACATGTAATTAAAAGATTAACCATAGCATGCGTTGCCTTTCTTATTTGGCGATTAGGCAGTGGATGCGATAATAATAAAACACAGTTCACACAGCACGACACAGTGTCCAGTAGAAATCAACGTAGACGTATAAATTCACTATAACAGCGCACTACAAAAAGAGTCCAATTGCTTGATGTATATCAACGTGGAGGTATCCTAAAACTCTACTCGACACGAATATAAGTTTACTAGCAGAGAAAAGCAAGAAATAGTAGTTCGCCGGTAATACAGAAATCAAAACCAAACAAACACGAAAATCATGAGTTTGACTGGTTTGACTTTGACAAATGACATTTCATAGAATAGTGTTGTGACACATCAGTCAATTACGACATCTTAACATAATCGATTGTATCTTTACATTTATTAAAAGACCTCAATATTTGTTATCATAAAATAAATCATATTAGAGTTTATAGAAAAGCAATAATAATGGCTTTTAAGGTGGTCTTTAGGGAAACTAGTAGATTTTTTAATTGTTTTACGATTTTTTTCTTTGTTTAATCGATCGATTCTGGTAACGTAGCCCTTCACTATACCGGAACAAAAATATAACAGTAATTACTAATAATATTGAAAATAAAAACCCCACAAATGTTTTAAGTGAATTTATGCTAAAACAAATAAAAAATAATAACATTATTTATAGATTTGCTTAAGTGACCATACGCTTCAAAAAGCGAAACCATGAACGCTCATTCTCCTTTGCTAACCTAACCTGGGTGAAGGTGGGTGAAGGTATACAACAGATTTGAAATCGGTGTCATTCGAAGCGTCTAGAAGATGAGACTTTTTTTTTCTTCGGTGAAATCCTTAAAATGTGTGGGGTTTACCTGGACTACCTGAATAAATTCAATCAAACTTTTCTCAGCAGCATTTTTCTCTCCTTTCAAACTCAATTAGCAATAATTCATTATTTAAATTAGGTAAAATGATAAATAATACCTTTTTGAAATCTGCATTAAGTGTTAAAGTAGGGTACCAAAAATTATCAATATTCTTAAAAGTGACATAATTATCTTAGGAAATACTCGGTATTAATTTTTTTATTGTATTTTTTTCTGAATTGCCTTTAGTTCTACTATGACCCATTCCAAGGTTATCCATTCATTACTGGACACCCTGTATATAGATAGAAGAGGAATAGTGCTGAGCGCTGATAAAAGCTTAAAATGGTTGAGTTTGTACCACTATACTAGTTTATACAAAATTAGAATAAATTTTATCTTTCATACCCAAGCCGACCCGTACCCGTTCCGCAACCGCACAAAACCCACGCACATAAACACCACCCATTTTATGCCAATTTCCCACTACCTTCAAATTAACGACACATCTTTATTCAAAATTACCAGTTTTGCACAACGACCTACAATAAAATTGTGATGACAAATGTCGCTCGTCGACATCAAAGAACACTTTATAATAATTTAATAATAATTTATTTATTAGACCATAATACACGTTTTATCATGATAACACAATAACATTTTCACAAATTTGGCAGAGTAAATAAATCCAAAACAAGTAATTGTGTTTATATGCATCTGCTGCCAAACTAGGCCTGTAGCCTGTACTTCAGCAAGCAGCGCTTCAAGCCCTCAGATCATACATGCCTATGTTGAAAAGGGTGGTTACACCACGCTTAAAATTAAATTTAAGAAGTACGGTACAAAAAGAAAATACTTGAATTTGTGTCCTCTAGGTGAATAAAGTGAGAGAGTGAGTGTATGTGTGTAAGAGGATGTGTAAATTGTGAATTGTCAAAAAAGGTTTTTGAAAAATTAGCTACCTTCATAAAATTTTAATATTTAAAAAATCTAAAATATTCATGGAGTTCTTTTCCATTATCGTAAGATGTTAAGGATATTTTCAGTTTCATCATAATTCTGGTTCCAAAGCCATTGAGAAACAGATTTTTTAACTGTGTTTTTATTCATTCGGTATATTTCAACCGATTTATTAATCCTATCATAAATATACGGGCCCAGGAAAGGGAAGAATCTATTAAAAAATACTGTTCTTGCCTGTTTACGCCGTATACACACTGGCAAACCTCTCCGCCTAGCTCCGATGGAAGGATTGTACTCCAGAACTGTATGCTGTTTAAGTACGACATCTAACAGGAACAGTTGACGAACCGTCAGACACTCACAGTACTCATAAAGGAGTGCAGTAGGATAACGAAAGGGTTTGTATGTGCAGACCTTCAGTATTGCTCTTTGTGCGACCTCAAGCTGTTTTAGTATCGTCTTCGGTGCACCACCCCAGGCTGTTATACAGTATGTTATCAGTGACTGGCAAAGCGCAAAATATATTTGTTTTAAGATAACTGGAGATACTACGTGTCTGAGGTATTTAAAGAGGTAGGTAAGTTTTCGAACTCTTTTACTCACCAAAAGAATGTGTGCCCTGAAACTCATGTTTTCATCAATAACAACTCCCAAATATTTGATTGATGTTACTCTTTCTAATGGAATACATGCGCATTGTAAAAAATCTGATGTATCAGGTGAGCAATTATGTGCAATCAGATTTAGATGACCTGGAGAAGAAGCTCGGATAGAAAAACATAAATACTTAGTTTTTTCAACGTTTAAGGTAAGTACATTCTCATGAAGCCATCTATTAACTACGTCAAATCCATTTTGGGCCTGCTGGTAAGTCTCATTCCAAGTTTTCGCGGTAAAAATGAGTGCAGTATCATCTGCATATGAGAGTATTTTCCCATTTAATGAGTTTAATGATAGGAGGTCATTAATATACACGAGAAAAAGTGTAGGCCCGAGAATGCTACCCTGTGGGACACCGTATGTTATTGGAAGGTCAGTGCTAGTGTATGGGCCTACTTTAACACACTGGGTTCTGTCTATTAAGTAATCAGATAAAATTTCGAGTTGTGTTCCTCTTACACCAACTCTTTCCAATTTCCGGATAAGTATGGGGACAGAGACCGTGTCGAAGGCTTTGGCTAAATCTAAGAAGATAGCTATACATTTACTACCCTTATCTAGATTACTTATTATATGATCTGTTAAGTTACTAACTGCATGGTTTGTAGATTTGCCACGTCGAAAGCCAAATTGATGGTCAGATAGAATATTTTTGTTTTCAAGAAAGTTAATCAAGCGTTTGTTAATAATTTTTTCTAGAAGTTTTGAAAGTGCGGGTAGTATTGAAATAGGCCTATAATTTTCGACTTGATCCCTGTCTCCACACTTGTAAACTGGCCGAATCTGTGCCTTTTTAAAGTCTTTAGGAAAGCGTCCATTTCTCAAGCACATATTAAAGATATGGGTCAGATGTGGCACAAGTGTGTTTTTATGCTTCTTTAAAAGCTGGTTTGACAGATCATCCCATCCCACAGAACATTCATTTTTGAGCGTTGTTATGACGTTCATAACTTCGTCTTCATCAGTTTCATCAAAAACAATGGAGTTTACGTTATTTTCAATTACGGATGCGGGAATTATATCAATATTTGTCTGTGTCAATGTAATTTTTTCAGCCAATGATTTTCCTACATTAGAAAAATATTTATTAATTTTATTCACAGAATGCTGAGGGGTATCTGCCAGTGTAAGTAACTCTTTTGGGTAGTTGATATCTTTTGTTGTGTTAGTGATAGTTTTTATAGTACTCCAAAGTTTTTTGTTGTCCTTACCAGCTCGTTGAACCAGTTCCCTTTCATAACTGCGCCTGATTTTTTTTAGAATTGAATTGCAAAAATTTCTGTAGCGTATATAAGTTATCCTTAGTGTTTGATTGTCTGGGGCCATTTTAGATTTTTTATGTAATTTATCCCTGTTGCGCATACAACGCAACAGGCCTTGAGTTATCCATGGTTTCAATATCTTTTTGCGACTTGGCAGTATAATAGTTTCTGAATTTCTTAACAAAGCTGACCTCATTTCACTAATGACATAGCTGACCGCGACGTCACAGTTATTAGTTTCATAAATAGGGGTATAGTCAATTTTACTAATATCCTGGCTTAATCCCTCTTGATTTATTTTAGTACGTGACGTAATAGCGTACTTCCGTAACTGTTGCTTTTGTAAACAACAAATCACGGATTTATGGTCCGTTAGAGTAGATTGGGGGACAATAGTAATAGAGGGTGATTTTGATCTCAAAAGCACATGATCTAGACATGTCCCACTCGAGTCACGGGTGACAAAATCATGAGTGGGCAATAGACCATGATAGGCCGTCAGTGTCAGATACTGATTAGATGTCTCATTCAATGTATCGGGCGCTATGTTTATGTTTAAATCCCCTAACATAACAACATTTTTAAATGTAGTCAAACTGCCAAGTATTCCATCAAGCGCCCTTACAAATGGGTCAATATTGTTATAAGAGGGAGATCGATAAATAGCCAGCAATGCCGTATCATTTTTTTCTAATTTAATTAAAAGACTATTACAGTGTTGCATTGTCGGTTCCTCGACATTAAAGTGTAGTACGTCCTTTATAAACACAACGACACCATCATTTTGAAGGGGATTCAGTGTAGTCGCAAAAGAACAATAGCCATTCAATTTCGGAATTGAGGAAACACAAGACAGCCAACACTCCGTTAAAATAATAATATCAAAGTCAACACCGAGACTCGATAATAAAACCTGAAAACCAGAAAAATTACAATTCAAACTACGCACATTTTGTATAATCACTGATAAGGATGAGTGAGGTGGGATATGTTTATAGCATTCGTTTACCTCACACTCACATGAGTCCGAAACAACAAAACTATCTATGTTATTTTCTAAGTTCTCAAAGTCTGCCATTGGCACTAATTAAACATTTATTTTTTGAGTTGAAATATCCTAAACCAGTTTTGTCATTACGATTTAAACCATAGTAAATAAAATGAAGGTAACCAATCTGATATCTGTTAAGAAAAAGTAATTTATGTGAGGGTACATTCCCAGATATTAGTTGTATAATTTTATCTATGAAAACAACCTTATGTGTGTAAACAAATGTGTAAAGTGTGTTTATAATCAGATCTTGAATTAAATGCATGCAAAACATGAAAATACAAATATAACCAGAACTTATAGGTAAATAAAATATTTGCACGTACTTTAAGGTGTCTGACAATACCAACAAACGAACTAGTCAGACAGTTTTCCTCAGTTTCTCAATGTCACTTTCCGACGTGATTCTGAGATGCAGGTCTTTTTCTGTCTTTCTCAGGTAAATTACACCATGCGAGGTCCAACAGAAGGAGTAGTCATGTTGTTGTTGAAAAACTCTGGCAAGATAAAAAAGTTTTTGCGTCTTCGCTGTAAGCGTTTCCGAAATATAAACCGGTTTTTTAGGGCCTTGCAGGGAAAGAGAAGTCGTGTTCAGTTTCTCGCCGGGTTTTTTTGATTTGTTGTAGCTCTTCACGTTTTCTAGTAAGTTCTCTTTGAGTAAAACAGATGATAGTTCTGCGACAATTGGGTTTGACGCGTCTTTAGACTTTATTCTATAAATATCTTTCAAGGAGTTACCATCCATTTGTATATTCACTGTTTGCCCAATTCGCTCAAACAATTTACGCAAGTCCTGCTTTGTTTCTCCTGCTTTTTTCGGCAGATTCCGTATTTCAATGCCCGTAGATCGAGACTTACGTTCGAAAAATTCTATTTTTTCTTCTAAAATTTCGATTTTTCTCTTTTGGACTTTATTTTCAGATTCCAGTTTTGATATTTTTTCAATAAAGTCGTCATATTTCTTGGACATAAGCTAACTTTAGTCTAAATAACAGGCATTAGAGATTTTCTGGTTAAAGAGGCGGTTACTATTCATCGCTGGGGGAACTTAAAAGGTGGAATATGGGACGAGGGTTGAAAAAACCTGGAAAATATGATAATTTGCAGTTGGATTTGTTATTTAGCCAGGTGCTCTAAACATAAGTGACCTAAAAATCAGTGCTCTTTTACTTAATTGAATTTATTTCATGAGCACTGCTTTAAAGAAAAAAAAGTAAAGCAAAACATTCTAAGGAAACCTGAATGTCCTAGAGCCAAAAAATTACAAAACAGAACTGGGCCTGAGTGTAGATTAATAATAATAATAATATTCCACAACTATCACACAACGCCATCTAGTCCCAAGCTAAGCAGAGCTTGTGTTATGGATACTAGAGAACTGGTAAACATACTTATATATTTCTAAATACATAAATATTATAGACCAAAAACCACCCAGATACAGAACAAATGATCGTGCTCATCACACAAACATTTGTCCTGGGTGGGAATCGAACCCACGACCTCCGGCATAGCAGTCAGGGTCACTAACCACTAGACCAACAGGCCTGTCAATAGATTATAGCCCAGTCACTCTCACAGAGAGCAGGCTTGTGTCCCAGCAGTGGGAACTTTATACGTCGGTTAGGTTTTTTTTTAAATCTTTTTCGATCGATTTGATGTTAACGAAGGCATATTTCCAAAATAATTAGCTCGTGTTTTTCCGTAGAAATCACAAAACATCACCAGCTAACCAAATTAGTCCGTTCACCTCGCCTCTGATTAATCTTTCCACTATGCTCAGAGCAAGAGCAGAACCCACCAAACGCAGAAATAGTATTAAAAAACTCAAATCTCCAATGTGACAGCGCTGAAACTACTTCATGCCGATTTTCAACTTTATACTCCAAAGCATAATGTTGATAATGTATTACAAGGTCGTCGACGAGCACGTTGAAGTGTTATAGAGAATAGCATAGCGGGTAATAACAGCTAATTAATATGTATGATTGCAGCATGATTAGATCATAAAAGGCGTATTACTAGAAACGATTTGCATTGCATTGAAGCAAAAAATGCCATAATAGGCGCCGTTCTGGTTAAACGATCTACTGGTACTGAATAAGTAATAAATTATCTTGTATTGCGTTTTATAATACTATGATTTTAATTAGCTCATAGTTGCCAGAGAGTTGGAATAATTATGTCCTGTATATCAAATCAAAATCATTAAAACCCACGTTCAGAAACGGCCACATGGAACGACTACATAATTATTATACGACCACGATAAGGATAAAGTTGTGAAAGCGCCATTTTGTCATTTGTTAGAAAGCGTGTCCATGCTTCGAGAGTCCCGCAACCCCGGCAAGTGGGCCCAACTGACGGGCCCCCATAGGTGCAAAGACAATGGGGGCCCTTCAGTTTGCTGACAGCTCTTTGAGGCGCGCGTGGAACACTACATGTGTCGACCCGGGCGTGGTCCTTCATCGGACGGCGAGCTACCCATTACTCGCCGCCCGTAAAACCAAATTAGGTGTCCGACTGTCCAAAATGCACCGAATATATTATATTAATTCTAACCTCATATGGTTCATCTTTACCACTTCATAATCTTCAAAGAAGGTACTAGGATCGCATACCATTATAAGAGTAATCCATTAGTCGTCTATTTAACACTAAGAGGGCACTTAATATTCCCAGAGAGTAACACTGCCCTCTCTTGTTGCTGATGACGTTGTAATAACCGAATCTGTTTGACAATTAATTATAATGTGTTTTGGTTAAATGCTTCATTAAATGAGCTCATCGTTTAATGAGGTTCTGTTTTCAATTAAAATTAAATATGTGGTTGGAATTAATTGCTTATTACGTAACACGTACGTTGTAAATACTGAAGTGATATCTACTAACGTTTTTTTAATTACTGGTTGAACTAAGCGATTATTAGTTTTGTCATAACGCATGATAGGTGATTCTCACACAAAACCGTTTGTCCGCGCATAGCGCCAGTTTCTCTATAAAGTAATATAATGAATGAATGATTGTTCGAGTGATATGCTGGGTGCTTGGCATCAAAGAAATATCAACGGGTTTCATACTCGTATTAACCGATCATCATATCACACGAACACACAGATTTTCTGTTAAAATCAATCCTATGCAGGTAACTTCATCGTCATGAACAGCTGGAAGACGTCCACTGCTTAACATAGGCCTCCTCCTTAGACCACCACGCCGAACGACAATACGCCACTTGCATCCATCGATTGCCCGCGAATCTCATGATGTCGCTTGAAAAATAATGTGTGAATTAGAGTTTATTTTTTAGTCAGCGTATACATTTTTAAATGTGGAACAAAACACTAAGATTATTTCCTATACTGTGGGTACGTTTACAAACATTCAAACTCATATGCACAAACAAGGCATTGGCAACTGACCTGTGTTGCCTTCTATGTGGAATATAGGGTAACTGTGTTACCAACCAACACCGTTGATTGTCATTATGTCAACTTGTACCTAATACATCAATTATATTAGGTAATACATTATACAGCCTGTCAGTTGCTCACACGACACGTCTTCTGTGGGATATTGCAACTTAGATTAATTGTCAACTATAATAATTAGTCTATCAATTTAATTGACATATATTATTATTACCGCATTCAGTTTGGAGTGTGTGACGTTTGGAAGATGGATTGTCTTTACTAGTAATAATAGCAAACTTAAATTAACAATGCGTTAAACAGTGTTGTTGATCACTTTACTATAACTCTGTATAATAATTGTAGTGCAGACGCTAAATGAGTACAATATACAAAATGCGAGGCTCGAGGATTCTGTTCATAGTATTGAAGTGAAAAAAAAAATCTGGATATTGCCAGATTTGTTGCATTTTTTTTTTCTGAACTTTTTGATATAGAATGATTATTTTAAAGCTTGCGACCTTATGATTCAGTACCAGTCCAGAAAATTAATTGATTTGAATATATGAAAAAAAAAAAAAAACAAATAGAATTGACTGTTTTTTTTGGTCCATATTAATACCAGTGTGAAAAAATACTTTTATTTTTTAAATTTGACCAACTTCAATCGTCCCCATATTTATTTTTCACTACGTTACCTACTATTGAAAATCTACAAAAACAGCCGGTACCAATGGTGTAACCTTGGCAAAAGTTGCTTAACCTTGACAATCGACCCGTTACCATAATAGTCTCAAAACAAACCCTTTCAAATATATTTTGTAGACCTAAAAAATACTAAACACAAGGTAAAAAGGACTTTATTGTAATACATTAAGACATTGTACACCTCCGACACTGACACAATAGAGAGAGGACACTAATGTAGAAACGCTCCTAGTGTCAGTTAGTGCCATCAAACTGACGGGCGCTGGTCCGACTAGGTATTAAGTTACATGAAGCCTTTTAGTACAGGTATCCGGTATTCTAGTAGGATGACCTAAATACAGGTGTCTACAAGCAGGTAAGGGCCCCGCATACTCAGTGGCGGGCCTAGGGTTTCAAAATAAGGCAAGCCCAATAAAATTTAAACCGATTTCAAAAAAAGAAAGTTCAGTTTTCGACTGAGTATGTAGGTACCTACGTATGTATCATCGCAATTTTCTCATAAACTACTGGTTAGGTACAATAAATTCAAAGTGAATTCAAAGTTAGGGTAAGTACCTAGTTGCTTGTTTTGTAACAGGACTAACAGGTTACAGACAAAAAAAAAACAAAACAGAAAGTTACAAAACGAAAGTTAAAAAATAGCTAGATAGAATGTAATAAGGAATTTAAATAAATTATTTATATTCTAATTGGAATCGTCTATCTTTCTTAAGAAATGATTTAGGTAATTACATCAGAGTAAAATGTTGGTGATCGTTTTAATTCTACCAACAACTGTTTTTCAATAGCTAAAATCGTATCCCCGTCCCAGTTCTGTGGGTTGTCGCACAGATCAGAAAACAACTCAATAAGTTTACTTTTTTGTTCAAAAACCGTGTTTACGACTCGCGACATGTATGTCCAACGAATTTTTTGCTGCAATGAGTATCGTAAAAAGCAGCTCGTTTTGTACTATTACTAAAAAAAATACACAAAGCCTGAAGGGCTGAAATAAATAAACTAACCTCTTGAATTCTATTGCATGATTTATACACATATGAAATATTCTTTTATGCGATTTACTAGTCTGAGAAATACACAGATTAGGCGTCGGCGTCGGGAAGAAATAAACTGTTTTTTTTTTCTGAGCAAAGTTTAAAGATTTTACCTTATCTTCGCCAATCAAAACTTGAACGCATTTTAAATCCTCACAAGGTACAATTACCTCCATTGTTGCAGGTAAGTCACCAAAACAATTGTATCACTGAGAAAATCTAACAAAACACACAAAAAACTTTAACAACAAAGCTTTCCCCACTCAAGCAAATGAAACTGAAGTGAGCTACTTACGCAGAGTAACAGTGCAAGTTCACGCATACGCTTGCAACTTCATACGCATGCACGGCTTAAATCTTCCATACTGATCGATTTGTAGACGCACAAGGTTCTAACTCGTTATACGGCACAACGCTTTAGGCGCGAAAGGGACAGAGATAGTATTTGAAAGCCCGGTAAAAGCCGGTACGTGTAAGCGAGATAGCTATATATAGATGTTGTAAATACGAAACTGCGCGCGAACAATTGCGATGTAAAGTGTGTGGCGTGGATAGTTTGTGTTATTTTGATAACAATTAAGCGCGCGAACTTTTAAATAGTTCGGGTTTGATTATGATTCTCTGTCGAGCATTTTTAATAAGGCATGCCGGCCGGGCTTTTGGGCTTGTATGAAGGAACCGCCACTGCGCATACTTTGAAATTAGTAAAGTATGATGGGCAAAATTATGTTCAGGAGAAAAATGTAAAGGTAGTAAAAAAACAACATTTTATGACTAAAAAAGTACGAATTATCATCAACAGCCGGAAGACGTCCACTTCTGAACATAGGCCATACAATTCTATAACATAAAAAGTACGAATATTAACAGTTTCACTGTTCACATAAAAAGTACGAATATTAACAGTTTCACTGTTCACATAAAAAGTACGAATATTAACAGTTTCACTGTTCACATAAAAAGTACGAATATTAACAGTTTCACTGTTCACATAAAAAGTACGAATATTAACAGTTTCACTGTTCGCGCAACAGACACAATACCTAAACAATAGGCCTGAATCACATGTGATTCATGGGACAGGGAATGGGTTAATATAGAATTTAGGGATCTCAGCTGCTTACCTCAAAATATAATTCGTTTTTTTTCTGAAGCGTCTACTGCAACTTGTAAAGAACTCATTGGACGTTAAACTGTGGTTTCAAACTAGCCAATGGGTTTCATCCTGATGGTTTTCAGTTGCAGCTGAATACTAGAATTTTACATGTCTACCTGCCATGCTATTCTCTAGGTTTTCAGCTTTGTTACCTAGAACATTAAGTTGAAACAAGACAATGCGCTGCGCATACGTTTATCGAACGCTTACGCTGGACAAACGTTAGTTTGAAGGCGCTCATCATGATGCGCTTGTCCTACCCATGACACTGTTATCGCTCTCCAACCCGTAAAAGAGGACAAATAATAATATAATAATAATAAAATATTTATTTATTTTCTCATCACAAACTTAAAGCAATAATCATTCAAACACTAACAATGGTTATTTAACAAAAGTTGTGAGAGACCGGTGCCTGTTGTAGGTATAGCAATACCTGTATTACAGGTCACCAGGACCCCACTCGACAAGTATACATTATGCATGTGTTATGAAAGTTTACTTAGCCAGAGAGAAAAAAGTAACGAAATAAAAAAGTACCTAACGAATATACAAAAAAAAATAGAAATAATTGTTTTACAGGCATGTTTACAAGTGGGTGTGTATGTGTTCGTGTGAGTATGTACGTGTGTATGTGAGTGTGTGAGTAAGTGTGAGTTGTCGAGCATGTGAGTATATGTGCGTCAGCAAGAGTGTGCTTGTATGTATACGTGAAAGTGCGAGTGTCATTTCATTGGGTGTAGCAGCTTTTCAGTTGCATCGTAGTCCAGTTTCTTGAGCCATTTGGTGACCAACGTTTTACAACTAGATTTTAATTGAGGATAAATAATAAGGGAAGAATTCGCAATATTATATAAATAACTGCCCAGAAAACAATAAAACTTATGAGATAGTCGGGTGTTCAGTTTTTGTGTTTGACAAATCCTTCCTTTCTTTCTTCTGTCATTTCCCAGGTCAGGATCGTATAAATAAACAAATATCATCTGCCTAGCCTTTTCCCAATTATATTAAGGGCGGCTTCCAGTTGAATCAGATGCAGCTGAATAGCAGTATTTTACATGTTAAATGGGCGACTGCCTATCGGACCTCCACAACCCAGTAACTGGGTAGTACGATATCCTATGGTAAGACTGGTCGTCAGACTTTCGAGCTTCTGACTCTTATTAACGACTGTCAAAGAAAAGATCTACAAATGACAGCCGGGACCAAAGGCTTTACCTACGTGCTTTCCGAGGCACGGAGAAAACTCGCTATAACAATCAAACAAACGGGTCAATAGTGTAATTTGCTTTTCACAGCACGGAGAAATCTCAATGCGTAGGCAGTCACCCATCTACGAAGCAACCTCAGCAAAGGCTGTTTAACCATACAAACGACCCGTTTGGCTTTTGTATAACCTCGAACCCCTTTGTGGTTTAAAACCTTAGTCAATAAATTGTGTTCCGTGCGTGCCCGCTAGGGCAGAAACCTGACACAGTGTGGTTTTTAAACGCGTTTGGGGAATTGAGTGTGTTTGTTAGTAATTTGATAAAATGGAGAATGCTTGTTCGAAGAATTTCGGTAGCCTGGCTTTGTTTACGAGCTTAATGAACTTGGTCAACTCATTTTTGCTAGACCAAGGCCTCTCTCCGTCATTATCAGGTATTATTTATTTTGAGGAACTCGAGTGAATATCTGAGTTGCGAGTAGTATAAATAAAGAAGGGTGGGCGATTTGGAGGTGAGTGGTCATAATAAAGAGTCTTGGTCAAAATGGTAAAGTCCAAGAAGGCCATAGCATAGCAAGATACAGGACTTTTCCTGTATCTTCAATAGGGCTGATTTTAGTCTGCCAAATTACTGTTGCATTTGATATCTTTGCTGGCTTGCAAGTCTACTCAGCAAGCTTTCTGCTTGTAGTATGCCAGCAAATTTTTGTATTCCAAGCAAAGCATTTTATTAACCGTTGGGTTGTGCTCTCCCCAACATCGTTGAAATTAAAAACTAAAAAATATAACACTTCCGCTTACGTATGCTAAAATATTTACCACTTTACTTTTACGTTATCACCAGCCCTCTCATGATATTCCACTAATGCACTCCACAACGTTATCCTCACCCTTTAAAATTTAAATAAACCTCCCATAGTTACCTCATACCGAGACTATCCATCGTCTTCCCATATTTATAGTAAGTAACTGCATGCCCAACCCAAATGGGGTGTGTGAAATTATGTCCCTCACTCAAGGGAAAAATTAAGTGCGGTTTGCCAGAAGGCTCGAAAATTGCTTTTAGTTTTAATTCGGTAGCATGGGTGTGGCCCATGTTCTTTGAGGAAGTGGGCAGAAGTGTAAAAACATTATATTTAGTGTTTTGCCAACCATGCATTAGGCTTCCAGTCTAACTGGAATCAGCTGAATACCAGTATTTTAGGCGGAGCGAGTGCCCATCTGACATTCTTATACAATGCCCCTTGGCGCGACGAACGGCTTAATTTAATATTGGTGCGACATTGGCGAAATGCGAATCAGGCTCACCTGTTCATAAAAACATTTAGAAAATCCTCCTTTTATCTATGCTATAGACATCTCGAATTTAGAGTTTTATCCTTCTGAAACTACTTTGCTCTCTGACAGAAATGGCGTCTGATATTATTCAAACAATTGCCAGTGTAAATGGCTGCCATAAATGCACTACAATTTATAGCCAAGCAATGTAAGGAAAAATAGTAGAGATGTGTCGACTGGCCGACTATAATATATAGTTGGCTGCGAAAAAGGCCGAATAGTAGACTACGGTGGAGTGTTGTTCACTAAGTCTAAAGACCCAGTGCCGTGGCACCGCTGAAACTACGGTTTATCTTTAGTGGATCTTCAACTTCATGCTCCAAACATAAAGTTGAAAATCTATTACAAAGTAGTCGACGACCTCGCCGAATCTTTGTAGAGAACTGCACAGGTGATCATTTTTGTCGGTGTCTTCATGGAAAGCCGAGTCGCTGATATTGAGTAGGTAGATTATAAAACAAAAATTGATGCAGTTGAAACCCTTCATTGTTTTTAGGGTTCCGTAGCCAAATGGCAAAAACGGAACCCTTATAGATTCGTCATGTCTGTCTGTCTGTCTGTCTGTCTGTCCGTCCGTATGTCACAGCCACTTTTTGTCGAAAGTATAAGAGCTATCCTGTTGAAACTTGGTAAGTAGATGTATTATGTGAACCGCATTAGGATTTTCACACAAAAATAAAAACGAAACAAATTTTGGGGGTGCCCCCCATACTTAGAATTGAAACTCAAAAATTTTTTTCACCAAACCCATACGTGTGGGGTATCTATGGATAGGTCTTTAAAAATTATATTGAGGTTACTAATTTCATTTTTTTCTAAACTTAACAGTTTTCACGAGAGACACTTCCAAAGTGGTAAAATGTGTGTCCCACCCCCTGTAACTTCTAAAATAAGAGAATGATAAAACTAAAAAAATATATATAATGTAGACCTCAACAAAAACTACCAACGAAAATTGGTTTGGATGAGATACAGTTAGCAGTTTTTGAGATATAGTACATTTTCAAAAACCGCAAATATAACTTTGCCATTCATACAAACACTATGAAAAACAAAGTAATTTTTATTGTTTGTGTAAATTACTTACTAATCTCAATAAAATTATATCCCTAATCTATGCTTGTTGCTACGGAACCCTTCATGGGCGAGTCCAACTCGCACTTGACCGGTTTTTTATTAATAATCAAACTTATATTTCTCTTGAAATAAGTTAAATATTATTAACAATGGTAGAAGCTGACTCATAGATTGTTCTATATGTATACACCGATTCACAATGGTCCGTATCTGATATGAAAACCGCACATCGTTCGCATTTGAGCAGCTCTCTCGCCTCCGTCATGATCTTCGTGACCAAGCATTCCAAGTTGCTCTGCTCCTCAAAGATGCTCCTAGCCAATGCCAACAGGATTAATTATTATAATAAGCAAAAACTAATTTATCGCCGACTATTGGCCAACTGCAAGTATGACCAACTGGTCGGTGACTAGTCGGCACATCTCTAAAAACTATAGTATTGCTCGACAGTCATATCGACATAATTGAGCACTTCTGTTTGTAGCATTCCATGTTCGCGTGAGGATGTGCTGTTCAATTTGTGTTAGGATTATTGTCTTTACTATTTATGACTTAGACGCACGTTTTCTTGGCAATATGTTTATTTGTGGAGGCAGGATGTCCGACGGTATGTTTTCCTTTCTATTTGAATGATAGCCAGAATTCCGGTCGTAATTTATTATTTTGTTTTGCTTAATAATGTTATCGTTAACTCAACTGATTTACAACCGAATAATCTTCTAATAATATAATTCAAGAGCAGTGGTGGCCCAGTGGTATCGGCCTCGACTTACGAGTTGTTGGTCGTGGGTTCGAACCCAGTCAGGCGCATTACTTTGTGTAATTAATTCAACACCACCTGCTCTCAAAACGGTGAAGGAAAACATCGTGAGGAAACCGGCATGTCCTAGAACCAAAAATTCGAAGACATGTGACATCTACCAATCCGCACTGGGCCCGCGTGGTAGATTACGGCCCACTCCCTCTCACAGAGAGGAGGCCTGTGTCCCAGCAGTGGGAACATTTAAAGGCTGATGATGAATATAATTCAATAAAACATTCATTCATTTAATTTAAATTACTGACTAAAAGCGCCACATAAAGGTTATTATTCTTCGTATTTAGTTAACACTCCAAGCGAACAGAATAGCCAACAGAACTTTGTATCTACAAACAACTTAAAACAATACTGGCTATTTGTCTAGTCTAGTTGGATCCGACCCTCATTTGTGCTGTTTGTTTCAGGTAATCGAACATAGCCGAGAGATGACGGAAACGCTCGAAGTGAGAAACGAAACGAAAGTGTCCCAACATTAATCTGCCATGACATCCGAGGAACCTATCGATGTCGTCGCCAAAAAAGACGCCAAAAAGACAGATGAGTGCGCAAACTTCGCGATACCAGAAAACAAAAAGGACAAAAGTGTAGTTGAACAAAAACAAAACCGTGGCCACGAACTCATGAGACTAGTTTACGAATTACCAGACGAAATTAAGAACCCAGAAATAATAGAAAATAACAATATGTTGAAAGAAAACCCACCGATCACCATTGTGGAGATCACCGAACAGAATGGTTGTGCCGAGTTAAATGCTACTCAATGTGATAACGATTATTTTAACGTAGACGGCAGTCCCAAGGACTTAGGCAATAAGGTGGTATACGATGTGCTAGCTACTAATGAACTGATAATGCATTGTGCCGAAGAATTTAAAGAGGTTATAGACAGATCATCACCTGATGATTGTACGGATGAGGACTTGATAGAGTTGAAGAAGCTTTTGGAAGGGAAGCCTAAGGTGTTGGATAGGTATATACGGGAGTGTGCAACGACAGATGAGGTGACAAGGCTCCATAGTTTAACATCGTCTGGTCCATTGTCACCAAGGCCGCACCACGAGGCGAGAAGCACATCGGTGACATCAGACCTCTTCCAGCTATGGTTGTCGTCGTCACCAGTTAAGGTGAGTGATAATTTTTAATGTTTTAAGACGTATACGATATGCTAATAATCCTAATGCTTGAATACGTAATTAATAGGTTTTTAATAACAGCGTAAACGGAGACAGTTTTGGGCAGACATAAACTTTTATAAGGTTAGATGTTCGAGAAAAATGTTTTGAACTATTATTTTGTTGACAGAAAAAATCTTTTCAAGTTGGTAAATTGTTCTACTCTGTAATTACTTGGATTAATTTTTAATTTGCGGGTTTGCTTCCTTTTTTTTAAATAATTTGTCTTGAAATTAATTTGTTTTAAATATTAGGACGAAAAAAAAACATTAAATGCATGATTTTGCTCTACCGCCATTGCATCTTCCGTCATTATTGAAATCCGAGGATGCAATTCCAATGGTAACCTACTTTCTTGTTATTTTGATTTTATAAGTAAAATACGAGTACATTAGCAGTTTTTCTTCCAGTTCTGTCTAGTATAAAGTTTCTATCTAGATCCACAAACATTTAACGTTTCCAGAAAGAAATAACTTTAATTTTCCTTTGAGCTCCTTTGACATTTAGGTTGTTCAACGTTTTATTAATATTTCATTTTATTATATCGCTACATTAAGTATTCTTATTATCTTTGTATGAGACTTTATTAATCTGAAATTGTTCTCATAATTAAATTATTCCGTTTTTTTACTTCTCATTTCGTTACGTAATCATTACTTTTTAGTACAGAAATAACAGCCAGATTTTTAGCCTGTGCATAAAATTACAATACTATAAAATTCATCGTACAGGAAAATGCATACGATATTGTAAGAAGTATATTTTTTAATCAAAATCCCCACTAAACCATTGCTGGCAGTTCCGCGCATTAAACTGTTAGATAAAGAACAAAGAGTAATTGGGAAAAACAATAGCATGCTTCTACCATACTTGTCAAGTATAATATAATTATGATGTAACGTTACAATACTATACCTTGCTGTCATACCTCGGACATTTGTATGTAGACAGTATGAGTAGCGACATTTTGGTAAGTAGGTACTTCTATGTGGGAAATGATCTCAATAAACATCCATTTGAATTTGATTAATTATTATATCAGTTCGAATTGAGACTTTGTCGTGTGATGACCTCCGCTTAAGTTTGAAATTAGAACGTCGTTAATTCGAGAAAATAAAAAGTGAACGAAAAATGTGACGTATAAGCCAGTAATATAGTGTTAGGACCCCATTTTCTAAGTGAAAGCAAAAAATATAGGACAGTGGAGTGAAAAAGTGAAAGAGGAAGAGGCCAGGAATACAAAGATTAAAATGCTGGCTACCAAAATAAATAATGTTCATAGCTTTTGGAAGAGAAAGAAATAACAACTTTACGTGCCTTATTAAATAGGTGTTTTATGTGTTCTTAATCGTATTAAATAAAACTAGAATTTCGTCATATATAATGTCTCTAAACTTAATTTATCGACTACAAAAAAGTGCTTTGGCTTTTGTGCTAGAATGGCGAAGTGATAACAGTACCTCCATTTTTATTCGTCAGGTAAGTTAATTTCATACTTAGGACCCGGACATTAGTTTGACACTAACCGCCTTGCCACAAGAAGATAAACCTCTGTTGAACGCTTGTCTAAAAAAAGTGAAACTGCAAAACGACCCATATATCGAGGTAAAATGTCGCTTTGACGTTGACAGTTTTTTTAGACAAGTGTTTAATAGATGTTCATAAATGAAGAGAATTAAAGGGGTATGACGAAACATTTTTACAAACTAAGTAGATGAAGTTGGTGTTTTGTTACATCGCCGAAAAAACCTTGACCGATCCGAAAGGGGTATTATGGACATTTCGATAACATTACCCAAATGTGTCGTCACGATCACGAGTGATGCGCGCGATTCTGTATTGTATTTGATTACTGTTTTAAAAATATTACTAAAATAATAAGATTATAATAATACCTGGCCGGGTAAAGTACCCTCCTATTAAGATGCCTACCGAAAATCAGATCCCGGTACAAAGGTACGGGAATACCTTCTCCACTCATGTGTAAAGATATTTAAATTTATTTTATCGACGTCGAACACATCCCTCCATTACCATATAAACAACAGCCAGTATAACAAGATCCAAGATGGCGTTAACTGTCAAAGACGAAACGTCAAATGGTGTTCCAAATACTAACAATTACTTTCACAGCAATAGAATTAAAACCAAATAAATGAATGTTCCTATTATAAATTGCTAATTTCTTCGGAAAGTCCAAACTTATAATGTTACACTAAAAATTTTTGTACAAAGGAGCTTTTCAATAACCCATTTAGATTTTTTTTAGCTTAATCTAATATATAAAATTCTCGTGTCACAGTTTTCGTTGCCATACTCCTCCGAAACGGCTTGACCGATTTTGATGAAATTTTTTGTGCTTATCCGGTATCTATGAGAATCGGCCAACATCTATTTTTCATCCCCCTAAATTTTAGGGGTAGTCCACCCCTAAATTTTATTTTTTATTTTTTAGACAAAATTTTTAATTTCAATTTTTATGGCAAAACAACGTTTGCCGGGTCAGCTAGTATTAAATAAAATTGTAAATTATGATTTTCTCCTGTCGCAATAAGCTCAAAAGCCAATGAAGACCAGAGATCAGGACAATTGTTGAGTTTGCTCTACTTTCAAAAGATCTAGTGGCTGTTGTAAGCGCGATTACAGACCACTATAATAATTTACATACGATATAACATTAGTAAAATGTCCTGGACATAAATATTTTTGATGAACTACTGGTCTGGTTACAAACACAGTGGTACCCTGAGCACGAGTTTTCACTCTTTTACTTTACAGCGTCTTCTCAGTATTTACAGCGTTTCTTGTATGAAAAACTGGAACAGCGCCTCTGGTGTGCGAAGAAGGAACTAATTTTTCCTTGAAAATTGTCAAATTGAAATTGTCAAAGTTCCAGTTTACTTTACGTCTCAAATACTGAAAACTCGTGCTCAGGGTAATTCTAAAGAACGATGGCTAATTACATACTATGAAGTTAAGAAGCTGTCTATTTTCCCGTGGATCTTGTTACATTGGTTGAACCGAGTCAGGTGGCGAAGGGCATCAATATCAATCGCGTCGCCGTCGTGAAGCTTGCCACTCGATAAAGTTAATATGGTAAAAGCATTTCAAGTGTTGTGTCCACTTTGTACGGTCTGTCATGTGGCGACCGAGGTGGGTAGAGATTGATGTGGCAGTTTTAGTGGACTAGATGTACCCGCGGCTTCGCTCATGTGACTGTGTGAACTTTGGCATTGTAAAGGACTTTTATAAAAAAAATTGCTGTTCCCCGTAGTTCCACCCCCGCAGCTCGGCTCCTATTCGTCATAGTGTGATGCTATATAGGTTATAGCCTTCGTCAATAAATGGACTATCCAACATAATTACAATTTTTCAACCTTATACCAGGTCGCTTCCAACCGGTATATATGGAGATCTAAAGGGGAGGCCTATGTTCAGCAGTGGACGTCGTATGGCTGAGATGATGACGATGATGATGAACCTCAAACCAATACATAGTTCCTGAGAATAGCGCGTTCAACCAAACAAACTCTAAGCTTTATAATATTAGTGTAGATAATGGTATAGATACAATATACACACATCAAAAGTGTCTAGGGATCAAGCATTTTTATGCGGATTTCTTGAGATTGAGATGTGGCTTTGTAATAAATTTATGATTTTATAAATTTATATGGATCCTTTTTGGTGCATTTCATAATTTGAATCAGGAACTGTGAATCAAATTCGAGTAAAAGATGAAAATCAGCTGTCAAAATTTTCCCTATAAAAACATACAACGCATTGAAGACATTATTAGTGCTACTGTTTCCCTACTACTGATTAAAACCAACGTTATTATGGAGCGGCGACGTCATTTAAGCAGGGAAGAAATGCTCAGAGCCGTGGGAATGATAGAAGCTGGTTCCCGGCAACGTACTGTGGCTTTAGCTCTGAATACAAGTCAGAGTGTTATCAGTCGACTTAGGACACGTTACCGAAGCACTGGTACCGTGGCTGAGCGCCATGGAGGACGGTATCGCTGCACCACACGGAGACAAGACCGATACATTCAAATCTTAACTCGAAGAGCTCCAACAATAACCGCCATGATGTTAGCCGTGAGGCTTCATCACTCTTCAGGGAACTTAATTAGCGACCAAACAGTCAGAAACCGCTTGCATGAAGTGAACCTTCATTCCCGAAGACCGCTACGGGTACCACCTATAGCAATGCACAATCGTAGGATTCGATATCAATGGGCTCTTGAACACAGAAATTGGGCAGAAGAACAATGGCGTTTCGTGTGCTTTTCTGATGAGTCTCGTTTCGGTATGAGACCGGATACAAGACGTATACGACACTGGAGAACCCCTGGACGCCAACAGCGATTAAAATCCTGCCAGGAAGTCCATCCTTATAGTGGTGGAACCATCATGGTATGGGCGGGTATTTGGATCGGCGGAAGAACTGAGTTGATTTGGATCAGAGGCAACCTCAACGCTCAAATTTATGCTGAGACGATTGTATCAGACGTCATCGTTCCTCTACAAGTGCAAATCGGTCCCTTATTTCAGTTAATGCATGATAATGCACGACCGCACACCGCAAGAGTTGTAAGACAGACTCTCGCCGCAGCTAACATCAATGTCCTGCCCTGGCCTGCTCAGTCGCCAGACTTGAATCCGATTGAGCATGCATGGGATATGCTACAGAGAAGAGCTCTGCCGAATATGGAGGGTATCCAGTCGCAAGAAGACCTTTTTTTGTTGTTGCAACGAACATGGGCGGCCATTCCACAGCGTGATTTGGATGAACTCATTTTGAGTATGCCAAACCGATGTTCTTGTGTTGTTAGTGTTCGCGGTAGAAACACGGATTATTAATTGTTTAAGTTACCCAATAAGATTTTAAAGAAAACTGTTATTTCAGTCTTTTTTTCGAACTTTTGTGTTAGTGGTTCAAATGTCAAAAATCCCTTTATTAGGAAAATGGCAAATTTCTTTATTAATGCAAAGGTGACTTGGTTTATCGTTACTGTGACAAACGAAAACACTTTATTTGATGAATCCTTAAAGAAAATTTTAATTAATATCAATCAGGAGAAAAGTTATTGCAAAAATATATGTTGATCCCTAGACACTTTTGATGTGTGTAGTTATGCCCCCTCTAGGAATTTTCCCTGTATCATAGATGAGCTGTGAATCTCTCCTAATCCGGAATAACCATTATGTTAATCACAGAAATATTTGTTTTGTACGGGAATTAAACCCGCAACTAGTAACGATGCGACGCCAGTACAGTGACCGGCATGGATCTTGAGCGCTGACCTTCACCTGCGCAGAAGTAAGTTATTAGGTCCCTTTGGTAGACGAAGTGAGGAAGGGGGCGGGGAAAGTGTAGTGATTGGCCCGCGTAGCGTGCCGTAGCGCATCGCGTCACAGCCGCCACTCGGGATTCGTTGTTTTGTGCGTTTTATTTTGCGTTTTATTTGTCGATAAGTGTACGATGCGCAAAGCGATCCCCACTCTTACGCCGAGCGCTCAAGAACCGTGCCGGTATTTGTAGCCCACCATCTTACTACATAAACAAACTCGTGATTTAAAGGGTCTGTAATTTCGTAATTGAAAGTTGATACACAATCAACCTGACCTTTCTATTAATTACGAAGTCTTTAGATCTAATCATGTTTACCCAAAGATCCTACTCTCAATCAAGACCAACAAATGCCATTAAACGTAAACAAGGGATCTGTTAGTAATTCTCTATGTACGTTCGGAAATCACTGTCAATTTGATAGAACCGCCGAAGCCATTAGCCAATCAAGGCGGTCTATTTACACCTTAGTTAGTGGCCTGCTATTTGGAGAGATAATAGATAATAGGGACATTTGAGACGGCCTAGCTGTTGTGGTGTATTATTGAAAATTTAGGGAATGTGATTTAATTTTATAATTTTTCGGTCCCTTTTTTAAAGTGGTAAAATCAAATTTTCTGACTAAGCCCTTCGCGTTCTGGGGTCACGGTTACCTAACGAGAAAGTCCCGCAACCCCGGCAGGCTTTTGCCCTCTAAGGGGGGTCCAGCAAAACGGCCCTGACACCTAAAAGAGAAAAAAAGTCTATGTTAACACGTTTGATTGCTGTATTATTACCTAAGCAAATAACTTAACATGACCCTATAACCCCGAAGGGTTAAGCAGAAGCATTCTAATAGTATTAAACCCACATTTCGGCAGTTGTGTTTAACTCTCATGAAAAAGAGAGCGAGCCTATTACCATCAATCAACCATTTAGCCTCCGTAGTTGCTGCTGAGAAATGTTATATCGAAAAACCCAATAACATTTTGCTCGACCTGAAAATCAAACCCAGAACTTCATCTCAACCAACGAGGTTGTGCTAGTGTTCCAGTCAAAATTGAAAATATTAGTGTTGCGTTCTGGATTGACCTTTATGCTTAACGTCAATGGAAACCGACCGTATCATAGAATGCGTGACGCGTTTGTATGAAACGGAGCGTCAAGTCATTTAAATGTCATTTGTTTCGGACTTTCGTACTATGTAACGACTAACGACCACACAGACCTGGACATTGGACATAGCATTCCCTAAACAAATGTCAAATAAAGTTGCTATAAACTTTAGAAAGAGTGAAATACAATCAAAATTACCATCTATCTCTTTCTTTTACCTGTCTGCCATTTATTACTAACTCTTACATGGCCATAAAAATAAAATTTGCAAGTTGAAGTGGCAATGGGCAGGCCACATCGCTCGTAGAACTGACAACCGAAGGGGAAGAAAAGTTCTCGAGTGGCGACCACGGACCGGAAGACGCAGCGTAGGTAGGCCTCCCACTAGGTGGACCGACGACATCGTGAGGGTTGCGGGCAACCGATGGATGCAAGTTGCGAATTGTCGTTCGGCGTGGCGGTCTAAGGGGGAGGCCTATGTTCAGCAGTGGACGTTTTCCGGCTGATGATGGTGATGATGACATGGCCTATGCAAGCCTAGTACTTTTGCTGATTAGTAACATTTTTTCAATTTTAAGTTTGTAGCTTTTTCTTATTACGTGGTAAAATCATCGATTGAGTCCTCCCACCCAGGGCAGAATGGGAGGTACTGTCATACTTGTAATGACTAAAATCCACGGTGTCCTTTAATAGCCTTTTACGTTTCGGAGCCACGGTTAACTGATAGTCTCGCGACCAAGCTTGTAGCTGGAATTCAGTGTGGACAGCGATCTACCCAGTACTCCCATGGCCTTCAAATATGAGAAGGAGGAACTGTTCTCCGTTCAAAGTTGGGACGAGTTGACCCCTAATAAATAAGGTGCATCCAGTCCCTAGGCCCAGGTTTCGAAAAGAAAGAGTTGCCCCTGACCCATGACTGTACACTGTTGCGACACAGTTCTTCTCTTCATAAGAGGAAGTAGACCATAATCTACCACGTACCTACTCGTAGTATGATTGGGATCTCGAAATGACAAAATCCCATGTCCTTTCGTTCTAACATCGTCGTGACATTGCATGTTAATAAACAACACTTTAGCGCAGTAAAACATTATCATTATCCGATAAGATAGTCACGTTAAATTGAATCGAATCCTGCACTTAGGCGATTCTCACTCGACACCGCCGGACGAAGCGAGCGGTTCGGACGAGCTGTCACGTCCTATCGGTGCAGCGGTGTGGGCTTTTAGACGGTTTTTTTCCACTTTGTTCATCCGGATATCACCCGGGTGAACAAAGTGGACACTTTGGTGTCGTAATTTCGTCTCGGAAGAATTTCACCTAAGATGATATTATGATTTGACTTTGCTAAAACGTAGGTTTCAACAAGTAGCTTGTAAAAGAACAGCGGTACAGTCGGTACAGCTATAAAGATAGAGATACCCTTTATTTTTACCGACTTCAAAAAAAAGGAGGTTATCAATTCGACCCGTATGTATGTAATATTACCAGAACTGCCCAGTTTTCATATATGTTAGTCTATATCAGCGTCTGAACAAATGTGCCAAATTTCACAAGTGTATGTATGTATGTTTTTATGTTTGTGCACGCATATCTCCGGAACTACAAGTTCGATTTAAGTAATTCTTTTTTTGTTGTACTAGGTATTGTTCAACTTAGGGTACACTGCAAGTTTCATCAAAATCGGTTCAGTAGTTTTAGAGATATGGATTTTTTATGTTGTGACGGATTACAAGATTAGTGCATATGTTAGAAAATTTTGTATTTTACAAGAATTTGGGTTGACTATTTAATAAATAAATAAACTAAAAAGGGTAAAATAAAAAACTTTTTCAAAAAAGTAACCGACTTCAAAAACAACAACAAAACAAAAAAGGGTGAAATAACCTAATTAATAACTTCTTTCGGAAGTCGGTGGCTAAAAATCAATGAAATAAATAAATAATAAAAAATAAAGCCACCGACATCCGAAAGAAGTTATTAATTAGGTTATTTCACCCTTTTTTGTTTTGTTGTTGTTTTTGAAGTCGGTTACTTTTTTGAAAAAGTTTTTTTACGTGATAAAATTGTCCTAATTATGAGTCTTTCCGCTGCACCCAGGGTGGAAGGTTAGACTCGTACTGACAATCCACAGTGTTCTTTCAACAGCCCTTTACGGTCACGATTCCCCGTTTGGACAGTTCCATCACCCGGGCAAGCATTTGGCCTTCTATGCCCCGCCCTGAGGCTCGTTTGAAACATGACCCAGGCATGGTTCATGGTCCGCATGCCCGCGCCTTGATCGGACGTCGAGTTTCAGATGGAGATTGATATAAGCTACTTTTTGTCGGTTATCAATACCGCGGGAAAATGCCTGTTGTTTATTTCTACTCCATAGCAACATCAGAAACCAGCATATTCAAATCCAAAAATATTAATATCAATACTGTTTTCTGGTGGCAACTTTGCAAATAAACAAAAACTTGGTAACATTGTTCCCTCCGTCTTTAAATAGCTTTGGTAACTAAATGAATATTCAAAATTCTTCAATTTATTTGTTACGAAGCGGAGGGTGCTCCAACTTTGTTAATAAGAGAGAAATAAGAAATTAATCATTGTTGTCTCGCTTTGTTTCTTTTCAATTCAAATTCATTCAATTTCTTTTCAAGATCACGTTTAATATTTTTGTTTGATTGGACACTGAAAGTTGGACTTTATTAATATGGTACAGAAATAGGTTAACGTTCGTACATTTTCCGGTCTTATCCCCGAAAACCGGCGTCTTTTGAAGGTTTCCCTTCAACAACAATAAAAAAAATAAGTTACGTCCCTTCGGCGACATTCAAACTGATATTGTAAAGGTTACAAAAAACTAGTGGGCCATTTTTATTGTTTTGCTTCGCTAAAGTTACATTATCAGAGGGTTACTTATTTTTTATTAAATTTTTACAATGCTATCCGTTCGATGTCGCATCTGGTTACTATTTTAAAATAAAAGCAGAAAAATTTAAACTCCACGGAAAATGTACAAAATTCAGTAAATATTTTCAAGAAACACTCCAGACCTCCGCTTGGAAACATTCCAAAACACCTTAAAAAATGGGTAAATGATTTTCCCTTCCTTCGTGAAATTCCTGAAAGCTTTCGAAATAATCTTCTTCAAAAGACGACGAGTAATTTTCTAGATGAACTGACATAAACAGACGGGTTACGATGAGAGAGGGACCGACTACAACTTTAGCCGACTAGTAGGCTGCAAAGCTGGCCGACTAATTGGATAAACCGCTTTTGTAGTCCTATCATTGGTGTACAGTAATATAAAGCTGAGTTAATCGCATTGAGTACATTTTTTTGGGTTGGTAAAGTTAGGATGGAGCGAAAGGTATTTTCAGATGCTTACTGTATTTACTTCGGTTGTCCACCCCATTCCTTCGGTTGTCCCTTGCGTTCCAAGGCCACGGTAACCTGCTTGACAGTTCCATGATATTGAGTTCATCATTCACAATATTGAGTTCAGCTGTTAGCCAGTGATTAAAATGCTCGAGCAGTTCGTTTGTGTCGATCACTGGCTAACTGCTCGAGCACTCCTTGTATTGGTGAAATGACTAAATATTTTACACAAAAAATGACAATCTAACAACCACCTTAGCCGACGCTTTTTGCCGACTATTCACATACTAGTCAGCACATCTCTAGTAACGATACAAAAGGGCACTTCGAGGCTTACAAATGCAAATTCACCGAAATTTCCATCAACCTGCGGTTTACTTACAGGCTGGGGATGTTGATAAGTACAAGATGCTTTGTGTTTGTGTCTTCAAGTTATTTGTAGAAGTTTTGAAATTAAATCCTTACCTAGTATACTTACCTATAAATTAATGCGACAGTTTGGATGGATGTTTATTACGCAATTACGTCAGAACTGCTGAACGGACTTACAGTCAGACCAAAAATGTGTGGCTATAATGACCGGGCCACACTCAAAATGTTGTCATTTATTGCATAGTCTGGCTGCTGGCAATTTTGCCGACAATTGTATTGCAGTAAATAAAATATTTTTAGTATATGCGAAACCTGAATATAGTTAGTTCAGAATCAGTAACTGATTCGATTCCAATAATTTTTGCACGATGTTATATTTTCTTTTTCAAAAATCTATTAATTAAATTTTATTACCAGTTTATTACAATACAATCACCATACGGTTAGGTACCTATTGCCGAACTATTATCACGAGTGTGTGTATAACACAATAGACGCGGTTTACGCGGGTGTACCGCGAAATGAGCATGTTTTTGAACGGACAACCAGGTAATATACAAGCTTATAAGTTTGTGATTTTTTTAAGATACGGTTTTTAAATTTTGTACATAGATTCTTTACACAAAAATACTAGACAGGTGTATCGGGTTTCGCATAAACAAAAAAAATGATGTATATTGCCCGTTTAGAAGCACCTTGACAGTATTAAAAAAGTTACCTTTCCCAAATTAGCTCTTCACAATCACAATAACTCACGAAGCCACCCCATCTTCTCAATCAACAATAACTTCTCCCAACACATGTGCTCGTTCAGATCACACATCAAAAGCTATTCAACACGAAATAAACTTCGTTACTGCACAAAAGGGTTGCCTATTACCTGTACTCTGTACAATCATCTTTTTGAAAGCCCGGCTTTTTAGCTACGGGCCGTTTCAATTTGAAGGGTAGGGCTTTTCATTGAGTTAGATTGAAGTCATTTTCGAGACGCGTTTTAAGTAAAATAAAATGAAGGTGGGATATTTATTGAAGAGTATTTTAAATCCCACTCTCTCATAGTGTGTGTCCACACTGGAAGCCTAGCGCGACGGCGGCGGCGGGCGCGGTGGCGGGCGCGGCGGCGGGCACTGCCGATCAAGCGTTTGTTTTTGTAGCGGCGAATTCAGGTGTTGCAAACCGGTGGTACAAAGTAGTTTCTATAAATCTTGTTTAATGAAATTAATTTTAAAATGTTTTAAAGGTTGTTTAGGATTGCAGACAAGTAAATTATCAATCATTCTACATTTTTCTACTCAAGTGTGGTAAAAATAATGTAAATATGTACAAAAACATCCAACGGTAGTACTTTAGTGCATGTTCTGGTAACTAGATGGCGCTACTAAAAGACCGAAAAGGTTTGATACACCTGCCACCCGCCCGTTGTATCGGTTGTTGCCTAGCAACGCCTAGGCTCGCAAAATCGCTTGTACCCATCGCGCTAGGCCCCCGCCTAAGTCACTTTAATGTGGCCACGAGCGGCGATTTCATACATTTAATTCACAAAAAATTTCCCCGCCCGCCGCCGCCACCGCGCTAGGCTCGCAGTGTGTTTGAGCACATTGGAAAATAAAAAATACAGATCGACGGCACGGTAGGCGCAACGTGTCGCGGTTTCGAACCCCGCACGGAACAAATATTTGTATTATCTGAAAGTAGTTGTTCCAGGTTTTGTAAATCCACCCAAGTTAGAGGAGAAATTACTAGAGTGGGGCAACCACGTTTCAAAAAAAAGTTACCATAAAATATTACATTTAATTTAGCGTAGTGTCGGACGACCATTAGCTAGATGGACCGATGGCTTTAAGAAGGTGGCTAGAACAGACTGATGACTGGAAGGTGGCCTTTAGCACATATTCCTACGTTATTTTTGCCCAACGATTGTTTGTCATTCGACATACATGGTAGAGCCAGTCTTATTTAGCCCAGCATGGCAAATGCTGCGAAGCGGAAACGGGTCTGGGCCGGCCACCGGCTGCAGAAAATTAAATACAAAAACTGCACCTCATTTTCAACAATATAACTTCAAACGTTAAGAATTCATGACTGAACCATAATAATTACATCTTAATCTAGAAGTAATTCTCCGTTCATCACCATAATATCTGACTACATCTTACGAACACAATTTCTTTAACATTATCTCCTAAATGAGGGAGGGAGGTGAAAAGGGGATGAAGTGGGGTTCTATCGTGCGGCCATTAGGAATTCATTACGGCGACGCCTTCCCTTTTTCTTTGTAGCAAGTGTAGGAACACGAGTGTGTACTGTGCTTTTAATGAAGGATTCCTTGTTCAAAGACGTAGGGAATATCTCTAATAAAATTTGCAAGTGGCTTTTTTATTAAGCTATTGCATAGCTTTTATCGCGGGCTCTGAGTGCGGCGACCGGATCAAGAAATTCCGTAACGAAAATACCTAAGGAAAAAAACCTAACACTCGTCTAACGTCGTTTCAGTTCGGGAGACTTCGGCAATCATAAAAATATCCGTCATAAAAACAATTTACTTTTTCTTACTGATTCTAAATGGCCAGCTACAAAAGGAGGTTTTCACACTGAAACCTACTTATAAAATTCTCCTACAACAGAGCAGAGTGGCGCAGTGGAAGCAAGCTGGGCCCATAACCTGTTGAAAATTTTGACCCAGTTTGGAAATGAGACCTGGGAATCCTGTGTATAAAAAACCCACTTATATCTTCATTATAATTTATTTTTCTTTATACAGTACACCACAAACATGTTAAATAAATGATATTCTCGTAAAATATTCGCGGTAAGCGATAATCTTTTCTTGTTTTTTTTTTAAAATTGCTAAGCAATAGCTTTACCGCGGCAGTCCCCGAGTGGCACACGTATTCTTTTTCTTTTGTTTGGCTGCTTGTTCGTTACAAGAAGTCAGAAGTCGGAAAATCTGGTAGCCAGTCTTACCAACAGGTATTGGATTGCCTAATAACATAACAGAAGACGGGCGTCAATGCCAAAAGAGGCCCTGAAAACGCTGGCGTGACGATTTAGACGCGTTTATTCGAGATTAGCTGGAGAAAGCTAAAAATAGAAAGGAATAGAAGGTTATAGAGAAGAAGTATGCCCTGCAGTGGAACAATAGAGGTAAAAAATAGAATTATGAAGCTCAGATATCATATTAAGTACTGCCCTAAGTTGTGGTTTACTAAATTCTATTCAATTCAAGCGTTTTGTCTTCGTTTCGTTTGGGCTTTAAAATAATTATCTTCAAGTAGGTAAAATTGTGGTCATTTGTGGCATATCTTTTATCCGCGACGCTTTAATAGTAAAACACGTTACTATTGTTTGTATTATTTTGGAAATACTATGCGTACAAAAAAAATTATACGTACTATGAACATAAAACATAGTCGTACCCTTTCGTAATCCTAAACCACAACTACTCAAGAACGATTGCAATCATAAAAGGAATTAAATGTTATGTTCAAGAAAATGTATAAACTAGGTACATGTTTCACATTAGTGCAAACTTCTGGACCCCAATAAGAAGTGCACAGCCACGCGACTCAAAACTTCAACCCCGTACGCATACCTATTACAACCCCGCGTCAACATAGTTTTGTTCGCTACTTTAAACTTGTTTGAGATTTCCTCAGAGAGTCAGGTATAGTACATGTTGATACTAACACTGTGCGGTTGTCTCATTCTTCACCCCTATTCGCCCCCCAAAGAGGGGTGCAAAAGTTTTTTTTGTATGGTTTTTATTATGATTGTGGGTTTATAAATGTGAGGTCAGTCTGAGAGGGTTATTTTCCTAAGAACGCATTTAATGAGATCCTTGTCTCATAATTTTCATAAACTTTTTTTTATAATTTGAACTTTGTCGTTGTCTTCAGAAAGATATTGGTGTGTGGTGTTATATTTTTGATTCATGAGTTTTTTTTTATCCATCTTCATCATATTAGCCGTAGAATGTCCACTGCTGTACATAAGCCTCCCCCTATAGGTTTAGAACCGGTTGGGTAGCGGTTTGGATCTAGCGAGCGCGACCCTATAGTCTTTATCATAACCGTTTTCGAAGCAGAAGTTATTCAGACCAGCTTTCATACAAAAATTTTCCAATAACTTTCTGAAATCAAAATCTTTGGACTTGATCCATGTTACTAATACTATTCCACCTTCAGGGTAGACTATGAAGCCGTTCTAGTACCAGATGATTGTTCCAAACTAATTCCAGTTCATATATACAGAACTAACACCTAGCTTAGTTTGCGAAGCTTATGTACTGTTCTGTAAATAGTCGTTATGTACCTGTTCACAGTTTGGTTGGGGACACATTAATATTTAGTTCAATATGCTAAGCTTGGTCAGGCTTGAACCGAGCATGGGCTAATGGATAGTTTTATGTGGCTTAGTGTAGTTTAGCATCGGAATGGTATGTTATACGATTTGTTAGCTTATGGACAGATTCGGTTTACGCCAGATTTGCTTTATGCCTGATACTTCGCCCGCGTGAACTTCAGTATATCGAAATCTGTTACCAGGTATTGTTTGAAAGGGTAAGAAATAACATCCGTTCTCACATTTTTTGTATTTAGAATTATAATACTTGGTAGTAAGATATAGCTGTACAAACTGAATTAATTAAAGTATGTATTTGTTAGGGACAAAAAACAGTAACATGCTACAAAATACAGGGAAATACTTATGCTAGGATTTGTCAAACATGCGACCCACACCGTTGTCAACGTACTTACTGAAAATTAAAGGAAATTAAATTAATTCCAACAAATCATTAATAAAAAATATAATATAATATGAACAAAAATAAAATAAATCATTATTTTTATGTATGTGGGTAGCTAAATGGAAATACATTTTGTTGTTTTTCGCCAGTAGAAGCATTCAGAATGCTAGCGAAAGATGACAAAGCCAATTGGTGACAAAAATGGGAAAAGACGGCAATAAACCATATTCTACACTAGTTTCGGCTCTTAAGACATAAAATAATCCGAGACGAGCTAATATATTATTTCCCCCCGACTAGCCATAGGGCTTGCTAATCTAAGGCTCCGCCGCATATACGGTGTTCCGTGAAGCGTGCAAATCTAGTGGAACATAAAATCCAGCAGTCGAATCGATAGCGTCGGAGGAACGGTGTGGCTATGTCGCAGAATCGGGGACACGGATTTGTGCCGATACGGGAACTTTGTTCGATGTTCCGATGCTATGGTTTATGTGCATCTTGGTGTTGTTAAGAAAGATTTTTGGCTCTATTTATTAGCATTGTGAATAATATTTTGATATTTTCTTCATCATCATGAAATATTATCATCAATTGATAGGCTTTATCAATTAGGTGCATCCACATAGAACGAGCAGCCTCGCGAGGCATTTGCCACGCGAAGCAGCTCGGTTAGTGTGGACGTGTCTTGGCCGAGGAAAATACGCACGCTGCCGCGGACGATCTACCGAGCGCCCGAGCCATCCAGTGTCGGCTTTTGTTTTGCTCGCGTATATTGTTTCGTGCCTCGGTCGAGAAACAATTGTGCATCCAAAGAGAGCAAGCAGCTTCGCGAGGCATCTGCCGTGCGAAGCAAATGCCTCGCGAGGCTGCTCGCTCTGTAAGGATGCACCTAATAGGTATAGCTTGGCAAAAATGTCCTGAAACGGTACTAAAAATTTTCATCGTTGGCAACTTCACCCACTGTCACGTCTAGTCAGTACATGTAATGTCATTTCATGTTATCGCTGGCTGTTTTTTGTGTATTTTTTATTATTGTGTTGAATTTGGTGACTCAAAGGGCTCAAAATGAATAGAAAAACCATTCGCAGCTCCGCTAGAGCGATAATTCATAAGGTGTATGCCAGATGTTTGGCGGAATTTGAAGCCAGACAAATTTTATCGAATATAAACGATGTTTATGAAAGAACTGCTGAAATGACAGGTAAAATGTTATTTTATTTAAGTAATTAGGTATAATATGTTTGTCCAAACTTACAATAGATAGTTTAAACCATTAATATAACTGTTAATTACATTGAAAAACATTGATGAATTAGAGGTTATGTTTATTTGCAAAAGATGGACGCTCATATAATTTTGATACTTTTTGTGTTACTTCCAGAATGAAAATAACTAAGTTTTTTTTTCTAGGTAAATCCGTAAGTACCATACGGCGAATTGCTAAGGAAGGGCAAACAAACAAAGGTATTTTCTCCACTCCAGGGAAACATAAAGCAGGGCGACCCAAAAAACAGTTGTATGATTTTGACTTGTGCGCGATCAGACAAAAAGTTTAATTCTGTTACACTGTCAAAAAGATTGTTAGTCGATTTTTTAACCATTTAATATTATATATACCTAAAAAGATACAATTGATTTTCTATTGTCGCTTCAGCAACAATTTACCTTTTGTCTTTAGACACATTTACTTTGTTATTAATAAAAACCACTTAAAAGAATCATTGACTTTTATTTTCCTCATAATGAAAATCAATATACACACGTACTTACTTGCGCATTACCATACAAAAGCGAGTGTTTGTAACGAGTAGAGAAATTTGTTTATTTGGTTTAATTTAAGTTTAAGTAATGTAAAACCCGTCAAAGACATTATCATCTGCCTAGCCTTTTCCCAACAAATGCGGTCGGTCCAGTCTAACCGGATGCAGCGTAAACATTAGTATGTTACATGGAGCGACTGACTCTCTGAACTCCACAATCAAGCAATTGAGTAATTCAATACCACTTGGAAAGTCACGTTTTCAAATTTTTGAGTTTCTGACGCACAGTAAAAATCTACAAATAACATACAGGACAATCTTCAATCATGGCTTAACCTTGAAGATTGTCATGAGCGGTTGTTTTATTATTTAGGGGCTAAATAAGCTCCTCTAAAACCCGTCAAAACACATTTAATAAAAAAATATTTGAAAAAAAAAATCAAAGTATCAAGATCGTTATTGCCGTACTATATAGGGTTACAATATGTACGATAGAGGCGCCACCATTATTTTCACGATTTTTTTGCCAAGCTGTACCCCAGTAACGAAAGTGGGTGCCCCATCGTGACACCTGACTCTATCTAGCCTTTTTTCAAATATATCAGTGTCGGCCTTTTTATTTTAGTTTTATTTCAAATGGATTACTCTCGGCCTAAATCTAGTCCACACACAAAGATGATGCTTAAGATAGGTCGAGCGCTTACCCAGAAGGAACTGGAATTCCTGCGCAGCGACGAAATACAGTAAATATTGTTAGACGCTGGATTTCGACAGGTTGGTGGTCGCTAGTCAGGCGGCTCTGGTGATGTCTACTACTACAATTGGGATCGCTTATCCGTCATCGTAGGTTACATGTAGCCTGTGGTGGCGTTGCCCGGGGTGATAGCTAGGCGGTGGATCCCAAAGAGACTTTAAGTCTAATGGTATGCAGCAGAACAGGAATTTTAGATTAACCAACCTCGTCCTAGAACCCAGTCACCATCATAACTGATAATTTTCGATAGCCAACTACGAAATTGAAAGAGATCCTATAAAGCTATTGTCAAACAGACAGGCGAAGCGAACGCGAAGCCAAGCGTTTTTGTTTGTAATGTATGGAATTGTTTGAAGCCTGTCACATAGACTATCGGACCGCTTTCGCTTTTCTATATGACAGGATTCGGATAGCATTCGCTTTGCTTTTTCGTTTTGAGGTGCGGAACCTTAAAAGATACCCGTCAGGTAAAGAATATTGTTTGAACTTGTAAAGCATTTTTTGAATTCAACTTTGACAAACAAGCTACTATTATGTTTGTTCACCAAAGTCTACAAGAAAAAACCTGTAAAAAATCAAATAACCTAGATACAACATAGCCTCACTTTTATTATCATAAGAAAGAAGGCCTTAAAACCTAAAAACCACAAACCTTAAGACCGTAAAAATTCCAATCCGAGTTCTGAAGCTCGCACGCATATTCACTGGGATATTGCTAAGAACAATATCGACGACGTGACCAGAAATATACCGTGATACTAGTTCTGACTTCAGACGTGCTCCGATAAGGTATGAGAGATAAGCATGACTATAAAGGTGGAAGATAGTGTAATTATATTTCGTGTATCTACCACAATTATAATATACGTATAATCGGAGGATTTCGTTATATCAATTTTGGCAAACTAACTGATACTTTCGTCTGCTGGAATGTTATATTTTGGCTTAACGGTTTTTAAATTTATCATCGTCATTTAAGATTACAGCCTATTTCAGTCCCCTGCTCAACATAGGCCTCAGTCAAGGAGCGCCACAGCGCACGAGCTCTCGCTTTTTTCATCTAGCGACTGCCAGCTCCCTTATATACACGGCTACTCTGAGAAAAAACTGAGATGTCTAATCTACACTAACATTATAAAGAGGAAATATTCCATTGTTTGTTGGTATTGAATAGGCTCCGAAAGTACTGCGATTTCCGACAAGGGCGGAGGGGGTTGATGCGCGAACGAATCTGAATATAAAAAGATGCTGGAAAAGGCAACCTCCTAAATAGGATACATATTAATCGACATGAAAAAGGGAGATTTGTCTCTTTCAGCGATTTAAAAAAAACATTCTTAACTGTCGCTGATTTGCCAGCGGGCGATGGAGCGCAGCATAATAGGTGCGAAGCGAACGGATCGAATCAGAAACACCACTCTGCGCTCCATTACCAAAGTAGCTGATGTAGGAGTAAAAACAGCCAAGCTGAAGTGGGAGTGGGCGGGCCACGTTGAGCGTATGCGGTCGGAGAGGTGGGCAAATATCGTCACTCACTGGACGCCTGAGGGAGGACATCGCCGTCGAGGTCGACCGCGGCGGAGGTGGTGTGACGACCTGATTATGTTCGCGGGGCAGACATGGCCAGAAATTGCCCAAAATAGAGAGGTTTGGAAGGAGAAAGGGGAGGCCTTTGCCCAGCAGTGGGACACAGAATAGGCTATTAAAAAAAAAAAAAAAAAAACTGTCGCTGAACCGAGTATCAATCAATATATTCACTCACCTCAACTGAGGCAAATCAGTCACTCAATCAGAACTCCCACGAACTCTTCAACAAATAGCGTTCGATCCATCTCACCAACCATCACGGCATCATGTCAACAATTTGTAGCAATCGAGAACAAGTAGTGTATCTCGTGAGCCAAGTAGCTGTATCTCAGAAAAATCAAAAAATATAATTTGCATTTTACAGTTTGTTAATTATAGACTAATCAAAATAAGTGGATCTAATGAGATATCCACATTTCTTAATCATTTTTTTTCTCGTTATGTTACTCAAATGACAACTGGTTACCTGACAACTTTTTAGGCCTTACGCATCATCAACAAAGAAGAATTCCGCTGTTGAAAATAAGGCCTCCCCCTTAGACCGCCACGCCGAATAGCAATGCGCCACTAACATCCATTAGTTGCCGGGGACTCTCACGATGTCGTCAGACCACTTAGTGGGCAGCTTGCCTACGCTGCCGTAAGCACTCGTTTTTTATTCCACTTATCATAGTCATCATCACCCACATCCCAACTTTTCTTTGTTTTCGCCAACCTCCTCGCTTCTGCGCCTTCCCAAACGGGCTTTCACTCGCAGTTCCAAACATTGCTCTACGATGTAGAAGCACAATGTAGAATTTGTGTATGTAGTAAGAGAAATCTTATCTCACGTACTCTCTGTTTTCACATTTAATCAGTTATTACTCCTTGGTTTACGGAGGCGTAACTATGACGTCAGGTTGTCGATACAAATTTTATGGCTTCTACCGTTTTACAGCGTACGCAGGGAGTTACGCTTTCGATTACCTTACTATATTGTTTTTTGTAGCCTCCGGGGGACGCTGACGGATTTTTATGCTGTTTTCCATATTGGATAGGTACCTACGCGGTTTCACATTCGTATTTTTTGAGATATTGAAATAGGTTGTTTTTGTGAACGGCTGCTCAGTTTTTGTCGAATGGAATGGATGAAGTGTTTTTATTTGTCAAATATTGAGTAGTATCATGCATTGTTATTTGTTTTTACGTGTGTGTCATGGGTTCTTTAACTGGTTCTTCGGTTCAACTTAAAAACTTGGCAAATTTTTATGTTAAAGACTATTTCCTATATTTTATTTTTTTAAACTTTTTGATTCATCCTTCTTAATCATCATTATCTGCTCTAGCCTTTTCCAAATTATCTGTGAAGGGGCAGCTTCCAGTTGAACAAGATATGGCTGAAAATCAGTATTTTACATGTAGCGACAGCTTATCTGGCCTCCAGTAACTTGGTGATACGATACCCCTTGGCAAGACTGTTAAACAATTCGATTCACCTTCGTAAGTGTGAGAATTAGGCCAATTTGCCTTATCCTTCAAAGATAATGTAAATCCTTGATAGTTTGGTAATTTGAATGCAAATAAAATATGAACGTGACAAACTTAATACAAGTTCCTGCTACAGAACGGCAGTTGTTTCCAAAGACCAGTTGACGGGCGTTAACTAATGAGCGCGGTTTAATTACAAAGATCGTTATCAAACAAGTTTGCCGCAGCTGTGGCAATAGGCACGCCGCCAATGAAGATGTAAATACCCTTACCCACAGCGCCCGATCCGTGCCCACTGATATGATCCTAGAACACATCTTGAAAACGGATCATTGGATCGAATCGCTAAAATCTTTACACTGGCTCCGATCCTTTTTATGATTTGCCAGATTCTGACTTAGTGACAATGGGACCGCCCGAGTACAAGGCATTTGAAAAAAAACAAGTTGTCCTAGAAATTTAATGGCGGAGATGTCGGTGAACATAAATTCAGTCGTACTGAGGCCTCCTTTTTCGAAGTCGGTTGAAACAAATTTCGAATGTGCACTCACTTGGGTGAAGTGAACAGCGCGTGATCTTTACAGGATAGCACTAATTTTGCCCGTGAGATCATCACTCGATCTCATACACTGGAGACAGAGATTACAATCATGAGTGGTGAGCAATCATCTGAATGCGTTGCGTTCTACCGCAAGCAGTAAGAAAGCAATACGGGCAGCCAATGATTGCAGAGAACACATGCGTTCAGATCGCATCGTCTGATTGTATCGGCGGCATGGATAGGGTGGTGTGGGTCAAGGCCTTATAGGAGATAACAGGTGTAGTTGACATGGCGTTAGGCTTAATGATCATTATCAGTTCTTCAAAAAAACATCTTAAGTGTCATCTTAGCTCGGGCACGCCGCAATCGCAGCGGTAAGACCCCTCTTTGAGGAGTGGCTGGATAGGAGTCACGGCGTCTTGACCTACCGCATGACGCAGGTCCTCACCGGACACGGAAGTTTCGGGAGGTACCTGTGTCTGAGGAGAAAGGAGGAAACGCCTGGGTGTCACCACTGCGAAGATCGCCCGGGGGACACAGTAGAGCATACGGTGCAAGACTGCCCCGCTTGGGCAGAGCACCGACGTGTCCTCACGGCGGCGATAGGCGGAGACCTCTCGCGCCCGGCATTGGTCGAGGCCATGCTGCGGGGCGAGACGGAGAGGGAAGCGGTCGCCTCCTTCTGCGAAGCAGTCGTGCTCGCGAAGGAGGAGGTGGGCCGCGTGAGGGAGAGGACAATGTCCTCCCTCCGCCCCACCCGCGGTGGTGGACGCCCACGGCGACGGACGTCGCAAGACGATCTCCAGCCACCGTAGGCGCGGGCATGCGGGCGACGAGTAAAGGGCAACTCGCTGCCCGACCATGGACCATGCCCGGGTCGACGGCGCGTTGTGTTCCACGCGCGCCTCAAAGAGCGTCAGCATAATGACGGGCCCCCTCTCTATGGGGCCAAAGCCTGCCGGGGTCGCGGGACTTATCTCATCACCGTGACCCCGGAACATAAAGGGCTATTGAAGGACACCGTGGATTTTAGTCAGTACAAGTCTGACAGTCCCTCCCGCCCTGTCCGGGGTGGGAGGACTCATTTGAAGATTTTACCACGCAAAAAAAAAAAGCTTCATCTTAGCTCATGAGTAATACTTATTGTTCGACGACGGATCCATCTTCAAGGTTAAGCATTGCTTGCCAAGGTCCATTAGTAGATGCGCGAATTTTAGGGCAACGGCTGGTTATAATGTCTATCTTTATCCTGTGGTGTGGTTATATTTTTTACTTGCTATGCCTGTATATCAGGAATTTCATGCTTGATCTTCATGGTACATGATATTGTGGACAGACGCAGACAGCCGACGACTACGGACAGCCAAGCAGTGCTCTTTTTCTTCGACTGACGTGACTGCGCTACCACAGACAGCGAAGAGTATTCCTTCCTATGGTGCGTCGGTGCAGTGCCGTAACTAACATAAATGCGCCCTGTGTGACCTTCTTTAGCCAGGGCCATTTCGGCAACCCCCCAGGGTCAACTACGCCCTGTGCCTGGGCACAATTGGTACACCCTTATTTTCGACACTGGGTTTGGGCTGGTCCACGTTTGACCGCAATATCACGTTCCGTGGGAATCCAGCTTAAGATAGCGTTTTCAATATTTTTCCATTTGATTCCAATCTACTATTGCTTCATCTTTTATCTTTCCTTTAATTATTTTGAATACTTTGATTCTCAGCATTTGTTTACCAAACATCAAACAATTTCACTTTAACCGAGTTAAAGTCATAATTCAGTAACAATCATTTATCACTTGAACGTTAGCAAGTCCTTTGAGGAAAATCTTTCGTTAAATTTTCTTTGAAATGACGCGGAAAAATATGAGAAAACAAAAATAAACATGCCTTTCATAGACATAGCAGTTTTTTTTTCTTTGTGATGTTCGCACAAAAAATATTGTGAAGATTTTTGCACACATTTTCAGTTTGTTCTGATTCGGTAATTTATGGTCGACGGACAAAATATTGATAAATTATAATATTCGTCGAAAATTCTCATTGTGGCGAGTCGTTCCGAAAATAAGAAACGGTAAAAACGTTTAGTTGAGCCGTAGAAAATATGAATATTTGTAAAGCTCGCTTGCTCGCTTTGTGATACAAAATAGTACCACCCTTAAATATTTTTAAGTTTAAAAAATTGAACTGATAACCCTACTGCGTCAATATAGGTATATCTACAAATCAAATAGCCAAACATCGAGCGAGACTCGACAAATATCCGTTGGACATAAAAATGCCTCCCGAGCGACGCGATCCGGGATACTTAACACCGGATCGAGAACATGGGCGTGTCCTTCATAGAGGCATTTAGGCACGGCCTACCTTAACATAACAACGCACAAATAAAACAAATTCATTTATTGGAACTATGTACTAAAAAAAAAAAACATTAATAAAGTGAAAACTCCTTATAAAAAGTTTATAGCAACTTTCACAGCCGCCGCTTGACGAGAATTTTACTCTCTACTCCAGTCGTAGTACGATTGCCTCAATTCCATTGATAAATCACGTGACTTTTGGTGCGCGGCCGTGTATATGAAATGCACACATGTAAAGATGAGCGTAAAATATGGGCGGGGTTCAGGCCAGGCCTAAAACGTGCCATTGGCTGGCTGAATATGTATGAATGAATGCCAGTGTGGCAATTTTGTTGAATTTCCCTTTCTTTTATTTTAATGGTAAAAAAACCAGGGTAATATTGTAATTTTTGTACGTACTAAAAAGTTAAATTAACTAAAAAATCAAATAAAAAACTGCATGTTTTTTTTACTTTATTGTTTACCCAAGGATTTATTTCTACTTGAATTCTTTAAAATTTCGCTTTTACTTTTTGGGAATTAAGAAAATGTGTGTTGGCAACCCAAAACCGTACTGTCAGTAATAACATAATAACCCGGCAGATATGTAGATATTTTATTTTGGAATCCCTAATGTTTGTTTACAAAGTCGTACGAAAAGATCGCTAAAAAGTTTTTGCAACTAAAGTAGCGTGAATATAATATCAGATAATGGTTTGTTTTTGCACGAGTGTTAAAGTTTACTTTTAAAATTAGTGAGGTTAAGTGTTTGTGTTCAACTGTTCATAAAACGGTGGTAATAATGTCTGTGTTCGAAGATTTAAGCAGTAAATATTAGACATTTTCGTTTTTATGATAAGATTGGAGCTAGAATAACCCGTAAATATGATAATTCATGTTATAAAAACATGCAGATCGTGTGAAATTGGGTCAAGTCGTCGAATATTTGTTGAATTAACAATGAAAATCGTGTTACGCTTAGATGATAAGTTTGTTTGGTGAGTTCTTGCATTTATATTTTTGTTTTCTGTCTTATTTCATTCTCAGTCATTAAACGAACTGACGACAAATAGGTATTCTATTTGTCTAAATATAGTTTAATGTAAATTTTCGTGTTCTCGATAACTGCTCAAAGAGTTCTTTGAATTTGCTGTATGGAGGTTTGCGGGGGCAAAAAACGATCTAGCTTGTTCCCATATCTGTGAAAACTCGTTTTATTATATTTTCAAAATGCATAAAGATTTACAACAATACAAGCGTCAAACGTCGCCGAAACTCCGACCTGCGTGGCCCGTTATTTCAAGCGCTGATAGCTGCTATACGCCGCGCGGGAGGGATCAATTCCAAACTTCTTTTTATTTTATTTTATTCTTAATTCAATTTGTAATCAGACGCGAGACCCAAACATACAAGACATATCCCAAACTTAATAATAAAATGTTTTTTTTTTGTTGTTTTTAGGATTCCTAATTTTTTTTCGTTTTTTTTTTTATTTGTCATTTTGTTTCGCGTTGTTTTGTTTTCGTATGTTAGTGGCCTACCTTGTGTTGTAATTCACGGCACGCTACTGATCGAGAATATTCGGATCGGACAGCTGTGAGCGATCCGGGAGGTCTCTGCATACATTCCTGTTACGGATGAATAAACGGCATTTTATTTGTGCCATTTAGTCTCATTTTTTGATACATTTTAGGACCTTGAGTGTCATGGCTAATATCGTCAATTAAAATTCTGTACTAACTTTTGTGCGTGACTTCGTTCGCGTTAGTTTAGTATGTAATAATCAATTCAAGGTATATCGCAGATATAACAAGATGATCGGTTCACTGGAAAAGTAACAAACAAATAAATTGATTTCCATGTTATAATTTGAGATAAAAATCGTATTTAAATCGAAGTGTGCGCGAAGTTCAAGAATTATAAAAATAGAAAAAAGACAAGAAAATCAGTTGATTCTACCCAACTAATTCAAAATATAACCGATGAATGCTTATGTTTTGGACTGCTAATAGGTTGTTGCGATCCCTGGCAATTTTGTCCATTAAATATATATAACTAAAAATAATGTAGGTACCTAAAGTCACCTTAATTACAAAATTAAAATAACATTCAACAGTAATGTCCATTCCAAAAGGTGCTTTCGTGCTTTGTAATAGAATAAACAATAAATTGCTACCTATTTTCTTTGCCGGAGTACCTAAAGGTAACAAGCTTTTGTATAAATACAAAGGTTGCTTTTTCAGGCTTCGGGTATAAAAGGTTGTTATTGAAAAGTATTTTTCTTTCTAAGCTTCCCCCGGTAAGGTATGGTAACTACAAAAAAAGTGTGCCGTCGTGGGACGCTTAGCACGTGAAACATGAAAATTATTTTGTAAAGAGAAATACTTAGGTAGTTATACTTGTAAGGATAATATTTTTTTTGTGTGAATATTATGGTAACCCTACGGTGTCAGAGATAATTAAGCCGTCTCTAGGAACACAGGCCTCTGTCCTGGCTTTGGATTTATAAATCATATACCTAAGTCCAGGTTTCCTCATGATGTTTTCCGTCACCGATGTCAATGATGTCCAAGATAAACTCAGAACGTACAAATTATGAATTGAAAAAGAGACATATTGGTACTTGCCTGGGTTTGACTCACAACCTCATGTATGAGAAGCGAAGTGACACACATAAACACACATGCATATGCGTGTGTGTTTATGTGCGTATGATTATTCATACTATACCCCCACAACGCTTACTCATACACACAATCACATACACACAGAACACAAACACACACAAAACATTTTCATTTAGTTCTACATGCATGCTGATTTGATTTAAAAATAAGAAAATAATTGGATAAAATTAGATCTAGGTACATGGAAGAGCGGAGTCTCATTATACTACAGGTATTGTTTACGTAAAAGAAGGCTCCAATCACAAGCGATCGTTACGTATTTACTGGTACCGAAAAATAAAGATTATTATTATTAAACCTTCGGGATATCACGGCTATACAACATTATTTTTATTAAATGCGAAACCTGAATATAGTTTGTTCAGAATCAGTAACTGATTCGATTCCAATAATTTTTACACCATGTCGCACCCCGGCAAAAAACTGTCACAATACAAAAATACTTGTGTAGAGAAAATGTAACTTTAATAGATATTTGTTAATTAATACGTGAATAATTTAAAGACTATAATAGCCAGATTACTGAAATTTTATGTGTGAATAGGTTATATAAATGTTTATTATAAGGTTATAAATTGAATAACAAAATCGTGATTATTTTTAGTTAGCTTTTAAGAAACTTTTAATTAGATGTGTATTATGACTCTTTTTTCGATTAAAATGTCTGTAGTTTTTTAATTAATACACTTTTTATGTGTTTGTGTCTGTTTTTTACATGACATGACAATATTTACAATGCTTTTTCGTCAACAATACAGTCATAATGCAGATTGTGCTGCTTTTTTCGAAAATATACTATTCTTATATTGTGAAACTTATACCGATAAAAAGTCACATCACACGATAAAACGCTTTTCTGGCGACACAATACACGTTTACTCCGTACTAACCATAGAGTATAGGGTACTAACCCAAATGTGACACTGTTCACGCCGATGATCGGAGCGAAACGGCTCCATGAAAAAGAGTATTTAGTGACATCTAGCAGTAACCATGCGCAACATAATAACGACGTTTTTGTAGCCGAACAAATGAAGTTCGCGCTATTTAATACTGTGATTATGTAATTTTGTACACAACATGTGTTGTGACAGTTTTTTTGCCGGGGTGCGATGTAATATTTTTTTTTCAAAAATATTTCAGTTAAATTTTATTATCAGTTAATTACAATACAATCACCGTACGGTTAGATACCTATTGCCAAACTGAGATTGTATAACACAGGAGACGCGGTTTACGCGGCTGTACCGCGAAATGAGCATGTTTTTGAACGGACAACCAGGTAATATAATATACAAGCTTATAACTTTGTGGTTTTTTATGATATGGTTTTAAAATTTTATACAAAGATTCTTTACACAAAAATATTAGGCAGGTGTATCGGGTTTCACATAAACAAAAAATAATTCTACTTCCTATCCTACTTCATACTAATATTATAAACGCTTTCACGTTTTTGTTTTGTTTGGAAGTTTGTTACTCTTTCACGCAAAAACCACTGAACTGATTTGGGTGAAATTTGGTACACAGATAGTTTATAACCTGAATTAACACATAGGATAGTTTTATCCCGATTTTATCTTTCTGTGGGATAATTTTAGAGTTTTAGCGGGTGAAACCGCCGGCGACAGTTAATTATACATAAAAAAACACTGACGAACGGGCAGAACACGTGCGTTTCAGTTTTGAAAGTGAAGTCTTAAAAAGTGTTAGGTAAACAGAAACAAAACTGTTTCGAAACGTTTTTTAAAAGTAGGTACGTTATTTTGTTGCGAAATTTTCGTTACCTAATGTATTTATCTGTATTTTCCAGGCCTGATATCTTTTACCTCAACCTTAGCCATTTCAACAATTGGCACAGTCAAACCCACTGAAAAGCATCAAAAAGAATTTTAAGGTATTTGAAAGGAACTGTAGAACTTGTCTTATTATTCAGTAAGGTGAAATGGATATTGTAGGTTTCTCTGATACGATTTAAGGTGCCAATCAGGTGGATGTATATTTTGTATTGGAAAGACTATAGTTTCATGGGAAAGCCGTAAGCAGCGTACCGTGGCACTTTCTAGTACAGATGCCCAAAACATGACAATTTCAGATTTTTGTGAGGAAGCTATGTTTTTGTCAACTTTTATTTCTGAATGTACTGGCGTAGTTTGTAAACTTTTGTTTTTGGTAACAATCAGAGACCTTGTAAAAAGATTTCTGCATTTTATTTATAGCGTACTTGATGTGTATGCTGCGTTTATTGTACGGAATATTTATAAAACCGTTCTTCCACTTAGGTTTTGTGTTGTTAGGTAACCAGTCCTATGTCCTGGCCTACCTGTGTTTTATTTGTGGTCTTCAGAGGTATGTGAGCTTTTTATGCTACGTAGTGCGTTCGAGCGAGATTATTTGTTCAAAACATTTGTCTTTTTATAATTTTCAGCCAAGAGGTAGTAGTTTAAGCCGGCTTCACCACCGAAGTTTTTTAAACCCTCAACGATACACAGCAAAAAGCCCTTATTATCATCATCAAAAACCTTCCTTCTCTTTTCCCAAACACACTCGTAGTACATAATATTCAGAAATCGAGTCCGGAGCAGTGAGGTAGACATCCCGGCCATCCAAATGAGTCCCACAACAGATTGAATTACCTACATTTTTTTCCAAAGAATTTCCGATACTACGTGCTTGTCATATTAAAGTCGAATAGTAATCATATTTGCACAATCTCAATGTTATGATTGTATTTGGGCCGCCATTTTGGGGTGGATACTAAAAGTGATGAAATTTACAAAAAAATAAAATTGGAGTTTTTACTTTATACAGTATTTTTTTAATGAGTTTACTCTTGGCCCAAAAATAAATATTAGGCCTAAGAAGGATCGAGCTCAGCCATAAGGAACTGAAAGTCTTGCGTACTGACAGAAAATGAGGACATCCAACGTGGCATTAATAACAGAACGTCAGAAACATTTTATTTATTATAATATTACAAACTTGATTGCTTATAGCGGAGAATCTCTCTCATCATAGTTATAAATACATAATAATGAAATAACAAACAAACAATTTGGTCTCTCAAACCAACGTGCCTACCTAAAATTTACCAACCCAATTATAACAACAAATAATACTCTCAATATAATTTCACCGAATAAACACATTACCATTTCCTAAAATAGATCCAATCACTACATAAACATACATTAAATTAATATTTCCGCTATTTAATATTTATATCTACGGCCGAGCAATTAATTGAACTCTCCATTAATTCCACGTGAAATGCAATTTTGTCAGCACCACTGCAGATTGCGATTCGAATAGAGTAGCCAGGTATTTTTTGTTTTGATGGACACTCAAGCACGATATTGTTTTCTTCTATAAATAGGTACTTTTATTCTCTTGCCTCCTGTATCAATTTCAGTTCGTCAATCCATCAAATCAATAGTATATAATATAAAATTCAAACTAAACTGAGCTGTATGTTTTATAAAATTTGCGATATTAAAAAAAATACGGTCCTTCAATATTATATTGTCGAAATAATAAGTGCTGCAGATAGGAAAGACGTCAGTTTGAATACTGCTTCTGATTTTTTTAAGTATTGATAGGACCATTTTTGATAATTAACTGCTATACCGTATATATTTTGGTTAGTTATATTGATAGGACCTTTATTAATAAAGTGAACAAAGTAAAAATGTCTCTAAATATCCATTTTTAGAAGTTCCGACGCTTAAAATAGGTCTGCCATTTTTATTTTTGCCATAACGACGGCGTCTCTAAATATGTAATTTGGAGGTATTCCAGGAAGGGCACCCGCTGAAATGGCTCCTGAGCGAATGGCTCCTAAGCTATTCCACAAACGGCACCTATCAAAATTTTTTGCAGGTGCCCTTAGTGGAATAGTTTTTAATCTAGCTTTTTATTCCACTTAGGGCACCTATGGATTAATACGTACTAGTGATGGGACGTTTATTTTTTAGGACGTCAAAATAATCGATTAAAACTAGTTTCGAGCTTAATAGTAGCATTATAAAATTATATCTTTATAATTTATTAAGGAGTAAGAAAAGTAAATACCCAACGGGTCGGCCTTAAAATGAACATGGACAAGACGAAAGTCATGTCGAATGTCCATGTGGCACCCGTACCGGTTGTTGTTGGGAATGATACTCTCGAAGTTGTAGACCATTACACTTACCTTGGACAGATTGTTCAGTTAGGTAGGTCCAACTTCGAGAAAGAGGTCGCCCGAAGAATCCAACTCGGATGGGCAGCGTTTGGGAAGCTACGTGATATCTTCTCATCGAGAATCCCACAGTGTCTCAAGACAAGGGTGTTTAACCAGTGTGTGTTGCCAGTGATGACATATGGCTCTGAAACGTGGTCTCCGACTGCTGGCCTTTTAGAGAGACTAAGAGTCACTCAACGAGCGATGGAAAGAGCTATGCTCGGAGTTTCTTTGCGGGATAAAATCCGGAACATGGATATTCGGCGAAGAACCAAAGTCACCGACATAGCTCATAAAGTTTGCAAGTTGAAGTGGCAATGGGCAGGCCACATCGCTCGTAGAACTGACAACCGATGGGGAAGAAAAGTTCTCGAGTGGCGACCACGGACCGGAAGACGCAGCGTAGGTAGGCCTCCCACTAGGTGGACCGACGACATCGTGAGGGTCGCGGGCAACCGATGGATGCAAGTGGCGAATTGTCGTTCGGCGTGGCGGTCTAAGGGGGCCTATGTTCAGCAGTGGACGTTTTCCGGCTGATGATGATGATGATGATGAAGAAAAGTAACATTTGTCACGGATAAAAATCTTCACGTTGTTGGCGTTATTGTTTTATCCCTATCTCAGTTAGTAAGATTTGTATGGGAGAACTCAATGTGTGTTCTGAAAAGTAAATACATACTTAGAGAACAGGATCATGGAGAAGGTGTTCGTCTGCCGTCAAATACTAAAACGTATTTATAGTGAATATCCGTGTTTACTGGGCTTGCATAGATTGAAACTGGCACTAATGTATTTGGTAATAGAGAGCGTAAAGTAAGTAGTCATCAGACTGATATGTTTTGAATTTATGGGTGGTGACGTATCCGTTAACACACAAAAACTTAACTTGTACAATGTTTAGAAATAAATCTAGGTACTTAGTTTTTCCTTCTTTATTACAAACTATAAATTAACTTGTCCTGTTAGTTTATTAGATCGTTGTTGATATCTTCCTAGGCTGGATCGGGCTGAGGCCACCTTCAAGCGGCTCCTACACAATCTTGGTAGGACAAACGAACACCTCCTGCCGGAGGCTGCACGCTAGAGTTATGCGGTCTATGGCATAAAAAAAATAGTTTACAAAACGAAAATAAGTAAGGTCAACATTTACATAATAAAATAGTCATCAGACTGATACGTTTTGTATTTTTACGTATTCTTATACTTAAATACGCTCTCTTATAGGTAAAGTGCCACCTTGAATTTATGCATGTCTACAGGGGCGGATCTACCTATGGGCTATTTATAACCTAGAACAGGGCCGGACGCCACCGCTGATCACCTCACGAGAACAAGGCGGAGCAAGAACTACCCGAAACAACCGTGTTCGGTGAGGCGCCATCACATTATCCGCACTTTCTGCGTGATATTATATCAAGCAGAAACTGAGGATGATGTGGCGCCTCTCCAGCTTCAACGAGTGAGTCGTTACGAGTTAAAATGACAGCGATTACGCTGCTGACGACATCTTTTCAAAAATCTTGTGATCCGAACTTGGTGAGTGAGGAACCCGAGGTCCGAAACGCTGGTTTAACTAAAAAAAGTCAAGTCCTAAAATAGCATTTAGTTAATTAAGTATAGGTATAGGCAGGGCCCCCAAGTAGTATTAGCCCAGGGCCCCACAAACTCTCGGTCCGCCCCTGCATGCCTAGTACATTAATTTGTTGGTTACTCTAAACTCGAAAAAAAGAAAATGAAAAAATCGATAAAAATCAGTCATTTTAATTGAATTTTTCATTTTCTTGTCCTAAAAAAAATGTCCCAGCACTAGTAGGATCCGTGGGTGCCCTATGTGGAATAAAATGCTAGATGTAAAACTATTCCACTAAGGGCACCTGCAAAAAAATTTGATAGGTGCCGTTTGTGGAATAGCTTAGGAGCCATTCGCTCAGGAGCCATTTCAGCGGGTGCCCTTCCTGGAATACCTCGTAATTTGTCCTGGTCACCCTAACTTCAGTAGCCAAATTGGTTCGGTGATTTCGAAGTGCCAATATCTCAAATATCCCACTTTATATTGATCTTGATAGACTTTACTGCTTCCTAGTACCTACCTACACTTTTGGTATAGGTATTTAAAACTAGTTCTAGCTCTTCTTTCCAGAAGAAATGTTTTGTTGTTTTTTTTCAAATATTGTGTTGTTATTTGGAAATGTTTTATTTTTCATCATTTTTATCCCACAGAAAGATAAAATTGGCATAATAATTATGTGTTAATACAATACTATGGGTTATAATCTATCTGTGTAGGTACTTCATCCAAATTAGTTCAGCAATATTTACGTGAAAGAGTAATAAACAACGGCCCAAATAAAAATATAAAACCTTCCTACCTATCGCGGTTAGCTTTCCGATCGGTTTTGCAAGTAAACGACAAGCAAACGGTTCAAAAGACAAGCTACCTTTTATTTGAATGAAATCAAAATGAAGGACGCTACATCGCTCAAAAGAAGCGGACAACTTTCCGCGTTGTCAGTTCCCAAAGAAGAAATAAGAATCTTTCTAAGTTCTCTTAGAGCAATATCAATAATTTTGTAACTAAAAGATTAACAAATCTCACAGCTTCGTCTTCCTTTTACAAAACTTGACCCGCGACAAAAGTTCGGCAAACTTGAATATTATACCAGTGTCAAAAACTCGAGGCCCGTAAATTGTAACTTTGAAATAAGACACCTAAGGGTGCTTTTCCACCAAAAATGTGCTATGCTGCGTTGCTTTGGATGCGTTACATATTCCTTGGTCTACATAGTAAAGCACAATATGTAGATACATTCAATTATGCTACATTTTTTGTATGGAAAGATGTGTGCTATGAATGCAAGGTATGGCTGCGCGCTATGGATTGTCGTGAGTGGTGTCTGTGTAGGCTTATTCATACGTCGCTTAGCTTGAGCTGCATATTCATAGCACATATTCTTCGCACAGCTACATAGCTCGGCGTTAGGGGAAACGGTCATATAGCTTCGTAGCGTAGCTTTCACATCTTTGCAGCATAGTTACATAGCTCGGCGTTAGGGGAAACGGTCATGTATCTTCGTAGCGCAGCTTTCACATCTTTGCAGCATAGCTACATCAACTTAGGTGGAAAAGTACCTTAAGTCCTTGGACCGTTCGACGGCTTAACTTTACACTTTACAATGGGTATCCAGCTTTAGGTAGGCACCCATTTCTCAAGATTATGCCAACTTTATTAATGGCGGCTTAAAATGAATTGATCATTTCTTTCTCTTTTCCGAAGTAATTGAATTGATTTTAAGTCTGCTTTTAGCATCGAATAGGTACGTTTCGGATGTTCTTTTTTTTTGTAAATATTTTCACCTCACTAAGAATTTGTGTCGTTGGTGCTTTTACAAACATTCAAACTCACATACACAAACAGCCTTACCCGGAACAAATACTTGTAGGTCATACAAATATTTCATTTTATTCCATGCAGGAGAATTTGCGATCGAATCTATGCAGCAGTCTGTTTGTTCAACCACCCTCTAAATGTTTGACGTAATTAATTGATAACAGTACGGATTTAAACTCCAATTAAGCCTTCTGCAGACACACGCGATTAATCGCGCGGGGCGACATGTCGCGGTCCATTCACAGTATTTTTAGAGTGGAAATTAGCTTGGCTCGTTGTCGCAGCGCGATTAATCGCGTGTGTCTGCAGGAGGCTTTATTCGTTTAAAAACTTAACCCAAAAATATACCAATTTCAATTTTAAAAAGATTTCATTCTAACTAAAAATAAGTCTGAAAGAAATCGTTCGTTTGGAAAAGCGTTTCTATTTCTGGTCAATTTAAGTCTACTTCTGCGTGGCTGGGTTCGGCTATTTAGTTTATCTAAATGTATATTTTTTTATCTTAAAAAATAATCAAAGTGAACCTTTTTAGACAGATCTCTTTGTATTTAAATATGCCTTTATTTAATATTGATATTAATAAAGCATCTAACTACCAACCATAGCTCCTTTTTTATATAATATTCGTAAAAGTACAAAATAATAAGAATATATTATTCAACGTTTCATAATGGACCACGTTGAAAAGATATAATAGATAAAACATTTACAAAGCAGAAATAGTTAATGGAGATAAAATGGTCTTTCTTATTTGGCACAGAGTTATCAGTTCATTAATTGGTCTCATCATCAGCCTTTTAATTGTTCCCACTGCTGGGACACAGGCCTCCTCTCTGTGAGAGGGATTAATTCGTCTATTTAAGCTAAAACACGAGTGGTAAGTGTTTTCCCTAAGCCTAAGCCGTTGGTCCCGGTTTTCATAGATATATGGACGGAAGGGAAATGGGAAGTAGTTACCTCTTTCTAGGAAAGAGTAATGATAGCGAAGGAGGAGGCGGAATGCGTGAGAAAGAAGTGATAGAGGAATCGCCTCTTTCATCCACACGCGCTAGCTGCCGCGTGAGACGACAATTGGCTTGTGATTGGTAGCGGATGGTTGTGAACTGTCCAAGATTGGAATGATTGGCGGCCTTTTGGAGGAGGCTTGCGTTCAGTTGTTACATGAAGACTGTTGATGGAATAGGCCTTTACAAAAATATTTATAGACCAGAGTAACCGACGCTAACATTTAAATGTTATCTTCTATAATTATCTTCTCTATATACTCGTAAAAGCAAAAGGTAACACACTTACTCATCACGGAATCTCAAAAACTAAAGGAGTTAGGATTTGCCAATTTAGCTCGGAGTTTTTTTTAGCACGTAGGTGCTCTCTAAGACGGGATTTGGTGAAATTCCATCCCTAATGGGTTGTTTTTAGGGTTCCGTAGCCAAATGGCAAAAACGGAACCCTTATAGATTCGTCATGTCTGTCTGTCCGTCCGTATGTCACAGCCACTTTTCTTCGAAAGTATGAGAGCTATCCTGTTGAAACTTGGTATTATGTGAACCGCATTAGGATTTTTACACAAAAATAAAAACTAAACAAATTTTGGGGGTACCCCCATACTTAGAATTGAAACTCAATTTTTTTTTTCACCAAACCCATACGTGTGAGATATCTATGAATCGGTCTTTAAATAAAAACGTGGTAAAATGATGTTAAGGTTACTAATATCATTTTTTTCTAAACTGAACAGTTTGCGCGAGAGACACTTCCAAAATGGTAAAATGTGTGTGTCCCCCCCCTGTAACTTCTTAAATAAGAGAATGATAAAACTAAAAAAATATATAATGTAGACCTCAACAAAAACTAAAATTGGTTTGGATGAGATATAGTTAGCAGTTTTTGAGATAATATTACATTTTCAAAAACCGCAAATATAACTTTTCCATTCATACAAACACTATGAAAAACAAAGTTATTTTTATTATTTGTGTATATTACTAATCTCAATAATATAATTATATCCCTAATCTATGCTTGCTACTACGGAACCCTTCATGGGCGAGTCCAACTCGCACTTGTTTTTCATTACTTTTTTGTAGTTGACATGTTTGTATGAAAAACTAAAAGCGGTAGGTGGCGGGAGCGTATGATGGGATGCGACACTGTGTGTCGAGAGCCGAAACTTCGCGCATACAAAGTCGCGGACAGAAGCTAGTCATCTTCTAATATCAGCTACATTGCATTTTCCAATTTCCTTAACTCCCCGCTAAAATGGAACACCTAATATCTGAAGTAGACCCCAGGTATATACTCGGATGCAGCCGTGGGTTGGCAACCTGCCACGGACCACGACCACCGATTGTGCACCTCTGCACATTTTAAAGTAATGTTTTATTACTGCGGTTATGGACTTCAGGATAGCTTATTTTGTTATTTAGGATATCTTATGTTACATAAATAGTATATAAAATATTTTTTTGTGTTATAATAAAATCAAAAGGGTCCTGCTGCCTTGGTGGAGCGCAAGGGATTGTACTACTCTTGTTGACTAAAAATCACCTAGTTCCTTCAGTTGTCTTTGCGTTCTAGGACTACGGCGTGTTGTACCCTAAGAGTAGTAACTACCGTTTCATTTTCTCTAGCTTTTGTCAGTGGGTTTGACCGCTCACCCCCCTCCCCCCTTATTGCTTGCCTATGTCACTCAGGACCGAAGCAGCTTTCAATTAGGGAAAGAATTTTTGAAATCGTTCCAGTAGTTTCGGAGCCTATTCAATACAAACAAGCAATCAAAATTTCCCTCTTCATAATATTAGATATATTCGTATAGTATAGACAAACCTTACCATGTGGGTGCTGGCATAATTATCAAACATACCTACTTGCTTTTATAAAACGGAAACAGAAATAGAAATCTTGCGTTCTATTTAAAATACACCCACTTTGATAACATACAAGAAAAATATACATTTACATTTCTATTCATAGCTTTATTAATATTCTGAATATTTACTGGAGGCTGAAAATAATATTAAAGTATCACAAGTTTAGTTGTCGAAATATTATCTTTATTGTGACGTATCACGATGCATTTTGGCGGTTCCTTGTATCATCATCATCATTAGCCTATAAATGTTCCCACTGGGACACAGGCCTCCTCTCTGTGACAGGGAGTGGGTGTAATCCACCACTCAGGCCCAGTGCGGGTTGGTGGATGTCACATGTCTGCGAATTTTTGGTTCTAGGACATGCCGGTTTCCTCACGATGTTTTCCTTCACCGTTTTAAGAGCAGTGGTGATGAAATAAATTACACAAAGTAATGCGCCTGGCTGGGTTCGAACCCACGACCTACAATTCGTAAGTCGTGGCCGATACCACTGTGCCACCACTGCTCGCGTTTGTTCCTTGTATAATAATTTTAAAAGTGGTCGATTCGCACATTTCGTGCAAGTTCACTCAATACCATTCAATAACATTTAATAATAATAAAATAATTATAATAATAATATTTATCTTCTTACTATATTTCTATGATAAACGTCTCATTTTCCTGCAACAACCAGGTATTCATTATTCAGAAGAATGGATATTGGAAAGTGGCTTGCATATTTCTTGCACAAAGAAAATGTTCCTTATTATTAACTTGAGGGACGCTGCATCCTCTGTACTTACGAGTGTATAAAGCTATTGTAATAAGCGTACGAGCTTTTACCATCGCGGGTATTTATATATTAACTTGGTTTAAATAGTAGATTTTGTGACCGTAGTTATCTCTAAAAGATGGAGAAGAATATAAAAAAAAAATATTATCGAACCTGTGGAGGTTAGATAACCAACCGCTTCTTAAATTTTCGAATTTTTCAGTAACTGGGATGTGGATCCCAGTTTACTGAAAAATGCGAAAATTATTATCCTTTGGTACGAGTGATTCTCTGACTTCTGTCTCCTCATAGCAATTATCAAATAGCTATAAAAGATAGACGGTATAAATGATCGCTAAACTTTTTTGAGGGTATGGCGCTCTTTGGGGGAGGCTTACGTTCAGCAGTGGACGGCAACAGGCTGATAATATAACTTTTTTCTTTTAACTTAGTGAAAAGCTCGAGATTTATCACCGTCTGGCCTGATAGTAAGCGATGATGATGATGGTAGACAGTGAAGCACGCTTGCCTTAACGTAACCTATTCACTCTTGATCTAAAGACCTCAGGGTTGTAGCTATCAGGAAACTAAGACCCCAACTCCTGTGTAATCTATGATCTTTAAAGCTACAATTTAAATGCTCATCAATATTTCTTTTTAGGGTTCCGTACGTCCGAATACAAAAACGGAACCCTTATAGGATCACTCGTGTGTCCGTCTGTCTGTCGCTTACAGTCAATTATCTCCGAATCTACTAGACCGATTGGGTTGAAAGGTACACATATCAATTTTTGTGACCCAAGGCACAGAGATGTGACGTGAATAGATAAAATCTGTATGTGGGAAGTAATTTTTGGGGGGGAAGGGGAAAATGAAAAAAAAAGTTTTGAAAACTGCATCGTGTAACATATCAAATGAAATGTCTTGTTGAGACAATCTTAAATGTATTTTTTTTGTAATTTTAAAATAAATAGTTTCCAAGTTATTCAAGAAAATAGACGAAATTTGACCATACCCCCTCCCCCCTTATCTCCGAAAATACTGAACCTAAAATTTTGAAAAAAATACAGTAATTAGTTTTCTACTTATAGATTATAGGAAAACCTATAAGAAGTCCATATCTGTATATGGGAGGTAATTTTTGGGGGGGAAGGGGAAAATTAAAAAAAAAATATTTGAAAACTGCATCGTGTGACATACCAAATGAAAGATCTTGTTGAGACAATCTTAAATATATTTTTATTGTAATTTTAAAATAAATCGTTTCCAAGTTATTCAAGAAAATAGACGAAATTTGACCATTCCCCCCCCCCCCCCCTTATCTCCGAAACTACTGAACCTAAAATTTTGAAAAAAATACAGGAATTAGTTTTCTACTTATAGATTATAGGATAACCTATAAGAAGTTCATATCTGTATATGGGAGGTAATTTATGGGGGGGAGAAGGGGAAAATTTAAAAAAAATAATTGAAAACTGTATCGTGTGACATATCAAATGAAAGGTCTAATTAAGACAATCTTAAATGTATTTTTTTTGTAATTTTAAAGTAAATAGTTTCCAAGTTATTAAAAAAAAAACAGACGAAGCTTGACCATTCCCCCCCCCCCCCTTATCTCCGAAACTACTGAACCTATTTTTTTTTTAAAAATACAGAAATTAGTTTTCTACTTATAGATTATAGAAAAACCTATAAGAGTCCATGATATTAAAATAACATGGTAAATCACTCAATATTGTGCGTACCAATTTGAGTCAGATTTAAAAAAAAACGTGATAGGTAATATCGTACGGAACCCTCTTCACGCGAGTCCAACTCGCACTTGTTGTATACCAAAATGGATAAATGGTCACCAAATCTAAAACTCGCTTTATCAAGATTTCATGAACACCCCGAAATTCGATTTGGTTAGGTTCCTTTAAACCCTGCAAATAGAAACAGAAGCCCCGCGAGGCGGGGTTTTTTCGACCCTGCTTAGGTTGATTTTTTTTAATGCAAAAAATAAGTTAATTTCTACAATACTTTAAGATACACAATTTGGTGAGCATTTATCCATTCTGGCTAATATTACGATTTTTTGGTTTTAAAATAGGTACGTTTCTGGTAGGCGTTTAAACACAAGCCGATATATAATACCTATTTCTTTGTTACAGAGGTCAAGATCGCCAAGCGGTTCGGCACAAAAGCAGCTCGATGAGGCGGACCTGTTTATGGACCTCATCAAAGATGTAGCCAACGAGTTGGACATCGATGTGCTTTGTCATAAGGTAAGGAATTTCTTCTTCTTCCTTTCAGTTTGGAAACTGAAAGTAAACTGATGTGGCAGTGTGCTTGCCATGTTTGGCGAAGGACCGATGGCCAGTGTAACAAACTAGTCCTGCGCGAGTCGCCCCGCAGCTAGATGGACCGACGACCTTAAGAAATTGGCTGGGGTAGACTGGATGTGGAAGGCAGAGAACATGGTAATGAGGCGCAACCTGAGAGAGGCCTATGTCCGGAAGTGGACTGTGACTGGCTAAGTTGATTGATTGATTGCGATTTATTTTCCCTAGTACAGAGCTAAGGGAGATAACATTAGTGCACACTGCGCAGTGCACTCGCTGTTTCGTAGCTTGCCCAATGAGTAGACGAGACGAGACGAGAGAGTTTTTGACTTCTTAGCGTGACGGTGGTAATCTAATGCCTTATCAGGTTGTCTTAGCAATAGCTGATATAATCATAATTTCCATGGTCAATTATACTGGGATCTTCTTTCAGGACAAGAAAATGAGTACCAAAATATTTATCATCTCTTATTTGATTACCAACTTAGGCTTTGAACTTTGACATTGTGCTAGTGCTAGCCAAGCTAGAAAATCACGGTCAGCGGGTATGATAAATGATTAATTTATACCCTCGCTAGCCAGTCTAAAATAGCCTCGTTCGCGGAAAGCTATATTTGGAACCTACACTAACATACACGAATTATATTGCTACCTTTTTAGGTACGTAGCTTTAATAAACAGTGGGTCACCCAGGCGTATTTTTTTGGTTTTTATTTCATCACAACTGCTCTCAAAACAGTTACAGTTAACATTTAGATTAGGTAAGTAGATGCAATTTATTGTTTTTCCAAGCTTTGTTTTCTGATTATTATGAACAACATTACTATTTCGCCAACTCTGGAAACGCAAAAAAAGTCAGTTGTTTCATACATTATTTGCATTCGATGGTAAAACAAATCTGCAGTCCTCTAGACAGCAGATTCTTTCAATCGATTTACAGTAAGTTTTAGTCTCGAATCGCTCAATCTTTAGTTATGATTTGTACCTACTTATACATGGTTAAATTTTAGTCGTTTTAATCCTCTTCAGGGGTCATTGTACTCATCATAACGAACAACTTTTAGTATGGGATGAAACTTGAAATCGCGAAAAAAAAAAAATCAGCTGCTCAGTACATTTATTTTTGCCTAACTCGTTAAAATGTACTGAGCAGCTGATTTTTTATCGCGATTTCAGGTTTTATCCCATACTAAAAGTTGTTCGTTATGATGAGTACAATGACCCCTGAAGAGGATTAAAACGACTAAAATTTAACCATGTATAACTTCTTTTTATATCTTTTAATACCCACCCACACCAAACCAACGATTATTTTAACTTCAGTAATACTGAAAAGTTGAACACATCACACAAACCTACGCGGAACGTTAATTTAAGTTAAGTTAAGTTAGCTATTGAAGGACACCGTGGATTTTAGTCAAAACGAGTCTGACAGTCCCTCCCGCCTTGCCCGGGGTGGGAGGACGCATTTGATGATTTTACCACGCTAAAAAAAAAGGCGACAATGACACTCTGCAGGTAAATAAAAATAAAATGCTTATCATTTTTAAATGAAATATACTAAGAAGAATGGGATGTGGATTCATTGATTGAAATAGTTCACTGACACAAGAGTCAATACCAAATGGGTCAACAAGTAGGTTTTTCAACCCTAAACGACTGAAATTCAATACCACCAATTAGGTTAGTGTGTTTGAGTCGTTTGAGGTTTTCAATAAACCCGAATGAACTTACTGAGATGGAGTAAGCTTTAACTGCATGATGGCAAAGGCTCCTCCAATGAAACCAGCCCCCCTAGCCAAGTCACAACAAGTCGCAAACGATATTCGTAAACGCTCGATACTCCGCAATAGATTTTATTTAAGATATCTGAGCGATAGCGACAGGAAAGATCGAAAACGATAAGCAATCTTCACTAGATCTTCAACGTTATACCCAAGCGCATAAAGTTGAAAATCTATTAAAGCCTACTCAACGTTTGCGTTTATCGTTTGCAACATGGCTACAGGGCCAGGGCCGTCCAAAAGTGCGTTAGATTGACGATATCGTCAAAATCGTGGGGAATAGATGTATGAGGGACGCGTAGAACCGAGAAGTATGGCAGAAAAGGGGGAGGCCTGTACAGTACCCGACACATACTGATCCCGATCTCAAATGAGGATCTCAACTTCTTTTTATATCTTTTAATACCCACCCACACCAAACCAACGATTATTTTAACTTCAGTAATACTGAAAAGTTGAACACATCACACAAACCTACGCGGAACGTTAATTTAAACTTCGGTTTACGACGCCCCCACTGGTTTGAGAGCTTGTAGAAAATAATTGCGGAAGGCAGTTTGTTCGCACAACCTGAGATTTTGTACTTTTTTTCCATGTCGAGGATTTTTTAGATTAAATTGAACACGATCAATACGACAGTCGTTGAACGCGACTGTTAAATCGCGTTCATTCGTGTCTGTCTTAATGTTCTTGCACAGTTTGATAAGAAGCTATGAATTCTTGAATCGACAGTTTGACGGCACGGTTATCACAGTGGCTGAGCGCAACTGCTGCGCTACATGTCGTGGATTCGATTCCCGCATGGCACAAATATTTGCATAATTTACAAGTAGTTGTTCAGGGTTGGGGTGTTCACGTTACATTATGTAACAAAGGTTCTGTAACAATTTTGGCGATTGAAAAAGAGATTATCTATGAAGTTTCTTGCCCATTCCAAAGTTATGTTCTCCATCGGAGTGGGAAGCGGTCGCTTCCTTCTGCGAAGCAGTCATGCTCAATGTCTTCCCTCCGCCCCACCCGCGGTGGTGGACGCCCACGGTGACGGACGTCGCAAGACGATCTCCGGCCACCGTAGGCGCGGGCATGCGGGCGGCGAGTAAAGGGCAACTCGCTGCCCGACCATGGACCATGCCCGGGTCGACGGCGCGTTGTGTTCCACGCGCGCCTCAAAGAGCGTCAGCATAATGACGGGGCCCCCTTTCTAGAGGGCCAAAGCCTGCCGGGGTCGCGGGACTTATCTCACTACCGTGACCCCGGAACATAAAGGGCTATTGAAGGACACCGTGGATTTTAGTCAGCACAAGTCTGACAGTCCCTCCCGCCCTGCCCGGGGTGGGAGGACTCATTTGATGATTTAACCACGCTAAAAAAAAAGTTATGTTCTCCATAATGATAGAGATCTACGCTTTGAAATGGGCACCTATAGGACTTTCACAGTTATTATGTCTTATGGCTGAGACTGCAGCACGGAGCACCATTTATTTCATCGTCATCTCATCCATTGACATGTGAGTTTAAATTATTGTTAACGCACCCACAATACAGGAGAAATACCAAAGTGTGGGGCAAAGTTAAAAAAGAAAATGAAAAATAGGACCTTACTATTCCCGACAATTGCTACAAAGTACAAAACGGCATTGTTTGCTCTTTTTATGCTCGAACTTGTAGTGGCAGCAAGGGTAGGATTTTATATTTATTCCGAGTTCTTTGTAAGCTGGCAAACTTTGAAGATTTAGTTCTCGCAAAATGCAAGAAGACTTGCAAAATAACATCAACTTAGGGGTAAGTTGAGTTTGTAGTAAAAAGCATGAAGTGCACTGCCAGTTTTATTGTTAAAGTTGGCTCTTTGCAACAGATTGCTCGAGGAAAACATTAACAGTAGCTAAACTAGCTGGAACTGAGTGATTCGGTCTCGAATGTTTGTCGATTGTAGATGGTATAAACTTACGATAGAAAAAAGAGTTAATGGGTTACTTCATACGTGAGCGTGCCTCACCGACCACAACATTATCGTATACTCGTCACACGTGAGCCTAAATAAATACAATTTAAGAAAGTGTGAAAATTATTATTTTTAATCTTTATTTAAAGACTAGCTGTGCCCGCGACTTCGTTCGCGTGGATGTCGGAACTTAACAATCTATATTTTTAGTGTGAAGCGTGTCAATCTTTCGCCTTCAAAAAAAACCACATATAAGGGTAAAATAACCTACAAAATAACTTTTCTTTCAGAAGTCGGTGGCAAAAAAACAATGAAATGAAAAAAAACAAAGGCACCGACTTCTGAAAGAAAAGTTATTTTGTAGGTTATTTTACCCTTTTTTGTGGTTTTTTTTGAAGGCGGTTACATTTTTTTTTTTAAAGTTTTTTATCGTTGAAGTACATATGTTTAGATGAATTATTTGAATATGTAGTTTTGCTATTCTAAGCTAGATCGCGCTACTGAACTGCACGTCTTGGTGTGAACTGACCGTAATTTTACTTCTGAAACACTTTAAATTCAAATAACTTTTGATAGACTGAACCGATTTCGATGAAACAAAAACTAAGTTAAACCTCAAGTTGCGTATATTTTTTGTATATAAACATTGTCAGCATTGAATTCGTAGATTTTACGTGATGTGCGCACAAACAAACAGACAAACAGACAAACCGACAAACAGACAAAAATTTCAAAAATGATGGAAATGGGTTCTGTTACTTATCTTTTCACACGCTGGCTATTTTTTGTTTCAATTTCTTCAATGTACAAAAATAAATTTTCTACAGATTTATTATATGTATAGATTTTTTCGCCAAGGCGCCAATGACAATGACACTTTTTTTTTTTTTTTTTTTTTTTTTATCGTGGTAAAATCATCAAATGAGTCCTCCCACCCCGGGCAGGGCGGGAGGGACTGTCAGACTTGTACTGACTAAAATCCACGGTGTCCTTCGATAGCCCTTTATGTTCCGGGGTCACGGTAATGAGATAAGTCCCGCGACCCCGGCAGGCTTTGGCCCTCTACAGAGGGGGCCCCGTCATTATGCTGACGCTCTTTGAGGCGCGCGTGGAACACAACGCGCCGTCGACCCGGGCATGGTCCATGGTCGGGCAGCGAGTTGCCCTTTACTCGCCGCCCGCATGCCCGCGCCTACGGTGGCCGGAGATTGTCTTGCGACGTCCGTCGCCGTGGGCGTCCACCACTGCGGTTGGGGCGGAGGGAGGACACTGTCCTCTCTCTCACGCGGCCCGCCTCCTCCTTCGCGAGCATTACTGCTTCGCAGAAGGAGGCGACCGCTTCCCACTCCGTCTCGCCCCGCAGCATGGCCGCAACCAATGCCGGGCGCGAGAGGTCTCCGCCTATCGCCGCCGTGAGGACACGTCGGTGCTCTGCCCAAGCTGGGCAGTCTTGCACCGTATGCTCTACTGTGTCCTCCGGGCGATCTTCGCAGTGGTGACACCCAGGCGTTTCCTCCTTTCTCCTTAGACACAGGTACCTCCCGAAACTTCCGTGTCCGGTGAGGACCTGCGTCATGCGGTAGGTCAGGACGCCGTGACTCCTATCCAGCCACTCCTCAAAGAGGGGTCTTACCGCCGCGATTGCGGCGTGCCCGGCCGTCGGTTGCGACAATCGTCCCCTCCATACTGCCCTGAGATCGCGCCGGACCTCTTCCCGCCGCGCCTCGACTTGTCGGGGCAGCGGGAATTCTCCCCGGCGCTGCGCCTCCACGCGCCACTCATAGACGCGTTGGAGGGCAGTCGCCTCCAGATCCCAGGGCAGTAATCCGGCAAGCAAGTTGGCCGATTCGCCGGCGATCGTGCGGTATCCCCGGATCATTCGGATAGCCATGACCCTCTGGCATGCGACCAACTTTAGTGGTCGCGTCCGGATGCTCAGGGCCCACACGGGGGCCCCGTAGAGGGCCATGGACCGCACGACACCGGCGTACAGCCTACGGCAGGAGGCGTTTGGCCCGCTGAGATTAGGCAGGAGTCGCCTGAGGGCGGCTGCTGCCCGGTTCAGCTTTGGGGCCAAACTCAGGAAATGCTCCCTGAAGTTCCACCGGCTGTCGAGGACGAGTCCCAGGTACTTCATCGTCCTCCCGACGCCGATGCGAACCCCCTCCACCGTTATGTGGGACTCAGACCGTGGCGCGTTAACGCGGCCATGAAAACACATGGCCTCCGTTTTGTGCAGCGCCACTTCGAGTCCCAGCTGCCGGATCCTTTCGACGACTGTCGCAACCGCTTGCGTCGCCAGGTCGGCCGCCGCCTGGTGCGACTCTCCCTCCGCCAGAACGAGCGTGTCGTCAGCGTAACATATTACGCTGACGCCGTCAGGGAGGTCGCCGCGCAGCACCCAATCGTATCCGATGTTCCACAGGGGCGGCCCCAAGACCGATCCCTGTGGAACACCGCACGATATCTCTCGCCGGTTCCACTCTCCCCGGTGACCGGGGTAGATGACGGCTCTGTCCGTCAGGTAGTCCTCGACTATGCGACGGAGGTAGGTCGGCACCCGGTGATACCGGAGTGCCTCCCTGATGCAACTCCAGGGCAGGGTGTTAAAGGCGTTGGTGATGTCCAAAGACACCGCCAAGACGACCCTGCCCCGGGCTACTGCATCCCCCGTCGTGAGGGCTCTCACGCGCATGATGGCGTCCACCGTCGAGCGCCCCCTGCGGAAGCCAAACTGGCTCTCCGCAAGGTTCGGGCCCATCCGATTCAGGTGCCCGACGAGGCGGTCTGCAATTACTCTTTCAAAGAGCTTGCCCACCTCGTCGAGCAGCACGATGGGCCGGAATGCGGACGGAGAGTCCGCAGGGCGCCCGTGCTTCTGGATGAGGACCAGTTTTCCCGTCTTCCAAAGAAGCGGGAACCGGCCCCTCTCCAAGCATGCGCTAAAGAGCCCCCCAAGTCGAGGCCCGAGAGTCCTCGAGGCCAGGACCCAGGCTTTCCCTGGCAGGCCGTCGGGTCCTGGGGCGGTATTTTTGGCCTTGAGCCGTTGTACCGCCACTCTCATGTCTACCTCGGTCACCTCTGGAGCGTCGTAGACGTCGTCGTCGCTGTGGTCCGCGTTTGCGTCAGCTTCGTCCTCAGATTCCGTCGGAGACGGAGCCATGGGCGGGGGAGTATGCTCCCCTCGCGATGGGAACAGGGCGCTCACCACGTCCTCCACGAACTGAGGCTGGAGACTCTGCGTCAACGGGGGAGCCCAGGGGCGGAGCTTTTCTCGCACCCACTTGTAGGGGCGGCCCCATGGGTCCCCGTCCAGAGTCCCCAGCATCTCCTCGCGGGCCAATTCCTTGGCCCGCCAGATCTCGTCGCGGAGGGCGGTCTTCGCTGCCCTGTAGCTCTCGTGCAGCTCCGCCTCTACAGTCGCCGCATCCGGAGGTCGGGTGCGGCGCCTGCGGAATCTGGTGTACCGGCGTCGCGCGACAACGCACGCCTCGCGCAGCGCTGCTAGCTCGCGCGACCACCAGTACAACTGACGCCGGGCGCGTCCTTGCCGGACCCGGGGCATGGCCACGTCACAGATCTCGGACATGGCCTCCCGGAACCACTCCGCCTCGTCGTTGATGTCGGCAGGCCTGTCCGGTGGTGACACCCAGGCCTGCACGATCGAGGCTTCCAGGAATAGCTCCCGGTCCAGCTGCTTCAGCGCCCATCGCGGACCACTTGGGTTCCGTCCACTTGGAACTGGCGCGTCTGAGGTCTGGGCGGAGACGTCGAACCGGATATACCGGTGGTCGGAATAGGTCTCCACCTCCTCCACAACGCGCCAGCCGGTGACGCGCGGTGACAGGGCGGCACTGGCAAACGTGACGTCTACCACTGACTCGCCCGTCCACCGCACGCACGTGGGGACAGAACCCCGGTTCTCGATCACCAGGCCCTGCGCACGGGCCCAGTGCTCGAGCATCCTACCCCGCGTATAGTCCGTGGACCGGGAACCCCAAGCCGGACTTTTGGCGTTGAAGTCCCCCAGGACGAGCGCGGGGAGGGAACCGAGGGCGACGACGACATCTCCCAGCTCCGTTAGGGAGTCTTGGAACTCGGCGAGAGATCGATTCGGGGAGAAGTAAACGCCTACAACGGCGATCTCCCCGAACCGTGCTGCGACGATCCCGCGCCCTCTCTTTACGCGATCGAGGGGCGGGGTACCGGCGGCGGCCGACGAAATTAGGGTCACCGAGCCGTCCAGGTCCGCTACCCAGTCATTCCTGGGCAGGACAAAATACGGCTCGGCGACCACGGCGACGTTGATCAACCACTGCGCCATGCTCTGGAGCAAGAGATCCTGAGCAGCGGCGCAGTGGTTGATGTTCGCCTGGAGGAAGCGCAATGGAGACATTAATCTGAATCCATTGCAGCCTCCTCCAGGACCCTCTCCGAGGGTTGAGCCACGGCGGCGGCGGCGGCAGCGGGAGCGGCGGCGGCGGCGGCGGTGGCGGTGACGGCGGCGGCAGAGGGCCTACCTCTGCGCCTGGCTTTGGTGGGTGGGGCGCAGGACTTGCCCCCAGCCCGGTGATCGGCCGGCTTGCCAGCCGCCTCACATGCGAAGCAGTGAGGCGGGGCAGAGCATGAGCCGGCCTTGTGACCGGGCTGACCGCAGCGGAAGCACCTATCGCTGCGGTCCACCTCCGAGGTGCAAACGCATGCCGCGTGGTTACCCACTTGGCAGCGGTAACACCTCAGGGGTCTGGGCTCCAGGACTTTAACCTGCGCCGACACCCAACCAACCAGGAGCCTTCGGCCCTCCTGCAACTTTTTGGCTGCCGACACGGGGCAGCTAACCGTGATGGTTTGCAACCCCGCGAAGTCAGGACGCAGGGCACCCGCCCTCACCTGATCGGTAGGGCACCCCCCAGTCCTGGCAACAGCAGCCACAACGTCCTCCGCCGTCACGGAGTCGTCCAGACCCAATATGCGCACGTCTGCGCGCTTGGTGGGTCTGGACACTCGGGCCTCCTCTGCATTTAAGGACGCTCTGAGCCGTTCGGCCAGAGCGTCAGCAGTGGGGCCACTGGCCGCGCCGGGGAGCTCCAACATCCGAGCCCCCGTTGCGGTGACCCGTAGACGGAGGCCCCCGGCGATGCCGAGCTCCGCGAGGTTCACCGCCTCCCGCGCCTTCGCGAGCACGTCGCGGTACGACACGCCCTTCTTGACCGCGTCCGGCTGCAGTGTGATCACTACAGCAGCGGTCTTTGGGGCGCGCAGTCGCGCCGCGACGTCGCGCTCTTTGCGCCGCCGCCGTCTCTCTCTCCTCCTCTTCGACCTGGCCGCACTGGCAGCCTTCCTCTTCTCCCCGGCCACTTGCCAATCGGCGCCGGCCGGTGGAGTTTTTGGAGGAGGCTGCTGGGACGACTGGCTCCCGGCCTGGGCCTTCTTCTTTTTGGCCGCCTGTGCCGGCCCCGCAGGTGTCGGGGTCGGAGGCGGCTTTGACGGGCCCGGTTTCGCCTGGCTAGGCATGCCCGGGGCCGTCTTAGAAGGGGCCGTCTTCGCCGCAGCCGGCTTCTTCGCAGCCGTCTCTGCCGGGGGCCTCGACGCGGCCACAGCCGCGTATGAGGACGCCGCCAGCGGGGGTCTGAGCACGCGGCTCTCCAATACGGAGAACCGCTGCTGAAAGGCGGCCAGCTCCTGTCGCACCAGGTCGAGAACAGAGTTCTCCGCTGGTGTGGGCTGGCCTTTCTCCTTTTGGCCCCGCGGCGGCGTGTCCCGCTGGCCGCCTCCCCGAAGTTTGGCCAGGTCCTCCTTGAGGGCGATGTTCTCCCTCTGGAGAGCCCCCATGGCGGCAGTCAGGCGGGTGACTTCCGACCGCAGTTCGGACATATCGTCCCTTGCAGCCGGAGCCCCGCTGTGAACGCGCGCGGCCGCCATGATGGAGGCCGTGGCGTCGCCGATCGCACCCTCCTTACTGCTTTTGGTCCGCTTCTGGATGACGATGCGGATGGCGGCTGCCACGGCCTCTGCTAGTCTAGCCTCGTTCGGGGCCAGACCAGTTTTGGGCTCTCCAGAGGAGATCCCCCTCCCCGAAGTCTTGCCTCGGCCTTTACCCCGCACGCTCGTGGGGATCTTACGGGCCGAGGCAAGCCCTTCCTCCTCCGACGAAATGTCGTCCCTTGAATGGGGGCGCTTGAGGAACTCCTTCCTCCTATCTGCGCCCCCCTCATCCCTCCTCGCCACGCCTCCAGAGCCCACGCTCTGGAAGCTCACGGCGTCTGATGCCGAGTCGGACTCCGACCCGAGCACCAGCGCCCCCTCCATCCGCGGAGCGGCACTCTGTGCCCGCTCTGTTGTCGGTGCCGGTGGCGCGGACGTGCTGGAATGATCCAGCGACTCCACACCACGGGCACGTGAGCCTCCCTGGCTCAATGCGGCGACTGCCGGCCCAAAAGTTGGGTAAAAGTGGTCAGTGTTGTCCCCCCCAGAGTACGTTGGGACTGACCGGACGTGTCCGGTGCGGGATTCCCCAGCTGTAGAGCAGCTGGGACCCGCCTGGGTATTCCTTTCAATAACCTTTTTATCCATTTATTTTACTTTTTTAGAGAGGTGAGTTCCTCTTGTTTCCCTAAGCCCCCATTTCCCTTCCCTTGGTTCACTTCACGGTTACGTCTGAAGATTAGACGCGTACCGGAAGTGAACCTTTCCCCCCCTAGACCCAGTCTCTGAGACCGGGCCCCGCGCCGTCTAGAGGCTCGAGCTGACTGCTCGATCCTCCAGGCGGCGCGCCTTTCCCCGGTGTGTCCCTCTTGGTCTGGTCTCTCCCTCTGAGCCTGTCCGGCATGAGTGCACGAGTGCCTCTACCGGCAGGGGCCCAGAGATCATCGAGACACACAAGCCCCACCACGACGGCAACGTGGGGACACGTTGGTGGGGATGACAATGACACTTAGCAGGTAAATAAAAATAAAATGCTTATCATTTTAAAATAAAATAAACTAAGAAGTATGGGATGTGGATCCATTGATTGAAATAGTTCACTGTCACAAGAGTCAATACCAAATGGGTCAAACAAGTACGTTTTTCAACCCTAAACGACTGAAACTCAATACTACCAATTAGGGTGGTGTGTTTGAGTCGTTAGAGGTTTTCAATAAAGCCGAATTAACTTACTGAGATGGAGTAAGCTTTAACCGCATGATGGCAAAGGCTCCTCCAATGAAACCAGCCCCCCTAGCCAAGTCACAACAAGTCGCAAACGATATTCGTAAACGCTCGATACTCCGCAATAGATTTTATTTAAGATATCTGAGCGATAGCGACAGGAAAGATCGAAAACGATAAGCAATCTTCACTAGATCTTCAACGTTATACCCAAGCGCATAAAGTTGAAAATCTATTAAAGCCTACTCAACGTTTGCGTTTATCGTTTGCAACATGGCTACAGGGCCAGGGCCGTCCAAAAGTGCGTTAGATTGACGATATCGTCAAAATCGTGGGGAATAGATGTATGAGGGACGCGTAGAACCGAGAAGTATGGCAGAAAAGGGGGAGGCCTGTACAGTACCCGACACACACTGATCCCGATCTCAAATGAGGATGATGAATTTTTTTAATACTTTATGAAAGGCTAATTATTTGGTTGGCATTTTTTTCCACTAACAATTTTCATTCTCAGGTAAAATAGTTTTCTGTCTGTCCCCGAAGAAAACTTCGATCCTCATCTTGTATTTACATATAAAATGAGTTTAATACAACCAGCATAAAACTAGTAGAAAAGCAGCAATTTAAGATAAAATTGCTGTTTTTTTTTTCAAAATAAATGTAAAATTACTGTTAGGCGAGTACACACAGAGCGAGCAGTCTCGCGATGCTGCTTGCTCTGTTTGGACGCGCAATTGTTTCTCGACTGAGGCACAAAACAATATACGTGAGCAAAACAATAGCCGTCACTGGATGGCCCGGGGCCTCGGTGGATCGCCTGCGGCAGCGCGCTCGCTTGCCTCGGCCGAGTCACGTCCACACTAACCGAGCTGCTTCGCGGGGCAAATGCCTCGCGATGCTGCTCGGTCTATGTGGACGCACCTTATTAGAGAAACAAGTTACGGGCGAAGTTTTTTGTTTTAATACAAAGTTCTACACTACTTGGGAAACGAGTGCCTTCTTCATAATTGGGCAAGTTTTAAATTGGCTTACATGTCTTGGAGGAATTATTTAGGGGACCCGACGTAATTGGGGGCTTTGGTGGAGCATAAAAGCTAACGAAAAACAAAAAAAAACCTGCATAGACCAAATCACGAACAGAATCAGCGGTGAACATGTGGTGCATCAAGCAAACCCGCATTCAGGACTAGTTCCCCAAAATAAACAGCACCCTTAATTTTATCGTACCCCATATAAACACAGTTTAAATTACATAAACAACATTCTGTTTGCCTGTCCATCAACGTAACTTCACTTTTATTGGCAAAACGACAAGGTTTCAAATTGACTTATTATCTTTTAGAGGTATTTCCTTCATGAGATGAGATGAAAATGTCAATTTACATTGTCGTACAATTTTGTTGAAATGACTTGTGTTGTAACTAAATTATGGCGTTAAAACAAGATGGCGGGACACGTCTCGGGTTCCATTTTGTTTTCTTGTTATTTGTGTTTTTACTTTTTATCGCCAGAAAAAAAAACCGTTACTTGGTAATTGATTTTAAGTATGACGGAGGATGACCGTCTCCATCGACATTATTGGCATTCATAGTGAGTTCTCTTTGCTGTGGGCGTCTTCGGTGGGTAGTGTTGGATAAAGAAAGCAGTCTTTTACACTTGACAATCATCTTGGTTTATTTTTCCAATTTAGCACTAATGAACACTGCACTATAATGGGTAGGTATACGTATCTCAGACCGCGGGATGGTTTTAGCGATCCGCTCGCACCGGCTGCTAACAGTGAAGTGCCGTCGACTGTCGCTAGCGCGCACCACACAGACTCCATCGAGCGCCACCGGATGGCGCTGGCGTTCCAAATACGACTCGATTCCGACAAGTAGATCATTATCTGCCTAGCTTTTTCCCTGATCATTTTTTTAATACTGATTGTCAGACTTTTGGACCATTGACTTTTCGTAAAATGAGTCGGAAATAATGAATCAAATCGATTTTTTACATTTTTCCTGAGTGCTGGGCTGATTGGGTTGAATGCTATGTTATTTATAGTACTCGTAAGTATATTTGTATACAGGTTCCGTCCGTGTGAACTGGACGGAGGACGCTCAGTATCGCGCAAAATGGAAGGAGTGGAGGGAGACCTTTGCCCAGGAGTGGGACAGAACAGGCTAAGTACAAATAAAAGAGAAAAAATCGGTTGTCTGTAAAGTCGGTTTACTGACGATAGTTGAACGTGACAACGTCATAAGAAAATAGTGAACGTACGTTGCTATAAACAATTGAAAATTGGAACGCCTCAGAGCGAGGTAACGCCGCGTGACGTCATGTTTTTTCGTGCTTGCAGCCGCCTCCATCGAAGACGTTGTCACGTCAAAAATATTATTAGCCGAACTATCACAGGACTTCACACATATGTAATCACGGGCAGAACCCGCAGAAGCTACATTGTTATATCAGGGGTATCAGGGATTTTTCTCCCAAAATGTGGGTTTACGAGTACCTAATAAACCATACTCTAAGTTCACCTCAAAATAATTCCCCTGCAAAGATAAGGAACGTAATGTTATTTTATATCACGCAAAAGTAATCGAGTTAACACTTCAATTTTATTCTTTCTCCATATTTCAACCCTAAACCACTTTATATCCTCAAACACTTCGTGAAACTATAAAACAAAAATAACCTTTTGTCAAAACTAACCCTTTGGGACCGAAGTTGGTGAGTATTGGTCTGAAACCCAATGATAATAATATTACCCTGTCTCGTTTATAAGGTACATTGTACCCCCGGGATGTCAATTCGGCTAAATCGGTTTTCTAAAAGGGTGGTTTTGTGACTATTGGACCATCTTCCTAAGTTTTGTTTTACTTATTAAACAAATATGGGCCAAACTTTTTTACGTTTGTATAGAGTGAGAATGTGTGGAGTTTTTAAGGGAAAAAAAAAATGTGTTGTTTTAAATGACTTTGGTTTCAATTAAATTTTCAGCCTTAGAAGGTAGAAAAATGAAAATAATTTATAAGTACATTCCTATTTTATTTTTTTATCATGCTACAAACCAAAAAGCACAATATCTTAGCGAAATCCTCTTAAAACAACTTACCCTTTATAACGCACACTGCAAATAAACAAAGATAAGTAACTGTCACAAGGATTCCACGATAAATGCGATACACGTACTCTTGAAATAGGTCCCATCCCTTGTCAGTGTTGCAAGAGAAATAAACTTTAAGTGCATGTCATCTCACATATTGTTACTGGTAGGTAACTTTGAGAATGTTCGTGGAAAAGTCTTGGTCTAACTAATTATTGCAAGATTTTTCTTAGAACGATTTTCTACATGTCATGCGTAAAGTTTTTCTTTGAGAAGTCCTAAGTATTTTAATTGTCTTTTTTATGTCTTAGTTGGCACTTTTTTTTGATTACGCTGTGAAAGCGGCCGTTATCATTAGGCCTCCATGACTGTCCTAATATTCTGTTTTCTTTATCGTTGCAACATTATATCACCACATGACCCTATAGGGGAACAGTGTATAAGACGGGGACGCGAGGTAAGATGGGAAATCACACACCTAAGGCAAACTTAACACAATACTAACGTAGCATAAGCGCCAACAGGACGCCATTTGCGTCTCGCCGCTTGCAAATGGTCCTGATGGCGCTTGCTCTACGTTAGTGTTGTGTTAAGTATGCCTAAAGAGTGTATGTCCCCATTATACCTCGCGATTATTAACGTCCCCGTCTTATACACTGTTCCCCTACTCCCTACAGAGTTTTTATAGAGCTCTCTCTTAAACCAATTATTCAGCAAAATTTATTAAAATAATTAAATAAATAATATGATTAAAAATTATTAAAAGGTCGATGTGCTGAAATTGTAATACCTACTCAGCGCCTCGAGTTGAATATTCAGCGGTGTGTTTTAGTACGACGCTTTAATTTTATATTTTTGGGGGTAGGAGGAACAGAGTGGAAAGTTCCTCACTACCCGGTGAAAAGGAAGGTACCTTCCGACCAGATGGGTGTTGTGTCTGGTGGGCTTTCTGCCCGACAATCTTAGTCGGAATATTCTATGTCTTCTAAGTTCGCTGTTAACTTTGATTGCGCGATGAGATCTTACATCTTAATTTCTCCGTCGCTTCATAGGTGGCGCTAGTGTGCTTTTTGTAGATGAATAAGTACGCTACATATTTAACTACATAGCTGTACTTCGTGGTTTCACACCTGCTGCTGCTTCAGCTGTATAATATTAGTGTAGATTTTGATTTAGTAAAAAATAATTGATTGTCACCCTTAAAATAAAATATGACTTTGATATTGAACAATTTCCAGAAGGAGCTCATGGCTAAATAATTACAGCTTCACAGGCTGATCTTCCAGGTAAAGCCATCTTCTATCTGTTATGTCTGCGAGTTTCCTCCGTGTTTCGGAAAGCACGTAAAGCCTTTGGTCCCGGCTGTTATTTGAAGATCTTTGACAGTCGTTACTATTAGTCAGAAGCTCTATCATTCTGACAACCAGTCTTACCATGGGGTGTCGTATTACCCAGTTACTGGGTTGTGGAGGTCCGATAGGCAGTTGCTTCATGTAAAATACTGATATTCAGATGTGGTTCGATTGGAAGCCGACCCCAATACCTATATAGTTGGGAAAAGGCTAGACATATGATGATATTGAACAATTTCCTTTTATTCTTAACTACCTATCTGAAACCTCTACAACTACCTACCCCGTCCTACGTGTAGGTCACAGTCAAGTCAGACAACCTTACAAAAAAAGGCTCATAACTGCGTAACATTCAACCAATATGTCTGCACCACATGACGCCAACCGTTAACAGTTATGGCTGCCACCGATACGACGCGATATTTATTTATTTATTTATTTATTTATAAAGGTACACCAACAGCTTCTGTATATAGATGAACAAATAGGGTAGTTACAAGTAAAAGGCTTATACAGTTGCCAATAACAGGTGAACCAACATTCACGAACATAAGTGATAACTTTAACTAAATAATAACCAATATTAGGTTGAATTAAACTATACAAAGATAATAACAAGGTTAGAATTATGTTTCACTAAAAATAGAAATCTGAAATTAAAATTAAACAGTCAAAAATTAGACTTGAATTTAAAAAAAACTTACAAAATTATAAAGAAAGAAGTTGCAAGATATATCTAGGTACTTAAACAAATACAGTTAATACTTACAATAAAATTAATCTTTTGGAGCTTTATGACTAAGAATATGGGTTTTAAAGATTTTCATAGAGTTATGGTATAAGTCAACATCTGGGCTTGATTTTATATAACAATTCATCTCTTTGCTGAGCCTATTGAGAGGTGAATTTTCTCCTGTATTTGTTTTGGAAGCTTTAGTGTGGAATAAATGGGTAATGGGATATCTGGGTATTCTATTGGGGACTTTTATTCCAATTTGTTCAAATAATTTAACACAGTCCAATTTATTGTTAACTAATTTGTAAAAAAACATAAGATCTTGTATCAGTCGACGGTCGCGCAGTGTTATCATTTTATAGTATTGAATACGTTGCTCGTATGGACATCGGGGAGATACACCACCGAAGGTATATGCTAGGTGTTTTGTGAAGGCCCTTTGGATGCTTTCTACTCTTTGTGAGTGTACTGCGTAGTGCGGGTTCCACACTACGCTGGCAAATTCAAGTTGGCTTCGAACTAATGCGTTATATAAAACAATTTTCGTTCTTACCAGCCTAAATCCTTTAGTGTTTCTCTTAAGAAATCCTAGAAGCCGTGCCGATTTCGTAACGATGTTATGGATATGGCTTATGAAGTTGAGTTTACTGTCCATAATGATGCCAAGATCGCGAACCTCATTTACAGTTTCCAATACCGCTCCGTTTATATTATATGAGACAGTATTGGATTGCTTTTTCCTTGTAAATCGTAAATGGCTACATTTATGTACATTAAGTTTCATGCGATTATGGTTGCACCAGTGTTTTATTCTATCCAAGTCCTCCTGAATTAGCGTAGTATCTTCAACTGAGGTTATAACTTTATAAATTTTGAGATCGTCTGCAAACATTAGATATTTACAATGATGGATTTGGGCACTAATGTCGTTGATGAACAATAAAAACAAAACCGGTGCAAGATGAGAACCCTGAGGAACTCCTGAGCTGGCATAATATGGATAAGATTCGTAACCATTAACAACAAGAGTTTGTGACCTATGAAACAAATAAGACTTGAACCAGTTTAGAAGCGAGCCATGTATGCCATTATACTCTAACTTGGACAGTAACAGAGAATGGTCAACTTTGTCAAACGCACTGCTGAAGTCCGTGTACACGGCATCTACTTCCAATCGCTTGTCAAGAGCTAGAGTCACGTCCGACACAAACTCGACCAGGTTTGTTTCTACGCTGCGTCCAGCTTTAAAGCCATGCTGACTTGGTGAAATTATTCTGTCAATGTGGCGAGTAATTACTGGACAAACAAGAGACTCGAATATCTTGGAAAAACATGACAATATTGAAATAGGGCGGTAGTTTTGAACATTAGCAGGATTACCTTTTTTAAAAACCGGGACTATTCTTGCGTTTTTCCATACATCAGGAAATATTCCTTCAGCAAGGGAAGAATTAAAAATAATCTGCAACGGTAGGGCGAGTTCATGGTAGCAGCGTTTTACAAATAAGGGTGGTATACAATCAGGTCCAGCACCTTTAGAAGCATCTATGAGTTTGAGTTTGTTGAGAATTTGTTTTTCCGTTAACTTAATGGTGCTTAAAATAGAGTCAGTATCAGAAAATTCATTGGTAGTGTTATGAGAAGTGGCTGGATTTTGATTAAAGACGGAAACAAATTGATCAGCGAAGAGGTTAGCAATTTCTTGACCATTGTTAGCTACCTTATCATTCATAAACATGTCAGCAGGTATACAAGATTCTCCACGACGTTTATCTTTAATGAATCGCCAGAAAGCTTTGGGGTTTTTGGGAATGTCGTTTTCAATTTTACATTTGTATGTATTATAACAATGATTTATTAAAGTATGACAACGACTGCGAAGTAACTCAAAAGTAAGTTTATCTCGGGGATTATTGTATTTACGGTATTTTTGCCTAAATTTCTCTTTTTCAGATAGGGTTCTAATAAGTGAGTCTGAATACCAAGAGGGATATTTAGATTTTTTTCTTACGTACTTGGGTACAAAATTGTCAATGGCGATCTGTAGTATACTGTAGAAGGTGTTAACCCTTTCGTTGGCATCCCTACATTCATGAAAGGCATCATGCCAATTTATATTTTTAAGATAGGTTTTGATTTGGGTATAATCTGCTTTAAAAAAGTTATAACCTGAACGATATTTTGTTTTTAACTGTTTTAAGTTTGAAAGCGGAATAGAGATAAGGATATTCGGGTGGTGGGAGTCTAATTTGCTAAGCAAGTCGTTGGGTTTAGAAACTGTTACATCCGATATGTTACTCAATACTAGATCTAAAATTCTGCAGTCAGCATTTAGAATAGAGTTAAATTGATGGAGTACATTGATTGACAAAAAGTCTACAAATGTATAGCCCAGTGAATTTTCGTAATTTGACGGTGACAGATGTGGATCGTCATTAGTCATGTTCCAATCAATAAAGCCCAAGTTAAAATCTCCAAGAATAATAACATCGTCGACATTGTTAATTATGTTGTTAACATTATTTAAGAAGCATTGTAAATAGTCCAGTTTGACAGGCGGTGGCATATAGATGACACAGATGGCTATTTTTTTAATATTATTATTAACATTTAACTCAACAGACAACCATAAATCTTCAAAATCACTTTCCCATTTTTTCATTCTTACAGATTTAATTTTATTACTAACTGCCACCATAACCCCACCGCCATCTTTTTTGGATGCCTTAGAACTTAATCTATCTCTACGATACACCACATAACGCGGGTCAACGAACTCTCCATTAGTTACGTTAGGGTTTAACCAAGTTTCAGTAAAAGCTATTACATCATAATTAGTCAGCAAAATATTTTTGTAAATATCATCAGTTTTAGTCCTCATTCCACGAACATTTTGATAATATATATCAAGCATTGCGAATACAAAAAACGCCAAGAACATTTATATAAAAGAGACATGAATATAGCTTTATTTAATTAATAACGTCAGTCGTTTTCATCAACTTTAAACTATCCTGATTGCGAATGTATATAGGTTTCGAGTGAATATCCTTTCGTACTAGAATTCGCCCGTTGCGTATCCAGACAAAGTCATAAGACATCTCTTTAGCCAGTTTCCGTGTTGCCGCATGCAGGTGTTTGCCAGTGGGGCATAAATGCTCGCTGACATACACGGGCACTCGGTTACTACCCAAACCAATGCCTAAGTGATGCGAATTCAATTTGTCCGAGGGATGCTTTTTGTTGAAGTTTCCAACAGCAGCCAGAAGGTTGTCACGCTGGCGGGGGCTGCGGAGCTTGGCAACCACAGAGCGTGGGCGGTTATTGTCTTTGTTTTGTTTCGCAACTCTTGTAATTTGCATGACGTCATTGTCACCTATATCACAACTAGTTACCTTTGCGATGTTTTTTAAGGTTTCCACAAGGTTTTCAGACTTGTCTTCAGGTAAACCGTTAATTTCCACATTGTTTTCACGCATGTTTTGTTCTACGATACACAACCGCGTAGTAAGGTCAACGACACTTTGCTGAAGGTTTGTGTTATCGCTACGTAATTGATTAATTATGGCGTCTTTTTCATTAAAGCGTTTTTTGAACTCTTCGAACTGTTCATTAAAAAATTCGAAGGAAACTTTGAATGCAGATATTTCTCCTTGTATATTTTTTAATTGATGAGTGAGTAAATCTTTGAAAGATGATTTTACTGCCGCGGCCAATTCCTCCTTTATTATACCTCTTAAAGTATCCTCGTTAAAACAGCGTTCATGGCTGGGTAAGTAATATATGATATAACTACAAAATCTCTAATATTTACAAGAGATAACAACTCAATATATAATTTTATTTGATATAACAATCTCTTAATATAATAAACGATTGACATAATTTTATAATGACTAATTTCTATAATCATATCAATCAATGAATATAAAATCGTTTTGTATACCACTCAAAAGACATAAAACTTATTTGGTCTAATTTTTTTTTTCTTCCTGGTATGTAATCTAACTCCGATGTACCTAGTAATAGTACCACCTACCATGAATGCTCGACGGAGCCCCGCTTCGCGGGGCTCCTATTTCTGCGTGCAAGGTTTAAAGTAACCTAACACGAAGGGGATGGCGGGGTCTTTCAGACCCCGCCATCCCCTCATAAAAATTCTGGCATCAGGGGTGCCTATCCCCCCGCCCTCATGCGTAGCACGTGCAGGAAAAGTAAAAAAAAAGATAACATACAATTAGACTCGACACGGGTTTCGCTCTTTCACGGGACCGCTTTGGGCACGAACCTGACCGGTCATCGATATTTTTTCCTCTTAGACTACGGAACCCAAAAAATATACATGAACGTCTTGATTATTAGGGCATCAGTTTTCAACTTTGTTTTTCGTTAAGACAGTCCCGCGATCCCAGAAGGCTTTGGCCCTAAGGAGGGCCCTGTCGATTGCTGACAGCTCTTTGAGGCGCGCATGGAACAAGACGCGCCGTCTGTCGACCCGGGCATGGTCCATGATCGGACGGCAAGTCACCCATTACTCGTCGTTCGTATGCCCACCTAACCTAACACAAAAACAGTTTTCTATCCAATTTTAATCTGGGCAGCCAACCCCAGTTGTCTCAAGTTTGCGCTGACACAGAAGCTATAAATTGTGCTTCGGGTTTCGCTACAGTTGGTTTTCTGGCAAGATACAATATGTCGATAAATAAGAATCTGTCGTAAAAGATTGTCTCTAACTTTCGTTGTGCTTTTCAATTTATATAAAACAAAGTTCGATTTTAATATCTACGAGAAACAATAAATGACTTTTGGGAAAAGTTGATATTTCAATTTTATTGTGGATATGATCACCCTAAATTAAATGATCTGAATGACTGGGTCTTGAAGTGGTTCTCGAAATTAAATGCCTTAATTTCGAGAACCACTTCAAGACCCAGTCGTCCAACGCGTGGCGATTTTCAGTCAATTCAAGGCACGGGCTTGCAGGCGGCAAGTGATGGGTAGCTCACCGTCTGTTAAGAACCAGGCCCAGGTCGACGAGCTGTCAGTAACTGACCCCCGTAGGTCCAAACGCCTGCCGGGATCGCGGGACTATCTAAGCAGGACAACATAGCCCTGGAAACACAGAGGAACAGGGTGGATTTTTAGTCAGGAAGTCTCTAACAGTCCTTTTCCGCTCCACACATGGTGAACGGACTTATGTGGTGATTTAATCAACCAAAGTAAAGAAATTGCTTGTAATTTAGCCTACAGGCTGCTGCTACGCGTATGACCGACCATTCTTTCTTAAAATATGTTTTATTCAAAAACAATAACGCAACAAAAATTCTTTATTCAAAATATAGTAGACTAGCTTTTGCGAGCTCAACCCCCCCTCCCTTCCCCCTCCCTTATTGCCTCTTCACTTCGGACAAAAGAGCTTTAAACTGGTGAATTTTTTTTTGATATCGGTCCAGTAGTTTCGGAGCCTAATTCAATACAAACAAACAATCAAATCTTTCCTCTTTATAATATTAGTATAGACAGAGAGATACCTAGAATATCTAGAATACAGGCTACTTCAACTTCGTATGGAGCGTATTTAGTAGTCCAGTTACAAGTTAACAGACTCCTAAGTTCTGCAACAACGCAATTAGTCTTCCTCTGTGCAATGTTCAGGCTAGCTAGTTTGAGAGGAAACGAGATCGATGCTAACGTGATGTTTTCAACATAATCCACTAAATTAAGAATAAATTGCCCCTATAAATCATTCAATTCGTGTTTCTATGGTACAACCGTACTTTTTACTCATTTAAATGGGATTTCTTTCTTCCGCATTGTTCTCTTTAATTTTTTGCTTCCCAATTAAATTTTAAAATTAAATGCAAGATTTTAATAAAAGTGACCAAAGTTATTTTATTATAAAATATGAACAGTTCCATTTATATTTGTTAAAACCTTTGACACCCTACTAACGACAAACCCAAGTATCGATAGCCAAATTGTCGAACTAAGTATGTATGGTGGGCTAAGGTGACCAGATCACGATGAGGTCTTGGATTTTTTTATCATTTACACGTAAAATCATCAAATGATTCCTCCCACCCAGGGCAGGGCGGGAGGGACTATCAGACTCGTACTGACTAAAATCCACGCTGTTCCTTCAGTAGCCCTTTACGTTCCGCGGTCACGGTAATGAGATAAGTCCCGCGACTAAGAAGCGCCTCTAGTGTACAATTGAGGAACTAATTTTTTCCTTCAAATTAACGTCAAAGTTCCAGTTTACGTCACTAAAGCGGGAAAAGTCATGATAAGGCTCTACGTGAGTTTTTTCAAATGTTGATGATAAAGGTAAGGACCCAAAAACTTTTATTTAAAAAAAAAAAAACCGTTTTTAAATAAAGGGGGGGGGGGTTGAGCTCGCAAAAGCTAGTCTACTATATTTTGAATAAAGACCTTTTGTTGCGATATTTTTTTTTGAATAAAAAAATGTAACTTTACAGAGCCCTTGGGTCTTATCATGAGTTTTCAGTTATTCTGCTTTAAAGTAAACTGGAACTTTGACATTGTCAATTGACAAATTTTGGGTCCTTACGTATGCAAAGACAGGCTTCCTATAATCTTTTTATTCGTCGTTTTATCGTGTAATCTCTTTATTTATTTACTTTTTTAAATAATACTCCCACAAACCACAATCTTAGACACCGCTTTTTTAATTAAAAAGTAAAAAGAACTTTCTTCTTCCCCTATAAGGATGGTTCTTCAACGAAATTGTTCCTTTCATCATTGTCCTAATTCCTACTTGTCTTGGTAGAGTTTTTTTTTTTAATAAAACTGTTTGGCTTCAAGTTTTTTTTTTGCCGTGAAATCGTCCTGGGATCCCGGGATTATGTAGTTAGGAAGCTTTGAAAATGTTGCTGGCTTCCGAGGGGAGAATAATTTATTTATTTCTGTTTTGTGTTACGTACTAGAAAATATTTTTTTTTAAAATTTGACAGGCCTGTTGGTCTAGTGGTTAGTGACCCTGACTGCTATGCCGGAGGTCGTGGGTTCGATTCCCACCCAGGACAAATGTTTGTGTGATGAGCACGATCATTTGTTCTGTGTCTGGGTGTAATTTATCTATAACTAGCTGACCGGGCAAACTTCGTACCGCCTCACCTTTTAAACCTTCCCTGGACTTTCAAGAATAATTCAAAACCAAAATTAGCCAAATCGGTCCAGCCGTTCTCGAGTTTTAGCGAGACTAACGAACAGCAATTGATTTTTATATATAAGAAGATATGTATGTATTTAGAAATATATAAGTATGTTTATCAGTCGTCTAGTACCCATAACACAAGCTCTGCTTAGCTTGGGACTAGATGGCGTTGTGTGATAGTTGTGGAATATTATTATTATATATTATTATTAATTAATGTAGTAAAGATTTGTCATCTTTGAATATTTTCTATTACATATTATGTTTACAAAGTTTATAAATGATTTTTAACCTACTGAGACAAACCCTAAAAAGGAGGTTATGTTTAACTGGTTAGTAGGTACCAATTTCTAAATACCGTGAAACCTGGATAAGTGAGAATCCTCCATAAGTGGAATTCATGCTGAGATCCCGACACTTTGGCCCTGTTTTACCTGTGTTAGTGGGAAAAACAAATCTGTACCAATAACTGAGATTACTTTTTAGAGTTTACCGTCAAAATTACCTCTATTAATAAAATTGAGACTGTGTATTTAACCTCTTTTACCTCTGAGACATTTTTTTTTATTGGGTAAGTGGAATACCTCTTTAAGTGAGACAAAGCCCGTCTCTCCAGGTCCTAGTTTTCACTGTAATATATAACATGCAATGCAATCAACGTCATCTATTGGCAACCACTAAATAAAATCACGTAAACATACGACCCAATTTACTCTTCACGTCAATAGATGGCGTTATTAAGAATAAAGTAAGTGCCCGTAAAAGCCCCTTAATTCCCTGCTATAACTGAAGTAAGGCTATTTTTATTCCACATAATGTGAGTCTTTTGTAAGTAAAGTGAAATACGGGACCCTTATTGTCTAGGGAAACCTACAAAAGGGCGAATGAGACACATAGTCCCTTGGATAATTTTAATCCGAGGGGGATTAAAATGATCTAATAACCTTTGGTACTTTGAATGTGAATGAATTGTTTTTGTTATTTACTTCATGGTCTGTTTGCAGTTATTTTTAAGGATAGATTAAAACACCAAATGACGTCAGACACAGATGTCGTCCAACACAAAAATATTTGTTCAATTCGAATTAGTAGTTCCTGAGATAGGCTCGTTTAACTAAAGAAAACAAGCGAAGAAACTCGTCAGCTTTACAATATTTGTATAGATATAACTTGCCCACTACGAGGAGCTCAGTTTCTTGCAGAAGGTATCTTCATGAAGTCAATAATCCAACGATGCTTCCTTGAAACTGTTGCCAGAAGCTCTTGCTGTACTTTCTAACTATTAAATTATAAAATACTGGATCAATACATTGCTTACCCGGAAATTCAAAGCTATTATTCTCATGAAAAAACATGATGCGATGAAAACCGGGGCTGTTATTAAGTTAATTCAGTATTTTCATTAATTTATTTTGGAAAATTCAAACAAGGAAAGTTATTTTTTTAATTTACATTACATTTCACAGGTAACATTCTCAATAAAAAGCCGATACCAATACTGCAGTCTGACGTACCTAGTATTTACTGGACAGCCTGTATGCATATAAAAGGCATACTAACCTAACATTTACATTAACAGGCAAAGGTCTCGAAAGAGTCTTACCTACAAGTTTTTTTTTTTTCATAATTATATTCTTCCAAAAATTAATCATTAGTCAGCATCTGTTTGAAAACTGAGGCTCTAGCACGACTTTTCACGTTTTTGTGACGTAAAGTAAACGGGAACTTTGACGTTACGTTTGATGGAAAACATTAGTTCCTTAATCGTACACTAGATGAGCATTTTCCATAAAATAAACGTCGTACATACTTCAAGTAGGCTGTTCAGTAAAATACGGACATAAAATGAGGCCTTTGTACTGTAGCGAATCACAAAAAGCAATTTCATAGTCTCTCTGAGACAATTCCGTGCCATTACAAAAAACTATAATCTTAAAAGATCCAATCTTAACTTTTCGAATGCAAATAAGCGCTCGTTTCGAAGCGATGGCCGACAATAAGCTGGGAAACAAAAGAAAAAACCTTTTTTATCCAATTGCATATAAATTACTTGCTGATTCAGTTGTATGAGACTTGTATCGATTTGTCTCGGAAGTTATAGAGTAGTGTCTTTCTTATTTATACGTTCTTCGGCTTTAAATTGCGGAAAGTGATTGGCGCCAAGATATCAATGGTACCTATATAAACCATGCTATTTTGGTTCTTTAGCGATAGACTCGCGTTTAAACAATATCTCGCTAGCCTAGAAGTAACTTATTAAATCTTGACTTAAAGACCCCAACGTTGTTGCTTTCATGAAACAAAGACCAAGGCAGGGAATTCCACTTCTTAGTTTAGCTCCATTGTTGTTGGCTGTCATTCGATCTTTGACAGTCCTTACAGGTTTCCTGCATTGCCATTTCTTTCAAGTACCTATAAGTTGAAGAACCATTAGTTTTATGTTTCAGCCTCTGAAGTACCCTCAAGAAATTATTACCCATACTATAGAATAATTATCATAATACTCTTTGTGCTCAAACGCACTGCGAGCCTAGCGCGGTGGCGGCGGCGAGCGCGGAAATATTGAATGTGTGAAATCGCCGCTCGTGGCCACACTGAAGTGACGGTGGGGTAGCGCGATAGCTACAAGCGATTTTGCGAGCCTAGGCGTTGCTATAGCAACAACCGATACAACGGGTGGGTGGCAGGTGTATCAAACCTTTTCGATCTTTGTAGCGCCATCTAGTTACCAGAACATGCACTAAAGTACTACCTTTGTACATTTTTTAATTATAAATACCGTACTTGAGTAGAAAAATGTAGAATGATTGATAATTTAGTTGTATACAATCTTAAATAACCTATAAAAAAATAAAATGAAACTACTAGATACCACCGGTTTGCAACGTCTGAAGTCGCCGCAACAAAACAAACGCTTGATCGGCAGTGTGGAGTGGTGTGGACACATATCGCGCCCGCCATCGCCACCGCGCCCGCCACCGCGCCCGCCACCGCCGCCGCCACGCTAGGCTTCCAGTGTGGACACAAGCTTTATATATTTACTCTAGATATTAACCAATGTATCCTTGTCCTCAGATCCTGGTAAACGTTTGCCTACTGACGTCGGCAGACCGCGGCAGCTTATTCCTGGCAAAAGGCATACCACCCAACAGATACTTGCAGGCCAAACTCTTTGATGTGACAAGAGACACAGGTTAGTCTTGCAGGTCCATAATCATACTTCTAGACTTCCGTGGTAGTCAGGCGTTACAATATCCATTAACAGTTATTAATTATTCTCCGCAAAGAATTGAATGACATACTAAAATTCATTTAGCAAAGTAATGTGGTTTTGATCAACTTAATACAAAATTAACTTATATTTCTAAAATAACCCAAAAGCTGCCTTCTAATATAGAAAATCTGGCTTGCATGATGCCTTCTAGCTGAATTGTACCAGGAGCGCATATTATGTCAAGAGTAGGTTACTCACATGAGATGATAAGCAGCTTACAGGAACGTTCTATACGGTTTCCTTTGTCGAAAAAGATAATTTTGTTACGAAGTTTTCTATAGTCAGACAGACAAGGCGTGCTTAGCTGTTGATCATAGTTTTCCATTAGACGAGATAGAGTCGAATGCGAACCTATCGCCAAATAAAAAAAGACTTGATAAATTAATGAAGTTGACTCATAAGCAATTTATAAAGTTTTGCCTTCACAACTCCAACTCAGATTTACTACCCTTTCAACACACATAACCTACCACCATTTCACTTAAAAAATCAATAGTCCAGGTACTTACATAACCTGAAAAATCCTTGTCCAAATAAACAGATAATTCGAAGGGGTGGCGCTCCCAAATTGTTATGATTCATGAATTCCTACCCACCGCCGGAAAATTACATGCGAATCGATTTCGTCGCACCCCTGCGCGTGATGTCTGTGGAATTGCCGAAAATAAATGTTAATAACGCTTGTCAAGGCAAAAGGGGAAAGCATTACCGTTTTGGTGTGTAGCGAACCTAATTCAGTCGTCAAACAAAAAGATGACTAGCGATATCTATTGATACAGAGGAATAACTAAAGGGTTATAGTAAGTAAGCCAAGAACACGCTAGCGTCGTGACGCGCCGAGCTTGCCGTTCTGGAAAGCCTTTAAAGTTACCGGATCCACAAGTTCAGAACATTTAAAAATTTCCGACAACGAAAGTTGGGCGAAAAGCCCACCAGGCACAACACCCGTGGGTTGGTCAAAGGTACCTCCTTTATCACTAGGGATAAAGGAACTTAACACCTAGTTCCTCAAGTCTCCAGTCAAACATTATTGTAGTCTGCGAAGCCGGTTTTTCTTTATTAGATTTTCAACTAATAATATGCTCTAGAGCTATTAAAGCATCGACATAGCTGAAAATTCCTTCCAAAGCTACTTTCGCTCAGAAAATCTATAGGGAAGCGACTTACAACTGCTACTTTAGCTCACTTTGGTCTTAAAAACAGAAATTCAAAGGCAGAAAATTAGCTTCCGTCAAGGCCATAACCCTGTGTCGCCAATTCTCGGGAATGAGAGGCAAGCGAAACGTTTCACGTTTTTCCTTCATTTCTGAAAGTGAAAATTACTTTACGCTGAGTATTCATGGAAATTGGGAGTGTAGGAGTGCGGCGATACATTTGGAAATAGTCACTTTGGTAGGTGAGTGTGAAAGTCTAAATTGAAGTAGGTATCAATTTAGATCGTACTGGCAATTGCAGAAGAAGTTTCATGTTACACTTGTATGTATTTACTGAAAATGTTGCCTCATACTAGAAATTGTCTTCTATTTCGTGAGTTACCTATTACATTAACAAACATTTTCCTATTACTGGGGCCTTACCACGAGCTCTTAGGCTGTGGGAAAGAGACAGAGCTATACAAGTTATCTAGCGCCATCTCTTTCCCACAGCCTAAACTGGATCGCATTAACAGTTCATAGTAGGCCACCAGATCATCTTCTGTCTAGCCTTTTTCCGACCACATCTTCGTTTACCATCAGGCGAGATAGTGGTCAAACGCGAATCTATCTATAAATAAAAATCAAATAAAAAAATGTTGGGGTTGGCTTCCAGCCGTACTGGATACCATAGCTCCAGTAACTGGGTATTACGAATCAATAGCCTTCTTTGGTTAAACTGGTTGCCAGATTTTCGAGCTTCTGACTAACAGTAGCGACTGTCAAGGATCTAACACTGAGAGCTTTGACGAATGGCTTTAATGGCTTCTTGTGACCACTGGCATATTATTATTAGTTCTGGTTATTTGTTTTACCAAGGCACTGAACCTGAAGCTGAATCATTCAGCTAACCTATCTCTCCACGATGGCAATAAACCATACAGTGTGTGGTCGCCATATGTGGGTAGTTTTAACGTCATTTTGATGCGCCATTGTCCTTCAATTCAAACGCGATAAATGTTTCAATAGACGATAAAGTTTATAATGTCGGGTCATTGTTCATCGGTAATTAAGCCGTTTTCAATCATGTTCTTTGAGTGGCTATGAATTCTTAATGAATACTTTATTTATTACTTTTTGTTTGTATTTGGGGTGACTTATGCAAGCTTAACAGGAAGATTTATTTTTGGTTGTAAACTGTTTGGCTAAAGTTACACCTAATGTATATAAATACATATTTTATACGCAGTAACACCTGCGTGGCGAATTATACAGGATTTCGTGGAAAGAAAAATTCGATTGCGATCAGCACTTGAAACTGCGATCTTCGGATCAGCACACCAGTCGCCTTACCAACTAGGCCATCGCAGTCATGCTCGACAAGCTCAACTTTTTATTCCATCCTTAAGAAATTTCACCAAAAGCTTAACCAAGATTATCTTTACAAACCTATGAATTTCTTTAATTTTTTTTTTAACTTTTCTCCGCATTAGTTTGTAAATGCCAAGCTCCATAGCTTGACTCATCGACGCAAAGTTGCCTGCCTGTCGGTCTTCCACAGATTGTACTTCGGAGAGTGTGCCCAAGAACTCCACGACCTTATTCCACTAGCCCCTTCTATCATCGCACATCTAGACGCACGGCAAACTACCATCCTTACCTCATTGCTATACCACCAATTCGCACTAAGTGTTTCCAAACGTTATTTATAATGCGGACAGCGAAGGAGTGGAACTCTCAGCCTGCGTCTGTGTTTCCGAACGCATACAACCCTAATCTCTTCAAATTAGAGTGAACAGGCTTCTTCTGGGTAAGCTCGCTCCATCGTCGACCTTGTCTTAGTCATTCCTGACCTAGACTAAGGTCAAGAGCAAACCCATCTTATATAAAAAAAAAATCATCATCTGCTTAGCCTTTTTGTAACAATGTTGGGATCACAGTGAAAATTCGCTGTATTTAACCAAAAGTAGACGATATATAAGTCATAAGTAAACGATCAGAGACATAAACGGTTAGTCTTTTAGAACATTTCCGTCGTCTTCACGTTAAATGGAATCCCGTTCAGATTCGAGGTGTTTTCCAATCTCGATGTTATACGTCACAGATTGATTGGATCTCTATGATTTGGTTCATATTTCGATGACCTGAAGCTAACAAATTGCTGGAAAAGAATGAATTGAGGGATTTAGTGTGCGGGCAATCTGTTTTAGAACAGAATCGCCTTAGTTGTTTTTGCTGAATTTTATATTTACCATGGACACTTATCTTGCAACATCTTTCTCAGATAATGTTTTGCGCGCAAATATTGTTTTGTGCCTCGGTCGAGAAACAATTGCGCGTCCAATCAGAGCAAGCAGCTTCGCAAGGCATTTGCCGTGCGAAACAAATGCCTCGCGAGGCTGCTCGCTCTGTGTGGACGCACCTAATGATTATTGACAAAGTTAAAACGCTTTCGAATTCGAGAGTGGGGCTTGTGACGTCATAACGCTTGTAAAATTGTACCGACCTAGTGACGTTTTCTGATTTTCAGAAGCGTTGTATCTTCTTAATAATTGGTTTACGTTACAAATGAAAAAATACCGGTCTAATATTTTTTTATTATCTATATTTCAGACTAATAATTTTATTTGACTAGAATAGCCTATTGCCGGTAACTGGCGTACTTGAAATACCTAAATGCTTTGATTGTGGGTTTCCTTCAGTTGCCCTTTGCGTTCAACGACCGCTGTAGCCTAATCAGAAAATCCCGCGATCCCGGCACGCGTTTGGCTCTATGGCCTTGTTGTTTGGGTGCGTCTCATTTCATATAAAGTTATTTGATATATTTTCATTTCAATAACGTTCACATGATATAATCAACGTGAGAAATACCCAACGATTGATATAATTTCTTTACACATAATGTTTGTGTTACTCTAAAACTCATTTCATATAATTCTATTTGATATAACGTTTATTTAAGCGAAAATCATTATGATAACGTTTGAAACATATAATTTAACGTTTAAACTTGGCTTATCCTTTGGACTTTGATTGTTTGCCTTCACGAATGCTATTGTTATTAGAAAAATTTAGTATCCAAGAGCGAGCGAAGCGAGCTCGGGACTTGGGACATCCCGACACGGACAGGTTAGGTTCGAAGGGGGTGGCGGGGTCTGAAAGACCCCGCCATCCCCTTCGTGTTAGGTTACTTTAAACCTTGCACGCGGAAATAGGAGCCCCGCGAAGCGGGGCTCCGTCGAGCCAGCATGACAGGTAGTAATCAGTTATTTGACCTAGGATGCAAGAGCGAGCGAAGCGAGCTCGGGACTTGGGGCACCCCGACACGGACAGGTTAGGTTCGAAGGGGATGGCGGGGTCTGAAAGACCCCGCTATCCCCTTCGTGTTAGGTTACTTTAAACCTTGCACGCAGAAATAGGAGCCCCGCGAAGCGGTAGTAGGTGGTACTATTACTAGGTACATCAGAGTTAGATTACATACCAGGAAGAAAAAAAAAATAGACCAAATAAGTTTTATGTCTTTTGAGTGGTATACAAAACGATTTTATATTCATTGATTGTTATGATTATAGAAATTAGTCATTATAAAATTATGTCAATCGTTTATTATATTAAGAGATTGTTATATCAAATAAAATTATATATTGAGTTGTTATCTCTTGTAAATATTAGAGATTTTGTAGTTATATCATATATTACTTACCCTTGTTGTTTTGCTGACAGCTCTTTGAGAGGCGTGAGGAAGTACAGACATGTCAGAAGGCTATGTAGTCCCTACAGACGGTTTATGAACAATGACACCAGAGGGTGGAAAGAAATAAAATAATAATAGGAAGATATTATTTATAATATTTAGCTTCTTAAAGTGAATGTTAGCACACGAAGACGTCATCATTCAGTCTCTGCTTACCCTATAAGGGTCACCGACATAATATTTCCAAGGACTGAGCACTAATCACGCTAATTGTCTATCAAACTGCTGTAACCTGAAACTAATGGGATCGACGACCTTTTAGTTTGTGTACGAAACTATTTTGGGTTAGAACTAAGATGTCGCTTTAATATTGTTGCTGTACCCTTTGTAACAGTAGCACTGTTTTGTATAGGGTTGAGTGTCCCCACATTCGTTTAACGCTCCAGGGTCTGCAGTCTCGACAGAGATAGCGATCGCTTTGCGTCAAAAATCGGTCGCTAAGTCTTAACGATCCGATTGTAACGATTTTTGGTAGTCTCTACTGCCAAAACTACCGACTGTCATCGCAAACTTATCGAATATGTTCGCAAAGATAACGATTTATCGTAAAGTCATGTCATTTCCTTGCGACCGTTTTTGACAGCACGCTAAGTGATAGCTACAATCGCTACCATTGCTTTATTTGTGTTTTCACATTACGAAAATATTAAATCAATAGTATTTAAATCATAATGGCTGTAGAAAATTTAGCGTGGGACTTAGTCGAGACTTAGAACAGCGATGTGCTAATGCGGCAGCAAATAGCACGAAACCGACGAGAAAACGAAAATGCCTTTGATTTGGAGGATAAACAATTTCTTTACTTACATTGAATATCAAAGATCCTGTTTCCTTATCTATTAATTTTCCCTATAATAAAAGTTTTTTTTCGACTGCCAATATTTTACCTCACTAATGGAAGAAAAGCCTCTAGGCTTTTCTTTTTTTTCTAGTGCGGTAGATTAATAGTATTTTTGGCATGGCTTCTAAGCCATGCCAAAAATACTATTAATCTACCGCACTATGAATACGATTTTCGATATCATAGCGACATCGCAAAGTCTTCATAATTACCGAATTTGCTCGCTATCTCGGATGTAGAGACTTGCATTCATTGTGACAGTTGTTATTGCATGCGAATTTTTTCGTTAATATTTAGCGATCGCTACGTATCGATCGATTCGCTATCTTTGTAGAGACTGCAGGCCCAGTATTGAATAGGTGTGCGAACGTATTGAATGGCCTGTGGTCAACTTGCTTTGGATTGACACTCGTGGAATTACTTTTCTATGCGGAGATTTTTACAAAAAAGACATTTCTAATAATAATAGTAGTTTTCTTGACCGATTTCGGCCACCTCGGCCAATCTCAACGGAGATTAGCTAACTGCGCGGGACATAGCTAGGTATTAAAATGCACAAGTGTGTGCACAGGCACATGTGCATTCTCTGCTCCTTCACTCTCGTAGTTCCGATGACGCGACCGAAGTTGGATCAGGCACAGGACCAACAGCTTAACGTGCTCTCCAAGGCTCAGGGGTATTATACCGCCAATTTCCAAATTCCGGGTAGCTACAGAGAAATTATTATAATAAAAATCCAATAGTACATTTAATCGAACCCAGGACGACGCTTAGCAGTCGCGCTTGTGACCACGAGACCAACCGGGGCTGTCAAATAATGCTTCATCAAGCTAACAAGAGTACTCCTGGATAAAATCCTAACTCTTCTTCCAGAATTAAACGACGCCCTCCGTACTGCTCGCTCGCAAGAGATCAAGATCCCTTTCGGTGTAGGAGTAGCCGGGCTGGCAGCGCAGACGAAACACCCCATCAACATCAAGAACGCTTATTCCGACCCCAGGTATGTACCCAAGTCAACCTCTATTTGGAAACCGATTTCAAATTAAATCCGTAATACATTTAACGCCAAGCATAGCATAGTTTCTTTGTGAAATCAAATTCAAAATGCAGTGATCCGACAGAGAACGAAAATTATCGACATAGCCCGTAGACTAAGTAAGCTGAAGTGGCAATGGGCCGGCCATATTAGGCATAAACCTTTGGGGTAGACGTGTCTTGAAGTGGAGCACTCAGGCTAAGATGATCTTCTTAAGGTAAAATGACGTGTGATTAGAGAAACCTATAGGCTGATGATGATACTGATTTTCCTGTCCTACCGTTAACATTCTCATGATAACACACTGTACTGTAGTTATTTATTATGTAAATACATTTTTAATTATTATTATATACATACACATTCTAATTATTTTCCCTTTTAAATATGCCAATTAATATTTATCACCAGAACGTACGTGGCTTGCGGACTAAAACTTCAAGTTTCTATAGGAATGTGTGCTCAAGTAACTATGATGTCATATGTTTAACTGAAACATGGCTAAAGGAGGGCTTTAATAATAGCGAATTATTTGATGACCGCTATATGGTTTGGAGGCGCGACAGAGATTACTTTGATAGAAATCAGACACTTGGTGGCGGCGTTCTTATTGCTGTTCGACGCGAGCTAATTGCAGAGGAGCGCGCTGACTGGCGTTCGTCCGCAGAGGACCTATGGGTTACTCTAACTCTGAAGCGTTCCAGACCCATTGTCTCATATAAATTGCATATTTGTACAATTTATCTCTGCAAGCAAAACAAAGGGTATTCACTCACTGCACAGCTTGCCAATTTTTATACAAAGTTAAATGACATCTTATTGAACAACATAACAGATACCTTTATTATCTTAGGAGATTTTAATTTATCAAATTTAACATGGCACCTAACTGACGACGGATGCTCCTTTCGCCCGGAAAATATTCAAGGTACTATTCAGACTGATTTTATTGATATTTTGAACACTTTTGATTTGGTCCAATACAACGGACATAAGAATCATAATGAACGGGTGTTGGACCTAATTTTTTGTAACAATCACCTTACTGTTGATAATTGCTCTGACCCTCTTGTTCCTGAAGACCCTCACCATACAGCTTTGAGTATTTTCGTAGATTTTGTTGAGTATCATACGCTCCCGTCGCAGCAAAGAAAAGCATTTCTCTATCAGTCAGCAGATTTTCCTTCTATAATGAAGGAACTTGAAATGTTCGACTGGCGCCGTGATCTGGCCCAGGGATCAGTGGAAGATGCCTTGTCATTGTTTTACGTCAGACTTAATAAAATTTGTGAAACTTTTATACCTACTAAAACGATCAAATCTATGTCTAAGTATCCCCCTTGGTATAAAACTCCTCTAATAAAAATCCTTAAAGAAAAATTTAAATATCACTCCAAATTTAAAAAATACGGAAATTTATCGGACTATGATTCATTCTTAACTTTGCGAAATCGTGCTAAATTATTGGAAAAGGAAATGTACGATAGTTACATCGATGCAATAGAAAATAGTATTTGTTAAAGTAAATTCAACATAAAATATAATAAAATATTTTTATATCAATTTAACATCGATTCGGAAATAGTCATTTTAGTATCATTTAATAATTAATTACTTGCAACACTAACGATATTTATTATGGCTAGCAATCATTCTATTCTCTCTGCTTTTTTTTCTCGTACCGACCGGCAAGTCTAATTTTAAGGTGAATTGCAATAAATTCAGTAAATCCAATTTTCCACGCATGTTTTATTTATACATGCGCGTGTGGTCCTTCGATTAGTATAAAGAGGACTTCGTGTAACTATTCTCCGTGGTTCGTGGCGACGTTTTTTGTTCGTGAAGCACAGCTATATCTACTTCGCGTGCATACCTACTCCTGCGGCCCGGGCAGGTCTTCGTGCGGAATCAAGCTTATCAAGCAACTTCGCACTTGGGCAGCTCTGAAGGAGCACGAAGAAACCATCGACCTATAAAAATAATTGTTTTCAAGATACCTACAGTCCAAAAATATCATTCATCAAATCATCATACAGTCATCGTGTTGGTTCGTATTTCTATAAAATCGAATTCACAGTCTAGAAGTGGCTGTAAAAGAAAGTGAAAAGTTCGTAAGTACCTACTTCTACAGTTCCTGAAAAATTGGTATCTACCTACTATAAAATTTTTCATCAAGCGTCAACGAAAACGCGGGAACGCCGAACGCGAAGACAGTTGACATTGACAGCTACATGTCACTGCTGTCTATTTGACAGTGACCGAGTTTGTGATTATTTGTGACCGGTTGCAGCGGTTGTTAATATTTCGAAAAGAACAAGAAATACAACTGTGTTTACTTGGTGTTTAATACAACGGTGTTTACTTGGTGTTTAGTACAACGGTGTTTACTTGGTCCTTAGTACGACGGTCAGCCTAAGGTTCTGTAACCTAACCAGAATGGAAGAAGATCTCAAGACTTTGCGTCTAAAACGCGGACAACTCAAAGGTACCGTAACTCGTATTGATAACTTTATCAACGACCCAGTGAATATTGCTAGTGTCACTACTGAAGCTCTTCAAGCTCGGAAAGAAAAGTTAATTTGTACTTTAAAGGACTACGAGAAGGTCCAATTAGATATTTTATCATTAGATGGTAAAGATAACGAAGATGTTGCCATTCTAGAAGAAAAATACTTCTCAATTATATCCAAAATAAACCATTGTTTGAAAAACTTGAATACATCAGAGGTGTCCCAGTGTACAAGTGTATCTTCATCTAAATTGCCAAATATTGATTTACCAGTATTCAGTGGAAAAGATTTCACAAAGTACACACCATTCATTGATTTGTTTACTGCTGTAATACACAATAACAAGGCGCTTTCTGATGTACAAAAGTTGTTTTATTTAAGGAAATATTTAAGCAATGATGCACTTAATGAGATTGTTAATTTACCTCTTGTTAATCAATCTTATGAAGAGGCTTTATTATTATTAAAGAAACGATTTGATAATAAGTCCAGGTTAATTATAAACCACATAAATGTACTTTTAGACTTGCCTACAATGCAGAAAGGTACTGCAGCCTCTATAAGGTCATTTATTTCGGAAATTAAGCAGCAGCTATATGCTTTACAAAATTTAAAGCAGCCCACAAAGGCGTGGGACATGCTTCTTATTTCTATATTATCTAGGAAACTAGACACATTTACAAACAGAGCCTATCAACTTGACAGGAACCCTGAAGTATTACCAACGATGGAAGAATTTACAGTTTTCCTTGAAAAGCGTGCTATGGCGCTTGAAGACTGCGGCTCCTATGAAGCCACTTCAAAGAAGTCAAATAAGGTAACCAATGTTGCTACTTCTAATAATGCGAATTTATGTACATTTTGCAAGGGTAAAAATTCCCACAAACTTTATAATTGCCCTTCCTTCAAGACGGCTTCCATAGAAGACCGTCAGAAGTTTGTTTCTATAAATAAACTATGTTCTACATGTCTAAACTTACATAATGGTAAATGTAGATTTCACTTTACCTGTCAAGTGTGTAAGGAGAAGCACAATACCCTTCTGCATGTAGGCAAAGAAATAGAGGGAAAAGAGGCTGTTACATCCTCCAGTATAGCGCTAAGTAACAATGTTATATTGCCAACTGTGAAGGTAAAATTATTTAATATTGCAGGACATGAAGTCTATGTCCGAGCTTTGCTTGATTCAGGCAGTCAGGTGTCACTTATCAAAAACTCCCTTGTGAAGTCTTTGGGTTTGGCATATAATAAAGAAGAAACACATATTATTGGTGTTACAAATAAATACAACAAAATCAGTAATTTTGTTAATGTAAACTTACATTCCCCAGTGTCAAAAACTCAATTAAATGCAAAATGCCATGTTGTGGATTCTATAACCACAAAATTACCCCAGCAATGTATTGATATTTCAAAACTTAATTTACCTAAAAATATAATTTTGTCTGATGATAAGTTTAATCTTCCTGAAGAAATTTCTTTGCTTTTAGGTGCTGATATATACTTCAGTATTTTGTTAAATGGAAATATAAAAATTCCAAATGGTCCTGTTTTGCAAAGAACTTTATTTGGATATGTTCTTGGGGGTACTATAAATACATGTAATGTTGACAACAATTATGTTTTAAATTTGGCTATCTGTGATTCTAAAAAACTAGAAAATGTAATGGAGCAATTTTGGCTCACTGAAAAGGTTCCTGAACCAGCTGATCAGTTGTCTAATGAGTATAAAAAGGCTGAGACTATTTTTCAAAGCTCAGTTAAAATTGAAAATAATATATTTCAAGTTAATATACCACTTGTCTGTGACTTAGAACAACTACAGCTTGGAGATTCCTTTTCAGTCGCTCACCAAAGATTTTTGATGCTGGAAAAGAAATTTAAAAGAAATCCAGTCTACCTGGAAAAATATAAACAATTTATTGAAGAATATGTTGCCTTGGGACATGCCAGGAAGGTCGACATTAGTGAGTATGAAGTGACTAATGGACATGTTTATTTTTTAGCTCATCATGCTGTGATCAATGAGGACAGCAGAACAACCAAGCTGCGCGTGGTATTTGATGGTAGCATGAAGTCAAAAGGTAGAGTCTCCCTCAATGATGTCATGTTGAATGGACCAGTTGTACAAAAAGAGCTATTTGATATCCTGCTTCTATTCCGTACGTACCTTTTTACTTTAATTTGCGACATTGCTAAAATGTTTCGCTGTGTGAAGATAAATCCAAAGCAAACCTGCCTCCAAAATATACTTTGGAGAGATGATCCATGCAAGCCTATCAGCTGTTTACAGCTGCAGACAATTACCTATGGCTTAAAAGCATCTACATTTTTGGCAACCAGATGCCTAATAGAGTTGGCCCATAGGCATGGAAAAAGGTATCCGCTTGCAGCGGAGGCTATGTTCTCGAATACTTACGTTGATGATGTACTTTGTGGCTCTGATACTACAGAGTCCCTGCATGATCTCAAGGCACAGTTAGTAGAACTCTTACAGTTGGGAAACTTTAATTTGCACAAATGGTCTTCAAATGTTCCTCAAGTGCTAGAAAATGTTCCTATTGAACATAAATATTTTAATGAAAACATTGAATTTGATAAAAATAATATTGTAAAAACACTGGGCTTAAAATACAACAATATTCTAGATCAGTTTAGTTTTACAACTCCACCATTTAAAGATGGCATGTACACTAAGAGACAGGTACTTAGCTTTGTGGGCAAAATGTTTGACCCGCTTGGTTTAATAGGACCTATAATTGTAGTTGCTAAGCTTTTTATGCAGCAGTTATGGTCTATCAATTTAGGATGGGATGCTATTTTACCTCAGAGCTTGTTGGACATTTGGCATACATTTTTAACCAACTTGACCGAAATGGGTACTGTCACTGTTCCACGTTGTGTAAATTCTTGTGGCACAGTATTCATAGAGCTAGTAGGCTATGCAGATGCATCACAAAAAGCATTTGGTTGCTGTCTATATTTGAGGATTTTGAATAATGATGGGTCAGTTATTGTAAATCTTTTGTGTTCAAAGTCTCGTCTTGCTCCATTAAATAAGGCTTTAACTATTCCTAAGCTTGAACTGAATGCTGCTCTATTATTAGCCCAACTAACCCACAAAGTGAACAAGCTATTGCTGTCACGATTTCCATTAAAGGTTTACCTGTATAGTGACTCACAAATTGTGTTGGCATGGATTAAGTCAACCAATATTAATTCCAATGCGTATGTTGCAAATAGAGTCAAACAAATACATGAATTAACAAGTAAAGTTGAGTGGTCATTTGTAAAAACTTCAGATAACCCTGCTGATCTGCTATCTAGAGGAGTTGAGCCACAAAAATTGCAGACGAACAAGCTGTGGTGGCATGGCCCTACAGGGCTATCCGATAAGGACTATGTACACCCATTTTATGCTCATTGCAATCTACCTATTCCACCTCCAACTCTGTCGGCAGCTACTGTAGCAAACCCATCTATGGTCAACCAATTAGAGTTGTTTAATATCTTTAAAAAATTCTCAAATCTTAATAAATTACAAAGAGTTATAGCGTATATGCTTAGATTCAAAAATAACACTTTGATTTCAAATGACAAACTTACAGGTGTGCTAACTCCCAAGGAGTTACAAATGGCTTTATTAGTCATTATAAAATGTACCCAGAAAAAGTATTTTTCTAAAGAAATAGTTTCAATTTTAAACAACAAAGTATTAAGGTCTGGTATATCAAATCTTCATCCATTTTTGGACAAAGAAAACATATTACGGGTTGGTGGCCGTTTACAAAATGCAAATAATATACCATATCAGAAAATGCACCCAATTATCTTACCAAAAGCTTGTCATATAACAACATTATTAATAGAAAGGGAACATATGCGTCTGCTGCATGCGGGACCCAAATTAACATTGAGTTCGCTATCCCAGCTTTACTGGCTTGTCAGTGGGCATCGAGAGGTCAAGAAGGTACTACACAAGTGTGTGAAGTGCTCACGTTTAAAGGCTGCAGCGGCTAAACAGCTGATGGGTTCTCTCCCTAAAGAAAGGATCACGTCAACAAGACCATTTGAAGTAGCAGGTGTAGATTTCTGTGGTCCATTCACTATGAAGTCTGCAAGGATTCGAAGACCTCTAGTGACTAAATGCTATGTCGCGCTGTTTGTTTGCTTTGCTGTCAAGGCGGTTCATATAGAGCTCGTTAGTGACCTCACTACTGAGACCTTTATGGCATGTCTCAAAAGGTTTATTGCAAGGCGTGGTATGCCTACTCAGATTTTTTGTGATAATGCAAAAACTTTTAAAGGAGCCTCTAATCAATTGAAGGGTCTGTATGATTTATTTCATTCAAAAGCTCACAGGGATAGTGTAGAGCATTTTTGTACTACAAATATGATAAAATTTAACTTTATTCCGAGTTATTCTCCTGAGTTTGGAGGGCTCTGGGAGGCAGGTATCAAGAGTTTTAAATATCACTTTAAAAGAATTATAGGTAGTTCATGTTTGACATTTGAAGGTCTTTATACTATCATAACAGAGATAGAAGCAGTGATGAACTCCCGGCCCCTGCTGCCCATGAGCTCAGACGTTTCTGACCTTGGTTTCTTAACGCCTGGTCATTTTTTAATAGGTAGCTCCTTGACCTCCTATCCGGAATTAGATTTTTCAGCAATACCCATGAACAGACTTAAATTCTGGAATATGTGTTCCAAGATTAAACAAGACTTTTGGAAGGCTTGGTCAAGGGACTATCTAACACTGTTACAAAACAGGCCCAAGTGGCATCAAACACATCCCAATTTAAATGTAGGGGATTTAGTAATTGTTAAACAAGATAATGTGCCTCCACTATCATGGCCTATGGCCAGAATTGTAAAAATTTACGCTGGCCCCGATGGTAAGGTCAGGGTAGCCGATTGTAAGATAGGTAGCAGAATCTACACTCGCTCTTTGAGAAAACTTTGTCCTCTACCATTAGAAAAATAAGTATAACAGTTATGTGTTTTTACCATTTATGTTAAGTAGCTTATACATTAAGCATGTTAAAATTTAAGTATTTAGTTGTTTAACCAACTTGCCGGCCCCAACTATGTTAAAGTAAATTCAACATAAAATATAATAAAATATTTTTATATCAATTTAACATCGATTCGGAAATAGTCATTTTAGTATCATTTAATAATTAATTACTTGCAACACTAACGATATTTATTATGGCTAGCAATCATTCTATTCTCTCTGCTTTTTTTTCTCGTACCGACCGGCAAGTCTAATTTTAAGGTGAATTGCAATAAATTCAGTAAATCCAATTTTCCACGCATGTTTTATTTATACAGTATTAATAAGTCGCCTAAGGCTTTTTGGTCTTTCGTTAAGAGCAAGCAAAAATCTTCATGTACTTTCCCATCTATTATGAAGTATGGAGAGAGGTCGGCGGGACAGGGTGATCAAATATGCAACATGTTTAGTGAAGTTTTTAAGTTTAACTTTCTCCAGAGTACTGTCCCCGGAGTAACTCAGTTGGATGATGACATTCAAACGTCTGTCTCTGATATAAGCTCAATTGAAGTCTGCGAAGCTAATGTGCTGAAGCTATTGAAGGCTATTGACGTGAATAAGTCAGCTGGGCCTGATGGTATTCCTGCTATACTTTTAATTAAATGCGCACAAAGTTTAACTTTACCACTTACCCTAATATTTCGTCGTTCTCTTAGCGAGGGAGTGATGCCGCGTATTTGGAAAACAGCTTTTATTACCCCTATCCATAAAAAAGGCCCTAAGGACAATGTAGAAAACTACAGGCCAATATCTAAGCTTTGTTTACTTGCCAAGGTCTTGGAAAAAATAGTTTACGCCTCGGTTCATGGTGCTGTTAAACAATCACTTAATGATTACCAACATGGCTTCCTAAGAAATAGATCCATTGTGTCCAATTTACTTATCTGTTCCGACTTCTTGTCATCCACCATGTCTGAACCCTCTCAGGTGGATGTTGTCTATACTGATTATAGCAAGGCATTTGACCGTATAGACCACGGTGTCCTTCTTCGCAAGCTGCTTGCAGTGGGTATCAGAGGTGATTTATTCAGATGGTTTAAGTCTTATATTGAGAATCGCTGTCAGACTGTAGTACTAAATGGATATAGTTCTGTAACTGTTAAAATACCGTCGGGAATACCTCAAGGGTCCCTTTTGGGTCCTTTACTTTTTATTATTTTTATAAATGATATTGGTTCGTGCTTTACCCATTCGAAAATAATTCTATACGCTGATGATATGAAAATTTTATGCCCTATATCAGAACTTGCCGACTGTTTCAATTTACAGCGCGATTTAGATGCACTTCAAAATTATTGTATCCTTAATAAACTGGAACTTAATGTTTCAAAATGTTTTATTAATACCTATACTCGTAAACCACAAGCAATCATGTTTCAGTATAAGTTACATGATACTTACATAAATAGAATAAGCACTATTAGGGACTTGGGTGTCACATTTGACTCTAAGTTGCTTTTTGATGCACACATTGAAAACATTGTCAATAAAGCTTCTAAAGCACTTGGATTTATATTAAGATTATCAGCTGATTTTAAACAAATTAAAACGTATAAAATCCTGTATTGTGCTTTTGTCCGCAGCCATTTGGAGTACGCTTCACAAGTGTGGAACCCTAATTATAATATTTATATAGACAGAATTGAGGGGATTCAAAAGCGGTTCTTACGTTTCTTGCAGTATAAAACAAAAAAATATACTCACAATTATGTAGCGCGATGTAAACGGTTTCATATTTTACCGCTGTACGAACGCAGACGCATTGCTGATTTGGCATATTTATTTAAGATCGCAAATGGAACAATTGACTGCCCTGAGCTGCTAGGTAATTTGGGGTTAGTTACACACTGCAAAATGTTTCGCAATCCTAGTTTGTTACATGTACCTCACTCCAAATCCGCGTACAGGCAGAATTCTTTTCTGGTCCGTGCGAGCAGAAGTTTCAATAAACTCGTCGGCGAATATGATTTGGACATTTTCAATACCAGTGTTTCTCGGCTTAAGAGTATTTTAGTGCAGAGCTTTTTTAGTGAGGGGTGACTGCTTTGAATTTTTTTAAAATTCAGCAGTTGCTGCTTACTGGAAGGGCTTAGTTTTTTTTTTAATTGTCATTCTTTGGTTTCTTTTAAATTTTTTAGTTTGTAGTTTTTTTTCTAATTTTGTATTAACTTTTTTGTTTTTGTTGTTGTCTGTTCTGTTTTCAATGTTTCATGTATTTATCAGTGGAAACTTGTAAATGGCCTTCAAATATTTATTAGTTAAGAAAATTGTACAAACTAGCTGTAAGTTTCCCGAATAGCATAAAATAAAATAAAAATAAAATAAAATAATGCTTTTGCAGGTTCAACAGCGAGATTGACGCTCGCACCGGCTACAAGACTGAGCTGATCCTCTGCATGCCCATCTGTAACTATGAGGGCGACGTGGTCGGTGTTGCGCAGATTATCAACAAGACTGATGGTATGTTCTACTTAATTCGGATGCTCCTCTCCCAAATTTACTAAATGTGCTGTATTCAAATGATGAATAAACAGAGAAATATTTGTGACCAAGCTTGGCTGATTTTTGAATGATCTATCTCCGTTACTGTTAATAGAATATCAATTATTTTACGAGTAGGTATTTATAGAATTAAAAAAAAATTGAAAATCAGTCCACAATTGGCGGAAATATCGGTAAACATGTACCTACAAGAAAATACGTACCTATCTATCTCAAAACCTCGTCCTTTTAGTCGGTTCTAAATTACCACGAAACATTAATGTAACGCAATCCAACCGAGTCTAAACCGTTCCACAAACTCGAGCAATATTGGTTTATGAATACTAAACAAACCATTTTGAAACTCAAAATTAAATTCCTTCAAGTCAGTTCCTCGTATACATCTCGATACTTCAGTTGATAATAATTGAATCGGTATCAGACTCTACAGCATCGACTTTCCGCCAAGTTTCCAACATTCCTATCTTGCTAAGCCTTTGTGAGATGCTAATTGTTATAACTAAATTTATGATAGACCAGCGTATTAGCCACGCCTCGTTCTCCTTTTTGAAGGAAAGGAATTTTATTTCCTTTGATAACTAAGTTCCTTGTGCTCATTTTGCGTGTTTAAGAGCTAGTGGTTGGGATTATTGAGAGCTTATTTTTATCAGGCGTCATATCAAATCCCTAAACTGTGACGAAATCACGAATCTTGATAAATGTTGTCTTATGGTATTGAACAACAATGACGCCTTCTATTAAAGTGTAACTAACAATTTTCGTTCCAGGATCCAAAGAATTCTTCCCCCGAGACGTGGAGGTCTTCCGCCGGTACCTCACATTTTGCGGTATCGGCATTCAGAACGCCCAACTCTTCGAGTCCTCAGTGCTGGAGTACAAGAGGAACCAGATCCTGTTGGCACTGGCTAGGAGCATCTTTGAGGAGCAGAGCAACTTGGAATGCTTGGTCACGAAGATCATGACGGAGGCGAGAGAGCTGCTCAAATGCGAACGATGTGCGGTTTTCATATCAGATACGGACCATTGTGAATCGGTATGTATCTAATAGCAAACTTTTCTTGCTTAAGAACTTAACTACATATAATATTATAAACAAAGTTTTATCCTATATCGACTGGGTATTAAGGGTCAGACTGATCATCCATGTGAAATATTGCTATTTAGCTGCATTTGGTCACGTTGGCACACAAGCTTGTCCTAACTTAGTTGGTTTTCATTTAGACGTTTACATTTGCTCTATAAGGCAAAGCGACGCTGGATTCAGCTACTAGATCAATTTAAATCAGCCTTTTATTCTTGCATCTGATTTTTGTCAACTACTTCAAAAATTCTCTATACTTCTTTTCCAGAGTCACTTGGAACGTATTGTGCAGCGTCCGGGTGGGCAGAAGTCTGCGATGCCAGCGCTGCCTCCACCAGCCCCCACGCGCTTCCACACTTTATTCGAGCTTGGCGCTCATCAGTCCAGAACTACGCTCACTCCAAGACATGACCACCGGTCCACGCTTGCGAGTATCGCGCTGGCGGTAAGGATTTTAAGAATACTTTATATTTTATAATCGTTTACCAATATTTTAAGAGATATAATTATGTAACGGTGTCAGTGTCGTGAAAGCATGTAAAGCCTTTGGTTCCGACTGTCATTTGTAGACCTTTGATAATCGTTACTGTTAGTCGGAAGCTCTAAAGTCTGACAACCAGTCTTACAATGGGGTATCGTATTACCCAGTTACTGAGTTGTGGAGGTCCGATAAAAAAAATACTGATATCCAGCATGCATTTGGTTCGACTGGAAGCCGACCCCAATATAGTTGGGAAAAGGCTAGGCAGAAGATGATGTAACGGTGTCAGTGCCTGACCCCACCCACCCCAAATATCGTTTGTTCATACTCGTTTATTCAACAATCTTCCTTATAAAAGCTTCTATAGATATTTTTGATCACGAATAGCTCAAAGCAGTGCTGTTATTGATCGAAGAAAATTCATCAAGGCTATTCCTCCAGTGGTAGTCCAGTGGTATCGGCCCCGACTTACGAGTTGTAGGTCGGGGGTTCGAAGCCAGCCAGGCGCATTACTTTGTGTAATTTGTTCCATCACCACTGCTCTAAAAACTGTGAAGGAAAACATCGTGAGGAAACCGGCATGTACTAGAACATCCACCAACCCGCACTGTGCCCGCGTGGTGGATTATGGCCTACTCCCTTTCACATAGAGGAGGCCTGTGTCCCAGCAGTGGGAACATTTATAGGCTAATGATGATAATAATGATGATTCTTCCAGGTGGCCCAATCAAACAAAGCTCTGAATATCTCTGACGTGGCGGAATGGCGGAGAGAGAACGGCATGTTTGTGGCAGACGTCTCAGTTGATGATGCGGCCAATGTCAGGACTATGCTGTGTATGCCCATTGTCAATGCTAATAAAGACGTCATCGGAGTAGCGCAGCTAATTAATAAGGTTAGTTTAAGACAGTAAGCGGTTGATGTATTTAGTAGGAGAAGATAAGTGCTCGTGACTAATAAAATATACGCTCTAAAAATATTTCTTGTAATCAATGTTATTTAATTATTTTTTCCAGGAGAATGGATGTCAGTTCACGGAAGGCGACATTTCGATATTCGAAGCGTTCGCTATTTTCTGTGGCCTCGGCATACACAACACGCAGATGTATGAAAACGCTTGCAAGTTGATGGCCAAACAGAAGGTGGGTCCTAGAATCTTTTTTTCTTTTTGCTAGCCTGCTCTGTCCCACTCCTGGTCAAAGGCCTCTCTCCACTCCTTCCACTTCTCGCGCGCCCTCGCGTCCTCTTTCCAGTTCGGAAGGAACCTGTTGAGTTCGTCCCGTCATCTCCTTCGTGGCCTGCCGAAGACCGCGACCCTTTTCCTACCTTTTGCCTTGCAGTCAGAGCCGCCCTTACCTCTTTAAACATTCCCGCAACCCTGGCAGACATTTTGCCGTACCGGGCTCCAGTGATTATACTTACACTTCGTACCGACGACACTAATACGGCTATTGTTCACTAGGTGGCGTTAGAGTGCCTCTCATATCACGCGACGGCATCGACAGAGGATACAAGCAAGTTGTGCCAAGACAATATCCCCTCTGCAGAGATCTACAACTTGTACAGCTTTCAGTTCCACGGTAAGTCAAAATTATTAAGTAATATTGATAAGTTTCCTTTACACTTGATCATGACGTGATTCGATTAATTAGCGTTGCCGAATAACTAAAATTGAAAATCATCCTTACTTCTACGACATAATGTTGCAATTTGACTGATTAACATAGTCAACCGCACTATTTAAGTTGGTAGCGACTTTACGATGTTATACTAAGGAGGATTTTCAGTTCTAGTTCGCCGGTAACGCAAATCAGTTGAATTGCATGACATCATGTCATGAGATTCACACTACACCTCAGTGTGCTCGCAGACGTATATAGCTCACGTTGCTCAAAAGGCCGCTAAGCTGAATTGGAAATAAATTAGGCCTGCCACGTTTGTCGTGTCATGCTCAAAAATTTTGAAATAAAACAATTTTTTTTAATGATATCTCATTGATATCACACCTCTTGCTCTATTTCAGATTTCGATCTATCAGATGAGGATACGTGCAGAGCAACGCTTCGCATGTTCCTACAGTGTAACCTTGTCGAGAAGTTCCATATACCTTACGATGTAAGTACACTCAATAAGAACTACGAGTACCAGCACATCAACCTACACCAAACTGACAAATAACCAAACTTTCTGAATATCTATAAAATGTTGACAGATTGGCATAGATTGATATGCCTGTACTTTAAAAACACGTGTACGGAAAGGAATAATGGAATGCGTTCTACTATATAATGACTAGATAAATAATAAGCAAGTACAGTTTTGTACAAACAAGAGATTATTACTATTTCGAGAGTATAAAAAAAAAAACAATTAAATACATTTTAAACGCTAAACTACTTTTGCACCCTTTTCAGGTGCTCTGCCGCTGGATTCTAAGCGTCAAAAAAAACTACCGTCCAGTCAAATACCACAACTGGAGGCATGCTCTCAACGTCGCCCAAACCATGTTTGCAATGCTGAAGACTGGAAAGATGGAGCGCTTCATGTCTGACCTCGAGATCCTGGGCCTACTGGTGGCCTGTCTCTGCCATGACCTGGACCACAGAGGGACCAACAACGCATTTCAGACGAAGACTGAGAGTCCCCTCGCGATATTGTACTCTACATCAACGATGGAACATCACCATTTTGATCAGTGTGTCATGATTTTGAATAGCGAGAGCAACAATATTTTTCAGGTCAGTGTGGCTGATTGAAGGTTAATTCCAGTTTTTTTTAATTCCACAGCAATTTCTGAGATCTGAATAAGCATTGGATTCATTTTAGTCTGTTTTTTGTGAAATGTAGAGAGAACTATTATTGGTGACATAAATGTGAGCATAAAATTATATCTGTGGGACAATTTAGACGGTTCGTTTAGGGTTCCAATAAACTCCACCACCACAATGGCCGTAATAGACATCGTCGGATTACATACAAACCAGTATGATGTGAGATCCACTTCAAAGCCTGCAGTACCAGTGCGTGGCATTCTGTGACTTAACGTGATCTCGTCAGTGACTTTTTTAATACTTGCCCTAGACCCACACCAGTTTATCCCTGAACTGAATATGAATTCTTCTTCATCTTCCAGGCACTATCTCCGTGTGACTACAAAGACGTGATGCGGGTGGTAGAGACGGCCATCTTGTCCACAGATCTAGCGATGTACTTCAAGAAGAGAGCCAAGTTCCACGAGCTCGTCGAGAACGGAGAGTTCGACTGGCAGAGTCAGGAGAAGAAAGAATGTAAGACCTATTTCAAATGACTAAACTAATTAAAAAAATATGCGCAAATACGCTTGATGTGTTGTGAATTGTAAAGCTTTTAGCTGTTGGAAGAATTTGACTCCAAGTGGATTTGAACCATTTGATCCAGTTTATCAGAAGTTCTCACCAACCGAGCTGTCGCAACCATGCTGACGATGTAGAATTTTTTATTCCATTCTAAAACGTCGCCATGTTTATACACGTCCTAACAAAAGGTATAAAAATACGGGGCACAACATTAAAACTGCCGTAATTCTCTTGTTCGTGGAGACGGCCCTTCAGGGTAATCAAAAAGATGATCAGTGGTATCATCATCATCATCATCATATCAGCCGTAGGACATCCACTGCTGAACATAGGCCTCCCCCATAGATTTCCCATAGGACTGGTTGGAAGCGGCTTCCATCCAGCGCGATCCTGTGATTTTCATCAGATCGTCTGCCCACCTTGCAGGTGGACGTCACACGCTGCGCTTGCCGGAGCGTGGTCTCCATTCTCCAACTTTACGGCCCCATCGGCCATTAGTTCTGCGTGCGATGTGGCCTGCCCACTGCCACTTTAACTTGCTAATTCAGTGATCAGTGGGTATATTAACAACCAATTTACATCTCTGTTACTTTTTTTTTCCAGTACTATGTGGCATGATGATGACAGCATGCGACGTGTCAGCAATAGCCAAGCCCTGGGAGGTGCAGCACAAGGTCGCCAAGCTTGTGGCGGACGAGTTCTTCGACCAGGGAGACCTGGAGAAACTGCAGCTGAACCAACAACCCATTGCTATGATGGACAGGTACTTACCAGTGACCATGTACTTTATTACAGTATCTAACAAAATAATATTTATGTTCTAAAACCCTAGCACGACGTTTAACTTTTTTAAGAGGTTTAGTAAAGTAAACGGGAACTTTGATGGTAAAAATAGTTCCTCGTTCTAGAGGAGCTTTTTGCATTTTCCATGCACTAACTGTTTTTTGAAAAACAGATGATGTTCAAATCGTTTCAAATGATTCCAAAGCCATATAGCAAAAATATAATAATAATAGCACCCTATGCGCTACCTACCTAGCGCGCTGCCGGCACTTGCAATTGCTTTTAACGGCTCAGTGTAACAAAATACTGAACGCAACGGCATATTATCTCTCTAGAATATCTATATTTTTAGAATAGAAGTAACTATAGTTTATCACAGATACTAATATCCCAATTTCAATTTCCAGAGAAAAGAAAGATGAGCTTCCCCAAATGCAAGTGGGCTTCATAGACATGATCTGCTTGCCGCTGTACAAGGTGCTATCTGACACATTCCCGTGGATCCTGCCGCTTTACACAGGCACCATGGACAATCGCCAGCGCTGGCAGGACCTCGCGGAGAAGGTGGAGATGGGGCTCACGTGGATCGACCATGATACCATTGATAAGCCTATTGAGGAGTTCACTGGTAAGGAATTAGGAGCGTCAATTGGTCCTTTCAATGATTTTTTTTGTCTTTAAGAGGGCTTTCACACGTTTCCTTAAATTTGTGCAAACTTTGGAACCGGATTCTGGGAAAGATATGGCCACAAATTAAAAGAAAATATATACCTGAGAAAACTTGATTATTTTTCTGTGGACTGTATTAAACAAATTTTTAGATTTGTTTACGTACATGAGTAAAAACCTTGTCTCTACAAAAGATGTTTCATAAAATTCTACATTTTGTCAATGTTTGGTACCTCATTACATAGAAGTTATAATAGTAAAATAATATTTGAAAATATCCGTGGTACAACTAAATGTTTATATTTGGACTGTATTAATCAGTTTTTTATTTTTCATTCAGAAATACACCAAAAATAATTCCGCAAAACAGGAAGATATTGAAAATTTTTCGTTCGAAATTACATTTTTTATCTATCAATATTTTACTGGATATTCAATCAAAAAGTATTGAATAACGAAGGTTACTATGTTAGCTTGCATGAAAAAAATAATTAGTTCATTTAAAAGTAAAATAATAATATTAAACAATTATAATATGCAATGACAAAATTCAATATAAAACCAAGAACGGTTTGGTCTTTGATTTAGACAGCGCGGAGCGCTTTCTGAGGGAGGACGTATCGCTCGCAACCATTTTGACATTAGTCACGTAATCATTAAAATTTAAAATACACGCCACCATTCATGACCTTTAGACGCGGCGCTAGTGTCTTTGTCATTACATCAAATTGCACTTGAAAAATGTAGTACCTCGAATTTTCCGCAGGTCATAAGCGGTGGCCAGTAATTTTTCCAATCGCCAAGAATACAGCGTAACCAACCTTTCTTGATACAAGTTAATATTTTGAATTAATTTAATTCTGATCAGATTGCAATGTACATAAATTAATAAATGTGTTGATTGTATTTTCCTACTATATTCGAATGTGAATGTAATTATAGATTATAAATGTTAATAATTCTGATAGCTTCTTTTTCTGAATTGATAATTGAATGTAATTTCAGACTTGCCAACTTCCCAAACATGCCAGTTCACTTGTATAGTATAGTTCGCTGCGGACCCACCATACCACTGGCTATGCCTCTGGTGGTATGTTTTTTTTTACGCGGTAAAATCATCAGATCAGTCCTTCCACCCAGGGAAGGACGGGCGGAACATTCAAACTTGTAATGACTTAAATCCACGGTGTCCTTCAATCAGTGGCGGTTCCTTCATACAAGCCCAAAAGCCCGGCATGCCTTATTAAAAATGCTCGACAGAGAATCATAATCAAACCCGAACTATTTAAAAGTTCGCGCGCTTAATTGTTATCAAAATAACACAAACTATCCACGCCACACACTTTACATCGCAATTGTTCGCGCGCAGTTTCGTATTTGCAACATCTATATATAGCTATCTCGCTTACACGTACCGGCTTTTACCGGGCTTTCAAATACTATCTCTGTCCCTTTCGCGCCTAAAGCGTTGTGCCGTATAACGAGTTAGAACCTTGTGCGTCTACAAATCGATCAGTATGGAAGATTTAAGCCGTGCATGCGTATGAAGTTGCACGCTGCAGTGTTGCCGTTTTAGCGACGTTGTGAGATCTTGGAGATTTTTAACGAGTTTGGAGACTTTTTTAAGATTTAGCAACAACAAGAACTAGCGACTTTTTAAAATAACGAAATTAAATATTCAAGCAATATCTTAAAAATAAAAAAAATGCGACATCTCGCTAGATTGTTCATATACCTGGCGACTTTTTTTGCCTAAATGACAACACTGTTACTCTGCGTAAGTAGCTCACTTCAGTTTCATTTGCTTGAGTGGGGAAAGCTTTGTTGTTAAAGTTTTTTGTGTGTTTTGTTAGATTTTCTCAGTGATACAATTGTTTTGGTGACTTACCTGCAACAATGGAGGTAATTGTACCTTGTGAGGATTTAAAATGCGTTCAAATTTTGATTGGCGAAGATAAGGTAAAATCTTTAAACTTTGCTCAGAAAAAAAAAAACAGTTTATGTGTATAAATCATGCAATAGAATTCAAGAGGTTAGTTTATTTTTTTCAGCCCTTCAGGCTTTGTGTAATTTTTTTAGTAATAGTACAAAACGAGCTGCTTTATTTACGATACTCATTGCAGCAAAAAATTCGTTGGACATACATGTCGCGAGTCGTAAACACGGTTTTTGAACAAAAAAGTAAACTTATTGAGTTGTTTTCTGATCTGTGCGACAACCCACAGAACTGGGACGGGGATACGATTTTAGCTATTGAAAAACAGTTGTTGGTAGAATTAAAACGATCACCAACATTTTACTCTGATATAATTAAATCATTTCTTAAGAAAGATAGACGATTCCAATTAGAATATAAATAATTTATTTAAATTCCTTATTACATTCTATCTAGCTATTTTTTAATTTTCGTTTTGTAACTTTCTGTTTTGTTTTTTTTTTTTTTTGTCTGTAACCTGTTAGTCCTGTTACAAAACAAGCAACTACTTACCATAACTTTGAATTCACTTTTAATTTATTGTACCTAACAAGTAGTTTATGAGAAAATTGCGATGATACATACGTAGGTACCTACATACTCAGTCGAAAACTGAACTTTCTTTTTTTGAAATCGGTTTAAATTTTATTGGGCTTGCCTTATTTTGAAACCCTAGGCCCGCCACTGCCTTCAATAGCCCATGACGTTCCAGGGTCACCGTTACCTGATGAGACAATCCCGTGACCACGGCGGGCTCCGGCCCTCTAAAGCGTACCTCTCTGATTGGAAATCGCTTCGCGACGTCGTAGGTCATCCGGCTGTACTCTCCCTCACGTGTTCCACCTCCTCCTTCGCTAGCATGGCTGCCTTGCATAGGGAGGTGACTACTTCCCATTCCGTCTAGTCCCGCAGCGTGACCTCGATCAGTGCCGGGAGCTGATAAATTGACTCAAGTGCATCAAGTTGGGATTTAGCATATCTGTCCCACGGGTGGGAGCAGTACTCCATTTGCCGGACTTGAAAATTTTACAAGTTCATTAACTGTTGAGGCGTGAAATACCCTCTCATCTTGACAAGGATCCCTAACTTTTTTGCAGCCAACTCAATAAGTGGACAAAAATTGAGGGCCGATGTCAACGGCACCCCAAAAAGATCAAGATGGTCTGTCATTTTTATGGTTACAACTCAGAAAGATAGAACCGGGTGGAATTAGCTCCGTTTTGCGGAAAAAGTCACGTCTTAGCGGCATTTATCCTGACTAAATTGGCACAATTGGAGACTACCTCCAAAGACAAGTTCAAGCACTCAACCGCCCAAGCAACACAAACTAGCTGATTAACTTTTGTATAATAGCAATTCTGATGACTAAACGCTGTAAAAGATCTAGGGATAAAGTTTATATAAATGCTTATACAGTCAATATTCAAGCAATTTGGGCACATAATTAATCGCTTAAATCTGAATAACGTTTGGTTAACTTCTGCATAAAAGCTGATCGAACCTTTGTTCAGAATTGAAAACTCTATTAAGCAGATGAAAATATCAAACTCTGATATATAGACAATATTCATAATTCAGATCTTTTTCGTTGTTTTGTAAAGAAGGTATGTAATTAAATGTACAATATCAGCATTTTGTTATTCAATTTAAGTGATGGTGGCATCGCTCTCTGGATGAAATTATAAATATTGCTAAGTATATTATTTTTGGTAAAATGTTTTGTTAACAATACAATTATTACAACGCATGCTACTTTACTGTGAGAATACATATAACTTTATAGTAAAATTTTCGAGCGCCACAAGATAAAACCAGTTTTAAAAAAATAAACAATTGACTTATAGTAACCCTTTTCGACAGATAAAATATTTTATTCAATTGTTACTAATCAAAGTGGTAGAAAACAATCAGGTAGGTATTAGAATACTACCCAGATGTTTTTTTTTAATAAAAACATCGAATTATTATTTGTAATAACATCGTTTAGTTTAAGAAAAGAGGTTATGTTAGGATTAATAATGGCGACGATGTTGATTCTGAATATAAGCTGTTCACACAGACGATTTGTTTACAATTTCTATGTAACAGGTCACTTGTAACTGTCAGTAACAGTACGTTTTATATCGTACTTCTGATAACCGATTCTAAAGCTGCCCGTCTCAGTACTCTTATTCAGCTTATTAGGAGTTGAGCTGCATAAAAAACGATTAGTGCACTTCTCTTGCTATAAGATTGTCATAAGATCGTAGTCATCTTCATTTATGCAGAAGTTAGCTGCTTAAACGCTTAAAAAGTAATCAGTATCCATATTCTGAATAAATGAGTACGGTTTGCCGGGTTATGCAGCTTAAAGAAACCAAACAATAAACTATTCAGAATCAAGCTGTATAATTGAAATATTTTGCAAAGTTGTTCAGCACAAAGCTGAATTTTTCGCTGTTATGTAGCTACTAGCTGTCTCAGTCACTTTTATTTGCATAAAGTAAAAAAAAAAAAACAATCTTATGCAGAACTTATCAAGCTTTCAGTGTAATTAAAGTTTAAATACTGTATTATTCAAGATAAAGCTATCACGTCAGCTTTTTTACAGATGTAATGCAGCTATAAACTGCTAATTGGTGTTTAATTTTTACGTATTGCTTGGGCGACCATGGTTCTTTCGCCTGATATTTGTGAATTTTATTCATGAATATACCACTCAAAACAAAATATTAAAATGTCATTGACGATTTTAGATGAAAATTAAATATTTACATAAAAAATAAGTTAGCATTTCAATAAATCGTTAAAATAAACGAAATTAAATAAAAAGTGAGAAATTACAGGAATGTATCAAGTTTCATATAAAATAATAAAATCGAAAAATAACGTTACCAATGTTCCAAAGAGTTCTTCAAATTTCTATTTTACCCTGAGTTATTTGATTGAATGTGAAATGTTCTGGATTAAATACCGAAAATTTTCTATGCTCAGTAGAAATCAGATAAAAATTCTGAGTGACCACTGTAACATCGTAAATCGAGCATCAGCGAATCTGTGCACTGTTAGTCGCGTCATATTCGCTCGAGCATCAAATTGATCCAAGTTGAATTCAGGTACTCCTTGCTGTTCGAATGAAATAATGTGGAGTTGCACCACATTCTCTACGCAATTTTGAGCAGTTACATATATCTTCGTTAGGAAGCGCAAGCCCAGTTTTGCAAAATAGAAATAACCATCCCAGAGCATAATTTATTTAGAGCTCACCGAAAGAGTCTGTTTCAAGAGTACAAAGATCTGAAACCTGTTGTTAAGATCTTCTCTACACTGTAATAGATCTTACTTTATTAAAAAAAAAACCCAGCAGTAACCCACCATAGGAAGCACTGAAGCCCAGTCAGAACAGTTCAATAAATTTTCTCATTTGCAATTGTTTAACGTTTTTCACCATACGCTACAGTTAACTGCAGGCGAACCAAGCAGCTTCTTGAATATTTTTAATCTTCATGGTGTCGATTCAAAATAGCCTAGTCAATTATAGGGGTGCCTGTGGCTCGTCGCAATAGAGTTTGTAGGGTCCACGTGGTAGATTTATCGCTCTCTTTGCGCGGTTCAACGAACTTGATTCTTGGGCCTTACTCATTTTTGTCCGATCACGGCGTTTTGTGATATTACCCGTCACTTGACACAGGTTTCAAACATTTTGAAGCACTACTTGGGAACATTCGACCATTAAACCCAACTTTTCTGGCTATATCTCCTTATCTATGTCACCTTAATTACCCCAAGTGGCTAATTTTGCGTCCATAATTATGTCTCTGAATACATGACATAAATGACTGCTTGCTGTATAAGTCGAAGAAAAAGTTTAAAATACCATATCGTAAATTCTAAATAATCACAAAAATCTAATTTAAAAAAAAAGTTATGAATTCCAATTAGTCACTGGAAATAATATTAACACTTGAAATATATCATAACAAGATATTTATTATAGAATAGTTTGAGGACATTTATCGTATTATCCATTCGTAACTAAGAAAATAAGTAGTGTCTGGAAGCCCCGGGATCTCACTCTGTTTATTCGAAAGAAAAGTGGCAAAAGCTCATGTTGTTTTCTTCCTGGTATACGAGGCACAGTTCTTTTGTTTGTGTTTTGTTTCTATTCGTGGGGCATCACGATGTCAGATTGACAGAAACTGTGTTCTTTCATATTGTAATAGCCCTCTTAATGGAAAGATATTTGTTTCCTAACAAACTGTTTTTAGTTTTTTTGCTCTAATTAAGAAGTTATATTAATTTCAAAATCATTATTTGAACTCCGAGCCGAAAACACGCCGATTGTGCCTGACGGGGCGGTGTGACGTCACTTAATCAATTTCTATACATCGATTAGTACGGTTCCAACTTTGAAATTGTTATTGTAGAAGCCAGTTGACACAGTGCTAAGGAAATTCTTTGTCATAGTGATGTCACATCGGAGGCAAGCAATGGGGGCGCGTTTGTGTGTGTTTGTGTTCACGTCAATTTTGTTCGAATTTTATCACTTTTAACTTGGCCATAATTAATTTTTAAAAAAGAATTAATATTTATTCTCTTACATAAATGTTCTTATTTGTGGTGAATTTATTAATTAGGTAAAAAAAAAACTAAATTCAAATACCTAATTATCAATTCTCGCTTATTACTATTTATTATTTTAGGTTATAAGATAAAAGTTGCTAGAGTGATGTTGTAGAAAATTTAATTTGCAACTAAAAACGCCTTTTCTTTTTTCTGTGACCAATATTTTGTCAAATAAATACCATCTATCTCATCATCATCACCATCAGCCTAACCACCACCACTAACCATCTATCTACACACTTTGAATTGCGGAGCAGTGTTGCTAGCCACTACCCTTGATGTAAACAACAGTGTAGCGACTATGAAGATGGTCTATTTCTACCAAGCTATCTAGCTTTGCCCAATGAATTTTCATCTTCCCACTGCACAACTTGGGGCTATCCTATCCCGACTTTAAAAGTTTGAGGACTTCAAGGATTAGCTAATAGGCCTAAAAACACCGTGGATGGGTTTGAACGAGATGAAATCAGTCTCAAGCGTTCCTAAAACAAAGCTATTCATTTTTTGGGAGACTTGGTGAAGCAAACTCACTCTCCCAGAATGCGCACCAGCCTTTTATATCATGCTGAGTCACAAACCTCCTTTCTGTGAAAGCGAATGAAAAAATTGTTGAAAAATACTGGATTTAATTCTTTAACTTTTCCTTTTCCAGCATTAAACGAACCAATTAAAGACGTGGAGCTAACAGTCCAAACCCTGAATTGCTCAAAGCCGATTCCTGAGAGCAGCAGTAGTATGGCACTAGTCAAGCCTTTGAAGACTTCCTTCCACTCCTTGAGGAGAGGCAAGAGTACCAACTTCACGACAAGACCAGCGAGGAGCAAGCTGACGAGGTAGGTCTCATATTTATGTTTTATGACGGTTTAGTCGCAAAATGTCCCTTTCGCAGAATGTACCCTTTCCTCAAACATAAGCTAAAAGGCCACAGAGGAGTAGTGTAATGTAATATTTCATTAGTAAAATGGGAGGATGCATAGTGTGCAATTGTGTATACACATAAAGTAAATTGAAAAGAAATCGAAATTTGTGAGATTTACTGTCTCAAAAAAAAAGGTTATTTGATTTCTTTAACATATTGTCTTGACTGCCAACATTTTTTTTTTATGCCTTTAAACATTCTACGAAAGGTAAATTTTGCGAACAGGACATTTTGCGAAAGGGGCATTTTGCAACTGAGCCAATGATTTTTGTTCTCTATTGTATTTTTGCTTCAATGACTTTGCAACAGTGGCGCAACATTCGTACAACTCATTCCTTAACAAAGATCGGACCGACCATTTAAGTCTGAAACTGTGTAAAACGGATATCCACAACGCGGCGGGGACCATGAAAACGCTCGTGTGCCCGTCACATGCACCCGTTGCGAAGACCGATTTACGCCGTGTCGCTAATTCAATTAATCAACAATCTTGATTGAACTAGCCCGAGTTGCTACCTCTGGCCCCACATGTATGTGCAGTTGGACACACGAGTCCCTCGTCTGCATAATGCAGATTCAGCAGCTTAGTTTTCTTAGCCAAATGATATATAACGGATACCGATATAACTCTTTGGCCTCTCCCTTTTTGAAAACTGATTCTAAGTTAGTTTTTCTTCCATTACCCATGAAAGCAGTCATATCTAAAAGAAGCTAGAAAACCTTAATAGACACAACACCAAAAGAAACAGTTGTTAAATCAAAGTAAAACTAAAGTATGTTTCAGATCAATGTACGCAGCAGCAAGCTCTCGGGAAAACGAGAAGCCTCCAATAGTGAAGAAGAGCACCGTGGTGACGGACAGCAACACAACCAGCGTGCTGCCTGACGACCTGCCGCCCAGGGCCAAGCACAAGGGGCGGCTGTGCCACATGTTGTGACGGTTGAGCTTGAACTGGTGAGTCCAAAAGATAGATTTAAAAAATCATCATCAGCCTATAGCATTCTATTAGGCCTCTCCAATCGCACACCATTTCACTCGTTGACCGGTTAGCCCAGGGATTCTATGATGTTTTGGATTGCCATTGGAGGGTTTGCCCATAATCACCACTCTGGTTATGCGGGTTGGCGATCGCAGGAGCATTGGCATTAAATTTTGGTAAATACCAAAAGTTAATGGCAAAAAAAAACTATAATTAAACCGATTATTTTTTTACTAATTCCGGAATTTATAGAAAATTTGGGAATAAATAGTAAAATAGAAACAACTTTTTAGTTTTGAAATCATTTTTTAAATCACTTACCTACTCGAATGTTTGTTTACTTGAAATTAATGTGTATCCCTTGAAGTATATATGTGTATATTTACAACATTAGCTATTACTAGATTCTGTATTCAAAAAATACTAATGTATCAGTTCCGCAATTGTGAGATTTTCAAAATAATCCAATGTGCTGAATGCCCATTGTAAGCGTATCGAAATCTCCTTATTTTGATGTTTATTTTTTCAAGATATAATTATGTATAATTATGTTCAACATAATGTGAATTGAATGTATTTTACCAGCTTACTAATACTTATTCATCTGTCTTTTGTTTCAGGGGTAGCCAGAATAGTACAGAAAAACCTGATAAGCTGGACAGAGTGAAGCCGTCCAAATCGATTGATTAGGCAAAAACGGGGTCGTCGCTTTAACTTCATTTTGTAGGCGTCACATTAAAACTACAAAATGACATTTGTCAATTTGAAGTCGGAAAATAATCAGTTAATCGGATAACTAAACTAAATTTTACCTGGTGATAATGTTTGTGAAGCAAAAAACGTCGGAATAAATATGTATTTGACAAGAAAATATTATTTTTTTGTAGCAAGTTGACGTGAATTCTACAAAGTGACGTTAAAAGACTGGGTTGAACTCTCTACTTCGACTCTTGTATGTCAAAATGTCTTTTTACTAATAGTCGTTACCGTTGTACATTTCTACTTTTAGAGACTTCGTATTAATTAGATTACGTGGACTTGTTTTTGTTACGGCTGAACAAAATTATAAGCACTAAAAATATGTATGTGAAAGAAAAATTAGAGTAGTAATAAAAACGTAGTTGTGACAATGTAGTAAAGTATAATGCAATAACAGAACAATATTAGAGATTTGTAATGATATGTTTTAATTAAATTCAAGACTATATTCAAATTAATAAGTAATTTTGTTCAGTCAAACGAAGTTTTAGTAAAACTAAGAGTAACTTTTAGTATTTTAATCTCTGCGTCTTTTTGACGTTAACATGTTTCCTGTAAAGCAAACTTTAGGTAAATGTTTATCTAATTAAATGTATTATTTACATAGACTGTGATCTAGTATTACTTCACGATGTTCTATTTTAAAAACAACAGATAAGATCGATTTTTCGGTTTTCCGGATTTTGTAACTCGGAATTCCGAGTTATTTTGACAGTCAAGGTTTGTGGGTATTTTCAGTGTGCAATATTTCGAGTTATGTTGCGATCATCTGCATTCTTTCTCCGACGTCTTTCATAAGACTGAAATGCAGTATGAGATTAAGTTCCCTATCACTAGTCCTTTTTAGCAGTTGGGCTGTTTTTGCCTTTTCTGCTAACCACGTGATTCTTCTGTGCTCCGGCACAGCGAGTGCAACAGCTATATTTATTATATTGTAGGATCTACTGACTGTTTAAATTTTAAAATAGAATGATCGTTTCTTGGCCTGTGAAATAAGGTGTACGATATAACTAATAAGGGTGTAAGGGGATGTTTTCATATTTTACATTAGAATCGTTCAATTAAATTATTTTTTTATTTATTGGAGCTAAAAGTATTATGATGCTAGTCGTGTGTTATGTTATTTAGATATTTATTAATGTTTTTGTCGAACGTAATATTACGTCCAATTTGCTTATGAAGCTTATTTTGTGCAATAATTATGTATTGCTGATTCGTTTCAGTCTTAAAGTATTTGAGATTATTTTTATACCAGTACTTTTAAGTGTCAGCAATATTTTAGGATTTCTAATGTACAATGTTTTCAGTACAAGATAGATGATATACCGTTGTAGTCGTTCGTGTGCAATCCATAAAGTTCACGGACACTTTGAACCTTATTATTACGGGAATGATTATGGTATAAATGTGTTCTCGACAAAGATTTATTAATATTTAACTGACCCTTAAACAGTAGTATCAGTTGATGAATACACTTCGATGGAGCTTACCTTTACAATGACGATCGTCTACCTAAAACGCGAAATGAAATTGTGAGTAAGAATCGAAAGATTTTTAAATTCGATTTTCAATCTTTTTGGATAACAGTTTTAGTATTATTAAAAAAACGACGCCATATTATACTTTATCTTTTACCAATGAAGTAGTCCGAATATTGTTACTAATATAATTTTGACATTATTATTGTAAACCTAATATAGATGTTTGTTTGATAACCTATATTGTCTACTGTTTTAGAAAGAATAAAATACTAAGAAAGCCTTTGAAACAAGATATCGATGTCAAAATATTGTGCAATTTTTACTGTTATTAAAATAGTTTAGATAATTGATTTGACATTGGCAAAATGAAAATAAATAACACTTATATAATTATATATATTTTTGAGGACTAAAATCATTATATTTTTGCTATGCAGATATTTTGGCTTATTCTTTGCTTGCTAATTTCGTCTGTTTTACTGACAGCTGTAAGTTTAGCTTATTTTTTTACCTTTTCTGCTAAAACAAAGGCAAAATTTCCTGGAAATCTTTCAAAGAGCTTAAGTTAACAGGTAACGGTACCTTTATCTGAAAAACTCGGAAATATCTATACATTAGAAACATTTCTTTTTCGATATTTCCGTGTTTTTCAGGTTTATTATTTATTTCAGTTAGAATAACAGTTATTGTTTTTTTTTTCAAATTCGTAAAGTTTTATAAAAGGTTCTATAAAAACATACAAAAATGATTTTCCTTAATATTTTGACTTAGTAACTTATAGTATCTAGGAAATGTTGCTATAATACTAAAATATTACTATATTTTTATTTTGCTAATGTTAAGCCACATAGTCCAGATGTTGTGAAATAGACTATACTTAAAATAATAAATAGTATTACGACTGTTCTTTACTAACTTGATATGAAAAAAAAATCTTTTATTTTCATAATAATAATAATTGTGTAGTATAAAATCTTTTTAAAATTCATTTCATTGTTTATTCAATGTTTTTTTTTTTAAAGCAATCCTTACAAGTTTTGTAGTTACGAATACAAAATTTTATTAAATATGTTGAAATGTATTTAAATATGTTAATTTATTATTATTAGTTCAAAAAATATTAAGAGATTTATTTGCTCAGTATTTTCTTTAAAAGGCTTTTTGTATCTATTTACTATTTTATCCACTCATTGAACTTTTTGTAAGTAACATAACGCCATTTTATAGAGAAAAGAAAAAACAAATGAACAAGGTGTTCATAATGTTTTACGTGTGAGTACCTACATCGAAATAATTTCGGTAGAAAAAAATATTTAGAATATTTTCTTTTCATGATTGGCGTAACGAAATAATAATAGTATTTTGTTTTCCTATATCTATTATTTACTAGGTATGTGATTTTGAATTATTTTCTCTTTACGATTCAATGACAATATAATTATAACTACGCTACTCAGAACAATAAATATTTCCTTGTTTAGATTCGGTCAATTTGTTAAAATACCTACTGAATGTGTTTCGACGAATAAAAATATTGTGAACAATATAATTATGTCTTTTTATTGGCAGCTTCTACGACCTACGAAATCATAATGCGGTTCACATAATACATCTACCTACCAAGTTTCAACAGGATAGCTCTTATACTTTCGACAAAAAGTGGCTGTGACATACGGACGGACAGACAGACAGACAGACATGACGAATCTATAAGGGTTCCGTTTTTGCCATTTGGCTACGGAACCCTTTTATGAGATTTGAATAATTTAAAAATAACAATATTGTTCATTATTATGACGCAAGGCGTAGTAGATCCTTGTCTCATAAAAATGGAGATGGAATAATCTGCTCGACTCGTTCGCTGGGTAGGTAGGTATACTCTACAGTTTGATACGTAAACATTTTTAACAGGGTGTTTCATATTTCTAATGTACCTGGGTGCGTCTCATTTCATATAAAGTTATTTGATATATTTTCATTTCAATAACGTTCACATGATATAATCAACGTGAGAAATACCAACGATTGATATAATTTCTTTACACATAATGTTTGTGTTATTCTAAAACTCATTTCATATAATTTTATTTGATATAACGTTTATTTAAGCGAAAATCGTTATGATAACGTTTGAAGCATATAATTTAACGTTTAAATCATTTTCTTTGTACACTTTGGCTTATCCTTTGGACTTTGATTGTTTGCCTTCACGAATGCTATTGTTATTAGAAAAATTTTGTATCCAAGAGCGAGCGAAGCTAGCTCGGGACTTGGGACATCCCGACACGGACAGGTTAGGTTCGTAGGGGGTGGCGGGGTCTGAAAGACCCCCGCCATCCCCTTCGTGTTAGGTTACTTTAAGCCTTGCACGCAGAAATAGGAGCCAGCATGACAGATAGTAATCAGTTATTTGACCTAGGATGCAAGAGCGAGCGAAGCGAGCTCGGGAGTTAAGGCACCCCGACACGGACAGGTTAGGTTCGAAGTTATAGAAGTGACAGATAGGTTCGGTTGTGCATAGAACACAAACTAAAATAAAAAACAGAAATCAAAGTATGAGAGATTTATTGTCTCAAAAAAAAAAGAATTAAAAAAATTGAAATAAAATTAAAAGACAAAAATGACTCATCATTCACATATAACATAAATTACTTTTTTTATTTATGTTAAGAATTGTGTTTTCGTTTGTCAAATATTTTTGTGAAAAGAGAAGAAAAGAAATATTCTTTTAATTTTATTGCAATTTTTTTAATTCTTCTTTTTTTTTGAGACAATAAATCTATCATACTTTGATTTCTGTTTTTTATTTTAGTTTGTGTGTTCTATGCACCCTCCCATTATACTGATTAAACATCACTATACATGCGTGTTTGAGGAAAGGGTACATTCTGCGAAAGGTACATTTTGCGAAAGGAACATTTCGCGAAATGGGACATTCCGCGAAAGGTACATTCCGCTAAAGGAACATTTTGCTACCTGTGGACATTTTGCGAAAGGAACATTTTGCGCCTGAGCCATCGTTATATCAAATAAAATTATATATTCAGTTGTTATCTCTTGTAAATATTAGAGATTTTGTAGTTATATCATATATTACTTACCCATGTACCTATTTATTTATGATAAAAATATTTATTAACGACTAGCTTCTGCCCGCGACTTCGTACACGGATCCTGTTGCTTATGCCAGCGACAACGGAGTCGTCAAAATCGAAGATCTGAAACGTCTGATGTCCAATAGAGCCCGGGTAAATAATAAATGGGAGTTCTGGCCAGTAGAGTCAGATTTTTAATGATATACCATCGTCATCGAAAATCAGTCCTAAAGTCTTACCGCCTTCACGGCGTGGAGGTACTCCCAGTTTATATTATTTTATAATTAATTAAAGAGGGTGAATTTTTCAACTGGGCGTGGATGGCTATTTCCGAAACTATGAGGAATATCAAAAAACGTTGAAACGAGTCTCGAGGCCGATTTTGACGAAAACTAAAACTGCATCATTGGATTTTAGAAAAATTAATAATCCTGGCCAGGAATCGAAACCGCTGATTTTGGAAAAAAATCACACCCTGTGTTATTACACTATTCGATAGTGTTGCTAATAAGGAGCAAATTCTGGGAAGAAATCATATACGCCAAACTTAAGGAAAACGTATAATTACAAAAAAACTGATCAATTTTCAAGGCAATGACTATATTTATGTATTCGAAACATAAGTTAACCGTTTCTTCTTGGAAAAAATGCAATTTTTTGTTCAACTCAATAATTTAGTATTGATTGCTGAATACAGTGGGATTGTTGAGACGTCAAATCCAGTGAAACATTAAAAACAATGAAATTTTATAATTTCGAATTAATTATGAAGTAAAGTAACACAGAAAATAGCAATTTCATAAAAATCTGTAATTTCCTTAAGTTTGCCGTATATGATTACTTCCCAGAATTTGATTAAAAAGGGTACTGGTCTTTTAAGTATGTAGTTAAAGTTTAAAATTATTTCACACTGAAAGTGCTCGCTGCGTCGCTGGCGGGCGGCCTCGCGACTTTTTCAAGCGATACTGGTCTTTTAAGTATGTACCTAGTTAAAGTTTAAAATTATTTCACACTGAAAGTGCTCGCTGCGCCGCGCCGCTGCCGGCCGCTGCCATTCCGGTGTGACTCGGCCCTAACAATCGCGCCTAGAGGTATTTTATGTCGGATACATTTATTAGTGAACCATTTTTGTAAGACGGTGTGTTAATAAAAGTCACGATGTATGTGGTTCCACCATATTACACGTATATAACAAGCAGCAACGTGTTTAGAATAATAGAAGACGTGGAAAAGCTGTGGAAGGCGTGATTGGCGTTTTTAAAGAACACGTGATTGCACGGGTGTACACGGTGCACCCGAATAATTCAGAACGTTACTATTTACGCCTTCTTCTTCACGAAGAGCGAGGACCTACGTCTTTTGCTGAGCTCCGTAAAGATGGATGATATTGAACATCCCATATACCAGGCCGCTTGCCGCGCACGCCATTTATTAGATGGAGATCAGCATTGGGATGACGCCCTAGCTAAAGCATGCGTCAGTGATAGTCCACATCGCTTGCACATTTCTTTTGCCATTTTATATAGATAACCCACAAAATGTCATCTATGGGTTTTCGAATGCTAAACAGTACCCTTAGCACGAGTTTTCAGTATTTAAGACGTAAAGTAAACTGAAACTTTGACAATTTCAAAATGACAATTTCAAAATGACAATTTTCAAGGAAAAAATTAGTTCCTTCTTCGCACACCAGAGGCGCTGTTCCATTTTTTCATACAAGAAACGCTGTAAATACTGGAAAGACGCTGTAAAGTAAAAGAGTGAAAACTCGTGCTAAGGGTGTATAGTCAGTACAAGTCTGACTGTCCCTCCCGCCCTGCCCGGGGTGGGAGGACTCATTTGATGATTTTACCACGATAAAAAAAAAGGGTACAGTTAAAAGCAAAAGTACAATGACAAGTTTTCTGAAGATTTTTTGAGACATGTGCAACTAAATACTGATAGAAAAATTCCTGCATGATTACATGTCACAACAGGTCCTTATTGGCTATTCAAGAGATAGTAATAAGCATAGGAGAGAACTCGATGAGTCTATACGGTTTGCCCACACCGACAGTCGATGGGGTAGTTATAATCCCGTGGAACTCACAGAAATTTTACAAAATGGCTGCGCAAATTTGACAGAAGAACAGCGCCAGACGTTTGACAGAGTTATGCTGCAGAATAAGGAATCAAAATAAATTTGCCCTCTTCAGGGATAGCAGCCACATTGTTGCTTGGAGAAAAAACGGCACACACAACATTTAAAATTCCTATCGACTTAGACCGTACAGAAAGCCCATTTTGCAACATATCGCGAATTAATAACGATACCTAAAGCTTGCTTTGCAAAAAACCCTTGAGTTTTACGCGATTGTGTTTTAATTATTTAGGACGAGTGCACAATGGCAAACCGCAAAGCTGTAGAACCAGTGAATACAACTTTACAGGACATATTAAGGTAACATGACCGGCCGATGGGAGGCATTACGGTGCTATTCTGCGGTGATTTTCGGCAGACACTCCCGATAGTACCCCGAGGAACGAGAGCCGATAAAATTGCTGCTTGTCTGAAGAGTTCTGTTTTATGACGCAATATAAATCATCTACACACCTGAGTGTAAATATGCGTACACAGTTAGGAGGCTGCGAAAATGCACAGGAGTTTTCCAATTTATTGTTACAAATAGGCGATGGCACATACCCCATACAAGAAGATAGAAAAGTTATTTTGGTTGATAACCTCTGTTCTTGCGTTAAAACATCACAACATGAGCTAATTTCTTCTGTGTACGGAGATTCCACAAACATGGGAAATCAAACCGGTTCTTGGTTATGTCAGCGAGCTATTTTGACTCCCCGCAATGACCAAGCTGCGGCAATTAGTTTAAAAATATTGATTCATGAGTCCGGGAATTAGAGAATACACCTCTATAAATACAGTTATGGAAGAAGATGACGCCACTCACTGCCCGGTAGAATTTTTGGATTTCCTCAACATACCCGGACTTCCAGCCCACAAAATAGTTTTAAAAATCGGTGTACCAATAATTCTCCTCAGAAATTTATGTCCTCTCAAACTTTGTAACGGCACTCGGTTCAACGTCACAAATCAGCAGCAAAACATAATTGAAGCTGAAATATTAACGGGTTGTGGCGCCGGGGATATTGTTTTTATTCCAAGAATACCTGTAATTCGATATATAAACGATTAATAAAGCTCAGGGCCAGACATTATCCGTTGCGGGGTGGACCTCAGTATTGGATGCTTTTCCCATGGTGAACTATATATAGGTCGTAGCGCTATCACGCGTAAACAAAACAACCCCGATACCCTTTTTGTGTACGCTCCAGATGGTTCCACAGCTAATGTTGTTTACAAAGAAGCACTAGCATAAACAAATAAAAAGGTTTGTATCGGTATCATCGAACGTCGCTTCGCACTAGAAAACACATTCTTAAGTTCCGACATCCACACGAACAAAGTCACGGGCACAGCTAGTAAGTTTTATATTTTTGTTTGTGACGGAAAACAATGTCCTACGCAGTCCAATGAAAACCTGTTCGCAGGTAGCCATACTTTTGATCCACGCTTAGTATAAAAACCGGCCAAGTGGGAGTCGGACTCGCCCATAAAGGGTTCCGTAGCAGCAAGTAACATAATATAAAAGTTCTCGTAGTTGGTTGTAACTTTGAAAGGTAAATTGCGGTTTACGATTCATGACGTATTAAAAAATAAACTAATTACTTGATCTCGTTCAAACCAATTTTCGCTGGAAGTTTGCATGGTAATGTAGATCGTATTTTTTTTTAAGTGAAAACTACTTTAGCGGCGTTGTACACTTTTTTTTGTAATGGTTAAAAATGTTAAACTCGCGTCAGTACACGTGACCTGATCGAAAATTCGTAAGACGAACACGTGACCGGCCAGCTGTTTCGTTTAGGTGGCGCAGGGCGCTTGCGCGAATGTTCGTGTGTGTTTATGTTACAGCGTGGCACGCGCATCCATGGATGATGACAGCTGATGGCTCGACCGACTGTGTAGTGGCCACACTGCTGTGTATTCGTAAAATTCGTGTATATAAAATGTTTAAAATATGGAAATGAATGAACAACGTTAATATTAAGTTTTCACTTCTGCCGGCACTCCCGGAGTGCAACTCGTCGTTTTTTTTTAATTTTATCATTCTCTTATTTTAGAAGTTACAGGGAGGGGCACACATTTTACCACTTTGGAAGAGTCTCTCGCGCAAAATGTTCGGTTTTGGAAAAAATAATATTAGTAACCTCAATAGGTATCATTTTTAAAGACCTCTCCATAATACAGGAAAAAAGAAATTTGAGTTTCAATTCTAAGTATGGGGAACCCCCAAAAATTGTTTTTTTTTTGTGTGAAACCCCTAAATTTAATGCGGTTCACATAATAAATCTACTTCCCAAGTTTCAACAGGATAGCTCTAATACTTTCGAAAAAAAAGGCTGTGACATACGGACGGACAGACAGACAGACATGACGAATCTATAAGGGTTTCGTTTTTTGCCATTTGGTTACAGAACCCTAAAAATGATGATCCTTCGCCCGCTTTGACGCAAATTATTTTATAACAAGTAGGTATCAATTGAGTATTTAATCGCTAACACTGAAGCAATCACCTGCTTTCGTACAATGTTAGGCTTAGTGTTATTATTGTTTGTGCTGTGTGTTGTGTATCTGTGGTCGAAGTATGGTCGTTTGAAGTCCAGCTCACATGCGTTACCGCCGGCTGCGCCAGGAATGCTACCGGTTATTGGGTTCACCTACCGACTTCTAAAATCACATGCAAGTATGTATTTCGCTGTGTATCTACACAGGTTATTCCGAGAAGTGGGGGTCTTACTGAACAGGGGCATGGGAGGTGTCATGTCTTATCCTTTTACATCTGAGACTACGGTGCTATTATTTACGGTTCAAAAGTTATGCCCACTTTTGGTGTTCAGATAGGCAACAAATGTACGAGAATTAAATTAAATTCTATTATTTAAAAACTAATAAGAATATCCCAGTGAATAATTTCTCCAAAGAATTTTTGTTCCATAGGGAACTTTTTCTAGTACGTGTTCAACTTTCGCTGGTGTAACTTTTTGTCAAGAAAACCGGTTGAAAATCGAGTAACTTCTTCCACCACTTCTCGGGACATCCTGTATAATTAAATCTAATATTGATTAAAAGAATGGATGATTTGTTTTTTTTTTTGTGAACAGATATCTTTGAATTGATAGAAAATCTAAGTGAAGACTGCGCAAAGCAAGGAGGAGTGACTTATTTCAGTTTTGGAAAAGAACTATATTATTGTAAGTAAAATAATACCTACCTATAATAATAATAATAAGTACCCTGCCTATGTTCAGCTGTGGACGTCTTCCGGCTGATGATGATGATGAAGTACCCAAGTAACACAACAAAGCTGTACAATGGTCGGAAAGCAGCACATTTGTGACTTTTTGGCATTATTTTTGAGATAGCCAGTTAGCAGCTTTGTAAACGGATATACGGCTACTATAATGCTTATTTGGGCACAAATTATAGTGCTTTAAGCACTAAATAGGTTCACAATAGCTGGTTAATAGCATTGCAAGCGCATTATATTGCTATTATTGTGGTCAACGAAAATGCCAATAGCATTAAAGAAGCATTATTTTGGTCAATGAAGTTGCCAATGGCATTTTTGAATCATTAGACCAGCATTGGATTCGTCTGTATTGGTATGGACATTTGTGATGAGGAGGGATGAGACTCATATGACTAAAAGAGTGATGGGTATGAATGTAGATGGATGGAGAGGAAGGGGAAGGCCAAAGAAAAGATGGATGGATTGTATAAGGAATGATATGAATGAAAAAGGAGTAAATGATATGGTGACATCTGACCCCAAGTAAAATGGGATAAGGGCAGGAAGACGATGAGACCAGCATTGGATTGTGCTTTTTTTTTTTTTTTTTTTTTTTTTCGTGGTAAAATCATCAAATGAGTCCTCCCACCCCGGGCAGGGCGGGAGGGACTGTCAGACTTGTACTGACTAAAATCCACGGTGTCCTTCAATAGCCCGTTATGTCCCGGGGTCACGGTAATGAGATAAGTCCCGCAACCCCGGATTGGATTGTGCTTAAAGAATGATTGGAGCACTTTAAGTGGTCACAGTTAGAACTCAAAATAAATCCTACAACATTGCAAAAACATCTCTAAAACCATCTTACAAATGTTATAATAAAATGAACGTTCCAATTTAACTCTTATGTCTCGCAATAATGAACGATGGAAACTGAGTTGATGACGGCATATTATTTGCAACCCAAACAAAATTCTTTTAAGTTGTTGACTCATTTGTTATTCCATGCCTTCAAATATTACTGCGCAATGCAGTTTACTGTATAAGTTTTATGGAAAATTTTCATGCTCCTTCGATATTTTGTGGTTTTGATATTTTTTTTCAAATAAAGGTATTATGTGTAGTAACCATAACAATTATGTTTTTGTAGTTTAGAACGATTTTTGGATAATTAACATAATAGGGATATAGAGGTAGTGGTTGGACATTAAAACATTTCGTTATTTTAAAGGTTTATTGCTTTTTAAATCCAAATGATAATATTTTTAGGTTATGAAATATTTACAAAATGGATGTTCGATAGCCACCTGAAGAGCCTTTAAAAAACCTAATTAATGCCGTCAGCATTACTCGTATAAATACTAACACGTGAATTTTGTTAAGCCGAAGGTCAGGTTGAAGATTTTGGTGAACCATTGTAGTGCCATTGGCTGTTCAACAGCACTCATAGTTGATCTTTAATAATGCCTTGCATTATACAAGGACTTTCTTTTAAATTGGCCAGGAATCCGCATCCATAAGAGATACGGGAAAACTTTCTTAAGAACCTTTATTTCTTCTTTGATGTTGATAATTTTGGCGTTTTTATTTTTTTGGTCGAGTTGTCCACAAAAATGAGTGAAATTGGCCAAAATATTTTTTAATGCCGTTCCATTCTGTTTCATGTAAGAACCATTTCATTATATCGAAAGAAAAAAATCGGGACGGCGGAAGTTGGTAAAATTTTGCAAAATATTTTTTCAATATAATTGTTTGAACAAAAAAATTATCGATTTTTTTATGATGTTATTTGATCGTGCGAGGATAGGACATGTAATGATCATTTCATTGTATGGGAAGTAAAATGTCTGAGCAACAGAAGTCGGTCAAATGTTATGAAATACTGACTACTACTAATAAAATTATTATGTTGTTATAAGAAACATTACTGTACTTTTGACTAACTTCAACTGTCCAGATATTTTGGTTTGCGATCACTTGCATAAGCTGGTAATTTTTGTTAAATTGAACTTATCAAGAAAAAATCTTTGTTGTGGTTTTCTTTAGATAGAAATACCCTGTTTGAAATAAAAAATAAAACTAAGAAATCATAATAATAATCGAATGTAACAAAAAAAAAATTCAAAGAGATCGCAACTTGTTGTGAAGTATGTATGTAAGATTAACCAGCTCAACTGTGGCAGATAAACTCACAAAAAGGTAGATCCCCAAGGAGCACCATAAGCTGTATAAAAGCTGTATTTTAGTTTATTTTTATACCATAGGCTGTACAAGGGCTGTACAAGCGCTTATACAGCCCTTGTAAGTGTAAATTGGGCCCATTCTTGACACCCTTGTACGTTTCCAAAAGAAAAAACTTTAAGTTGTATAAGAGCTGTATTTTTGATGTCGGTAACGCTTAAGTGCTCCTTGGGATCGCCTGCCATTAAACTCTTATTTAGTATAGTGTGTAGTTTCAATATAAAAAAAAAACATAAAAACGTACAATCAGCTTCAGAGAAAGCTAACCTCTGTGGTAGTGACATCACTATCAGAGGGTGTTAGTTTTCTCTGAAGCTTACTACTGTACGTTGATTAATGTCATGGAACTTTTTTTTGTATTTTTCAGTGGTTCACGATCCTCAAGATGCCTTCACTGTGTCAAATTCATGTCCGCTGAAACATTATGCGTACAAGTTTATGAAACCTTGGATAGGTGATGGCCTGGTGACAGCGTCAGGTATATAGAATAACATCTGATACTATACTTACTCTTACAAACTATGCCGTTGCCAGTGGCAACTTTTAAGATAATTATTTACAGAGCGAGCAGCCTCGTGCGGAAACTGCTTGCCCTGTTTGGACGCGCAATTGTTTCTCAACCGAGGCACCGACACTGGATGGCTCGGGCGCTCGGTCGATCGCTCGCGGCAGCGCGCGCACTTTCCTCGGCCAAGACACGTCCACACAGGTGGTGTCCTGCGTGAGCAACAAGTACGACGCGATACGAAGTAAATATTGTAATAATAATATTAAAATCGTAGTTGAAATTGTTCGAATCGCGTCGCGTCGTATTTGTCGCTCACGCGCCTTACTCACGCTTACCGCGTAAGGCGGTGTCCTGCGAGAGCGACAAATACGACGCGACGCGACGCGACAGGAAGTAAATATTAGTTGAAATAGTTCGAATCGCGTCGCATCGCGTTGAATTGGTCGCTCACGTAGGACACCGATTAACCGAGCTGCTTCGTGCGGCAAATGCCTGGCGAGGCTGCGCGCTCTATGTGGACGCACCTATTGAATTAAGGGATAGTGAGATTAATGGGAATATTCGCAAAGGGAATTTGAAGGAACTTGGTGATTCATAGCACGAGTCTGGAAGACCCTTCCACTGCGGCAGCATTTTCATTTAATGAAACACATTTTAAAAACCGGCCAAGTGCGTGTCGGACTCGCCCATAAAGGGTTCCGTAGCAGCAAGTAACATAAAATAAAAGTTCTTGTAGTTGGTTGTAACTTTGAAAGGTAAATTGCGGTTTACGATATAAGACGTTTTAAAATTCAATTCTAATTATGGGGAAACCCCAAAATTTGTTATTTTTTATTATTTTTGTGGGAAAATCCTAATGCGGTGTACATAATATATCTACTTGCCAAGTTTGAACAGGATAGCTCTTAAACTTTCGAAAAAAAAGTGGCTGTGACATACGGACGGACAGACAGACAGAATGACGAATCTATAAAGGTTCCTTTTTAGGGTTCCGTAGCCAAATGGCAAAAACGGAACCCTTATAGATTCGTCATGTCTGTCTGTCTGTCTGTCTGTCTGTCTGTCCGTGTATGTCACAGTCACTTTTTGTCGAAAGTATAAGAGCTATCCTGTTGAAACTTGGTAGGGAGATGTATTATGTGAACCGCATTAGGATTTTCACACAAAAATCAAAACAAAACAAATTTTGGGGGTGCCCCCCATACTTAGAATTGAAACTCAAAAAAAAATGTTTCACCAAACCCATACGTGTGGGGTATCTATGAATAGGTCTTTAAAAATGATATTGAGGTTACTAACATCATTTTTTTCTAAACTGAACAGTTTGCGCGAGAGACACTTCCAAAGTGGTAAAAAGTGTGTTCCCCCCCCCGTAACTTCTAAAATAAGAGAATGATAAAACTAAAAAAAATATATAATGTAGACCTCAACCAAAACTACCAACGAAAATTGGTTTGGATGAGATACAGTTAGCAGTTTTTGAGATATAGTTCATTTTCAAAAACCGCAAATATAACTTTGCCATTCATACAAATACTATGAAAAACAAAGTTATTTTTATTGTTTGTGTATATTACTTACTAATCTCAATATAATTATATCTCTAATCTATGCTTGCTGCTACGGAACCCTTCATGGGCGAGTTCAACTCGCACTTGGCCGGTTTTTCCATTTGGCTACGGAACCCTAAAAAGGGTGATGGTACAGCAAAAGCAATCAAAGTGTGTTTTTACTGTGTTCCGTCGGTGTACAGGAGTTCCAGTTCATTCTGAGTGAGCTCGCTACGTTTCAAGCCTGATCTTTGCCTCTGGGCTTGGTTGAGGTCGAGATAAAATTTAATATAAATATTAAAAAAAATTGCCGTGTCTGAAAAGAAAAAAAACAACTGTAGTATCCATTTCCATTGCAGGGGACCTCTGGAAGCGTCACCGTAAGTTGTTGATTCCTGCGTTCTCTCTACCAGTGATTCACGGGTTCCTTGATGTGTTTAACAGTCAATCGAGGAAGCTGGTTAGTACTTTGGAACACCACGTTGGAAAAGAACCATTCGAACATCTCCCATATTTACAAATTGAAGCATTGGAAACGCTCTGTGGTTAGTGTTATTTCATATTATAACATCTTACCTTCCTTGGCAAAAAGGTGTTCTGTTGGCCTTATTTTTCAGCTATATTGTGGTAGACGTCAACACGGTCTCAAATGATTGCAGAGTCCACGTCTCAATTGTCGACAACTTCGTCTACTAAATCAATTTGCTTGATTTTTTTTCAATTACTAGCTGTGCCATGCCCACTTCGCTGGGCGCCAACTATTACACTTGGGGAAGACACATAAAACAATTGAGGAGTGACACCACCAAGATGTTATGCAACATTATTTTTTGTTTATGCGAAACCCGATACACCTGTCTAGTATTTTTGTGTAAAGAATCTATGTACAAAATTTTAAAACCGTATCATAAAAAATCACAAAGTTATAAGCTTGTATATTACCAGTACCCTTAGCACGAGTTTTCACTCTTTTACTTTACAGCGTCTTTCCAGTATTTACAGCGTTTCTTGTATGAAAAATAGATTTAAAAAATCTAAAAACCCACGTTTTTAAATGTCCTAAAAATAAGAAAATAACCCTACGGGGCTGAGAGACGGGCCACTCAAAACGTGGGGGCGTATATTATTTAAGGAATTATTTATGGGATATATTTACATGACGTGTATAGATCGTGGGTGTAACTTGCAAAGATACGCCCCCACGTTTTGAGTGGCCCCTCTCTCAGCCCCGTAGGGTTATTTTCTTATTTTTAGGACATTTAAAAACGTGGGTTTTTAGATTTTTTAAATCTATTAATTATTTTTATCATTCATCATCATCATCATCAAGCCTGTCCGCCATCTTGGACGTCCGCCATATTGGCCATATTTAAGTCACATGACTATTTTTTTCGCATTTCTCACAGCAAACCCTTTTATTTGATACCCATATCATGGGGGTGGGTTACAAACAGCCAGTCCGCCATCTTGAGGAGGTCGCCATATTGGATTTGTGATGACGTTTCTTAGCTAGTCATGTATTGTCATCAGAACTCAAAGCGTGAACAAAATTTCAGCCTGCTAGCTTATCGGGAAGTTCCTCAAAATTGAGTTGCAAAAGTCCAACCGGAACGACAAACAAACAAACAAACAAATAAACAAACAAACAAGAAAAGTGAGTGTATAAAAACGTGGGAAAAATGGAACAGCGCCTCTGATGTGCGAAGAAGGAACTAATTTTTTCCTTGAAAATTGTCAATTTGAAGTTGTCAAAGTTCCAGTTTACTTTACGTCTCAAATACTGAAAACTCGTGCTCAGGGTACTGGTTGTCCGTTCAAAAACAGTCATGCTCATTTCGCGTTACACCCGCGTAAACCGCGTCTCCTGTGTTATACACTTGTGTTATCTCATAGTTTGGCAACGTACCTAACCGTACGGAGATTGTATTGTAATTAACTGGTAATAAAAAATAAAACACTTTTGAAAATACAATATAACATGGTGTAAAAATTATTGGAATCGAATCAGTTACTGATTCTGGAAAAAAACTATATTCAGTTTCGCATATACTAATAAAAATAATGTTGTAGTTTATTATTTTCAGTTGGTACTTTCGGGATAGACGCTATTGATGACTTGGAGTTGACGCGAAGATACAGAAAATCAATCATTGAAATGGTGCACGTTGCATTCAGCAGGATAATAAACTTTTGGCTACAGAGTGACTTCATTTACAAACTGGTCGGACTACAGAAGAAGGAAGACGAAGTAGTTGAGAGGTTACATGCAATGAGTAGTACAGTAAGTATGAAAAGGACACAATTTTTTTCGTATTTATATCTTGAAATGAGTCCTTCCGCCCTGGATAGAGCGGAAGTGACTGTCAGACTCGTACTGACTAAAATCCACGAAATTCCTTCAATAGCCCTTAGGGCGCGTATATACGCACTATGTCGTGACGACAGATAATCGTGTAGTTTAAGGTGTCGTGGCTAATGTATTTAAATGGAGGTGTTCACATATAGAACGACACGACTTCTCTTTCGTCTACAACATGTTTTGCAGTGACAACAGATTGTCATGACCGTGGGAACGTCTAGCACGTTAGTCGTAAAATGATAAAAAATCATTACGACTAAATCGTGACCGCAAATCTATCTTAGCCACGATAAAAATATCGTCGTTTACACAATGCGACATCTTCCTTCTTGGCAAAAAGTACTACATTATAATAATTTCGTCTTCGTCCATAGAACTCAGGAGCTTAAACGCACTACTAATGTCCAAGAAAACGTAGAGGCGACTGTAGATTTATAGCTTGCTAATGATGTGTAAATGACAAAGCAATTGCCGTGAAACGATAAAAATGTCGTTGCGATCCAATGGGAACTGATAGATACGATAGTCGCTAAACGATAAAAAAAAATTGACGACAAACCATCTTATTAATGGGAACAGCTAGAGACGACAGTCGTCCAACGATAAACTAATCGTTACGACATAGTGGGTACGCGCCCTAAACGTGCCAGGGTCGCGGTTACCTGTTTGGACAGGGCCGTAACCCCGCGACACTTATGTTAGTTACAGTCACCAAAAGAAATACCTATCTGTGTATTTAAATAGGTACATTTTTAAAAAGGTTTTTTATGTAATCAAGCTACCACAATCTGCCAAATTTGGGTGCGCCAAAGTTCACCTAAATTTTCAACTCCGATAATTATTGGAATCCGAAAATGTTCTTCCTAACATTTTGTATCCTAACAATCACAATTCCTAACTACTCTGTCTCTAGTGTTCATAATTCCAAAGCATTCATCTTCATAATGTCAGTAGCAATAAACATCTATTACACTTTTATTTGTTTTCTTATATTTTCTCAATATAACCATCTTTTACACTATTATTCAAAGTCATATCTTTTTTGTTTAGATATAAAAGGATGCAAGAGCGAGCGAAGCGAACTCGGGACTTTGGGCACCCCGACTCGGACAGGTTAGGTTCAAAACACGTGTTAGGTTACTTTAAACCTTGCAAACAAAAATAGGAGCCCCGCAAAGCGGGGCTCCGTCGAGCTACCTTGGTAGATGGTAGTCGGCAATTTGACTAAGGATGCAAGGGCGAGCGTATATTACTGATTACCACCTACCAAGGTAGCTCGACGCAAGTTTAGGGATAAAAGCGTTATGATAAAAAACAGTAGGAGTTTAAACATATTTCAATAATGATTTTATTATTTACAATTTTCGGAAACATAAGTGTTTTGAACATCGCCGGTAGCACTACAAATAGTATGAATGAAAAACTTTAGGATGAAAAATTTTAGGAAGAGTGATCATTCGGATTTCAAATCGTTAGGAAGAACAATTTCAGGTAAAGAACTTTTGGTGAGCCAATAATAATATTATGGACCCGTCTTTCTGTAATAGATTTTCAACTTTATCATAATAGTGGAAGGTTAATGTTAGATTGGTAAAATACAGATTCGAGTAGGTTGACCTGCTGGCATCTGTACATTATGTTAAATAGATGTAGTAAAAACAGGTTTCTTATTTCCATTAAAATATTTCATTAATAGAATTTTAAACTCCTGTGAAAGGTGCACATAATTCACAAGCTCGAAAAGTTCAAAATCCATAAGGAGAAGTGTACAAAGTCCGCGCGACCGAAGTCGCATAAAACCTGCCTGCGACAACGAGCCAAGCTAATTTCCACTCTAAAAATACTGCGAATGGACCGCGACGTGTCGCCCCGCGCGATTAATCGCGTGTGTCTGCAGGAGGCTTAAAGCTTAGTAATGTAATGATCTAGTATAAAATTTTACAGGTATTGCAGAAGAAAAAAGCTGAATTAAGAAACAAAACTTTTGACAAAATCAATGAATCTGTTTCTTCAGGTATGTATAAAGAACTAGTCAACAACAAAAAAATATAAAGAAGTTAAAACTTATAATTTAGTTTCTGACTATATTTTGATTGTCATAAATTGAAAGAATCTCCGCAGGATCCGCAAGTATTCTTATAGAATCAGCACGGAAAATGACCAAATAGGTACAGAACTCTGCTCCAGAACGTCCAGAATGCAGATCTACAACACAGAATAGTTTTATAATCATAGTTTTAAGAGAATATTAGAAAGTTTAAAAAAATACATTTAAAGCACTGGTTGAAAATGTTATCATTGCGTAATATCGTAGCTCTGTACCTGATTGGTTTCTTATACTTAACTTTACTTATTTTTAGTTTAAGTACCGTTAAAAGGCTATCTATTATTATAGATCTACATTCTGGGCACTTTTGGGGCAGAGATGGGTAACTGAGCAGGACATTATCTTTCGAGTATGAGCCAATTGCGGCATTACGGTGGCGAGTCTAGCGAGGCTGAAAAATTTTACATATAAGGAGTGTTGAAATATCAGAGTGTAAGTATTTTCTTTGAACAATTTATTACAGGGAATGGATACAAATCTTTCCTAGATCTACTCCTCGAGTTATTAGAAAACGGCGCGTTAACAGATAAAGAGGTCAGAGAAGAACTGGATACAATCATAGCAGCTGGATTTGAAACGACGTCTAATCAGCTGACATTCACTCTGCTACAGCTTGGAGCATATCCTCATGTTCAAGAGAAGTTGTTTGAAGAGTAAGTTGCCTTAAAGCTTATATTAAAAGAATAACTTTAAACGATATATAAAACGAAGTCCGGAGTGAAAAACCTTCCACGTTATTGAAATAGCAAAGGGATTTTGCCTCCAAACGTCAAATAGCTGTCATAACTGTCAAAAGTTTTTAAACGCCACTGGGAAGTTTTGCCCCCGTTGCCCCCTGAGCTCTGCTCTCACTTTTGACAGATAACTAAAAGTGACATTTGGGTGACGTTTGAGTGGATAATTATGAATGAAGAAGGTCCAACATAAAACCTTTTTAACAAATAATTAAATCGAACTGAAAAACATAAAATAAATTTTAAGGCAGCTCCAAACAAACAAACAATCATGTTAATTGATTATTTGAAGCAAAGAATTGAGCTAGGTTGATCTTCACTGATTGTTTCTTTGGCACCGTCTCAAAATTTTTTTTTTTTGATCTGAGCTGTTGAGTTAGATTTTTTGTCGGTTTATTTTTTTCTTAAAAAGGTTTTATTTTTAGCTTTTCAGTTTTATACCATGATTAGAGTGTTTAAAACATGGAGAAACCCGTCTTCACTTTTGTCATTGTCAACGTAACCGTCATAGTAATTACTGCATTAACTGTTGAGGACCTCTTGGAACTGAAGTCTGCACTCTCAGACCGTCGACGACTGGCAAATCCCAGCTATATCTAAAGTTCACATCCTGATGAATGAAATGAGCCCAAATACGATTAGTTGCTGTTAATTGTTGAGGACCTCTTGCCTCTGCCTTCCGTCTCCATCGTCAGACCCTCGATCGCAATGATACCCCAGTTAAGTCTAAAGTTCTCATCAAGATGAGTGAAATAAGCCCAAACACGATATAGCAGGTGTTAACAGTTGAGGTCCTCTTGAAACTGACTTCACAACATTACCAAGGATCTGGAGTTGATCTGATGATAGGGACGACTTCGTTTTATCTTCTCCATATTTCTGCTATATAATGGTGTCATCAGAGCTACATAATTATGTTAACTTCATTTCAACAGAATCGATTCACAACTGAAAATTCTGTAGGAAAATTGACAATTAATTAGCTGTTTTAATCTATTTCCAGATTAATACAAATACTTGGCGAAGACAAAAACGTAGATAAATATGATTTAAACAAATTAGTTTATACAAACGCAGTGATAATGGAATCTCTTAGAACGTTTCCTACAGTTCCTGCTGTATTTAGATACGTGGACAGGGATGTGAAGCTCAGTAAGTACTTTTATCTCATCATCATCATCATCAATAGGACCGGTTTTTCTTTTCTCTTATTCCTCTGACCAAAGGTCACACACTATATTAAGTATTTAAGGTTCACTTTCACTCCAGTTCTATTAATTATTCCTCTCGCACTTTTATTCTTCATACTGTTTCTTTCTTTCATACTTCTCTATCATGCTTTATACCGGTGGGATTCCGGTCTACTACTGACTTGAGCTATCTACTTTGCCTCTTATTTTTAATCTTTATTTGGGGTAAGGGATTACGCGTACACAGTTCTTTTAATTACTACATTTTTTTTGTTACATTTGCTAATCTTACAGTGTTGTCTATCTACTTACATACATGTTTGTAAGTAGACAGTATAATAATAGGACCGATTAACACAACTCTTCCATCTTTTCTTTGGTCTTCTGAAATGGTTCTAGATATTATGTGAGCAGTGAGTACGTTTTTTTAAACAATGACATTTATTTTCTTTTAACTGGTAGTTTTTACCAAAAACCACAATAAATGTTACTAAATGTTTAAAAATAAACGTCTTTTGCGTGTCCCGTTCAATCTCTGCACTCTACCAATAAGATGTCTTTCTTCGGTCTTCTGTATCTGTTCTTTTTCATCCTTCCGACACTCATCACACTCTTTTACATCAATCCTACATCAGTATTACTGTAAACCGATGTAAACGTGATTTTTGACAGAAAAGTCAATTTCAGAAATATGTTTTGCAGTATTGCGAAAAGAGCTGATTTAATTTAGAAATTGTTCATAACATATTTAAATGTATTTCAGAAAACTATACGATCCGTGGTGGCAGCCACTGCGTCATTCTCCCACTAGCATCTCATCTTGACTCATGTTGGGGACCCGAGAGCGATCAATTTAGGCCAGAGAGATGGCTGAGTGGTGATTTTAAAAACAACAAGGATTTTGCAGCATTTGGATTGGGCAAGCGAGCTTGTATAGGTAAATTAATAAAGCTTTTTCACCAATGAATGAAGTCATCGTCGTCGGCTCAATATCAGCCTCGCCTATGGCGTTTGACAGTTTAGCCTCGAATGCAATAACAAACTTGATTATCTCTTACAGGAAGAACCTACGCCATGATATCAATGAAGGTGACTCTAGCGCATTTCGTACGACAGTACCGGGTGACAGCAGACATGAGCAACTTGAAGATGAATGGCGAGTTCATAATGAGACCGGTATCAGGACATGAAATCAGTATAGAACGAAGATTATAAATACATTTTCTGATCGATGGATGTAATGGAGAAGTAAAGCACAATAAAGTAAATAACCATGATAGTTTTAATTTATAACTGTGAAAAACTGTCTGGTTGACTGATCGATCGCAGCTGAAACCAACGCTCCCATACGTGTGCACTAGGAACGAATTTTCGGAATGTCCCACAAAGGGCTCAAAATGGGATGAAAGTGTATGCGTCCATATAAAAAAAATATTAGTAATATTATTCTCCTGCAACGTGTGTGCGTCAACAGACATTTAAACTCACATTCACGAACAGCAAAACCACACAACTTGTAGACTATCCAAATATTTGTTTGGATCTCTCTTGATACTAGTGCAGATTAAAAGTTACACACTAAAAATTGTGTTTTTATTTACAAAGTTTACTTATTAGCATGCTTGTATCCTCTTAGGGTCAGTTCACACCAAAACGCGACGCGACGCAACGTGGCGTGACGATATTTGAAATATCTTTTCGTGTAGTGAATAAAGTTAGATTTTGAGTTGCTATTAAAATATGCACGTAACGTCGCTTCTTGGTGCGAATTGACCCTTAACATGTAAGAGACGATCGTCCTTTTTACATTTTAAATTGAGATAAGATAACAAAGTGTGGTCATCAGCTCCTATTCTCTAAGCTGATCGTTGCAGTCGTCGGCTTAAGCACCATGTCTACTTTGAACCTCATATCGTTCACGTTCGCACGTATTTTAAAACGGCGTATGAAGTGCGAGAGAGTAACTTTCATTGAAATCATCGCATAAGTTCTACCTGTAGAAAAAAAGAAAACTTTGGTTAGACATTATGAAAGGAAATCGGAAAGGAAGGTGCTTTTATACAATCATTCTCAAGCCCAGGTTACACTTGACCGCGACGCGATCTGCGACACATGTGCGATGAAAACAAAAAAAAAAACGCATATGGCTACATCGTATATCAAAAATACCACGTATAACTCATTTCGCTCATCTATTCGTACCGTAAATCGCTGCCAATGTAGCCCCAGCCTTAAAGAAAAGAGCCTCGCAAAAGAAATATTGCCAAAAACCACTGCTTAAAAAATACTATTACTGCAAGAATTGAATGCATTAGGGGCTGGAAGTGAAGTACCTCCCGTTTAAGTTAGGTAGTCTTCAATAAATTTCATCTACTGTGAGTTTGGCGAAGGGTCAGTCTCCTACTGATAAGATCAAACAGCATTCCACCTCTACACTTCCTACACTCGTTTGAGCACAATACCCGCGATAATTAAACACCCTAAAAATTGATAATCACTTCATACCTATACAAGACCTCTTTCCAGTACTGAATCCGTAAAAAGCATTGTTTCCTTGCAATGCTATAGCAGGATCGAACCATCGTTCAGGTTTGAATGTGTTGACGTCATCACCCCATAGGGCATTGCGGTGTGTTCCCAATGTGAGGATCACGCACTGAGAGCCTGCTCGCATTGTATAGTTTTCTGGAAAAGATTTACAAAAATGTATTGTTCCCGAACGGGTAGATAGCGTCTGATACATCCACAGTCTAGTTAACGTCTTTGAGTAGGAACCTTACAGTGGGTTTATAATCGAAAATTTATCATAACATGGAATATTTCATTCTATTGCTCAAACAATAGAGTATAATTGATAAAGAACAATTTTAGCAACATTGATAAAGTGGCGATTTTTAACTCGTAGCATCCATTACTGAAAACAAACGCCATGAAAGTGTTCTCAGTCAATTATAAAAAAAAACCTTACTGCTATTGACTTAATCTCTTCCAAAATGTAGTTTTAGGGTCAATTGATGCCGAGACGCGACGCTGCGTACATATTTCAACACAGCGACTCAGAGTCTAAATTTATTTAGTATACGAAACGATTTACATTTCACCGATGACGGGATGAAGCGCGACGCGGCTGCACCTTTTAGTAGCGATTTGAGTCTAACTTTATTTAACGTAATAAAAAAATGTAGAAAACATACACATTTCCAATACCATCGCGTCACGTCGCGTCGCGTCGCGACTCGGTGTGGACTGACCCTAAAGCTATTGCCAAACAGACAGGCGAAGAGAATGCGATCCGAATCTTGTCATATAGAAAAGCGAAAGCGTTCCGATAGTCTATGTGACAGGCTTCAAATGATTCCATACATTACAAAAACGCTTTGCTTCGCGTTCGCTTCGCCTGTCTGTTTGACAATAGCTTAAAGGTGTTAAATCATTCAACTTACTCAGTTTAGTATCATGTTCTACGTATCTAAGTAAAGCAGGTCCAATGGGCAAAACACGAAGAGCTTCCTTTATAACAGCCTCCATGTAGACCAGTTTTCTGATGTCGTCTTTTTCTATATCTCTATCGGGTCCTATGACTTCGATTATCCTGAAAATGGTTTGATTTAATTCATAATCTGACATTAGTCAGATCAAACCATTTTCAACGAATAAAAGGGAAAATTCTTGGAACACAATTTTTGACGTCGTAACTTTGTTTAGACTAGTTAGGAGGTCAACATATTAAAAGTCCCCACCTCTCTAGCTCTTGGGCTATGGGGGAACCAACGCTATGATACTTTGATATGTTCACCTCCTAATTCTCTAATTCTAATTCCAAGAATTTCCCGCTATAAATGTTCATTGACTGGACTTTTTGATTTTATTTACAATCCGACTCATGGGCATCAGTAGGTACTATGCGATCACGACAAGGACGAACATGTCAATGACTTCCATCGGTCAACTGTCACAAACATGTAAATAATTACGTTTAGCAAATAAGTCCTTTTTTTCAAATTCAAGTTTTATTTGCATTCCACAATGTGTATTTAGGTGGTAAATTAAAAAAAAAGGTCACTATGGACCCCGTCGAGTACAGCAATTTGCACTTTGTGTAAATAAATATTGAAATACATCGTATGTACGTAAGATGCGTGGTGTGACGTCTGATTCATTTTTGCGGGGCAAACATAACCAGAAATTGCCCACAACAGGGGTTTTGAAGAAGAAAGAAGAGGCGTTTGACCAGAAGTGGATAGAAGAGGAGAGAGAAAAGAATACCAAAAAAAAAGAATATCAGGATTATCTTGTAATTGTTAATTTCAAAATACGAATATTATTTGTTTCAGAGCGTAGTGTAGCGTGTGATCGTTACTAACACGAAGGACCGATCCGGGCGGTGGTAAGCCACCGTGTAGAATTTAGAATGCAATTATTCCTTTCCAGCATTAATCCAGCGCATCCCTTAGGATGCACCAGAAATAATGACGGGGCCTCTAGAGAGCCAAAGCCTGCTTGGGTCGTGGGACTTATCGCATTACCGTGACCCTGAAACGTAAAGGGCTATTGAAGGACACAGTGGATTTTAGTCAGTACGAGTCTGACAGTCCACCCTGCCCTGGGTGGGAGGACTCATTAATTTGATGATTAGGATGCACGGGAAAGAAACCGTTGCAGGCGGATCATCCGCTCCAGATCGGAGATCTCTGCTGGGGTCTTTATTTCGAGATAGCTACAACCTTGAGGGTACAACCAAGGGTGAAAAAGTTACTTCCAGACAAACGTGATTTACCGTCAACAATCGAGCGAGCCCATTGCTAAGTAGAAATAATAAAAAAGTGTAACTTTATAGCTGACGATCCGCAGATATGACGGATCGACTGCAGAGAGAAAAAGTGCGCAAGCTCTTGACAGACCTTTCTTTCTAGGAGGCGACCGTTCTGTGCCGCCTAGAAAGGAAGATTGGCAATGTTCGTTGAGGTCTCAGTGAGGGAAATGCAATGCGGATAGATAGTTCACCACGCATGCGCCACCCTACGGATTGGTTAGGGATGGGATATGGGGAAAACAGTGCATAATATGTCCTTAATGTGTACTTGTGTTAAATTCTCTATTGCGGGTAAACCTGGGATGACGTTGGCATTTAAGTGCTTATTACATTGGCACCAATAAAGACAGCTCGAGAAGTAAACAGTGCTGTCACGCTTGCCACAAATAATTAGGGATAAGGACAAAATAACCATAATGATGGTGAAAAAAAAGAACTAAGGGTTCGAAAAGAACATCGGCGTGTATCCTAAAAGTGTGGTCATAATGGTGCTTTTATAAAGAAGTAGGTTATCGGTGCAGACAGGTCGGTACTGATCGTGCAGTCAAAATAAACCCATGGTAACTTATGTTGTAGCACATATTATATAGACACAGGTCGGTACCGAACAACCAGCATAATGTACGGATTAAGCATTGTTGTAGTGTAGAATGTCCACAATTAATGAATAATGTAGGTATAAAAAAAATGTGCCGACTAGTCGGCTTCCATACTTACTCTTCATAGATTTTCTGTTGGACTTCAGGATAAGTTCCCAGTAGTACGAGGAGAAAAGTAAGCGTATTCGAGGTTGTATCGAAACCTGCTACTAAAGCAGTGTCCACTTCTTCTTTTATTTCTTTGTCAGTCAGAGTGTCATCATTCTTTAACTCTAGAAGGAGGTTCATTAATGGCTTGTATCTTGTATCTGAAATTATTCATTTATTTATGTACATAGAACACATAGGTACAAGAAATAACATTCAAATAAAAGAGTACATGGGCACTGCTTATTTTGCTAAGAAATCTCTTCCAGTAGACCAACGACAGAAGAGAGATAGACATCAAAATGTAGACACAATTACAAAGAATAAATAAAATAAAAACATACAAATGATTAATAAACTAAATATACGAAATGTATGTATATAATTTATATTTTAATATAAATCTAATTTTATAAATATAATATTAAATAATTATATAAGAGAGGTGATCGATGTTATTGAAGGCTGTACAATAGGCGAGATGATGGTGTCTAGGTTGGTAAGAGTATCGGATGTAATTAATCCGAAGGTGTTGATGTTTCTCTTTACACAGAAAATCTTTGAAGTTCGCAACGCATACGTTAATGCGTATAATTATTAAAAAAAAAAAACGACGGTTTGCACTCCGGGAGTGCCGGGAGAAGTCAAAACTTTTCAAATCAAATCAAATCAAATCTTTAATGCTGAACACAGTATAAATAAATACATTACAAGATGTTGAGTGAATGCGCAGTTCACTATGTTCTACCAATTAAGGCATGCAAAAATATAGTGCGTCACATGACAGTAAAAATGTATTTTAATAATATTACAGTCAGAAACAATAAAAACATTACACCAAATAATAAAATCGGACGTAGAAAATGTTCACCTCAATGTCAACAAAATTAATATATGTATAAAATCTTAAATAATTAAACGTTCACATATTTTTATCCATTAGGTACTCTTGTATTGTATAGTAAGTCTTATTTATTAGGAACTTATTCAGTTCTGTCTTAAATATATTAATGTCATTAATGTTTAATAGAGCTTTAGGTAGTTTGTTGTATATTTGCGGCGCCATGCCTAAAAAATTTTTGAAGAATAATGCTTTTTTGTGTTGTCTATTACGGATCTTATTTTTATGCCGTGTGCTTTTTAGTGTCTCGAACAAGTGAAAGTTTTTTTTTACAAATAAAGCCACCTCAAATATGTATAGACAGGGCATTGTTAGTATTCGAAGACTTTTAAAAAACGGTTTACAGCCGTCTATGTTTTGTATACGACATATAGCCCTAACACACCTTTTCTGTGCTCTAAATACCATCTCTTTATTAGTGGAGTTACCCCAGTAAATGATGCCGTATCGTAATGTGGACGTTACAAATGCATGATACGCCGTAATTAAAACCGTTTGATTTACTTCTTTTGCGAGATTGTGTAGAGCATATGAATGTTGACTTAGGCGCTTACAAACACTATTGGTGTGCGTTTTCCAAGACATGTCTCTATCTAATTCTAATCCTAAAAATTTAGTAGATGCAGTTTCTAAAATGGATTTGTCACGATATCGTATGTCAAGTTTGTTATGATTAGTCCTTTGCTCAAATGTCATTATTTTGGTTTTGTCAATATTAATTTTTAAGTTATTACTGTTCAACCAATCTATTAATGTCTGAAGACAGTTATTAATCTCGCTCCCGAGTGTCATGTCATTCTTATTGGAACTGAAAACTACCGTGCTATCATCAGCAAACAAGACCATTGGATGATGTGTTACCTTTGGCATGTCATTGATGCCAACTAGAAATAATAGAGATCCCATAATACATCCTTGCGGTACTCCATAGTTATTAAGCCTCTGGCTTGAAGTATACGTAAGCTCGATTTTTGAGGTAATACATGTTTTATTTATCTGTGTCACTTGTTTCCTGTTCGACAAGTATGATTTTAAAAGGTTTAAGGCATTACCTCTTACTCCATATCTTTCTAACTTCTGCAGTAGTATTGTGCGGTCTACGAAATCAAATGCCTTGCTCATGTCCATGAATAAAGCTGCGACCGGTTTTTTTTTATCCATATTTACTAAAATTTTTTCAAAAACTTTGAAAATTGCCAAATTTATGTTTTTTTTTCTTCTAAATCCAAATTGTTCATCAGCAAAAAGATTATTACGTTCAAAGAAAGAGTATAGGATATTATAGATTACCTTTTCTACTATTTTGGAAAATATGGGTAGTAAAGCAATGGGACGATAGTTAGCTGGGTCTTGTTTGTTACCTTTTTTATGAAGAGGTTTAATAATTGCCAATTTTAATCTATCCGGAAAAACACCATTTTCTAAACATAAATTAATTATATAACTAAGTACTGGCGCAATAATTGTAGATACAAATTTAATTACATTTGTTGTGATGTCATCATATCCAGAACTACTTGTATTATTTAACGAGTTGATTATTTTTATTATGTCAAGAGGAACTGTGGGAATTAAAAATAGGGAGTCGCAATGCATGTCAATTTTAAAATTTTGATTGTTAGAATTATTAATGTCAGATCCAATTTCAATTTCGTCAATAAAGTAGTCATTTAACGTTTGTGCAATGCTTTTTGGGTCAGTTATTATTTTATTATTTACTAGCTTCCGCCCGCGACTCCGTCCGCGCGGATGTCGGTCTTCGCGTGGATGGTTTATTTCTCCATTTTGAGTAACTCTGACAATGACATCTTATAAATATCTATTGGACCCAAATACGGCTAAGCCTATAATAATTAAGGAGATCTATTGAGCTACTGCTGTTGAGCTCGCGTTCTGTAGTAAGTATTTTTTTCATAGTAATTCCGACCTTGTATATTTACGAATAACTGATCGGAACAGTAATCAAAAAGGTCGCACTGAAAAGCACGGTTTGGAATTACACGCATGCAATATTATTTCCACGGACGACCGCTCGCCACACTGGACACGTCCGCCGCTAGTCATTAACTCTCGGAGAATCTTAACACCGCGATTCAGAAATGCGCGTCATAGGCACAACGCCATCTAGTGGTGAGTGGTGGAACCTTTTTAGAAATCAATGGAGGCAGGCGTGGCGTAATGTTCTACCTTGATAATAGGTGTCGCCAGTGGTTCCATAATAAGGGTTTGTTACAGATTTTTTTTTCTACGGATTTTTCCAGGATAAAAAGTATCCTATTTTATGCCCAGGATAATAAGGTATAATTATACCAAGTTTCATCGAAATCGAACCGTTAGTTTTCACGTGATGCCTGCACATACAGACAGACAGACAGACAGACAGACAGACAGACAAAAATTTTTTTAATCACATATTTGGGTTTGGTATCGATCCAGCAACACCCCCCGCTATTTATTTTTTCAATATTTTCAATGTACAGAATTGACCCCTCTACAGATTTATTATATGTATAGATTGCAAGTTTTTGAATTCCTTCTAGAGGGCCATTATTTTTACCCCTGTTTATTATTTGCCAGGTAGCTTTACTCTTATTTTTTGCTTTATTAATATAATTATTATTCTGGGATTTTTTTGTAAGACGTATTATAGTTTTTAGACGCTTTGCATATGTTTTAAATAGGTTTTTATTGTTTTGGTTTTTGTCTCTTCGGTATTGACAGAGCATTTGGCGTTTGCGTTTACAGCATAATTTTATTCCTTGACTAATCCAGTTAGGCTTTAATGATGCATATCGTTTTACTTTTTTAAGTGGAAAGCACATGTCGTAGAAGAGTTTAAATGTGTCATGAAATTTGTTAAATGCATCATTGGGTTGTTTGCAGGAGTAAATATCATTAAACGTTAGGTTTTGCAAGCAATCTTTAAATTTTGACATATTTTCTTTACAATAACTACGCCTAAATACGAACCAATACGGAAGTTTACACGTTTTCTTGACGGGACATTTTAAGAGTTGCGCTGTGTGGTCTGACAGTGCTAACTCGATTATTTCACATTTACTTGCCTTGATGTTGTCAATGATGTTATCAATGCAGGTACCGCTACAGAGACGTGTTGGGCCGTGTACTCCTAGTTTTAAGTTGAAGTTTTTTTATTATTGTGTTATATTTTACGGTCAGTTCACACCGAGACGCGACGCAACGCGACGTGACACAACGATACTGCAAATGTGTATCTTATTATGTAGAAAATAAAGTTAGATTTTGAGTCACCAATAAAATGGTTTGTGACAGGTGTATCTTTTCGTGTAGGAAATAGAGTTAGATTTTGAATAGCTCTATTGATATGTGCGCGCAGCGTCACGTCTCGGTCTGAGCTGACCGTTAAAACTGGAGTGGTACAGAGATGAAATTAACGAATTTGTGACATCTTGTTAGTGTCGTACAGGTGTCAAATCACAAATGGTTTTATACATGCTCGATAGATGGCGTTACACGATTAAAATGCAAGCTATCGTTTGCCTCTTCGTATTACGAATTTTCGATCAGTATCACGTGATCGTGACGCGAGTTTAACCATTTTTAGCCATTACAAAAAGTGTACCTACAACGCCGCTTCACACTTCCAATTTTAATTTTTGAAGTGAAAACTTCTTAAAAGGCAAAAAGTAGTTTTGGTTTGCACCCGCGGCGGCGCGGCGGTGCTGAGTCTAGAGAACTGCTCCACATATTATTATGATCAATCTTGATAGACAGGGGGTAATGAATTCAATCAAGTTCCTAAGAAGAAGGGTCTTGACAGATAGACAGACGGACAACAAAGTGATCCTATAAGGCTTCTATTTTTTTTTTGAGGTACGGAACCCTAAAAACACACATGTACAGTAAAAATAGGTTTTACCTGTTGTTGACCACTCGTAAGATGTTTTACCTGTTGAATTTTTCAAATCTTCCTTTTTTTTCTTTATTACCTTGAGAATTGAAAAAAATAACAAATTATCACTATTACCTGACAAAACAATATTCAAACAAGGCGTGACGAAGAAAAAAGTCATTTTATTTTATTAATGCGGTGATTAAAAATGTAAGTACTATGCCGCTTAGTAACATTATTTACAATTTATTGTCACTTGTAAATTTTGTCATTGTTGTACATTTACTTAGCCTTCTGCTCGTTGGTTTCTACCAAAGTTGTATTTTTAGGCATAAATAACATGATTAACAGGAAACATTTTTTTATTTTTTTATAATGTTCGTTGCCCCACACTAATTAATGCTTGAATGCGGATAGGTACCTAGTTGTTGTGTCTTGTTGTTTGTGTTTACGCATTTAAAATGTATGCAGTGTAATTTTTGACCTTTACAATTAATAAAACTCACAGATAATCACTTTGCATAAGGCTGCGTTTCTGTATGCAAGTAACTTGTATACAAGTTGCAAATTGTATGCAACTTGAACAAACCTGTATACAAAATACAAGTTGCAAGTAGGTAGTTTAAACTTGTTTTTTTTTTCAATTCAGTGTATAAGACACACGAGGTATGATGGGAAATCCCACACATAAGGCAAACTTAACACAAAACTAACGTAGCACAAGCGCCAACAGGACACCATTTGCGTCTGGTCGCTTGCAAATGACGTCCTGATGGCGCTTGCTCTAAATTAGTGTTGTGTTAAGTATGCCTAAAGAGTGTAGGTATGTCCCCATTATACCTCGCGATTATTAACGCCCCGTCTTATACACTGTTCCCCTAATAAATTGTTATACTAACCCTAGATTATAGTAGATTTGACTTTGACTATTTGTAGTATAAACAATATTGTTGGTTGGCCAATAAAGAAAAATAAAATCTTAAGACATAAAATTGAATTGACCAAAAATGAACATAATGATATAACACACAAACTTACCCGATTAGCTATATCATCCAAATGTTTAAGCAGACGTTCCTCCTTACTCTTCAATCCAGTCAGCCTGAAGATGAAGTTACTATGGAGCCATATATTTTGGAACCTATAGATCACCATGTTCATCAGTTGGTCTGCCGACCCCATATATTCTCGGGCAAAGTCTTTTACGTTGTCATCGGCGATACCGAATGCTGTTCCTGAAATCAATGCCAAGTCATTTCTTAAAAATTTAAGTAAAGCCTCAATATAGAAAGAAATAAAACATTTAAAAAAACCAAGAGGGACCCAAGACAAGTAAAATAATGAAGTAAATTCGTGTCAGACCATGCACAATGAATCGTTCCATAGTTGAATATATATTTTTTTTAGAAAATAGTCCACTGGATAAATGAAATAAAAAAGATACACCAAGCTGATACTATTAGTGTTCAGAGGCTCTGGCATGACCTTTGACTTTTTTTTGTTTAATATTAATTACATGGATAAAATAAGTTCCTCGTTAATACACTGTAAGGTCCTTTCGTCTCTTACCACCAGCTGCCAGCGTAGATTTGCCATGAGACTATGGGTTCTGTTCGCATGAGGTGTTGATTGAAATAAAAGAGATACTTCCGTCTTCTCAGCTATTTAATGTCTTGGTGCACACTTCAATGATACAGGAACATAGCATTTGTCAAGCTTCCTTATAATGTTAGGTTATAGAAATAACACTTACTTCAGGTAGGACATACTACCATCTATCCAGGTCGATCAGTTGATATGCAACGAAGATGGCATTACAGCCTGTGTGCCTTGCAGAATATAACACGTGGCTTGGAACCAGAGCTTGTTCTAGATTACTTCATATTATGTGCCACGAGTTGAGAAGACGTTTTTAATTAATTAAGTTTTAATTATTTTAAATAATGTTTGAAACCGCTTATGCGGTTCCCTTATATTAATGCACTTTCATTTTAGCCGCTATTCCACGCCTTGTCCGCGTCATTAATTTATTTAATTAAAATATTCTTTGTTCTAGATTAATCGCGTGTTCCGCTTCTAAAAAGAAAAACTAACCTTCAAGTTATACGTCAACCTTTTAATTTTTTTCAGATTAGTTGCTAGGCTTTCGTGTTTTAGAACATGCTGTATTTATAATTAAACTTAATTCAACTGAAATCTATTACAATTAATTATTATTTGAATTTTATCTATGTAATTATTATATTTTATTTAGAATTTAGAAAACAAATATGTTACACTCTAACGCCATCTATTTTATTTTTTCAGAATCAACTGCAACTATTTCCCATTAGTTCGCGCCTTTGTCAATAGAGGGCGTTACCCGTCTCCAGTATTTCCAATTCTACTTTTATTCCCGTTACAGTACACCTTTCCCCAGTTAAAAAATTTTTGCTGACCAAAAATTTTTTTTTTCTTCATCATGTGCATTGAAAGCTCGAAATCATTCTGTTGAAAACAGAGACAGTCTGAAACCAAATGCCTTAGACTTACAGACTAAATTGCTAAATGCTAATGGCTAGTAGCACAATTCCGAAACAAAACCTATTTGGCAAATTCGTACATTGATTGCTCCTGCCTTAAACTATCTAAGTACTAAACTAAATATAATAATAAGCGCATGTCTGCCTATCTACATATAGCACGTAGCTACTCTCTGCAGACATCAACTAATTAACTAATTTTTATTGACTAATCATGCCTTAGTCTAATTAATTTCCTAATTAAGTTAAGTTTTAAGTTAAATAAACACTATCCTTGAAACCTAGATAAGTGTTATCTAGAAAGTATCAAGCCAAAGTATAGGCAAATACTTATTTAAGTTTTTAAAATTATTAAGTAAACCCTATCTCCAATTGATGTAGATAGGTGTTTTATTAAGTATTAAGTTACAAAGTATATATTATTATACTTGATTAAGTTTTTAAGTAAACACTATCTTTAATTAATGTAGATATTATGTGTTTTATTAAGTGTTAAGTGGTGACTTTAAGTCCCATTCGAATACTACTAAGTTTAACAATCATTGTGTTTTCTTTCATACATCTGCAAACATTCCTTATTAATAAAATTGTATACCTATTTAATTTTGAAAAAAAACCTTTTACCCTACCAACATGCATCCATCACCCTTCAAGTTAAATATATTTGCACGTCTATTGCTAATTTCGTGCAAATATTGGATTAACAACAACAATGTATGAAAAACTAGGAGTCTTCATATTTTTTTTTTTTTAACAATAGCATTGCCTGTTGCGTTCCGTATAGGAAACAACATAACATACTTACTAAACTAATCTGGACATACTAAGAGATTTGTGTTCCTTTTAGTGGACACAGGAAAGAGTCCTAACAAATCAAAAGCTAATTTTTTTATGACTTTTAACTATACCAAAGTGGGCGCCTGTGGGATCATCATGAAATTGTTTTAATAGAGGTCCCACATCATCACTGGGAATCACTTGTTTTCAAGTGGATTGTGATGTTAAATTATATTTATTTATTTTTTTGAATGTCAAAATAGCTCACCATCTTTAAAAGAATAATTTGGAAATCCATGGGGAAACTTTTCTCAATTTTCTACCATTTTAAATACCATTTATCTTGGATATTGTCAGTTATGTCTAACGATTCAATTTTAATTCTTGAGATTAATTAATTCCGGTGATTTATCTTTCACGCTTGAAATTCTAATCAAGTAATATTGCGAATGAGCTAATATTCGCTTAACAGTGGAGCTATCTCCCTCGGTTATATCCCTATGTAATAGGCACAGCTCCTCAATAGGTTCCTTGCATAAGCGTACCTCATCTGCACTCGCTGGGGTTGCATAATCCTCTGGTTTAATGCTACCTCTCCGAAACAAGCCACACAGACTGCGATACCGCTTGCGAAGCACATCCCTGGTCGCCTTTACATCTGTGGATATATTAAAATATTTAAGCTCATGTAATAATTCTTCTTTACGAAGATAGTCAATCCAAATTGTCTAATCCATATTGAATTTAAAATATTTAAACAGTCTTTGATAAGTATTTTAAATCTAATTTTTAAGTTAAATGAATGTAAATAGTAATTTTACATTAATCAAGGTGAGTTAAATCTAATTAGAGTCGATCCATTCAAGTAGTTGTACAAGTTTACAATGTTAACATGACATGTGGCATAACCTTAATTTTTAACACAAGGTGTTGATGTTTCTAAGTTGTATGACTTTATATAAATTAAGAGGAGTCTATACATTTAAGCTTTATAACATCAATTATGTGGAAAGATTTACCTTTTAATAAAAATGTTAACATGTGCTATCAACTAATTTTGAAAACTCAAATTCACAAAAATGTACTAAGTTAAATGACTCTAATTACTAATCAATAAGTTAAATCAAATTAAGTCAGATCAAGCTCTTAATCTTGAAGTGAAGATTCCAATCTGACCTCATGCGACACGTAGGGCGTCCAATTGTAAGGTCCTTTCGTCTCTTACCACCAGCTGCCAGCGTAGATTTGCCATGAGACTATGGGTTCTGTTCGCATGAGGTGTTGATTGAAATAAAAGAGATACTTCCGTCTTCTCAGCTATTTAATGTCTTGGTGCACACTTCAATGATACAGGAACATAGCATTTGTCAAGCTTCCTTATAATGTTAGGTTATAGAAATAACACTTACTTCAGGTAGGACATACTACCATCTATCCAGGTCGATCAGTTGATATGCAACGAAGATGGCATTACAGCCTGTGTGCCTTGCAGAATATAACACGTGGCTTGGAACCAGAGCTTGTTCTAGATTACTTCATATTATGTGCCACGAGTTGAGAAGACGTTTTTAATTAATTAAGTTTTAATTATTTTAAATAATGTTTGAAACCGCTTATGCGGTTCCCTTATATTAATGCACTTTCATTTTAGCCGCTATTCCACGCCTTGTCCGCGTCATTAATTTATTTAATTAAAATATTCTTTGTTCTAGATTAATCGCGTGTTCCGCTTCTAAATAGAAAAACTAACCTTCAAGTTATACGTCAACCTTTTAATTTTTTTCAGATTAGTTGCTAGGCTTTCGTGTTTTAGAACATGCTGTATTTATAATTAAACTTAATTCAACTGAAATCTATTACAATTAATTATTATTTGAATTTTATCTATGTAATTATTATATTTTATTTAGAATTTAGAAAACAAATATGTTACACTCTAACGCCATCTATTTTATTTTTTCAGAATCAACTGCAACTATTTCCCATTAGTTCGCGCCTTTGTCAATAGAGGGCGTTACCCGTCTCCAGTATTTCCAATTCTACTTTTATTCCCGTTACAACACTAGAGGCGCTTTTATAAATTTTCTATTCCAAATAGTTCAAGTAGGTATGCCTTAAATCTAATAGTATATAAAATGCTCGTGTCACAGTGTTAGTTACCATACTCCTATGAAACGGCTTGACCGATTTTTATTTTTATATGCATAAATTCAGTAGCTTTGAGAATCGGCTACTATCTACTTTTCATACTTTAGTAATTTAATCATTTTTCATTCCGCTCGATAACTGATCAATTCATTATCACTTGGTAAGTTATCCCCCCCAGGCGTCTACCGGTGTCACTTCTAGATCTCCTAGAAATAATTTATATGGCAAAACAACGTTTGCCGGGTCAGCACTTCAGCAGCTAGTAAAATATAGAAATCTTGTGATAACGCATCTGTGCTAGCTTTTAACTTGGTCGAGTCATAATTTAATCTCACTTAAGTAAATGTATTTTTGCGAATAAAATGTTTTCAAACAGAAATACAAATACAGTTGGGAGCAAAACTGTAATTTTAGGGTCATATAAAATATCAACCTTGAAGTATAAAATTGTTTTACTTATTTATTTATCATACACTGTGTTCAATTACCTCAATCCAAAAATGTTGTTTTGTTTGTGGTTCTTTTTTTTTTGCTGCGTTTCCATTATACAACTTACTTGTATACAAATTGCAAATTGTATGCAACTTGAACAAACCTGCATACAAGTTACAAGTAGGTAGTTTGAACTTGTATATTTTGTTTTTTTTTTCCAGTTTTTGCAACTTGTATCCCTATTGTAACCCTAGTATTAGCAATTTTATAGAAGAGTTGTGTAACGTTTTTGGTGTACAATAAAGTATATTCTATCTATCTATTCTATCTATCTTGTATACAAATGTGACGTCATAGTTGTATGCAAGACTTGCCTAATGGAAACGCACCGTAACTAAAATTACAATCTTAATTAAAAAAAAAAACATATCTTCATACTTACGACTGAAACTCTGAAAAGCGATGAGCCTTAAATACGAGATGATCTCGAAGGGTCCCTTCCCAACCTTCGGTTCCACTTCAGTTATAAACTGCTTAGCCATAAGGTTGAAAACTCCAAGGAAGTTGTGAATGACTGGCACGGAGAACGCTGGATTTAATAGCTTGCGATGACGTTGCCATAATGCTCCTGTTTTAACAGATAAACGTATCTAATATCTCGCATGTGGTTCCCAAAGAAAAAAGTTGTTCTACAGTAGGTAAACCTTTTTTGTTTTCGGGGTGTAACCTTCAAAAGCCGCGAACTTTGGGGATAAGACTGGGGAGCGTTGGATTTGGACCTCATTCAAACCACCCCGGTTATTACCATCGGCACATGGAGGAGGGAACCACTTCAGAAACTTCCTGTGAAACGCCTGTTAAAGTACACACGACAGTACCTACATACTGACCAAGTGCATAGTGTCGTTGTTTCGAACCTGAGAATTGACTCATCTCTGGTATAGCATTTGCAAACAACTTACCAATCAATGGTCACAATAAATGTAAAACAAAAACAAAAATCCTAAAGAAAAACATTTTTACCTGAAGTCTATCAAACCTGCATAATAATTTATAAGCCTTCTCCAATCATTATCATTTTAAAGGCGGTCTTTGAACACGGCACCTTCCGCCATCCACAAGGTTGCTAGTTCAGAAAATCCATCATATGTAATAGCCATGGCCATTCATTACGGGAGCAATATGTCTTCTCCACTGCCACTAAAGTCTTACAATTCTTCGAATAATGACTTAGAAATTGTATGCTTACCTGATGACGTCAGTAGTCCATTCCCCAGCCAAGTTCTAACGTAGTCATAAATAAAATGTTTATGTAAACACGTATTGGCGACTGTAAAAGCGTCCTCAGGATCCGTGATCACTGCAATAAGCAAATCTTTTTTATATACACATAAGTAACTAAAAGTTTTTTTGTTTACGAAGTTACAGTAGAACACTGACTTTTAGGTCACTGGGTATCCCTCGTTTATTGCAGCCTTTTCTGAAAATCGAATGTACCTTTTTGAATTGCTAATTGAATTGTTTGCAAAGGTTTTGTATGTCAATAAACAAATTTTTTAAATATTATCTATTACTGTTCTATTGATGACAGTCAGCATCATTATAATTTCAAAGCAGAATCACCCACTATTTTCATGGGCCTCTCCATTGTTAACCGACTTCAAAAAAAAAGTAGGTTCTCATTTCGACCTGTATGTATGTTTGTATGTATGTATGTTTGTCCGCGATTATCTCGCGTTTGGCTGAACGGATTTTGATGCGGTTTTGAGTAAAGTGTTCATTACATTCTGGCAAAGGTTTTAGTACATAACAATCATGGATATCTCGTGCAGTTGCCCGCATAGATCCGTTTTTGTTGCTTACTAGGATTGTAGATTTTCAAAGACGCCGATTATATGAAGATTTTTGTTGAATATCTAAACTAACACAAAACTTTTTGAAAAAAAGGGAAGCGACTTCCGAAAGAAAAGTTATTTTACAGTTTTTTTGTTGTGTTTGGTTTTGAAGTCGGTTCCCCTTTTATTCAAAAAGTTTTTCATATACCGTATACTATGTCTTAGTTCTGTGTGTTTCTTATTCGTCTAGAACACCACACCTTATGTTTATTAAAATCTGTAATATGTGCCTTCTTATATTGAGCATTATTGTGCTGCATATGAAATCAAGGGAGGGGTGCAGCCCTCCCCTGCCCCCACCTGGGTACGCCTATTCGTATTTTTCTTACAAGTCTGAACAGTTTAATGATTATCCTAAAACATGATAAACCTAACGCGCTTTTGAACAGCAGTGATAATTTGGTGACAAGACCTCGAAATTGGTCACACTCCCTCAACTATTCTACCAGGTTCTAAGAGCCTAGAAACAGGGTATAAAATTCCTTGGCTTTCAAAGACCTCTAGACACACACCCATTGAATGTTGAAGTATTGATAAACTTTATTTCTCGTTCCTCATAAGGTGCTGATAAAATTGAGCATTCACTTGTAATGAGCATTCTTGCGAATGTTACATCACTGTAAAATAAACGAAAGCGTTTTAAGGCCGATCCACACACAACAGAGAAGACTTATCATGAGTTTTCACTTATTGTGACGTAAAGTAAACTAGAACTTTGACATTTAATTTCAAGGAAAAAATTTGTTCCTTCTTCGTACACCAGAGGCGCTGTTCCATTTTTCCATACAAGAAAGGCTGTAAATACTGGAAAGACGCTGTAAAGTAAAATAGTGAAAACTCATGATAAGGGCTCAGTGCCGACACGTTCCGATCAGTAAAATATCGATCAGTGTCAGTGAAATATGACATTGTCGCATACATTTTGTACGACGCTATCCGTACTCATCAGTGACAGTGACGTTCCACTGAACGTCACTGTCACTGAACATCACTATGTTCAGTAATCACTGTCACTGATCAGTATGGAAAGCGTCGTTGTGTGTGGATAGGCCTTTAGCCAGCATTCTAACGAGCGTTCTAGCGAGATTTTTGCCGAGCCTACTGTCGGGTTGGCATCTTCATGAATAAAAATATGTTTAACGACCATCGATTAGAGCATTCGCTAGAAAGATCGTAAAAATTTCGTAGCAATGTTTGGCTCTGTTCGTAGTTCAGTTCGACAAAATTAAAAAAAGGTGAATGCTCCATGTTCAGTTACAAGTGAATGCTCAAGTCTGTCAGCACCCATACATTCAAACTGGTGACTAGTGACCCCGACGTGATACTGTATATGTGTGCAACACACTTAGTCATGTGTAGGCCCTTATAATTTTAAACCGACTTCAAAACTGAGGAGGTGTTCTTTCGGAAGTCGGTGACAAAAAGACAATGAAATTAAAAAAGGCACCGACTTCCGAAAGAAAAGTTATTTTGTAGGTTATTTTACCCTTTTTAGTGGTTGTTTTTGAAGGCGGCTAAGTACATTTTTTTTCATTTTTTTTTAGTATAGATAGTGGATGTGAACCGCAGTGATAACGATGAAGAAATAACAGAAATATTTGCTTGTCAGGTCCTAGGCAAACAGTCATACTTCTAGCAATAACAATGTCGAGAAAAAGTGAGAAAGAATGCAACTTACAGTAATAAATCTGGGTGCCAATTTGAGCATGCATAACACCGCCATTTTTCATGCATTCCTCAGTCATCTGATTTAGTAAGTCCCATATTTCTAAAAAAAAAAGTGTGGATGGATGTAACTTAATCAGGTCAGAAATGTACGAAGATAGGCAGGCCACTTATGGTCTTACGTTCCTTCTTCCCATTTGATGATTTTCTCAGTACGCTACAAAGAAAAGCCTTATTACGAGTTTTTTTTTTGTGATTTAAAGTAAACGGGGACTTTGTAATGTCAAAATACTTCAAGTACCCTGTTGAGTATTCTGTGGCTCAGGCTAAAGATCTAAGTCTTTTGCAGAATAATTTAAAATAAATTGTTAAATCAACATACTTGCCGTGTCACCACTAATCAAATGCGTATGCCCAATAATTGGGATGCCACCAGGCATAGGCGGCGGGAGTGGATGAGCCCTCTTCCTGTACGCCCGCCATGCAACAACTGCGCAGACGCACCAGGCCACACACAACAACAACACACCAAGCATTGTGACATACTGGTTGGAACACTTAATCTTAAGAGTTTTATGAATTCACAATATTGGCCTTGAATTTTTTCAGTTTTTTTTATTTTTTATTTACATTCATTCAGGCACAACAATTTGTAAGAGCCGAGACATCAATATAAATCACTTTTTTTATACCCAAAAATAGTAAAATATCTGATAGTTTTTCCAATTTCCGACTAACAACAACTTAGTTAATAGTAATACTAGTAGTTAATAACCTCAAAAATATGAACAGTACAAAGAGTGTTAAAAAATTCATCCACATCGCTGTCAACGGGATAAGTGCCCAAGCTGCCGCTGGCAGCATTACCACGTTGGATGGCAATGTTAATTCTTTGACCAAGAAATAGGCCAGGCCTTCTAGCTGGAGAGCTCGGTGAAATTTTGCGAAAGTGCTTGAGGCACTGCTGAAAACTTGCTCAATACTTCTTCAATTATCCCTAAACACAGAAACGCAGACCTGGCTGAAGTCAACGGGTTTTGAACGAAGCCAGATGTATTTAAAGATGCAATTTTTTTGGTCCCAAAAAAGTGTTTTAGGCATTTCGAAACCTTTAAAATTGAATATGTGGAAAAATTAATAAGCCAGATCATATAATTGGGATTTACACCCACCTCGCCAGGCGCAAAAATATGTAAAAAGTTCAAAAGTAGTTTCCCTCAGCTATGTCTACAATTTTGTGTTTAGAGATAATTGACGAAGTATTGAGCAGGTTTCCAGCGAGCCTCAAGCACTTTTCCAAAATTTCAAACAGCTCTTAGGCCATCTGGTCACACGAAGAGTCGACCATAGGTACGTTTAGCAAGTTCTTATAATAAAAATATGATAATTAAATTATTACTTAAATAATAAAAGATGTACATAAGTGTGTAAATACTTTATTAATTCTGCAATTATGTAAATAAATGTAATGTATAACCTACATAACTTTGTCATTAGAATGTTAATGTTGCATTTTTGTCAAGGTTAGATGTCGGGTTACACATCATAATTATAATAGGCCTACTTTTTCTGAAAATAATGTCAAAGTCAAAGTCAAAGTCAAATCATTTATTTCAATTAGGCCATCAAAGAGGCACTTTTAAACGTCGCATAATTAAAATTAAGGAAATGGGATGGGATGGGAATGAATCTACACCCATTCGCAAAGGTAGGTTGTATGAAGAAGAATGGGCAAGAAACTCCATACTTACTCTTTTTAAAAATGTTTTACAATATTTTTTTACATCATTTAAAATAAATAATGTGAAAGCAATGCACCTTTAAAATGTACACTAAATATTATTAAAAATTAAAATAATAAGAAATAAAACAAAAATAGCAAAAAGGTACATGGTGTTCACATTTAACAAAATATTGAAATTACAGCTCTTTTACAAATACAATATAAGTGTGTGAGCATTCAAATTTCAACCAGCTTGATTCTGTTTAAGCCCTACATTGTACTATGGAGCAGGACCAGCATGTTTCCAAACATTTTTATCTTGGATATAATCTTCTAATTTATAATATGCTTGTTTACTAAGTGTATTTTTTATGTAACTTTTAAATTTTCTTTCATTTAGTGTTAAAATTTCCCTAGGTATTTTATTGTAACATTTAACACAGTACCCCATAAAAGATTTTTGTACTTTAGCCAATCTAAAATAAGGTTGATCAATTTTATCTTTATTTCTAGTATTAAAATTATGTCTATCGCTTATTTTATTAAAAAGATGAAGATTTTTCCTAACATGCATTATATTTTCATAAATGAATTGACAAGGCACTGTCATTATATTAATCTTTTTGAATAGTTCCCTAAGAGATTCGCGACGACGTAGATTGTAAATTGCTCTGACAGCTCTTTTTTGCAAAATAAAAATGGACTCAATGTCAGCTGCCCGCCCCCACAGTAGAATGCCATAAGACATAATGCTGTGAAAGTAGCTGAAGTAAACTAAACGCGCAGTTTCGACGTCTGTTAACTGTCTTATCTTTCTAACAGCATAAGCGGCTGAGCTTAGTCGCCCCGCTAGAGATGCTATATGGGGGCCCCATTGTAATTTATCGTCTAACGTGATTCCTAGGAAAACTGTCTGATTAATAAATTCCAATTTTTCTCCATTCAATAAAATGTCACAATCGCTACTTCTAACATTTGGCAAAGTGAATCTTATACATTTAGTTTTCTTTTCATTGAGAGCTAAATTATTAAGAGTAAACCAATTTTGAACCTTAGAAATACAGTCATTAACAGTGTCTAGATTTTGTGCACGTCTATCTATTTTAAAAATTAACGATGTATCATCTGCAAATAACACCATCTGTGGTTGATTTTTTAGTAAGTGGGGTAAATCATTAATATAGACTAAAAAAAGGAATGGACCCAAAATAGAACCTTGAGGCACGCCCATCGTCATTTCAGCTCCTAATGAGTTTATACCGTTTATCTGAACTTTAACCTGTCTATCTCTTAGGTATGAATTTAGTAAATCAAGATAATGTTGCCTCACACTAGAAATTTATCCTGTGTTGCGGGTGCTTTTATAAATATTTATACTCACTTATCAAATCAAATAATTACGGATTCGTCACGAAGTTGTTAGAATCTTTAATTTCGGAGTTTGATTTGGGAAACTCGTTCGTTTTATTACACAAATTGATTGCAGTGAGAATCGATAAATTTCTGCTTATCTACACTAAAGATTTATGTTTACATTAATGTTTTGTTTGTTTGTAAATGATAAACTCAAGAACTAGTCGACAGATTAAAAAAAAAACTTTTTAGATAGAGAGCTACATTATCAGCAAGTAATAAAGGGTTAAGTATCTTACTTCTTACAAATCTTACTAATAAAATAAACGTGAAAGTTTGTTTGTATGGATGGAGGGATTTTTGTTACTCTTTCACGCAAAAACTACTTAACGGATTCCGATAAAATTTGGTACACAAATAGGTAATAGCCTGGATTAACACATAGAATAGTTTTATCCCGATTTTATCTTCCCGCAGGATGTTTTCGAGTTGTAGCGGGACCAAAATCGCTGGCAACAGCTAGTAATAGATTGTATATAAACTGTAAATACAAACTTTCTAGTAAAGTGTTCAAGAAATAAAAATAAATAAGAAAAGGGCGTCCTGACTGACGGACTAATTAGATTTCGTTAATTTCATACCTGTACCACTCCAGTTTTAAAATATGTCACAGTAATAAAAAAGTTTTCACTTCTACCGGCCGCGGCACTCCCGGAGTGCAACCCGTCGTTTCTTTTTTGTACCCAACCCTATTCACAACGGAAAGTACAAAATCTCGAAGGACGAAGTCACGGGCGGAATGCTAGTCAGTCATAAAACGACCGTTTTCGTCGTTAAGTTTACGCTTTCTTGTTGTAATTATATTAATTAATGTGAACGGTTGTTGACCCACTTTGGGTAATTTTATGCGATTGCAATGTGGTGGTTTACGCAAGTGACAGATGGTTCCCACTTTTTGGAGCTGGAGCCAGTTTTAACAGTCTATACGACTTCTACGGAGATTTTATTAAGATGTTTTTTAATAGTTATTTTTAAAAATATTAGAAAAAATTGGAAAAATAAGAATCAGACGAATTGAGAGCCTCCTCCTTTTTTCGAAGTCGGTTAAAAAAGAAAGAAAGAAAGCCAAGGAAAGAAAATTTTGCGCCAGTCCTGCGCCATAGCTTTTACCGTGATCTATCGGCGCGCAGGAGTTTTAATTTCTTTTAGGTGAGCCCGATCCATCTTAGGCCTCATCTTTGCTTCTTAGTCAACGAACAATTATAGAGGGAAAGTCTTGGAACACAATCTTTGACTACGCAACTTTGTTTGGACTAGTTAGGAGGTTAACATAATCATAAGTCCCCGCATCTAGATACCTCGAAAACTACAAGATATCGAAATGTTCACTGAATAAAGCTTATGGAGAATTTATTCAGCTTATTTCGTCATACATGTTACGCCGCTAGGACGCATAGTTTCCGAGATATAAGCGAAAAACCAAAAAATGGCACCTTCAAACCCGGAGGGGGTTTGAAGTTACCATTTTGCATCATGTATGACGAAATAAGCTGAATAAATTCTCCATAAGCTTTATTCAGTGAGCATTTCGATATCTTGTAGTTTTCGAGGTATCTAGATGCGGGGACTTATGATTATGTTCACCTCCTAACTAGTCCAAACAAAGTTGCGTAGTCAAAAATTGTGTTCCAAGACTTTCCCTCTATACCTTATTTTGAGCTCGTTGACTGGGCTATCTGGGCTAAATTGAGGGCATTTTAATGAAAAAAAAAAAAACTTCACATTTCAGAACTAAATAACTAATTTGAGAAAATTAAATGACGAAGTGATGCTTTTGAATTACTTTAAAATGTGTTACATAACTACATTCAACAATGTATTGGCATGAATAATTTGGAGCGTGGAGTGGTTGCCGACATAATGTCAAAAGCCTCATTGTTATGATTAAGTCAGTGACTGTCGCTCCGGTTGGTTTCATCCGGCCCCAGATGGGAAAAATTGACCGTTACCCAGCCCGTTGGCACAAGGGACCAAGTCAAATTCATCCTGATAAATTTGAATTAATAGGTGGCTTATGCCTTGAGACCACCGCTGCACCGCAGCTAAAGCTAAGCTATGATTAGTTAAAAGAAAAACACGCTCTGTTGCTAATGGGTCAGAGCCCATTCGTCCCCTAAAATTCGTACCCCAGCATAAAAGTTGTGGATTCGGCCCCTATATAGGTGCCCATTGGTCTCCTGGTAGGGGACCAATTAATATTTTAATAAAAAATATTATTTTTAAGGTACCCATTCGTCCCCTCTAATATATATACAATATAAGTTAAAGATTCGGCACCTGTTCAGGTGCCTATTGGTCCCCTGAGATAAAATTAGCTATATTTTACATAAGAAACGGTTAACATAGTACTTGTGAACAGTTTATCAACGGAATTAATTTAATAAATCATAACAGATCATTGAAAAAAGAGCCATGTTAAATGATAATTCGTCATGATAATAATATAACCTGTCGATAGGCTTACGATGTAAAATTGTCTCTCTACGAATGGCTTCTTAAAAAAAGGGGTTACAAAAATAATAGATAAGGTGTTTTGTTTGTATGTTATGGCTGCCCATTGGTGGTGGTGGTGGTGGTGACATATGGGTTCTTGAAAGTGACTGCGAATACGAGACTGTTCAATGTGTCTTGGGTCTTTTATGAAATGAAGTTCGCCTAACGAAATAAACAATACTGTTAATATTATAATAATAATATTTTTGACATATAATTTAATCGAATTATCTCATTTGAATCCTGGAATATGATTAGTATTATTATTGATGGTAATTCACTTTATGGTTCACACTTTTATATTTTTTTTTCAGAATTAACGATATTGTATTACCTATATATAATTATAATAAAAAAGAACCTATGTATATACTACTACTATACTACATTTAAAAACTAAAATTAAAAGTAAAACATTTACAAAAATGACTACATTAAAAATTTATGGTGGAATACTACAGTCATATTTTGACTAAAAAGTCAAAACTAAATTATTTACTCCTGAATATGTATAGCAATTTTTTATCCGCAATTATTATTTTATCATATTAATGGATGTTATTATGTTCTTGTATTCTAAGTGTTTCGTTTTAGCTCAATGTGGAGTCGTTGTCACCCTTTTTAACCGACTTCAAAATAAAAAAGTAGGTTCTCAGTTCGACCTGTATGTATGTATGTATGTTTGTTGGGCTGAACGGATTTGTTGCGGTTTTCAGCAAAGTGTTCATTACATTCTGGAGAAGGTTTTAGTATATAACACTAATAGATATCCCTTGACGTTGCCCGCGTGGATTCGTTTTTGCTTACTTGGATTGTAGATTTTCAGTGACCATTGCATGTTTTTCCGCGATTATCTCGCGTTTGGCTAAACCGATTTTGATGCGGTTTTCAGAAAAGTGTTCGTTACATTCTGGGGAAGGTTTTAATACATAACAATAATGGATACCTCGTGAAATTGCCCGCATAGATCCGTTTTTTTTGCTTACTAGGATTGTAGATTTTCAAAGTCGACGATTATAAGAAGATTTTTGTTGAATATCTAAACTAAAAAGGGAAAAATAAAAAAAAAAATGAAAAAAAGGGAACCGACTTCAAAACCAAACACAAAGAAACTGTAAAATAACTTTTCTTTCGGAAGTGGGTGGCCATAGTCAATGAAATAAAAAACAAAGCCACCGACTTCGGCTTTTCTTCGAAAAAAAAGTTATTTTACAGTTTTTTTGTGTTTGATTTTGAAGTCGGTTCCCTTTTTTTCAAAAAGTTTTTTAATGTACAAAAATAATGAACGTTCTAACATTAATTCTGTTTTGCTAACATTATTTTTTTATTTTACCCTTTTCTGCGCGACTGTACCTGGACTACCAAGCTGCAGTATACACAAGTACATGTACTTATATTAGAAGAATGAATAAAAATAAATATTCTTCAGGGGACGAATGGGCCCCTCAAAAGTTCCAGGGGACGAGTGGGCACAGGGTGCGACTGTCAGTGGACGAATGGGCTCTGACCCTTGCTAATATTTTAAGGGATCTAGAAGTGTGTCATTGCCCCGTCCAAAGGTTCATTTCGACATTTAAACAGAGATATTCGTATACCAAAAACGTTTTGAAAATTGAAAAGCAAATCATTTTTTTTGATTACTCTTAGTTTTTGGAGTATTATTAAAAAAAATATCGGGAAATTCTATTATTTTACTTTTATTTCCTTCTACGAGATCTTTTATTTTTCTCTCCATTTTTTTTTATTTTGCTTGAAAAAATAAACTAGGATTACATTTTATTTATAGAATTATTTTCAGATTCTTGCCTAAGCAACAATCTAAAAATGTTTATCTTAAGAAATTACGTATCTACTAATGTTTTCACAAGCATAAATTAAAATTAAAACTGTATTTTGTAAATACAAGTTTTGGTCAGACAATCTCGAAATAATAAACTGGAACAGGATTTTATGCAAATATATTAAAATTCATTAACGGTTCTGAATTTGCTTTTATTAATTTGACCGAAATGTAAAAAAATTAATAGATTTTAAAAAATCTAAATACCCACGTTTTTAAATGTCCTAAAAACAAGAAAATAACCCTACGGGGCTGAGAGAGGGGCCACTCAAAACGTGGGGGCGTATATTAATTAAGGGATTATTTATGGGATATATTTACATGACGTGTAATAGATCGTGGGTGTAACTTGCAAAGATACGCCCCCACGTTTTGAGTGGCCCCTCTCCCAGCCCCGTAGGGTTATTTTCTTGTTTTTAGGACATTTAAAAACGTGGGTATTTAGATTTTTTAAAATCTATTAATTATTTTATTATTTTTATCTTTGTTCATCGGGTTTGAAGCTACCCTGAAAATTTCCGCCTGCTAGCTTATCAGGAAGTGCCTCAAAGCCTGTCCGCCATATTGGATTTAAGTCACATGACTATATTTTTCGTATTCCTGACAGCAAACCCTTTCATTTGATACCCATATCATGGGGGTGGATTTCAAACAGCCAGTCTGCCATCTTGGACGTCCGCCATATTGGATTTAAGTCTCGTGACTATTTTTTTCTTACTCCTGACAGCAAACCCTTTCATTTGATATCCATATCTTAGGGGTGCATTTCAAATAGCCTGTCTGCCATCTTGGACGTCCGCCATATTGGATTTAAGTCACGCGACTATTTTTTTCGTATTCCTGACAGCAAACCCTTTCATTTGATATCCATATCTTAGGGGTGCATTTCTAATAGCCTGCCTGCCATCTTGGACGTCCGCCATATTGGCTTTAAGTCACGTGACTATTTTTTTCGTACTCCTGACAGCAAACCCTTTCATTTGATACCCATATCATAGGGGTGGATTTCAAACAGCCAGTCCGCCATCTTGGGGAGGCCGCCATATTGGATTTGTTATGACGTTTCTTAGCTAGTCATGCATTGTCATCAGAACTCAGAGCGTGTGCAAAATTTCAGCCTACTAGCTTATCGGGAAGTGCCTCAAAATTGAGTTGCAAAAGTCCAACCGGAACGACAAACAAACATACAAACAAACAAGAAAAGTGAGTGTATAAAAACGTGGGAAAAATTAACCCCCTTCAAAAACCACCACAAAACGACGTGTCCTCACGGCGGCGATAGGCAGAGACCTCTCGCTCCCGGCATTGGTCGCGGCCATGCTGCGGGGCGAGACGGAGTGGGAAGCGGTCGCCTCCTTCTGCGAAGCAGTCATGCTCGCGAAGGAGGAGGCGGGCCGCGTGAGAGAGAAGACAGTGTCCTCCCTCCGCCCCACCCGCAGTGGTGGACGCCCACGGCGGCGGACGTCGCAAGACGATCTCCGGCCACCGTAGGCGCGGGCATGCGGGCGGCGAGTAAAGGGCAACTCGCTGCTCGACCATGGACCATGCCCGGGTCGACGGCGACGGCGCGTTGTGTTCCACGCGCGCCTCAAAGAGCGTCAGCATGATGACGGCGCCCCCTCTCTAGAAGGCCAGAGGGAGAGGGAGAGGGAGAGGGAGAGGGAGAGGGAGAGGGAGAGGGAGAGGGAGAGGGAGAGGGAGAGGGAGAGGGAGAGGGAGAGGGAGAGGGAGAGGGAGAGGGAGAGGGAGAGGGAGAGGGAGAGGGAGAGGGAGAGGGAGAGGGAGAGGGAGAGGGAGAGGGAGAGGGAGAGGGAGAGGGAGAGGGAGAGGGAGTGGGAGAGGGAGAGGGAGAGGGAGAGGGAGAGGGAGAGGGAGAGGGAGAGGGAGAGGGAGAGGGAGAGGGAGAGGGAGAGGGAGAGGGAGAGGGAGAGGGAGAGGGAGAGGGAGAGGGAGAGGGAGAGGGAGAGGGAGAGGGAGAGGGAGAGGGAGAGGGAGAGGGAGAGGGAGAGGGAGAGGGAGAGGGAGAGGGAGAGGGAGAGGGAGTGGGAGTGGGAGAGGGAGAGGGAGAGGGAGAGGGAGAGGGAGAGGGAGAGGGAGAGGGAGAGGGAGAGGGAGAGGGAGAGGGAGAGGGAGAGGGAGAGGGAGATAGTAGTTTTATTTCTTGGTATATTTCATATCGCCAGTTCAACAGCTTTAATATAATCAGCCTTTAAGGATTTGTCACACTGGATGCGTTCTGCGGGCTCCGGTCAGGTCAAAGTGAACGCAGCCCGCATCATGTATGAACAACGCTGTCGGTCGGGACAATCGATCTGCGGGCAGGGCAGAGCAATCGGTCAGCGATCCGGGCAGGGCAACCGGTCAGCGGTCCGGGCGATGCGGGCAGGCCAAACAGCGGCCATCTTATTTCAGTTATTTGAGTGCGTGTATCAGTGGTGCTGGTAATCAGTTCTTTATTATTGGGTTTTGATCGAGGAAAATGATTACCGAGGAAGAAGAAAACACGCTGACAAACATCAACAAACTGACCGTTGCCCGCCGCCCGCAGCCCGCAGCCCGCGTGCCCGCAGCCAACCGGTCCGGACGCGTCCTTCCCTCCCCACCGCCCTGTCGGGCCAACATGCGTTCTTTGGTTGTGCTCGCACGGTCAGATTGCATTCTATACAAAATATATTGATACCGACAATGTTGTTCATACATCATGCGGTCTGCGTTCGCTTTGACCTGACCGGAGCCCGCAGAACGCATCCAGTGTGACAAATCCTTTAATATTCACAGTGTGGGGGAAAATACCACATTTTGTCTATGGCCGAGAGTGGGCTGTTAGTTCCCTAAAGGTAAAAAAAAACGAGACAGCGACAGGAGACAGTGACAGGAAACTGCGACAGGCGACCGCGACCGAAGATTGCTACCATATCTGTCTCCTGTCGCTGTCTCGCTCGCGAACTGGCGCTCATTACATTGCCTAAGTCCTAAACATACTATGCCGAAGTTACGCGACGGAAGTTCGGCGGCTGATTACACGTTCCGACGTATTCGGCTGATATGACACACCATAAGTGCCGAACTTACGCGGCGGAAATTCGGCGCGGGTGGCGCGGGCGGCTCCCTGCTGCTCCCCGCCCCCGGATCTTCGTCGATAATCGAACCGAACTTCGGTCGCGTATAATGTGTGGTCACAGAATAAGTTCCCGCCGAACTTACGCCCGACCGAAGTTACGCTGTACGCTATGACGCGACGTAATTTCGGTATAGTGTGTCGTCAGTAATTCAAATAGCATTGCAGGCGTAATTGCGCCGAACTTCGGTCGCGTAACTTCGGCATAGTGTGTTTAGACACTTATGGTGTGTCACATCAGCCGAATACGTCGGAACGTGAAATCAGCCGCCGAACTTCCGTCGCGTAAATTCGGCATAGTGTGTTTAGGCACTAATATTAAGTAGGTGCTGTCGCGGTCGCCTCTCGCGGTCTCCTGTCGCTGTCTCCCGTCGCGGGGGTTGGTAGATGTAGCGTGTCTTCCAATTTTTGGTTCTCGATCCATGGACAAAACGGTGAAGGAACACATCCTACGAAAATCGGAATGGTTTTCGCACGATGTGTTCCTTCACCGTTTTGAGAGCGGTCGTGATGAAACTAATAAATTGCACAAAGTAATGCGCCTAACTGTGTTCAAACCCAAGACCTACTTCTCGTAAGTCGTGGCCGTTAGTTACCACTGGGCCATCACTGCTCGTATTGATCTAACAGTGTCTATAAATCTCTGACTCAAAAAATCAGTTAAAACTATTTGACATAATTATAATTAATTTATTCCCAAAGCCGCAATATCAGGACAATTTAATATTTCAAAATTAATAGTTAGGTATAATTATTTGTTATTAAATCAAAACGTTTTATTACTCTGAACTTTCCAAACCTCGCTTGATTATCATTCGAGTATCGAAAAGGTAGGACGCAACGTTTTAATCGATTTTATAAAAGTTAGGTTTACGGTCAACACGAAGTGTCATGTTACAAGAAAGTTTTTTTTTTCAAAATACCTATATGTTATGGTATTTTTTAATAATTTTATTAACAGATAATATAATATTAATCTTAATAACTAACAATGAAGATATAACATTACTTGTCTTTTTATTATTTATTTATCAAAATAATGTCTTTGTCAATTTGAATTTTACACACATTTTGCAGTTTAATGACGTAGTTGTAGCGACAAAAACACGTTACATGATGTATATATTTCATAAACTGATCGTTTGAAACATCTGCCACCATTTTATTTATAAGCCTATTTTTTTTTTTTGATAAAAATTTGCATATAATATTTCTTTTGGTAATCGGTTCGCTCTTGATCGCAATCTAGACTAGAGGCAAAGAGGAGGCCAAAGATGGAGCAAGCTTATCCAGAAGGAATTGGAACTTCTGAACACCGATGGAACACGGTAAAAACCGTTTGGCCCCGGACTCCGACAGCATGGTGGTCACGAGGTGGGTGGCCCTTTTTTATCGTGGTTAAATCATCAAATCGACGGTCCCTACGTATATCGCTCTAAAAATCATTCTATGTGTACACAGACTTATTTCTAGAGAGGGTTATTTCAATTCTATGTACACATAGAATTATTTCTAGAGCAATTTGAACATTAAAAACGCTTTCCTGTAAACCTCGATTCCTGACATGTCCGATTGTAGGTACGCGACGTACGTAGGGACCGTCGAAATGTGTCCTCCAGCCCAGGGCGGGGTCGAAGGGACTGTCAAACTTGTACTGAATAAAATCCACGGTGATCTTTCAATAGCCCTTTACGTTCCAGGGTCATGGTTTTGTTCGCTATGTCCTGCTACTCGGCTAGGCAAGATTTATGCAAAAATATCGATATTTAAGACATTCGATAATGTGAACATCGATTTAGATCTCTTGATGTTACTGTTGCAGATTATTCGATATATTTAGGCGTAGATTTTCTATGATGATGATGATGATGTCTCATCAGTTATTCGTTACGTAATGAGACAGTACCGCGAAGGTGGGTGGCCCTGGCGAAGCCTACCACCGCCATTTATTTACATTACGTTTACTTCACATATTCGTGCTAGCGCCACTGTATGATAATTTATTGAGTCATGATTTCTTGCCTACTACCTGTTAAACACTTCACTGCACTGATTTCGTACGAAACTTCGAAACTACAGCAATTTCGCTACTTAAGTGCAAGACAAATGTTGAATAGTAAAATTATGCCAAGTGCGTATAAAACAGGTTTCTTGACCAATTTATTTTTATGCTAACGATGCCGTTGTTGTATCTTATTAGTACTTGATTATAATTATCATTATGAAACATTTTTGGGTTCCGTATCTCGAAAAAACGGAACCCTTAGGTATTGTGACACTTTCTTGTCCGCCTGTCAAGAACCTGTCAGGAACACGTGGAGGTACCTATTAAGCTGAATTGAATATTAAATACTCAGGTCTACAATCCCTTTTTAGGGTTCCGTAGCCAAATGGCAAAAATGGAACCCTTATAGATTCGTCATGTCTGTCTGTCTGTCTGTCCGTGTATGTCACAGCCACTTTTTGTCGAAAGTATAAGAGCTATCCTGTTGAAACTTGGTAGAAAGATGTATTATGTGAACCGCATTAGGATTTTCACACAAAAATCAAAACAAAATAAATTTTGGGGGTGCCCCCCATACTTAGAATTGAAACTCAAAAAAAATTTTTTCACCAAACCCATACGTGTGGGGTATCTATGAATAGGTCTTTAAAAATTATATTGAGATTACTAACATCATTTTTTCTAAACTGAACAGTTTGCGCGAGAGACACTTCCAAAGTGGTAAAAAGTGTGTCCCCCCCCCCCCCGTAACTTCTAAAAGAAGAGAATGATAAAACTAAAAAAAAATATAATGTAGACCTCAACCAAAACTACCAACGAAAATTGGTTTGGATGAGGTACAGTTAGCAGTTTTTGAGATATAGTACATTTTCAAAAACCGCAAATATAACTTTGCCATTCATACAAATACTATGAAAAAAAAAATATTTTTATTGTTTGTGTATATTACTTACTAATCTCAATATAATTATATCTCTAATCTATGCTTGCTGCTACGGAACCCTTCATGGGCGAGTCCAACTCGCACTTGGCCGGTTTTTTTCTAAACTGAACAGCTTGCGCGAGAGACACTTCCAAAGTGGTAAAAAGTGTGTCGTCCCCCCCCCCGTAACTTCTAAAATAAGAGAATGATAAAATTAAAAAAAATATATAATGTAGACCTCAACCAAAACTACCAACGAAAATTGGTTTGGATGAGATACAGTTAGCAGTTTTTGAGATATAGTACATTTTAAAAAACCGCAAATATAACTTTGCCATTCATACAAATACTATGAAAAACAAAGTTATTTTTATTGTTTGTGTATATTACTTACTAATCTCAATATAATTATATCTCTAATCTATGCTTGCTGCTACGGAACCCTTCATGGGCGAGTCCAACTCGCACTCGCACTTGGCCGGTTTTTTTCTAAACTGAACAGCTTGCGCGAGAGACACTTCCAAAGTGGTAAAAAGTGTGTCGTCCCCCCCCCCGTAACTTCTAAAATAAGAGAATGATAAAACTAAAAAAATATATATAATGTAGACCTCAACCAAAACTACCAACGAAAATTGGTTTGGATGAGATACAGTTAGCAGTTTTTGAGATATAGTACATTTTCAAAAACCGCAAATATAACTTTGCCATTCATACAAATACTATGAAAAACAAAGTTATTTTTATTGTTTGTGTATATTACTTACTAATCTCAATATAATTATATCTCTAATCTATGCTTGCTGCTACGGAACCCTTCATGGGCGAGTCCAACTCGCACTTGGCCGGTTTTTTATCGTGGTAAAATCATCAAATGAGTCTTCCTACCCAGGGCGGGGCGGGAAGGACTGCTAGACTTGTACTGACTAAAATCCACGGTGATCTTTCAATAGCCCTTTACGTTCCAGGGTCACGGTTACCTGATGAAGTGATGAGAGAGTCCCGTGACCCAGATCTGGTATTCCTTGAAACAGAGTACAATACATAATAATAATATAACGATACGGATAGTTTTTAACCGACTTCTAAAAAAGAAGGAGGTTCTCAATTTGGATGTTTATATTTTTTTATGTTTGTACGGGCATAACTCCGTCGCTTGCCAACCGATTTGAAAAATTCTTTCTTTTTTGTTGGAAAGGGTACCTATACCTACTTCCCAAATGGTCCCATGAAAATTTTATCGAAATCGTGTTAGCGGTTTTTTGAAAAATCAACAAAAACCTTTTTGTTCGATGCGGTATACCATTTGGTCCCATAAAATTTTCATTTAGTTTGGTTCAGTAGTTTTTATTTTTAGCTCATTGTGTACATGAGCGATGTTATTGCCGGTGCTACGGATTACAAAATTCTAGTGCACGTGTAAGAAAATTATGTTATTGACAAGGATTTGGGTTGCATATTGAAACTAAAAAAGGATAAAATAAAAACTTGAAAAAAAAATTAAACCGACTTAAAAAACAAAACAAAAAAAGGTTAAAATAACCTATAAAATAACTTTTCTTTCGAAAGTCGATGGCAAAAATGTCAATGAAATAAAAAACAAAGTCACCGACTTTCGAAAGAAAAGTTATTTTATAGGTTATTTTAACCTTTTTCGTGTTTTTTTTTGACGTCGGTTTAATTTTTTTTACGCAGTCGTGTGTTTTGTTTTTCTTAAAATATTTTTTTTTTATTTTATACTTTTTAGTTATTCAATGTTTTTTGTTTTGTATGTATATCGTTTATAATTGAAATAAAAACTTAAATCAATAAGTAAGAAAATTAGCGAGAATGGTTGTTTTTAGTGGGCCAGCATGTTGGGCCAAAATATGCTGTGGATAAAAATAAATGCTTTGGATTCCATATAACTGGTTCATATCTCGGTACATTTCTATAAATTGAAAAGTTTCATTGCTTGGCCAGGCCATCTTAACTAAGAAACGTAGGTACACTCACGCGACACGTCTGTCTTTGCTGACGAATAAAAACATACTGAAGAAGACGCCAACATGTGAACACTACGAAGCACGCCAAGATCCTTTTGGTGCACGAAAAACCGTAATAGCCCTTTACGTTCCAGGTTTACGGTTACCTGATAAAGTGATGAGACAGTCCCGTGACCCAGATCTGGTATCCCTTGAAACAGAGTACAATACGTATAACGATACGGCCGTTTCTAAAAAGGCATATTAAGCTTCGTTAAGCCGCATATTTTGAGGCTCACAAAATCAAAACCTATACGGTTTTCCCTTGTAGGTACTTAGAATCATGAAATTTTTGCAAGAAATGGGAACTTACTAAACAAAATAAAGAAGAAAGATCGAAAACTGGTCATTTATAGTTATATCACAGAAAAAAGTCATTACAAACTTAATTTCATACAAAATGGTAGTGCATACGCCCGCTGATTTTTTGACGGAACCCTCGGTGTCGGTGACTCCGACTCGCACTTTACCGTTACCGGTTCATTTTATGTGTGCGTAATTAACAAGATAAATACATATTGCTGTTTATTCTAATAGTAGGCCTTTTTATGTTTTATGGAGTATCAAGTTCGGTTGAATTAATTTTACCTACTTTGAAACTCGTATAACATCACGTAATCACCATGTGTGGTTTTTGGAGGGAAAGTGTACTAAGAGATAAAGCTCATGTTTCGCTACTTATTATTATTTAAATCTCAAATTATAGAGAGACTTTTACCAACAAATAAGAGTGAATCTAGACTGTGGAGAGAGAATTGATAATATTTTTTTAATAACACCCTAGGAATTTCTCCTGTATTGTGGGTGCGTACTCACATACACAAACGCCCAGACCCAAAAAAACTACTTGCAGATCATAAAACTATTTGCTCCTTTAATTATTTATGGAAAACCAATTTTCGTGTCCTTGTGGCCACTTGACACATGGAGTAGTTTGAACTGCTTACACAAAGGTGTCAATTTGACAGGTCCGACATTTATTATGACAAAAAGAGATAATTCGACATTTTTTTTCTGTTTAATATAACTTACAGGTGACAAAATTGTCTTGGTGGAAAATTCACAAAATCATGTTGCGAAAATCAGATATTTCATAAAAGGTTTCAACACATTTTTGAGACATTATTCCGTTATACCTAGAATATCTATTATCCCCAAATTAACATAGCATTTCAATTTATGTACAATACAAACAATCAAAGATACACTTTACCTAGTTTACCATCACATATTAGCTTCATATTACAAATATGTCTAAAGTCGACATACTTGTCACGATAATCCGAAACTTGACACCTACAATTGTCAGAAATAGTTAGACTATGGTTATGTGACATAATTATATCAAGTTTTTATAACGCGTTTTTTTAATTATATAATTATATATGTCAAGATTTCACCTCTCTATTTTTAAGATAGATGTCACATTGTCAGCTGTAGGAAACTGGGCCTGGTCTGAACATTGGCCTGCAATACTGGGCTATAGAAAGAGACAGAAAATCGATTGACAATGCAGAATGAGCGCGCGCGCTGGTAGAGTAAGACGTAGGTGAAAATTAATGACAACGAGTTAAATCTCCATCTGTGCGTCTTTGGGTCAACGCACACACCCTTTTAGGTTCCATCTGAATCTCTGCTGCATCTATGCGCTATCAGCAAACTGAAAGGATCTAATGGGTTATACGGAAGCGATTCTGAATCGAAAAATACTACTGAAATAACAGGGTAGCTTTTCGTCAGTACGAGTCTAACAGGCTCTTACGGCCCAAGACGAGGAGTCATTTGATGATTTTCCACACCAAAAAAAAGCAAGGAGACCCCACCCGAGCTCCTCCGCTTCCGTAGCACATAACATCGCCAGGGCCAAATAAAGATGGGGTAAATAAATCCAGATTTATTAACCTAAAAAACAACTCAATGTATGCTTGTGGAAACTTAGGCCTGTACCTCAAAACTCAAGCGTTACTTAAAATTAGTTTCAACCAATCAAATGGCTTGAATCTAATTTTGAGCAGTGCTTACGTATTGAGTGACGTTCTGTGATATCCTGTGGTAAGGGACCTTAGGACGTGCCGTAATGTTTGTAAACACACTCACGATACATACGAAATTCTTCGTATCCCCATACGAAGAATTTCCTATGTATCGTGAGTGTGTTTTCAATGCTTCCATTAAAAAAAAAATGTACTCGGACTAATTAACCCAATTGTGGATTGTTGTTGAGTTTTGGGTCGAAATTGAATGATCTCCTTTAAGTTTTTACATAGTCTATCCGTTTCTAGCGTCTAGTCGAGTAAATACAAAGGTTTTTAGTTTTCTCACTATGACAGAATTTTTCTATTCCAAAAACTAATACTTAGGCCAATTTTAAAATTTCCTTTCACCAATCCAAAGTTTAATGTAGCTTTCATATGAAAATGACATCACTGCGTTACCTGATTATGATCAGCGAGTAACACATTTTTTTTATACACGCCTATCATAGTGCGGGCCCAATGTTACAATTATATAACAGATAAACTCGGTAATGTGTTTGAAAAAAAAAAAGAATGCGCCTTTTAAATTTATATACTTTCAATTAAAACTCTGTGCTAATGTGTTTTGTATATATTTCACATAGGTAGGTAAGTACCTCTCGCCTCTTTTACTGAACAGATGCAAATTTATTCTTACGCAATTAATTAGTCCAGATTTATATTAAAATACCTCCTCATAAATTAGGTGCAATTGAATAAGAAGTTTAAAACTTGTCGGTATGTAGGCAAACATATATTTTATTAGTATGATAAAAAATATATCTACACTTGGAATAGTTTCCACGTGAAGGAAGAGCATTAACCAATATTTTTTTTTGTTAATTTGAATTTTAAAATACTTAAGTAAGTAGTTTCTGAGACTGTTTTTTGCATTGTGCCAGAATTTTTTGTTTGTATAGGGCATGTATTTGAACTTCTAAAATTAAATACCTTCGATTTAAAATATCAATGTTCAAAATATCGAAAATTGAAATATCGATCGAATTGAAATTATCAAAATAATTATATAATACGCAAGTTTTTTTTTTACGTGGTAAAATCAAAAGATATCAATCACTTTAGGTACCTAAGTTCAAAATGTCGACAGTCTTTATATAGGTATAAATACTCTCGACATTTAAGGGGCTCAATTAATGGAAAATGAAAAATCGGCTCTAGTATACGAACAAGGAACTAATTTAATCAACAAATTAACATATAAGACCCCGTTCACTTTACGACGTAAAATAACGTGCCTTCAATACCTTTCATGACAAAAAAGCACTGTTTAAGAGAAGAAAAATACATGTGGCACTCGGAGACTGCCGCGGTGAAGCTATTGCATAACATTTTTTTTTTAATGTTAAAAGAAAAAAATCGCCTACCGCGTATATTTAACGAGAATATAATTCTTTTAAAATGTTTGTGGTGCACTATTGTAATAAAGAACTTCTTTGTTGTAGTAGAATTTTATAAGTTATAGGTTTCATTGTGAAAACTCCTTTTGTAGCTGGCCGTTTAGAATCAGTTAGAAAAAGTAAATTTATTGTCTTTATGACGGATATTTTTACGATTGCCGAAGTCTCCCGAACTGAAACGACGTTAGACGATGCGTGGTGTCAGGTATTTTTGATTCGGTCGCCGCGCCGCGCTCAGAGCCCGCGATAAAAGCTATGCAATAGCTTAAAAACAAAAACGTTCTAATGTTGATAGATGGCGCTACGTCATCGAATTATGCACGCGAAGCCGCGTCTATAACCTATCATCATCATCAACCTATAAATGTTCCCACTGCTGGGACATAGAACTCCTCTCTGTGAGAGGGAGTGGGCCAAAATCCACCACGCGAGCCCAGTGCGGGTTGGTGGATGTCACATGTCTTTGAATTTTTGGTTCTAGGACATGCCGGTTTCCTCACGATGTTTTCCTTCACCGTTTTGAGAGCAGTGAGATGAAATAAATTACACAAAGTAATGCGCCTGGCTAGATTCGAACCCACGACCTACAACTTGTAAGTCGGGGCCGATACCACTGGGCCACCACTGCCCTATAGAATATTATAATTTATGTATAACTAGCTGTTTTCCGTTATTTCACCCTCGCTACTCGGCTCCTTTTCGTCTTAGTGGGATGTTATAAGATATGTTTATAATTATAGCCAATTATAGCCTATAGAAGCCTCCCCCGATAAATGGACTATCCAACATAAACATGATGTTTCAATTCGAACAGCCCATGGCGACGGAGGTCGGCGGACGATTTCCGGTCTCCGTAGGCGTGGTCGTGCGGGCGGCGAGTAATGTGCGACTCGCTGTCCGACCATGGACCATGCCCGGGTCGACGGCGCGTAGTGTTCCACGCGCGCCTCAAAGAGTGTCAGCATAATGACGGGCCTCCCCTAGAGGACCAAAGCCTGCCGGGGTCGCGGGACTCACGAAGTACCGTGACCTTAGAATGTAAAGGGCTATTGAAGGACACCGTGGATTTTGGTCAGTACAAGTCTGATAGTCCCTCCCGCTCTGCCCTGGGTTGGAGGACTCATTCGATAATTTTACTAGGATAAAAAAAGTCACCTGTGCCAAATGTGATTGTGATGTGACGTGACAGCGACATCAGCTTTGCGAGGCCTGTTGGACTCTTTCAGTTCCCAGATAAAAAAAAACTTTTTCAAAAAAAATGTAACCGCCTACAAAAACAACCACAAAAAAGGGTAAAATAACCTACAAAATAACTTTTCTTTCAGAAGTCGGTGCCTTTGTTTTTTTCATTTCTCTGTCTTTTTTGCCACCGACTTCTGAAAGAAAAGTTATTTTGTAGGTTATTTTACCCTTTTTTGTGGTTGTGTTTGAAGGCGGTTACATTTTTTTGAAATTATTTTACTCTTTTCTAAATATTCAACCCAAATTCTTGTCAAATAAATCATTCTCTTACATGTGCACTAAAATTTTGTAATCCGTAGCACCAGTAACAACATCGCTCAAGTGCACAATAAACTAATAAAATTCCCTATCTCAAAAAATCCTGAACCGATTTTGATGAAACTTGCAGTATTCCGTAAGTTAAACAATACCCAGTACAACAAAAAAAGAATTACTTATATTGGACTTGCAGTTCCGGAGACATGCGAACACAAACTAAATCAGTCGATGCCTTCTCCTTACTGTTAAGGAGTTGTACCTTCCATCATCAGCTCAGCTACATGAGATGATAATTATCATACGCAAGTACTTAAATTATTTCATAAAATTTGCGAAAAGCGATGTGCGGGCCTATAAAATTTGAGGGATGCCCTCGATTTCCATGGGATCCCATCATCAGATCCTGACCTGATGGTCATGAGACCACTTGGGCACACTTGGCCACACTGACCCTTTCAAATAAAAGAAAAAAATTCCAGGCGTCTTCGAGAAATCGGGGAACATAAATAAAAAAAAAGATTCCGACGAATTGAGAAACTCCTCCTCTTTTTGAAGTCGGTTAAAAATGATATCAAGTTTGTTTGCAACATGAGAGGGCCTTGCTACGCCACTGCCTAAGATTATCGCGTTCAACCGAACACACTCTTTTGCAAAATGTTGCGATTTGGAATTCTTGCGTCGTCAAAGTTATGCGTATGCTTTTAAAAGCCTGCGTAAGTCAAGTATGTACAAAACCCTCGTCCACAAATCTTAACTAGTAGGTACTTAACCGCGATTTCTACTCGTAAATGGAGTGTAATAATAATAATACCTCTCCGCCTCTCAGGTACCTCAAGTCAGGTATTTTACTCCCTTTTCGTTACGTCACGAGCTATAATTTTTTTTTGAGGCCTATTAACTGATTATGTAAGACTACAGATCAGAAACACAGATAAATTAATATCATAGGCTATTATACCCGTTAAAAAAATCGCTTAAGCGTGACCATAAAGCTTGGCAAAACTGATCGTGCATGAGAACACCGAAGGTCGGATCACGGTCGTTCACCAACTCGATGGACCGATCTGGTGAAGGAATCATCATCCTCTAAATTGAAGAGTACAGGTGCAAAACAAGGAATGTCACCAAAAGTTCAAATACATATAACCTAAGTATAGCAACACGGGGTGCTAATACAGGAAGGGTGCTAAGACAGGAAACCTCCACGTGCGCCCGTGGACTGGAGTTCCCTCTCGGATACGTCCAGGGGGAAGACCAGTTTTTCAGGCCGGTGGACCCTGGGATGCGGGCAAAAACTTTTCCTTAGGCACTGTGTGCCTAAGGGGTCTCTTTGCCCGTATGCGAATAGCCTGTCGGGTGGACGCTCCAACGCGTGTCCCTCTGAATAGCAGAGGGCACAGCGGCGGAGCTAGCCGTCCGACCAAGGACCAAGCCCGGGTCGGTAGCGCGTCGTGTTTCACGCGTCACCGATGGGGCCCCTTATGGGGCCAAATGCCTGCTGGGGTCGCGGATTTTTCTTAATCCAGGATACCGTGGCCCCGGAACGTAAAGGGCATCCGAAGGAACACGGGTGGATTTTAGTCAGGTAGAGTCTGACAGTCCCTTCCGCCCCACCCAGGGCGGGAGGACTCATTTGATGATTTTGCCACTCCAAAAAAAAAAAAGTATGGCAACACTAAGGTTTTCGTGCGTAAAATCCTGTGCAAGTGCAAAAGTGGGAATGTCCATAGTAAAAAGCTTCATATCACCAATAGGTATTTCAAAATCCTGTACAGGTGCAAAAGTGGGAATGTCCATAGTAAAAAGGAACATATTATGGAATGTCCACAGTAAAACGGGACATAACATGGAATGTCCAAGTGGTACAACATATCAATGCTAAACCCGCTAATAATAAGTCGAGAAAGACCTAAACCTTTTGAAGTTATTGAAGTAGTTAAAGATGGAATTATGAGGAAAAATTTTCAATTTTTGATTTGTATAGGACATTCCATATCCATTACTTTTTAAAAGTTATTTACTTTCCTTCTTCAAATTTTACACAGTTGTAAATATTTTGACAAAAGTTTATTTCTATCTACTGCTGATCTTTATAAGGTAAACTTAACTTCCAATTAGTATTTTGTAAACAATTAATATGAAAGACAAAGTTATGAACTTTCAAACTTTAAAATGTTAATTTCTCAAAATCATGTTTTAGTGACATTCTCTTTTTTGCCCCTGTACCCTTCAATTATGCTACTCGGTGGTATCATCCGCTCCAGATGCAACTCCGAAGCTGACCACGATCCTCAGACATAAGTGACCAACTTCAGAGAGAGAGAGAAGCATGGTTATTCCTCACGAAACTGTCGAAGCAGGTAAAGGTGAGCAATGGTTCCATTTTTTCGTTCGAACGTACGAAACCTTAAAATACGGAACCCTAAAAATAAGATTTTAACTTATAGTTTTCTCAACTGCTGATCAAAGAACTCGCCCATAGAGAAAGATAACTAACTATAAAGCCATAAAGAGTCAGCTATTATACCCGACTTATTTTTAGATCAAAAAATATCAAAAAAACATTAAACTTGTTTTGAATCTAATAAATAATTAAAGAATCTAATTCTGGCATCTATTATTCATTATACTAATTAATTTTTTGCAACCTGTTCTAATTCTGTGAAAATAAAATAAAAGACGCCGAAAAGAGCAGCGGTGTATGTTTACGGAAATGTATGTACCATCCGTCGTTGTTTACAATTCCTAGGAATTGTATGTAATTCCTAAAATCGACCGGAAATGTGTGAAACCTAACCAAACCGAACCTCGACGGCACCTCGAGGTTCGGTTTGGTTAGGTTCCTTTAAACCTTGCACGGGGAAATAAGAGACCCGCACAGCGGGTCTCTTTTTACCTGTATATGTCGCAGTGAAATGAGGAAATCAGGGATGTGTTTTAATTAATTTCCAGCAGATGTGGAATATTCTTATTCATTATGTCTTCTTACAAGAATTTAGTGGTATGACAAAATAACAAACTAAATCTAGTAAAATGTCAGAAAAGTCGACGGAGAACCGCGAAGCGGTGCTCTAGGTAGGTACTTCTGGGTGGTTTAAAAAAAATAACCACGAAGGTGATGGCGGGGTCTTCCAGACCCCGCTATCCCCTTCTAACCTAACCTGTCCGAGTCGGGGTGCCCCCAGTCGTTATTACGACATTTTTAGGGTTCCGTACGTCCGAATACAAAAACGGAACCCTTATAGGATCACTCGTGTGTCCGTCTGTCTGTCGCTTACAGTCAATAATCTCCGGATCTACTAGACCGATTAAGTTGAAATTTAGTATACATATCAATTCCTGTAACCCAAGCACAGAGGTGTGACGTGAATAGATGAAATCTGTAAATGGGAGGTAATTTTTGGGGGGGAAGGGGAAAATTAAAAAATATATTTGAAAACTGCGTCGTGTGACATATCAAATGAAAGGTCGTGTTGAGAAAATTAACAATTCCCCCCCCTTATCTTCGAAACTACTGAACCTAAAATTTTGAAAAAAATACAGAAATTACTTTTCTACTTATAGATTATAGTAAAATCTATAAGAAGTCCATGATATTAAAATAACATGGTAAATCACTCAATACTGTGCGTACCAATCTTAAATTATTCGTAAATTTCAATTCATCTTTTATTTGCGGTTAAAATTCCTTCACGCGAGTCCAACTCGCACTTGGCCGGTTTTTATTTCTCTGTGCCCCTTTTCGTACACTCCTACTTAAATACCAGCTGAACAACTTTGCATTTGAACGAGAAGAAGACGGACTTCATTGACACCCCGTGGTTCGGTTTGGTTATATAGGTTCATTTAAACCCTGTAGACAGAAAAATCATCAACAGTATTCTTTATTTCACTACATTTAGTTTATACAGCTTCGCTCCATAAACAGCCATGCTCATTTTTACGAAATTGATATCAGCCAGTGCCTCTCTCACAATTTAAGAGGAATTTTACGACATCTCTCAAGCTGAAATCTATCAAGCCACTTAGCCTCCAAAGCGTGCGAAAGTAACATACATTATAAACATAAGTTCGAAAAAAATATTAACACTCCTTGTGACGCAACGTAAAAAGTAAGTAGGGGAGGTAAGCCCAAGACGGGTAGCCCGCCTAAAACGGGTATGCGTGTTCATTTACGCTTCGTTCTAACTAATGAGAATGTGTGCGTGCAGGACGTGGCTCCTCATAGGGAGAGGCGACACGTCCTGCACGCACACATTCTAATTCAATTAGCAACGCGTAAATTAACATGCATACCCGTTTTAGGCGGACTACCCGTTTTGGGCTTACCTCTTGGGATAATATGGGTTAGGTATTGGCCAATCAATGAAAAAATAACATTGCAATGCCATGCAATTGAAACACACTAAATAACAAACGATTTAAAGTCAAACATCAATTACAGAGGATGCCCGAAGGAGGCAGCGGAGAGGAAGAAAGAGCTCCCGATCTCTCTCAGCTCCGTACCGTACCTAACTCTGAACCGTATCCTCCGTAAGAGGTAGCCTGCACGCAGGTGACTAAGGGACAGTCAGCTGCCCGGCTAGAAACAGGGGGTTGAATCTCTAAGCACGAAACCCGTAGTTTCGGCATTAGTAACACATGTTTTGACAACGAGCTCGAACTAATAGTGAATGATAATTATTACGATTCGACAGATAGATCCTTAGTGTCCGCCCAACCGACCTGCGGAATACTAGCGCCGCGTCAAAATGACTTCAGTAGTCAGTAGTGGCGGTATTATCCACCCGTAAATTAATTTTGACGTTAGTTACGTTCGTACATCTGTATCCGTTCCCGTGTCTTCGTTGACGGACTTCAAAAGTAAGACTCGAGATTGCGGCGACAGACGTATAGAGGACGAAGAGAGGTTAGAGATATCAAGCGATGTATCAAGTAGGGTCGAGACCTGCCGGGGAGCGCTGATTGCATGAGTGGACCCCCATCATAAGGCAATAGAGAAGTGCGTGCGTTTTTCCCCTCCACCTTACGCATATGGAGAAAGCCGATAAGGATTATCACACGACAAAAAAGACTTAGATGTTTTTGGACGACCGAACCTTTAACGTACTAATTTACAATTTAAATGAATTATATTCGCATTATTATTGACATAAAAAGTTTACACATATCGTTTAGTATTTCAGAGCTAGCGGAGTCCGCTTTTTGAATTAACAATTTTTATGCAATAAAATTTGAAACAACTTTAAATTAGTGAAATATATTGCGAGCTCTTGTGTATCTTCATGCGTAATTGTGAAGGTGTGGTTTCTATGTGCGGTTGTGTGTGGGTGGCCTTATAAGTTGAACCAAATTTTGTCTTGATATAGTATAGTGTACTCAGTAATCAGTCATGTTAGTCTCGTTAATTTTATTTGCGATTTTCGCGGTCGTATTATGGCGTTTCCGGATGCTTGGGGCGAAGCTTGGAGCGAAGCACCCTTTGCCCCCGGAGTTCCCGGGTGCTTTGCCCTTAATTGGACATACGCACATGTTGGTTACAAGCAGTAGAGGTAAGTACAATTTGTAAAAATCTGAGAAAACGGTTACTGGAGCTCGCGTTACAACCCGTCCTGCGGAAAAATCGGAAAATCAACTAAATCCACATGCTATATCACTGATTTTTTAACATGTTATTTGGACCTATTACAGCAGTACATTAGTTAGCAACCCTAAAAAAGTTGTAAAAAAATTATGAACTAAAATCACGATTTTTTTTCAGTTTTTGCTCCATTTTTTTATCCATGCATTTTTGTCAAAAGCTCGGGTCCAAAAAATATGCAAAAATAAAAACAGAATTTAGCGACTTTTTGTGTCGATTTTGACTGGCCTAGTGTATTTTTTAAAGCTATTTGAAACATACAGAGAATCCGGCAATGACCTACATCTGTCAACAGCTGTAATTTGAAAATAACTTTTTAAAAAATGAACGCTTTATGCAAATTTATTTCTTATTTTCATAATTATGATCACTGTTTATTAACGAACGTACAAGTCTTCAAAAAAGCTTGCATGATGTTATAATAATCGCGTCGTCAAATATTTTCTTTTTTTTTTCAATAAGAGCCGAGCTTCACTTTACTGATCCTCTTGTGTACAAATGCCAGCAAATGCGCCTACCTCAAGCTGTCAAAATTATTTAATAGAATTCCAAACGTAGTACAAAAGAAGAAGGTTTAGATTCGATAGGGAAAATTTGAGAAATTGGGGTAGACTGACACGCCGCAGTCTATACAACACACAAGCAATTTAATACACAGGGAGTCTTGAAAGGCTACTTTGACATAATCATAAAATGAATTCAGATTTCATTGAGCAATAGAATAGAATAAATATCTGATTTACGAAATTTATCGCAATCATTATTTATGATTCTGTTAAAGTGATATTTTTAGACCTCCTAGTATTGTATAGTACCTACTTTAAAAAATGATTATTTGGCCTATAAATTTTAATAATTTATTACGTGTCTGGTTGTTTGTGTATGTGAATTAAAATGTTTGTTAACGTCACTATACCGGAGGGGGAAATGGGTGCGACACAATTAAAAAAAAAAAAACTTTTTCAGGTTTATATATTTTCTTGGAGAAGATGTCAAAGTTTTGTTTGGAAAATGGCGGAGTGACTTGTGGTCGGTTTGCAGGCGATATTTACTATGGTATGTTGGAAACCTCTCTTTTCTGTTACACACAAAAATCAAAATGGCTAACTTATAATGGAGATACTCGTAATTATTTACTTAATCTGTGAGATACGAGTATTTAAATGATTGTGCGATGATTTTTGCAAAAAACTTGGTTAAAACTAAACGTATTTGTGAACGACCTTTCGTGTTTTCGTATTTCTACAAAATTTTAATACTACTAAGCCGATTTGTAATAAACTTCATACGCATAAACAGGATACTGCCGTATGGCATGTGCTCTTAAACCAAATTGACATAAGGATTTTCAAATGATGGATAAATCAAGTACCTACTGAAATTTTTGATTTATCCATCATTGCCATTTTTATCAGTAGGTTGTATTTCTTTTGTCTTAAAAGAGTTTAAAGTTGAATAACTTTCTACATTTGAAAAATATTTTTAGTAAGTATCGTTTTTTTCATATTTTGTGGTACATTTATATTTACAGGTATTGCAGACCCTGATGATGCCAATACTGTTGCGAACGCTTGTTTACAGAAGCATTTCTTGTATAAAGTTGCCGCTCCATGGCTTGGAGAAGGGTTATTTACGGGATCTGGTAAGTTAATTCTTAAACAAGGTATGGACCGGCGTTACACAGCGTAATGTTACGTGATACACAGCGAATATTCATACAATCAGTATGGGGTGACAAGGCGCTTAATATCGACTATAAGATGCACGACAACGCACCGTAAGTACATGTCCCACCCGTACGTATACGTACTAAGCGTTTGAAAGCTTTCATTCTGCGTCCAGCTAAGGAGTGGTATTCCCTTCCAAAGTCTGGGATTCTTGATAGCTACACCTCGGGATCTTTAAGTCAAGAATGATTAGGTTATCTTTTTTTTTAGGGTGGCAAAATCATTAAATGAGTCCTCCTGCCCTGGGTGGGGCGGAAGGGACTGTCAGACTCTTACTGACTAAAATCCACTCGTGTTCCTTTGGATGCCGTTTACGTTCCGGGGCCACGGTATCCTGGATTAAGAAAAATTCCGCGACCCCAGCAGGCATTTGGCCCCATAAGGGGCCCCGTCGCCGTCGGTGACGCGTGAAACACGACGCGCCACCGACCCGGGCTTGGTCCTTGGTCGGACGGCGAGCTTACCCATTACTCACCGTTCGCTCCGCCGCTGTGCCCTCTGCTATTCAGAGGGACACGCGTTGGAGCGTCCACCCGACAGGCTATTCGCATACGGGCAAAGAGACGGCAGAGGAGTTTTTGCCCGCATCCCAGGGTGCACCGGCCTGAAAAACTGGTCTTCCCCCCGGACGTATCCGAGAGGGAACTCCATTCCACGGGCGCACGTGGAAGTTTCCTGTCTTAGCACCCCAATAGGTTATCTCTAGGCAAGCATCGACCAGCATAGCGTCAACCACATCATTGCGTAGCGTCAGGCACTGGTCAAACGCGAGCATATGCGTGAATAAAAAATAAAAAGTTTCAACCATTCTCTCTTCTATTCACACGTTCTCAAGTTTTAATTATGAAAAACATTGGTCGACAATGTCACTTTTGGGTTTTTAAGTTCTCCTCTCCAAAATTCAATCAAAATCAGGGCATTTATTTTAAGTAGACCAGTTACAGGCACTTGGAAAAAAATAATACAAACATATGTGCTATATTTCCAGTCACAATAGATAATATTGTTACATACTGTACTGTGTACTGTGTATTGTTGTATAACTTGCCATTATGCTTAGCGTTTGTGGACTATGAGAAAGCCTTCGATTCGGTGGAAACATGGGCGGTACTTGAGTCACTCCAGCGATGCCGTATTGACTATCGGTACATCGAGGTGTTGAAGTGTTTGTATAATAACGCCACCATGTCGGTCCGAGTACAGGAGCAGAGCACGAAGGCGATTCCATTGAGAAGAGGCGTAAGACAGGGGGACGTTATCTCCCCTAAACTGTTTACTGCCGCAATGGAAGACGCCTTCAAACTCCTGGAATGGCAAGGACTTGGCATCAACATCAACGGCGAATACATCACTCACCTTCGGTTTGCCGACGACATCGTAGTCATGGCAAAGTCGATGGAGGAACTCAGCATGATGCTCGATGGCCTCGACCGAGTTTCACAACGGGTGGGCTTGAAAATGAACATGGACAAGACGAAAATTATGTCAAATTCCAATGTTGTGCCCACCCCAGTCTCTGTTGGAAACTCGGTACTCGAAGTTGTTGACTCATATATCTATTTAGGACAAGTAGTCCAATTAGGTAGGTCCAACTTCGAGAAAGAGGTCAACCGCCGAATCCAACTCGGTTGGGCAGCGTTCGGGAAGCTACGCAATGACTTTTCGTCCGACATACCTCAGTGCCTCAAGACGAAAGTCTTCAATCAATGTGTGTTACCAGTGATGACTTACGGCACCGAAACGTGGTCTTTCACTATCGGCCTCATCTCAAAGCTCAAAGTCGCTCAGCGAGCTATGGAGAGGGCTATGCTCGGTGTTTCTCTACGTGATCGAATCCGAAATGAGGAGATCCGTAGACGAACTAAAGTCACCGATATAGCCCACGGATTAGCAAGCTGAAGTGGCAATGGGCAGGCCATATTGCTCGCAGAGCAGATGGCCGATGGGGTCGAAAAGTGCTAGAGTCGAGACCGCGGACGAGCAAGCGCAGCGTAGGACGTCCACCAACGAGGTGGACAGACGACTTTGTAAAGGTCGCCGGAAGACACTGGATGCAGGTCGCTTCCAACCGGTATATGTGGAGATCTAAAGGGGAGGCCTATGTTCAGCAGTGGACGTCCTATGGCTGAGATGATGATGATGATGATGACTGTGCCATTCCAAGGCTTAGATCTATGCCATATCCTCCATAACTCTATGGAGGATTTATGCGATCACTTACTCTGTCATCATTAGAGTCCGGGTTATATATTTTTCATATATGCAATTGCATAAATTATGGCTATTTTTCAAATAATTGCATAATTATTTTAATTAAAATCGGTCTTCTTTAAATATAAGAAAATCTAACTAGAAAAAAACAAAATCTACCCGTTATGATACTTGCAAGTGACTGTAAAAGGAATGTTTCAGTACACTCAGTTTCAGTAAAGTTTTAAAGAACAAAATATAACTTGTCGAAATTGTACTAAACAAAAAGTAAAATATTATTTATATACTTCTTTTTACAATTTTATATTGCATATTTTGCCTATTTTGTTGCAAATAATGCCTACATAATGTGACTGGATATCTCTAGATCATCTGTCAAAATTTTTGTACTTGGGGGGTCACCTCCTACTCTAACCAGATACAGTTGAATACCCACCGTATTTCTCTTTGTATGATTTTCTTCTTCTCTTCACAAGGGCTTGTATGGAAGCACCACCGCAAGGTCCTGAGCCCAGTATTCAGCATGCCTGTGATAAACGGCTTCTTCAACGTGTTCAACAGCCAAACCAGACTGATAATCAGAGAGCTAGAGGAGCAAATCGGAGAAGGACCTTATGACCACACCATGCTGATTAGAAGCAGTATTCTCAGGATTTCTTGCAGTAAGTTCATTGGAATCTAAAATATACATATAATTATTATTTATTATGCGAATGTTGGGTGACGAAAATACCGCCTTACCACAAAAAGAACTTGAACGCTTGTCTAAAAAAAGTGTAACTGCAAACGACCATTTATATATCAACGTGAAATGTCGTTTTGACGTTGACAGTTTTTTTTTTGGCAAGTGTTCAACAGATGTTTATCTTTCTTGTGGTAAGACGGTAGGGTTTAATCACATTACAAAACGTGACGATAAACACACATCAAGTTGACGGCACGGTTGACACAGTGGTTGAGTGATCGACTGCTGCGCAGCGTGTTGTGGGTACGATTCCTGCATGGAAAAAATATTTGTATGACCTAAAGTTAGTTATTTCAGGTCTCTGGCCATTTGTGTGTGCGAGTTTCTATGTTTGTAAACGCACCCACGATATAGTATGTAAAGTGTCTAGATTAGGACAATAATAAAAAAAAAACTACAACGGGATAATAACTAAAATTTGACAAACATTCTTTTGTGGAATAAAAAAATCGATTGCGAGCAGGATTTGAACTAACGACCATCCAATTCAGTATATGAGACACTCTTAACTAGAGCTATCGCAGCGTTGCTCACAGGGTCGATTATTTCTTTACAATTGCATTCTTTTTTTTTTTCATGAAAAGTAACTTTACAATTCGCGAGGCAGCTTTTAATGATTATAAAATATACATTACTAGCTGACCCGACAAACGTTGTTTTGCCATAATTATAAATAATTTAAAAAAAATTTTGGTGTGGACTACCCCTAACATTTAGGGGGATGAAAAATAGATGTTGGCCGATTCTCATAGATACCGGATAAGCACAAAAAAAATCATCAAAATCGGTCGAGCCGTTTCGGAGGAGTATGGCAACGAAAACTGTGACACGAGAATTTTATATATTAGATTTAACTTTGTGATTAATTAGTGTGTAATTGTATTAATTCTTTGATTTTCAGTAACAGCATTTGGGGACATAAGAGAGCAAGACAAAGATTTTGTGCAGAATTACGTACAAGCAATTGATGAACTGGTAGACGTTCTTCTGAACAAACTCCTGAAGGTTTGGTATCAAAGCGATTTGTTGTACAAACTGGCTGGACTGAAGAAGAGAGAGGATGAACTTGTCACCTTCTTGAACCAAATCACTGATGAGGTAAGATTGAGAGTTATTATTGCTTAGAGTTATTAAGTATTACCCTTTACGTTCCGGGGTCACGGTAATTCTTGAGTCCCGCGACCCCGGCAGGCTTGGGCCCTCTAAGGGAGCCCCGTCAGATTGCTGACAGCTCTTTGAGGCGCGCGTAGAACACCACGCGCCGTCGACCCGCGCATGTTTCATGATCGGACGGCGAGTCACCCATTACTCACCGTCCGCATGCCCGCGACCACTCGTGACCTGCGAAATATATTTAGATACAATTTTTTTTACGAACTCATTTGATGATTATACCATGAAATAAAACAGGAACATCCCATTTTTTTTCTTGTAATTATTTAAGTTCCTTATATTGTGAAAGAATATTTATAATCAGATTAATAGTTATGTATCGTAGTGTCGAAAAGTTAAAAAGCGGTAAATAAAACTTTTTATAAAAAATAGTAAAAAAAATATTGCATTAAAATTACATGACATTAAATATCAGCAAGTAATTTAAATAAAATATGTGAATATTATTAATTTCATACACAAAAAAATGCTACGAATGCCCGCGAATGCCTGAATCCACGCATACGCACCTGCTGTGTTACTTTTTAAGGTTCCGTTCGATCGAATGAAGAAACCGTAGACTTCTAAGCTCACCCGTGTGTCCACTTGTCCGTCACGTCAGTCTAAGTCAGTTTTTTTCCGAATTTAATAAACCGATTAAAACGCTTTTCTTATGACTGAATTGCAGAGGTGTGAAGTAAATAGACGAAATCTGACTGTGAGGGTCACTTTTGGGGAGTAAGATAGAAAAAAATGTAAACTGTATATTGTGCCGTATTCAAAAAAAAGGAATATAAAAAGTGTTAGTCCAGTCAACGGGGAGTTTTGTCCTGCAAAAGGTGGTGTAGATTTTTTTTATTTGTACTGCTTATGTATAATTATGCTCCTAAAGAAAAATGTGAGTTTTCGACCTCGAGGAGTGTATGCGTTAGCCGCCATCTTGGAAATCATCTACACAGTTAACGAGTATGAAAAAGAACACATTTGGGCCCCTTCAATCCAAGATGGCGGCTAACGCAGACAATCCTCGAGGTCGAAAACTAACATGTTTCATGAGGAGCATATATTCAAGCACAAATCAACAAAAAAAAAAAAACACTACACCACTTGCAAGGCAAAGCCTCATTTTGCCCCCATTGACTGGACTATCTGAGTTTTCTTTTTTTTTGTAATTATAAAATATTTTCAAAATACATGAAAAATTACGGTATTTCCGACATCAAATTTGGATCTTAAGTTCGGGCTATAAAATTATGTATGTACTACTTATTATAAAAAAAAGTTAAATTCGTTCGGAACCTTTTGCATGCGACCTTGGCACTTGTCCGGTTTATACATAAAAGTATATAAATGGTTATATTATACAAAGCACGCAATTTGGATGTTAATTAACGGGTAATATTCTATACAAAAATAATTCTCATAGAAGACAAATGTTTGTAATCTTTTTGGCACAGATCTCATGGTAGGTTAGGTTAGTTATCCATTGTTTAAACAATAAAATAATGTCAACTCATATACAATGAGTTTATAGCAATTAGCGTACTGCCCTTTGAATAAATGGTTGACTTTTTTTTAAGAATACGTACGGTCGTACGTATAGTTTTTTTTTGTGTTAGTATTTTTTGTATATTTTTATCCGTATTTTAAAAAATCTCATCAATATTCATGCAAAGGAGGCCATTATCTCACTGTACTTTTAATGTTTTATTTTATAAATAGGTAATTTATTCAGGTAATACAAAGAAAAATCTCATCACTAGCAAATGGACCAAAGGAAACGGGATCAGAGGCATCAAGTAAGTACCTTTTTGTATTTTCTAAACAAGACTTACTAACGGTCTACCACAAAAAAAAATCTGTTGAAAACTTGTCTAAAAAAACTGACAACGCCAGAACGGCATCTGACATTGATATAAGGGTCGTTTTTCAGTTACACTTTTTTTAGACAAGTATTTAACAGATGTTTAACTTTTTGTACGACGGCTAATGTCTACATACAAGATTTTAACATTTTCAAACTATAATGATAGGTACCTATGTATTCATAAAAAAGTCTTTTTGGTTATGTACACACAGAAATAACAATAGAAATTGTTTTAGATTTCAGATCTTTCCTGGACGTTGTGCTGGAATTGACAGCTGATGGAAGCTTCACTAGGGATGAGATAAGAGAGGAATTAAATACAATGGTAGTAGCAGCATTTGAAACTACTTCCCAACAGCTATCGTTTGTTTTGACCATGATCGGCTCACACCCTGAAGTGCAAGAAAAGATTTATCAAGAGTAAGTTGATTGTAGGAAATCTGGGTTTCCGATGCCACAAGACGATACTCGAAAACTTTAGAGTAAACCCTACTCCCTATTCGTTCTGAATTCATAAGTTCTGACAACACATCAAGAGATAACTCTCAAGTTAATCATGTTGTCACTAATGTTTAGATCAAATCACTAATTTTATGTTCGTTAGTGACAGGTGACATCCACCAACACGCACTGGGCCCGCATGGTGGATTATGGCCTACTCCTTCTCTCAGAGAGGAGGCCTGTGTCCCAGCAGTGGGAATTATAGGCTGATGATGATGTGTAAATGTTGTGTGCCTTAAAATTGTACCGAATAAACATATTTCTTTCTTTATTTTTTTATCTTTCCCAGGGTAATGGAAGTGATAGGTGGAGAGAGAGACCCGGATAAAGATGATTTACCAAAGCTAGTGTACACGGAAGCTGTTATCAAAGAAGTTCTACGTTTACTGGCGGTAGCACCTCTCCTTCCGAGATATGTTGACAAAGATGTTCAACTTAGTAAGTTGCATTACTAGTTTTTATATTTAAAATTTTTGCTAAATACTAAGATTTTTACCGACTTCAAAAAAAGGAGGTTATCAATTCGACCCGTATGTATACACCGTGTTCTTCACGTTATCCATAAACTTTAGCAAATACTTCTATGGCTTTTACAAATCAAATCCAACAAAGGAAGTAGTACTTAAAAAGGCTTCGTTACAAAGATATTTGTAATTTCATTTAATGAAATTTAATTGAGCTATGCAGTGAGAAAGTATCTTAATTTAAAATCTATCAAATACTATTTGCATTTCATTTGTTTCAGCCCGCCAAATGTTATGAATGACGTTGCTAATTCGGATAAAGAGGCATGCATATCGGGTTATTTACGTCTAGGTATTTAGTTTGTATGAAAATTAACAAAAAATAAAAAATAAGAATTTATTAATGTGTCCATAATGAAAAATGCTTACTTCCGTGGTTTGAACATCTGGTCGAAGTTTATGTATATCGTCCGGAACACGGTGTATAATATTATCAGAACTGCCCAGTTTTCATATAATTATGTTAGTCTATATCAGCGTCTGAACAAATGTGCCAAATTTCACAAGTGTATGGATGTATGTATGTATGTATGTTTTTATGTTTGTGCACGCATATCTCCGGAACTACAAGTTTGATTTAAGTAATTCTTTTTTTGTTGTACTAGGTATTGTTCAACTTAGGGTACACTGCAAGTTTCATCAAAATCGGTTCAGTAGTTTTAGAGATATGGATTTTTTTTATGTTGTGACGGATTACAAGATTAGTGCATATGTAAGAAAATTTTGTATTTTATTTACAAGAATTTGGATTGACTATTTAATAAATAAACTAAAAAGGGTAAAATAAAACTTAAAAAAAAAAGTAACCGACTTCAAAAACAACAACAAAACAAAAAAGGGTGAAACAAAAAAGGGTGAAATAACCTAATTAATAACTTCTTTCGGAAGTCGGTGGCTAAAAATCAATGAAATATAAAAAATAAAGCCACCGACATTCGGAAGAAGTTATTAATTAGGTTATTTCACCCTTTTTTGTTTTGTTGTTGTTTTTGAAGTCCGTTACTTTTTATTGTAGTGTTCACAAACATTCGACACAATATGAAATGAAAGGAACTGAAATGAACATAACAAACCAGGTAGAACTGTAGGTTATACAAATATTTTTGTCCCGTGTGATAATCAGACCTGCGTTAAATGTTTGTCACAGTAAACATTCGTAGTCCCATGGGACACTTTCGCTGCAGCGAAAATTCGTGGCGCGTGCCCTGAATCGGCTTACAATTTAAACAAGTGTACATATAAATGTACAACACAATATCAATAGTCCCGTGGCTACGCATGCTTATTTCTTTATTCCACGATAATTAGATGTCACCCAATATCGAAATATGTGGTATAATATCTGAAATCCTCATATTTTCTAGTGCAGGGCAAAGGTTTCCCTTCATTCCATTTTTCTCTTCCTGTTGCTATATACGAGTAAAAGCATATAAATATCGCTTTTGTTTACTATAATTTAAAATAAGGATTATTTTATTTTGCAGAAAACTACACGCTGCGAGCTGGTAGTCAAGTGTTCTTCATGCCTCATGCTTTGCATCGCTCCAAAGTATGGGGAGATGACCCTGAGGAGTTCAGACCTGAGAGATGGTTTGACACTGAAAGACTACCGCAAATGAATAAGTCTTTTGCCGCGTTCAGTTTGGGAAAGAGATCGTGTGTAGGCAAGTAACGTTTTACTAAATTAATTTATATTTGAGTCACTAATAGAGATGGGTTTATGCCCTGGACGATTAATGCCCGTAAACGCCGATTTGCCTAGGATTTTTGCCCAATTAAGTTTCTGATAATTTTTGAAACTAAAAAAGTTATTCGTTTTTACGGCCAGTGACCCAATATGCCGATTTTGTTCATAAATGTTTTTGCCCTCAACCCATCTAGTCACCAATAGCTTGTGCTTAGTTTGGGATAAACCTGACTAGTTTCTGGTAGTTCAAACTTCTAGTTACCATATTTGTACTTTTAGCTAAATAAATTAATTTGAAAATATTTTCTGAGTTCTTAGGCTTCATACAAACAAACGGCAATTGTTGAGCGGCTGGAGGCAAAGCCCTGATGGCTGAAGTCGACGCTTTGCTGGCTCCCGACGGCCGACGCGTTAACACGGTAGCCGTCGACGCATTGACGCTTACCATCGACGCGTTGATGGCTGCCGCCAACTGGTGGCGGTGGCTGTAGTGGTAGTCTAGTTTAGTATCTGCTATCCAGAATGTGCATCAAAACTTTTCTCACCACATTAAATTAATTTTAACATTACAGGAAAAGCCTACGCAATGATGTCCATGAAAATTATAGTATCACATCTGGTGCGAAAACTAAAATGGACAGCAGACCACACAAAGATGCAGATCGTTATCAACGTGACACTGGGGTGTGGAGGTGGCCACGAGCTTGTGCTGGAACCAAGAATGTCTAACAACAATTATCAAGAAGAAAAGTATTATAAGAGGAGTCCGATTACTGACGCTTTGAACGGTGATCATGATGATTTTCAACTAATTAGGTGAAGTCTGTAAAAATATTTGTTGTGAAACTATGGTTACAAAGTTGTTATAATGAATTTGGTGTACGATTGCCCTGCTCCACCATGTCAGGCATACAATAGTTTGAGAAAAAAATGTATTATCTTAGATCTAAGTTGTATGTGATATATTAATATTAAGATAGATATTTGAATTTTAATAGAGCTTTATTTTGCATCAAACATAAAAATAAACAATTTGGCCCTAACTCATCTGGAATCTGTTGGACAAAAATCCACGTTACCAGCATGTGTAGTAATGACACCGTAGGAACAACAAGAAAAATAGACACTATGATATAATGTAGATAGATTTCTGTCGTACTAAGCATGGCCATGTTTAAAATTTAGAAAAAATAATGTTTCTGTCCGGTTATAATATAACAGAATAGCCACTTCACTAAGGTCTGCATTAATTTTTGTTTGACGATTATTGAAGATGTATCGGACAATGTTTCGGCGTACCTCCAATAGGTACCTACCCAAAAATATCAAATTTGTCTTGGAATAAAAATTGTATGTAAATGATCGTTAAACAATTGGTTCAGAAAGAATTTTGCTATCATTATTTTAACAGGCGCCATGTACTGTAACTACAGTCAGCAAAACAGGTTTGCAGGCAGCAATTTTTCAACGATTTCCTGGATACTATTTGCATGCAGTTGCTATATGCTGTATTTGTGCTCTTTTTGGTTTTGTGCTACATTCAGCCAATGAGTTCGGTATGCAGACATGTTGAAACTTATAGCACAACATTTTAAAACCGTTTGAAAATTGTGCACAATAATAACAATAGGCATGATGACGAATTTAGGCGGATTTTTTTTTACACCAAAAACTAATTTTCAGTATTATTTTTCAAAAAATAGGTATCTTATTACTGTCAAAAGTTAAAGTTTTGTTAGATATACACCGTGTTCCGGACGATATACATAAACTTCGACCAGATGTTCAAACCACGGAAGTAAGCATTTTTCATTATGGACACATTAATAAATTCTTATTTTTTATTTTTTGTTAATTTTCATACAAACTAAATACCTAGACGTAAATAACCCGATATGCATGCCTCTTTATCCGAATTGGCAACGTCATTCATAACATTTGGCGGGCTGAAACAAATGAAATGCAAATAGTATTTGATAGATTTCAAATTAAGATACTTTCTCACTGCATAGCTCAATTAAATTTCATTAAATGAAATTACAAATGTCTTTGTAACGAAGCCTTTTTAAGTACTACTTCCTTTGTTGGATTTGATTTGTAAAAGCCATAGAAGTATTTGCTAAAGTTTATGGATAACGTGAAGAACACGGTGTATAATATTTTGTGTGTGTTTCACAAATTCGCACCACAACGCTTGCAGGTTACTACGCTATTGACGCCTAAGCGATTTTAGTTTAGTTTACAATGTGATTTATTTTTTAGTTTTAGTGTTCCTAGTTCTTTGTATTGTATTTTTTTTTTATGAATTTAATTGTATTGTATATTTTGATAGTGCATGATCTTAAGTATTGTACCAAATACTCAACATATACCTAATGTAAATGTTTTCTTTTAAGAATATTAAAAATTGTAAAAAAAAAATCTTAAGGTTACCTGCACTATGTTTCTTATTTTCCCTATAGTTTTTCCCATTGTCATTTTTTGTTCCCGATGCTGGTCCCACCAGCAGATTTTTCGGTTGAATATTTAAACTAAAAAGGATAACATGACAAAACTTTTAACCGACTTCAAAAACAACCAGAAAAATGTAAAAAAAAAACCTACAAAATAACTTTTCTTTCGAAAGTCGGTGGCAACGCTTTGTGCGAAGTCAGTGGTGGATCAAATCGATCGCAGCGCGCGATGTGACAGAGATGTGAACTAACTGGGGACACGCACTGAGTGACGTACGGGATGGTAAGCTTCAGAGAAATCCCACCCCTTTTGTTAGTGACATCACTTCCAAAGGGGGTGGGTTTCTCTGTAGCTGTCTGTACGTAACAAGTTTTTTATGCAACAGAATCTTAAGAAGTGTTTTTTTATGAATTGCACCACCAAAAAAAATGAATGTACAGACGCCAGCACATCAACCTACCATAAAATGTCAGATTTCTTTAATAGATTTTCAACCTTATCACAATAGTGGAACGTTGATATTCGATTGGCAGGATTTTATAGATTCGGGTAGGTAGACCTGCTGACGTCTGTACCACCGAAGTTAACTTGTCCATTAGTTTGGTTAAGAAAACCACAGGAATTGGCATCGATATATTAATATTTATTTAATCATCATCATCAGCCTATAAATGTTCCCACTGCTGGGACACAGGCCTCCTTTCTGAAAGATGGAGTGGGCCATAATCCACCACACGGGCCCAGTGCGGGTTGGTGGATGTCACATGTCTTCGATTTTTTTGGTTCTAGGACATGCCGGTTTCCTCACGATGTTTTCCTTCACCGTTTTGAGAGCAGTGGTGTTACACAAAGTAATGCGCCTGGCGGGGTTCGAACCCACGACCTACAACTCGTAAGTCGAGGCCGATACCACTGGGCCACCACTGCTCTCATTGCTTTATTTAATAGTGTGTGCATAATTGATACATAGTCATCATCATCTTATAAGCCGTAGGACGTCCACTAATGAACACAGGCCTGTCAATCTATAGGGAAATTTACAATAAGACCGGTTGGAAGCGGCTTGCATCCAGGGCGATCCTGTGGTACCTACATAATACATACACATAATAAATACAAATTCATTAGGAACTATGATTTATTTAGATACGTCTTCTTTCCAAGCTAATTTCATTCCCCGACACCGCTTTAATTGTGACATCGAATTTGAATCGCAGCTTGGTGTGATCAGCAGTGATGATGAACTGGCGTACCATGTGGGCTATCGCTACCTTCAATGACGTCATCGCGTATGTTTTACCTGAGACAAAAAAGAAATTACACTTTCATGGCTATACCTTATTTTTTCATTTATACCTTACTACACACTAGAAACACTTCTTGTACCGTGGGTTCGTTAAACATTTAAACTGCTCTATAGCTAGACCCGGAACATCTACTTGAAATCATACTAAAATTTGCTCCGTTCGGGAATATAACCCCTGACACGCTGCGCAACAGTCGATCGCTAAGCCTCTGCATCAACCGTCTCATCAATATCCCACCGTGGCCAAAGGCCTCCCCTATGTCTTTCCAAGTGGTCTTCTCAGGGGCCTCCTCGGACCTCCCATCACAGCGCGCTTCCAGATCATCTCGGCTCCTCTTTTTGGCGGCGTCATGTATCCCCAGGCGCCCATTAGATATGGGAGGGACTGTCAGACTCGTACTGAGCTCTAAACGCACGTGGAACCCGACGCGCCGTAGGAGAAATTCTTAGGGAGGACTAACATAAAAAATTAAACAACTAAAAAAAGAAATCTTACCGAGACAAGATCGTTTGCCAAAACTAAAAGCAGCGTCCGCAGCGTAGTTAGCTGGTAGCGAGGAGGTATCCAGCCATCTTTCTGGTCGAAATTCTTCAGCATCAGGCCCCCAGGATTGATGATGAAGCATTCCAAGATTAAATAAAATGCACTGACTACCTGCACGTAATGTGTAGTTCTCTAAAAGAAAAAAAAAAACTTAAGAGGGTACCAAAACTAAGCAGAATGGTCCGGCAATGGCCAGCATTATTTGAACCAGTCCCCTTACACCTTTCCCTTGTCCTGCCGTATTAGATGGGTCATGTAATGATGGCTATCATTACGAGTGTACAAAAGCAAGCTACATCTTGATTTTTTTTCTTTAAAAAAAAAAATTCAAATGAATCTGAATCAACTGTCTGTGTGTATGCTAGTTGGAAATCCTTGAGGAATTAAAAAATTACACTGGTGTACCCCTCGTACACCAGTTTAATTTTTTTAAATACACTTGTATCCGGAGGGCAGCGGGATCTATGCGACTTCATTTGTCCCGGACTGCCCACCTGACGTACGGTCTTGTCTAAAGGGGAGTGAAGTGTAACGTTCACCAGCCTCTACTGGATCACCACTCGCTCCACGTGAGTGAATAAAAAAGTACATTCGTGAGCATGTATTTTCTTTTTCACTTCACCGTTTTACTTACTAAGCTTCACATCTCTGTCTATATATCTTAATATAACTGGCACTGTCGGTAGCACTCGGAGACTTTCCTTAATCACTGCTTCTGTATAAACTAACTTTCTTAAATCATCCTTTTGTATATCTCCATCTGTACCTAAGACTTCCATTATTCTGAAAATGACAAAACACAGATTTTAATCATATCACATTATGCTTAAATCTTGTTTAAATCGTTAACCATTTTAATCAATCCCCAGTCATTCCCATCCAAATACAAACTTTTTTTGAAGCCGTCATGTGATGCAATTCCATTCTAGCCTATTCTATTCTAGGGGCGAGCTGCGAATATAATGTCCTGGCTCTTTCACTGACCTACTTCGTAAGCCTCTTATTCTATGTCATTATTTTTCCATCTAGTGTGCTGTGTTATGCCTACTCACTGATGTACCAGTCTGCTCTGATTAGTGACCACTAACCAGGTCTGACGCGAGATCTACCACTTTTGACAAAAGTACAACTTACTCTTCATACATTTTCTCTTGAACTTTTGGGAATGATCCTATCATCACCAAAATATTTTCTAGTGAATGAGTTGTTGTCTCGTATGCCGCCACAATAGAGGTATGCAGTTCTTCTGTGATCTCTTGGTCAGTGAAGTTATTTTTGTAATGTTTTTGTAGTATCAGATCTATAAAAGGCTGATATTATGAAACATCTGAAAAATTATGTGAATGATTACTTATTTCTCTTTATTTCCTAGCAACTTATCCGTTATCACTTCTGAGATAATTTAAAGACTTCTCTTTTCTCTCCCTCCAGATCTGTTAGCGACGAATAATAATCGCATCAAGCAATTATGTAAATATGTAGTAATTAGAAAGATTAGGCTAGTTTGAGCAATAAAACTATTGTTATTATATGTAATAAGGATTGGGTAAATGTAGAAATGTGCATTTTATAAGTACCTTCAAATATATTGATAATTTGTTTTGTTTTTTATTTTTCCCACCTGGTGTCTCTGCTGATGCCACAAAGTAAACCCATAGTAGGGTAAACATAAAAATGCACATTTTACATACACCGTCAAGTAAGTTGAGAAACTGTGTTGTCCCGAAAAGTAAGCAAAGTGATAGGTAGACGTAAAAAGTGTAAATTTTACAAATACCCTCAAAAACAGTGATAAATAATTGTAATTCCAATTTTTGGCACTTGGTGTCTCTGCCTGTAGGTTGATGCAAAATTGGTTTTTTGTCATTTTTTGGGTTTAAAAATTAAGGTTTTTATAAGGTTTTTATGTAATTAGATAGACTAAGTTAACCCCTAGGCTATAAGATGAATTGTAAAGCAAAAGGGGAAGGTTTACCATAGAAAACTGCCAAATTAAGGTTCCCCATACAAAGTCGCATTAGTGCCGTGTGCAAAAATGGATTGCTCTGATTGGCTGAAGGAAAAATATTAGGGTCGTGTGCAAATTTTAAGGGTTCTGATTGGTCAGAGCTCTGTATAAAAAAGGGGTAGTTTTCTATGGCAATCATTCCGAAAACCAGCAGTATTATAATAAACAAGAAGTAAGAAAGTACTCCGGAGTCTTATTAGCGCCGAACCTACTTGAAGCCTTCAGTATCTACCGCCAGCGATCCTACAAGTGCAATAGTCTATAGTGGTCCTTCGAGCCGGATCGGGTTCAAGAAAACTGAAGATGCCTTCTACAAGATCAGGATCAGTGCAGTCCAAGGCTACGGGAGAAAGTACTTCGTCGGTCGACGGGAGTGCAAGCACGCCAAGTGAAACTACAAGCGAGGCGACTACGAGCGCGTCAATTACAAGTCGGTCAACGCTCACTAGAAGATCGCCGCCGCCTAGCGTACGAGCCCACCAGTCGTCCATTCGTCAGCAGAATACCGCCGGGAGGGAATCAGCATCGGGGGGAGCGACTCGCACCGCGCCCCTAGCCAGCACCGTGGAAGAGCAAGTTGAAGCGTCTGATCCCGCACGCCGAGAAGAAAGCCACAACACTACGCGGCAGAACCCAGATAGAAGTGTTGCTGTGAAGTTACGTCGAGATGAAGGAAGTGTACCGACGTCAATAGATGGGAGTCTGCAGCAGCCTCGCCCTAAGAAGCCGACCCGCGAAATAGACACGCAGTCCGTCCGCTCGTCGCATAGGAAGAGAGCAGAAGCGCAAGCAAAGTTAACAGTGGCGCTAAGGGAATTGGAACTGGCAGAAGCGCGATCAAGAGTGGCTCAGGCTGAACTAGAACTAGCAACAGCAGAGTCAGAAGAAGAAGATGGTGCCGGAGAAGAGATGTACGAGCAAACTCAAGAAGTCGAGAGGTGGTTCATCCAATCTGGGGTCAAGCCTAGCAATGATAATAGGCCGACTGAAACTGAAGAAAAGAAGAGTGACATCCACGAGTTAGCCCAAGTCATCGTCAAGCTGTCAGAGAAGTCACGTGACGTCGCAACGCCGAAGCACTTCGAGCTCCCTCACTTCAGCAGGTCCTGTGAAAAATGGTTGCCGTTCAAGAGATCATATGAAGACGGGGCTGCCTCCTTCAGCGACGCACAGAACTTAGCGCGCCTCAGAAGAGCAATTCAAGGTGCAGCCAGAGAAGCCGTCCAGAGCCTACTGTTTACAGCTGAAGATCCACGCGAAGTACTCAAGGGATTAGAAGCCAGATTCGGAAGACCTGGGGCATTGGCACTGGCAGAACTAGAGAAGATGAAGAACCTGCCAAAGGTGGGCGAGAACCCAAGCGACATATGTGTGTTCGCAAGCAGAGTGAAGAACGCCGTCCAAACCATCAAGGCATTGAAGAAGTCGCAGTACCTCAGTTCTCCTGAAACATTGAAGGCCATAGTAGACAAGATGCCACCATCAATGAAATTCCGATGGTTCGCCTATCATAGAACCAGAAGGGAGGAAGAAATTCAAGAGTTGCTACTCATCGAAGCGTTTCTAGAAATAGAAAGCGACATGTGCGGGGACTTTGCTCCACCTGAAGTGTTTTCGGAGCAAAAGAAAGGGTCAAGAAAACCTGTACATACAGTGCAAGAAGTGTCTCAAGAAAAATATAAGAAGTCATGTCCGATCTGTGAAGAAGAGCATTTTGTGATAGAATGCAAGAAGTTTAAAGAAGCTAACATAGATGAAAAATGGGGCATTATCAAGAAGGCTAGACTATGCTTCAAGTGTCTTCGGATCAAGCACTCAAGAATCAACTGCAAAGCTCCAGTCTGCAAGAAGTGTGGAAGATGGCATCATACTATCCTGCACTCTAAAAAACCACCAGAGTCAGCAGAAAAGAAAGAAGACAAGGAAAGCGCATCAGAAGAGACAGTCGCCTCGATCCACAACAGCAAAGGGGAAGAGAAAATTTATTTGAAGATGATTCCAGTGGATCTCTACGGACCGAAAGGCCACGCTCGCGTGCTGGCGCTGCTAGATGAAGGTTCAACAGTCACACTCTTGGATGCATCAATAGCCAAGAAGATCGGAGCCGAGGGAAATAAAGAAACCCTCTCAATCGAAACAGTCGGCGGGAAAGTTATAAAGAAAGATAGTTCACAGAAGATCCAGTTGAAGATAAAAGGGGCTCATAGAAGAGACAAGAGGCCAATCATAGCAAGAACCATCGACGACCTGAAGCTTTCAGAGCAAAGCATAAGCAAGAACACTGTGAAGAACTGTCAGCATCTGAAAGCAATTGAAGAGCAACTTCTCTACGTCCCAGAAAGGCCCAAGCTGTTGATAGGTCAAGACAACTGGGGACTCATAGTTACAAGAAGACTGAAGAAAGGCAAGCCAGCCGATCCCGTGGCTTCTCTCACTAGCCTCGGGTGGGTGCTGCATGGATGTGAATCAGGGACGAATGCCATTGTAAACTTCATTCACCATGGCAAGTCTACAATCGAGGAGCAGACCAAGCCCGAAGACTGGAGATGGGTACCTACTAAAGAAAACCCAGCAGATGACGCCACAAGAGGAACCCCGACTGAATTCGATCACAACGCAAGGTGGTTTCAAGGGCCGTCATTTCTCCGTCAACCAGAAGAAGAGTGGCCATACAAAGACTTTAAACCAGGGGGTACTATGTTGGAAGAAAAGAACAAGCAAAGAGTGACGGCGATAAAAGCTGAGGAGGTCTTACTCAACCTGGAGAGGTTCTCGAGCTGGGAGCGACTGCTGCGCGTGACGGCCAGAGTGGTTGCTTTCGCATGCCTCTTATTGAAGAAGACCCGTAAAGCAACCAACGCCGCCGTCCGTCAGAAGGAAGAGCCCTGGAGACCCCATAGAAGATCCCAGAAGAAGAAGACACAAATCGCCAAACTACCAGTCAGCAAAGAGAAGAAGAGGTTGTACCCGCCGCTAGAAGACGAACACTTAAGAAAAGCAGAAGAAATATTAATGAAAATAAGTCAGAATGACAGTTTCAAGTCAGATATAAGGAATTTAAAGGAAAAGAAGCCCTTGGAAAACGCAAGTCGGCTTAAGAAAATCGACGTCTACCTAAATGACGCCGATATCATTAAATTAAGAAGCAGAACAATGAAGTTTCAAGGCGAAGAAAGAAGAAAAATGAATCCTATCATACTAGATGGGAAACAGAAAATCACGCGTCTCATCATACAACACTATCACGAGAAGTTTCTTCACGGGAACACTGCCACAGTAATGAACGAGCTACGTCAGAAATATTGGATTCTAAGTTTAAGAGCGACCTTAAAGGCGGTTGCCCACAGCTGTCAGCGATGCAAGACAAAGAAGAGTTTGCCAGAAGTGCCCCCGACAGGAGACCTACCAAGCGAGAGACTGCAACATCATCAGTTCCCGTTCGCTTGCACTGCCGTTGATTACTTTGGGCCGATGCAGGTCACTATAGGGAGAAGAGTCGAGAAGCGCTGGGGGGCGCTATTCACTTGTCTTACAACCAGAGCCATTCACTTGGAGTTGGTACCCTCTCTCAGTACCAGCTCAATGATAATGGCACTTCGACGAATGGCAGCAAGAAGAGGAACCCCAAAAACCATATTCAGCGACAACGGAACCAATTTCGTTGGGGCAAGCAAGGAGCTAGAAGAGGCTGCGCAAGAAAGGGGCATCAAGTGGAAATTTATTCCCCCGGGGAGCCCAAACATGGGGGGCGCCTGGGAAAGACTCGTGCGAACAGTCAAGACTGCGCTGGCGGCAGTGCTCAACGAGAGAAACCCACCTGAAGAAGTACTTCATACTCTTATGACTGAGGTCGAACACATAGTAAACTCCAGACCTCTAACCCCAATCAGTATGGAGCCAGAAGATGAAGAAAGTCTGACACCAAACCACTTTCTACTGGGAAGATCGTGTGGAGCAATGGCGCCGGGAGAATTCGACGACACAGAGTTGATTGGGAAGCCAAGCTGGAAAACTACCCAAAGGCTTGCTGACCACTTCTGGAAGAGATGGATCAATGAGTACCTACCGCTCTTGATGCCAAGGGCAATCAAAGGGAGGCAGACAACCGACCCGAGGGAAGGAGACATCGCGTTAATAGTCGACGCATCGCTACCCAGAAACTCATGGCCTCGAGGGGAAGTTATCAAGGTGTACCGTGGGCCAGATGGGAGAACCAGAGTGCTGGACGTGAGGACATCAGGCGGAGTGCTTCGGCGACCTACACGACGGGTCATCGTGCTAGTCCCCCCCCGCGGCTTCGTCGCTTCAAGAAGATGATGTGCTGCGCACCGTGGGGGAGAATGTTAGCGACGAATAATAATCGCATCAAGCAATTATGTAAATATGTAGTAATTAGAAAGATTAGGCTAGTTTGAGCAATAAAACTATTGTTATTATATGTAATAAGGATTGGGTAAATGTAGAAATGTGCATTTTATAAGTACCTTCAAATATATTGATAATTTGTTTTGTTTTTTATTTTTCCCACCTGGTGTCTCTGCTGATGCCACAAAGTAAACCCATAGTAGGGTAAACATAAAAATGCACATTTTACATACACCGTCAAGTAAGTTGAGAAACTGTGTTGTCCCGAAAAAGTAAGCAAAGTGATAGGTAGACGTAAAAAGTGTAAATTTTACAAATACCCTCAAAAACAGTGATAAATAATTGTAATTCCAATTTTTGGCACTTGGTGTCTCTGCCTGTAGGTTGATGCAAAATTGGTTTTTTGTCATTTTTTGGGTCTAAAAATTAAGGTTTTTATAAGGTTTTTATGTAATTAGATAGACTAAGTTAACCCCTAGGCTATAAGATGAATTGTAAAGCAAAAGGGGAAGGTTTACCATAGAAAACTGCCAAATTAAGGTTCCCCATACAAAGTCGCATTAGTGCCGTGTGCAAAAATGGATTGCTCTGATTGGCTGAAGGAAAAATATTAGGGTCGTGTGCAAATTTTAAGGGTTCTGATTGGTCAGAGCTCTGTATAAAAAAGGGGTAGTTTTCTATGGCAATCATTCCGAAAACCAGCAGTATTATAATAAACAAGAAGTAAGAAAGTACTCCGGAGTCTTATTAGCGCCGAACCTACTTGAAGCCTTCAGTATCTACCGCCAGCGATCCTACAAGTGCAATAGTCTATAAGATCTTTCAGTGCATGTGGTAAAGTTCCTATGGTTCTATCACCACTGTACGGATTGTTATTTTAGTGAATTTAATTTTATTGTGAAGAATGTAACTAGGCTCCAAAAATCGGTCATGACAGATTTTGTGATACTTTTCCGTACTGGCTTGATCGAACCTTCAAGCTGTAAGCTGCAATAGAATAGAACCAGTGATTCAAAGCCCAAGAAAATAAAAATACTTACTTGAAAACAGAGACCCATTATTTGTTCCATTTAAATATGATCTCTTTGTTTGTAATATCTGAGGATAAAAATAGATTTTGATTCTCAAAATATGTCGTAGGGTTTTTATGTTGAAATTACCAAAGATCAAAGGACAACGATAAAATTTCTCTTGTATCTATTTAAATTAAAGAAATCAAAGTGAGGCGCTAGCAGAGTTGTCAGTGGCCAGGCTCACGAGCGCTAGCAGCTTGGCGAATACCATCAGCATTGTGTGAGCGCTGCAGCCGCATTGTCTCAATTTATAGAGAATAGCACTGCAGTCTATCTAATACCTGGACAAACACCTTCCCCATTTCTTCAATGTTATAAAGTAGGTACCTACCTCATCTGATACTTCATTGGCGATTCTCACAAATTCAGATTCGTTCTTTTTCTCTAACAGGTAGTAAATAAATTCATTGTGTAGCCAAAACTTCTGAAACCTTCGCATAACATGGCTCAGCAATTTATCCACAGCTTTCATGTATTTCGGGTAGAAGTTTTCGTTTCCAACCTTACCAAACGTCGTCACTGAAATTAATAATTTAGTTATTGTGTATAACACCAGTAAGTTGCAGCGATAAAAGCAAGATAGCAAACACAAATATTCGCTTGGCGGGCTGCAGTGCTATTCTCTAAAAGTAACAGCGCTTACGCAGCGTTGATTCAGTAGTCTTCAATGAATTTTCAACTATACGCCCTAAGTATTTATTAGAACATAAAGTTGAAAATCTATTAAATACCATTTTCGTTTATTGTTTGCCGTCAGAGTATAGACCCTCAGTTATACTCACAGTAAGATGTTCCTAAGGTTAATTGCTTCAGGTATGATGAAGGATCAAAGTGTCCTTTCCCAACGTTACATTCTATATCACTCAGCAATGCTCTAGATAGGCTGTTAAATACTTCGAGGTATCCATTTATTATTGGTAAGGTGAAATTTGATTTCAGCATTTCACGATGAACCCGCCAATGTTCTCCTGAAAATGTCATGAATAAAATTGGTCTGAAAAAAAAACATTTTTTTTTTAAATTTTTATACAAGGTATGGCTAATCCCTTGTCGTTCTACTAACAAATTGTCAAAGGTTTTTATTTTTAGGTATTCAAGATTCCTATCATTTTAAAATTGATGGATGGTAGAAAGAAGCCATACAATTTAAAACTACGGATTATAATATTATTTTTATTTTAAAAATCTACTATAAGATAATATTCTAAAGATAATAATAGCAGTACACGATTTTGACTTTCTAGGTGCGTCCCAAGAATCTGTCTTTGCTAGTGTCTGCAATCTTAGCCCCTTCGCACATGGCGTCGTATCGTAAGCGTATCGTAAAACGCGCGTAGTACGAGAGCAATACGAGCAGGAACATGTTCAAACAAGTCCGCACACGAGGCGGTGTTGCAGCGTATCGTATGAGGTGTTCATTGTAATTACGATAGTCGTAGCGTACTGGCGTAAAAAAGGATAGGGGAAGTATCATTTTTCAATAAGTGTGGTCCCAAAATATTTCGAAGTATTGTAAATGTATCCTTCCTCATTTTATTTTTATAATGATTTGATTGCTAATTGTTTTTTATTGTTTTCGAAATGCTGCAAAATAGAACTTTAAAAGTTACTAGTGAAAACATCCTTTTAATTTTGCTTAATAAAAGCTAACTCTCAGTTTAGGATGTTAATGGTCATTACGGTACATTTTTATTTAGTGTTATGGCTATTTTCTTACCAGATCCAGTAATTAATCCTTCACCCAGCATACATTTTGCAAATGTGTACAAAAAATGCTTGCTCAAACAAGTATTGGCCACCAAAAGAGCATCTTCAGGATCAGATATGGCTGAAAAAAGAGAAAAAATAATATTAATTTAGTCTAAAAAACTTTTAAACCTAGTCTTCTAAATTAAAGTTTGATGGTGATTACAGATACCTACCTAGATAAAAATTTAGTTGTAGTCTAGTATTTCTTTTTTTTTTTCGTTTGTTATTATATAAGAACAGACTTCTTAATAAAATAAATTACGATCTAGCCTAAAAGACTAATAAGTAATTTAACTCTAACTTAATAATTATGCTACGTTATATATAATTTTAAAACTAAGAATAGTGTCCATCAGCACTTTCTTAGAGTCTCTATAATTTTATAAAAACACTATGTTCGTGTGTTATATGTATAGCACATCACTGTTACTATTATTCACTCACTTTACACACTACACTAATTCAAAAGGTTCAGTTCTTTTTAGCCTACGCACTAAGTCTGTGTTGTCTAGGAGCTGAATAGCCTCAACATTCACATGTCGGTGTAATCTGTGTTCGTGGGCTTCAGCAAATTTTTGGATGATGGTGGTGACGAATTCCATTTTAAGGTCACTATGAAGGTCGTCATTTCTTATGTACCAGGGTGCATTCACAGCATCCCTGAGTACTTTATTTTGATATTGTTGGATAATTTTGACGTTGCTTGGTTTAGTACAGCCCCAAAGTTGGATACTATACGTCCAAATTGGCATCAGTATTTGCTTGTATATGGTTATTTTATTATGTATTGATAGACAGGATTTCCTTCCAAGTAACCAATACATACTTTTATAACGTATGTCGAGTTCCTGTCTTTTCTTTTTGACATGAGCTTTCCTCCGCAACTTGGCATCGAGAGTCATGCCAAGGTATTTGGCCCAATTGGCGTATGGCACTTGCATGCCATTTATGTAGATTGGGTGATAATCCAGGTGTTTATTTGTGAAGTCAATGTGATTTGATTTTGATTCATTCAGTTTGATCTTCCATTTTTGTGTCCAGTCATAAACTTTGTTCACAGCTAGTTAGACTTTTTCTACTGCTTCTCTATGGCTTGACCCCGTAGCCATAATTGCAGTGTCATCTGCAAAGGTCGCAATGGTGTTGTTTTCTAGTTCTGGAATGTCACAAGTGTATAGCAAGTACAAAATTGGACCTAGCACACTTCCTTGTGGTGCCCCAGCTTTTATATGCTTCAGTTCGGAATATGCGTCTTCTTGCCTTATTCTGAACATTCTATTTGTTATATAAGACACTAATATTTCTGAAAATTCTGGCAGCATGCGCCTTGAATATCAAATAAGCTTGAATATTAGACCTTTATGCCAAACTTTATCAAAGGCTTGCGCGGCATCTAAAAATACCGTTGCGCAGACTTACTTATTTTCCAATGTTTTTTCAATGATGTTAGTTATTCTATGAACCTGGTCTATTGTTGAAAGAAGAAGAAGATATAAGTTCACTCAAAATAATGCAATCATTTACTTCTATGAGGAAAAAGAAGGAAATCGCATTAGGTAAACCAGTAATGACAGTCGTCAAATGGAAAAAATAAATTAATAGTTACCATAGTAAATTTGAGATCCAAAGTTCAGGTAAATGACGCCCCCTTCCTGTAGTGAGCTCTTACTTATATCTTGTATGAGGTTCCATAAATCTGAAATAAAATCCATGACGTATATTTAATGCAAGCTCTTAAGACCCATTTACATGCTGCGAGAAATTGCATGCAAGTTGTATACAAGTTAGACAACAGTGTGAACTATTAGTGGACTATAAATAATAAATTCATAGTCCACTAATAGTCCGCAATATTTATTCAGTTGATCTAACAAAAACTGCAATGAAGCCAAACTTGCATACAATCGTCAAACTGTTTTTTGCATCTTCTAAATGAGGCTTTATTTAATAGCCCTTTTTTTCTTTTAAAAAACGTTGGACTGCTCTAGGAATTTCTCGTGTGTCGTGGGTACGTTAACAAACATAGATATACCCAGACCCGGAACAACTACTTGTAGATCAAACAAATATTTGTTCAAAAGAAACGAAAGTTTGTTCCGAAATTTTAAGTGCTTTATTTGTATTAATTGGAGAAACACGATGTTTTAAAAATAGTGCATACTAAATTTACAAAATTTAAATATACTTCAATCTCCTATTTTTTAAGTTTGCTTAAAGGAAGAGGTCTTACTTGTTGGGTCAGTCAGCAACATATGTGTATGACCGATGATAGGAAGATGGCCTGGAAAAGCTGGCGGCAGCGGGTGTGCAACAGACTTCACAAGTCGCGTGCGCCTGTATGACACTGCGCAGATCCACATCAACAAACACACCGCGCCTATTAGAACCAACATGGTTACTGCAGAGTTCTCATCTAACAAACCTTTTTAATATAGGCAAACTTGTTTTCTACACAAATAACATGATAATATGACGCTTTTGCGACTGACATTATTATAATAATTGCCTAGTTTATCGTTCGTGACTTCGTCTTTTTAATTTAACCATCAATTATGTAATCTATTATATATTTAATAGAATAGAATATCATCATCTGCCTAGCCTTTTCCCAACTATATTGGGGTCGGCTTATAGAATAGAATATAAAAATAATTATTTGACACTAATAAAAAATATAATAATAATTTTGCTGAGCATGTCCACAACAAAAAGCTTACTAATTCAGCGTTTGCTGGGCGAAAAACACCGAGTGCTGGTTTTCAGTTGGCACCCCGTACACGGGCACTGGTAGGCAAATAAAATAAACAATGTTGAAGGAAAATTGTAGTGTTATAAAAAAATAAAAAATAAAATTATTAAAGTCTACTAGGCTATTTTACTAAAAAAAATGTAGTAAGTCCAAAGACAATTATCAAAAAATATTTGACCCTTATTTTTTTCTTTTGCTATACCTATACCTAAACCAAAATTGACGAAGATAATTTCAGCGCTTTTAAAAATCACTAAAACTCGGTTGGTATAACTTTACAGGCGTTGTGACGTCACAAGCCCTCACTCTCAAACTACGTAATGGTACTTATGGTATTAGGCGAAAAGGTATTTTAGTTCCATAGAACTACTTTGAGAAGAAAACCCAGAAGTTCCATAATGGAACTGGCGGGCCCAGTGCTGGTTGGTGGATGTCACATGTGACACATTTACCAAAATGAAAGATACCGATACTGTTATTGTCATCCTGTGTCATCCCATTACTACCTACGCTACGAGTATTTTTTATAATATGCTTTAAACTATATTTTAGTTTTTATTTTTGTGGTAGCCATAAATCCCACCCTGGTTGGTGGAAAGGGACTGTCAGACTCTTATCGACATAAAAATCCACCACCTTGTTCTTTCTATAGAAACTGAAATTTATGTAATTTTACTTAAATCTCATGTAACTTTGAATTAGCAATTCAAAGTTACATGAGATTTAAGTAAAATTACATAAACAAGCTCTTAAGCTTAAATGGAAATGGGCAGGACACATACAAAGACTAAATGATGACAGATGGGCCAAAATAACTACAAACTGGTACCCGATACATAAGAAACGTCGCCGAGGTAGACCGTGCAAGAGGTGGAACGATGGTAAAGCCACCGTGGCAAGAAAATTATGGAGCAGGCTAGCTAGAGATAGAGAGAAGTGGAAAACAATGGAGGAGGCTTTTACTGCTATACATATAGGCAGCCCTTACATCTAAATAATATAATAATGTAATTTAATTAATCTATCTATCAGTATTTATGTTATAATTCTTAATTTATATTTGTTAATTTTCCATGACATAAAATTTAACATTTGAATCTTAATTATAATGAAACTGATGTCATTTTTATAACCTGAAATATTTTAATAATTTTCATTTACAATTAAAATTATTATATAAAATTATATAGAATAATAAAAAAATACGTGAAGAGATCAAATATATTTTATAATAATTGTAATTTATCTGTGTGTTGAACCTATTTAACGCATATTGTTTAAAATGTAAGGAATCATTAAAGCTATTTTTTTATTATTTTATAACGTTGGTTTGGATAAAGCATTTAATAAATAATTCTTTAATAATAATTTAATTATCTAAAAACACGCTTTTAGTACGCACTAAAAATTATACTTTTTAGTCTTCTTATTATTCAAATTTAATTTACTACTTATCCACCACCTTGGGACGGCCGCCATTTAGGTCACGTGATATTTTTTTTCGTATCCCATTCAGAAAACACTTTCGTTTAATATCCATATCATGGAAGTGCATTTCAAATAGCCAATCCGCCATCTTGGATGTCCGCCATGTTGGATTTAACTCACGTGACTATTTTTTCGTATTCCTGACAGCAAACCCTTTCATTATTGATACCCATATGATGGGGGTGGATTTCAAAAAGCCAGTCCGTCATCTTCGACGTCCGCCATATTGGATTTAAACCACGTGACAATTTTTTGGTATTTCTGTCTGCAAACCCTTTCATTTGATACCCATATCATGGGGGTGGATTTCAAACAGTCAGTCGTCATCTTGGGAAGGCCGCCATATTGGATTTGTAATGACGTTTCTTAGCTAGTCATGTATTGTCATCCGAACTCAGAGCGTGTGCACAATACAACGAGCAGACGGTCGCGCTCCGCAGTACTAGTTGACGTTTTTAACAGGTTAATCCTTATAATACTGCAAAGCGGCACGTTCCACCGTCTTTGGAAGGACAGATAGTCGGACAAATCCGTATTGGGACAAGCCATTTTCCAAGCGTTCAACGCATCAGTCAAAAACGGTACCTCAAAATCAAACAAGTTTACTAGACAAAATGTTTATAGTTAATTTTTCATTACCGTAGACCGAGGAGAGGAAGGACTGTAAACAAATACTTGAAATTTTGCGGACGCCGAGACCACCCAGTCGGATAGGGTGGCTTGCTGCCACGCTTGGTCATCCAGGGCCACATTTAGGATGGAGATCAATTATGTATTTCTTATCATTTGGTCTACTTTTTCTAAAAGTTGAGGGTGTTTCCAGAAGTGTGAGGAACGAAGACTATATGTATATTTTGGTCCAAAACAACAGTATCGAATAAGGCCTCTTGTACACACACGTTTTTTCGGCCGTGAAAATCTACGGTTAATTCGCCGTGTAGGCACAGTCGTCAGTGTTGTATGGAACATAATGGGAGCTTGTAGACGTACTCGGCGCACGGCTGACACGCCGTACGGTTGAAAAACTGTGACGTGTACAAGAGACCTAAGGGTCCCCCCACATTTATCGACGCGGAATCGGCTTAACCCGGTCAAGAAAACCTTTATGTCAACGTAATAAGGGTTTTACTAATGCCATTCGCATCGGATCGCGTCGTCCGAGCCGAGCACGGTCACATCTACAAGCGCCCATTGTGTTCCATACAACACTGACGACCGTGCCTACACACGGCGAATTAGCCGTAGATTTTCACGGCTGAAAAAACGTGTGTGTACAAGAGGCCTTAAAGCCGAATGAATGTTGATTTTAAGAAGCCTTTCGGAGACATCATTAAATTTTTGAATTTTATTTCAATGAAAGTCGGAAATGATGCATCAAAATTAATAGATTTAAAAAAATCTAAAAACCCACGTTTTTGTGGTGTTAAATGTCCTAAAAATAAGATAATAACCCTACGGGGCTGAGATAGGGGCCACTCAAAACGTGGGGGCGTATATTATTTAAGGGATTATTGAGATATATTTATATGACGTGTGTAGATCGTGGGTGTAACTTGCAAAGATACGCCCCCATGTTTTGAGTGGCCCCTCTCTCAGCCCCATTAATTATTTTATTAGTTTTATCTTTGTTCATCGGGTTTGAAGCTACCATAATAATTTCAGCCTGCTAGCTTATCGGGAAGTGTCTCAAAGCCCGTCCGCCATCTTAGACGTCCGCCATATTGGATTTAAGTCACATGACTATTTTTTCGTATTCCTGACAGAAAATCCTTTCATTTGATACCCATATCATGGGGGTGGATTTCAAACAGCCAGTCCGCCATCTTGGGGAGGCCATATTGGATTTGTTATGACGCTTCTTAGCTAGTCATGTATTGTCATCCGAACTCAGAGCGTGTGCAAAATTTCAGCCTGCTAGCTTATCGAGAAGTGCCTCAAAATTGAGTTGCAAAATTCCAACCGGAACGACAAACTAACAAACAGGAAAACTGAGTGTATAATAAAAAAAATATAAAAACGTGGGAAAAAAAAACGTGGGAAAAATTGGGGACACTAGGAGGTGAAGAGCCTTTTTCGGTAATTATAATGTTCGGTGCCATTGAATTTTTAGAAATGGTTGTCTGTCTGTCAGTATTCCGGGGAAGATACTATATTGCAATTATATATTATATTGAAATAATTGGTCATGCTACGACTTTAGTACTATATAAAACACAATTATATTAATTTTCAAACAGACAAAGCGTATTTAAATTTTAATTGGGTTGTTAGACCTTAACTATGTTTAATTATCCATTAAACACAATAAGTAGTTGACCTGCACAAGTAGCTTGACCAAGTCGATCTCTACCAAGAATAGACAAGGTTAATTCATCGTTATTTCTAAACAGTTCGACTGTTTTTTTTTAACACGCTTTTATTAGCTTTACTTGTGACTATGTATGTAAGAAAATCTCGGAATCTTAATTTGACTCACCTCCCGGTCTTCTATTAGGACGAAATTTTGCACACGCTCTGAGTTCTGATGACAATACATGACAAGCTAAGAAACGTCATAACAAATCCAATATGGCGGCCTGCCCAAGATGGCAGACTGGCTGTTGAAAATCCACCCCCATGGTTTCAAATAAAAGACTTTGCTGTTAGGAATACGAAAACATTAGTCACGTGACTTAAATCCAATATGACGGACGTCCAAGATGGCGGATAGGCTATTTGAAATGCACCCCCATGATATGGGTATTAAATGAAAGGGTTTGCTAAATGGGATACGAAAAAAATGATCACGTGACCTAAATCCAACATGGCGGCCGTCCCATGGTGGCGGATTGGCTATTTGAAATGCAGCCCTATGATTTGCCATGAAAATTCTTACCATGTCATGGGTATCTCGGGCACGCCACAATCGCGGCGGTAAGACCCCTCTTTGAGGAGTGGTTGGATAGGCGTCACGGCGTCCTGACCTTCTGCCTGACGCAGGTGATACCGGACAAGGATGTTTCGGGAAGGAAGAAACGTCTGCGAGGATCGCCCGAAGGACACGGTGGAGCATACGGTGCAGGACTGCCCCGCTTGGGCAGAGCACCGTCGTGTCCTCACGACAGCGACACGCGGAGACCTCTCGCGCTTACATTGGTCGAGGCCATGCTGCGGGGCGAGACGGAGTGGGAAGCGGTCGCCTCCTTCTGCGAAGCAGTCATGCTCGCGAAGGAGAAGGCGCGCCATGAGAGAGAAAGGACAGCGTCCTCCCTTCATCTCAGCCGCAGTGGTAGACGCCCACGGCGACGGACGTCGCAAGACGATCTCCGCGGCGAGTAATGGGCGACTCGCAGTCCGAACATGGACCATGCCCAGGTCGACGGCTTGTTGTGTTCCACGCGCACCTCAAAGAGCGTCAGCATTATGACGGGCCCCCGCCTTTAGAGGGCCAAAGCCTGCCGGGGTCGCGGGACTAACGAATTATTATTACCGTGACCTCGGAACGTAAAAGGCTAATGAAGGACACCGTGGATTTTAATCATTACGAGTCTGACAGTCCCTACCGCTCTGCCCTGGATGAGACGACTAATTCGATGATTAATTTTACCACGCTAAATGGGTATCAATCAATAAGGTTTAACGAGAGGGATACGAAGATTGTAATTTTTAGTGCGTGCGTGCTAAAAGCGTGTTTTTTAGTTTTTTAAACTAATAGCAATTATTTGCACAAGACACGATCCGTAACATCATTCATCATCTGCCTTTCTTTTCCCAACTATAATATTGGGGTCGGCTTTCAGATGAAGTAGTTGCTGCTGGATATCAGTATTTTACATTGGAGCGACTGCCTATCGGACATCCACAACCCATTAACAGGGTAATACGATATCCCATGGTAAGACTGGTTGTCAGAATTTCGAGCTTCTGACTGTGATTAACGACGTGTCAGAGATCAACAGATGACAGCCGAGACCAACGGCTTTACGTGCTTTCTCACAAGATCCGTACTTACATCATTGAATTTTAAACATTGCCATGCTTAAAACGGTAAAAATCTCTCTTCCTTCTGTCATTTTGTCTTTTCTAACGTAGACAAAGCCCGTTTCTAAAAGCAAGCATGTTGTAAGTGCGCCGTGCATTTTAAGCTTTGGGAACCCCTTGTACACTTTTTGGGAACCCCTTGTATACGGCAATGAAATTTTTGAGTGGATAGGTATTTTTTTTAATCATTATAAAATCATCAATTGAGTCCTCCCGCGAAATGCGGGACGGGACTCATACTGACTAAAATCCACGGTGATCCTTTAATAGCCCTTTACGACTCGAGTAGGTAGGTAGGTATAAGGATCTCAGATCATCTGTTGTTGGTGTTTCTTTACCTTTATCTTTAGTGGTAAAATAATACACGCTCACGTGAGAGAAGTCACAGCCAAGACTAGTAAAAAAATATACAGGGCGTTTTTTTTGTTTCTGACACTATGTTATTTAGCAAAAAATAATCCATATGATGAAGCCTTTTGATCGGTAAGATAAAACGACAGTTTTTTTTTTCTCGTGTAGCTAGTTCGATTCCCGGTTCAACGATGTCATTATTTAAAAATCTATGAATGCAGTTTTAGTTTTATTTTTAGTTTTTAAAGGTAGTGCGCACATAATTATAGGGTTTTTTTTTATAATTAACTAGCAAACCCGGCGAACTCCGTTTCGCCACCAGATGGCTTCGTTTTATGTAACATTTCGTTTGGTGATTAAAAGAAGAAGAAAATTTTTTTTTCCTGTATTTTCTTTGCTATAAACCTCACGGAGTCCGAGACCTTTCCAAAGAATGCAAAACCGCGGAAATCGGTTCGTGCGTTCTGGAGTTATAGCGTCAGGAAGGAAAACCCGACTTATTTTTATATAGTAGAAGATAGTTATGTTATTTCTAAAGTTAATAAATTATGCTATGAATGCAGTTCAAAATAAGGTCTTCTTTCGGTAAAATGTTCTATCTACAATATTCAAGGTACCTTCCCTCCATGTGGCATCGCCTAGGGACGCCCTGTATAATTATATTAGTATTCCGCGACCTTGTAGTAGGTCATAAACATTAATTGGCATGATTTGCATGATGAGTTGATTATACAGCCATAAGAATTTACAGTAACTGTTTCAACCTTTGTTTTAATAAACGAACTGCCCGGCTGGTCAAGCGCAACGCTGAGCGTCGGGTCCTATGTTCGATTCCCATATCGGGCAAGCTAAACAACGTATTCGCAAGTGTCGTATAGAGGCCCTTCGTCACCAAGTCAACAAATCTTTCAATAAACTAAATGGGATGCCATGGCGTCAGTGATATTTGCGGCGACTGGAGTAGAACGTTTCAAATACTGTAATGTGCAAGCGCATCGTGGTGTTTTGGGTCATGGCTAGCCATAATAGGGTTCTGAAGATCTATTCCCATCCAATACCAAGAGCTAATACCATTTGGTATTAGTTTATTTCCGAATTTGTTTTCTATTCCCAACGATCTCAAAACCAATACCAAAACCAGTTTGAAGAAATTAGGTACAGTCAGGTTCAGAAAAATTAAAATGCTTTGAGTGATTTTAATTAAGGTGTAAACATGACCTAGGTACATAGGTCAAAGAACACCGACGATATCTTAAAAAGCCCGCTATACCACTTATGTCCAAATCTACCAAGGTAGCTCGATGCAAGGTTTAAAGTAACCTAACCTGTCCGAGTCGGGGTGCCCCACGGAACAGAATCTGTTCCGTGGGGTGCCTCAAGTCCCGAGCTCGCTTCGCTCGCTCTTGCATCGATAGTATGTAGTTTGTGTAGTTGAGTGTACAAAAGTCACGTTTTGGTATTCGATAGTAATAGATTTTTTATTTAAAAAAATGTGGTACTCGTTGGGAAAAGAAAATAAATTCGAAAATAATGTAATACCAAATGGTATTAGCTCTTGGTATTGGATGGGAATACACCGTTTTGAAGATGATTGCTGACAGAGCGGATTGTACAGACAGCAGCAAGTCAACCTGCCTCAGTCTATCAATTTTTTAATAGATTTTCAACCTTCTCACGCTATTGGAAGGATAATATTCGATTGATAAAAGAGAGATTAGGGTAGGTTGACCTGCTAGCGTCTGTATCTGTACTGTAAGTAACCCACATTTATCTGGCAAATTATTTACAGTGTGATTTGAGCATTTTTTAAGAATTTTCATTAAAACACTATAAAATAAATTGTAATAATTTATTGAACAAAACAATAATAAATAAAATTAATTGTATGTACAAAAATAAATTATAAGTTTTATTTTTTAAATCATTCAAATAAATAATGTAAATGCCATTGAGCAACTTTTCTTGAACTTAATTAAAATAAATAAATAAATACTAATGTCCTAGTGACTTGGTGGTAGGTACTATAACTATAGAAATAAATAAATTTATCCATTATGACTGACTTCGAGTGACTCATTGAAATAACTAAAAAAATTTTTTTTCATTCTTAAAAACTAGTCAATTTTAGTTTTCAACAGTGAGATAAAATTTTAAAGGCATTGGAATGGATGAGCCTGATATTTATATTTTACAGTAGCAGTCATAAATACTTAACTCATGTATCCATAAATGATAGAAATGATACACAACAAACAATTACTGTCGTACCACAAAAACTTTTAAACGTCTGTTGAACAATTGTCTAAAAAAATGTCAGATTATGACGTTGAAATAAGGTCCATTTTACAGTCACACTTTTTTTAGACAAGTGTTCAACAGATGTTTAAGTTTTTGTAGTAAGGCTGTTACAATTTCAGACGTAACTGGAGGGCCTGAATTCCTTTTACGCTCAAGTCGCTCACTAATGATCGGCCGCGTACGTCAGTGAGAAATAGACAGCAACGTACGCGTCGCTTACGTAAGCATTGCAGTATTATGCCTTAAAGAACACAATTGAAAGTTTATTCGTACGCGCGACCGACATACGCGACCGCCTTGAGGGATTCATAAGAGGAATTCAGGCCTTGTCCTAATGTTAAGATTTTTTAAGACAGAAAAAAATCAACATTCTTTGATACTCTCATTATGAACCGAATCAAAGCCAGTCCTTTGTTGATAAATTACTTTTAAATTAAGAATAAATAACGTCTCGCTACTAACACTATGTTTTGGACGTAGCTGTCATCAACTAAACTTCATAATAAATGCAAAAGTTGGAAATAAAACTATTCCATAAATATTTAAAGATTTAAATGCTTAAGGGTCTAAACTCACCAGGTTAATTACAGGTTAACACTCGCATAATTGCATAACAAATTACAGCGTTTATCTCGCTTGATCGTAATGAAAATTACTCGGCACGTGTTCTCAGGATAAACACTAATTAAAAGATATAGAGCGCTCTTAGGCTTAGCTCAGACGAGCTACATTAAAAAATAACCTTATTTTTATGCAGGAAGTGCGTTTATTCGTATGTAACGCTTTGACGCCTATCAACTTATAAGATTTTCTGTTGAAATCGCTCAAGTATAGATCTGATGCTGAAGCTACACTAGGCTGCGACGCGATCTGCGTCACATGAGCGATTAAAACAAATAAATTAATGCTCACGTACTTATATGGCTACGCCGTACATCAGCGATATCACAAATTATGTTACCTGTTTCGCACTTCCATTCGCATCGCAAATCACTGTCTAATGTAGCCTCAGCCTGAGTCTGTAAAGGATCATCAATAAAAACGTCCCAAAAAAATTGACATTCTATGTCTAGTATAAGAAAAGGTAAGTCCAATTGACCACAAATAATAAATTATAATTAAAAATGAATTACTAGGGTAAAACATGGCTCATTGACAAAAATATACAATCATTTAAAATAATGTTATAATTTCCGAATTGCTTGAGAATTCGTAAGGACGTATTCAGATGACATGCGCCGATCACGCACAGCACCCGCGCACGCGTTGTGCCCACCTTAAACCCGCACACGCGCTGCACCCGCCTCGCGCACGCCTCGCGCCCACTTGTACTACTAGAGTGACTGGACTACTTCGTTCACTAGGCATAGTGGCTTAAATAACACAACACTAGCCATAGCGCGGGCGCAAGGCGTACGCGGGGAGGGTGCAGGGTTGGCGCGAGGCGGGCGCGGGGCGTGCGCGTGTAGACCTCGTTAAATGCAATTGAGATCTATTGATGGATTGTAAGACTCAAATTCTAATTTAACAAATTTCAATGCGAGTTGGACGCGGGTGGCGTGCGCTGAGCGTGCGCGTGTAGTGTGAACGCGCCCTAATAAAATATACACTTTTTTAAATTGCTTTAATTCAATATTTAACGTAGTCTGTTATTTTAGCTTTAAATTCTAGAATTAATATAGTGTGCCGCCTTTATCACAAAGTAATAGTATCAATATTCAAATGTTGACTTTTGTTATAAAATCGTTAGTGATAAATACTTACTTGTCAATGTAAAACCTTGCAAAACCGTGACTGCTTATTATTGCCTATTGCGATTTGCAAAATCATAAATGCAAATATTTTTGCAAAAAAATGATTCAATTATTACCTACATTCTTCGAAAATCGAAATGCATTTAAATATTATTTAATTTACAAAAATTTAATTTACGTAGCAAGTTTCATTGTTTATTTTTGTTGAAGTCTATATTGCAGTTCGGATATGCTGTTAGGCAGTCTTTCTGCTCTTGGCCATCACGAGCTGCTTGGACGTATCTATAGTAGTGCAGGGCCATTGTGCTGTCAGCTGCTGGAACTAGCTCATTAGAATCCCTGGAAAATAAAAGAAAATATATTTATTACTAGCTGTTGCCAGCGGTTTCACCCGCTACAACTCAAAAATCATCCCGTAGGTACATAAAATAGGGATAAAAACTATCCTATGTGTTAATCCAGGTTATAAACTATCTATGTACCGAATTTCAACCAAATCCGTTCAGTAGTTTTTGCGTGAAAGAGGAACAAACATACATCCATCCAAACAAACTTTCACGTTTATAATATTAGTAGGACTAAAAATCTAGACACGCTTTTTAAAGGAACAAATTAAAAATATATGAAAATTTATTCTCAAATGATGATAAAAAACTGACTTAAACAAGTCAAAGTTAACCATGCATAATTCGATCAAATTGATCGAACCTCTACAGGTTTAAAGGTCGATTGACAAAACATAAATTTGAAAGGCAATTAAAATGTATAAGTTCGCGGTTATAAATATCTCTCTGGAAGTGAGGGCAAGATTATTTCCAAACTTTTCAACCCTGAATTTCGATGCATTATTTAGTTGAGTACAAAAGTTATATCATACAAGTTAGGAAAACTAGCATAACATTAGTTATTTATACAATTTATCACCGTGTACTTATCTCACGGAAGAATGCTTATTTGAAACACAACATTGATTTCTAGATTAGCTGGGATTTATGTCAAGGCAGATCTTGAACAGTAAATATAATGCATAAAACGCGGCATTAAGGCCAAGTTTTATTTTTGTAAACCTTTTCGTAAAAATATTGAGAATTGACAGGAACATAATAAATGTATTATGTTATGTATTCCTTAAAAAATAAACCGAACTGAATGAATAGATCGACTAAGTGAACTTAATCGCTCTATAGATTTGGTCCTAAGAGTGATTGCTAGACTTTCATGTCAGTGTCTATCATATTTCTGTATTTTATTTACAGAGTAGGGGAACAGTGTATAAGACAGGGACGCGAGCTATAATGGGGACGTGCACTCTTTAGGCATACTTAACACAACACTAACGTAGCGCAAGCGAGCGCCATCAGGACGTCATTTGCAAGAGGCCATGGCGTCCTGTTGGCGCTTGCGCTACGTTAGTATTGTGTTAAGTTTGCCTTAAGTGTGTGATTTCCCACCATACCTCGCGTCCTCGTCTTAAACACTGTTCCCCTACTTGAAGTATTTACTGCGTGAAATAACGCTTCTATAAAGTGAACGAATGAGGAATCAAATTAACTTCAAGGTTCCAGTTCCAGTTTTCGTCACAATAATGGGAAGAGTACAGAGCCTCAAGTTGGCATCTATGTATAGTAACTAGCTGGTCCCCATGGGTCACCCCCGCTGCGCTTTTATTTGTCGTAGCGTGATGTTCCTTGTAGACGGACTATTTAACACAAAAATAATTGTTCAATTCGAAGCAGTGGTTCTTGAGATTATTTTGTTTGCTTGAACACGTCAAGCAAACAAAGTCTTCAACTTATAATATTAGTATAGATGACTGTCCAAGCTATACAAATGAGAACCAGAACCAGTAGTTAAAAGTGGTTTTCGAGGTACACAGAAAACTCGATGTATAATGGAGCAATCTTCTATCAGTTCTAGGTAAAGCGTTGCTTAGCCTTGACGCTCTGCGACAGCTATTATAGCCACGAGTACGAACCAGATGAACTCATTTACCATGAAGACAGTAAATCACAGCCCATGACAGATGGTAATGACAGGTGCCGTGTGGATTACTGTCATTTTGCACAATCACCGTCATTCGTTCATACTTATACGCTATAGGCGTAAGCAAATAGGGAAGAACATTAGTTATTTGTGTCATGGTTTGAGTAAGTAGTACAATCATGTAATTAAAAAAAACCATTGCGCCACATTAAGAATTTCTCCTGTATCGTTAATGAGAAATCGCTGTAGGGTTTTTTGCAACAGAAATTTTGCACAAACGTTAAATCACACCAATAAAGCATTGATGAAATAAAACATCGTACAACTGAATTATTGACACACTTGAAACTGTGACCTTCGAATTCAGCAATACACCGGACGCCTTAAGCCTCCTGCAGACACAAGCGATTAATCGCGCGGGACGACATGTCGCGGTCCATTCGCAGTATTTTTAGAGTGGAAATTAGCTTGGCTCGTTGTCGCAGCGCGATTAATAGCGTGTGTCTGCAGGAGGCTTTAACAACTCGGCCATCGCAGTCATGTTCGGCAAATTCATAATTATTATTCAGTCCATTCTACTTCTTACGGTGACTTTTGGCGCTTTACAATTCACGACGTAGACTCATCATCATCATTTCAGCCTATTGCAGTCCACTGCTGGTCATAGGCCTCTCCCTGGGACCGCCACAGCGCACGATCTCCCGCTTTTTTCATTAAGCCACTGCCAGCTACCTTCTTCAGATCCTCGGTCGTTCCATCCTAAATTTACCTACGCGCGGTCTCCGTTTGAGAATCGTTCCGACTCCACTATTCGTCGGTTCTGCGGCAGACATGACGAGCCCCCTGCCACTTCAGTTTGCTACAGTTTTGAACAATATCTATAACTTTGGTCTCATGCCGTAAGAATCATTCCGGATTTTATCCCTTACCGAGATCCCAAGCGTAGACCTTTCCATAGCACGCTGTGTGACATGCAGTCAGTGGGCCAGCTTGACTGTCATGTTCGCACGTAGGCTTCAATTGGTTTAAAAGATAAAAAAAATGTATAGCTAATACTTACTTGCTAAGATGGCCAGACACTAGATTACTGTATGGCGTATGTTTGAAGGGGTCTCCGTACAGAGAACACACGGCCCTCTCCCGACAACCAAGGTCCGTGGCACCCATCTGACTCAGCAACCCGTCCACAGTCTCCACCAGCGTTCCGTAGAACTTCTCTGCTGCTATCGTTTCCTGAAAAAATAATTTGTTGTATTTTTAACCTATTCCAAAAAGGCGGAGGTTCTCAATTCGGTTTGTAATATTTTGTAAGTAGTTTTAGTTTCAGTTCAGTTTGGCTAAGTAGTATTTTTGCTTATTGCTTACTTGGACGATGTAATTAACTACGGATTACATAAAATCTTTTAAACAAAAAATTTAACCGACTAAGCAACGAACTGAAAAGCAAAACATAAATTTTGAGGCGGCAAACACAGTAAAAGGATCATGGCATAAAAGGAAGGACCTTTTTCTGTGCCGGCCTAGAGCTGGAACGGTACGTTCGTAAAAATGTTAAACAACGAATAATTAGTATCGCACTTACTGGATCCGACGCCGACAGAATCTGTTGCTGCTGCTTCACCAGTTCAGTCTCCGCCTTGATCCTGTTAGTCTCCTTCAGCTTAACGGCAGATACCCTCAGTATCTCGTCCCTAACAGGAGAGGGAGGAGCTCGAGCTGCTAACGATGCTGCTCGAATCTGGAATCAGGAAGATGGTCTGAGTAAGCAAAAATCTGAATCTTTAAAAAAACTGTCCCGTCCTTAGGCCGATATAAAAAGTCGTAGCTAAGCACTGATGCTTAGCGAAATTCTAAGCATCTATTTCGTGTAAATATTTCGATGAAATACTTCGCATAGCCACAGATTAGATAATATAATTATATGGATTTTCGAGAACTTAGCACGTTTAGCCACGTGCACGTTTAGAACGTGCTAAGTTCTCGAAAAAAAAAAATTGTATGGATTTCACATTAATGTAACGCAGACACACACATTGTCAAATGTCAGGAATTTCATACATCATTTTCATTTTAAAATGCGTTCAATGTATTCATATTATTTTTATTTCTAGACTAAAATACCTGCTATTTATAATGTTGTAATGTTGATACATATATTATTTTTTTCAGTTTTCTTTGTAGATCTTACAGTTATTTGTTCCATTCGAGAAGAAGACCCACTCTTTTGCTCACCCACTGCGACGAACGTGCCGTCAAATAACATTCTACTCATTGATAGAATACCTAATATATGCGAAAAAGGCACCTAGTACAATTTTATGAGATGGATTCTGCTATATAAATTCATAGCGTTGTTTTTATTTTCACTTGTGGGCATAGAAAGCAAGCATTTTCTTTTGCATCGCATTCTCCGCAATTTCGTAACTACTCATCAATAAATCTTTATGATCAAAAGTAGGGGAACAGTGTATAAGACGGGGACGTTAATAATCGCGAGGTATAATGGGGACATACACTCTTTAGGCATACTTAACAAAACACTAACGTAGAGCAAGCGCCATCAGGACGTCATTTGCAAGCGGCCAGACGGAAATGGCGTCCTGTTGGCGCTTGTGCTACGTTAGTTTTGTGTTAAGTTTGCCTTAGGTGTGTGATTTCCCATCATACCTCGTGTCCCCGTCTTATACACTGTACCCCTACTACTTTCTAAGCATAACTTATGCAAAAGAGTTCTTGGTGAAATAAAGTTGAATTTTCAAATTCAAAAGATAAAAATACAAGATGCAAACTACAACTATTACATAATCATTAATAATAAAAAAATACCTAGATATTATGCACAGTACATTTAAAAACTAAAATTAAAGCTAAAATATTTAAAAAAAAAACTAAATTAAAACTAAAATTGTTGTATTGAATTACTTGGTGGAATCTTTGTTTTCAATCTCACTGCTAACTCGATCACCGCCAATGGACTTGTAGATTTTTTTCGGAATAAAGGTCTTTTTTTTAAAAAAAAACCTTGCCTCAGACTAGAGATTTTCTCCTGTGTTGTGGGTGCGTTTACAAACATAGAACCTCACATACACAAACATCCAGATCCGGAACAACTACACGTAGGCCATACAAATATTTGTTCCGTGCAGGGATCGAACCCGCGATACGCCGCGATCGCTCTGCCACTGCGCCCACCGTGCCGTCGCCACATCATTCTATAGTCATCATATTCATCATCAGCCGAAAGACGTTCATTGCTGAACATAGGTCTCGGCTAGATAGGGGCCTTACCACGAGCTCTTAACGCGATCCAGTTTAGGCTGAGGGAAAGAGATAGAGCTATACAAGTCGTCTAGCGCCATTCCTTTCCCACATCCTAAACTGGATCGTGTTAACAGTTCATGGTCGGCCACCTGGAGATTTTTTAGTGTTTTATGTAAATTATATTTATAACATGCATGTCAGCATTGTCAGCCGAACTATCACAGTTTTTGTCCAACAAGTCGAAAAAGTAAAAGCGCGGGTGGGCGATGGGTTGTAATAGCTCGTTCCCACTTGTCGGGTGTCGGATCCGCTTATTAATCGAATGTCGGCGCTTGTGTTCACACATACGATTAACAATCGGATGTCGGCCACGTTCGAAGTTAGTGCCATTTTAAGCATTCTTCGCGAGGCGACTGTTTACAATGGACGTCGACAAAGTTCTATTATTACTGAAAGATAAAACAAGAAAAGATAGCCAATTTCGTTTGGTTATATTTCAGAATTTATTAACAGAATTGAGAAGGGACAAAATTAAGTTTTTTAATTATTTTAGAATGTCCATAAATAACTACATCCAACCATCTCTCATCTAACAAATTAAATAATTATAAATAAACTCTCAAATATCAGTGAACATAAACTACCAAAATACAACCCGACATCCGACAAATGTGAACAGCACCATTCTTAACCATATGCGTGTGAGATCCAACACGATTTTTTTCCGGACGTAGAGGGCTGGCAAAACACCCGACATTTCTTGTCGGACCCGATAAAAAATCGGGTTCCGATAAGTGTGAATAGCTTCATATAAAATATAAATGTTCAGCCACTAGAACCTCCGATTAATAAACGGATCCGACACCCGACAAGTGAGAACGAGCTGTAACGCGGTGAGTTGGTGGTGAAAAATATTATTTACTGTTTTGTTATACTTACCAGTGCTTCCTTTTCAGCTGAAATTGGATCTTTCGGCGTTGTCTTTTTGTTATTTCTATAGTATGGATTAGGCGGTCCGACGGGTCTGAAATAATAAAAATAACTTGACGATAAAATTTCCTCTTGATTAGTACATTGCCTAGATAAACTACATGTTATATACGTCTTATGACGTTATGTTTAAAAACCTCATAATCATGGAAGAGCCAGTAGTAATTGGCAGTATGTAGGTCTGATTTTATTTGAAGACTGTTTTATTATAATTATGTGTCCAATTATGAGACAAAAGCTCCATAAAATAAAATATAAACAACTAAATATCTCAACTTTCATCATGACCATGTTTGTTTATCTAGATCAATTGGCGTAGGACGCATTACCTTAAAAGCATTTTATTGGTTTAAGTAGTTCTACATAATTATGTATACCATAAGTTATATTTGCCTGATGAGGATGATATTTTGAAGATTTGTGACTATATTTCTAAATGCCAAGGTTATGGGCACGCCGCAATCGCGGCGGTAAGACCCTCTTTGAGGAGTGGCTGGAAAGGCGTAACGTCATCCTGACCAACCGTATGACGCAGGTCCTCACCGGACACGGAAGTTTCGGGAGGTACCTGTGTCGGATAGGGAGGGAAGAGACGCCTGGGTGTCACCACTGCGAAGATCGCCCGGAGGACACAGTAGAGCATACGGTGCAGGACTGCCCCGCTTGGGCAGAGCACTGTCGTGTCCTCACGGCAGCGATAGGCGGAACCTCTCGCGCCCAGCATTGGTCGAGGCCATGCTGCGGGGCGAGACGGAGTGGAAAGCGGTCGCCTCCTTCTGCGAAGCAGTCATGCTCGCGAAAGAGGAGGCGGGCCGCGAGGGGAGAGGACAGCGTCCTCCCTCCGCCCTAGGCGCAGTGGTAGGCGCCCACGACGACAGACGTCGCAAGACGATCTCCGGCCACCGTAGGCGCGGGCATGCGGGCGGCGAGTAAAGGGTAACTCGCCGCCCGACTAGTGTACTATGACAGACCCTTCCAGAGTCTAACTGTTCCTTCGGTTGCCATTTATGTTCCAGGGCTCCGGTATTTTGCAAAGACAGTCCCACGACCCAGGCAGGCGTTTGGCCCAGCACGCCCCGTTAGTTTGCTGACAGCTTCTATAGGCGCGGTGTCGTTTTAGAATCGACTTATTGAATGAAACGTGATTCTGTTGACTGGCCTGTTGGTCTAGTGGTTAGTGACCCTGACTGCTATGCCGGAGGTCGTGGGTTCGATTCCCACCCAGGACAAATGTTTGTGTGATGAGCACGATCATTTGTTCTGTGTCTGGGTGTAATTTATCTATAATATGTATGTATTTAGAAATATATAAGTATGTTTATCAGTTGTCTAGTACCCATAACACAAGCTCTGCTTAGCTTGGGACTAGATGGCGTTGTGTGATTGTTGTGGGATATTATTATTATTATTATTATTATTATTCGCTCGCTCACTGACCCTTGCATCGATCGGTAATCGTCAAAGAAAGCTTACCTTCCAGCGTTAGTAGCCACCCTCTGAGGTATATTAGCTGATGCAGCTACAGTTTGGGGTACGTTGTTACTTGCTGCATATTCTCCTATGTTCATTGAAGGTCCTGAAATATTAATTACATAAATTGTTAATCCTAAGTAATCAAAATCTTATTAATAGCTTCAGAAGATTTGCCCAGGCTTTTAAATGAACCCTAAGTAGTTTAATTTACAACCATTTCCCTCAAAGGATTTACGCCAAAGAAATTAATGAATTAAACACGCCTCCTGTGTAATTAGGATGAACAGCTGTTCAGCAGTTGAGTTGAATATTTACCAAAACGCGAATAGTTTTTGGCTTAAAAGTAGATTTAACAGTGCTATCCTTTGGGCTAGGATAATAATTATGTAGGATTGTGCTGCATTTTCAGGGTTTCTGGATTGATTAACAGAAGAGGTAGAGGGAATTGTTTTGACTGATTATGCAGATTAGAGTGAAAAATAATTCTTAATCCAATGACTTCACGATTGGCGCAGGGTTCGATTCCCCCACGAAAAAAATATTTGTATGATCTACAAGAAGTTGTTCTGGGTATATACCTAATATGTGTGTGTGTGTATGAAAATCTTTTAAATACTGTTACAAAAATAAAAATATGTAATGTATAAAATATACCTGGAGGCATGCCGAGTCCCCAAGAATTGATGTCATTTGCGTCTCCCGGTGTCGGCTTGAAGCTTGATATCGCATTGCGATGGATATCTCCTATTATGTAACTGTGGAAAACAGACGAATTAATACATTATTTATAAACTTTAAATCACAGAAATGATTTGGTACACGTATTAGGTGTACCAAATTTAATTAAATTAAAAATTAATTCAATTATAAATTTAATTTTTAATTAAATCTTAGTTTTATTGTTTAGTAAAATATATACAGAACTTAATAACGAAACAAAACTAAAATCTACAAATATTTTAAACTAAATAAAGAGACTGAATTAAAAAAGAAATTGCCCAAAGTCTTCGAGCACGTTCCCGGATGATAGCGATGCGGAGGAGTACTTTGACGCATCACTTACCTATTAGAATCACGTATACCAATAATGTCAAAAGACTAAACCCGTACTCACTCAGTACCCAATGGAGCACCAGAAAGAGGCCAGTTGTCATTATCATAAGAACCCGAAGATGGGGGCGGTGGACCCGCGGCGTGTGGCCGAACCACCACTGTTGATGGACCGTGGGAGGAGTGACCTGAGTATGCTGCGTGATGGCCGTGAGGACCCTAAAATATAAAAAAAAAACGTGCTAAATTTTTGGTCATTTACAATGCCTGTGACCCAACAGTGAGGAAAAGATCGTGGCTTAATAACAACAGCCGCATTGCCAGGTCTTTAAGGTTGTCTGATAAGCTATTACATGCCAAGTTTGCTCCATGCGTCGCAAAGCACTTTAACCTTTTCATGCCGACTGTCATTTATAGAACCTTACTTCTTTGTTTGAAAGCTTTCATAAAATAAATTGCACACAGTAATGAGAATCGTTCGATTTGAATCCACTGGGCTACCACTGCCAATTGGATTAATTATTTATTTTGTTTTATTGGTTTTGTTGACACATATAATAAAATCTCGTAATTGTGAAATGGTAGTCTTTAAATTGAAGGTGTGCTTGATAGTATACCTATCAAGTTTATATCCTATTTAATAGAGGAATAACTACTAATAATAGATACTCTTCATAGAATTTATAGCATCCAAGATCGAATGTCCAGTGGTAGCTCTTGCAACGAAAAATAAAAGGCTTTTGAACAAACAACACTGAATATTAATTTTAGTAAGTGGACGAAATCTATTCCCCTAGTCTTTTCAGAGAAAGAAAAACCTAATAAAAACCCTGTCCTGCTATGGAGGCAGGGAGATGCGGAAGGCAGACGTCAAAAAAAAAAAACTGAACAACTTTTCAAATTCATTTGATCGCGTAAAATACAACAACGTTATACCAAATTGGAATTAACGTGAAAACGAAAGACAATGTGCACGCAATTTATGATTGTCACTATACATAACTATGATGTTGCACGAACCTATGTAAAAAAACACAGCAGAAGCGATTCATTATTCAGACAGTGACTTTACTTTCTGTTACAAGAATAATTTTATTTTATATCAGTAATTAATGAACTAAAATATTTAATTAAAATATTAATTTAATTTTCTGTAATTCTGTCAATAGAAAATAACAAGCTATTTCGGTAGCAATCTTTATCCTGATCTCTGTCTGTTACTAATCAACGACCAGATTTGCCTTTCCGACTCTTAAAGATGATCCAATCAGAAATAGCCATGAAAAACAAAAAAAAATGGGGTTTAACTGAAATAGAATATTTATTTCGGGCGTTATTCATCGTGTCAAACCGTTTACCATTGTCCCAACAACAAGTATATTGAGATTGGCGTTCAGGCCTAACTTGATGCAGCTGAATACTAATAATGTTCATGGAGTAACCAAGTCAAGACAGGTCAGTCTTTAATGGGCTTCTGATTATCGGTACCTAACGACTGACTTTCAAAGATGTACAAATGACAGCTGAGACCAACGGCCTAACGTGCATTCCGGGGTTCGGAGGAACTCGGTATGATAGACGGTCGCTTTTCACCCAAGCACAGACCAACCTCGATAAGAGCGGTTTAGCCTTAAAGGTTTGACCTGTGTGGTTGTTATTATTTGGCCAGGAGCTTTTCAAGTTACTTAAATAGGAGTAGTATAAAAATATATGTATATAAAACCAACCTTATGATGATGAGTAATCAAATGATGATGATGATGGTACTTCGTAGTGTGATAGTTCTGGTGATACCATGAGCACAGCTTGAAGATATGGCTCAAGGCAGGGAATATGAAGAGCAGGAGTTTGAGGAACATCTTCTTGGCAGTCGTGACACCCATGATTAGAGGCAGCACAAAGACCAGCTTGAGGGCAATGAGTTTGATGACTAAGATGATTGCTATGGCCGCAGTTATTAGTTTCTTCTTAATGTATTTTTCTGTGAAAAACATAATTGGTTAAAAATATGAAATAATATCTTTTTCCCGCGTCTTCCACGGGGTTCTATTATTGTCATCATCATCAGCCTATAAATGTTCCCACTGCTGGGACACAGGTCTCGTCTCTGTTAGAGGGAGTGGGCGATAATCCACCACGTGGACCCAGTGCGGGTTTTATGAGTTTCACATGTCTTCGAATTTTTGGTTGCCGGTTTCCTTCACCGTTTTGAGAGCAGCGGTAATGAAATAAATTACGAACTCGATTTTTTTTTCCACTAAAACCTCAAAATCAGTCAACGTCTACAATGGAGCGGAATAGTCACACAGATGATGGCCTTTTTTTTAGCGTGGTAAAATTATCAAATGAGTCTTCCCATCCAGTGCAGGGCGGGAGGGACTGTCAGACTCGTACTGACTAAAATCCACGGTGTCCTTAAATAGCCCTTTATGTTCTGGGGTCACGGTAATGAGATATGTAAGTCCCGCGACCCCGATATAGACGATGGCTGGAAATATAGCAGTGTTAATCACGGAGTGACAGTTGGAACAGAAATCTCAAGAGAGAACAAAAAATAGTAATAAAGGTGCTGCACTCACTTATTTTCTTAAAAAAGAGTCTTCCTTCGCCATTAGTCTCCTGTGGCTCGAGTTCTATATGCACCAAGGCACCAGTTTTCGTCAGTGCCCTGGGAGACACCCTCAAGGTCGCTCCTTGGAAGAACGTATCTGGTAATGTGAGCTTCATATCGTGGGTCACCAGGAATTTGACGCTCTTGTCGTAGAGTGCATCTGTTATTTCTTCCAGTGGAGATTCTGGAAAGAATAGTAAAGTGAAATATAATAAAACTAAACTATTACAAGGCATCGAAAAATTCAACGCTGTCGACTGGTCATGACTGTGTCAAAGAGACTGGCGGCGTTGCCTCGTTATATGGCAATGCTTAGCCTCTGGCAAAGTTAATAACCTGCCCCAGGGTCAGGGAAAGCGTCATCAAGTAACATTGATATCAAAGGATGTGAGCACTCGAACCCCACGGTCCTTACTTAGGGTGCTAATAAAGATAATAAAGTTTGCCGATAGTATAATTTGCAGTTGTTAGTAGTTTAAATATCTTATTAGATCAACACCGTTGTTGATCGATCAGCTTTTTATCAAATAAAACCATTATTACCTAATTTTATTAAAAGTAGGAATACGACTGTCAAACCTAGTAGAGCAAATAAGTTTATGTGACAATATTTTATTGAAATAAAAATTCGGGCATCATCAGGCGTAACAGAAAACCTAACCTGAAGGAAAAGGAATATAAGTATTAACCTGTCCCATGAATCACATGTGGTTCAGGACTATTGTTTAGGTATTGTGTCTGCTGCGCGAACAGTGAAACTGTTAAATAAGTAAGACCAAAATTATTAGCATGTAAAAGTACAAAATTATTTAATATTTTAAACAGGATATTCAGCCTAGAGAATGCAGAGCTGTAAAAAAAGAGCCCCTTATTTTACACCAAAAGTAAGTGTGCAGCGGGCGTGTGGAGAGCTTAGGTGTGGACTGTATTTTTGAAGACTCGAAGAGTTTGGAAGACTCCAGGAGTTTGGATTCAGGAACAGGGGAGCGGGGCACTGATTAAGACACTATTTACGTGATGACTTCACATTTGGGTGTGGCAGGGAGAGACCCCTACGGCGGGACTTGCTCGTCTAGATCTAGACTGCCTCGTAGAATACTGAACACTGGTTACCGCGCGCTGTAGTACCCTTTCTTTTATCCTTTCTAATTTTCCACCAAATTGACTGGCCAGCGCGCCCTTTTGTCAATGTGTGTTATTTATTTTTTGCAAACTCGCGTCCAAGCTCACTATAGGTCAGTCCATGCCACGCCCATTTTCTCTTTATTTATTTCAAAAATAATCTATTTTACAAAACCATTAAGAGTCTTATAAGACTAAATCACATTTACATTATTGTGCAATAACATTGCACATTGACTATACATAGTTTCATCTCGCTGCGACAAGCAGATCTCGAAATAAAGGCGTTTTTCGCTTAACCGTGAATCTATAAATATAACCCGCTTACGCGCGCGCGACTCGCCATTTCAAGTCTGATTGTCGCAGAGAACACATCTATATACTAAGTATGGGGCCACAGATGCCTTATGTATGACATATGTAAGTATACAGCACTACTTCTTATATACCTAAGGGACAATAATGTTCAACCTCAGTATCAACTCTTTATTTTTCTTACAATGTACTTAATCTACTTTATATACAAACAGGGTTTTATAGCTCTATATACTATAAACATAGTTTTCTGACCTTATATACTAACATGGCACAAGTTATGCTGATAAGGTTTTTATTAATTTTCCAATACAAAGAAATCAAACAAACAATACAAGTTACGTTAAGTTACAACAAGATAAAATTACGCTTATATACATGGTCGTGCACATTTCTCCCGCCGTCGCCATCAGGCGATCTCGGTTGGTAGCACGACGATCTTCTTGGTAGGTCGGCGGAGGGTGTGACCTTTGGTTAGTATGTCCACCACTCTTATCTCTCCGTCCGGCCCTGGCAACACTTTTATAATTCTTCCTTTGGGCCAAGTGTTTCGCGGGAGGTTAGGGTCACAAACCACTACAACATCCCCGACTTTAGGGGGAGTACCGCTTCCGTAAGGCTCCCGCCGGTTTTGGAGGAGAGGCAGGTATTCTCTCACCCATCTGTTCCAGAATCGGTCCGCCAGGGCTTGAGCGCGCCGCCACTGCTGCTTCGCTGTCACGTCGGCTTCGGTGAAAAGGCCCGGTGAGGGAACATGTGAGTTGGGTCCGATCAGTATGTGGTTGGGGGTGAGCGCCTCCGGTTCGTCTGGCGCCACGCTGACGTGGGTCAATGGCCTCGAGTTTACGGTGTTCTCGACCTCGACGAGTAGTGTAGCGAGAGTCTCGTCTGATGGGTTGACCTCCTTCAGGGTGACGTGAAGTGCTTCCTTCACCGCCCTCACCATCCTCTCCCATGCTCCGCCCATGAATGGTGAAGCGGGAGGTATGTATCTCCAGCTTATGGACCGCGCATTGGACTCACATTCTAAAGCGCTTAAGGCGCTTTCGCCTAATTCCCTATCGGCCGCTTTAAAGCAGGTAGCGTTGTCGCTCCATATTTCTTTCGGACAACCCCGCCTTCCCATGAATCGCCTAAGAGCAGCGATGGCTGAATCTGCGCTAAGAGAATTCGCTATTTCTATATGTATAGCCCTACAAGTTAGACAAGTAAACAATGCCCCATATCTCTTTTCCGTATGCCTACCTACTGTTACGGTCATTGGCCCGAAATAATCTAACCCGGTAAAGGTAAAAGGTCTCACATGATGAGCTAGACGGGGGTACGGTAAGTTCCCAGTAGAGGGCGCGGCCGGTTTGGCCTTCTTTATTTTACAGTATAAACAGCCCTTGATAACATTCTTAACTGACGGACGCAATCTTGTTATCCACACGCGTTGTCTTAACTCGTTTATTGTTACTTCAGTTCCGCCATGATGCAGATTCTTATGTACGTGCGCTATGTACAATCTTGTATATGCATGTTTTCCATCGAGCACGACAGGGTTTTTCGTCTCCTCGTTTATTTCGCACGCAGCCGTGATCCGTCCGCGTATCCGTAAGGTTCCCGTGTTATCTAGATACACGCTAAGTACTGATAACGTGCTATCAGTGGGCGTCGCTTTGTTCTCCTTGACAGCGGCTATTTCCTTAGGAAACGTCTCGGCCTGAGCGCTTTTAATCCATAATTGCTCGGCGCGCTGAAGGTAAATAGCAGGTACAAGTATATAACTGTTGTTCTTATATACGACTTGCTGTTTTGATTTTACGTTGGATTTATTTTTATTCGTTTTTCCCCACGTCGGATCTTTCAACTTGTTTTTCTTGGTGCGCTTGTACTCGATAGTTTGTTTATCCGGTCTGCATAGGTCAATGAACTGGAGTACTCGTGCGGTTGTCCTTATCAGTCGGTTCCATTGAGAGAATCTCGTAATGTCGGGCAGGTGATCATTCGTTCTCGCCTCGTGGACAGCATGACATTTTATTCGTTCTTCGCCTGTGTTGTCGAGTTCGTTGACCTTCTTGTTCTGAGGCCATTCACCCCGGCTTTTTCTTAGGAACTCTGGTCCGCTAAACCAGCGATGATTTGAGTCAAAGTTCTCAGGTGTGCCGCGCGTTGCGTCGTCTGCTACGTTAAGCTTTGATGGTAGCCACCTCCATTCGTTCTTCTTAGTGAGTTCCTCGATTTCTGCCACTCTGTGCGCTACGAAGGTTTTAAAGGTGCGCGGTTCGGCTTGTATCCAGGCTAGGGCGGTGGTGGAGTCGGACCAATACGTCGTGCTGCTCGTCTCGTAGTTGTGTTCCTCTAGGACGGTGCGAGTGAGGCGCGCTCCCAGTAGTGCTGCTTGCAATTCCAGCCTAGGTATTGAGACCGGTTTCAGCGGTGCCACTCTGCTCTTCGCTGCCGCCAAGGACACATGCACGGTACCGTCTGCTCTTTCCATGCGCCAATACACTGCCGCGGCGTAGGCTTCTTCGCTCGCGTCTACGAATGTATGTACTTCTCTGGTGGTGACGTCACAGCTGTCATAACATCGCGGGATCATGAGCGTCTCGATAGTTCTGAGTGACTCCATCCAGCTCCTCCATTTGGGCTGTAACTCTTCAGGCAGAGGCTTGTCCCATTCGGTTTTATACTTCCAGGTGTTCTGTAATATCCTCTTCGCTGGTATAGTGATAGGAGCTATTATACCCAACGGATCGAACACCGACATAATTATACTTAGCGCCTCTCGTTTCGTAGGAGGGCGTACATTTTCTAGTAACACGGTAGGCGTCTTATTTTTGTTTATTTTGAACACGAAACAGTCTGTGTTTGTGTCCCATCGTAGTCCCAACGCTTTCTCCGTGTCGTCGCCACCTAACACTTTTGTTTCCTGTGGCGGTACGCGTTCTTGACATAACACATTTTTATTGTTCGACGTCCAGCCACATAATATAAAGTTCGCTTTTTTGTGTATATAATCCACTTGTCCCGTTATTTCCCGTGCTGTTTCTTCGTCGGGAAAGCTTTGTAAATAGTCGTCCATGTAGTGATTATTTACTATTGCGGATACTGCGGCCGGGTACATGTCTTCAAATTCCCTCGCGTTCCGATTCTTTATATATAACGCGGTACATGGTGATGACGTCGCTCCGAAAATAACTGACGTCATCCTGTATTCGTCAGGCGGCCCTTCACGCCTGTTATCACGCCATAGGAAGCGTAACGCGTCGCGATCTTCTTCTCTTATTTTGATTCTCATAAACATTTCTTTGATATCAGCTGACACGGCTATCTTGTCCTGTCTGAAACGCATCAATACTCCCGGCAAGGACTGCAACAAGTCGGGTCCGGATAGAAGTAGGTCATTTAAACATAGACCAGCTGATCTCGCGGCGGCGTCATGTACAAGTCGGGGTGGCTTATGTGGCTTGGCAGGGTTAACGACCGGGAAATGAGGTAGGTACCACGTCTTATTTACCGTGGGAGTGTCAGGTGCTCTTTCTGCATAACCCGATTCGAATAAGTTTGTGAGTCGTTGTACATATTGCTCCTTGAGTTGTTCGTCCCTGTCCAGGCGTTTCTCTAGGGTCTCTAGTCTTCTCAGGGCACCTAGATAATTGCTAGGTATCTTAATTTCTTCCTGCTTCCATAGTAGACCTGTCTCGAAACTGCCGTCTGGTAACCGCCGACTTTTCTTCTCTAGGATACCTAGAGCACGCTGCTGTGGGTCGTCCCTAGGTACCCTAGGTTCCACGCCTAGTGCTTCTAACTTAAAAAAGTTCTTCATGCTTTCTTCTATGGAGTTTTCCGTGTTCTCCTGGATTTTAATGTTGCCGCAAAACGTAGTCATTATTTTGTTGATGGAGTATTCGCAACCGTGCAGCACCCATCCGAGTTTAGTGCGGGATGCTACAGGCTGGTCGCGCGCGCCCGTCCGTGTCTCCGTGGCTACGAGCAAGTGCCAGTTATCTTGTCCTATGAGAATCATTGGTCGCGCGTGTTCGTAAATGAGTTCGTCGTGTATGTCACTTAGGTGCTTGCATCTCTTTATGTCTTCACTATACACGGCCTGCGTCGCGATGTCCAGTCTGTCTATGGTGCGCGCTGCCTCGATCTCATGTGGTTCCTTGTTGTATTTCCCCTGTATGCGGAAGTTCACAGCACGACTCTTCTCGTGCTTGACTTCTGTGCCTACGCCTTGAATCCACATGGGTTTTGAGGGTCCGTCCACGCCTAGGACGTCTGCTATTGACGCGTCTATTAACGTGACTGTACTTCCGTCATCCAAAAGAGCATATGTGTCCACGCAGGTACTCGGTCCGCTCAGCTTGACTGGTATTATTTTGAGGTACGCTCGACGATTCTGAGGTGAGGTCGTTGACACGGTCTCCCTTGTTGACGTCACGGATTCATGTGTGGTAACAGGTGACGGTGCGGTCGTTGACCCCGCTATGCTGTTCGTCGCTTCAACTTGGCGTTCCTTGTGCAATAACCTGTGATGTTTCATCCTGCATTCATTTACGTCGCATGCGGGAGCTTTACACGAGAATCTCCTGTGCTTATTTCGTAAACATTTAAAACACATGTTCGATTTTTTCGTTATTTCCCAACGCGCGTCTATGTCTAATTGTTTAAACTTGTGACAGTCCGGCAGCTTATGGTTTTGCTCCTTACATGCCGGGCACGTATCGTTCGAAATCTCTTTGTTTACGTTAAATGTGCGTTCTACTCTACGTCGTTGTCTCGAACCGGTCGCTTCCTCGTTGTGACGTTCCGGCTGCGCGTATGCGCCACATTTATCCGCTTCTTCGTTTAAAAACATAGATAAACGCTTTAGTTCGGGAATAGTTTCCGTCTTCTTGTTAGCCGCGAAATCGTACCATTTATTCTTCAATATCGGCGTTAGTTTATCTACTATACTGCGCGACATTTCCGGGCTATGTAAATACTGTATCTTTTTCAATGCTTCTACCGTACCCACCGTGTTCGCGATGCGGCTAGCGAATATACATATATCTCTAGGATTATCGTTTAACCTAGGCAACATTTTAATTTTATCTAATTCTGCTAAGATTAGTGCTTCCGGCCTACCGAATCGCCTTTCTAACGCGTCTGTAATTATCTCCGGGTTAGATTGACTAAACAATAAGCAACCGACAGCTTCTTTCGCGGCGCCTCTGAGGCTCATCCTAATCCTAGCAACATTTTCTACACAGGTAAAATACATTTGTGAGTCACAATACGCGGCCTTATAAGCTATCCACTCACCGGGCTTTCCGTCGAAGAGCGGCAGCTGCTGTATGTACTTGGGGGGCTCCCTTGAGCTGCGCGCGGCCTGCGCCAAGGCCGCGGCGAGCGTGCCCACGTCTATCATTTTATCACTCACTGTATTTTTATCTAACACTTTATTTTCACTCGCGAGATTGCCCTTATTTATCGGATCACACACATTTTCACTGCATCCGTCTTCTCGCTGCTGCTGTGCGCCTGCTGTAGTGCTGGCGTGCTGCTCTGCCTCCCTGCAGGTCCTCCCGCCGCTGACGTCGTGTGGGGCTGGTCGATCTCCTCCTCCGGGTGGCGGCGCCGGTCGCGCCAACCACGTTCCAATCCTTACGGAGGCGAGGTCGTCCACCATATCTTCGTCCTCCTCACTCGAGTCTGCTTCGGCTCTGACGCGCTGCAGGTGTATTTCTTGCAGCTCTCGCTCTGCCCGTGCTTGTTTTACTTTCATTTCAGCCAGCCGCTCCTTCGCCTCGATTTCTGCGAGGAGTTTCTTCTTTGATGCCGTTGAGCGGCGTGACCTGGTTTCGCTGGGCCTGAGCGTACCATGTTGTGAACCAGTGGTCTTAGTCCCGTGATCGCCCGATGTCGTCGTCTGTGTTACCTCGGTGCCCGTGGCTTCAGTGCTCCCGCTGCCGGTGTCCGTCTCGGCCGCCGTGCCGGACGTGCTGGTGCTGGACCCTGGCGCAGGCTCGCTGGCGGCCGACTCGGCGGCCGCCGACGTCTCCTTGGTCCTTTGTTCCCCCCTGGAGTCTCCGCTCCGGCTGCGAGTAATCACCATGATGGTCTTCCTGACGATCCTGCTGGATTCCTGAAGTAATTCGGCTCCCGAAGGGCCAGAATGTGCAGCGGGCGTGTGGAGAGCTTAGGTGTGGACTGTATTTTTGAAGACTCGAAGAGTTTGGAAGACTCCAGGAGTTTGGATTCAGGAACAGGGGAGCGGGGCACTGATTAAGACACTATTTACGTGATGACTTCACATTTGGGTGTGGCAGGGAGAGACCCCTACGGCGGGACTTGCTCGTCTAGATCTAGACTGCCTCGTAGAATACTGAACACTGGTTACCGCGCGCTGTAGTACCCTTTCTTTTATCCTTTCTAATTTTCCACCAAATTGACTGGCCAGCGCGCCCTTTTGTCAATGTGTGTTATTTATTTTTTGCAAACTCGCGTCCAAGCTCACTATAGGTCAGTCCATGCCACGCCCATTTTCTCTTTATTTATTTCAAAAATAATCTATTTTACAAAACCATTAAGAGTCTTATAAGACTAAATCACATTTACATTATTGTGCAATAACATTGCACATTGACTATACATAGTTTCATCTCGCTGCGACAAGCAGATCTCGAAATAAAGGCGTTTTTCGCTTAACCGTGAATCTATAAATATAACCCGCTTACGCGCGCGCGACTCGCCATTTCAAGTCTGATTGTCGCAGAGAACACATCTATATACTAAGTATGGGGCCACAGATGCCTTATGTATGACATATGTAAGTATACAGCACTACTTCTTATATACCTAAGGGACAATAATGTTCAACCTCAGTATCAACTCTTTATTTTTCTTACAATGTACTTAATCTACTTTATATACAAACAGGGTTTTATAGCTCTATATACTATAAACATAGTTTTCTGACCTTATATACTAACATGGCACAAGTTATGCTGATAAGGTTTTTATTAATTTTCCAATACAAAGAAATCAAACAAACAATACAAGTTACGTTAAGTTACAACAAGATAAAATTACGCTTATATACATGGTCGTGCACAGTAAGGTTTTACTGCCGTGAGAAAACTAAACTATTACAATCTTAAGTATAGGTAACATTCACACATCACCACCACAGAACAGAAGCAAAAAACTACTTATTCCAATTGTAACACATTACACGACACTTACAATGCATAGAAAACCAAGTTTCGTAACACTTAATGTCTTCACACACATTTCTCATTTCCCGATACGTTTCCTCGTCTTCACAATACTCCTAGTTTATTTCTCAACATTATGATACAATATCAATTTCTCCAAGAGGTTTAATTTCTCTTATATTGTGATCTTCGATACTTTCTTCCGGCGTACTACATGATCTAAATTTGCAATCAATTAGGCTTAAATTACTATCACAGTCACTCATACTTGATGCAATTGAAAACTTTCACATGAATAGACAACGTAATCATTATTATAACCAGTCAATAATGTCTCGACTGATGGAACATTACATAGACCTACCAACCTACACTGCGCCCGCTTGAAAGTTTTGGGTAATAAAATTCCACAAGATGAATAAAAATGTCGTCTTTGTTTACCTAGATCAATTAATTCCGAGGTGAACAAAACCCTCCATCATCATCATCATCAGCCTTTAAATGTTCCCACTGCTGGGATACAGGCCTCCTCTCTGTGAGAGGGGAGCAGGCCGTAATCTACCACGCGGGCCCAGTGCGGATTGGTAGATGTCGCATGTCTTCGAATTTTTGGTGCTAGGACATGCCGGTTTCCTCACGATGTTTTCCTTCACCGTTTTGAGAGCAGTGGTGTTGAAATAAATAAATTATACAAAGTAATGCGCCTGACGGGGTTCGAACCCACGACCTACAACTCGTAAGTCGAGGCTTATACCACTGATGGGCCACCACTGCTCTAACAAAGTGGAATAAACCAATTCTACACCCATAAGCATCTTCGTATGGAAAAAAATGGGTGAGATTAAGTTTCATCATATTATTATTTTAAAATGTTTAACAAAAAGTGTACGATTTTAAAATTACACAGTACCTACTCTGAAAAATGTTAAGACGTTATCTCTACCTTGCCTTTTCCCAACTACGGTCCAACCGGATACATGGAGTGACTATCTATATGATGTTCATAACCCAGTAACTGTGTAAATACCCCTGTGTAAGACTAGTTAACAAATTTTCAAGCTCAAAACCAGTGGGTCAACCCATTACCGGGTCCATGTCAGGAATTTTTCTCTGAACTTTGGCTATATCGATATCTATAAAATTTAATTACCACCATATACCAAACTTTATAAATGTATATTAGGTACCTAATTCTTAATCATTTTTTCAATTAAATGGACGTGGTTCAGGTAGACGGAACCCCGTTGCGCAGGGCTCCTATTTCCGTGTGCAAGGTTTAAAGGAACCTAACCAAACCGAACTTCGGGGTGACACTGACGTCTACTTTCAAAGGCACCAGCAACTATTGAGGCACCCCGAGGTTCGGTTTGGTTAGGTTCCACGGGACCACGGGTAATTTAAATTACCCGTGGACCCGGTAATGGGTCGACCCACTGGGACCACGGGTAAACAGTTTGTCAAAGATCGATAAAGGACAACCTATACGTGCTTTTCGAGGCACGGAGGAAACTCGCTACAATATATTATTATAGTTTAGTCAAACATCCATAAACCAGGCTAGGCAAGTGCGCTTAACATCAGCCTGTGTGACTGTTCCTATTTAGCCACGAGCTCCTTCAGAAACATCGTATAATTTCACAATTACATGATTCATACAATATTCTTCAACATTGTCTCATCTATTAGTTAACATGTTAACTAATAGATTCCACCATGAAGCGAAAAATGCAAAGTCATCGGTTATTTGACGCGTCAATCATAGTAGTTAAAGCAATTGACACCGATTTATTAAATCTACGCGACTTTCATGGTTACTTAGCTGTTTATGGCATGGCTAATAAACCAGACTTATAATGCTTATTTATTAATGGCTTTGATACAGCGAATTTTCTTAGTTTTGAGTCGTTTTTGGTAGTAAAACAGATAATTTGAAATTGTGCAATTATATTGCGTGTTTTCAGAAATGCACTCAAATATCTGAATGCAAAAATTCACTGAAATATATTACAAGCCACTCTTTAATTTTTCTGATCAATATTATGTATATGGATTTTCACACACAGAAAAGTCAAAAAGGAAAATTATATCAACTGATTTTGGATAAGATACTGTGAAAAAATAAGTTTTTATAAGCCTAAAGAACATTTCTCTTCTCTGCAATCAAAAAATCTATTAAGTTCTTAAATAAAGAAATATAATTTTTCACCCTTGCGACAAATAACCATATGTATTTATTTTAAAAAAGAAAACGTTGAACCACACTAGGAAAAACAAATAAATGAAGCTTCAACAAACAAAAAAACATGAAGGAACCATAAAGCCTCCTGCAGACACACGCGATAATCGCGCTGCGACAACGAGCCAAGCTAATTTCCACTCTAAAAATACTGCGAATCGACCGCGACTTGTCGCCCCGCGCGATTAATCGCGTGTGTCTGCAGGAGGCTTTATGAACAGATCCTAAGTCTCTCACACGCTACTTTTCCATTACAAAATACTATCACTCGCGGTGTATGTAATTGTGTGGTTACGCATAATAAATTGGACACGATAGATTGTAATCAAAGTATACAAGTAATAATAGCACGTTATTTTGTTTGTCACGTTTTTTAGGTTTTTTTATTAGTTTCGCGTCGATTTGGTTTTTAAAGTTATTTTTAGGGTTACGCAGCCAAAGGGAAAAAAACGGTATGGATTTGTCTTGTCTGTCTGTCTGCCTGTCCGTATGTCGCAGCCTCTTTTTCCGAAACTATAAGAACTATACTGTTGAAACTTGGTAAGTAGATGTATTCAATAATCATAAAAAATCTGTGACTAATTATTTTTTTTCATCAAACGCATTCGTCTATCTACTTATCTATGGATAAGTCTTCAAAAATGATAATGAGGTTTCATAAATACTTTTTTTTAAACTAAATAGTTTGAAAAACTGGTTTGAATTACAAACATATTTTTGTGTTCGATAGTCTATTTATCTAGAAATGCACAACGTCATGCTACGGTCAATAGGCGGGCAAATTTTGTATAGGTAGGTACAGCCGTTTGTTTGTTGCTGCCGCCGCAATGATCTATCTTCATCATCAGCCTTTAAATGTTCCCACTGCTGGGACACAGGCCTCCTCTCTGTGAGAGGGAGCAGGCCGTAATCTACCACGCGGGCCCAGTGCGGATTGGTAGATGTCACATGTCTTCGAATTTTTGGTTCTAGGACATGCCGTTTTCCTCACGATGTTTTCCTTCACCGTTTTGAGAGCAGTGGTGTTGAAATAAATTACACAAAGTATTGCGCCTGACTGGGTCCGAACCCACGACCTGTAAGTCGAGGCCGATACCACTGGGCCACCACTGCTCACCATGATCTATCTTGATCATTTGAAATAGATGGATTATCTTGCTCATACAACTTAAATCACAGTCTCAATATCAACCCGCTCAACACATCTTAATCTCGCAACAAAATAAATACAATTTGTTACCTCTACTTTGTAACCACATCATCTATATAGTATACAGGTGCTTGTCAAATGCCATGACAAGTGGTGGGCCCTTTGTGGTTGACCGCAGAACAAGTGCTACGTTCCATGGACTACTGACCTAGTCGGGATGGGATTCTGTAGTTATAGGTTTCTTGGGTGAAATAGCGGGGAAAGGCGGTGTTGACTAAGGGAAAGGTTTTATTTGAAAATAGGCGTGAAAATGTGCGTGGTAAAATCATCAAATGAGGCCTCCCACCCACCCAGGGCAGGGCGGGAGGGACTGTCAGACTTGTACTGACTAAAATCCACGGTGTCCTTCAATAGCCCTTTACGTTCCAAGGTCACGGTACTGGAAAAAGTCCCGCGACCCCGGCAGGCTTTGGCCCTCTAGAGGCCCCGTCATCTTGCTGACGCTCTTTGAGATGCGCGCGCGTGGAACACAACGCGCCGTCGACCCGGGCATGGTCCATGGTCGAACGGCGAGTCTCCCATTACTCACCCCTCGCATGCCCGTGAAAATAGGCCCTGAAACTAGTTACGACTTTCGACGTATATTGTTCAGAAAAATCAAAAAGCAATTCTAGTGAACGCACGGCGAATTAATTCTATCCATCAAGTTAACGTCACACTTCCCGTTTACGTCACAAAAAAAGGTAAAAACTCGTTTTACAACCTCCAAACTCGGAATAGAGTTAGTTTTCAATGACCAGCCTTTTCAGAGATGGTACTGAATCGATATCATTTTCTAAAAGGTAGAAGTGTGGATATTACAACAGAGGCCTTATCATGAGTTTTCACTTATTGTGACGTAAAGTAAACTGGAACTTTGACATTTAATTTCAAAGAAAAAAATTAGTTCCTTCTTCGTACACCAGAGGCGCTGTTCCATTTTTCCATACAAGAAACGCTGTAAATGAAAACTCGTGGTAAGGACTCAGTACGATTCAGTTCAACAACCCGTATAGTTAGCAGTTGTCATTCACATCAATCTGGTGGTGCACGCATGCACGCACTCCAGCGCATCGATAAAATATGCGTGTACAAATGTGCACATTATCAAATTAATAGTACCTATGATTTTATTTTATTGACTTTTGCTAAATGTTTTGGCTAATATTTATAACTTTGGCTGGTTTTGGCGTTACTAGTTTTTTTTTTACCATCAAGGGAGTTAACGGTGACAGTTTAGAGACACGGGCAATTTAAGGATTACATGGGGCTTACACACAACGAATGCTGCAAAGATAACCATGACCCTGCAACGCTAAAGACAACTGAAGAACACGGTGGATTTTCAGTCAGTTCCTTCCACTACACGCGAGATATAAGTATTCCCACATTTGAAAATCTCGCCATCCAAAAAAAATGAGCCAACCTCTTCTTATCCATTTGGAGAAAACAGACGTGATGTAATGTTGTGTGTAATGATGAATGATTCACAACGAATAATACATCGAAATTTCTTTTTATAGATACACATTTGAATGGTCGTGTACAGGAAATCAATGGACACGCAATTCGTTACTATAATAAAATCATAAACGTTAATCGACGTAATTTCCAAACGTTCGTTAACTTTCTTTTTTTAAATACTTATGGTCGGTTGTTTGATCAGTAGTTAAACTATTTGTTTCATCATCATCATCTCAGCCAAAGGACGTCCACTGCTGAACATAGGCCTCCCCTTTAGATCTCCACATACACCGGTTGGAAGCGACCTGCATCCAGCGTCTTCCGGCGACCTTTACAAGGTCGTCTGTCCACCTCGTTGGTGGACGTCTTACGCTGCGCTTGCTAGTCCGCGGTCTCCACTCTAGCACTTTTCGACCCCGTCGGCCATCTGCTCTGCGAGCAATATGGCCTGCCCATTGCCACTTCAGCTTGCTAATCCGGTGGGCTATATCGGTGACTTTAGTTCGTCTACGGATCTCCTCATTTCGGATTCGATCACGTAGAGAAACACCGAGTTCTCAATAGTTACACACACTATTTGTTTAATCCTAAATAATCATTCTAAAACCATTATTTTGTTAAAAAAGTATGAGTTTTTAACAGTTGTTGCTTAACTATTGGTTAAACAACTTTTACTTAGCTAGGTTTTTAAATCTTTAACATTATGGTGCTTCCTCACTAGAAATACAAGATTCGATTTTTGAATTATAAACAGTTAGTAGCAGCAGACGACGACGTTGCATATGCGACGCAATAAGCCGAGATTTGTACCCCACAGGGGGTGCCCTTACCTTAAAGTTCGTTTAGTTTTTAAGCCTCTGGCTGGAGGCCTTTTATTCAAAGCACCACAGGATTGTCCGCTTATGCAACACACACCCTCCTCTAGGCTGAGACACCAAAGAGATTTCACTCAAAAAAGGAGGAAAACTTTAGACATAATTTACAAAAATATAAATACGGATTTTCCTTCATTCTTAACTCAGATCCTAGAAACTGTAGCATCTAAAAAGACCATTAGAACACAGCTGACTTTTTCTAATAGCGCAACTCATGCCACACCATAACAATGTTACAACAACAGTTACGCAATTGAATGTAACCCTTATTTCACACGCAATAAGAATTACGACAACCGCAAATACTTAGCCGTCTGACTCGAGGTAACGATGCAAGGAAATGCCATTGAATTTCGAACCTTATTTTCTAAAGAATAAGAAATATATTGTTCAGTGTATTTATTAGTCTCTTTTGCTTTCACTAAGGAATGTAAAATGCTTTCGAAACCACGTTTGCGATGAATTTATTCACAGATGGTCTTAGCCAATGTTAAAAAAAATGAAAGTGGTCAAAAAAGAAAGATGTGGTTATTTAATAAGAGTTCTGGTGATAATTGGAACGTTATTATTTTGTCAATATTATGATGTAATGTGAAGCGTTCTGATGAGATAGCACATTTCAGTGACATTGGCAAAGATTCATGAGATAAAGTATATAGACGCTGTTTAAGGGCACAAATTGAATAATTATGAACTCAGTGTTCATTTTTCAAGAGCACCCGCTCCATCTTGTATAATCAATTTCCGACTTACGTATCAAAACTTACTTAGGTACCTACTACTTTTAGCAAAAAAAAAAAAAAGCATTCTAGCCGTTCCCCTTGTTTTCTCCCCCGCTCCTCGGACTTCTTCTCCTTGGAATTGTTGTTCCTGACATTAGCGCGTTCAACCGAACAAACGAACTCTTCAGCTTTATAATATTAGTATACATTTGAGCCAAAAAGCTTGGCTCACTAGGAACTTACTCGGCTAAAAGTGGGATCAAGCCGATAACAGTAAATTTGTTTACAAAAAAAAATCATTACTTCTTGATTTTGCTATTACCACAATCAAAGAGATCACAGAACACGATTATGAAACAAAATATTTTAAGTAACTTGAGATGATTATAAAACAATTTGATACTTGAACTTGACCGGACATGAACTGAAACTGAACTAAAAAAACTTGAGAGGTGTCAAGGGACACCCGAATGGAACGAAGTTACTGTATACACTCAACAAAAATAATCGTCGCGACACCACACTGTTCAATGCGAAACAGAAAGACGAAACGAAAATATCTGGCTTGCTTTCTATAGAGAGAGAGAGAGACAGACAGAGAAATATGCGCACGCCGCACGGCTTTCAATAGCTTACTATAGCGAAAAGTGTCGTTACAACTTTTCGTCTAGCCCCCTTTTGCAACGCGCGATAAGGAACTTCGTAAAATCAAGGCTTCGAGGACTTTAAACAAGAGTTCAAGACAATTATTGTATGACAGCAATCGTGCTAGAAAACTTTAAGGAGCAGACGCTGTAACAAAATTTTCCAATCGAAGATGAACCTTCTTCTTATGATAATTTATGTTAAAGTTGTATACTGATTACCTTAGGTTGCTAGAGTCTATACTTTCGTTCCTTATAGCAAGCTATTCAATTTGATTTAAAACACCACTGAAAAGGAATTGTGCTTATTTAGTAGCCCTACCATGACTTTATACATTTTTATCGATGCATCCACACCGCCGGTAACATTTTGTAGCTCAACGTTTCCAAATGTTGCTCGGTAACATCCGCCAACAAAATGTTATTTAATGTTATTAAGTGTTGACGTGTTACTGTTGTAAAGAGCGTTTCAATAAAAGGCGGGAATCAGCGGTAAACTGGTGTATTGAACAAGTGTGCAACATAACGCGCGCAAAGGACGCACATTCAAATATGGCAGTAGTGCCAACTTACGAACTATGAAAATTGCTAATCGCTACATCTTCTCCCTCCTAAGTTACAGAGTACTGCTATGATAAATCCTTAACCTTTTAAAATATGAGTAAGTTACAGAACAAAACTTAAATCTATAAACCTATTTATAATGCACGCTTCGCTCGTTCATAAGCACGCAGTGCTCGAGCTGACGCGTCTGGTGGTGGTGGCGTTAGTGGGGCGACCGGATCGGCTGGTGTTCCTTGAGCAGTTGGCTCCGGGCCCTTCTCCGGAGTACGCCACACGTCGCCTTGCTCCGCTTGTGCTATATCGTCAGTACTAACAGACGCCTCTACGTGTTCTTCACCAACGACCCCAGGCACGTCCGCACACGGCTCATCTCGCGACCCTCGACTCGCTCGCGACAGTGAAAACCTATTTTTATTGCACGCGAGAAGAATCTGATCCGCATGTCTACGCCATTGAGTACCATTTCCTATGTCTACATTGTACGATACAGGGCCCGTTTTCTTACTGACCGTGCCAGGAGCCCACTTTTCCCCCCGCGTAGAATAGTCGCGAGTAAAAACTGCATCGCCTACCTCAAAATCCCTGATAGCGCCCGGCCCGTAGCGCACCTGTCGTTCCTGTGCACTGCGGACTACCGCGCCTAAATCGGGGCGCAAAGCGTCGAGGCGACTGCGAAGCCTCCGTCCCTGCAACGCATTCGCTGGTGGTACCCCTGTCGTCGCGTGTGGACAGTTACGATACTTTAACAAAAATTTACTAAGAGCTGCGTTCACATCGTCCCCCTCATACTGAGCTCTTTTAATTGCCTTTTTTACCGTTTTGACTGCGTTTTCAGCCGCGCCGTTAGCCTGTGGTCTATACGGGGCTGAAGTTACATGTTTTATACAATTTTTTTCACAAAATTCTTTGAATTCTCGAGCTGAAAAAGGCGGACCATTGTCCGTTACTAGTTGTGACGGTAAACCAAAACGCGCAAATATGCCCCTAAAAGCATTTATAGTGGAGCGAGCATCCGAACCCTTCATTGGTAACACCTCTATCCACTTCGAATGTGCATCGATCACAATGAGGTACCTAATACCGCCACAATCTCCGAAGTCTGCGTGTAGGCGCTGCCACGGGTACAGCGGGAACTCCCAAGGGTGCAACTGCGCTCGCGGCGGCGCGTCGCGCACCACTCGACACGCATCACATTTCCTACATACCTCTTCTATATCATAGTCTAGGTTAGGCCAGTACACGTAACTACGAGATAAGTTCTTCATTTTGTTAACCCCTAGATGACTTTCATGAATTTCAGTCAGAATTTGTTTTTGTAAGATTCGAGGAATGACAATTCGGTATCTATATGTTAAACATCCCTGGTCCACTGACAGTTCCAGTTTTCTTGCAAAATAAGGTTTCTCTTCCTCGCAGTTAGGTGCAGCTGGCCACCCAAACAAAACATAGCCCTTAATTTTATTTAAAACCACATCACGTTCTGTTTCTCGAGCCACATCTTTAAACGAAACAGGGAACGTGTCTGCAATTAAATTCAAATATTCTACCGTAATATCTTCACGAATTTCTTTAGCTAAAGGTAACCGAGACAGTGCATCAGCCGGACCATTGTCTACTGATCTCACAAATTCGACCTTATAATCATAAGCTGCTAAACGTGCCGCCCACCGCTGCAATCGACTTGCAGCCGTTTGAGGTATACCGCCCTTTTCACCAAAAATATGTGTTAACGGCTGATGATCCGTTCTTAATATAAAGTTTCTGCCAAATAGATACTGGTGATGCTTAGTAACACCAAATAGTATCGCCAGAGCTTCCTTGTCAAGCTGACTATAGTTACGTTCTGGTGCACTAAGTGTGCGCGATACGCAGCTGATAGGGCGTTCGCTGCCGTCGTCGTAGCGGTGCGCGAGCACGGCGCCTAACCCGTACGCGCTGCTGTCTACTGACAAAACGAGTGGTCGCCCCTCCTCATAATGCGCCAATACACGAGTGCTTAAAAGAGCTTGTTTTGCCTGACTAAATGCTAACTCACACTCCGAATTCCATTTCCAAACTATCTGTTTTCTTAATAAATTATGCAGTGGATGTAACAAAGTACTTAAATTGTGTATAAACCGCCCATAGTAGTTCAACATTCCTAGAAAACTTTTAAGTTGTGTAGTATTTTCTGGTTTAGGTGCATTTGATATGGCTTCTAATTTATCAGGATCTGGTTTCAGTCCTTCTTTATTAATAATAAACCCAACATACTTGACAAAATCTTGCAAGAAACTACATTTGCTAAGTTTAACGGTGAGTCCTGCGTCCCGCAACCGCGTGAGTGCTGCCCTTAAATTGTTTAAATGATCTTCATCATTAGCCCCTGTTACGCATATGTCATCTAAAAACACAACGCAACTCGGAATACCTCTTAAAGTTTCTTCCATAATTTTCTGAAACTTCTCTGGTATACATGATAAACCGTATGGAGTGCGTCTATATGCAAATGTACCTATGTGCGTGGTGATGGCGGTGTACAACTGCGATTCCTCAGTTAATAAACACTGTTCGTAAGCGTGTCGTAAATCAAGTTTAGAAAACTTTTTACCACCACTTAATGTGGAAAATAGCTCTTCAATACGGGGTAAGGGGTAGTAATCGCGCTTTAATTTCGGGTTAATCGTAATCTTATAATCACCACAAATTCTTATCTCCCCGTTACGTTTCACTACTGGTACAATCGGAGTACCATAATCCGAGTAATCTATACGATAAATAGAACCATCGGCCTCAAGCCGCGCGAGCTCCCTCTCGACGCGTTCGCGGAGCGCCAGTGGGACGGGACGTGCGCGAACGTACACGGGGTCATTGTCCGTGAGCACTAGCCGAATTTCGCGGTTACAGGTACCTAGTTTGTCAGTAAACACGGTTGGGAATTCCTTAATTAGTTGGTCCACGGATTGACAATCTGAAATTTTATTAAATTGCATTTGTTTTATTTGCAATGCCCGGATCCAATCTCTACCCATAATGGGGCGCGCTCCCCCTCTAATGACATGTAAACTTAATGAATGAGTTTTATTTCCTTTAAAACCAACTTCAACCTCAATATATCCTAGAGTATCAATCCGTGACCCACTGTAGCTGCGTAATACTAAATTATCCTGTTTAATTATCTTATGTAGAAATAATTGTTTATACATGGATTCACTAATTGCTGAAATACGGCTTCCTGTATCAACTTCACACCGAATTCTAAAATTATCAATTAACAGTTCTAGAAAATAAGGTTCATTACTCGTAGACTCCACCTTACTTGACAAATTGAACAAATCCTCTTCGCAATCACTCACGTAATTCTGCCTGGTGCCACTTTCACGTTCACGCACATTTTTGCACATTACTTTTAAATGCCCTTTTTTATTGCACTCATCACATGTGTAGTTTTTAAATCGACACCTATCTGCGGCATGACCCTTTCCGCAACGCCAACACGGCCTGTAGCCGCCGTCGTCCGCTGCAGCCGCTCGGGCGCCTCCGGCGCCGCGCGCGCCCTGTTGCCTGCCCGATGTTGCCGCCGCCGGCGCCCCGCGGCGCCCTCTCGTGTAGTGCAGCGCCTCCGCCGCCGCTGCAGCCGTCGCGCCGCCGCCCGCTGATTCCACTGCTGCTACCGCTGAGGTCGAGGCGCTTACCTCAGCGTGTTTTTCTGCTGCCTCCAGAGCGAGCGCCAGCTCTACCGCCGCCTTGTACTCGATCGTTTTTTCAGCGAATATTCGCGATCGCATTGCGTCGTTCGCTAAACCAGAGACAAACTGGTCTCGCAAATTCTCCTCGAGTTGTGCACCGAAATTGCACGTAGTTGCCAAATGTTTTAATGTTTGTAGGTATTCCATAAGCGGCTCGCCAACACGTTGTCGGCGCAAGCGGAATACGTGCCGCTCTGCTATCTCGGACCGTTGCGGCTCAAGATGGTCAGCCACTAACTTAACCAGTTCATTGAAAGTTTTGTCTTCTGGAAACTTTGGCGAGCACAAATCACACATTAAGGCATATGTAGGTTCTCCGACAACCGTAACCAGTAAAGATACTGTTAGTTCGTCTTTCACTGTATTTAGCAAAATGTATTGTTTTACGCGGCGAACGTACGCGGCCCATTGCATTGAACCTAAATTAAACGGCTCTAATTTACCGATAGGCATGTTGTTTATTATTTACACACTATTATAACAACTATATTGTCTTTTACAAATAGTTTTTTAAACGCACGGTTCACTATATTCATCGAAATCGTCGCCAATGTAAAGAGCGTTTCAATAAAAGGCGGGAATCAGCGGTAAACTGGTGTATTGAACAAGTGTGCAACATAACGCGCGCAAAGGACGCACATTCAAATATGGCAGTAGTGCCAACTTACGAACTATGAAAATTGCTAATCGCTACAACTGTAAGTCGAGTAACGTTGCTCAACATTCGGTAACAATGTTACCCCCATTATCTAAGAATGTTGCCGATTGTCGAGCAACGTTACTCGACATACAGTAACACGGCATCATTTGTTGTCGGATGTTACTGCGGTGTGGATGAGTAACAATCAACAAATAGTAACAAGGAGCCACAAAAGTTGCCGAATGTTACCGTGTTGCCTTTTGTTGCTCCACAAATGTTACTTGCGGTGTGGATGCACCGTATGACGTAAAGTAAACGAGAACTATGATGTTAATTTTAAAGAAAAAAATTGTTCCTCGTTCGTACACTAAAGGCGTTTGTTCTATTCTATAGATGCTATAAACGCAGTAAGTACTTCAGTACCTACGCTGTAAATAAAATACAGACAATTTTGATAAGGCCTCTGTTAGGCCTTTCATATTTAAAATAATTTTGATTTGGCATAAGACGGTCGACACCGATCTTTGATTACATTTCTGCTGATAGCCTATAGTCTCTCTAATCGCTTTGAATACAATAATTTTTTCCCTGATGTTTATGATCGCTTTGGCCTTGAAACCAGTGTCCACATACCACTTTCGTTGGCATCCAGCCACATTGCCACGCTCGGTGGCACAAGCATGGCATTTGTTTCTGAGATGATAGCATGGCACACATAACCACTCACATTGCTGTCAGTTTTGCACTTCTGCACAATGGGTAACGGTTTGTTTATAAAAAAAAAATGATTGTTGTGTCTTATAGTTATTATTATTTGTAATTGTAACACTACCTTTCCGTCTAGATAATCTATGGCATTCTATGGCATAGATTATCTAGACGGAAAGGTTGTGTAGCATAGAATCTATGCTACTAAAAAGAAAACCTATTATTGTTATTCAAAGTTTTGGAGCAATCTTTAAAACTAAGTTAAATTCTAAGCCGTAATATTTTATTGAGATTCATGCAAAGCCAATTTTCACAATTTTGTAAATCTATTCTGTCTATGAAAAATAATAATATTGATTGAAAAATCCCATTCTATAATAACCTATTGTAAAGGACATTCACACGTTAAAAGAATTTGCATGCAAGTATGTCTGATCAACTAATCGTTGTCCATTAATTTATAGTCCGCAATATAGTTAACTAGCATAGTCTAAAAGAGGCATTAGGGTGCCTTTCCACCAGAGATGTGCTATGTAGCTGTACTGCGAGGATATAAAAGCTGAGCTACGAAACTGTGTGACCGTTTCCACTGATGCTACGCTATGTAGCTGCGGAGTAAGATGTGCTATGAAGATGGGTAGCTGCGCTATGAAGATGCACTGTCACAAGGTAGCTGCGCTACGAAGATGCATAGCTGCGCTACGAAGATGCGCTGTCACAAGGTAGCTGCGCTACGAAGATGCGCTGTCACAGGGTAGCTGCGCGATGAAGATGCGCTGTCACAAGGTAGCTGCGCTACGAAGATGCGCCGCCACAAGGTAGCTGCGCTACGAAGATGCGCAGCTCGAGCTATGCGATGTATCGATACTAGGGAAAACGACCCATAGCACGCATCCATAGCACGCAGCCATAGCACGCAGCCATAGCACGCAGCCACAGCACGCAGCCATAGCACGCATCCTTACGTATAAAAAACACATCTTAGTTGAAACCGTTTCCTTCAGTGCTGTGCTATGTAAACCAGTGAATATGATTGGCGGATATCAAACGCATCCGCAGCAACATAGCATAGCGCATCTCTGGTGGAAAAGCAGCCTTATTCTTACTTATTTCTTCTTTTTATATTATTTTACGTCAGTGATGTGAGCTATCATAAAATAAAATTAAAGAAACGATAACCAATGATGGCTTTTTTGCCGAATCGGTAAGGCGTCAAGTGTACTGAATCGGAAAGTCACAGGTTAAAGATAAACTGGATTGCGTTAAGAGGTAAGGCCTCTGATCGCAAAAGATTCTGATTCGCGAATCAGGCGGTAATGTGTCGAAAATTTTACAACGTAACCAAGGCAACGATGCAAAATTGCAAATTAAAGTGAGTTTTTTTATTCATGCTTCCACTTAGCACAAAATCTGCATAAAAGATAACATTCTCACAGTGAATGGTATGACCATTTGATTCATGTTGCCGGCCCCAAGATCAAGGCTTTACGCAACGATGTCAATGACACCGCTCGCGATGTTTGCGTCGGAAACAGAAAGTTCACGATTCTCTCTATTAGACTAGGTGATTGGTCTCTTTATGAACAAACATGAATATTTATAAAAATATAGTGTTGTTTTTAGTCTAGAGTCTAGACTACAAACAGCACTTTGATAGAAATTATTTGTTTATGTAAAAAAACTGGTTTTTTGCATGTTCATTTTACTTTTTCTTTTATGTTTTTTTGTCTAAGCCGACAAAATAAAAACCCTTTTAATTAGGTAATTTACATACAAACATAATGGTTGTGGCGAACTCATAATTTTACCTACCTATCATTTAAAATCCATTGTACCTACCTAAGACAAATAAAAAAATCTGATTCTCATTCCAAATTCTAGGGATAATAATATAAGGACAATAGAGATTATGGATTTAGTTTACGTGTGTGTCGAAGTGGTGACAAACATCTTTAGTAAATTGATTGTCATGGAGAAGGTACGTGATGCGGAGGAATATGGAGAATGGCGGGGAGAAAGTTTTAATAATAAATGTGAACGGGTACAAGAGAAGACCATAGGAACTGTGTGAAGAACGAGCTGATATGAAAAAAAAAGAGGATGACAATGAAAAGAGAGATGTGGAAGCAGAAGAAGCACTAACCAAACATAAATTAGTATAAGGACAAGATAATTATGAAGATGAAATGGATACCCGTAAGATGGGATCTTGAAAAGATATCAAAACACCGAGGGTTGAATCAGTGGTTCCGTATCAAAATAACTACATTCATTTTAACTACTTTCGATATAACTATGGTCGAAAGACCTACCGGTCGGTATAACTAATGGTCGTTTCACATAAGTTTGTTATAACTAATGTACGAAATACCTAATGGATAATTCACCTACGTTTAATTCAGCTACGGTTAACTCACCTACGGTTAATTCAACTACGGTATATTTAGCTGAAATTAATATCCCTGTTACGGTATGTATGATATCACACAAATGTCGCGGGGTCTTTCAGACTCCGCCATCCCCTTTTAACCTAATCTGTCCGTGTCGGGGGCCCCAAGTCGTTTTTACGACTTTTTTTCTCAGTCCTACCTAAATACCAGCTGAACAACTTTGTGCTTTTGCACGAGAAAAAGACGGTCGACTTCAAGGGCACCCCGAGGTTCGGTTTGGTTAGGTTCCTTGTAGACCAAAAAAGGCCGTCGACCTTACTACGAAAGCCTTCTTCCTCCACTTTAGAAATAAAGCGAGCGCGTTTTATTTATTAAAAAAAAGATACTGTAGGCGAGTCGTCCATTAGGTATTTAAAAACGTAGTTAAAAGAACCAATATCTTAAAAGAGCATTAGATGAAACGTTCGTTAGTTCAATCTATTTTAGTTCAATTAAAATTATGTCAGTTGAACAGTTAAGTAGTTGAGTCGTACAATATGTGTCTTGAACTTATGTGAGTCAACCGTAGCTATATCGAAAGTAGTTAAAATGAACGTAGTTATTTTGATACGGATCCGAATCAGTACTGACATTATTATAATCATTAAACAATTAAGACGAAATAATGCTGGTAAACTGTAAGACTGATTACACACTACATATTGTGTTTTGAGATTGTTGTTATTAATGTGGTTTAACTGATAACCCTACACAAAATACTTGTGTATGGGGAGGCCTTTTTCTTGAAGAGGGACATCAAAGACTTTTAAGGTTGTTGTTAGTTGAAACGTTGTGAGCTAAACATATTTTAAGAATGTAGGCTAGATGGACCTACGAAATTGTGAGAGATGCGGGCAACCAATGGATTCAAGTGGCGCATTGCCGTTCGGCGTGGTTGGTGGTCTAAAGGAGAAAAGCCTTTGTCCAGCTCAGTGGCCGTGTTCCGGCTGATAACAATGATAACAGGCTGATTATACAATAAGGTAGATGTTATCATCCAATCCTAATATCAATTTTTACAGTGATTATTTCTGTCTCGTACTTGCATTTACCGACATAAGCATAGACGAGGATATCTGTAGCGCATATAAATATTTAGTTCCATATGGGATTCCTACTCACAACACGTAGATGATGTGCTGCCACTACAATATGTTGCAGTAAACGTTAGTATAATTCTTTAAAATACTAAAGAAAAAGATGTCGAAGAAGATTAAAAACTTTATGCAAGACCAAGAAGACACTATGTACTTACAAGTGTAAGGTAAGAAGCTAGTTGAAGCAACGATATTTGAAGTATGGTTGCAGTGACATCTAAATGAGATAAATATAAAGAATTTAAGAGAGAATAGGAGAATAATGAGACTGATTAAGAGAATAAAGTAGTGTGGCGTACGACTGCAGAAGTGTATTTCAACTTTATACTCTAAAGAATAAAGTCAAAAATCTATTAAAGACAGAGCGTTTTAGTTAATCATTTGCCACTCGTCTAGGCATTCAGTGTGTAAAGCTTCTCGATAATCCGTTGAAAAGAGAAGATCCATCGACTACATATTTCAAGGTCAACAAAGCACATTAAAATTCCCCAAACACACAATTTTTAAACCAATCAAAAAACATAAAATGCTGTCCAAAACAGCGGAACGAAAGTTGACAACCAGCTTATACTCCAGAACATTAACCCCCTTACTTATAAAAACTTGTGTTGCTTAGCTACCGATTAAATATCACCTGTCCTTGTCATTTCTATTTTAATGAATAGAGATGGCAAGTGACTTAAGAGCTATTTAAGATAAGTAACGTCTAATCAATGTTTATAAGTAAGGCCCTAAGTTTCCAACTACAGTTCTAAATATACTGGTCACCATAACACTGTGTATTAGCTGTGACATGAATTGCTCATTGTACGAATAAACAAATGCGTTTTCTCCAAGAATGTGGATTTCCTCAAGTGCCAATGATGTCTACTGTATGTCTCTAGGTTATGTAGAGAAATCTTTATTGATGTTTGTTTTGTGTTTCTGATGCAGTATGTTCATTTCGACGCTTTAGATCTTTATTTAAAAAGTATTGAAAAGTTGGATTATCTGCTCTATATTAGTTGTTGCAGTTGGTACTGGTTAATACCAAAATCTCTGGAACTGGTAGTCAGAACTTTTGATTGTTGACTATCTACGTCTTCGTCGACAATCAAGGAACTTGAGTAACATCCAGGACTCTTTAAGACACAGTTAATACTTTGTATGAATGGTATCCCATCCATGAATCATTCATCTAAGCAAGCTTGGCTTAATCTTAAAGATCCTTAGGATTCCAGAAGCTGGCTCTCAGCTAAGGATTGAAATTCCCTCTTTGTTTCCTAATAACTACAACCTTGAGGTCTTTAAGTCAAAAGCGAATAGGATACTTCTAGGCAAGCGTGCTTCACCGTCCATTACATTACTAGCGACACATTGCGGCTCTATTCCTGAACATAAAATCACCAGAATGTGACCACATGTGAAAAAAAAATTGAGTGACTTAAGGAAATTACCGAATCGTATGTAATAAAGTGCAATAATGAGGGTAATTTATCATTTGAAATAACTTACGTAATGAACGATGACATTTAAGCCTCCTGCAGACACACGCGATTAATCCCGCGGGGCGACATGTCGCGGTCCGTTCGCAGTATATTTAGAGTGGAAATTAGCTTGGCTCGTTGTCGCAGCGCGATTAATCGCGTGTAAATGGCAAGTCTAAACATTATTTACATTGTCAGACATAAAATCGTTATCAAAATAAACATAATTTCTTGTGAATAATCGGAAATCAGCTTTAGTAGTTTTTTAAAAATAACTTTCTGGTAGTCAACATGTTTTACTAGAATTTGTAGCTTTTGAACGGTTGCCATTAGAATATCAAATGTTATTATTAATTTCAACGGTAATTTATGAAGAATTATTTTATACTTTATTATTTTATTTTTATACTTTATTTTAGAAGATAGAATGAAATGTAAAAGCAACGACGACATAGTTTCACTTCACTTCTATTCAAATACAGACGAAAGTCGTTCCTGTAAAAAGCATAATAATATATACGATAGATAGATAGAATATATTATACTTTATTGTACACCAAAATTTTTACACAACTATTATAAACATTACTAATTCTATGGTTACAATGGCGGTCTTATCGCTAATAGCGATATCTTCCAGACAACCTTTAGATGGACTGTTCAAACTACGATGTCCATAGGTACTTTAAGGTACTCAGAAATAGTGTTATTTGTTTGAACGAGTAATTTCAAAGATTACTTAAACTTTTAAATCTTCATTAAAGTGTAAAAATAATCGTCAATATAATGACATGAGTAGGGACTGACATGAATAAGAAGGTTGAGACCGCTCGACAGATTCGAAACGAAAATTCCTTGAAGAGTAATTAATCGAACACAAAATAACATTGCGATGGCACTTCCTAATCATGTGCTGGTGGCCTACCATGAACCCTTAACGCGATCCAGTTTAGGCTTTGGGAAAGAGATGCGACTTGTATAGCTCTGTCTCTTTCCCACAGCCTAAACTGGATCGCGTTAAGAGCTCGTGGTAAGGCTCCTGTCAAATAAAGACACTCGCTAAAACGTAACTGACGTAAAAACACAAGATAATACTCAAAGAAAAAAATAATATTACACTTACCCGGTTCATTACCCTCAATCTCGTTTTCTTCATCCAAAGACCTCTCCGTCTCTTCTTCCTTGTCATTTCCAGTGAGGTAGATAGTATTAGCTTCCTTAGTATACTTGTTGATGTCAACACTATTCTTCTTGAAACACACACCACTAGCCACTTCCACATCACCATTCATACCCAAACTATCATCTAGGTATGTATAAACATTTTTTTGCAAACAACTCATCGATGGACTCTCCGTACACTTATTCAAAATATTGTCCCACAACACGTTACCAGTCCTAAAGGTACCATTTTGATAAACGTCACTAAAGTATCTACCAGACACACTCTCGATTATCTTCATTCGTTTCGCTATATCGTCATTGTCACTGCACTGAATCTGTTTGGCACTAACTAAAATTATCACTAGAAACTTAGCTATAGTATGGATTCCCATTTTGATTTTGATTTTCTCTTCATATCGTTCAGCCATTGTCAGATCATTACTAGTTTCTGTCTCTTTATCACTGGACTTTTATTTCGCACACACGTTTGGTCTCGTGGTATATTCGCGTGCGTCTACGCGAACTGATTCCATTCTTTTGAAGTTTTGTGAATTGTAATTTTGGAAAGTAAACTCATCAGTTTCTCGATGACAGGTTAGCGTATTATCCTCGCGTTGATCCAGTTATATCTTTGTGTATCATCTGTAACAAGGAAATTATATGAGTTGACAGAATGTGACTGACATGTTAGTTGAGACAAAAATAAAAATCTCAAACCGAAAACAGAAAAGGCATATTTTTACTTTTCTTTTTTTTTATTCATTTTTAATGAATATGAACAGCAAAAAGTGTATGTCCTAGTCAATGTCTTATTGCTATTAACACATTTTTTTTTTTTAATTTGAAATATAAATAATTAATTGTTTGTCTTCATACAACTCTCTTCCAGAACTTTGTTCCTATTTATTTCACTTCTTTTAAAAAACTGGAGTCACCAAACAAAAATAAGCAAATATTGATACATCCAATGAAATAAAAAGATACATTTGCCAACCCTGATATAGAACCCGTTCTTTGACTTTGTTTAAAATTCTGTAAGTGTTGATCAAGATTCTGATTTCGGGTACTCATAAGTTACTCGTAATAAGTAATTCAAATACACACCACGTTTTCGAAAGCAGACGCTCTGAGTCTGCAGAAGTACTAGAGTGAAAGCGAGATGTCATCATAGGAAATATACGTTTTTTAACATCCCCGTAAATTGGCCATGGTTTGTTAACCAAGAGATGTTTTGACACATAACGATTTTCTGATGGATTTGTGGTTTCTATAAAATTATAGTAATCGATTCATTGGAGCAGCAAGCTTAGTTAAATGGGGTATGAATGATGAAGATAGCAATAGTGAATCAAGTTAGCCTTGTTGTAAGAAAAAATGTATAGATAAAATATGAGTAGAAGAAGACCATACCGTCTGTAAACAAGTGTAGCTCAGCTCAGAATAAGTAAGTACATAATTATTATGAAAACAACACAACAGACACGCGGTAACAAAGCTTTAAAGGCAAATGAGAACTTAAATTTAAAAAAAATTACTTAAGATACGAAAGTGTTCCGAATGGTCACTACAACATCATAAAACGATGTCCGGGACATAATTTTATAACCCATATATTTGCATTAAACGAGAAATACTTGTTCTTACAAGGTATTGAAACAAGTCAGTATGAATGAGACTTCTGCCCATAAAGGTAATTAAAAGGAGCCTTGAAGTTTGGATGTGGCTTGAACTGAATTAGAACATAACTATAAAAAAAAGAGATTCTAATTAACCGACGAATTTAGGAAAAAGCCGATCCCAACATAGCAAATGAATAACATGCAATTGTAGTTGGTAATGAATTTGCAAAACAAAAATAAAGTGAGACTGGAAAATCAGAAAACATAGATTTGCAAGATACCTTAGCAGCATCTGACATATAAAATTGTACGAGTAGTTTAGAAGCAAAGTCAACAAGCTTGTCAAGAGAGTAATTGCACGTATACTATTCTCATAAATTGCATAGTATTATTATAATTATTTCATTAGGCGGTGTCCTGTGAGGCACGACGACGCGATTCGAACTATTTCAACTGTTATGTGTCGCGTACTACTAATATTTACTATGTGTCGCGTCGCGTCGTATTTGTCGCTCTCGCAGGACACCGCCTTAGTTTCCTGGAAGTCAGTTAAAAAATAAATGATTTCATATGCTAATTTTTGTCACACGCAAGTAATTTCTGACATGTGGAGTAGAGTAAAGATGCCACAAGTTCTGGCATACCAACGTTAACCGAAACTTTTTTGCCGTCTTTTGCTGTCTAGCAGCCAGATGAGTAGATAATATTCAAAAAACTCAGGGATAAAGCCTGGTTGAGGCTCGCGTAGGCAAGGCAAGGATGCCACAAAACTGAGAAGGCTTACAATTACCATGATGATGTTGATGATTAAAACGGCGTTTTTCGATCATTAACCTTACAGTTTCAATAATTGGTACTACTTCAGCAGCAGTGATTATTAGATCAGAACCGATTAATCGAAATGCTATAAATTTTACCGTAAATCCTACTTCAAGTTTCAATCATGCAACGACAGGAAAAACTGTTGAATTTTCATTAATTATTATTCCGTAACTGTTGTTAACATCATGTTTATTTATGACATAAAGTAGGACGAACTGCTTGTTATTTATTTATTTACTTAAACACATACAGCTACGAGTATCCTTACAGTTTCCCAATGTTGTGTGTTATGTGTTAGTCGATAAGCTATTTGACGCGTAAAGTGGTTAATCAGTATCTATTCCATCGTTATTGTTAAATCTTATGATTGGTTTCATTTTTGCCAATTCATTCAGTCCTTGTTTAAGTATTATTGCTGAGCTTGGTTCTGGATTTTTGTCTTTGGACGGCCAATTATGTTGGATTTTTCTATTAGGAATTTCTCAGCTACTGCCCGGAGTCTGCTTTTGAGCTGCTCCTTATTACCTAATTTCTTGGTCTATTTAACTAGTAAATTGCCTCAGTCCTTCAGTAGGTTTCTTTGCTGTAGAAGTATTTAGTCCTTCGATGGAAAATCCTTATAATAATACTACTTTTCTTAATATCTTTAGATTCATCTTCTTGGAAAGCAAACACGCAATTTAAATTCACTGCATCGCATTTTTACTTAATTAATTACTTACTTTCGATTTCTCTAAAGTCTCTTCCAAAAGTGTTATTAATGTTCCTAAAACTACTGATACCTCGTTAACTTTCTTAAATTAAATAATCGATCTATTTTTAACATTCTATTCGATGACAATAATTATTGTCTTCTAGCAACTTCAAACCCGGAACTACTAGCTGCTAAGCTTGTCCAACTACCACTCGTTAAATCTAAGCACGTGTGACCTCTTTTAACTACGACTACGACAGTATTGGACCGTGCTGCATTCTGATTAAAACAAAATGATGTTTAACCAATGGGGGATCCCAACATTTATGGTAGTTTGTAGGTGGAGAAAGTAAAATCTGATTATGGAAATTTTGGTGTTTGGAGGCTGAGTGTGTTCGTTTACTTAGTTGTTAAGATTGAATGTTGTAGTCGGTGAAAAAGGAGACAAGTTTTAGATAAAATTGAAGTGGTATGACGAATTCTTTATAAATTAAAAGGTTTTGCCCGTACAATATCTGTCCAAAGTAATTTATAGTACCTACTACTGGGGCAAAAATCTGTTAATCCAAGTAATAACGTATCTCCGTATCAACTTCGAATCCATTCAGTAATTTTTGTGTGGAATAGTAATCCTCACAAACAGTAGCATTTATTATAGTTAAAAATGTATCTTAATAATTATTCAGTTCAGTAGTAATTAAGGCTTATCTGAAACTACAAAAAATATTCATTGTTATTATAATTTTGATAATTATGTTAATATTTTATTACATTTTTATATGATTGCGTAGGTCAGTAACAAAAGTTATGCTCGTGCATAATAATCCGATATTATAAAAGCTTTCAACGTTACTTTTTAGAATAATTTGTAATATTTTCGTCGTAGATGTATAGAATTTTCGTGTCATATTTTCTTGATTAATATAATATTATGAGCATCAGACTAAAACGAGGACGCAATTAAATTATTTGGAATAACAGTTTTATGAAAAATTTACCAAGTTTTGCATTTTGAAAAAATCTTTTCCAAAAGAGAAACTTCATGAATATTTTAAATTTTTCATCTGAAATTGGGACAAAATGTCAGAATTTTGTAATTTACATAAATTAATGTAGAAGGTAAGAACAATGTGTTAATGTCTTAATTTTTTACAGTCTAGTACATAAGTGTGCATTGATGTCATCGCATCATAAAAAAGGCCTCATCGAAATCAGACTTCCCGTCAGCGTTAATGTCATTTGTTATACAGATAACTGGCGTTGAAGGCCTTTGTTTAGCAGTGGACCTCTTTCAACTGATGATGATGATTTTGTTCTTTTTTTAAAGCATTATTATTTAATCAAGTTATAAGCCTGACGTAATAACACTTTTTTCACAATTTACCGTGGAAGATCCACAGCCCTTGCTTCATACATGCGCGTAAGAGAATTTATCTATAAACTGGTTACCTACATGGCCAACAGACACACTTATTAAAAGAATGACACCGGTTCTCTTGGTCAGCGATTTGTTTTTCTTTACTATTTTTCTTCTTTTTGTTAACCCAAAGTTATTATCATAAATAGTCAATGTCGTGGTTATAATGACTCAGTATCTAGTGGACTATCTTATTTATTTTACAGGTTTCATTAGTGGTGGACATTTGGACCTAAGCTCCATACATTTTTAGTCATTCTCCTTTGTGACTAATGCGCAAAAAAATAGTTTGGTATGAATATTATGAGATTAATTTCCTGTTTGTTAAGGTTATGGGTACGTAATTTTACTAGAGCTGCCTTAGGCGATCGTTTGCGGTTTGAGTAAAATAATTATGCATCTCTACTAGGTATTTCTCTTTACTATTTCTATAACTATCATTTAGTAAGTCACTTGATAGTTTAGTAGTTATCCGTGGTGCATAACTTATCAGTAGTTATCTGTCAGCCAACATTATGTTACTTGGCAAAGGCTTTTTCATGAATTCACATCTCTGTTAAAAGGGGCTACATATGCCACCTGTTTATACTGAGTTGATATCTTTCTAATATCGGCTATATTGATTGACTCACACCTTATTGTTGCACCTTCAATCAATTAATAGTTATGCACCCAAAAAATGGTAGCAGCCTAGTCAAATAAATGACTGTCATATAAAATAGTAGAAGCGGCATCAAAATTTGTTTGACAATCTGGGTAAAGGAGAATGCCTTTACATACTCTGTATTGAAAAAAAAACGATTTCCACCACTGATCAATTTATTCTTAGCAATAGACCAATAGAATGCTAGAACGGCCACAGAATCCGGCAATCCGCGTCTGTCATCCGTTACGCTTTCAATGCGAACGCAGTTACAAAGATTTATTAATTACTGGATGACGCACGAGGTATGTACTTACCTATTGATATTGTTCTGCTCTGATTGCTGTTTAATTGCTATTATGCATATTATTTTCTGTGTGTTTGTACGTATTTCATTGTTTTTCGAAAGTGATGTAGAATACAAATATTAAAAAAAATGTATTTTGATGTGTAACATCTTTACTATCGCTTCAGTGGGAGTGATTTTATGAAATACAACGGAAGTTTGTAGAGGTAGAGGAAAGTGGAACAGGAATGTTCAAATTAAAATAGGCGCACGGAAGCGCGCGCTGCGTGGTAGTTAACTGTCAGATAGTAAGTCAAAGCTAAGGTGAGATGTCAGATGTTACACAGCATAATTATGCAACTACTGTAATGCTCGCTCATGTTTTTGCATCTCATTTTAAATCTGAATAAATATTCATCATCTAGAGATATATCAACATTATCATTTTGAAATATAGATATTGAGATGCACAAAGTTAGACTGGAACGCCTCCGGGCTAGATGGAGCAATGATCTTCGCAAGGTGGTCGATAAGAGCTTGATGAGAGTAGCCAGAAATCGAGTGAAATGGCGTGCAATTGGAGAGGCGTATGTCCTGCAGTAAGCTGATGATGATGATGAGGCTGGAAACCTATACATAATTTGGAAAAAGCCAAGCAGATGATGAAATTCTAACCACATCTTGCAAACCAAGTTCACTATCCACCACATTTGGAAGTTATGTTAATAATTAATATTAATATTGTTATTAAAATCAAATTCACATTCAAGACTTTGTTGAATGAATTTCCGATGATGATTGTGATACAGATCAAACTTGAATGATTGAAAGTGGAACTTTAAGGCTGCCCATACACGGACTGCTCTCGTGGTCAGATGTATGTCTGGCGACTACGTCAAGCAGTGCGACCGCCCAAAGCATTTCGACTAATGGAGCGGTTTCGTGAATGTGTGCACGACCTGTCCATAGAAGACTGTAATATGCAGGTAATATGCAGCCGCAGCTTGAAAGAGTTAGTACAGCTTACTGTAAACAGTCCTTGTCTAGTCTCGCTTTAGAAATAATGAATGAATTTCTTATGTAATGGGGCTTGTACAAGATTCGATTTATCGGTCGATTTTCTGCAAAAATAGAATTTTTAAATGACAATATTCGACTAGTTTTTTGCCATTGTTTTTTGCAAGTGATGCGACTAGTGACTAGTCGAACGACACGACGCAAGGAAAATTTATCGAAAAATCGAATCATGTAAATGCGGCCTTAAGTGAGACGGAATAGATAAGGAATGAAAATTGTTCAAACATAATGAGATTACAAACAGATATGATTAGTGGGCAGTGTTTTTTCATAACCTTGCATTGTACTCTATGTGAAGGGTCAAAGTTATCATAATTATGTGATCACAATACTGGTTAGTGGTCATCAAAATTGTACAATTATCGCTTTTATTGATTAAGATCGAGTTTAATCTTTATTTTTCTATTATTTCTAGAAAAAAAGAGGAAAAAAACTGGTTTTTAATTTATCTCTGTGCCAAAATTGGTCATGTCGTTTTACGTGAAAACGGAACAAACACATAATTACATACGTGTAGAGCCGGCAAAAATTTCAAGAGGCCTTTGTAAGCAAAGAATAATACGTACTATAACTAATATTTTTTATACAAAGATGTTGACACAAAGGGTAATACCCAAAACCTTAGTACTACAAACTAACTTAGCTCATAAATAGTAGGTATCATAAAAAAGATAGTAGGTATCATAAACAGACCCCATTCATAAAAGGTCCATACATCGACATGTGCACTTTAACTTTCACTGCGAAAGTCCGTGGACAAACATTCATTAGTTCTATGTTTACCTATTATCTCTAGACTTTTAAGTAACTGGTATTGATGTTTTTGAAGCTATAGATTATTGTGTGTCAGATCCTGGTTTTGTAGTGTAACCTTTCAAGTAGCGATGACCGATACCGATATATCGGCGATATTTCGGGCCAGCCGATATATCGGTATCGACGATATTTTTATAACCGATTCAACGATACTTTTTAATTTAAAAATGTAGTGTTAACGAGCGTGTTGTCTCATCTATTTTGTTGCAAACGAAGCACGAACTATGCCCGGGGAAACCTTTGTGAAACAGACTTGCGAAATCTCCATTCTCCGAAAAATTTAAGATTACATACTTTATTTTTTAAACAAAAATCTTATTAATTTTGATAACTAAAATGTATAATTACGAGTATCTAATCAATTACCTATGACACTACTTTTAATACTAATAAAAAAAACTGACTTGTGATTTATTTATTTTATTTAAATTCACAATACGCGTATCGGTATCGGTATCGCCGATATTTTTATAAGAATATCGGTATCGGTATCGTATCGGCGAAAAGGCGTATCGATGCAGCCCTACTTTCAAGGTTTCCTAAAATTGTAGTAAGTTAACAATTTAAAATGTCACTTACGGGATATCTTCCGTGATTATTTATTATTTTGAGTTCCCGATATTTCGACGCAGCTGTTGCAAGCGCCATGATCGCGGGATGACTGGAGAATGCGGGTGGATGAAAATAAATTGTTAAGAGCAGACAAGTCTGTCTACCCTCTTTCTCTGTCTAAAAAAGTTTCTAAAACTGTGTAGTATGATTCGATTGTCACAGTTAGTATGATGTATATGATTCGATTGTCAAAATAAAAGTTTGGGCTATTATGCGTGAAACAATTTCACGCATACTTAAATGCCATCCGCTTTGTTCAATTTTGTATTAAAGATATTGACCATGACCACGGAACTAAACAAAAGGAAATGGGCATAAATGGTTTCCGGCAATAAACTTGCCCTATTATATGGACCTTACAAACTGGCGAAATATGGATGTACTGTTAAGACCGTGTACGCCTAAATAGTAGCTATAATATTTTTGAAATTCTATGATAAGATGTTTGGGAATTTCTGTTTGTATGAAAAAAATTATTGAAATAAAAAAAATTGTAATTTTTTTATTTCAATAACAATTATTGTAGGTATGTAACTGTTTTGTTAGAAAATATTTTATGCTAAATTTTTCGACCTTATTTATCCTGCTTATGGGGATGAAGTAACATTTCAATCAGTTGTGCTATACTTATCGAAAAATAAGAACTTGAAAGTTTTTATGGAATGTTGTTGCGTATACGCTCGTATCTTAAATGGTGACATGGATGTAATTGTTAAGTATTGTGGTTAAGTACCATTGCTTTACCTTTTGGGGATTACAAATGTGATGTCATGCATGTTAAGATAAATTACTAGTTTTTGAAATTAATGAGCTTACTTTGTCAACTTATAATGTAACTGTCTACCTTACACAAGCTTAAGTAGTAAAGAAAAAAGTAAAAGTGACGGTGAAGATAAATTTCACAAAGCTTTTAATACATATTATTAGAATTTGTTTACCTACTCGGTCTTTATTAAAAACAAACATGATAGATTACCCTTAGACAACATTTTTACAAGTATTTTTAAATCTTAACTTTTTCATGTCAGAAAACAAAGAACATTGGATAATTAAAGTAACTCAAAAATAAAGGTTCAAAATATAGAGTAGGGTATACAATTAAAAAAGATAACGCATAAAGTTTTGATTTTGCTAATGAGCAAAAGCTAGTGCTTGCACTTTTGCTTAAGATATCCTGTAGAACTGCAAGTCAGGATGCACTCTATTAATCATTAAGATTAGACATAAAAACTTATTATAACTTACGATCAAGAGACTAAGACAACGTGTGTGAGGCACTTTTTTAACAGACATGATTTTAGTAAGTCAGATACTCTTTTGAACAACAATTTTTTTTTAAATACCTTCTTTTTAAGTATGGAAATTAGTAATGATAGACCATTTGAAAGTCGTTCTTAAGGTGAATGCTCCAGGGTAGCCCGCGAAATTCGAAACGCTACCCTGGAGCATTCACCTTAAACTAAAATAAAGTAAAGGACGATGCCCAAATTAGTATGGAGCTGTCCCGTTAATAAAATAATAAAGATTAAATGATACAACAACTTTAATGTACAGGGTTAACTCTTTAGACGCAAGAAACGCAGGATTCTTGGTTTAGAGGGATATTCTCAATAGAATAGCAATTTTAAGTGGGATAAATAAAAGTCTGTGAAAGCATTTTACTCAGTAATGTCAATCGCAATTCTTATGCTGATGTTACTAAAGAAACTTATTTAGCATTATAACTTCACTTTTCTCCATTAGTTTGATGTTGAAAGCAAAAGTAGGTGATTATTCAAATGCTTTCATGGGACCAAATGAAGACATATATGAATCTCATGAGATACTGATGGCAAATGACATCATTAGAGGTTGTAAACAAAAGTCATGACTGAGTATGTCATTTTGCATAATTATTAGACACTGTCAAGTTTACTATTATTCATGTTACGGAATTATATTGTGCATGTGTCTTAAAAAAGTAATAGAAGGATGGAGAGGAACAGGAAGATCAAAAAAAAGATGCATGGATGTGTTAGGGGTGATGAAAAAAAAAAAGAAATAAATGATGCCGTTTTGCCTGACAGGAGACAATAAATCTGACAATGGAAGAATAAATCGCGTTACACCATTCCCAAGAAGAATGTAATTAGGCAGAAAGATGAAATTCGAGGTATAGTAACAGTTAAATACAATAAATGGGTTAATCATCCACAATACTTGTCGAAGGTCGACATCGATTCAAACTTTTGCAATGACTGCTTCAATGCATTTTTGATAAATTGATAGGACTTATACTCTATAATTTTGATTTTGATCATGTAATCTATATAGAGGAGAATAACAGGTGTTAAAATCCTACCGATTTTCAAATTAAGAAAACAGACAGTCTTTTTCTGGACTATTTATTGTGTCCTATTCTGTTAGGATGGCAGTTCGTACAATATTGTCCATTGTCTTTTATAAAATTCACTGACAGCATGTGGTATGAAATTCCTTTAGACGCCCACGTAAGAATATGTCTGAAATAAACAAAAAAAAGAAAACAAGATAGTCCCTGTGAAATCCAAAAGAAAGCTGAACCTCAGTACATACACACACTCAATAAATGCCATAAAGTGTATAAGGAATGATAATAGCGGTCAAAACTTTTTTGACCATCGGTAATAAATTTTAATTTACTGTTCCTTACTCAGGCCCTAGCATGACTTTTCACGTTTTTGTGACGTAAAGTAAACGGGAACTTTGACGTTAATTTGACGGAAAAATTAGTTCCTTGTTCGTTCACTAGAGGCGTTGTTTCATTTCATAACCAATAAATGTCGTAAATACTTCGAGTACGCTGTACATGCTGTGTCCAAAAAATAAGGTGAAATTGTATTTATTTTAAATTGTAAATTCTTTATTCATTCTTCCAAATCGATTACATCCCCTTCAAAGTAATACCCTCTCGATGCAATGCACTAATGCCGACGGATTTTACAATTTTCGAAACCCTGATTGTAATCACTTTCCGTCTTCGCTGCGACTTGAATCTCTTCTATAGTATCAAAACGGTATCCCCGGAGCGGTCTTTTGAGCTTGCTGAACAGCCAGGAGTCGCACGGGGCCAGATCAGGTGAATACGGTGGTTGCGGAACGATATGGGTTGAGTTTTTGGCGACGCATAACGTTCAAATAATGACACTAATAATTACTGACAGTACTATAAATATAAAAAAAAAAAATTCTCCAAATCCTTCAACGCAAGCACTTTAAATTCAAATGTCACCTTATTATTTGGACACATTAGTAGACACATACGGAATTCTTGTGATAACGCCCTCCGATTTTTTTTTTTAAACGGCTTCTTTTAAGTGAAATTGAAATGATAGATGTGTCATCGTTAAGTGTTACAGTTGTAACAGTTCAAAATATTATGATGTTTTCTTTTAACCGTAGTGTATTGTAACCTTTAATCAAACAACATTAAAATTAATAGTTGTGTTACCAGTAAAAATTTATATACATTTATCTTGTTTTAGCACATTCGAGAAAGTTAGAAATTATTTCCATAGTCGAATAAATTAATAATCTATTTATAAAACTTCAATCTAGAATTTTATGATATTTATCTCTGATTTTAATAATACCTAACTAGTATTTTTAGATAAATTGTTACAGCTATTTACACAGTTTGTCTTGAATATTTTTAAGCAATCGATAATAATGAATTATTAATTAGGTAATAGATCATAGAAAAGAAAACATTTTTCGGACAGGTATCTATTTTAAGATAATAATTTAATGTTAACGTTATTTTTAGAAAAAGTATTTACGTAAATGAATAATTATGATTAATAAAAAAAGCGACGAGAAACGATTGCATGTAGCGGAGATGAGGATGTTGAGATGGATGTGTGGAGTGACAAGAATGGATAAAGTAAGCAATGAGTTTATAAGGGGATGTTTGAAAGTAGCGCCTGTTACAGAAAAAATGAAAGGGAATCGTCTGTCTTGGTATGGACATGTGATGAGGAGGGATGAGACTCACGTGACTCAGGGAGCGATGAGTATGAATATTGATGGATGGAGAGGAAGAGAAAGGCCAAAGAAAAGATGGATGGATTGTCTAAGGAATGTTATGAATGAAAAAGGAGTAAATGATACTGTGACGTCTGACAGGGGAGAATGGAAAAAAAAAAAACGTGTTGCGCCGACCACAAGTAAAATGGGATAAGGGCAGGAAGATGATGATGAAAAAAGGCGACCTGTGACTTTTATGAATTGAATGACTAATTCGAAAATTAACATTCACAACGATTGATTTTATTTAAAAAAACTCACATGATATTATGATCTACATAGAATACGCAAAGGAAAAACATTGTACCCCTTATTTTACAAAAATAACGCAACTGGACGAGTTTGATGTATTTGTCATTAAAAACACAGAGTGACATGAAGAAAGAGTGCAGAAAGTTAATATAAAAAAAGTACTCTTCAGACCATTAATTTTACGACCACAATCATAAGCGTATCCGTAGCAGTTACGATCAAATCAGTTAACAATAAACTAATGTCAGATAACGGGTTACAACATCAACTAGTGAAAGTATCCAAATCGGTTTAACGAATGAAAATAAGAGTAATGTCAGTTGATAATACGAGCACGAGCGTCACCGATGACGAAAAAATACGTGCTATGAGAAAAGTGCCAAAGAAACGATGGATGGGCTCTGTGTTTCTGTGATAAGGGTGTTACCACACCAATCGATCGATAGTCGATCGATGCCATCGATCGACATCGATCGACATCGGTCGACGTTGATCGATTGGTGTGGTAGCTTTAATTAATCGACGGATACCGGTCGACTAACCAATCGATCGATTGCCGGTCGATGGCATCGGTCGACGTAGATCGATTAACCCCGGCTATATTCCATCAGTTTCTTAGGTGTGGGGCGCGGGGCACGGGGCGCGTGCCGGCGCCGGGTGACATGGGGAGCTCAAGCAGCTCGTTCGACGTCGACTTATCCATTCTAATTGGTTGGATTGGTCTAGTAGAAACGATCGATCGACGTCGACCAATCTATTCTACCATCGATCGATGGCATCTGTCGATTATCGGTCGATTGGTGTGGTAACACTGGTAACACCCTAAAAGGGATGAAGTTTCGATCATCTATCCTAGCCTTTTCTCAAATATCTTGAGGTCGGTCTACAGTCGAACCAGATGCAGCTAAATATCAGTTTAGATAGATTGCAAATCGGAGCTCAAAAGCCCAGCAAAATTGTAATACTTGGTAATAATGGTTATCGGACTTTCGAGTTTCTGGCTGTAACGACTGTTAATGGCAGCGGGGTCCAAACGGCATCACTTACTTTCAGAGACAGTGAGGAAATTCGCTACGATACATGGTCGCCCATCAACAGATCAACCTCGGCAAGAGCGGCTTTACTTTGAAGATGTCGTGACAAACATCTAAGAACCATCTTAACATCAAAACTTTCGCATTTTTAACTTTATAGGATTTTTGTAATAAATTCTTATTACATTTTATTTGATAGATTTTTAAACCAATAATATTTTTCCCTTCTTTATTGCTCCAAGTTTCAATGACCATATCTCAAACCTGCGTTTTTAGTAATCTAAACCTAACTAAACTATAAGGGTTATTAAACATGATTCAATAGAGAAATATAATATTAGTTGTATCAGTTATTGTTTGTTACATAGTCTAGACTCACCTTTATACCTAACGGTGTTACTAGAAGTTTCTTTAAATAAGTCTAAGTTTCACAGTTCATGATTTTTTATGCCAAAGTAAAATTGGCAAAGGTAATTAAGAAAAAAGCGAATGTTAGTTACTGTTTTTTGTGAATTTTTGGTTTTTAAAGATTGGGTACGTTTTTTACAGTAACCTGCTTTATTTTTGAAAATGGCGCTGTGATAAAATATTCATAGGTATCTCATTTATTAAAATTCAAGCTTATTTTTGAAAATAGTCATAATTATTTTTTTTCATCGACTGTTACTCATTTCTATTTGTAGTAATTTACAATAGGAGCCAATTTTCATTATCTTTCTTTTCCAGAAGCGCTATATCTACTAAAAAGAATCAGCAATTTATCAAAAAAAAAAATATGGTTTCATCTCGTTTTATAAAATTTATCACTTTCCCCAAATAACATCACAAAGTGCCCCTTTACCACTATTTTGATTTTCATACATTTAATTTTCGTTGCATTAACTTTTCATGACCCGAATGAATAAACATTTAACCAAGTTGCTTAAACTGTCATAAAGTCAAAATTTCTAGGAGTCTTTAAGAGACTTTAAGTTATTCATTAATGAAGTATCATTATTTATTAAACTTGTTTTGCTAACTATTTTAGAAACAATTTAATATGCTATTCACTGACTCAACTGAATATTGATTAGTCGCAATGCATTTGACATAATTAAGAACGTGATACACTTTCAAATGCTGTGGAAAGTGAAAATAACATTTCACTAATATAATTGAAGGTTCATTTTGACATTGATGTAGGTAAGCTTTTAAGATATCCAGTTTTGAAAGTTGGTAGTAAAGGGTATGTTAAATGACCGATTGTATTGGATGGAACTTTTTCTTTAGGGTCAGTTCACACCGCCGTGCCCTCACGGCGGCGATAGGCGGAGACCTCTCGCGCCCGGCATTGGTCGAGGCCATGCTGCGGGGCGAGACGGAGTGGGAAGCGGTCGCCTCTTTCTGCGAAGCAGTCATGCTCGTGAAGGAGGAGGCGGGCCGCGTGAGGGAGAGTACAGTGTCCTCCCTCCACCCCAGCCGCAGTGGTAGACGCCCACGGCGTCGGACGTCGGCAGACGATCTCCGGCCACCGTAGGCGCGGGCATGCGGGCGGCGAGTAAAGGGCAACTCGCCACCCGACCATGGACCATGCCCGGGTCGACGGCGCGTTGTGTTCCACGCGCGCCTCAAAGAGTGTCAGCATGATGACGGGGCCCCCCTCTAGAGGGCCAAAGCCTGCCGGAGTCGCGGGACTTATCTCATTACCGTGACCCCGGAACACAAAGGGCTATTGAAGGCCACCGTGGATTTTAGTCAGTACGAGTCTGACAGTCCCTCCCGCCCTGCCCGGGGTGGGAGGACTCATTTGATGATTTTACCACGCTAAAAAAAAAAAGAAAAATAAGGGTCAATTCACACCTAGACATGACGCAACGCGACGATACTGGAAATATGTATCTTTTCGTGTAAGCAATTAAAATAAAATAACTTATTTGGTAATGAGCGCACAGCGTTGCGCCGCGTCATTTCATATAAAAAAAAGTATCTTTTCGTGTAGTAAATAAAATTAGATTTTGAGTCGCTCTAATGAAATGTGTGTGCAGCGTCTCGGTGTGAATTTATTGACACTTACATACATGCTACACCTACAGATCATAATTTCGTTTTGCTATCAAATATTTTTTATAAGGTACTTGGATTTGACATGTTTATTAATTTTGGGTACCTATTTATCATAGGTATTAATTTTATTAGGTACCACTTTCCAATTTTAACAATTTATAAGCGTTTTCATTCTATCTACCTACTAATATCATAAGTTCTTGTAAATACTTGTAACACAAAAATGTTTTTAATATAAGTAAGATTTACGACAAACGATTGTGTGGAATCCAGGATGGTTTCCAGACAATCATTTGTCGTAAATCTATACTTTGTAAGTGTTCCACAGTTACATTCTACTCTCAAAGTCTTTGACCCAGATAACAATGGTGTACAGTAACAAACAAAGAATAGAAAAACATTGTAAACCTAAACACTTAAAAAAACAACAGCAATGAAAACTTGGCTTGACTTGATAGTACTAACCTTCTTTTATAATAACTTTGAAGACAAAAAAGAAATGCAATTAGTAATTTAAAGCTTTCTCTTTCATTACGTTCTTGAGGACAATAAAATTACTTCACTGTCTATTGATGGATTAGATTCTGTTACGAAAATTCGTGGTCGAAATAAAAAAATGCAAAAGATGACCTAAAAGAAAACAGATTTTGCAATAAACATTTAACAAAAGAAAGCATTGTGCAAAAAAGCAATAGGAGAAAAACTTGTGAAACACTAGCAAGTCATGTAGTAAGTGAAGAAATTAAAAGTTTAGTAGACAATGTAATGTACCTAAGTATAAACGGTGCAAATGATCTTAGTAAGATTGAAGATAGCAGTGATCGTATTATCTTTGAAAAGTATAAAGATTTATTATTTATGTTTACGTACGACAGATAATTATCACTGTGAGATAATTCATCGATACTACTATAAGACAAACTTAAGTTACTCATTCAAACATTTATTTCTGTTTTTATTTGAGATGGATTCGCTCTTGAATCTTGACAGACACATTCTAGGATGGCTTACCTAGCTTACCTAGGAGAAACTTGTTCACTCTAACTTTGAAGATATGGGTTGTATGTAGTATTCTAAATTTTTGAGTTACTACAGAAAGAAACTATCCTTATTTCTAATTCAGGGCAGGGCTTAGATAAGCAGAGCAAGAAGGGCTTGGAAGAGCAAGACCAAAACCAGTCCCTTTAAGATAAAGTATCAAAACCTTGGCCCACACATTTTTGAAGAATTCTCTCATAAACCATGGTTTCACTAAATTTCCTGCTCAAGGGCGCATTTTCGAAGCACTTTCTCCCGAACCGGTAGATTGTGACGCAAAACGTGTGTCGATGTCCAAATGTAACAAGGTCGAACTTTCGATTATATTTCATTAAGATAACCAACTTGTTATGTTTGTATTGACAATTACTACCTGCCTGGAATTTGTTCCTCACACGGTATTTAAATAACTTTTTTGAGGTCTGTAGTAGTATATTTGTACATAATTATACGTAAATTACTAGCCGTTGCTAGTGGCTTCGTCCTCTACAACTCGAAAATTATTATCCCACAGGAACATGAAATCAGGATAAAAACTGTCCTATTTGCTCAATCCATGTTATAAACTATCTGTGTACTATTCATTCAAATCCCTTGAGTTTCTGCGTGAAAGAGTTATAAATATCCATCTATTTCATAAACCTTCGCATTTATAATATTGCCATGATTGACGAATCATGGCGGCACGGTGTCTCGCTGCGACAAGCTGACCATTACTACTGTCAAGAGTGCACCGACGAAGAAGAAGATTCTATTGCTCAAGTAACTGAGTTAATAATACATGAAGAATAATTTGATGATTCTTTAGCTTTCTTGTGGTTACATAAAGTCATATTTTTAGATTCCAAGAACTAATTAAAGTTGGAAGTCAGAAACTCTTCTCACTATCCGATCTCCGATCTATCATCTTCTAAATTGCATCGACGATCATCTAAAGGCATTTTCGTTTGACCTATCGACACATTTTTTCCAACCGAATATTTATGGAAAAAGAACAAAATGAATATTAATAGTATTCTAAAATATCTTCGAGTAGGTTAATTATATGTACCTATACAACAAGCTTGCTTAGGAGCAAAGGTATGGCATGCACTTAGTTTATGTACAAACATTGAAAATGAAGTTTCCAAGAGATCTGTGTCCTAAAAACCTTCCACAGAAGGGCAGCATATTATGTTAAGTATGTTCCAGACGGATATAATTCAGCGTCCCAAGTAACCTTTCTTGTTGCCATCAGTCTATACTGCAGATGTAATCTATATTCAAAAACAGGAATGGAACCCAAGCTTTCTCCAAGGTCACCTCTGTGTGGACATTAGAATACATCTGTCTAGAACATGCTTTAGAGTTGAATCACGTCAATAGTGATTCATTGTGTTCAGTCCAAAATGAAAGTTAGAAGAACGGAAGTTAGGTAACGTAGTATGTAAAAGCAATTTTTTATTTGAGATGGGTGTGTTCTTGACTCTGGACTAGGGTAGAGGTGAGAGAAACAAAGTTGACGATGGAGAGACCCAACCCAGAAGATGTCTGCTCACTCCAAGTTCGTTCTAAGAATCTGTTCAGATTAGGGTTGTATGCGTTCGGAAACACAGATACAGGTACAGGGTTCTACTCTTTCGCTGTGCGCATAACAAAAGACGTTTGTAAGCACTTATCGCTTAGTGTAATAACATCAAGTTAGGGATGGTAAAATGCAGTGTGTCTAGATGTCCGAAGGTTAAAGGCCATAATCTCATCCCATCAGGCCGGTGTTCTTGCGCACACTCAACGAAGTACCATCTATTAAAGACCGACAAGCAGCCAACTTTGCAACGATCAGCTACGCTGTGAAGTTTGACATCCACCAATTTTACATCACCAATAATCTTTTCGTTCCATCGCGTCAAGTGCGGTGAGTTTGTACTTAAATAAGTCATCCCAAATTTGCAGTACTCTGTGCAGGATTGGACTTAAGCTTTGTGAGGGATTTAAAGCTGTCCAGGCGAGAAGTATCGCTTAGTCTATTTGATATAACCATGGACGAAATTTGGGCTTTGTAAAACTCATGTATATAATTTAAAAGACATGAAAAACTAAAATTCCAGCTCACATTTCAATCGTTTCTCTTTCTATAAAAAAACCAGTTATCACCAAAAATATGCCTATAACCATAAAAATCCAAAGTTATGCCGACATCGTCCGGACCTTTGGTTAAACAATGTCACACGCATTAACACACTTTTACCGACTTAGAAGCATTGACGTATGGTTCGGCTGGTCAGGTGTGCAGTGAGAAATGTAATACTTAGCAGTGCTGTTCAACTGCTAAATAGCATGTGAGATGAAGAATGGGTAAAAAATTAACAAATCTTTACCATGATCATCTTAAATGTGCGTCTTTCAGCTGAGAACCTGACTTCCAGACGACAGTAAGATACTGTATGTACCAGAAAGTCAATTGCTTCCCTTCTTAATTGAGTACAAAATTCTGATTTTAATAGGTACTAAATAAACTAGAAATATTTGACAAAAAATGCCATCATAACATCAAGCCGTCCAGGTGGTAAGCTAGAGTCTGATGTTCCTAATAATCACAGTTCCGAATACCCAATCGATGCACGACCTGGCAATCGAATCTACCAATAGTCCGACCAACCAGAGTATTTACGAATTTTTTATTTATATTGTGACAATCCCAACAGTTTTGTTTATCTTCTTCGTATTGTTACGAACTAATAAATATTTAAATTCTATTCAATTCTGCGTAACTATTTATTAATTAGATTAAAATATATACAATGTAACAGACGAGTGTAAAAAATTGTATATTAAAAAAAAGGAACATCATTACAACAGAAAACATTGAAAAAAAAATAAAGATATGTAATAACAATTGTCATCTTACATCCATCTCCTCGCATAATTTTGCATCTACATAAATTTTAGTGACGTTCCCATGCCATCCATAAGCCACCGCTGTTCACGGTCCTTCGAGTCGGATGATTTGATTTGATTATTTTAAATAATGAGTAAAACAGTCAGTCACAAAAGAACTGTGAGATTATATCACTTAAAAACTACAATTCAGTTGCATTTGTCAAAGAGTAAATACTAAAATGCAAAGTTGGAGAGAAGTAGGCTTTATACCAATTTCGGTATGAAAACTTAAAAGCTTTTAGTGAATTTACATGTAAATACTGTTTTAACAGCTTGGCAGCAGCGGCTTCATAGAAACGAAGTGGGTCACCCATGTCAATAAGACAAACAACATAGAAATGTGTTTGTACACTTTCCTCATACAACCGTACTAACAATGGGTGAAAATTAACACAGTATTTAAATGGTTAGAAAATCAATAAATATTCATGTTCATATCCCTATCCTGTGATTGACCGACACATTGTTCGCTAATAGGATTAGAAATTTTAAGCTAACTCGTTGAAACAAGGTGCAAAATACAAAAGAAAATTGTTGAGATTGTAAAATGATTTGTTTAAGACGTTTTCTCGTGGAATTATGCTTTAATTCTAAACGGTATGAGTTGAAATTGCAACAGTGGAGTTGTAGAAGAAATTACTTTAATAAGACAATGATAAGAGTAATAATATAGATAGTTGGTTTGCAATGTTTATTTACAAAGTGTGTTAATGTTGATGATATTATTAGTTTGTTTATTTTTTAGATTAGTTAAGCCCGCGGCTACACGTGGTTATTGTTAATGTCCCACTGAATCGTGCTAATTTTTGCGTGAAAGAGTAACTAACATAATTATGGATGTTAGTTCCTCTTTAAAAAAAAAGCAAAAGTTATAGTATGTCTAACCATTTAGACATCCAATCGTTCTTACAAACCTTTGCATAAAATGTAATAGTACTACGGTCATAAAAGTATTAAATACTTAATTGCAGCACTTTGATGCACTATTATCTTTGACACAGAAATATTAAAAACAGGAGAAGTGGCAAGGGGGCGTGTCGGTGAAGCCGTGGTGTTGAGCGTTTCGCTCAGATATTGACTTGTACTACTTTATTCTTGTTTTCCTACATTAGTCCGACTGTATTGTTTTTGCATTAAATACATTGCTTTTTTACAACCACCTCAGTCTATCACTGAGTGACTTGACAAGCAATGTAAAACTGATATAACGATACCTCACCACGCCGTAATGTCGCATGGTGCGTCCGTTGTATTTGAGCGGGAGAGTCGTATCCGCCCCCCGTGTCGCGACAACACACAATGATAATTGTTTGTGTGATTAAATTATACGTAAAAAGTACGCTGTATTGTAAAGAATTAGGTTTATATTTAAATGACTGAGTTATCGATGGCGCGTGTGTGCAATTGTTCGTAGTATTGTTTTGACAGAATTGTGTGCGCAATATTAGCGTTATGGAGGGGCAATTGTGGCTTCATCGGATTTCTATACATTTTGAATTCCACGCCATATCTCCTTCTTTAATATATCTATGATCTTTGACAATACTTGTGGTGGTCAAAAATTTAAGTCGATGGTTTCTTCGTTAACGATAGTTATAGAGGTGCCGAAACAGAACGTAAACAAATTACGTAGTGACTTTCTATGACACAATGTTCGTCTCTTCAAGCTAAGGAGATTCGGTGAAAACTAATCTTTTGTAGCAGTTTCTAAATTGCATTATGATACTATTTGCATTATGATTCACGTTTCACATACATAAGGCAAAACAGTTGAACTCTTGTGTTAACACTTGTTTTATCGAGGTTTTCTTTTCATCAATGTGCAAGAAGTCTATGTTTAGTGATACCTTTTGGCTGATATCATGATCAATATGATCAGGGTGGCCAGAAACTCCAAGAAACTCGAAATAATAGATAACATCCAGTTTCCCCCGTTCTTCGAAAAATGTATCATAATATACACACGGTATCCGTACCTTAGTACTGCAAACCCAGTAGGCGTTTCTCCCTGCCTTGAAAGCTTCTCGACGCGCGGCGGGTGTGGAACACGGCGCTCCATCAATTCAAGCATAGTCCTTGATCGGACGATGAGCTACCCATTTCCAACCATCCCCAAGCCCTACTGAGTAGTCTGCAAGCATTTTAATTTAAGGTGAATGCTCCAGGGTAGCCCGCGAAATTCAAAATTTCTTGGGTTTTTTGCAATTTGCAGGCCAGTCTAGGTTGTATGTTGATTAAAATATTGATTGCGGCTGTAAGACGTATGTAGTTACAGAATTATAATCAACAAAATCATCAATACAACGCTCTAAGTTCATAAAGCTTCAGGAATGACTTTTTGTAATTTTTTTGTTCCTGAAGCTTTATGAACTTGGAGGGTTGTATTGGTGATTTTGATGATAATAATTCTGTAACTACATACGTCTTACAGTCGCGATCAATATTTTAATCAACATACAATTTAGCACTGGCCTGCAAATTTCAAAAAACCCAAGAAATTTTGAATTTCGCGGGCTACCCTGGAGCATTCACCTTAACTGTTTATCAGATTCAGAAAGAGAAAGACGATGTGGGATCTTCACACCCGAATAACAAAACTGAAAATACAAACGTAAAATGACGAGGAATGCAACTGGACATGCGAAAGAAAGTTGCTCCGACAGAGAAACTATATCATAATTGGATATACCCAATGAGGTATAGCGTGAGTCTATGCTACATTTCCAGATGAACGAATCTTTGTTATTGTCTTCAGTTTTTGTTGAAACTGGAAGTGGCAGCTGTATTAATAGATTTACCAGTGAGATTATGATTAAATGCACATAACATCAGTTCTATCACCGCTGGAGGGTGACAATACACTTTGTCGTATATTTATAAGCGTTGTTTGTCGATGGAAGTCCTTAGATTACCGGGATCGTGTTCCTCTCTACGCAAGTTACCGTAATTCTGGGACTAAAGAAAGATCACAGTAGATTTTAGTCAGTACGAGTCTGACAGCTGTTCCGCTCCATTTAGGGCGGGAGGATTCATTTGACGATTTTGCCACTTAAAAAATGGAGGAGGAAGGTCCCTGTATAAAAAGAGACCGTAGTCTGGAATCCAAAAGAACAGGGTGGAGTATCAGTCAGTAAGAGTCTGACAGTTTCTTTCACTCCACCTAGGGCGAGAGGACATTTAGATTGTTTTAGTTCTTCTTCAAAGGCAGATAAAACTGATTTCCTTCTATGAACGGTATCCAACAAGGTAGACTATAAACCCAGTGAAGGTGGTGCAAATTAGCGATGGGTAGCTATAGCCATAACTAGCCAAATACCGGCTATGAGCAAAATAGCCACGGCTATGATATCCGTCAACACGATAGCTAGCTATCGCGTAGCCGCCACGGAGTATAGCTAACTGCTACGTTTTGTAGCCGTCCCGGTATTCGGTAGCCGGGTAGCTAGAGTAGCCAAAAAAGCTGATAGCTGTGTACGCGCTCACTGCGCTATGCGTGTGCGATCTTTATTGGTATCGTCCATCTTTTTCTCACAATATTCACAAAATAGATTAGACAAAGAGAGAGCATTATACTTAGTAATTTCGTTCGTTTAATAAACGAACTTATGAAATGCGATGATTAGAAAGGTGGTTAGTTACCGTCAGGTTGAAAATAAATAAATATTTGATAGTTAATATTTTGGTTATTGTGACCTCCAAAAGGAAATCATTTCTTGTCATGATTATAAAATAAAATTAGTATACGAAATCTTTCAACATCTAGACTTTGTTGGCGTGGCGAGGATCGAATTCAGATCGGGCAGTTGATGTTGCGTTATTTAAGTCCTAAGTACCTAGCTACACCGGCGCTGCTTAATCGCGCTGCTAGTTACTAAACGCTATTGTTCAATAGTCAAGTAGCCAAATAGCTGGCTAGCTAGCTGGCTATTACACCACAAATAGCTGGTTAGCTAAGCTATTGAAATTTCGGCTAGTTACCCATCTCTAGTGCAAATCCGTGACCCACAGGAATAGGACCTGTCGTTAAGGTCTCTCTGAAGAAAGTCATAGATTGTCCTTGATCTCGATCAACTTAACCAAGATCACAGCTGTCTAACTTCCGAGTGTCAAACAAATAGAAAGTGTAGATGAGTCTGCATGTCAATATGGTAATCATAGTGTCTACTGAACCTGTTGACACATGGTTGACGTCACGTAGACGTTTACTGATGAGTAAAAGCCTACTTTTAGGCTTGAATTCCTGGTACGCTGATGTTGGGTACATCGGTCGCGCGTATGAATAAACATCGCGTTCCATATAGCATAGTACTGCGACGCTAACTGCAGCGGTGCGTGTTATGTAACGTTTTCACATTAAGATAATCCATCGATCTTTCACGACTGAGCGTACGCAACTAACTGTACGCCACCGAACGTACGCAACCGACTGTACGCAACCAACGTCAGCGTAACAGAAATTCAAGCCACAGTACTGAAGCTTATTGATATCTAGTGATGCTGGAAGTGATGTTCAATCAAAGCATTAATAAAAAGATACAGGTTATGAATGAATAGAATTGAAGAATGAGTGAAAGAGAATTCTTAGAAATGAGAAATGCCATAGTTTGTATGTTAGACTATTAATCTGGATTAATCCATGTCCATATACATATACCCGGTACTATTATAGTCCACTGGTACAATTAACGAACTGCACGTGGGCCAAGCCACTGGCCGCAGCTAGTATAAAATGAACATCAATGTAGATTTTAAATCACCAAATTTCACATAATATAGGTGTCTATATAGACACCGAAATCCGGTCGCAAAACCAAAAAAGACAGCATTTTGCAAGCGCAACGTTTTTGTGAAACTTTCGAATAAAAACAAACTGGAAATACCGGTAGTTGCAGATTTTTTTCAAATAGGTTAATAGTAAAAAGAAAAATAAAGCTAATTTACCTGAGTCCCATAATTATGAATCCGTAACACTAAACAATCACGTTTACGTTAATGTTTACGTCTGTAAACAGGTCACGTGTACTAGAAAAGCGCGCGAACCGACGGCTATCGCTTGACTTACTAAATTCATCTCAGCTGAACGGTGAGTGGGAGAAATTGGTGGGTCTCTTTCGCACTGTGGCTAGTGGTGGGCGGTTGTCGATGTGCGAAAACTTTCATTAGCGAATTTTAGCGACACATGTAGTTAATTTAGTTTTAATTTAAGTAATACTAAAGTAAAAAGTTGCTTTCACTAGTGCTGTTATAAAGCTAAATAGTTAAACAAAATGAAGCTTCAAACTTATCCATAAAGTATACTACAATCAAACCTTTATAAATAAGTTGAAAGTCGGGCAAGAAGTTGAAAAATGTGGGGACACTCGGCACTTCAACTTCTTCATAATAGGTAAATTGAAAATTCAAGATGACGATGATGATGTGATTGTGATTTTTGACCTAATTTGAAGCAAGTATACCCATAAAAACATAATTATTAAGTTAGTAGAACTACTGCGTTAGCTCTACCTACTGACACTGATCGATGGCAGAACTTTGTCTTGTTCGTATCAAAATGATTAAAACAAGTGCAATAATAACATTGTTACTAAAATAACTTCATCACTTTTACGGAAAAATCAAATAGCGAATACCAATACAGTATTACTATAACATATCTTTATTTATCGATATCGACATGAACCACAACACTACAAACGTCAAACCGTGTCCCAAGAGCAAGGTGAAGATCTGGGTCTTTGACCGTATGCAGTGGCCGATTGCAAACGACGGGCTCTACCATTCGTTAACTCACTGCTAACAGCTCATAGTAAGGATTGACCGGTTAAGATACATTCAAGTCCTAATTTTTCGAAGGAACTGACCGATTTTAATGAAAGTACATTCAAAACGCATGGGTCTTAAATGTTATCACAGAAGTTTAAAAAATAGTATTACAGTTAAATGAAACTGATAATGAATCAAAGAAATAATATAACAATTAATTATTGTCTTTTCGAAAATTCTGTTACCGAAAGTCAAGCGTAATTGAGAGACTTGCAAAAGATAAGGTTAGTAATAAAACTTAATCAGAAACGTTCCATTACATAAATTCGGAACATTTGATGTAATTTCTTTATTACTTTCACTTTTATCATTAATTTGCATTAAAGACACATAAAAGTTCATTTAAGATAAACTAAAAATGCTTTCCATTCTAATTAAATATGAATTGAAGCATTTTATTTAAAATAGCGAAAGTTTAAACTATAGAAACGTTAGATAATCTACGATTAAATATTTCGCTTAATCTACAAAAGTAACATGAAATACCGCATCGAATGTCTTGAATATCGATATTTTTGGAACGTAAGGGGCAAATTGAAGGATCACCCTGGATTTTAGTCAGTACAAGCCTGACAGTCCCTCCGATTCCGCCCTGGGAAGCATTTGATGATTTTACCACGATAAAAAAACCGGCCAAGTGCGAGTTGGACTCGCCCATGAAGGGTTCCGTAGCAGCAAGCATAGATTAGAGATATAATTATATTGAGATTAGTAAGTAATATACACAAACAATAAAAATAACTTTGTTTTTCATAGTATTTGTATGAATGGCAAAGTTGTATTTGCGGTTTTTGAAAATGTACTATATCTCAAAAACTGCTAACTGTATCTCATCCAAACCAATTTTCGTTGGTAGTTTTGGTTGAGGTCTACATTATATATTTTTTTTAGTTTTATCATTCTCTTATTTTAGAAGTTACGGGGGGGGGGGGGACACACTTTTTACCACTTTGGAAGTGTCTCTCGCGCAAACTGTTCAGTTTAGAAAAAAATGATTATAGTAACCTCAATATCATTTTTAAAGACCTATTCATAGATACCCCACACGTATGGGTTTGATGAAAAAAATTTTTTTGAGTTTCAATTCTAAGTATGGGGGGCACCCCCAAAATTTGTTTTGTTTTGATTTTTGTGTGAAAATCCTAATGCGGTTCACATAATACATCTTTCTACCAAGTTTCAACAGGATAGCTTTTATACTTTCGACAAAAAGTGGCTGTGACATACACGGACAGACAGACAGACAGACAGACAGACATGACGAATCTATAAGGGTTCCGTTTTTGCCATTTGGCTACGGAACCCTAAAAACAGGGAGTAATGGCACCCCGATACGGACAGGTTACTATAATAATATGGTTCATAACTCATTTGATAATTGGGTAAATATGAGCCTCGATACTTAAGTTTTGTAATTAGTTAGCTATGTTCTACTACTAAACAGAGACAAGATTTATGCAAATCCGAAGTGTACTTACTTATTAGGAAAGCGTTGGCATTCAGAACTTAGATCAAGTTTAGTTTTTTTTTAATAGCCGCTATAATCTCATTACTAGGCAATGGCATAAAAAAAAAACTTTACATTATGACAAAAAAAAACACAAATTAAAATAAAATTCTTTTGCGATAGTTTTTAAAGGATTTCTTGAGAGCCAGTTGTTTGACTGACTTTTTAAAACCTTTTTATGGCGAATTTGGTTATGCACCGAAGCGAAAAATCGCGTTTGAATACACATGAAATAACATTGATGATGTTTTTAATGTCACTTTAAATTCTGGTTAACTCAAACTCGCTAACTACCACTACGCATGGTACAACTGTACCATTTGCTTTCGAAAGCGACAGCCACATTGGGTGCCGTCGCGTCTTAATCGCTCATTGAATACAAATTACTAGGTACTTACTTTAGTACGAATTTTTACAATGTCTTTGTTAGTGATTAATAGGATGCTATTGTGTCCTATGTAAGCAAACCGATACGGACAATATGCGGACATAAAATGTACTGAAGTGTCTATCAATGTCCGCAGCTAGTCCACAATCTGTCCGTATCAATTTGAACTGTGGCGGCATCTTACACAATGCACCGCAACGTCGTTTTTGACGGGGTCTCGGAATTGTGTAATCAGGAACTATAAAGGACAGAGTGGATTTTCAGTAACAGAGACTGTCCGTTCCGTTCCATCTAGAGCTTGAGGACTCATTATTTTGATGAATATACCACACGAAAAATCAAAGAGGAAATTATGGTTTCGGATTAAAAATGACTTTTTGAATTTAATCCTGGACACATTATGATCTTATTATGATATTTAGGTATTGTAAATCTCTCTGAAAAGGGATCGTAAAGGATGTGTTTTAAGAGCATGAAACCAGATTGAAGATATTATATTACTCATTTTTGCCAGCGACTAAGGTCATATGTTCGATTCGGAACAGCTGCGTTTTCGTGCCATATTAAGAATAAGAAAAAAAAACAATTAAATGAGTAAAATATACGTTCTATTTTTACCGGGTATAATAAAAATCCGTATAAAGATATCGGCAGAAAAATCAACCTCGTTTTATTTTCCTAAGGTTGTTTCAAAATAGAAAAAATTCACACAGATTAACTGAAAACCAGAGCGTGGTAACTGCTCATCTCAGTAAAGGTTACAGCCCCTCGGTATTTTATTTATGTATGGTGGTAATGATAGTCATTGGGTGTTTTTGATAACTGTGATGACAAGCTAGGATATCATTTTGTTTGTTAGATTACAGTTGGGTCGTTGGGTTAAAGTATTTAAATACTGATAAATGTGAAACAAAAACTTTGTACTTTTTTTTTAAATTAAGTTACGTGGTTGGAGGAGTAGGAGTGTGATAGTTGGCCATTATAGCCTTTAACCTTCCTCCAAGGCAGACTATCCATGGGCATGTGGGCGGCGAGTGGGCATGCGGGCGGCGAGTAATGGGCAACTCGCCGGCCGACCATGGACCATGACCGGGTCGACGGCGCGTTGTGTTCCACGCGCGCCTAAAAGAGCGTCAGCAAGATGACGGGGCTCCCCTCTAGAGGGCCAAAGCCTGCCGGGGTCGCGGGACTTATACCATTACCGTGACCCTAGAATGTCAAGGGCTAATGAAGGACGCCGTGGATTTTAATCAGTACAAGTTTGACAGTCCCTCCTGCCCTGCCCTGGGTGGGAGGACTCATTTGATGATTTTACCACGCAAAAAAAAAAGATAGACTATCCATAGCAAAGAAATTATTCAATTTGAACCAGTTGTCCTGAGATTTTAACGAGTTCTATCGAACAAACTTCAGCTAAGCAGCTGCTGTCAATAGTAAAAAACCGGCCAAGTGCGAGTTGGACTCGCCCATGAAGGGTTCCGTAGCAGCAAGCATAGATTAGAGATATAATTATATTGAGATTAGTAAGTAATATACACAAATAATAAAAATAACTTTGTTTTTCATAGTATTTGTATGAATGGCAAAGTTATATTTGCGGTTTTTGAAAATGTACTATATCTCAAAAACTGCTAACTGTATCTCATCCAAACCAATTTTCGTTGGTAGTTTTGGTTGAGGTCTACATTATATATTTTTTTTAGTTTTATCATTCTCTTATTTTAGAAGTTACGGGGGGGGGACACACTTTTTACCACTTTGGAAGTGTCTCTCGCGCAAACTGTTCAGTTTAGAAAAAAATGATGTTAGTAACCTCAATATCATTTTTAAAGACCTATTCATAGATACCCCACACGTATGGGTTTGGTGAAAAATTTTTTTTTGAGTTTCAATTCTAAGTATGGGGGGCACCCCCAAAATTTGTTTTGTTTTGATTTTTGTGTGAAAATCCTAATGCGGTTCACATAATACATCTTTCTACCAAGTTTCAACAGGATAGCTCTTATACTTTCGACAAAAAGTGGCTGTGACATACACGGACAGACAGACAGACAGACAGACAGACAGACATGACGAATCTATAAGGGTTCCGTTTTTGCCATTTGGCTACGGAACCCTAAAAAATGGCTGACTGTCTAGTGTATAACTGCATATTGCAATAATTATTTTATGGTCAAAAATATAATTGCCAACTATTGAAGGAATGTGTGCGAATATCGTACACTCATAACGGTCAGTTCACACCGAGACGCGACGCGAAGCGATGTGACGCAACGATACTTCAAATGTGTATCTTTTCTTGTCATAAATAAGGTTAGATTTTGAGTCGCTATTAAAATGCAGCTGCACCGCGTCGATTTGGGACAGGTGTATCTTTTCGTGTAGGAAATAGAGTTCGATTTTGAATAGCTCTATTGAAATGTGCGCGCAGCGTCACGTTTCGGTCTGAACCGACCCTAATATAATAAATGTAGGTAGGCGTTTGCCTATTATTTCATGACTCACTTTTTAACGTGACTGTAACTTTTATAAGTCTTAAAACCAAAATTATGACTCTTTTTTTTGGTAGTCGTGTAACGAATGGACACGATGAATACACGACTGCAAAAAAAAAAGAATTTTGTCTGTCTAGCACAATCGACAAAGGGCGTGATTTTAAAATCGTTTTAAAACGAAACGTGAATCGTTTTCATCGTAATCGTTAAAATCGTTTTAAAACAAAAAGATATTCCGATACCGGGAATCGAACCCGAGCCTCCTGGGTGAGAGCCAGGTATCCTAGCCACTAGACCATATCGGATGCTGATCTCTGTGCTGAAATATTCGTTGATATACTGTACCTCAATTATTAAGTCAGTACATCATTTTTTTTCTATTAAAAACATAACTAAATAAAAGATAACATCCTTAAACAACTTTAGGTTATTTATAATAGAGTGCATTTTCCTATATTTTTTTTAGTTCACGCTATCTAGTGGTTGCCAGTGCCAATAGTCACGGCCACAGTCAACCGTGACGTCGCTTCTGGACGGACAATGTTTGAAAGCACTGTTTGTGTGATCTTCGTTTGTTATCTAGTTCTTCAAAAAAATCATAGATGGCGCTGTTATAAGACTTAATTTTTATGTGTGAAAGGTGAAGGGTCAGTTCAGACCAAGACGCGAAGCGACGCGACGATGCGTGAAGAGGCCTGTCATTTCACGCTGCGCCGCGCTACGCCTCGTGACGCCGCGAGGCGCATCCAGATGCCGCTCGGTGCAGCAGAACGTGTCTAGATTTTCCACGTGCAGCCGCCCCGCCCCACGTCCTCCCGCAGTCCCATTTGCAAATGGCGGCCTCAGCTACAAAGTCCAGGGGCTAGAGGTAGTTGAGTATGCAAAATCCGAGTGACGACAACTATGACCGAATTCATAAACATAATATTATTATGCGCTTTATCTGTCCCGCAAAAAGCTGTGATCTGATTTTTCTATAAATTATTACGGCAATAATCATTAAAATGATTTTAAATCATTTACTCAATACATTCCGTTTACAATTAAGAGAAGTGGGCGAAAAAAATGTACCAAAAAATTGACCGGCAAGTTCTACATTCTTTGACCTTTTCTTAATTTAAATCGGTTGGCGAAATTCGTTACTCACAATTATGCATACTCAGTCACCTCTAGCTCCCGGTCTTCACCTCGCATCGTTGAGCGGCGTCAAGCGGCGCCGCTCTGCGCCGCGCTGCGTCGTGCGGCCTTGAGAGGCGCAGCGGTGCACCGCTGCTTTGAGATGCGCCGCGCTGCGCCGCTAGGCGTCGCGCGGCGCATCGCGCCGCATCGCTGCGCATCTCAACGTATTCTAAATTCTCACAACGAAATGTGTACCTTTTGGTGTAGAATATAAAGTCGTATTTTGAATGGCTCTTAAAAGTGTGCGCGCATCGTCGCGTCGCTTCGCGTCTCGGTCTGAACTGACCCTAAAGGTCCGCATCTGTAATTACGTCATTCTAATTACGTAGTATGAAAATTCGTTGCATGCAATTTTTATCTAATTTTCACTCAAATATTAACATTTTGTTATTTTGCTGTAATACGTGTTTATAATAAGGATAAACTAAAGAAAATATAGGAGTTCCCTTATAGCAGATATTTTGTTGCTGCATGCTGGTTAAAGCTATAAAGCTATTTAGGTTCTCTTAGATTAGTCTGCTTTTAATTTTGCTGCTATAGTTTTTCAGCAAAATTAAAATAGCTTAGCCATAAAAGGTCAGAATGATAAATTGAACTACCTACTTATTGAAACTCATAGCTTTGTTTTGGGTCCCCAATTTTTTATACGGGACACTGTTATGACGAGCCACACCACTGCTTATACATATATCTTTCTATAGCTTTCCATAATATTTTATTGTTTAATGAATGAAACCAAAACATTTAGTATTGGAGTATTTGACTAAAAACGTTTATTGATACATCAGGCACACATAATACTTATTTAATATCTAAAATTCTTATCAAAATAACATTATCCTCAAACATCATAAATCAAAGCCACATTAATCTCATACAAATCCATACAAAATATTTGTCTACAACAATATAAATGATTTCAACTCGGGTTCTACTAAATTCTCTAGCACGTAGAACTTCATCAGATAATATAGTCATTCCCATGGATTCTCATCTATGGTATCGTTCACTGAGTCCTTCATTTTGTTCATTTTCTTTCTATTCATTCTACTCTCCACTGCTCCTTCAACTATCTCCCCTTTGTTAAAGTCTTCAGCAGTAATTATTGGCTTAAACCCTTCATCGACACTTTTTATTCTATTACTCTGTATTTCTTTCGGCAACTTCACTTTTTGCTGTCGATACGGATAGAAAACATATTTCACTCCATTCACGATTTTGTATTTCGGATAGTTCGTCGACGTTCTTCTGTTATTGTTGACGCCTAGAAGTCTGTTCATCCAATACAGGTAAGTGTTTTGTAGTACGTCGATTATGCTTCTTTTTCTTCTTGATTTGACTGTAGCTTCATTCCTGTCTGCTTTGATAACTTCTTCGAAGAGTGTAGTCCTTTTATCAATCTTGTTGTTGTTGTATCTTACCACAGGTGCTACATAAGAAATGATGGGTTTATTTTCAATAATTTCTTCTTTGTCTCCAAGATCGAGTATAGATCTGCTTTGCCATTGTCCATTAGCGTCGTAACCTCCTCCTCCACCCCCGCCGCCACCGCCGCCTCCTCCATAGTCTGGTCCACCTAGGTGACATATGGGTGAATTTCCATTGTATGATTTTGTGGATGAGTTAGTTTATACTAGAATAATACCTGCTGGCATCCATGCACCACCGCCGCCACCCCCAGCTGCCCATCCCTGTAAAATTTACAATTTGTTTTGCTTTTTCATTATGTATTGTATGTTGTTTCGCTAAGGCATATTGCTATAATCTTTTCGGGAGGCACAGCAGTATGTTGGTTACTCAATCACGAAAAAATGGCTGGAAAGGTTTAGGTCTTTATTCCGATAGTTCTCTGCGGCAATTACAGAAATTCACGCGGATGAAGGCGAGGGTATGGATAGAATTATATTACATATTTATAATAATAGTATACTAACTCCGTCGCCCCCTCCTCCGCCACCACCGCCGCTGCCACCTCCTCCTCCTTTCTTTTCCAATATCTTCATTAGCAACATCATCTGTATTCAAGAAAACTGTTTTAATAACGTCATTATTCTTATTGTACTATTTTTTATACTATTATTATTAATATAAACTGGCCCACTGCTAGGCAAAGGTCTCTCCCATAACCTTCCATTCTGTCCTCTGTACAGTTTTCTCCAGCCAATCTAACTTCACAAATCCACAAGATTCTACAAAATCACAAGTGATCATGAAGCGCCTTGTAACAAGAACGAGCAAAGTTGCGTTCTCATCATTTGAATATTATATTTCCCAGATATCACAGTGTGTGAGATTGGCTGCAAACATTTGTGTGTTAACTCACATACTTAAACTGACATAGTCATTAACACTATCAAAATGGGATATTTATAACCTTTTTATTTGTATAGAGTTTCAACGGATAATGATTGCTTTGGTGATTTGAGTAACAGTACGAAAACATGGGAAACTTAAAACAATAAAATGGTAATATCCCGTCTGGATTCAAAGTCGGAAACGAAAGTTTTACATAATATTAATTACCTTAGCTAACATGAACGACATCATACTGAACATCATCCCTTTAAAAGACATCATTCCCATCATACCCATCATCGCTGGAACCATCTGTAAGATAAAATTTCGTCATTATACCAGGTATCTCATCATCATCATCTACAGCCGCCTTAATCAGCCTATACAATGTTGCCATTGCTGGGACAAAGACCTACACTCTGCTTGAGGGAGTGGTCTGTATTCATCACGTGGGCAAAGTGCGACTTGGTAGATCACGCATGTTTTCTTTTGGCTCTAGGTAATTCCGGTTTTCTAACGATGTTATCCCTTATTATGAGAGAGAAAGATATTATTAAATAAGCCAGTCATCTGACTATACATACTACTTCATAACTCGTAAGTTACCGTTACCGGTGTGCCACAACTGCTCTACAGCCGGACTTAATCAAAGTATAGGTCGATCTGTATGATCTAGAATCCAGACCATAAAATTACCATATTCAGCCAAACAAATGATAATGTGTTCTCTTTTGTAGCTTTTACGGTTTGGGTTTTTTTCCTGGTTCTGGTCTTTATTCGTTACATTAAACAACCATCTCCCACTACTTGTGGTCTTGTCCCCTTACCATCATAAGCTTCATCTTCATACACATCATAGCCATCATCATCATTTTCTTCTTCCCGAAGCCGTCTCCGCCATCGTGTCCGCCACCGCCACCGCCTCCATCGCCACCTCCTCCTTTACGTTTCTTTCTACCGACAAACTCTTCTACTGTAACATTTTAAAAGGTTGATAAACATGGAGACACCATTACTTAGTTCAAATTCATTATCATTTTTTATCTGTCCTTATAAATAGGTAAGCTGCTCCTTAATAAAATCGCAATGCTATAAATATGGTTCTCCAGACCTTTGGGTCTGGAGAACCATATTTATAGCATTGCAATTTAGGTATGGAAACAATCTGTTGTTTCCATACCTTTATTTGGATAAACCTGCACCATCATTCAATGACTTATGTATTACATTAGCAATAATACAATAAAATACCTATTTTTTATAGTTAAAACTGATGTTACTACAAAAGCGTTTCATCAAGCAAGAACATGATTCCATAAACCATTAATAAGATGATTGTGTCTTACCGTTATTTGGTATCGGTAGAGAAGTTTCTCTTCCTAAGGCACTGAATCTGATGATGTGATTGTCAAAAAAATGGTCGATAGCTCTGTCTATCATGCGTGTTAGCTCTTCAGAGTTCTTTTCGGTAAAATGATCTTCTGTATCTTTATTTTCTTCAACTTTACTTGTGTTTAATTTCACTGAAAACATCATAAAATATATTATTAACCGTGCAGCCTTATCATAGTTTTAACTTTACATTGCTTGCTTCCACATTGCAGTCACTAAATTCGCAGGCGTAAAGACTTACTGTCCGTTAACTATTATAGAATGCGTGTATTATTCACTTGCTCATATTAAAACTGTATTTGTCTTTGTAACTTCTGTTATTATTTTTGGTTTTCATTTTCTCTCTTATTAGATTGTAAGTAGATATTCTATTGAGAATCTTAAATCATTTACATTAACAATAAAAACTCACTCACCTAACTTAACATAATCCCCAATTACGGATACCTCACTCAAATTATTCAACTGTTTCAAATACATCAACGTTTTTCTTTGCACGCATGGAAATGACATGTGAAGGAAGCAATCAGCGTATACACCATTGAAATTATCATCAGGATTTTCAATTTTTTCATCTATCACACCTTTGACTTCATTGACACCGTGTTCAACTTTGACAACTTTAGAATTGACTACAACAATAAAAATAAGTTCTAGGATGACTGTTCTAAGTTCCATTGTTAGTTCACAAATGGAAAACGCGGTAACCAGCTCATTATATTTATTGTCTTCGTTTATTGGGATATAAGGTCAAGTGCCATAGTGTCGACGTGAAAACATGTCATTTTGTTATTAACTTACTATTTATTTAAATAATGTTGCGGTTTAGGGATTAGAAAAGGCTGTGTAAATAGTGGTTTGTGCTGTTGATTTACTGTTGTAGAGTTCTTATGAAAGGTGCAGTAAGGGCTATTTTTGGATAACGATGTGTTTTGGAATAGTATCTGCAGAAGTTATTTTGAGTTAAAACGAAACTACAATACAAGGTACATGTAAGGGATGCAATACTATGTTATTAGTCACTAGTTTTTGTTGCAATTTCACTTGAATAGAAGTCATATACACTACTATATTGAACAACTTACTGTTGGGATAAAGAAATTTATTCTTTTATGTCGGTTATATTATTGAGTTTTAATGAAAATATACATAAGGCTCAATTTCATAGGAAACCCAAACAGACCGGCTATCACACATACTTTAGCACCTATACATAAATTTATTTCAAAGTTGTAAGGGTGAAGAAAATGGTTTGAAAGTACTCTTTTCATAACTTTTAGTTTTATCCTTGTACCACATTATAACTTATCTTAAATCATGGCTTCGCTTACAAACATAAAATTAGTAACTGACATTCACAAATACTCAGATCCGAAACAACTACTTATAGACCTTATTATCAATATTTTTTCGTTCGGGAATCGAACCTGCAGCACGCTGCGCAGCAGTCAGTGGTTCACCGACTCCGCCAACCGCGGTATTAATAATAATTGATAGTAAAGCTACTCATAATGGATTGAGGTTAAAGTAAAATTTAAAAATAATATAATTACTAAAGCTTTTAATTAAAATACTTTCTAATATAAAAAAAACCTCCCCGCAAACAAGCGCAAAGATTAATAAGCAGATAAAAAATAATTTTCTTAAATCTGAAAGATTAAATTGTGCATGAAATAGATAAAACAGCCGTTATTCTCAGAGCAGTACATTAGAAAACACTTAAGTATCATAAAACACTTACGTATCATAATCATTATTACAAAGTTGCTTGAAGTAGTGAAAACTTTGTAAACTACACACACTTAATGTTCGAAGCGTCGAGGTAATTCTAACAGTGGTGTAAATAAACAATACTGAACACTTGTCTGAAAAAATGTCAGATTATGTCGTTGAAATAAGGTCCGTTTTGCAGTCACACTTTTTTTAGACAAGTGTTCAACAGATGTTTAAGTTTTTGTAGTAAAGCTGATATTTAACATCACGCCTATGACCTCCGTGTTAATGTAGAAGTGTATCTAATAGTACACCAACATTTCGCCAAATCATGTTGTCTCAGTATGGAGGGAACGACTGTCGCAACCGAGGTTCGGGCACGCCGCAATCGCGGCGGTAAGACCCCTCTTTGAGGAGTGGCTGGAAAGGCGTCACGGCGTCCTGACCTATCGGATGACGCAGGTCCTCACCGGACACGGATGTTTCGGGAGGTACCTGTGTCGGATGGGGAAGGAAGAAACGCCGGGGTGTCACCATTGCGAAGATCGCCCGGAGGACACAGTAGAGCATACGGTGCAAGACTGCCCCGCTTGGGCAGAGCACCGCCGTGTCCTCACGGCAGCGATAGGCGGAGACCTCTCGCGCCCGGCATTGGTCGAGGCCATGCTGCGGGGCGAGACGGAGTGGGAAGCGGTCGCCTCCTTCTGCGAAGCAGTAATGCTCGTTAAGGAGGAGGCGGGCCGTGAGAGAGAGAGGACAGCGTCCTCCCTCCGCCCCACCCGCAATGGTAGACGCCCACGGCGTCGGACGTCGCAAGACGATCTCCGGCCACCGTAGGCGCGGGCATGCGGGCGGCGAGTAAAGGGCAACTCGCCGCCCGGACATGGACCATGCCCGGGTCGACGGCGCGTTGTGTTCCACGCGCGCCTCAAAGAGCGTCAGCACGATGACGGGGCCCCGCCCAAGAGGGCCAAAGCCTGCCGGGGTCGCGGGACTTATCTCATTACCGTGACCCCGGAACATAAAAGGCTATTGAAGGACACCGTGGATTTTAGTCAGTACAAGTCTGACAGTCCCTCCCGCCCTGCCCGGGGTGGGAGGACTCATTTGATGATTTTACCACGCTAAAAAAAAAAAAAAAATCATGTTGTCTCATGTAATAGAGGGCGTGCATGCGGACGGCGAGTAATGGGCGATTCGCTGTCCGATTATGGACCATCGGGCAAAGGGGATCATCGGGTCGACTGCGTGTCGTTTTCCACGCGCGCCTCAAAGAGCTGTCTGCATAATGACGGGGCCCCCACAGACGGCCAAAGCCTGCCGGGGTCGCGGGACTAACGAGCTACCGTGACCCCGGAACGTAAAGGGCTATTGAAGGACAGCGTGGATTTTAGTCAGTATCAGTCTTACAGACCCTCCTGCCCTGCTCTGGGTGGGAGGACTCATTTGATAATATTGCCAAGCTAAAAAAATATTAATAGATGGCAAGCCTAAAACTATCAACCTGGCCTATCAACCAATCTGTTCTTAAAAGTTTTTTATGTTTCATTTGTATATAATTTAAAACTAAATAATAGATACTGCGAAATACGAAACACAATATTGCGCTCCAAAACAAATATAGCTGACGTGGCTCAGAAGGCTGCCCAACTGAACTGGGACTGGGCAGGATATGTCTGCCGCATGCCAGACGAACTGTGGGCCAAAATAACACAATACTGGTGCCCTGAGACAGTGAGGCGGGGTCGCGGCAGACCACGCAGGAGATGGAGGGACGAACTAGACAGATTCTGCCCGAACTGGAAGGAGGAAGCACAGTGACGTGAAAGATGGAAAGAGTGGAGGGAGGCCTTTGCCCGGGAGTTGGACAGAGCAGGCTAGGAAAAAAAAATAGATACTGCTAGTGTGCTAGTGGTAACAAAGGTTCAACCATATACCTAATATTTAGGTATGACGTAAGTTACAGATGTTGTAAACAAGTTTAAATGATGGCGCAGCCATCTTCAGCCAATGGGAAATAATAACGTCTACTTAATGAAAATATTTTATTTTTAACAAAATAAATGATGTGTCGTTAACTCGTTATGGTACACAATTTTAAATAAATATACAGAAATAAAATAATACAACGTGGAAAATGATATAAATTATTACACAAGTTATCATAGTAAACAAGAAATAAAATTATAATAAACATAATATTTGGTATAATAAAAGCGTAGATTAATAGAATAAATTAGAATAAATATCACAGTTAAATATACTGCTTATAAAAACTGTATAAAATACATTTAAATAAACATTAAAACCGTATAATCATAAGACAATAATATTTACTTAAGAAAACATGATGCATAAATAGAATAAATAAATATGAAGTTAAATAAATAAACAGAAATGTTTTTTATAAACGGTGGGAAAAAATAACAAGAAAAATAAATATGAAATATAAATGCTTAAATAGATAAAATATTTAAATTTAAATATTATAAATAAGAGGTAATGAGAATCTTTAACACGCCTAACTTTGAAGCTGCAATAGATAAACAAATAGAAAACAACAATGAATTTAAAACTAAGAAAATAAATAGACTTACAACTATTTCATTATGAAATTCTTCGAATAAATTAATTGATTATGATAAAAATAATTTATTGTTTGTCAATAATATCTAGCATCTGAATTTTACAAAGAGACCAATGCATGAAGATTTATCAAAAACAATAAAAATTAAAATAAAGATAATAAATAAATACCACAGACGGTCCCCCATGATAGTAGCAAACTTCCAAAAAAATTGACACTTGTTCCAATTTGAAATCATAATTATTTCAATGGTATACCTAAACTTGACCTTATAAAAGTACAATCATTTTGAGACCAAAAGGAATCCCTAGTAGAAACTTTACATTTATAGCATTCTGGTCTTTCAAAAAATATCTAACCAATTTAATCATGGTCAGTTTAAAGTGCCATCAAGGTATTTAACAATAATAAAAAAAAAAAACAATTATAACATCAAAATCCAACACGATATAGAATCTCATAAAATTTCAAACACCATATTAATAGGTACTACTCTATGAATCACTCTCTAAACTTAACTACTAGTGGTATCATACGGCATATAGCTGTTATAGTTATTCATATCATACGCCCTTCTGTATCCTCCATGATGGCCATGTTCATGCTCATGGTGTTCCTCATGAGAATGGGAGTGATGATGAGAGACTTCAGGCTTGGTAATAATCTCGTAAGTGGTGGACTTGTGTTCACCGTGGCCCTTGAGTCCTACCAAGGCAGAGAGCAGAAGAGACATTAGAGCTGTCATTAATGCTTTGCCTGCTAGTAGGGCTAATGCTCCAAGTGCTGCTGCTGCTAATGTACCTGAGAAGAAAGAAGAAAGAGGTAAATTAGATGAAAAGGATAGAGAAAGATACATAAGGGAAGCTTGGTACGATGGTGAAGATGTAGTTGCTATGGTAAAACAAATTGAAACTTTTTAATTGCTCTCGAATGTAAATCATAAGTGGTTTTAAAATGTAAAAGAAACTGTACTTATTGTCAAGAGAAACTATTTCCAATGGAAATAAAAAAGGTGAAGTATGAATCATTTCAGACAATTGCTGTCCACTGCTGAACGGAAGCCTCCCGATAAAGCCTTTATAGGGTTAATGTTAATGTTCAAAACTATAAAAATTTACAATACATGACAGTCATGATAATCAAATTAAAACAATGTAAAGTAGATAATTGTAATTGGTTTATTATAATGACCACATCCAATACAATCACTAAATTGAACTAGCAAACCTCGAACACTAGACATGAAATCAATTTACGGCCCAAAAAATACATTACCTTTCATCATCAGCGCAGCAGCCAAGAGAGCGCCACCGCCACCTCCCTTGCCACCACCGAGTCCACCGCCTCCACCTCCGGATTTCCTGCCTACAGACTCTTTATCTCCTTTCGCCATATCCATAGCCTCCTTTGTAGTCTGGGGATCTAGCAACCTGTACCTCAAGGAATGTCCATCCAAATAGTCCTGGAGTCGGTAGAGAAGGAATCTGTTCAGTTTCTCCTCTGACTTCCCAGGGAACTGCCTAGACAACTCCGCAGCCATCTCCTCAGGGCTTGGAGCAGTTCCAGTCTGATTCTCCTTCACTATACTCAATCCAGGCAGAAGGTTTAGCTCATCGCGAGAGCTCAAATCTTCCAAGAAGGATAGAGCATGGATTTTTAAACATTTTGAGTTCAGCAAACTGTTGCACTCCTTGTGAAAAGTCCTTCCAGCTCTTTCCGTGTTGTTTGGCACTGTCTTAACAGAATCGATGATTGCATTAGGTTCAGATCCATCGATGGCTGCTTGAGAACCAATCACTGAACTAAGAGTCACTAAAACAGCAATAGACACAGTTTTATGATGCATTTTGATTATTCACTTATTCACTGCACTTCTCTTGTCAATCACTGACACATTTCTATGGGGGACCGCTGTAGACTGATAGACTTAATCTGATCGCAATTTATTTTATACCGACCGTGATAACAATAAGTACAAGAAAAGCGTTAAAAAGAGCAATGTCGTTGCTTTTTGAACGTCATTGTGTGCAGCACTTTCGTTCTGTAAATAAAAGGTTGGTGTAATGGAAAAGTCGAAAGTGGTCCGCCGATTTTCGGTTTCCAGTCGATAATCTGTTGCTGTTAACTAAATTGGATAATGACTGAAAGGTTGTAAATGGTTATGAAAATTATTTAAATGATAGTAGTTACGCTGATGTTAAATTACAAATGAAACCAATTTGTGAATGGACTACTGATTATTTTGATTATTTTTCTATAATTGTAAAAAATGTACCGTAAAGGACACGAAAATATTTATGATAGCACGGTTAGAGGAGTGGCTCAGAGAATGGATTCTGCGATGTTTGTTGCAGTTTCGGTTCCCGCACGTAAATATTTGTAAACATACCCATGATATTATTGGAAATATTCTTCGTGTGACGTTCTTGAGCAAAACTACCCAAAAGCCATTACAGCAATTCACCATTACGGCAGATGGCATGCGTGTACGTTTTTTTTGCAAACCATTTTCGTCACTATTATTTCCTTCGCCATTTTGAGAACAGTGCTGATGAATAACACAAATACTTAGGGGAACAGTGTATAAGACGGGGACGTTAATAATCGCGAGGTATAATGGGGACATACACTCTTTAGGCATACTTAACACAACACTAACGTAGAGCAAGCGTCATCAGGACGTCATTTGCAAGCGGCCAGACGGAAATAGCGTCCTGTTGGCGCTTGTGCTACGTTAGTTTTGTGTTAAGTTTGCTTTAGGTGTGTGATTTTCCATCATACCTCCTGTCCCCGTCTTATACACTGTTCCCCTAACCCTTTTTCTTCATCCTAGGTCAGGGCCTTTATTACTGTTTTCATCGGAACAAATGCTGCTACCATTATCTCTCTCGCACCTTCTCATTCTCAGAATAAAAACCTTTTTTTAAAAACCGGCCAAGAGCGAGTCGGACTCGCCCATAAAGGGTTCCGTAGCAGCAAGTAATAACATACTATAAAAGTTCTTGTAGTTGGTTCAAACTTTGAAAGGTTTACGATTTATGACGTATTAAAAAAAAAACTTGAGAGGTGTCAAGGCACGTCGAAAATCGCTATGAACCTGTTAAAAAGGTTCAAGCGATTTTCGACCCTCCACCCCACACTACCCCACTCCACTCCGCTCCACTTCGCTCCACTCCGCTCCACTCCGCTCCACTCCGCTCCACTCCGCTCCACTCCGCTCCACTCCGCTCCACTCCGCTCCACTCCGCTCCACTCCGCTCCACTCCGCTCCACTCCGCTCCACTCCGCTCCACTCCGCTCCACTCCGCTCCACTCCGCTCCACTCCGCTCCACTCCGCTCTACTCCACTCCGCTCCGCTCCGCTCCACTCCCTTCCACTCCACTCCGCTCCGCTCCACTCCACTCCGCTCCACTCCACTCCACTCCGCTCCGCTCCACTCCACTCCACTCCGCTCCACTCCACTCCACTCCACTCCGCTCCACTCCACTCCACTCCACTCCACTCCACTCCACTCCACTCCACTCCACTCCACTCCACTCCACTCCACTCCACTGCACTGCACTCCACTCCACTGCACTCCACTCCACTCCACTACCTATTATAGCTGTAAAAATGAAGTTGACAAACTTACATTTGCAGTTGTTCTCCGATACATTTTGTTTAGGAAAATGTTATCCCAGTACGTTTTATAAGTTGGTCAACTATTACTCGTAAACTTGTAAAGCCCACTTAGTCATGATAATTTTCTTTTAAACTTCGTTATATATACTACTATTGTAAATTTTTTCACACCCCCAAACATAACCGTTTAGCTGGTAGAGGGGGGGGACACTCGAGTAGGGCAAAAATTAGCACTTTAAAGCTTAATATTTCACAAACGAATCTTTTTATCAAAAAATTGTTGATGGAAACTATCAATATTTTTTAAAGGCCTATTTAATGATACCCCACACTAAGGGGTACGCGAGAAAAAAAAAAAACATCCCCGCTTTACGTGTACAGGAGGTACCCTAAAAAAAAATATTTTACGAGATTTTATTTTACCACTTTTTTGACGCAACAAATCCGTATATTTACACCAAATTACAGCTTTCTAGTGCTGGGCTTCTCTGAGCTAAGCTGCGGACAGACGGACGGACGGACGGACGGACATGGCGAAACTATAAGGGTTCCTTGTTGACTACGGAACCCTAAAAACGAAAAAGTTTGAAACAAAAGCGACTCTATAGAACTTTTACTATTAGTTCATCGGCGAACTCATCAAATACTAATAATAGAAACATTTACCATCACAAAAGCATACTTTTTTACTTATTGCATTGTTTGATAAACTTTTTTCATAGATAATGAACTGTTTTAATCTATCGCCGGAAGTATTAACATTCATATTTCTATCTATCAACTACTGATGGCTATTATACTCACCTTACACAAGCAACAAGTCAATGTAAGCTGGCTTTTTATTCTTTTGAAATTCCACACTGCGCTTATTTAGATCAATGTGAATTCACTTTTGGATACAGACATTTTGTCATTAAACTTTTCTGTTGTCACCGTCAACTTCTTGCCGTCATCCAATTTTATCTAGGGAAGGCACAACACGTTTTCTTCTTCAATTCTCTCCTTCTCTCGTTAGAGTATCATTTACTACTTCTTCCTTCTTTTTTCTTTCATAGTTCATTGCTGCTAAATATCCATCTTTCTTTGGCCTTAAACTCATTTGTTAACAACTCATTATTATTGATAATGTGGCCTTTTTCAGTTTCATCATAATCTATTATACCATATTCAAGTATGCAACCACTGCTGGGTATTTTTTGGCCTTTGTTTTCTTGAGCCCGTTAAGGGTCTAAAAAGTGGAACCTCCTTAAGATGCGAAACCCGTCAAGATATACTGCTTTCTGAATCAAGCCTGTTCCAACTGCCTAACGAGAGAGGACGAGGCGTTTGGCAAATAAGCCATTGATCGACATGTTTTTCGGCACAATGATGGCTGAGTCCACATCCCACATATTGACAGCCTTGCGAGCTAAGTCCTTTGAAAGTTTCCAATATTTCGTTACCATAGAAAGTGCAACAAATAATTAACATGTCAAATATACTTTTTTAATGAATGTGTTCCAGTCATGTAATGGTAGCCATTTGCATTGTTTTGAATATATATTGGATTTTCATTTTCTTACACTTTCCAGTAATATTCCCTAATGCACAATGGTCAATACAATTCAAGTTTCTAGTAAAACAATGAACACGTTTCAATTTGATGTTCGTTCCGCTCCAGTCTTGTTTACAACCGCAAAACTAATGAGGCAGGCCCTGATTTACGATTATTGTTTCTTCATTCTTATTTTTATTTAGTTGTCTAAGCGGGAAAGTGATGAAACGGGATGTAGCCGTTTTATGTTTTATTTCTTACAATTTGTATATGTTAGAAAATAACTTTTCGGCCAGAGGAAATTATAACCACCGTTTTTAAATTTTCGGGTGTCATACCTACAATTTGAAGATTGAAAGGTGGTCACAATCGCAACAGCTGAGAATTCTTTTTTACAATGAATTTCTCAATTCGAATGTGAATGGTGTGAAGATCTGTTAAATAATTTTGAAGGTCACTAAAGCACTACAAATACAAACATGTTTTTGCAAACTTCCGAATTTTGTTACATTCGGGAAATAGAAGTATTGAAGACATTCTCGAAATCCTGACAGACTGTTACGTGTGGAAGAAGGTGGATCTGTAGGTCTATTACTCTACTGTAGAATACATTCATGTAAACTTTTTTTTTAACTTTAGGTGGGTTTTCTCTTGGCCTTAATATAGCCCAGAGACAGGGACGTGGCCGAAGAGGGAGCCAGCTCACCCAAAGGGAATTGAAACTGCGGCGCACCGACGCGACGGAACACCGTGAAAATGTTTAGCGTCTGACTCCGACAGGAAGGCGGTCGGGAGCCAGACGGCCCTGGTGAGGCCTACCACCGCCATTGGAAGTCAATTACGTAAGTTACCAATTAATAAGAGAGACTTAGGACCAGTGGTTTGGACCATCGCGCCGGATCGTTTCTGGTGCAAAGACTGGCAATTGGGGTTGTTTTAAATTTGCTACAAAACTAAATCCCCACGAATTTTTTTTTTCATTCTTATTATTATAAATTCGCTCCATTTCTTTTAGCAGAACAATGTAATAATAAAATCCTGCACAAAACTACCAAAAACGAGGACACAATGTGGAATCTAAACAGAAAGTACTAGGAGAACAGGATCAATACTTTTTTTCGTGGGGAATTATAATACAACCCGGCAATTGCCGTTCAGCGTAGTAGCGCTGCTAGTATTCTAGAGTTTTTTGTTCCAGGAACGTTCTGGGATGGTTTGTTCGATTCGGGCAGTTATCTACTATATAAAAATAAGTCGGGTTTTCCTTCCTGATGCGGTTTTGGATTCGTTGGAAAGGTCTCGGGCTCCGTGAGGTTTATAGCAAAGAAAATTCAGGACAAAAAAATTCTTCTGGTGGCGAAACGGAGTTCGCCGGGTTTCCTAGTTAGTATTATATTTATGTAATTATTTAAATTAATGTCATGTTTACAAAAAGTTGATAATTTCTCTGATATGTAAATAAATATCAAACAAAGTAAAGACACAAAGGAGAGTAAACACATAGATAACACAGATATTTGGACCTAACGGGCCCCGTCAGGGATTAAAAGCCTAAAGCCCCATTTAGACAATGCAAGAACTTGCATGCAATGCAAGTTTGACTTCATTATGATTTTTATTTGAAAACTGAATTCATTGTCTATCAGTATTCTGCAATGTAACATCGTCTAAATGAGGCTTAAATTATGTTTAACATAACATAAAACAAATCACATTGAACATAACTTATGCTGAATATGTTTTCTCTTTAGATTATCGGGATTAATGAACCATCTCAATACAAATGGCGTAATAATGATTCCACTGCACACCCAGCAGATCCAATCCACAATAATATTGTAAAAATAAAAGATTCCAAGAGCTTTCTCTGCAGTACTTTTGTTACAAAAAGACAAACTGCGGTGAACTTCATCAGTAAATGAAAGTTGCGTTTTTCTTTCTTTCTTTTTTTTTTCTATCTATGTTACTTTAATTAAGGGACTTGAGTTCTACAGGTTTTTACAGGTTACAGGTTCTTGAATATGAGTTCTACAGGTTTTTTTTGTACCTATTGCTAGTTATTGACTGAAAAGATCTTATTGTAAAAGAGTTGTAAATTTTCGTGTATGAAAATATATTTTCTATTTTATACGTATCTCTTTGATAAATTATAAGAAGTTCAGTAATATTTATTAACCACTAAGTGGTAGCACAGTACTCAGTTCTATTTCTAGGTTGAATGAATGGGAATGTCAATTGGAAATATGTGGTTCTTGTAGACAAGAACCACATTGATAGTCCGATCGGTAAGGGTTTTAAGGAACAGAGAATGCAACATTATAGTTAGATGCACTTGTGAAATATTGATCTTGTAGTGATCAGTTGAGAAACAGTTTTGGTAAAAATAAAGTCTGGAGGATATTTCTTCCTAAATCAAATGCTTTATTTTGAACAAAAGTTGGCCATATCTCATCACAAAACAGATAAAGAAGATTTCTACAATGTACATTATATTATTTACGTTGTCGAGCAAAGATGATCTGATTGAAAGTCTGTAATATAATTTGAGAGTACACTTATGGTTATGTCGATAGAAACTATCTCATGTAGATACTTTTATAAATATTTTTCTAATGTAATATCTCTATCTTAACTAATTGAACAAAAGGAATATTTATGACGTTCGTAGCAGGATTTCTTTAGCCTGTGTATTTGTGTTAAGTTCAAGTTAGTTCTGAATGTATGTTGATACTTGCTCAGAGTAATGTCTGCTATCTTTAACTTATTTCTTGTTAAAAACCTATTCAAGATAACTTTAATTTATGGTAAAAATAAAAAGCAGTAATTTGTAACAAACATTTTTTATTTTCTTTTGGTGCTGAAGTTTACAAAGAGAATAATACATAAAAGCATTATCATAAAGATAAATAAGTAATTAAAAATTATAATAAAATATCAATATCTACATAATTATTTACACAATATCCTATAATAAATACTATATTGGCAGTAAATAAGAAAATAAATAAGTAACAGTTGACCTAGGTACATAAAACATTAATATATAAGAAATAAAATATTATTATATAATTATATATGTGACAAAATATTTTTATTGTACATAAATAGGCGGGTAGACGTACATGAAGTAAAACCATACAAAATATAATAAATATTTAACGTAAATACTATTATAGATACTATAAAGTATTAACTATACAAACTGAAAAAAGATATTAAACAAATATATAATTATGTATATACACAACAATACAAATGACATAAAATATGATGAATAAAATTAAATCTCAAATAATATAAACAGATATTATAAGATACAGAGAACGAAAAAAAAATATCAAATGACAAAAATATAAAAATAAATGTACAAATAATAAAAAAAAGTATAAAGGATCTAAATGTATATTAAATATACTATCACAAAATGTTATGTAATAAGAAATTCAGCTAAGAAAATTGTGAACTTAACCTAGAAATAAATAGTTTCAATAAATAATGAGAATTTTCGGTACATTTCCATATTTTACAGACTTAGTCAATGTAAATGACCCTAGTTTACAGTTATTTGAATAAATATTCCTGTTTCATCGTTCGAAAGTACAATATAAAAAGTAAAGAAAAAAAGAGAAGTAAAATACCTAATTATAAAATAACATAAAATAAAACAAAAAAGTGTAACAACCTATAGATAAAATAAACAAAAAAAGAACAATAAATAAACAAAAACAATAAATGAAAAAAGTAACAGAAAACAATGAAACAATTACTCAAAATAAATTATCCCTTTTTAACCCTCAACGCCTCCTAACGTTTAAGTTCCTCCCGTACCCCGAGTGACCATAACCCCCCACATCTTCATGAGCCGTCGAATGAGAATGAGAGTGACTATAAACTGGCTTGGAGACAATCTCATACGTGGTAGACTTTCCACCACTGGAGAGAGACTTGATACCGATGATGGCGGAGAGGAGAAGTGACATCATGGCTGTCATCAAGGCTTTGCCGGCGAGGAGGGCTAGACCTCCCATTGCCATTGACATCATGGTTCCTGTGGAAGAGAAGTGGTACGTTAATTTAGATAAAATACACGGTGTGCCGAGGTTCAACCCTTGTTGAGACCGTGAGTTAGATTATGGTTTTTCTTTTCACAGATCTTCTACCTGTGTTCTAGCACTAGGAAAGGCAAATATTCTTGATTCGGTTATGATTTCAATAACACTGCCAATTGTGTGCCTAAAATAAAACCTATGACCCACAACCCAAACCTCCAACTGATCAAATTATCGTATTAAAAGTCCACAGTTCCACATTATTTTGAACGAGAACAGTGCTACGTTGTATGGCAGTTGAGTCAGAATTTTTACTCAAATTAATTATAATGAAGCTCTGCATACTGCTTAAACACACTGGCCATGCATAGGTGGAAAACTACCCACGTCTATTAGAAGAAAAGTATAAAATCCATTACTATTTGCTCATTACAGATATTACTCACAACTTTTTACTCAAATTACAAGTAAAAGTAAAAAAAAAAACAGTATATCTCAAATGACAACCTACAATTTTCTTAGTATTGCTATGCTCTGATAGTCAACAGCAGAACAATTTTAAAATTGAAGAAGTAAATTCTCGACAGTGCTTTCAAAGTAATTATGTACGAATTGATTGTAGATAAAAAAGGAAAACTTAATATATGCGTTTCATTGTTGCTAATATCTTCAGTTATTTGTAAGTCCTGCGACTCTCTCTTTCTCTCTCGGTCTCTTTCGAATTAGCTACCATTGATGACCCAACTGTAACCTCTTCAACGGTCCTGACAGCCTAGTACATCTTATCGACTGTAACACTGTTTGTGATAAAATGATTGCCACAGTTACATTCATATGGGCAGTTTGTGAATGTAATGAGCTTTTTGTCCATTGTCTTCTAGTAGTTGACAATAACTTGAGTTCAGAACTAAAAGTAATTTTCTATGATTTTGGTTAATTATGGTTATAAGAAAGCTAGTTACCATTGTGTTTGTTATGCGATGTTCCAATTTGTTTTCCCTAAACAAGACTTTTTAGCAGAAGCTGCTGTTTTAAGTACTACTACATTGGGTCCATATTACAGTAACACTTAATCTATTACGTTAGAAGGGTCAGCGTTCTTTGACAGCTACTGACAATTAGACCTATTTAGGACACGGCTTGACAAATGCCAGAATTTGGTTACAGACAAAGATCGGCATCGAGATTGCGACAAAGATCCATTATTGATTTCCGGAGTAAATTGTGTCATAAGGCCATGCTTATAGAACTATTTCTATCGCTCACTTATTACCATAATTTCCCTTAATATTCGAGATGCTCAGTCTCGAATGCCTGCCTTCTGAATCGTTTGAATTTCGAAACGGTCTCCAAAAACAAAACACTAACGATGTTGACTCTGGTCATCCAACCAACTCTAGTGAAAACAGTGTGGCTTTTAAAGAAACCAGTATCCGTCTCCACACAGATGACACACTATGATCAAGAGCATTACAACAAAGTAGTGATTATGGCCGTACTATCCTTCTAAGATCGAGCTGAAGTATTTTATGACGAGATATCAACTCCACGGCTGGTTATGCATGTGTGTTATGTAAAAGTGTTCAACACTTTTGAAAGAGTAGCAAAAAAGCCAAAACTTATTAAGTAGATAAATTGGATGTGATAAACTCTTCGTTTTTTTGCGATTGTAGAACTCGAAAGTGATACAAATGTTAATTTGTTTTAGACCAAAAAGTTGATAGTCTTTTTTTGCTGATGAAAAAGACGTTACGCAAACTTTGATAGTCGTCACGGTTAAATCGCATAATATGCACAAGTTGTAGTATTGATTTGTAAGATACAATTTGTTATGGACGGTATAAGGTCCTAAAGTATCAAGTAGATGAAAAATTCATTACTTCATACAATACGCATGATTTCGTCAGAAATCTATGAATTGAATTTAATCTTATACTTTTGTGCATCGATGCTAAAGTTGAGTAAGTATCAAGTTACACTGAGACGCAACGCTGCGCACGTTTTAATAGAGCTACTCAAAATCTAACTTTATTTACTACACGAAAAGATGCAGATTTGCAGTTTCGTTGCGTCTTGTCTCGGTGTGAACTGACCGTAAGTCGTATGGTATCTTCTTTGCAAATTGATGAAAAACATTTTTGAATCACTTCATGAAAAGTTGTGTATCAAACTGTGGTGCTTAAAAATTTGAAATTGATATTAAGCTATCATTAATTGTTTCCCATATAAGGGTGATTCTTATATCATCTTTACCTAATAGACCTTTTTCCATCGTGGGGCTGTGTAAACAGGGTGCCGCAGATCTATCCCAAAGGGTTACTGAAGAAACGGTCACTCCGTTTCTTCAGTAACCTGTAACCAGTAAATTGTCTTTTTCGTCAATTACAATCTGAGAGCTCCTTCCGATCCATTTGATAATTTTACACACTAAATAAAAATCTTTTTCCCAAACATATAATTTGAAGTCACCTTCCAGTTAAACTGGTAGTATCTAAATACTTGTTAATACTATCAAAACTGAATACTTTACTACGTCTATAATTCTCAAAAACTATTATATCGCTAACCTACTAGGCACAGTTGACCGAACGCTTTGTCGGTTCACTTTTTGTACTAACGTACTGAATTACACGACAAACCAAGACATCGATACGATTGAAACAAAGACAATTATCTCCAGATCCAGTTTCTACTTCCTTTTGGCTTTCACTTCAATGTGTTTGATTGTACCTGCCTTCATCTAGATTGCAAAAAGTGCTAATGGATATTGATTTCCTGATTCTGTTTGCGGTTAATCTTTTGAAAATTGGCGTAGCGTTGAAGAACGTAATATCATGCTTGTATTCCCTGTTACCTACATTATTATTATCATCGTATGAGTTTCTGTCCCTTATTTTTGCCTTTAATCAGGCACAAAGCCGTATTCTGGACGGATAAAATTAGTTGGTCAAAACATTTTTTTCAACTATGGACATAATTACTTCCAATAATAAAATTATGGACATTCATGCCAGTCAATTTTGTAGAAAAACCATGTTAGGTTTTTGCCGAATTGTTTTACTGAATCTGTGATTGATCATAATAATAATTTTGATTTTTCAAATCCGATAAACGACCCATTTTTTCTTAGAACAAGTTGTAACTCCTTCATTTGGATGACAAGTTTATCAATATTGCTAAAACCTCATCCCTTGTTATCAAAAAACTGCAAAAGTCTGTTCTTCGTTCTAATTATCGCCAAACGATAAATCACTTCACTAACAACATACCTTTCATCAGTAGTCCAGCAGCTAGCAAACCTCCCATGCCTCCCTTCTTTCCACCTCCCCCAAGTCCTCCTTTACCCCTTGCCTCGCCAACCAAAGCCCTGGCTTCTTCAGCTGCATTCTCGTCAAGCAACTTCAGTTTCACAGTGTGGGTGTCCAAGTAATTGCCAAGTCTGTACAAAAGGTATTTGTCTAATCTCTCATCGGGTTTCGAAGGAAACGATCTGGCCAGTTCAGCAGCAAATTCTTCAACTTTACTCCCATTTTCTTTAGTCGCTTCCTTGACTACACTCACTCCAGGTAGAAGTTGTAATTCTTCCTTTGCACTAAGTTTTTCTAGCATCGATATGGCTTCAATCTTCAGGCAAGTTGGACTAAAAATCCCGTTCGTACAATCCTTTTTCAACGCTCTTGCTGCACTTTCAACATTTGATTCCACTAAATTTTTAGGAGATTCTCCTATTTCTGGATTCGGCAGTGAATACACTGCTGTTATAAAAAATAATATCGATATAAGATACATGGTCGACGTCTGTATCGAAACGAGTGCTAGTACACTTTGATAAGCAATTGTTTCGTCCAGCTTTTATATGTCTCACATAGATGTATGATTAGTACGGAGTACTCTTATATCCATTATATTTTCATAGAAGGCTGACTGCAAAAAATTATATTTTGCCAATGTCAAATGAGCCTTACTGTCTCCAAGCACGGTTGGTTTTGGTGCGGAGTTTTTGCAAGCGTAAGGTTTTCGTTTATTATCGCATGCAGTCATTGGAGTAGGCGACCGATGTAAATGTATAGTAATTTTATGGGTTTTTAATATAGTAACAACTATATTACACCTTACATTTTCCTTTTATTTGGACTTTTTAAAGAAAGAGGTGTTATTAATTTATTAATCAGTAAGTTTAAATTCAAATTCTCAGAAACGGTTTATTTCTAAAAATAGTAAGTAATTTTTATATCGTTGTCAAAGAAGATTTACTAACAATACTGTTTTTAAATTTACATTTGAAAAACCTCTATGTTGAATATTGAAGCATACAAAAAAAAAAGAATTTTACCTATTATATTATATTATTAACTATCATAAACAAGAAAAATATAACATATCCTAAAACAATTAGTTTTATGATTGCAAGTAAAAAATATCTAAAACTGTAACTGAAAGTCGTCTAAATGCGTTTTCATTTTAGACTACATAACCGTCGCGTGAAAATTAGCAACGATAGTATTTTGACTAGCTAAACCAAATGTTCTTGTACCATGAATGGATTCTCTGTGAATATTCGCATAATTCGATTATTTTTATTTCTATTTAGGGTGATTAAATCAAAAAAATTACTGTTAGACTTTTACCTACCGACTAAAAATCCACCATCCATTCATGTTCCTTCAAATGCAATTTAAGTTCCACTCCTACACTGGAACTTAAATTGCATTTCATAAAATATGCTTAGACTGTCCCCCAACTTCATAATTATAAAACGTTGAAAGCCAAAAACAACTTTGTCCGGAGAAGATTTTAACAGATTATGTTGATTCCTATATCAGCATTATTCATAGCTTCGTGGATTCATTAGATCGTCTAGCATTGTGGTCAGTTTTTACGGTACCTGCTTCTATTTGTTTCGTTCATCTCTGTCAGTTATTTTCATTTCTCTATTCAGTTTCAATCTCTAGATTCACTGTGACACGTTTTCTAATACGTATTTTCAAAACACCACATGTCGATGTGTTCAGAACCGAAATCAAGACTTCTTCAAAGTGTTTTCATGATTTAGTCGCTTCAAATTGACGAAAAATCTTTGTTTCTCAAGTACTGTTTCCCATTGCTAATAGTGAGCTGCAGTCGATTAACTCTTTTTATATGAAATTTAATTCGGTAAAACAGGTATAATATCACGATAAGTTAAACGGGTCAAAAAACGGACCAAACAACAATCAACAGAGAAAACACTCCTTTTAATATTGTATCTTGATATTCTTATAATGATGATTCAACATTTATTTTGTCCCTAAAAATGTAGGGCCGGATAACCAGACCGAATAATATTTGGCCAGATAACATCCGAAACTGAGATGATTTCCTCACGGTCGTGTGCCCAGTTATAGGTTTATCTCTAAGTAACACAAAATATGTTGGACTGTATGTATGTTAGTTGATTATTTTTTACGGAAGCCTTGTGGTCTATATATTATGTATATCCAAAATACTTCAGTAGATTCATTAACGTAATTCTTAGAGATTTAATTTCACAGGGTCTATCGATGATATTGTAGTCCTTGCTAAAAACGAAAATAGGCACTAAATCGCTTCAAACTAGCTAATCTCTTACTCGTTCTATGTTGACTCTTCTCTTCTACTTAATTATAGTCTGTATAAGAGGAAACAGACGTTTGATAATGTCCACAATTAACTTTTAATAGAGATGTATGGGAAAGGACATGCTGCGCCGACGTCAAACAAATGAAATACGGGCAGAATAATAATGATATTAATGATGATGACAGCAACATTTTTGCAGCGTTAATCTATATTGATTATACAGTAGATGTGGTGGTCGGTAATAGATTTGAATTAGCTGATAATATCAAAAAACAAACTAGTTCTATTGATACAAGCATGTAAGCAATCAGTCCATAATTGGAAATAAATTTAGACGTGCTTATTTCATTACAGTCCTACATAATTACGAGAGAAGTCGGTGTAACCGAACTAGTTAAGAACGACTCTGCCTTATACAAAAATTTAACTAGACCAATTTCACTATGGTCTATTACGAAGACAATAGTAAACGTAATTAAGATTGTTTCTTAGTAATGTTTTGGATAATAAGGTCAATCTTGGAGTAAAAAAGAGTTGGAAAAAATGGTGAAATGTCAATGACATCGAATAGGAATATGAATTTATACTGAAATCCCTTCAGAGCTATTACAGAGCAGAAGTTGTCTTTATTTATTGTGAATGACATTGCTTTGCAAACGTGCTCTCATGAGAAATATATTATTGACACTTCTCATGCGCCTGCAAAATATTTTTTTTTCACTGTTTGCTATCTTGATATCTAAATGCTTATGAAAACGTATAAAATTGTCATCATTAAAACTCTAAATCTGACTTCGAAAAGAAAAAATCAATATGGGAACATAATTATACGAGTATTTATAAAGTTCCCGTCAAGTTAACTCCCTAGTTTTACTAAACCGCATCTGCAGCAATTAATATGAAAAATAAATACTTGCCTCATTATTTAAAATAACTCTGATGTTTCTTCTATTGAATTTAAAAATAAAATTAAATTGACTCTTTAAAATTTGATAGGCTAACCTTTTCATGAGAATGCTAAATTATTCGCAACAAAAGCTTATAGGATCAGTCTGCAAAGTAAATCATCATCATCATCAGCCTTCAATGTATGGAACATTGAAGGCTGTTGGGACACAAGCTTCCTCTCTATGAGAGGGAGTGGGCCATAATCCACCACGCGGGCCCAGTGCGGGTTGGTAGATGTCACATGTCTTCGAATTTGATGGTTTTAGGACATGCCGGTTTCCTCACGATGTTTTCCTTCACCGTTTTGAGAGAAGTGGTGATGAAATAAATTACACAAAGTAATGCGCCAGGCTGGGTTCGAACCCACGACCTACAACTCGTAAGTGGGACTGATACCACTGGGCCACCACTGCTCTTAAACTGCAAAGTACAGTGAATAAAAAACATAATGACGTCATCTTAAGATTTGCGATTATTACAGTACAGTTACTTGTAGTAGACGATGGAGTTAAGCAAGATTATAATTTTGATCTAAATAAGATCAAATTAACACTTTTTTCAAACTCATGTTTTAAAAAACTTGAAAAGCTTGTTACATGATGCGATCACTAATTTATTATTTTTTCACATTAAGAAATAGAATTAATTATCAGTAATTTATTAAAGAAGGTCCGCTTTTAGCTGGTGGCTGCATTAGAATTCACGTTGTTATAAAGATATCAAACTTAAATGCGTTTTGTTAACTGCTTGCGCTTGATTCCTCAACGTACAAATTTTGTCGCAAAACAAGGACTAATTATATCCAGCTTGATTGATGCGGACCTTCAAACTTCCAATATTTGATTAGAATAAACTATCTCACTGCTTGACAAAAGCACTCTTCCAATTGTTAACAGGATCATTTCTCCTGTACCTTCTTTTAAACCAGAATCAAAATGTATTTCATCAAAATCATACGTACCCTTCATCATCATTCCCATAGCGAGGAGACCACCCATTCCTCCCTTCTTGCCGCCACCACCAAGACCCATGCCGCCCTTTCCTCTGCCTTCAGCAATCGCAGTCTTCGCCTCTTCCACAGCATTGTCATCGAGGAGCCTTAGCTTCACTGAATGACTGTCCAGGAAGCTACCAACATGGTAGAGGAGGGACTTGTCCAGTCGATCGTCAGAATCACTGGAGAAGGTCCTAGCAAGATCCGCAGCAACTGCTTCATTATTAGATTTTTCACCATCTTTCACTAGACTAACACCGGGAAATAAAGACACTTCATCCTTGTTGTTGAACTTCTCCAATAACGTGATAGCTCCTATTTTTAAACACGTAGGACTTAAAAGTCCATTTGCACAGTCCTTTTTTATACCACGAACTTTATCCACTGATCCATCTTCAGGGTTGGGAAGAGCCACTGCACTGGCAACGGTGATTAATATGATGTACTTGAACATGTTTACTGGATAACACGTCCACCTTGGTCAGTCCACACTGAAACTGTGTTCATCTTGTAAATTGTCACCCTTTTATATTTGATGATTGTGGTCAGCCAAATGATTACTCCCAGTTTGCGTGTGGTTCTGAATCTGTATTTTGAACATTCTTTGTGCAGTTCAAAAAATATTTTTGGTTCTTTCTCAACCTTATTATCAAAGACCGAAGCGTCATTTCCAATTGCACCGCTATCAAACTTATCTTAACGATTTGCAAAAGTAACGTGGTTTTTGTTAGTTTTTGGTAGGGCAGCTAGCAAGTTTGCTCGTTAGCTTAATATGTTAAATACGGATTAGTTCTTTATGTATTAGTACGAAAGTCGGTTTTTGCTTAGCGGTTTTTTGCAACTGCATTGTTTCACTTGACCCGATGTACGAGTGAATGCAAAAAAATACACAAGCGAGGAGCTCAGTGTGCGCAGCGATAATTTTGTTTTATTTTCATTTGAATCAGTCTAGTTTATAATTTATAATGTCTAGCAATGCATAGTACTTTTTTGAAGTCCGAAATTAAGAGTAATCACTGCATTTTGCTCCGTCAGTGTCTGATTTCTCGTCTATCTACTTGTACATACACATTTGTGATTTTGAAGGAAAGTTTTAATTAATAGATTCAATGGTGTATGCTAAGGATTGCTTTTACTTCGATACATTCTTTATTAAATTTCCGCTTATTTATTTCCGCAATTTTTAGATCTTAAAGTTTCCTGCATTACATTACATCATGATGCAAAACTGTCATCTGAATATTTAATTTTGTAAGTTACTCACAATGCGCGACAACTCGCCGCCCGACCATGAACCATGCCTGGGGTCGACGGCGCGTTGTGTTCCACGCGCGCCTCTAAGAGCGTCAGCAAGATGACAGGGCCCCCTCTAGAGGGCCAAAGCCTGCCGGGGTCGCGGGACTTATTCCATTACCGTGACCCTGGAACGTAAAGGGCTAATGAAGTACACCGTGGATTTCAGTCAGTACAAGTCTGACAGTCCCTTCCGCCCTGCCCTGGGTGGGAGGACTCATTTGATGATTTTACCAAAAAAAAAGTAAGTCACAGTAGAAAAAAAATAATAAATAAAAAGAGGTAGATAGTACAATGAAAGAAGATCTTTAGTTTTATAATTCAGTACACTTTTAGACCTTCCCTTCCAAGAACCATCTATTTTATATTAACTTAAAATTGCTCATTCGTCTTGCGGTAGTAGTTCATACTTACTAAGGGGAATCATCAAATGAGCCATCCCACCCAGGGCGGGACGACACAGACTAACAGACTTGTACTGACTAAAATTCACAGTGTCCTTGAATAACCCTTTACGTTCCCGGGTCACGGTTACCCGATAAGACAGTCACGCGACATACTTACTGAAAGGTAAGCCGAAGTAAGGGTGCGACTATGTTAATGCATGCTTCTGTTTTTACAAAAACCTTGAGACAACTAATAGACCCCGCTACCTTTCAATATTTTCACGAATAGCGAAATTATTTCAAATCATTGTTTCCATCACATAAATGGGGACAACGGGAATGAGTGTTAATTATATTTAAATAATTTCCTGTTGACCCTATTAATGGGTAATACGCCGGGTACCGTAAAATGAGGTGAATAGAAAACGTTGAGGAGAATCGAGACCAAACTCTGGAAGCGATTTCAACGTTAAATTATTATGGTATGCCAAATTGCCAACGCAAACAAGTTTTCCTAATTATTAGCTATAATTAAGTTATTTGTTCGCATGTCACATTATAATTAATTCAAGGCTAATTTCCGTTACATTTTTCACTTCGCGGTGTCCTTGAGGAATTCCCCGGTTATTGCTTCTACGGTTAATATTGCCGGCTACTTCAGCTGGCTTATCCCATGAGCTAGATCAATAAATTGTGATCTTTGCAGTAAGTGCTAAGTTGTAGGTTTAAAATTTAGAATAAGCTTTTTTTAACTGAAAAAGGAAGCCCACTTTTCCTGTGTCGTGGGTGCGTTAAAAATAGAGACTCACATACACAAACACCTAGACCAAGATCAACTACTTGTAGGTCATAAAAAAAAATCCGTGCAGGGATCAAATCCGCGACACTGTCAAAAAAAACTAGTCGAATCCAAGATGAAAATCCTAAAAAAGGGGATTAACGTCTGTTTATTCGCATCTTCTCTGCCTACTCGTCTTTTCCAAACTATAATGAAATAGGCTTTCAGTTTAACTAGAGTTAAATATACTAGTTTTTAGGGTTCCGTACGTCCGAATACAAAACGGAACCCTTATAGGATCACTCGTGTGTCCGTCTGTCTGTCGTTTACAGTCAATTATCTCCGAATCTACTAGACCGATTTTGTTGAAATTTGGTACACATATCAAGCACCTGTGACCCAAGCACAGAGGTGTGACGTGAATAGATGAAATCTGTATGTGGGAGGTAATTTTTGGGGGGAAGGGGAAAATGAAAAAAATTGTTTAGAAAACTGCATCGTATGACATATCAAATGAAAAGCCAGATTAAGACAATCTTAAATGTATTTTATTTGTAATTTTAAAACAAATAGTTTCCAAGTTATTCAAGATAATAGACGAAATTTGACTATTCCCCCCCCCCTTATCTCCGAAACTACTGAACCTAAAATTAAAAAAAAAATACAGAAATTAGTTTTGTACTTATACATTATAGGATAACCTATAAGAAGTCCATATCTGTATATGGGAGGTAATTTTTGGGGGGGAAGGGGAAAATTAAAAAGGAAAAAATTGAAAACTGCATCGTGTGACATATCAAAAAATGAAAGGTCTAGTTGAGACAATCTTAAATGTATTTTTTTTTTGTAATTTTAAAATAAATAGTTTCCAAGTTATTCAAAAAAAATAGACGAAGTTTGACCATTCCCCCCCCCCTCCCTTATCTCCGAAACTACTGAACCTAAAATTTTGAAAAAAATACAGGTATTAGTTTTCTACTTATAGATTAAGTATAGGATAACCTATAAGAAGTCCACATCTGTATATGGGAGGTAATTTTTGGGGGGGAAGGGGAAAAAAAAGAAAATGAAAACTGCATCGTGTGAAAGGTATTGTTGAGACAAACTTAAACGTATTTTTTGTTGTAATTTTAAAATAAATGGTTTCCAAGTTATTCAAGAAAATAGACGAAATTTGACCAGTCCCCCCCTTATCTCCGAAACTACTGAACCTAAAATTTAAAAAAAAATACAGAAATTAGTTTTCTACTTATAGATTATAGGAAAACCTATAAGAAGTCCATGATATTAAAATAACATGCCAAATTACTAAATATTGTGCGTACCTATTTAGGTCAGATTAAAAAAAAACGTGATAGGTAACATCGTACGGAACCCTCTTCACGCGAGTCCAACTCGCACTTGGCCGGTTTTTTTTATGAACTTCATAGTAAAAAATTACATAAATCCTAGGAAAATTATAAAAACCCACTATACGACTAGCGCAATTACTAACTACATGCAATTTAGTTCATCACTATGTAAATTAAGTATTTAAAATGGGCAGACAAACTTTTTATTACGCTCATAAATAACACTTACGATACAAATGAAAATGGACCTTATTTGTAACTCTTTAAAGTTTCATTTTAATTATTCTTAAACATCTGCTTGTACTGCATTCATATTTTTATTCTGAGTTTAAGATTTGATTACTGAACATTGTGTTTTATTTTAATGGATAGTGTACAAACACAGCAGCAATCAGGAAAAATATTTTTAATACATTAAAGTTTTCTTTTTTTTTTCAGTCGTGAAGGTAAGCATGCCCACAATGTCCAGGCTTTGGGGGCAAAAAAGGCCCTATAAAAGTTTTTTTTAATTTAGAGGCTGGTGCCAGTATGGCATTCTGGCAGAGATAGTGATGATGTCTGAGGCAAAATTATGTTGGATAGACTTAAGCTACCTACTGAAAAACATTTGAAAAGCAGAGTCGAGTATTGGTAAATCTTACCCGTTCTCATTTGTGCCAATAAACTACAAAGGGTCAAATGGGAAAATGAGTGTCAGTTTCCCCCCATCAAAATCGGTTCAGGCATTCAGAAGATAATTATGATGGAAAACGACTCTTTATCTTATACATACACTGAATACTTTCTTCTTTTCTTTTTCTCTCGATCTTTAATTATTTATATCGAACAAATTCATTTGTAAATCAATTATAGAATAGAGATTCTTACATAATTATTAATTATAAAAAACCCTTTATGTACACACTACCTTTAAAAACTAAAAATAAAACTAAAATATTTACAAAAATAACTAAAATTAAAAATTTATATGGCGTCAAAAAATTCATCCACATAGCTGTCAATGGGGAAAGTGCCCAGAACGCTGGCAGCATTGCCGTATATATTGATTGTATATATTGATTTACTAAAAAAAAAAAAACATCAAACTCATATTTTTTTACAGTCTCGTAAAAAAAAGACACATCGAGAAAACAGACACAAAGATACATAATATTATTATACTTGCAGATGAACATAATAAAACGTTAATTGAACTGTTACGTAAAAGTTATCCGCATTCACAATCACATGCAGCGTGAAATTGATTCGTGGTTTGAATTACTTACAAAAAGTTTCAGTAAAAGTAAGAGCGGTTGTATGTATTGCTTTGTAATTGCATCCAATGATGAATGATTCGGTAACTTCAGTCTAATTTGCCTTTCACGGCTTGGGTTTTTTCATGCAAACTGTAAGACCAGCACATCAACCTACCTGAATCTTTAAAATTTTGGAAATCAAACGTAAAACTTGTTATCTTTGGGATAAAGTTGAAAATCTATTACAAAAATCTGACAGATTGTGGTAGCTGGATGAGCTGGCGCCTGTACATTCGTTATTTTTTACAGATTTCTTCTGTTCATTTAAAATAAATCTGCAGGGAGTTCATTTAAATTGAGGAGTTCGTGGCTAAATAATTACAGCTGCACAGGCCGATCTTTCGGGTTAAGCCGCGCTTGCCGAGGTTGGTCTGTGGATGGGTGACCATCTATATCATAGCCAGTTTCCTCCTTGCCGTTGGTCCCGACTGTCATTTTTAAATCTTTGACAGTCGTTACTGTTGGTTAGAAGCTCTAAAGTCTGACAACCAGTATTACCATGGGGTATCGTATCACCCAATTACTGGGTTGTGGAGGTCCGATAGGCAGTCGCTCCATGTAAAATACTGTAATTCAGCTGGTTCTGGTTCGAATTTATTTATTTTATTTTAATTATTGGAAGCCGACCCCAATATAGTATAGAAAAGGCTAGGCAGATGATCTTCTGCTCATTTAAAATTAATGTAGAAAATAATAATCTATACTAATATTATAAAGCTGAAGAGTTTGTTTGTTTGTTTGTTTGTTTGAACGCGCTAATCTCAGGAACTACTGGTCCGAATTGAAAAATTCTTTTTGTGTTGAATAGACCGTTTATCGAGGAAGGCTATAGGCTATATAACATCACGCTATCACCAATAGGAGCGGAGCAGTAAAGAGAAATGTTTCAAAATCGGGAAAATGGATTCCATTTCGAGAGCTTCCGTTGGGTGCGCTGCGTAAACGGTTAAAGATACGCAAAAATAATGTACTACGGAATTATTCCTGATAAAAAGTTCTAAAATGAAGTCCGCGAGAGCATACATTTATCTTTTAAGGTTAAGTCATTATAACCTTTTTTATGGAAATCAAATTTGATTTTAAAGTAATGCATTACTTGCGAAGGTATTTTCATTAACACAATATTAATCCTAATAATAACCTAATATTATAGGATGGGATAGGATGGGATAGGATGGGATAGGATGGGATAGGATGGGATAGGATGGGATAGGATGGGATAGGATGGGATAGGATGGGATAGGATGGGATAGGATGGGATAGGATGGGATAGGATGGGATAGGATGGGATAGGATGGGATAGGATGGGATAGGAAGGGATAGGATGGGATAGGATGGGATAGGATGGGATAGGATGGGATAGGATGGGATAGGATGGGATAGGATGGGATAGGATGGGATAGGATGGGATAGGATGGGATAGGATGGGATAGGATGGGATAGGATGGGATAGGATGGGATAGGATGGGATAGGATGGGATAGGATGGGATAGGATGGGATAGGATGGGATAGGATGGGATAGGATGGGATAGGATGGGATAGGATGGGATAGGATGGGATAGGATGGGATAGGATGGGATAGGATGGGATAGGATGGGATAGGATGGGATAGGATGGGATAGGATGGGATAGGATGGGATAGGATGGGATAGGATGGGATAGGATGGGATAGGATGGGATAGGATGGGATAGGATGGGATAGGATGGGATAGGATGGGATAGGATGGGATAGGATGGGATAGGATGGGATAGGATGGGATAGGATGGGATAGGATGGGATAGGATGGGATAGGATGGGATAGGATGGGATAGGATGGGATAGGATGGGATAGGATGGGATAGGATGGGATAGGATGGGATAGGATGGGATAGGATGGGATAGGATGGGATAGGATGGGATAGGATGGGATAGGATGGGATACGATGGGTCACGCATAGGTACGACCTGTTTCCTTGAAAGAATGACTTTCGCCCATGTCTGCTTACGTTCTGGGGCTGCCAGCGCCGGTAAAGGCAGGAACGGGCAGGCTCCGGAGTCTGCCTATACTATTCAGGTCCCAGAGGCGTTTAAACGTAGATTTTTCTCTTTCACGAGCATGCGGGCGGCGAGTATGCCTCGGTCGACGGCGCGTTGTGTTCAACACGCGCCTAAATGTGTCATCACAATGACGGGCCCTCCCTTAGAAGGCCAAAGCCTGCCGGGGTCGCGGAACTATCGAATTACCTTGACCCTGGAACGTAAAGGCCTATTATAGGATTTATAGGACACCGAGGATTTTAATCAGTACAAGTCTGACAGTCCCTCTTACCCTGCCCTGGGTAGGAGGTTTCATTCGATGATTTACGTACGCATATTTATGTATGCTCCAGAATGATGGTTTACAGCTAATGTTGTTAATAAAGAAGCACTAAAAAAATACATTGTTGAGCTCCGACCTCCGAGCTAGTAATGTTATAATAACATAACATTATTACTTAACCAATAAAGATTGTGTGATAAAACCGCAGGTGGCATACGACCACGGCTAGCACAATATCGGTCAAATGAATATTGTTCTTGTTTTATACTTTTCAGTGCGCGTTTTTTTTTCGTAGTCGGGTTTTAGTTATTTTTAACTTATTTTTTATTTACACCAGTTTGGGTTTATATTTTTAATATTATTTGATATAATAATAATAGCAAAGTAGCGAGTGAATTTCAATAATGCACTCATTAAGCCTTTTCATTGTTGATACCCATGTTGACACTGTTAGAAACATGCTACGTAGCTAGTAAAAGCTATACTCGTAATGTATTTATATTTCAAATGTGCTCATCAAGCACTTTAATTTGATACCCATGTCGATACTGTGCGATTTTTTTTTTCCAGTTACGACTTTACATCCACTAAAGGGCGCCATATTGGATTTGGTGATACGTCACCTACCCTTTAACCAGCGGACAACTGAGACGCTTCTAACGACACCTCATTTATCATGTAGTGATAAGAAGTTTAGAAGTTATGAGGGAACAGACAAACATACAAACACACATACCGGCCAAAATCATAACCCTCCTTTTGGCTTTGCCGTAGTCGGGTAAAAAGATAAACAATTCAAGTATCTTGATCTGGCTTGCGGATGTTTTTATGATTGCCAAAGTCTCCTAAACTGAAACGACGTTAGACGATGCGGGGTGTTAGGTTATTTTCGTTAGGTTTATTTTCGTTAGGGAATTTCTTGATTCGGTCACAGCGCTCAGAGCCCGCGATAAAAGCTATGCAATAGCTTAAAAAGAATAAAGATCATCATGAGACTCTGCCCGCAATGGGTGAAAAGACTCTTATTGCCTAAAACCACCCTGTTCAGCCCATACATAAAGTCTAAACAGGTAACGGTGTCCTTGAAATGTAAAGTGCAATTGAAGGAACACGGTGGATTTTAGCGGAAGGACTTATTTGATGATTTAAATAAAAAAGGCCCTACTACGCTTAAGCTCCGTCGGTCGTACACAAAGCGACGCCGGTGCAAGTCTCGCCGATACCTTACTACTTTGATATCCATTGACGTGTGCCTGTGTACGAACTTCTATTCTATGGGTTTGTATTGCGAAAGTCACCTGGATATCAAAGTCGTAAGGTATCTCAGACTTGCGTCGCCTTGTGTACCAATGGGCTTAAGCAACTTGTCTCAATCGATTTGGAAACAGTGCATTTTCTAGTCATGTTTAAGACTTAAAAACGTGGGAAAAAAGGAGAGCATCTATAAACAATAAGTACACTACCATTACTGTTACTATATACGGGGCGTAAGAGTCATCGACGCACAAACGGATACCATGGGTCCAGGACATGATTCTGGACCCCTCCGTGTTGGAATTTTTCGTCGGATTTTTCCTATTTTCTAATGTTTTTTTTTTTTTTAATAGTGAGCCGCGCTTAAGGTACTACAGGTACTGTGGTACTGGACACAGTATTTAGGTATACGATGATGACCTTTCATTATGAACATCTAAGAAGACACCATTTCTAGTTTTATTTACATTGCTACTTTTAGTGAAAGTAGTGAATTAATTACTTTTTTATTAAAAATCTCATTGGGTTAGGTAAGAATAACGATTACGAACAGTCTAAAGTAAAAAAACAACATTTTTTTTTTAAATTTTGAAAGATAGGAAAAATCCGACGAAAAATTCCAACACGGAGGGGTCCAGAATCATGTCCTGGACCCATGGTACAAATACCGGCATGGATCTTGAGCGCTGACCTTCACCTGCGCAGAAGTGAGTTATTAGGTCCCTTTGGTAGATGAAGTGAGGAACGGGGGCGGGGAAAGTGTAGTGATTGGCCCGCGTAGCGTGCCGTAGCGCATCGCGTCATAGCCGCCACTCGGGATTCGTTCTTTTGTGCGTTTCATTTGTTTTATTGTGCGTTTCATTTGTCGATAAGTGTACGATGCGCAAAGCGATCCCCACTCTTACGCCGAGCGCTCAAGAACCGTGCCGGTAATTGTATCCGTTTGTGCGTCGATGACTCTTACACCCTGTATATACCATTATGCCATCCCTCTGCTGGGCAAAGGCCTCTTCCCATGACTTCCAACTATTTCGATCTAGGGCTAATGTGAGCCTCTGATCGTTAGTTTTGTCCAGCTCATCCTGCTATCTTTTACGAGGTCTGCCGTGACGCCTTCTGGCTGTGTCAGGGCTCCACATAATGGTTATTTAAGAAAATTATCCAGAGACGTGGCCAGCCCAGTCCTACTTCAGCTTAGTGGCCATTATTACTATTAGTCCTACAACAAACTCTCACTTGCAAACCCCACAATTACGACAGTTTACATAAAAAAGTGTCATGGTTTTGGCACCAGAAAGTGTGCAGCAGTGTGTGTCTAATCATTGCTTGTCAAGTGGCAGTAGCACGGAGCGTGGACTTTTGATAAATGAAACAGTGGTAGGTGGTACTTTTAGTACGGTTGGTGTGTTAGATGCTGAGTAGTGTTGCAAGTATGCATTTGTATAAGTTTAATAGAGAAAATGTTCGAAGCAACTTGTTTAAAAAAAGATAATTCGAAATTCAAATCGGTCTAATTTAGAGGTTACGTTAATTTTAATAAAAGTTTCTAAAACAATAAGATCTGCATGCACAGGCTTATGAAATTGAAATAAAATCGGTACATTCAATTCGAAAAGATTTAGTAAAGTATGGTAGTTTGTATGAAGTGACGTTCGGCGTGCGCTGTGTTTTAGAATTCAATAACTTTGCGGTATCAAGTGTTAAACAAAATTGACTCCATAATAGAACTGCGGGGTCCGTATACTTTGTTTATTTACAAGTCAATTATAACAGACACTAGAGTGATCAGTAGGCATAAGCTAAGAAGTGTAATTTGTTATTAATTTATATCGGTACTTATATTAACAATCTAAAATGCCAATAATGTCTCATAGATTAGTGTTTTTTTTTCTTCAGTTTATACAATGATACCAAACAGTAATACTTCGAAACCCGTAAGTTGGTATAGTAGCATGGGTCTAAACAACCGTCAGTAACGCGAACAGACTCGTGCGCATGATCCACAACACAAAGTTAATGATCGGTTTACAACAAAATTCTTTTCTACAGAACCTTTCTTTGAAATTATTTGACGATACCCTTCAATCAGAATTGAAGTGGAACTTAATAAATAACGTAAAGTACAGAGTATTGGGGATAATAACTTAATTGAAATTGACAACATTATAGTCGTAGTAAGTAGGTAATGAAATTAATGTTTATTTATCTATGGAAGTAGATCTTCAGACATAATTATTGCAATGGCATATTTGGTAAGTCGTCTGGTGTTCTAAATCATAAGGTAGCAGGTTCAAGTTCTGCTCGCAATCCATTTTTTTTTCGCAAAAAAAGGCCTGTGTCTAAGAAGTCATTTTAAGGCTGACTAGATTACACTTTCAGCAAACCACAATATGGGTTAAAAACCAAGTTCCCTTTCATCATCATCATATCAGCCGTAAGACGTCCACTGCTGAACATAGGCCTCCCCTTTAGACTTCCAATAGGACCGGTTGTAAGCGGCCTGCATCCAGCGTGATCCTGTGGCCTTCATAAGATCGTCTGCCCACCTAGTGGGTGGACGTCCTACGCTGCACTTGCCGGTGCGTGGTCTCCATTCGAGAACCTTTAAAGTTCCCTTTAAAAAGTAAAAAATAATAAAAAAAAACTCAATCTTAGAGTACCCATGTTTGTATTAATAATTGTAAAAGAATACGTTGCGTTGGGGGACCGCTCAAATTATTTATTACCTACGTTTTTTTTTCTGAAACTTTGATAAAATGCAATCACAGGCTACCTAAATTTACATACGCCTCTAAGGAAATAAAAAAATCACTACATTTAATACTGTACCTTAAGACAACACTAATAGAACTTAAATTTTACAAACAAGCATGTAGCAGCGTGTAGATTATTGAAAAATTTAATTGAAAGTTGAACTCTATGTTTATAACACTTCGGTTTAGTTTCACTTGCGACCGGGTTGTAGTTACGATAAATTCGTATTCACGTTCTAAGTTTGATGCTCTGTCCACAACTAGCTTTAGTACTTACTATGAAGACTTCATCATTTATTAAAAGTCTGTTTTTTTTTATTGATTGAACGCTAGACAGTTTGATAAAAAATAGAGGTCAATAAAATTAATAATATAAAAAACCTAGTACTTATTTAATAATATTTGAAGGCATTGGTGGTGGAGTGGCCGAGCGATCGACTGCACGGTTCGATTCTCGTACGGAACAATTATTTGTATGACTTACAGGTTATTGTTCTGTATCTGGCTGTTTCTGTATGTGACTTTTAATGGTTGTAAACGCTCCTACAATAAGAAGTCTGAAAATCTCAGTACGGAAAATTGATAGAAAAAGAATCCGCCTCTTAGGGCTCCCACACATACACTCGATACGAAGTCGCGTCGTACAACGATGTGGCGTGGTTTCACGAAACGACGTCGTGTCGTACAACGATGCGGCGTGGTTTCACGAAACGACGTCGCGTCGTAGAAATCTACGATGAGCATCGTTACAGTGGGGTGGTGTTTTAGTTCATTTCGAAAAATGGATCGCTCTAGACGCATTCTGTTCCATAGTACGGGACGCTGCTCGACTAGCGTAATTAAATGATCGACTTCAATACCATCCGTCATCTTTGAATTTCGAAAAACAACTGCGCAGGATTGCATCGTAAGTCACAACGTCGTGTCGTAGATTTTCACGACGCGTCGTCGTATCGTGTTTATGTGTGGGAGCCCTTACCCCGGTACGATTATAGGATGAGGTTAAGGTATACATTACGGTATCTCATATTACACTCACATTTCGTTCATGAAGTCCTAAAATTAACCTATTTCCAATAACAGGTAACAAATCCAGACTCATCTGCTTAGTAGCGCTTCGCTGGCATCCAAAAATGAACCTTACTAGCGCTAGCTTAGGATAAGTTTCTTGTTAGCTCTATAGATTTGGACCTAAAATAATCATTTATTTTTCACTAGTAAAAATCATGAAATCAGTTGGAACTTCGGAAAAAACTACTGAAGAAAAATACAGCCTGATTATTCGGTAGCTCTTTGCGTTTCAGGGCTACGATAGGCTGTTTAGACAGTCTCACCACCCCGAAATTATGCAGAACCTTAAGCTCCGTGGCGCTAGTGATCACTAGATCCTCAATAATTCTTAATAAAATAAGTTTTCTTTTCAACTTTATTAATTTAGTACCAAGGCATCCAAAATTCTGTCTCCAAGAAAGTTTAATCAATATTACAACATTTAATTTCAGCAGCTTAAGTTCAGTACATTTTGCACTCAAGAAAAAGTTTCTATCTGTTATATCTCTCTTGTTTCTATGAAAACGCTTCGTCTGTTACAAAAAGAATAAAACATTTTTAAAACAACTCTCTCTAGCGACGGCTAACGATTGCTTCAAACTTTTTTTTACTTTTTACTCCACAGACCGCAGCCTGCTAAGCAACTGTCATTTTAGTTCGTAAAATTAATCAAGAGATGGCGCTGGTCGGCTGCTGTAGAGTTGTAGCTTTGTTGTCAATAGATGGCGTTACGTGTATGCGTATGCGACGAAAAAGAACAATAAAATTACGTTAAATTTTGTTAGTGTCGGTGTCTTTTTATGATATTGTTTTATTTGATTGTGTATTGAGATACTTGTTGTAACAGTTTTTTTCTTATTTTATGTTGGCACTTTAAATTCACACTTCATTCTTTTTATTATTCACTGATGTGGCCATGTTATGATTCTAGTTTATTTTTTAATCTAACCATTTTTATTCACGTGTTGGATTCCAACCAATTTAGGACTAAATAATGATTTAATGTCTGTGTTATCGTAAAATATATACTTAGTAAATGCAGCTGCATGTTCTAACTTTCTCCAGAAGAATGCAGTTCTGTGTCAATTATTTCCGGAGCTCTGTATGTACCGGATTTCTATAAGTAAGACATTTATAGAGATGTACTATTATTGTGTACGCAAGCTTAATTTCAATATGGAGAAACTTCAGGAAGAAAAAAAACTATTGACAGATTTCTTTTAATGTAATATTTTTCTCTTCTATACACCATAAAAATTTACGTCATTTTTCCACGAAAGTTTCCGAAATGGCCTAAGACGGTAATTTTTGTATAATCTGATACATATTGATACTTCATCATCATCATCATCATCGTATAAGCTGTAAAACGTCCACTGCTGAATATAGGCCTCCCCATAGATTTCTAATATTGAGACCTATTAAGAGAAAATATGAGATGACTCTATGACTCACTTCCCTGATCTGTGATAAACTAATGAATTTTAATTTATCTGCTTTTAAAAACTCAGTGCTGACATCACAACCATCATGCCTATTATCCTTGAAATTCTAGGCAGAGGTGCACGGAACACACTCACATTTCTTCACTTTTATTAAAATCCCATTAATAGAAGGCGACGTTTATCATCATATCAGCCCGGTATCATCCACTTCTGGATATAGGCCTCCCACTTTTTTGACATATCTCTCAGTTCTGTGCGTCTATCATCCATCTATTCCCCACGATCTTGACGATATCGTCAACCGAGCACAAACCCAAACTCCATATCTGTTACTAAGAAATTCGAAAAGCAAGAACCCAATAACACTAAAGCCCGACGACATGTTTAAAGAATACATAAATAAAGAATTTAACAAATATTTTAACCTACTGATCCAACACCTCGCCTTGAATCAACGAGGCAGTCTTCGAATGATAAATATAGTTCAAGACTACTAATTGACTCTGGAACATGCAAGATGCTCCGACCGTCAAAGCTAGTACAGTAGACAATAGGTATTAGGCAACTGAAGAAACAAACAGGTTGGAATTTAGTGAGTAAGAGTCTGAAAGAACCTCGCTCTGGGTGGGACTCATTTGATGAATTTACCAGCAAAAAACAAAGATTCTGGATACAACAAAAAAATATATTACATGAAGATTTAGAGAACCTCTCATCATCATCTTTTCTTTTTACCAAATTCTATACCTTCATGAAAATCTTCACAAAAAATCAAGAGAAGATAAAAAAGTACCAATCCAAACTTTAAAAATACATAACTTCTTTTAAAATGATTCGCTTTCTTCAGAGTAAGGTCAATGTCCTTACACACAAAATCGTTACGCAACACTGAAAGGCTCATTCATCGTTCGTTGCCTGACTAATAAATATCAACACCATTCTAAACTGAATCTTATCTTCTCAAAAATAAAGTTGAATTTCTGGTGACGCTTTGTAAATGGAAACATGAGAATTTTACTTTTGGAAATTTAGTCTGTATCTATAAGACATAAGATGGAGATTTGAATGTAGGTTGTAGGTGGAAAAATGAAAGTTCGTGAAAGTTAGCACCTGTGTCGCGAGTTATATAACTGAGTATGTGTTTGTGAGGTTGGAGTATGTATGTTTGTGTGAGTGAATGTCATGGTTTTACGTTTTGAGGCGTGGCAGAGTAGTACGATGCGTACTTGCGTAGGGTTATAATATTAAGAAGTATAATAACCTTTCTTAAAAAAAAGTAGTTTTTTTCCACATTCAGTCAACTAATATTGTCATGATAAATGAAAATGAAAAAGCGTTTATTAAAAGTAACAAACATAATTTATACAAAAATATTACCTCTGCCAAACTGTAAAACGGTTTGTAAATAATACGAGTACCACTGAATAAAAATTAAGAAAAACCTTTGAATGCGTAATTCACACATAACGGTTACTAGGTAAGAGTTTAAGTAGGACATAAACTTAATCTCCATATGGGAGGCCTTGACAAACTGTGTTGAGAAAAAACTTCACCATTTTGTTTTATAAATACGAGTATATAAAGAAAACTAACCAATGGAACCAATACACACTTCTCAAACTTAAAAAGGACACAAATTATCTTTTATCAGCGATAGAAGTTTATAGTACAAAAGACATCAACGCGTTTGTACAAGCTGTCTGTGCCTCTAGAGTCATTATTTTTAATAATATCCAGGTTTTTTTTTTATCAATTTGTAGCACAAAAACGGTTTATATCTTGGATGTGTGTAAAGATAAACTCTATTTAAAGTTCTTTTACAAAACAAACAACACAGTCTAGATTCTAGATTTTAATTCAATTCAATTACGTATTTGATAGAGAATCGTTAGAATTTTGTTAATATAATAGGTATTTAAGAGTATTCGTTTTATATTGTATCCCTACTGTTTTTTATATTCTGATCTACAACAGCAATTTGATGCCAAACCGATGTCTATTTGAAAACGATGAAAATTAAATCTTATTCTCAATCAACAAGGAATTGGAAAACTTTAGCTGAATTAAAGATTTTTTGTCAAATTAACACAAATAAAAGTGTGAAACCTAAAATGAAGAGTATTTTCATCTCGTAACTGACATGAATTGAAACTGTTTTTTAAACGATACGAGAAAGTTTTGTTTTAATTTAATTACAAAAATAAAGCATACTTGCAAAAACAATAAGCCACCTTAATCACGTGCCAAACCTCATTAACATTCCAGCACATACAAATTCCCATACATTTCATATACTAGCACATACAAACTGAACATTCCTGCCTATACCCTAAATACATAATCTTAACCGACACTACAAAAGCGGGTCAGTTATACGGATGTATGAGTGTTTGTGTGAGTGAATGCCAATGGCACACACACATGCGTAGTGTGAAAGTGTGTGTACATAGCACCTGTCTTGAATGGATGGAAATTGGTTTCTTTGATGATATAGGGAGATGATTTTTGAAGAAAACTACATACTATCTTACGTGTTATTTTATCTTACATCTTACTTAATAATATAAATTATTATAAACGCAAATGTTGGATAGTTTATTTATCAAGGAAGGCTGCAAGCTATACTGGGTGTAGTAGTAGACGAAACTGAACAATCTTCCACATTTTTTTTTCAGGAAATGAAAAAAACAATCAGCCTCTCCATACAAACAGTCCAATCAAGTTTTTAATTTTCTATTTTGAGGCTTAGCAGCGGGTGGTAACATCTAGTAATTTATAACCTATAATTAATTTCTTGGGTGTATACAGAGTCATTTCTCGTCTTCTAAGGGAGAATCCTATGTTCAACATAGGACGTCTTACGGCTGGTGACGATGCTGATGAAGTCATCAAAATGTAGGACTTAAAAAATGATGAGAAATATCGTACGACGTACACGCTCTACGGAACTTCAATTAACAGCGACTTCTAATGAAAAGTACGAGAACTCGAACGTGGTTTTTAATAAAGTCAGGAAATAACAAAAATATTGTGTGCTTACTGAAGCGCATACGATTGTTTCCTTTAATAGAAATGTACCAGAAGTAAACTAGGAAATACTCATGACAGACTTATTTGCTTAAAAAACCGGATCTGTCTAAGAATAGTTTTTTGAATATAGAAAGCGTCTTGTCTAATATAATTTCGAATTTTCAATATCTTTAAAGTTAGAGTGAACAGGTATCTTCTGGGGAAGGTGGTAAACTTACTCCGTCGTAGGCTTTATCTGTTGCCTCCGCCTAATACTAGAGTCAAGAGGATATACAACTGAAATAAAAAAGAAAAATTAAAAGTAAATTAATTTAAGATATTTTTTTAGTTAACATTTCAATTCAAACAATTGGTTCAATTAAATGTTGAGGAATTCTGATTTCCCATACTAACACAGCCACAAAAAATCAAGACAAATTGTCTAAAAACATAATTAAATCCCCGATCTAAAGATAACGTACCAAAAAAATCATCTCAACAACGACGATTCTTCTCAAAATTTCCAATATTACATAACCAGCCGATACTACACTACCTACACTCGAATTCTCTCCGCCGCTAGTACGTTGTAAGTGTGTCGGGTTCAACGACCGACTTTCTACGGCAGCCATCTTGAAGAATGACGTAACAAGGATGCTGTAATGATGTCATTCGAAATGAAAGTTTTGAGTTGTATTGTACAACTTTTTTTGTTTTTGAGTAGTGTTAGGTAATGATTTGTTTTGTGTATTTTTTGTTCCTTCTTGTGTAGTTTTGGAGAGTATTTAAATGCTGAATATAAACGCAGGGTTGAATTCAGGAAAATTTTTGATAGGGATTTTAACACTGTTTTAATTGGTAATTTGTTATATGCGATATGAAATCCAATAATTATAATGAAAAGGATATTTCTACTACAGCTGGTTAGAAAAAAAAAGTTTCTATTCTTTTTCTCTGTTTATTCGAGACTCACAGATCGTAAAAAGGACAAGTAAAAATATTTTGAATATTGTAATAACAGTTTCATTTCAAGTTTATATCGATATATTTGTGTCACAGGAGTTTGCCAAGTATGGAACCATTTATACCAGATCTACTGGACGCAGAATTTAAAAGTTAGTGAAAAAAAATTTAGAGCCACATTATCTTCACTCAGTCTTTCAAAAGTCCATTAATGGTCATAAAAAAGGCCCTTATATTTATCATTCGAAATAGCAAAACAACGGAATAGGTGAAATCCGAGATTATTCTGTAAGTAATAACAGTTTCTATTATTTTTATCACCTAAATCTGTAAGATAAGTTTTCTAAAACTGAGAAAACGTACTCGCTACAAAGTTGCAATGACGATCGTCGAAGATGGAAACAGCATCCGGATCAAGAATTTCTTTCAACATAAAAAAACCTTGTCAATACGGCATTTAGAATTCTCCGATACTTAAATACATACATAGATAGATACTTTAAATAGATACATATACCTGGCTTTAGCCTGTATTCTTGTCAATCAGAAACAGCAGGTTGAATTCTAGTATTTATAATGGAGTGACTGACAGAAGTGTAAAGGGGAGGCCTATGTTCAGCAGTGGACTTCTTACGTCTGATATGATGATGATGACTGACAGACAAACTGTCTGAGGTCCGATTCGATTTAACAGTCGGGTAACGTATTATGAGGTTTCAACACTGGAAGTTTCTCCATAACAGCCACAAGGTCTGGATTTGTGTCCAGTTGATGGCAAAAGGCTCATTCATCCCTATTACTTATGTGAGACTTAAACAAAAGTGCAGAAATGTGGGTGCACTATCAGGTATACCTCTGCGTAACCCTTTGCAGATTACAGACTGAATTTTGTGTATGATTACTAACCACATAATTAAATAACTGGGCAACCCAATCTTTTAGTTTCTATCAGAGATTTTGATCAAACTGGAGACTTCTAGAAGTAAATCCATCGGTAACCAATCTTTTACACTTCCTACCAAAAAAATTCGCCCACACCAACCCATCCTCACGCTTTCGTCTCTCGTAAATTACCAAAACACATCCGCCAGTTTACTTTCACGTCACTTTCGACTGTGTGTGCCACTTCTGGCACTTTCACCTTCGAGAGAAAAATCCACATCCGGCTTGCGAATGGCTGTTGCGAAATGTACCACCTGATACAGAGGTGTGGTGGATTTTTTTGGCAGTAAGTGTACAGGTACTACTGTGGTTTCATAGGTTTGTTTGCACTTGTTTAAGACCTGTGCGAGGATATTGTTTTTGGTTTGATGATTGTTTTACAGCATTTTCAAATGATACTGTCGATACAAATGAAACTGTTTTAGATAAATAGGCGTTTCCAATATTTCTTCTGTCAGAAGTTGGATATTAAATATCACACCATTTTGTTTTAAGACAGAATTTTACTAAATTATCATCACCGTTTTATCACTTTTTGATATTCACTTGATGATATTATCATTTTTTGTGACTCTGTTGTAAAGATTCTTCTGTAGTTTTCATGTTAGTGTCCAACTGTAGACAATCCACTCAATATTTAAAAAGATTTCTTATGTTCATCGATTCTCATTTCATCAAAAGGTATCTTAAATATCTTCTGCTTTAAATCCATAATAATTTATCAAACTTCTAATATTTCACCGGCCACGTGGTAACATCGACACACATCTGTACTCGGAAAAAAAACATTATGTTTGTTGTAGAATATGATATAATAGAATTTTCGCCTCTTGCCCAAGAAGCCAAGACGTTTTAGCCCAACCAGCTATCGAAACACACAACTTCAATCCCATCAAACAAAACCCTAATATAACTCAAGGAAAACGTCATATAAACTATGGAGTTATCACATGGGTGGGCGCCTAATCTTACAAAGAAATAAAAAAAAATGGAAACGACATACCCACCTGTTTTTACTCAAGCTCATCAACAATTTCCACCTAAGTGACAACCCATTCTCAATGGATTTTCAATTTTAAAGCTTATTTTTCAAGGTTGGATTTTCAATGGACATTTTCAGGTGTTACGGTGTTTGGTTATGGGGTAAATAATACCATTGAGGGCACTGTGTTTACCCGATCTCACAGTGTGAAAGCGAGAGAAAGGTGTTGTGGCGGACGTTGTGGGGCCCCAAATTCCTTCGCCGGTGAAAGAGATTTTTTTTCTTTGTAATAGTTTTATAGGCTACGGGATGGGTGATTTTTCTGTATTGGTTGATGATGTATGGAAATGAGAAAAAGAAATTTAGCATAAATGAGCATTATGGAAATCAAAGAGTGTTCGTCGTAAGTTGGTATAAATAATTTTGGTTATTAATTATCTGGATGTTTTGAGAAACTCAATGAGATTGGTAAAATAATACACAACGTGTTGGTTGATAAATATAAAATAAAAAATGAGGAATTAATGAAAATATTGTAATATTAACTGGATACTCAATTTAGAAAATGTGGCTTTGATAATTTTAAAAATTGAAGCAGTTTTCCATTTAATAAAAAGGAACTAAATGAGTGGCCAATAAAAATTCGATGAAGATGTTCCCATTGATGTGAAAATATTGAAATTTTTTACAAATTTTACAATGATTTAAGCCTATTCCATCATGTAATATTTTAAACACAAAATATTTTAGTACTCTTGTTATCATAAACCTATCTTGAATTTTTGTGACAGCGGTGAAGGAGATCTTTGGAAGGAATTTTGGAATTATGTGTAGGTAATATTTAATCCTGTTAAAATCTAAAGACATATGAGAGACCTGTAGAGAGGAACTCTACAGGTCTCTCATGTCTGTCTTTTTTATTCTGTTACCATAGAGTGGCCATATCCACATAGAAAGAAAGAAGGACCATGACATTTTTACTTTGCTATGTAATTTGTAAAAAACCAATTACAGAATTTATAAAATAGGAATTATATCACGTTAGAAGAATAAATTTATTGTTATATGTTTGGAAAACTTTTAGTTATCTCTAACAGAATTTAAATTTCTAAATCTAAGAGTATTTTGTGTTACACAGTTTCATGCAGAAATACTAGGTGAAAATCTGCTTAAGTTTCTATATTGATAAAGAGATGATAATTTAAGCACTTTATGACTGAAGAACAGTTTTGTAAAAGATTTTTCTAATTATAACTTTCGTAAAAGTACTTGTATTGTTTAAATTATTTAAATTAAATTATGTAATAGGTAGTTGTTAAATCTTCTCCTGATAAAAAATAACTAAGAAAAATCGGAAAGAACACAGAAAAGTTACTGAAAAGCTACAGCCTATGGGTACTTTATTAAAGGTGAAATACACTGCATAATTAACAATTTACAGAAGCTGTAAAAACTTTGAAATCGTAACATTTCAGCAAATAATTTTATTTTCAAAATCTAAATACCTAATTATTACTAAAACTATGACTATATAAAATATGGGAAAAAAAAACAGTGAGCAGTCTTATAAAATATGATAAATAAAAAAACAACCGATGTAGTTAATTTATTGTAACTGACAATTATAATTATGAATATGAGAAAACGGAACAAAATACAACAAAAATGTGTTCAAGTGAAAGTCACTCACACACAGACAGATTGTCTTTGTAGTAGTAGAGAAAGTTTACCATCTACATAATAGAGACTGTGATTGGAGTGGAGTCGAATAGCTGTGTTATTTTTTTGGATGTTGTAGACCGAGAGGCTCAATCACAGTACAAAATACCGATTTGAGTAGGTTGTTTTTCTTTCTTGATTATTGTAAGTTACGAGTAGATACTAGCAAAACAGTTTAGTAATTAATAAAAAAAATATTAAACTTACCGCCATCTCTGAGATGACACAATTGCAATTATTTATAATATTAATCAGGGTATGTCGACAGTGTTTGTCATTCTGCCGAAATTAAGATGATATTACACAGTATCAAAATTCAATAGCGATAGTTAGTAATCATTTTTTTTGTGTTTTATTAATTAAACTTTGGCCCACACTTTCTCCTGTATCGTGGGTGCGTTTACAAACATAGAAACACACACGCACAAACACCCAGACCCGGAACAATTAATTGTAGATCATACAAATATATTTTGTTCCGTGCGGGGATCGAACCCACGACACGCTTCGCAGCAGTCGATCGCTCCGCCACTGCGCCATACGTATCGTCAAATTTGATAAAAATGTGAATTTTATTACCAATATAATACTATTAAAAGTCTGATATAATTCAAATTACGAGATCAGGAACAACTCAGTTTTAAAAAAGATTTTTTAAACGAACAGTTCTTCAACGAATTGTTCAGTCATTGCTTGCAATTTAAAAGTCAATTTATCATAATGTCACTTTAAAATCGCTTTACATACTCACCTGAAAAAAATAAAACTTATGACTACTCCACAAATTTCCCTATGCAACAATTTACTATCATAGTGTGAGGGTGAAAGGCGTGTACGTACACGCTCGTACCCACGCTCCCCACGTCCATGTGGGCGTGAAGATGGCATGTTCTTTTTTCACATTCTATCTGTATTGAAAACTAGTATAAAAGTGGGGTCGTCCGTTTACATTGCTTAGTTTCTAAAAGAATTGAGATGGGAGAATGTCTTGTTGATGTTTTTCAGGATTTTTATATATGCTGTTTTTTTTATTTTTTGGCTATGTTTATGAATACTGTATTTTCGATTTTCAGTACATTTTCATTATTAGAAATTTTTTGTAATAACTCATCTTGTACACTAATATTATGTAAAAGAAAAACTTATGAAAAATATAATATTCCTTTATCGTGATACAATATGATTTTTTTTATATAAAATTCACTAATAGTTTCTACAATAATTTACATTTGAAATTAAAAAACACGTTTGCTTTGCTTTTAATTTTGTAAGCAGAACATATTATAACTGAACTTTCTTTCATAATTTTCTTTTCATAAACTCGTAGAGAGAGTAGGTGTTATTTTATTTAAATCACGTAAGATTTTTTCATTATTGGTTTCTACTGTTGTTAAGTTCTATGACTAGTGTTAGGAATAAGACATGTTAATAAGCTTCAAATGAATATTAAAATTACGACATAGGAAATTGTTGACAAAACTATTAATTTTAATATGAAATTCAAATCTTAATAAATTTTCTTTTCGCGGTCATCATATAAAAAAAGAGAGCAGTGGTGGCCCAGTGGTATCTGCCTCGACTTACGAGTTGTAGGTCGTGGGTTCGAACCCCGTCAGGCGCATTACTTTGTGTAATTTATTTCAACACCACTGCTCTCAAAACGGTGAAGGAAAACATCGTGAGGAAACCGGCATGTCCTAGAACCAAAAATTCGAAGACATGTGACATCTACCAATCCGCACTGGGCCCGCGTGGTAGATTACGGCCCACTCCCTCTCTCAGAGAGGAGGCCTGTGTCCCAGCAGTGGGAACATTTATAGGCTGATGATGATATAAAAAAATATTTTTATTAATTATTCTGTTCCTGATAAAGCTTTTATTTACACTCAATAAGAGAGGAAGATCCCCATAAGTAATAGTTATTTATGCTTAATTCAAATAAATTAAATATTTCAAAGCCGATATTCTCATTTAATTTTTTTTACACGCACTGACGCCTGCGTCCCGAAGTAGGAAGTTTTTTTCTTACACTTTTTTTAATTTTAGTAACCTCTAACTGTCAAGAGATGGCGCTACTAGTTTTCCAAGAGCATAAAAATAAAGTTTCACGCTCCGTCGACTTTGCACCGTTATGTTAGTTGTACACACAAACCGTAAGACGGTATTCACTAGTACAGCTTACATCTAGCAAATTAAGTAGGCCTTTGTATCGATGTTTCTGGAACCTACCAGCTGCGTGAGAAAATGACCTTGAAATGCTGACTGCTTTTTGGGCACTTGTGCTACAAACAGCGCCATGTACGAATCTATACTTACATTGTAAAGCAGAAGAGATTGTTTGTTTGTTTGAACACGCTTATCTCAGGAACAACGGGTTCAAATTGAAAAAGTATTTTTGTGTTGTGTTGTCTATTTATTGAGGAGGGCTATAGGCTATATAATATTAAGCTGCGACAAGTAGGAGCCGAGCAATGGGGGTGAAACCATGAACAACAGCTAGTTATTTATACTCTCTGTGACGTTGTAGCAATATCCAAAAAGTTGTAATATTTTTTTCAATATTAGTAGAGTTCTCACTGCTTTGAGATGCTGGGAGATTTTATTTTGGGCGGGGAATTCTCCAAATGACTTCTCCCGGTCTGGATCGAGGGGAGGGTAGTTTATTCATGACTAAAACCCAACCTGTTTCTTCAAGGTGACTCTTAATATCCGCCTTATTTGGACCTGTTAGTAGTGTTAGACCGCTCTTTCGGATAAATCGAACTCAAGACCTCGAGGTCAGCCGTCGCGCTTGCGGCCACTAAACCAACGAGGAAGTGAATAACAGCAGTGAAGCTATCTTCGAGGCGCGGGCCCAGTCCATGATCGGACAGCGAGTCACCCATTAATCGCCATTCCGTGGCCGGAAACCTCCCGCGCTCCCGCAGCGGCTGGGTTGTTAGGTGGACGCTGTCGTCTCCCTCACGGTGCCCGCCTCCTCCTTTGCTAGCATGACTGCTTCGCAGAAGGAGGCGATTCCCGCACGGAACAAATATTCTTATGATAATTATTCAATAATAATTAAATATAGTGAGACAGGGAGACAGGGAGACGTTATTTCTCCGAAACTGTTCACGAACGCTTTGGAGGACGTTTTCAAGCTCTTGGAATGGAACGGATTCGGCATCAACATCAATGGCGAATACATCACTCACCTTCGTTTTGCCGATGATATAGTCATCATGGCAGAATCGTTGGAGCACCTCAATGCTATGCTCAGCGACCTCAGTATCGTTTCCCAACGGGTCGGCCTTAAAATGAACATGGACAAGACGAAAGTCATGTCGAATGTCCATGTGGCACCCGTACCGGTTGTTGTTGGGAATGATACTCTCGAAGTTGTAGACCATTACACTTACCTTGGACAGATTGTTCAGTTAGGTAGGTCCAACTTCGAGAAAGAGGTCGCCCGAAGAATCCAACTCGGATGGGCAGCGTTTGGGAAGCTACGTGATATCTTCTCATCGAGAATCCCACAGTGTCTCAAGACAAGGGTGTTTAACCAGTGTGTGTTGCCAGTGATGACATATGGCTCTGAAACGTGGTCTCTAACTGTTGGCCTTTTAGAGAGACTAAGAGTCACTCAACGAGCGATGGAAAGAGCTATGCTCGGAGTTTCTTTGCGGGATAAAATCCGGAACATGGATATTCGGCGAAGAACCAAAGTCACCGACATAGCTCATAAAATTTGCAAGTTGAAGTGGCAATGGGCAGGCCACATCGCTCGTAGAACTGACAACCGATGGGGAAGAAAAGTTCTCGAGTGGCGACCACGGACCGGAAGACGCAGCATAGGTAGGCCTCCCACTAGGTGGACCGACGACATCGTGAGGGTCGCGGGCAACCGATGGATGCAAGTGGCGAATTGTCGTTCGGCGTGGCGGTCTAAGGGGGAGGCCTATGTTCAGCAGTGGACGTTTTCCGGCTGATGATGATGATGATGAATTAAATATAGTTGCTCCGGGTCTCGCAGTTTTTGTATATGATATTAAATGTTTTTAAAAGTATCCATGGCAATCAGAAAAGGGTGTCGCAACGTTTTTTAAGCTATTGCATAGCTTTTATCGCGGGCTCTGAGCGCGGCGCGGCGCGAGACCGAATAAAAAAAATTCCAAAAACATAACGAACAAAACCTAAGGAAAATACCTGACACCACGCATCGTCTAACATCGTTTCAGTTCGGGAGACTTCGGCAATCATAAAAATATCCGTCATAAAAACAATTTACTTTTTCTTACTGATTCTAAACGGCCAGCTACAAAAGGAGTTTTCACAAAGAAACCTACTTACAAACATTTTAAATAAATTATTAGATTTTATTCTTTCAAAAAAAAAAAAATGTTATGCAATAGCTTCACCGCGGCAGTCTCCGAGTGCCACCTGTATTTTTTTTATTAATAAATAATAAACATGGTGCAAAATTAGGTGTTGGGGAATGCCCTTACAAAGCAATATAAAAATAAAACGACGCTTCAATAAGAATTCGGTTTTATTTATTTCTTAAATCTAATTGTACAGTCTTATTATTGAATAAATATATTCCTATAAATATTTAAGAACAAGTTTTGGTTATGACACATAAACCCGTAATAGTTAATTTTAAAACTAAGTATTTTTAATTACTTTCGGACCCAAATATCGTTGTAACACTGCAGTACTTAGAGATTTAAAAATATTACATATTGTCTTACCCTGTACCATCCAAACTTTCTTCTTAATTTGTACAGTTATTCAACGTAATAAAAATATTATAAACCTCTATAAATAATTTAATTATTTAAAAAAATATAACGAATCATGCACCATTACATTCAGCTTTTCAAATAAATATTTTTTCTATAATTTAAAGCTTACATACGCACCACTAAATTAGTTAAAAACTTAAAATTTTATTAATAGTTAAGTAATCAATATTATTTTGAACATTTTCTTAAAATTAACAAGATCATTGGAAATCTGTACTTATTTTGAAATTTTACAAAAAATAAAAACAAACCTATGATTAAATTTTTAAATCGGATAATACTCTATAATTTATTAAATTAATGTAATTGAAATCTAAATAATAATGTAAATGAAAACTTGAAATCTGTTAATAAAAAAAGACATAAATAATGCAGGAAAAGTACTGAAATAACTATTCAATTAAAATAAGAATAGGGTTTCCCTTAAAATGTAGCATAATGTACATAAAATTAGACTCAAAACAGTTTCACATAAGTCCTAATATGGTTTATCAATCCTATTCCATTTTAATCGAATAGAATTATCGTCCATATTTACTATTCCAACCAATCTTAGGTTTATGAGCTAATCTGTGCCTTGTAAGCTAGATCACTGGCATCATTCGCGATGTTTGAAGACCTGGCGTAAGGGTAAGTAGCTGCTGATGCCGTGGGTGATGTCCACTGTTGGGAAGACTGGAAGCCGGCGAGCTGTAGAAGTAAGAGACCATTATTACCTAGACACACTACATCTGGATCCAGACAGGCCAGAGGCTGGAAGGAGGAGTGTTGGTCGTACAGTAGTGAGCCATTGCTGTTTTCGAGGGTATATCCTGGATTAGTCTTGCACCGGGACCTAGAGTTTGGCACAAGAAAAAAGAGATCTATCTCCAGGAGTGGAATGGTGAAGATTCTGTGGCAACGGATTTAGAACAATTAGCTTTAGACATGCTACTCTGACCACAGAACACTTAATAGTACTACGTACAGAAGTGTCACTTCCCAAAAACAAACAAATGTAAAATCTTTGCTCGAGAGAATAACGTAGAACTATGTACGGAGCGCGTGCGAAACGGGCGGCGGGCGGCAGCTGACTGTGAAACCCGTCCACGGTGCACCCGCGTGTGCTTGCAGTTTCATACTACAAGCACACGTGGGCGCACCGTGGACGGTGCTACACCACGGAGTGCGCCAGGCCTGCTCTGACCAAAATTCCGATTCACCCAGAGTATGAGGAGTCCTTTGATAATTTTCAAGGACAAAATAAAAGTACTGCCTCGTTACCACTAGTTGTTGCGCAGTTGCGACTGCTAAGCATAAGTTTAATTTCCAGGTTGGGCTAACTTTACTGTTTTTTTCCATTAAGAATTTCACAGTAGGAACCACGGAGTCTGAATTTGTGCCCATTGATGGAAATAGGCTTGCTCCCTAATAAATGAGACTTAGACATAACTGGTGAAATGTAGGTGTAATACAAGACACTCCTCTGCCTAACCCTTCGGAGATTACAGGCGTGAAGTTATAATAAAAAAAAGAATGTTTAAAAATCCTTACATCATCACTCACCTTCCCACTAATATTGTTAAGTCCACCTCCACTTAGCAACTTCTGGATACCCAAGGCCGCAGCTACCACAAAGGCCAACTTTGCTACTACCAGGGCCTTGGTAACCAGGAGAGTCAGACCTCCGAAGAGTAGACCAGCTACTGCCAACACCTTGACTCCTATGCCTGCTAGAAGAGGAGAGTACTTCTTGATTTTACCCCGAGCTGAAACAAAAGAAAATCGTTATTGTATTTCAAATTGTAGTGATCCTCAGGAGTTGATTTTTATCTTAGCCTGATTTGGCTCCGGGTTCGCGGGTTTAATGAGCTACCGTGACCCCGGAACGTAAAGAGCTATTGAAGGACACCGTGGATTTAAGGCAGTACAAGTCTGAGAGTCCCTCTTGCCCTGCCCTGGGTGAGTGGACTCATTTGATGATTTATTACGCTAAAAGAACGCCCCATTTGGCTAAAAGATTGGTTATTTTGGAATATAATGTTATTCGTTTTCGTAGTATAATTTTTCTAGTTACACGCGGGTGAAACTGCAAATACTGAAATAATTAAGTAGCTAGTTTTTATCCCGTGACTTCACTTGCTATTTCTCGACTTACAAGTTTATGAAAAAGAAGTACCCTAGTCTCTATCCCATCTAAGTCTGTACCAAAATGTATGAAAACCAGTTCAGCAATTTATGTGTACGAGTGTAACGAACAAACATACCTACTCGAATTTTAATTTATAAAATTAGTTAATTTACTAAATTGCGAAAAATAGAAGAAATCAGCGATGACTTTGCCCAGGAGAACGGAAAAAAATGCAAACAGCCAACCCTAGTCCTTAGTGGTAGGTAACCGCACGACGTAACCTTGACCACGCGACCGCTCTCTCACGTAACAGTTCATTCACACACTATACTTTCATTAAGTTCATAAACCTACGCATTTAATATGAATTATCATAAGCTTTTAACACGCCATCATTCTGTTTCCGCATTAATACAAATAATTACATGCACGATTTTACTATTTCATAATATTGGAGTCTTTAAATCAAATGAAAAGGATTTCTAAAATTCCAGTTTTCTTTTATATTTTAGGAAGTTAAAATGTTGAGTGAATGTTTAGCGTAATATTTGCAAAATAATTGACATGATGAAAAAAAAAGTGACATATTATTTAAAAATACTAATACTTAGTAATATAATTATAATGATTTAATTTTGTATAGCCATAATAATTTGGATTGCTTTACCATATCGTAGAACGTCTATCAAAAATATCTATAAAATCTTAACTTAGTAATTTTTTACTAACAAATTATACTTGCAAATTGTGACGTTCAAACAATAGAGCAGTTTTTTTGACACTTTATATTTTATGATATTGAGAAGAGGTTTCATTCGAGCAAAATCGCGCCATTTCTTTCTTTGTACAATCTCGCATCTCATTTCTATACCACGACATATCTTTCCAGCCAGAATACAAATAGGCGACCACCCGAAAAGCGTCGAGGCAATGAAGTTCGATAAACTCACGGGAAAAGCTGTAGTGAATCCGGTAATGAAATAATCAGATAATACCTAATAACGTAACAGCAAAAAACAGACTGTTCGAAAAAAACACATTATCACACACATTAGTCCCAATACTGCAGCATTTTGTTATCATAAATTCGGCTGACGTAACCTTGACCGAGCGGCCAACGCGTTCACGTAACAGTGCAGTGACCCACTCTACAACTTTCTTTTCCCCGTATATAAAGATGTATTTTAATGACTCGTAGTAAATATCATTCACGATGTAGTAAAGATATTGCTTCGATACTGGTATATTTTTTTATGTTATTAAGATCCTGGTGCAATATACGCGATATTTATTTATTTAACTCAGGCTTCAAGGCCCATACTAAAATACTATAATATAACTACGATAGATACTCGGACAGATAGCAGTCACCCATCCACAGACCAACCTCGGCAAGCGTGGCTTAACCTTAAAGATCAACCTATGCAGCTCTTATTATTTAGACACGAGCTCCTTATAAAATATTACTGGAATAAACTCTTAGTTAAATGAAAATACTAACCTTCTTCAAATGTTCTAGCGGCTTCCCTCAGTTCACCAGGTTCGAACTTGACATTTAATTTTTCTTCTCCTGTTGAATCTCTGTAAACAATAAAAAAACACAAATGAACAACAGTTTTTTTTTAGATGATCAAACGGAACGATTCCAACGTCTTCTGATTTGTATAAAAATAATTTGTTCCATGTTATTGACAATTTGATGCGTATTTTTGTTGGATATTGACAATTTGATGGTATTTTAACTCAGTGAAAGAAGATTTGATTTAGAACTGGACTCAACTCAATAATTTGCTAGTCAGCAAAATCATTAAATTCTGAAGGCAACACTATATTTCGTGACCTCCCTGTTTCTTAAAAGAGGCTAATCCTTAATTTAAAATCAGGTTATGAATAAAAACAGCCGTGAAAAGTTGCACAGAGCTTACATAAGTACAACACAAATATAATAATTAGAAATGGAAAACTATTTTCCTTTTCAAGCTACGACTCAATTCATAATCGAATACACACATTAATATTTTACTTGTAGTTTTATCTAATTTACATAACAGAGGAATAGTGAAGGAATAGTTAAATGTCTGTTAATTTACTACGGTACTTTCAGTGTGCATAATGATAATTATGGTTTTTTAAGAGGTCCTACTTTTGAGTGGCATGTCGGACAAAATATTATTGGGTTTTTCCATTAATAGCAATTTATCGATTTATTTGAGATAGTTCTTAAATATAATAATTTATAAACATCTGTTTAAGGGGTTTTGATGATCATCAGCTCAAGTGTTGGGAGATACTCATTGATAGATAAAAAATGTTTTTATATAGGGTGTAACATCGACGCACAAACGGATACCCGTTTGTGCGTCGATGTCTCTTACAGCCTGTATATCAATGGAGATACTATTTTTTTTATTGTATTTGTTAATCATGATGACAGCGGTAAAAATGATGACGACTTACTTCAGGGGTCTTTGTGCGATTTGATTTTTGGTTACCAAGAATCAGTTGAATGAACTTTAAGTGAAAACTTTAATCCATTTAAACAATACAGTGAAAGTGTTCGTATGTAAATCTCACACAATCTGTATTGTATGGATTGAGGGGTGGAGTTACTATTGATTTTGAATTGGTTGAAAGCGGATTATAATTTGTATCTCCTTTGTTTCATGTGTGTTGAATTTAGAAGTACTCAGAAATAATTTTACATACAGAATTGGGCAATCACTATAGTGACTTAGATTTCGTGACAGTATAAGTATTTTTCTAAGTTTTTTTTTAAGTGACTGCCTTGAGGAAGAACACCTGAATTATACAGACCATTTTCTAGTTTCTAGATTGTCTGATTTAGACATTTTCTCCCTTTGTAACCGACATAAAAAAGAAAGGCTTATTTCCGCCAATTGTAGTAAGTACCCCTGAAGTGGTCCCATTGTTATCAAGCCAAAATATGCTGATGGGTTTCCAGGGAAACAGAGGTCGATTTTTTTTCAAAAAAGGTTTTTGCTAACAAAGGCAAGTTCTTTGTACTGAAAAAGTCCAAACGTTTAAAACTTGTGTCAATTTTCGTCATACCTTCGACCACAGGTTTTTAAAGTAAACGAAGAAGCAGTTGTTTTCAAATCACTCAGTTACCCAACTACGCATGACAAATTGTGGTGTTTGTCACATGTTTAAAGTGAATTTGCTTAAAACCTATTGTTTTTAAATTTCACCTTTAAAAGAATTTGGAAAGTCGGACAAGAAAATAACTTTATGTTTGTCGCTTGAACGAATGTTTTAAAGCCACATTTATTTCATAGTAATATTATCAAATGAGTCCTGAGCCTTCGGTGGAGCAGAAGCGACAATCAATCAGACTTTAAAGTCTGATAGACTGTCAGAACACAGGGTGAACTTTTAGTCAGTAATCTGACCAAATGTTCTGTTCCTCCGCTTAGACAGTCCCGCGACCCAAAGTCACCTAATTGGAAGTAATTCTGGCAGAATCTACTTCTGCCAGAATTACTTACCGAACGAACGAATTACTCACCAGATGTCTAAAAAAATATATTGATATTACAATCAGGGAATCTGATTTCGATTAAAAAACAATTACTTTGTCATGATTTTTTCTTTTCGTAGACAATGTATATTAATGACTTTATGGATCATAGAATGATGAGAGTGAATAAGTTTGGGCTAAGCTTTAATTTAAACTTCTCAAGTGAAAAATGCATAATCGAAAATTAACTTTGTTTCCTCAACTTTTTTTTTCAACTTAAAAGTAGGTCATCCATGACCTTAACTTAGGTTTAGCAAAATTGTCAGAGGACTGTCTACGCTTCTGCTTGGCCCTAGAACGAGATCAAAGGATCTCCGAGGATTTTTATGCAGTAATCCCTTACGAAACCATTTTCTCCCAAAAAAAAAACAAAGGAACACACTTACTTCTCAATAGCCACTCCAGAGAACAGCTCGATTCTTCCTTCTTCCTCATTGGAACCTCCTGGAGCGGCACTGCAGGTCACGACTCCTACCACCAAAATTAAGCACAGCACTCTCATGTTGATAAAGAAAACTAAAAATTTTATGAAAAAAGGACCCAAAACTTTCTGGGACCTAGTCAAATATGACCCAAATTTTTCTTAGACCTAGTCAATTTTGACCCAAAAATTTCATGTAGAGGCTCAAACAAATAGGGCCCAAATATTTTGAAAAGTTTTTAAGTCCTAAGTGGACGAAGGTTTAGGATAAAGTGAGATGGGCCGGGATGCCGCTCACTTTTATATTCGGCGTTATGTGTACGGTAAGGATGGCTGTTACGGAATATTGTATAGTGCGGTGAGTAGTCTTGGTCGTCGTTTGGATTTTTTTTTTAAGTAATTTATAAGGTTTGGACTTGAGGCGTAATTATAATAAATACCTACTATATCGTAATAGTTCGACTAGTAAGTACCGTTAGGTTAAAAAGTAATCCCTGATTTAGTTTTTGGTTTCGATAGCGACTGCCAGTGAAAAATCAACTGTCATTAAAATGCTATGAAAGAAATGTTTACGTACTACTGCTTTTTACAGAAGTTATTATGTCAGTAATTAAAAACAGAACAGCAGGATTTTTTCTTGTATACCTTGGCGTGGACTCCGAACCACTACTTGTAGATCGTAAAATTATTATTTATTCCGTGCGGAAATAGAACCGTATGACACGCGCTAACCGTGCCTTCTTAATTAAATGATTGCAGTAAGTCAACAAAAAACTTATATTTAAATATGATTCACCACACCAGAAAATTTCATCGTACTATAATAATAATAATAATATTCCACAACTATCACACAACGCCATCTAGTCCCAAGCTAAGCAGAGCTTGTGTTATGGGTACTAGACAACTGATAAACATACTTATATATTTCTAAATACATACATATTATAGATAAATTAAACCCAGACACAGAACAAATAATCGTGCTCATCACACAAACATTTGTCCTGGGTGGGAATCGAACCCACGACCTCCGGCATAGCAGTCAGGGTCACTAACTACTAGACCAACAGGCCTGTACTCCGTATATTGTTAAAGTATCAAGACTGCTCGCACGTGGGAGCTGACTGCCGATTCACACAAACATTAACCCGAGTACATGCCGTTCTTTCAACGAACAAAAAAATATTAGTACTCAAAAACCATAAAGAATATTTCACTGTTATTACCATTTTTCAAAATAAAAATAATATCAACTTGATTTTACAACAATAATTACCAGATTTGTCGGGTTTTGAATTGTCAATATCTGCCATTAATGGGAACGGATATTGCTTGCTTTCTATTTCTTTTAATAAATCAATTTCGAGCCCATAATTTTCTAGACTTGAAAGAAACTTTGTCTTGAAAAATGCTAGACTTATAATGTCATAATTATCTCAGATAATTACGACACAATGATCAAATTTGCAGTAACACCTTTGCAGTCTCTCCAGGGGTAATTTTATCAGTCACAGATAGGCAACTGTGCCCCGTTCTATGTCCTGATTTAGGTCTTATTTTGTAAGATTCAAAAATCAAAATAAACCCTCCTTCTGCGAAGCAGTCATGCCCGCGAAGGAGGAGGTGGGCCGCGTCCTCCCTCCGCCCCAGCCGCAGTGGTAGGCGCCCACGGCGCAGGGCCGTCGCAAGACGATCTCCGCGGCATGTGGGCATGCGGGCGGCGAGTAATGGGCAACTCGCCACCCGACCATGGACCATGCCCGGGTCGACGGCGCGTTGTGTTCCACGCGCGCCTCATAGAGCGTCAGCAAGATGACGGGGCTCCCCTCGAGAGGGCCAAGGCCTGCTGGGGTCGCGGGACTTTTTCCATTACCGTGACCCAGGAACGTAAAGGGTTATTGAAGGACACCGTGGATTTTAGTCAGTACAAGTCAGACAGTCCCTCCCACCCTGCCCTGGGTGGGAGGACTCATTTGATGATTTTACCACGATAAAAAAAAATTAAAATATGTCCTTCCCGCCCTAGCCGCCGCGGAAGGAACTGTCAGACACTTGCTATCTAAAAACCTATCTATTTCTTCACAATTTCTTTGTGTTCTAGAGTCGTGGTGACTTTCAAGACAGTCCTATGAACAGTCACTGGCAAGCATGGGCCCGTCAGTTTCCTGACAGCTTCTTGCGGTGCGTGTGGTCCAATTGTAACCTGCGGGATGGTTTTAATGTGATAAAAATTCACTCTCCTTGGTATTATCTCCAAAGTTCTGCCGCTATTGGAATATAACTTCCTCCTTTATTACAGAAGTTACTTCATCATCATCATCATCATCTCAGCCATAGGACGTCCACTGCTGAACACGAAGTTACTTGATGATGCCTAACCCCCAAAAGACGGTCACGGAACTGTCCAATAACGTTCTTCAAGAGAAATTATTTTATGTCCTGTGTCACTTGGCAGAACGCATGTTATTGTTGCATTCTTTATCCATTTGCTGTCAAAACTGTACTTTCTAAAGGACATTTAGTATCCGGATTGTATACGATATGACCGTATGGTTTTACGCAATTTTGACATGATTTTCTTCAGTTGCAGAGAGATTTTTAAGTGGAATCTATGAGTCAGTTTTCTAAGTATATTGGAATGTAAATGAAGTGGTTGCTTGGAAAAAATTTTACGCCCATCAGTTGTAAAATCTTTACAATAGGCCTATGCTTTCTGGAAAGACTCGTCAATTTAAAGGATGCGGCTTTTTAAAATAAAAAAAAATTCTCCGAAGGGGCCATATTCATTGGCCTATACCATCTCAGTAAGAAAAGTCCCAGTAGTGGAATCAATATAGGCTGCTCTTGGTAATAACGTATCCTTACCTGCCCTTCAAGGCTTTTGAAATTCGTAAACAATATTTAGAAGGAAAAAAAAGAAATGCTCATTTGTACAATGCTCATGCTTGCCTTGTTTGACACTAGGATGAGTCTAGAATTATATAAACAGAAACACCAAACTTTAAAATAAATTAAAAGATAAAAAAACGTTAGCGTGACAACAAAATCTTTTCAAATCAGTCAGAATTAGAAATGCTATCTCTCGGAACGTTGTAATCTTCTAAACAGGTCAAGGTTGCTACTGGAAACTTTCTCCAATCGACCAGAGGATAGTCCCTTAAGGATGAACGCGTACTGTGCCAGATACAGCAATATTAAATTATTATTTTTTTATTAGCCTGTCATTAGTTTGATTTTTAGAACCAATCGTTTTCTATTTGTGTATGAAATTACATTTTTATAGGGTTTTCCAAAGCGTAACCTGCATATTGAATCCCACTAGATCAATGAGATAGTCATATACATTTTTATTTTTTAGCGTGGTAAAATCATTAAATGAGTCATCACACCCAGGGCAGAACGGGAGGGACTGTCAGATTCGTACTGACTAAAATCCACGGTGTCCTTCAATAGCCCTTTACGTTCCGAGGACACGGTAATTCGTTAGTCCCGCGAGCAGGTAGTCGTATACATAGAGTAATACTAGATATTACCAGCTGCATCGCTCGCTTGTAACTCAAAAATTATTCCACAGTATAACATAATACCGGGATAAAAAACATCTATCCCATGTATAAATTCAGGTTATAAACTATCTGTCCACCAAATCTCATCCAAATCCGTACAGTAGATTTTGTGTGAAAGAGTAACGAACATATATCCATCCATCCACTTTTCGCATTTATAATGTTAGTGATGCTCGATTAAAAAAAAAAAAAAAAACAGAAAGGTGAGCATATGTGCGCTGAGCGTTAGATCGATGTCAGTTGCATCGCTTGCTCAAGGTCGCGACAATGAACTTGTATCGCTTACTTTCTATTTGAACTGCCTCTAGCATATATGTTGACTTTTGAGATAAAAAAAGCATAGCTTTTTCATTACTTCATTACTTTTAATTATTTTTTTTTTTTTTTTATATATTTATGCATATTGTTTTTGTCGCGTAATTTATGGTAGGTACTTTTAGTTATGGAAGATCGGAGTCTCCTAATACAGGCATTTTATGCTTAAAAGGAGACTCCAATCACTAATATTGTAAAGATACTACTTGAGAAAGAAAAATAAATTATTTGAATTTGAATTTTAAACAATATTTAGCATTAAGTAGTATTTACAAAACTTCTACATTTTGGATTTGAACTTTAGTTTACTTATCACAGTTTTTTTTTCATCCACAGCACCTTCTTCGTTAATTTTACGCGTTACCTTTTTAATATGATAGTAAAAAAATGAAGCTGAATATCCATAAAAAAAAAACCAGTATTGTCTACTGGGGCTCATGAATGTGGATCAATGATTGTTTTACCGCTTCTTTTGTTTGAGAGTTGTTGAGTAAATGATACTGTGACGTCTAATAGGGGAGAATTGAAGAAGAAAACGTGTTGCGCCGACCCCGAGTAGAATGGGATAAGGGTAGGAAGAAGAAGAAGGTGTTGAAAAAAATCACACAAAGCAAAGGGTCTGCCTGTATTCGAATCCACCAGCAACCCTCCACAGCAGCCCAGTTCGTCGTAATCATCGATGTTTCTGCGACCTCAGACTTAACCTAGTCGAGTCTAGCACAAAAAAGAACAAGAAAAAGACCGTTACTACCCAGAAGAGGGTAATCTCAGGCTGTAGACGACAATATTTCTACTCGTATTGATTTTTTAATTACTGAAAAGAAAAATTCAGCCCTTATAAGTTAGCAAGAGCGCGATATTAGACAGTCAAACTTGTCTTTCCACAGAAAAAAATCATTAACATCTATAATTCTTACATATACTATCTCACGTGAGAAGCAATGGGCGAGTGTTGCGCAACGATCCGAGTGCGTTGGCACACTTTATGTTGTATAACAAGTATTTATACCGAGTCGTGGTCAGTGTTATGAGAGGAACAGATTATTATTTATTACGAACCATGTTCTAGGTAGAAAAAGTGAGGATTTTTTAAATAAAAGGTAATAACTTAAAATAGCTGTGTTTTCTAAGAAATAGGCTTATGTACTGAAATTTTTTTATTATTCCTTTAGTTAGATTATCAAGAAATATTTGACCCGTGTTTTTTATTTATCCTTAAAAGGGCCTTGGAACTTGATAGGCATGTAAAGGAACAAGGTGGCATTTAGTTAGTAATAGTTGGACAGTTCCTTTTGCTTCACTCAAAGCTTAATGTTTTTAGTTGATATTGCTAGCCTGCATCATCCCACAGCTCGGCAAAGGCCTCTGGCTCTCAATGATTTCCAATTTTCACGGCCCAGGGCCAAAGTGTTAGTTTAAAAAACCTAAAAACTTTTTTTTGTGTTTTTGTGATAATGATAAAGCCTCCTGCAGACAGACGCGATTAATCGCGCGGGGCGACATGTCGCGGTCCATTCGCAGTATTTTTAGAGTGGAAATTAGCTTGGCTCGTTGTCGCAGCGCGATTAATCGCGTGTGTCTGCAGGAGGCTTTAGGTTTATTTTTTTGGTGTTGAGAATATATCATCTTAACTAGCTTTTGCCCGCGGCTTCGCTCGCGTAATCAGTCGAAAATCTAAGAAGATTTATACAAACTTTCATCCCCTATTTTATCCCCTCATAGTGGCTTTATGCATGCAATGTCTTAGCCCGATCGGTTTAAAATTGACAAATTTTCATACAAACTTTCATCCCCTATTTTATCCCTTTGGGGGTAGAATTGATCAAAATCCTTTCTTAATGGATGCCTACGTCATAACATCTACCTGCATGCCAAATTTCAGCCCGATCCGTTTAAATCTAAGAAGATTCATAGAAACTTTCATCCCCTATTTTATCCCCTTAGGGGTGGAATTTATCAAAATCTATTCTTAGAAGGTGCTTACGTCACAGTAGCTTTGTGTATGCAAAGTCTCTGCCCGATAGGTTTAAAATTGACAAAGTTTCATACAAATATTCATCCCCTATTTTGTCGCCTTGGGGGTAGAATTTATCAAAATCCTTTCTTAGCGGATGTCTACGTCATAATATCTACCTGCATGCCAAATTTCAGCCCGATCCGTTCAAATCTAAGAAGATTTATAGAAACTTTCATCCCCTATTTTATCCCCTTAGGGCTGGAATTTATCAAAATCCTTTATTAGAAGATGCTTACGTCATAGTAGCTTTGTGTATGCAAAGTCTCTGCCCGATCGGTTTAAAATTGTCAAAGTTTCATACAAACTTTCATCCCCTATTTTATCCGCTTGGGGGTAGAATTGATCGAAATCCTTTCTTAGCAAATGCCTACGTCATAACATCTACCTGCATGCCAAATTTTAGCCCGATCCGTGCAAATCTAAGAAGATTTATACAAAATGTCATCCCCTATTTTATACCCTTAGGAGTGGAGTTATCAAAAACCTTTCTTAGGGGATGCCTACGTCTTAGTAGCTTTATGCATGCAATGTCTTAGCCCGATCGGTTTAAAATTGACAAAGTTTCATACAAACATTCATCCCCTCTTTTATCCCCTAGGGGGTAGAATTTGTCAAAATCCTTTCTTAGCGGATGCCTACGTCATAACATCTACCTGTATGCCAAATTTCAGCCCGATCCGTCCAAAATCTAAGAAGATTTATATAGACTCTCATCCCCTATTTTATCCCCTTACGGGTGGAATTTATCAAAATCCTTTTTTAATGGTTGCCTACTTCATAGTAGCTTTGTGAATGCAAAGTCTCAGTCCGATCGGTTTGAAATTGACAAAGTTTCATACAAACTTTCATCACCTATTTTATCCCCTTGGGGGTAGAATTGATCAAAGTCCTTTCTTAGTGGATGCTTACGTCATAACATCTACCTGTCTGCCAAATTTCAGCCCGATCCGTCCAAAATCCAAGAAGATTTATACAAACTTTCATCCCCTATTTTATCCCCTTAGGGGTGAAATTTATCAAAATGCTTTCTTAGGAGTTACCTACGTCATAGTAGCTTTGTGAATGCAAAGTCTCAGTCCGATCGGTTTAAAATTGACAAAGTTTCATACAAACTTTCTTCCCCTTTTTTATCCCCTTGGGGATAGATTTGATCAAAATCCTTTCTTAGCGGATGCCTACGTCATAACATCTACCTGCATGCCAAATTTTAGCCTTTGAGTTTTATATATTTAGATGACTTTTCCAATGGATGATGCTGAAAATTTAAATGAAATCCGAGACGTCATATATCTGACTCTCCCATCAGATATACATTAACGTCTTGAATTTCATGCAAATAAAAAGAATGAGTAAATAAGTTAGCGCAAAATACTGAAAACGACCGGACCAGTCAACAACTGCATTTTTTAAACTGTCTTAAAAGTTTATATAATGAAAATAATTACTTTTTACATTATTTTTTGGAAATTATTCCCATGCTGTGATGGCTCGCTAGTTTACTAAAGAAAATCCAAAAAAGAAAACTAGACACGGCGGCAAAGTCAAAGCTTTCCCTAACACTAAAATTAACGTGTAATTACTTAGAAAAACGCATAGAGTCATTAAAACGCACCGCATGATAGGCCATAATGTTCCCATTTTGACGCTATATAACTCAGTGACAACTAAAAGTACCACCACTTCAATCTTGCATGTCGAACACATACAATATCAAACACAAAATATGCAAAGAATAAGCTAATTTGACCTTTAACCTAAAAACATAAAGATCAGTGTCAAAAATGATTCCTTACTCTCGTGGTCTGATTCTGGATAATGCGAGTAATTACGGTATAGTGAAAACTGAGACCCTGTTTGGGTTTGCTCCCTCCAGTCATGATAAGTACGTGGATACAGGCTTCAATTCAACAGAACCAATGGAATGGATCATAGCCAGCAGCAACTTCTCACCTCGGTCTTTACAAGGTATGATTTCTTGTTTGGTTTTGATTGGTAGTTTTCTTAAGTTCAAATTATAAATCACAAGCCTATGTACTTATGGCTGTCACTGGACCCTTTGGTAATAGTAATCAAAGTATAGTCTTAGAAAGTCTATATATAAGTATCGTAAGACGGGTAAAGATTGGATGTAGGAGCTAGTTTTCGGAACTTTTGATTCAATTCCCAATTTTATTTCACTAATAATAAGCCACATTGTAAAATGTGGGTAAACTATATACAGATAAAAAAAGAACTGTAGTACGTTACCATAATGCAATAATTTACTTATAGGCAATATGAATGAAAAGAAATTATTTGATCCATCATTTACATAATTAAAAATAATTTCATCTGTATATTATTTTCTTTGGTTACGGAAGACAAAATTTACAAAGTTGAGACGCTTTTAGCGCCTTCTTGAAGCGCCTCAAAGTATAATTTTTAAAGCAAGCAGTATGATGATAGAATCTGTTATATCTTTAGGATTGTATATTTATTTATCTAAACTCAATAAAATTAATCCACTGTACTTTCAAAGGAAAAATCCTCATCATGAAAAACCTCCAAAAGTTTCAGACGCAGAATCACGAGATCTAGAACCCTTACCAAAAGCAAAACCAATGGCCAAGAAATCTTCTGAAAAGAGCAAAAAGAAGCATTCTGATAAGAAACGGACAGGCAAAGGAAAAGGTAAAGGCAAAGGCCAGAAGTGCATCTTCAAGGTCTTTAAGAAGAATAAGAACAAGGGAGGGAACAAGTTTTCGAAGATGCAAAAGAAGTATATGATGCCGATGATTCTTGGTCTGCTGGCTGCTAAGAGTCTGTTGATTCCTATTGCTTTGAAAGCTGTGGCATTCCTGTCTGCCAAAGGTAAGATTTTTACTAAACATACTGGTGCCGTCAAGCCGATTTCGATGCCGATTTGATGGTTTTCTGAAGTGGTTGTTGAGAGCAATGGTATGTTGTTATTTCATTATGCTCTCCAGTGACTCCTATAGGTATACAACTTTTGTCGAAAAATTTCGACCACTGAGCGGACAAATAAGAATAACACTGACGATTTTATAACATTTGTAGTTGTAAATAACATGCACACCAATAAGATAGTAAAAAGAAACTATTATGCCTCTAATATCCATCTGCAAATCAAAAGTGAACCTAATATTGATTACACCCATATTTGCACACCCCTTATACATTGGCCCGTTTAATTGCCAACAATACGGCTCGGTTCCAGTTGTGGCCCATCCCATTACTTTGTGTAATTTATTGCTCCCAAAACGGAGAAGGAAAACATCGTGAGGAAACCGGCATGTCCAAGAACTATAAATTCGAAAACACATGATATCTATCCAGCCCGCTTGGTAAATATTGGCCCACTCCCTCTCACAGAGAGGAGACCTGAGTCCCAGCCGTTAGAACATTATAAGCGCATGTTGTTGGGTTCAGTTCCAGACTTCATTGCTGTCACTGAAAAGCTTCTGATAAAAAAAGAAAAACTCTTTGTCTGGTAATCGAACTCAGAATAGTAAATAACAGTACTAATCAGTGTTTTAGTCAGCAACAACAAATTACTTTCAAGGTTTTTCTGCAGGACTGATGATGGGTTTCTTCTCTACCGTTCTGGCTTCGGTCCTGAGTCTCAAAGGAATGTTCGATCACAACCACAGCTACCAGAACAGAAAAGACGACACCAAGACCCAGGTGGAAATCATCCAGGTGCCTTCAAAGAGTGAGGATCATGTGTACTATGATGAGCATTATAAAAGAAGAGGGGATTATGTGCCTGTGATGGTACATTCAGCTTCAGAGAAAAACAACCCCCTTTGGTAGTGACATTACTACCAAAGATGCATGTATATGAAAAGAGTACTTCATATTTTTTTAGTGTATTTAAATGCTAACGGTTAGTTCACACCGAGACGCAACACGGCGCGACCAGACTAAACTGCGAACTTTTAAATAAAGTTAGATTTTGAGTCGCTATTAAAATGCAGCGCGGCGCCGCGCGGTTGCGAAAAGTGTATCTTTTCGTATAGGAAATAGAGTTCGATTTTGAGTAGCTCTATCGAAATGTTCTCGCAGCGCCACTTCTCGGTCTGAGCTGACCCTAAAAATCTATTGATCTGTTGTCAAAATCGGAACTAGAGTACGCGATCTTTTGACGTAGCGCTAGTGTCTATGTTATGACATCAAAATGCATTTAAAAATAATTATAGTACCTCGAATATTCCGCAGGTCATGAGGGGTGGCGCGATTTTTGGTACCACCCTATGTCGTCATTTCGTTTTTACATTAGATATTAGGAAAAAATGCTTTACGACATGGTTTCTCTGTTTATGTCATTTAAGCGCCAAAAATATGTTTCAGTGTGTTTGTATGTGATAAACCAATCATAATGAAAAACGCATTTAAAAGTATTTCAGAAGTAAAACAATTTAATTTTAAATAGCGATACATGTTTGTAGTTTATAATTGTTATTTAACCAAAGAATTATTTTGATGACAAAATAAACTTAATGATTTAAAGAATGTAGGTAAAATTTGCTTTTTATTTTCATTTCTGTACCAAAAAATATAATATAATTATTATTACTTCATCATCATCATCATCATCAGCCGGAAGACGTCCACTGCTGAACATAGGCCTCCCCCTTAGACCACCACGCCGAACGACAATTCGCCACTTGCATCCATCGGTTGCCCGCGACCCTCACGATGTCGTCGGTCCACCTAGTGGGAGGCCTGCCTACGCTGCGTCTTCCGGTCCGTGGTGCCACTCGAGAACTTTTCTTCCCCATCGGTTGTCAGTTCTACGAGCGATGTGGCCTGCCCATTGCAGAAATTATTATTTCTTCAAAATGTACAAAAATATTGTGGATGAAGCAATTGGTAAATAATCTTGCACAAATAAGTTTATAATATGGAGAATGAATGCAGAAAGCTAACTTTGCCAAAAAATGCATTAAATTCTGTACGTTTTTCAGTTTGACACACACTATCAATAATTACATTATTTCGTACTGAAGTTCTAAACCATGAGTTACAGTTCAGACGTGACTTATGTCCTTTTGACGCGACGCCAGTATCTCTATATCTATAGATAAAATTGCATTTAAAAAAAAAACCGGCCAAGTGCGAGTTGGACTCGCCCATGAAGGGTTCCGTAGTAGCAAGCATAGATTAGGGATATGATTATATTAAGATTAGTAAGTAAAATACACAAACAATAAAAATAACTTTGTTTTTCATAGTGTTTGTATGAATGGCAAAGTTATATTTGCGGTTTTTGAAAATGTACTATATCTCAAAAACTGCTAACTGTATCTCATCCAAACCAATTTTCGTTGGAAGTTTTTGTTGAGGTCTACATTATTATTATTATTATTACTAGCCTGTACTGTCCCACTGCTGGGCAAAGGCCTCCCTCCATTCCTTCCAACGGTCTCGATTGTGCGCCATTTCCTTCCAATTCTCAAGGAAGGCATCCAGTTCGTCCCGCCATCTCCTTCGCGGTCTGCCTCGACCCCGCCTCGCCGTTTCAGGGCACCAGTCCTGAGCTTTGCGGGCCCACAGCTCGTTCGGCATGCGGCAGACATGTCCTGCCCAGTCCCATTTAAGTTGGGCAGCCTTTTGAGCCACGTCAATGATCTGTGTTTTGGAGCGCAGTGTAGTGTTTCGAACATGATCTGTTAATTTAACACCTAACATACTGCGCTCCATAGCACGTTGGCAAACCTTGAGTCTGGACTTTTGGATGTTTGTCAAAGACCAAGTTTGTGCACCGTAGGTCAAGATGGGGAGAATACACATGTCCATAAGTTTTCCTTTTAGAGACATGGGCAGAGTGCCCTTGAAAACCTCCTTCATGGACCAGTAACTAGGTCTACATTTTTTTTTTTTTTAGTTTTATCATTCTCTTATTTAAGAAGTTACAGGGGGGGACACACATTTTACCACTTTGGAAGTGTCTCTCGTGCAAACTGTTCAGCTTAGAACAAAATGATATTAGTAACCTCAATATCATTTTTAAACGAACCTAAAAATGTAGTAAGTTATGTAAAACAAATTACTCTTGGCCTCCATGTAGCCCAGAAGCAAAAAAATGCCTTAAACTGGAGCGGACTCACTCAGAAATAACTGGAACTGAAAACTCCGATAGTATGGTGATTGCTTTGGGTAGATTAAATTCACAAAAAAAAAATGTAAATAATATTTAACTATAGAACCTTACTAATGTCCCTATTTATTTGCATGAGGTGGTTTTTCCGCCACTCTGGATGATATTTATTTTAACAATCCCGCCTTGTAAACTATCTTTTATTACCTAAAGAGTATTTATTCCAACACGACATTTTATAAAAGAAAAAAAAAACTGGCAGATAAACAAAAGCAGTAACAAATCTCTAACATGACAGAAGCAAATCTGACAACCAAAAATGCTTCACAATGGCAGAATGTGAAATCTAAAAGTAAAAAAATTAACATCAAAACTCCAACAGAACCCAAAAATACACATGGAAAATAATGACAGATAATTGCGGATAAGCTCGTGGGTAATCAAAATCATGGGGAAGAGGAGAAGACGTATTTTCCCGAAAAAGAAGCGATCCGTGTTCAGCAGACCACACCCGATTCGACGGAAAATGGCGTTGCGACACAGAAAAGTGAAGGCGTTTCTACACAAGCACAATCCCAGGATGTTCTTAACCAAAAACATGAGGAAAGTCGTCGGTAAGATTTACACTGTGTCGGACAAAGTAAGAGACAAAATAGCAGAGAGCACTATGGCGTTGGACAATCCTTTCAGCGCGCAGTTTTATGAAGACCGATGTAGCATCCAGTAGAAATAAAAAAGTGTGGTTCCAAAATGATTTCCGAACGGAAGAAAGAGAAGACTTGATGTCCATTTTACTGGTGTTACCATAAACTCAAGTTATTTTAGTGTATTTATTTTTGTACCTTTACTCACAAATTGTGGACATTTTTTCAGTAACAAAGAAACTTCTTAGTAGTGTTATGAATAACTAAAATCTAGTGCGTAACCGTTAATATTCAACTGCACAGTCTTAACACCAGTTAGGTACTTTAAAATGTTACTTTTTCAAAATAAATGTAAACTATATTAAAATATTTTACAGGCTTACACTTTTGTTTGAATTAATTTTCGTTTTTAGAACTTAAAAGAGCTCTTAAATTGATATTACAACACACACACATAACAGAATTCCTCGCAATATAAGGCAGAGACATAGTTGTTGGTACATAACTAGTAATCTTCTTTCTAATATTTCTTTTTTTATGTGTAATGGGTTTGCTCTTGACCTTGTCTAGGTCAGGAGTGACATAAGACAAGGTCGACGATGGAGCGAGCTTACCCAGAAGAATCCTGTTCACTCTAACTTTGAAGAGATTAGGGTTGTACGTGTTCGGAAACACAGACGCAGGCAGAGAGTTCCACTCCTTCGCTGTCCGCATTATAAAATACGTTTGGAAACGCTTAGTGCGAATTGGTGGTATGGCAATGAGGGGGCACACTCACCGAAGTACAATCTGTAGAAGACCGACAGGCAGGCAACCTTGCGGCGATGAGTCAAGCTATGGAGCTTGGCATTCACCAATTTTACGTCGTTAAAATACTAATAATATTCCACAACTATCACACAACGCCATCTAGTCCCAAGCTAAGCAGAGCTTGTGTTATGGGTACTAGACAACTGATAAACATACTTATATATTTCTTAATACATAAATATTATAGATAAATTACACCCAGACAGATAACTAATAATGATCGTGCTCATTACACAAACATTTGTCCTGGGTGGGAATCGAACCCACAACCTCCGGCATAGCAGTCAGGGTCACTAACCACTAGACCAGCAGGCCTGTCAATGTCATATTAGACTCCTTCCTAACTGATTGGGTGGGGAAAGCAAGGCATCAAAACATCAATGGAAGATTGCATAGATATAGGGTAGGTTTTTGTCGATCAATTAAGCAGAGGTAAAAAAGTAAAGTAAAATCCTGCACTGGGTTGATTTCCAGTTTCCTCGATCCAGAGCTACAGTTAAAATAAAAAGTTTCTAATAACTTTGCCCCCAAGTAGGAATACCTCCCGTATCGTGGTTGCTTTCACAAGGATTTATCTCACATTGTCAAACAAACCGACCCGGAGAAATTACTTGCAGATCATAGAAATATTTATTCCGTGCAAGAATCGAACCCACCACACACAGTGCGAGCAGTCAATCACTCAATTGCTAAACCAACCGTGCTATCTGCTAGTTGCTAGTTCTTGCTCAATATAACAGGTGGCGCTGAACAAAGTTCTTATTATTTTATGCTTAGGGTCAGTTCAGACCGAGACGCGAAGCGACGCGACGATGCGTGAAGAGGCCTGTCATTTCAGGCTGCGTCGCGCTACGCCTCGCGGCGCCGCGATGCGCCTCGCTGCGCCGCGAGACGCATCGCGACGTCGCGAGTCGCATCCAGTCTTCACGAGGCCGCGCTGCGCAGCGGAATCTGTTTACATTCGCCACGTGGTCCCGCCCCGCCCCGCGTCCCGCATTTCGACTGTGACTACGAACAAAATCGAAACTGCAAAAATGCATTCTAGGGCAAAATAAAACTTTTTTTTTACGGTCAGTTCAGCATCGAGACGTCACGCAACGCGACGTGACGTAACGATACTGCAAATGTGTATATTTTCGTGTAATACATAAAGTTAGATTTTGAACCGCTATTTAAATGCAGCGCGGCGCCGCGCTTGATTGTGACAGGTGTATCTTTTCGTGTAAGAAATAGAGTTAGATTTTTAATAGCTCTATAAATTGAAATGAGCGCGCTTTGAATTATTTCGAATGCTTTCTTATAAAGTCCGTGTTTTGCAGTTTCGATCCTGTTCATTGTGATAGTCGATTTGCAAGCGTAGAAGCGCATGACAATGACATTTATGTTTGACGGAGATCATGGAGATTGAGGAGAAGTTGATTTTTTATGTTCAGCGCTATGAATGCCTGTACAATGTAAGAGCAAAACACTATTGTGACAGGAACACAAAAAAAATGCATGGGAGAAGATAAGTGGGCAAATGGGTTTATCGGGTAAGTAATTTACAAATATTAGGTACAGACGCCAGCAGGTCAACCTACCCGAAACTGTCAGATTTTACCAATCGAACATTAACCTTCCAGTATTGCGATAAGGTTGAAAATCTATTGAAGAAATTTGGCAGATTGTGGTAGCTTGATGTGCTGGCGTCTGTACAAAATAAACGGTCAGTTGGGAAGGCAACTGTCAAGGTGGCGCTGCTTAGGATAATTCTAAAAAAGAAATTGACAGATAGAGGTAGGTTTATGTGCTGGCGTCTGTACATTAGAATCACTTACCTAAGACAGAGAGATAACCGCTCTTCGATTGAAATAGTGGGTCTATAATTAGTTTTTTGTGTATTTATATATGGCCGCAACAAATTCAACAAGTTTTGAAATTGTTTATAAGTAATCCATTTTATAGTAATCATAAAAGTCAGGATAATTGGCAATGTTGTCATAACCCAAGGTGTGAAATTCACCATGAATTCGTCTGTTTCGCCATAAATCATGCACCCAAATATTTCTCCGTGATAATATCTTCTTTTTTAATTTATTTTTGTATTCTTCTTCCTCTTCCTCTTCCGCAAGAAGTCCGATAGTAATTAAATTCCAGTCTATCATTATTAACTAGAGCGCTCGACCGAACTGCATGAAATCTACACGAAATCTGAACTGAAATATGTCGAGAAGTCACCACGGGGCGCCGCGCTGCGCAGCGCTGCGTCAAGAGGCCTCGGCACACGCGGCTTCGTCGAGATGCGCCGCGATGCGCCTCGCTGCGCCGCGATGCGCCTCGCTGCGCCGCGAGGCGTCGCGCGGCGCATCGCTGTGCATCTCAACGTATTCAAATTCTCACAACGAAATGTGTATCTTTTAGTGTAGAATATAAAGTCGTATTTTGATTGACTCATAAAAGAGTGCGCGCATCGTCGCGTCGCTTCGCGTCTCGGTCTGAACTGACCCTGAGGAAAAGGTATGCTTTGTGTGCTTGTGATAATTATATTTTTAGTGAGTTTCTACAAACCAGGTCTTCAAAGTCCTGTTTATCCCTGCACAAAAATTCATCCAAATCGGTCCAAAGGTTTAGTTCGTCTGCTATCAGCGATAAGACAATAAAGTTGCAGTATTTCAATTGTTAGTCTGTTAAAAAAATGTATTTCAAAAGCAACATGCCTTGTATTATTTGAGATAACTCCATTATTATCAGCCTATTGCCGTCCACTGTTGAACGTAAGCCTCCCCAAAAGAACGCCATCATACGTTGCCAGCCCACACGTTTGCCCATACACGGGCTCCACTCTAGCACATACATGTCTACTCCATCTGCCGTCTGTCCGTCTACAGACGTGGCCGGCCCACTTCCACTTCAGCATGCGGATTCTACGCTCAAGGTCAGTTACTTTGGTTGAAACAACCCCAGTAAGTAATTAAATAAAAAATACTTGTGTTGGGTATAAAATGAACGAATAATGCAATATCTATCACTATCACCGAACTTTTGAGACGAAACAGTGGCGGTAGTTCGGTTTACAATGTTTCGGAAACGAAATGATTTTATTTTTACGGAAAAGTGTGTGTGTGTGAAAGTGTTTCCGAATACAAACAACCCTAATCTCTTCAAAGTTAGAGTGAACGGGCTTCTTCTGGGTAGGCTCACACCCTCGTCGACCTTGTCTTTGTGGCCTAGACTAAGGTCAAGAGCAAACCCATCGTTTATAAAAAAAAGAAGAAGCTTGTATTCTAGCAGTGGGAATTTTCATAGCTAATTTCTCTTTCATCATCTTCATCAGCCCGAAGACGTCCACTGCTGAACATAGGCCTCCCCCCTAGACCACCACGCCGAACGACAATTCGCCACTTGCATCCATCGGTTGCCCGCGACCCTCACGATGTCATCAGTCCACCTAGTGGGAGGCCTGCCTACGCTGCGTCTTCCGGTCCGTGGTCGCCACTCGAGAACTTTTTTCCCCATCGGTTGTCAGTTCTACGAGCGATGTGGCCTGCCCATTGCCAATTTCTCTTTACATCTATTCTTTTAACACATCCAATTAAAAATTACAATAAGAATATTTCAATAGGATAAGTGTTTAATAGAGCATAGAGAGCAGTGGTGGCCCAATGGTATCGGCCCCGAGTTACAAGTAGGTCGTGGGTTCGAACCCAGCCTGGCGCATTACTTTGTTTAATTTATTCCAACACCAGTGCTCTCAAAACGGTGAAGGAAAATATCGTCTGGAAACCGGCATGACCCAGACCCATCAAATTCGATGACATGTGACATCTACCAACTCGCACTGGGCCCGCGTGGTGGATTATGGACCACTCCCTCTCACAGAGAGGAGGTTTGCATCCCAGCCGTGGGAACATTATAGGCTGATGATGATGAAGTGTTTTACAATCCCTCGCTAATAACATTGGAAAATGAATACAAACATTCGGTACAATTTGATTTTCAAAATGAAATTCTAATACGTAATCCGTCACAGTCGGGTAAAAACGCAAATGATAGGTTTCCTTGAAGCATTTCAATTTTAACGACCACAACAGATGGCTTTAGAAAATGATGGGACAGTAAATGGAGCGAAACTTCAAAGTTTAGTTATTACTTTCTTTCTGTGGTTGTTTTTACAGTTATTTATTTTTATTCTATGTAGAATTGTGTTTTTAAAAATATCCTTAGTAAAAAAAAAAAACATTTCAATATCAATTCATTGAATGGAGTTTTAGTTTTTTTTTTTAATTTAGACACGGTATCACCAGCCAGGTTACGAAAAGTTGGGCATTGGTTTACCATTATGGCGTTTAAGCCGAACGGCGAACAGTATTTCATACTGACTTTCAAGTCCCCATAATTTTAAATGACTGATCTGAGATTCATGAAACTTCATTCGTATATAGATAGCTTATTAAGATACATAGTTCTAGTAGTCTGAAAATATTTTCGAAAATTAAGTATAAAACAAAAAACTAGTCTTACTAAATCCTAATAAAATAAATTAAAAAAATATAATCGGAATTCTCTATTTCTACGGAAAGTTTAACGGTTCAAATCAGCACTATAGTTAGTGCCAGTTAAGATGTCAATAGCGGACATTGATAAGTCCCCGTATAAAAACATAAGATCAGAATTAGCATTTTTCTGTGATATGATAGTGTTTACTTGTAAAAATAATATAAAATCTTAGGTATAGGTGAAATATTTTTACCATTTTGATATCTTATGAATACTTAGATACTTATATCCTTACAATATACTTACTAATTTATTGGGTATTTTATAAAAATGCTAATTCTGATCTTATGTCATTATACGAGGACTTATTAGATATGGGTCAATGTCCGCTATTGACATCTTAACTGGCACCAACTATAACATTTTTTTCGATATTTTTTACGCGGTTCAGTCATTCGTTAAATTTAGGATTTTAAAGTTGGTATGAAAAGCCCTATGTAGTTTGGAAAGATCAGCGACGAAAAAAATTATGATAGAAAGATTAAAATATGATTCTTATAAAATAACGTCATTAATAAAAATCATAAAACATCAAAGCACTTGCGTATAATTATATTATCATTGTTAGCGATACATTCGTCTACGTTATAATTGGTAACTACATTATCTATTCGTTCTAACAATAAATAAATAAATAACTTATTGCTATCTCTTAATTATATTTACATTTGCGCGAGCTTAAAAATAGCGTTGATTGTATAACAAAAATAAATACAGAAAAACATAGTCCATGTTTTGTACGAAAAACAGAAAATAAAAACGGAACAGTAAAATCTGCCAATCAACTATCGGTGGATTTTCTTTGTTTTCGACTTCAGACTAGCAGGGTGAATTCCGGATGAACGCTTACTTAGACTGAATGGCAACTGCGAGTCGTCGACTTCATTTTTAACTTTTATTTCTACAACCGACTTCAAAAACTGGTCTTCCATCTTCAAACTTCAAATCTCTCTCTCACAGTTCGTGTAATTTGAAATTCCGTTCCAAAAAAAGTACAACCCTGTTAGTAGCATTTTGGCGCGGAACCTCAATCGAATTTAGTTCGTCTGTCTGCGTTATACAGTCGATTCTTCCTTTCAGATTTTTGAAGTCAGTGTTCTTGGTCTTCTAGTAACCTCCTTTCTGTAATCCCATGACCGCTGCGAATAACGCAAAGAAGAAGCCTGCTAGACCAGTGGCTCCAATCAGTAGGACTAATCCTGCGATCATGACCGGTACTAATGCGAAATACTTCATCTTGTAAGCCAGTAATAGTGGTAGCATGTACTTCTTTAACTTCTTTGGCTTAAGCTTCTTCTTCTTATTCTTGTGTCGTACTTCTTCCTGCCCTTTGATGCTGCCGATGTCCTCTTCTTCATATTCTCCGTCATCATCTTCGAATTCGTCCTCATCGTCGTCTTCACCCATTATGTCTGGAATAAGAGAAAAGGGCTTCGTTAATTTTGATAGCAAGGACTTAAAAAACAAGAGACACATACTTGTAGGGGAAATACATTTTTATTAAATTTTATTTTATTTATTTACTGAAAATTACTTGTTGAAAGAAATAATAATTGCAAAAGACACAAACCGTCTTACCACAAGAAAGATATAAACATCTGTTAAACACTTGTCTAAAAAAACTGTCAACGTCAAAACGACATTTCTCACTAAAATAAGGGTCGTTTTGCAGTTACACTATTTTAGGCAAGCGTTCAACAGATGTTTATCTTTTTGTGATAAAGCGGAAAATATTTAACACGTTTTTTCTTTAACAGAAATTGCCTCAAAACCCTAAACAAAAATATCTATTGAGCACGGCATGCCGTCGAGTCGCCCAGTTTACATGGACTAAGAATGTGACTCCCAAGTTTGCCACCTTCAGTCGATTGATAGAATCCACTCGTTATCGTTTGGGAATCATTTCAACCTATTCCAGAACAGAATGAACAATGAATCTTCTGTATGTTCAGCAATCGAAAAGCTGTTGTGTTAGAAAAGGATGTATGTTGATAAAGATGAACTATTAAACCATTGTGAGAATGAGATAACTAATCTTCCAAAGAAAACGTCTGATGTTATGAGTGGGCGGATTAGCTCCTTCGTACACAAAGCGACGCAAGTCTCAGATACCTTACGACTTTGGCATCTATTGGCGCGTGCCTGTGTACGAACCTCTATGGATTTTTATTGTGATAGTAGTCTGGATACCAAAATCGTTAGGTACGAGTATCCGTACACTTGCAGCGCCTGGTGTACGAAGGGGCTTATGTTGATATTATGCTTATGGGATTTTACGGTTTCTAATTTTCTGAGAAAGAGACAGTGGTGATTTTATCATCCAGTCTCATTGCTTATCCAATAATTATCAATATAGATTAGACAATAGCAGCAGCTTCATAGATTAACAACCTATTACGATTGCGTTACCGTGTATCTCTGATGAGATTACGTAGAACATGCGTGTTATTGTCATTACCAGAGTTATTGTTGGAATTTTAAACATGGTAGATTAACACTTTAATTATTGTCTTTATCATTTTAATTCGTCGCACATTCTTGTTAGAAAAGTTTTACGGTATTGTTGATTATGGCTTTGTATTCCTTGATAGCAGTCGTGGCCCAGTGGTATCGGCCCCAACTTACGAGTTCGTGGGTTCAAATCCAGACAGGCGCATTTCTTTGTGTAATTTATTTCATCACCACTGCTCTCATAACGGTGAAGGAAAACATCGTGAGGAAACCGGCATGTCCTAGAACCAAAAAATCGTAGACATGTGACATCCACCAACCCGCACTAGGCCCGCGTGGTGGATTATGGCCCACTCCCTCTCTCAGAGAGGAGGCCTGTGTCCTGCTGGGACACAGGCCTCCTCTCTGGGAACATTTATAGGCTGATGATGATGATTCCTTGATAAGGAAATTGTGCATACAAAAGCGAATAATATATCATTTATATCAATTATGCCAAAAGGCATAAGTGTAGTCAATCAATGTTAGTCCATTGTTTTAGAAAATCGAGGCTTAATGATAACAGCCGCAAAGGCCGATTTTCCAGGTTAGATGGGTGATAGGAAAGGTTGGTTGGATGGGTGACAAAGCGACTTTCTTCCTTGACGAAAGCACGTTGGACCCGGATGACAATAGGCTATTTGACAGTATTAATATATCACAAAAGTAATTAGTCCGGCATTTAGAGTTTTGAGAAAAAACGGACACGTGTTTTTTCTTTTGTAAATTCAATGAACATTTACCAAAATATAACGCATCGAAACTCCAGAGTGGGGGCTGGTGACGTCAGAATTTAGTAGAAATTGTACTAAATTGTGACGTATTGCCAATTTTGAAAGCATTGTATCTCCGTCAATATTCGCCTAGTATTTTTTTTTTTGTATACAAAAAGAAAAAATACTAGGCGAATATTTTTTGATAATCTTACTGACGGACTAAAGTTTTTTTTTTTTGTCAAATAGCCTATTGTAGATTTGTACCTAGTTTCTGGGTGGTAGAGATCAGGTAGGTAGTACCATTTAATATACCAATATTCAGCTGCATTTAATTCGATTTGGAAGCTAACCAGAACTTATTTGGGAAAAGATTAGGCCGATGATGATTTTAATATACTTTTTTATCCGTTGTCACTTTCTTTCGTTCGCTTTGCTGACTCTCACATTGTACGAATTAGTCATATCTATATAGAAGGATAGTACTATTTTTTTTAGCGTGGTAAAATCATCAAATGAGTCCTCCCACCCAGGGCAGGGCGGGAGGGACTGTCAGACTTGTACTGACTAAAATCCACGGTGTCCTTCATTAGCCCTTTGCGTTCCAGGGTCACGGTAATGGTATAAGTCCCGCGACCCCGGCAGGCTTTGGCCCTCTAGAGGGGGGCCCCGTCATCTTGCTGACGCTCTTTGAAGCGCGCGTGGAACACAACGCGCCGTAAGGATAGTACTATGGAAAAAATAAGTCATGATTTAATGCATTAAGTTCGTGTCTCAGTGTGTATTTATGTGTTCACATAATTATGTTACTTTTTTCTATACCCACCATTTCATTTGGTTTTGATTTCAATCTATCTAATAATAATTAATGAAGCGTTAACAAGTAATTTATCAAGATATAATTATTTATAGACACAATAATATAGCATGATTAACAATCAATTAATAATGATTTGTCATCCATTGTTTAATGATCCGATGAAGATCTGAATTTGAAATTGATCGGTTAATAAAACATTAAATAATTAATGATCTTTTGATACGTATGTTACCTATATTCGTACTGTACGAGTTGAATAGCTTTAATAGCGTACGCGTCTCAAGTTATTTTAATTCTGCCAGGGTTGTTGGGACCCCGGGTCGACGGCGCGTTGTGTTCCACGCGTGCCTCAAAGAGTGTCAGCACGATTATGACGGGGCACCCCTCTAGAGGGCCAAAGCCTGCCGGGGTCGCGGGACTTATCTCATTACCGTGACCCTTGTACGTAAAAGTTAATTTAAGGAATATGGTGGATATTAGTCAGTAAGAGTCTGACAGTCCCTCCCGCCCTGTCCTGGGTGGGAGGACTCATTTGATGATTTGACCACGATAAAAAAAGGGTTGTTGGGATGGCAATTAAAGGAACAGGGTGGGTTATAGTTCCTACGAGTCTGACATTCCCTTCCACTCCACCCAAAGCGGAAGGAGTATTTAATTTGTTGATTTCTTACTCCAAAAAAAACTTTTTAAAAAAAATGTAACCGCCTTCAAAAACAACCACAAAAAAGGGTAAAATAACCTACAAAATAACCTTTCTTTCAGAAGTCGGTGCCTTTATTTTTTTCATTTCATTGTCTTTTTTGCCACCGACTTCTGAAAGAAAGGTTATTTTACCCTTTTTTGTGGTTGTTTTTGAAGGCGGTTACATTTTTTTTAAAAAGTTTTTTTATTTTACTCTTTTTAGTTTAAATATTCAACTCAAATTCATTCTCTTACATGAATGTGCTCCAAAATTTTGTAATCCGTAGCACCGGTAACAACATCGCTCAAGTGCATAATAAGCTAATAAAATTCCCTATCTCAAAAACTACTGAACCGATTTTGATGAAACTTGCAGTATTCCGTAAGTTAAACAATACCCAGTACAACAAAAAAAGAATTACTTAAATCGGACTTGTAGTTCCGGAGATATACGAACACAAACTAAATCAGTCGATGCCTACTCCAAGCCGTTGAGGAGTTGTACCTTCCATCATCAGCTCATCCACCTGAGATGATGATTATCAGATGCAAATCCTTAAACAGCTTTAGAAAATATATGAAAATGGTACTATGTGCCTATAAAATTTGAAGGTTGCCCTCGATTTCCCTGGGATCCCATCATCAGATCCTGACCTGATGATCATGGGACCATTTGGGAAGTATACCCTTTCAAACAAAAGAAAAATTTTCCAAATCGGTCCAGGCGTCTTCGAGAAATCGGGTAACATACATAAAAAAAAAAAAAAAAAAAAAAGATTCCGACGAATTGAGAACCTCCTCCTTTTTTTGAAGTCGGTTAAAAATAAGGATTGGTTACGCTTGGCGCTTGTACGCTTCTGTTATTTCAGCAGCCTCACCAGGAGCTCTTAACGCGATCCAGTTTAGGCTGTGGGAAAGAGACAGAGCTATACAAGTCGTCTAGCGCCATCTCGTTCCCTGAGCATAAATTTGATCTCGTTAAGAGCTCGTGGTAGGCCAGCAGGAGTAAGTTCTGAATAGCTGGCTATAAGTGGATAAAAATAGGTCAACTTAATTATTCACACGAAGTACCATTTTGACTCAGCATACATACACAAAATCACGCCTTCTTCCCATGGGGGTAGGCAGAAACTACAGAGCGCCATCTGTTACGATTCTTACATACTCCTTTCGTCTCATCCACAGACATACATCTGGTCATACACACACGCCGATTGCAAGTACTACGCACCCGGCCTTTCTGAAGCACTTCCCCAATGAGGTCAGTGTAGATCTTCCTAGAGCGTCCCCTCCCGGCGTTTCCACTCACCTCGGCCTTATAAATTCCTTTTTTTGGTCGCCTTTAACTCATCTTCTCAATATGACCGAACCATCTAAGGATACAATTTGACTAAAACCTGTTCCTTGTTTTAAACTAACTTCTGCGTGACTTAGTAGGAAATATCGCACAATGTTCACCATTTGAAGGAGACACATCATCATCATCATCAGCCGGAAGACGTCCACTGCTGAACATAGGCCTCCTCCTTAGACGCCGAACGACAATTCGCCACTTGCATCCATCGGTTGCCCGCGACCCTCACGATGTCGTCGGTCCACCTAGTGGGAGGCCTGCCTACTGACTGCTGCGCTGCGTGTCGCGGGTTCGATTCCCGCACGGAGCAAATATTTGTATTATCTTTGGGTCTGGGCGTTTGTGTGAATTTATATTATGTTTGTAAACGCATCCACGACACTTGAGAAATTCATAGTGTGAGGCATTTTTTAAAAATAAAAAACGTCATTAAAATTGATTCTTAAAACGGGTTGGTGACTAAAACGTAAAAACAAACTCATTTTCTCATTTATTATATCAAATTCTATTAGATCACACAAAAATAAAACAGCATATTTATATTTTATCAATAAAACTTCGTCCCAACATCAAACACCTCGAGAATTGATCCCTTTCTAAGACTCCACTGCACTTACCGCCCTGCTCACCCAATAATATAGAAACGGTCGCAATCATACCACTATCATTACAAACCGTTACCAATTCACCGTTGACTGAATACTAACTCAAAAACTTTTGAAACAGAAAATCAACTTGAAAGGAAAGAAGTTTTGACGAAAGTTATGGCGGAAAAGTAATAACATTAATTTTAAAACCAACAATGTTCCTTCAACTGCCCTTTATCTTCCGGGGCTGCAGTAACCTCATAAGAGATTCCCGCAATCTTAGCAATGAACGATGTCTCGTGGCATTAAATCCAAGTGTGTTTGTGACTATGGATGAATCGACGCTTTCACACTACGGACCGGATTAGGATATTTGGTTCAAAATAGTTTATAACTAATATTCCAGTATCTCATTCCTGGAATAGATACGTTAGTGGGATGATTTTAGAGTTATACGAGGCCTTTTGCAATAGTTATTTACACATGAAGTTTCAATAAATGAAAAATACAACTAGTCTTAATACTTCAGAAAAAAAAAGTCAACATGAAGCGAGCTATATTACTGACTGGCCGAATTTTTGGTGAGATATCATTGAATGTCATAAGGGTGGACAGTCAGACTCGTACTGACTAAAACCCACGCTATTTCATCAGTTGACATTTTTACTGACGGCCCCCTTAGAGGGCCAAAGCTTGCCGGGGTCGCGGGATTGTCTTATCAGGTAACTGTGGCCCCTGAACATAAAAGGCTATTGAAGGACACCGAGAATTTTAGTCAGTACAGTCAGACAGTCCCTCCACTCCTGCCCTGGGTGGGAGGACTCATTTGATGATTATACCACGTAAAAAAATACATTTCGACAAGCCTGCGTCTATGTTTCACATACAACCCTAATCTCTTCAAAGTTAGAGTGAACAGGCTTCTTCTGAGTAAACTCGCTCCATCGTCGACCTTGTCTTGGTCATTCCTGACCTAGACTAAGGTCAACTGCAAACCCATTTTACATAAATCATAAAAAAGTCTATCAGATTTATCTTACAAAACATACTATTCAGTAAAAATATAATAATAAAACGATCCTTCTGACCATACTTTCCACACGCCACAAATAGCCAGCAATAACTCTCGCTGAACTGAATTTCATCAATATTGTAACTAGCAATCGTTTCCGCTCGTTAACTACGTTATACGTAAATGTATATTATAACTGTATACCGATACGTTACGTTAACGTTCGGGTTATCGTTAGTTGATAGCGTTCCAAGAAAAGAAAAGTATTGACTTAGTAATGATGGTCATCATTTTTTGTTTTGGACGAATTTCACCCTTGAAACTGAAAGCGAGCTTAAACTGCCAGTGGTATGTCTTCTAAGCAAATATTGTAAAGGACATACAATAGTTTAACTTTTTTAATTGTAAGGTTGTTTATAAGGTATCTAAAAACTTTACTAAAAAATTTTTTTGATCTCGAAGAACTGCGTTATCAGCAAGTTTCGTTTGATACCAAAAAAAAATGACAGACAAGCCTATGGCCAGCTTGATGGAAAGCCGTAACCGTAGCTATGGACGTCTGCAACTGCACTAGGTTTCAGCTTCAAATAAGGGACAGTTTCGGTCCCGATAGTTGTTGACCTGCTTAATAGAGGCTCTACTTTGATAGGAAGAAATCAATAGTATTGATAGCTTTTGAACGCCATTTACATGTCTTGAAAGACTTTCAAAGCTTTTTTTTTTAATTTAAGAAAACTGTTTCAATGAATTCAGTATTATTTATCAAAAAGAGGCGTCGAAGTAGGCAGCGGAAGGATCTGAATAGGTTCTGTCCTAACTGGAAAGGCAACGGAGTGAAGCGAGGACTTTCAAACCTGGGATGGAGCAAGCTAAAAAAAGACTCCAAATAAATATAATGATAAGGCAAGGTGATGATAAAATCGTGGGAACTTCATGTCATCTTATAAGTTTCTCACTTCATTTGAAGAAGTAATAGACAATCCAAAATTAAGCAAATTATCAAAGTAGATACCTATACACCGTGTTCTTCACGTTATCCATAAACTTTAGCAAATACTTCTATGGCTTTTACAAATCAAATCCAGCAAAGGAAGTAGTACTTAAAAAGGCTTCGTTACAAAGATATTTGTAATTTCATTTAATGAAATTTAATTGAGCTATGCAGTGAGAAAGTATCTTAATTTGAAATCTATCAAATACTATTTGCATTTCATTTGTTTCAGCCCGCCAAATGTTATGAATGACGTTGCCAATTCGGATAAAGAGGCATGCATATCGGGTTATTTACGTCTAGGTATTTAGTTTCGATGAAAATTAACAAAAAATAAAAAATAAGAATTTATTAATGTGTCCATAATGAAAAATGCTTACTTCCGTGGTTTGAACATCTGGTCGAAGTTTATGTATATCGTCCGGAACACGGTGTAGAATGGCATGGGAAGATTGAAAGCTAGCCAAGTCAAGCCATTAGACTTGACGAAATAGGCAGAAGACATCGTTGCCATTAAAGAATAAACTTGGATGAACATTGAAATTGGCATTAGAAATAAGAGATGTATGTTACAGTTGGTGAATTCAGGCTATGGATGATGAAGTTGAAAAGACTAATAGAAGTTGATAATGATGATTATAACTAACAAAATAATTAAAGAAAATAAATAGAGCGTAACCATGATCTCGATTAGAGATGAGTATAATTATTGATTCCTGGTTAGCAAAAGGGATTCTTTTAGAAACCATAATTATGAAGGGCCGGTAATAAATATTAATATTATACAAAACTTTCCTTTACTTCAGCACTCAGAGAAATGAAAGAAGGAAGGAAGGGAAGAAGTTGAGATGATAGAGGAAGATGAGCATGAGATCATCTCACCCTCCATTTCCTTTCATAATGTTCACACGAAGATTTTCGAAACGTCTTGTTAGACTGAAAGGCGACTCAGCATAGTTGATAAACACAAAAATGATTTGCAGGGAAAAAATATCAAAATCGAAAAAGACATGTGTGTGGTCAAGATAAAAACAATTCCTTTCAACAAGAGTCATGCATCGATTCTCAGTTAAATTGTTTACCTATAATTCGAAAGTGTAAAAAAGTCGCATCAGGAACTTCCTAATGGATGTAGGAACTAATTACCTATTTATGCATTTCCTAACCAGCAATTAAGTTCCTCAATTTTAATTGACTTGACTCTTCCTATAAAAAATGTTTGAATCAAAAACTAGGTTAGGCAGTGCTTCTGTTTCAGCTCTAATAAGTGTAGAGCTTTCCCAATGCTGGGAAACAGGCCTCCTTTAAGTGAGTCGGATTTGGCCTTGAACGGTGGTTTAAAGCCAAATGTCATCTGACGAAGTAAAGAAAGTACTCGTGGTGACGAGTACCCAATACGAATTGGTGGATGTACGAATTCAAGGCGGAAATTGCATCGGTTAAGGTTCTGGAACCTTAACCGATGCAAAGGATGTAGGGATACTCTATCCCGTCAGTTGCTATAAAAATAGTAACCCACTACTTCTATTTTGACTTCCTCTAAATCGTAATATGTGCCTTCAATTATAGCGTTTACTAAATCCATTTATCAATATTCAGATAATTCATGTTACGTGTCAAACAAATCATCATTATGTTCATATTTCAATAATTTCTAGAACATTAAAGAAACATCTATTATTACTCCTTTGTCCATTTGTTTGTCAACATGCAACGCAAGTTCAATGATACTAAATACATAATTTATCGTTGAAGTATTGCGTGATTCGATTAGTTGAATGGACACGATAAAATTCGTCAGTTTTGTACATAAATCATTCGTTTCTAACCTTTATTCGATAAATCGTTTATGTTGGGTATTCGTGAGAAGAATCGAATAAAAAATAATCGATGCTAATGAGACTGAATGTGCTGATTTGTGGGATGATAATTAAAATAGTGATGATGTGTATATTTGCATACATGAATATTATGAATTTGACGATGAAATTTAGGGGGTGTAAGATGGTAAAGGTAGCCCTTACGAGGAAAACGTACTAAAGTGACTCAATTATAGATAATAAAAGTGTTTCTCGTTTGAACTAGCATATGTATAATATACTAATATGTTCCCCTGGATATAAGATGGATAAGATTAATGAAGCTACTTTGGAAGTAAGCACAGCAAAACATTTTTTGGCAGATTGATGAAACACAAAAGTTACTTATACAAAACTGAAAAGTGATAGCAAGTATAATTTTGTTAGGTTTTAGGTAAAAGCAATGAAATACTTACATGATAATGATCTCCGTGAGACAGTAGGTTCCGAGAATCCCTCAGGCTTCTCAATGATTGGTTCCTCAACATCCAAAGACCTCTTCTCGTACTCTTCTCTCCTGATCAAGGGTATTGCTCTAACTTGGAACTGGCCATCATCTGTCAAATTACTTTTCTCTTTGGCAATTGGTATATAATTACCAGGGAAAAGCACATTGGTGTTGTTCTTAACATCTGCGTAATACATATTCCTTTCTACTTGGGGCTGTTCTGATCTTAACGGGATAGCACGGGGTTTGAAGGCATATCGTTTGTAGGTATAAGGAAGTCTGGAATCCCGCGATTCGAAGCTTGAAGGTTTGATTACTATTGAAGCACTTGTGACGTCTATCACTGATTCACTGTCCTTATGCCATAGTTTCTTCAAAGCGTCCTGGTACTCATTTGCCGAAGCCAACGCCACACAACAGAGCACTAAAGTCTGGTAGTACATATTGGTAGTTAATTATTGTCACTTATAACACAAACACGAGCACTTCACTTTCCTTAGACCGTCACCCTGAGTACCACCATTTTGCATCAAGCGGTCGCGCAAAACTGAATTACTGTCGCTGCAACGCGGTATATTTATACATGTGTAAGTATAAAGTTGCGTTTTTCCAGTCAGTTCACGGTCGGCCGGGCCTTCGGGCTTCCTTTGGTTACAATTCCGATATGAACGAAATGTGTTCGAAATGAAAAACTTGTCCGTTTTCGCGTCGCTTCTTCCGTTAATGGTGGACGACAGTTTCTCCAATTGATTGCGGGGCAATTTGTACTAGTTATCTTGTTACTAGTTGGCAGGAGATGCTCTGATATGTTGTGATGGTGAAAAGCTGTCATCTTGTCTGAGATTGAGATGTTGAGTGAACATCTTTATTAGTAATCATAGTTTCGTGTTCACTCGCTTTGTAGTTAGTAGGCAAATGTAACGGTTTTTTGTTTTCTATTTTTTTCGGTACTAGGTAATAGGATCCTATGTTAAGTATTTTAAAATATTATGTGCAATACGCATGCGTCGCGATTTACAAAGATTTTCAGTGGAAAGAAAAATTTGAACCGCGAGCGGGACTTATCTCACTCAACGTGAGTGTCACCATAGGACGTTGACAACTGACAAATGCTCTGAGGAACGATCTTTGCGGTCAAGAGTCCATCGGACCATGGTAAAGGGTTCAAGCGCTGCAATCTTCAACTAATACTTTTTCGATTAACTGCCTCATTGACTGTTTATAAGTGTGTCCACTAAGATGAGGAAGAAGTAGAAAGAGACAAAGTTGTCACTTTTGTCTCTTTCTAATTCAAATTTGACTCACTCAGTCTAATTTCCAAAACCCAATATAATAGGGTTTCACCTTTTGGTTTAGCCTCTTCATCATCATTATCATCTACCTAGCCTTTTCCCAATTTGCAAACAACTGCATCTACAATATTCATTAACTATGCGGCCAATAGTTTGCCAGATAAGAATAAAATAGAAAAACATTTGTTAGATATTGGACACACACACACAGAAATAATAAAAAATTAAATAAAATACACAATAAAATAGTAAGTTAGAATATTAAATAGCATTTGCACCCGTTTTTCCAAGAAGATGGCCTCACGACAACTTTGTGCCCCATAAACTTTGGATTTAACTTTAAACTAAACCCTCATCACTATCTAAAAAAATCGCGTCTTCTGACAAAATACATATATTATACAAGTTAAGCATATACAAATTTAACATATCAGTGGACTCAAAACAAAACAAAATTCAAACTATACATTGTTTTTCTGTTCCCTTTTCCACTTTGGATTCACCAGAACCAATAATAATATCAATATGCCTTGCCTCTGGTAAACAAAGGCGTAAGTGTCTACTTGCGTTGTCAACAGGCTTGTACTTTCAATGTCTACCATATTACATGATGTGTGCTCTGTATGGTTGACAACAAAGGACAGTTAATCAATAAATAAAAAAAAAAGATGCGGGAATCCATGCGTCCGTGTGGATCTTTTGGAGGACATGGTGGGGCATTATACGGTAGAGATTTGCCCATCTTTGGCGGAGTAACGCTGTGTCCTACCAGAGGCGATAGACGGCGGCTACCTTTTGCCTTCGGCATAGGGATAATATTATCTAAGCACGAAACCCGTAGCTTCGGCTAAAGTTTCGGGTGATTCCTACACTTTGTCACTGACGGACGTGACATTAGTTAGTCATATGAACTAAAAATTGGTCATCCCCAGTCGCCGCGGGAGACGCTTTAGCATTCGGCTACCATTGATGCGGACTTGCGAGTAAATGGATAGCTCACCGTTCGACCAGGCTAAGTCGACGGCGCGTAGTATTCCATAACCATCTTAAAGATCAACAAACTGCTGGGACCTCTATAGGACACACGCCACATCCTGCTGGAGTCACAAGACTGTCTTATACGAGCATTGTCACCCTAGAACGCAAAATCAAACTGGTGGGGTTGGATTTTTAGTCAGTCTGACCGTCAATTTCGCTCTACCATGGTCAGAGCTTCCAAAATGAATAATTATAGTAGACCATCTCATCATTATACTAAGATTTTTATATTCAAAATCACCTTTTTTAGGTTTCCGTAGCCAAATGGCAAAAAACGGAACCCTTACGTATACATTCGTCATGTCTGTCTGTCCGTCCGTATGTCACAGCCACTTTTTGTTGAAAGTTTAAGAGCTATCCTGTTGAAACTTAGTTGGTAGATGTATTATGTGAACCGCATTAGGATTTTCACACAAAAATAAAAACAAAACAAATTTTGGGGGTGGCCCCCATACTTAGAATTGAAACTCATTTTTTTTTTCACCAAACCCATACGTGTGGGATATCTATGGATAGGTCTTTAAAAATTATATTGAGGTTCTAATATATTTTTTTTCTAAACTGAACAGTTTGCACGAGAGACACTTCCAAAGTGGTAAAATGTGATGTGTCCCCCCCCCCCTGTAACTTCTAAAATAAGAGGATGATAAACCTAAAAAAAATACATAATGTAGACCTCAACATAAACTTCCAACGAAAATTGGTTTGGATGAGATACCTACAGTTAGCAGTTTTTGAGATATAGTACATTTTCAAAAACTTTGCCTTTCATACAAACACTGTGAAAAACAAAGTTATTTTTATTGTTTGTGTATATTACTTACTTATCTCAATATAATTATATCCCTAATCTACGCTTGCTACTACGGAAACCTTCATGGGCGAGTCCAACTCGCACTTGGCCGGTTTTTTTTTGTTCGTTTGTGTCGGGTCTGAAACCTTTTATGCCAACCCTACAGCACAATAAATATCAGAAAATCATTACCCTCTTTTTTCCAACAATCGGGTAAATCGTGTGGATAATAACGCATGCACTGTACAATTATAAAAAACCACTACTGTTACTGCTTATCTCATGTTATTAAAACACCATGATAGTAATTAAAAACTGTTAACATTTCTTGCGGCACGCTAACGATGTTACTAACGTACCTATGAAAGTGATGGGGTAATATCGAAAACTGCTGAATCGATTTCGATGGGATTTTCTAAATATGATTGATGGGTGCGTCTTCGATCATTATGGGGCGTTAGCACTTTATGTTATTTATGGAAAAGTTGTTGGATCATCGGCGTAGATATTGTAAGTTATTTATAGTAAAATAGAACTGTTTGTGGAATAACTGGTCTAGGAAAATACTATTGAAGCTTTGTTTACTGTTCTTATTCATTTTTGCGTTTTCTAGGATATATAGATATCCTCAAGGAGCTGTCAATAAATTGACGACCCCATTTAGGGCCAAAACCATGAATTCGCGGGACTATGAAACAGGATAGGGCCCTGAAACGCAAAATACAACTGAAAACACAGGTTGGATTTTTAGTAAGAGTCTAACAGTTTTTTTTCACTCCATCCATCGAGTAATGGGCGACTCGCCGTTCGATTATGGTCCTTGAATGGGTTGACGGTGCTTTGTGTTCCACGGGCGCCTCATAGAGCCCCCCTTAGAGGGCCAAAGCCTGCCGGGGTCGATGAACTGTCCTATTAGGTAACCGTGGCCCCGGAACGTAAAGGGCTATTGAAGGACACCGTGGATTTTAGTCAGTACAAGTCTGACAGTCCCTCCCATCCTGCCGTGGGTGGGAGGACTCATTTGATGATTTTCCCACGTAAAAAAGAATCCATGGCGGTACTCGTTAAGATTTGTATAAAAAAAAGCTAAAGTCGTTTTTACTTGTTACCAGTATTACCATTTTATTTTACTACAAAACTACACTCGAGAGCAATGAATCCGGGTCACATAAAGAATTTTAAAAATCTCGGAAACTAAAAATGATAGGTTAATGCAATAAATTGTATTTAATAGACAATGTAATACTCCTTAAATGAAAGTAAAAAAAATATGAGTCACCATACATTTTATTAACACAAAATTACATAAAGAAAAAAACTGCTGATCTCTCCTTAAAACAAAAATAGGAAACATGAAATTTTTGAACTTTATTACGATTTTCTTGAATTTTAATACTTCGTATTGCCTCCTCGTGCTTCCATTACTGCGTTTACGCGGTTTGGCATGCTGTACACCAAGTTCCTTATACGATTTTGGGGAATATTCACCCATTCCACTGTGAGATCAATTTTGAGCTCACGAAGCGTGATTGGGGGAGGGTTTCGTTGTTTTACGCATCTGCCTAGCTCGTCCAAACATGCTCGATCGGGTTGATATCCGGGCTGCGCGCTGGCCACTCCATACGAGTAATGTTCATCTCTTGAAGGTAGTCATTCCCAATCCTACCTGTATGAGGTCGGGCATTGTCATGCATAAATATAGCATCCTCACCTAAATTGACCATAAATGGACCAACGTGATCATTGAGGATTTCTTCCACATATCTTACGCTAGTTAAAGAGCCGTTTTCTATGATCACCAGCTCTGTGCGACTTTCAGAAGAAATTCCGGCCCACACAAGTACAGACCCACCACCGTAGGCTACCTTTTCTTCGATGCATGCTTGCTTGAATCTTTCCCCTGGTCTTCGATACACTCTGTGTCTTCCATCGTGCTTGTAGAGCATAAATTTTGATTCGTCGGAGAACATAACTTTTGACCAATCTTCAATACTCCAATTTACGTGGCTCTGGGCATATCTTAGTCTTGAAATACGATGCCCACGCTCCAGTCTAGGGCCGTTTGCAGGTCTAAGGGGTTTTGAGTTAGATTCAGCAAGCCGACGTCTTACTGTCCATGCACTTGGGTTACTTCCTCCGAGGCGTCGAAACTGATTGGTGAGTTCAGTTCCTGTGAGAAAGCGATTTCGAAGCATGGTGTTCACCAAGTATCGGTCTTCTCGTGCTGTGGTACACCTGGTTCTGCCCGTTCCTGGTCTGCGTAGGTTAGAACCAGTTTCTTCGTAACGTCGGAGAACTCTTTGTACTGTTGACAGCGACACACCGACAGTCCTGGCTGTATCGCGCTGACTCCGGCCAGCATTGTAAGTATTCTGGTGCATTCTTCAGGCGTAAGCGACATAATTTCAGCTTGAATAATGAATATAGAGCACTATCAACATGGTTTATGTACCCACATAAATGACAGATTACAAACAAAAGCAAAACCAAATGCTGTAATTTCGTAGTTCCATCTTCGAAAGTGGCCCTTTTTCAAATTTGATTTTTTTATGATATAACTTTACAATAACTATGAAGTTTTAATACCTTCATTTAAGGAGTATTACATTGTCTATTAAATACAATTTATTGCATTAACCTAGCATTTTTAGTTTCCGAGATTTTTAGGATTCTTTAAGTGACCCGGATTCATTGCTCTCGAGTGTATTTCACAATGTAACGAAGGACACTGAAGAACTGAATAACAGAACAAACTAATTTAACCCTTCGTGACTTACAGGAGTGATATAATAATGATAATAATTATGGCTTGGTTGACTGTGTCAAACACACTAATTGTTGATCAATCAACTCAGCCTATCGGATCCTAGTCCGCTGCTGGACATAGGCCTCTCACAGACTGCGCCACATCATTCTGTCCTCCGCTTTCCGCATTCAGTCTGACCAAGCCACCTTTTAAGGACGTCAGTCCATCTAGATGGGGGGCGTCCCATACTACGCAGACCGGCAATTGTAATGTGATCGATGGCCGACCAGACGAGTCCTGGAGTGGAGATCACGTTGTCTCCGCCCCACGGCTCGTCTGCACCACCGGCCATCGGTCCTTTGACAAACGTGGCCAACCCACTGCCACTTCAGTTTTCTATGTCTGCAGGCTATATCGATTACTCCGGTTCTTTTGCAAATAACTTAATTTCAGGTTTTATCTTTAAAGAAACTTCAAATATATACCACTTCAGCTCTAGGATTCGTCATTTTAGCCTATTGCAGTCCACTGCTGGCCATAAAAAATTGGATGAGGATAAAATTAAAAATTGGATGTAAATTCATTTAAGTAAGGAAGCTATCTGGGTCAATGACAGAAATTATCTGGGTCAATAGTGTTGCATTAGCTGGTGTCCAATGAAGCATTGAAAATTATCACCGATTAAATACAAATTGAAAAATATAATTTCAGGAAATACTTAAAGCAGCAAGTTTAATTTATTTCAAAGTGAGTGTTATAATTTAGCAGGTGAAGAAATAATTTTCAGCAGGTCTAGAGTGTACTCGCGATTTAAATCTGTGACCGTTCATCATCATCAACATCATCATCAGCCGGAAGACGTCCAACGTAAGCCTACCCCGATAGCCACGCCGAACGTCAACTCGCCATTAGCATTTATCGGTTGACCGTGACTCTCACGATGCCGCGATGTCGTGGTCCACTTAGTGTTTACGCTGCGTGTTCTGGTCCGTGGTCGCCACCCTTCCCCATCGGTTAGTTCTATTACCGTTTTTGATACTCTCAAACTTTATCTTTTCTAAAGGTTGCTTCACACATAATCAGATCGGCATCAATCAACTAAACTTCTACTAAACCGATAAATATTGTGTAGATGAATGTTCGAGAATCACGTACCCTGTCGCACATAGTCAATCGGCTTGGTAATTACCGAATTATGCTGGGTAGCTTTTTCGTTTCACAATACTGCCAAATCGAACGATGTACGCCATCATGCGCGTGAGAGCCCTCACGACGGGGGATGCAGTAGCCCGGGGCAGGGTCGTCTTGGCGGTGTCTTTGGACATCACCAACGCCTTTAACACCCTGCCTTGGAGTTGCATCAGGGAGGCACTCCGGTATCACCGGGTGCCGACCTACCTCCGTCGCATAGTCGAGGACTACCTGACGGACAGAGCCGTCATCTACCCCGGTCACCGGGGAGAGTGGAACCGGCGAGAGATATCGTGCGGTGTTCCACAGGGATCGGTCTTGGGGCCGCCCCTGTGGAACATCGGATACGATTGGGTGCTGCGCGGCGACCTCCCTGACGGCGTCAGCGTAATATGTTACGCTGACGACACGCTCGTCCTGGCGGAGGGAGAGTTGCACCAGGCGGCGGCCGACTTGGCGACGCAAGCGGTTGCGACAGTCGTCGATAGGATCCGGCAGCTGGGGCTCGAAGTGGCGCTGCGCAAAACGGAGGACATGTGTTTTCATGGCCGCGTTAACGCGCCACGGTCCGAGTCCCACATAACGGTGGAGGGGGTTCGCATCGGCGTCGGGAGGACGATGAAGTACCTAGGACTCGTCCTCGACAGCCGGTGGAACTTCAGGGAGCATTTCCTGAGTTTGGCCCCAAAGCTGAACCGGGCAGCAGCCACCCTCAGGCGACTCCTGCCTAATCTCAGCGGGCCAAACGCCTCCTGCCGTAGGCTGTACGCCGGTGTCGTGCGGTCCATGGCCCTCTACGGGGCCCCAGTGTGGGCCCTGAGCATCCGGACGCGACCACTAAAGTTGGTCGCATGCCAGAGGGTCATGGCTATCCGAATGATCCGGGGATACCGCACGATCGCCGGCGAATCGGCCAACCTGCTTGCCGGATTACTGCCTTGGGATCTGGAGGCGACTGCCCTTCAGCGCGTCTATGAGTGGCGCGTGGAGGCGCAGCGCCGGGGAGAATTCCCGCTGCCCCGACAAGTCGAGGCGCGGCGGGAAGAGGTCCGGCGCGATCTCAGGGCAGTATGGAGGGGACGATTGTCGCAACCGACGGCCGGGCACGCCGCAATCGCGGCGGTAAGACCCCTCTTTGAGGAGTGGCTGGATAGGAGTCACGGCGTCCTGACCTACCGCATGACGCAGGTCCTCACCGGACACGGAAGTTTCAGGAGGTACCTGTGTCTACGGAGAAAGGAGGAAACGCCTGGGTGTCACCACTGCGAAGATCGCCCGGAGGACACAGTAGAGCATACGGTGCAAGACTGCCCAGCTTGGGCAGAGCACCGACGTGTCCTCACGGCGGCGATAGGCGGAGACCTCTCGCGCCCGGCATTGGTTGCGGCCATGCTGCGGGGCGAGACGGAGTGGGAAGCGGTCGCCTCCTTCTGCGAAGCAGTAATGCTCGCGAAGGAGGAGGCGGGCCGCGTGAGAGAGAGGACAGTGTCCTCCCTCCGCCCCAACCGCAGTGGTGGACGCCCACGGCGACGGACGTCGCAAGACGATCTCCGGCCACCGTAGGCGCGGGCATGCGGGCGGCGAGTAAAGGGCAACTCGCTGCCCGACCATGGACCATGCCCGGGTCGACGGCGCGTTGTGTTCCACGCGCGCCTCAAAGAGCGTCAGCATAATGACGGGGCCCCCTCTGTAGAGGGCCAAAGCCTGCCGGGGTCGCGGGACTTATCTCATTACCGTGACCCCGGAACATAAAGGGCTATCGAAGGACACCGTGGATTTTAGTCAGTACAAGTCTGACAGTCCCTCCCGCCCTGCCCGGGGTGGGAGGACTCATTTGATGATTTTACCACGATAAAAAAAAAAAAAAAAAAAAAAATCGAACGATGTGACAACCTGAATGAAACCTTACTACCTAATGTAAACCCTTTGCCGAACAAGAAGTGTCGGATTCGGGTCGGTTATGTCTTTTTACAAATATACCTAGTATAACCAGTTTTCTGAAGTGTGGAATGGTAGGTATGATAGATTTCTTTATCAATATTATTTTCGAAACACACCTTTTTTTTTTAAGTGGTATAATCATGAAATGAGTCCAAACAGTCAGGGTGGGACGGTTTGGACTGTCAGACTTGTACTGACTAAAATCTACGGTGTCCTTCGATAGCCCTTTATGTTCCGAGGCCACGGTTACCTGATAAGACAGACCCACGACCCCGGAGACAGTACCGTGACCCCGGCACTTTTTGCACCTTAAATTCGATTCGTGTAACTTATTCCTTACAGTTACGGAACTTCGCAATCAAAACCAAATATCTACAACTTCATTATAAAGTACATGATTATTGCATACCTTACGTACTCAATATTTGAATATTATGTACATTTCCGTGACTTCTCGAATACCACGTCCCCTGCGAGCATGCTCGATCGCACATTCATTAGTCAAATAATAATCGAGTTATGAAAATCTTCCTTTTAACTTTTTGTTGCAACACTTCCGCACATAAACGCTCATCGGTCCGAACTTACGTGTTATTTTCTGTAGGTTCAAATTCAAGGCGGCACTTTTTCAAACTCAAAGCTGAAATAAGAACTAAATGTTGCGTGTGAATCGAAAATTATCTTGCAAAATTGTAATATCGGGATAATCCAGACTTCAATATTAAATTGCTAAATTTCATCCCCCGCGATTTTGACTTATAAAAAGATTTAAAACATAATAAAAACGGGGAGTAGCTAACATATATTATATCTAACCATCCATGTAAAACAACTTTTACATTTATATTGTTGGTACTTACGAGTAGGTATGCTGTCAAAAACAAAAAAAAAAGACATGTGGCACTCGGAGACTGCCGCGGTAATTTAAAAGAATAAAATCGCCTACCGCGTATATTTAACGAGAATATAATTTACTTAAAATGTTTGTGGTGCACTTAACTGTAATAAAGAACTTTGTTGTAGGAGAATTTTTTATGTACGTTTCATTTTTTTTTTTTTTATATTCCACAACTATCACACAAACGCCATCTAGTCCCAAGCTAAGCAGAGCTTGTGTTATGGGTACTAGACAACTGATAAACATACTTATATATTTCTAAATACATACATATTATAGATAAATTACACCCAGACACAGAACAAATGATCATGCTCATCACACAAACATTTGTCCTGGGTGGGAATCGAACCCACGACCTCCGGCATAGCAGTCAGGGTCACTAACCACTAGACCAACAGGCCTGTCATTGTGAAAACTCCTTTTGTATTTTGTAGCTGGCCCCAGTATACTATGAAATGAAATGAAAAAGTAAAATGTTTTTATGACGGATATTTTTTATGATTGCCGAAGTCTCCCCAACTGAAACGATGTTAGACGATGCGTGGTATCAGGTATTTTCCTTAGGTTTTTTCGTTAGGTTTTTGGAATATTTTTGATTCAGTCGCCGCGCCGCGCTTATAGCCCGCGATAAAAGCTATACAATAGCTTAAAAATAAACGAAAAGATGGTCGGAAAGAGATTTCAGATTTATTGACTGGATTCTTACTCATAAAAGGAAGCTGTACTTCACCGGGGTGGTTTTTATAAAGTCTTAAGTCACGTCATCTGCTCCAATCAATCCATTCAACCTGATTTCGAGTGCAAAGGTACATTCTCTCATTTAGGTACGAAATAGATACTATCAAGCAAAAAAAATATTGAAATAAAACGCGGAAACACCAATCAAATTCCTTCAGCGTTTTCCAGCGCAAGTACAACGCGAAACTATGCTAGAACCGTACAATCGTGCGTAAAACGTAAAATTTATTCGTGCAAAACGCACGCCGCCGAGGACGGAAGTCGATTGACTTCCATACTTATTTGCTAATTACTCGACGTGTTAGTATGGATTTAGAAAAGCGAACGTGTGTTTGAGTTCTGGAATATAAGGGTGGGAAATTGGGAAGGGCACGTATGTAGATATTTTGGTAGATTGATTTCTGCGATAAAAGTACCTGCCTGTACTAACCCTAACTTTTTGGGCTAGGTTTGTCGCGCCATCACTGGATCTTTCAAGAAAAAAATGCCTTAAAACATCTCATTCTTACCACAGTTAGCACGCGTAGTATGACCAATTCTAGATCTTAACTACCGAGAATAGACCAAGTCATTTTTACACAATTTATTTTGCCCGAGAACGGCATGACCCGCAGATGATGATTTTTTTTTCTACAAATTAAACATCGTTATGCTCAGGACAACAGAAATATTTTCTCGCTATTATTTAGTCTATTATTGCGTTGAAAAAATCCTTTTCTACGCTGTCACGCTATGTGTGCTTTTGGGCATGACATTACTACAATTACTTTATGGAAATCGTAGGCATAGCTACTATGACTTAGATTTTATATCAACAAACAGTTAGAGTCAGCATTTTAAAAATAAAAAACTGCAATTCCATTCTAGTTTATTTTTAGATTTTTTAAAATAATTTTTAAATTAATCATTTCCTTCCACAATACCCTCCCGTATATTTTCAAAGTATCGTGTTTCATGAATCGTATTATTAGTTTAGCAGTCAAAAAATATAATGCTTAGATAATAAATCCTTTAAGAAGTCATACCTATTATTGTCGTTGTAAATAGCATATTGATTCTTTGATTTATAAGTGTTATAAAACTAACCAATAAACATGGTCGCGATAGGTACTAAACAGCAACCGTGACCCCGGAACGTAAAGGGACCTGCACAAAACCGGGTCAAATCTATAGTTTCACATTAAATTAACGATCTGATTTGAAGACAAGAGTATAATTTTACCATCTAAGTAATATTATACAGGGAAAAGCGATGAAAATCTTTACAAGACATTCGTGAACCTACAGTTGGCTCATTTCACAATGTTTACTAGAACTGAAACTTTCTGTTAAGTTCATACCTATTTCAAGAGATGGCGCTATTTCCAAGTTTTTTATCGGTGCTGAGATCTACTTTCATGGAGGAATAAAAAATAGAGCTAAATATTTTGCTTAAATAAGAAATTGCGTTAATATAAAGTCACAAGACAATAATAATATAAATTAAATTACAACTACATAACAAGGGTAAATTTAGAAGCGCTTTTTCTCGGTTTAGAAGCGCTTGCCAATCTCAGCCTGTGGAAGGGTGAGCAATTGACCACCCATATGTCTTATTTCCTTAGTAGCCTATCCACCACATTGTGCCATTGTATCGGCTGTTATTCATAGAAGTTTGAGCGTCGTTATGGTAGTGTTTGGCCCGACAATCTGAAAACAGTCTTATTAAAGTGGATTGTAATATATTATCAGCGCCGTCCACTGCTGAACGTAACCTCCCGCAAAGACCGCCAACCCTTCCGGTCCTGGGCAGTCCGCATCCATCCACTGTCAGCAGGATTGTAATACCCAGTACCTAAATTGCAGTAAGTTATATTCAATTCATCAGGCATAACTGCAATAAAGATCAGCTGTTCTTACTGCTTGAACAAAGGCCTCCGCTCTGCGAGAGAGTGTGGGATGTAATCCACTACTCAGTCTCAGTGTGGATTGGTAGATATCACCATGTCGGTTTCACGGGACTGTCAAAGTATACTACCGGTGACCCTGGCACGTAGAAGGAAATTGTTCCACGCGGTGGATTTTAGCCAGTACGAGTCTGTCAGTCCCTTCCAATCCAAACAGGGCGGGAGGACTTATTTGATGATTTTATCACCTAAAAAACATGATGGACATGCATGTTTCCTGATAATGTTTTCCTTGAATCGTTTTGAGAGCAGTGGTGAAGGAATAAATTACACAATGTTATGCGCGTGTATGACCAGATGTATGAATGTGGATGAGGCGAAAGGAGTATGTAGAAGTCGTAGGAGGTGGCGCTCAGTAGTTTCTGCCTACCCCCATGGGAAGAAGGCGTGAATTTATGTATGTATGTAAAGCGCTTGGTTTTGTTCGAAACTGCGATCCTACATTCAACAACTCAACTCTGGGCCACCACTGCTCCCAGAAAATAACAACATATTTTGTAAAAAAAGGTTACTAATACGAGTAGCTAATTCTTGTGGCTACCGTGTTCACACGTTATTCATTAATCATAGCCCTTTCACTGGCACGAAGTTGAAGGCTTTTCAGTTTGCGGCAATGCGGGTTTATACTGACTTGTATTCTAGAAGTACATTAGTACATTTTGGGTCACGATGCGGGGTTGGTAGAAAGCATCTACGTTCGTTGCTGTGGTAACCAATTGATGAAGCGCACTATACCTATTGTTGGTGCTATATACTTAGTGAAGTGCTCTATACTATATACTTTGTGCACATAAATTATAAACTTTTTTAGAGCAGTAAAATCTTGAAATGTGTCCTCTCACCCTGAGTAGATTGGAAGGGAGCTCATTCTACTCAGGGCCAGAGGACAAATTTTTCATAAAACGGGAGGGACTATCAGACTTGAACTGACTAAAATACACCGTTTCCTTTAATTGCCACTTATGTTTCAGGGTCACGGTTAGCCGTATGGACAGTTTCTTGGAAGCACATACACCGTTCGTTACTGAGGTAACCAATTTGATGAAGTTTATTCATTGTGGTTATTGTTGGTACAACTTGATAGGTAAGAAGTATCATCACGCCGAACGACAATTCGCCACTTGCATCCATCGTCGGTTGCCCGCGACCCTCACGATGTCGTCAGTCGGCGGTAAGAAGTATAGTTTATGAAAATTAATGTACCAAGCCATACCACCATATAGTACCGTAGACCACATACACACAGTGCGGCAGGTTATACAGAAGACAGAGGAGTATAACCAGCCGCTGTGTCTAGCCTTTGTGGACTACGAAAAAGCCTTCGATTCCGTCGAAACCTGGGTTGTTCTGGAATCCTTACAGCGATGCCAAGTCGATTGGCGGTACATAAAGGTGCTAAGGAGCCTATATAGCATGGCGTCGATGTCGGTCCAAGTACATAACCACAGAACAAAACCCATCCAGCTGCTAAGAGGTGTAAGACAGGGAGATGTTATATCCCCTAAACTGTTTACCAACGCGCTGGAGGATTTGTTCAAGACGCTGGACTGGAACGGACTGGGCATCAATGTCAACGGTGAATACCTAACGCACCTTCGTTTTGCCGACGACATAGTTATTATGGCGGAATCGCTGCAAGACCTGCAAAAAATGCTGAACAGTCTCAATGCTGCCTCGAGACGTGTGGGTCTTGGGATGAACCTGGACAAGACCAAGGTCATGTTCAATGACCATGTCATCCCAGAACCAATTTCCGTCGAAGGCATAACACTCGAAGTTGTCCAAGAATACATCTACCTCGGACAGGTATTACAGCTAGGTAGAGACAACTTCGAGCGAGAAATAGCCAGAAGAGTGCAGCTTGGCTGGGCAGCATTTGGGAAAATGCGTCATATCCTCACGTCGCCACTGCCGCAGTGCCTGAAAAGCCGGGTGTTCAATCAGTGCGTCCTTCCAGTCCTAACCTACGGAGCCGAAACGTGTAACATGTCAGTCAAGCTGGCCCACCGACTTCATGTCACGCAGCGTGCTATGGAAAGGTCTATGCTTGGGGTCTCACTAAGGGATAAAATCCGGAATGAGGTCTTACGGCATAAGACCAAAGTTACAGATATTGTCCAAATCTGTAGCAAGCTGAAGTGGCAGTGGGCTGGTCATGTCTGCCGCAGAACCGACGATAGGTGGAGTAGGAAGGTCTCGAATGGAGACCGCGTGTAGGTAAGCGTAGGGTGGGACGCCCCCCAGCAAGATGGACCGATGACCTGAAGAAGGTGGCTGGCAGTGGCTGGATATAAAAAGCTGGAGATCGTGCGCTGTGGCGCTCCCTGGGAGAGGCCTATGTCCAGCAGTGGACTGCAATAGGCTGAAATGATGATGATGATGAATGTACCAAGCACTGGCAATATGTAGGTGGGTGTACTATTACGTTGCCATATTGCCTTTTTATGGGACAGTAAAATAATCAAATAAGTCAGTGATTCAAATGACTCTCGCCCAGAATGGAGAGGATAGGATTGTCAGACTCTTACAGACAAAAACCATTATTAATATTTCAGGATTTATAGGTTTGCCTATTTTTATTAGAGGGAATAAATCAATTTGTTTCTGTTATTTATTTTAATATTGTTTATTAACCTGTATAAAAGTTAACATGAACATTTTTAAAGACATTGTCATGTTTCATGTCACCAAAAATAAATATTTCAATTAAATAAAATTAATTACTTTATTGAGTATTCAGGCACAAATAATTAGCAATATATTAAAGCAAAAATAAATAAATTAAATAAACAGTCGTAGCTTACAAACTAAACATAAATAAACCTTTTAATAAAAAGTACCAAACATCGTTTTTGAAACGATTATTTATTTATACAAAAAGCACCTCTATAAAGCCTATTTAGTAAATAAAAAATAAATTATTAAAACTACATTTTAAAAACGAAACACATGTTCTAAAAAGGTGGGCTTACAAAAAATATTACAATATTTTTTTGTAACTAGCACAAAATACAATAAATTATTAAAAAAGAACACGTGTTCCGTAAATAAATTCGTTCGTAGATTGTTTTTAAAAGTAGAATAACCTAGAAAATTCTGTCTAGTATTTGGACTTAGGGTTCGAGAGATGAAAGACGTTGATGATAAGTGTTATGTAGAGATACAGGTCAACGGACAAATCTAAAATCGATTTCATAGCGAAGTGATTTATTCCTTAAAAGATAAGAGCAAACCCATGTAGGAAGATTGTAGATCGGACACTTTTTTTAAAATAACTTTGATGCATACTAGGAATGTAGATGGTGGCCCAGTGGTATCGGCCTCGACTTACGAATTGTAGGTCGTAGGTTTGAACCCCGTCAGGCGCATTACTTTGTGTAATTTATTTCAACACCACTGCTCTCAAAACGGTGAAGGAAAACATCGTGAGGAAACCGGCATGATGTCCTAGAACCAAAAATTCGAAGAAATGTGAGTGACATCTTGGGCCCACGTGGTAGATTACGGCCCACTCCCTCTTACAGAGAGGAGGCCTGTGTCCCAGCAGTGGGAACATTTATAGGCTGATGATGATGATGATACTAGGAATTTCTCCTTTAACATGGTCACAAACACAAACATCCGGACCCGAAACAACTACTTATAGTACATACAAATATTTGTTTCGTGCGGGAATCGAACCCGCGTCTCCAAGCACAGCATAAGCATATCGATTGAACCACACCTTAAGTTTGACCCCAGTTTGTATAAAACTTTCCTAAAATCCCTGTCATTTAGTTTACGATCAAAATGCAGAACACTTACAATAAACCTAATTTATTGAAAGCTTTCGTGACACGATACCTTGTGTGACTTGCCGGTATCAACCACGAAGTAAGTTCGTGGTATCGGTATAAACCTTTAATATTTTAGTATCTTCCATGCATTTTGACGAATAGAGCCAATTAAAGTTGAAATCAAGGCTTTGAATATGAAATGAGTCGAGTTTATAGTGAATTGAGTTATTTTTAGAAAGTAACACTTAGGGCATGTTCTAAAAGCGATAACAATTTTATTGGAAAGTCTAAAATGTATTGAAAATGAAAATTTAAATAAGTAACAACAGAAAAGTTCGGAAAAACCGATGCGGACTAAGTAATTCCAGAGCTTTTTTTTTAATAGTTTTGCTCTTCGATCTAGCCGGAAGCAAAACTGAAGCCGAATATGGAGTAAGCTCATCCGAAAGGAACTGGAACTCCTGCGCACTGACGGAACACAGTTAAACTTATTTGGCGCCTGATTCTAACAGGATGGTGAGCTGGATCGCCAGTGGGAACGCTCAGCCGTCCGTTACCGCATGTGTGGAGTGAACTGCTTTCATATTGATCCCACATTATACTACCAATATCTGTCAGTGTCCAATGTTCAACCATTCCACATTCTTGCACCAGTTGACGGAATCTTAAAAATTTTTGGAATACCAACTGCTTCGAAATCGATTGTCATTTGTCAAACCATTCTGGAACTCATCATCAACCGTCCATATAGTCCTATTCCCTCTTGTACGCGGAGTAAGGAAGGTCATCATAAGCGCGCCTGTCCCAGCCCCCACTGCTGCCGCCAGAAGACCAGCCATGGCTCTCATGTCCTCCACCACCACCGCCGCCACCACTCTTCGCTGACATCAACTTCTTAAGCAGCATGATGCCGGAGAGCAGGAGGGCGATCTGGAATTGAAATAGGATTTTGTTAAGACTTGAAGATTCTCTTTGGGTTGGATTCTGGTTGAGAGGTTACGTAAGGAGTACTTTTTTTTCAAACTCCACCACGGTTTTTAAATCTCTCATTTTTTCTATTAAAGTACCAAGTTGGGTTTTAGAGAATATGTGAGTCGGCTGCATCCAGAGCGTGGGAGGAGTAATTTAATGATTTCTACCACAAAAACGAAAAAAAAAATATGGAAACATTTTTACTGTGAATCAGAATAGATTGTATTGCAGTTTAATTCTATAAATTGTTCAAAGGGCCCACTCCTTGGCAGTCAGCACATTATTTACTAACAGTAATGACAAAGATTTAAATAAAACGATGTGAGGTGAATTTACTGAATATACTTTGATAACCCACAATGTTATTTTTTGCAATACCTAAAAGGTTTTTTTTTGCGCTATCGCAAGATTCATATTGATATCTTTTGTTTTCTTTTTCTGCTGTTTTCAATTGTGTGCATTTGTGTGCAAGACAACAATATAACATATTAGGTGAAAAAAGTCCACTACATCGCGGAAGAAAAGTCGCCTTTGTTCACCCAGGTGATATTTTTAGTAGAGTAGACAACTTTGGTGTCCGCAATTCACCTGGGTGATAATAATATCACTCAGGTGATATTTTTCCGAGGTGAATTGAGGACACCAATGTTGTCCACTTTTTTCATACAGGTGATATCACCCAGGTGAACAAAGTGGAATAAACCTAAAATAAATGTGTTTTCACTTCTCTTGCTCTGAAAGTGCTTCTTTGTGCAGGGTATAGGCTGCACAAAATCGAATTTTGTGCACAAGGGCATTAACGTATCTACTCATAAATGTATTATATTAAGGCAAAGAAAATGAGCCATACAGCCAAATGCAATAAGAAGTTCATAGATAGAATTTGTTATTATATAATATTTACTTTAATTTATTTGCCATATGTGTGTTTAAGATATAATAGATATTAAAATTTAATTCAAGTACGGTAGGTTAGTTGATTTAAGAAAATTATTATTACAAAATTAATTTAATAGTAGGCTGTATAGGTCTGCAGCCTAATATCAATGTCGTAAGATTTAAAAAAAAAATAAAGCGGCGGGAAACAGCTCTTGTTCTTTTTTCGTGCATTTATTAATTTCTTCAATTTGCTAAAATTGTTAAAAATGTCCAGTGAAGAAGAGGATTTAACAGTCTCTCCTAATATGCTTATGGAAATGAATGCACAGAGAGTTGTGCAACAGATATTACCGCCAAAGTCTCGGGAAAAATATCTCAAAGTTTACGATAATTATGTAAATTGGAGAAAAGAAAAACTAGTAACTACGTTCTCGGAAAGTGTTCTTTTGAGTTATTTTGATGAATTATCCAAAAAACTTCAGCCGTCTACACTGTGGAGTATATATTCCATGCTGAAAGCAACATTACAAATGACGGACAATGTTAATATACAAAATTATTCAAAAACAATTTCCTTCAGTATTCAAAACTGTTCTAATTTTACTTTGAATTTTAATTAAAGAAATGTTATATTATACTACTGTTTTATTTCCTCGCAATCGAAGTGAAAAGCAGAGTTTATAACTCGTTCACAAAACCATTTTTATCCTCGACATTACTATCAGCCCTCCCCTTCGGCTCGGGCTGCTAAAAGTCTCGGATAAAAATGGTTTGTTTTGTGCACTTGTTGTAAAATCTACTATTCTTTTTCCTTTTAATGCTCAATATCGCCGCAAGAATCGTGCAGTTACGTAATGCAATTATGACTGGCCAGCAACAACATACATACACAATGCACTTATCGTGTTAAAGACCGACCTAAGGGGGAGGAGTAAGACCCCTTTTGCAGTGCATAAATAACTCAATAATCTATGCCCCCGGCCGACTTACACCCGCACTTATACGGGTTAGTTCAACCCTCATTGAATATGCAAAATGTACATAGAACTTTCTAGAAAACATTGTTGCTACCGAAAGGGTTGCATTCATAAATTATTAAACTGTTTTGTTGAAGTTGTTGGTTTGTAGTATTTCAGTAAGTTTTGAACTAGTGTGTGAAGAAAATCAGCTTATATTGTTCCCATTGCTAGGAAAGAGACTGCTGTGTACTGAAACAGTAGCGGGACTGTCTTAAAAGGGTCCTGTGGTCCTGGAACGCAAAGGAAAGCAATGGAATATATAGAGTCTGAAAATCCCTTCCGCAACACTCGGGTGCGGTAGACATAATCTCGTTTGATGCAAGCAAATGAGTTGATTTGAGTCCAAGTTACAAACATAGTTTTATTTGTATCTGAGTAAAATATTTACATTATTTGTGTGTGATGGTCTCAAGAAAAAAACCTTGAACGAAGCACTAAAGCGATAAGCAGTTATAAATTGTTAGCACTAAGTAATTTTCATTGTTGCATGCGTTTTGTGCACGCAACGATAAGAATAGACACAGATTCATCTGTCTAAACTGATGTCCATATAAGGTAGTTTTGAGACCATATCAGTTTTATTTATTACTGTACTTGAATCAAGAAAACTGCTTCTACTTATTTAAAGAAATTTCAAAATTTTCCAATGGTTCCAATGGACAGATTGGGAAACCGCATGAATGTGTTCAATTGACTTAATAGCTTTTGTTTCATCGATAATCACCATCAGCTTAAATTAACATAAAATTAACATAAATAAGCATAGCATAACATAGATAAGATGGAAAGAATAACAAGAAAACATACAAAATAATTTCTAATTGAGAACCTTCTATTTTTATTTTCTACAGTTAAAAATAATACTAAAAAAACCAGAGTTGTGTGTAATAAATGGAGGTTACCGATTTAAAAAAAAACTATAAATCATTATCACACTGCACGCACCAGCTATTTAGTTACTGATAAGGTTACATAGTAGGTACAGGACTCAACTACATATTTGAAGTTTTATCTTATCGTATGTAAATTCGGGCTGTGAATGAAGATGATTTGTTAATAGTTAAAAAGATTTTTGCGATGTTGCGCTCAGCACCAGGGTTGGCGATCACCTAGGACGTCACTACAAAACCATTTTATATTATCATTTGAACTAATAATGATACCAGATCTCCGAAACACGACAATCACAAGCAATTCGCTGTTGAGATTACCTAAGTAACAAATATCATACTCTAACAAAATTGACCTATTATGAAACACTTGATAAGAATTAAAACCTATCTCATTGAATGTTTCCGTATATCTGATTTGCTAGAGCAGTGGTTGCTCAGTGTTAACGGCCCCGACTTACGAGTTGTAGGTCGCGAATTCGGGTCTAGCCAGGTGCATTACTTTGTGCAATTTATTTCAACACCATTGCTTTCAAAACGATGCAAGAAAATATAGTAAGGAAATTGGCATGTTCTAGAACCAAAAATTCGAAAACATGTAGGTAAGTTGACCATAGGTGATTCTATGAACAGACCAGCACATCAACCTGGCTTATCTGTCTAATTTTTTTAACATACTTTCAACTTTATCCCAAAATGTTAATATAAGGTGCATGTTTGAATGTAAAAAAATATGTATATTCATAGTGATCTATTGCCATCAACCGGGTTACCGGGTACAACTTCAATCACTGGTATATTATTGAGAAAGATGAGGTCTAAAATGGAGCGAGTTCACCAAAACAGAGCCTTTAGCAACTATTTATGACTGTTTATTTTTTATCATGAGGAAAAGTATACGGAAACAATTTTGTAGAATAAAAGAAGTAAATTAAATTATTCGATAATTCATTGATAACCAGACAACATTATCTACAAAAATTACTTAACATCTGTTGATAATAATTATTACTACGTTAATCTAATATCTACTCTAATTTTGCAAAGAAGAAAGATACAATTTTTGTTTTGCAATGAATCAATTCAAAAACTACTAGAAGACCGATTTAAATATTTCATATTTCTTTCACAGCCAATTATAAATCCATATTATGAGCGAATAGCCGAGGGTGGTCTGTGGATGGTTTGACCATCAATCATAGCGAGTTTCCTCCGTATCTCGGAAAGCACGTATAGCCATTTCCCAGTTACTGGGTTGTGAAGGTCAGATAAGTACTTAGTAGCTCTATAAAATATTGATATTCAGCTGCATCCGATTTGACTAAGAGCTGACCGCCACATAGTTTGGAAAAGGCTGAGTAGATGACGGGTCTATTCTTCTTTAATCACCTGGTTGATACCACCAGTTTGAACAAAGTAGTTCTCATTAACACCTTGGAAAAATTTCACCCAGGTGAAATGAGTGGACATAAGTGGAATTCTTAGTTCACCTGGAAATGATAATGATGCCTTTACCGACTAGTCAGCACATTTCTACCAAAAAGAAAATGTGTCTCATAATATTTATCATTCTGGTTATTGTTCACTTCTAGTCAAGTTTGTATTGAGTGCCGCTGAAGCGTGTTGAATGTTGATACAACAGTATGAACGTCCATTGTTATCTTTACTAAGAATTGTAAGAACAATACTGTTAACATAGTCCATGTTAATCCTACTAATACACGCGAAAGTGTGTGTATTTGCTTGTAACGGCTTGAAATGGCTGAACTGATCTTGAAGAAGGTACAGGAATTTAAGGGAGCCTAGATAGGGAGGAGGGGAATGCTATCGAAGTCTCGATAGCTTTTTTCTAATACTAGGTCCCTGTATGTTACATATTATTATGATAAATACATACACAAACTCACGACTTCTTCCCATGGTGGTAGGCAGAAACTACAGAGCGCCACCTGCTATGATCCTTACATACTCATTTCGCCTCATCCACATTCATACATCTGGTCATACAAGAACGCTGATTGCAAGTACTACGCACCCGGCCTTTCTAAAGCACTTCACCAATAAGGTTGGTGCAAACACCTCACCCCAAACGGAAGGGGCCTGCAAGAGGCGGGCCAGCACTAGTCCGGGACAGCGGAAGTCACATGCGCACCCGCAGCTCCGGACGCAAGTGTGCGAGGGAACACCGGGGTGGTTTTAGTTAGTCAAGTCGGACATGCCCGTCCGCCTATCCCCAGGCGGAGGAAGTCCTATGAGGATTTCCACCTCGAAAAAAAAAGGTCTTCCTAGGCGACTATCATGATAAATGTGAGAATATGGATGGATGGACGGGATAAACATTAAGCTTGAGCTAAATATAAGATCTCAGGCTCAAATATACTGGGTGTAAGGGACAACCCTGCACAAACTTTCAGGGCTTGCTCACTAGACGAAACTGAACAATCTTCCACAATTCTTTTTTTCAGGAAATCAAAAAAAAATCAGCCTCACCACAGAAAATTATAAACTTGGTTGGGCAGTTTGTATGGAGAGGCTGATTTTTTTCATTTCCTGACAAAAAAATTGTGGAAGATTATTCAGTTTCGTCTACTGAGCAAGCCCTGAAAGTTTGCGGAGGGCTGTCCCTTACACCCAGTATAGAGTTAACTTCGTCTTCGTTTAACTTTAGCTCAGTCGTGGGTCATCCGAAAGTGAACCGTACTTGATCACAGGGACAGCCGTGTCTGGGAATATGCAATTCAACTATAACAAATATGGTCTATTTTTGAATGAAGCGTGATTCGGCTAAGCTTGAGCTAAGACTTAACGTTCGCTCTAAAAAGACTAAGCCCCTTCATATTGATGGGTACATTGACGCGTGCCTGTGTACGATCCAAGGATTTGTATTGCAATAGTCGCCTGGATACCGAAGTCGTAAGGTATCGGAGACTAGCGTCGCATTGTGTACGGAGGGGCTTATTCTCATGAGTCATGCAAGACACGCATATAGAACCAATACCGTCAAGGTTTTATAATCGTTTTTGCTACTAAAAATTCGTTGGAGCGCAAAGTCTGTCCATTGTTTGAGAGGAAATAATAAAATTACCTTGCAATAAACCGATTCGGACAAATTATGGATTGGTCATGGCCAATGGATATTGACAGAGACTCCAGTTTCTACAACATCTATAAAAAGTCCATTGCTAAAAGACGCGTCCACTAATTGTCCATATTGGGCATCTATAATGGACTTAATGACAATCGTTATATTTTGGTTTACTTTTAAGAAATAAATTGCCTCGAAGTAGCAATTTCTCCTGTATCGTGGGTGCGTTTACAAATATTTAAACGCACATACAAAAATATCTACTTAAACTCGAAACAACTACTTGAAGGACATACAAATATTTGTTTCCGTGTGGGGTTCGAACCCGTGACACGCAGAGTAAACCGTCAATCACTCAGCCAACTACACCAACCGTGCGGTCAAAGTATAATATGAATTGCGATAAAATTATTATTTATCTGTTATCTACTCTATTATTGGAGTAATAGAATAGAATATTCAGTTTATAAATTGAATCGCATTTCATATTTTAATTCTGTAAAGTAGCCGGTTCTTCAACCGGCCTTGTAGGTCTAAAACAGCCTCTTAGCAATATTTCAAATGATCCACTCCGTCAATAAATAGCCAATGACGTTGCTGGAAATTCACGAAGTGATTTATTTGAAATATTGCATAAAATGGCCGTTATAGACCCTCAGGTTGGCTTATCGTTTCGTATTCGCAACGATAAAACCTGTTATGCAGGGCCATTTAAAAATGCACATTAAATTACAAAACAGGTTTAACTGATAATAACTTCAACATTTTTGGAACATAAAACAAGTTCTGCAAAAAAAGGTTCTGCCCAGACTTTGCCAAATATGTTGGACTCTTCCAGTCTAACCTGGTGTAGCAAAAGACCAGCATTTAACATGGAGCGATTGCCTATCTGACCGCTAAAACCCAGTTAGTCCATGAAATTAGTCCTCCCGCCCTACGCGGAGCGGAAAGGACTGTAATACTCTTATTGACTAAAAGTTCACGCTGTTCTTCCAATCGCCCATTGCGTTCAAGGGTTGCGGTGTCCTACAAAGACGGCCCCTTGACTCACAAAACTACGTCTAACAACAACACCTAATAAAAAGAAATCATGACCAACAACAAACCTAACTGAAGCAATAAAAAAGTCGATTATAAACACGCAACATAAATAAATAAAAATAAACAAATAAAAAAAGACATTTACCACGTGTTCCGGGCGGGAAAATAAACAGTGGAAAAACTACTATCATTTTAAATAAATCTCAAACGGCTTAAATAAATACAAGCCGCACGAGATTTACTTGAAACGACAGTAGCGACATTTTGTTGGCGACTTCCAGACTTCAAGTATTTTGCGACTTCCGATATTTTTGGCGGCGACTTCGACTTTGTAAATGTAAGCGGGTGTTTTGTGCCGCTGCAATGAGATGACTGCCGGTCGTTGCCGGGTGTTGCCAGGGTTGGAAATTGATTGTCCCTGAACGGGTAGTTCTTTTATCATTCTTTGCTCATTCTTTATTGGTAGTACTAGGTTATGTTAAGTGAATAGGATACTTCAAGGCAAGCGTGCTTCACCATCGACCTATCTTTAATTAATAAAAAAACTAATGTACCTAATTATTGTAAAGGGGTAAAAGAGGTTTGTTAAAAAGTTTGTACTACGAGTATGTCTTCGATACGGTTATTTTATTATTATTCTTATTCCTTTTATCAAAATAGAGATAGCATTTCAAACGTTATGTCTAAGTAGATAATTGCTATTACAGGTTATTTTTAACAAATACCTACATAATAATATGTTTTCAAATGTGTGTTTCAAGTGTTCAAATCTTATTTCATGTGACTGTAGGTATTATTAACAATGTTTTTATTCACATTATTTAACTTAAACAAAAAAAAAACCTGTTTGCTTAACACTCCGTTAGTCGCGCGTTCTACTATTGTAGAACACACATGCATTTCGTGGAATTTTAACGTAAATTATGTGTATCTAGAGCCCCCACTCCTAGTATTCCTCTATTACTAACTATTGATCACTATTAGCATCTCTGCAGCGACATGCGCGACCGCGTTTGTTAGTAATTCCACGCCAAAACTAAAATTCTACAATCGTAGAGCGCGCGAGCACTTGCGCGACAGTTTTTTTCAAAGGTTTTTGTGAAGTTTACCCTTCATGTGTATTTTATGTAAGTGTTTATTTTATGTATAAAACCATTGTTTATGTGGTTTTATTTTACTTTGATATTATTTACAACCAAAATAACCATATTTCACAGACGTACTGTCTAATATTTGCGACTTCTCCAGAAACTGAAGCGATAGCCTCTAATATTTTTTAATGTAATGAATATAACTGATACAAAAGGTTTCATAGTACATACAATAAACAAGGACTACAGAAAAGGGCAAGGAATGATCATTCGGGTGCCTAGTCAAAAGCGAATAGACCGCGTTATATGGACTTGGATTTCGCCTGTCACACTATGCATACAAAGCAAAATAGCTATTGGATGTATTACAAAATCACTGAAAATTAATGGGAAAATGCTTTTGAGCATTAATAAGACATCTGAATTACAACTATGCCAAGCATAACCCCCCAATACTAGTCTCATTGTGACATGTTGGCTTTGTGGTAGAGCACGCAATAAGTACACCAGAAAACAATGTAACACCCGTGCCAAGTGGATTTATCCTCAAAATCAGGTTCTTTTATGTCCTGGCTGTTGTAAAAATGATGCGGACAGTGTGGAGGATATGAGCAAGTAAAATAAGAAGCCTGAGAAAATCAAATGGTAAAAAAATAATATTTATTCTCCAAATTCACAAGAAGCCTGATATTAAGTTCTTTATAAATGTTAACAGTTATGTATTGTCTGTTTTAGTTTCTTATTGAAGTATACTTTCAAATGATATTTATATTATTCACAAAAAAGAACACTGTCCCTTGAAAATCTCAACACAAAATTGTTCTACATATGTAGAGCGCGCGAGCAGTCGCGTCCCAAACAGGGGCGCGTGTAATGGAGTGTTAAAAACAGAGGAATCACTTACTACAGAATTAAACCAAAAAACATAGCTATTGCCTCCTCATTACAGGATACCCGATTTCTATTGACTTTCCCTATTTCCCAGAAAATCTGCCTTAGCCTAGCAACACTGATTTATATTAAAATGCGCACGACCGAAGTAGATTGAACTAGAATGGAACAACGAAGGCCAGTGACGTATGCCTTCAGAACTTATTAAATTCCTTCATACACCATTGTTTAAACCATTATGTACTTTATTTGGACATTGATAAGAGCCACAATGTCAATAGTGAGTATTTTCTTCACGTGCTTTTCGAGGCATGGGATTGTAAACTCGATGGTATTAAAGTTAAGATCGAAAATGTAATGGAGAGCTTCAGATGGCGTTAACGATAAAACACTTGTGTGAGCATTAAATGTTTGCTGTTTAAACTGTATTGTAATTTATTTTAATTGTGTTTCAGATTATTTCGATAAAATTTAATTGAGAATAGTTTACTGAAAATCAATAAAGGTAAGTAAATGTTAGAGTAAATGGAGCCATTAAATAAATGCCTTGTTGACAGATTTGGTGTTATTTATACTAATAATATTAAGTAGTTAAAGATTGTGAGTTTGTTTGTATGAAGTAATATCAGGAACTACTGAACTGATTTTGAAAATTCTTTCTACTGTGGAAAGCTATATTGTGCTTGAGTAGTAGGCAGAGGTGTATCTTAGAGAGAGATGTACACTCACCAATTATGTTAGGAGTCTCTGCAGGGACTTTATAACATAACATTACTGGCCAGGGCCTTAATGCGAGTTTACTGATGGACATGGACTTATACTTTTTTATTATATGTACGATTCGTGCCAATAAACCCTTTTTATGACCTTTTTTTAGTAAAAAAAATAAATCAGGCATCAAATCGGCGACATCTCGCTCCGATACCGCACTGTGAATACTAAGTTACGATGTATGACGTAACTGCACGTTAGTTTAACCACGGTTACGTTTAACTGTGGGAGAACGGCGGTCAATCACCTTTGCATGTCGCATTTATAATTTTGTGAGTAAACTGAAATTCATGTTTTCATGATTTTGTGAAAATATCGTTTCAGGTGTTGGAAAAAAAGGTAAAAAAGCAATCATTGTTTTCGACAGTTGTACTTTAATGGAACATATTATTTTTCATACATTAATAAAGTATGCTACAGTAGTTGTTTCGGGTCTAGGTGTATGTATTTGTATATAATGTCTGTCACTTGCTTTTAACTTGCTACATCGTTCTCACATAATGTACCATCTAAGAATGAATGATGTAACAAAGATTCTGTAATAATTTTGGCGATCTAAAAAGAGTGTCCATGGAGTTTCTTGCCCGTTCTTCTCCATAGAGATCTACTCCTTGGAATGGGCATCTACGGTACTTTCACAGTTTTTATGTCTTGTGACTGGGACTGTAGCACCATAATTTTGTAGTGTTTAATATATTTTATTTGTCTTTGACAATTCAAAAGTGCCTGTAACTGGCTTATTTGAAATAAATGTTTTGATTTTGATTTTTTCACCCACGTCATAGTCGAAATTCCTAGTTTTGACTTTATTAAACAGGAATAATAATCGTTTATGTCAAACGATTATTCTTCCTGTTTGATCAATTTATCAACATGGATGCCGCAATTCAAATAATGACAACTGGAAATCATGACCTACATACCACCCCATCAACCGATTCCCTGTCAGTACCCACCTGGGTTCCTCGTCAACAACGTAGTTAGTAGTTATTTATCATTATACTGTACACATCTGCTTTTTAGGGTTCCGTAGCCAAATGGCAAAAACGGAACCCTTATAGATTCGTCGTCTGTCTGTCCGTCTGTCTGTCTGTCCGTCCGTATGTCACAGCCACTTTTCTTCGAAAGTATGAGAGCTATCCTGTTGAAACTTGGTAAGTAGATGTATTATGTGAACCGCATTAGAATTTTTACACAAAAATAAAAACAAAACAAATTTTGGGGGTACTCCCCATACTTAGTTTTAATTTTTTATCTCCAAACCCGGTACGTGTGGGATATCTATGGATAGGTCTTTAAAAATGATATTGAGGTTACTAATATCATTTTTTTCTAAACTGAACAGTTTGCTCGAGAGACACTTCCAAAGTGGTAAAATGTGTCCCCCCCCCCCCTGTAACTTCTAAAATAAGAGAATGATAAAACTAAAAAAAAATTATAATGTAGAGCTCAACAAAAACTTCCAACGAAAATTGGTTTGGATGAGATATAGTTAGCAGTTTTTGAGATATAGTACATTTTCTAAAACCACAAATATAACTTTGCCATTCATACAAATACTATGAAAAACCAAATTTATTTTTATTGTTTGTGTATATTACTTACTAATCTCAATATAATTATATCCCTAAACTATGCTTGCTACTACGGAACCCTTCATGGGCGAGTCCAACTCGCACTTGGCCGGTTTTTTCAGGGAAGTATCACCACTTATGTACTAGGTTATTAGTAGATAAATGGGTAAATAGTATATTTTTCAATGAATTTTTGTACTTATTAACATCTTTACTAATATTATAAATCTGAAGTAGAGTTTGTTTGTTTGGTAGAACGCGCTTATCTCAAGAACTACTGGTTTGAATTGAAAAAATATTTCTGTGTTGGATAATCTATTTATTGAGGAAGGCTATAACATCACTCTACGACCAACAGGAGCCGAGCAGGAGTAAAACTGCGGGGAAACGCTAGTGCAACATACGCAAGCCATGCCCGTGAGGCCCGGCTGGTAAATGAAATCTCGAAAATTATTATGGCCAGTTCGGAACCATTGGAATCTAAAAAAAAAGTAAGTGGCACTCGGGGACTGCCGCGGTAAAGCTATTGCATAGCATTTTTATCAACTTATGCAATTATAATTATTTATTTATTTTATTTATTACTGTACTAATTAGGCTATGGTCAGCCACGTCAATCAAGTGAAACGTCAAGAAACGTTCTCCTCCTCATTTTTTAATTCGGTCCCCGCGCCGCGCCGCGCTCAGAGCCCGCAAAAAACTAATCAATAGCTTAAAAAAAATAATTTGATGAAAACTCAAAATTATAGGATTTTTATCTTTAACATTTTTATTATTCACAGTAACGCCTTTTTTATCGTGGTACAATCATCAAAATGAGTCCTCCCGTCAGGGCGGGATGGGAGGGACTGTCAGAGTCGTACAGACTAAAATCTACGGTGATACATCACATCAGTACGTTACAGGGTCACGGTTACCGAATAAAACAGTCCCACGACCCCGGCAGACGCATTAACGCCTGCGCCGGTGTACTGAATCAAAAGGTCGCATTTTCAAGTCCTGTCGAAATTTTCTTTCCACAAAAACAACAATTTTGTTGAAGATGATAATTCCACACAATAATGTTGACACGTACCGTACTTACAGGGAGGTGTGTGTGTGTCATGATAACCCGCGGTAGGTCACTTATCCAGTCCCCTATAAGTTCCCACAAGGGTACCTCCTCAACAGCGTATAATGACTTATCATCATACATCTGCTTTCACTGACCCGACCTGCACGTCGTGAGTTCAAACTCAAGACTTTAAATAGACTTTCTACTCTAAGTGATTTACTTGATCACTTGTATTTCTTTGGTATGACTTTAATTATTGTTTCTCATAGATTTTTTTTGCATTTAATAGGTTAATTATGTGTCTATTTCCGGAGTTTCTTGCTTTCTTCTACATTTAGCTGGCTTGGTAGGATTAATGGTTTAAGTTCGAGTTTGAGACCACCAGTCAAAATATCAGAGAAGTCCATTATAGCCATAATGATCGGACCAAAGTGTACGCCGAACTGCATATCGATGCCTTCCGGCCCAAAGGGGGTAACCGCCACTTTACAAATTTTACAGGAGAGTAGTTTAAAGTTCAAAAAAAGTGAAAAAAAATCATATAAAATTTTCTGTACGTTCCTAAAGTTTCAAAATTTACCCGTTTAACTTTTGATTAGGTCTCTACGAAATGGCATTGTTAATTAAAATAAATCACACTCCTAACACAATTTAGTGTCGCTTACCCTCAAATAGTCTCGAATTCACTAACAGGAAAAAACGTATTAAATGAAAACAACTCAATGGTTGAGTTCCAACCTAAATGATTTAAGTGCACCATTCGTTTTATTTCTATTGAAGAAAAAGAGCATACCTGTGACTTTTCTGTTCATCAAGTCCAGCCAATATGATATAACCGGCTATTAGTTAATGAGAGATGATCAAGGAAATTGTAATAAGTTCCTTATCAATAAGAAATATAATTAGCACTTTTATAAACAACGCGAAAGCACATTGTGTTTAATTCTTATAAAATTATACATCCACACTTAAATACGTAGATTAGACCTTTTTAAGTTTTTAAACTGACATTTACTAAGATGCGGATATAAAAAAAGATATTATGCTCAATCTCTCTTTTTCTTTGTCTTCATTTTAAAGAATAACACAAAACAATAGTTATTAACAGTAAATTAGTATAGTAGTATAGCATTCATACTCATGGACTACCTCTTAGGTATGACAAAACGTAAGACCCCTCTTTGAGTAGTGGCTTTTTAGGGTTCCGTAGCCAAATGGCAAAAACGGAACCCTTATAGATTCGTCATGTCTGTCTGTCTGTCTGTCTGTCTGTCTGTCTGTCTGTCCGTGTATGTCACAGCCACTTTTTGTCGAAAGTATAAGAGCTATCCTGTTGAAACTTGGTAGAAAGATGTATTATGTGAACCGCATTAGGATTTTCACACAAAAATCAAAACAAAACAAATTTTGGGGGTGCCCCCCATACTTAGAATTGAAACTCAACAAAAATTTTTTCACCAAACCCATACGTGTGGGGTATCTATGAATAGGTCTTTAAAAATGATATTGAGGTTACTAATATCATTTTTTTCTAAACTGAACAGTTTGCGCGAGAGACACTTCCAAAGTGGTAAAAAGTGTGTCCCCCCCCCCGTAACTTCTAAAATAAGAGAATGATAAAACTAAAAAAAATATATAATGTAGACCTCAACCAAAACTACCAACGAAAATTGGTTTGGATGAGATACAGTTAGCAGTTTTTGAGATATAGTACATTTTCAAAAACCGCAAATATAACTTTGCCATTCATACAAATACTATGAAAAACAAAGTTATTTTTATTGTTTGTGTATATTACTTACTAATCTCAATATAATTATATCTCTAATCTATGCTTGCTGCTACGGAACCCTTCATGGGCGAGTCCAACTCGCACTTGGCCGGTTTTTTTACGTGGTAAAATCATCTAATGAGTCCTCCCACCCAGGGCAGAGCGGGAGGGACTGTCAGACTCGTACTGACTAAAATCCACGGTGTCCTTCAGTAGCTTTCATGTACCGGTCTCAGTATACGTGTGTCCCGCGACTCCGGCAGGCTTTCGCCCTCTAAAGGGGGGGACCCGTCATTATGCTGACACTCTTTCAGGCGCGCGTAGAACACAACGTGCCGTCGACCCGGACATGGTCCATGGTCGGGCAGTGAGTCGCCCATTACTCGACTTCCGCATGCCCGCGCTTACGGTGGCCGGAGATCGTCCCGCGACGTCCGTTGCCGTGGGCGTCTACCACTGTGGCGTGGGTGAGGAGTGGACGCTGTCGTCTCCCTCCCACGTCCCGCCTCCTTCTTCGCGAAAATGACTGCTTCGCAGAAGGAGGCGACCGCTTCCCACTCCGTCTCGCCCCGCAGCATGGCCGCGACCAATGCCGGGTGCGAGAGGTCGTATGCTCCACCGTGTCCTCCCGGCGATCCTCGCAGTGGTGACACCCAGGCGTTTCCTCCTTCCTCATCAGACACAGGTACCTCCCGAAACATCCGAGTCCGGTGAGGACCTGCGTCAAGCGGTAGGTGAGGACGCCGTGGGGCCTATCCAGCCACTCCTCAAAGAGGGGTCTTACCGCCGCGGTTGCGGCGTGCCCGAACCTCGGTTGCGTCAGTCGTTCCCTCCATACTGCCCTGAGATCGCGCCGGAGCTGATTCTCTGGACTCTCACTCTGGACTTTTCGAGGCAGCGGGGATTTCCCCGGCGATGCGCCTCCGCGCGCCTCTGATAGACGCGCAGGAGGGCTGTCGCCTCAAGATCCCAGTGCAGCGATCCGGCAAGAAGGTTGGCCGATTCGAAGGCGATCGTGCGGTATCCTCGGATCATTCTGATAGCTAAGACCCTCTGGCATGCGAGGAGTTGCTGGAGAGGCGTCACGGCGTCCTCACCTTCTGCCTGACACAGGTCCTCAACGGAACATGGAAGTTTCGGGAGGTTCCTGTGTCTGATTGGGAAGAAGAAACACCTGGGTGTCACCACTGCGGGGACCGCACGGAGGACACGGAGGAACATTCGATGCAGGACTGATCCGCTTGGGCATAGCACCACTATATCCTCACGGAGGCGACATACCTCTGGCGCCAGGCAATAGTCGAAGCCATGCTGCGGGGCGAAACAGAATGGGAAGCGATCACCTCCTTCTACGAAGCTGTCATGTTAACAAAGAAGGTATCGGGTACCGTGAGGAAGAGAACAGCTTCTACCTCACAACCTAACCGCTGCGGGATGCCTATGGCATCGGGAGTCGTGAGGTGATTTCCGATCGGTCACCGTAGGCGCGTAACGCTTCGTGTTCCACGCGCGCCTCAAAGACCTGCCGGCAATTTAAAGATAAATTCATAAAATGAGTTCTCCCACCCAGGGCAGGGCAGGAGGGACTGTCAGACTTCATCATCATCATCATCAGCCTATGAATGTTCCACTACTGGGACACAGGCCTCCTCTCTGAGAGAGGGAGTGGGCCATAATCCACCATGCGGGCCCAGTGCGGGTGCAGACTTGTACTGACTAAAATCCACGGTGTCCTTCAACAGCTGTTTACGTTTCGGAGTCTCGGTATTCGTTAGTCCTGCGACCAAGGCCCCCCTTAGAGGGCCAAAGCCTGCCGGGGTCGCGGGACTGTCTAATCAAGAAGTCGTGACCCTGGAGCGTAAAGGGCTATTGAAGGATCACTGTTGATTTTAGTCAGTACAAGTCTGACAGTCCTTCCCGTAGGTACCGCCCTGGGAGGACTCCTTGGATGATTTAACCATGATAAAGAAGGGTCACATCGGGCACAGGATTAACTCTTGGCTGTTGCAGAGAATTCATCACAAAAACCCAATAACTCCTTGCTGGCCCAACCTTGGATTCGAACCCTTGATCATGTTTCTCAGCCGTATATACTAGCCAACAAACAAACAAAAGTACTGAAAAACAAAACTGTAGGTTCTACTTATTTAACTATTCCGTATCGTCTAAAAGAACTAAGTAGAATAATACACAGTCATAGATGAACATAAAGTCTATTAAATAAACTTCCCGTTTTATTTTCCTTATAAAACTTTGGGCCAAAATGATCCACGAGCACGGTGATGCTTACGCCGTGGTCGTATACAGACTGTATGATCGGTGTGCAACGCTAACGACATTTTGTTCGAACGAAAGATAGTGATAACTGATGCTGTTTGTCATTCTTGTGTAAGCTAACCACCAAACCTTTGATTTATCTTCTTGTCTAACCACCATACCAGATATTTTTTTTTCGGGAGGGAAAAAAAGGGTAAGCGACAACCTAAGGCGACATTCGTTTGGATGATTTATCCTAAGCGCCTTCGATGATTGATTTGGTGACTAGGGAAAATAAAAATAAGCGCCAAATAAAGTCACGGAAATGAGGCCTAAATGTAATAAATGACATATATTTTATCCAAAGAAACTGCCCTAATATCCTAACCGAAAGTTTAGTAAACCAATATTCCAGCCCAAACTACTTAACGTTCAAGTAAAGAAAAAATATTCAAAGCCAAAATTGCTTATCTCACAGTTTTAAAATATTATTTTTATCCAACCACCGTAATACAAAATATAACAAAAATAACTGTCGTTTATGACGAAAAACTTAGTGTTAGAACCTCAATTCCTTTAACGCCTAAGCGACAAAAAGTTTGTCCTAGAGCCATGAAACTTAGACCATTAGACGCAGAAAAAAAAGCCGATTCTAACCATATATATAAGTCTATTTCGCAAAAAATGTCGCTTACCCCCTTTGGGCCGGAAGGCATCGATATTTTGGTGTCCTTATTTTTCGAAATTAACTAAAACTAATTTCAATTTCAAGATCTAAAAAAAAAATATCACAGACCATTTTCATTTATTACAATTGATTCCATCTTTTAGAAAAATAAGGATTTCAAAGTTTTAATGAAATAAAAAAGGTGACAACAAGCTAAAAGAAAACGATAACTCAAATCATCTACACACACTTCCTACAGTTATTTTACAACTCAATAAGGCCACAATAATTACCAAGATCATTAATTACTCTCAATGAGCACTAGAATCCAAGTTATTGCCCTAAGAATGCCTTAGTCGCATAGAAAGCTAACTGCTTGATTGCCTAGGTATTCCGGTATGAATGCACAGGGATGTAGTATCAAATGGAGTGCTAATGTGTTGGGAAAATGATGCGACCGACATTTATGGACGGTATGGTATAATGATGTTGTCAACGACTGTCAGTCGGCGTTGTTAATGGATTAGATGTCGAACTGAGTGATTGATAGGTCATGGAATGTTTTGTTTCTCCATATTGTAATCGTTACACTTCGTCATTATTACTTGATTGCATATGCATACAGTCTCGAACCATATGGTTCGGGACTGTTTTCACTCCAATTTACACAGATTTCAGAAAATTATACTTTATAATATATAGTTGTATAATCATACTTCCATTCTCATGATATGCATTTTAGATTAAACCCAAGCCACATAAACCATTCTATAACGGTCCTAATAAACTGTGCTAACTAATTAAGAGCATGAAATTATGCTACAATTACCATACAACAAGGATTTTTAAACTAAATAAAATAGAAACATGGCCAGCGTGTCATGCACTCAGAAACAGCTTCGCATGTAATTAAAAGTTTTGAACTATGTTAAAATGTATGCACGTTCTTCAAACTGAGAATATACAGATTCATATCAAAATTTAACGAAACATTTAACTTAAAAGAAACTTTTTTTTTCATAAAAGTCCTTTTGTTTAAAAAAAAAACGTTTCCCCACACTAGGAATTTCTCCTGTGTCGTGAACATAGAAACTCACATACACAAAACCACCCAGACCCAGAACAACTACTTGTAGATCATACACATATTTGTTCCGTGCGGGGATCGAACCCGCGACACGCTGCACAGCAGTCGATCACTTAGCCACTGCGCCAACCATGCCAAGGTGACAAACAAGCATACGGCCCACCTAATGAAAAGCTGTCACCGAAGTCTATGGACGCGTACAACATCAGAGTTGTCGCTTGCACGTTGCTGACCTTGTGTTTTTTTACGCTTTTCTCTAGGGTGTGAAGAACGCCCCCCCCCCCCTCTAGAGGGCCAAAGCCTGCCGGGGTCGCGGGACTTATCTCATTACCGTGACCCCGGAACACAAAGGGCTATTGAAGGATACCGTGGATTTTAGTCAGTACGAATCTGACAGTCCCTCTCGCCCTGCCCTGGGTGGGAGGACTCATTTGATGATTCTACCACGAAAAAAAAGAAAAAAAGGGTGTGAAGAAAGAAGAAAGGAGCGTTGTTCAGACAGATAAAAGAATAATGGTGTAGGTGATTTATTTGCTTTCACCATAGGTCCTCCAGCTGTAGGCACTATCACCCTTTAAGAAGAACTGGATGTACATAAATAAACGATTGTCGATCGAACGTTGAGACTATTTGGTTAAAATAAAAGACAGAATCTACAGGTCATCATCATCTGAAAACACTGTGACTATTATCAAAGATATACAAATAATAGCCTGGACCAACGGCTTTACGTGTTTGCCAAGGCACGGAGAAAAGTCGCTATGATAGATTCTGATGGTCAACCATCCACAGACCAATCTAGGCAAGCGAAGCTTAACTTGGAAAATAGATCTTCGAGTTTCTCAAAATCTGAAGGTAAAAGCAGCAAATCAGATAAAAAGGTACTTAAACATAATTTTAGATAATCCTCTCCAAACCATACAAAAACTTTTCTTCTTATAACGAAAGATTTTATCTAAAATACTTGAAACATCGACCAAAGATCAACAACGCATGAAAGTGCCAACTGAGTGAGTCTGCGATGATGATGATGATGATAATGACACAGGATGGCATTAGACGTGACATTTGTACTGTAATTACTTTCTTCAAATGATCTTTGATATGGCACGTTTTGGACGAAGAGGTGAAGAAATCTTTAGGTGAAAATGGAACACCAATTTGAAATTCTCACGAGTGTCTTTCAAAGAGATAGCGAGAACGATGATAGAAAAGTCAAATGTGTGGAACTGATATTAATTGAATTGATATTCGTGATGTTCATGGCAGTCTTAATCACTTTTCAATAAGATAACCATACACTATACACCATACAATATTGGAAATGAATCTACATAAGGTCTACGTAGAACCGAATGTAATCTATCTAGATGAAAAAATATAAGTAAATGAAGGTAGCCGTCCGTCAAGTTCACTGACAACACGTTTATCGTTTCTAACACAATTACAAACGCTAAAGTAACCAACCAATAAAAAGCATTAAACGGTAACATGGCATGCAAAGAATCCCTAGCTTTGTTAGCTGATAATGCCCAACAGCCAATATAAACTAGCAAACGAAAGCTCAACCAGTAACAGAAAACCATGTCAAACAATACTTCCATGAGCAATCATCGAGATTTCCTCTGATGATCGCGGCGACATCGATCGTCCTCAATGACGCTGGCATTGATTCGCGGCACAGTTTACATCATACAAGAAACGACAATCATGTGAACTTAATCGATATGGTATGTTCTTGTGGAGCAGATGTATTAGTCATAGTTTATATGGATTGGATTGTAAGAGAGAACGATGAACGTAGAAGGTTAAGACGGCTAATGATAGTTTTGTAGAAATGGAAAAGATTTATGATAAATTGAAATCATTAACACTGCTTCCGATTATCAGAGGGAATGATGTTAATAGCAAAGAATAAATGAAAAAAAAAATAGAGTGGTGATTTTTTAGAAGTTGGATAGCATGTCAACGAATGAAAGGTTAATGATGGTTGGTGGTAAGATGAAGGTAGATTGAAAGTACCTAAATGAAATGAGAAATGATCTGTAAGAAAAGGACATATTCATTCCATCTGTGATAATGATGGTGAAATGTATGTGAATGACAACAGCTACCGTCTGTCTGTGTAAAATTAATATAAAACGCTTTGAAATTAATTGTCACATTGTCTACGTTCAATAAGAAAAAGGATGTCATTTTGCAACAGCTAAGCCAGGTATTCGACCATTTGGTGATACGTACTCTAAATCAGACGCAGAAAGACAAAACGAAGTAGAAGAGTCAATAACCTAGCAGGAGTACGGACGTAAAGAATAATAAATTATAAAAACCGATTTTCAGTTAATTACGTAATTACATAAAACGTAAATATTAGATGCCACTTAATTGCGTACGAAATATATGAAGTAAATAAACTCTGGATCGTGACATCGATGTACTAGAAATATTTCAAAATGGAGTTCCTTTCTAACTATCGAGGAATTTTCTTAGTACTGACAGAAGCACAAGTTTTAATGCATGCATTTGACAATAATTTATTTGAACTGGAGGCAATGAAGTGTGTAAAGACTTGCTTATAAATGAATTTTTAGACTCATTATTTCATTTGAAAATGGGTATATGAAAGGTAATTTGCAAGTTATTGTTAAAAATAATCCTAAAATGTCATCTTGAAGTTGCAAAAACTTCTGTGAAGTATAAATATAACAATGTTTTCGGGACATATCAGGATATTGGATATAGGTTTACAATATTGGACGACCTAACTCATGATTTGTTTAACAAAACTTGTGTTCAATTTTATTTATTCAAACAATAATATGCGTATGGTATTTTAATTTCAACTGGGACTCACAGTTGACATACCTTCTTCAAATACAGTCCTCTCTATCTATGTATCTTTAAACTCGGGGTGAAAAAGATATACTGGAACGTAATGCTATCTTTGTAATAATGCGCAGCCGTAAATAGTCTCTTTTCATTTTCATTGTTATTCTTGTATTATTGTTTAGATTTTTTTTTAATATACACTTTCATGGAGAGTTCTTCTTTCTTTATTTTTTTCTTTTATTTTTACAATTAACGCAATATATAAGTTTTCCTTCTTCTCTTTCTAGAGTCTCTTGGTTTCATTTATTTCTCTTATCGAAGTTTTACATTGCCAGAAATCCCGCACTTTTTTTGCCAACATTACGGGACCGCTAACTTGCCGACCACAAATAACTAGTAAGCTATAGTGTAAGTAAGCGCCTGTGGCTACAATGAAGTATCATTCTCTATTTGTGTCACAAGGTCTTTGCCGCGGGATCTGACTTTAGTTTCATATACCAGTCTTGAATATTGTTACTGAGAATCGAATCTGGAATATCCAGATACATTTGTTGGAGACCTGGTGAAAGTAAGTTATAGTAAATGAAGTCACGACGCAAAGATACGGGTAGTAAAACCTTTAGACTCAGAAAGAAGGGTAAAACGATTGATGTCGCCAATCAGTAAAAAATATTCAACACTAGCAGCCTTGGTCAATGTTCATCCCAATCCCAAATATAGACATATTATAAAATTTAACTAAATCATAAAACAAATCTCTGACATATCATCTGACATAAATAATTGCAGAAGCAAGAACTCAATGTTATCCGAGATGGCTAAACTTTTGCACAAGTCATAAAAGGAAAACAAAAAAAGATCTAAAAATAAAATAAGCAGCAATCATCATTAGCTAAGAATTTTAAATTCAAGATAAATATAACAGACAAAGAACATCAAAAGTATAACTAGAACGAGGGAACATTTTTCATTGAAGACCCACTTTAACTCATTCAAAAGAATTTATCAATAGAAGCTTAAACATGGAATTAAAATACTTTCTTTTGAACTGATGTTATCTTTTCTCAGGGGAATGATTCGAACTCGGTACGGTTATATGAATTCCCTTTTAGTAAATAATTGTCATACCATTATGTTTGTAGGTTTAAAAGTGCACGTGTAATTCAGGAATCTATCACGATACTTACTTGAAGTTTACTATAAAAATCGGATAGCTAATCAAACGAAAGTATTACACTTACTTCATTATTATTGTTTTGTGTTGTACTATCCACATTAACATGTGTATTGTTATCAAAAGTTTTGACGTCATCATCATTGGGTTTAGCATTTTATTCAGTAATAATTTTTGTCACCACCACTATTCTTAGAATATTTTATACCTTTACAATGTTTTAAAAGCATCAAAATTCCCAGTTACTAACTGAGCGAATAATAGACGAACAAAAACAAAAAAGAACCCCGGATAGAATATTCATGGGGTTGTTTTTCAAGGGCCTAAACTAAATCCTCATTCACCAAGTAGGTCAAAACACAATTACGACCAGCCTATTCTCACATTACGATCATACATCACATCAGTCCCACGGCACTAAACGACAATAGGGTGAGAAAAGAAACGATTATTTCTAATTACCTGTTTTCTCTACTTGTATTGATGGTGCAAAAAGGTTGGTGATAGGCAAATAGGAAGTGAAGTGACTATTGAGAATATTGAAAGTTAAGCAGCTTTGTTATGTGGTTTGAAAGGTGAATGCGTGGTATATGACGATGAATTAACTCTAGAGGTTGTTAATTACGCTGTTGGATTGGCAGTAGATTTATTAATAGTAGCCGAGGGGAAACTGTGAGTCTACAAAATTATGGATTTTACTTTTTCTCATTCCCACGTCATAAAGGATTATGGATCTGCGGTTTAGTTGCTTGATACACAACAAGATTGAATAAAATAATAGAGAGAAAAAATAAAACGTGAGTGTACTACAAGGACCACCCCTAAATGCTTTTGTGCTTAAAAATATCATAAGCGTAATTTTTGGCCTGATCACACAATCTATTTAGATTGTGGTTAGGAAAGTGGTAAAATGTTCTTAATACTCATACACACCTTTATTTTAATAATGACCCAATATTCTAAGAAATTAATGCCCTTCTCATATGTATGAATACATTGGTCAGCAAAAATAACTTTCAATTTTTAAATAAAAGCACCAATAGTTTAATTTATGATTTTAATTCCCATGCAAGAAAGCGTAACGACTACTACAATTACTAAATCACTACCATTGAAGGCATTTACTCCATTTCTCATGTTAATAAAAGTTATGAATATTTCAGAAGACGTGCCTACTGCAAAATAATGGGCTGTACTGATTTAATTATCCATATGTGCTTAATTGTTAACAAACTTTCTCCTACATGTGATGCATACGTAATATTTTATAATTACTTGTCATTATGAGAAGACAATGTCTATTTAAACAGTGCATGTGTATCTAGGATCGACAATTATGCGATGTATCTGTGAGTGTATGAAGTAAGATTTATCATTAACTAGCTGGCCCGGCGAACTTTGTTCCGCCTTAGAGGCAATAAATGAGCAGATTTTCGATTTTTTATTAGGATATCAAAAATAATTTAAAAAATCAAATCAAAAATCAATAATTTATTCTTTATTAGCCATGTGTTTTGGTGCATGGGTTGCACTGTACAGTGAAGCATGTTCTGATAGACGACATTTTTTTATTATTATCACGCGCAAGAACAAATAACGCAGATGGTCATCCGACTCGTGAACATGCCACATATACACCTAACTGACCATGTGAAAAACATGGATTTTCTATATTCAGACCACAAACTTTCAAGCATTGGCCTTTTGAATTGGTAATGGTCATGGCGAATGCAAGACGGATCGGAAAGTGAGGTCGTTTAAACTCAAACGGCAAACCTATCATATGGGATCCTCGAAATGAGAACTTCCTCAACTTCGAATTTTCCTTTGAGTATCGTCGCGTAAATCACATTGTTCATCAATTTACTTACCACCAAACGCGTTCTGTTGCACAGTTTTGGTTGGTTTATGTTTCGAAGCATGACTATTACGAAGCCAACCTTTATTTGTAAATTTTGCGGTGGTAAGTCAGGCATATCCAAGCAGTTTTAATTCAATTGGAAAATTGGTGGCTAAATGCAACTGACATTTGTTTTTAGCGTGGTAAAATAATCATGTGAGACTCCCACCCAGGGCAGAGCGGGAAGGACTGTCAGACTCGTACTGACTAAAATCCACGATGTCCTTCAATAGCCCTTTACGTTCCGGGGTCACGGTATATCGTAAGTCGGTTTTGGCCCTCTAAAGGGGGGCCCCGTCATAATGCTGACACTCTTTGCATAACCGGGAAAGGTTCAACGTCGGACAGCGAGTCACCCATTACTCGCCGCCTGCCGACTGGCGCCTACCACTGTGGCTGGGGTGGAGGGAAGACACTATCCTCTCCTTCACGCGGCCCGCCTCCTCCTTCGCGAGCATGACTGCTTCGTAGAAGGAGGCGACCGGTTCCCACTCCGTCTCGCCCCGCAGCATGGCCTCGACCAATGCCGAGGTTGAGAGGGAGGGTTTGTAGTCTACTATAAAATTAACATGTGTACTTACTTACCCGAAAGCGAAAATTTGTGTCCAAAATTTAGACTTCTGCGTTAAGCGGTTTTGGCTCAGGAGAGGCAGGACAGAGGCGGGGTATTCAAGTTTAAGGGAAGGACTAAAAGGCGTCTGGCAGAATGATTGGCCCATCGGATTGGTCTGGCAGCTTACAAAAGGTCTTGAAATAGTACCATAAGTAACATCATGTAAAATGTAGGCTTGCTAAAATGACGTAGTTGATTTTATCCACCTTCAGGTCGCGCTACCTGTGGAAGGGTCCCGCTTTCAAGATAGTAAGTACGCATACCGGTACTGTCTTAACTTTATAGTTGACTACAATCAAAATTTCAGCTTTGCTAAAATGACGTAGGTCTGGGGGCTCTGGGATCTCACTCTATAGTACTTTTTGTTCAGATCCCTTATTCAATTTCGGCACCAACACCTTCTTCGTGATCATGTTACTACGTTTTATGTCACGTCTCACGGAAACAGGATACATCTTGGTGGCGGCATAGCATTAATAATTATGATAATATCGGCACAATAAGCTTAGAAACTCAATACAAACACATCGACCGGTCAATTGATGTTTTGACACAGGTTTTGATTGATAAATTTTTCGTTTTGCTGTCACTCCATGTCAGTTGCGTTTTATTATACCACGTTTTATGTCACGCCCCACAGAAACGGGATAAAACAAAACAAAATAAAAAAAGGTAAAAAGTATCCTATATGTTACTCCTGGTTCTAAGCTACCTCCCCACCAATTTTCAGCCAAATCGGTTCAGCCGTTCTTGAGTTATAAATAGTGTAACTAACACGACTTTCTTTTATATACAGGGTGATTTGTTATTCGATGCGGTCCTTGAAATGGGTGATACTAGACCTTATTTGCAACAATATTATTTCCGACAATATGGGGTCTAAACTGACTGGTTTTAGAGATATCGAACTTTAAAGATTTTTCGGAAAATTTCCACCTCTCCCTCATTAAGTGCTTATTGTTAGAAATTAACGATAGTCACCACTTAGAATTTATGCTTTTCTGATAGAATATGAACGACTGAATCTAGTGAATACAAGTTTGTTACAAAAATAATCATATCTTGGGAAATTAAGTGTCATAAAGTTTCTGTTTTGAAGATTTCTGAAAACTTTCCTTGTCTTTCAAAGCATATTTTTCAAAATAAATGTATGACACTTGGTGTAAAAATTACAGAAAAAACTTCCTTGTCTCATCAGCTTTCTAAAATGGTGTCACAGTATCCACTTTTAGTTAGTGTGTTACCAGAAAATTAGGGTTGTTACTAACAAAGTAGTAAATCAAAGAAAATCGGTTCTAATGTTTTTTCGACCCAACATTTTTTTTCTGTGGTTTTGGTCCAAACTGCTCTCTGATATTAGCTTTTTGAGTCAATGCGCTTAATTTTGGTCGATCGCATCAAGCAAAATCGGTCTTTATCTGGAGTATTTTTACCTGTCCTACAAGTAGGGTGACCCAACTTTTATGCACGCCAGTTTAGTTTTTTTTTGCGAAACCAGAGCTTTTAAACATTCCGTCATTGTACATTTGTTTCAAGTAGCTGTTGCAAATGAAAGAAAATTGATGGTTTGACTATCTGGTCCATAGGTAAAATACTCCAGATAAAGACCGATTTTGCTTGATGCGATCGACCAAACTAAGCGCATTGACTCAAAAAGCTAATATCAGACAGCAGTTTGGACCAAAAAAACAGAAAAAAAATGTTGGATCGAAAAAACATTAGAACCAATTTTCTTTGATTTACTACTTTGTTAGTAACAACCCTAATTTTCTGGTAAGACACTAACTAAAAGTGGATACTGTGGCACCATTTTAGAAAGGTAATGAGACAAGGAAGTTTTTTCTGTAATTTGTACACCAAGTGTCATACATTTATTTTGAAAAATACGCTTTGAAAGACAAGGAAAGTTTTCAGAAATCTTCAAAACAGAAACTTTATGACACTTAATTTCCCAAGATATGATTATTTTTACAACAAACTTGTATTCACTAGATTCAGTCGTTCATATTCTATCAGAAAAGCATAAATTCTAAGTGGTGACTATCGTTACTTTCTAACAATAAGCACTTAATGAGGGAGAGGTAGAAATTTTTCGAAAAATCTTTAAAGATCGATATCTCTAAAACCAGTCAGTTTAGACCCCATATTGTCGGGGTTAAAATTGTTGCAAATAAGGTCTAGTATCACCCATTTCAAGGACTGCATCGAATAACAAATCACCCTGTATATATAAGATTAATACGAGGATTCAAGATGTATACGCTAATGGAGTAGTTACGAACATTATCGTAAATGCAGGCCTGTATGCGGTACAGATCGAAGATAGAAGTACAATGTACTTTGGTGTATTTGCTGCAGTTGAGTTCTTTATGGAGCTTATTTTATCATAAAAAATCTAGTGGTTAACAGACAAATTTGATAAAAGAAAAAAGGGTACACCTTTGTTGGTCGTATTATAAGTTTTGGGATGTTGTGATAACAGATCAGATGCAACAAACTTATTCAGGTCTTATTATCAATATTAAAGTCACTATAAATCTTTTATAAATGTCAAATTCGTCATATTTTGTCTCACTAGTAAGTTTCATTAAATTACTTGAAACTTATTTGGGTAAGTAAATCACAGCGTCAGTATTTCCTGTAATTATATTTTTATCATTCGTACCTTTGACACTATGAGCGCCTTCCCCGCCAGCACGAACAAGCCAGCTATCGCCAGCGGGATCATCGCCGCCATCTTCATTGCTCCGCCCATCATCATCATGCCCATCATCTTCTTCATCTTCCCTCGCCCTGGAATTAGTTTGGTTGGCTATGAGTATATTTTCTTTGTTATTTGTACAAACTTCACTATTTACGGTAATATTTGCTTCATGGAAAGCAATCGGCTATAAATTTACGTAAGAATCAAGGTGAGTGGTCGCGGGACTTACGAATTACCGTGACTCCGGAACGTAAAGGGCTATTGAAGGACACCGTGGATTTTAGTCAGTACGAGGCTGACAGTCCCTCCCCTTTGCCCTGGGTGGGAGGACTCATTTGATGATTATACCACGTAAAAAAAAGGTTCAAGGTCAACCTGCATTATTTCAAGTACTAGTTATGTCATTGCCATCAATTCACAATAATACGGACTGCTCTTGATTACTGAATCTTTTTGACTCTTGACTTTATTGTGTCTTGTCGTTTATACAAATATGTCACAGTACTTAGTGACATCTGGAGTTCTGACTGATCAAACTACTTGTCAATGCAAAAATAGAACGTGATGTGAAAGTTTTGCTAAAATTTTGTCCATTATTTTCCTACACTTGACTAGCATATTTAGTCTTCTACATTATAGTACAACAATCCTAATACTTTTTTAACACTGAAGAACCCAAATCATATTTCATACTCAAATCAATTAACGATCCGTAAAACATAATTTGAACTTCGGAAGACACGCTTCCAACTCACAACCCTGAAAAGGATAGCATGAACATTACTATAGGTAATAATTTAACTAAATCACGCAAACATAGTGACTAGGAAAACAGTGCATTTCTCACATTTCATGTTTTAATTACTGGGTTGTATTTCCTGATAATTATATTTTAGCTTGCACTTTCTTATTATGTTAAAGTTGCTGTTCCGTCTTTGTATAATATTGATTGATTGTTACAAATCGGTTGCTTTACTGCAGGAAGACAAGGGTAATGCAATGTTTAATATTGAAAATAGTAAAAGCAGAATTGAGAGTGCATTACTGTGATACGGACTGCCAAAGACCGGAATGGTTGGCGATCTCTGAGGGAGGCTTACGTCCTCTAGTGGCACGACAATATTGACTGATGAAATATTAATGGAATTTTTTTTATGCTCCAACACCTTGGCAATTACTAATCGAATCAGGCAGACCCCTTGTCTTCCTCCCTTAATGAAGGACACCCATGAAAATTTCTACACGTCAAAAATTTTTTTTCTTGTGGATGTTCATTATAATACTGAGGTACCTACTTGAAAAAGAACTTAGAAATCTGAGAAGTCTCAGAATCAGTAGTATATACAACTTTCAGTAGGATAATCGAACGATGCCGTGCCTAAAGAAAGTAAAACAATAAAAATGACTAATAAATCTAAGATCTAATGAAGCTGCTCACAGTGACAAATGCAACGACAAAAGATCAGACAATTTGTACGATAAAGAAAAGTAAATGAAGATCACGCGGAAAAAGAAAGTAAATGATAAAATAAAGATGTAAATAAAAACGTGATCATTATTGTAATACTCTAAACTAAAGAGGTTATAAACAATTGTAAGATTGCTGGTAGTTACTCGAGAGAGCGCAATAAAACTTACTTTACATAAATAAATTAAACATTAAAAACTTTTTACTACTGTCTTTTGAGAATAAATTATGTCGGCAAACCCAGTTATATCTTAGTCAGAATGAATTAATTTGATTATAAATGTTTAAAATATCTAAAAAACTATCAAAGATAAAAGGCATTAGTCGTATCATTGCGCACATTTGAACAAAATTGGCTATTTATCTATGGAACGTCCGCTCGAGTAGAGTCGAGCACATTGCATCAGAAGCAGTTAATGCCGATTGCTGGAGTAGTCTGTTAGCAATGGCGGTTTCAAGCAGTTTAAATTGACTGATCCAACAGTCCGTGTTTGTTTAAATCCCTGATCAATCCTTTTATTATATGATCGAAATAAATTCTTGTATGACCTAACATCGAACTATTCATCTGTTATAAGTATTGTACGGATTCATTTTAATGGTTTTACGACTTACAAACCCAGATCTTCTGTCTAGTGGTCGTACTTCTGCTGAACATGAGATGCTGGGTTTAAATCCTAAGTTAGTCAGTATTATTGGACGATTACGCATTTCTGACCAATAATACTGACAACTACCTAGTTGCCACAGAATCTGAACTTATGTCCAGACCTAACACGGGACTGTAACACACATAAATGGCGATAGATACTCATGTGAATAAGAGAGTGATGGGTATGAATGTTGATAGAGGGAAAGGAACAGGAATTGTGCGAGGAATGATATTGTTACATTGTAGTACATTAAAGAAAATTCAAGAACCTTTTAATATGGAATGAAAGAAAAGGAGTAAATAATGCTGTGACGTCTGACAAGGGAGCAAGATCATGATGATGAGGTGCTGTACTAAGAGTATGCACTAAAACGTACGACAACATTATCTACGTTTACCTAATAATTCAAGGATTTACAGTCATGATTTTATGTTACACGAAGATCTGTGTAAAGCCGTAACTGTTATTAGAAATCAGTTCACACCGGTAGACAGCTGACCATATAGTTACAACAATCGCCACACATTTGTTGTATGAGCCGCTATAATGGCCGTCATATTCCGAACGATGGTGATTTAGAGTAATGCCATGGCAACGTTTAATATTGGTGAAAGAGGTAAATTTTGTTTCACATGTTAGGAAAGCTTTGGCTAGTTAGATTTGAATTAGGGGCTTAAAATCTTTGAAGACTTGAGGCTTGCATAGGATCCTGGAGATTGGCAAAAAAAAGAGAGGCAAACCCAAGTAGTGGTAAATGAATTGCTACGGGTGAAAATGATGACAATTTTGAAGGTTGTTTTAAAGCAGCAAATAATATAGATATTCATGAACAGGTTTGTGTAGTCCCCAAATATTTAGGCGGAACCTGCTATGGTGTACTCTGAACACAACTATGTGGTCTTTTTTAGTCCAATGAAATAAGAAACCGGCCATTAACGATCATAGGACTTAATTCTTAACTGGGAAACACAATTACACTTCGTCCGATCCGAAAATTCAGCCTAGAAACGCAGTCCACTACCATAAACACAGCAGTAGCGATTTCAAATACCAAGAAAGGTAAAACACATGAAAATAATACAAAGTCATACCAATTGAAATTAACCTTAAACTTTTACTTTTCTATACATAAGGTTTTGGCACTATTAGCTAATTTTTTATCTAAGACCACAACCCGCAATTTGACTACAAAATCATCAATGAGTATGACTAGACAATTGTGGTAAATGAGATGATCCATCACAATACCGACCAACAGTGATTGGTGAAACGGAATGATTCAAAGCATTTCCTGTTATTTCTCTTGATATGACCCTTTCTAATGTTTGTACAAAAATATTTGTTTGTGTAACACCTTGATCGTTAGCTACTATTGTATGCACGACTAAAAGGTTAAACTTTCTTTACCTAATCATCGCCTTGATTAATTCTGTCAGTTACTTTGTCCAATTATTTACACTTCAAATGATTTTAAGTGAAGGTTTTAATTCTATACTTAACATCATAAATACATTAGAAATTGCATCTGTGTCTCTTATATTTTCACGTAGTCCTAAGATACACACACGTTCTATAAAAAAGAAATTGTTGTATTTTAACCTTCACGGCAGAAAAACTGAATGAAAAGCTATTACTCGTAGTTCTATAAGATCATTGTACTTTCAATTGCAGCTTTTCTTATATTTTATTAGCTTCTTATAACATTTCTAAGCATTATTGGAAACTTATTCCTTACTCATTAAAATGTTATGAGTATTCTAGCAATAACTTGTGGCCGTAATTAAAAACTAAAAGTTTTCACATTTTGTTATCATCATTACTAACAATGGTTTTATCTTCAGTCAGATACTTATATTAATGTATGAAGATTCTCTCAAGCTCGTTAGGTACGAGAAACACGTTCAAGGGTCAGAGGAAAAGGTATAAAAGGCTAAATAGAAACGTAATTTATTATAATATATCTGCAAGTGACTATAGTAATGTATGTATCCTAGTATGCAAATGTTCGTGTTCATTTTCTTGTTTGACCCTTTTTGATATATGGTAAGAATCCAACGCAGTATCAGTCTAGTAAACAGGACAGATGACCTTTACATTGACGTAAGAAAATGAAACTTAATCTGTTCGATTAAGATTCAAAGTAGGTATTTCGTAACAAAATGTGTATGGCTACTGGTCGAATATTAAATGCTTAATAGATTGATTTGTTTTCTAAAGATCAGCAAAGTACCAGGATCTCAGAATGATGCGGAGTAATCAATATTTTTGATGAATAGTAAACCCCGACTGTCCTTTGTTTCAGATCTATAGTCAAGTCATGCTTAATGAATTTGACCATAGATCAAGGTTACAGGTCATTGAGTATCAAACTAGTACTTTTTGTCTAGACATCGATCATGAGATGTTAACATTCTGAACGCAAATTACTATGAGTCATAATTTTCTAATTAATTTGTACTGTGAGAGTCAATCATACACTGCTTGAAAAGGATACTGGTCCTTCTTGAAGACTTTAGCTTCAAACATTGTACTAATTTAAAAATAAAATGTATATCGGTCAAACTGATAATTCGCTGATGAAAGCGTGGACTAAGAAAAGGGTTTTCTAAGATTCTGACCTAGACGATCGTTTAATCTGATCCGGACCAGAACTTTTATCAGATCAGACTAGAACGTTGAGGAATATGTGCCAGTCGAATGGTCATCAATAGTGGCTATCAGCGATAAAACCAGCGTCGTGGTATCCCTGTAATGGTGCTCCCATTACAGGGATACTACTTTATTGAAGAGCTTTTTATGGCTTCCGAATCAAAACCAAACGATACTTAAATTGATAATGAGCCATTAATGCTTTTAGGCCAATTGTTCTAAAAAAAATGTATATTATATCTATTTATCTAACTCTGTATGGATGGTCCGATCGTAATACCCAGTTACTGGGTTGTGGAGGTCCTATAGGCAGTCGCTCCATGTAAAATACTGATAGTCAGCTGCATCTAGTTCGACTAGAAGCCGACCCCAATATAGTTGAGAAAAGGCTAGGCAGATGATGATGAGTACCTATGGATGGTCCGTATTGGCACTAGAAAAGAGCACTTGGAAGGATATGGGGAAGGTCTTTGCCCAGCAGTGGGACATAAACAGCTTATAGCTGGTATGGATGAATAGATGGATGTTTGTTCCTTTTTCACACAAAAACCACTGAACGGATTTGTATGCAATTTGGTACACAGATAGTTATAACCTGAAATAACACATAGGATACTTTTCATCCCAGTATTATGCTCTTGTGACATATTTTTTACCATACTTTCAACAGCTTGTCAATCATAAAATGTACGTATCACATCGTCTTCAGTAATATTGTGACAGAAATGTAAAGCATTTCACTGTCGTTTCTGATGCAAATATAACTAGATGTAGATATTGAAGAAAATGATGAATATCTACTAATGTTAATGAGACTATCTTGTTGGCTCGCCACGCAATTGCTTATGACTAGTTTCCTTTGAACATTATTAAAGATTTGATCCAAAATTTCCATAGAATATTTGATAGATGTTGTTCCTATGTTTACAAGAAATTGAGCCTTACAGATTTTAAGTTGATACGATTGAAGCGAAAGTTATAACGTGCAATTACATTACAAACTGACACTACAGATAAGTTAGTTATAATTGCAGTGTCTTCAGAAGACATGGGTCATCAAGGTTACCGAGTCATCGAGAAAATTACAGCAAAAAGTTTCTTCTAGTATTTTTTTTAATGCACGAGGTCATTGGTCAATTTTAAAGCATTTATAATGATATTTCAAATGTTTTCTAATGCTTAAGCATTTCAGAATTTGGACTGATTGGGAACTTGTATTGTAATCAAAACTAGAAAATGTCTCTGCAATGAATGTACTAGTTCAGTATCTCGAATTTTATGAACAGTGAGAGCTTTGATACAGTTTTAACTCACGATCCACAAGAGAATATTACAGTATGCTAAGATGTCTGTAATAAAGCTCTTTTCAATAACAGTCATGAAGAAAACTAGGTCACGAGGTTATTTAGGTCAAAATGTTAATGATCTATCAGTTTTGATATTACTTTAATCAAATGGTATTGTTGTTTAACATTCAAAATAATGTATGCAACATTAATCTATTTAGATAACTACCTATGTACCAAGATTCAAACCTCTGAACTTTGAACCTCACTCCAACACAAACCACATAATTTCCAAATAAAAAATTAACAAGCAAACTTTATAATTACCTTCCTCGACTCCTTTATTCAGATCTTCACCTGAGATTTTTGGCAAAGATAGCTGCACTGTCCTAGAATTCGCAAACGCCGCTACGCGATCCCACAACATTTCAGTCAAAGCTTCATCTTTACCCAAATTCCTTGGTAACACTGCCTCAATATCATTTTCATTAATCGCTGGTGTGATACTTCCAGGTGCTTTCACAACATCTACTCCAGGAACCAAAGGTATAACATCCATTCTGGCTGCCCGGTCAAAGAACAGTATGGCCTTTTTCTTCAAACAGGGTACAAATCCATTGGAATTTTGACAGTCTTCATAAACTCGACTGAAGTATCGTAATCCAAGTTCATCTTTAGCTAAACTTAAGGTTAAGAATAGAGATAGTAATAACACTTTTTGGTACATTTTGTTTGATGTTATTCGCGCGGTAGAGGGAATAAGACTGTGGTTGGATGGGCTTTAGCGCGCAATTTATATGCTATGTTACGGGGGCATTTGAGAGGCAACATTGTACGGATTAGTTTTTGTGGTAAATAGGGCAAAAATAGTGTAGGTTTGGGTTTTAAGGGTTGAATAGTTCATCCTAAGGGTGTTTTGAAATTAAATACTTTTGAAACGGGTTGTTATTAATGGAAAATAATAACATTGATGTTGTTTTAGAATCTGTCAGTTAAAATGTTGCCTGCGTTAAAAAATGTTTTTATTAGTATATTTTTGTAGTATTCTTCAATTAATATTATTTTTACAACATCAAGTTATCACTTTATTGTTTGGAGGGACTATTTTTTTGGGGAACACCAGCTCAAAATAGTAGAATGGTGTGTATAGAGAAAAAGCTTTATAATGAATTATGGTATTTGCAAGTGAAATGCAAGCACAAATGAGATTGAAACCTTCGTTTCGTACAGTTTATAAGCAGCCGCAGTTTATTGCTAGACTTGTTAAAGCCTGATTCCGAACTTGTTAGTTCTTTTTTCTTTACCAATGTGTGTTACAAATTGTTGTCCATTTTACGGTAATAATAAATACCTATATTTATATGTATGCACATTCAGAAAATCATAAAATTATTGACAATTTAAATCTAAGCTAAGACCAAGAATATTTTTATACTTCTGCAGAAAGTCCCTACAAGTTTTCGGACTAATACTGAAAAACTAATTATTTATTTTTTTGTTTTGTTTCACCCTTTGAACATTATGAACACCTCACATAATTACCTCTATGCTATTATTACTAAATAATATCTAAATTTGTTTTTTTATTTTATTTTGTTGACTATGGCCACCGACCTCTGAAAGAAAAGTGATTTTACACTTTATTGCGTTTGGTTTTGAAGTCGGTTCCTTTATTTTCAAAAAGGTTTTTTATTTTTTTTATTTTACTCTTTTTAGTTTAGATGTTCAACAAAAATCTTCGCTTCGTCTTTGAAAATCTACAATCCAAGTAAGCAACAAAAACGGATCTATGCGGGCAACGTCACTACTTGTTATCTAAAACCTTCCCCAGAAAGTATAAAACATTTTTCTGAAACCCGAATCAAAATCGGTTCAGCCAAACGCGAGATAATCGCGGACATACAGGTTGAACTGAGAACCTACTTTTTTTTAACTCGTTTAAAAATCTTAGTCAGATTCAGAAATTAAGTTACCCCAAACGTTAAATTTTACTGATGTATTACATGTACCTATACGTAAGTTTTATTGTTGCAGAAAAAATCTTAATGAAACTATTAAATTAACATGTTAAAAGTTTTTATTTTGGTAGTCGTTATGACTACCAAAATAACATACATTACCTACAAGTCTCATGAAGAAAACATTTATTGCTCTATATTATGCTATTAAGTGGATTTTGTAGTAGTAGGTACAGCTATTTTTTTTGTTATAAAAAGTACACAAGTTACATTAGGTAGGTCTTTCAAAACATATAGACCAGGTTGACTGAGAAACTTTTGCGAGTTTCAACTTCAAAAAGAATAGATTCATAAAATATGTGTAAACTAATTTAAGATTTGGTAACATTTTTGAGGTGTAATCGTCAAAATGTGACGCCTCCCGCCCTGGATGTAGCGGAAGGAACTTTCAGACTCTTACAAAAAATTAAGAACTGTACGATCTAAAGAGTTACTTTTTTTTTTAGGTACGATCATCAAATGAGGCTTCCCGCCCTGGGTGGGGCGGAAGGGACTGTCAGACTCTTACTGACTAAAATCCACCCGTGTTCCTTCGGATGCCCTTTACATTCCGGGGTCACGGTATCCTGGGTTAAGAAAAACCCGCGACCCCAGCAGGCATTTGGCCCCATAAGGGGCCCCGTCAGTTTGCTGACTACTCCCCGAAGGCACGCGCGAAACACGACACGACGCGCCACCGACCCGGGCTTGGTCCTTGGTCGGACGGCGAGCTACCCATTACTCACCGTCCGCTCCGCCGCTGTGCCCTCTGCTAATCAGAGAGACACTGTGTGCCTAAGGAAGAGTTTTTGCCCGCATCCCAGGGTGCACCGGCCCGAAAAACTGGTCTTCCCCACGGACGTATCTGAGAGGGAACTCCAGTCCACGGGCGCACGTGGAGGTTTCCTGTCTTAGCACCCCATCTAAAGAGTTACTTTAACAGAAAATTTGCGATAAAGGTCATAAACTCAAATAGACCATCTATTTGGGTAAATATTCAATTTCTTACCATGGGAAGAAAAAAAAAAGTATTGACCATTTTATAGCTATCATGTTATGATTCTGCTAAAACGACGGAGTGCTATACAAGGGAGCCTAAAAATCCCTAAAGTAAAAAACCGGACAAAAACTAAAGACGTTATCAGTACGGTGATATTGTTTCCTGCCAACGAATTGCTTGTTTCCATTCCGGCAATGTTTATCATAACGTAAGCTAGATATAAACTAACACTTTCAGTAATTCCGTTAAGATTGCAATGTGAGGTTCATAAAAGTCAGTGAAGAGTCGTTAGGTGAACTATAATCATGATTACTTTCACATGTGTTTTTTGTTAATAAAAACTACTTTGGTTATGTCAGTTGGATTAACAGAATGCATAATGTTATCATTATGAAGATAGACTGTAGTATTTCCCCTCTACATTTAAAGTTCGTTTTTGTCCATTCTAACGTTATTTGCAAGATGTAACTATCAGTGATAAGACTTTTTTTTATCGGGGATGAAGATCATCAAGTAAGTCCTCCCACCCGATACTGTCAGACTTGTACTAACTAAAATCCACGGTGATCCTTCAATAACCCTTTTACGTTCCAGGGCCTATTGGATGGTAAAATACCCATTGTTAGCAAAGGCACGGGCTTGCGGTTGGAAATGCTTCGCGATACCTTACGCCCCGGGCGTCTCTAACGGCTTCAACGGTTGGAGTGTGAGGAGAAGGATAGCCTTTCCCGCACTCGTTTCGCCTCTTCCTTCGCTTGCATTACTGGCCCTATAGACAAACAGACGATGACAGCAGACGACAACCGTTATCGCTCAGCAGTCACTAATACATTCTCAACTTTATACCCCAGCGCATAAAGTTGAACATCTATTGAAGTTCACAGATCGTTTTCGTTTGTTTCGTTCGTTATCGCGCAGACGTCTTTAATAGATTCTTAACTTTATGCGCTAGGTTATAAAGTTGAAAATATATTAGTGACTGCTGAGCGATAACGATTGTCGTCTGCTGTCGTCGTCTGATTGTCTATAGGGCCCGATTCGTAGTGCCTCACTCTATGAGAAATTTTGGAGCCCCATGTAATCCATTACATGATTCATGATATTAATTATATTAGTACGATGGAAAGCTGCTGTAGCCGCCTCCTAAAAGTGTGCACACAAAGTATTCAGAAAAGCATAGGATCAACCGAAATTAGGTTTAGATTTAATTTCCGGACATTGTGGTTCAAAAAATCTCTCTCAGGGAGGATTTTATGGACTTGATGAACGAAATAGTGCGAATAGATCACTTCTGGGCAAGCATGCTTCACCGTTGATAACATCTCCGCTTACCATCAGGCGAGATAGTGGTCAAACGCGAACCTATCGTTAAGTAAAATAATAAAATAAAAAGAAAAACCGAAATACATTTTTTAACTTCAACCTAAAGTTAATTAGTTATTTTTATGCATTTTACTTATTAATCAAAAGTGAAATTAGCATTCACCGATCGCATGTCAGCTATAGGAAATGGGTTACTACAATATTTGTTCACGATGAGCAACCTTTCACCACAAGTGAGTTACCATTGCGAGTGGAATAAGCAGTCATCAAGGGTAAAATTGTATCTCCGATGATTTTTAATAAATCATCAAAAGTTGCCAGTGGCGTCTCCCACGTTTAACCTAAACCCTAGGCGCATAAGCGTCAAATTAAGAACTCCTCTACATTGCTGTCGTCTGGAAACTTGCCCAGAAGATTGGTAGCAATGTGCTTTGATAAAAAAAAAAATGTAATTTATGAAGTCAATAAAGGAACTAAATAAGGCTGTGATATTTTTTTCCAGGAGCCATACTGCCAAAGAAATAACTTGTGTTCTAGTGCTTACCAATATAAATTTATTGTTGGTCAAGTAAACGGTCTAGAGATCTAGACGTCAAAGTATTCCTCCCTATCACTGTCATCCAGGAACGTACCCACCCTAGCACTAGCAGATTTTATTTTCTTTGGTTTCTTGTATGTTATCCACATCCATCCACACTATATATGTTTAGATGTATATTGTATATATGTATTATGTATATTGTATATATTTGTATTATGTATATTTGTATATAACACTATAAATGCGAAAGTAACTCTGTCTGTCTGTCTCGCTTTCCTGCTAAAACTACTGAACCGATTTAAATTAAAGGAGGTGTTTTTTTTACGGCCCAAACATGTACCGAGGTACAAATTACTATTAAAATTCCTTCCAATAATTAGTATTTTTAGCAGTATTTAAAATCCTTCAATACTAGATAGAAGAAGAAATAAAAAAACACTACCTCGCAACGTAACTGCGTTCAAAGAAACGTTTACGACAGCATTTACGTCATTATTCTGAGGCATTTACGGCTGTCAATCTGTTTCATCTGTCAAAATCACGTCAAAATATGACATCGGTGTTTCAACATGTTTCAATATTTGACAGTAATATGACAAATGGATATCAACAACAGTCATTATTCTGAGTCAACAACAATAGAAAAAAAACTATCGGCCTAGGTCGGGAGCCCTGGCTTTTGGCCGGTAGATAACCAAACGCAAAACATAATACGAAATGTGAAATAAATGTATTTTTTTAATTCTTGTTCCCATGATTATTCACAAAAACTGAGTACTAGAAATAAAAACTTATCTGTAATACACAAATAAATTCTATAAAGTACATTTTTGGACTTTCACACGTTTATAAAATGAAGTAACGAAACGCATCATCGGAGACGTAAATCATGACATTGCCAGATTGAAATTCTTGGGTTGCAAGTTTTAACATCTTTGATCGAACATTTCTGGTGGTACAAATGCGCGAATAAATTCAACATATTTTTATTCAAAATCTACGATTTTTTTCCTATAATTTCGTACTTTTGTCCTTGAGGTACACGGTTGGGCCAATATTGTAGGGAAAAAAAAACATCTCCTTTGGTACACAGATAGTTTAGAACCTGACAAAGGACATAGGCTACTTTTTATTGCGGAAAGGGGGTTTTAACATACATAGCAATGACATCTTAGCAAGAGTTGATCAACCTGATGAGCACTCTCTGTTGACGTATAAAAATTGAAGATCTGGAACACCTGATGTGGAACTCCAAGAGCCCTGCGACACTATAACATATATAGGAATGACGTCTTAGCAAAAGTTCTTTAGTCTTACAAAATTGAAAGATTTGGAACGTCTCGAATCGTCTCGCGCATCTTGTTGTTTTCCCGACCCGGGGCTCTAAGAATTCGACATCAGTCGTTTCAGATCTTCGACTTTGATGACCCCGTTGTCGCTGGCAAAAGCAACAGGATCCGCATACGAAGTCGCGGGCAGAAGCTAGTTAAACATAATTATGTTGTCAACTAGCATAATTTAGTCCCAGAACAATTATGCACACAGTGCAATGGACAAAATTCAACACTTACTGCTGTAACCAAAAACCCTTTGAAGTACACCTTAAAATAACTTGGCAAGGCAACACATTGTCACCTGTCTTATTGAGGCTGTCAAAACATAGAGCGTGCGAAGAGCGTGCGCCCTGAAATAAGACACGCGAATTTGTGGAAGCCGCGCCGCCATTCATGACCTACGGAAAATTAGAAGTACTACATTTTTTAATGTAATTTGATGTACCTTTTTTTTTTTTACGGTGGCAAAATCATCAAATGAGTCCTCCCGCCCTGGGTGGGGCAGAAGGGACTGTCAGACTCTTACTGACTAAAATCCACCCGTGTTCCTTCGGATGCCCTTTACGTTCCGGGGCCACGGTATCCTGGATTAAGAAAAAATCCGCGACCCCGGCAGGCATTTGGCCCCATAAAGGGCCCCGTCGGTGACGCGTGAAACACGACACGCCACCGACCCGGGCTTGGTCCTTGGTCGGACGGCGAGCTTACCCATTACTCACCGTCCGCAAGCCCGCTCCGCTGCTGTGCCCTCTGCTAATCAGAGGGACACGCATTGGAGCTTCCACCCGACAGGCTATTCGCATACGGGCAAAGAAACCCCCTTAGGCACACAGTGCCTAAGGAAGAGTTTTTGCCCGCATCCCAGGGCGCACCGGCCCGAAAAACTGGTCTTCCCCCCGGACGTATCCGAGAGGGAACTCCAGTCCACGGACGCACGTGGAGGTTACCTGTCTTAGCACCCCAATTTGATGTACCTTATGACATAGATAGTAACGCCGCGTCAAAAGGTCATAAGGGTGGCGCGGATCTTATTATATTTTTTTTATGCAATGTGATGAAATGACAAAGAATGTGCGCTACGACTATTATAGTCATTTGACGCGGCGCTAGTGTTTATGGTTTTACATCAAAAAATGTACCCGCTGGCCTTCTTACGGGCACTCAAAGGCACTAGCGCCGGGTCAAAAATGACTTCATGGGCCACCACTCCATGACTTTTGACGCAACGCTAGTATTACGACATTACATCAAATTACATTACAAAATGTAGTACCTCGAATTTTCAGCAGGTCAGGTACGGACTCTACTCCAGTCAAGCGTTTAACTTTTTAAACTACTGACCGATTCGCAAAACACTACCCTTCGGGTCCAGACTATTCTTTCAATCTGGAACCAAATAGATACATTCATGAATATAGTCAAAACAAACGTAAAAGAGAGAGAGAGAGAGAGTATCGAAAACCGTTCTACAGCTTTAATGAAATGATAATGAAAGTAATAGTCCGATGGATAATGTGCTGATTGACGTAAGGTCGTAGGTTCAAAGTTGTTGAAATATTGCGGTATTGAGGTAAATATTTTCACGGAATTCAATATAGCAAATAAACTTTGACCTATCGCAGCGAGTGTGTAATAGTGATAAGACAATAATAGCAGAAAATAGCGCAATGTGGACGATGTTTTCGCATTATATGAAATATCGGTATCACGATGTTTTCCTTAAACGTTTTGAGAGCACTACTTTGGGTCACCACTGATCCTATATTCTGTTTATATAATAAGACTGGAATTAAGAGGATATTAAAATACTATAGCCATCAAGGCCTTACAATATACCCGAGGTGAATTACAAGGAGGCCTATGTTCAGCAGTGGACGTTTTCCGGCTGATGATGATGATGATGAATTACAAGGGCACCACAAATGGATGTGCGATTCACGGTTGTGCGACTAACTGTGCTGCTGTTCTCCACCATACAACGACTTCAATAACTTGCTGCCGTAGTGTAGAACTACTCTCGCACAATTGTTTGAAATACTTACGTGATGTTGAGCTTCAGTGTGTCGCATTAATTTGCATTCGAACTATGGTGAGTCGCAATACGGTTTTGTCGCACAACCATTTTATCGGTCGGCAAGTCACCCATTACTCGCTGTCCGCTCCAGATGCAGCCTACGCTAACGGATTAGTCCTACCTCTTCTTATATCTATTAAAAATAAGCCATAAAATTCAGAAGTTGACTTTGCTGAACAAATATTACAATAATGAAACCATCGTCACATCATCTTCAAATCAGTCACGCACGCCATCGTCATGACAGTTTTTAAAGTGTTTTTACTTTCACCGTACTGTACGTTATTGTTGCTATGTTTTGAGAAGAGTGTACATCAAGTGCCTCCGATATAAGTACCACCACTGCTACGCCTGCGGGTGAAGTAGGTGCTTATGTTTAAATACATGAAAAAAAATCCCGTGAGTAAAACTGGACATTTTGAAATGCCGTTCGTCTCTATTTTATGTAACGATCATTGCATTGTCTACCAAATGCTTTTACAAGCCGTGTTACTTATTTACTTAGGTTCCTGCAATCTCCAATTGACTGCGTACATTCAAATCAATTGTCGGGTGTTGTGGTAGTTATCTTGTAACCGCAAAGGCAGTTACTTAGGTCAGAATTCCTCTCACGCTGGACTTTCGGTCTCTCTCGATCATCATTATAAGAGACCGGATTATATATGCAACTCATTCACAAAATATGCATGCAAATATGCAACACAAATGCCTGAAATATGCAACAAAGTCATTAAAATATGCAATATAGATTTTAAATGAATAAATGAATCGTCCTATCGGCGAAAATTCCAAAGGTGAAAGAGTCTATCGGTGAAACGGCCAATGAATCGTCCTGTCGGCGAAACGTCCAATGATGAACCGGTCGTCGGTGAATGGTTGTAGAATCCACCGAAAGAGGTAATTCAGATCGTTACTGTCAAACAATATTAGAAACGGGCGTAAAGTTTAAAAAATATGTAAAGTAGTCTAAAATACAAATTAATGTTAATAGTGTAGTAGATAAACGAATCAAATACCTGCTCATCAGTTTGTTTGACTTTTCATCGAGTGAATCATAAAGCTTTTGATTGAAGTGTTGCTCAAAATGGTCAGTAAACATAATCTTGGGTTTTTTTCTGTTTCTTTTCTGTCCTGTATCATGCCAGCGTTTTCTCATTAGGTCTAAAGAACTATGCCTAAGATTTTTCGCTGTCATTATTTTATTTCCATCAATTTCTTTAGGATCCCTCTTGGTGTGGACATGCTCAGCAAAATTCTTATTGTATTTTCAATTGTATTTTTTATTATTATTATTTCTGTGTGTGTATGTCTTATATCAAATAAATATATATTCTATTCTATTCTATTCTAGAGACCATCAGATTCGGGTGACTATTATCGAACCACCTGGGAAACATATATTTTCAAATCCGACAAAAGAACATATAGCATATCATTCTCATTGTCACGTTCATGTTTCCTCCTCAATCTGTCTCTTACTCCAGCTCCAGCTCAATGCTAATTATTTGATTTTGTCTAATTCACTTTCATTTTACACAATAATTACACATTCAGCATAAACACCACTCATACTAAGTGCAGCTTAATGAAGTTTCCACTCAATAAACTTTATGTATGACCGTCCAAGAGCATGATAATAACAGGTACTTCTATCACCCACTTTCATGGGAATTATGAGGTACAGGTACAGGTGATATTGGAACGCGGTTAAGTTGTTATTACTATTTTTAGTGGTAATTTAGTATTTAGTAGTACCTGTTATAAAATAAAATAATTTTATTTTTAAAATAAATGTTAGTTATTTCAAATGTGTTGTAATGCTCAAATTCCACTTGGCTTCATCCCTGCTGCTCGGCTTCTATTTATTAGCATAAGTAATATATTTATCTATTGTTTTTTACTGAAGGAACTTTATTTTTGGAAAATGGCAAAGGTCTTCATCAAAACAGTTTTATTTCTTCGTGTCAGCCAAACAGGATTAAAGCCAGGAACCAGTATCTTAAAACCTGTCAGGTCAGCAAAATTTCATGACTAATACAAAAAAAAAACATTAAAGGAACTAGGTACTTCGTAATGTTTTAGGAAAAGGCTTCTTATTTTGTTAGCTATCAGAAATGAGGAGGCGGGCCGTGAGAGAGAGAGGACAGCGTCCTCCCTCCGCCCCACCCGCAATGGTAGACGCCCACGGCGTCGGACGTCGCAAGACGATCTCCGGCCACCGTAGGCGCGGGCATGCGGGCGGCGAGTAAAGGGCAACTCGCCGTCCGACCATGGACCATGCCCGCGTCGACGGTGCGTTGTGTTCCACGCGCGCCTCAAAGAGCGTCAGCACGATGACGGGGCCCCGGGACTTATCTCATTACCGTGACCCCGGAACACAAAGGGCTATTGAAGGACACCGTGGATTTTAGTCAGTACAAGTCTGAAAGTCCCTCCCGCCCTGCCCGGGGTGGGAGGACTCATTTGATGATTTTAACACGCTAAAAAAAAAAAAAAAAAAAGCTATCAGAAATAATTTTATTCAGTCCTTAGTTTACATGGATAAGTGATTAAATCATGGATACAATTATGTACACCTTTAAAAACCTATTCTTTTTTTTCTAAACATCCTCTAAAAACTCATGTGCCATCGTTTTTTGATTGACACTATAAGTATTTTATTCTTTTTCCCATTTTATTAAAAAAATAAACTTTCCTTTTTACCCGACTACGGCAAAGTCAAGAGGAGGGTTATGATTTTGACCGGTATGTATGTTTGTCTGTTCCCTCATAACTTCTAAACTCATCTTTACATGACAAATGAGGGTTCGTTAGAAGCATCTCAACTGTCCGCTGGTTATCAGGGTAGGTGATGTGTCACCAAATCTAACATGGCGCCCTCTAGGGGATGTAAAGTCGTAACCGAAAAAAACATATTTTCGCACAGTATCGACATGGGTATCAAATTAAAGAGCTTGATGAGCACATTTTAAACATATATACATTATATAGCTTTTACTAGCTACTTAGCTATCAAATAATGAAAAGGCTTAAGACGCGGACTGACTACGATTTTAATCGCTTATGACCGCGTAAACTATTGTCACCACTATGAAGCGTCAATAAGATTGAAAATTGAAAAAATGACATTTGTGTTGAAATGTGACGTAAGCTGCGAATGGGCATTTATTTTACTGCTTTTCTTTAGATTATTTAAAATATAGACATAAAATTAAATAATGGTTCGGTTAAAGTTTTAAAAAAATGGAAAACCTACTAAATTCTTAAAAAAAACTGTTGTTATCGCTGGAAATACAGAGATCTTCGACGTCAAAGTTTATTTTTGTGCTACAACTTCCCAATTTTTATTGGGAATATCAAACTCTTATTTATTATTCTGTTCGGTTTAAATTCTTCTTTATACCCTTCTCTGTTCACTGTATTTATCGCGTTGCTTATTTTTATTACATTACGTCATACTCGACGTTCTAAGAAACCAATTTTTGGGAATATGAGATAAGACCGCGCCTTAATGAGTACATTTGAAATTCACTCGCTACTTTTCTTTTATTACTATATCAAATAATACTAATTTAAAATAACCCCAAAATAGTGTAAATAAAAATAAGTTAAAAATAAATGGTCGTATGCCTAGCCAATATGATTGTGTGAGTCAACCTCAGGTGGCATACGACCACGGCTAGCACAATATCGGTCAAATGAATATTGTTCTTGTTTTATACTTTTAACTGCGCGTTTTTTCGTAGTCAGGTTTTAGTTATTTTTAACTTATATATCAGTCTCACTGTCACTCCGAATAAAAACTAAAATGACTTGTCTTATTGAACTAAAATCGTGAACCAGAACTGCCTGTGCCTGTACACTATATTATAGTGCGTACTAAAGATCCGTCAAGTATATCACGCGTCACCATAAGCACCGCTGGAAAATTACACGCACTTAATGTACTACATGTCTATCAGGCTTTATTTACATACTAATAAAGGAGGATGTCGTAGTTTTCATTATATTGGTTGAGAGTAGATTATGAATGAAGGGTGGGGTGCGATGAGGGATATCGATATTGATTCATACGAATTTATTGTATTGTTCGCAAAGTTTACCAAACAAATGTGCGCCACGCTTTATTTATTATTTTTCAGTTAACTGTAAAATTCTATTTTTAGTTGCTATGAAATCAGAATCACTACATAATTGTATTTTTGAGTGAAACAATTTGTGATGTGATGCGTTGATAATGCCATAAATATATTTTGGGGGAATAGCGTTTTCAACCGGTTACAACAGTTCATGAAAGTAAGTAAAACTATTTATTGATAGACAAAAGAATTTCCATAACGATATCTCTGAAAATACATTACCTATCTGGGATACAAACACAGGAACTCAAGCTCAGCAGTTGTGTTAAAAAAAATATATTGAAGCGCTGCAAAAAGGTTTTCCTTTTTATTCATAAAGGTGAAACCGCTCTGGGCGGAACTGCACTGACCGAACTACGCGTCAAAGTTGACCAACTGACCAAAAGTGTCGCGACGTGTAGTTTCGCTGCCGCGGAGTGCGGTTCGACTAAGGGCCCTGGCCCTTTGAGGAAGATGGACGATGGAATAGCCTGCTATTCCATCGTCCATCTTGCTCAAAGGTTGCCTAGCAACTGAATATCCCGTGTGGGCCCTGAGCATCCGGACGCGACCTCTAAAGCTAGGCGCATGCCAGAGGGTCATGGCTATCCGGATGATCCGAGGATACCGCGCGATTGCCGGCGAATCGGCCAACCTCCTTGCCGGATTGCTGCCCTGGGATCTGGAGGCGCGTGGAGGCGCAGCGCCGGGGCGAATACCCGCTGCTTTGAGAAGTCGAGACGCGGTGGGAAGAGCTCCGGCGCGATCTCAGGGCAGTATGGAGGGAACGACTGTCACAAACGAGGTCCGGGCACGCCGCTATCGCGGCGGTAAGACCTCTCTTTGAGGAGTGGCTGGATAGGCGTCACGGCATCCTGACCTACCGCATGACGCAGGTCCTCACCGGACACGGAAGTTTCGGGAGGTTCCTGTGTCTGATAAGGAGGGAAGAAACGCCTGGGCGTCACCACTGCGTGGATCGCCTGGAGTACACGGTGGAGCATACGGTGCAGGACTGCCCCGCTTAGGCAGAGCACCGCCGTGTGCTCACGGCGGCAATAGGCGGAGACCTCTCGCGCCCGGCATTGGTCGAGGCCATGCTGCGGGGCGAGAAGGAGTGGGAAGCGGTCGCCTCCTTCTGCGAAGCATTCATGCTCGCGAAGGAGGAGGCGGGCCGCGTGAGGGAGAGGACATCGTCCTCCCTCCACCCCAGCCACAGTGGTAGACCCCCGCGGCGACGGACGTTGGCAGACGATCTCCGGCCACCGTAGGCGCAGGCATGCGGGCGGCGAGTAATGGGCGACTCGCTGTTCGACCATGGACCATGCCCGGGTCGATGGCGCGTTGTGTTCCACGTGCGCCTCAAGGAGTGTTAGCATAATGACGGAGCCCCCCTCTAGAGGGCCAAAGCCTGCCGGGGTCGCGGGACTTAGCTCATTACCGTGGCCCTGGAAGATAAAGGGCTATTGAAGGACACCGTGGATTTTAGTCAGTACGAGTCTGACAGTTCCTCCCGCCCTGCCTGGGGTGGGAGGACTCATTTGATGATCTTACCACGCTATAAAAAAAAGCAACTGAGTATATTTTTGTAGCGCCGCAGCAGTTCAAGTGCGGTTTACGGTCAGTTCACACCGAGACGCGACGCGAAGCGACGTGATGCAACGGTACTTCAAATGTGTATCTTTTCTTGTCGTAAATAAGGTTAGATCTTGAGTCGCTATTAAAATTCAGCGTGGGGCCGCGCTGCGCCGCGCCGGGTTGTGACAGGTGTGTCTTTCCGTGTAGGAAATAGAGTTCGATATTGAATTGCTCTATTGAAATATGCGTGCAGCGTCACGTTTAGGTCTGAACCGACCCTTACTAAAAAACGACGCGTCGTGTCGCGCAGTTCCGCCTAGTGCGGTCTTACCTTAAAGGTTAACGTAATAGTTCAATCATTGAAGCATAGATGGCGCTCTCTTAAAGTTCTTTGAGTAAATAAAATTTAGGAAGAATTCTTGCATGAATGAAAAAAAAATCTTTGAATTTAAAGCTTTTCTATTTTGAATAGTCCATAAATTTTTAAAATATTTGTAAATATCGAGTTTCGTCCATAGATTAAAGCGTAATTTAAAGGAACATTACATCAATACATACCTACTGATAATAGCACGTTGATCAAATCTCAGGATGTGGCATGCTAAGTGTAAGGGACTTAAACTTGTTATCAATTAAATAGAAAAAATAAATAATTAGAAAACACGCTAAAGCCCGCTAAAGCACCCAACATAGTTAGGAAAATACTGTAATGATTGACAATTCAGTCTACCCAAAAAGCGAAACCGCGTCATCAGATCGATTACGAACAAACATTCGTGTTCGCGTGCATACTATTATGTAATTTATTCGCTAATTACCACGATGTCCAGCGATAGGTTGTTGCTACCAATTAATGAAGATAAATCAATGGAGACATGTTGGTTTTCTAATGATTTAGCGGATTAACATGGATATTGAGTATCGACGGCGGTTAATTTATTGGTTTTCATCGCTGTGTTTATGAGGTTCCTCACTTAAGACTAGGCGATGGGGGTGCTATGACAGGAAACCTCCACGTGCGCCCGTGGACTGGAGTTCCCTCTCGGATACGTCCGGGGGGAAGACCAGTTTTTCGGGCCGGTGCACCCTGGGATGCGGGCAAAAACTCTCCTTAGGCACTGTGTGCCTAAGGGGTTTCTTTGCCCGTATGCAAATAGCCTGTCGGGTGGACGCTCCAACGCGTGTTCCTCTGAACAGCAGAGGGCACAGCGGCGGAGCGGGCTTGCGGACGGTGAGTAATGGGTATGCTCGCCGTCCGACTAAGGACCAAGCCCGGGTCGGCGGCGCGTCGTGTTTCACGCGTCACCGACGGGGCCCCTTATGGGGCCAAATGCCTGCCGGGGTCGCGGATTTTTCTTAATCCAGGATACCGTGGCCCCGGAACGTAAAGGGCATCCGACGGAACACGGGTGGATTTTAGTCAGTAAGAGTCTGACAGTAAGGGCGGGAGGACTCATTTGATGATTTTGCCACCCTAAAAAAAAAAAAAGACTAGGCGATGAAATCATGCTACCTACTTTTTTAAGCTATTGCATAGCTTTTATCGCGGGCTATGCGCGCGGCGCGGCGCGGCGACCGAATCAAAAATATTCCAAAAACCTAAGGAAAAAACCTGACATCACGCATCGTCTAACATCGTTTCAGCTCGGGAGACTTCGGCAATCATAAAAATATCTGTCATAAAACAATTTACTTTTTCTTACTGATTCTAAACGGCCATCAGCTACAAAAGGAGTTTTCACAATAAAACCTACTTATAAAATTCTCCTACAACAAAGAAGTTCTTTATTACAGTATTAGTGCACCATAAACATTTTAAATAAATTATATTCTCGTTACATATACGCGGTCGGCGATTTTATTCTTTTAAAATAAAATAAATGTTATGCAATAACTTCACCGTGGCAGTCTCCGAGTGCCACATTTTTTTTGTTAGGAAAAACCCACCACACTGTAATTCCCAAACCACTGCAACTCCTGAAAGCCAGAATCAACAGTGGCAACCACAAGAAAATACAATGAAGCTCGACCTGTCCCGGAGAATAAATTTAACGGTCACAAATCCTGCAACGAAATTAATCGGAAAAAAATCTTGGAGGAGTAGCAAAAATACGTGTTTTCCACTTCAAAATAGTGCATTAAAACTTCTCAAAATTAAATAAGGCCAACGGTCAAGTCATAGTCACATAATAATTTATTGTTTACTTTGATAAATAATAATTATAATCTTTCTACGCAGATGATATATCGCTGATTCTATTAGCATGTTGCATTGTACTGAAATACATGTAATATTGTATCTCCAGTGTATTTTTTAAACTTATTTCACTGAAAAAGATACGATAGATAAAATCAATTTACAAGAAGTTTTTAAGTGCTATAAAGGCGCTCTCTCACCGCAAGCATTCACCTGAAATGTAACGTTACAGATTCGAACATTTCATCAGTGACGGAAGACAATCGAGCATCATAATGCGAATGCTCGTCAGTCAGGGAGGTAGTATTGTAATGTAATTGCTCAAAGTCGAATCTATAATGTTACATTACACGCGAATGCTCCCGGTAAGGGAGCGCCTTAAAATAAACCAGTACCTTGGGAACGTTTTCTTACATTTAAACTCACACACACTAAACAGCCAGACTCGGCTATAAAACTACAACTATACAAATAAATGTTCTGTGTGGGAAGCAAACGTGAAGACGAGCTGCAGGCTATCCCAGCCACTAGGCCTACCGAGCCGTCCCTCACTAACGAAATTTTTCAGATGTTTTTTGTTTTCTGAAAAGCAGAGTATAAAGCACCAGAGCAGCGGTATCGGCCCCGACTTACGAGTTGTAGGTCGTGGGTTCGAACCCCACCAGGCGCATCACTTTGTGTAATTTATTTCATCACCACTGCTCTCAAAATGGTGAAGGAAATCTTGCATCGTGAGGAAACCGGCATTGTCCTATAACCAAAAATTCGAAGACATGTGACATCTACCAACCCGCACTAGGCCCGCGTGTTGGATTATGGCCCACTCGTTCCCACAGAGAGGAGGCCTGTGTCCCAGCAGTGGGAACATTATAGGCTGATGATGATGAGAGTATAAAAGTGCCTTCGTCTTGGGGTAGCTTGAATCCCACAGTAAACTTACGATTCTTACTTTAAAACCCTTGCTTTTCTCAGGAATTACCTCTTAAACCCCTCGCCTCGGCTCAGGTGTTTATACCAGAATCATGACAATGACATACACTACTTAATCCCTTTTGCGAATAATCTACTATTGTTGCAACAGGGCCTAGACAGTCTTGATGCCCAAGTAGTCCCGCTATTTGGGCATTTTGATTGTGTGGACAGCGGAATTGTTTAAATTAGACTCTGTGGCTCTGGAATGCAAAAGGCAACCGAAAGAACAGGGTAGACTTTTAATCAGTAAGAGTCTGATAGTCCCTACCTCTCCACCAGGGGAGGACTAACTTGAATTGGTGCGTCCACACAGACCTAGCAGCCTCGCGAGGCATTTGCTTCGCGCGGTAAATGCCTCGCGAAGCTGCTGGCTCTGTTTCGACGCGCAATTGTTTCTCGACCGAGGCACGAAACAATATACGCGAGCAAAACAAAAGCCGACACTGGATGGCTCGGGCGCTAGGTCGATCGCCCGCGGTCGCGGCATGCAGCAGCTCGCGGGCTTTCCTCGTCCGAGACACGTCCACACACCGAGCTGGGTTTGACGCATTTGGTGCACTTCTCAACTTGTACACCATGCTCAAATGGTGAACTTAGCAACTGGTGCACTTCTCATATGGTACACTTCGCAACTGGTGCACTTCTCAATTGGTGCACTTCGCAAAAGGAGCACTTTTTAAGATGAGTGGAGATTGGGAAAAATTGTCTAAAAATTAAAGAATCTTTGGTTTTGCTGGGTAATTTTCTTAAAAATACAATCACCAAATAATTTTAAACTATACATAATCCTAATAAAAAAAAAATTTTTTTCAAAAATAAAAATAACGTCACTCGGAAATAATAACAATATAATTATGTAAAAAAAAATAGATTTACAGCAAAAAGTTATCATAATAAAGACATGATATAATATCATATTTTATCAATAACCTTTATAATATTATAATTTAAATGGTACTTCTTTTATAGTTATTATTATTAATTTAATAAAGCTTTAAATTAAATTACATAATCACTTATATAATAATTGGAGAAACATGATCTTTTCTTTTTTGCCTGCAGCAAAAAAATTATAATAACAACAAACTGATTATGCTACCTATATAAAACAAACATACAATTTTCATGCGATATAAAACTAAATGAGGGTAGTTTTTTATCGTGGCAAAATCACCAAATGAGTCCTCCCACTCAGGGCAGGGCGGGAGGGACTGTCAGACAAACAAAGGCTTATCTATATTAATATAACCTGTTTTTGAGAAACAGGTTATAGTCTATTTTAAAGCTTTTATCTTATTAATAATAATAACTATAAATAAATTAGACATATTATCTCTGGTTGTTCTCGTCTTGCTAACGGCGAGTACTTGCACAGGCACAACCTAGTAGCCAGAATCATCCACCAGCAACTTGCGTTGAAATACAAACTTGTGGAATCTGAGGTACCGTATTACAAGTATGTGCCCGACCCAGTTCTCGAGAAAGACCATGTCACGTTGTACTGAGATCTGCCTATCATTACTGATAGGACTATTGTCGCCAATAAGCCTGACATAGTAGTGATAGACAGATCAGCGCGCCGCGCAATGATAATCGATGTTACCATCCCACATGACGAGAACCTCGTGAAGGCTGAGAAAGATAAACAAATCAAATATATCGACCTAGCGCGCGAGGTTGTCGACATGTGGAATGTGAGCTCGGCTATCATTGTGCCGATTGTCGTTACTGCCAATGGCCTGATGGCAAAGAGCCTCGACGAACATCTTTCGAGGCTCTCATTAGGGGGTTGGATCAAGGGCCTGATTCAGAAGGCAGTACTCCTCGATACGGCTCGCATTGTGAGGAGGTTCCTGTCTCTGGAGCCCTAACCACCGGTAGCTTGGACCCTGCTCCCACACCGGCGGAACACTATTTTTATATTTTTAAATGTTTTATATGGTTTTGTTTTTTTATGTAAAATATTTAAAAATGTAATTGTATGTAAGTAAAATGAATAAACGACATAACTATAACTAAAAGAAGTACAGTTTAAATTATAATACCCTTTAATTTTTGAGGGGACCAAATGGTCCCCTCAACAATTAAATGGACAATGGAAAATGGATGTCCACAGTACATGAAGGTTATTGATATAATATGATATTAATTCATGACTCTAACTATAATTATATTGTTATTATTTCCGAGTGACGTAGTTTTGTTTTTTTTTTTTTAATAAAAATGTTATTAGGATTATGTAGAGTTTAAAATTATATTGTTGATTGTATTTATAAGAAAATTACCCAACAAAACCAAAGATTCTTTAATTTTTAGACTATTTTTCCAAATATCCACTCATCTTAAAAAGTGCTCCTTTTGCGAAGTGCACCAATTGAGAAGTGCACCAGTTGCGAAGTGTGCCATATGAGAAGTGCACCAGTTGCTAAGTTCACCATTTGAGCATGGTGTACAAGTTGAGAAGTGCACCAAATGCGTCAAACCCACCGAGCTGCTTAGCGCGGCAAATGCCTCGCGAGGCTGCTCGTTCTATGTGGACGCACCTAATGACTATTTTATAACTGGCAGTGATACTCATTTCTAAAAGGGCAAATCCGCAGCCTAGTTATAAGTGGACTCAATTTAAGGTCCCATGGACACATGTACAAGCAGAAAAACCAGCTCTTAGCCAAAAAACATGCTTAGTACGAATTCCTCTTTAAAAAGGAAGAAATACTTTCTCTTTTCTAGCGATTTACTGTGAAATCGACGAGATATGGCAGATTGATCAAGTTATAGACAGATGTAGTGAACAGATGTAGGTCGGTATTGAACTCAGTTGATCGCGGAGTAATGGCGTAATTAGCGTAATCGAATTAAATTGCCTCCTGTTCATGTTACTGATCTAGTATTTTTATGGTATTTTTCATAAATTACCACGAAGTGAACACAAAATCACGTTTGTTCTCTGAAAAGAAAAGACATTGAAATGGTTACTTTAAAAAAAAACGTGTGGCACTCTGGTGACTGCCGCGGTAAATACAAATACAAAATACAAATACAAAATCTTTATTTCTGTATCAAAATAGTTTTACATAAGTCGGTGATTGGAGCCTCCTTTTAAGCAAGTAATGCCTGTATTAGGACACTCCGCTCTTCTACATCAATATACAATAAATAAAAATCTTAGATTTAACAGCATGCTTGAGTATGTCTGGGAGTGTGAATGTGTGTTAGTGTGAGAGTGAGTACATGTGTGTGTGTGGATGTGTGTAAGTGTGAGGGTGTGTGCATGTGTGCGTGTGTATGTACATAATTATGTCTGTTTCATTTTGTGTGTTGTAATAATGCCTCAGTGTCTGCATAATTTAGTGACTTTATCCAGCTGGTTAGAACTTTTTTACACGCGTGTAATTGTTTATTGTGTATATATATCTTCTTATTAATTCTATTATAAAGTTGACAAGCTAGTGTACTGTACTGAATGGCGGCAAATTTAGTTTTAGTTTGTGGAACCTGTGCTATGAGATCTTTTCTTCTTCTTATTGTTGTCCTTGGATCATATGGTAGTTCTTTATGTTTTTTTAGAACGGCATTTATAATGTATAGCTTTCTTACAGAGAGGAGTCCACTGTCCTGATAGAGAATTTCGGTAGGGCAACACATCCTTTTGAAATACATGATTTTTATTAAGGCACGTTGTCCTCGTTCAACATGTATAAAACTAGATTTTGCCGCACCGCCCCATATTGTAATGCAGTAGGATATTACCGATTGTGCTATAGAAATATATATTTCATTTAACACGTTTCTGTGAGAGCCTTTTTTCGCCTTAACATTTGTAGGCACTATATGTCTCAATGTTTTAAAAATCCATCCCAACTTCCTCATCCTCCCAGAGACATGTTCAACATGAGAGTACCACGATAGTCTATGGTCAATAATTACCCCTAGATATTTTGTTTCTAGAACTTTACTAATAGAGGGACAAGCGCAATTATTAGATGTAACTTTATCACATGAGTGTACTCTAATGTTGAACAACTCATCTGGTTGTGAATTTTTATAGATGGAGAAACATATGTAGTTTGTTTTCGCAGTATTTAACGTGAGAAGGTTGTTATCAAGCCAAGCCGCAATTTGGAACATACCTTTCTCTGTCTTACTTTTGACATCCGACCAACTCTGCCCATGAAAGACAACGGCAGTGTCATCGGCGTAGGAAAATATATTAGCATTTTCAACTTTTAGGTTACAGAGATCGTTAATGTAGGCTAAAAATAGTGTGGGGCCCAATACACTGCCCTGCGGGACACCGAATAACACATCAGCATCATCACTAATATATCCTCCAATCCTTACCCTCTGTTTCCTGTTTGTAAGATAGTCTGTAAGAAAATTGAGAGGCGTTCCCCTTATTCCAACTTTTTCCAGTTTGTTCACCAGGGTGGGAACGGAAACGGTGTCAAAAGCTTTTTTTAGGTCTAAAAATACGGTCAGGCATTTTCTCCCTCTGTCTAAATAGTTAGAAACTAATGAGGTGAGGGCCTCAACCGCATCCTCGGTGGAGACACCCCGCCTAAAGCCAAATTGTGTTGAAGATAAAATTTTATACTTGGTAAAATAATCTGTTAGTCTAGAGTTGGTTATTTTTTCTATAACTTTAGACAGGGCTGGCAACACCGAGATAGGTCTATAATTATTGACATCGCTTCCATTCCCTCCCTTGTGGACTGGAGTAATAACAGATTGTTTCAGGGGGCCTGGGAATACTCCGTCCCTGAAACAGAGATTAACCAAATGGGCAATAACAGGCGCGAGTTCTTTAACAGAGTATTTTAAGAATCTCGATGAGATGCCATCCCAGCCAGGGGCACTATCAGACTTTAAGTTCCTTATGACTTCTTCCACTTCCTTTGTGTCAGTATCCAAAAGCACGAATGAATTTATTTGTGTGTTTAAATTATTTTGTTGTTGATCAGGACTGGTATTAATTCTAGGCTGTATCTGTTGAGCTAATTCTTTTCCGATATTCGCGAAGTAGTGATTTACGTAATTGACTGATTCAGACGGAGTAGGTTGGATATTTAGTAATTCAACACTTTGATTTTTAGATTTATTGGTATAAGTAATTGATTTTATATTTCTCCATAACAACTTTGTGTTCGTGACTGAGTCTGCTAGCAATTCTCTTTCATATTTTCTTTTAATTTTTTTGATGAGGCTATTACAATAATTTCTGTATCGAGTGTATGTAATTTTTAGAATTTCGTTATATGGATCAGCACGTGAGTTTAATTGTAGTTTGTTTCGATTCTTTATACAGCGAAGTAATCCCGGTGTAATCCACGGTTTGATGAGACGTTTGCTGTTGGGGATATTTCTTATTGTAGTATTATTTTGGATAGTTTCAGTAAGTTTTTCTATGAGTAGATTAGTTAGTATATTAGGGTTGTTACAGCTCAATAGATCATCTATATTTTTTTCTTTTAAATAATTAAATGCTTCTTCAAAGTTCAGTGTGGTAACGCTTTTATGTTTAATTCCACTGTTTTTTATTTCCGATATTGACATAAATGCAGTGAAGTGATCGGTGATAGAAGTCTGTAAGATGGCAATTGATGCACATATTTTATTTAGGTTGAAACGTACCATTATGTGGTCTAGGCAATTTTGTTCTCTAGTTGGTAGTATATGACCAGGTAATATGGCATAGGTTGAAAGGGTGTTAAGGTAATGTAAGCGGTTATTTTTCTCAGTAGATCCCTCTGTCTCTTTTGGTCTAATATTAATATTTATGTCCCCAACTATGACTAAGTTTTTTCTTGAGTCTATACATTCTAAGTGTGAGCTGAGTGAGTCTAGGAAAGTACTAATATTTGTATTTGCCGGGGATCTATATATGCATAGCACCGTAGCATATAATGTATCTACTTGAAGACATGAGGCCTGAGATAATTTTATTTCCTTAATTTTTGGTTTTATTGTATTTTTTGCGTACACAACAACCCCATCATTTTGATTGTATTGGCGAGATGTGACATAAGACTGATAATTGGCCAATTGTGGTATAGGTTTATTAATATTTAATCTACATTCTGTTAGGACGATCAAATCTGTTTCGAATTTAAATGAAGATAACGTAGTAATAAAATCATCAAAATTGCGGTAAATACTCCTTATGTTCTGGTAAAGCTATTGCATAGCATTTTTTATCAACTTCTGCAATTATAATTATTTATTTATTCATTTATTATACCTATTTATTACTGTACTAATTAGGCTATGGTCAGCCACGTCAGTCAAGTGAAACGTCAAGAAACGTTCTCTTCCTCCTCCTCCTCCCTCACCCTCTCCCTCAATAAAATTGCCCCTTGCTCAATAAAAGCATGCTTTCGTGCTAGTAATGAGCACGTCTGTCCGTACCTTTATGATTGCCGAAGTCTCCCGACCTGAAACGACGTTAGACGATGCGTGCTGTCAGATGTGGTCAGAAAATTTCCTTAGGATTTTTCGTTACGTTTTTCGCGCGCGCCGAGCTCAGAGCCTGCGATAAAAGCTATGCAATAGCTTAAAAGAAAGGTAGACGTTGCATAAAAACTTAAATTAAAATCTAAAAGTATAATTCATTCAAATTTTGTATGGAGTAAATTCTTTTACGACATTTTCGACCATTCCTTCAGTAATCCAGTCCTACTAGATACTACTGCACTAGTAGAGAAACCTTTCATAAAGGGTATGTATAAACAACAGGGCAACAAAGGTCATCTGTTATTGCAATTAGTTTTTTACAATAATTTTTATAAGGCTTTATTTTTTAATAGACTAATTTAAAACTCAATTATAATCATGCTCCAATGAATCACTGGCTAACCTGTTAGTTATGAATTATATCATGTTTTATGGTTGAATGTCCTGAAATATAGGATTTTCTCATAAACCCTGAAGCTATGAACGTGACCTTGACTTTGACAATCTGCTTCGTCAGCATGAGAGCGATGACTGGTCACTCACACACACGAGACCAGACCCGCACAGGCGAGGACCCAACGTGCACATGCACGCCTCAGTGCACGGCCATACGATGCAACGATTGCACGCTCTAAAAGATTTATAGATAAATGTAGTTCCCGGTGAAAATAGATAAATGCCAGTGCACATTTACACAGTGCACATTTCAATAGACGCAACCGCATAAGCCGGACATCGGCTCACATTAAGGGGACACCCGCGGTTTTCCAACAAGATGCAGTGCCGCGGTATTGTCCTTTTGTGTTTTTGTGTGCTCTCCGCTTCGGCTGACACCTTCGGAGCCAGCCTGAGGCTGTTGGGCAAGGTGTACGACAGCTGTGAGAAGTCCCAGGAGATAGTTAAGTGTTTGAAGATTCAGGCGGCGAAACTGGTGGACAGAGCGGCGCGCATGGACACTCTGCCCATCCTCGATGGAATCTCTTTAGTGAAGCGAGCAGAAGCCGGCAGAGCCTCGCCTAACGCTCTACCGGACGATGAATATCTCGAATCACTCTCATCGGCCAAAATCGATAAATACTTGGAGCTTTCAACTTCAAAGTTGATGCAGACACATCGGGTCTTCATATCTCCTATGGAAGCCGGTGAAGATATTGGACGGTCACTAAATGAAGCCAGGAGCAAACTGAAGAAAATGATGGGACCCATACTTGCTGGTGCGGCAATCAAAGGTGGGTTTCTTATGATGGCGTTCCATGCGATAGCGCTGATTGCAGGCAAGGCGTTACTTATCGGTAAGATTGCTCTGCTGCTGTCCGCGATCATTGGATTGAAGAAGTTGGTTTCTGGTGGAGAGTCCCATGAGAAGACTACGTATGAGATCGTGAAGCATCCTCAGGTGTCCCAGAGTCATACGTACTCGTCTTCTCACTACGGCGGCGACTTCGATGCCACAGGTCCTGGAGGTCATTACAGGAGGAGCGTGGAAGACGAAGCTGCTGCTCAGGACAGGGCCTACAAAGCCTATGCCAAGAAGCAGTAGGTTTTAGAAAATACAACAGGCTTACGACTCCATATTTTACAAAATTCACAACGACACGGCATTTTTTATTTGCACTATATTAACCCAAAACATCGTTTGGGTCCTTTTGCAAAGGAATAATGTTTAACCAAATGATGATTATTAATTTATAATGCTTATTCAAACGACACTAGGTAGTTAATTTAATTAATATTTTATTATTTATTCGCTAGTTAAGACCCATGTTTATTATTATTTATCCAATGCATAATAATGATGATGATATAAAAGTTATAATTTATTATGTAAATAAGATTGCGTACGCGATTTTTGCATGTGTGTATGTATGTTCAGTACATTAGTTAGATAGGGTTGTTTAATAGGACGCACCAAATAATAATGCTAGTAAGTATATTAACTATACAAATAATAAAATATTATTGTAATCATGAATAAATTAATTGTAGTTAAATTAAGACTTTTTAGGCTAGTCGACGGGTACTGTGCATTTCTGTTTTCAACGTTTGTCCAATTTTGTAAAAATAGCGGATAAGTTAAAGGAATAAGATATTTATGTTATTTTATTTATTTGGTGCTGTTTAGAATAAGTAGTTAATTTATTTATTTATTGGCTATTCTTTATATAATAACATCTTCATGTCGATCATCGGCAAGGTGGTTACGCGAGTACCTTTTATTTATTTTATTTATTAAACATAAATAATAATTGCGTACTGTATTAACCCTGTTATTATTAGAATAATAATTTATTTATAAGTTTGTAATGATGATGAAAAATATTCTTGAGAAGACACCAACGAATGACGACTTAAAGAAAAAATATAGAAACTGAATGTTTGTTTTATTTTTAGATTGATTGGGGCCGACAGGTTAAATAAATTCAAATTGAAATTTGGTACCGCTTTTTGTTATTTCACCCTGAATATGATGCAATAAATTACGAGTATTACGGAACAAGAATGTCACAACTTGAGTAATCCACTTCGAATGATTAATTTAAGAACTTCTACTTTTTGTAATTATACCTGCATTTTGAGTGACCTGTCCGAGGCTACCACCAACGCTATGAATGTGGCAGAGTTTTGGTCAAAGCTCATATAATTAAAAAGAATCACCGACACGACAAAGAAGAAGATTTAAGAATAAAGGAAGAAAGGAATGCGGTGTATAGGTGGTATAGTGTGGTTTCTACCTACCTCTATTGGAGTCTAGGCGTGAATTTATGTATGGTATGTTACATATTACAAGAGTCCAAAACATCTCAAGCAACACAAACCCATTTATAGAAATTCTCACAGCATAGCAACGAACGTAAACACTACAACCAAGCCAATTAAATGAATCTACAAAGAAAATTAATTCCAATAATCTTCACGAAGAAAAGAAGACATTATCGCGTGACAAGGAACTATTTAATGCTGAAGAAAATTCTTCGGACGCTGGAAACGAAGGCAATTTAGTTCCACAAGTCGAAATTCTTATTGCTGACGAAGATCCTACTGGTAAAATAACTAAACAAATACTTAAGTGAGTATTATTTAACGAAAGAAATAAAGTAACTGATCTAGGATGATTTAATGATGGTACAGGAAGAAATTCCTAGTGTGGGGCAACGTTTTAAAATGAAAAAGAAGACCATTCAATACCAATGACAGGTCTCTGCTCCGTGGTGCAACGAACGGGTTAAATAGTCATTATATTTGAATATCGTATATTTTTATCTTTTTTATTTAATGAATACTTGGCACAGCGATAAGGTTGAGTTCAAAGAGGATTTGCAATAAATTTAGTACAGTTATCAGGTAGAACCCGCATTAAAATTCTTTGTGAACTTTGAAGGACTCTAGCGGGTGTTTAAAATATACGAAAACTTATAATGAGACGTATTATGTTACGTAGATACAGCAGAAATCACAGAGAGAATAATACAAGTAATAATCCATTTGCGATAACGATGATGATAAAGGGAGATATGTCAGCTATTCCGATGATGAAAAGGTCAAATAATATGGATACGCATCAGCGTGAAAGAAAGAAGATTTTGAAGGTTATTTTCACTAGTCATAGTCCTCAAAAACTGAAATGCATTAAACACTACTAAACTGACAACGAATAAGTCGTGCACCAATCCAAAATTACCAACTATTGTCGTGTCAAGTAATTACACGTGGAACGATCAATACCGCAATTTATTATTTTCTACTGTCACAGTCGAGTGGTCGCTATCATTTGCATGAACATTGTTGCTAACTACAGATCATTCGTTTTCATAAATACTGGCTGAAGCGATGTTGTTGTCGGTATTTCCATTTCCACCTGGATTATTGGATTTTCCTTGCGTTTCATTGGAAGAAAGCAGGGTATTAATTAACATGTCATTTGGTTGGAAACACTTGTTAATCAAAAGCTTGCAATTTGTCAACTGAATTCGCATGGAAGTAAGAACTATAGGAATGTACCAGTGCATAAAGTTCTAGTACAGTTCATAGTTTTATGTTTATGCCTAGAATTTGATCTGTCATTAAGGTCGGGCAGCCGTGCACCTCATCATTTGTTGGTCTCCTTTCATCCATTCAACGTGAACATATCTCATCATACTCTTTTCGACATTTGTCACTACATCTGAAAGTCAATATCAATATCATTTATTTGAAATAGGTACTGTATTTATCTACACTTTTTAAAAGTAAAAAATTACATTAGCCTGACCTCCAAAACGCAAATCCTTTGCATCTTCGCTAGTATTTGAATTAGTTAGCTGTGTTAGCTTAGAAGATAAAACTAAATATAGCGTTAAATTACACGACAAGCCATATAATTTATACAAAGTCATCTGGATAAGTAAACTACATGTTATTAAAATGATGATGCTAGTGATTAAAAAGATGAGCTGACAATTTTTTATCAACATTGTTCTTAAGTAAAGAGTTTTTAAATGAGAGGTAATGAATGTTATCAATTAGTGATGCTTCAGGAAAACTGAAACATTTGAAGTTAGTCTAAAGAGCACTAGAACAGAATTTCAACATGAACACTTCAATAATAATGGATGATGTATATATAATTATCTTTAGTTACTTTAAATTATTTAATCTGGAACTCTTTAGAGTTCAAGGCACTGGTATTTATCAGCAGAAACAGAATCATGTGACAAAGCGCTCCTAAATAAAATAATTATCTTATAAGAAAAAAACTCAGAGCTGGTGCATGTTGGCCTATGTCATCTCACAGAGAGGAAGCCTGTATTGGGATACAGGATGCTCAAATGGATCTAAAGAAACCAAAAAATACTTCAACATAAATCTCAAAATCAGAAAAATATCTAGTACTCCTTGTTATCTACTGCTAACTAACTCATTAAAAGCTTCACAATTAATGATGTCAGTAGTAAAAACTGTGTTTTAGTATAACGGAAGCTGCTGATAATCAATTATATTCAATCCTAGAGACAGTTGGAGCAAGACTGGACCGCTATATAACAGTCTGCTCATATAGATGTGAAGATAGAAGAGTGTTTGTGTGTTGCAGGTAAAGGAAAATATTTTTGCTTTTCTTGCATATGCAAATACATAATTATTATTGTAAGCGGGAGTGGGCCTGTATCCTGCATCCAAGCCTGGATCATCTTTACGTTAAAATAAATGTTTTGCATAACATTAAAAGAGTTATTCCAGTCAGATTACCAGTAGTTTTTACATCAAACCTGTGGGCAGAGAAACTCAGAGATTTATTCATAGTACTCCCACATTTCCCTGTAACGTTAAAGACACTAGGTAATGCTACTTACCGGGCCTACCCAATGACATCTTGCCAACATCTTTTTAGCCTTTGCAACTACATTATCAATAAGATATTAAGAGCAAAGCAGACAACAGAATTCATAAATCATAGAAAAGGGAAGTTGTCGTACTTACAAACCATGTCTCTAGCTGAATATCATAATATTTCAAAGGTATGATGACAGTTAAAAAAATTTGGAAAATGATGATGATAGATTCGTGAGTTCTTTTGAGATATACCACCTATCAACAGATAAGGATCATTATACGGAGTCTCCGGACAACGTTCAGACTATGAGAGAGGCTGCACAAGATGAAGATCATAATGTTTAGAGTAAGACATTAATTAATTTGAATACTGCTAAGACAACAGAGGAAGCCACAGAATATTTTAATGATGGTAACGTAGCCATGTTATCAGTTAATAAATAGTGTGAAATATTCAAAATTCACTTAGAAGTAGACAACAGCAATCATTAGAGAATACTTACAGCAGTAAACAAACGAAATCATGACGTTGTAAATGTACTCGTAGTTATATAACTAGAAATCTGACCAAAAAGCGAAGCAAATACAGTTGCAAAACCTAGTGTAACGCCAGATATAACCCAAGAATTCTATCAAAGAAAACCGAGAAAGCTTTGAATGTACACGCAAAATGCATCGCACGCGATTCTAACGCACGGCTCACCGGCATCCAGATAAAAACTAAGAAAGCAGCACAAGTAGAGGTGGTTTATAAATTAGTGTGCTCTTCAGATTTATATATTATTACGGGCTTGATTGTTTGTTGGTAGTGTATTGTATTTGTTGAGACAGAAGACTTGTATTACGCATTTAAAGCTGATAGGAGCAACTGCGGATTATTGGTAACAGCTCTCACAGAAGTGTTGTAGGTAGTGGGCTCAAACCCTGTGAAGCACTTTACTCTGTGTCGTTTCTTGCATCACAAATATTCATAAAACAATGCAGAAATTTAGTAAGGCTCTGGAGCTCAATAGGCAATTGAAGAAACTGGCTGGATTTTGTTTTTTTCTCAACTCTGAGATTTCGTGATTTCCCAGCCCAAAACTAAGGGAAACATTGTGAGAACACGCAAGTTTTATAAGACATGTGACCAAATCGAGGACATGTGACATTCCATAACTAGTCTTGTTTTCAGGCGCAAATTCCTGTTCAAATAAAATTAAGTTTTTTTCAGTAAAGAGTATCTGAACAGCCAAGTTCTGCCAACAGAATAGAAACACACTTGAATTCGCTATTCTTTTGACTACCATATCGGCAACGTTCAGAAGAAATACAATTGTTCTTATTCTGCTAAAGTCTTCATGTCGTATCTATTTGCTGTGTGTGTGTAGATTTTGATTGGTTACTGCATGGTTATTTTTTAATTAGTCTCTACTCTCCCAATGACGGTAGAAGTCCTCCCTCCATTCTTTATAACGACTACCATTTTGCGGTACTTCTTTCAGGTTTTCAAGGAAGACATCCAGTTCGTCACGCAAATTCTTCAAGGCCCCTCGCGACCCCATGGTTGAATATTACCAAACAAAAACCTAACAGTACGCTCGTTTTTCACAGCTTGCCATCATTCTTGCCTGTGTTTTTTTCTCTGATCAATCTCCGGTGCATGGGTTGATGAGCCGGAGTCAGAGAACTGTGTTATCTGGGTAGGTAACCATGATCCTGGAACTTAAAGGAATAATGTAGATTTTAGTACGAGTCTGACAGTCCCTCGCGTTACGCCCTGAGCGGAAAGACTCATTTGAAGATATTGGCTGGTTGAAAAAAAAATGGGTTGATGAGAATCAAGTCCCATCTATGTGTAATTTCCTCGGGCCCATCTACGGTATAGTACTGCTCAAGCAGTGAAAACATACTTAATCAGGAAGTTGCAGTTATGTGCATTAAATAAATTTTAAGTAAGGATGTATTTTAAATGAAGCAGAATGTTCAATTTAACACTCCATCTACTTTCAGTCATAATTACATTAGCAAGGAACAAACCACTATTATTATAACCATTTGGTACACCGATTTCCTTACAAGAATATACCGTGCTACTGAATAATTTATATCTTTGAATACTTCAACAATTATAGTAACGGATACAGCTTAAGTATATCGTCCATAATTTCATTTAGCTCTAAATTGGGATCTTTTCCTACATTTTTGTCTTTGTGTCTGGCTCACCAAAAAAATCTAATCAGTCCGTCTGTACATGTTACATTATCAAAAAATATTTTACACGTTCACTTTCTTTTGTTACGTTTATGAAAATTGTCACACTACGATTTGCCTTGATTTTTAAATCATTCTGATGTCTCAATAACAATGCATTCGGACGTCACAAACTCCCGCTGCCGAGGTTTTGACGCGTGTAACCTTTGTGAATGTTCATTGACTACAAAAAAAAAAAAAAATTAAAAAATTTGGCCATTCTTTTTCCATACCCAAACTATTTTTACTAATTAGTTTTACAATTTTATTGACGGAACTGTACTGTATTTAGGTTTGTATCGGAAACTCTTCCTACTTGTCGACCATTTCCATAGTATTTAGAGCGTGTAATTGCATACAGGATGTTGTTAAAGATAGGTTGGACCGGAGACAGTGGAGAATAGATTTTCTTTAACCTAATTAGCTTTAACTGCTGTTAATGAAGAAGATATGAATGGGAAATGTTGTTTGTGTAATTCATTGCGTTTTCTCTTGACTCTTTCACAGTAGACATTTTTTAATGATTATTATAATTTATTTGTTTCATTCCTGAATAATTTTGTTTGTAATATAAGAAAAGTCGCTATAGCTTTTGAGGTCGCATCTAGGACGGTGTACTTTATTTCGTCAAAACGCTACTCTCAAAAGTTTAAAGGAAAATATTGCAAGGACATCGAAAATTCAGAGAGCTGACAACACTGCTCCCTTGTGACCCATCCTCTCTTAAATAGAGTCGTTTTTTCAAACACAAATATAGGTTAAATAATTATACACGAGTAAGTATTGAAACACGAATTGGTTGAATTAACATTTATTTTTATTTAGGAGTTGCAAAAACAATAATCAATTTATAAATTGAGTGTCTTGAAATTAGATGATACATGGTGTGCTGTGTAAATTACAATCTTTCTCGATTTTCGTGACTTGCACATGTGTCATCAATTATATTATTACAGTTTTATTATACATGATATTACCACGCCCAGGGTAGAGCAGGAGGGACTGTCTGACTTGTACTGACTAAAATCCACGATGTCTTTCAATAGCCCTTTACGTTCCGGGGCCACGGTAGCTCGTTATCGCAATCCCAGCAGGCTTTGCTTTTATATAAAAGCACCGAAAGAAAAAGTGATGACTAGAAGTACCTAAATATATTAAGAGTGTTTTCTTTTAAATATAAATAAATGCAAACTATTAAGCAGTATAAACTGTGGTAACTACACTATAAAATATGTATAATATAATAAAAAAATGTGTTACATCTACTGATTTTCCTTCTAGAAATTCCAGACTTGGGTAATAAAAATATAAAATCGTTTTACAAATTAAAAAAATAGACCTATCATACTTCGACAAATAAGCCTATTATTAAATCAAATTACTACAACCAATTCTAGTTCTTAATCTACCCAGTATTAATGGGAGTCCAGGCGAAATTCCTGTTCCTTGCACTGACATCTTCTCTCTCATTTACAGGGTCCTTCTTAGTGACGAAGAGTCTTTCCAGTCTGCTTCTCAATTCATCTGGAGTGATAGGGGATGCTGTGGATGGTTCTGCTGATTTCTCTCGGTAGTAGTAGTCTGGGTGGGGTTGACGGCGGTAGTAACCTGGATGAAAATGGAGGGATGGATGATGAAGAAGAAGAAAAGATGGATCAAGAATGTGTTCGGAAAATTTTGAGCACTTGACACCCAATCTGTTCAGCATTTTATTCTTGACCCATATAAGACCGGAATTTTGATCTGAATTTTGAAAAATTGCTTCATTTGGGAATATCGAAGCATATATGCCGCCAATGTGTCGTACAGCGAGCATTGATGGGTTTTATTTTAAGATAATCTTAAATATATTTTGTTTTAACTACAACAGACCAAAAAGCATTAGGTACAAAAAGAAACGTTAATGTTTCTCTTTAAGTTTTGTTTCAATTAATCAAAGAAAATTGCGAAAAGTTGACAGTCATAAAATTTTGATAGACCAACCAAACACTAAGCAGACTAAGTACTAATTTATATATTTACATGTATAATAATCGAAAATATTTACATTAAATCACTAATGTGTGTTTATAACAATCAGATCCTATAAACAATAATAGACATATTAATAAAAAAATTATTATGAAGACTAAACTACATAAAATATGCAACAAAATAAGTGTTTCAGCACCACTGCCAAGCACTTATAGACTATAGTACTGCTCTCCCTGCCAAAGCAACAACACAAAATACTTACTCAATCAAATCGGAGGCATTTTCAACTTTATCTTTAAGAATTTAAGGTCCATGATAGTTAAATCCAAAGATATCATTAGTAGGCTTTTTGACAGTGCACCGGCAAGAGGTGAGCGTACCTATCGGAAATGGATACGTTGTAAATGTCTCCGAGAGTTGAAGCTAGATGGCGCTTTTTTAATTTTTCCTATCGATAGAATTTTATTTGTTTTAGTTTACCTAAAATTATTTATACCAACAGAACTTAAAAAGCCATTTTTTAGTTCTGCTAAGTATAGGCCACCTCTCTTTTGTCCCATTCTTCCCTGACCTGTGCAATTGTGCGTGTCATCCACCTATCTGATACTTGGTCTACCGACTACATAACTATAAAGATATTGTCGATTTGTGATCATTTTACGAATTGTAATGTAATTCATAAATTATAGTCCTAATAAACCGTGATTCTGATAAAATTGCTGTCTTGGGATCCTTAAGCTACCTTTGATATTCTGATGATAAGTCTCTAAAAGTCCTTTTCACTGATAAACACGAGTCCATAGGTAATTAAAATGTTGGATTAGATATTAATGATAGGAATAGTGCTAGAGTTCTATCCATTGATTTAATTGGTACCTAGGTTGGTTATCTTTGGGCTGTATTATTTTATTCAACCAAAGTGTGTCCAATGTGGCAATGGTGAGTTAATAAAGAAATATTACCCACCTGAAGTTGTATGATGATCATGCTCATGGTAATGTCCAGGGTTTTCATAAGCATACGACGAGAGGGATGGTCCACCGAAACCTCCAAATGACCCTGCTCCACCCCCTCCGAATCCAAATACTGTCACAGCTAGTAGTGCTAACTTTGCTAAGAGGAAAGCTTTTTTACTGGCAATCAATAGCACACCTAATAGTAAAGGTAGTAAAGTTGAAAGCTGGAATTTGAAGCCGAGAAGGAATGGTACAAGGAGGTTTCTTGCAAGGAGTCGACCTGAAAAAAAAAACAAATAGGTCTTTAAAATCATTTGGAATCATTGTTATGAGGAATATAAAAACAAAATAGAATGGCAGCCATTAAATTGTTTTTGCAAAACTATTTTCTATGTTTTGCAACAAGTATTACTGTAATATACATATTACAATATAATTCATATTTAAATAACAGCTAATCTATACTCTAAGTCAGACTTAACCTGACAGAAACTATAGATGGTTCAGTACTGGATGCCTAAATGATCGATTTTTTGTACTATTATACAATTGTTTAAAATTCTGTCAATAGAAAGCGCTGTATCAAGTTCAATGCCAAACCAACCTTGAACAGCATTAAGTTAATACTTGTTACACGGTGATTGGATAGATGGCGTTGAACACAATAATATCAAACCGTAACATAACGCCTGTAATCCCTGAAGGCTTTTACACAAATTAGTATTATTATATTATCTGTACATCAAAAACGGAAAAATCCAGACTCCATGGCTATTACTGAGAAACACCCTGTGGCAGAACTCAATAATGCTCAACCCGACTTGAAATTCGGACCTAGGATCTCATATTTACGCACTGAAAGTTCCCCTGAACTAAATTAAAGTAGACGAGGTCTATAGGGCCAAACGTTGTCGAGTCGCGGGATTGTCCGAAAGGGCACATCTGGCTCCAAAATGGAAAGGGCACCAGAAGGAACAGGAACAGTCTGACAATCCCGTTCGTTCTATGACAGAACAGATTTGGCCAAACACCTCAAAAAAAAAGTATACCTGTGGACACTTCGGTAGGTTGTTGATATGAAGACCTATCTTTAACCCTTGGATCCATCACAAATTCAAGTACTCCATTGGCTAATGTTGGGCCAATCCTCATAACCAAACCAGGGTAAAGTGTACTGAGGTCCCAATGAAGAGATCTCTTTGAAATCAAGTTGCCAGCATCTTCGAGGATTGAACTGCAAAAAATTACGTCATGTTGAGGTAGATCAGTGGCACAAGAGAATTTGAATCCATTTTCAGTAGAATGTAAGGTTTTGTAAATTTCAAACAGTTTTTTTCTCTACATAAATCCTCACAAACACAATCTATTTTGTAATAGCCATTGCAAGGGCGGCTTCGCCCATGTAAACGTACAAAATAACAGCACAGGTTCTTAATACGAGGTTGAGAGGTATTCAAGAATATAACCCCTTTAAAATATGTAATCAAGACCCGTTTATTCTGACAATATTAAGTAACAAACATCCATTCATCCGTTTGAACATCCAAACGTTCGCGTTTATAATAATATTATAAAAGATAATAATATTAAATAAATTACCAGATTTGGTTTGGGCTTAAATACTAATGAAGGAATTTAAAAATAAGTATAGGTACCGAAAATCCATAGGATCTTTATCAAGAAAAGCGCCGATATCCCTCGGAGTCTTCTCATCTCTCACAAAAGAAACACCAGTAGCAAGACTGAAAGCATCAGCCTCATCATACTTGTTCAATTTATTTAGCAGCTCCTTGCCGAAACACACTCCAACTTCAGTACTTCGTCTCACACTTATACATTCATTCAATTGGCTATCATCTACTTGATTGCCTTTAAGTTCTTCACCTTCTTGCAAATCAATCTGAATAGGTATCACTTCAACTACCAGTATTAGTAGGAGCACACATCTCAAATTCTTCATTGGACACATTTTTTAAGACTTCGATTAGATTTTTTTCCAACACATGCTACAGTTTTAACTGGCACAACTATCCTGGTTGCTACAATTGTAACTTTAAAAACAATATCAGGTTCCAGTTGGTTATATAGACTTTCCATGTTCTGTTCCGGTGAACTTTGCCATTGTTTTGGTTGTTACGGCAACTTCTCACACAGACAATGGGGTGAAAATTCGCCGAGGATAATTTGCGAACTATCTTAGTGAACAATCTCTAATTCTGTTACGGCAATTGCATCATACGCGTAATTTTTGGCAGCAGTTGGTGAAATTACGTATATTTTGTTCAGTATAGAGATCAATGGAAATACTACTTCGTTGTTTGCATTCAGTGTAATGATTACGTCATGTTATACAAGCTTTTGCAATGAAATGGAAGTAATCGTTGTTTATCTTTTTGTGATACGTCTGATACTAGTCTACTAACCTAGACATTAGATTCTATTCCGTAACAGTTGAGTGATTGGCTTTTGAACTAGTTTTCTGTTATCTTTCTTGAATAATGACTAATGTTTGCTCTTAAAGACTGTTAGTGTTGCTATAAGAATCAAATTCTAAATTTTGTAAGGCATGTTAGGTTTAAAATTATAGCAATTTGTTTGTTTATAAATAATAGTGACTCATAATCTATTAAAAACGAATTCTTTAAGGTGTACGAATTATCGTATCTTTATCGTGTAGTTGACTGTCTTCTATCTTTATCTTACAATGGCAAAGATCCTGACAGGCAAACCGTAAACAAAAACTTTTACTTTTCAAATGACATTACACATAAGCCAATACTTAGCCATACATATGAAGCCTTTGACCCCTCATTGTCTCACAGGCTCTTTGCATCTCGCGTCTCTTAAAACACAATCAATACGTACAGGATTTACATTCTTGTCACTAGAGTGATAAAGGCTACATTTCTGTGCAAAAATAACGGTCGTTGAGTCTATTTGAAAATTAATGTGGTCAAAGAGTGAAAGTATTATTTTTCTTGTATGTCCGTCTCTTGGAGTAAAAGTTTCTGATGTAATATTTTCGAGTTTTAAATGACAATGCGGATAGATTTCACGACTTTTTATAACTTTATTAGCAATTATGACGAGTTTGTTTACAGTGTGTTAGTTAAATAGCTTATGATGAAGGAAATCGTATTTAATTTTTCATAATTATAAAAATATTTTGTTTAATAAGGTTAATATTATGATACGTTCTAAAAGAATACCTTAATATTTGAATAAATCGTAGACGTACTTGTAAAAATCATTGGATTTGGTGTTTTTAAAAAAGAAGGACGTGAGCTATATTAGTTTCAAACTATTCCACATTTTTCTAAAACAAACATAAATTCATTTGACCTTAGTTTCTTTGATCATTTTAAGGAATTTTTTACTGTTATCTTAAAGGCTTAAGCCTTTGTCTGTTTGACCTAAGATTAGTGTCGTGAAAGATTATAATATTGTCATCGGGGTTCCAAAATATCAAAACAAATCGATCAAGTGTTTTAGGGTTACGCATTTTACGAAAATTCCGTACATTAGTCATCGACGAGTTGCTTTCGCTGCTGTCGCCCGAGGCCCATCGGCTTTCTGTATCTCATGTATTTTATGTAACCTCCCCCTCTTTATTCTCCCACATTTATTTGCTTACTTATGCTTGCACTTACTACTCACTTTTCCATTCATTACTTACCTTATCGTAATCGTCATAAGAATCAATGTTGCTTGACGTCAGTCGTTCGATATTCATATTAACTTTGTTAGAGTAAACCACGTCTACAGTTCACACACCTTTATAAGCATGCTTGTTTCAAGTACAATAGTAAAACTTTATGCCAATGGAGTAAAGTCTAAAATCGTAGATCAAATAATACAGAAAACAGGTATTTGCCTTGTCCATTGAACAGATTTAAATTTACTGCTATCAAATTCGTTACTCGATTACAAGCATCCCTAACGTCTTTAGTATAACGTTGAGAATTGGTCGCTTGGAAGTTTTTGAGATGTAAAACTAGCATTGTAGTTTGCTTTAAAGGAAAAGCGTTGGATGTAAACCGGACACAGGAACGCGTGTGAAGTGAAATTTCTTTTTTTCTCTCTCTTTTCGAAAAAGGATGTCGGCGGTGCGTCTGACACAAATATCTTTTGATGACGTACATGCGTATAATTAAAGAATGTGGTTCTAATGTCATCCGTGTTTGTCATAGACTTTTTCAGCCTTACTACAAAAACTTAAACATCTGTTGAACACTTGTCTAAAAAAAATGTGACTGCAAAACGAACCTTATTTCAACGTCATAATCTGACATTTTTTTAGACAAGTGTTCAACAGACGTTTAAAAGTTTTTGTGGTACGACGGTTTATGTTTTGTCAAAGGATTACGGGGTCAAGAATTTTGTGTTTGTGGGTGAAACTCTCGTTTTTCTTTGTCAAACGGTAGGTTATGGGTACTAGTGCTATATTTATCAGTTAGCTGTACTTGTGTTCTATTTGTTTATGTTTCCGTATTGGAACTAACTGCTTTATATTGTTTGTTTTTAACCGACAAAAAAAAAGTAGGTTCTCAGTTCGACCTGTATGTATGTATGTTTGTCGCGATTATCTCGCGTTTGGCTGAACCGATTTTGATGCAGTTTTCAGGAAAATGTTCATTACATTCTGAAAAGGTTTAAGTATATAACACTAATGGATATCCCGTGACGTTGCCCGCGTAGATCCGTTTTTGCTTACTTGGATTGTAGATTTTCAGAGACCATTGCATGTTTGTCCGCGATTATCTCCCGTTTGGCTAAACCGATTTTGATGCGGTTTTCAGAAAAGTGTTCGTTACATTTTGGGAAAGGTTTGAATATAATAACAATAATGGATATCTCGTGAAGTTGCCCGCTTAGATACGTTTTTGTTGCTTACTAGGATTGTAGATTTTCAAAGACGCCGATTATATGAAGAATTTTATGAAGATTTTTGTTGAATATCTAAACACAAAAAAAAACTGTAAAATAACTTTTCTTTCCAAAGTCGGTGGCCATTAGTCAATGAAATAAAAAACAAAGCCACCGACTTCCGAAAGAAAAGTTATTTTACAGTTTTTTGTGTTTGGTTTTGAAGTCGGTTCCATTTTTTTCAAAAAGTTTTTTATTTAGTTTTGTTTGATGTTCAGCTTTATTACTTTTATTTTTATTAAAATCTTCTTAGTAGGTTTCATTGAAATTTATATAGTTACTTATTATTTTGCTTAAAAATTCAGGTTTAAACTTCTAAAGCCAGTTACTGTTCAGCATCAAATAAAGTTTTTGCTTATCTAATCCACAAACACATTGTATATTTCTTTATAGGAGTATCATTATGATCATCAATGCCGTAGTGGCGTGTTTTTCTTTTTGTATTATTCTGATCTATAACTTACTGAAAATTGTAATCTTCAATACTGTATTGTACTGTATTCATCATGCTTTATAGTTTTTTTTATAGTTTTAATATTGTATTCAGCAGTTTTATAGTAGACGTAGACATCTAGACGCACTGTAAGTTACTCTCGTAACCTTGTTGCTATTCAATTCGCTATAAGCGTTTCCAAATGTTTTTCTTTATGCGCACAATGAAGGAATATAACTCCCTATCTGCTTATGTGTTTCTGAACGCATGCAAGCATAATCTCTTCAAAGTTAAGATGAACAGATTTTTCTGACAAGTTCTGCCGACTTTGGACTTTTTCAGTGTCACCCCTGACCTACACTAGTATTAAAAGCAAACCCATCAAAAGTAGGTCAGCATATTGCTATCATCTCGACACATATTCCGATTTTGGGCTTCTAAACACTTACTTATTACAAAAAATGGAGTAACTCCAAAATTAAAGGCACATTTTGAAGTACGTGCATAAAGTCACACCTTCAAACTTTCGCTATCCATTGCTTACACAAGGCTCTTACACAACATGTTCTAATTAAATATACAATGAAATCCGCGTAGGAACTGGCAATGTACTGCAAATTGGCACTAAATCGTTTTCGTCATCCATTCATACGTTTTATAGTAGTTTCTTGAGTACTTAACAGTTGTAAGTAGATGTATTTATTTTAGGCACTTGATTTATTTGGGATAACTTTTTATCGCAGTGTCAATTGGTAGGTTTTATTTCAATTAAAGATGGTGATAGATTTGTAGGGATAATAAAAACGATAAAGATTATATTAAACCTCCAATCCACAATCCAGTAACTGGAGGTCAGATAAGTCGTTAATCCAAGCAAGCAGAAAAGTAAACAAAAGATGATAATCATTTCTAACTGCTATGCATTTGCATACCCGATATGGAAATGAAATTCAAATAGTAAATTACTTATGTTTACCAATAAAGTTGAATGACTTCTCAAACGTAATAAATATTGCTGTTATAATATACATTGGCTTAAAACTGTATAAATCCATTTATGATACTGACACCTATACAAATACACTGAAAGCTGATCCCAACATAATTGAAGAAAAGGCTATGCACGATGACGATTGCGCCCAAAACTGTAAAAACGTTTAAGGATTTGTCACACTGGATGCGTTCTGCGGCCTGCGGTCAGGTCAAAATGACGCAGCCCGCATCTTTTATGAACAACGCTGTCAGTCGGGACAATCGGTCTGCGGTCAGGGCAGAATAATCGGTCAGCGATCCGGGCAGGGCAACCGCGGTTCGGGCGATGCAGGCAGGCCAAACAGCGTACACAGGCGTACAAATACGGATAACGTCTTACAACATCTATACACCCCTCTGTTTGTTTGTTAGACTTTCTTTATGAACTTGTGTGCACAACGCTGACGAACATCAAAAAACTGGCCGTTGCCCGCCGCCCGCAGCCCGCAGCCAACCAGTCCGTACGCGTCCTTCCCTCGTCACCGTCCCGTCGGGCCAACATGCGTTCTTTGGTTGTGTTCGCACGGTCAGATTGCATTCTATACAAAATATATTGATACCGACAATGTTGTTCATACATGATGCGGGCTGCGTTCGCTTTGACCTGACCGCAGGCCGCAGAACGCATCCAGTGTGACAAATCCTTTAGACCATAATTTAAGAGGGCATAATTATTATTCTCATAGTAGCGTTTAAGCATTTCAACTCATCAAGGTGTATTGTATTATACGGTTACTGGTGTGTGGAGGTCAGATAATTTGTTACTCTATAATGAAATACTGATATTCAGCTGTATCCTAGAAGCCGACTCCTACCCCGACTAGTCTTTAAGCATGATATAAATCACTATCTTGTCTGTCAATAAAAACTTTTCAAAGGATGCCGATAAAAGTTTATTGCATGGCATGGGTATGGTACCGCCCACGTAATTGTCACATTCAAAGACCTGAGTATGAGGTCGTGTCTTGTAGGTATTCATACTTCAAATGCAAAACGTGAAAGTGTCAAGTGTTCAGGATGTAACATTACGTGAACGACTCTTCTGTTTGCAAATTTCATTGCCTCACCTGTGACTGGTTCATTTGAATGATTATGAATCATATAGTTGGTTGTTTTTTTTTTCTGCTGTTATGTTTAGCGCTTTTACTATTTTAAAATTTATCGTGCGTAGATTGTCCGTATCAATTTTTATCTGCTTGATTTTCGTCCTCCAAATTACGCTGCTTCTCGTTTCAATTTCATATGGTATGTTTTCATCATCAGGATTTTTGCCTGCAATAGCTCGCTTCTGGTTATAGGCATCGCTTTTTTTCTGTGATTCCTCTGGATTCTGTATTATAACTATTAAAATATTAGTCATGGGTGGATAAAGCGCATTAACCTTTTTTCTGGTTGCATCGTCGTCCTCAAAATTGCGCTGGTTCTCATTTCCTATTTTATGTCGTATCTTTTCATTATCATCATTTTATGCCTGCAATAGTTCACTATCGGTTATAGCCTAGCTGTTCTTTTGCCATACTTCTGAATTCTATACCGTTCTCATTTTTAATTGGTATGCATATAAACACGGCAACATTTTTGTTCCAAAATTGTTTTATATTCATCTCTTTCTCATTATGGTAATATTTGAGAAGGACTTTCTTTCTTTTTAATGACCCAGATTTATTTGGCGTTTGACCTTCAAGACAGACGGACATGAAACCGTATGCTAAGTGAGAAAGTGTCACATTATAATAAATGCAGGATGTGTTACGTGAACGCACCATTTGCTAATGTTATTGCCTCATCAGTGAAGCACGTTGTTTCGGAAGTATGAGGTCAGACGGATTGAGTAAGAACTTTTTATCAACGAAAGAATAGGTATTTAGGAAGTAAGCCTCTTGTGGTCAGAGTAGACGTAATATAAAAAAAATCTGTTTCACACAGTGAATGAAACGGCCACAGTAATGTTGAGGTTCACCTTTTTTTTATGATAAAATCATCAAATGAGTCCTCCCACCCAGGGCAGGGTCAAAAAATCCACGGTGCCCTTTACGTTCCGGGGTCATGGTAATTCGTTAGTCCCGCGACCCCGACAGGCTTTGACCCTCTAAAAGGAGGGCCCTGTCATTATGCTGACACTCTTTGAGGCGTGCGTGGAACACAACGCGCCTTCGACCCGGGCATGGTTCATGGCCGGACAGCGAGTCGCCCATTACTCGCCGCCCGCATGTCTGCGCCTACGGTGGCCAGAGTGTCAACTAGTAATGCACCCAAAAGACTGACAGCGTTGCGTCGTGGTATGGCAAAGCTTAATCTCTGACCAAAGTAAACGCCCTTCGGTTACTGGAAGCATCAAAAAGTTGTTTCTTTGAATACATGGACCTTGGGACATTAGGGTTTCAACCCCAAACGGGCAGAAAATAAAGTTTCCACCAAGGTAGCAGTTAAGCTCAGTTTCTTTTTTCAAGATACTTGATTAAATGAAACTCAGTATACTCATATTAGCTGTATCTGGTACGAAACTGCAAAAACCACACCCCTAATTCATAAATCGCGACAAACAATATAAATTGGTCTCTTAAACTTGAATCAGCATAAAACTCCGCTAAATCATCGGACTATAGTGGTGGTACATAGCTTATCACAGTTCAACCACTTCTAGTAATTTAACTAAAGCATTATCTCAAAACAGTTGTAAAAAGAGACGAAGAATTATGTTACTGTCAGCCTGTGTCATCCCAGTATTGGTCTAAAGATCTCTCCCCATGCATCGCGGGACTGTCTCCTCTGGTAACCATGACCCTGGAACTTAAAGGGCTATTGGTCTAGTGGTTAGTGACCCTGACTGCTATGCCGGAGGTCGTGGGTTCGATTCCCACCCAGGACAAATGTTTGTGTGATGAGCACGATCATTTGTTCTGTGTCTGGGTGTAATTTATCTATAATATGTATGTATTTAGAAATATGTAAGTATGTTTATCAGTTGTCTAGTACCCATAACACAAGCTCTGCTTAGCTTGGGACTAGATGGCGTTGTGTGATCCTTTTGGAATATTATTATTATTATTGAAGGATCACCGTGAATTATTTTAGTCAGTACAAGTCTGATAGTCCCTCCCGTCCTGCCCTGGGTGGGAGGACTCATTTATCACGATAAAAAAGGGCCTCTCTCCATGACTTTCAACTATTCTCTTCCTGGACTAATGTGAGCCACTGGTCGTTAGTTTTGTCTAGTGGCATATAGTTTTTCCGGTTTTGGCTGTTTGTGTATGTGTCTCCCGTGTCGTTGGTGCAATCATTACAAACTAACCTTGGATTGGATATTTTTTTAAAAAAAGTGGAGTAGTTTTATGTTACTGTAACTAGTTATACTGTACTTACTCATAACCAAGCAGATTGCGTGCATCTCACATCTCATATAACTTGGTAATACGATCGTGTCCCACTTCCGATGAACGGCGAAGATCGTGTTATGTTCAAGTAAATTGTGCGTTCAATTCAATTTAGCCTGGATTTACTTCATTGAGATGTTCTGTAACGGTGTGGTCAAGGCTACTGAGTATGGGCGTTTCCAATAAATTATTGTTACTAGATGCACCTTTTATGATTCATACGATGAAGAGGGCGGTAACTCTTTGTGTTATTTTCTAAAGTGCATGTACGCCGAACGGTATTTTTTTTACAAAATTTATGGCTTTATTTTTCGAAATAACTGAACTGATTTACTGAAACTTCACACGTATAAGCAGGATATAGGAGAACCTGGGACGTAAAGGGCTATTGAAGGACACCGTGGATTTTAGTCAGTACAAGTCTGACAGTCCCTCCCGCCTTGTCCTGGGTGGAGGACTCATAAGATGATTTTACCACGATAAAAAAAAACTGTACTGTCACGCTTTACAAGAAGAAAATAACAAAGCCATTCATTATATTCTACGTATTTTATTCTGCGTGTCACTAATCATAACGTAACGTGTTCGACAAATGATTTAAGAGTTACAAACGCAATGAAAATGAGAGTTTTTATGTTCTAGGTATTGACATTCGCGTGATTGATGCTTTCATTACATGTCATCGTTTTTATGTAATTCAAGCTTGTTTGTCTATCTGCCCGTCAAATTCTTTAGTCTTATCATTGAGGATGCGTTCAAGTTGATATACTATCATTTCAGTAAACTCAATCAAAAGGTTTGTGAATCTATAGTGTTTGTCTCCATTAAGGTAATCGCCGTCATCATAATAAAATCTTGTTGTAATGAATGTTTGCAGTTATCATAAAAACCAAATGATCATTTCCATCATCAGCTTTTAGTAGTCCACTGCTGGAAATAGGCCTCTCCAATCGCACGTCATTTCACTTGATCACCGACTACTCTCATCCAAGTGTTACTAACCACCTTGTCCCACCATACATTTCTCAATTCACGGTCTCCAACCGAGATCTGTCATCGTTTCTACAACTATCATAGCCGGCTCATTGCCAGTTCGGCCTGCTGATTCTATGAACTATGATGAGCACATTGTTCTCCATCAGCCCACCTGAGTATGAATTCGATTGCGCAAACTTAATCGAGAAGGTTGTTAGTCTCAAATAGGTATTTGTCTTTAATGTTATCCGTGTATTTTTTCTTTATGTCCACATGAATAAAAGCAAGCAACGCATCATTTCAGTGATTGACATTGACCCTATATCTCGAGGGAAGAGATTTTACAGTTTTGTATGTATTGCTTTCCATCACCGTTGTCCACACGTCTTATGGACTTACTAGCGCTTTTTAAAATAACGAGCCGTGTCGAATACATTTACTAGTATAAAAATATATTGCAATTTGAATGTTCATTGAACATCAAAATTAAATAGTAAATATTCGTGATTGAATGCAATTCCAAGCATGTTCCACAATTATCTTGCCGGGAAGTTCATAATATCTAAATGATATATTAGGGTAAATTAATTACAGATTAAAGATTATAATGATATATGTTATGATTTTTCACTTTCATGTCTTTATAAATAGTTTACTCATTTCCGTCTTTGTGATCATTTAAATTATGATAATTACGGCGTCATTATACTGTTATTCATTTTTTATTTATTTAAAAGTTGGTTCGCGTTTGACCACTATCTCGTCTGATGATAAGCGAAGATGTGGTCGACGATGAAGCACGCTTGTCTAGAAGTAACCTGTTCACTCTTGACTTGAAGACCACAAGGTTATAGCTGTCGGGAAATACAGATGCCGGCAGAGAATTCCACTCCTTAGCTGTGCGTACAATAAATGTTTGGGCAAAACGCTTTGTACGTACCGGAGGGATGTCCACCATAATGCCGATGGCGCATTGTCGTACGTCTTGTAGTCCGATGATGGAAAGGGCCTTCATCAATCTCCCATCCCGATTCTACCATGCGTGACTTTATGCTCTTATATTCATAGAATATACTAAACTCTCCTCACAATTTTTGTCTTCATTTTACATTTCATTATTTTATTCAATTAAATCATTAACTTTTGTTAAAAAACTTTGATTTAAATCAATTGATAGGGTAAGCTTCAGAGAGAATTGATCCCCTTTGGGAGTGAAATCACTACCAAAAGGGGTTAGTTTTCTCTGCTGACTGTATAACCAAACATAATTATGCTCTTTGTTTTTTTTTTTAATAATGATAGTGCTTTTTTTTCTAAATAAATACTCTTTTTACAATCTGAGATCCTAGCATGAAATCTACCTATTTGGCCGTATAAAATTGTTGAAGTAAATTGTAGCGAACTAAGGAGGAACTAATTTTACCCATAAAATTCCCCGTTTGTTTTATGTCACAAAAACTTGAGAACTCGTGATAAGTCCTCCAATTTGATTACAGCTCAGACAGATCCATTTTAGCAGCAGATGTCTAAGCCATCTTGTAAATACTTGGTATTCTTCTTGCTTATACATTTTTAATTATAACGATCACTTATTTTGTCTTATACAACATTTACCATGTTAGTTATAAGATCTCGAATTCACAATTATGGTGAGCTTTTTGCTACATAGCACAGTTCAATCTTCAAGCTCAAGCCCTGCTTGTCATGCTTGGTCTGTGGATGAGCGACCATCTATCATAGCAAGTTTCATCCGTGCCTCGAAAAGCACGAAAAGCCCTTGGTCCTGGCGGTCATTTGTAGAACAGATCAAAATACTGATTGAGTAAGATGAAGACTTCATCTTATTCAATCAGTAATTTGAATCTAGTTGATTTGATAATGATCGATTGCTTACAGGACTTGAAATTGAACATAAAAGTTATAAAACCAGGCTCAGGTGTTCTATCTGCTACTCTCCGTTACTTCTTGAAGCAGATAGTTGTTTCGTGTTGTTTATCTGTATGAGTTTAAATGTTTGTAAACGCATCCATGATACAAGAGTACCTAATCGTTAGTATGGGGCCACGTTAAGAAAAAAGAAGAGTTTTCTAACCTTTTTATTGAATTTAAGGCAAAAATACATTAGAAGAAACCATACCTGTTATAAATATGGCTGGACTTTTCCTAAGAAATATCCCGTAGAAAGCGATACCAAAGCTAGAACTAGTTATTGACGGTATAAATCGATCGCAAATCGAGATGATCTCAATAATTTCAATCGTCTGTGGACGAAGATGCACCTCATAACAGTTAAGTCATGATATCAAACTGTTTTAAATTGAACTGGTCCAATGAAGTACAGTTAGGGAGAAAAGATTTAATGTATTTTAATTTTAAAGTAAAATATTTTTTATCGGTTAAAATGGGGTGCTCTTGGTCTCAATCTAGCTCAGAAGCAAATATGAAAGCTAAGATGAAGCTAGCTCACCCAGAAGAAATTGAAGGTCCTGTGTCCTGAATAGAATGCAGTAAAAACTGTTTAGCGCCGGACTCCGACAAGATTTTTGTCGTGAACCAAGCGGTTCTCGTAAGGTCTAACACAGCCAGTGGGTTACACGCAGCATATGGTTCGTTGTCCGGGGTAGATCCCATCTCTCCAAATTTAATAAAAGTCAAAATATAATGAACAGTAGCGTCAGGAGATACTGAAAAAAGTGATTGTGTTGCTCCAGTCACGAGTAACTTATCAGATGGGGAGAAAGATAAAGGAAGGTAGCAGGTAGCCGGCAGTAAGTCCATAATGATTATGATGCTACTAGTTATCACAAGTCTAGTGTGTGGTCATAGCGTTATTATTCCACACGGTGCATAAATGCACTGCGACCAATTTTTAACTATACTTTGAAGATTACGAATATTTTGGACTTTTCGTAATAGGTAATATTATATTTAAAAGATACGTTGTGATCATCCTCAAAAAGGCCCTAAAATTATTCATAAATTCAGAACTTAAAAAAAAAACTGTAAGAGGTAATTTTTCTTGCTAAAGATAGATAAAGAGAAGATTTTTAAAATTTACCAATCTTATTTCAACAATTTAAGTTCCCGACAGTACCCAACAACATAAATGCATCGCTGCATCCCTCTCAGCGATAGCCAGTGTACCGTGACACTAAGCGCATATAAACGCAACCAATGCTCTAGTTATACACAGTGCCCATATAGCCAACATAGTGCAAACAACAAAAATGGTAAAGTACCTCCTGATCCTGACCCTGGTCGCGGCAGCCGCGGCCAGAACAGCCACCACCACACAGAACAAACTAGAAGCTCGAAGCTCAGACGATAATGTTCTAGGAGACCTAAAATTAGCGTATGAGACATACAAAGATTGCAGCGGTTCCGACATTTCGCACTGCCTCAAAAGAAAATTGGCGAAGACTTTGAGCAGGCTGACGAAAGCTGAGGAGTTGGACATCCTAAATGGTGTGACGATAAAGAAGGACAAGGATGTGAATATTGTGGAGAAAGAGGAAGCGATCCCCAGGGGGATGGACGAGAGCTCACTTAACAACCTCATTTTGGACAAGGTTGTTAACTTTATGAGGTCCCACACATTGCAGGTAAGGGGTTTTTGTAGTTAAGTTTATCTAATACTTCATTTCAGCATATACGAGGGAGAAATGGGTTAAAATCAAATCAAAGTATGGCATTATAAGTTCAATCATGCGTGATAGTAACTTTGCAGTCTCCTTCCTTCTTGTTAATAATGCATCATTTTGTTTGCACAAACTAATTTGATAACGATGAATGTTTTGCAAGAGTAAGATAAGATAAAGTAAGTTATTTTCATTGCTTAGGTTATATTTATCTTGTAAGTTGAAAAGTGCCACGTGGTGGACATCGTTTAAGATTATCAATTTTGTGACAATTACAATTTTTATTTACAAGTATGCTTTCTTTATCATTTAATTTAAGGTCATTACCGTCTTCTTTTTGCACTTTAGCGTTAGATGTTGTGTCTTCACTTTAATTGGTGTAAATTGTACTGTAATTTGTAAAATAAATACTGCGGTGTTCATTTCATGTTTTGTTGCGTCCTTGATATTGTAGCGGCGTTCTGAGTATATCACGGTTTGAATCGAGACTTGTTCAAATTCGTTGGCTTTTTTCGTCAGGAATTATTCAGAAGCGGCCCTAAGTTTAAAGTTGGCCCCTCTTGATGGCGATAGATTTGCCTCCTTTTATAACGAGCGAAGTAATGCGATGAGGATTTACTACTGAAGTTATTTTATTGCATCTGGAAATTGGGTTCTTATTATTTGATGATTTTTTTCAATTTACAAATACGTAATAGAAAGACTCTGTCTCTGGAATCTGAACAGTACCCTGAGCACGAGTTTTCACTCTTTTACTTTACAGCGTTTTTCCAGTATTTACAGCGTTTCTTGTATGAAAAAATGGAACAGCAGCGCCTCTGGTGTGCGAAGTAGGAACTAATTTTTTCCTTGAAAATTGTCAATTTGAAGTTGTCAAAGTTCCAGTTTACTTTACGTCTCAAATACTGAAAACTCGTGCTCAGGGTACTGTTCTCTAAACACTGGCTTAAGGCGTAGATAAGACCACAAAAATATTGGAGTGCAATTCCATGTATAGGTACTCAAGTACCTATAAACATCAGCGTAAAAACTATTCCCAGTTTGCTATCTTTCTGGCAGGTAGGTTAATGATCTGTTTAGTCAACCAAATAATAAGAGAGCTTAAAGATCTTAATGAGAGCATAAAATATGATTTTCTTTTCATAAATTTTAATCTTTCTCAAAAAAATCTAATCAAACTTGACTCTGAATAAACCTGTTACTTCACTTCCATTTATTTTGTTTGTATGACATAACACATAGCACTATAGTTTCCATACAGAGGTATAATGGACTGATTAATATTCAAACGACGCTCTTGATCGCCCGTTAGTAATCTTAGTATTATGAATGCATATTAGATTCACCTCGCTAGCTAACGTCATAGTGTCTGCTTCCGGGCTTAGATTCACGGGCTTAAAAACATGATTTCTTGAATTTAATTACTTACGGCTTACCCACAATTTATGTATTTATATTTCCAAAGAGATCTCCTTCGCGTCTGTGTTTCCGAACGCATACGACCCGAATCTCTTCAAAGCTCTCCACTAGAGTGAACAGGCTACTTCTAGGTACCTAAGCTCAAACCATCGTAGACTTGTATTTATCACCCCTGAACTAGACTAGAGTCAAGAGCGAGAAATAAAAATAAATTCACATAGGTACAGCTACTCGTATCTTGTATTTGTGTTACTAATTCCATGGTACAAAGGCGGTCTTATCACTGATAGCGATAAGACAAGATAATATATCTTCATAACAGCCTTTGGATAGACTAATACGTATCAAAACTTGTTTTATCCCACTTTTTTTTTTTGGTGTGGCAAAATCATCAAATGAGTCCTCCCGCCCTGGGTGGGGCGGAAGGGACTGTCAGATTCTTACTGACTAAAATCCACCCGTGTTCCTTCGGATGCCCTTTACATTCCGGGGCCACGGTATCCTGGATTAAGAAAATTCGCGACCCCGGCTGGCATTTGGCCCCATAAGGGGCCCCGTCGGTGACGCGTGAAACACCGGACCCGGGCTTGGTCCTTGGTCGGACGGCGAGCATACCCATTACTCACCGTCCGCAAGCCCGCTCCGCCGCTGTGCCCTCTGCTGTTCAGAGGGACACGCGTTGGAGCGTCCACCCGACAGGCTATTCGCATACGGGCAAAGAAACCCCTTAGGCACACAGTGTCTAAGGAAGAGTTTTTGCCCGCATCCCAGGGTGCACCGGCCCGAAAAACTGGTCTTCCCCCCGGACGTATCCGAGAGGGAACTCCAGTCCACGGGCGCACGTGGAGATTTCCTGTCTTAGCACCCCTGTTTTATCCCTCTAATGAAATTTTAAGCTATTAATGTTTTTTTTGTTTCAATTAGTATAAATTGAAGAGGTGTAAATTTTTAATTAATATAAAACTACTAATTATGTTATTGTTTGTTATAGCCAAAACCTATAAATCAAAAGTTAATAATAACGGTGACAGAATAGAAAAAAAATTGGATAAGACAAGTTTTGTAACATCACTATGGGATAAGATGAGTTATGAATGCTCTTCATACTTCAAGTGATCAAAAAAATACACTGATATACATAAAAATCAAAGAATTTATTATATTCTTAAATTTAGTGATTCATCTGGAGCTTCAAGGCTCTTTATGTTGCTTCCCATCGACAACAGGATGTTCCAAAATGTTTTTGAAATTTTGGATAAGGCTAGTTTTGAAACGGATGCCACATTTTGCGCTATTATTACTTCGGAATCAGGCAAGTTTTGATCAAGCAGGTTCGGTAGGCTGATGAAGTGTACCATAAACAACAATTTCTCATCATTAACTCAGTTCGTGTCATAGGGTGGACAAGATAAGTTTTGAAACGGAACGACTCATTTATAGGTTATGGGGTGGTGTGGTTGAGATGGTATAAGGTGCGTATGGAAAACTGTAGAGGTTAGTTCCTTTGTTTGACTTATCAGTAGGTGCGTCCACACAGAGCGCGCAGCCTCGCGAGACATTTTCTGCGCGAGGAATCTGACAAGCGAGGCTGCTCACTCTATGTGGATGCGTCTATTGTTTTTCGACCGAGGCACGAAACAATATACGGGAGCAAAACAAAAGCCAACACTGGATGGCTCGGGCGCTCGGTCGCTCGATCGCGGCAGCGCTGTCACTTGCCTCGCCCGAGACACGTCCACACCAACTGAGCTGCTTCGCGCGGAAAATGCCTCGCGAGGCTGCGCGCTCTGTGGGGACGCACCTAATCAACAAAGATGAAAGAACTTTTGTAGGCAGCCTTTAAACACTGACTGAATAATGAGTCTAAACACGTTGAATGTTTTGACTATTACACGAGAACTTCATCCGGATGACATGACTTGGTTTCGATGAAGACCTTTAGATTCTCTTTTTGACTCAACTCGATGATTTAACATGACTAGTATATTTCAAGATAGCAGTAACTTCAGAGAACTTAAAAGATACAAAAAAAGACATATTTGACGACATGACGATTCCTTTGACAGCAGTGAATTGGAAAGATGAAAAACAAAATATATGAACGATGGATGAGTTACAAGGTTGTTGATGCATTTGCTTGTAAAATAAATTTTAGATTCAAATCATATTTTGTGGGAATAATGGTTAAAATGATAGTTTCCTTTTTTACTGTTATTATAGAGGGAGATCATACATTTGAACGTCTTTGAAAAGTACCCATTATAAAAAATTCGTGTTACTGAGATCATAAAAAAACTCATGTGACTAAGAGAGTGATGATGAGAGTGATGATGTTGATGGATCGACAGAGGAAGGCCAAAGAAAAGAAGGATGGATTGTCTAAGGAATGATATGAAAGAAAGAGGAGTAAATGATACTGTGACGTCTGATAGTGGAGAATGGAAGAAAAAATAGTGTTGCGCCAACCCCAAGTAAAATGAGATAAGGACAGGAAGATAATGATGAAAATTATTCCCATAGTTGTGAATGCATTAATAACAGCTTAAAGCGGTAAGTAAGTGAAGTCACTGAAGGGTACTTGACAATTTGAACGAGGTCTGTAATTAATAAGCCGACACTAATGCCTTACTCCACTAAGTAGAAAAGTAGCACTGTCAGCACACTATTTATAACGTTCTGTAGCATCTACAATTAAAACGATCACTAGTTTAGTGTTACATAGTAGTTCCTTCTCGTTTGTAGCAATTAACGGGTTACGCCGACTAACAATTTATTACTCCTTGAAACCTTTGTTGTCTACCGATTCATTTGTCTGTCTATTTTCCTGAACTTCTATGACATCACTAATGTTTTGGCTATCAGTGGTAATCAACTGTTGTCTCTTCTTTGTTGTCACACTTTTACTACGCATCACCAAAAGCATATTATCACCTGTTTGGTCTACTTTGCTTTTAAACTTATAATTTTACTGCTAAAACATGTAACAGCTTTCACGAAACCTTTATCATTCATTAAATTACTTCCCAGATTATTGTTACAAATGTCACCACTTTTTTATTTGTTTTATGATATGAATATTTCAACTTCAGTGTTGTCTCTGTTTATTGACCAACACAGATCTTTCTTAGTTCTTTAATTGTTACTACTTTACAATAAATCACCCTACACCGGAGTTCTGGTTCCATCTAGATCCGGCTACCCCCGTAAAAGCGTGACGGCTCAATCTAACAGTAAATGCGTAAAAACAGCATACCACCCAGCAGCGCAGCGTGACAACTTTCCCGATGCATCTCATAATTGCATTTAATCAGTCCATCTTCACTTTTTGCCGGCCACACTCTATTAAATTCTGCAGTTTCTTCTAATTGGTGTCGGTGCGTGATAATTGATATGCGTAGAGAAAATATAACGTGCACTAAATGGGAGGTTTGCACGGCTCGCGTGCCGTTTCTAGTAATGTCATTAGGGATGAGCGTAATTTGTTCTCGGTTGAGTAGCTTCAGTTTGTTGACCGCTCGTGGGGGCTATAGGTTGCTCTGCTGACTCTTCATCTGCCTAGCATTTCCCCATTTATATTCGGGTCGGCTTTTAGTCTCAGCTCAGCGGCATAGTATTTTATATGGAGCGACTGCATATCTGATCTCCACAACCCAGTAACGGGGTGATACTTATTTGGGCAAAGGTTATCATGTTAGTAAAATGGAACTTAGAACTTTGATTACGTATGGTATTATAATAAATTATGTCATCTGGTTGTTGAATGTTATTGGTGGTTGCTTTTTGCTCTTTTTCTAGGAGATTCTTTATGAGTAACGGATTATCATGAGGTTAATAAACATGGGCTTGGAAGATTAGAAGAAATCAATAAGATGAAGAGATTATCGATGATAATCCAAAGATGAATGAATGACGAATTATGCGGCAAAATATTTTTGTGAAGCACACATGTATTTAAAATGAACCCTCTGTGTCATTGTTATGTTATTGTGGCTGTTTTCTTTGGAGATACTTTCATCGAACTTTGAATATGGGAGTACGTTACGATTTGGTTCTTTTAAGGGTCAAAGTTCACCAATGATTCCTCCAAATATATAGTTGTATATGTGGTTCATGATCATTATTTTTCTTCTTTCTGCTTTCTCGAAATGGTATATTTATATCGCGCACGTGTCTATCCAATGAATTGCTTCAGCAATGATTATGCGTTTATCAACCTTCGCAATTGTGTCGTTAAACATAACTTTCTTCTGAGATAAATTGTGCAGATTATTTTTAGCTTGAAGTGAAACTTATTTTAAAGAATTATTCATTATCTTTATGTAACTGGTTAAACTGCAAAGGCCATGACCAGAATTTGGGGATGTTATGGTGGTAGCTCAATCCTTGGAAATGTGACATTCCAGAAGGTTTGGTTAACAATACATGTTGGTATAATACTCATATAATATCAGTACATTAATACAGTTCATTGAAGTGATTACTTTGTTTTTACTTTTTAATATTGCTTTACTAGCAATGCCTTACTTACCGTTCTAACATTCATATCTGCTCTTTATCCTAGCCAAGCATTCTTCCGTACTGTGGTTGTGTCCCTCACTTTGTGCGTCCTTTCTTACTCAGCCACCTTCTAGGGTCATCGGTTCACTCAGCTTCTAATTACCTTCTATTATTATCTGCCAAATACTAATTTGATTATCATTTAAACAACTACCGAGTTTTTTTCCGGATAAATATTTTGATTGTAAACCTTTGTCCTTCTGGATAAATGTTCCAAAAGCTTTACCAACTAGGCTATCACAGTCTTGCCCAGCATGTTCGAGTCATTCATTCCATTCTTATTTCTTTCGGTGTCATTTCGCTGGAAAGGTTCGTTATGTTTACTGGGCCACACGTTTATTTTCTAATTGTTTCATGTTCAATAACTTAAAAATCTTCCGCACTTTCTTATCGCGTGTTTCTTGTAGGAAGCTATCGGAATTTGTCTACAATTATACGTTTGAACTGAGTTACAAATTCATTGTTATTACATGCGTTCGTGTAGTTCGAAGAATCAATTCAGTTTTTGTAGTAATTAGTGACTATAATAAATAATGTATCGGTAGCTGTGCTTTCAAGCTACTGATACATTATTGATTATAGTCAAAGCATTACATGAACAATAACAGCACAAAGTGGTGTATTTTTTGGCATTTTATGAAGAAAATTAGAAGACTACTTACAGTCTATGTAATATACTTTGGACCTATACAACATGCTGCTGACAGAAATTACTATGTTTTATACAATTTATCAACCAACACCTATTCTCAAAATTCCAGGTCAAATTCCCCACTGAAGATGGCTCAGATTTATCGGAGGAAGGCCGCAGCAAAAGAAAGAAGTTGGCGCCTCTTCTCGCGATCCCCCTCCTCATTGGCGGTATGATGGTACCACTGGCCTTCGGCGCGTTGGCACTGCTGGCTGGAAAGGCACTGATCGTGTCCAAGTTGGCTCTGGTACTGGCTGGAATTATTGGACTGAAGAAACTCTTGTCTCCAAGCGGGGGTGGACATGAGGCCCATGAAGTGGTGGTTTCAGCAGGACACGGTGGATCTGGATGGAGCAGGTAAGGTTTAGTCCAGTCATAATTATATATCTAATAGCAAACGAAATCAGTGCATACACTGATCTTCACTTCGTTTATCATCATAATGTCCTGAATCATTCATCATTTATTTATCATCATAATGTTCTGAATTACTGCAAAAAATACTTTTTAAATAGTTTTTATGCTTATAAGTTCTAATCAATAATTCAGTTGATGAATATTATCAAATCTTACGTAGGCGTGCATTTTTCGATAATGTTAACTTTGCACAAATCGCACAAGCTTTGAGCGATTTGCATTTTGAAAATGCAACTGCGGAGAAAACCACGAAAGAAGTTGTTTACATAACATGAAAGAGGTTGTTGTGTTGTGTGTGTTTAAGGACGTGAACGCTACCGTAAAACTATTTAAATAAAATATAAAAAACAATTAGAACTTGGTCTTTACGTATCTGTGACCCGGCTCGGACTGCTGATTTGCATGTACCTATATTTCAAAAATAATATATTTTAACTTAAAAAATGTTTTTCATGAAATAGTTTGTTGCAGAAAGTTTGACATTTATTTTTTTCTAATTTACCAGCGTTGCGCAAAGTGAGCACCTCGAGAGAAATGCCGGGGGCAATCCAGGGTTAGGACTTTTTTTTATTATTTTCGATAGTTTTTAAACAAAAAATAATTACATAAAATATACAATATGCAAAAAAAAACCCTGTCTGATCCGAAAGGATTGTTAACCAACCAAAATGAGAAACATAAAATATTCATGAATTGAATTTTGAAATGCACGATTTCAGTTCCTCGTTTACCACCAGGGGCGCTAACACGAGTATGTGACGTAAACGTAAAGTTAACACTGATTTTAAAATTAAAAATACTCGTTTTATTTAAAATAATAATATTTAGTAATTGTTATGTTTTTATTTATAATTATCTATTGGAAATTTATTTATACAGCAGTGTTGCCATGTAAATATTCTTCCGTTGTTATTTTGAATAGGGGTATTTTTTTCCTTTTTAATTAAAAAAAGATACCCATTAATACTCACACAAGTTGGACAGGGTTTTTCGCCATATTGATTCATATATCAGTATTATTTGTGCGGTGAATACTGCACACGGGGAGTACTGTGCTAGTCTATAAAATTAAATTGCATGCAGTTTGTGTGGAGACTTGCAAATTATTCGCGCATTTATGAATCCCGAAGTCTTTCATTACAAGATTCAGGGATTTTGTAATAATCGCTTAAAATAAGCCTTAATTGTGTTAGGGATGTTTGAACCTGTTGCTTTTCCTGCTTTGTTTTTGGAACCATATTATTGGATTAATGTTGTTTTTTTTTCTTGTTTTCAGGTCGCTCGAGAAATCTCAAGACTTAGCGTACAACGCTTACGCCCAATAGCCAGCGAACCCACCGTTAATTAACATTAATTAATACGCGATTCTACGGACCAATCGGTTTCACATAAATATTATAAATAGGCAACATATAATAATTAAATTATTTACAATTATAGAGTACATAGTTATGCAACATTTGAAAGAAGAACCCTGCCGTACGTTTTATTATCAAATATAAATAGAAAATATTTTTATATATTGTTCACATCTAAATTATCATTTTATAATTAAAATATATTTATTGAACTCCATAAGTAAAGTAAAGTCAGAAAAACACTACTGTTGGATAAAAATTTGAATTCCTATAATGTGTGTGTCATATTTTGGACAGGCTTGGACAGGCCTGTTGGTCTAGTGGTTAGTGACCCTGACTGCTATGCCGGAGGTCGTGGGTTCGATTCCCACCCAGGACAAATGTTTGTGTGATGAGCACGATCATTTGTTCTGTGTCTGGGTGTAATTTATCTATAATATGTATGTATTTAGAAATATATAAGTATGTTTATCAGTTGTCTAGTACCCATAACACAAGCTCTGCTTAGCTTGGGACTAGATGGCGTTGTGTGATAGTTGTGAAATATTTATTTATTATTATTTATTATTTTGTTTTTTTTTTATCTATTTTTTGTTTTTATTTATTTATTGTGTTCGGTAAATCATTTTTGCTTCAATTAATTATGTAATATTATAATTTATTTTACCTGAAGGGTACAGTACAGTAAACTGCCGTAGCAATTTTATTATGGGATATCATTTAGAAGGTCTTGATTATATTAATTATTATTATAGAAAAATACGTTATAATGAGTGACAGAAGATTATTTTCTGTCAGCATTTAAAACGTTTTATGAAAGTACCTCAAATACTCTTAAAATACTTAGCGAAAATACACAATATTGTGTAGTCTTTTTATAATGTGGTTTTTAGTTAGAACCAAACATATTTAACAATATTTTTATATATTTTATATCTTATATATAAAAAGACTTTGGGGTGTGCTTTAATTAATTTATATATCAGCGAAAAGCGATGATAATTAATATGTTTACTTCTTATATATATTTTAAACTTTACATAAGTATTATGTGTATTGAATGAGCATATTTTTGTACGTTTATATATTTATTTATTTATATGCTGTGAAACATTATTTATATAATACAAAGACTGAAAATATCTATGTATAATAATTATAAAAAGATATTATAATATCCACATGTACATATGTAAATAAATTATTGCATTTATTTAATATATTTATTCTGCATAATATTTATTAATTTAAAGTATTATTGATTGCCAAATATTATTATTTTACAAATATATTTATTAATCTACTGTAGGTTACAGATCTCATATGTATTTTGACATTTTCCTATTCAAAGGTGCTCATTTTTTATGTAATTGCAATGTAAATATTGAGGCGTTATTTATTTATTTTCATTATGTAATATTACGTTCCAGTCAGTTCATTAATTTATTAAATTAACTTAATAATTTATTGTCAAATGTTAATAATTAAACTGTTGGTACTCAATAATATTTGTTTTTTTTTATCACTTCATGTTTACAGCTTTTAATTTTTTTTTAGTTTGCTTTAAATAAATAACCAATTTTACCTATTCAGGTCTAAGAAGATATCCAATCAGACGCAGCTACCAAAGAAAACAGATCAGGATTTAGATTGACATAGAATAGTAAGTTAGACCGTCAAAGGCAATCCAAAGAAAAAAAGTAGTACGAAAATACACTGACCTACTCAATATTCGAACTCTGAACCTGCCGAAACTGTATTCACTTTCGCCGCATGTAAATATCGTACTGTTATTCAATACAGTGCTGGTGAATGTGACACAAAGAAGACAATGTATCATGCATTATGCAGACAGGAGCGGCTGCCAAACTTTGTATGAAATATGGTGAAGGAAAATGTGTCAATACGTGTTGGTTTTTGTGGAATAAATATGCGAATATTTATAAGAAAGTTCCTAAAGCTGCTTGTAGGCACAATCACGGACGATACCTGTGAACCTTTTTTATTCGTTGGTAAAATCATCAAATGAGCAGTGAACGCCCAGTGGCAGTGGCTTTAACTCACCAGTTGGTCGTGGCTTCAAACCCAGTTAGTTTGTGTAATGTCCTATAAACAAAAATTTTAGGACATGGTGACATCTACGAATCCGCATGATTATGGCCCACTCCCTCTTTAAGAGAGGAGGCCGTGTTTCAGCATTGGGGACATTGAAACCTCATGATGAAATTCTTCTAATTAGTCCTCCCACCTTGGGTAAAGCGGAAGGGACTGACAGACTATTACGCTGAGATCCTCGCAGCACAGCGACATAGCACATCTCTGGTGGAAAGGCACCCCCTTTCCACCAGAGAAGTGCTATGTAGCTGTGCTGCGAGGATGTAAAAGCTGAGCTATCAAACTGTGTGACCGTTTCCATTGATGCTACGCTATGTAGCTCTGCGAGTAAGATGTGCTATGAAGATTTGTGTAGCTGCGCTACGAAGATGCGTAGCTGCGCTACGAAGATGCGTAGCTGCGATACGAAGATGCATAGCTGTGATACGAAGATGCGTAGCTGCGCTACGAAGATGCGTAGCTGCGATACGAAGATGCTTAGCTGCGCTACGAAGATGCGCAGCTCGAGCTATGCGATGTATCGATAGTAGGGAAGACGACCCATAGCACGCATCCATAGCACGCAGCAATAGCACGCATCCTTCCATATAAAAAACACATCTTAGTTGAATCCGTTTCCACCAGTGCTGTGCTATGTAAACCAATGAATATGGTTGGTAGATATCAAACACAGCGCAGTAAAGTAACATAGCGCATCTCTGGTGGAAAAGCTGCCTAACTGACTTAAAATCCATTTCCTTCTTTGGGTTTGATAATTCTTACTACCGGTGGACCTTGTCTTCTAAATGATAAAGTGTACAACATGAGAAATTTCATGGTAGAAAAAAAAGACGATGTTGAGCATCCCCTATTATCTTCCTCACAATTTAGGACCCACAAATATTAGCAGTATTTTTATCCGTGGAGCCAGGTAACTGGGCTTATTCCAGTTGTTAATGTCCTTTTGTGCCTATTGGCCTTGTTTTGTTCTATCTCCTGCTTGATATGGAGGGAAGTGGAAACTATGTATTTTCCTACTCCTACGCTATTCTCTTCTGATTAATTTCGTTGCAGGGTTCAAGACAGTTGAATCCATTCTCCGAGACACGTCGAGTTTCAATGTTACGGATTTTTTTTGGTGTTAACCACTGTTGATTCTGGCTTTCGGAAGTTGCAGTGGTTTGTTCAAATAGTGCGGTGGGATTGTCCCACAAAAACCCCTAACATTTACATGGGCACTGATTTTTTTCATCATCAGCCGGAAGACGTCCACTGCTAAACATAGGCCTCCCCCTTAGACCGCCACGCCGAACGACAATTCGCCACTTGCATCCATCGGTTGCCCGCGACCCTCACGATGTCGTCGGTCCACCTAGTGGGAGGCCTACCTACGCTGCGTCTTCCGGTCCGTGGTCGCCACTAGAGAACTTTCGGCACCTGTAACCTACGGTGACAACTAAGACAACCCACTGGCAGTGATAGACCACCAAGGCCGCATGACTAGCAACTACCGTTGTTATAATCTGGCGCCAAATATTTTTACTTCATCCCGTCGGTGCGCAGGAGTTCCAATTCCTTCTGGGTGAGCTCGTTCTATCTTATGCATCTCTCTCTTTTTTTCATTTTTGCTTCTGGGCTAGATTGAGGCCAAGTACAAACATTTTATTTAAAAAAAAAAACATTTTTTTGAGCATAGATAGGGGAACAGTGTATATGACGGGGACACGAGGTATGATGGGAAATCACCCACCTAAGGCAAACTTATCACAAAACTAACGTAGCACAAGCGCCAACAGGACGCCATTTGCGTCTGACCGCTTGCAAATGACGTCCTGATGGCGCTTGCTCTACATTAGTGTTGTGTTAAGTATGCCTAAAGAGTGTATGTCCCCATTATACCTCGCGATTATTAACGTCCCCGTGTTATACACTGTTCCCCTAGCTCTTTATCGTTGTAACAAAGTAGACAGTTAAACAGTTTCACAACGCGATGAGCCATTCATAGATAACCTCAAAGAGGCTGTGCTACGATCAGGAAATAACGCGGATGTAGAGAAATTGATACAATAATTTCCGGTTGCAATAAAGTTTCGCTTTCGATGCAATATTATCGAACTGCCTACCGATGTTTGCGGTCTATTATTATTTGAACTAGTAGCCCGCCCTGGCTTTGCACGGATGCATTTGTAGCGAATTTCACCTATGAACATTGATGTTTTTACTTAAAATACTCGTAACGATATTTTATTTATTAACCATCTAAAAACCTTGTCCTATCAATTATGAACACAAAGTTTTTTTGTATGTTAGAAATAGAAGGAAGATATTGAGAATATGGTCTCTTTGCACTGGTTTCATCAGCAAAAATTTGTTGTAACCCTTGCCAACGTCGACGAGTACTGCCGACATAATATTTAATAGGAATAGTAGATGTTCTTGCAGATCACGAGTTCTTTCTTTAACTATTGTAAAAAAATGGAGTCTTGTTATCACACTATATTATTATTATTATTGAACAAACGAATCAAGTCCAAAACAACACTTAAATAACCACAATTTACACTAAAATTATAGGTTCAACCAAACACTTTCGGATACCCATCTAACAATGAACCTACTTAATACAAACTTATCATTACAAATAATAATACGTACAGTCACGAGCAATGGTAGTTTGTGAAATTGTGTGATATCAAAACAACGGGTACACTACGATAATACGAAAAACTTTATTCCGAAATTCATAAATACGAATTTCTAAATTCCGATTTTCATAATTCCGAATGGTTCAAAATTCCTCATATAACAACTCCGATTGATCATTATTCCTATTTTCATAATTCCGAAATTTCAATATTCCTAACATTTATAATTACTATTTTCATAATACCGAGTTTCAATAGACCGAATATCAAAAATGCCGAATTAATAATTTTCCGAAACATCAAAAACACGAATTCCGATTATTAAAATTCCGAATAATTAGAATTCCGAAAATTTAATCGCTTATCAGAGAAAAGTATGCTTTTAAAACGCCTTGTCAAAATGCCTCTTAACTTTTCAATAAAAGAATTTCTTTTGAATAAGAATATTTTCTTTTCAATGATAATAATTTCTTTTATATTTTTTTTTTTTTGAGTATTTAAAATAATTTATTTTTGAGTTACGTATTTTCATTCATAATATTACAAAAAATCCCTGTTAGAAGAACGAAAGCTGTCAGAGTCGGGGTGCCCCAAGACACAATTTGCTCGCTATCGCATCCTGAATTCCTGAATTATATTACCACTAAGGTGGTTCAACGGAGCCCCGCTTTGCGGGGCTTCTATTTCTGTTAGTTTAACCTAACTCGAACCTAACCTGTCCGAGTCGGGGTGTCCCCAATCCCGAACTCGCTTCGCTCGCTCTTACATCCTTGATCAATTTGTTGATTACCACCAAGGTAGATCGATGGAGCCCCGCTTTGCGGGGCTCCTATTTCTGTGAGCAAGGTATAAAGTAACCTAAGACGAAGGGGATGGCGGGGTCTTTCAGACCCCGCCATCCCCTTCGAACCTAACCTGTCCGAGTCGAGGTGCCCCCAGTCCCGAGCTCGCTTCGCTCGCTCTTGCATCCTTGGTCAATTTGTTGACTACCACCTACCAAGGTAGATCGACGGAGCCCCACTTCGCGGGGCTCCTATTTCTATGAGCAAGGTTTAAAGTAACCTAACACAAAGGGAACCCTTCGAACCTAACCTGTCCGAGTCGGGGTGCCCCAAGTACCGAGCTCGCTTCGCTCGCTCATGGATCTTAAGTTCTCCTAATAACAATAACAATCCTGAAGGCAAACAGTCAAAGTCACCACTCCGCGCCTACACAGGCTTAAAATAACTCTCTAAGAGTACGGTAGACAAAACTACGTGGAGCCGGTTTTGCAGCAATTCGTTTCTGGCACTGACTTTGTAGAATGAGAAACGAAATTCCGATATTCAATATTCCGAAAAAATCAGTTTATTCGGTATATTGAAAATCGGAATTTCGTTTTTCGGAATGAGAACTCATCGAGCATTACATTTTTCGAATATGTGAAAATCGGAGAACTAAGAAATCGGATATACGACTTTCGGTTAAATAAATTTCGTGATTCTTAATAATAGATATTGTAATTTTTAGGTATTATGATATTCGGAGTTTTGAAAATCGGAATACCGAAATTGGGAATAAAATATTTCGGAGTATTTGGGTGTTCCCCAAAACAACTTTTTAGTTTTGATAAGCCTGTTTACTTCAATAGCTTTAACCAGCAGGTTCCCGGGCACGCCGCAATCGCGGCTGTAAGACCCCTCTTTGAGGAGTGGCTGGATAGGTCCCACGGCGTCCTCACCTACCGCATGACGCCTGCGTCCGGTGAGGACCTGTCCTCACCGAACATGGATGCTTCGGGAGGTACCTGTGTCGGATAAAGAAGGAGGAAACGCCCGGGTGCCACCACTGCGAGGACCGCCCGGATGACACGGTGGAGCATACGGTGCAGGACTGCCCCGCTTGGGCAGAGCACCGCCGTGTCCTCTCGACGGCGATAGGCGGAGACCTCTCGCGCCCGGCATTGGTCGAGGCAATGCTGCGGGGCGAGACGGAGTGGGAAGCGGTCGCCTCCTTCTGCGAAGCAGTCATGCTCGCGAAGGAGGAGGCGGTCCGCGCGAGGGAGAGGACAGCGTCCTCCCTCAGTCGCAGTGGTAGACGCCCACGGCGACGGATGTCGCGGGACGATCTCCGGCCACAGTAGGCGCGGGTATGCGGGCGGCGAGTAAAGGGCAACTCGCTGTCCGACCATGGACCATGCCCGGGTCGACGGCGCGTTGTGTTCCACTCGCGCCTCAAAGAGCGTCAGCATAATAGGCTCGAGTAGGTCTAATAATTCAGTATACGAGGCCTATGTGGTCCTTTTTCCTATTCTAGACTATAATATCTGTGCGAAATTTCATTCATATCCGTTCAGCCCCTGTGAAGTGTTGAAGTTAGAAACATCCATTCAGACTTCCGCATTTGTAATTATTAATAAGTTTGTTTGTGACTGTACGACACAATCTTAAGTCATCTCCCAGCCCTCAGAGCATTGACCCTTTATAGAAAGTCGACGGACATAGATCATTTGAAATAATTATGTCCGTCTTCTATAAGGTATGGGATGCAACTTGATGGAATTCCAAATAAAGGAAATGCTTGGTCGATGATGATTGAGCGTATTTATTTTAGATATAGGTCTACAGGAAGTGAGAGCAGGGGTCTTTAATTAGATGCATCATTAAATTAATTTCTGACCTGAATATTCTGTGAGCAAATGTACAGATGCCAGCAGGTCAACCTACCCTAATCTGTCAACATTTACCTTCTACTATTGTGATAAGATTGAAAATCTATTAATGAAATTTGACAGATTGAGATAGGTTGATGTGCTGGTGTCTTAAATTAAACGGCCAACACATGATACACACTTGTAAGTAGCGTTTATAAAAATCTTAACATTGCGAAAACATTGTTCATCACTACTGCTCTTAAAAACGGTTTTGGAAGAAACGCTGTGACTCGAAATGCATGTTATATCATTAGTCCTGTATTTGATCTCTCCCGAGACGTATCTGTAAAAATATAAGAGTAAAGAAAGAGACAGAGCCCTGTAATATTTTTCGTGATGCTGAAATCATGAAATGTGTCTTCTTAACCTTGGTGAAGCGGAAGGGAACGTCAGACACTTACAAACTAAAAAGTCCACCCTATTCTTTATGTTGACCCTGTGTTTTTGCGAGGGCATCCTACTTAGATAGCCACGCGACCACGGCAGGTGTCGCTGAACAGAGCTGAACTGTCAGCAAACTGACAAAACTGTAGGGCCAACCTACAGTTTTGCCAGTTTGCTGACAGTTCAGCTCTGGTACAAAAGAACATCTCGGAATGCTTAATCTCCGCTAAAATTGGCCACCATGACCGAAAACGTTCTGAGGGACTATGACTATATGAAGAAAAGTGATCACCAATTCAGTCAAAACAACACTTCAGAAAGAGAAAACAAGTAAAACTCATTTTCCAATGTCACCGACAGCTTATAAGTGAAGATTTGCCAGCGAAAGCGTAATGGCGTAAACTGTAGTGTTAAATAAATTAGTTTAAGTGGACGCCTGCCTTACACTTTCTTGTCTTATGTTTCATTGACGCTTGGCAGTGCCATAATCATTATGACATGCTCTTGTAAGACGGTTAAGAAAGCTGGGGTTGTGTGAGGTCACCGACCCAGAACTGTGGGCTTAAGAACAGAATATTTAAACAATTTTTTTTCGTGAGAGGTCACCCTGTGTTGTCAGAGTTTTTTAAACCTTCATACATCTGTATTTAAATAGCTTTTTTTATTAGGTACACCATAGGCTGCCGGAGTGGCTTTGCCTAATCGGTAGCTCGCCGTCAGATCAAGGACCAAACCCGGGTCAAAGGTGCGTCGTAATCCACGCGCGCCTCAAAGAGCTGTTAGCAATGTGACTGGTCAATCAGCAGTATCAGGTTAGATTGGAAGCCGAACCTAACATAGTTGGTCAAAGGTGATGTTTTTCGAAATCCTCAGATTAAACTTTCATCAGACATTTTACAGCTTTCTTCTTTTCGTTGGCTTTCCCAGTAATAAATATTTAGTTGTAATTTGCACCTAAGAACACCCAAAGCTTTCATTTAACTAACCAATTTAATTTACGCCGTGGTCAGACCGTAAAATCAAGATATTACGCTATTGACCGTAAAAATTACGGTCAATTTTATTAGTTGGTTGTTATTTTACTGCAATTACGTTTTGTTAATGCTTGTCTAAAGGTGCAAGTTTAAGTTCAAAGTTAATATGTCGTTGGTAGCAGTCAATGCCACAAATGAATTGAAGTTCTCGGTCGTTTTAAGGTCGCTGATCACGTAATCGATTCTGTCAAAGTATTTTTTCTTCTGCAATCCGTATTCGAGAGCAGCGGTGGTCCAGTTGTACCGGCCTCGACAAACTAGTTGTAGGTAGGGTTCCAACCCAGCCAAACACATTATTTTTGTAAAATTTATTATCACCATTGCTCTAATAAAAACGGTGAGACGCGGAAACCAGCATATCCTTTTTTTATATTTTTTAGCGTGGTAAAATCATCAAATGAGTCCTCCCACCCAGGGCAGAGTGGGAGAGACTGTCAGACTCGTACTGACTAAAATCCACGGTGTTCTTCAATAGCTCTTTATGTTCCGGGGTCACGGTAATGAGATAAGTCCCGCGACCACGTCAGGCTTTGGCCCTCTAGAGGGGGGCCCCGTCATCATGCTGACACTCCTTGTGGCGCTCGTGGAACACAACGCGCCGTCGACCCGGGCATGGTCCATGGTCGGACAGCGAGTCGCCCATTCGAAGACATGATTGTGACATTTACAAACTGGGTCCGCATGGAGGCATATGATCCTCTTCCTCTCACAGAGAGCCTTGAGTCCAAGCAGTGGGAATATTTACAGGCTGTTTATGATGATAAATAGCATATGACACAAAGTTAATTTTCCCCATTTTTAGGGTTCCGTAGCCAAATGGCAAAAACGGAACCCTTATAGATTCGTCATGTCTGTCTGTCTGTCCGTCCGTATGTCACACTTTTTGTCGAAAGTATAAGAGCTATCCTGTTGAAACTTGGTAGGTAGGTGTATTATGTGAACCGCATTAGGATTTTCACACAAAAATAAAAACAAAACAAATTTTGGGGGTGGCCCCCATACTTAGAATTGAAACATTGAAACTCATTTTTTTTTTTTACCCGAACCCATACGTGTGGGGTATCTATGGATAGGTCTTTAAAATTATATTGAGGTTACTGATATCATTTTTTTCTAAATTGAACAGTTTGCACGAGAGACACTTCCAAAGTGGTAAAATGTGTCCCCCCTGTAACTTTTTAAATAAGAGAATGATAAAACTAAAAACAATATATAATGTAGACCTAACAAAAACTTCCAACGAAAATTGTTTTGGATGAGATACAGTTAGTAGTTTTTGAGATATAGTACATTTTCAAAAACCGCAAATATAACTTTGCCATTCATACAAACACTTCCTATGAAAAACAAAGTTATTGTTATTGTTTGTGTATATTACTTACTAATCTCAATATAATTATATCCCTAAACTATGCTTGCTACTACGGAACCCTTCATGGGCGAGTCCAACTCGCACTTGGCCGGTTTTTTATTAACAATGTGTTCACAATGAAGTCATTTGCCAGACAATTATAAAGCCACTGACAGTGCGCCTAGAATCAGCATTCTGATATGGAAGTAGGCCGGACATGTCTGCAGATAGTCGGTGGAGCAGAATGAAGACATGTGCCAGAATAGAGACCGCGTATGGGCAAACGTTTTGTAGAATGTTCTGCCCAGGAGGTCAGCATGATTGGCAACCATCGGGGGAGGGTTTACGTTCAGCAGTGATCATTCGCGCTAGCGCCTCTGGTATTCAGCTGCATCCAGTTGCAGACCCTAACATAATTGAGAAAGTTGATACATAGCTAAACCAATGAATGACTAAACCACATGATAAAAATCCAAAACGAAAAAGTCCTCAGCCCACTTCCGAAATTGTAAACTGCACAGTCATAGCTTAAATAACTTACATAAGAAAAAAAACAAACTTCTTCAAATACCTAACATTGCTATTGACCCACAAAGTGTATTACTCAACCAATAAAAAGTAAATAGTGAGCAATTTGAAAAGAAAAAAACCACAATAGAGATCTGAGAAAAGAAAAAAGTTTGGTTGAAAACGTTGCATCATAAAATGTAATTCGGGTTCGCTTTTTTTTTTCGAAAAAGAAAGCGTTGACGACCGGTTGCACCAGATGTAGTGTCTGAGTCACAGAGTAAAAAAATACAGAAGGAAAACTGTATCGATATAAATATTGCACGTGACTGAAAGCGTTCATGATTCACAAATACTTCAGTAGTAAAATTTCACATCCTTGGAAGTCAGTCTTATTTTTCCTGAAACTTTCCAAATGAGAGAGTGATGGTAGAGGTAATTTCCAATCTTCTTACCTCTGAATATGTTTTTTTTATTGCGTGGTAAAATCATCAAATGAGTCCTCCCACCCAGGGCAGGGGAGGAGGGACTGTCAGACTTGTACTGACTAAAATTCACGGTGTCCTTCATTACCCCTTTACGTTCCAGGGTCACGGTAAAGGTATAAGTCCCGCGACCCTGGCAGGCTTTGGCCCTCTAGAAGGGGGGCCCGTCATCTTGCTGACGCTCTTTGAGGCACGCGTGAAACACAACGCGTCGTCGACCCGGGCATGGTCTATGGTCGAACGCGAGTTGCCCATTACTCGCCGCCCGCATGCCCAACCTATATTCAGAGGTTGGGCATGCGGGCTGGTGTTATTTTTATGGTTCAAAAGTTATGTCTCCTATTTGTGTTCAGACGGGAAACTAAAAAGATATTATAATTTTTAATTTTATGTAGTACCTCCATGATGAATTCCTATGCTTTAGGGAAGTTGCTTTAATACGTGGTCGCTACAACACAAAGAAAGATGAAGTCTAGTAAAATGAGCTTACTCAATAGAAGCCTGTTCACTCCATTTTTGAGTTATATTCTTTGAACTTTGCGAATAGTGAATTGATTATTTTAATTTGTGTGTATATTGAAACTTCTGCATTTGTACTTTATGTGAGCTTGTTTGTAAGTTCACACGATGCATTTCTCGGGAACTGCTGGACCGATTTGGGAAATCCTTTCACTTTTGGAAAACTTGTCCTCTAATTGGTTGTTGATTGAATTCTTTGCATATTAGTGTTTTCTTTTTGAGCCAAAAATTATCGATTTGTTCCTTTTTCTGTGATTAAATAACTATATAGCTTTGTGACTGAGAGAGGAACGCTGCCGCTGGTTTTATTAATTTGAAGAGTATTCGAGGAGTATGAAAGAAGAAGAAGGCATGCTTTTTTTGGGATGTAAGTAATATCATCAAAATTGTGTCCTGTCAGACTCTTTCTGATTGAAAACCACCTTATTCTTTCAGAAACCCTTTTCATTTTACAGTTTCAGTATTTCGCTTAGACAGTCCCACAGTCCAGTCAATCCAAGAAGACATGCTGCGCCGACACCCAAGTGGACACGTTCGTACATCTGGTTATAAAAGCACTACAGTTGCGAGTACTACTACACATCTGACCTTTCTGAAGAACCCACGAATAGAATCTTTGATCTGCAGGGTTATTTCAATAACATTAACAAAATTTCATGTGTTGAAAGTACTATGGTTATAAAAAAAATTACTATAAAATCAAACTTGAGTTATTTTTATTATTTACTATTACTAGCCTATGCCGCCCCACTGGTAAATAATGGAGGGAGGCCTTTGTAGCCTCCCTCCATTATTTCCAACAAACTATAAAAATAAAATGTAATGTTTTTTATTGTATTTGTACCTATTTTTAACTTTCAGGGTTTCGGCAGGTTGTATGAAACACGTCTATTTTTATTCGATCTTTCTAGGTTGATTTCATAGTAAAAGTTCTTCATAACCATTAATACCTACTTTCAGCCTATGAAAGATTTTTAATGTTTTACATAATACTACTTAATAAGTAGTAAACTTCTACGTTCATCGGGCGGGCGTCACTGTATTTATGAGCTTTGACGTCTAATGATTCGCACACTCTAAATATTGCATCAGATTTCCGGAACAACTGTTCAAGAGCAACCGTTATGTAACTAGTGAAATGTGGGTGTATTAAAAAAATGACAATGTTATGTTTTGAAAAGACCTGTATAATATAGGTATTTGTTTGGAACGATTCAATTTTTGATAAAATTAGTATTACTCCTAAACAATTTGACATTTCTATAGTACCTATAAATGATTTTATTAAGATGAGATACTTAATGAATATCATGCCCTGGATGCCGTATCAACGTTTCTTTACAGGAGCTGATAGATGCATCCTAAGGCATTAAAGCCAACTCAACTCTCAGATTGTCATTGAGACACTCAGAAGATGAAGATGTTTGTTTTTGTAAGTAGTTTTGTATTGGATAATATTAAATATCCTTCATCTATTAAAAACTACACTAACAACGGTTAGCATAGGCTTTTATTTATGTTCAGATTAAATCTGAGCAAAACAGGGGCATTTTGCTAATAGTAATTATTTCACATTTCCCTAGTGGTGCATCCCGGGCACCACAGGCTAACCCTGCAATGATTGGTGAGCGATCCTAATGGTGGTAGAAGACCTCACCACGGCGTGGTTAGCGACCACGATCCTGACGAAGGGAGCCGCATTTTTTTTTTAAATCTGTACCGTCGTTCCGCAGGAGTACCAGTTTCTTTTATTTGAGCTCGATCCATATTAGTTCTCATCTTTCTTTTTCACGTAAGTTCAAATAAAAACGGGCATGCCGCAATTGCGGTGGTAAGACCCCTCTTTGAGAAGTGGCTGGAAAGGCGTCACGGCGTCCTGACCTACTGCATGACGCAGGTCCTCACCGGACACGGAAGTTTCGGGAGGTACCTGTGTCGAATAGTGAGCGAAGAAACGCCTAGGTGTCACCACTGCAAAGATCGCCCGGAGGACACCGTGGAGCATACGGTACAGGACTGCCCCGCTTGGGCAGAGCACCGCCGCCGTGTCCTCACGACGCACGGCGATAGGCGGAGACCTCTCGCACCCGGCACTCATTTGATGATTTTACCACGCCAAAAATAAAAATAAAAAAAGTTACATATTTTAGAAAATATTCCAACCAATAAATACACCAGACTAAAGACAGCTGGCATTGTTTGTCTTGTACATATTTGTCGTCATTAACACGACTGCGACGCGACGCTTAAAAACACTGCGACAAGTCACGCGTAACAATAGCACGATATTGATGTTTGACATAACGTCGTGACAGGTTTAGGCCTATTGACTAGTACTGTTGACTTTTAATAAGCTGATTACGATGAGTTTTTGTTTCTTTTGTGTCAATAACAGTTTTTTTTTTTTTGTAGAAATAGGCCTTTACCTTGACATGAAGCATATCCTCGTTGTGTTAAAATCACACGTTAATTTACCCTTCTGCATTGTTTTTTTTATTTTCCAGTACTAAGTACCTACCTGTACCTTACAGTGATGGCTAAGCTATTCCACTAGGCCTCACCAAGTCGGACGCCAAACATTTTTTATTGTATTCCGTCGGTCGGTTGCAGGAGTCTTAGTTCTTTCTGGGTGAGCTAGCTTCATCATTGCTTGGGTATGCGGTCAGCTAGTACCATTACTAGCTGACTCACCTTCCGATCAAAGACCATACCCGGGTCGGCTGCGTGTCGTGTTCCAAGCGCGCCTCAACGACCTGTCAGCAATCTGACGGGGCCCCTTAGAGGGCCAAAGGCAGCCGGGGTCGCGGGACTGTAACCATGGCCCTGGAATGTAAAGGGTTGTTGAAGGACACCGTGGATTTTAGTCAGTACGAGTCTGCCCCCATAATTGCCTGTGGGCTAGATTGAGATCAAGAGTAAAACAGCAAATAAAAAGTCTCTAAATGCCCTTAGATACGACACAGGAGAAATCTTTACAAGTTATGAGTTAGAATTTCTCCTGTGTTAGTTATAAACAGACAATCCACAAGTTCCTACTAATACGTCCTAAATACACTAACAGGCTTCCTAACACATTCTCAAACTGAAATGAAGCTTTAGCGAATTCCCCACAAAACAACAACTTTCTTCAATACAAGTAATGTATGAATATACAGTTTTCTTAAGACCAGCTTTCGTTCGCTCACTGTCTGTAATGCATTTTCTTTAGGCACTTCAAGCTTTTTAATTATTATGTTGAGTTGTCTTATGTTGAGTACGACGAGACAGAGTTTTTGGTACTTTTAAATATTTTTTTTAACTACACATCATATACAAACTCACGCCTTCTTCACATGTAAGGGCCTATACACACCACGTTTTTTAAACGCGTTTTTATCAAACAGAGCAGTTTGTTGTCGTTTGTATCGCGTCAAACGCGCGGCACCGGCGCGCTTTTATCAAACAGAGCAACTTGTTGTCGTTTGTATCGCGTGAAACGTCTACAGGCTGCGTCTGACTTGCATGCGTATCGCGGCTATATCGCTACAAACGCACGTTTCAACGGCGCGTTTAAAAAACGTGGTGTGCATAGGCTCTAAGTAAGAAACTACTGAGCGCCTCCTGCTACGATCCTTACGCCTCATCCACATTCATACGTCTAGTTATACACCGTGTTCCGGACGATATACATAAACTTCGACCAGATGTTCAAACCACGGAAGTAAGCATTTTTCATTATGGACACATTAATAAATTCTTATTTTTTATTTTTTGTTAATTTTCATACAAACTAAATACCTAGACGTAAATAACCCGATATGCATGCCTCTTTATCCGAATTGGCAACGTCGTATTTTCATTCATAACATTTGGCGGGCTGAAACAAATGAAATGCAAATAGTATTTGATAGATTTCAAATTAAGATACTTTCTCACTGCATAGCTCAATTAAATTTCATTAAATGAAATTACAAATATCTTTGTAACGAAGCCTTTTTAAGTACTACTTCCTTTGTTGGATTTGATTTGTAAAAGCCATAGAAGTATTTGCTAAAGTTTATGGATAACGTGAAGAACACGGTGTATAAGCACGCCGATTGCGAGTACTAGGCATCCAGCTTCTCTGAAGCACTTCACCAATAAGGTCAGTGTAGGTCTTCCGCGGGCGTCCCATCCTCATTTCCACTCACCTCTTTTTTTTGTTTTTTTTTTAACGTGTTAAAATCATCGAATGAGTCCTCCCACACAAGGCAAGGCAGGAGGGACTGCCAGACTCCTCATACCCCGGGTGATCCTCGAAGTGGTGACACCAAGGCGTTTCCTTCTCTATCCGACACAGGAACCTCTCGTAACTTCTGTGTCCGGTGAGGACCTGCGTCAAGCTGAAGAAAGGACGCCGTGATGCCTATCTAGCCACTTCTCAAAGAGGGGTCTTACTACCGCAACTGCGGCATCTCCGTCCACTCACCTCTGATTTATAAATTGTAATGCATAAGTATAGTTACACTATCATTCGAATTGGCATTCTAATGCCCACAAAATAATCCGTCTATTAAAATTCAATCACCATTCTTAAACGAATATTTCCTATTCGTATTCAGGTTAAACATAGATTTATTTACTTTCTTTCGATTTACCTTTCGTTGATCTATTTACGAAGCCATACTTGTAGAAATCAAATCATTTATATTCCATGTAAGGAAATCAAGGGATAAACCTTACCAGCCATAAATTTATTATTTATGCCAGTTATTTCAGCCAAAACATAAATTGTTATGTCAAAGAAAAACTCTGGGTTTTGCAATTCATCTATCAGTTCAAAGTTGTCGAGATCGCCCAGCGAATTAGTAAGTTGAAGTAGCAGTGGTCAGGCCACATAGCACGTGGAACAGATGGCCAATGGGGCCGTAAGGTTCTCAAATGGAGATCACGCATGACAAGCGCGTGGAATGTCCACCTACAAGGTGGACAGATGATCTGATGAATCACAACAAACAGTACCCTTAGCACGAGTTTTCAGTATTTGAGACGTAAAGTAAACTGGAACTTTGACAATTTCAAATTGACAATTTTTAAGGAAAAAATTAGTTCCTTCTTCGCACACCAGAGGCGCTGTTCCATTTTTTCATACAAGAAACGCTGTAAATTGATGATTTTACCAGGAAAAAAAAAAAAAAAAAGGGTACAGGACGCAAGCCGCTTCCAATCGGTCCTATTGGAAATCTTTGGGCTCCCCCATAGATTGTCACTTGTCTATTATCTCTTGGCTTTGGTCATTGGTCAACCCGCAATGTGTCTCATGATGGATTACCCCGCCTCTCCTAATCAATGAGAACACTGTAAGTTGAACATTTGGTCCATTTTTTCCTTTAGGTTTTATTATTTTTATTTTGTTCAAAGTGGTTACCTGACCACAGACACGCAGTCTGAAATTCTACAATTTGTAAATACAATCACTATAGTTATTTTATAGTCAGGTCACATACTCCTAAAGTATTTGTAACAGGGTCATTGCCAAACCATCCACGTAAAGTATAGTGTCTACTGTTTGGAACATACTTGTATTAAAATACCTGTTCTTCTAGTAGGATATTATGTTTATTTTTAGGGTCGATTTCTCTATTGTTGTTGTACCAGGATATTCAAGTTTTGTTGTGTAATTTGAAAGTTTCATAGAGTTTGGGGATTTTAAATGTATTTACTTGATTACAGACAGTATTCAAGTAAATATATTTAAAATCCCCTATATCTATTTTATTGAACACGAGATCATATTTTTAGGCTGGGAAACTTATAAAATGAGTCTTCCCGCCCTGCGCTTTCTGCTGTTTTAAGCCTCCTGCAGACACACGCGATTAATCGCGCTGCGACAACGAGCCAAGCTAATTTCCACTCGAAAAATACTGCGAATGGACCGCGACATGTCGCCCCGCGCGATTAATCGCGTGTGTCTTCAGGAGGCTTTAAATGAAGCGTTTTCCCATACTAGGAATTTCTCCTGTATCGTGGAAGCGTTTATAAACATTTAAATTCACATTATTTCTAATACTCGAACCCGGAACAACTCCTTCTAGATCTTACACATATTTGTTTCGTGCGGAAATCGATCCCGCGACACGCAGCGCATGACTCAGTCATTCCGCCAACCTTAATTCCTATATTTGCCTAGCAAAACTTTCACAAATAACTTTTTGTTGAATTAAATTTTAATAGGCTTTATAGATATGGAAATACATAGCTGACGGAAAGAAATGGGTGGCTCGCCGTCCGATCATGGACCATGCCCGAGTAACACCGCGTCGTGTGCCTCGTACACCTCAAAGAACCTCAAAGCCTGCTGGGTTCGCAGGACTGTCTTAAAAGGTAACCCTGACCCTGGAACGTAAAGGGCTATTGAGGGAAAATCGTGTATTTTAGTCAGTACGAGTCTGAAAATCCCTCCCATCGCAACCTGTGTGGGAGCACTCATTTGATAATTTTACCTCACAAAAAAATCTACATTACGAAAGCACAGTAGCAAAACAAAAGCAAATAAAAACATCACCCATATAAATACAAACCTCGAAACATACAATTAACTAGAAAACAATATGGCTTCAATCTAACCTGAACATGAGAAAAGCAGCATCAGATGAATATCTAGCAAAGGTTACAATTGTCAATTGAGAGAAAAGGGTTACTGTACTGTGGATGTTAGTGATCTACTTGATGTAGACTCAGAATACAATAGGAACATTACTTCTGTATTTTATGAGGTTGCAGGTGGCAATAGTGCGGCAGTTGTGACATATATCAACTCACCTTATCACGGTCCACTGCTGGACATAGGCCTCTATCAGGCTGCGCCACATCACCCTGTCCTCACAGTGACAGAAAACAACGCATACATGAAAATATTCCATGTTATTTTTTTTTGAGGTGTTAAAATCATCAATGTGAAGACTCTGTTGAACTCTTTCTGACTAAAAGTTGTTCTTGCCCTGTTCCTTCGGATATCTTCTGCGTTCAAGGGCCTTTTTTATCGTGATAAAATCATCAAATAAGTCCTTCCACCCACCTACTGTCAGACTTGTATTGACTAAAATCTACGGTGTCCTTCAATAGCCCTTTACGGTCCAGGGTCACGGTAATTTGATAAGTCCCGCGACACCGGCAGGCTTTGGCCCTCTAAAGGGGCCCCGTCATCTTGCTGACACTCTTTGCGTTCAAGGGCCTTGTGTGATTTTAAGACAGTCCGCGACCCCGGAATTCAATATATACTAGAGAATTTAATAATATTCAAAAAGCAATAAAATTTATCAGTTTCATTTCATAGGCAATAAGTTTCCCAGCCTACAACTAGTAATCCGGATCAACACTAATTCATTTGTTTCTTCATCATTTGCCTACTAGGTTTAACAGTCTTCATCATCCGCCTTTATGCCAACTTTTTCCGGGTCAACTTCGAGTCTAACCGGGTTCGGCTGAATACCAGAATTTTACATAGATCGGTTACCTACGTGATTTAAACATTCCAAGGTACCACTGGTTGCAGAATTAACAACAAAATAAACACGAAACGGAAATGCACCAACTTTTATACCAATGTCTTACTAGTAATAATATTAATAAGCGTATCTTTAATCAATTATAATTCTCAGTTTCACTCTTACACAATCATATCATAATATTTTATGTAATAATTCATAAAAATAATAAGCTTATCGAGTCACAAGAGATTTTATAAAAAGGAAAGTAAGTAATTATTTATGGTGCTATCAGCCCATTGTTTCCAAGATTTTGTGTGAAGGAAAATTTGTAATTTTGTTGTAGATATGACGATAAACGAAGCTGAGAAAGAAAATACAGAGCTCGCTTATGGGAAACGTGAGAAAAGTGTAGTACTAATTCATAGTCTTGAAAAAATACGAGTTGTTGCTTAATGTGTCTAAGTTACTGTGGCTAAGTACAAGAAAAACTATGCTTTCAAAATGATTTGGTAAAGAAATTATTAACAGAAGAAACGTAGAATTAGTTTCTTGGAACAAGTCTCAAAAGCAGGGATACTAAAAGAAATAACAATCAAGTGAACAGTTGAAATACATTTAATATACAACACATAAAATTTTAATAAAAAGAAGTTGTAGTAAGATTGTATTAATTACATCGACTAGGCCTCGTACTCACGATGCGTGAGTTCTTTAAATAGTTTTGTAATGAAAGTGGTCAAAACAACAAGCCAATTAAAAGCTACACGGAAGTGAAAGAATGACTGGAAAGATCTGGGTACAAACAGAAAATTTTATCAAACAATTGCTCTACTTATTGCAACATATTTCTGATTGAAAAAAAAAAACCTACTTTTTTTAACAAATAAATAACAGTTTTTGGCATAAATGCATTAATTTCTATGAGTAGAACATTTTATCACACGTAAAAATCAACAAATTTTCGCAGTTTTGGCAAACCTGACATAATTCCACACCGCAAAAAAGTATCAAGACCACGCACTCCTCATATGATACACCACACTTTTTAATTGTCACCACAATCCATGACCACACCCACACTACCACAAAAAACCACGTGCGTTCCCCGAAAAACATCCGTAGGTACAACAAAATAATTTTGTAGGTACCAGTTTAATCGACCGACATCGAGTTCACTTTTCTTGACCGACGCGGTAGTGGGGTAAGATGCTTAAAACAGGCCGTCATATACACCGTCGCTACACTTTGTGCCAAGCTTTCTGTAGGGGTAGTTTGATCAGTCGCCATGATACGATACATCGCAGTCCTCTTTCTTTTCGTCACGACGCAGGCGATGCCAGCGCTTGACAAAGAACCCAACGAAATCGGAGTTTTCGGGTCCATATTAGGAGTTGTTAAAGAGTGCGTCGATGGAGATACGTCCTTGTGCATAAAGGTGGGATCAGTGAAGTGATAACAGTGAAGTGCTTTAAGTGATGTGTTACTAAGTTCTTATCTTTTGGTTGCAGGAGAAGACGTTGAAATATGTGGAGGCTGTGAACACTGCGAGGGAGTTGGACCTTGCTGATGGTGTGGCGATAATCAGTAATGGTTCCCCAAGGTCTGCCAGGGCCTTGGAGCCGTTGTCTGAGGAGCCTAAAGCCAGAGAAGCTCAGATCGAGTCCAGGCTTGTAGACTCAGCTGCTGACTTCTTGGAGAATCATGTGATCCAGTTCAAACTGCCTTCATCAGCCATTGAGGGCATGAAGAGGTCTCTTGAGGAAGGTAAGCAACCAAAAATCTTCTTCAATTTTTTTTATTATATTCTTAATTAAACAAGTAGTAAAACTAAGTGGGCGTATAATGAAGTGCTAATAGCTCAATTAGACGTTAGATGGAGATTTGAATAAGCGGACCTATTGTTTTAATTCATTCAAAAAAGTTAACATAATAAACAGCTTTCAAAAACGAAGACGTAATAATATAAATGAAATAGACAAATATAGATCAAAATGTAAATTGACTGCTAATCATTTAAATTATATGCAAAATGACGTAAATCGAATAAACAAGATTCCACTTTCGATTTTAAAGTCTTTGAACTTGTAAAGTTCAAACAAACTAAAATAAAAAGAAATGTTATGAAACAGGAAAATGAAGTAAATAAAAGGCATTTCAATGAAATGGATCGTTCATCCGCGACTAAAGTACTTGAAGATTGTGGTTTTTGAGATGATGATTAAGTAGAGCAAAACAATTGTTTTCAGAATCCAAGTTTTAGTCACGTTTGTGTTTCAATTTCTCTACTTTATCATACTAATTAATTCTGATCTTAATTTTATTCGCGCCATTTAAATAGCTTTCTATTCTTGTTTTAAATGTATAATAAAACGAAAATATTATCATGTAATTATGAATAAAAAGCATTCTTCTGGACAAAAAATTTGTATAATCGTGATTTTGACGAAAATAATGTAGGTCAATCAAATAAACATGATTTTGGTAAATTTCGACTTAACAACGACCGAACAAAAGATTAAGATGAAGAAAGATCAGTCAATCGATTATTTTGATCGATTGCAGAAGAAAACATCAGCATCGATTCCTAAATGCAGGCATTGTTAGCTTATAGATGATTTAACCACAGTTAAACTCACATCGTGAGCTGGGTAATAATGATTCATTGAAAATGAAGATATAGTTTGTTAGAAGCATTGTTCTTGACTATGCTTTTAGTAAGTGAAACATACTTATCTATGTTAGCGTAAAATTATAAAGGTTTAACAGGAACGTAAGAGTAGACAGATTACTGATATTGAAAACAATTCATAAAAATGAAGAAAGTACAAAAGGACAAGTAGAGTAAACCATGTTTGATCTGTTATATAAGCCACATAAAGAAACAAACATTACCGATTGTGCTAACGAACATCACACTACATTGCCAGAAAACAAGTATTAACACATGCTTAACCAAACAAATGCAGATAAACCAATATTTGACGACGTTGGTGCATAAATCACCAACATTAGTAGCCAAGCAAAAATACAACCTCATATTGGAAAGTTTACAGTATTTAATGCTTAAATTCCTATGAATATAAAGAGACCGTACACAAAAAAAAAAACGGCGACTGTACTTAATACTTGTTCAAGTTTTAACTCGACTGTACCGTTACATATTACAAATGCAAGGTGGCTGTACAAAACAAGTGGCAAGGCTGTCAAAGAATATTCATGATTATCGTAAAAAGCCGAAATTTTTCCAATGAGCTTATTGAAACACTATTGTTCTTTGATAAATTTCGAAAATTAATTGCTGATAAAAAACACTCATTTAGGTCAATATTTTCATCATTTTTGTAATACCCATTAGGTCTCGTCTTGACTGATTTTCCTTAAAGCAAGAAAAGCCATGCAAAATATATTATAGTTTGGGGCCGCGGGACTGTGTCTACTCCCATCCCTTCCGTTGAACGCAAAGGACAATCGAAAGACCAAAATGAAATTGAGTTTGACAATTCCTTCCGCTCCACTCCATCCCGAGCGGGGGTACTTACCTGTAATCACCAAAACAAAACAATAGTACAATAGGTTCGAACGCTAATGATCATAATCAAAAAAACATTTATGCAAGATGGAAAAGTGCTAATAATGTAAACAATAATCCAGTACCACTTAAACCTAAAATTGACAGCCCTGACCACGCGCATGTAACAGTTAAATTTAGTAGACCACAGTTTATCTAACTTACTGATATTAATAGAAAGCCTAACTGGCCCATTAGTCATCGATGTACAATTTTCATGCCTTGAAATTCTACGCCTGAATAAATCTTTATAATCATAAACATGCAATATTCCGATTTCCTGATATACATACCAACCGTATGGAAAGATGCACTACTTACATTAGTTCCGATTGTAATTGTAATTCCTGATTAGGTAAGTGGAGTAACACACGAACTGAATCACTTTCTGAAGTTGTTTGATTTCTTCAAGCATGTTAGATTTATTTCTAAAGATTCAGCACGTTTGATAAAACTAATGTTTTGAACTGTAAAACCACTTGTCTTGCGGATATTATCTTGGTTAATTGCACTCGTTTTGTTGTGCTTATTTGTTATTGCAATAATAACGTTACTTCATGCATAATAGATGTCAATTTTAACTCACGTTATTTCATCCTTCAATAATTAATCTGTGACTAGATTAGATTCAAATCTAACTTTTCCCGACGGTTTTGCTCAGCTTATTTTCTCCAGTTCATCTACCCAAATCATGGCCCACCGGTGAAAGGTTCTGGACATACATACTTATTTTCGCATTTTGTAATATTAGTAGTTTTTCATTAAGCTATCCATCATCGCACGTCAAAAAGACCTTTGACATCTGCGCACTCTCCAATGCAAAAGAAGATAGGAAAGTCTCGCAAGTGACCTTCACGGATGTTACATGAATGCTAGCTTACTACTCACGCTCATGAACGAGGCAGGAAGCGGACGTATTAAGTTCCCTGCACACCTTCTTATGAATCGTTACGAATTCATTCCGGTTTTAGGAAATTCATAATTTTTGTCTTATGCAACTAAGGTGTGGCGTTACACAATCGCTTACGATGGTTTTATGGAAATCTGTAGCTTCGTCGGTCACCAATCTCTTTAGATTTGTCGTCTCCTAAAATCTACTATAGAGTCCCATTGCTTTTCGGTTCGTTAGTAACACTCTATTTTATACTCTTGATAAAAATTTATCTTGAACCTAATCCGTAGTTTATTTTTGATGTCATCCCCATTTGCGGAAAACGCATCGAAATCTTCAGAGCAATTCAGATTATGCTGTTAATAGGTGCAAAGACTCATTGCGAAATTAGGACATCTACCACTTCCGTATTGCGAAAATGTGACTCTACAAAAAAGGCCTTAACATTGAGATTGTCAACAACATGTAGAAACTCGAAAGCGGCACATTCCCTCTACGGCATTAGTTCGAAGTCCTGTCTCTAAACCAGTTTAACAAGTCATCGAGAAATCGTGTAAACGGCACTCCTCGGCTCTTCTCCGAAGAAAGTTGCCTTTCCAATATTATGATATGTGTTCGTGTTACAAGTTCGATTGATACCAATTATGGTGTTATGAGTCGGGTTGCTACTTTTAATTGTATTGTTTTTCTCTGGAAATTGTGCGTCCTTTTTGTCATAATCGTGGATGTGTCTTGCTTCATTCAGTTCAGTCTGTATTCCTTCATAGATATTACCAGATCAGAGGTAGGATCCTTTATCTGCCCAGCTTAGTTCAATCCAGATGCTGTCTAATACCGGCAAATTATTGTACTGAACTACAAATATTATGCATATTTTGCCTAAATTGTTCATAATTTTAGGTAAAAATACGCTTTCATTTATAGCAACAGTGGCGTCTACACACCCTTGCAGATCCAAATCGTTGTGTTAGTGGGCCCAGTAAATGTAACACTCTCGATTTCTTTTTGGGTTACGCAGAACTTCGAGCAAGTCAAGGTTACTTACCATAAACGCTTATTTTAATTCTATTTGAAACGATATAATTGTTAATGGGCTTATCATCACCAGCCTTTAGTAGCCTTAGTTTTTGCCAACTACATAATTATGTACACTAAAATCGGCTTACAGTCTAACAGAATACAGCTGAAAGCAGTATTTTACGTAGAACGATTGCTTATCTGAGCTCTACAGCTCAGTTACTACTGAAGAATACGATATTGTCCAGATAAAATCTTGGCTCCCATCTTTTTATTGACACTGACAATAAAACAATAGATACAACCTCATACCTTACCAAACACCGATAGGCTTATTGTTCCAACGTTTAACACCAATTTAAAAGCCAATGACACAGCTATTTCACTGCCAAAGTCAAAGTCATGAGAATTTCTTCGATAATTGTGTAACATGGAAAACGCATTTAGTATTTTTCACTTTGTTTCATGTGTCGTAAGTTCAAATTGTTCAACAGGATATAGAAGTAAGTCTTTATCATCATCTGACTAGCCTTTTCTTAGCAATATTAGGGTCGGCTGCCAGTCTAACCGGACACAGCTGAATACCAGTATTTTACATGGAGCGACTGCCTTTCTCGTCTTTTGTGATATCTAAACTAAACGTTTATTGTTGTCGCTGACAATCATTACGGAAGTAGTAGAATGTGCAGGATCTGGGATCGAAATCAATCATTTTAGCCTTTCGAAGTCATTTCTAGAACAATATCTCTTCCAGATACTTCCAGAACATTGTTTCCGTCTCCTTCTGCATTCAGTGAAGTGGCTATAATATTCATTTTAATCTGTATCCTACTTCCCTCATGTATAATTAAAGTATTGTCTCATTTGTGTTAATTTCTCTTTTACTAAAATTGATAGGCAGATATCTCCACTCATTAAAATTTTAATATTCTATCAATAGGTGATCAAAATAAATTGCTGTGGGTTAAGGTCAATGAATGTACTACAGGCATGTTTGACTTTAACAAGTTCGTAGGTCAATATGATAATGAACTTGGTCTGTTTAGGTGATTAAGATTAATGGTGATGATAAACGTCTTGTCAGTCTGATTTTACTTAGGTCTAAGTTTGTTGTTGGCAAATGATTTTTCAATGTGAATTTGATTGATTTATCTTAGCTCCTCTCAAACGTTATTCATGGATATCTAAAGTATCTACTCGGAAACGAGACAATCTGAAAACCCGTCTTCTTGAAAAATATCGGGCTACCTAGTAGCTTTATTGAGATCAGATAGACAGTGATTCACGCCGAAACCCATATTTTTATTCAGAATGCTACATGTTACAATACTTACATATTGTTGTATATATTTCACCTATAGTCAAAACGGTGAAGGAAAACATCGTGAGGAAACCGGCATGTCCTAGAACCTTCAAATTCGAAGATATGTGACATCTGCTAACACGCACTGGGCCCGTGTGGTGGATTATGGCCTACTCACTCTCACAGAGAGAAGGCCTGTGTGCCAGCAGTGGGAATATTATAGGCCGATGATAGTCAGGCATTCTACGAAAATATTTCTATTCAGCTGCATCTGATTGCCCTGAATACAAGGAAGTAGGCAGAAGAATATTCAGATGCTCATCTATATTAATTTTAACTATGATACAGTTTTAATTTCGACTAAACTTGTTTACACATGTCATGTTTCTTAGCCCTACGTTGCTTATTGAGGGAAGTATGTCACATGGGTGCTCGAAGGCAATGGGCCGGCAGTGTCACTATGTCAATCATAAACAAGTTTCAACGGTGTCCATTTGTACCTGTCTGTTTGGCATGTGTCTTGCTTTTTTCCTTTATCATTACTGTAACATCAAGGGCCTTTTCATAAAAATATAATAGATATCTATAACATTTTTACTGTAAATCAAGAAATCATGTAACATTTGTATAATAATAAGTTAATCGTAATACTCTTATATCTGTTCAATTAGAAAAAATCCAATTTATAGTAAAACCATTACAATTATCACTCAAAAATTCTCATTGCAGGATCAAAAAGTACTCTATATCTCTATTTTATATTCAAGGAATATAAGCCTGTTAGAATAACGAATCACAAATATTAATCTCAATATTTATACCTTGTTCTTTCTGTTACATAAATGAAACTTAATTTCATAAACCTACTCCAAGGTAATGAAATCCAAAATAATCTAAAAGAAACGACTGTAACGAAGAAATACACTAACAAGAACCAAGCAAAACTATATCGAACGGTGAAGTTCAAGGAAAGCACCAAGCCATGGTAGTTCACAGTCAATGACATAGATGGCGACACTGCTCAAGGTTGTGGTTGCACTGGCAGCGATTGCGATGTAACTCTAACAACACAAGTTCACAAGCGCCTTGAACTTATAGCGGAGACTGTGGCTCATGATGAAACGGTTACAGAAGTGTATTCTTGTGTTCTAGCTTTTAGTAATGTAGTTTCAAATACTTTGTAACATGCTTTAGAATTTAGATCGTTATCGTAAACCACTACGTAATAACCTCTAAGGTAGGTCTTTTGAAAAGAAATGATAAATACAATAATATGATTTCGCAAAATATACCTATGATCATAGCATTGAAAAAATCAATTAATCAAAATCTCAGCAGTTATCACAATGTGCTAACTGCTGAAAACAATCATGCTATTTATTAAGCAGTACAGTCTTACATAGAAGAAACACGTAATGAGTTCAAAGAAAATTATTCCAGCTATGGATACACGTGGGCTGTCTCAGCCAATATTGACAAACCTCGTACTCATAGTTTGTAGGTTATGGACCATGAAATGATATGACCATGAATAATTTTGAACTGAATTATCTTCAACAAATATCAGATGTGAAAGCTGTAAGAACATTAATCGTAGATAAATAATTCTATTGGTTTTGAGTTTTATTGGCTTAACACAAAGAAATACTTAGAATTTAATAATATGAATAGTATAATTGATGAAAACATTCATGTAATACTCTCACTTTGTTTTTAATTTATCAAAATTGTTGATTGTGAATTGTTCAAAAGTTTTATGATTATTATGAGTTATCATATCAAACATGATTGGCCGCCGATATTTATTTTATATCCAACTCTTTCTTGTTCTACTTTTACTAATATATCTGTTTAATGATTCCAGCCCGAGGCAAGAAAAAGAAGATCAAGCAGCTCCTGCCCCTCTTGGCTCTCGCCAAGCTGAAGATTACCGCCCTCATCCCTCTTTTCCTGGGTATCATCGCATTCGCTGCCGCCAAGGCCGTCCTGCTTGCCAAGATCTCTCTCCTGGTCGCCGGTATTATTGCTCTGAAGAAGCTTTTGGCAAGCAAACACAGTGAAACCAGTTACGAAGTAGTTGCACACCCTCATCACGAGGAACACTACGCTAGCAGCGGTCACGGATGGGGACGATCCATCGATGACGGACAAGACCTAGCCTACTCCGGCCACGTTAAATCCGATTAAAGTCATGGAGTTTGCAAGGAGCTATTCTAAGTCCTCTACCTATTGTAACATAGTGTGAATCGGAATGTACTGAGTTTATTTATTGTAGGTTTTAAGGCGTATTTATTTAATATTCTACGTAGAATTTCCCTTTGTAAGGGATTTTTATCGAAGATGCGATTTGTTACTGTTTTCCCATAAAATGTTGTTCTAAGTTTGTATGGTCTTTCATACTGTACTATATTAGTATTTTCAAACCCTATACGGTATCCGTATTTGTGTATTTTGTTCTTCAAAATATTTTAATTTATATTTTATATTTAACTCTCAGAGATTTATTATCTAGTCCTTTCCTACTTAAGCCTTTATTATATTAACAATGTAGTTTTATTTTTATATTAAGTATTATGTGTACATTTTTATGCATAATATTATTATGTAGTGTACGTTTATTTTGTGATATTATTAACTATATTTAATATTTACACTATTCACTTATCTATATATACATTTATGACTTATATATATTTATTTGAGATTCATATATCTTTTACCATATATCATTTTCATTATCGCATCATAATTATGTTTATACATCACATATACCACCTATAATTTTACTACTTACAATATTATCATTATTTCATCTTCGCTGAACATTTTATATCATATTCACATGTATCTGTGTGCCACTTTGGGAGTACAAATATAATTATATTATATTTCAATACTTTCATACTCATATTTATATGTTAACCATTTCTTAAATGATTCGTACAAATAAAGAACTGAAAATGTTTTTATTTCTGTTTATTTAACCTGCGTAATGTGGATTTTCTAACTAGGTAACCTTGAATGTTAAATCTAGCTAATACTTGTTTCATAAACTGCTACTGGTGTTTGAATGTAAACGACAAAGCAAGCAAAAGTAATTATTACAAACAAGAACTAACTCCGAAACTATAGATTGTAGGCTATTAGGTCTATAAGCACTAGCATTTACTGAGAATTGTTTACTTCTAGAAGAATTCTAAAATAATAGAAAGTAACAAGATCACGATAACACCTTACAAACATTAGGGATTGAATTGGCAACGTCTCGCAAATCCTCTTTAAGTAATTGTTTACTGACGCATGCTAACTCTCATTACTGGATAACATAACAATCATTACCAAACATCTTAAAATAAAAGAGAAATCAGCAACAATCATACACAATTTGTCATAATTATAAAATCCCTATAAAAACCAATCTCACGCGTAGTATCAGTAAATACATTCATCATCATCATCATCATATCAGCCGTAAGACGTCCACCGCTGAACATAGGCCTCCCCTTTAGACTTCCAATAGGACCGGTTGTAAGCGGCCTGCATCCAGCGTGATCCTGTGGCCTTCATAAGATCGTCTGCCCACCTAGTGGGTGGACGTCCTACACTGCGCTTGCCGGTGCTTGGTCTCCATTCGAGAACCTTACGGCCCCATCGGCCATCAGTTCAGTAAATACATTATAAATTTCAAATTCATCAAACACAATATCATTTTCACTATTATCTTTAACATTACCGTTAATTTGTACAATAATACAACGTTTTCTAAACTCATCATCATCGTCGTCAAGATTGATCATCACTTACAACAGTGGGTATTTCGAAACAATATGATATATGATTATGGTCAACACCATACTTGGCGGTAACAAATTACTTAATAAAGAAACTTTCTCTAATAGTTGCGTAAGATGTATAAGATATTGAAGTCGAAAGTTTGGTTGGTGAACCACGTTTTGATGTTCCATGAAGGATACTGATAGCATTTTTTATTTGTGTGTCATGTTCAAAGACATCCTTATCTTTTGTTTCTTGGTTGTTTTAATCTGATCAATTTTCATCGCACCAGAGATGGATTGTTATGGCTACCTTGGCAAAATTCAATTCCAGTCAAATCTTCAAAGTCTGATATGAAGTAAAAATACGACTACATTTGTCAGTTGCCAGACCAGCAACTTTCAGAACTTTCAGGCGCTAACACGAGTTTTTAACGGAAATGTACAGTACAGTAAATACGAAATTTTTTATATTAAAAATACAAGTATCCTTTAGCATTCAATTCTATTAATTTGCAAAAAGCACTATCAGTATTCCTAGTGGATTTAATAAATCCGTGAATGCATAACACTGACTAATTAATAAATGTCGAAAAAAGAATTTTAAATAAAAAATCGAAGCTTTTACTTCCTTTTTATGTCAACACTTGTACTGGTGCCTTACAATTATTTTGCTGGTTCCCAAGTATTAAAGCTCCTACACATTATGCCGGCGGCATAGCCGGTGGGTTTAAGTTTGCTATGCTATTGTCAACGTTTTGTTCAATAGCCGCGGGACATTGTGTGGCTTAGTGTTAAAAAGTTATCTAAAGTGTTGAGCAACAAACAGCCAGAATAGCTTCACTCTGGTCTCTGAGCATAAATCATGTTGGCTTTTAGCACGTGATAGACTCTTAATGGCAGATTTACATTGAGTCAGTAACTGGCGTCAGTCCACTGATATGTAGTCTGTGGTCCACTGACGAGTCAGTGCTGACCTGGCACTGCCATAATGTAAATTGATTTCTTGAAATACTGACCTCGTATAAATAGCACGAGTCAGTTTTCGGCGCCAGCACTGACGTCAGTTATTGACTCAATGTAAATCTGCCATAACAAAACAAATCATCATTCACTATTTATCTTCATTCTGGTAAACTTAATGAGAAACTGCGTGTCTAAGTAAAATATCGACTTGATGGTTAAAATTTTATTTCATAGAAATTACATAGACTTCACTTTCATATTCAACTTAAATGTTTTCTAGACCTAAAGATACTTTGACTTTGTACCAAGCACTGTCAATTTACCGAGACTTTTCCCAACTATGATGTGGTTTACGATATTTCTTAGCAAGACTGGTCTTCAGACTAGCTTCTGGCTAACAATAACAACAGTCAAAGTTCTACAAACGACGCTGGTACAGAGAGCACGGAGACACGAAATAAACGTACTATGATCGATGGTCACCCATTCACAGACGAAAGTTGTCGTCATCTACGGCTTAACCTTGAAAATCTACCTGTGCAGCTGTTATTATTTAGCCAAGAACAACTCTTATTATACCGATAAAACTTTTTACAAAAACTAAAAAGAAAGGCTCATAGTCATAGTCCCAGCAACACAATAAAGAAGACAAACATTACAAAAAGACGTAAACTCACAAAAAAGAAAATTATCTTTATTGATTAACTAAACACAATGGACACGCAAAATCGATTATCCTAAACAATGCGCAATAATTCGCGTGAGAAAATCTTATATAAACAATTTACATGATAGTAGTAGAAATTTTTCAAATATAAATTAATATTTACAAGTATAAAACATTTTGACTATGATGATAATTTTGTTATGTAATAGTTTAGATTTTAATTTAATTTATGCGTATGGGGAACGAAAGCGGAGTTTGACGCATGGTAGATGTGACTTGGTTATGTGAAGTAGGTTACATGACATAATCAAAGTATTTGTAGATTGTGTCACTGAATTTATAAGAATCTTCATTTTATTTTAGAGCTATTTTAGTGGTTTTTATCAGTCTTTTTTACCATATTTTTGTAGGCGTCCTTCAACTCCTTCCACTCTTCACAACATTGAGCCTCTTGTAATCACTCTTACCCTGTGAAGAGGCCGCCTTTCTTCCTTGCGGTGCTTTTGTCCCCACGGCTTCCATTATGAGAAGAGTTTTGGTGATTTAGGATGATTTCTCATCTCGGGTACCATAGCCTACCTCCATTTAAAGTATACGCTAGTAGGTGGATCTCACAGACCCTAAAAACAACTTTAGCTTCATTCAGTAGCGTCCAAATGCCCTTGTTGATCGAAGAACAGGTCATCCAGGGCAAGATGGTTGAAACGTTTAAAACTTATATTTGCATTCCAGGCGAGTCCTTTATGAATCTCCACCTGAACAGTGAACAGGTTTTTCTTAAAAAAAAATTGAATTATATTAGATCTAGTCTCTACCATACCAGGCGGAAAGTTCAAAATCAATAATAATGATTAATTTAGACAAGACTACTGCAAAAGTAACGATGAAGAATTCAGACCCCTTGCTGTTACATGACCTATGACTTTAAATCAATTAAGACTACCAATGATGAATGCACTGTGCATTCTTGCATCATTATCAAAAGTTTTACATAACACCGTTCTGCCAGACATGACGGCGTCAAAATGCAACTTCTACCTCGCGACCAACACTCACAAAAACAGGTCCTATAAAGAATAATAATTAAATTCGGCATAACCGTTAGGTTTACTCATGCATCGCCTACGGTATCGCCCAGTTTACGCAATAAAATTATTTATTGTGAATACAAGTGTTGATTAGAAAGAAAGTTTGGGAAAAATGTGATAAGGTGCGTCCACACAGAACGAGCAGCCTCGCGAGGCATTTGCTTCGCGCGGCAAATGCCTCGCATAGCTGCTTGCTCTGTTTGGACGCACAAATGTTTCTCGACCAAGGCACGAAACAATATACGCGTGCAAAAAAACAAAAGCCACTGCGTGGCTCGGGCGCTCGGTCGATCGCCCGCGGCGGCGGCGCCCGCCGGCGCGCTCGCTTTCCTCGGCCGAAACACGTCCACACTAACCGAGCTGCTTCGCGCAGCAAATGCCTCGCGAGGCTGCTCGTTCTGTGTGGACACACCTGTTGGGTACACGTGAGCTTAAGTCGTTGGTGGACTCAAATTTTTATGAATGAATGATGAAGATTTTCGTAGTACAAATGGTTGAGTAACAGTCACGTGGCTGGCACAGCTAGTAACTTTTCCGTAACTTTAGTTTCGACGTAGTAAGCATAAAATTCGAGGATAATAAAGGTTTCCATTTGTAAACGAATTTTCTGAATTGAATCAGAAATTCCGATATCTGTCTTAATTCAAACACACATAGTATTTTTTTTATAATATTAATCAAGAGAGCATTGCTTGATATATTTAAAAATTCATCAGCAGAAACATTTGAAGAATAGAAAACATTAAAGTTATTTTTCTCTACAATTATTTTTGCTATAAAATTAAAATAAAGCGACTTTCATTGCTCTTAACCCGCTACACGGAACTCTAACGCCTGCTTATCATCACACACAATGGTCGTAGCAATAAAAAGTTTAAGAGAAAATGTTTTTATAACGTGTGAAACTAAACACTCGTCTAGCAGATTCATGGTTTTCACACAAACTGCTTTTTTAGAGTTCCGCGAGTGAAATAGGTGTTGTATTTTGTGGATTTATATTTGTTAAAAAATATTACAGCCGCATCTGGCCGATCTTCCGGGTTAAGCCGCAGTTGCCTAGGTTGATCTGTGAATGGCTGACCATCTGTCTTAGCAAGTTTCCTCCGTGCCTCGGAAAGCACGTAAAGCCGTTCGTCCATTATGTCATGTGTAAATCTTTGACAGTCGTTACTGTTAGTCAGAAGCTCATAAGTCTGACAACCAGTCTTACTATGGGGTACAGTTGGGATTAAAACGTCAAAACTTTGGACGTGTCTTCACGTTACTTCGTGTGCTGTTACCATTTGCAGTCACCTACAAACTTATACCCTAATACTTGATATATAATAGTTGAGGAGAGTAGTGGTGGCCCAGTGGTATCGGCCTCGACTTACGAGTTGTAGGTAATTACTTTGTGTAATTTATTTCAACACCACTGCTCTCAAAACGGTGAAGGAAAACATCGTGAGGAAACCGGCATGTCCTAGAACCAAAAAAATCGAAGACATGTGACATCTACCAATCCACACTGGGTCCGCGTGATAGATTTAGCTATACAGCCGTGATCACCATAACGAGCTCTACAATTGTATCTTACCCGTACGTTTGAGTCTTATTTTTAACCAAATTTAACATTAAAAAAATTTACGTAAAAATTTATATGTAAGTCAAGCACTTTTTTTACATAACAAAGCAAGTGATGAGTATGAATGTTGATGGATGGAGAGGACGAGGAAGGCCAAAGAAAAGATGGATGGATTGTCTAAGGAATGATATGAAAGAAAAAGGAGTAAATGATACTGTGACGTCTGATAGGGGAGAATGGAAGAAGAAAACGTGTTGCGCCGACCCCGAATAGAATGGGATAAGGGCAGGAAAAAGAAGAAGAAAGCATGATTACAGTGTGTACACTTACTGCAGGCGTTCTTATTCAGAGACTCTCAGCCAATTTTTTATAGGCTGATGATGAAAGGTGTATCTATTGGTTCAATCACATATCAGTAAATCTGTTATAAACAAAATAATAATAAGATGACCCTAATGTCATCAACCGAGAAGGAAATTAAATGTAGACGCCGCCGTGGCAGGTAATAAGTTATTCACTTTTACTTGCAAAGGTAATTAAAACCCTGCTAGTATCTCTGCTAGGCGCATTATAAATAGTGAATGCACATCTTTATGTAAAGCTAGAAATGTGACAGTTTTAGCAAAACGTTTACTGGCAAAGCGCCAGGTAGGAAGGAAATGTAGCAAGTGCATCTTTTGACTGAGTGATGTGATTTAATTTCTCTTTGATTTAATTTGCATGTTTCAACAACTTTAACTTTATTTGTTTTCTGGTCTATTGCAATGATTCACAAAATCAACTTGCTTCTTTTGTTTTTGGATCTCTCATATTCAAATAGCCTCCATTTTGGTGAAAATTCAGTCAGAGGCATCGCGAAAGAAAGAAGTTAAGTTAAAAAGGCAAATAATAAAGAAGATGGGATCAAGCAGGATAAAATCAAAGAACCTAGGTTCTCATAAGCCCAGGATCAAATGAACTCAAAGTCATGGAGAAAGGCGTTGGTCCAACAGTTGAACACAGTGGTTAATAGATACCCAGAAAAACAGTTACAAAAGAAAACAGAAGATGCGACGGAGAAGAAATTAGAAGAAAAAACTTTATTAAGTCTTGCTGCAGTAAAAAGAAATGGTACGGAACCAAATATGTATCTTTATACACTAATTTGCACTTGTAAACTCTTTTTGCTCGATGCTAGTTCAGTTCCCACAAGATACAGTAAAGTAAGTTCATGGCATTGAAGTTATATTAATACTAACTCTAGGTAAGCGGTACATTTAGAGTACAAAGCTAGACTATCATAGGAGTTTATTTTTATGATAATAGAAGAGACTGTCAATTTTAAGACTGAATTAACACGAATTTGTTTTAATTCCGTAGATAGTTGTTGTGATAAGGTTTAAAATTATTACCACTTGTCTAGTTCCTAACAAAAGTAATTTTACCGACGTAACGGCTTAAAAATATCCGGAGAATTTAATAGTCATCCTCAAGTACTTCTAAAGAAATAGCTGGATAGAAAAATTAATGATACAGCAACTTTTTTTTTCCAAAGATGGTACTATATTAAGTACCTACGAAAAACAATGAAAAGGCTACAACACAAATAAATTATAATAACAAAAAGCAATATAATCATTATGCACTTGATGCCCTACTTGATTGAAAGAACACTTGTTCTTAAATTCTGTTAAGTCATCATTTTGAACCCAAAGACATTTCTCTTGGTAATTCTAATAACTTTTGTATACAATGTCCTACTTTACTCACACTTCATCAACCATTGTTTCTTTTGTTTTCTTCTAGTTCATCAAAGTCTTTAGTAATGCATCAATGGATGGTAAACTATGTTCGACAACGAACATTACACTAGGCGAAGGATGACAAGCATTTGATACACTTTCGTTTTTTTTGTAGACATTAATAATAAGACAACATGACTTTAAGATTCTAGTCATCGTTGAAATTGCTGGTTAGAATGAACTTTAAATGTACTCGAGTTAACACACGTTTAAACTGCTAGCAAAAAGCCGGAACAAATTAGATGAACATTAAATGTAGAGGGTGTAGATAAGTCAAGATAAAGAAGATGGATTGATGGAATATAATTTATTGCACGCTAATGATATAAGATAGACCTTACTAATTGTAGTCCAATAGCAGTCTTATGACTGCTAAGATGAATGAGATTTCTAGCAGAACTGACATACGTTAGATGAAGACCTTTAATTGGAGATCAGAATATTTATACTTACATAGTTATTGAAATATGGTTTATGGTAAGATCATCCTACTGCTTTTCGCAAACCCTTTACTTTCTTATAAACTTTGCACAGCCCCAAATCCCGAATTATAAGCTGTTTCTTTTAAAAATAAATATAGTGATTGAGTTGTTCAAGTTCTCGTTCATATTAGCAGTCACAAGTAAGCACAGCCTCGCTGCAAGCTAGCAAAGGCATTGATTGACGTATAGACTACAAAGTACATTTGAACAGGACCCACCGTTCGACAAAAGCTCATACATCATTAACGTCACCTACAGCGACGGAGAAATTTCCCTTTACACATTCAGTGTACGACCAGAAGCGATTAACTCATTCATTGTCCTAGCCAAGATTGTACCTAGATAACAGAGAACCTTTGAGAAACGACCTAACTTCAATTTGAATTTTAACCTTATCAAGATAAGAGTCAGTTTTGATTGCAATTCAAAAATGTCTCAATGTGTCGGAACAAAAGACTCTCTCCGATTTGAATGTGATTGAATAGTTTGTCAATAGTTCCTTTTGAGGCGGTAATGGGTGAATAATTACCGTTGGAGCTGGTACAATATCCTATTACATGAAGGTAGAATAAAAATAACCAACGTGTATTAAGTTTTAAATTATGCTAATAACATTAACTTTATAAGTTTGTTTAAGAGCAAAATATAAAGAAATACAAAGTCACAGCATGAGTTGGTTGAACATTTCAAGCAAAGAAATAGTAGGTACACACATATTATATAAATCATAAAGAATATAAATGTATCTAGTAATACAGTGTGTAGTACTTGAATTGAACTATGAAAACATTTCTACGCCAATACTTTCAGCAGCGTAGTATATTTATTAAACTTAACGTAATAAATACGTATCATAAATAATTAAATATACTACGATTGAAAAGATAACAGCGTCATAGCACTAAATAAACAAAATCAATGCCAATGTTACTTCCAAAAATAAAGCCATAGAATTGTCGTCAGCAGGTCTCTCATTAAATGAGCCGGAGCTCATAACGAAAGGAAGATTTAATTTGTAATGATTTAAAAAAAAATGTCAATGACGTCATTATTCACGAATCCAAGAAAGTCTACGCATTACGCAATGGATGTGAAGTTCAACCTAAATGAAATCAAAAGTGTTTTAAACAAAAGACAGGTTGGCAAACACTATGAATATAACAACATAATTCAGCACTTTAAATTCCAAATAGACATATCACCTTTGTCTTTAAGTACCAGAGAACTTTCGCTCGGTACAGACAACTATGCCTATAAATGGACTATTAAACAATTTACTTCAGAATACAAATGGTCAAAAATATAGAAATTCAGTCAATGATATAAGTGTATTGATGGGTTTTAGAAAGCGATTTTGCGAAACCCTCTGAGAACCGGAAATACGCGAGGTATTCCGAATATTTCGGACGCAGTAATTATTTCAAAAGGATTTCCGATTTATTCGCAAGTTATGAAATAACTGGGGTTCTATAAGTTTGCTTACAGTAGAAATTATAATAATGGTAACAAACTAAATTCTTAGTTGAATATTATGCGCAAAATTGTAAATCTCCGCCGTTATAAAACTTAATTAAAAGTACGCAAATTAATGAAATAAAACCCACAATATACAAATCACATTGTCATAAAACATTAATTTATATACTGTAGAATAAAAAACATGTGTTGAAATGAGTTTAATAGCAGTAACTTCAATTCATTTCTTTTCCCGCGCAAAATTAACAATTTCAATTTCTAAAGCAATCCCATGAAAAATCCAAAAGCCTATCAAAAAAAAAGTTGTGAAGGAATTTGAGACTGTATTACAATGCTACCATAGCATACATTCCCATGAACCTGACAGATACCTGCTAAATGCTCACCCCATCGCAGGCGTGTTTGTATTTCGTCATAGGCCTCACACTTCGCATCGAAGACGCCGTGACATATGGAAATACAGGGAGGGGGAATGCAAAATAAAACTCACGCTCATACACTGATCTTCAGCAATTTGTGTTTAGCCATCGAGTAAGATGAAGGTTGTAGTGCTATTGTGTGCTGTGGCAGTCGCCGGGGCATTGCCCATGGCAAAGGAAGATGGAGCCGCCGAGAGATTCATCTCCGCCCTAAAGGATTGTCTGGACACAGATACTTCGTTGTGTCTCAAGGTGTGTTGTGAAGTGCAGTGAAATGTGACAAAGTGTTTTGTGTTTAGAATCCCTGGGATTGTACAGGCTTTAGTCTGGCAGTGTCTTGTTTTGATGTCAAAACTCAAGGACTTGAAAAATAATTGCGGTTGTATCAGTGCTTGCAAAAAATGCTGGAGATCTTTTCGCAGTTTTAGTGTTTTCTTAACTGAATTGGAGGATTTAATTCACTAATTTACTGAATTAAATTATCAACTTTGACGAGTTCACCAGTTGAAAATATTTTATGACCCATTTATTTTTCAAAATAACCTTAGTGTTTTATTATCAAAAATCAGTTCAAATCCCAATTCAACTCAGCCAAACATGCAAAAAATAGGCCAAAGCTTAAAGTGACAAAACTAAATCTAATCTTTTTGTTTCACAGGAAAAAGCAATGAGGTTCACAGACAAACTAGCAGCTTCCTCAAGCCTGGAAGTGCTCGATGGCGTCAGCTTCAAGAACACCGGTGGAAGCAGATCAGCTCGCAGCTACGAACCTTTACCTGATGATCCCAAAGCCAGGGAGATGAAGGTTGAAGAGAGGATCATGGAAAATGTTGTGGACTTCCTTGACAGCCATGTCCTGCAACTGAGAATGCCTAAATCTTTGGAAGACGACAACACTCTTGATGAGGAAGGTATGTAGCAGGCTTTTGTTTTAACTCAACATACAATGTATTCACAATTATTGAGACCGTTAGTTTTACTTAGCCTAGAACTCTGAGCCTGAGAACCTTGTTGAACCCAGACACCTTTAGAAAAACAGCGCACACAGAGACTTGTATGAGAGCAAGAGCCTAGGATCTCTTAAAAAAATGACTATAACACAGTTTTTAAAATAACAGTTAAGTTCACAATTTTGGCATTCAAAGTTAAAAAGAAACTCATTTCTCACAATAAAAAAATAATAAAGACGTGTCATAAACTATTAGGTACAAAAAAATTGCATTAAATTGCAGTAAAAGTTTATTAAGCGCGTTAATAGCGGGCCATTAATAAACTATTGTAGGCTTTTAACCCAGAATATTATGACCATATAGCATTAGTTAGAAAAGTGCTTAAGTTGTCAATAGAAATGAACATTTAATAACTTAGTAAGCGAGTTTATTTTCAATACAAGCATGGAGGAAAAGCCAGTGAGATTCAGCTGTTAATGACACCAAAACTGATAAAGATGTTGCATTTATAATATATCTGCAAACATATTTTGTTTTACACAAGTTTATAAAATTCTCAAGATTTTAGATACAGTGCATGCCAACAATAAAAATATTGGTTATGGTATTAAGCAGACAAAATCCAACTGCGAGCACAATGTACGAAATTGTTCCCACGCACCGAGATAAAATTTGTAAGTAACGTGTTAATTTGATACAGTAAGTAGTACATGCACTTTCTTGAGATCATAAGTATTGGATTTTTACGATAGTGGAATTAAAAGAGTTGAAAGTTACCTTAATGTCAAAGGTAACGATCATTATCTTTTAGATTGTAATGCTGTTAAGCTTGTTAGTGATATGCGATTTGTTGAACAATATGACAAATAAGAAAGTACTCGTTCGGTCAAACAAACCACAAAAGGCAAAATTTATGGTTGCTGGAAGCAACGAACATGATAAAGATAACTTAAATTACATTATTTTTGTCTTTTCCGGGATAGTCAAAACTGCAAACCAGCACGTACAAAGAGCAGTTAAAGTTACACGAATGAGCATTGACTAATTTTAATAGCTAGCTTCCATATTAGGCTAAGCATTGAATGTTCTTCAGACGGGTCTGTCTAGTGCTTTGTCAATAAAAGCTTTTCATTCGGACTTACTCGTGAGTGAATGTTTCAACAATATTTTGTTTGCACTTTCTTATGTGATTTCAAAAGTGCTTAGCTTAAACCGGATCTAGAATCATATCTAGATAAAAAAGTATATTTTTCATTCAAAAATAGAAGATTTGCAAAAAAAATGTTTTCAGTCAGTTCCTAAAAATAGTACATATTTCATTTTTATTTCTAATCTCATAATCATTAGAAGCTTAACGTCAAAAATTAGTCTTACTTTTAAAAACTTTCACTTACAATTTCAAGCTTATGTTAAGTACTAAATCTCCTTCGAAGTTGCGGTTAACGTTAAGTAAAAATTTGCGACCACTCTTACATGACATGACTCGTTTCAAGTGCTTACTTTGAAAACGTTTTTGTTGCGGTTTCCGTTCTCCACTCTCATCCATTTCATTTAGAAGACTATTTACTTTATTGTTGCTTTGTATTTCGGTTTCAATGTCGTCTTAAAAAACCTTTGCAATAAATCATATCAACTACATAATCAATGTCAGTTATATTCAAAATTCTAGGATTCTATTACTACTACAACATCGGAAAGATCAAATGACATAACCCAATGTTCACTCACATTTCGTTTTCACTCCAACCTGTTGATTTATGTAAGATCTTGTTAAACCAGTTCCTAGGTACTTTATAAGTTCAGTGTCTTTAGTTTCTATCTGCAAATCGGCGTGTCACTTTAAACCATTGATCTGTCTAGGCCTGTCAGTGATTATGTAATAGAGTGGTCAATAAACTTCGCCTTTGACTTTAATAGATGCTTTAGCTTATTATATAGCGGTGGCATAAGTTTTTGATTCAAAATCAGCTTCTTTGAACATGGTTTCTGTTGTATTTTCATCGTTACTAAGACATTCTTGATACAATATTTTAATACCAGCTTAAAAATGAGTCAATTCGTGTCTGTTGAAACGTTGGCCAAAATTTCAACTTTTGCGAACCATCGAAAATTATGGAAATCATTCTCACTTTTGACCTTTTAGTTCGTGACATACATGCGATGACTTTCTCAAAATTATAATTTTATTCATGGCAAACTATAAATGCCAAAAGTTGAAGCAGCTTTCTTTTAATTGTTGTATCTACGTTTACAAAGGTACTCTGTGGTGGGAAAAGTTTTTTGTTAACAAGATTCTTCGGAGTTCGCTATGTGAGATTAAACGGCCTGCAATTCCTTTGTTAGTTGGTTTTTGATATAATTAATGGCATATGTGTGACTTTAACGGGATTTAGAGAGTCATCATTGATTGTTTATTTCTTAGCTGGTTGCGCTTTACTGAGAGTTCTGTTGTTGTGTTACTGTCATCATTCACATTTATTTTTATGTCAACGGATTAAGACCGCGCAAATAGTAAAACTTCACATTCATAAACTACGAAATAACATATTTGGAAAATATTGATATTTTAGGCAGCATTTTAGTGACATGCTACTTTCATTTTGATACTGCATCATCATTGATTTACCATCTGCGATAATTTTTATCTAGTATGAACATCAGTATCTTTACTAATGATTTTCTAACTCAATTTCAGGTCGTGGCAAGAAGAAGAAGAAGCTGAAGAAGCTCCTCCCCATCTTGGCCCTCATCAAGCTGAAGCTCGCCGCCCTCATCCCTCTGTTCCTCGGTATCATCGCCTTCGCCATCTTCAAGCTGTACATCCTTGGTAAAATCGCTTTCATTGCCGCTGCCTTCGGTGCCATCAAGAAACTCATCGAATCCAAAAAGAGCAGCGGTTGGTCAGAACCTGCCCACGAAGAAAGCCACGGCTGGGAAAGCAGCGGTGGTTGGGGAAGGTCCCTGGATGCTCAGAACCTGGCCTACGGCGCCCATGTTAAACAGGCGTGAGATTAAATTACTAATTTATTTATTCTAGTTAAAATTAATTTATTAATATCTACAAATAATCTTCTATTTTCTGTATATATTTTGACCACCGTTCGTACACATGCTAAGTTTTTTCTGTATATATCTATTTTACTTTAAGTTTCATCACCTTGACTGATATTATTAGTCTCTTCTCGTATTGTATATAAGTATTTTTATTTATTAAGTTTAAGTATTATTTCACTTTCTTTTTAAGTGAGAGACGATAGTACATTTTATTATTTTAAGTTTTCAGTTCCAAAGATATTTTATATATTTACTTTAATATTTTCAATTTTTTTATTTTACTTTGTGTCATATTTTGTTGTATGTGTATGGGTATGTTACGAGTCATATTTATTTCAAACCAATGTGTATTTAATGCGAAGAATGTTAACAGTTTGATTGTTGCGATGTTTTAATTTATTATTTTACGATGGATCCTCGTAAAAATTAAATAAAGACGACTTTTATAAAAAATATATTCCATTTTTTATTTCATGGTCTTAAAGTATGAATTTTATAATGACACGATCAGTCAAAATACTAATAAATGCATAAATGTGTCCCACACATTTCTTTTCTTTATCAGATTCATTTTAGCTTTTCTAGAATTGATTTAGTGACAAAAAGTAGTTTAATGAGATTCTAATGCTTAGCACACAAAACAAGTTTTGTTACAAAACTTGCTAATGCTTACCAATGTCATTAAAAATGTTTGCTATAATTCATTAATTACATTGAAAATGAAGCTAATTTCAGTCTGTCCAACAAAATTAAAATGCCTGAAAAAAAATTTAAATCAATACTTTCAATGCTTATACGAAGCACTTTTTTTAGCGTGGTAAAATCATCAAATGAGTCCTCCCACCCAGGGTAGAGCGGGAGGGACTGTCGGACTTGTACTGACTGAAATTCACGGTGTCCTTCAATAGCCCTTTATGTACCGTGGTCACGGTATTCGTTAGTCCCGCGACCCCGGCAGACTCTGGCCCTCTAACGGGGGCCCCGTCATCGTGCTGACACTCTTTGAGGCGCGCGTGGAACACAACGCCCAGTTGACTCAGGCATAGTCTATGGTCGGACAGCGAGTCCCCCATTACTCTCCACCCGCATGCCCGCGCATGTTTATAGCATTAAGCTTAAAATAATGATATTATCTATCGATGCTTTACGACTACTGTAAATAATGACCTAATCTGTCTTTATTATTGCCATCATGGAAAAGAGCATAAATAAATGGCATGTACCTACCCGCCAGTGGTATCCTAGAATAATTCCAAGTGGAGCCCTTTTGTAGAATATGCCTATACTATAAATCACATCTTTCACCTCATAGGATTTAATAGAACCCAAAAACTAATATTTGCAACATGGAACTCTATGTCTCAGTTACATGTTGCACATAGATTTCAGTAAGTGACTTCTTTGCAAAGTCTTCATACCACCAAAGAAACCTCGAGCTTTGCTGTGTCCTTTGCACGCTGAAGAACCTTGAATTTTGCGGAGTCGGCCTGTGGAGTAAGTCATAATTCATAAAAGGTAGAATTCACTGAATGTGGATCCTTTTTGGGGTGGTAAAATAAAATCATCAAATGAGCCTTTCCGCCCTGGGTAAAACGAAAGGGACCGTCAGACTTTTACTGACTTAAAATCCACTCTGTTCCTTCGATATGCTTTTGTGTTCCAGGGTCACGGGGATCTTCCAGCACGGTCTCGCGAGAATATAAAACCTGCTGTGTATAGAGAACACAAAATTGGAGTGTTTCGGCACGTAAAGATGAAAAAGATTTATATTACAAGTTCGTGATGGTTATAGTGAAACCTCATTCAATAGTAGAGTTACCAGCCAGTCAGCAAAATTAATAGATGAACTGACCACTGACCACATCTAGAAAGCACTCTCAATGTACAGCCAACCACAGGTCCATTGTAAAATATTGTCAGACTACATGTCGTGGTAGTGAAGTGTTTAAATCCTTACATACCATGTGATCCGTTTAATAATTATGATCACGGTTTTAATATTTTGAATATAGAATTTTATTTGAATTGCCTGAAATGTGTGTCCATTGAGGTTGATTGTAAATCAAGTTGCTAAATCCAATGTCAATGGACTTTAGGATTGGTACTGCAATATTGTAAACATGTTGTTTGAATTCGGTACAACGTCCAAAATCCAGGGCTGGATCGAAGTTAAGCAAGTTCCATTTTCAATATAGTGAACTTAATATTACCCTGGATCCAGCTACTGAATCAATGTAAACAAGCCTTTGCTCCATCTAGAATATCTAGGTAAGTCAGTATACGCAGTGACCTAAGTAAAACGGCATATCTATTGATTTAAATCTTTGAAATAAATAGTTAAACAGTTTTCACTATTCAAATTATAGCACTAAGTTGCGGTCAACCGCACCAGAGGCATATTGAACATGACCAAAGAACTTCATAACTCATTAAAAATCTTAGAAAGTGTAAAATTAATTTTACAAATTATTATTAAACGAACTTTCACACGAAGTGTTAAGTGAGAATGTATGGCATATGAGAAAACTTGTAGAATAATGGTGGGAATTTCTTGCTATTGAACTCTATTCAAGTTACCCTTGAATTATTATTGGCCTGTTCAAATAATTAATGGGTTCACTAGTACTTTTGAATATGATGAATATCAGTTAATCTTCTCACGATTAATGAAGATGTTTGAATAAAAATTACTTTGATGAATTACCGCATCACTAATTGCAATTTGTATGGTTACTAGCTTATTACATCGTTGGTAGATGTAAAAGATGAGATTTTTATCTTTGTTGTTCTACACTGCAAGACTTATTTAGTTTTTTTACGTCAAACAGACTAAGTTCTTCGATTCTTTCAAATAGGTGACATAAGATCTAAATGTTTAGAAACAATTAACTTTTTGGTACTTCGAAAATGTTCAACTTCTCCGCCTCTTCCGCCGTCTTTTGGATCACACGCCTCTGACATGGTTTTGAACTTATCTATATTTTATTGATTAAAATTTCAAATCCAGATTTTCAAAGGAGTTTTTCAACAATTTCAGCAATGTCCAAAATAAACTTAATAAGAACGTTAGTAGAGATTTTTGTGGAAAGAAAAATTGGACTGCGAGCGGCTCCACCCTGCAAAGTATTTCAACCTTTTAAATTAATACTTAAATAGACAGAAAACTCTGCACACCATACAAATTACAGCTATTTGCAATTCACAATATCTTTTAAATATGGTGGCACAAAAGGCGATCTTATCGCTAAAAGCGATGTTTTCACGACAATCATTGGTACTTCAGACACAAAAAAGCATGCATTGAAAAAAGATATGTGGGTGCTTGCCCGTTTCTGAACTCACAACTTTCGTGCATGAGAGGCATATTCACACATATTAAGTAGACTAGATTAGTACTAATCAAATCTTCTCATTTAAGCCCCAAGCTATCAGAACATTACAACTTATACATCACGTACTCTACAATCAACATCATTAATACTTCAACTGAAGATAACTAGTATGTATTTAAAGACGTCTATCTCGTCTGTCACCGGTATGGGGGCAGTATGCCGTTATGCCGTTCAGAACTAATAAGAAGGTAATGGTACCGGCAATAAAGAATGCATATCGACGCTTAGAAATAGATGAAAGAAAATTTGTGTGTCGATCCAGAGATACAATTTAAATGTAAACATTAAACATGATAACACTTAGACTTTAGACTAGTGTGTCGTAGTAAATCCATTTTCTGTTTTTTTCTATGAAGTGGCACTGCATCTTCAGACAACTGGTAGCGTTATAGAATAACGTCTGCTCGAACTCAATATCCTTTTCTATCGGGCATCCTATACGTCGTGTTCTATAATTCGACAAGAGAGGTGTTCACAAGACATGAAGGAGAAACTCTAATACTCCAAAACGCATTGAGCCGACTCATAAGCAAAGTGGGATACGATAATAGGGCAGGAAAATAATGATGATGCTAGGCGAGATAATACACGCGAAGTTGAATGGGATCTGAGGGCCTATAAATATGGCAAATGGTAATTGAAAACGCTCAGTTGTAGTTTTTCATAGATTTTTAATTTTATGCTATAGAACATACATTTGGGTCGCGGAACTGCCTAAACAGATAACCCTGGAACTTAAAGGGCAATTAAAGGAACACGACAGATACGAGTCTGACAGTCCCTACCACTCCACTCAGGGCAAGAGGACGCATTTGATGATTTTACCACCTTAAAAGAACAAAAACGGGCATAATTATATTACATTAATTAATTATTTATTATAGAGCATTTTCGTTCATTCGTGTCGTAAAATATACAGTTGAAAATGTATGACTACAAAGCATTTTTTATTAATCGTTTCCGACTGGTCGTTTCCCATTATATCCATGCTGTGCATTCTTTATTGCCGGTACCTTGTAAGTATAGACAAGTCAGAGCTGGGAAGTAGTTTGACGGTAATTATTATAATGATTAGCAGATGTACGACATTACATTATAATAGCTGGGATTAGAATAATCATCGGATTTGTGGTATAACACAAATTAGAATTAAAATATTTAGAAGTGAAACTTATTTTATTGTTTCTAAAACTGATTGAATTAAACAAAAAAAATGGGTCAGTTTTGGCATTATCAGTAATAAAATTTCTGGATCATCATCTCGATTTAAAAGAAAGAAAACTGCTAAACATAGTTTTATAAACTGTAACTCGATCACAAGATTTCAGAATTTTATTTACAGCGTACTTGAAGTATTTACTGCGTTGATTGTATGGAAAAATGGAACAGCGCCTCTACTTTACGAAGAAGGAACTAATGTTTTCCTTGAAATTAATGTCAAAGTTCCAGTTTACTTTACGTCAAAAAGTCGTCAGTTTTCAGTTAATGTGATGTAAAGTAAACTGGAACTTTGACATTAATTTTAAGGAAAAAATTAGTTCCTTCTTCGTACACCAGAGGCGCTGTTCCATTTTTCTATTCAAGAAACGCTGTAAATACTAGAAAGACGCTGTAAAGTAAAATAGTGAAAACTCTTGATAAGGGCTCTGATATAACTTTGTACCGACGAAGAAACACAGCAAAAACTATTACGGCGCTGACTTCGACGGACTCTTTTAAGGTGTCTTTATGCCTACCACAGGTAATGAGATCGCTCAACCGTCAACACATACAGGTAGCCTGAGCCCTTATCACGAGTTTTCACTATTTTACTTTACAGCGTCTTTCCAGTATTTACAACGTTTCTTGTATGGAAAAATGGAACAGCGCCTCTGGTGTAGGAAGAAGGAACTATTTTTTTCCTTGAAATGAAATGTCAAAGTTCCAGTTTACTTTACGTCACAATAAGTGAAAATTCATGATAAGGGCTCTGGTGTCGTTACCCATGTTGGTCTGTTAGTAGGTGGATCCCCTAATTTCGGTAGTTATTTTACGAACTATATCAGTAGCTACCCACCCACACATTCTAAGCTGTAATTACCACATAAAGCACAATAAAGTCTTCAGTTGTGCTTTACCGAGTGCATAATTTCCTACATTCTATTCAGTCTGTCTACGCTCAATGCCGGATGTCTAGAGGTACCTGTGCACTATGTGCACTATGCAGTTTGCAACTTATTTACCTTGTTTACTAAAGGACTATTCTGGATAGGGCTTTGGCATGGTAAATTTATTTCTATGGACTATTTTTGTTTCTTATGGTTTTCTAAGGTATATGCTATTCTAAAGTCAATAAGCTATTAAGTGGTCATTATTTAGTAAAACTGTATGAAACTGATGCAATAATTGGTTAGCAAACAATGTGCCTCAGTTTTAGCAATCAAAGAATACGTTACTATAGTCAACAATTCCCTAAGCATATCCTAAATGGAAGTGAAGTTCAGTCCATGAAACTATTTCTGTGGAAAATTAAAATCGGAGTACCTAATTTAATGGTTGCACTATTTTCCGCAAACGTCTTCTGGTCGGTTCAAACAGTAATTTCTAAAAACTAGTTCTTGAAAGTTTAAATAAAATATGGTACAGCTTAGGTGCACGCTCTTAAATCAAAATCAAAAATTAACCATAGTTTGAACAAAATAAGTGGTAACAAGTCAACTAAATAAGCGTGGCTAATCACCAGAGAACACACATAAAATATGAAAACTGTTGAAGAGTATTTCATCAGGGATAGATAAATCACAAATCTCAGAATAGGCCCTCAATACACGCACACGACACACGTTTAGGATGTCTGAGTGGAAAGCCACACGGATGTGTTCCGCTTGTAGAAATCCTTGGCTTTTCACACGTAGGTAGAATAAATTGCTTGCCCGTTTGTGGTCTAATAACTTCTTTAGTTTAACATTTTCCCGTGACATTACATCTTGTAACTGCAGCTTGAAGATTTTCAATCTATATAATTATATCAACATATCTACGAAAAACGTAAATCACCACGTTTTGCCAGTTATTCTATATCCTACCCATACGCTTATATACGCGAAAACTATAATTAACTATAATTTATTAGTGTCAGAGAGCAGTGGTGGCCCAGTGGTATCGTCCCCGACTTACGAGTTGTAGGTCGTGGGTTCGAACCCAGCCTGGCGCATTACTTTGTGTAATTTATTTCATCACCACTGCTCTCAAAACGGTGAAGGAAAACATTGTGAGGAAACCGCGCATGTCCTAGAACCACCAAATTCGAAGACATGTAACTACCATGTAACTACCGCACTGGGCCCGCGTGGTAGTTTATGGCCTGCTCCCTCTCACAGAGAGGAGGCCTGTGTCCCAACAGTGGAAACATTGAAGGCTGAAGATGATGATGATGATTAGTGTCACTATTTTCTTGCCGAGCAGTGGCAGTTCTGCAGGCAGCATCCGGTTAGACTGGAAGCCGAAGTTAACATAGTTAAGAAGACATTAGACAGTTTGATCAGTTATGTAACAATCGAATATTCCATAATCGTAAAAAAAATATTTACTTCGGCATTGACCATCCTTAACATTTACATAATGGTGGCATTGAAGAAAGTAAAAGCTGGGTAAGTAAGTATTTTTATTTTTTTATAGCTAGTACTCACCCCTTTATGCTAGTTCCAGAGCTCAGTAGTTACCGTGACTCTAAAACGCAAAAGGGCTACTGAAGGGACAAGGTGAATTTTTAATCAGTAAGGCCTTTGTCAAACAGACAGGCGATAGCGAACCGAACCGAATCCTGTCATATAAAAAAGCGAAAACGATCCGATAATCTATGTGACAGGCTTCAAACAATTTCATACATTGCAAACAAAAACGCTACGCCACGGATTCGGTTCGTCTGTCAGTTTGACAAAGGCTTAATAGTGTGACAGTGCAGGGCGGGAGAATTAATTTAATGATATTACCAAACCGAAAAAAACGGTATAATTATATTTATACTTATGCACATGTGACATAGTACCTACATAGGTGGACTTTATGCCTTGGGCATTCTCTTCCAGTCTACCAGTATTACAAGCATATTTCAAACATGATGATAATTTTGTCATCAAAGTTCACAACGATTTTGCAAAAACCGTGGTTTGTTATACGAAGTCAATGACCTCCACTTTCGTTGTGATAAGGCCTCAGGTCACTGCCTACTTATTACATAAAAGCATAGATGATACACTATATGATAGCTAAAAAGAAAAAGATAGCTGAATGAATACCTATGCGTATTATTATGTCATAATTACGTCTGAACATCCTGTAAACCACTACTTCTTTATGATATATCATAACATATTTATTAGCTACTGACCATGAGAACCTAATGTCATAACCAACTAGTTCAAAAATAGTTTCCAGGTGGGTATATCGTTTATATAATAATTATAATATTTATAAATTTTTATGACCTTAGCTTTCACTCAAAATATAATTTATGACTATAATAATGTCATGTAATTAAGAACTGAATATGTAGCCTATTCATATTAATATTATATATACATAGCTTTTAATTAATATTATAAATTGGATAGGAAGTTCAGAAATCAGTGAGATGTTATAGTATTGGTGGTGTTATAGTTTAGTAAGGTTCGTTGGTTTTAGAAACAGACAAAGTTAATTAAAATAATATATTTTTGCGTAGAAATTAATAAAAAATTTAGTTTAAGCTTTTTTTTCGCATACAGCAGAGTCTAGTAGCGTTGCAAAATAAAGGCCTACTTTGAAGTCAAAGACTCAAAATTGCTATTCGTTAGACATCATTCGGTTGACATCAAATGAGGTTCAGTTGTTTGATACTCTACAGTACAAGCTACAGTTTAATTTTTATTTTATTTAATTTTTAAAATCTGAAATTTAACTATAAAAAAAAAATGAAACACTGTAATGTGCAATTATTTAAGGAACATTGTGGATTTTTAGTCCATGAGAGTCTAGGAGTCCCTAACGCTCCACACAGGACAAGTGGACTCATTTCACGGCTTTAACATCCCAAAATTAATACTCTCACCGTCTTACCGCAAAAAGATAAGCATCTGTTGAACACTTGTTTAAATAAAGTGTAACTGGAGAACGAACGAACCTTATTTTTGACGTTGACAGTTTTTTTAGACAAGTGTTCTACAGATGTTTAAGTTTTTTGTAGTATTACTGACTGAAAATCCACCCTGTTCTTTAGGTTGCCATTTGTGTTCCAACGGCACGGTATTCTCTTAAGACGGTCCAATGACCAACACTGTGTAATCTGAGAATCAAACCTACTTCGGTACTTTAAACTGAGACTAAGAATAAATATATAACATAAACGGCCTTATAACCTAACGTAACACGATTTTATCAAAAAAATCGCAATACGAAATAAAATCAGGAATTCCACAGCCTTCCACCAAAAATACCTGATGCTCATCACGTGTAGGTACCATGTCATCGTTACAAAACAGCACACAAGTTCATTTCCGGAGACCGCCCAAGTCAGGTGGTACTTAAGGTGCGGCCCGCGAAAGTGCCGGCTGCGCCTCGATTTTGACGTCGTCACACACTGGATGAAATTTTTTTTACAAACATAAACAATTTTTTTTTTCAGTGGTTATGAGGGATATTTCAGATGTTTTAGTAACGTTGGGGTTTAGGGTGTTTTATAATTATTTACTAGCTTACTGCAAACCACATCTAGGCAGACGGTATCTTTTGACCTGTGTCAGAAACATTTTTCGAAGCTATTATCAAACATTAATTGTGAAATGGCTACGAAAACATATTCGATTAAATGGTCATAATTAAAAATAATAGAGCTGTGTTTCTTAAGTAAATATTCTTAATTGAAAAGACTGGTTAAAGTTTGAATTTAAAAGGCTCACCGTCGACCACATCTTCGCTTACCAACAGGCGAGATAGTGGTCAAACGCTAACCTATCTTTAAATAAAAAAGTGTGTGTGGCACTCGGGGACTGCCGCGGTAAAGCTAATTGCACAGCATTAAAGAAAAAAGAAAACGTTGTTGCCTACCGCGAATATTTAATGAGAATTTCATTTATTAAAATTGTTTGTGGTGCACTACTTTAATAAAGAAAATAAATTATAATGAAGATATAAGTGGGTCTTTTATATACAGGATTCCCATCGCAGATCTCACTTCCAAACTGGGCCAAAATTTTCAACAGGTTATGGGCCCAGCACGCTTCCACTGGGTCACTCTGCTTTGTTGAAGGAGAATTTTAACCTACTTAAGGTTTCATTGTGAAAACCTTCTTTTGTATCTGGCCGTTTAGAATCAGTAAGAATAAGTAAATTGTCTTTAAGACGGATATTTTTATGATTGCCGAAGTCTCTCAAACTGAAACGACGTAAGACGATGCGGGGTCTTAGGTTTTTCCGTTAGGTTTATTTTCGTTAGGTTTTTTGTTTCGGAATTCCAGATAAGATCGCCGCTCTCAGAGCCCGTGATAAAAGCTATGCAATAGGTAGCTTAAAAAAGGCTCTGACGTAATTTAGAAAAATCAATCGATAAATTAGAAACTCATTTCCATACTATCTGAATCAAGTTATTTATGTGTTACACATTCAACTAATCAAGTAAGACTTTATTTAACCTCTCGAGTGTCGCGCCGCAAAATGCATCCGATACCGTTAGTGTCGACGCCTCGACCTGTGACCTCAAGCGACCTTGACGTCTTTTACTATTTTGCTTATGAAACCTATAATTTTCGTCCGTTTTGTATGATTTATATGTTTTTAGAAACCTAGAAACATTGTCTAACTATTAAAATTAAGTAAGAACAAATACATACCCTTTTTACTACATTTTATAGCGTTTCATTTCACCAACGGACAAAAAATCTTCAATACACGAACTTTAGACGACTCAGAAATCACGTAAAACTTGCTCTAAATCACATTATTTTTAGTTAGACACCAAGCATATACACTTATCATCATAAAACAATCAACACTTTGCACCATACACATTTGTAAACAAAACAATAGAATTAAATACAGCTCGACACACTGTGGCACTCCGGCTACCAAAATGGCGATCAAAATACTGACTAGAAAGTGCGGTTAGCAAAAAAAGTCAAACATTTTCTTTACTAATTTATTTTTTCGTTCATTGTAAAAACTATTGTAATTATTTATTGATTATTATGATATGATATTATTATATTGATTTCTTGTATTATTATTATTTACAGGTCACATTATTTTTAACAGACTTAAAAAAAGAACGTGTATGTATGTATGTAATTTAGTTGGAATTGGATAATATTTGTATATAGGCATGGGTTATGGGATGGGTAGGTATGGGTTCTTAGGCTTCCAAGCGCGTGTGCTAAATTTCGTAAATGGATATATTTTTGTCAGTATGTTTGTCCACGAAATATTCAATAAAATGTTCAATAGTATCGCCTAATTTTAACTATCAATACTGTTGATTATCGATAGTATTGCAGTAAGTCGATATTTTCCATAGGACTATTCGCGCTATATGTATAAGCGAATAAAGATTGTGTGGGAACTTCGATCAATAATAGTGGGAATGATAAAAAAACGCCATCGTAAAATTCGTTATTTATTTAATAATTTGCAATCAATTTTACAATAGAATACATGCGTCATGTTCGTGAACGGGCGCCGTCAGTAGGGACTGGAACCAAGACTTTGTAACCATATTATTTTGATTTCTTTTAAATCAAAATAATAATTATCGTTACAAAGTCTTGGTTACAGAAGGTTGGAGATGAACGGGCAAGAAACGCCATGGACACACTTTTAGTGTCCATGGAGTTTCTTTCCCGTTCTTCTCCATAGGTGCCTACGCTTTGGAATGGGCGTATGTATGTAAACCAAAGAATGTATGTATGTACGATTACTCCGAGGTTTCTGGTCCGATTAGTGTAATTCTTTTTTCGTTCGATGCAGTATACTTGCAGTCTGGTCCCATAAAAATTTCATCCAATTTGGTTCAGTACTTTTTATTTTGTGAGCATTTTTATTGATGAATGATATGATGATTTTTACTTTTTGAGTGTTTGTTACGCGATTACTCCGCCAATTGTGGACCGATTTTCAAAATTCTTTTTTTGTTGTACAAGGAATAGTTCACTTTAGGGAACACTGCAAGTTTCATCAAAATCGGTTCAGCAGTTTTTGATAGGGAATTTTATTAGCTATTGTGTACATGAGCGATGTTAATACCAGTGCTAAGGATTACTAAATTCTAGTGCACATGTAAGAAATGATGTATTTGACAAGAATTTGGGTTGAATATTTAACTAAAAAGAGTAAAATAAAAAACTTTTAAAAAAAAAATTTAACCGCCTTCAAAAACAACCACAAAAAAGGGTAAAATAACCTACAAAATAACTTTTCTTTCGGAAGTCGGTGGCATAAAAGACTACGAAATAAAAAAAAACAAAGCCACCTACTTCCGAAAGAAAAGTTATTTTGTAGGTTATTTTACCCTTTTTTGTGGTTGTTTTTGAAGGCGGTTAAATTATTTTTTTAAAAAGTTTTTATTAATTGAAATAAAATAAATGCTTTGAGTTTGTGTTTGAATTACCTACTTTAAATTTTTGAGGCTGTGGTAATCCTGCCAACACTCGGTGCCAAAGCAGAGTCCAACGTTGCATACTGTGCAAGCAGACAAAACTCTTTTTTCTATGCCCTTGGCACCACATCTCGCACAACGCCGTCGGTTTACTTTTCTACCTCGTGACATAACGGGGTTATGAGAGATGTCGCGCCGTAATCTGGTTAAATTTATATCCTCAGCAGGAACTGGCCGAGAGATTTCTACTCGTCCTATTCGAGAAAGTCTCTCAGCCAATTCATACCGGTAAGTCCGGTGATCAATGGCCTCCAGATTCAGCTCAGGTGACGACTCTCTGCTCTTATTGCACATTATGTACGAGTTCAGAATAGATACATTAAGCAGACGCTTAAAAAGCTTAATGTACCATTTTAAACACCTTTTTCTTTCCATTAAATACATTGAAAGCATCTGATCTTTCAGATCGATGCCTCCCATGGAGAAATTATAGTCTCGGACGCTGGTAGGCTTTTGAAGGGATTTCCCAGCCCTTGTACCCTCGACAGTTGTTTTGTCATGGAAAGTGGAAATCATGTTTACAATTTTTACATCTTTCCATGCCAAAACAGAAACATCGCCCGAATGCTGGGCCACAATTGTGCCCCTTGGCACGTTCTTTTTCAACTTACTTATTGCCTCAGGCACATGTTTGCGATTCGCACGCAAAGTGCCGAGGCAGTCAATTCCTTTTGATTTAAGATGTCGGGCGAGAGCAGGGCTGTTATAAAAGTTGTCCATGGTGAGACAGTGCCCCTTTCCCTCAAGGCCTTCAATCAACTTTAGTACTATTTTTGTGGTCTTTCCACCAAGATCAGAGCTGATTGAACCGATATCAGTTTGTGATTTGCCAGTATAGATTTGGAACCTATACATGTATCCGGTACGAGACTCACATAGTTCAAAAGATTTCATGCCGAAGCGAGCGGACTTTGAACGTATTGCCTGGATCCAGGACAGTCTTCCCTTGAAGAGAGTGAGGGATTCATCTATTGACAAATTTTCTTCCAAACTGTACAGCTCTGAAAATCTCTTATTGAGATGGTGAATGACTGGTGATAATTTGTACAGTTTGGGAGAAAGGAAGTTTCCTTCACTTTGTAGGGCATTCTGACTTTCATCATTATTATTTACAAAGTGAAGGAACTTTGTCAAAAGAATAAATCTATTGAATGACATCATCTTTCTAAAGCCTGGCATTTCTAAGACAGTTGATGTCATCCAATACTCACTTTGTTTTGACCTGGAGTCCAAGCCCATATAAATAAATATGGCGAACAGTCTATACAGCTCTTCAACATTAGTTGGCGTCCAATATTTGAGCCGTGACTTGCGGGAGAGTACTTGTGTCTGTATGACCTGTTCAGCATATCTATTTGTTTCTTCTGCTATACGTGACATAATTTCTATGTCCCATATAGCAGTAAAGGCGCTATCTACCTCGGAAAAATCTTTCGTTGGCCCGGGAGTACCTATAAAAGTATCGCGAGTACCAGTAAAGGTACTAAAATTCTCAGACCAATTGAACACGCTGTTGCCGCCGAGCAGGTTATCTTGGTAAGTATCCATCTCCTGTTCCATTTCTTCAATGGCCTGCTGGAGTTGACCGCCTAACTCTGCAGTATCATCGGGTATGTCCCGCTCTATACGCGAAGAAATGAAATCGACGTTGGTATCAAATACGTCGTCGTAGTCACTGTCCATGTCACTCCCTCGTGCCGGAGTTTGGTGCTCAACACAAGCGGCAACTCCGCTAGGGCCAGGTTGTGGTGAAGAGGGCGCTAGTGGTACAGTAGGAGGGGAGTTTGATGGTGCAGGTCCCAACAACCATCGGTTTATATGTGCTCCGTGCTGTGATAATGTTTCTTCAACATCCTCCTCTTCCACGTCAGCTGCTGCCACCTTTTCTAACGCTCCTAACCTTAAGTACAGAAACGTAATAATTATCATCAAGATATAACAATATAATATGATTATAACTGCTAAAAATATTGAACAAAACACACTTACAACATGGGCACAGGTGGAACTTTTTGCCTCCTTATGCTCCCATGGGGTGTTTGTTCCAGATTTAAAATATCTGCGGTCCTCAAACTTCCACCAGGTGTCATTTCCACCGTATACCCTTGAAACAGCGTACTAAAACAAGATATAAAATAATCAGAATATTTGCCAAAGTATAAACATAGGAAAAATAAACAAGTTCAAATGTAATAGAAAGTAGGTTGTTACCTTTTTGGTGGTGGAGGTGACAATGTCATCTCGTCCCTCTCTAAATTTAGGGCCATATCTAAGAGTGACTGCCGCCTTTGAGAAGCACCTGGCTGGGACTTGCTCAAGTCGGTTTTGTAACTCAGCCGCCTAGGCTTGCGGCGCGGGTTTACTTGTGGCGTACCCGGCCTGGAAGTGTCCCTAAAATATGTAAATACAAATTTCACTCTTTCGAATTTGTTCAAATACTTAGTAAAAGTATCGAAAACTACCCCAATCTGTCAAATTTCTTTGATAGATTTTCAACTTTACTACAAAGGAATAACGTTCATATTCAATTGGGAAAATATGACAGATTGGGTAGCTTGATGTGCTGGCCTCTGTACATTGGCAGATTATATATAGGTATGTGTGATCCATACATCCGCAAGTTTCCACTAATAGGTTTATATTATTACAGAAAATAGCAGAAAAAGCAAAGTAAATAATATTTAGTAATAAATAGGGCATATAATATCTTTTTCGCAAATTCGATGTTATTCTCATGTAACTCAAATATCTTACGATAATGCTTACAGTCCCTATCATAGTTTCTTATCGATCTACAATTTACTTACACTTCATATTATAACTTACGGTAAAAAATAAAATTTTGCTGTGACTTTTTTTGCTATCAGTAGTTTTTGTCACTTTTAGGTTAACTTTCACAAAAAACAACTTATTTTAACAAATTAACGTACTTTTAGACCTAATGATGTTTAAAAATAAATTATGAATAGTTGTATTATTATTTTGATGTTGATTTATATTGAAAAATCGCGTATCATTCTTTACAGCGCCATTTTTATATCAAAATTGTTTGTCATTTCCGCGAACACTTTTGTTTCAATTTTTTTTACACTATGTAACAAGAGATAAAAGTTCAAGAAAATCACATCACAATAATCTATACATTATTCTGTTTAATTTGACGTATAATACTTGTAATTTACTTACGAAAAATCATCTCTAAACATCTTGTTTACTAGGAGCTCCACTGACAGTAAGGAATCTTGACCACAAATACGTCGCTATTGGTTTTCAACGACCAATACTCACACTTTTTCTATGAACTCGATAGCCAATCATAGTTTAGTATTCGAGAGCATAGAACACAGAACAGATTGATGTCAAACACTCCTATTGGATAAAATAAATTGAAGTAGTAAAAAAATAAACCATAGACCATGTCACTGCCGGGACGCCCTGACGTCCCGCCGACACTCAACGGTACTGTTTTTCGTGGGAATGCGGGTGTTCCCGCCGACACTCGAGAGGTTAATCTAGTTTTAGACTTTGTAATTTGAATAGGTAGGTGCATTAGAAACATGATTGTGCACGCAGCCATAACGCTAAGTATGATGAAAACAGACGTACTACCAATGGCCTTTTAGAGAAAGTGAGTTTATTTTTAAATTAATTATTTCTAATTAGGTATTATAATTTATTCAAATCATGTTCTGTCTAAAGCTCATACACTTGTAATCTCATCGTTTATTCGTACGTAAATATTTAACGGGTCGCCTTATTTCCGGTGTTTTACATACCTACATTCATTCGTATTGAACTCACCGTTATCCTCAAGGTCGAACTTTCCATAACTAGTTAATTCGCTGTTTTTGTCCACTGCTAGAACTGATAAGTACCGTACCGACTCTTATTATAGACAAAAACTATAGAAAAATATCGGATATAACTAGGTGTGTGAGATGTGAATGGAAGAGGACAGTTTTAATCAAACGCAATTTGCCGTGCCCGTGTCAGTGTAACAGTGGATGAAGTGAAACAGTAGAATAATGGTAGACATGGTAGTATTGACACTAAAAGGCTCATCTGTCCACGAATCGGATTAGATTTGAAGTGTTGACAATGCTGTTTACTCATGAACTACTTTCGAATAAATCTTGACTAAATTGCTGAGTAAATAATAAAATATAGGCTTTTTTGTAATTACTCATTTAATATTGATATTTTTTTATCATAATTTACTTTGAAACCAAAAAATCACTTTCGAATAAGTCGCTTAATAAAAAAAAACCATTAAATTTATTCGAAAAGCTTCACCAAAGTTTCGCGTAGTGTGGTCCGACTCACTGTCCAAGTCCCGTTGCTCTCAAGGTCGGCTTCGTACGGGCCGCAAGTGCGTCTGACTCACGGCACTTTCATCTTGATACTCGGTTAGGTAAGGATTAACAGGAGTTTTGTGTTACGTGAGTTTGTGGATAGAATTCGGATGTTAGTGGGTCAATTTTTTATAGGTTGGTAGTCGTGTTTATAGTATGGTCTTTTTTATTTTGTTAAATTAAGAATATCATGTTTGTATGGAATTTGACGAAACGGTTAGTGCTGTGGCCGTGGTCACATGTTCGATTCCCGCACGGAACAATTATTTAGATGGCCTACAAGTATTAGTATTTCCCGGTCTGGCTGTTTGTGTATAAGACTTTATCCGTCGTACCACAAAAACTTTTAAACGTCTGTTGAACACTTTTCTAAAAAATGTCAGATTATGACGTTGAAATTAGGTCCGTTTTGCAGTCGCACTTTTTTTAGACAAGTGTTCAACAGATGCTTAAATTTTTGTAGTAAGGCTGTAAATGTTTGTTATGTCACCCACGACACACGAGAAATTGGTATAGGACAGAGATTAAAAATCTCAAAGCAGTTATCTAAAGACCAGCGCCCAGTTCTCATGTTGTTTAAGTCTTTTAAAAATAACAGGAACACGTTCATCATCATCATCATCACCATAGCAGCCGTAAGACGTCCACTGTTGAACATAGGCCTCCCCTATAGACATCCAATTGGACCGGTTGGAAGTGACTTGCATCCAGCGTGATCCTGTGGTTTTCATAAGATCGTCTGTCCACCTTGCGGGTGGACGTCCTACGTTGCGCTTTCTGGTGCGTGGTCTCCATTGGAGAACCTTAAGGAACACGTTCACGGCAACTAAAACAAGTAATTTTAGATCTTATTACAGTCATAGCAGCTGCTTCTTTTTATATTCTGTATAAGGATAAATGATAAACGTCAGATATCCCAACTATAAGGTTATCATAGAAGATTATTGGCGAAATGTCCTTAGATTTCTATAAGAGAACAGTAAATGAAAATACCGTAAGCCACCGCGTGGGTGCAGTGGTTCGATTCTACACTCTCGTCATTATTATTTTTATTTACAGTTTTAAAAGCAATGTTTATGAAATAATGAACAATGCTGTGTGGATTCATACTGTTTTAACTTTGGCTGGTTTAAAGTCATCAAATGAGTCATGGGCGGCATAGAAGAGACTGTCAGACTCTTGCTAAATAAAAACCTACCCTATTCCTGTGGTTCAAGTGTTACAATACCAATCCAATGGCAGTACTAACTTACAGGGTTAAGACAGTCTCGCCATTGGATCGCAAACCCATGACCAGCAACTCATAAAGTCTCCGATCAGATAAACAAAGAAAATTACCAAGAATTTATTGTTGAGAAATCTTAAACAGTTTATTACTTCCTGTGGATGCTGTAAGAGATGACTACAAGATTACTTAAGGAATGTAAGCACAACCTGTGTTTCTATATAATTACTGATAGCATCGTAATGTGACTAAGAACATGTTTTGGAGTGTTTTACAGTTAGATTTTTTTGCATCCTGTTTCTTATCCAAATCAGAATTTATTGCGATGACTAAAGATTATGTAAAAAAACACAGCACATTCAGATTACAATGTTCATACTGGTGGTTTACCAGGCCTCTTCTCTGTAAGAGGGAATAGGCTATAATTTATCAGATAGATTGGTAGATGTCACATGTCTTCGAATTTTTGACCCTAGTACAAGCTAGGCAAGGCTTCCTCGCGATATTTCTCTTCACCATTTAGAGATAATTGCTCTAGCTGGGTTCCAACCTACAGCCTAATATTCATAAGGTGAGGTCGTAAGCACTGGGCCACCGCTGCTCTCTCTTACTTGTATATAATATGATCATAGAGATGCTTCAGACGAATAAATTCGTGCGTGTTTGGCTAGCTACAAGTATTGTCACCTACTACACAAGCTTACGCATAAGCGTCGACACAGCACATCAAATTATGTAGAAAGTGAGCCTATTGGACATATTGAACGTAAAGGGCGTTGACACAGATTCACACTGACCTCTTTGGCAGTTTGGTGCTGTGACATCTTTATGAGCTATATGAGTGTACCGAAATGCAGAGAACTTAAAAATTTGGAAAACAAAGATTACTTAGAAGACACTAGAAGGTTTAAGCTTTTCTTTATTTAGCGGAATATTCGACTGTCGACTAGATCAAGCAACTATTTAGCACGCGTAAGCACGCGTTTGACCACTATGTCAAAGGCGATGGTGAACTACAATGAGGAATCTTGAAATGGACAAAAAGTTGGTAAACCTTCTTTGAAAGATCAAAAAGATTTGAATAGAGTCAACAAAAATGATTGTTTCCTTTTTCTGTAAATGAGCAAAGGAAATGGATGTTAAAATGGTTTAACATTAGATTGGGTCAGTCTTGCCGATCGATGAAAATAAACAAAAATATAGAGCCCCGTTCAAAATACAGATATTATTAATATGATGATATTTCCGATGCATTGCTAGATATTGGACACTGTACTGGACTGAACCATGTTTACATTAATCCAGTGACACTGGATCCAGTTACTGGATCAATGTAATCACCCTAACCCTGACTGCAACATGAAATAACATTATTACGTAATTCTGCAAGAAATTCAGATATAACAGATTGTCCACAGTTGTGTGAGCTACAGAGAGTGACACATTCCTAAATTAAAGACTTTCTTTGTACAACTTCTATTTGCTCTAGAATTTTATGGGCTCCGTTTCTCATTAAAATTGTTCTTAGAAAACAAAGCAAACATTCTTCGAAAAGTACTAATATAGGAATGTATGTAGGTATACCAGTATGTGACATGTATGATAATAGAAAGTGTCCTAAATTCTTCCTCGATTCGTAACTTGGGAGCGCCTCTTCGCACAACACTCCTTGCTTTATGGTTTTTGACTGTACGTGTTGATGGATTCTGCATTTTTTAGAATTCCACTGATCTTGACATCAAAAGTTCGGATGTTTAGATCGATGAATGCATGTTACTCATTGTTTGTTCTTATACTGTAGGCTGATTCTAATAGAGTCTATTCTAAACTTATATTAGCTAGAGCTTCAAACATTTTGAAGAGCGGTAAACATTGTCCTCAAAAATCAATTCTTCCTTGGTTATACCACATTGTTTATATACTTGTTAGGCCCTTCGGTAAATCAAAACCATCATTATCATCATCGTTACCATAAGCGCTAAGATGGTCTCCTCTTGGACCACCGCAAGTTAGTGAACGATAATCCGCCACTTGCATCCATAGTTGCTTGTGACTCTCACGATGTCGTTGATCCACCTAGTGGTCCTGCCTACGCTGCGACTAAATATCTTGAAATAGTATCTTCATAGCGTTAATTATGCAAATCAATTATAGTATTACTTGTTGGATCATGCGCTAGTAGAATAATCAGCATGCATTCATAGCGGTTGAGGCCAGAACTACTTGCAACATGTCAAACTGGTTTTTTTCGAAGCTGGCCTCAAATGTCACCACGGACAACGGAACTCCGGGTTAGTTCTCAAAATACTTTGTTTAGCCTTTTACTAGCTGCTTCTAATCGCCGTTTTGTCCACGCTTCGAACAGAAACCATTCCAGAAGGTCTTATCGGGATAGAACTTTTTTGACCTAACTCAGGTCACGCATATTTATGTGACTATCGAATCCGTTCAGCAATTTCATGAGATTATCAGATAGAGTTACTATTAAATTTATAATTATTAGTATAGATATATTTGATATACCTACACATACATTATTAGTACAATTCCACTTAAGTATAAGCTAACGAAGTGCCAATATTTTAACTTACATTCTCTGTCAACAGACACACTTACAGCAGCTGTAATAATAGGATTTTGACAAGCTTTTAAATGTTTATAATTTAAGAGTACATTATTTTCAAGCAGTACATTAAGAATCCATGTTTTTTTAGGTGTAAAAATCATCTAAATAGTCCTTCTGTCTGTGTGGAGCAGACTGTCAGAGAGCAGACTGACATCTCAAAAACTACCCTGCCCAGTACCGTGACGGTATTCAGTGGTTAAGTTAGAAAAAAAAGAATACATTTGTATAGATCTAGCTTAAGCTTTCAATAAACAGTTGTTTACTTAAATGTAAATGCGAAATATATGCTTCACGTAATATTTATTTTTGTAAAATTTTGACAAACGAGTTAAATTTAATTTTATGTGGGATTTTTTTAAAATCTCAGCAGAAACAAAAATTGCATGTTACTAAGGGAGTTCCCCAAGGCGCTCTTTTCATCCCATTTTTATTTTGAAATAAAATTCACATTTTTTAATATCCCATAATTGAAATAACTTTGCAAATGATGTTAATACTGAAAACAAAACACCGAAAAATGAATCAAAATACTCTCTAAAGCTTCAGCTGTAGTATTACTGTACAGTTTACTACACCAGTCATTCACAGTAAATATATTTACACATACATACAAATTATTAGCAACTCGTAACACGACTTTTTCCTTACAAGTCTTGCAGGCGTCTCGGTGAGTCGTGAATTTAAGAAGTGTGTGAGGTATTCGTATGTACTTTCACTTGTACAAACCAAGTTGGTTACATCACTGGCACATTTCGTACACTTGAGCTCAATTATTTAATCGTTTTATAATAATTGTGACCTAGACATTTTGTTGCTATGCGTTGCTTCTTTTTTTTACTGTGCAATTTTGTTTATTTGTTTCTTTTATGAATAGAAAGTCTGTTTTTTTCCTTTATTTTAAATTATAAATGCATCTCTCTTAGAATTGTTTTACTGCCGTCATTTGTAATTTTATAATGTTAAAAAATGAACTTTGTTTGAATAAATGTTTTTAGATTACATTTTAAAGAATCATTAAGTTATTTTCAAGTTAATTAAAGTGCTCATTACCTATGAATACGAAATTTCAGTCAAAACATTATCACATCACACACCTAATATTATCTAAATTGATTCACACTCATTAAGTAATTTAACTTAATAGCATTACGTTCGTTTTTTCTAACTTTTACCACCTCAATCTAATTTATAAAACCAATTAAAATTGAACTGAATATTGCAAAAGAAACTTTTTTTGTGTAATCATTTTTCTTCATCAATAACACAAAATTTTCACAGCATTTTTTTTCAGCAAGATCACAACTTTGAGCGGTCAACGCTAGTCTGATGCACGTCTGACATTAACAAAAAATGGCTATAGTAGCCATCAAAAGAAATTAGAATACGAAAAAAGTAGAAAATTCGTTAAACTAAAGCTGGCAAACTATACGACAGAAAGTTACGGGCCGAGTCTCTAAGCTTTCCGGTTTTCGATACGACCTCGAAATCTAAAGTATCAAAAAAATAGCTACATATAAAATTAGACAGAGTTCATGAAAGAGTGAACAATGAATTTCACTTAAAACAATATTTTATTACAACATTATAAAATTGAACGTTACATCGTGTTTTTAGAAATTACGCCATCATTTTCACCTCCATACTTACGAAAAATCAAACAATCACACACTTTTTCTTTCGTTTTAATTTACACTGTTCATAACGTACGAATGCCTATTTAAGATGTCGTAAACGCAAACTTCGCTTTCTAACATCCAATATTTATTTTTCTACTTATCCTGACGTCTGAGCTTAAACGATCTACGGTCGATCAGTTAGCATACGGCTTCAAACAGCGCGCACACACTTTACGTCATATTGTCAAAAAATTGTAGTGGGGAGGCGAAGGATAAAATCCATCAGTTTTTTGGGAAATCATCATAAGTTTGCCAACGTTGGCACTTGAAGTACAAGCATCCAGTGAAGTGGAAGTTTTTAATAAATTAAAAATGTGGAAGTTAGTAGCTTTGTTAGCCATCGTGGCTTCAGTGAAGTGTAACCCAGTGCAAGAAAACGGTGTTGCGGAGAATTTAGTGGGTGCAGTTAAAGAGTGCATAGAAACCGATACATCGTTATGTTTGAAGGTGAATATTGTGGATACCAAGTGTTGTGGAGTGCAGTGACCAGAATTCCAAACAAGTGTAGTCGTAACGATGACGAAGCTCATTGAATTTTCAGTAAAAACCATTAACATAACGAGTGGCCACTTACTGAGAATTCGTAGTAAAATCATTTCTCTGCCATTCAAGTGTTTCTGGAGACAATGTTGCATAAATGCGGATTTCTCGTTGAATAATTTGAAAGTCCAAGTTAAAAAATTCAAGTCAGAAATAAAACAGTCAAATATTTTAGAAGCATTTGCAAACTGCAAATAACCAGTGCATTTAAAATTTACACAAATATTTTTGCAGAAATAAAACGTTAGGTCCAAATCCTTTGATTCCAAAAAAACCATTAATTCAAGTAGCCTCTTTCAAATCCAAATAACTAAATCAAACTCTTTTTCGGCAGGAAAAAGCCCTGAAATTCACCGAGAGGCTCTCTATCATGAAAGACCTGGACATCTTCGAGGGTATGAGCCTGGTGAACACCGGTTCAGCTCGTTCAGCTCGTAGCTACGAGCCATTGGCTGAAGAACCTAAAGCGAGGGAACTTCAGATTGAAGAACGGATTGCTGACAACGTTGGCGACTTCTTGGACAACCATGTACTGCAGCTGCGTTTGTCGTCTCCTGATGATGATGAAGAATCTCGAGGTTTCGATGAGGAAGGTAAGAAGAAGAACTATTCATATTTCAATGTTAGGTTTCAAATAAAAACCGTAAAAAAGCAAAATATGTAAAAATAAATAAAAACTAATAATAACAAAAAAATAAAAAAATTCAGTGCCACTAGAATTGAGACGAATAAAAATCATTTTTCTGACGTTAATGTTAAGGGTCCAAAAGCTTACGTAAAACCCGAAACTGCCATTAGTAAGGCAATAAATAAGTCTATTGTCACAACGAGAAACTTTGCCACTACAGTGCCAAACGGGTTTCAAACAATGCATTGAAACCTAGGTACCTCACAGCTTTCTCTTCCACACATATTTACATACACAGATGTCAAACAAAGCCCTTTACTCAAAAAGGTGCTAAATAAGACGTTTTGTGTTGACAAATAGTTGGTGCGACATCCTCTATAAATATTTTAAATGGCGTTATGTCATAACACTCCTTTATCTATAACGACATGAATATTTATAAGTTGCTCGAAAATTAATAAATACTGCGAATTTTATTCCTCCTAAACATTTTTATTCTTAATAAAAGGAACTTGAATATCTTTTTCATAAAACACTCCTTAATTTGAATTCACAAATAATTCTGAAACAAAAAAGCGTAGGAACATTAGAGTAATAATAACATCTATTATGTAGACTCAACATACAATTTTTGGACACTTAGCCGCTTAGCGTTTGTTATGCGTGATATTATACAACTCCCTTTATTCATGACGCTATGGCACTTTCAATCCTATATGGATGAGGTCAGAGGTTTCAACTTCTAATATTTTCTCTTTATTTCCAGGTCGTGGTGGCAAGAAGAAGAAGAAGAAGCAGATCAAGAAGCTGTTGCCCCTCCTCCTCCTCTTGAAGCTCAAGTTTGCCGCCCTCATCCCTATCTTCCTTGGCATCATCGCCTTCGCCGCCATCAAGGCGGTCTTCTTAGGAAAGATTGCTTTCGCCATGAGCGCTTTCAGTATTATCAGGAAACTTCTTGCCAAGAAAGGAGGTGGTTCCTCCTCTAGCATCTCTTATGCTGCTCCTTCCCACCAAGAGGAACACCCTGGATACTCCTACGAGCCAGCTAGCTCAGGCTGGAGTCGGTCAGCCAAAGATGGAGCGTCAATGGCCTACGCTGGTCAACTAAACAACTGAACTGATATAGAATGATTGTTAATTTATTTGTGTGAATGTGTGCTATTTATTTATGTTTGTTGAAGCCATGTACAAGTACCTCAGTCTTAATTTATTTATTTAAATAAATATTTATGTTCAATTTTATTGATTTGTTTAGTATGAACTGCGTTTTTTAAAACATTTCAACTAGTTTAATTACCTATGGCGATATAACGAGTCTTATGAAAACCTGATCTCATAACATAGTCAAAAAGTACTTGCTAGGTATATGAGAGAAAAAACTAAGAGCAGAAGTACATAAGTATAATTATTAATACTTAAAAACTCCTCTAGATTATAGCCAATCAAGCAAATTGCAAGAGCATCAGTAAACAATATTAAACACACATCAACCACAATCCCTTTTCTTAATCAAAAATATCATCTGTGATGGTCTATTAACTGTAAAAGAGAAAATACATGATAATGTTTTAGAAGGAACAGCAAGAATGATCTTTTTTACAGTCCTTCCAAAACCATTTTTCATCAACGCCACTTCTGGGCAAAATCTTGTCATTTCTTCTTCCAGACCTTTTTAACTTGTTGCGATAACTGGCCATATTTTGCTCCGCAACAGTTACTTGTTAGAATTGAAAATAAAAGGAATTACAGTGACCTAATTTTTGATGCAATCTACATAACTGAAAGAATCCAGAAACGCATGCGATCCAGCGAGTGACATTGCAAAGTATGTAAGTATAGATGACTATACACTAGATAGCCAAAACACAGAACTGCTAAAACTTGAGAAATTAGGAAGAAACCTAACCCGAATAACACCTGGAATTAAGTGGTTAAAGATTAAAGGCTGAAGAAGAGAAGAATAGATGAAGACATTATAATAATAACACATTATAAATAATAAAAACCGTAGCGTACGGCAGAAGAAATAGAAGGCTGGAACTTACTGATTCCAAATTAATTTGAGAAATATTGATGATCTCTCTGAATGATCTGCAGATAAGCAAATTACTCGCGCAAAGGAGCATATAACCTAATAAGTGGATTATGGATGCCTGATTTGGTTACAAATTGGCAGCTATGAGAATGATCATGATGAATCTTGATTTGCCTTTCCATCTTTCTAAAATTTGAGAATACATTACAACTAAAGGGACCTAAGAAACCCTCAGAATTGCAAACCTAAGTAACAATACATAGGGTAGAAAATCTTGCTGAATATATGCCTGGCTAACGAGGCGAGCTAGTCCCAGTTTGGCCAGTGAAAGCATAGCTTTATAAGATCTTGTCCAAGATGAACTGGATACTGGAAAAAGCCACAGGAACTCACTGCGTGCAAGAAACACGGTACTCGCCGATAAAGTAATGTTGCTATGCTTGGGGAAGACCTTCAACAGACTCATCATCATCATATCAGCCCGAAATCACCCACCAATGAGTATGGCCTCCCTTTTCTTCTTCCACACTTTCCGATTCACACACACTTTTCTATGAACACTATCTTAACGGTATTGTCATAAAAATTAATTCGAGCATAATTATGCGGATCCAGAACACTGGGTATTGTCGTCAATCCAAAAGCCTGTTTTTTTTTGTCGGTCAGTCATCGAATGAGTTCTTTCGCCCTAAGTGGTGCGGAAGGAACAGGATAAGATTTTAGTGATTTCTGATTAAAAATCTATCCTCTTCCTTGGATTGTCCTTTGCGCTCCAGATCCACAGTGCCCTTCTAAGACAGACACTTTTAAATTTTCTGACAGTTGCTTGAACCGCTTGGACGCTTGATTGGACGACGAGGTGACTCAAAAGAATAGTTTATTTATTTAATTAAGGTATGTGGCTGAAATGAAGGTATCAATAAAAAAGTATTGAGTCAGCAAGTTTAAAACTGAAATTCATCAAAAATGTAAGGGATTCCCCTCATGTCTGAGGGGATTCCCTTACATTTTTATAGATGGAGTAAAAATCTTCCAAACCTGGATCTAAATTGATATACTCGTATAAGAATAAGTAATAGTTGTATTATATTTTGATTATAATTTTTGTTTCTGTTATCCTATCAGATTTATTGAAAAAAAAAACATTGTATTACAAATTTAGAAGAGTTATTTGGTCCACTCAAAGTAGAAAACGGAATACCCCATACTAGATATGGAGACTGTCTTTTAAGTTTATTTTGTAGACTTTGCAATTGTACAAATCAAATCAAATCATTTATTTCAAGTAGGCCAGTTACAGGCACTTATGAAATGTCAAAAGACAAAAGTAAAATAAAATAGTTTAAAAATAGTTATAAAGCTACAGTTACAGTCACAAGACATTAAAACCGTGAATTTACTGTAGGTGCCCATTCCAAAGCGTTGATCTCAATGGAGGAGAACGGGCAAAAAACTCCATCTTTTACTGTCAACAATTAAGAATCATGTGATTTATGCAAACAAGCACAATAAGGGACATAACAAAATAATCAAGTCAGTCTTAACAAATAATCTTAAAATACATCTCACGACACATCAGAAAGAAACACGACTGCTTAGTAAAATTTCTCATAGAACCGTCCATTCCTACAAGACTATACGGGATTCAGAGAAAGTGCTCAGACGAATAATATTTCACACAAACCAACCTTCAAAACTAAAATTAAGAGAGAAAAAATCGAACGTGAATTCCATATAATATAAATATTAATGAAAACAAAGTATGCCACGCACTTTTGCATAGTATCGTCTAGTTTCCATATAGAAGAGATGACATTAAAATGTTAATTCTCTAAACATTTGAGTGGGGGGAGTTTGGATAAAAAATACTGATCCAATCGAATTATCATCACAGTTCGAACGATCTTGGATTAGTTCAGAGTCCAGAGCAGCAGCAGCAGTAAAGATGAAGACCTTTATTGTGTTTTTAAGTGTTGTGGCTTACGTGTCCTCTGGACCTGTTAATTCCGACGATTCAGTGCTGAAATCGGTCCTTGGAAGCTTCGTGAATTGTAATAGTGATTTGGGCTTGTGCATGAAGGTACGCAGTGACAGTGAAGTGATTTTTTCGTTTAAGTTGACACATGGACGGATCAAAACATGGATTATTCGAAAACGTGGAACACAGTCTTAGCAAAGTTCAAGTGCATTTTTCAATGCTACCAGTCAATTTGTCGATCTAACATTAGATCAATTTTTCATTTATCAAAGTGATAATAATTTAAATGGTCGTTTTTAAGTCCAAGTGTCAAGTGCAAAACTTTTGTTATAAATGTTTTCGTAAACAATTTTTACGATGATGGCTTTCAAGTAAAATTTGAAAATACAAAAGGAAATATCCTTTTACGAATTGGCCTCGAAGTAAGAGAAAGGGAAAAGTGTCGCATCCTGCCAAATGAGGGTTTTAGTGAAAGTGATTTTTAATTTGTGGGACACCCATTAGAATTCGTCAATACAGAATTAGCGATAGGCGGTAAACCATTGATCACTGTCATCAATTTAAGTGTTGTTTGTCATTTAATTGTTGAAGTAAATGTCATGGGTGCTAGAGGTCAATGTTTTGCACGCAAAGACAATTTTGACAACAATTTAAAAATTGGTGATCGTATAATAAGTTATAGTCAAGTGGTTTCATTGGACTTATACTTTTGACACGACTATTGCTAAAATCTCAAGAATTTTCACAATTTACATCTTTCAATTTATTTAATTAATGAAAACAATCATCTTAAAGGCCATTAGGTAAACTCAACTGGCTAATTCACCGTTCAAATTCTAACAAAACTCTCTATTCACAGGAGCATGCTCTAAAAGCGAGTGAAAGACTCAGCGCAGCCCGCAAGCTGAACATCATTGATGGAATCACCCTCTTGAACAACAACCCCAAGGAAGGCAAGAGCTTGGAACCTCTTTCCACAGACCCCGCTGTGAGGAACAAGCAAGTCACTGAGAGACTATGGGCGAGAGCTGCTGATCTTATGCAGTCTACTGAATTGGAGCTCAGCTACGCTGGTACTGAAGATGAAGAGGGTGAATCCAGGGCTATCGGTGATGAAGGTGTGTAAAGAACTGTTGATCATTAGACAAGGTTTAATAAATCTGATCTGTTGGATGAAAGAAATTTGAAATAAATAGTAGTGAAGTACAGTTAACTTGCAAATAACGGAAGTTTTTGAATGTTTTGGAGAAATTCTGGTTTAGTTGTATGTTAATTGGGAGAACGAGTTTGGGCGTGCCGACGATTTCCGTGTTGTTATTTAGAGATTGCTTAATTGGTAGTTTCTATAATAAAATTTATCAAAAAGTTATTTTTATAACATAAAATCAGTGAGTTTTGGTTGCCAATTAGAAGCAATAAATGATGATTATACGTACAATACTTTAGATAAAAAAAAATAACAAGAAATGAATTCTTCAGAATTCAAGCAAAAAATCGTTTTAATGTTTTTGCGTCGATCGTAATTTCACTTTGGTCTTCTTTATGATTTTCCCCTTATAAGTTTTCTTTTCAACATTTTGTTTAAGACAAAGTTTATCAATTTTATTCCTTTTCAGTTGAAGAAAGCCGTGGTAAGAAGAAGAAGGCGATCAAGAAGAAACTGAAAATCCTCATCCCTCTCCTCCTCCTTGCCAAAGCTAAAGCCGTTGCAATCGTAGTCCTCGCCATTGTCGTCATCGCTGCTTCTCTCTTCAAACTGGCTCTCCTCGCCAAGATCGCGTTCATCATCAAGATTATCGCTATCATCAAGGCTCTGCTTGCCAAGAAGCATCAGCAAGAAGAGACCTGGGTTGAATCTCACGGTTGGGAGCCACATGTTGAGCATCACCCAGTTGAGCATGAACATGGACACGGATGGGAAGGTGGTTGGTCTCGTTCCAGGAAAGAAGCAAACAACCTGGCTTACTCTGCATACGCCAACTAAACCGTATAACCAAATATTACATAATATAATCTGACCACTTAACCTTGGAGTGAATGTATTTAAGTATGTTTGTCGCTATTTTTTTCTCTTTTTAGTTTGTGTTTCGTTTTTTTCTTATTTTATTCTTTTCAGTCATTTTATATTGGTACTACAATTAGAGGTTTTGTTAATCTGACTGAAAAGGATTCTTGCTTTTTTAGTGTATGTGATAGTATTATTAGTAATTTTATATAAATATTTAAGTATACGGGTATATTTTATAAGTATTTGTGTATATATTATGTAAGTATTTATTGTAATTTAAAACTTTTCTACCAAAAAGAGGCTAGTTTCTCTAATAATTATTTGAGTATTTATTTATTTGTTTATGTTTTATTGTTATTATATGAATCGTAAGTTTATGAAGTACCTGTATAATGCTCATTATATAATTGATGTATATATTTTAAATACGATCTCTCATGTATTTATTTCAACAATGTATATTGTATCGTGTATCACGACTTGTTGAGTTATTACTTATTTTGTTTGTATGGATGAGTGTGAATTGTTAATTTATTTTTATTTATAGCAACAATAAACCAAACAGCAATCATTTATTTTATAGTTTGACGTTTTCCCTATCTCCCAAATGATAAAACCTGAAACATTTCAAAATTAAAATTCAGCAATTTTGGATATAATTATAAGAATACTAATAATTATGTTTGCTTGAAAATTTAAATAAATAAATTAAATTATAATAGGTGAATGCTCTCAGCTCTCTAATTAGCAGCATAGGTACTCATATTACACACGAATGATGCAACATAAAGTTGATAATTATATTTTTATACAACTCTTACAATTAACTATGTAAAAGTCTGGTTGAAAAAGAGATTTTTATTTTATTTAAATTGTCAGTTAAATTGAGCATTTTAGAAGAGTATAAATTATAATGACTCTGATTACAAAATACACAACAAAAAGAAATCTTAGAAAAGTGACATTTGAATTAATCAATTTCAAACAATAATTATTCAAACATGAGTGTTAAACAGATTATACAGAAGACAGAGGAGTATAATCGGCCATTATGTTTAGCGTTTGTGGACTATGAAAAAGCCTTCGATTCAATCGAAACCTGGGCAGTATTGCAGTCCCTCCAGCGATGTCATATCGACTATAGGTATATCGAAGTGTTGAAGTGTTTGTATAGAAACGCCACCATGTCCATCCGACTTCAGGAAGAGAGCACGAAACCAATCCAATTGCAGAAAGGCGTGAGACAGCGACGTTATTTCTCCGAAACTGTTCACGAACGCGTTGGAGGACGTTTTCAAGCTCTTGGAATGGAACGGATTCGGCATCAACATCAATGGCGAATACATCACTCACCTTCGTTTTGCCGATGATATAGTCATCATGGCAGAATCATTGGAGCACCTCAATGCTATGCTCAGCGAATTCAGCGATCTTAGTATCGTTTCCCAACGGGTCGGCCTTAAAATGAACATGGACAAGACGAAAGTCATGTCGAATGTCCATGTGGCACCCGTACCGGTTGTTGTTGGGAATGATACTCTCGAAGTTGCAGACCATTATACTTACCTTGGACAGATTGTTCAGTTAGGTAGGTCCAACTTCGAGAAAGAGGTCGCCCGAAGAATCCAACTCGGATGGGCAGCGTTTGGGAAGCTACGAGATATCTTCTCATCGAGAATCCCAGTGTCTCAAGACAAGGGTGTTTAACCAGTGTGTGTTGCCAGTGATTATGTATGGCTCTGAAACGTGGTTTAGAGAGACTAAGAGTCACTCAACGAGCGAGGGAAAGAGCTATGCTCGGAGTTTCTTTGCGGGATAGAATCCGGAACATGGATATTCGGCGAAGAACCAGAGTCACCGACATAACTCGTAAAATTTGCAAGTTGAAGTGGCAATGGGCAGGCCACATCGCTCGTAGAACTGACAACCGATGGGGAAGAAAAGTTCTCGAGTGGCGACCACGGACCGGAAGACGCAGCGTAGGCAGGCCTCCCACTAGGTGGACCGACGACATCGTGAGGGTCGCGGGCAACCGATGGATATGTTATGACTCGTGATTAGATGCACCAATATAAATATATTCGAAATACTTTCTATATTGGTTAACTGTGTCCTCACAAAAGTGTGTTTCATAAGGTATTGTAGAAATGATGCTTTTCGAGGCTTCTCTTTCTGCGTACAGGGTTTAAAGGAACCTACCCCAACCTTCGGACCTTACCCCCGTATTAGGGTGCCCCAAAAAGTTCCCGAACTTATTATGCCCAGTTTTGGACTAAATAAAGTCTTTTAATTATTATAACGTTTGGTGATCATTTGAATAGACCCTTTTAATGAGGTGCTTCCATATAAAATTTACTTTTGTTAATAACGACAACAGACTCGAAATATAAACTGTATCAATTTAGAACATTTCCTTTTAACGAAACATTGACATACCATTGACAGTATACAGAGTGAAATTTTTCAAAGTGGGCGTGGATGGCTATATCCGAAACAATGAGGAATATCAAAAAACGTTGAAAGAAGTCTCGAGGCCGTTTTTGACGAAAACTAAAACTGCATCATTGGATTTTAGAAAAATCAATAATCCTGGCTAGGAATCGATCACACTGATTAAAAACAATTTATCACATCCTGTATTATTAAATTTTTCGATAATGTTGCTGATAAGGATCAAATTCTGTGAAGTAATCATATACGGCAAAGTTGAGGAAATAGCAGAAAAATTACATCTGGCTAGCCTTTTCGCAACTATGTTAGGGTTGGCTTAATGACAACCAGGACAAAAGCTTAACATGCTTTCCAAGAAAGGAGAAATCTCGCTATGATAGATGGTCTAAATCCACAGACCAACCTCAGCAAACACGGTTTAACCATAACAATCAACCCCATATTTATATTGTTCAATTTTTTAAGTTATGTACGAGTATATAAATAATTTTATATTACGAGCTTTTCCCTTTTTACTAAATACACGGAACGAAACGACTCTTCCTAAATAGGGTTTCGAAGTACAGTCGGCATATCAATAATTGTTTTAATATAATTTAGCAGTAGTACCACGTACATAAATAATATAAAATTATAACAGCGTCTTATGATAATGTATTACGTTGATTTGCATTATTTATTTATGTGTTGCAAATTAGTAAGAGCGTACTGCATAATACGACGTGACCGGAGCAAATTATGTTAGTGTTATGATCATGGACCCGCCCGTGATAAAGGACAAGCATCTAAATTTAATTTTACTTATTTATTTAGTACTTAACCTATAGGTACTACTTTTTGTAAAATATACACAGTTACCCATTTTAATTCAGAACAGATTAAAAAGTTTCAGAAAAGAGATTTTTATTTATTACTCGCTTTTGGTAGCAGTATCACACGTCCCCCCTCCCCCATTATTACCTATATTATTTATTATCATCTAAATCGGACCAGAAACCTCGGAGTAATCGGTGTCGACAAAGTTGATTATTTTTTAAGTTTTTGTTGATTTTTTTAAAACCGCTAGTCCGATTTCGATAAAATTTTTATAAAGATTCGGGAAGTTTTTCTCTTTCCAACAAAAAAAAAATATTCAAATCGAATGGTAAGCGACAGAGTTATGCGCGAACAAACATAAAAAATATATATACAACCGAATTGAGAACCTCCTCCTTTTTTAAGTCGGTTAGAAACTGCTCGTACATTAAAAGTTGTGAAGTTTGAAAAATCTTACTATACAAGGCCTTACAGACGGCGGGAAGTGACTTCGTTTTATATTATGCTTAGATCAAAAGGTTTTTTTTAAAGATTCTAAAGGACTTGTAATTGCTATGTTCCAAAAACAAGCACTCCTTTTTTTATTTTGCTACGTTGTGACAAAAAGCCTTCAATGGTCTACAAATCTTGAATTGTCGCTCTAGATTTATAATTGAGGAGATATTTAGCAATTTTATTGTACTTATTATTCCTATTTATCTAAGTATTTTAGCCAGTACAAGTCTGATAGTCCCTCCCGCCCTGCCCTGGGTGGGAGGACTCATTTGATGATTTTACAACGCTACAAAAAAAAAACATCTAGTGCCAAAAGACGAAGCGCCTACAATATCGTGATAGCCAATCTTCCTACACGCGCGATGGTGAAAGCTTTCACCGCTTTCTTTTAAGAGCATCCGACCATTTCACAACTTTGCTCTATGTATATCAACAGGCTTTAAATAATACCTGATCGTATACTTTTGTATAGAAAAAATGATTGAATTGATATAATCTATTAGAAAGTTTATGTCAGTACTTTTGAAAGTATGTATTAGGTCACTGACGAAATAATAGTTATAAATGTAAAGTTTGGAAATATCTTTAATGTCACTATTGTCTCTTAGGATCGTCAATGATATGTGTATAACGATTACATCGTGTCTTAAACTCGAATACGGAAATTGAACATTTTTTTTAATTTTCTATGAAAGCAATTTTATTTATTTATTTAATACGTCATGCAACACAAAAGGTGAAATCATGATCCATTTTGTGAATCATAACCCATTTTGACATTAAATCGTTTGAATCCGTCAAATTGACAAAGATCAAAGTTGTTACCAAGGATATGAATGTTTACGCGAATGTGGACCTAATTGTATTTGAATTTCTGTAGGAAAATAAGCTTCCACTTTGTCGATTGTACATAGGCGAACTTAATGCCTGAAACATTCTCTACCAATCAACCAAGGGTAGTGGTGTGATAACATGGCAGGCGCACAAAAATATATAATTGAAATATAGAAAGACAGAGTGTAAAAAAAATACATATAATTTAAATAAAAATACATATTATATAATTGCTATAATACATACATATTTATCTAATATATAAAATTCTCGTGTCACAGTTTTCGTTGCCATAATCCTCCGAAACGGCTTGACCGATTTTGATGAAATTTTTTGTGCTTATCCGGTATCTATGAGAATCGGCCAACATCTATTTTTCATCCCCCTAAATGTTAGGGGTAGTCCACACCAAAATTTATATTTAATTATTTATATGGCAAAACAACGTTTGCCGGGTCAGCTAGTTATTATAAATAAATACCTACTACTAATAAATACTTTTAGCTTTTATTAGTACATGGCAGCACTATTAAAGAAGAATAATAAATTATGTTATGTAAAACTCTTTGCGAAATAACTTTGACAGTAAACTTGTAGATGGTCGCCAGCCGCCAATGTGAATGGTTGAAAGCAGTACATAGTAGCCTTGCACTTGGTAATGTAAGCTTGGCTGGTTCTTGCACGCGGTGTAAGCACTTGGCATTGTATTGAGCAAGAAATAGGTGGCTTTCTGATAGAAATGTCTGTATTTATGATGATCACTGAGAGATGATCTCTGACAAGATGATACAATATGTCCCTTAGTTTTTTTTTGTTTTAGGAAGGGTCGCGGACTTTTTAAGCTACATTCCATAAGATTCACTGCGTTCATTTACAGCAACGTATTTGGCTATGCTTCTATTACTGATTCAATAAAAAAGTGTATCATTAGGAATATTGCTAAGTGCCCGTTTTAGGCCCGCAGTGGTGGCTATATTTTATTACGCCTGGCTAAGTTTGTATGTGACCTACAATTCGTAAGCCGGGGCAGTTACCACTGGGCAACCACTGTTCTATTCCTGTTATTAAAATGAAATAAATCTGCATTTGACAGTAGTCTTAGTAAAAAACTTGTTAGAAAAAAACATGTCTGAAATGAGAAGAGTTTTAAGGGTCAAGTCACACCGAGACGCGACGCTGCACGCACATTTCAATAGAGCTACTCAAAATTTAACTCTATACACTAACCAAAAAGGTACAGATTTGCAGTATCGTTGCGTCACGTCGCGTCGCACCGCATCGCGTCTCAGTGTGAGCTGACCCTAATAAGTAATCGATTTTCAGGACAACGCCATCTGTCTATACTACTGTGAATTATCTGGAAAGAAATGAGAAGAAAGATGCAACCATCTTTCTCATTTTAGTTCCGCATACTTTCACCGCCTCTCACTGGCGATCTGGCGTTGGTGTCGCAATAGAAAGTGAGGTAAGCAGAGCTAAAGAATATACGTAGGTATGATATGCAATGCGGCTATGGTAGTAGAGGACTTAGGTACGTTGGGTTAAATAGATGGTAGCCCCAGGTTTTCCATTATTTGTACCACGAGGCCCTTTTCTACACCATTAACGATCTTTTAAATTCGTAATAATCTTTAAAAGTGTTTTTAATATATCATATTTTATAGTTTCGTAATAATCATCTTAATCTTTTATCTTGATTAAAACATAAAGATATACAGTTGTTAGTGTTGGATAAGAAATAATCAATCTTCATCATCATCATCAGCCGGAAGACGTCCACTGCTGAACATAGGCCTCCTTAGACCGCCACGCCGAACGACAATTCGCCACTTGCATCCATCGGTTGCCCGCGACCCTCACGATGTAGTCGGTCCACGTAGTGGGAGGCCTATACTCAATCTTACGAAGTCGTAAATAGTATTATATTTTAAGAAGAATTCTATTTAGTCATCAACAAAATCTATAATCTAGAAAATCCCATTTTGTAGTACTTTTACAGTTATTTATCTGTGTCCATTACCAATCTCATTGTAACAACGATAAAGATCACTTTCGAGTTAAAAGTAGTAGGTAGCCTTTTAATTAATTTACACTTCCAACATGAGAAATCATCAATGACTCGGAAAGTCTGTCAGACTTGTACTAAAACTCATTCTGATCTTTCAACTGCTTTATCCGAAGAAATTAATAAATACTAAGCGAGTACTAAAATATATACTATAAAAAAGTAAAATATCTTAAACATAAACAAACAAGTAACAATGACACACACTTACATATTAAACATTTTAACTATTTAAGAAGCTGGTACTTTAAATTTCTTGGCGGCAGTTAGTATGTGGGTTAATCTGTCTTCTTACATTTTTGGAAAATCACTGTAACAATAAATAATTTTTGCAACGAAGTTTCCAGTATGTTGTGTTGTCAAGAAAGTAATTTATTAGTTGGAGACTTAACTTCTTTTTTTCCTAACATTTGAGGATTAATCATCATCAGCTGGAAGACGTCCACTGCTGAACATAGGCTTCCCTCTTAGACCGCCACGCCGAACGACAATTCGCCACTTGTATCCATCGGTTTCCCGCGACTCTCACGATGCCGTCGGTCCACCTAGTGAGAGGCCTGCCTACGCTGCGTCTTTCGGTCCGTGGTCGCCACTCGATAACTTTTCTTCCCTATCGGTTATCAGTTCTTCGAGGAATGTGGCCTGCCCATTGTCGGTGAATCTGGTTCTTTTCCGAATATCATTGTTCCGGATTTTATCCCGCAAAGAAACTCCGAGCATAGCTCTTTCCATTGCTCGTTGAGTGACTATTAGTCTCTGTAAAAGGCCAGCAGTCAATTTTCTTATCATAGAACACGTATACGATGCGCGCCGGAGTAAAAAGATTGAGATTGAGCTACGACCTGACGTTTTTCCGTACTTCACTACGATGCGGAAAAATCATTGCGTGCATAATACGTTTCACAATAATACTGCAGTCTATGCTATCTGAATAGCTTAGTGTTAAAAGCGTAGGTCTTCTATACGGACGACTGCGGGTTCGCATAAAAGCAGCATTTCTCTTTTTCAGATTTTTTTCCACGTCACTGAGCTAATAGCACCCTTTTTTTGGATGCGCTGGGAATACGCGCCGTGGACGGACGTGGTCCATGATCAGCCAGCGAGCTACCCATTACTCGCCGTCCACAAGCACAATCCTGCGGTGGCCCAAAATCACCCAGCGATGTCAGATGCCCTGGGCATCACCGTGGAACGCGAAAACACGGAGAAACTAAGACCCAGTAATGAATGTAGTCGGGCTGTATATGATATTTAATTATAATGAAAGGGTAGCATAATTATTATTAAATTCACCAAAACAACAATTAAAATCATGACATAATGAGGCTATTATAGCACTAAAAGATGTTATATAATAGCTATAACAAGCATCAAAATATAGTATTAAATAGATAAAAATCTATTGTATTGAGTTTTGTTGTATTATTACTATAATAGTGCGTCCATTATTTTAGTATCATCGTTACGGATATTGCCGTGTAATTCTCTAACGTTGTTTTTTATTACAGTGTCATGTTTCTAATTACATTACGCACATTATATAAGAAAGAGTAACCATTGTACAGTAATTTAGTGTTGTACCTGGGAAAGAACAAAATTATCCGTGATTCGGGGCCGCTCGCCGACTCTAATAACGTACTAACTTGAAATACGGTTGAACTTGAAAATAAGCTTGGGGAGAAGGGCACAAAACGGAACTTGGAGGTTTGCAACCAGTATTGAGTCCCATACTCAATAGAGTATACTTTAAAGTGCTTGAAAACAAGGCTGTCTATAATAAGCCCCAGCATCGATGTCGTTGGCAGATCAATGACAGTAATCAGAAGAGTAGAATTTAGTGTGTAGAATCCTAGACATCCGCCTTACCACAAAAAGATGAACATCTGTTGAACGCTTGTCTAAAAAAAGCGTAACTGCAAAACGACTCTTACATAATTATATCAACGTGAAACGTCGTTTTGACTTTGACTGTTTTTAGGGTTCCGTACGTCCGAATACAAAAACACACTTATAGGATCACTCGTGTGTCCGTCTGTCTGTCGCTTACAGTCAATTATCTCCGAATCTACTAGACCGATTAAGTTGAAATTTGGTACACATATCAATTCCTGTGATCCAAGCACAGAGATGTGACGTGAATAGATGAAATCTGTATGTGGGAGGTATTTTTTTTGGGGGCAAAGGGAAAATTAAAAAAAAATAATTGAAAACTGCATCGTGTGACATATCAAATGAAAGGTCTTGTTGAGAAGATCTTAAATGTATTTTTTTGTCATTTTAAAATAAATGTTTTCCAAGTTATTACCATACCCCCCCCCCCTTTATCTCCGAAACTACTGAACCTAAAATTTTGAAAAAAATACAGAAATTAGTTTTCTACTTAAAGATTATAGAAAAATCTATAAGAAATCCATGATATCAAAATAACATGGTAAATCACTCAATATTGTGCGTATGGTAAATCACTCAATTTTGAAAGCTGCATCGTGTGACATATCAAATGAAAGGTCTTGTTGAGAAGATCTTAAATGTATTTATTTTGTAATTTTAAAATAAATATTATCCAAGTTATTCAAGAAAATAGACGAAAATTGACCATTCCCCCCCCCCTTATCTCCGAAACTACTGAACCTAAAATTTTGAAAAAAAATACAGAAATTACTTTTCTACTTATATATTATAGGAAAACCTATAAGAAGTCCATGACATTAAAATAACATGGTAAATCACTCAATATTGTGCGTACCATTCTTCAATTATTCGTTCAATTCATCTATTATTTACGGTTAAAATTATAGATAGGCAAAAAATAAATCGTACGGAACCCTCTTCACGCGAGTCCAACTCGCACTTGGCCGGTTTTTTAGACAAGAGTTCAACAGATGTTTATCTGTCTTGTGGTAAGACGGTTTCAATACTACTCTCAACTTTAAAATAGTCGTTAGCTCTCTTGGTAAACTACGCGTATGCTATTTTTAAATGCCAAAATTTTTAGATTAACAGGCTATTATCTGCCACCATTACTATTTTTAAACCAGTAAAAGTATCAGTAGCCAGCAACTCTTCTTATAAATAATTCAACCGCAGATAGATAGCCCCGATAAACTCTTATTAGATTATTATCACTCCATGTAAGCTACGAGCATTTTGAAATTAAAAAGCGTAACAGACACGAGTTAATAGAACCATGTTTATTAATTAGGTTATGTAAGTTTGATTATGTAGGTCAGAAGTCTACGTGGCTCTTTCAACCTAGAGGAGGGTTAGAGAGGGTTAAATTATTAATATACAGGGTGTAAGAGACATCGACGCACAAACGTATACCATGGGTCCAGGACATGATTCTGGACCCCCCCGTGTTGGAATTTTTCGTCGGTTATTTCTTATTTTCTATATTTTTTTTTTAATATTGAGCCGCGGTTAAAGTACTGCAGGTACTGTGATACTGGACACAGTATTTAGGTGTACGATTATAAACATCTAAGAAGACACCATTTCTAGTTTTATTTACATTGCTACTTTTATTATTTTTTAGAATAGTTTAGGTAAGAATAACGATTATGAACTAACTCTAAAGAACTGAGTCTTAAGTAAAAAAAAACTCCAATTTTTTTTTTAATTTTGAAAGTCAGGAAAAATCCAACGGAAAATTCCAACACGGGGGCTTCCAGAAATCATGTCCTGGACCCATGGTATCCCTTTGTGCGTCGATGTCTCTTACACTCTGTATATATTTTTTATAAAGCAATTGTTTGCAACACTAAGAATGTCGGGGGACTAACGGGACATTTGGAGAAACAAGGTGGATTTTAGTCATTATACTAATCTGACAGTCAGTTCCCGTCCACCCAGAGTAGAAGGAATCATTTAATAATTTTTCCACCTAAAAAAACTGGGAATCATTCCTGTATGTACGGTGTTTTTATAAATATTTAAACTCACATATTATTGGTTCCGTACAGGAATCAAACTGGCAGCAGACGCAGCCGCAGCTCTGCAGTCAATCCGTCACCCATTGCATCAAACGTGAATTCAAAAAAAAAGTAGCAGTTTCTTTCAATTAAACAGAAAAGCATTGCTTTTAAGGACGCGATGAAGGTTATCTGTAGAAAGAACTGATTCCCAGACTTCTACAGGTGAACTCATTCCACAGTATTTTTTCTACATTTCCAGTCTTTGAAAACCTAAGAGAGCGTAAAAACACATAACAATAATCTGTCATACAATAAAAAAACGACTTTTAAAGTTTTCGCTCTATGCGTGGGTGGGTAAGCAATGAAAGTGTTGGTATTAGTGGCCTTGTAATCATGCTCTTTAGGAACAGCAAAGAGAAAAGCGTTTGTTTACATTCTGTTTTACGGCTGTTGCTTTAACAACGTTTACTCTTAATGAGTTAAGTACTTCTAAAACCGTTTAAAGTAGTGAAGTAACCGAATTTTAATATTTATCTTACCTATTATTCTTCTCTGAAACCTTTAATAACTTCCGTCAACTTGCCGTCCGATCATGGACCACGTCCGGGTCGACAGTATGTCGTGTTCCAAGCAAACCTTAAAGAGCTATTAGAAATGTGACGGAGCCACATAGAGGGCCTGCTGGGATCGCGGAACTGTCTTGACATGTAACCGAAACACCGGAACATAAAAGGCTATTGAAGGATCACCGTGAATTTCTCACCGATTAAGTCTGACAGTTCCTCCCGTCCCGCCTCTCCGGAGGACTCTTTTGGTGATTTTACCACGATAAAAAAGGGTGACACAAAATGGGCACTTAAATCCTTTTTTCGAGGATGGCTGGAGAGACACGGCACAAGACACAGGTCTTCACTGGAAACAGTTGTTCCGGGAGGTTCCTGTGTGTCGCAATCCCTATAAACGTTACTGGAACAAACAATACACCTTGACAAGACGATTTTTGCTTCTTTTTTGTGACATTTGATTTAAAAACAAGAAAGAGACTTCGCCATTCGCACCGCGAGAATAATGTCCCGTGACATGGTGGTTACTTTTGTGGCGTTGGACGGATTTGGTCACTCATCCATGGTCTGACCTTGGCAAACGTTGCATAACCTGGAAGATCAATCCATGACTATGTTATTATCAAGTCACGACCCCCCCAAACATAATAATTAATCTTACTATCTTACTAATACTCGTATTTTAAATGCGAAAAGTGAGTATGGATGGATGATTATTACTCTTTCAAGCAAAAACTACTGAACAAATTTAGATAAAATTTGGTATACAGATAGTTTAATAACTTCTTTTTGTCGTGGTAAAATCGTCAAATGAGTCCTTCCACACAGGGCAGAGCGGGAGGAATTGTCAGACTCGTACTGACTAAAATCCACGGTGTCTTTCAATAGCTCTTTACGATCCGGCAGGCTTTGGCCCTCTAAATGGGGGCCCCGTCATAATACTGACACTCTTTGAGGCGCGCGTGGACCACAACGCGCGGTCGACCCGGGCATGGTCTATAGTCGGACAGCGAGCCGCCCATTACTCGCCGCCCGTATGCCCATGCCTACGGTGGCCGTAGATCATCTAGCAACGTCTGTCGCAGTGGGCGTCTACCACTGCGGCCGGGGTGAGGGGAGGACGCCGTCCTCTCCCTCACGCAGGCGTTTCTTCCCTCCTTGTCCGACACAGGTACCTCCCGAAGCTTACATGTCCGGTGATGACCTGCGTCATGCGGTAGATCAGGACGCCGTGACGCCTATCCAGCCACTCCTCAAAGAGGGGTCTTACCGCCGCGATTGCGGCGTGCCCGAGATCCTTTAATACCTGGATTAACACATTATAATAGTTTTTATCTCGATTTTATCTTGTGGGATAATTTTCGAGTTGTAGCGGGCGAAACCGCTAGCATAAGCTAGTAACCTATAAAGGTATATCAACTTTGAGTGCAGTAGAAGGTAACTTCAAATCATTACATCGGTCCAGTGCGATTATACCGCATTATATACAGAATTTCTATTTTATATCACTTTCTCGATACCGGCTGGAGTATACACTATACACATAATTATTGATACTTATACGTAATTAAGTGGTACTGGTAGTTTCAATGGAGTGGTAGAGGCAGTTGATTTGAAACTGATATTTAGTAAATGAAATGCTTTCATGTAGAATGATATTGCTTGAATATTTGATAGCCCTATTATTGCGTAAATGGCAAGTCATAAAGGTTTTTCTTAGATAGTTTTTCTTTTCCGTCATTATCTGCTTAGCCTTTGACCAAATATGTTAGGATTAGTTTCTAGTCTCTTAATTTTTTTTTTAATAATTCTTTCGAAAATGTAGTTTACTTTTATGAAAAAGGAACAGGTTTACTGTTCCCTTTTCAAATGTGTGAAGTTTCACTAAAATCAGTTCAGTAATTTCCACAAATAAGGGCTCCATGAAAAGTTCACTTTTTTTCTTATTTTTTTTTTATTTAAGGATAGGCTCACGTTTTGCCTCTATCTCGCCTGACGGTAAGTGAAGAAATAGTCGACGCTTGCCTAGAAGTAACTGATTCACTCTTGCTTTAAAGACCCCGAAGTTATCATCGGCCTAAAAATGTTCCCACTTCTGGGTCACAGGCCTCCTCTCTGTGAGAGCGAGTGGGCCTTAATCTACCACGCGGACCCAGTGCGGATTGGTAGATGTCACAGTCATGTCTTCGAATTTTTGGTTCCAGTACATGCCGATTTCCTCACGATGTTTTCCTTCACCGTTTTGAGAGCAGTGGTGTTGAAATAAATTATACAAAGTAATGTGCCTGACGGGGTTCGAACCCATGACCTACATCTCGTAAGTCGAGGCCGATACCACTGGGCCACCACTGCTCACGCCCGAAGTTATAGCTAACCAAAAAGTCGATCATCAATAATACATTTCAACGGAATCAACAATTTTGACAAGTGAATATTACGGAAAATAATCAAATGTATAATTTAATCTGCATTACTGACGTCACTAGTAAAAGTGTTAGATACTTATTATAATGAATGTTATGATAATTTTATGCGTCTACTTAATTTATGGACGTAGATTTATGCGTGTCAGTTTGTATATAACTCGAAAATTGCTCTACGATTTCTGACGACGGTTGAGATAATTGTTGCTAATTGTGTTGTTGTGTAGCAAAAACTTACACCTACATTAGTAAAGCGAGCCTATTGCCGTCAAACGGGTACAGATTTTGATTTCCAGGGCAATTACTAAGAAATTCCTAAGGCTAAAAGGCAATCAAATAAATCAGGACCCAGAAGGCTGCCTGCCCTCAGGAGCGGAGCGAGGCTGCGGAGCGGAGAAATCTTAACCAACAGTGTTTCTTGTGCTTGAGTGGACTGACAGCTTTAGACTGCTGTAAAGATCAAATAACAACGCCAGTAATATTATTTTGAACACAAGACTCTGGAAGCTTGAATACAGGCGAGAGGTAAAAGACATTGCATTGTCACAGTGGTTGAGCAATTTTCATCGTAGCGTGTTACAGTTTCAATTTCCATACGTTTTATAATTATATTTGTATACAGATAGATGTTCGGGGTCAGGCTGTTGATGGTGTCAATTTAAATGACCTGTTGTAAGGCAAGGGTTTTATGAAAAAAAATGTGAATAAAAATATTGAATTATTATTAAAATTTGGGAATGCGAGTTGTGCCAGTTCTCCAGCCAGCCAGTTTTAAGATACTTACCTAAATCCATTCATTAATGAATAAATAATTATCTGTTCCTGTAAGAAAAAAAGCTGGCCCCTTTCTTACACTTAAACATTAATTATACCCTATGTAATTAACAACTTCCTACCACACAAAGAAAAAGCGAGAAGCTTCAATACTAATATTAAAAGTGAAATCCATTGACAAACGGGTCACCCAGCTTCGCTTACAACCGGATATGATGTGTTTGAGTTTCCTCTGTTAAGTAAATATGATGAATTATTTATGGCATTTTATGTAAATGAGAATCAATATGAGATAAAAAGTTTTTAGTGTCCGCATTTGGGACCTTACCCAATAATACAGCTACTATTTATTTATGAAACTCTGGTTTGCGGTTTTCGACCAAAGTAAAAATTAAACTGTTCTTTCTATTCATTCACGATTTTTTTTATTAAAAATGATCATAAAAATCTTTTGATTAGCCTGGTAGGTCAAATTAGCCTTTAGTGAAGTCTAACGAAATATAAGCCAAAGGATTTAGCCGAGGTGATAAAATACGTAATTATGGAAAATTCGTAAATTCTGTCCGCCTTACAACAAAAAGATAAACATCTGTTGAACGCTTGTCTAAAAAAAGTGTTACTGCAAAACGACCCTTATATCATGTCGTTTTGTCGTTGACAGTTTTTTTAGATAAGTATTCAACAGAGGTTTATCTTTCTTGCGGTAAGGCGGTTAAGGATTAGTTCCAAGTTCAACGTTCGTATTTTATAATGAGCTAATAAAATGAATGATGAGCTAACGTCAATCCGTTTGGACGTTGTAACCACGAAAAATAACAATCATTGGAGTGAGGATCGGCACCTTTTCGTTATACAACAGAGTTACTTATCAACGGCAGTAGAGAGGTAAGCTTGACCCACAGTGAGATGAAAATTTCGCCTCATTCGCATATAGCTCGGTAAAGTTAGCCCTAAATTACTAATTAATGGTAAAGGTACTGTAATTCGCCTAAAGTTCATTTTGTTGATTGTTTATTTCATTTCTATAAAAGTAATTTCAAGAGTCCCCATCGATACTGCATGTTCAATCAAAAAAAAATATACATTTATTCACATTTTTTTGCAAAACGGTTATGATATCAGTTAAACGTCGTAGAGCATTCAAATCAGACCCAGAATAGCGGCTATCTTTAGGTTACGCAAATATTTTTCAATACGAGAATCGAACAAGCAGTGTAGCAGTCGTACGTTCAGCCATTGCACCAACCGTTCCATCGAGAGAGATTTGTGGTAGGTAATTGAATTAAGCCGAGCACTCGTCTAATGTAGTTCGTTCTGAACGTGAGAGGTCGCACTGCAAGTCTGCAATAGATCTTGTACAATTACAGGTAATAGAATTTTATGGGACACTAAAGCACTTATTATGTAGTAGATTTTTTCGCCTTCATTGCAATTCGTAATGATAGGCTCGCACCAATGATAGATATTACATGGTATTTCATTACAACTCACGAAAATAGTGAATGAATTAAATTATCAAAGAATACCCACCTAAATCTGATTCTATTCGTAAAATATTACCTATTAACTATATTTAAACGAGGTGAGAAATAGGCGGAAAAGGGCAAAAGCTGTAGGGACTAGATGAAAAACATACTGAAACGGGAAAAATAAGCTTCATGTCAAGTAATAATTATTTACATGTAGATGCTACTTGCAGTTTAGCATTGGCACTACCGTCTCCTCTTAAAAGCGATTGGCGGTGGCAACCTCCCTCGTCCAGCCCGCTTTCAAGCCATGGAAAGGAGAGAGAGGGAATGGAAAGCAGTGACCTCCTACTGCGAAGTAATAATATTAGCGAAAGAGGCGAAACGCATGAGGGAGACACAATTCTCCTCCTCACGCCGCAGTAGAAATAGCGCTTGTGAGAGTTAAATCTACTAAGTAGAGAATCTGATACATTCAACCTTATCTCATACTATATTTAATCACCCTTGACTCAAAGCCCACCAATATACATACATCACACCTTTAACATCACGACCCATTTCCCTAATAGCATAGATTTAGGGAAAATGAACACTTTCCATCGTAGATATACAAATATGTACTCTAACGTCTACCGAACTGGTTGGACTGGACTCGTAGTGGGGCAGACGGGCGATTTTTAGTTGCTTGTCGTGTGAAACTGAAGGTTAACTTGACGTCTAGTTGACGCCGAAAGCAATGTCCAACCGGCTGTCACCACCGACATCACAGTCGAAATTTTAATAACACGAAGCCAAGTCTCCGATACCTTACGACTTTGGTATCCATTGACCCCTGCCTATGTACGAAGCTCTATGGATTTGTATTGCGATAGTCACCTAGATACCAAGTCGTAAGTTATCATAGGACTTGCGTCGCCTAGGGTACGAAAGGGCTTAATGTTATTCGTAAAGCTGTTTTTTTTTTACTTTACTGACTGTATTATAATTATTTCTCAACTTTATTTATTTTACTAATTTGTTTAGAGTTACTAATACTTGATTACACCATTACCTACAATAAGAAAATACAAACAAGAGGGAGTATAAATATAGATTTGGGTGAAATTACCAGATATAGTAACACTAAACTACCCTTGCCCCCGACGCATTTACTCTTGTGTAACACTCTCGCGGGTTCGTAATAGTTCGTCGAATATTGACGCAAATTAGTCACCTTCTGCACGGTCACGGCCGAAGATGTAATATGTATTGTTACTTAATTTGCCCAAGCCGAAGAAGTTTATTTTGGACGAAAGTGGCTAAACCGAAGGCGAAAGCGGTTTTTCGGCCGAAGCCGAACCCGTCGGTTTTGGCTAAAAATGGCCGAAAGTGACCGACGACGGTAGCCAAAGCCAATGGTTCAGTTGTAGGCTAATTAATTAATAGCAATAAAAATATTGATGATTAATGGCAATTTAGTAGTATTTTATGATGGGCTTAGGAATCATCATCATCATTATGTCAGCCATAGGACGTCCACTGCTGAACATAGGCTTCCCCTTTAGATCTCCACATATACCGGTTGGAAGCGACCTGCATCCAGCGTCGGCTTAGGAATGCTGATGATGAATGACATATTTTTAAAATGAGCAATTAGATTTTTACGAGTTGAGGTAGCTTTTGGGGTTGGGTTCATTCTAGAGCAAATGAAAGATTAGGATGAGCATCTTAAAAAGAGTAATAAAAAATGATGTCATGACTGATTCACAAAATCATATTTAACAAATGTATAAGAAAACATTACGAGTATCTGTGCGCGAGCTTTCATTATGATTACATCGCAAATAAAACGCTTTGAATAATTAATTTTACTATTGAGTACTGAATGAAAGATATTAACTAGACCGACACATACATAAAGGAAAAGAATAAAAGTAATGAGTCTGAATGTACCACAATACAAATCATTTATAAAAGTATCTACCACAACAATAAACTTTTTTCCTCATCTATTAATAGCACTGAACAAATACCCATTAGCCTCCCATATGATTAAAATCCATTCAAATAAAAAACGAGAATGTTCCGCGACGTAATGTGTGAAAGAAAGACTTATCTCATTCCGACAAAGAGTTTCAAATAAAAAATCATAACAACTATTTATACGGTACTAGATATACGCAAAAAAGCAAAGTCACACTTGATGCAATGCAAGTCATAATTCATAAGCCATTACATCGCAACTTTCGAATCTACGCCACATAAATCCTTCTCAGTAAAAGTTGCCTAGATGTTACAGGTTAATTTGCAACGTCATAGTAGAATAATTCAGACAAAAAAAATCGCAACGTCACAATAGTCGTGATCAAAAACAAGTAACGGTTACAAAATCGTGATTAGAGGCGACAAAAAAGTTGCTCTCTCATGCAGATTTTGACATTTGTCGCTACAAAAAAGTTGCTGCGTCTGGGCGGTGAAGTCGAACAAACCGGGCGTATACTCGATTAAGTTGAAATTGGACTAAAACACGTGAAACCTCATCTATAGAAAGTCGAAGCTCCAATGTATATACTTTTAACCTGTTTTATCGTTTACCAGTTTCGAGAATTAACTTTAGCTATGTTTATTCGCTTAAAAATGTGGAACATAATATATTAAAATAAGCATATTATTATAATTATTGGAGAGAGTCGGAATTCATTTTTTATGTAAATTTAGAGATATTAGCAAATACTTCCATAACCATGGGAAAACATGACGTTTTCTAGTAATTTATGCAGTATTTAAAAAAAAAAAACTAGAGATGATTTTATGTCGACATTTAGAAATTGGATGAACATCTTGTATGTTCCGGAACTACACCCAGGCCTACGTATGTAAGATGTTATCAAATAATGCGCATTTACATTCGAAGGAATTATTAAAATTCCGTCCAAAATGGTCGTAACGTGGTTTTGACTGATTCAAGCCTGGGGCTAACTGTCTGCTATAAATAATATCAATCATGGAATGAAAGTAAGACGTAACAAACTCGTTCGGCATGTTTTGAACTCATGCCATCGAGCCACTGACTTGACTTCCAGTAATTTCGATTTCCGTTTCGAATCAATCGAAAATCTGTAACACACCTTCGAAATCATCAATGATACGAACGGAATGATTGGTAATAAATAGTTCTTTATTTTAATACAACAATAAATTAATGGCAATAAATTAAGATAATAAATAAATTCTTTGTACAACAGAGGTGACTACGACGACCGTCAATTTATGCTAAAATGTCTTTGAATTACTTTTAGTGAGAGTATGCGCTGTAGGCTAGGTTCTGGGCCTCATCGAGGTTCTTGTTCCAGTCCTGGCCGTAGCTGGAGTATCCGTGACCGCCACCATGTCCAGAGTCGTGGGAGACGTGCTCAACGTGGACGGGGTGATGAGACTCGTGGTGATGAGCATGAGGTATGACCTCGTAAGTAGTCTTGGTCTGTTCGCCCTTCAAGCAGTAGGCGACGAGGAGGATGGCGGCAAGGACGAGGGCAATCTTGGCGGTAGCGAGGGCCTTGAGAGCGATGAGCTTGACGATGAAGAGCTTGCCGAGAAGCAGTTTCGCGCCGATGAGACCGATGATACCGCCCATACCGCCTCCCTTTTTCTTGCCACGACCTGGGAACAGTAAAATTAATATTAATTTGTGAATAATCATACTTAATTTTGACTTATATTCATCTCAGCTGATTTTAGATTTATTACAATTTTAATGACTTGTAAATCACTTTGCACTGTTCAAAATTAATCTATCACGTCAATTTATCAATCAATTATCACTTCATCAGTAGTCTCCATTAAAATAATGATGGCTATTTCAAGACTCCAACGAAGCGTTGCATTGTAAACTAATTAACCTTTTTTCTCGATTCTTTAATTACTGCAATCATTTATAGTCACTGACTTAACTGTATCACTTTTCTATTACATGCTACTGTAGATTCTGTTTTTAGAAGTTCACTGGGTATTATTTAGAACTTACCCTCTTCAAGTGACCTCTGGAGCGTGTCTTTGTCAGCCTGGTTCATTTTGACCTCGAGCGCGTGAGTTTCGAACAAGCTCACGACTCCATCGACCAGTCTGTAGTTGACCTCAGCGTCCCTAGCCGTGGGGTCAACAGGTAGCGCGTCCATTTTCTTAGCGGACCTTGGTTCTGGTTCACCTTTGAAGACCACTCCATCTACGATGGTTATGCTTCTCGTTGCTCTCAAGTTGTCGACAACTCTGAGCATTTTTTCCTGTGAAAGAAATATTGGATTAGGTTTTTGTTTTAGAGCTTTGAGATTATTTGATTTTAATGGAGAACTTTGAACAATTTTGGTTATTCATTACAACTTGATTGTGATCAAAAGAAATGTAGTTAAAAAGATATTCAGAGATTCTTATTTGGTTGAATTTTCGGTAAAGCTCCAACATTTTTGCGACGAAATTGGAAACGTTAATTGTTTTAGCCGGTCGTTGTAATTTAGATCGTAAGCACACTTGCTACAAGTGAAATGAGAAATCCTCGACATCAGCCACTGCGAAACCTGATTCCACAACACACACTTCACTTTCACTTTATTAATAAAATTGTTATTAACCTTCACACATAAGATGTAGTCTCCTTTGCAGTCCTTAATGAAGTTAATCGCCGTTTCTAATGTGTTATCACTGTCTTCTGCTGAGACAAAGGCCGTAGCCGCCAAGAATACTAATAAAAGTTTCATTTTGTTTTGATTTTTTGTCACTTAATTTTTTTTTAGAAATATTCAGACATCTAGGGATGTCAAGCAATGTTTGGCGTTGCGATTGGACCGCTATACAGTTTTATCATATTCCCCCCCACCTGATTTCTGTACGAAGCACGTTGGACCATCTAGGTTAAGATGAGGATTTTGTGATTATGGACTCTAACGCGATCGTTGTTAGACTGGTTTTGAAGTGAAAGTTCCTCACTAGGGTTTGTTGTGCATTCTTAAGGTCAGGTTCTTGAATGGTCAGTTGTAAAATATTTGTATATATTTTGATAGTCATTTACGTGAAATGAATAATTTATTTATGTGGGTTATTGGAGGCATTGTGTGCATACCATTAAGGAATAATTATTTTTGGTTATGAACTTTAGAAAGTAATATTGATTTTTGGTTAATGTATGGATTTTAACGGTGTTATGTGATTTTATGAATGAAATGAGTGGAAAGTGATTCTGGTCACACTTTTAAATTAAGTAATAAAGCCCTTGTTTTAAAATTCTGAAAAGAAAAATAAGGATCGGATATAACGACAAGCAAATTTTCTAAAATACATGTTATAAATTCATCTACATTCAAAGTACCACAGATCTGATTCAGAAAGTTAAAGATGCACTTCCCTTTTAGCAGCCGCATAGGTAGGTAAGTAATAACACTTTTTTTTTTTTTTTTTTTAGGGTGGCAAAATCATCAAGTGAGGCCTCCCGCCCTGGGTGGGGCGGGAGGGACTGTCAGACTCTTACTGACTAAAATCCACCCGTGTTCCGTCGGATGCCCTTTACGTTCCGGGGCCACGGTATCCTGGATTAAGAAAAATCCGCGACCCCGGCAGGCATTTGGCCCCATAAGGGGCCCCGTCGGTGACGCGTGAAACACGACACGCCACCGACCCGGGCTTGGTCCTTGGTCGGACGGCGAGCATACCCATTACTCACCGTCCGCAAGCCCGCTCCGCCGCTGTGCCCTCTGCTGTTCAGAGGGACACGCGTTGGAGCGTCCACCCGACAGGCTATTTGCATACGGGCAAAGAAACCCCTTAGGCACACAGTGCCTAAGGAGAGTTTTTGCCCGCATCCCAGGGCGCACCGGCCCGAAAAACTGGTCTTCCCCCCGGACGTATCCGAGAGGGAACTCCAGTCCACGGGCGCACGTGGAGGTTTCCTGTCTTAGCACCCCAAGTAATAACACTTGCGGCTTTTTTTTGTTGTGGTAAAAATCATGAAGTGAGTCCCTTTCGTTCCACCTAGGGCAAGAGGACTTCTTCTTCGGTGCGCCGAAGTTCACCTAAATTTTCAACTCCGATAATTGGAAATCCGAAAATGTTCTTCCTAACATTTTTCATCCTAACAATCACAATTCCTAACTACTCTGTCCCTAGTGTTGATAATTCCGAAGCATTCAACTTCATAACGTCAGTAGCAATAAACATATATTATACTTTTATTTGTTTTCCTATATTTTCTCAACATAACCATCTTTTACACTATTATTCAAAGTCATATCTTTTTTGTTTAGATATAAAAGGATGCAAGAGCGAGCGAAGCGAGACTTGGGGCACCCCGACTCGGACAGGTTAGGTTCGAAGGGGATGGCGGGGTCTGAAAGACCCGAGAGTGTTAGGTTACTTTAAACAAGAAACAAGAAACTTGCAAATAGAAATACCCCGCGAAGCGAGGCTCCGTCGAGCTACCTTGGTAGGTCGTAGTCTGCAATTTAGCTAAGGATGCAATGCCGAGCGTATATTACTGATTACCACCTACCAAGGTAGCTCGACCTTATACAATCCATCTATCCATCTCAAACATAGAAATAGAAAACGGTCTCCAAAGACAATATTTTAACCGGACAGATATCTGACATTTTGCAATTCTATTTAACATTTTTAAGTGATAATACTTTCCTTATTCTCTTTCAATAATTATTCAACTCATTTTTTATCTTACACAACTACACAAAAAGAATATTTTTTACTTACACAGATTTATATGAAAATGGTAAATGTAGAGATAATTTCTTGCCTAGCGGTAAACCGCGGTTTCGCTCGGCTAGTTCCCAATCTATCGTGTCTTCACTTACCGTGATAAGACATATCCTATATGTTTATTGGGGTATTGAGGATTACCGTGAAGATTCCGTTAAAATACGTCTTCTTGAATTTATGGTAGAAACTAGTTAATATAAAAATTGCTTTGGTCTGAATAATCGTGATGTATCAGTGATTTACGATTAATTAGGATTAGTACGTTTATTTTTAGATACACCGTATATCACCGTATACCGTTTGATCAGGAACCAATACTCGAGTCGACGGCGCATTGTGTTCCACGCGCGGTCTCACCAAGTTTTCAAGAAACTAACGGGGCCCAAGTCCAAGCGACAGCCGGGAGAAATGCTGAACAGAAAATATCGAGATATGGAGATTTCTCGTTTAAAGTCTCCATGTAGTGGCTTTGAACGCAAAAGTCAACCAAAAGAACACTGTATTTTTTTAGCCTGACAGTCACTTAGACTTGACACTTCTTTCCGATCCACCTAGATTGGATTAATTTGATGATTTTACCACCAAAAAACAGGCGGCTATGTAGGGGCTGGAACATGTACCTATAAAATTTGATTCCACAGATCCAAAATACGTAACTATCGCTTTCGTAGCGTTACATAAACAGCGGAAGGGACTTCGACGCCCAAATATTATTACGAAATAGCCGATTTCTATAAAAGTGCGATATCTGCATATTTTTGAATAAATAACCCATTAAAAATGCATAGTAATATTGGGGAACTTTCATGAAGTAGTGGTAACAGGTTCAACTTACGAGTTTGTTGGCTCAAACCCGGGCAAGTAGTGTATTTTAAAAGAGTGTTAGCATGATTACGGGGCCCCCCTCTAGAGGGCCAAAGCCTGCCGGGGTCGCGGGACTTATCTCATTACCGTGACCCCGGAACATAAAGGGCTATTGCAGGACACCGTGGATTTTAGTCAGTACAAGTCTGACAGTCCCATCCCGCCCTGCCCTGGGTGGGAGGACACATTAATTTGATGATTTTACCACGCTAAAAAAAAGATATAATTTACATCGGTAAAGGGCTTAAAGCCATGGTGCTCCAGTATGTGGAGTTTCCATAGGCGATTTCTCAGACTGAGACCTGACCTGAGACTGAGACTCAGACCTGTTGGGGTCGCATGACTGTCTCATCAGGTAACCGTGGCCTTGAAACGTAAAAGGCTATTGAAGGATCACCGTGAATTTTAGTCAGTACAAGTCTGACAGTCCCTCCCGGCCCGCCCTGTGTGGGAGGACTCGACACACGATAAAAAAAGACAGAGTGATCATCTAGTAGTTTACTATTTTTGTTAAAGGCAAGTTCTCAAGTCTCAATATTTTTTATATTCTATGTACGATGGGTTTGCTTTCTCAATTAAATAAAAATGTAGTTCTATGTAGTATTGATTTTGAAAAAAAAATACATGTGGCACTCGGAGACTACCGCGGTGAAGCTATTAAAAGAATAAAATCGCCTACCGCGTATATTTAACGAGAATATTATTATTATTACTAGCCTGTACTGTCCCACTGCTGGGCAAAGGCCTCCCTCCATTCCTTCCAACGGTCTCGATTGTGCGCCATTTCCTTCCAATTCTCAAGGAAGGCATCCAGTTCGTCCCGCCATCTCCTTCGCGGTCTGCCTCGACCCCGCCTCGCCGTTTCAGGGCACCAGAATATAATTTATTTAAAATGTACTACTGTAATAAAGAACTTCTTTGTTGTAGGAAAATTTTATAAGTAGGTTTCATTGTAAAAATTCCTTTTGTAGCTGGCCGTTTAGAATCAGTAACAAAAAGTAAATTGTTTTTATGACGGATATTTTTATGATTACTGAAGTCTCCCAAACTAAAACGATGTTAGACGATGCGTGGTGTCTGCAGGTATTTTACTTAAGTTTTTAATTTTTTTTTGATTCGGTCCCCGCGCCACGCCGCGCTCAGAGCCCGCGATAAAAATTATGCAATAGCTTAAAAAAATAGGTGTGTCACTTGGAGACTGCCGCGATAAAACTATTGCATAGCATTGAAAAAAAATAATAATGTGAGTTTTGGCCAGTAGAGTCAAATTTTTAAGGCTAAGATCCCATGGAGTGTTTTTCACCCGCGACCGACGCGGTTGCGGTACTGCGGTTTTATTTCTAAACTCACGAGGCCGCTTATTTGCGCGGTTGCAATTATCGCCCGCAGAAGTGGCACCGCAAGACGGGCGGTTGTAAGTTGGATTTCTATACGCAACCCCGACCACCGCGGTCGCCCGCCAACCGATCGAAGAGCGGGCGCCACCCGCCTGTGCAGCGGGAACCGCAAATAACCGCGCACATCGCGGGCGTAAAACATGTATTCTACAGAAGCTGCGGGCCCGCAACCGCGGCGGGCGCGGGCGAAAATCGCTCCGTAATTTCTTAGCCTAAATATTCGCGACTTACAATTTATAAGTAGATTTCATTTTGAAAACTTTCTTTTGTTGCAGGCCGTTTAGAATCAGTAAGAAAAAGTAAATTGTCTTTATGACGAATATTTTTTATGATTGCCGAAGTCTCCCCAACTGAAACGACGTTAGACGATGCGTGGTGTCAGGTATTTTTCTAAGTTTTTTCCTTAGATTTTTGAGAATTTCTTGATTCGGTCCCCGCGCCGCGCCGCGCTCAGAGCCCGCGATAAAAGCTATGCAATAGCTTAAAAAACAATAATTTCCAACCTTTTAGAAATACTATTTATTTACATTGATTGAGGATCTCAACGTTTTTAACAATGATTGTAGACACAGCTGAACATAAGCTTCATTCAATTATGCTGAATATTTTTATTTTTACCTCACGTTTGGCACAGGGCTGAGCCAGTTCAAAACACCTACCGAATAAATATTTACATATACAAATAGTTGTCTCGGGGCTTGGTGTTTGTGTATTAGAGTTCAAATCTTTGTAAATGCATCAACGAAACCACTGCAGACCCCCCATACCCATTGGCCATACCTTTGGTGGTATGGTGGGTCTAAAACCACTGAGAAAATAGGTTTGGGTCCACAGCGAACGATACAAAAAAAATGTATTGAGGGGCTTTAAAAAAAATCGTATGAGACTAATATGCAAAACTACTCATTGTAGCTATGTCGCAGGGATAAGATAAAACCAGGGATTTAACAAATCCCGGGAGATGTGTGAATAACAACACGATTTTTATCATTTCCCTAAACAAATCTAGTAATTTGAAAAGTCCCACTAAAGAAATCTAGTGATTTTAACAAATCCCTAAATTGGTTCAGTGAAATGTCAAAAATTACTTTTCCGTGGTATTTTAAAACTAAACTAAATCGGGTGATACTTAAAAGTACTTCAATTTATTCCCATTTCATTTACCTATGTAATTTTGCCCGTGTTCCACCAAATATACTGAATGTGCACCAAAATATGTTAATTGAAATATGTCATAATTATGAGGCAAAAATCTATTTAACAACTGTTGCAAATTTGTAAAAACAGTAATACACCTAATTTTAAAAACAAGCATTTATTTTTTTAGTTTTACTTCAGATAATGCACTGCAAAATGTATTTGAATCAAACACCAATTAATGTCCAATGTAGCTTTATTAGTAAAGTAGCAGGTCGAAGGAGCCCCGCTTGGCGGGGCTCCTACTTCTGGGTGGTTTAAAAGAAAAAAAAAACGTGGGAATAACCACGAAGAAGATGGCGGGGTCTTTCAGACCCCGCCATTTTTTTTAAACCACCCAGAAGTCGACGTTTTTTAACATTTTACTAGATTTAGTTTGGTTTTAAAATACCACAGAAAAGTAATTTTAGTGATTTCACTAAACCAATTTAGGGATTTGTCAAATCACTAGATTTGTTCTGGGAAATGATAAAATCGTGTTGTTATTTTCACATCTCCCGAGATTTGATCAAATCACTGTTTTTATCATATCCCTGTCACAGCTATACCGATTAAAAACTCTCTAGATAGTCAGGTTTTGTATTATGTAAATAAAAACCAGACAGAAACATTAATCTAGACTGCTTTTAGTCCAATATTCGAAATTCAAAAGCGTATGCGTCACAATATTATAACTTATGAACGAGTATTTTTAATTTATTACCATTAGTAATAATGTTACGTCCATTAAACATTTTATATAATCTGCTGTTTTATATTTACGTTTGATTCATTTCTTTATTTTATGTAGTCATTTGTTTTATGCTAGTAATTTTTGTTTCCACTATGGCCGTGGTCACTTTTTTCTACGAGAGCAGTGGTGGCCCAGTGGTATCGTTCCCAACTTACGAGTTGTAGGTCGTGGGTTCGAACCTCGCCAGGCGCATTACTTTGTGTAATTTTTTTCATCACCACTGCTCTCAAAACGGTGAAGGAAAACATCGTGAGGAGACCGGCATGTCCTAGAACCAAAAATTCGAAGACATGTGATATTCTACCAACCCGCACTGGGCCCGCGTGGTGGATTATGGACCACTCCCTCTCACAGAGAGGAGGCCTGTGTCCCAGCAGTGGGAACATTATAGGCTGATGATGACTTCTTTATACACAGTTGAGTGCTACGATGATATTGCCGGCCGCTAGGAAGTCTTTTTATTAAATTATATTTGTAGAACATAGGTAAACCCAAGGTACTGATGTCAATGATAAAATTAAATGGTTGCTATTTCCTCAAAGTCTTCCTGTTGACCAAAAATATAAACAATTAATATGTCTAAATAGTCAAATTACATTCTGTGTCATTGACAAAAAAAAATTTGGTCCATCTGTAAAAGCATTATAAATATTATTTAATCAATCGTCGCATAAAATTAGAAAATGGCCCCCAAACGGCTTCTTTACCAGCCAATACAACATTAAAACAAAAATAAGTACGTGTAGAATTAGAAACTGCACAAAACCTGTTTTCAGTCTGTTCTGGGGGATATAATTCTAAAATGCCTACTTTGAAACGTGCTTGCTTTGAGGTAGTGCCACATGAAAGCGATTTATCGGCTTATTTTTATTTATAACAATAAAAAAGTTGAACTGCGTCATAAGATTTTTTCATTTTGGGAACTGTGGGGATTTGGTAAATGGTGATTTTTTCACGACAATAAAAAAAATCTTGAGAGGTGTCAAGGGACACCCGGATGGAACGAAGTTACTGTATACACTCAACAAAAATAATCGTCGCGACACCACACTGTTCAATGCGACCGAATTAAAATGGTTGTCTTGTTTTTTTACCGATTTATTCTACTGGTGGGAATCAGTTGGACAATTCGGTAAAACAAGTGAAGGTCGGAAAACATTTGCTTAACGATAGCAAGTAAAAAAAGAACAGGTTCAAGCGATTTTTGACTTTATTCATCACCACTCCACTCCGCTCCACTCCGCTCCGCTCCACTCCGCTCCGCTCCGCTCCGCTCCGCTCCGCTCCGCTCCGCTCCACTCCACTCCACTCCACTCCACTCCACTCCACTCCACTCCACTCCACTCCACTCGGATTGGTTTTGCTGCGGTTTTGTGATTGGCTTGGATTCAGCAGTTTCTGAATGTCAATATTATCAAGGTGCCATTAAATCGCATTGATTCGACATTGTTAGGTGTTACACTTTTAAATAGTCTATAATTTTATTCTGTCACATTTATAATGTAATGTGTAACTGTACAATTTTAAGGAATCATCGACACGACGAAGAAGAAGAAAACTGTTTTAAATTCCCATGAAGTTAAACAAAAATGAAATAGAAATTACAGTGATTACTGGACAATAATTATGTTTATATTGTCCAGTAATCGCATCTAACGGATTAGTGTGGAGATGTCTTTACCTTTAAGCAAGCAGGCACTAGTGCTATTATCTTCTACAAACATCTAAGAAACGGATAGCGATAACTATTTGACGTACTATTAATAAAATGGACTTCATTTTAAATTGACACGATCATCGTTATCCTAAATATCGATATTTTTGCTGCCATATCCATCATGCTCCTCAAACTAATAGGCGATAATAATTATGCAATTCTATCAAAAAAAAAATTAAAGGATGACTATATTCTACTTGGGATCAAAGCAACACATTTCCTTCTCCCATCCTCTCTTGTCAGACGTCACGGCATCATTTACTCCTTTTTCTTTCATATAATTCTAGACACATTCCATCCATCTATTCTTCCGCCTTCCTCTTCTGCTCCATCCATCCATATGATCGTGTTAATTTAGAAATCATAAAATTAAATTACTATCCACACGCGCAGTTATTCTTTAGACGATTAACAAGTATTATGCGGTTTGATTCCACGTCATATTATTTTTTGCCGTGCATCTCATGAATGCATAATAAATGCTGGTCATTGACGCATCTGCTGATGTTTTTATTGCATAACTGAAACGGTTATTATGAGCGAATATGATTTTAATATTTGGGTATCTATATTTGACGGACTTCGAAATGCGTCTTATGACTATATTCGTTTAATAAACTGTCAAAAGTGTTCTCCTGCCCTGGATTGAGCAAGTGGACTCTCTTTACTGACTAGAAGTCTAATCTGTAACTTCAGTTGTCTTTGGCGTTACAGGGCCACGGTGCTTTTTAAGAAGGTCCCTTGTCATCGGCAGGCATTTGGTTTGTCAGTTTTCTGACAGCTCCTAGAGGTATGTGTGGATCACACGACGTCGATCTAAGCCTGGTCCATGATCAGACAGCGAGCTACCGATTACTCGCAGCCCGAGCAGCGACAAAAATTTGGTGATAAGTTATAAGCCACAGTCATCAAGTGTCTCTAGTATATTTATAATCTGGGCTAGTGTCTTCAAAGTTGAAATCAAATGGAAAAGAAAATGGGCAATTCAATTTCTTTTTCGTTAGATAAAGTTATAGTACATTGCTCACGTATGTTACGTTTTCTAATGATAACTGTTGGAACTAAATCAATCAGTAACGCTTTTATTTTCCTTCTACTGATGGTCGTTTATTATTTACTGTATGACAGAAGCCTTCGTAAGTTTCGAATAAGAACTCTCTTATAACTCCCGTTCGTAAAGAGAACGTGTTATAAATTGTCGGTGTGTCTATGCTATCATAGCGTCTACACGATTGAACCGATTTTGATTCTGTGTTTTTGTTTCAAAGCTGACGTAATCAAGACGTATAATTTAAAACCATACAACTGGCTATAACCAGTGTCTTTACCAGCGTATAACTGTAAAATTATCCCGCAAAATAATACCAGGAAAAACGTTCTCTTAAGTTTCATTCCAGACCATCTCTATGTATTCTCATGTTTGTTCGTTCGTTACTCATTTCTTTGAGAGAACAGCTGATTGAAATTGACTTCCATTAGATCCAAACTTTCGTGGGTATATAAGTTAAAGTAGTTTGCAGTTGCCGACTTGCCGAGGTTGGTTTGTGGATGGGTGACCATCTGTCATAGCGAGTTTCCTCCGTGCCTCGGAAAGCACGTAAAGCCGTTGACAATTGTAGATCTATGACAGTCCTTACTGCTAGTCAGATGCTCATAAGTCTGACAACCAGTCTTACCATGGGGTATCGTTTTGCTCAGTTATTGGGTTGTGGACGTCCGACAGGCAGTCGCTTCATATAAAATACTGATAATCAGCCGCATCTGGTTCGACTGGAAGCCGACCCCAATACAGTTGGGAAAAGGCTAGGCATTCTTCGATTCATTTGAGAATCAGCTCGTATTTTTGTATCAATTTAGTAAAATTCTAATGCAGAAGTATTTTTTAATTATAACCTTGCCAAACAGTTACGTTTGATGTCGAGAGTATGTCGTTTGTTTGAGTTTAGTCGGGGATTTGAGATTATTTTTAAGCTATTGCATAGCTTTTATTGCGGGCTCTGAGCGCAGCGCGGCGCGGCGACCGAATCAAAAAATTCCAAAAACCTAACGAAAAAAACTTAGGAAAATATCTGACACCACGCATCGTCTAACATCGTTTCAGTTCGGGAGACTTCGGCAATCATAAAAATATCCGTCATAAAAAAAATTGCTTTTTATTACTGATTCTAAACGGCCAGCAAAAGGAGTTTTCACAATGAAACCTACTTATAAAATTCTCCTACAACAAAGAAGTTCTTTATTCAGTAGTGCACCACAAAAATTTTAAATTAATTATATTCTCGTTAAATATACGCGGTAGGCGATTTTATTCTTTTAAAAGTAAAAACTAATGTTGTGCAAAAGCTTTACCGTGGCAGTCTCCGAGTGCCACATGTATTTTTTTACTAGTTACTTCACTACTTAGCTTTTCCTACCAATAAAGAGCCTTCATTATATCTTGTACTACTTGAAAGAATCAAGTTGTGAATTAATTTACAAGCGTAAAACGAGTTACCTAATCGATAATACGACGGGTAATCGATTTTACGCTTCTTGACTGCCGTCTGACCTCTACAACGTGGAACTAAAGGCGCAGACTTGTCTAGATGCATGTTCATTGAACTTCAGGAGCGGGTTAGTGTTTCATTGGGTGATTTTTTTTTAAACACCCCCACTAAAATTTTCTTCTTGTATCGTGGGTGCGTTTACAAACATAGAAACACAAATACACAAACAGTAAACACCCAACCCGGAACAACTACTTGCAGATCATACAAATATTTGTTCCGTGCAGCGATCGAACCCGTGAAACGCTGCCGCTCAACTCCCTTATTGCTTATGTCACTCAGAACCAAAGCAGATTTCAACTAGTGAAACAATTTCTCTCAAAATCGGTCTGCCGGACGGAATCGGATTTGCCTATTCAATACAAACAAACAATCAAATCTTTCCTCTTTATAATATTAGTGTAGATTATAATACAAAAAATAAAGGCTCTTTTGATTCGTCTAAAAACACTATACCTACGTCATTATACATGATACATGATTTAAGACGGGAGAATAATTTTATTTTTTACGACTTCTGATGCGTGTGACCATGGCTACTTAAAAGCATTGCCACCATAAAAAGACATTTTATTTCAAGTTGTCTGACATTTATAGACCAGACACGGCGCGTAGCCCTGCTCGCGCATCGTGCCGTGTGAAGGCAACGGCTCGGTACGACTCGGCCACTTCAAGCAGGCGCGAAGATCGCCCGGAGGACACGGTGGAGCATACGGTGCAGGACTGCCCCGCTTGGGCAGACCATCGCCGTGTCCTCATGGAGGCGATAAGCGGCGACCTCTAGCGCCCGGCATTGGTCGAAACCATATGCTGAGGCGGAGACGGAATGAGAAACGATCGCCACCTTCTGAGAAACAATCATTCTAGCGTAGGAGGAGGCGGGACGTGTGAGGGAGAGGACAGCGTCTACCTCACGAGAAAGACGCCGCGGGAAACGCCTACGGCAACGGACGTCGCGAGACTATTTCCGGCCACCGCGCAGGCGCGGGCTTACGGATGGCGATTAATAGGTGACTCGTCATCCGATCATAGACCAGTCCCGGGTCGACGGTGAGTCCTCCCACCCCGGGCAGGGCGGGAGGAACTGTCAGACTTGTACTGACTAAAATCCACGGTGTCCTTAAATAGCCCTTTATGTTCCGGGGTCACGGTAATGGGATAAGTCCCGCGACCCCGGCAGGCTTTGGCCCTCTAGAGAGGGGGCCCCGTCATTATGCTGACGCTCTTAGAGGCGCGCGTGGAACACAACGCGCCGTCGACCCGGGCATGGTCCATGGTCGGGCAGCGAGTTGCCCTTTACTCGCCGCCCGCATGCCCGATCATTCAAATGACTTAAAACTAAATTAAACTATCACAAGACATCGAAATACATAATCTTCATCAACGCTGTCAGCTGGTTATGTGTCCAAGAGACTGGCGGTTGCCTCGTTGTATGGCAAAGCTTAGCTTCTGGCCAAAAACCAGTTTGGTAAAAGCAAGCTCTTGGGTCACGGGAAGCGTCAACAAGCCGTTTAGATATCTCTTTAAATAGGCTGTGAGCACTTATTCCAGATTAGATTTGATTCAATTGAGAATTCGAATCGAGAGCAGTGGTGGCCCAGTGGTATCGGCCTCGACTTACGAGTTGTAGGTCGTGGGTTCGAACCCCGTCAGGCGCATTACTTTCTGTAATTTATTTCAACACCACTGCTCTCAAAACGGTGAAGAATAACATCGTGAGGAAACCGGCATGTCCTAGAACCAAAAATTCGAAGATATGTGACATCTACCAATCCGCACTGGGCCCGCGTGGTAGATTACGGCCCACTCCCTCTCACAGAGAGGAGGCCTGCAGTGGGAAAATTATAGGCTGATGATGATGATGATGATGATGATGAGGAATTGAGAATTAGCTTATAAAATACCTTCTTCCCTAGGGCATTAAGGTTATATTCCACCGGAACTTTAACATAGTCTAAATATGCTAATTACGTATGTATGTTATCATAAAAATAGCCGTCTAAACTGTCATTCATTTTGAGGTAAACATTGTGAGAATTATGTCAGTAAGATTCTCGCAGGCTATGATCGACTTGACTACAATGCGTGATTATGCAAATTATATGGTTTACTGGTTTACTTACTACTAAACTAGCTTTGAACATTGTATGTTAAGGTCTAGGCTGTTCAAAGTTAGTGTAGTTAGTTACACAAGGATATTTTGGCGTCTGGCTAAAACGGAATATTTTTCTTTTTTTTTTCATGTGCAGATGTGGCGCGGACATGCGAACTAGTATTAACGATTTATTTGTCTCAAACATTCAGATTCAGTTATCATCACAGCTTCACCTAGTACAAAAGTGCAGTTCAATTGTTCAACCACTGCACCGGGCGTACCGTCAAATTCAATCGATGTCGTCAAAGTGAATTCTCAAAGAATCTTTCCGCTGTCCGGTTTATACCGATTAGTATACCATGTCGTTTAGCCGTGCCTATCTATATAAATCTACTAGCTGACCGGGCAAACTTCGTACCGCCTCACCTTTTAAACCTTCCCTGGACTTCCACGAATAAATCGAAACCAAAATCAGCCAAATCGGTCCAGCCGTTCTCGAGTTTTAGCGAGACTAACGAACAGCAATTGATTTTTATATATAAGATTTATCAACCAGTTACTCCAGCCATCTCTCTCTCTCAAATCTATCACCTACTACCGGATCTCAGCTTAAATATGGCCGAGCAATCAGCTGCCACTTTCCTTATTGATCGTCAAATATTTCGTGGGCAATATAGCTTAACCGTCGATATAATTCTAACAACTTTTACACATGTTAGAAAGCCATTAAGTGAACAATTAGATGATCAGTGAAATACCGAATATGAGGGAAAGGGACGGAGGATCGTTATTTTCTGTTAGAAAGGGACAAAAGACGTTAATCGATAGATATTGAAAGTTAAGATGTAGATGACAGGGGACCGTTAGAAGCTCTTTATGTGTTACGATTTGTCGTGTCGTGTGTCGAATTGAAGTTGTGTTGTAAGTTTTAAAACTGTTGTGAGTAGTTTTGGCCCGATAGTATCTACTGCATCTTATTTAGCTAAAGGTAATAGTCAAACTGAGACGCAAATTTATCTCCAGCGCTCTTGAATGGTTTAAGAAATTTAAGTCATCTACCAACACACACTTGACTGAACTGATTGGTGGCTTAGATGAGCTAAGCGGTGGTAACTTTAGATGAGTTATAGGCTAATAATACTGTTGTTATCGTAGGTCATAATGAGGTATCGATAAAAGCAAGATAACTAAATTACATACTAATTCACGCGATACAAACACGCAGTCTCTTAATGTAAATATATACTTTTAGTTATGATTAGCCAAGTATCAAAGATTTTCATTCAAATTCTTCTCAATGTTTTAAAAATAGCCTAATTAATTTCACTTCAAAATTAAGGAAAGCTAAGGGCAAGATCATGATGATGATGAAATCATCATCATCTTCCTGCCCTTATCCCATTTTACTTGGGGTCAGCGCAACACGTTTTTTTCTTTCATCCTCCCCTATCAGACGTCACAGTATCATTTACTCTTTTTTCATTCATTATCATTCCTTAGACAATCCATCCATCTTTTCTTTGGCCTTCCTCTTCCTCTCCATCCATCAACATTCATACTCATCACTCTCTTAGTCACGTGAGTCTCATCCCTCCTCATCACATGTCCATACCAAGACAGACGAATCCCTTTCAATTTTTCTCTAACAGGCGTTACTTTCAAGCTTCCCCTTATATACTCATTCCTTACTTTATCCATTCTTGTCACTCTACACATCCATCTCAACATCCTCGAATGATGATGAAATAGAAAGTGTCATTCTTGAAACGCAACGATCATTTAAATGCATGCATTTTAAACTTTTGATTCCATTCCTTTTAAAATGCACAATTTAATGTATCTCAAACGGATCCTGTTTCAATCAGCTATATAGCCTGTTTCAATAGCTCAACGCTAAAAAATGACACAAAAAAAGTCACAAAAAATTGATAAATACGAATAAGGAAAATTTAATACGATTTCACGATCTAAGATCGTATGGTATAAACGTCCGCAATCAATATGGTTAATTTTTGAAACTCATCGCTGACGACACAGTGGAGCATCGTAACTTTCGATTTCGTACACACCTCGCTTTCGTGGTCCAAATGAATTCTTTGCATAGTTCACTTTCTACTTCGAGGTCAAAGGTAGGGTTATCTTTGAAGGTACAGCTTCAAAAAGACCGAGCAAATTCTTTTATGAGCTTGAACTTTATCAAGGAACTATCTGCCTAATATATACTTAGTGAAGGTCGACTATCAATCTAAACGTTGCTGCTGAATACCTATGTTAAATGAAGCTACATCTGGTCTATAAATCACTTAATGTCTGTAGGTATTTATTTTATACTAGCAACCCGTCCTGACTTTCAACAGGTGCAACTTGTATCGAATTTATTATCATCATCATTCGGAAGAAGTCCACTGTTAAAGCTGGAGATGGATTATCTGTTATTCTCATGATTTCGTAGGTCCAGCTAGTGATAGGCCTGTCTAATTTTGGGCTTATACAGAAACAAACACTATTGGAGAAATACAGTATACCCATAGGCGAAGAAGGAGGCTTAGTCTACTTAAAAATAGAAATCCCGTTATCCAGTTAGACTTTTACAAGAAATTTAAAATTCCTTTGTTAATTTATGCAGATATATACATACAAATACACACCTTTTTGTTAAAGAGGTAGGCCGAAATAAAGCACGGTTAATTTATGTAGATAGAAAATTAACTAAACATAATAATTTACGCTTGTAATTACCGAATGGTAAGGTGTTTGCACTTAGATTTCGGCAGCATTGTTCTGACATAAGAAAAGACCCTTTTAAGCTAATGCATAGCTTTTATCGCAGGCTCTGAGCGCGGCGCGGCGCGAAAATCCTAACGAAAAAACTTAAGGAAAATACCTGACACCACGCATCGTCTAACGTTGTTTCAGTTCAGGAGGCTTCGGCAATCATAAAGGTACGGACAGACGTGCTCTAAGGTACGGACAGACGTGCTCATTACTAGCACGAAAGCATACTTTTATTGAGGGCGAGGGAGAGGGAGAGGGAGGAGAACGTTTCTTGACATTTCACTTGATTGACGTGGCTGACCATAGCCTAATTAGTACAATAATAAATAAATAATTATAATTGCATAAGTTGATAAAAAATGCTATGCAATAGCTTTACCGCGGCACTCCCCGAGTGCCACACGTATTTTTTTTTTCTTTAGCGATTGGCTCGTGTTTGACTACTATTCCGCCTACTTCCCGTCGTAAGCATGGTAAGCAATAAATTTAATGTGGTCGACCGTGAAGCACGCTTTCCTCCTAGCCAAGCGTGCTAAGGGTTACTCATCGTCAGACTGCCAAGCTCTGCTTAATAAGTTGTATGGGTGGGTTGACCCCTACAACTGAAATTATTTAATTATGAGCTTTTATTTTTTAACAGATTTTAATGGGCACGCTTAGGTAACACGTAACCTTTGTTACCCCGAATGCATCTAAAGCCTCGAAGAAAAAAAGGAAATATCTGTAATGTAAAAAAAAAGCTTTTTGTGGAAATGTGTTCCGTTAATGACATTGAACAACAAAATAATTCGCTCTAAAAATACCCTGAATGCAGTGCGTCTAAATTTGCCACTTTATCAACGTTGCTAATAACAATGTTACTAAAATTGTTCTTAATATCTCTTCTATTGCTTGAGAAATAGATTAGAATATTCCATGTAAAGAATTTTATCGGTATCAAAATTAACATTGTTATCAGATCTTATTTCAAATCCACGAAAACATGCATCAGTTAGTGAGCTTTGTAGACCATAAGTGAGTGACATCTTACTATTTGAGTACATTTGAGTGGACTAATACAACCTGATTCTGTCAATCATTGCTGGGGATTTAAGTTTGATGAATAATCAGTCGTTTCTTTTATTTTGGCGATGGGTTCGTCTGAATGTAGGTGAGAACCTGTTCCAGTAGAATGAATTGGGAAAAAAAAACATCCCATGCCGTAAGCCAGGTAACTGGAGGTGAAAACCACAGTGCTTATACTTTGTCATTTACAATACAGGAAGACTTTTTTACCACCGTCCATTTTTTTTCTAGGCATTAGGTATCAATCACTAAGCCCATTTTTGAAAAAAAATCGATACGTAAAATTTTCATATTAAATCATTTTCTCATAAGAATTATCCGCTCTGCGTGGTCACCAAGCTAAACGTTAATTATACTACACTTGCCGCCGCATGAAACGGGCAGAGCGCACCCCGCTTACCCCCACCCCGCCCCGCTGCACCTGAGCGACACATCACAGCGCGGTGTCCAGATTCATCAACTTTTTATAGGGTAAACTACCAGTTATTGGACGCTATCAGTTATTGGACAGAACTCCCTTTAATCGTTTTTATTAAGGTTATGATTCAAGAGTCTAACAATGCAACTGACTCTTTCTGCACTCTGTTTATTGGTAATACTTAAAAGTTCAAAACATTTCTAATAGACGGCAGTAATTGGTCAAAATTATTTACTTTTCTCGGCGTCCGGACGGTTAGTGGTCATTCTAGTGAGAAATAAAGAATTTGGTAAGTTTATCTATACATTATTTAACGATTTAAATTCTACCTGATCATCCTATGTTTTTAGTAGTTTGCACAGTAATGTATTATGATATTCTGTACTGATTTTAGTATGATATCATACAGTCAAATAGATTTTTTAAGTTATTATGTAATGTCCAATAACTGAAAACTTTTTTGTTTAAAATCTAATTATTGAACAAGTGTCCAATAACTGCATTTTTTAAATTAAAAATAATTGCAAATATTTTGGACTCTACTGCCTATAAATTTAGGTCAAAGGAACCATTTTTAATCGTGTTGCTCTTAAGCAACTTCTACTAGTCTTTGGACAGGGTGTCCAATGACTAATTTTGAGATTAAAATTAGTCATTGGACACCCTGTCCAAAGACCAATGACTAATTTTAAGATTAAAATTAGTCATTGGACACCCTGTCCAAACTAAAACCTACCTAACTAATGGTACTGTCTGATAACGGTGTTTAGAAGTAAACCAAAGATGCCCAAGGGGAAAGAGAAAGACTACGAAAGTTTTTTTTGTATTACATAAGAGTTGCTAAGACGGAGTAGTTTTGAAAGCAATTAATGTTTCTTCTAAGAGATTTGTAGGTAAAAGCAATTATAATAATATCATAATGAACATTACTAAAATGTTGTTTTCCCCTTTATTACCTATTTGCTATTTTAACGATTTATAAAAGAACATTAATGACCTAAATTGTGCTGTCCATTAACTAGTATGGACTGTCCAACAATAGAAATTCTGTCCAATGACTATATAATTGGGTAATTTTTTTTTAACAGGATTTTTTTTAATGTTAATGCTGTAAAGTATAATTTTTAAAATGAAATTATGTTCACATACATATTGAATAAGCAAAATAATAACAATTCTAGCACGTAGATTCATAAATGTGTCCAAGAATTATTTTTTGTCAATGTATGGCCCTTAAGTGTCCAATGACTGGTAGTAGATAACTTTGTGACGTGATAGCTCCATATTTTTGTATTGAGTGATACAAAAAGAAAAAACACGTGTTCAATGATTTTTGCCAAAGATTATTATATCAAAATTTGGATGGTGACTAAAAAATCATCCTGTATAACCAATGGTCGAATTTCAACCATAATTATTCATTTAAATAAGTTTGAAAAAGTAAATATTACTTTCTGCACTGCACAAAAGCTTACCTGTTTTTCCTTTTTCATATTCCTCCGTCTGCGTTATTTTCGTAAAAACGGCCTCAAAAAATATCTCATAAAAATTTAACAAATAAAACTCATATGACTGACATTTTTGGGAGCAATATAGTAATGGCATTATAACCTTTATAATAATTACTAACCTATGTCCACGGCGATACCCTCATAAAGTTCAATTATTATCCCACGTGAACATTATAATATCGGGATATTTATCTTATAATATTCCTGCACCAAAGTTCGTCTAATTCCGTTATGCTGTTTTTGCGTGAAAGAGTTACAGAAGTAAGGCTGAAGCCAGATGAGCGTAATTTTTTCAGTTGTGAATCGCGTAACTTCGTGTTCTATTATAGTGCAGACAACTCATTTTGAATTGCGAAAGACTTTTCTATGAACCGACCGAAATTACGCAACTCAAAACTCAAAAAATCACGCTCGTCTGTCTTCAGCCTAAGAATAAGAGATGCACAACTCGTATTGTTCCGCACATCCATCAAATAACAAACCTTGTACATGACACACAAATGTTATCAAAATCATGTTACTATTCACAACACACTCACGTCGACTCGTACAACTAAATAATAACACTATAAATAGTGTCTATATTATGATATAACAATACCTAGTGATTTAAATATTCATAACTATATTTTAAATAAGTAAGAGTTGCACTGTCGGTTGTACGGTCAGCAACTAAGGTTGGAAAAACATAACACATTTTGGTTTTTGACTTGCAAAATCTTGCAAGATGACCACTGTCTGAAGGTGGTGAATGAAATGGGTGGCGAGAGATGGACGGTAGAATAGAATAGAACATTTCCAAGCTACATCATTTATGATTCTATTTAAGTGTTTTTTTAAGATCCCCAAAATGAGTAGACAAGATAATGAGATGGCTGCATGCTGCGCTGGTTTCAGGAGCAATAGGGAAGTTCTCATGCAAGAACACACACACACACACACACATACACATACACACACATACACACACATACACACACACACACACATATACACATACATACTTACGGCATAATAACTCTTCGATAATTATATTTTAACTTATATCTTATTTTATTTCTAAGTTTCATGATTGTAATTCACCTTTTCTTTAATTTACTTTAGTTTAACTGAAACACAGTTCCTCTCGTTTGGAGACGGGCGTTGGCAACTGCACCACAGTTTTAACTTTTGCAGCTGCCATCGTTTACATCTGTTCTGTCTTAATTGTTTTTGTTCCAAATAAATATAATATTATAATAGAATACATGGCCCAAAGAAAAAAAAAAAAGAAGCAAAGATTGCTATGGCAAAGTTTTTTTTGATAACCATACGTACTTAATTAGTACATTTATTAATAATGCATGCGTTGTGTAAACGGATGCGTTGGACTAATTAATATGTAGTGTGACACTTATGTCCTTTTGTGGTCGCCTTGATACAATTGTCGTGAATGAGAAGTGAAATTGTTTTGGTTTCATTTTCAATAATCTATTCTATTGAGAATCTATTCTACTTGATCAATCGATCGATAGTTGCATAACTAACGGGGCCAGATAGATCCTTTATCTGTCATTGTTACGAGAAAGTTCGAAGGAGTTATCAAGGGCTTGGAACACAAAGGGCAATGTCTGACACTCCTTTCCGTTATACACAAAACGGGAGAAGTCATAATTGTGATGATTTCTTAACCCCCGAATAAAAGCCTCGTAGCTGACAAACTCGAAGTACTTTATGAGAGAAATTACATTCGAATTTCAATAACTTAGTGTTCATTAATTATTTCATATCACATTGAAATCAATCAAAAATCAATCCCATTATTTTCATAATCGTTTTGCACTGATAGAATTCATTTTGTCTGGCTTGTCTACTATGGTCCCTGAAGTTCAAACAAACTATTAAATAACTGCAATGTCATTAATTCCACAGAGAACATGACATTCTTGGATATGGATTGCCCTCCCATCGGATTATGAGATTAAAGGAACGGAGAGTGCACCTGTCCTTCACACACTTGTGCACTGTAATCTAACCTGCGCCCGCGCATATGGCTAATCTCCGCTGAGATTTGTCGCCGTGGGCGAAATCGGTCAGGAGGTCTATTATTGTACTCAACCTGCTATCATAGTGAATTCATAAATTGATGGCATCAAGGAAAGATGGTATTGGCCTTGCATTACAGAGACATCTATTAGAAAGTCTTTGTAACATCTTGTCAACCGGTTACGTTTAAAAGTAGGTATATTTGAAAAACCTCAATTTTTACTTTCTTCTCATGTTCTTGTGTAGTAAAAGTAAAATACCAGTTTTGGATCATCAAGTTTGTCAAGTTCAAGATTGGGTAAGATGTGTATGGTATTAGTTTTTATGGATTCCGTTAGAGAGCGCTGTTCTCAGCACTGTGGAAGAAAGTAGAGGGGAAAATAAGTCACAATTTATCTTAGTTTTTTTTTTTCTTTTAAAACAAAAACCCAAACCTGTAATATTGATTAGATTCGAAATCAGACGTGAAAATGTAGAGTGAAGTCAATAAACTTTCATTTTAATTAATTAAATAATAACGTAATTAAATCAAAATAAACGTTTTGTCATTGGTTGTGTGAATTACTAATTTAATAATGGTAAGTAAAAAGATGGATACAGTAAAGCAAAGCCAAGATAAATTGTTTGAAATGTGAAAATTCATCAAATAATAATTAAATCTTTATGTATATCTATTCTATATAATTATATAAAAATCAATGCCACTTTTCGTTGTAACTTTATAACTCAAGAACGGGCTCACCTATCCAAACCAAATGTTTAGGCTTTGTTCGGACTATTTAGTAGATTATTTATGTGAAGTTTGCACAAAATCGGTCGAGTGGTTCTTCATTTATCACATTTTTGTAACACGTAGCGAAGCACGGGGCGGACCGCTAGTATTGTATAAAATAAAAGTTATCAACATTTAAAGAAAAGTAAGTTGTAATCGATTTATTTCGTAAATGGAAGTCTCCTTTGAGGAAAATAGTCTATTCTGCCGTACAAAAGATCTCAACGCGATTACATATAAAAGGTGCGGTTAAACCGAACGAACTTGGACTTGAATTTCTGTTAAAGTTCAGTGTCAGTTAGTTCAAATTCTGGACGGTTATGATTCTAACCCTTTATCTTAAGGATTTTAAACCAATATGAGTAATTCTGCTCTGGGGAAGCGGAACGGACTGTGTCACAGTCTCACTTCTTCTTCTTCTTCCTGCCCTTATCCCATTCTACTTGGGGTCGGCGCAACACGTTTTCTTCTTCCATTCTCCCCTATCAGACGTTACAGTATCATTTACTCCTTTTTCTTTCATATCATTCCTGTCACACTCTCACTGAAAGACTAAATTTTTCTTTTGGCGTGACCTAGGTTCGCAAAAGCCAATTTTGCGATCCTAGGTCACGGGGCAACAGTCCAGTGATTTTTACGTAGGTAATTACATAAACATATCGACTGTTTTCTCCAAAAGGGTTGATTATTGAGGTCAAGCCAACCAACATAAAACCGCAGACAGTCATTATTCTTCCCTTTTTTAAATCGGTTCAAAAAACATTAAGATGACACAACAACATAAGTGACAGTCGGAAGTAAATCTTATTTAAAATGCTAAAACCGTTCGATCATCGTATTATAACTTATGTAAAAGTGACATAAGATATAAGTTTAACGTAACCTACATAGAACTTTGTAGTAAATGTTGTGTATTGTACGGGATTAAAGTTGGTCGAGCATGCTTGGGTCGGGTGTATTGTTGGTCGATCATGCTCGGGTGTATTTGTTGGACGAGCATGTTCGGGAAGATGGCTGGGTTGAGCTTGTTGGGGCAAAAAATGTGTTTTTAAGCTATTGCATAGCTTTTATTGCGGGCTCTGAGCGCGGCGACTGAATCAAGAAATTCCGTAACGAAAATAAACCTAACAAAAAACCTAATACCCCGCATCGTCTAACGTCGTTTCAGTTCGGCAGACTTCGGCACGGTGTTTGTTTTTCTTCACGTTTCACTAGATTGACGTGGCAGACCATAGCCTACTTAGTAGTATATAAAATAAATAAATAATTATACATAATTGCATAAGTTGATAAAAAATGCTATGCAATAGCTTTACCGTGGCAGTCTCCGAGTGCCTCACGTATTTTTTTTATTATTTAACGATAGGTTTGCGTTTGACCACTATCTCGCCTGATGTTAAGCGATGATGTTTACGCTTGACTTCAAGACCTCAAGCTTATAGACATCAGGAAATACAGACCCCGACAGGGAATTACACTCCTTAGCTTTATGCACAATAATAGAAACTGTTATTATTTACTCAATTTAAATAGGCATCACCACGCTTAAGAGCGTGTTCCCAGAACTGCATTGCATATAAATATCAAGTTCGAAATAACTTAGCCGATTTTAATGCATTTGACTCGGATTTTATACGGCTGTCCTCTTATGCAGGATTTTCGAAATGCCTTATTTTAAAAAAAAGGATTATTTAAAATTGAAAATATCTTTTTTTTTTCAATCAGTATTTTAAAATCGGTCCAATTTAGCTATAACACTATTTTTTGAAAATGTTCTTTTATATTTTTTTAGATCTATGTATCCTTCTAAGGCTGCTTTTCCACCAGAGATGCGCTATGCTACTTTGCTGCGGATGCGTTTGTTATTCACAAACATCAAACAATATTCATTGTTTTGCACAGCACAGCACTGGTGGAAACGGATTCAACTAATAAAAAAAGTATTTTTTATATGTAAGGATGCGTGCTATGGCTGCATGCTATGGATGTGTGCCATTTATAGCACATCTTACTCGCACAGCTTTCTTATCGTAGCATCAGTGGAAAGGTCACACAGTTTCGTAGCTCAGCTTTTACATCCTCGCAGCACAGCTACATACATCACATCTCTGGTGGAAAGGCACCCTAAGGCGTAAAACGATTCGCTTAAATCGGTACGGTTATTTAAAAAAATAAGGACGCGTAGCTTTGTATGAAATCCCGTTCGGCGGTATACACGCTTTATACAAGGCTAATTTGAAGTCTAAAGTCATCGTTGTGCTAACTTTCTGTAAAAATCTAGTTCGAGTAAGGTGTGATAGCCTTCTTCGCGGTAAAAAAAAATCCCATTAAAATTAATACTGGGACACCAAAGTGTCCTTCCACTTTGACCAAACACCTAACAAGTCCAGCTAACAGCGTTCGACACAATAGCCTTCCGTGTGTCTTCGACACAAAGCTTCACGCACGCGCCGAATCACGATCACTTTCACGAGACGCATAAATTACGAATTTTGAACATGAGTATTAGCATAAACTTATGTGGCGGAAGATAAAAATCATAAGAACTATTAAAAATTAACAAGCAGACGACTTAATTATGTCATAAGACATAATTAAGACAAGAGACAGAACCGGAACAACTACTGGTAGGCCATACATATATAATAGTAACTTACTACTTAGTTATTTATTCTTTTCTCAGCATCACTCTTAGGTAGACTGGTAGAGAATGCCTATGGTATTAAGTCCGCCATTGTACGAATTTGAGGGATAAAGTTTTAATAAATAAAAAATATAATTTTCCCGTACGCAAATTGAACCCGTGATTCAAAATGCAACGCATAAAGCCTCCTGCAGACACACGCGATTAATCGCGCTGCGACAACGAGCCAAGCTAATTTCCACTCTAAAAATACTGCGAATGGACCGCGACATGTCGCCCCGCGCGATTAATCGCGTGTGTCTGCAGGAGGCTTAATACCTTAACCACTGCAAGGTTTGCGAATATTATACCAAGTTGTGACGTGTCTCCAATTTTAAAAAGGTCGTATCGTATCTTCGTCAGTTTTGGTTTAACTTTAAAATAAAAATACTAGTCAAATACTTTTGATATTTTAACTGTTAGAATAATAATATTTCTTCAATCAAATGCCAATTTAGAGAAGTTTTAAACCATCAAAAATGACTGGGATGTGTAACACCTCACGTGACCAATTAAGGGTTAAGTACAAAGTTATCTTTTTGTTTCACTTACTTTGTGAGAACGGCAATGAACATGGAGGTCAGTCAAGATGAACATAAGATAACATCGTTTGCATTTAGTTAATTAGAAGTTAGAATTAAAAAGGGTTTTACGATGAACAGATAAAAATGGAAACTATTATTTTATAACAAAGTGGAAAGTATTGTTTTAAATATTTTATGTGTAGTTGATCATTATCTGTGTTACCTTTTTTAACTAAAACATCGTGGGAATCTGAGGGAATCTGCGGGTCACTTATCAATATTCCTTATGATTAACTTCGTGAATGAATAACAGAAGAATAAACAGTGACGCGTTTCCTGAAAATTCACGAAGTGAATCATTAGGAATAGGTATTGCTAAAAGAACGTTTGAGACCAGCTGACTTAATCGCTGGAATTCATACTAACTCTTCTCCGCTGCTGGGTTCCTCTGGGTCGTTACCTCGAAGCCTTTCTCGTCAAGTATCGTCATCGTCACGCTTCTCAGTTTTATCTGTCCTTCATTTGTTAAAGCTGAATATCGCATTATTATATAAAACGAGCAATATTTGTATATAATTATGTACCTATATATATACACCGTGTTCCGGACGATATACATAAACTTCGACCAGATGTTCAAACCACGGAAGTAAGCATTTTTCATTATGGACACATTAATAAATTCTTATTTTTTATTTTTTGTTAATTTTCATACAAACTAAATACCTAGACGTAAATAACCCGATATGCATGCCTCTTTATCCGAATTGGCAACGTCATTCATAACATTTGGCGGGCTGAAACAAATGAAATGCAAATAGTATTTGATAGATTTCAAATTAAGATACTTTCTCACTGCATAGCTCAATTAAATTTCATTAAATGAAATTACAAATATCTTTGTAACGAAGCCTTTTTAAGTACTACTTCCTTTGTTGGATTTGATTTGTAAAAGCCATAGAAGTATTTGCTAAAGTTTATGGATAACGTGAAGAACACGGTGTATAATTATATATATATATATTTACCGGTTCTCGAAAACGGCTCTAACGTTTTTGATGAAATTTGTAATACTTATAGGGTTTTACAGGGGCGAAAAATCAATTTAGATAAGTCCCAGTCTCCCAGCCCCCAGTCTGGGAAAATTCGTCTTCTCCGTATTTTCACCCATAAAGATTTAGAAGAAGAATAGGTATGTTTCATAATTTCGTCGCACGATCCGGTGTCTAAATAGCCCAGTTTGTTTAAGCCTGGACTGTCATGATGATGACCACGGGTTCAAATCCCGGTAAACATAGGATTTTTCTTTTTTGTTTTCATTTTGGCAGTTGGTTTTTCAGTGGGTTTTTTTTTTAATGGATTTCTTATATTTATACCCGAGCGCTGACTGCTATGCTGATAAACCGTAGTTGGACCAGATCTGAACAGATTTTTTTTTTTCGTTCAGTCAGTTACTTAGTGTTGGCAGAATTATTTAAACCGCCTATGGGAACTCCACAGGCATCTAACATTCGTTCCTTACCCTTCATCGATGTAAGTGATGTCAAAGATAAACTTTGAAAGTACATTTGCATTGAAAATACACATTAGTCATGTACTAATGTGATGCCTGTTCAAGTTAGAACCCACGACCTTAAACCTCGTAAGTTGGAGCTATTGCCACTAGTCCACGAAAGCTCCCTAATATAATTATGCATTTTTAATTGGTTATTTATTCAAAAATATCGTCGCGGGATCCATACTACCGGGGCCCATACTTTAAAATCGAAAAAAGGAATAAAAAGGTATGACAGTCGTCTAGCCACGCTTTTATTCGATTGCAATTCAAATCGATTCATTAAAGACTATATCGATGTCGTCGGTCGAAAGTCGATGATGCGAATAATCGAATGATATGTATTCGAGTTACGGCTTTTAAGACGTGAGAGAAAATTTGTTACCATGATGTAATTAGACTTTTGTGGAGTTCCGGTATTATGGATACGGATTTATAATACTATGTCAGTACAAAATTTTGAGTTTATCAAAAAACTCCCATTTTTTTTGCCCTACACTAGGAATTTCTTCCTATGTCGTAGGTCACGCTTTAGGATTATTTTGTCATGATTCTCTTGTTGATTATTCAGTTTAATACGGTAGCTTACTAGTCTGTCAGTTAAAGTATTGAAAAATAACGAACGCGTATTTTTAGGGTTCCGTACGTCCGAATACAAAAACGGAACCCTTATAGGATCACTCGTGTGTCCGTCTGTCTGTCGCTTACAGTCAATTATCTCCGAATCTACTAGACCGATTGGGTTGCAATTTGGTAGACATATTAATTCCTGTGACCCAAGCACAGAGGTGTGACGTGAATAGATAAAATCTGTATGTGGGAGGTAATTTTTGGGGGGGAAGGGGAAACTGAAAAAAAAAGTTTTGAAAACTGCATCGTGTGATATATCAAATGAAATGTCTTGTTGAGACAATCTTAAATGTATTTTTTTGTAATTTTAAAATAAATAGTTTCCAAGTTATTTAAGAAAATAGACGAAATTTGACCATTCCCCCTCCCCTCTTATCTCTGAAACTACTGAACCTAAAATTTTGAAAAAAATATAGTAATTAATTTTCTACTTATAGATTATAGGATAACCTATAAGAAGTCCATATCTGTATATGGGAGGTAATTTTTGGGGGGGAAGGGGTAAATTTAAAAAAAAAATTGATAACTGCATCGTGTGACATATCAAATGAAAGGTATTGTTGAGACAAACTTAAAAGTATTTTTTTTGTAATTTTAAAATAAATGGTTTCCAAGTTATTAAAAAAAAATAGACGAAGCTTGACCACCCCCCCCCCCCTTATCTCCGAAACTACTGAACCTAAAATTTTGAAAAAAATACAGGAATTAGTTTTCTACTTATAGATTATAAGATAACCTATAAGAAGTCCATATCTGTATATGGGAGGTAATTTTGGGGGGGGGGAAGGGGAAAGTTTAAAAAAAAATTTGAAATGTGCATCGTGTGACATATCAAATGAAAGGTATTGTTGAGACAAACTTAAAAGTATTTTTTTTTTGTAATTTTATAATAAATGGTTTCCAAGTTATTCAAAAAAAATAGACGAAGCTTGACCATTCCCCCCCCCCCCTTATCTCCGAAACTACTGAACCTAAAATTTTGAAAAAAATACAGGAATTAGTTTTCTACTTATAGATTATAGGACAACCTATAAGAAGTCCATATCTGTATATGGGAGGTAATTTATGGGGGGGAAGGGGAAAATTAAAAAAAAAAATGAAAACTGCATCGTGTGACATATCATATGAAAGGTCTTGTTGAGACAATCTTAAATATATTTTTTTTTTAATTTTAAAATAAACAGTTTCCAAGTTATTCAAGAAAATAGACGAAATTTGACCATTCCCCCCCTTATCTCCGAAACAACTGAACCTAATTTTTTTTTAAAAATACAGAATTTAGTTTTCTACTTATAGATTATAGGAAAACCTATAAGAAGTCTATGATATTAAAATAACATGGTAAATCACTCAATATTGTGCGTACCAATTTGGGTCAGATTTAAAAAAAAAACGTGATAGGTAACATCGTACGGAACCCTCTTCACGCGAGTCCAACTCGCACTTGGCTGGTTTTTTTTTAAATTAATTAATATTGACAAAGATAAAACGTTTCGAAATTCAGGAGTTGGGGCTTGTGACGTCATAACGCCTGTTAAGTTATATTGACCGAGTGACGTTTTGTAATTTTTATAAGCGTCGTATCTCTGTTAATCTTGGTTTATGAAACAAAAGAAAAAAAATACGGGACATAGGTATATATTTTTGGATTATAATCTATCTTTCGGACTATTTTTTTATTGAGTTAAAATGCCTACTGCCACATTGCCTAAAGGCCCCGACTTACGAGGTGTAAGTCGTGGTTTCAAACCAATTCGGCACGGTTGGCACAGTGGCTGAGTGATGGACTGCTACGCTGCGTGTCGCGGGTTCTATCCCCGCACGAAATAAATATTCGTAAGATCTGCAAATAGTTGTTCCGGGTCTAGGTGTTTGGAGGTTGTCAGGTAACCGGCTAGTCCTTTTTTACGTGGTAAAATTATCAAATGACTCCCAGGGCAGGACGGGAGGGACTGTCAGACTTGAACTGAGTGAAATCCACGGTGTCCTTCAATAGCCCTTTACGTTCCGGGGCCACGGTTACCCAATAGTCCCGCGAACCGGGCAGGCTTTGGCCCTTTTAGTCCCTACGGGCCCTCCCCTTGATATTACTGACAGCTCTTTGAGGCGCGCGTGGACGTGGATACGACACGCCGTTGCCCCGGGCATGGTCATTGATCGGAAAGCGAGTCACCCATTACTCGCCGTTCGCATGCCCGCAAACCGGCTAGTCCTAAAACGAAGACATGTGGCATCTACCAACTTCACTTCTACAGTTAAAACGTTATAGTATAGGTATAGGGTATGATTTATGCTATTACCTAGCCTATCTTCTTGGTAGTGTCTCCTGTACGATCGCACAAAACGCAGATTTTTTACACTCATTCTAAATTTATTGCATAATTTTCTTCACACCTAAAAAAGCAATAAGTCTTGTTGAAACGTCAAAATTAAGAGCATTGAATTCAGTTAGCAACACGAACACTAAAAATAGTGTCAAAACACCACTCAAGATGAACAAAAACACTCATTTCTATGCCAGTCATACTTTCCTACGTCAAAATTACCGCTATTATATTACATCACTATCTATCGACTATCGATGTCGATGAAAGTTTTATTATAGTGCAGCGAATCTCCAATGTATCGATCAATACTTTGCGTGAAGACGTTCATTTGAAACACGCGCGAGTGTGATTGGGATTGAGAAAAGGAGAGCTTTTTTGGATGTGGTAGTTTTGAAATTTTCCACAGCAATATTAATAATTTATTTATTTATTAGATAAAATATATACAACATCACAGACAAAGTGTTAAAAAATAATATATAAAAAGGAAATTATCATAATAACAAGAAAACATTGAAAAAAAAAATGTTGAAAGAATTTGATCTATGTCTGTTAGTATTTTACGTATTAATGGCTGAAGGTTTTGACGAAATTTGCTACACAGGTAGATTATGTTTTCTTTTTTCGCACCTCACTAATGTTATATTTCTCATTTAGACACTTCTAATAACTTTAATTTGATAGTGGCATTGCAATTCTCAAAAAATCCAATAATCACTCACCACTAAAATACTCAGCAGAACAGCAGAGATTTAATCAATTTTAAATTTGTATAATATAATCTCACTTTACTCCTTTTCCATTTAAACTGTAACTGTGACCAAATGTCATACTCCTCACTATGCGTTATTGTCGTAAAACTTGGTACAAGTACATTGTTTTTCTTCACGTTTTAATATTACAGATACCGCATCCATGGGTTTAGTTGTTCACTATGCATTGGCACATCTCATTCCCAATGAATGGAGTAATAATAATAAGTAATAACTTCGTGATTTTCCCGTAACTGTTAAGTCTCATTCAATATTAAGTATCATTCACTCTTCAATTTCATTCACTCTCTTTTCTTTTATCGTTGTGTATATGTAGACACTTTAATAATTATCGTTGTTGCCAATACTTCGTATTTGTTTTTATGAGAAAATTATTTAGAAAAATTAAAGTGGTTCGCTCTTGGCCTGAAACCAGCCCAGAGCCAAGATGAGAAAAAAGGAAAAGAAAACTGAAACTCCTCTGCACTGTTAGAACAAAATAAAAACTGTTTGACGCCAGACTCCGACAGGATGGTGGTTTTAGTGAAACGTCTCTTAGATATTTTTATAGATACATAGAACTAAAAATTTTCTGGAAAAAAATCGAAAAACAGTATAACAGCTTAATTAAACTTTTAACAAAAGCAATGATTACGACATGATTTCTAATAGCTTGTTTCACCAAAACTTTGTGATCACTAGCATAAGCTGTTTTTTTCTTAGATATTTTTATGAATACCTACATAGAACTAAAATTTTTCTGGAAAAAATCGAAAAACAGTATTGTATGATTACATAGCATTTTATTAATTCGTTAGCATAAGCATTTATAGTTATTGTAATGTGAATATCATTGAAATATAATTGAGTACACATTCGGCCGTTTTACTGTAAACACCTTGGTAATAAGCAATTACTATTTTATCAAGACGTCAGCAAGAACATTTTGTCTTCCATCGAAACAATCAAGTGTTTTATCAAGCAAGAGCCCGTACATGGTCCTTCGAGCGTAAGTGTTGTGTTCTTTATTTTTCTCGTGTGGTTGCGAATCGGTTTGGTCGGCCTCCCACAAGCGGGTCTCACCGACACGAATTGAGAAGGCGCATAAGATCACACGAGAAGATATCAGAGCACTCACACTGAACAAGTGACAAGAGCAAGCAGTCCAAGAATACAAGCAGCATCAAGGCGAACATCAAGTAATCATATTGGCATCAAGGCCTCATCAAGTAAAGCTAGCTAGCAACCTAAAACAAAGATCGATCTACAGCAAGTATCAAGCAAGTTGACGGCGATAGTACTCCATACATCAGCAGGGAAAATCATTACAATCATTTGATTATCCTATTTATCAAGAATCAAGATGGAAGACCTACTTCAAAAGCAACATGTTGCCGTCAGTGGCATGCGACAACTTTGGACCAATTTCAAGAAAGATGGCCAAGATCGCAAAACTACAGAATACATCAAGAAAAGAATTGAAACTCTGAACAGCTATTGGAACGACTTTCAGAAAAATCATGAAACGCTGTGCATGTACGAAGACAAGACGCATGACTATTTTATCGGAAACCACTATGAAGAAACCAAGGCGTTCTACTTGGAAGTTAGAGAATCAATTCAGAGAGCAGGTTTGATCAAGCCACCGCTGTTCAGCCGCCAGCAACCAGGTGCTGTGGCCACGGAAGGCAGAACTACCCCGGTGAGTCCAATGCCGATACCGGAGTATACTACTCGGGGAACTGATAGCAAATTTGATGAAAAGTTACGTAAACAAGGTAGTAACTTCAAAGCCTTTGCTCGTTTCATAACGAATATAGATTTGTCAGCCGTAGAAGAAAAATGGGAGTTTGAAGACATTTTGAAAACTCTTGAAGTACGTTGGAAAGCTATCGATGACCTGCATTGGAAAATAGACAGTGAATTTGATGAAACAGACGCAAATTACGAAACTTCATACACGCAACAGGAGCAAATGTATTTTAAGATCAAGAAAGAAATAAACCGTAAATTGTGGTCTGTATCGCATCGAGAAAAGTCTACGCCGCAACTGGATATTCCTATATTTAACGGGAATTACCAAAACTGGGTTTCGTTCAAGGACCTGTTCACCGAGGCAATTCACGGCAACCCATGTTTATCTGCAGCACAAAAAATGCAGTTCCTGAAGAGCAAGATTAAAGGTGAACCAGAACGCCTGATACAACATCTTCCGATTAGTTCGGATAACTATATTACGTGCTGGGAAATATTGAACCACCGTTACAACAACAAGAAACTCATTTTCTCCACTCATATGAGCACCTTAATGAATATCCCAGTTATGCAACAAGCTACATCAAATCACGTCAAACGCATTCATGACGTAACAACCGAGTGCCTGAATGGTATCAAGAATTTAGGCATCAACATTGACACCTGGGACCCAATAATAGTACACCTGCTCACGCAAAAAATGGATTCGGAAACTCTAAATGAATATTTTAATTCACTCAAACAACCAAGAGAACTACCTTCTTTGAAAGAATATTTGGAATTTTTGGAAAACAAGTTCACGACGATGGAGTCTGCGCGCCGCAAACAAGATGCGACACAAAAATCTAATTCCCCTACAAGTTCAGGGAACTCAAGAGCAAATCAGGGCAAACAGTACTACGTGAGCAATAAAACTACGTCACAGAAGCCTACGTCCATCCGTTGTCCAGTATGCAACGACCATCATGGCATATATTTTTGCAAGGAATTCAGAGCAATGGCACCAGAGCTGAAAAGAAAAACAATTACACAACTTCATTTTTGTACAAATTGCCTGTACAATCACAATGAAAAAAAATGCACGTCAAGTAAACGTTGCCAAAAGTGCAAAGGGCAACATAATACTTTGCTTCACGATGTTTTTACAAACGCTAGTACGACGCATAGCGCATCCGGCCCCGTGCTGTCTGAGCAAGAGTCAAGTCACGCGGCTCACGTTGCACAGCAAAAGCTTGCGTCTACAGTTATTTTAGCAACCGCAATTATCAAGGTGTCAGGAGCAGATGGAATGAAAAGAACAATGCGAGCCCTTATCGACCAAGGGTCACAAATTTCGCTAATCACCGAAAACGCAGCGCAACAGCTTGGGTTGCCCCGGCAGAAATGTAAGGGAGTTATTACAGGCGTCGGCATGAATGACAAGACATGCAAAGGGATGCTGAGCATTCAATGTACCTCATTGGACGACACTTATACGTTTAGCACTGAAGTTCTCATAATGAAGAATCTAACAAGAAACCTGCCGAACAAAACATTTTCTAGGCCGTCATGGGCATTTTTAGAACAAATTGATTTAGCTGACCCGCAGTTCTATATAAGCAACCCAATTGACATATTACTGGGTGCGGATGTATACGCTAAAATTATCATGAATAATGTGCATCGAGAGGATTCAAGTAATTATATTGCCCAAGAAACACGCATTGGGTGGATTTTGTTCGGCGAAGTACTAAGTCTACAATGTAACGTAGTCCTTAACAACATTCAAGACATTCAACATTTTTGGGAGATAGAAGATATACAGGAAGACGCCCAAACAACATATGAAGATGACGAATGCATTAAATTTTACGAGTCAACCACAACAAGATTGGAAGACGGAAGATATCAAGTGAGATTGCCACTAAAGTCTAATTTCAACACGGAAATTGGGGAATCCAAACATAAGGCTGTTGCTCAATTGTTTCAAATCGAAAGAAAGCTAAACAGAAACAAGTCTATTGCAAAACAATATAAGGCATTCATTGATGAATACTTATCGCTCGGCCACATGAAACCGGCACATAGCAACATGAAACTTGAGAACTTTCTGCCGCATCACTGCGTACTACGTAATGAGTCAACAACTACGTCCCTCCGAGTAGTATTCAACGCATCATCAAAAACTTCTACTGGGACTAGTTTAAACGATTGTATGCATACAGGACCCAACCTTCAGAAAGACCTTATGACCCTAATATTGAAGTGGAGACAACATCGAGTAGCCTTTATCGCAGACATTGAAAAAATGTTTCGCCAAATTTGGGTACATGAAGACGACCAAAACTTACAAAAAATAGTTTGGCGAGATTCCCCTGACCAGTTTGTACAAGAGTACCAACTAACTACGGTCACATACGGCACCAAGGCCGCTCCGTTTTTAGCAATGATGACGCTCAGGCAGTTATCTAATGACGAGAGATCAAATTACCCATCTGCAGCTCAAATAGTAGAAGAATGTTTCTATATGGACGACCTATTACACGGTTCCGATACTGTAGAGTCAGCACAACAATTACAGCAAGATTTGACGCTACTTCTCAAGACAGGTGGCTTCAATTTACGAAAATGGAGGTCTAATTTTCAAGAACTACAAGACAAAACCGACAAGGGTTGCGAGCAAGAGCGTTACGACTTCAAACAAGCAGAGTCAACGAAAACATTAGGCCTTCACTGGAATCCTGGACAGGATATTTTCACATTTCAATCAAGCATTGACGACTCTACTGACACACATCCTACGAAGCGGAAGTTATTGTCAGAGATATCCAGACTCTTTGACCCTCTCGGATGGCTCACTCCAGTTTCCATCAAGATGAAAGTACTTTTTCAAGACATCTGGAAGGAGAAAAACCTGCAATGGGATGACAAGATTCCAGACCAAATTAACCAGGAATGGACAAATATTAAACAAGATATATTAAACATAAATCGATGCAAAATACCTCGATGGATAGGCACTGACACGGCCGGACGTAGTATCGAGTTACATGGATTTTGCGACGCATCGCAGAAGGCGTATGCATGTGTCGTTTATTGTAAAATAACAAATCTAGGTCAAACTAAAATAACTTTAATGGTTGGGAAATCAAGATTAGTACCTTACAACAAAAGCATCTCTTTGCCCAAATTGGAATTAAGTGGGGCACATCTGCTTTCTAAAGTAATGACTAAAGTGAAGACAAGTCTCATCGGTCACGACATCAAGGTTTACGGGTGGACTGATTCCATGGCGGCTCTGGGATGGATACAAGGGAATCCCGATCGCTGGAGAGTTTTTGTTGCCAACAGGGTGCGACAAATAACAAAAGAGATGCCTTCAGGATGCTGGCGATATGTTAAGTCAGCGGAGAATCCCGCAGATTGCGCTAGCAGAGGGTTAACAACTCTGAAGCTAATGGAACATGATCTGTGGTGGAATGGGCCTGCTTGGCTACCTTACTTTACCCCGGAAAACGAGACCAGTCCCAGAACAAATTTCGCTGACGAAGAAGATCCTAACAAGCACGTTCATGCTGTAACACAAGATACGACAAAGGACAACAGCGTCGTCTACAAACTCCTTAGCCGAGTTCACTCTTTTACAATGGCTGTACGCGTACTAGCATGGGTACGGCGCTGGCTAATCCGAAAAGCAGAGAGGCCAACAGGACTCTACTTAACATTAACGGAACTACGCAATTCAAAGGCGGTAATAATCAAAGAAATCCAGCAAGCGGAATTTCAACAAGAAATACATGACCTAAAGAAAACCAACCAAGTGTCTACTACAAGCAAGATTTTGAATTTGAACCCGTTTCTGGACGAAGAAGGAATACTTCGTGTGGGTGGGAGACTGCATCATGCTGCAATCAATCCTGATCTAAAACACCCTATAATTTTACCTCATCAGAATCGTCTGACAGAGTTGATTATAGGACACGCACACAAACTCACGTTTCACGGCGGAGCTCGAATTACTTTAGCAAACATCAGACAAAAATATTGGATTATCGGGGGAAATAATGCAACTAAAAAGCAACTACGTGATTGTGTTATCTGTAGAAAACAAAGACCAAGAAAACTACAACCTCTGATGGGAGACTTACCTGCAGCAAGAATCACTCCATCTCGTCCGTTTATGCATACCGGCGTGGATTTTACTGGTCATGTCTATATCAAAACCAACAAGGGCCGTGGTGTCAAGACCACTAAAGGATATGTGGCAGTATTTGTTTGCATGGTGACGAAAGCCGTGCATTTGGAATTAGTCTCCGACCTTACAACGTCATCATTTATCGCCGCCTTACGCAGGATGGCGGCTAGAAGAGGTACTCCTAGTCATTTGTATAGTGACAACGGTCGTAACTTCGTAGGAGCAAGCAAAGTGCTACAAAAGGAGTATCAAGAACTGCAGGAAATGATTGACGACAAGCTAATGTCTGAGATCGCAGATATGGAGATCACATGGCATTTCAACGCTCCTTCTTGGCCATCAGCAGGAGGCCTATGGGAAGCTGCCGTGAAAAGTTTCAAGCAACACCTCAAGAAAGTCATTGGTGAACAGAAATTGACATATGAAGAGTTCACCACACTTCTAACACAAATTGAAGCCTGTCTCAACTCAAGACCGTTGTGTGCAATCTCAGAAGATCCTGAAGACTTAAATTTCTTAACCCCGTCTCACTTTTTAACTGGTGGGCCTGCGTTAACGTTAGTTGAGACTGAAAGAGATATGCGCACACGCTGGCAGCTAATACAGAAAATATTACAAGATCTGTGGAAAAGGTGGCGCACTGAGTATCTCGCTCAGTTAACTGTGAGAAGCAAATGGAGGCAACCGCAATCCAATATCAAGTTGGATGATATTGTTCTTATCCACGAAGACAACCTACCAGCCGGCAAGTGGATGATGGGAAGGGTCGTAGAGCTACATCCAGGCAAGGACGGCCACGTGCGTGTCGTGACCTTAAAAACAAAGGGCGGCATCATGAAACGACCTGTGATAAAAGTATCCGTACTTTTAGAACATAAAGAAGTTGCCTCACAGTGCGACAAGGCACAAGAAAAACAGCAAGAAGTTGACCAGCAACAAGACAAAGAACCCTCAACAAGGAGGTCAATGAACAGCAAGTTTAATTTCCCCACCTTGGTCACTACGCTGATGTTATTTTTCACGTTCATCACAAGTTCAGAATGCAACATGAAAATAACTCCATTCCAAACAAACCAAAGCTTGTATTTTGACAAAGTGTCAAACATGATGCTAATCAGAGATGATTGGAAACTTGTAGTTTACTACAGCATGGATTCATATTGGCAATCGACTACAACATTCAACAAATACATTCAATCGCTCAAACAAACATGTGATTCCATACAAGATCAAGTTCACTGTGACGTAATCGTACTTCAACTACGTCACGCGTTCTCAGAACTTGAGCACTACAACCAAGTACTACTAAGTCAGCATTCTGGCACGCGACTTGGGACACTGCGTCAGCGCCGAGGCCTTATCAACGGCGTGGGATACATCGCAAACAGCCTGTTTGGAGTGCTCGACGAAAGTTTCGCGGAAAAATATCGAAAGGATATTTCTCTCATCCGAGAGAATGAGAAGCACATAGTTTCTCTTTGGAGAAATCAGACTTCGCTCATGGAAGCAGAAAACAACCTCCTACAGCGCACAGAGCATGATATGAATCAACAACTCAAACTGATAAATCGTCACATGAACAAGCTAGACGAAGCAGTAGGCGAACTAAAGAACAACGTCCAAGCAAACAGTGTTATTAATGACTTCAACATGGGAGCTGTCATAGCAAGTAACATGATGTACAATTTGAAGTGTATACAAAATATGCTATTAGACACTGTCACGGATATTTACAATGGTCGTTTCAACTTACACTTGATAACACCTGAACAACTCATCGACGAGCTAAGCACAATTTCTAGCAAGTTACCAAAGGATGTTTCTCTACCGATTGACAACATACACTCGGACCTGAGGAAAATATACGATCTACTAGAAATAAGAACAAGACTTCTGGAAGACATTATCATTTTTGAAATGAAAATACCTCTTATCAGTCGAGATTCATACGAGATTTTCAAGATAATTCCTATACCTAAAACAACAGGCCGAAATGACATGGTCAGCATCCTCTCAGTATCTAAGTACATCTCCATAAACATGAAGAAAGATACCTACATTAACATGTCGGAAGAAGACCTAAGATCGTGCATAACTGTTTCCGAAGTATATTACTGCCACATCCTCAGACCCATTTACCAAGTCAAAGGGGACAAAAACTTCTGTGAAACAGAAAATTCGGACTGTAAAACTGTTTTAAGTTCGTGTAAAGATAATTGGCAAGAAACCTACACGCTGAATAGTTATTTCTACTTTTGTTGTGATAAGTGTCAAGTTCGAACCATATGCGGCGATCAAGTTACCGCACACCAGCTGACACAATCCGGACTAATTAACCTAGGTCAAGGATGCATTCTCAAGACAAGCAACTTTACGCTGTATTCTCACAAACCTTACTCAAGTGAACTCGAGATCAAACCAGACCTGTATGCACCAGTGATTGCCCCTATCAACCACATCATAAATATCAGCATACCTAATCTAGTTTTGGATAACAAAACTGAAGATTTAGAACAAGAAATCGGTGAAGTAGACAAAAGGATACAGTCTTTGAAAAAGACTGAAGTGATGTTACCTGATGACCTATCCAATCACGATATTCATCACTACGTTATGATCTACACTTTGTATGGAATAGGGTGCATCGCAATCATAATAATTATAACTCGCCGTACAAGATGTAGATGGCGAGTTCCATCATCACCGTCTCCGTCAGTCGCTGAGGAATCAAGAACATTGCCGGCCGCGCCGCCCCGCAGCAGCGAAACAAGTGGACCATTGGACAGCGTGCGCATCCATCATCCCCGTAACCCTCGCGTACATATAGGAACTTCCCCCTAGATTTTAAAAAACTAAGTTTTATAACTTGTGTGCATTCTCAAGTATTTTAACATTATTTTTTGTAAATTAAGTTCCTCCTCATCCTCCCTATCTCGTCCGGGAATATGTATGATTACATAGCATTTTATTAATTCGTTAGCATAAGCATTTATAGTTATTGTAATGTGAATATCATTGAAATATAATTGAGTACACATTCGGCCGTTTTACTGTAAACACCTTGGTAATAAGCAATTACTATTTTATCAAGACGTCAGCAAGAACATTTTGTCTTCCATCGAAACAATCAAGTGTTTTATCAAGCAAGAGCCCGTACAAGTATAACAGCTTAATTAAACTTTAAACTTTTAACAAAAACAATGATTACGAAATGTTTTCTAATAGCTTGTTTCACCAAAACTTTGTGATCACTAGCATAAGGAGTTCTTTTCATTTCATGTAAAAACAATTTTAACTGTTTTGTATTTTAAATAAAGAATGTAAAAAGAAGAATAAATCATAGGGGAACAGTGTATAAGACGGGGACGCGAGGTATGATGGGAAATCACACACGTAAGGCAAACTTAACACAAAACTAACGTAGCACAAGCGCCAAGAGGACGCTATTTCCGTCTGGCCGCTTGCAAATGACGTCCTGATGGCGCTTGCTCTACGTTAGTGTTGTGTTAAGTATGCCTAAAGAGTGTATGTCCCCATTATACCTCGCGATTATTAACGTCCCCGTCTTATACACTGTTCCCCTAAATTATAACCTACCGTAACAAAAATGTTTTCGATTTTACAAATTGAACGCAAACTTTTTTCGATATGTGTATGAAGTTTCAGTAGAATTCGATCAGTCATTACGAAAAATAACGACTTTAAAGTTTATAAATAGGTGCGTCCCCACAGAGCGCGCAGCCTCGCGAGGCATTTTCCGCGCGAAGCAGCTCGATTGGTGTGGACGTGTCTCGGGTGAGGCAAGTGACAGCGCTGTCGCGGTCGATCGACCGAGCGCCCGAGCCATCCAGTGTCGGCTTTTGTTTTGCTCGCTTATATTGTTTCGTGCCTCGGTCGAAAAACAATAGACGAGTCCCCACAGAGTGAGCAGCCTGGCTTGTCAGTTTCCTCGCGCAGCAAATGCCTCGCGAGGCTGCGCGCTCTGTGTGGACGCACCTAATGGAATTTTGTTCGGTGTTACACGCTCTTATGCATCAATTGAGTAGCCAGTACAAACTGACACACTAAACTTGAACCGTGTGATGCAACTAGAATACAAACGTTAGCTCAGATCTTTATTCAATAATCTTTATCTTACTTGCTGATCCTGACGCTGACTGTCCGCATAGTTTCCTTTAGAGTGCTTATATGTAAAACTTTTCCTGTTCTTTTATTAAGTCTGTCGTGGGCAAACTGTATTGTGTCAGAAATAGGCCACGAGTTTTGCGCTCTCAGAAACGTCCTGTAAAATCAATCTACAGGGCATGATTATTAAGTGCCCATCGTTTTTTGATTTTGTCAAATACCCATACCTAATTACCTACAATGGGACTCACAGGGCATTATTGTCTAAAAAGTGCCCATCCTTTTTTGTTGAATTTGTCAATACCTAACCATGCAATTTTCGAGACTGTCGTAACTTTGAGAAAAAAATCCTGAATCCGAATTTTCCAGGAACCTGAATCAGACTTTTCGTAATAATTTCAAGCAGTAACTTTAAACACATTTTCCAGACGGTCGGAGCAAGGAAAACGGTTTTTGTGAAAAAAACCGGCCAAGTGCGAGTTGGACTCGCGTGAAGAGGGTTCCGTACGATGTTACCTATCACGTTTTTTTTTAAATCTGACCCAAATTGGTACGCACAATATTGAGTGATTTACCATGTTATTTTAATATCATGGACTTCTTATAGGTTTTCCTATAATCTACGAGTATAAGTAGAAAACTAATTTCTGTATTTAAAAAAAAAATAGGTTCAGTAGTTTCGGAGATAAGGGGGGGAATGGTCAAATTTCGTCTATTTTCTTGAATAACTTGAAAAGTATTTATTTTAAAATTACAAAAAAATATATTTAAGATTGTCTCAACAAGACCTTTCATTTGATATGTCACACGATGCAGTTTTCAATTATTTTTTTAATTTTCCCCTTCCCCCCCAAAAATTACCTCCCATATACAGATATGGACTTCTTATAGGTTATCCTATAATCTATAAGTAGAAAACTAATTCCTGTATTTTTTTCAAAATTTTAGGTTCAGTAGTTTCGGAGATAAGGGAAGGGAATGGTCAAGCTTCGTCTATTTTTTTTGAATAACTTGGAAACCATTTATTTTAAAATTACAAAAAAAAATACTTTTAAGTTTGTCTCAGCAATACCTGTTATTTGATATGTCACACGATGCACTTTTCAAATATTTTTTTTTAAATTTTCCCCTTCCCCCCCCCAAAAATTACCTCCCATATACAGATATGGACTTCTCATAGGTTATCCTATAATCTATAAGTAGAAAACTAATTCCTGTATTTTTTTCAAAATTTTAGGTGAAGTAGTTTCGGAGATAAGGGGGGGGAATGGTCACGCTTCGTCTATTTTTTTTGAATAACTTGGAAACCATTTATTTTAAAATTACAAAAAAAAAATATTTTTAAGTTTGTCTCAACAATACCTTTCATTTGATATGTTACACGATGCAGTTTTCAAATATTTTTTTTTAAATTTCCCCTTTCCCCCCCCAAAAATTACCTCCCATATACAGATATGGACTTCTTATAGGTTATCCTATAATCTATAAGTAGAAAACTAATATCTGTTTTTTTTTTTCAAAATTTTAGGTTCATTAGTTTCGGAGATAAGGGGGGGGGGGAATGGTCAAAAATCGTCTATTTTCTTGAATAACTTGGAAACTATTTATTTTAAATTTACAATAAAAATATATTTAAGATTGTCTCAACAAGACCTTTCATTTGGTATGTCACACGATGCAGATTTCAAATATTTTTTTTTCATTTTCCCCTTCACCCCCAAAAATTACCTCCCATATACAGATATGGACTTCTTATAGGTTTTCCTATAATCTATAAGTAGAAAACTAATTACTGTATTTTTTTCAAAATTTTAGGTTCAGTAGTTTCGGAGATAAGAGGGGAGGGGGAATGGTCAAATTTCGTCTATTTTCTTGAATAACTTGGAAACTATTTATTTTAAAATTACAAAAAAATACATTTAAGATTGCCTCAACAAGACATTTCATTTGATATGTCACACGATGCAGTTTTCAAAACTTTTTTTTTCATTTTCCCCTTCCCCCCCAAAAATTACCTCCCACATACAGATTTCATCTATTCACGTCACACCTCTGTGCTTGGGTCACAGGAATTGATATGTGTACCAAATAACAACCCAATCGGTCTAGTAGATTCGGAGATAATTGACTGTAAGCGACAGACAGACGGACACACGAGTGATCCTATAAGGGTTCCGTTTTTGTATTTGGACGTACGGAACCCTAAAAAACATTATTATATTGACTATTCCTGCTCTTTGTGGAGTGGAAAGACGTGTTACGAGTAATACGTGTTAAGTGGAAGGACGTGAATTTATAAAGATTAAAACCAACCCAGTTATTTTTCCCTTGACGTTCAAGGACCACGGTAACTCTGTTAAACACTCCCGCAAATAAAATCTTTAGTCAAAAGGTTTATTTAAAGCCTCCTGCAGACACACGCGATTAATCGTGCTGCGACAACGAGCCAAGCTGAGCTAATTTCCACTCTAAAAATACTGCGAATGGACCGTGACATGTCGCCCCGCGCGATTAATCGCGTGTGTCTGCAGGAGGCTTAAGCCCTTTTTATGGGATATTATAATTATATTAGTTTTATAATTTCGATCCGAGTCTATTTTTCTCACAATCTCTTACGCTATTGTAAAAGGCTTTCGGTTGTGTTGGAAGCAATTATTTAAGAGCGACATTGGACGATGTGACTGTCATACCTACGATAGAAGTCTCTCAAAAAAACGTGCGACATTTTTTTGACATGATGCTCCATGATGCATTAAATTATTGTACCTATTAGGTGAAGCCTGTGTGATAGCTGTGTATATGTATAAGGTGTCATGTTTTTCAAAAACAATATTTTTCAAGCATTTTTTTGTTGATTGCTGTTTGAGTTCGTTCACCCGTGTGTAGCGTTCACAACTTTACAACTTTAGACTGGCGAATCATCGAAATACTTACAAATAACTTATTTTATTGGCCATAGTAATAATCCAAAAGAAAAATGCTTGAAAAAAAAATTTTTTTTTTTTTGCAATATTTTTGGTTATTGATACCGAGTACGCACACGAATTCCTGCAGTTAATTTTTTAACATCCTATATAAATAAAAAATAAAACAATAACTTTGGACCCAAGCTTCTTAACGGGGTCGATGAACTGTGTCTAGTCATATCATAATAATGATATGTAGCGCAATAAAACCACTTTTACTTTTAAATTTTTGCTATATAATTTGCTCAACTAGTTTAAAATGCACAAAACATAAGAAAGTTGAATAATTCCATGACAAAGTGGTAAAACGTTTTACAGTTTTTTTGCAAAACAAGTTCTTTTTATGTATACAATCGTTTCCATATTTGAGATTTTTTTTTCTACAGTGGCAGACCTTGAGAAACTCAATTAATATAAAAAAAAAATGAGAAAATAAATGTTCTAGTTTATAAGGACAAAGAAATCAAAATCTAAGCCGCTTTTTACAAATTACATGTTGCAAATTAATTTTAAGCTTTTTATTTTTATGTACTAACAATTAACAATAGGTTAAGATTTTACTAACACTATATGGATCAATCGTCTGAATTAAATAAATTATTATTATTAAATTGAGACAGTGACTGAGATGATGAGACAATAAATGTTTAATTAACTTCAAAACCATTTTAAAAACGCTTGTGTTAAAACTTCGGTGCATGTGTGTTTTGTTAGTTTGTATAATTCAAAGTAAAGACGTGGTGTAACGGCGGGGTGGGATTGTCGGCGGGTACGGAAATGAAGCTCGGTACGGTGTACAATCAACGTCTATCAGTGATAGACGTTGATTGTACACCGAGTTGTAATTGCAATATTTCGTTAAAATGTGAACACCATGTACCTTTTTGCTATTTTTGTTTTCTTTCTTATTATTTTAATTTTTAATAATATTTAGTGTACATTTTCAAGGTACATTGCTTTCACATTATCTATTTTAAATGATGTAAAAAAAATATTGTAAAACATTTTTTTTTAAAGAGTAAGTATGGAGTTTCTTGCCCATTCTTCTTCATACAACCTACCTTTGCGAATGGGTGTAGAATCAATCCCATCCCATCCCATTTCCTTAATTTTAATTATGCGACGTTTAAAAGTGCCTCTTTGATGGCCTAATTGAAATAAATGATTTGACTTTGACAGTGTACTACACAAACTATACAACACATGAATATTAATCTAGGAACTTACATTACAGTATATCTAGGGCTCGTGCGTTCTCCACCTTGTCCCTGTTTCCCAAAACAATTTTTAATTAAGCTTTATTTATTAGAATGCGGATTTATTATACTTTAAAATTGGATACGAAATTAACATTGGGTTATCTTTTTAGACTCTATTCATTTACTACTCCTGTAATTACCTGAAGCTTGTTAGTTTTATGTAATTTAATTAATTAATGTCAACCAAACACGATTGCGGGCGGCGAGTAGTGGGCGACTCGTTGTCCGACCATGGACCATGCCCGGGTCTACGACGCGCGACGGCGCGTTGATTTCCACGCGCGCCTCAAGGAGTATCATCATGATGACGATGAGGGCCCCCCTCTAGAGGGCCAAAGCCTGCCGGGGTCGCGGGACTTAGCTCATCCACGTGACCCCGGAACATAAAGGGCTATTGAAGGACACCGTGGATTCTAGTCAGTACAAGTCTGACAGTCCGTCCCGCTCTGCCCGGGGTGGTAGAACTCATTTGATGATTTTACCACGCTAAAAAAAAGCATACACGATGCAGTTTACTATCAATGAAAATCAGTCTAAAAGCGTGATTTTAACAATTCATAATTTCCTCTTCGAATTAACACTCACGGTCCTGTCTAGTTTGTGCTGCCATTTCTTTTTGAATCTTAGCTTAGAACAAATTAATTTTGATTTTACTTTACTTATTTTTAGAGATCTGATCACGATTTTGGTCTAAGCTGTAAGAATTAGACATTAATACTTTGTAAAGACGCGAATTTGCCACAATTCGCCACACTGCGGCATCTCGAGGCGTATTTCAAACATTTCTATACATTTGATCTTACCGCTTGCCGCCCCAAGCTTAGTCACCACTCCCAGCGGCAAGGTCATGAACGGGCTGTCAGGCGTCGTTCAAAGACAAGCGAGCCGTCTACTGGTTTAGTGTCACCACAGCAGAGTCCGAGGAGTGAATCCACGTTCTGTACTTCGCCGTGTTTTGTGTTAGTTTGCCCGCGCCGCCCGACGCGTCGCGCGTCCTTGAACGAGGCCTAACTTGTACACAAAAACCGCAAAAATAGCATTTATCATGAGAATTTTGACATGATAATGACCTCAACGTCTTTCTAGGTGGCTCTATCAAGATTTTCACACGACAAAACAAATGAACATCTTTTACATGCATGTTTAGCAATAGTTTTGCACACATTAACAACACTTTTTGCAACAATTGACTCTTACTATTAGCGCGTGCGATATAATTGCTGAACAAACTCCGCTACGTTTTTCTACACTCATTCATTCACTACAATGGCGTGACGTATTTAAACAAAAAACTTTTGCCTTCACTTTCTGTGTAGATACAATGTGTGTATTAAATATTTAATTAGTGTAGAAAGATGGTAGATGAATAGGGCGATAAAAAATATCCCATGTATGTATGTTGCTAGGGGAATATTTAAAAGAGTTTCGAAATGTGCGTGTGCTGTATTAAATGTGACTGGACCCATCACAAGTTTCCCTTCATCAGTTCCATTACTTTTATAGCTCGACTAGCTTTTGCCCACAACTTCGCTCGCGTAATCAATCGAAAATCTAAGAAGATTTAAACAAACTTTCATCCCATATTTTATTCCCTTAGGGGTAGAATTTATTAAAATCCTTTCTTAAAGGATGCCTACTTACGTCATAGTAGCTTTGTGCTTGCAAAGTCTCAGCCCGATCGGTTTAAAATTGACAAAGTATCATACAAACTTTCAGCCCCTATGTTATCCCGAGGAGGTAGAATTAATCGAAATCCTTTCTTAGCGGATGCCTACATCATAACATCTACCTGCATGCCAAATTTCAGCCCGATCTGTCCAAAATCTAAGAAGATTCATACAAACTTTCATCCCCAATTTTATCCCCTTAGGGGTGGAATTTGTCAAAATCCTTTCTTAAGTGATGCCTACATCATAGCCTCAGCCCGATCGGTTTAAAATGGACAAGTTTCATACAAACTTCCATCCCCTATTGTATCCCCTTGGGGGTAGGATTGATCAAAATCTTCTCTTAGCAGATGCTTACGTCATAACATCTACCTGAGTGCCAAATTTCAGTCAGATCCGTCCAGTGGTTTGGGTTGTGCGTTGATAGATCTCTATGTCAGTCTGTCAGTCACCTTTGAGTTATATATATTTAGATTGGACGGCAAGCTGACCAGAGAGTGGCGCAGATCCAACGTGCTTTCTGAATGTATAACTAACTTCTGAATTCCGGGCTGCCATTGAGTAATTTCTACTGGAAATCGAACTAGAGGTCCAATTCCCGAACTATCAGCAGATGCTCTTAGCACCGCAAGACCAATGACATTGAGGTATTCACAGTTATAAAACAATAATTAAATCAATTTCAATATCTCTAAATTTCACATACATCTTGATAATTTCGAGCCTTGCTTTGAAAGCACATTTATTTAACTAATTTTATCTTTTTTTATGAAAACTAACGTGATAAGATTCTCAGCTCATTGATAAATTAGAAGAACCAAATTACATAACATAGCAGACAATCAAAAGTATTCGGTTCTCGAAGTCGAACGTTCTTGAAAGCTATTTCATGAACCGGTTTTTGAGAGATGACGAAATATCAACACTTGATTCAATCATTATCGTATACTACTTGAAAACGAAATACAAACAAATAGTAAGTAGTAGATCTTATATCGTAATATGAGGATCATTCTTTATCTTTTTGGAAAAGTCTCACCATTTGGGAATACCCGAGACATTCCCGGGCGAATATCTTAAGGGGACACGAGAATGTTACACAGCCCAGGATCAGAAGGGGCAATAAAAACAACTGGATGGTTTTTACTCCGTCAAGTCTGACAGTCCCTTCCGCTCCGATCAGGAGGACTCATTTATTGATTTCTACCCAAAATTTACCAACATTTTTTGGGTGGAAAATCGCCCAACTCTCAATGTAAGTTTTCTCGATCACTCACTTCTTTACCCAATCCCTTGGCTAACACACCTACATATTTCTTGATCAATCTTCTTTTGGGCAAGATCTTAATCAATAAGAGTTTTAATACTCGGAACCGCTCCACCCAAAGCTTGATTTGATGACTTTACACGCCCCAAAATAGCTGAGTCCAGAACTTACCTAGCTTTTTTCAGCCAAGCAAAGCTGATTATATGACGAAAAACATTTGCACGACCAAGAAAATGCAAGTCTGATGTTTAAAACGTATCAACAACCAACTTTTTCAATAATAACGCCTAACATAACTATTAAACAAATGGCCCACTTTTTCTATACTCCTTACCTCTGAAATATTCACAGCCAATAACAAGCTACATAGCAATCTTTAATTTAAAATTGGCACGTAATTGCAGTGTGTGCGGTTGTAAGTACCTTGTTATTATCAATGGAGCTCGCGTTTTCGTTCGGAATTTTATTCGCCTACTTATTTGTAATGAGCTCCGGATGTTTTGTGTTTGCCTCTTCCCTTTTAGTTGGTCTTCCTACATCGTAATGAAGATGTTTCTTCTAAGCTATTAGTATCATCACTATTCTATATAATTTTATCATCGACACCCTAAAAAAACTTTTCGAAAAAAAGGGAACCGACTTCAAAACCAAACACAAAAAATTATATATTAAAACCTTCCTCAGAATAAAACGAACACTGTTCTGACCGCATCAAAATCGATTCAGCCAAACTCGAAATAATCGCGGACAAACATGCAAACGTCTCTGAAAATCTACAATCCAAGTAAGCAAAAACGCATCCACGCGAGCAAACCTTCTCCCGAATGTAATGAACACTTTCCTAAAAACCGCATCAAAATCGGTTCAGCCAAACGCGAGATAATCGCGGACAAACATACATACATACATACATGCAGGTCGAACTGAGAACCTATTTTTTTTTTAAGTCGGTTAAAAACATAGGTTTTTTGGGTCTCTCATCGGCCTCAATCTAGTCCAGAAGCAAAGATGAGGCCTAAGATGGATTGAGCTCACCCAGAAGAAACAACAACTCCTGCGCATCCATGGAACATAGTAATACTGTTATGTCTGTCGCCAGATTCCAACGTGCCTACAACCGTCACTGGGATTTCTCAGCCGTCAACGCTGTTAACAGATAGCATGTGGTGACGTTGCCCGGATTGGGAAGTGGATCACACTTAGCCCAAGCAACATGTTTACTTCTTCCACACGTGAAGTATGTTAGTGGGCCATAGTCCTGGATTCTATCTAGGTCTCAACTTAGCTTCAAATAAGCCTGGTATAATGGTAGACTTAAAGGAACAAACGTACGCAGCCAAAGACTTTGGGTGTATCACATTGGACCGTGGCCAGTATTTTAGTTCCGACACTTGGATAGGTCTTTTAGTTTTTACATTCGAAAATTGTACGAGTATGTCTTTAATTAGAAAGACGATTAAAGTATTTTTATGTGTATAATGAGGGGGCGGTTCAGAGAAGGTCTTCATACCTGTGAAACCTCCCCATAGGACTGCTCCAGTAAAGCGAAGAACATGGGGTAGTGACCTTCCCCCCGGTCATGACCCCTGTGTAAACATAAGGAGACATAAATAAAAAACCAAAATATCAGAAAAATACAAGAATCTCTTCATCTATCTCAATTCAAGTGACCTGAAACAATTTGTAAAAGAAACACAACGACACACTTAGATACGAGTCCACGATAAAAATAACACAATCAAACCAAAACAGTCTCAAAAAAGTAACTAAAACGGTTTTAGACAAAAGAAACAAATAAAAATAGAAAATCATACTCGCACCGTAGCGCACCGGATATTACATAAAAAAAGTGTTCACGTGCGAACATTGTACGAATTAAAATATACGCTCCAAACACCTGCACGATTATGCAATTTTAGAAATCATAAAAAGTACGTATTTCTACAACTTGGTTGTATAGCCTAAAGGGGTAATCAGAGTAATTTGAGTATTGAGTAGGCATCCGCTTTCTGTGCTTAGGGTCAGCTTTTTCGTGACTCATATAGGCTTTCTTCTGACATAAAGGAAGGAAGAAAGAAAGTTAATAGGCATGTGACTTGACCAGGTATAATACTTTATAATAGACGATTATCACATGACACTGCTCGTCTGCGTGGTTGCACGGTGAATCAGATCTCATGTCGCATAAGGTTAAGTTCAGATGACCGCGCGGACTGCGCGGTAGGTATCGCGTGGAACTGCTATCCGTGCGGTAAAAGTCTAAGCTTGAATCGAACCTTGTAGTTGATATGTGCGGTTTCAGACCATTATCAGTGTTAAGCTCAAGTGCCGTGCGTAAATAATTATGTCATTTGAGAGCTCAGCCTTTAAAGTGTCGTGCAGACACACACAATAAAACGCACGTGGCGGTTTTGTAAAAAGATACGGAGAACAGTTGCAATGAAAACAGCCGCGACTATTGCGAACTGACCTAAACACTGCGCTGCAGCAACGTGCCAGATAATTGCTAATTTTATAAATGGTTTTATCTCTTGTCACGCCGAGACAGCGTTGAGGCGCTGCTGTTTTCTACTCCTGTGTAAGAGGATTCACGTCCAGCGCGGCAAAAGTCTGCCAAGTCGCTAAAAAAAAAAAGTCGCCCCGCCCGTTTAATCGTGTGAGTCTGCACTAGGCTTTATTTGTGTTGTGTGACATCCGTTGATGCTTAACAGGTCCAAACACGCGGTATACCAGAAAATACTTTGAAACCTTCGTGCGACCGTACGAACGACCAATATAATGTTAGACTCATCTGAAACTGAAAAACACAGTCGGTGACTTTATTTTTTATTTCATTGACTTTTGTCACCGACTTTCGAAAGAAAAGTTTTTTGTAGGTTATTTTGAACTTTTTTTAGGTTCTTTTTGAAGTCGGTTACATTTTTTAATTTTTTTTTTTTTATCCTTTTTAAATTAAATATTCAACCCAAATTATTGTCAAATACATAATTTTCTTTCATGTGCACTAAAATTTTGTAATCCGCGTAGCACCGGTAATAACATCACCCATGTATGTACACAATGAGCTAAAAATAAAAACTACTGCACCAAACTAAATGAAAATTTTATGGGACTAAATGGCAGATATACTTACTGTAATAAACAAAAAAAGAATAATCGAAATCGAACCAGAAACCTCGGAGTAATCGGTGTAGACAATGATGAAACTTTTTAGGTTGTTGTTGATTTTTCAAAAAGTGCTAGTCCGATTTCTATAAAATTGAAATGGGACCATTCGGGAAGCATACCTACCCTTTCCAACAAAAAAAGAATTTTTCAAATCGGTTGGTAAACGTCGGAGTTATGCCCGATAAATCATAAAAAAAAATCTAAACATCCGAATTGAGAACCTCCTCCTTTTGGAAGTCGGTTAAAAATAGGTTTTCTTCAGCCAAAAGTATTATATTTTGATAAACACTGAACACAATATCGCTTCAGAATGAACCGCTTCGCTCTACTTCGGACAAGCAAATCGCATTCCCGCGCCCGCACCGCAGTTTGGTCGAGCACTGACGTTTGCTTTTTAATTATGTTTTGTAACCACTATCTTGCGATTAATCTAATCGTAAATAGCTACAAACATCAATGAATCTACTAAAGTTCTCGTTCAAACAGAATTCATTGAATAGATCCAATCAAGGTTGCTTTCAAAGACTGCGGTCGTCTTATCATTTTACGAGTACTTGCAGGGTTTACTTGAATCAATTTATGTTCTCCTTAGTTAGTGGTACGTAGAGAATGAGGACTAATCTGATTGATAGTTTGACAGGTCTCCAGAAGCAGTGGCGCTGCCCAAGCGGACATTTTTGGCACTGCTCAGATTAGTCCTCATCATCATCATCATCATCTCAGCCATAGGACGTCCACTGCTGAACATAGGCCTCCCCTTTAGATCTCCACATATACCGGTTGGAAGCGACCTGCATCCAGCGTCTTCCTCATTGTGATAAAAACATTTTCAAGAAATAGTAAAGTTGCATCTTCTTTTTTTTATCGTGGTAAAATCATCAAAAGTGTCCTCCCACACAGGGCGGGGCGCGTGGGAGGGACTGTCAGACTCGCACTGACTAAAATCAACTGTGATCCTCCAATAGTCCTTTACGTTCCAGGGTCACGGTTACCTGATGAGACAGTCCCGCGACCCCGACAAGCAAAGTTGCATCTTGACTCTTAATTAGTAAAAGACTTCTTCTTCTTCCGGCCTTATCCCATGTTTATTTGGGGTCAGCTCTCCTAATCGTTCTTCTCCAACGATGTCTTTCCTGGGTCGTCATTGGGTCAATACCGTTTCTATTTAGGTCTGTTTTAACTACCGCCATCCATGAAAGTTGGGGTCTCGCACGCTGTCTCGGTCCTGGCTTGTGGTCGAGTACTTTCCTGGTCATATGCTCTAGTGGCCTCCTCATCACGTGACTGTACCATCGCAGTCGTGTTTCTGCTAGTTTTTCCTATATTGGTCGTACTTTAAAAGATCCTCTGATGTACAGGTTTGGCACTTTGTCCAAGAGGGTGACTCCGGCGGACCACCTAAGCATTCTCATTTCGGCAACGTGCAACGTGTAGTTTATCGGCTTGCCGTTTCTTGAGTGGCCAAGATTCTGCTCCATAGGTTATTGCAGGTCTTATTGCTGTTTTGTACAATTATTAAAAGACGACATGTTTACTTTTTTTGGGATTCAAGGGAAATAGAAAATGGAAACCATCAGCAATGATTAAAAAAAGGATCATGATCAATGGGAACTGGGATGCACTGAAAATAAATCGTTTTATCAATAGAGCTCTTATCATCAGTACCCTGAGCACGAGTTTTCAGTATTTGAGACGTAAAGTAAACTGGAACTTTGACAACTTCAAATTGACAATTTTCAAGGAAAAAATTAGTTCCTACTTCGCACACCAGAGGCGCTGTTCCATTTTTTCATACAAGAAACGCTGTAAATACTGGAAAAACGCTGTAAAGTAAAAGAGTGAAAACTCGTGCTCAGGGTACAGTTTTCAGTATTTTACTTTACAGCGTCTTTCCAGTATTTACAGCGTTTCTTGTATGGAAAAATGGAACAGCGCGTTGGCCTCAGGTTTTGTGTTACCCAGTAACTAGGTGGACGAGGAGGTCAAAAAGGTCCTCGCCGTCTCTATAAAAACATTTGCAATCTAAATTAATATCTGTATTCGGATAGCCTACCACAGCATAGTTGAAAAAAGAATAGACAAAGCAAACGATGATGCATACCTTCATGAGTTCATTGCCCTGGGAAAGTAAAGTACTTGTTATTTAAGAAGTAATTCATTAAAACCAATTGCATGACGCAATACATCAATAACTTCAATCATCATTTACACTGAGATAATATTCAGATCGGCCATTACAAAAACCACAACTTGTATACGTAACTTTACCAGAAACAAAATTCACGCATTACTTTTTACTTATTTTAGAAACATGTACCGTCATACCACAAAAACTTTTAAACGTCTGTTGAACACTTGTCTAAAAACATGTCAGATTATGTCGTTGAAATAAGGTTCGTTTTGCAGTCACACTTTTTTTATACAAGTGTTCAACAGATGTTTAAGTTTTTGTAGTAAGGCTGGTAAAGTTCATTCAGAAAAATAGACCAGGCTTTCTAAACAGGCCACTTTATCAGAATCATAATATGAATTGCAATAAGATTCGTAAAATTGTCTATTCCACTCATTTGCTTGCCATGCTAAATACAACAAAATAGAATAGACCATTTAACAAACCCCAATCTCTTTTTTGGGGCTTCCTTAGAGGGTCAAAGCTTGCCGGGGTCGCGGGACTGTCTTATTAGGTAACCGTGGCCCTGGAACGTAAAAGCTATTGAAGGAAACCTTGGAATTTAGTCAGTACAAGTCTCATAGTCTCTCCCGCCCTGCCCTGGGTGGGAGGACTAATTTCATGATTTTACCTTACCACGTAAAAAAACTCTTCTAAATTAGAATGAACACGCTTCTTAGAGTAGGCTTGCACCATTAATAGTTTTGTAGATACATGACTTACATCTTTTAAATGAGGACTTACCTGTGTGTACAACAGCGGAAGAAACGAGTATCTATGAGAAGAAAAGTCTAATAGAGAAAAGTCTAATAAGGTAACATCTATGGCCTTCAAAGAAAACAAACTTTTAGACTCGAAGATCCACCCTACATTAGAACCAGAAACTTTTAACCGGACAATTACTTTAAATAATAATATAATAAGTACCACCAATCTTAGTTAGATGAGGATGAAAATTGATATGAGAATTTGAATAATTATGGATGATGATTTGATAACTGCGAAGCTGCAAATTAAATTTCAATTTCCATTTTTGGAGATTCAATGGGACTTCAAAGAGCTTAAGAGCTATCCTGTTGAAACTTGGTAGGTAGATGTATTATGTGAACCGCATTAGGATTTTCACACAAAAATAAAACAAAACAAATTTTGGGGTTGCCCCCCATACTTAGAATTGAAACTCAAAAATTTTTTTTCACCTTACCCATACGTGTGGGGTATTTATGGATAGGTCTTTTTTCTGTGATGCATGCTTACAAGAATTGCCATCTTGTACAATATTTAAGTGGCCTTAAATACAGCTTACAGTTTTACATCATCGCCATTAGCCAGTCCACTGCTGGACATAGGCCTCTTTAATCACATAATATTCACTCGATCACCACGGCTAATTGCCATCTATCTGTTGCTGATCACTTTGCGTTGACCGTGGCTCCATCCCACGTATCTATAGAAAATATTTCTGAATAGGGAAGCGCTGTAATCCCCATTCTTCATATTTATATTCATATGAAGAATGGGCATTACAGCGCTGCCCGATAGAACTCTTGATGACAATATAAACAAAACTATTGTTATATAAGTATACTTAGAAGTTGTTCGAATAACTCATCGCCGTTGGAACAACCGCAAATCTCTACTTGACCCTTCAAAATTACTTGCATGACAGTCTTGTATGATAACATCTCAAGACGAAAATATATATAATAATATTAAATTATACTTATTTTTATTTCGGATGTGAGCCAATAGAAAGTACACAATAAATAATAATTGTGCGTGTTTAAAGTCATGTTGTCATTATTTTGAGTTATGGTTAAAATTTGTAGTAAGGGAAAAATATTTTGGCTTTTTGGTTTCAATGTCTAGTATTGAAGACGCCAACGCATCATCGTAATCCAATCTGTCAAATTTCTCCAATCGATCCTCAACTTTATCAGAGACCTACAAGATTCGTGTTCGATCGGGAAATTTTCACAAATTGGGATAAGTTGATGTGCTGGCGTCTGTACTATCCTAGAAGTTTCCTGACCTAGTGTGGGCCCGCTTTGCTTAAAGGAACTTGCTGTGGCCTCGATACGTTGCATACTTGTGGCTTCATTCATGATAGCTAGAGAATCAATCGCTAATAAAACGATAGTAAAAGATAGATAAATAACTAAATTTACTGAACTAGAAGAAACATATGAATCGAAAGAACTACAAAAAGACCTGAAATTATTTAGAAAAAGATGTATCAAAAGATACAAATTAATCAAAGAAGGTGTATTTTATTAAGAGAAAGATAGTGATAAAAAATGATAAAATCAATCATGGTGTCTAATTCATAAGTAAATTTAAAATTGAAAAGGGTAATAATAGTGACCCGATTTTTAAACGATGATATAATTGGAATAGACGAAGAATCATAAGACACTTATAAATTCATAATTATACAAAAATATGATATGATCATTTGAAATTCTAATCAGATCATAATATTATTTAACCGGCGAATTATGCATCGTTATTATTACATCATAACTAATTAATGTATTATTTCCTTTAAAACAGAATTTGTATTTCCTGCAGTACACTCTGTAAGTGTAGCATTTTTATCGTCACGAAAATTTTACTGACATGATTATCAAATTTTGTAACACGTCCTTTTAACATCACAATTGATTCATCCACAACCATTTGTATGGTGAATGAAGTCCTAAAAGCAATCGTTGAATCAACATCCAAATCATAGAACAGGACCCATAAAATTTGAACCTACCCTACAGCATAATCATCACCATCATAAAAAAAGTATTCCACCTGTAGTAGCTTCTATTTCATTCGTAACACGCATCGTGCCGCGCATTTCGGCTTGAACCCCGCAGTGGGGGGACGGAGAATAAAACCGCTTTCTGATAGTCCCCTCACCACATTTCACCAACCACCGTGAAGGAGTGTAGGACCAAAAAAAATGAAGACCTTCCTTATATTCTTAGTGTGTGTAGCAGCAGTTAGCTGTAAGCCAGCTAGTTCCGATGATGACGTCATTGGTTCCGTCGTCGGGGTGGTCAAGAGTTGTGCCGAGGAGGATACCTGGATGTGCCTTAAGGTGTGTTGTGATTGTGTTTAAGTGGTGTCCTTTGGACTTCAACTTTTCATCTTCAAATTAAGCAAATCTTCGAAAAAAGTTGCAACCTCTTTGGTTCTTCAGTCTTCTCTACATATTTGCTTTTTTAGCAACCCCTTTAACTCCAGATAAGTTTATCACCTTTTTTAGGTCAAATCTCTTTATAAATATTTTAACATCCATCTGTTTTAATTGTGCTACTTCCAAAAAACTAATTGAATCTTCTTTTCCATTAGCACCTACTTCATCATAAAGCTAAACTATAAAACTTTTTAAGTGCCTAAATGTAGTCAAATTAACAAGCTTTTTGCCCATAACTGCAAGTCCAAATCAAATTAGTATTTTATTTTTATTTCAATTTACACTTCTTCAAACAATATAGAATAATTAACAACCCAATTGAATTATCGATTTCATTTGTCTAATTCATCTTAATCAAACTTTTTTTTCAACCTTGTTCAAATGTGCATTTATCACTGGCTTGCAAATCATTCTACATTATGCTCTAACTGCATAACAAGTTAATGATTTTGCAGTTTGTTGACTAGAATAAACGGCAAATGTTTATACAGCTATTTGCCGCAACACTACCTGAGTCAGCACAAATACTTGCTTTCTTGTCTAACCAGCTTTCAAGTTCATTGCAATTAAAATATTTGCTTTGGAAACTTGAAGCATGGAGAATGAAATTCAAGAATGTAACAACACAACATCTCAATAATACAACTCTTTGAGAGTCGTATTGCAATTTAAGTAAAAGCTTCACTTGAAAAAAAAAGTTTCATTTTTAATTCCAAAACAATTTTTTTAACAGAAATTTTCTTTGTCCACAGGAAAAATCTATGAGATTTCTAGAGAATGCGGCTTCAGCTCGGGAACTAAAACTTGCTGATGGCCTCGCGATCTACAACCTCGGCACCTCTCGTTCCGCCAGGTCCTATGAGCCTCTTCCTGAAGAACCTCAAGCTAGGGAGAACCAGGTTGAGGCCAGGCTAGTGGACGCTGCTGCTGACTTCATGGAGAACCATGTTATCCAGCTTCGTATGCCTAAGAGCACTGTGGAGGATATGAAGAGGTCCCTTGAGGAAGGTCAGTAACTTTTAAAGAAAACAATTTAATGATCTGCTAAATTTCTTAAAGACTTTTATTATGACTGTAGGAGATGATTTTAACTTGCTAGGAAAGAAAACTTTGAGTAAAGAAATAGTAAATACACTTGTCCATTTGAAAAGCTTAGAAAATAACTTCAAGACGTCAATCGAACTTACAGTCATAAAAAGTTTGTCAAAGCCCACGCAAATACCGACATGAAACCAATAGAAAAGATACTCTAAGCCTCTTAACACACTTTTCATAAAAAAACCTTAATTTATAATTTTTTTTCTCACATAATAAAAATAATTACACGTGTCACGTCCAATAACGATGCTCGCACAAAAAAAAAACACAGATTTATCACCACGGAACCTGTATTTAACATCTACCATATCATTAAGGCACAATTCTCGTAAGTGATCAAATTATTTCAACGAAACAAGTGAAAGTATTATGAGAAACATAATCATGAACGGTTCCCAAAAAGATGGACAATGGTATCTTGTTAAAAGGGCAAGGTATTCTCTCAGGAGTTCAATCAAAGTATCATCAAAATCGTAAAACAACAATTTCTTTATTAGCTTATTAAGAAAAGTACGACTAAAGAAGTTCACGTCTCATTGACGCTTGTTTAAAATAGTTTGTTTTGCCAATTCGTTACGACCATTATGAAACTTAATATTATATAAGGCGACGAGCCATTCTCGCGCTCGTTGAACAGGTTTTTCGTAAGTTTTGATGATATTGATAAAGAGATGATCGTCTCTCGAATCGCAAGTCACTATCATAGAGAAAACTATGTACAAGCTTACAATTACATTTTATATTAAACAAGTCACGACATAGATTCGCATGGTAACATCATAAAAGTAAAAAGTAGTTATATAAAAACCTTGCAGTCATGTTCATATATAATTCCCTGCATAACTCTCGCCAAATAAATTAAAACGTGCCAAAACCTGTTCGGTTTGCTTGAGAACTTAAAAATAGAAAGTATGATCAGAAAAATTAATCTGATGTTACATATGACAAGACGATTAAGACCAAAACTAAAACAGGTACATTACGAAATACAGAAAATTTGAAACGGACATCCGTAAGCTTGAGAAGCTAGAAAACGTCCGAACAAGTCTCTAGAGGGTTTCTCTAACCTATTAACAAGGTTGATTATCGTGGAAAGCGGACGAACTGATTCTGGTTTTTGCTAGATATCCATAGTACACGTTTACTATGTAGGCTCGACTTGTTCAGAAGTTCCGCTAAGACGGTTTGCGATCGAAATCTCTATCAAGAAACGAGTAAAAGTAACGCTCCAGGCATAATCTTGCTAACGAAATATGGATGTAGGCTTCAAGCTTTCGAATTGGTACCACCAGAACACTTTCTAGGTGAATGGGGTTATGCAAACTCGATGTAACATGGTGAATTTCAATTTCAGTTGGTAAGGACATTGAATCTCAATGAGGTTTCCATACTCGATTAACATTTGAACTTAAATAGTAAATTATCTAAACTAAGCACGAGGCTATTTTAAATTCTAATGGCAACATTGCCTACAAACACCTTTTCTTATTCGACCGAGTGCAAGCACATATCGTTTACAGTAACTTTGACTAGAAAGTGTATTAAGTTAATTAAAATTTATAAGCTTCTACTAGCGCTGTTTGCTATTGCCGTTAAATATTTTTCAGATAATTCTATCTCAATACGTATCATTAGATCTTGAGTTGGACTTATTAATTCAACATTGTATCTAAAGTTTATTTACTACTTTTACATTGAAATGTTTTCAAAGGACGGCTAATTTTTGAAATATGAATTTAATTGAATTCATATTAATATTTCTTTACTTCGACATTGTGCGAAATGTGTCAATAGAATTAAGTGATTTATTTAAATATCTGTATCATCACTAATCGAATTATGCAACTATCGAAAATTTCCTTCCTTTGGAACTTCTTAAAAATTTTCCTCACCAACATTCCAGTCTTCATCAATGTTCATATTATGTCATAATGTTCAATAAAACTTATTCTTCCTTACAGGCCGTGGCAAGAAAAAGAAGCTGAAGCAGCTCCTCCCCATCCTCGCCCTCCTCCAACTGAAAATACAGTCCCTCATCCCTCTGTTCCTCGGAATCATCGCCTTCGCCGCTGTCAAGGGTCTGATGCTCGCCAAGGCTGCCCTCCTCGCCTCTGCTCTGGTCCTCCTCAAGAAACTCCTCTCCAAGGGTGAACACCATGAAAGCTACGAGGTCGTAGCTCACCCACACCATGAAGAACACTACAGCCACGGTGGTGGTGGTGGTGGTGGTCACGGCGGCTGGGGCAGATCTGCCGATGCCCAAAACCTGGCCTACAGTGCCTACTCCGACTAATACCTAAGATTCTAAGTCCCTAGGGTCATGTTAATCTTCATGTAACTTAGTTTGGACCTCAAAGTAACGATTTTAATTTATTATTTAATAATTTATTTAAATTATTTTATTGTTAATTGTTGAACGAGTGAATCTTGTCTCGAAGTGTTTAACAGCATCGCCGATTTCTTTTTAAATCTTCTCGTTACCTTCCTTTACTATATTATTACTACAATGTACCTGTTTTTATTAGTATAATTTTCTTAAAGTACAAATGTATTAACGTTATCAATAGCTTTAATTATTATTTTTTTGTTTACCTCTAACCGAGTGGCAAAGCCAAGGAGGCTATTATTTTTATTTTAGTATCAATTTTTATGTGTTCATTTCTTACTAGTCGATCTTATTGTATGTATTCCTTATAATAAAATTATTTTATATAACTTTTGTAAATATTTTTCGTATCAAAGTATATAAGTATAATATTATTGTTTGCATCTTCGTTTGTAATTATATCTATCATATATATTTTATTGCAGCGTATATATTTTTTAGGTGATGTTTTCGTGTGTACAAATCTTTACTCTTTCTATTAGCTGTTATTATTTATTATGAACCACCCAAATAAACTAAATATAACAGTTGTTTAAATATGTTTTGTGTTATTTGTCCCCTCTATCGACAGCACGCAGCGCCGCAATTCCGCAAATTTATCATTTCAGGAAGAATATATTTCAGAAAATTTATTGACTTTAATAAAAATGTTTACCTAGTTTCCTTAGTTGCACATTCAAGTCTCAGAATATCGAATACTTTCTCAGCATAAGAATAGAGTATTGTTCACTTACATTGGATCTTTATATTTTATTAAACTGAGTTTTCTAATATCTACAATTAGATTTTTATCCGGTTTGCAACGTTAGTCATTAAGTAAATTAATTCCAGTTAGCTCCATTGAATGATTTTTTTTTTATAAACATCTGTTCGTTTTGCTATGACAACACATTTATATTGTTGTCTTTCTGACCTTTATCATGTTCCATCAGATCTTCAAAAACAGGAATGCGTGTATTTTTATCCAATACTTCACTATTCGTAATTTTATAACTAATCCCTTTCTAGCCATAAATCATCAGTAGCCGTGTAACTTTGCCGGGGTCGCGGAAAGTTGCCAGGGAGCTGTCCATCCCAGTAATTGTGACCCTGGAACGTTAAAGGCAATTGAAGGAACACGGAGATTATCAGTACGTGCGTCAGTCTGAGTTTAGACGAGAGTAGGTACTCATTTGAAGACTTTACTACTTTAAAAAAAAAATCTACAGGTTCTTACACAATTTTGCTTAGATACGAGTATGCTCAATGGGGCACAGACATTCTTTAGCGATGACCTAGCAGGCTTGCCACCAGACGATGTGACTAGAGACATTGATAGTACTATACGTAGTAGTAGTCATATTGTTGACCTAAATAGTAAGTCCGTGTGAGAAAATCTTGTGTTTGATACCAAAAAGATAATACGTTGTTACTTATTGTTTTAGAGTTGTTCTTGATATTACTGTTTTATTTCTCGAAGTAAAGACAGAAAGAAAAATAAACGTAGTTGATTAAAAAAAAACATAAGCGTGCTTGTTAGATAGACTATGTAATCATGAAGGAAAAAGGAGTAAATTATACTGTGACGTCTGACAGGGAAGAATGGAAAAGCAAAACGTATTGCACCGTAGGGGTCGTGAAGTAAGGATCAGGGTAGAAAGAAGACGATGATGACAGTGCTTGTTGAAATCTTGACAATTTTAGTCAAATGTTGTAATATTTTTTTTCTGGATTTTAAAGATGAAGGCCCTGCATTTTAAGGAAGACAGTCACATTGTGCCAAAGTTTTGGTCGCTGGTTTATTAAGATTAGTAAAGAGAAGAAGCTGCCGAAAGCTGGTATTTCCTGGTGAAAAACTGTCTTTACCTTATCCCTTTCTCATTTCTAACATTATTTTTTCTTGTATATAAAAACCATGTTGTTGTGCATACTGTACAATCAAATATGAGGCTTCGTTGTTTGTTTTTTTTTTTATGAGAGAAAGCGTCATTAAACGACTTAATTAATTAGGAGAAATGAGTTTACAATCTAATTTACAGTTCAACATGCAATTTAAAAAGCGTAACGTTAAGTGTGGTACAAGCTCATAAACAGAATCTACACATTTTGTTGGCGCACTTCAGTGTTTGCGCACTGGTAGCGCGGTAAGTCTCTGTGTTCACCAATATGGCTGTGTGCGAACTTTTGTTAGCACAAAGCGCAGCACATTAGTGAGCGAACTTTTCAAAAAAGTTCGCGCACAATTTGCTCACGTTTGCTACAGTGAGTCCACCAGAGCGAACATTTGTGCCGCACACTATGAATTACATATTTCTATTTTTTACAAAAAATACGCTGACGGAAGAGTATGATTACACATATTCGAAAATTAGAATTATTTCGATAACTATTAAGTTTGTCGTGGTTGTCGTATTAAATCATCAAATGAGTCCTTCCCAGGGCGAGCGCGAGGGACTGTGAGACTCGTCCTGTCTAAGCCCTTTTCGTTCCAGGGTCACGGTTTCCTGATGAGACAGTCCCGCGACCCAAGACAGCGGCGTCGGCTGGCATTCGATTTTTGTATGAAGTGCGCACGCGTGATGCACCGAAACGTTTTGTAGCCATAACATTAAAAATTCAAACCAACAACTTCACAGTTAAGTCTAGTGTACAAGTTTATGTTTCTTATTATGCTACGAGCTCCATATTGAGACTTCTGCTTCAAGCCGGGATGATAATTACTGTTTTATCTTTTTCGATTCACAATTTATCTCTGTAATAGATTTCTAAACGACAGGTTCAATAGTTCAGGCGTGAATACTAAACATACTGATAGACAGGCATGATTGAATCAACATGGCCTATCCCAACCATTTACCCATTGTTTCTAAAACCAATACATTCGAAACCACACACCGATTATTATCCAACTCCACATCACCAATTACCTATAAAATTCCCACACCATACGCCATAGCAACCACATAATTTAATAGATTTAACAACAGAAGCTGAACAGAAAGTGCACAAGCAAAACAATGGTTCGTAAAACAATAGCTTTCAATTTCTAAAAGCATGCGCTCTTTGACAAGACAAGACACAAATACTTAATTTTGTCACGCCTTTGATAGTACACAAGTATTCCAATTTACACATGCCTCAGTACGGTGGTCTAGATTTTAAAGTTGTTAAGGAAGTAATGTCTCTTTGAGAGATAACTTTTACTTTTTCCGATGGTTATGGTGGATTTTTGGTAATAGTAGTGAATTTTCGGCTGGCTTTTCGCTAAGATTTAATTAATAATTTACTTTTTAGGAATGATTACCATTTAATACATTCATCATTATCAGGAAGTAAATGATTTATTAGATCCTGAGGGTGATAAAAATAATTTAGAGGGCGGACGATGCTAAGAAGGATGGACGTATTCATTAGACAGGACAGAAATACTTCAAATACACGTCACGTCATGCCACTCAGGTACTCGTATTCCAATTTACACATACCGTACCGCATTGTGATCTAAATTTTTAAGTTATTAAGGATGTAATGTTTCTCCGAGATGACTTTTACTTTTTTCGATGATAAAGTTTTTTTGGCAAATGTGATAAATTTTCGGCTGGGATTCTCAGGAATTAATTAATAATTTACTTTCTGTAAATGATTACCATTTATGCAAAGGAACTCATCTTTCAGGAAGTGAGTGATAAATTTGATCCTGAGGGTGATAAAAAGAGAGATTAAGAAATGGGTGGACGTCGCTAAAAGAGGGTAAAAGTTAATAGGACGTAAACATAATACAACATTCCCTTCATTTTTTAGTTGAAGAAAAATGAACGGAAAAGCTGAAATCAGTCAAGTTGTAGTTTAACCAAGCTAAGACTTAAGTGATTAAATAGATGTCGTTGATGTAACAGACGCTTTCAAAGGATTCAAAAGCTGAAATCACAGTGGTCTAGATTGTCATCGTGAAGGCATAATTTGTAGTTGTAAAGGCATCACATGTTAAAATTAAAAGCTTTCCGAAATATTTAGATAAAGAAATGAAGGTTTACATAAATGTTCTTTATCTGAGACCAGTCAAGTCTTGACTGGTCTCAGATAAAGAACATTTATGTAAACCTTTGGCACGCGTCTAAAGGAAACAAAATACTCATGTAATTCTGTCAAGCCTGACACTACACAGGTATTTTAATTTACACATTCCGTATGACGATAGCCTAGATTTTGGTGTCGTAGAGGAAGTTTACGCACCAGGAGAAATTACTTTTACTGTTTCCGGAGATTTTGGTGGAGAATTATCCAAGAAAGTGAATATTTGTTCAGATCCTGAATAGATAACGACATTTTTTTTAAACAACGGTTGTAACTAATACAGTATTAAAACCAATAGATGATATTTACCGAGAAAGGACACTAATAGATTTAAATAACATTGTAGATGAATATGTTGAAGAAATACACGAAACAGAAGAAATTACTTTTATTTTGGAGCCCTTTTTCCGAATATTTTAGCGAAGTTGCTTTGGAAATAAAAACTAACACGTGAGGGACCTAGGACGTGCGTCTGGTTTACTAAATTGATTTAAAAAATGATAAAAAAACTTGATGTGAAAGCACGTAAAGTTGAAAGAGAAACTGTAAACTTGAAAGACTAAGTCACACTTTTGTATTTTATATTTTATTTCAAATACAGGCTTTGGAGTTCTGCTGCTTTCATTATTACGCTTGTGTCAGTTAAGTTCACATGTAACTGATTGTTACAATGATTATTTATGTACAACTACCTCATTTATCTAATTGACTCATTACAAACTGTGAGTTCCAATACATTTCATGCTGATTTCATGGAAGTAATTAATTACCAACAAAGTTAAACAAATTAACCTACCTACTTATCCGTGACTTAGTAATCATTCTGATAGCTACCAGCTAATCATGACCTGCATCCACAACTTCCTGAAGATGAACAGAATCGCGTGCATAAATTGGTTGTAAGTCATCATTTGTTACAATTTCCTTTACGTTTCCTCTACTGTTACGAAGAGGAAATCACGCACGTTGTGCATTTTGTTACATGCGAGCAGGGTCACGGCTGGATGTAGGTCTTTTCTCACAGAAATCAGTACACCAATAGTTGTTATTACTTTTATGATTATTATAATTATCAGCCTATTGGGCAAAGGCCTTCTTTCACTCCGTCGACTTTTTGCATACTTACTTATTGAATAGTTGCACGATTAATTTAGCTATTGGGTATGGATGTATCTATTTTCTGGTGTCAGTGTTCTTTAACACTCCTCCCACCCCCCAGGAACTCCACAGTATCCACAGGCCTTTGACATCGCTTTATATTTATTTATTGCATTATTATTTTAATTATAATTACCAGGTTTCTTCAAGATGTTGTTGTGTTAATTCCGGTTATAAACAGCTATCTCTTCACCTTTTAGCAAAATCCGTTTAGTCGTTTTTGTATGGAGGAGTAACATTGATCCATCCATCCTCACAAACTTTCGCATGTTTTTCACTTCGAGAGGTTCCATCTGTATTTACAGGTATTATCACCAGGTATGGCACTTTTATCCAATTGTCTGGCACACGGCTACGGTAAGTTTCTAGTTCGACGCAAAGCGCTAACGTCTGACCTCTACAACCCTTTGGGAAATCGAGGTTTCTCAATGTGATGTAATTGATTTAGAGACGCTGCATCCATTCATTTTATATGGCTGTATCCCATGTACCAGGTGCTTTGTTTTTGAGTGGTTCTTTGTTAGGTTCTGTTACTTTTCATTATTTTATATGTTATAATAATCATTGCATCTTTTAAAACGAGACCATAATATTTCTTTATTTAATTCTGACTTACTTATTCAAATTAATATTCAAAGCACTTTTTGATTTTAATTATTTTACCCAGTTTTAGTAAAAAAAATATTATGTATGTTTTCAGTGATTTTTAGCACTTATTATACCACTTATAAGTAGGACTATTTAAAAAGTGGCTGTCTACTTGTCCATAAGTTTCTAATACTTGTTTTTATAAAAACAAGTCAACAATTAAACGAAGACCCGAATAAAATAACACTCTACGACATTTAACTAGAGTTGAAATCGCAATACTGCAATTATATTTAAGCATTCTTTTAGTTGTCTCTTAGTGACAGTGATAACAGGCATGAGACTTAACCATGAATGTGAAACCATTAATTTTCGAATCATCGAACACGATTTATGAGCGTTAAGTTTAACGGTTGTTTTATATTGAAAAAATGATTCTCGTTTGTAATATCAAATTTCATAGGGTCTGTCAAACGACAGTTTAAGACATAGTGACCTACTGAAAGATGATTGGTAACCAACTTAAGAATTTGTACGTATTTTTATCTTCTTTTATATAACTGAAAAATAAGTAAAATTTTGTAATAATCCTACATGGCTAAATATTCTCCGAAGAATTACAAACAGAATCAATAACAGAAACAAACAAAAAAGATAAAGCTGAATTTATTTTGCGGTTAGCAACACAATCATTTTAGCCATTTGTAAAAACGTCGAAAATAATATTGGTAAAGTACTACAAGCTAGAACATGAGGGAGTGGCACACTCCCTCTTGACGGCTCAAGAAAATACAGCAGTGATGGCAGCAAGTTTGAATCCATTACAACCGGAGCGATGCTGAACTCTTTTCATGTCGATATCATTATTATTTAAATACTCATGAATATGTTTATGGAGAAATAATCACTAACTTGAAATGATTGATATATTATATAGGTAATCTAATTTTTGTCCGCACTGAAAAACAAAACAAAATAACAAAATAATGCCATCTAACAAAAGCAACTGATATTTAAATGAAATACTTTCTTCGCGAATGTCTTGTCGTGTACGATGTGTAAAATGACGTGAACAATTTTCAAATCGTACTGCAATAAAATTCAATCGGAGTAATCCTTTCCTAAGCTAGATTTAAATAATATTGAAATCTTATAAAATTTACATAAAAGTGATAAACTGCAATAAAAGTGGCTGATTAAAATTGCAAAATATATTTAAAACAGCGCCATCTATTATCGTTCCTCAGAACTATTTTCACGGCCACGTTTGTTTACATTGTCAAGATAGCAAAGAGAACAAAAGTTCAAGGTTCTACCGCAACGCGGGCGCAATCATGAGTCGACGAACTGTCTGCGCAGCTATGTTATTTTTATTTGTACGTTTTGTAACTAGATTGCTGCACTTTTGTTTAGTTTTTGTGCTAGTGATTGCAGTGAATGAATTCGTGTTGTAATTTAGTATTTGGATTTTTATTACCTAGTGACCTAGTCTTTGCTTTTATGAATGAATGAATGAATCTGCTCTTTGATTATTTTTAGTCAGTGTTCAGATTATAATAACATTAGTATTTGAAATCTAGAATTAAGGTAATTTATGGTCAGTCCTTCAGATAAATTAAGTCTATCACGTAGGTACCTACCGAATCATTTAAATGTCCATAAATAATCTAATTTTAGTCGCAACAAAACAACATCAACTAATAAGGTTACCTACTAGGTAGTTTTAATCAACAATGAGTAAGACATGAAAAAAAAGCATTGAATTATTCCAACATTGTTGTATTATCTTGTTTTATCAGTAAAACTACGTTTTCATTCATAAAACGAGCTTTACCAAGGTTACGCGCTCGCGCAACAATGAATGAATCAGCCGGCCATGTTTGCGATCGTCTTTTTGTTGTTGCAACCATCGTTAACTAGATGGCGTTGTTTTGTACTTTTTTCTTTACAAAACTCGGTTACCTGTGGCAGTGCATTTACTTTTCGTCGTTTTATTTTTATGCTGTGTGGTAAGCAGTTATTCTGTTATTTAATAGCAATTCTTGTTTTGTTTCGTGGTTTTAGTTTTTGTTTGCTTATTGTTGTTTGTTTTGAAGATATTTAAGGTTATGCAGGTTTCTGCTTTAGATGGAATGTAATGAGCATAACCTTGACCTTGGAATGCACTGGGCAACTGAAGGAATAGGGTGACTTTTTAATCAGTAGAGGTTTTCAGATTCATTCATTTTGATGATTTTAGTACACAAAACAAAGCTTGCTGCCACTACCTACTTTCAAATAAGTAGGTAAAGATTGACACCAAACAAATAATAAGCTATGGAAAAAGGAGGAGGATAGATATTTTATAAAGAGCAGATATAAATGGAAATTCAAAGCTTTAATATCACTACGTATTAAGAGTTGGGTAGGTTTATCTTTTTTTCTAGCATTTCCAGGAAACCATGAACTTCTTTAAAGAGTCACGTAAACATGAAACCCATGGCTTGACTAAAAATTCTAAGTGCTCAACTTGCGCGATTCCCTTGCTCAACTTACCTCACCTATGGGGTACGTTGAGCATGACTGACTTTCTGCATTTAACCAGTTGTTGCTCTTAAACTTAACTTATAAGAATTAAATACTATAGACCTCTCCCCTTAAGTGGAGATAAAGGGACTGTCAGACTTCTACTAACAAATTATCCAGCCTGTTCCTTCTGCAGGTATTTGCGTTTCGGGGTAACCTTTACAGAAGGTGTTGCGACCTTGGCAACTTTTCAAATGTTCACCTTAACGAAATAAACATAGTATGAATATAATTTCTCCGTACGTGGCGTCCGTTTTTCTTACACGCAGAGAACTTGTTCACAACTGGTTAGTTCCTGCTTTTCCGACCTAGTTTACAAATATCAGGTATTTTCTCTCTATAGGGGAACAGTGTATAAGACGGGGACGTTAATAATCGCGAGGTATAATGGGGACATACACTCTTTTGGCATACTTAACACAACATGAATGTAGAGCAAGCGCCATCAGGACGTCATTTGCAAGCGGCCAGACGCAAATGGCGTCCTGTTGGCGCTTGTGCTACGTTAGTTTTGTGTTAAGTTTGCCTTATGTGTGTGATTTCCCATCATACCTCGTGTCCCCGTCTTATACACTGTTCCCCTAATAGTCGTATCCTATAGATTGTGTGTTGGTTATAAATATCTGTACTTGTATTTGGTATTGGCCAATGACCACTGAAGTAACATGGTTTTCAAACTAGGTATAGTCTTGATACTGACTCTAAATAATTTTTTTGTTATATCGATGAAACTGTTTAGTGGCACTAAGAACAAAGTATAGTGTTGTCGTCTCTTTTACTTGTGGTCAATCTGCAATAAGACAATAGTAATGAACTATGAATTCCATTACAGGTTTAAAGATCCACATGTTAACAAAGATGGATATTATTACTTTGAGTTTCTCTGTACTATCGCATTAGAAATGAAGAGAATCCTAAGAGAACCAAAAGAGCGGGCCAGAAAAGGAGTCTTTTCATGGGACTGGCTTAACAGAATGCGGTGTTTCTAGCATGCAAAGTTCAACCAAAGGAACAGAATCAACTAAAGTAGGCCGAAGCAAAGATAATCTGCTCAAGTGGAGATTCATTGATGACTCTGCTCTCGAGTGTAAATGTGGTGCTACTCCACAAACGATGAAGCACTTAATATTGTGTCCTGCTTATTGTTCATTACAGGAGTTGATGGATGCTTCTGAGAGCGCTAAGCTCGTAGCCTTATTGTGGGACGGCTTTTTTTCATCATCATCAACATCATCAGCCTATAAATGTTCCCACTGCTGGGACACAGGCCTCCTCTCAGTGAGAGGGAGTGGGCCGTAATCTACCACGCGGGCCCAGTGCGGATTGGTAGATGTCACATGTCTTAGAATTTGTTTTCCTTCACCGTTTTGAGAGCAGTGGTGTTGAAATAAATTACACAAAGTAATGTGCCTGACGGGGTTCGAACCCACGACCTGCAACTCGTAAGTCGAGGCCGATACCACTGGGCCACTACTGCTCTCGGCTTTTTTTTTATCTATGTAGGTAAAATCATCAAATGAGTCCTCCCACCCAGGGCAGGGCGGGAAGGGACTTTCAGACTCGTACTGACTAAAATCCACAGTGTCCTTCAATAGCCCTTTACGTTCCGGGGTCACGGTAGATTGTTACTCCCGCGACCAAGCATTTTATTCCTAGCAAAGCATAAAATGTTAACTCATCAGAATTCCTCTTAAATTAACATTGAATTAATTACAGCAGTATACGGCTTAATATAATTACTAAGAGAGAGTTGTAAAACGTCATCATTAACCCCCTTACTTATAAAAACTTGTGTTGCTTAGCTACCGATTAAATATCACCTGTCCTTGTCATTTCTATTTTAATGAATAGAGATGGCAAGTGACTTAAGAGCTATTTAAGATAAGTAACGTCTAATCAATGTTTATAAGTAAGGCCCAAAGGTACTAAAACTCGAGTTTTTTTGTTTTTTAGAAATGAATGCATCTTAATTACTAACATTACGACATTAAAGTTTACGCATTTCTCTTAGAGATGCCCGCTTTTTGTATGAGCGTGTGACCTGAGTAAGACCGAAAGCAGACTAAATGGGTGGGTAGATACGAGGGTTTGAGGAATGGCCAGATTTGTGAGAATGTTAAAGAAGTTACGTTGCTCTGTAACACAAAGGGTAATTGAAACAACAGAGTGCCCTTTTTAATTGCGTGGTAATATCATCAAATGAGTCCTCCCGCCCAGGGTGGGGCGGGAGGGACTGTCAGACTTGTACTGACTAAAATCCACGGTGATCCTTCAATAGCCCTTTACGTACCAGGGTCACGGTAACCAGGTGAGACAGTCCCGCGACCCCGGCAGGCAACAGAGTGGCCTTGGTCAGTTTGAAACACTTTCTTGTACTCCAGCCAGAGTGGGAGAAGACATTTTGTTGATTTCTCACCAGCAAAACAAAAAGAAAATTGGTAAAGCCTGAAGGCCAGACAAGTGATAGTTCCGATCAAGGTGGTTCGCTTTTCTAGCAGGAAGGTTTAAGTTTTCTGTTAGTATTTTTTTTAAACTTTGCCCTAAACTGGGAATAAAACCTGTGTCGTGGATGCGTATACAAACGTAGAAACTCACATACACAAACACCCAGACACGGAACAACTATCTGTAGATTATAGAAATATTTGTTCCGTGCGGGAATCGAACACGCGACACGCAGCTTAGCACTCAATCGCTCAAGCCATTGCTCCAACCGTGCCGTCATAATCCGTCAGGTCATATAACATGGACCAGCACCTGAATGGAATATCAAAACAATTTAACATCGCACTACCAATTTTTCACTAGGTTTTAAAAAGTTAGTTCTATTACGACTATAACGACGATGACCCTAGTAAGTACCTACTCAAACATACTTGAAATTATATGATACAAGTAAATTTTTACTTTTATCACAGTAGGAACGTGCGCGATGAGTGATTTCACCGTAGTCTGTACACCTTTCTCTGTTAGGGGCAAATGTCCGACCTGGATATAAGGAAAGCTGTGTGGTGCATGTTATAAGCGGCAGCGGAGAAGATCTAAGCGGCACCGTGTTTACTATAATTGATTAACAATCTAATGGCAAGTACACCAAGAAAAAAATTGCCAAGAAAATACATTTCTTTGTTTGCTTTTATTTTTGCTATAATTATTTAGTAATGCTTCCAACCAATTCCATTGGAAGTCTATAGGGAAGGCCTACGTTCAGCAGTGGATGTCTCACCGCTGACAGGTTGATGATTTAGTAATGTCTTGACAGGTGCTGAACATTTTATGTCTTTTCTAGAATGCAATATTTTTTTTTAGTACCAGACTATATTTTTTTGCATGACCAATGCAAAGCAAGCTATCGTATCAGTGAGACGCGAAGTGCATAATTATATATTATGTATACATTTAAGAGTAGAAACAATAGAACGACCAGAGTAGCGTGCCACAGAGGACATCTACATAGAGAAGAAGATAGAAAGAGAAGATGTTTCAATCGGTATTCAAATCATTAACGATCTCATACGTAAAAGCCAAGTTATTGCCTGATGTCACTTGTGTCATTTGACAGTCATTACTAGTCGGACAGCCAGTCTTACAAAGGATTATCTTAATACCCCGTTGCTGGGTTATGGAGGTAAAATACACAGTCAAGCCATGTAAAATACTAATATTCATTTGCATCTAAGACTGGAAGCCGATTTTAACAAAATTGAAAAAAGGTAAGGCATATGGTGATAATTAAGTTACTTTAAATACATAAAACTAAATTGTCATATCCACCTTTTATTTTCTAAGTCAACACTTTAGAATAAATACCTATAACACCTATACCCATAATAAATAGGTCTAAAGTACTGACCACAAATACCACAGTAGTGTTATGAATTCATTCCTTCACCGCGACCATTAGACTAAATCACCTCGTTCAAGTGGCTTGTTATATTTATAAAACGTGCCTGCTACCTGACTGCTGTGGGACATTAAGTTTCTAGGATCATTTGCCGAGGTGTTATGGGCTTTCTTTTTTAAAAGAGAAGGACATACGCATTGCTTGTTGATGTCTCTGTTCGTCATCGTTTTCCTGCCTTTATCCTATTTTACTTGAGGTCACTGGAATACGTTTTCTTCTTCCATTCTCTCCCATCAGATGTCACGGAAATGTATACTCCTTTTCTTTCATATCATTCCTTATAAATCTTCATACAATACATTTATATTTTCTTTGGTCTAATGTCTTTTTCTCCATTTTTCAACATTCATAATTATGTCTTACTCTCTAAATCACATGCGTGTCAATTCTGTCCCATGTCCATAACTAGATAGATGATTCCCTTGATTTTTTTCTGTAACCGATAAACCTAAATTGTTCAACTGCTAGTTGTTTCTATATATGATTTAAGATGATCTTATGCGCAAATTGAACAGAACAGATTGAAATGAGAACAGTGGTGGCCCAGTGGTATCGGCCTCGACTTACGAGTTGTAGGTCATAGGTTCGAACCTCGTCAGGCGCATTACTTTGTGTAATTTATTTCAACACCACTGCTCTCAAAACGGTAAAGGAAAACATCGTGAGGAAACCGGCATGTCCTAGAACCAAAACTTCGAAGACATGTGACATCTATCAATCCGCACTGGGCCCGCGTGGTAGATTACGGCCCACTCCCTCTCGCAGAGAGGAGGCCTGTGTCCCAGCAGTGGGAACATTTATAGGCTGATGATGATGCGCAAAATATTAGCAATTATATCTAGTATAGGGCAACATTTAACAAAAAATATTTAACAAACTATAAGCACATAACAAGCAATTTAGAAATTCAAATGCAATAGCTAAAATCATGTCACTTGGACCATGCCAATTATATTAATGTCAATACATAACATTTGTACAAGGAGATTATAATAGCGCCCTGTAGTGTACCTATGTGGGAACATAAAACAAATACTTATCTATAGGTACATTCTGGCCATGCAAAATAAAAAATATGAAACGATGTGATCAGAATAGTGTTGCAATTTTCTACCAACATTTTAGCGATAATATTGTGCTCTTATTATAATACCTATTCAACTAAATAACGGAAAATCCGTCAAGACTCTGAATTTTTGAGACCAAGAGTCCCGAAATGGAGAAACCCTTATCTGTACCTATTCTAAATTAATTTATTTATTTATTTCAATAACACATACAATAAATTGCTATTACAGGTAATACCCAAGCTAACAAAAGTAGTCATAAATTAGTTGTCTGCCCAGTCCCAAGTAACGGGTCTGGGTAGAAGTACACGTTACGTACGTAAATGGACGATATTAAGGATATAACGCCATGGAGGCCCTCACAACTCGCAAATATGATTATATAGGCTTAGGTCTTTCACCCTTAGGGAGTTTGGCAGAACCTACGGAGGGATCCGTAGGTCCTGCCATGAAAATTCATTTTTTGATGAGTCATTTCTGGGAATTATCTACGAATGCTTACCTACCTTGTTGCCCTTGTGTGGGAAGTAAGCCTTAAGGGAATTATCGTTAAAGTTTAAAATCTATTCTAATATTATAAGGTTAAGTTACAAACTTTACCTAATCATTCAGGGGAGTCTGGGTTCCGACCTTTAAAGCTGAAGAGTTTGGTTGAACGAGCTGATTAGTAAAAATCCCTTTCGCTGATCATTTAAGTTTGAATTTAATTTCAAAATGATTGTGGGAAAAGACAGTAATTTTTATAAGAGGGAATAACAATATTGTAGAGAAATTCCAACAATGATGGAGACTTGATAAAAGTGATTACTGTGTAATTAGAATAGAATCTCCGAATTCCCATGAATTTGGTGTGAATGAACGGAGCTAAAGTGAAATTTTTGCGAGTATCGTAACTCAAATAAGATAAAAAGTTTAAAGGTGGCCCAAGGTAAGAGCTCTCGGAAAAACTTAGAGGAAACCTTTTTCCCAGCAGTGGGACAACATGAGCTAGACAAAAAAAAGATAAAAGATAACGAAGTTGACAGTTTTGATTAATTGGTGCAAGAATTCAGAATCTGGAAAAGATTACAACTAAGTAAATACTGGAGTCACCAAGAAGCGACGTGAACATTTTTAAATTGTATAATTATAATCTAAAGTTTTGTAAACTTTAAATACACATACAGAAAGATTATAGAATATAATTTCGAAACAGTTTATGTACAATATTATAAAGAGGAAAGATTTGTATTCCTGTGTGTATGTTTGTATTTAATAAACTCAAAAACTACTATGCCAATTTAATTATTTTTTTTTACCATTATATCTACATTCACCCTGAGTAACATAGGCTATATTCCCGTTTGAAACCGGAACGGGCCGCTAGTACTTATAAGAGGACGTTTAAGAGACGGGAAGGACGGGGTTGACAGAACGCATGACGTTATGATTTTTGAGTTCTTTGCAATTATTTTGAAATGTTATCATCATCATCATCTCAGCCATAGGACGTCCACTGCTAAACATAGGCCTCCCCTTTAGATCTCCACATACACCGGTTGGAAGCGACCTGCATCCAGCGTCTTCCGGCGACCTGTATAAGGTCGTCTATCCATCATTCCATCTCGTTGGTGGACGTCCTACGCTGCGCATGCTAGTCCGCGGTCTCCACTCTAGCACTGAAAATGAAATGTTAGTAGTGTGTTAATTGCTACAACTTAAAACTACTCACGCCGTTTAAACTGTCACCACTGTCATAAGCACAGGCTTATGACAGTGGTGACAGTTTAAACGGCAATAAAGTTTAATTGTTTATTTTCGATATTATCTATGAGTTCTGACACAGTGTTAAGTAGATATACCTATTCAAATCCTGTTTCAGCAAATCATAAAAAGTAACACTTAGGTTTTTTTTTCTATATAAGGGGTACTACTCACTTATTCAATATTTTTGTTGAATAAAAAAGCCGGCCCGAAGCAAAATTTAGTCTGCCCTGGTAGGTAAACTCCGTTCAGCATCTGATATTGCTGAATCATATTTCAGATAGCTTCACCTATTTGATTTAGGTAAGCCAAGTAGTAGTACCAGTTACTTACCAACCGCGGATTAAGTGTATTGAGCCAAGTTGATAGCAATGGGCTGGCTTTTTATTACACAGCATTTAAACATAATCTTAAAGAATAGTAAAATGTGTCTGTTATATAAACCTTTATCTAATCCCTAATTTCATTTTATTTTTAATAACCACATTTTGTTAGAACAAAACAATTAATTAGACATCGCCGCTTGATTATCAAGTCGTGCCGACCCGAACGTATGTGCAACATCCTTAATATACCTACATACTAAATCTAGACTCGTCGAGATCTCTCTTAGTAACGAGAAACTGATGCACAGACATACATACGACTTGTATATTACACACATTATTTATAAAGTATAATTTCTATTTCCTTTATGAGCATTACATTATGTTTGATTGAGGTTGCCATTAGAGGCATAACACATTTGTTTAAGTTTATCGTAGAAACTTTGTAGTTGACAGCAATTAGGTCTTCAGGGCATAATTATATCTAGTTCTACGAGAGGGTACGATGACGATTCATCATCATCTTGGTCAACTTCCAGTCGAGCTGTATTCAGCTGAATATCCACAACCCTATAACTGGGTAATACGATACCGCTTGGCAAGACTGGTTGTCAGACTTAAAGCTTCTGACTAACAGTAACTGATAGTAGAGATGACTGTTACGTAGGAAAATTAACAATGATACATCTTTTTAGAAATATAATATCGACAGTAAAGAGGCCTTATTACGAGATTTCTATATTTTACCTTACAGCGTTAACACTTTCACTGTCCTAAGACAATTATCGATATAATTATTGCACGTCCAATAGTGCGTTATATACGATGCATGGACGTATGAACTTCAACCGCCGACCAATAGTGTTGTCCAAGTTGTTAATAGTGTATAATTGTATGTCATGCACGGACGTACGGAGCTAACTCATCAGTGCATTACATGTAATGCATGGACAGTGAAAGTCTTTACTGCGTTTATCGTATAAAAAATGAAAGGCCCTCTAGTGTCCAAATGAGGACCTATTTTTTTCCTTCAAATTAAGGTCAAAGTTCCAGTACGTCAAAAGACTGGAAATCATGATAGGTCCTCTGGTAATCAATTTAACACTCTTTGTTACGCACACTACACAAATTACATGTATAAGATTGTATTTTTTTACTGAAATAGATGCTATTCGTAGAGGCTTTTCTAGTATGTAAGAATTTCATAAGCAGAGGCCTTATCATGAGTTTTCACATGTGACGTAAAGTAAACTGGAACTTTGAAATTTAATTTCAAGGAAAAAATTAGTTCCTTCTTCGTACACCAGAGGTGCTATTCCATTTTTCCATACAAGAAACGCTGTAAATACTGGAAAGCTGCTGTAAACTAAAATACGATTATTAATTCCAGTCAGTAAAATGACATTTCCAGTGTTCAGGTTTGTTTCATTTTGTTTGTATCAGTGACAGTTGCACTTGTCATTTTACTGACTCGAATTAATAATCAAACTATAGTGAAAACTCGTGATCTGATCGACAATGTCAAGTATCGTAAAGTGAACACTGAAACGCAAAAGGGCATGTGAAAGAACAGATGAATAGAAGAAATCGTATGATGATAACCGCGTAGTCTTGTCAGCTATTTGTAAGCCGTCTTCAAAATTGCGATTAAAGTTCTAATAGAGAGTCTTTTGAAAAAATATTATTACGTAATATGTGTTATGATGTTATGCTGAAAGTTACATTGAATTAGATTGATGAGAGAAACAACTGATAAATTTTGCAGAAGCCCATATAAGCGCTTGTAAATACGCTTCTTCAGAAACCACGGTAAAAGCTCGATTATTTATGATGAAAATAAGTGACTAAATGTAGCATTTAATATTGTTAGTTATTATCAGGAATGCTTGTGTAATATTGTAGCTTTAGATAAATATATACCAGAGAAAACTACACTTCTGGATGAGTGGGGGAGTTACGGAGGAGACTTTTGCTCAACTGCAATATAGGGCAGATAATGTTAATTTATCTGAAATAATGTTAAATGATAATTGAAACAATTTTCATAACCCTACTAGACGGATTTAAATGGGTTTATCGATGTGTATTGTTATAATCTATGGTAAATTCAGAATATTGATCCTTTAGTATGGCAACATCACTGCCCTCTGTTAGCTATATTCAACATCCGTCATGTCTGCCACTTCCTTTCTGCTCCGTAATGTGTGAAATGTGTCCACAAAATGTAAAACTAAATTATAGTTATTCTGTGTTAATAAACGTCTTAAATATAGCCGATGGCCTTTATTTCACATCCACCACTCCAACATGGTAGCAGAGCGTGGTTGGATGGTTAAATGGTGAAATGCAGTGAATTGATACAAAACGGCCACGTGCAAGTATATACTTCTCGCCGCAGTTTGAGACACGAGCAATTATTGAATCAAGAAAATAAGTCAATATAATCCCAAAATGGCAAAGCAAGCAAAAATAGAAGACGTAATGATACCGATATTCGACGGGGCAAATTATTCCAGTTGGAAATTAAGATTAATAACCTTGCTGGAGTATAAAGAGTGTAACGAGCCCGCCATGTGCGAAATGCCGGCAAAATCCGACGAAGCAAACTGGAAGAAAATGGACCTGAAGGCGAGAACCATAATAATGAGCACCATCTCCGATAAACAATTAGAATATTTAAGTGAATGTACCACAGCATACGACATGTTAAAGAAATTTGATAAGATGTACCTAACGCAATCCACCGCCATGCAAATTATATGTCGAGCAAAAATTGAAGAAATTAAACTGAAAAATTACGACACCGTAGAAGATTTCTTTGTCGATTTTGAGAAAACAACGAATAACTTCAAATCAGCAGGTGGAAAGTTATGCGAAGCCGAAAAAGTAAGATACTTGTTGCGAGCATTGCCTCCCAACTATAGTTACATTGGAGATTTCATAGATGTAATCCCAGAAGAACAACGAACGGTAGAATATGTAAAATCCAAAATTAAAGAGAAGAATATGACTACTCCGGACAAGAAAAGCAACATAAGTACATTTTCAACAACAAGTAAAGGACAATGTTTCATTTGTGGTAAGACCGGCCATCTGAAGAAGGACTGTTGGTACGGTCAGAAAAACTACCAGGGAAGATACCCAAACAGTCAACGCCAACAAGGACAACAAAGAGGTCACAACAGAGGTGGATTTCAACGAAGTCGTGGCCGAGGCAGAGGTCAAGATCGTCCCAGAGGTGAGTCATCGAGCAATCAGCAAGACAGTTCTTCGGCAGAGTCATGGACAGCTCAGGTATGTAATTCAGAAGTCAATCAGGTAGCGGAATGTAACACCGGCCAATGTGATAATAACAGTGAAATTAATTGGTTATTAGATAGTGGTTGCATAGATCATATCATAAAGACTGATACATGTTTTTATAATTATTTGGATTTGAAAGTTCCCATAGATGTGAAACTGCCAGACGGTAAAATTTTAAAAGCAACCAAAGTGGGTCTGTTAAAATCTATTTCAAAAATTATTATAATGAAAAACATATTGATCTAAAAAATGTTTACTTTGTCAATGGTATTAAGCAAAACTTGTTAAGTGTTTCAAAAATAACTAAAACTTGCACAATAGTAGCTAGAAATGAAAATGCAAAAATTTATAATCAGTCCAGAGAATTAATAGCTGTTGCTAATAAAATAGATAATTTGTATTGTATTAAAAGTTTTGTTTCAAAAGTTAATAAAAACAATAAGTATGTAAATTCAGTAAAACTAACCTCTAAAGAGAAATGGCATAGGGCACTTGGTCATGTCAATTTTCAATATTTAAACAAGTTAATAAATAATAAATTACTGGAAGGCTTGCCGGATAAGATTGAAAATATAGAAATGAAATGTTCCAATTGTATTGAAAGCAAAATGGCTAATGTACCTTTTGAAAATAATAGAACTAAGACTACTGAAATTTTAGAATTGATACATACCGATTTAAACGGTCCACATAACACAACTGGTTACGGTGGGGAAAAGTACTTTTTGACATTTATAGACGATTATAGTAAATGTACGAGAATCTTCTGTATTAAAAGCAAAGCAGAAACTGCAAGTTGTTTTATAGAATTTGTTAACTTGGTAGAAAATAAATTCAATAAGAGAGTAAAGAAATTACAGTGTGATAATGGCAAAGAATATTTAAATCGAGATATTTATAATTTCATTAGACATAAGGGAATAGAGTTATTACCATGTCCACCATATGTCCACGAATTAAATGGTGTAGCAGAAAGGTATAATAGATCTGCTATGGACATAGGCAGATGCTTAATGAAAGAAGCTAAAATTCATAGAAGGTATTGGCCTGAAGTAATAAAAACAGCAGCATATTTAAAAAATCGAACTATTGCTAATACAGTGGAAAATAAAACTCCTTATGAAATATTTTTTGGTATTAAACCTAATGTTGAGCATTTAAAGATTTATGGAAGTAGAGTTTTTGTCAGGATTCCAGAAGTTTTAAGAAAAAGTAAATGGGATGATAAAGCCCAACTAGGAGTGCTTGTGGGTTATAATGAGAATGGTTACAGAGTTTTATTAAATAACAGAATTATTAATGCCAGACATGTTCAAGTAGTTGAAGAAAATACTAAATTGATATGTTTAGAAAAACTTGATGATGAAAAGGACAGGGACTTGGAAAATAAAACTTCAGATATTAAAGACGAACAAATTAAAACTGAAATTGATGAAGACTGTGTAGATGAAAATGAAAGTAGTTCTAGTAATAATGTGGAAGATTCTGTTAATGATGATAATTTAAGTAATAATAAGGACAAGCTTGTAATTCAAAGAAAGTCAAGAAGAAAGGTTAGCCCAATGTCTAGATATGGTAATCCAGTATCAAATTTTATTTATGTTAATTATATTGATGCAAATGTACCAGATACATTTGAGGAGGCGATGAGCTCTCATGATTATAAGCAATGGCAGGTAGCAATGGACTCTGAAATAAATAGTTTAAACAAAAACAACACATGGCAAATTGTTGAACGGCCGAAAGATAAAAAAGTTATTGATGTCAAATGGGTCTATAAGAGAAAAGATGAAAATGTTTACAAAGCTAGATTAGTTGTAAGAGGATTCCAGCAAAAGGATTATATTGAAAATGTTTATTCACCAGTGGGAAAAATGCAAACATTGAAAATTTTATTATCATACAGTTGTAAAAATAGTTTATTTATAGAACAAATGGATGTTGAGACAGCATTTTTAAATGGTCATGTAAAGTCAGAAGTTTTTGTTAATCAACCAAAAGGTTATGAAACTGGAGATAATAAAGTTTACAAACTGCAAAAAGCACTCTATGGTCTCAGAGAGAGCCCTAGAGTATGGTATGATTGTTTTACCAAATTTATTGAAAAACTAAACTTTGTTAGAAGTAACTATGATTATTGTTTATATGTTAACAGAGCGAGCAAAGATCCAATATACATATTAATATTTGTTGATGATCTCCTAATTTGTTGTAAAGATAAAGATAAAATAAAACAGGTAAAGACTAACTTAATGGAAAGATTTGCAATGAAAGACTTAGGTAAAATTAAAAGTTATATTGGCATAAACATTGATTATAATGATAAGAGAAATAAAATGACCTTAAGTCAAACAAAATATATTGAATCTTTGGCTGCAAAATATAATTTAGAGAATAGTAAGCTCTTTGATACTCCAATGGAAACAAACTTAAAATTGGAACAAGCTACAGAAGTAGATGATAGTATTAAGTATAGAAATATAATTGGTGAATTGTTGTATATCAGTACAGGCACAAGGCCTGATATAGCCTATAGTGTTAATTATCTAAGTCGTTATCAAAGTTGTTACAACCAAACCCATTACAAATACGCAATGAGGATTTTAAAATATCTGTATAAAACTAAGGATTTAAAGTTAACTTACTATGATAATGTAAACTCTGAAACATTAGATTGTATGGTAGACTCTGATTATGCAGGAGATAATGTGGATAGAAAATCTACGACAGGTTTTATTATTAGATTATTTGGAAACTTAATTTTTTGGAAAATACATAAACAAACTTCAGTAACTAAATGTTCAACTTTTGCAGAATATACTGCCATGTCAGAAGCAGTCACAGAAATACTTTTTATTAGAAACTTGTTAATTGAGTCATTCAGTGTAAAATTTGATGAACCTATAAAATTGTATGAGGATAATTCAGGTGCAATTTCAATTGCCAAATATGGCAATTTTACTAAAAATTCAAAGCACATTGAAGTGCAGTACCATTACATAAATGAAAATTATGAAAAAGGTATTATTGATATTGTAAAAATTAATTCCGAATTTAACTTAGCAGACATATTAACTAAAAGTTTAGACAAAACAAAATTTTTGAAAAATAGATTAGCTTTTAATTTAATTTAGATATTATTACTGTTTTATGTAAAAGATCAATATTTTAAATTTAAGGAGGCGTGTTATAATCTATGGTAAATTCAGAATATTGATCCTTTAGTATGGCAACATCACTGCCCTCTGTTAGCTATATTCAACATCCGTCATGTCTGCCACTTCCTTTCTGCTCCGTAATGTGTGAAATGTGTCCACAAAATGTAAAACTAAATTATAGTTATTCTGTGTTAATAAACGTCTTAAATATAGCCGATGGCCTTTATTTCACATCCACCACTCCAACATGGTAGCAGAGCGTGGTTGGATGGTTAAATGGTGAAATGCAGTGAATTGATACAAAACGGCCACGTGCAAGTATATACTTCTCGCCGCAGTTTGAGACACGAGCAATTATTGAATCAAGAAAATAAGTCAATATAATCCCAAAATGGCAAAGCAAGCAAAAATAGAAGACGTAATGATACCGATATTCGACGGGGCAAATTATTCCAGTTGGAAATTAAGATTAATAACCTTGCTGGAGTATAAAGAGTGTAACGAGCCCGCCATGTGCGAAATGCCGGCAAAATCCGACGAAGCAAACTGGAAGAAAATGGACCTGAAGGCGAGAACCATAATAATGAGCACCATCTCCGATAAACAATTAGAATATTTAAGTGAATGTACCACAGCATACGACATGTTAAAGAAATTTGATAAGATGTACCTAACGCAATCCACCGCCATGCAAATTATATGTCGAGCAAAAATTGAAGAAATTAAACTGAAAAATTACGACACCGTAGAAGATTTCTTTGTCGATTTTGAGAAAACAACGAATAACTTCAAATCAGCAGGTGGAAAGTTATGCGAAGCCGAAAAAGTAAGATACTTGTTGCGAGCATTGCCTCCCAACTATAGTTACATTGGAGATTTCATAGATGTAATCCCAGAAGAACAACGAACGGTAGAATATGTAAAATCCAAAATTAAAGAGAAGAATATGACTACTCCGGACAAGAAAAGCAACATAAGTACATTTTCAACAACAAGTAAAGGACAATGTTTCATTTGTGGTAAGACCGGCCATCTGAAGAAGGACTGTTGGTACGGTCAGAAAAACTACCAGGGAAGATACCCAAACAGTCAACGCCAACAAGGACAACAAAGAGGTCACAACAGAGGTGGATTTCAACGAAGTCGTGGCCGAGGCAGAGGTCAAGATCGTCCCAGAGGTGAGTCATCGAGCAATCAGCAAGACAGTTCTTCGGCAGAGTCATGGACAGCTCAGGTATGTAATTCAGAAGTCAATCAGGTAGCGGAATGTAACACCGGCCAATGTGATAATAACAGTGAAATTAATTGGTTATTAGATAGTGGTTGCATAGATCATATCATAAAGACTGATACATGTTTTTATAATTATTTGGATTTGAAAGTTCCCATAGATGTGAAACTGCCAGACGGTAAAATTTTAAAAGCAACCAAAGTGGGTCTGTTAAAATCTATTTCAAAAATTATTATAATGAAAAACATATTGATCTAAAAAATGTTTACTTTGTCAATGGTATTAAGCAAAACTTGTTAAGTGTTTCAAAAATAACTAAAACTTGCACAATAGTAGCTAGAAATGAAAATGCAAAAATTTATAATCAGTCCAGAGAATTAATAGCTGTTGCTAATAAAATAGATAATTTGTATTGTATTAAAAGTTTTGTTTCAAAAGTTAATAAAAACAATAAGTATGTAAATTCAGTAAAACTAACCTCTAAAGAGAAATGGCATAGGGCACTTGGTCATGTCAATTTTCAATATTTAAACAAGTTAATAAATAATAAATTACTGGAAGGCTTGCCGGATAAGATTGAAAATATAGAAATGAAATGTTCCAATTGTATTGAAAGCAAAATGGCTAATGTACCTTTTGAAAATAATAGAACTAAGACTACTGAAATTTTAGAATTGATACATACCGATTTAAACGGTCCACATAACACAACTGGTTACGGTGGGGAAAAGTACTTTTTGACATTTATAGACGATTATAGTAAATGTACGAGAATCTTCTGTATTAAAAGCAAAGCAGAAACTGCAAGTTGTTTTATAGAATTTGTTAACTTGGTAGAAAATAAATTCAATAAGAGAGTAAAGAAATTACAGTGTGATAATGGCAAAGAATATTTAAATCGAGATATTTATAATTTCATTAGACATAAGGGAATAGAGTTATTACCATGTCCACCATATGTCCACGAATTAAATGGTGTAGCAGAAAGGTATAATAGATCTGCTATGGACATAGGCAGATGCTTAATGAAAGAAGCTAAAATTCATAGAAGGTATTGGCCTGAAGTAATAAAAACAGCAGCATATTTAAAAAATCGAACTATTGCTAATACAGTGGAAAATAAAACTCCTTATGAAATATTTTTTGGTATTAAACCTAATGTTGAGCATTTAAAGATTTATGGAAGTAGAGTTTTTGTCAGGATTCCAGAAGTTTTAAGAAAAAGTAAATGGGATGATAAAGCCCAACTAGGAGTGCTTGTGGGTTATAATGAGAATGGTTACAGAGTTTTATTAAATAACAGAATTATTAATGCCAGACATGTTCAAGTAGTTGAAGAAAATACTAAATTGATATGTTTAGAAAAACTTGATGATGAAAAGGACAGGGACTTGGAAAATAAAACTTCAGATATTAAAGACGAACAAATTAAAACTGAAATTGATGAAGACTGTGTAGATGAAAATGAAAGTAGTTCTAGTAATAATGTGGAAGATTCTGTTAATGATGATAATTTAAGTAATAATAAGGACAAGCTTGTAATTCAAAGAAAGTCAAGAAGAAAGGTTAGCCCAATGTCTAGATATGGTAATCCAGTATCAAATTTTATTTATGTTAATTATATTGATGCAAATGTACCAGATACATTTGAGGAGGCGATGAGCTCTCATGATTATAAGCAATGGCAGGTAGCAATGGACTCTGAAATAAATAGTTTAAACAAAAACAACACATGGCAAATTGTTGAACGGCCGAAAGATAAAAAAGTTATTGATGTCAAATGGGTCTATAAGAGAAAAGATGAAAATGTTTACAAAGCTAGATTAGTTGTAAGAGGATTCCAGCAAAAGGATTATATTGAAAATGTTTATTCACCAGTGGGAAAAATGCAAACATTGAAAATTTTATTATCATACAGTTGTAAAAATAGTTTATTTATAGAACAAATGGATGTTGAGACAGCATTTTTAAATGGTCATGTAAAGTCAGAAGTTTTTGTTAATCAACCAAAAGGTTATGAAACTGGAGATAATAAAGTTTACAAACTGCAAAAAGCACTCTATGGTCTCAGAGAGAGCCCTAGAGTATGGTATGATTGTTTTACCAAATTTATTGAAAAACTAAACTTTGTTAGAAGTAACTATGATTATTGTTTATATGTTAACAGAGCGAGCAAAGATCCAATATACATATTAATATTTGTTGATGATCTCCTAATTTGTTGTAAAGATAAAGATAAAATAAAACAGGTAAAGACTAACTTAATGGAAAGATTTGCAATGAAAGACTTAGGTAAAATTAAAAGTTATATTGGCATAAACATTGATTATAATGATAAGAGAAATAAAATGACCTTAAGTCAAACAAAATATATTGAATCTTTGGCTGCAAAATATAATTTAGAGAATAGTAAGCTCTTTGATACTCCAATGGAAACAAACTTAAAATTGGAACAAGCTACAGAAGTAGATGATAGTATTAAGTATAGAAATATAATTGGTGAATTGTTGTATATCAGTACAGGCACAAGGCCTGATATAGCCTATAGTGTTAATTATCTAAGTCGTTATCAAAGTTGTTACAACCAAACCCATTACAAATACGCAATGAGGATTTTAAAATATCTGTATAAAACTAAGGATTTAAAGTTAACTTACTATGATAATGTAAACTCTGAAACATTAGATTGTATGGTAGACTCTGATTATGCAGGAGATAATGTGGATAGAAAATCTACGACAGGTTTTATTATTAGATTATTTGGAAACTTAATTTTTTGGAAAATACATAAACAAACTTCAGTAACTAAATGTTCAACTTTTGCAGAATATACTGCCATGTCAGAAGCAGTCACAGAAATACTTTTTATTAGAAACTTGTTAATTGAGTCATTCAGTGTAAAATTTGATGAACCTATAAAATTGTATGAGGATAATTCAGGTGCAATTTCAATTGCCAAATATGGCAATTTTACTAAAAATTCAAAGCACATTGAAGTGCAGTACCATTACATAAATGAAAATTATGAAAAAGGTATTATTGATATTGTAAAAATTAATTCCGAATTTAACTTAGCAGACATATTAACTAAAAGTTTAGACAAAACAAAATTTTTGAAAAATAGATTAGCTTTTAATTTAATTTAGATATTATTACTGTTTTATGTAAAAGATCAATATTTTAAATTTAAGGAGGCGTGTTATAATCTATGGTAAATTCAGAATATTGATCCTTTAGTATGGCAACATCACTGCCCTCTGTTAGCTATATTCAACATCCGTCATGTCTGCCACTTCCTTTCTGCTCCGTAATGTGTGAAATGTGTCCACAAAATGTAAAACTAAATTATAGTTATTCTGTGTTAATAAACGTCTTAAATATAGCCGATGGCCTTTATTTCACATCCACCACTCCAACATGTATGTATACTACTGATTAAGAAAAAAAAATACATATTTATGGAAGACTATTGACATTTTTAGGGAAAATATGTTAGAAATGTTTGTGATTTCCATTTTGCAAATTAATTTAATGAGGGATCACCATCATAATATGTATTTGCTCTATAATCTCTTAGCCTTTAGATCACCTTCAAAATGATTATATTATTTACAAAATAAATAGGATTCTTAAATTATTTGTACTACACAGAGCTACGAGTATCTTTGTTTATTAGTAATAGTTATTTTTGCATCAATAAAAACACAGAACAAAATTGCATATTTTTATTTGTAATAATAATAACAATTAAACATCTTTGTATCGTTAATTACATTATTACAACGATAATTATTTAAATTATGAGTATTTAGGAAGAATTCGCTACATAATAATATACATAAAAATAAATAATACCTAACGTACTCGTGGGGAACATATACATAAATAACGAAATACATACACAGTCTTACATAATTATTACTTAAAAATATTAAAGCCAGGTACTGAGTTTTAAATAAAAATATACATTATCAACTAAAATACTAACATAAACAAGTATATACAAATAAATACATAGAAAAAAATCATTTCGAAAAAATAATAAAATATGACTTGAAGTGACTAAGAAATAAAACGGCAAAAACGTCATTAAATAACATTTCACGAGTCATGGCATGACGTTGATAAATTAAAAAATAATTCACTCAATAAATAGCAGGCACACACACATCCGTACAAGATAAATAAAACTTAAATACATTGAAGATCGGAGAAATCAGAGGAAAAGGGGCCACGGAACCGGGTCGCTAAGGTTTCTGCGCGGAGTATGCCAAGTTTTGAGCTTCGAGCGAGCGCCCCCAGCCGCCACCGCCGTGACCACCGCCGCCCCCGCTTCCGCTGCTACTGTACGAAGATCCTCCTGAATCACCTCCGTATCCACTCGTTCCTCCACTACTGTAATCATGACTTGACGTATGATGAGGATGAGCTATCACTTCGTAAGTCACATGCTTCTGCTGAGACAGTAACTTTTTCAACCCTATAATCGCCGACAAAACTAGTGCAAGTTTTCCGATCAGCAACGCCTTTCCAGCAATCAATGCTATCGCTCCGATCATCAGTGGCATCAACGCCATCATCTTCAAAGCTACAGCCGCAATCAATGGTCCCAGGATTTTCTGCGCCTTCTTCTTCTTCCCACGTCCTTCACTGATTTCATTATCTTCGGTAAACGATGACACTGTATCTTCAAGCGCTCGCCCTGCACTCGACACTGCGTCAATCACATCGGAACCTTTCACTTCTACTCTCAAGGAATGCGTTTCGAAGTAATTCTTCAGCCGTGAAACAGGATCTAGAGCTCTCGGTGCTCCCGTGTCTTTCGGTACGTCACCGGATTTGACGACGGTGACTCCATCGGTTAGTGAGAAGGATTCCTTTTGTCCAATCATCTTGTCGACGAACGAGAAGAATTTGTATTTGAGACATGTCGTTGATTCCTTTTTGAGGCAGTCTGTTAGTCCGTCTATGTCGTTGTCTGTGTGACCGTTGTCTTGGGCGGGAAGCGCGTGCGCGACCGCGATTAAAAGCAAGACTGTCGACCGTCTCATCGTGAGTTTTAGCTACGTCTGCGCGCCGGCTGTCGCGTCGGTCCTATATAGCCTCCCTCAAGTATGGCAACCACCGAATTGGACTTTCTCAGGCTTGGGAGTAAAAGTAACGTCCAGGTTTCGTAACGAAAGGTCTGTGCGGTCATTGCTGGGGTCATGAACTTGAGATGGATGTGCAAATGTTTCGGCGTAACTTAAACCTTGCCTTCTTCGTGTGGTTTTGGTTTGGACTGGATTTGAGTGGGTTAGTGTAGTGCGAAAGTTCATTGCGTTTTTGAATTGTTATTGTTTTAGTTGGGAATTAGTTTATGGTTAACTGTTTGTGAGTCACTTGGGTGGTGCGTATATCTTGCTTTAGTACGAAATGAAACTTTGTGATTTTAGGTTATATTGGTTTTAACAGTTTTTAACACGAGAATTCTCTTGAAGATTTTATTCTTTACATCTTTTACTGTTAACTTTAATTGCCTCTTTAACTGTCACATCAAAAGCTTTTTTCATATCTTTCTCTTGGAAGTGTATTATGTCAACATTTATAGCAACTGACTTCTAATTCGATCTAGGCTTATTTTGATAGGTCTTATCTAAGTGACGAGCACTATCTTTAGGCTGATTATGATGATGATCTCTCTCTTCTTCAACCTTTAGCTACTCTCTCAAAAAAGTAAATCTCTCTACTTTTTACAATAAATCTTTTACTGTATTTAATTTTGCTAATCTGAATGATTAATTTTGTAGTTGTAAAGGTGGCATTTGCAAATTGACAGAAGGGTGTTTGTCGAGCCAAATAAATAAATTTGAAAAACGTACAGGTACGTACGTAATTATTAACTAAAACATTTTGAGAGTTCATGTTGACTTCTGACTTAAAAATTACATAAGCGTCTTTATAAACCGTGCTTCTTCATTTTTTTATTACATAAAAAGTTTAATGATCTTTCAGTTGAAACTAGTTACAAACTTTCTGTCTATGTATGATTGGTATTTCAATAAATTATCATAATAATCCTGTCTTTATGCTTATATACTTTATATATATAGTATACACATTTTAATACTTGTAGCATTCACTTACCACATAGTGGTTCACAATTTATGATAATTAAAACTGAATGTTTACGATTATTATTCAAATGCAGTTTTTGATAAACTTTGTAAAAAAAATGAGCACATTTTTTTTGTTATTTGCCACGCTTTCTCGTCGCAATCGCTGGACTGATTTTGATGAATTTTGGTACGAAGACAAACCCCAGAGACAGTTTTAGGTATGTGACAGAGCCGGTAAAAACAAACCGTAAAGCAAAAATAAGAAGATAGGTAAATATGTATCTTTTTTAGTTATTTGTGTCCTAAATGTGGTAATCTTTTTTAAATTATATCACTTCTAACATAAAGAAAAAAAGTACGCTAACAACAGCAAACCGTTCACCATTCATTACCATAATGTTCAAATTATGTATATTAGGTAAAAACCTGCTTTTCCAGTCTCAAGGTCGAACGGCCGACCGAGAAACTGGCCTACAAAGAATCTATGAACTGTCTCGAAATACTCGCTTCTTTGCGTGTTGATGAACTCAAATTGTATCTGACCAATACGTAGCCCTGCTCTATTTGGTAGGATGGGCAGGAAAGGAGGTGGTATAAACCTGCAGCGGCAGCATTGTTTTTGGGATTGGTCTAGTATTTTAGGTCTTTAATTATAGGGGATAATGGAAGAAAAAAACATGTTACGCCGACTACAAGTAAAATGGGATAAGGGCGAGAAGATGATGATGAGTAATTACCAATATGTTTCCATCAAATGCTGTCAAAGTAATTAGTTGCAAATAGACTCAAAAAACGGGCTATGAAATCGTTTTTGTGCATGTAATGCACCTCTCGGGGCGGGAAAGGTTTATTTGATACACTGTCTGTGTTACTACAAATATATAGTCAAAAATCCGTTGAATACTTTTCTAAAAACTGTGTAACTACAAAACGACCCTTATATCAATGTCAAATGCCATTTTGCAGTTGATAATTTTTTTGTACAAAGTGTTCAACAGATGTTTAACTTTTATTTAAATTATGCTTAGAACATCTCTACTAGATTTATGACTCACACATAGTTGAGAGGTGATTACTAAGGAAAGTGATGAACGTTCTCTAGTATTTACACCTAAGATTTAAATTGCGAGATTTGCCGGATTTAGTGAAACAAATAACGATTACTTTTCTGTCTTAACGGCATTTAAACAGCATTGTCTCGCTTACTTTAAATCATAAGTTATGGTTTATGCGATATATTCGCTTATTCCTCTTAGTGCAAATATTTTTCATGACCAAAGGCCAATACCACCGTTTTAAACAGGTTTAAACCCACTCGTAAGTCGGGGTCGATACCACTGGGCCAGCTCTCTGGCCAAAAGGATGAAGATTAACATCATGAGAAAACCGGCATAGACTCAAAAATTCGAAGACATTGTATCTATGAGATACAATGCCTTCGAATTTTTCTCTCTCACAGACCTATGTTCTAGCTAGCAGTGGAAACATAATAGATTGATGATGATGAAGACACATCTGGGATGACTGTTGGCCGAAAGTCTCCACACATTGGCTGCAGGCTTGACAAATGTGCTTCATCATCATCAGCCTATAATTGTTCCCACTGCTGGGTCACAGGCCTCCTCTCAATGAGAGGGAGTGGGCCATGCAACATCTACCAACCCGCAATGGGTCCGCGTGGTGGATTATGATCCACCACGCGGACCCATTGCGGGTTGGTAGATGTCGCATGTCTTCGAACTTTTGGCTCTAGGATATACCGGTTTCCTAATGATGTTTTCCTTCACCGTTTTGAGAGCAGTGGTGATGAAATAAATTACACACAGTAATGCGCCTGGCTGGGTTCGAACCCACAACCTGTAATCGTAAGTCAGGGCATCTAAAGATTTCAATAATTTATTCAGACTACAAAATAAAAAAAATCTTACAGATATGCCAGGAATCTTATAAAACGTGTTTCTGTAAGGTACCCATTGGCTCGTCTTGAAAGTTAGAAAGCTATGATTTAACAATATACTTAAATTACATGACACCTAAAGGTGCTGATAAACTTTTAATGAGCGTTCTTCCGAATGTTACATTACAGAAATACAAACGAAAGCGTTTTAACGAGCATTCTAACGAGCGTTCTGGCGAGCTTTTTGCCGACTGTCAAATCTGATATTTTCATATCAAAAAATTTTTGATGTTCGCGAATGCGAATGCGGATGCGAATATTCAATTTCGATGCGAATGCGAATATCAAAAAAACATGCGAATATTTGCGAATGCGAATGCAAATATTTGCAACATCACTAGTACACTATAAGGATCGTAAGGTAGAGGTAGTAATGGTTCGTAGCAATCTATGTTCGTTGTTCAGATCGACAAAATTAAAAGCAGCGAATGCTTGAAGTTACAGTACAAGAAAGTGAATGCTCAAACTCTATCAGCACCTTATCAAAAGGTTTTTACAGAAGTAATTTGTATGTTGATGAATTTGAACTAAGAACTTTTCGCAGGTAAGAATGGTTGAGGAAAACACCGTGAAGAAACTCAAACTTATAGGTTGGAAATCGCAATCATCCTTGTAAAGACTAAAGCTATTGTCAAACAGACAGGCGAAGCGAACGCGATCTGAATCCTGTCATATAGAAAAGCGAAAGCGGTCCGATAGTCTATATGACAGGCTTCAAACAATTCCTTACATTACAAACAAAAACGCTTCGCTTCGCGTTCGCTTCGCCTGTCTGTTTGACAAATAGCTTAGCGATTAATTGCTACGTTGAGAATAAAAAATATATTTGTTTGATCTACAAGTAGTTTTTCCAGGGCTGGCCGTTTGTGAATTTTAAAATAGTTTGTAAACTTACCCACGATACAGGAGAAATTCCTGGAATGAGGTAACGTTTTTTTTAATCTACTCCTCTTTAACGCCTAAGCATTATAGCTTTTAGTTAAGTAACTAACTCTGTTACCTTTTCTACGTGTATATGCGATGAAGTCGAATGAAAAATAAATTTAAAACCGAGTAGTTTTAAAGAAAATACTGAGCTATAAGCTACAATAAATTATGTGTTGTTATGTCATGTTTGGATAAATTAATCAAATTAATGGCTTCATGTATTAGAACGATTAGAACTATTTTATGTTATATTTTAATTTACAGGGCTATGTTTTACCTACATTGGATTATTGGATATAGATACAATAAGTATTATGGTACCTACACTACCTACGCTTAGAAATCAGCGTAGGACGTCCACCCACTAGGTGGGCAGACGATCTTATGAAGGCCACAGGATCACGCTGGATGCAGGCCGCTTACAACCGGTCCTATTTGAAGTCTAAAGGGGAGGCCTATGTTCAGCAGTGGACGTCTTACTGCTGGTGCTGATATGATGATGATGATGATGTCATGTTACTTGATAGACAAAATATTAAACGGTTCTAAAATAATTATGTTACCTCTTTTTGTCTTCGCCGTTGCGGCCAAAAGCCAAGTATCATTTGTAAATATCAACCACACAAAAATCAAAGTTCCCTGACCTTCTCAAGTCATTATCAAGCAAGTATCAACATCTAGATATTATTATTATTATACGAAGCTCACGAACTTTTCCTTGAGTCATATAATTATTCTACTTTCATGATTAGGTAATGTTGGACATCAGGATATACTCGTAACTTTCTTTGAGCTTAGTCACAAATAAGTGCACGAACAGAAACGGATGAAAATACCGATATCTAAGTCACAAAGCACTGAGTGCAATATCCGAGTAATAAGTGCTAAGATTTTTTATTTATTTATTCCAAGTTTGTTTGCTCTGGGGTGCTAAGACAGGAAACCTCCACGTGCGCCCGTGGACTGGAGTTCCCTCTCGGATACATCCATGGGGAAGACCAGTTTTTCGGGCCGGTGCACCCTGGGATGCGGGCAAAAACTCTTCCTGGTTTCTTTGCCCGTATGCGAATAGCCTGTCGGGTGGACGCTCCAACGCGTGTCCCTCTGAACAGCAGAGGGCACAGCGGCGGAGCGGGCTTGCGGACGGTGAGTAATGGGTATGCTCGCCATCCGACCAAGGACCAAGCCCGGGTCGGTGGCGCGTCGTGTTTATGGGGCCAAATGCCTGCCGGGATCGCGGATTTTTCTTAATCGAGGATACCGTGGCCCCGGAACGTAAAGGGCATCCGAAGGAACACGGGTGGATTTTAGTCAGTAAGAGTCTGACAGTCCCTTCCACCCCACCCAGGGCGGGAGGACTCATTTGATGATTTTGTCACCCCAAACCAAAATGTTTGTTTGCTCTTGATCTCGATCTAGCCTTTTTTTACGTAGTAAAATCATCAAATGAGTCCCCCAGGGCAGGACGGGATCCCTCCCGTCATGCCCTGTCAGACTTGTACTGACTAAAATCCACGGTGTCCTTCAATAGCCCTTTACGTTCCGGGGCTACGATCACACGATAGTCCCGCGACCCCGGCGGGATTTTACCCCTTAAGAGGGCACTGACAGCTCTTTGGAACACGACGCGCCGTCGATCCGGGCATGATCCATGAGCGGACAGCGAGTCCGTTTACTTGCCGTTCGCATGCCCATCCCGATCTAGCCTAGAGGCAAAAATGAGGCCTAAGATGGAGTGACTTCATCAAAAAAGAACTTAAACTCCTGCGCATCAATGGAATACAATGGCTACAAGCTAGGCTGCCCTGGTGATAGCAACGCAAGATTTTTAATCCCTTATCTACTTTATACAATTTGATGTATTTATATCCACATAAAATTGGCTTATTTACCAAAACTGGTGGATTAATCAAATTAATGGCTTCATGTATTAGAACGAAACTATTTTATATTATATTTTAATTTACAGGGCTATGTTTTACATTGGATATATATACAATAAGTATTATGGTACCTACACTACCTACGCTTAGAAACTGTTAATCTTTTTTTCTTTTTTAATATTTTTTCTAAGCATTTAATCCAATTTCGGTAGGTATATTTCAATTCTTGATGGATATAAGTATAATTAAATGTAATTCATTTTTAATATTATTCTTCTATTTGTGAATAGTTACATCTCAGATATTCTTTGTAAGCCGTTTGAAACAAAGAAATCTACATTTTAACATTTTACAATTTTTTCCTTTCCAAACGCATATTGCGCGTGTCATAACTTTAAACAAGTCATAAATTCCGGTACACCAGTCTTTCACCTGCATCACATCACGCAATAGCGAGCCTCCAATTAAAGTATTATTATTATATCCGGAACCCGAAATACATCTCGACGAGACTCAACGGAGAAACCCTTTCACTTTTTTTAAAAAAAGAAGTTCGTCGACTTCACTAGGTGTAAGTGTGTACTGTGTATATGTATTTTAACTTTTGTATTTTTAAAGCAAGAGTGCTTTTTCAAATGAATATGATTATGATTATGGTTTGCGTGTGAGATTGTGCGTTTTGAATTTGATACAGGATGTTTGAAGTGGTGCTTTTCTTTTTTCATGGCATTTATAAAATCAAATTCTCTTATACTTAGAGGACTCCAATAAAGTGAATTAATATTCTCAGTAAATATTAATTAGAGTATTTATGTAAGTCGCACCCACGATGCAGGAGAAAATTCAAAAGTATGAGGAAATGTTTTTTTTTTTAATAAAACAAGATAATTGTTATCTATTTTATATTATAAAATTAATCACTTAATTATAAAATGAATCAAAGTAATAAAAAAATGCTTTTAAAACTGTTTTCAAAAGCTTTTAAAACTGTCTGACGTGGAATGAGCTGTAATGACTGCAAGATTATTTTAAAGTGAGACATTGTATCTTGACGTTGTTCTTTGGTAACCGCCCAATTTACGCCTGATCCGTTTTCATTGACGGCTGATTCTAATTGAAAATGTTTAAGATTCGATGGACAAATTAGTTCGTTGACAGGTTACAGGCAAAGTTTGGATCAAAATTGCAACCGAGACAGATCATTAATATAATATCTAGCGTTAGACACTCACGTGATTCTTATCCACTTACTATTCTAATCTAGAACCTGCCAATAAAAACACGGAACCGCAAATTAAAATTGGCAAGCAAACTCACCTACTTCATTTCAAATGCAAACACCATATTCACTCATTCTGGCTTAATTCCAAATTGAACAGCCCGTATAACGTGGGTTTATTGTAATATGTATGAGTGTGTGCGTGTGAATGTGTGATGTATGAATTGTTTGTCATAGCGATGTTAAGGGTCATACAAGCGAAATGCTTTAATGCTTGACGTGCTCAGCTGGTTCTGCTTACGTTTTCTAGTACTGGTTTGAGAGATTGGCACTTGGTATGGTGGCCACTATAAAGTATTAATTAATTGATTTGCGAAAATACTAATTAGTGATGTACCCACAAATCGATGAGGCTGTCAAGTCGGCTTTTGGTGTTTTTAAACCTGAAGAGGCTCTCGCATGGCTATTTATTTTGTATATTTTCCGCCAGTGTGTAACTCAAAAATGATCTCATAGGAACGTTATACTAGTATATCATGTGTCATTCCAGACTACAACCTATCTGTGAGCTAAATTTGATCAAAGAAGAGTTTCTTTATTTAAACGTGCTTATTTCAGAAACTCAAGGTACGAATTGAAAAGTTCTTTTTGTGTAGGATAGTCCATTTATCGAGGAAGGCTATAGGCTATAATACATCAAACGAAGAGCAATAAGAGCCGAGCAGCATGCGTGAAACCAAGGGGCTAAAAAGCTGGTAGCAAAAGAAATTCGGCAATTCATAATTCGGTGACTGCTAGTAAAACATTTCTCATTCATACAAAAATGAAACGGTGCGTTACTCTACAATAAAGCGCCATGAATGCTTTTTTAATTGAATTGTATGGGAGAAAGCGCAGTCTTTTGTATGATAAACAACCATACTCGAAATATTATTGTGAAGATTGAGGTAGTGTCATACTGATAGCGGATAACGTTTTGTTTGAAGTGACAGTTATTTTATTTTGTATGTGATTTCACTGAATGTATCCAATCTATAACAAAATACCTACATTTCATCTAGAGCCTTTTTTAAATCTAATAATTGAATGAGTATTGTGCAAGATTGATAAAGATGCTGTATGAAGGAACTCCAAACGACGCCACACGTTAGTTTTGGAAGGGGCGATATTTTGCCACTCAATAAGACTATTAAGTCAGCGGTCACAATTGCTGTAGAGTTTACTAAAACTACTGCCGCTTTAGTACAGGCAGCAGATGTTGAAAGTCTAACGTAAAAAATACGATATTTATAGTTCTAATAAAAACCATATAGTCCAGTCAACGAACAATTATAGAGGGAAAGTCTTGGAACACAATTTTTAACTACGCAACTTTGTTTGGACTAGTTAGCAGGTGAACATATCAAAAGTCCCCGCCCCTAGCCCTTGAGCTTTGGGAGAAGTTAAAAGGTTTGAAGGTACCATTTTTTGGTTTTTCGCTTATATCTCGGAAACCATGCGTCCTAGCGGCATAACATGTATGAACGAAATAAAAGCTGAATAAATTCCCCATGAGTTTCATTCAGTGAGCATTTCGATATGTTGTGTAGTTTTCGAGTTATCTGCTCTTGAATGTCTGTAATTTGGGAAAAATCATTTTTACCTCCCAAAGCTCAAAGGCAAGGGGCCGGACTTTGGATATGTTCACCTCTTAACTAGTCCAAAGAAAGTGGCGTAGTTAAAAATTGTGTTCCAAGACTTTCCCTCTATACCTTATTTTGAGCATTCGTTGACTGAACTAATAGGTTTCAAACATTTACAAATTCACCGATTGATTTCAAAACGACTACAATCTAAGACTAAAATTTAAGTCCCGCTATGCAGGCTAACGATTTTATTTGGAATCGCTTATCGCTTATACTGACGCCTGACCCTAAAAATCAAATACGATGTAAAATTGTACATCTTGTCATAATTGCGTCAATAACAATTAAAACTGACTGCGTTCATTAGGTATAATGTTTTTTGTGTTCTCATTTTTATTGACATTTCGTGACGGAAGTACTTAACTTTCGTTTTATTCAGTTTTCAATGTTGATTTGTAATTCAGACTCGATATCTGAAATACAGATCAACACTTAAGCTGTACTAGTATTTAAAGAGGAAAAAAATGTATTTTGTGTGTGTGTATGTTTGTAATAAATAAACTCAAAAAGCACTGTCTGATAACCAGCTTGAGTTTGTCTTTTTTGCAAACAAAATTAGCACCTAAACTATACAAAATTAGCATCTCAACGCTAAACACAAGAATCTCACAAACTGATTAACGTAAACTTTGACCTTCACGGTTACGTTTCACTACGTAATATTTAACGGTAAACTTTGACAGGTTATACCACTTTGAGAACTACGTCGCACCGGTGATGACGTCAGTTATGTTTGGTTATTATCTTTTTTCTTATCATCTAGTTTTGCCCACGGCTTAGTTCACGCTGTTCTGCAATAAAAGTTTAAAGTTAAGTTAAGTTAAGTTAAGTTAAGTTTAAGCGGGTTAGGCGTTTGATGACATGCAAATCGGGCACTAGTTTTGCGGCATTTGCTGAACTGGGTCTATTTGGCGCAATCGTGAGTCATAGCAGCCTTACTACAAAAACTTAAACATCTGTTGAACACTTGTCTAAAAAAAGTGTGACAGCAAAACGGACCTTATTTCAACGACATAATCTGACATTTTTTTAGACAAGTGTTCAACAGACGTTTAAAAGTTTTTGTGGTACGACGGTTTATATTTAGTTGAAAGTTTTCTTTTAAATATTTTCTTTCCTTGTTAATGTTGTGTGTACTTATGGAATTATGTGTCAATAAACGTTTTTCTTTCTTTCAAATCGATACAAGATGAAAAAAAAATGTGTGCACTTGGTTTTAATTACCTACTCTCTTTTGCCATGGGCATTTTGAAGTGTTATTGGAATCGCTTTAGTGCGGTGTAAATCGACTTTTGCAAAAACTCAAAACAACAGTGTGACATCCAGCCAAACGCAATGGGCCCACGTGTCGGAGTAAATGCCACTCCCTCTCAAAGAGAAGTGCCCTGTGTTCCAGCTAGACACTGTGTTCCAAATAGACACTGTATTCCAACTAGACACTGTGTTCCAACTAGACACTGTGTTCCAAATAGACACTGTATTCCAACTAGACACTGTGTTCCAACTAGACACTGTGTTCCAACTAGACACTGTGTTCCAACGGGGACGTTATAGACTGAATTATAATACGACAGACATGTATTAAGAATTACTGCGTGCGTGTTATATGTATCTAACAATAACAGGTGTTTTAAGGCTTTGTTTGTGCTGCGTCAAAACTCACATTATGGGCACCTTGTAGCCGTGACTCAACTTATTACAAATTATAATAAAAACCAGCCTACCATTCCCCATGGTTTGCTCTACTGTACAGTTCACACGACAACAATATAGCGCCATCATAATTACGTGCTCTATGTTAGTAGAGCGCTTACGGTAGAGTCTCTGCTTACCCACTTCTCTGCAATGAGGTATGTGATACAGTAGAGTTAGTGGTTTATGTGAAGTTGATGATGTAGTATTTTTACATCTGGGGCCTTACCACGAGCTCTAAACGCGATTCAGTTTAGGCTGCGGGAAAGAGACAGAGCTATACAAGTCGTCTAGCGCCATCTCTTCCCACAGCCTAAACTGGATCGCGTAAACAGTTCATGGTAGGCCACCTGATCGATGACGCCTGTATTAATTTATTTGTGTCAAATAAACTCCATTTATTAAATGCTATGAAAAAATATAGGTCTAATTCCGCCACAAAAATCCGGGCTTGCAAGCCTGGATACTGAACTCTTCACACTGGTACTGCATCCTGATGTAGTACCATCCTCCCGCCCTCATACATATACCGGGTGTGAGGGACAGCCCTCCGCAAACTTTCAGGGCTTGCTCAGTAGACGAAACTGAACAATCTTCGACAATTTTTTTTTTTTGAGGACATGAAAAATAAAGACCTTATCATAGAAAATTATAAACTTGATTGGACAGTTTGTATGGAGAGGCTGATTTGTTTTATCATATTTTCTTGAAAAAAAACAACATACCTCATGTCTCACCTCTGCGCAACTGTAGGTATATTATGTCTACGGTGGGTCTACGCTAGAGAGCTGAGCACAAGCTAAGCCACTCTACTCGTAGTACGGTGAAAACTAACTAAATTAGGGGAAATATAATTTGAACCTACGGGTAATTATCACACTATTGCAATAGTTTATACATTAGTTTAATTTTTTAGTTGGACGTGACAAAAAATGTTGGGTGGAGTCTCCATTTCAAGCCTTTCCACCCTTTCCTGCATATGCATACTGGGTGTAAGGGACAGCCCTTACACCCAGTATGCATATGCAGGAAAGGGTGGAAAGGTGGGACTGCATCGTGCATCCAAGCCTGGATTTTTGTGACGGAATTAAAACTAGATATTTTACCACTTCATACTATACTAATAACTATCATCATCATCAGGGTATAATGTTCCCACTGCTGGGACACAGGCCTCCTCTCTGTTAGAGGGAGTGGGCCATAATCCACCACGCTGGCCCAGTGCGGGTTGGTAGATGTCACATGTCTTCGAAGTTTTGGTTCTAGGACATGCCGGTTTCCTCATGATGTTTTCCTTCACCGTTTTCGAGAGCAGTGGTGATGAAATAAATTACACGAAGTAATGCGCCTGGCGGGGTTTGAGCCCACGACCTACAACTCGTAAGTCGGGACCGATATCACTGGGCCACTAATAACTATATCAACAAGTAACAACATCATCATCATCATCACTACAAGTCACCACATTGATTTTAACCCTCACCTCATTTCCACACATTATTGTAAGTGGCGATGGCGCGGGTCAGCCGAGCAGAGAAACGAGAGTAGGTGAAAGCATGCGCAGCTTAAATAATTTAATACGAACGTAGGGACTGGATTGTCTTAATGTGGCAGTTTTGCAAATGTTTTTCTGATTTACTCGGGTCTGTCTGCGCTACGAGACTGCCAGTAGCAAGCACCGAAGTTCCGAAATTGGTGTTGAGAGAGGTTTCAAATTTTGCATGGGGGTTCTTTTTAAGTCATGAAAAAATTCGACTGCTAAGGGGTTGAATTTGGGGTTGATAGTTTGTAGGTATAAAACTTCGTTACTGCAAGTTATAGGATTCTCAAATTTTATTGGATATTTATTTATATTTGCCAAAAGTATCCCAAAGAGTGGGTGGTTGGATGTAGAAATTCACATAATTAAGTAAGTCGCAGGCGGAGTGCTAATTAGGTACTAATATTTGGCACTAGCAGTACCTAAATATTAGCCAGCTAGGTTAAATAGGCAGTCGCTCCATGTAAAATACTGATATTCAGCTAAATCCGGTTCGACGGCAAACCAACCTCAACATACTTTTTTTATCGTGGTAAAATCATCAAATGAGTCCTCCCACCTAGGGCTGAGCGGGAGGGACTGTCAGACTCGTACTGACTAAAAATGCACAGTGACCTTCAATAGCCGTTTACGTTCCAGGGTCACGGTAATTCGGTTAGTCCCGCGACCTCGGCAGCTTTTGGCACTCTAAAGAGGGGCCGTCATTAACCTCAAAATACTTGGGAAAAAGCTAGGCAGGTGATGACTTATAGCTTGCTCTTGACCTCTCTTTGGAAACTAAAGTTGCCTAGGTCTATCAATTGCTCCGCCATGAACTTCTACCTCAGTTGAACTCCGCTCCCCGCTCTCTATACCTCACGCCCCGTCGATCAAGCAGATTACGTGACATTACGAACTAGAAAGTTATATTTTACAAACAAATTCACACGCATCATGTTGAAACTCATCTCTCTTTGTAACTCACCGATGAAATTTCGTGATATTGTTGCAATTCGACGTGGAAGCGAACGTTTTTTGGTTCATTTTATGAAATGACAATGCATTGTTTTGTTTTTATGAGATGTAAATGAATAGACGAAGTTTACTGTTCACAACAAGTAAAGAATAAGGTTTTTACCGTTTTTTTCGGTAAAGCGGTGATAATTTTTTGAGATTCCTACCGGAAATTTTCATTTATCTATGTTCATTCAAAGATACGAAGAATGTCGACGGAAGTTATGTTATACAAAATGTTATACCTACATAAAACGCGACCTAAACTCATAATTTCTGATTCTGGATTCAGTTTCAGAATAAGGACTTATCACTTATTATATTAAAACTACACGTATGAAGATCTGATTACACTTTCCATGGCTTCTGCAATGAAGCAGAAGGTTTAAACTTGACACGCATGAAGTGTGCTTTTTAAAATAAAACCTATCATCATCATCAGCCTATAAATGTTCCCACTACTGGGACACAGGCCTCCCCTCTGTGAGAGGGAGTGGGCCATAATCTACCACGCGGGCCCAGTGCGGATTGGTAGATGTCAAATGTCTTCGAATTTTTGGTTCTAGGACATGCCGGTTTCCTCACGATGTTTTCCTTCACCGTTTTGAGAGCAGTGGTGTTGAAATAAATTACACAAAGTAATGCGCCTGACGGGGTTCGAACCCAAGACCTACAACTCGTAAGTCGAAGCCGATACCACTAGGCCACCACTGCTCTAATATAACCTATAATAATGTAATATTCCACAACTATCACACAACGCCATCTTGCCCCAAGCTAAGCAGAGCTTATGTTATGGGTACTAGACAACTCATAAACATACTTATATATTTCTAAATACATAATTATTATAGATAAATTACACCCAGACACAGAACAAATGATCGTGCTCATCACACAAACATTAATTGTCCTGGGTGGGAATCGAACCCACGACCTCCGACATAGCAGTCAGGGTCACTAACCACTAGACCAACAGGCCTGTCTCTAGAACACAAAAGGCGTTTATCTTTAAATCAGTATAGGCATTAATCTTTTAAGACTTTTTTGTAGAGTATTTTAATCACTCGGTGTGTAAAATATCATATTCTTCAAAATAATTTTACTTGGGGTGGTTACCGCAGGGAACGTGTAACTTGCAGTGACAACTTAGTGATGAACTGGCGGTGGTAGGCGTCACATGGGCCACCTTGCTAGCAATCCCCACCCTGTTGGAGTCCGGGGCTAAATAGTTTTTTATTGTGTGTAGAAGTTCCAGTTCTTTATGGCTGAGCTCATTCCACCTTGAGGACTCATTTTGATGAATTTACCACGAAATAAAGGCCCCATCTCTTCTGGGCTATATTGGTGCCAAGAGTAATTTTGCGAAGAGGCATTTTGCGAAAGGGACATTTTGCGAAAGGGACGTTTTGCGAAAGGAACATTAATTTTACTACCGGTGGAAATTTTGCGAACGGAGAATTTTGCGACTGAGCCAAACCAACTTTATTATAATAGAAGACCTAGTATGAAGTCGCATATTAGTTTACCCGTTTTATACCCACAAAAACGCCAATGTCACAACACGATAAACCGAGAAAACGACATCATAAATAACAAACGGATGACTATTATCTTTTCATCCATACATCATTGGAGCAGTATCTACAAATGAAAGTGTTACCTATTGTAGTGTCATCTTCTTGCTCATTACAGTATTTCACTTTTTAATTAATAAGGTTTTTTTGTAAACGATCGCTTGAAATGGAAACAAGCTTTCACGGATGAACGGTTGAGCTGATTTTGATGAAATCCGGCACACACTAAATTATTATAGTCTGCATTAATACGTATACCATCTTTATAATTATTCGGGTAGTATAAGCCTTTGGAATAGTTCACGAACTCCATGCGGGAAAAGCCGATGGCTCTTGATAGCTTTTTTATATTCAATAATGGGTTTTCATTCATTTACACCCTGTAAGTGGTGGACTTTAAGCATTGCTTTAAAGTAATGGGTTAGTTATGAAAAAAAATATGGTTACGATAACTTTGGGAAATAATAGAAATCTTTATTATACAAACTTTCATATAGGTCATAGTTGGAATAACACGGAGGATACCTGTTACCGCGATATAACGATCCCGTGAAGGTACTATTTGCGTCGTATCCTCACGTAGCCACTACCCCATTGCCTAAAAAACCGGTAGTACAATCAGTGCTTCCTCCTACTCCTAACCTACTGAGCCGAACTGTGGAACATGGCAGTCAAGCTGGCCCACCGACTTCATGTCATGCAGTGTGCTATGGAAAGAACTACGCTTGGGATCTCTCTTAAGGATAAAATCCGGATTGAGGTCTGGCGGCATTAGAAAAAAGTAATGTTGTCCAAAACTGTAGCAAACTGAAATGGCAGTGGACCGCTCCTTTCTGGTGTAGAACCGACGAAAGGTGGAGTAGGAAGGTTATCAAATTAATGGAGACCGCGCGTCGGTAAACGTAGTATGGGACGCCCCCGGCAAGATAGACCGATGTCTTGAAGAAGGTATCTGGCAGTGGCTAGATGAAAAAAGCGGGAGATTGTGTCCTGCTGCGTTCTTAGTTGAGACACTTGTCCAGCAGTTCACTGCAGTAAGTTGAAATAATGACTAATCACAAATATGGTAAACTAGCTTTTGCCCGCAGCTTCGCTCGCGTAATCAGTCGAAAATCTAAGAAGATTTATATAAACTTTCATCCCCTATTTTATCCCCTTAGGGGTAAAATTTGTCAAAATCCTTTCTCAGGGGATGCCTACGTCATAGTAGCTTTATGCATGCAAAGTCTCAGCCCGATCGGTTTAAAATTGACAAAGTTTCATACAAACTTTCATCCCCTATTTTATCCCCTTGGGGATAGAATTAATCAAAATCCTTTCTTAGCGGATGCCTACGTCATAACATCTACCTGCATGCCAAAGTTCAGCCCGATCCGTCCAGTGGTTTGGGCTGTGCGTTGATAGATCACTATATCAGTCACCTTTGAGTTTTATATATTTAGATAATTACGATCTGGTGCCTAAATCTCTATTATTTTATAGACACTTCATTTATTCTAGTGTTATATGCTTATTTCTTATGATGATGATCGAAGCTGCTGGGAAAGTAGTTTTAATAATAAATTATCTATGATGAATCATTCACTGCAAGAAATCCAGAAGCATCACATGCACACGGGATTTCTCACACTCAATTACTACTAACCTAGACCGTGTCACGGGAACTCGACTGCCAATAATTAAGTATTCTACACTATATCGTGCCTAGGTCACCTGTGAGCTTGTCAGGTCAGATAAAAAGTAAAACAATAGACACTGTGTTATAGGTCATTTGAATGAGAACGATGGCATCGGCTTCTTTTGAACAGAGGCTCATGTATTTTGCGGCGTGGCAACTAGGTATCTGTAATATGATTATGTACGTCAGATGTATGAAAAATTGTTTATCTTAGGGCTAGTCCCTTTGATAAACGAAATCAACAACAGACGCTTTCAAAACGTTTTCCATTTCTCCAACGACTGAACGGAATTGACTAACATTTAATTTTGTTATTCAGACAATACCGTTCAAAGTCGCGAAGCTTAGCTTCGTCAACATTTCAACAGCCAGGCCTTAAAGTTAAAACATTAATTCAAAGTAATTCAGGTTTAATAAGGTTGTGACAAAATGACCGAGGTGAACATTTTTTTTGTGGTGCTAGAAATATCATAATTGCAGAACGGACAATCAGACGCTTATTGGACATTTTGAACCTAAACGTTAATCTTCTTCTTCTTCTTATAAATAAAAATCAATTGCTGTTCGTTAGTCTCGCTAAAACTCGAGAACGGCTGGACCGATTTAGCTGATTTTGGTCTTGAATTACTTCTGGAAGTCCATGGAAGGTTTAAAAGGTGAGGCGGTACGAAGTTTGCCCGGTCAGCTAGTACTGACTAAAAATCCACCCTGTTCTTTCAATATTGACCTTTACAATCCAGGGTCACCTTATTCATAGACAGTCCTCCAACCACGGCAACCCGAGGTTTACTTGATGTAGATTGTGTACATTTAACTATCGTCTCTCGTCGAGACTATTTTTAAAGCATACTATTGCACGCAGTGAAAGCAAAATGCACAAAATGGGTCAGTTCACTTCAACCTGACGTAAAGTGAATTTTCCTTGCTTTTGCTTCGAACTTGACCCTCATTCTTCCATACGCAGTACGTTACCATATTACCATACTGCTCGGCCATGACCTACACGATCGAACGATATGCGTCTTGCGAGGGGGACAAAATAAGTAAAAGAAATTGATCATGTCACGTATCCTTAAGCCACAACTTGCGGCTATTTCGTTTAAAATATCTTATCAGGAACTGGAAATTTGCAAAATATCCGGACATTTTTATGCATTAATCTTTTCTCGAGAGAAATCCCTCAAGTTGAAGGATTCGCACAATGTACGAGCCTAAAAATATATGGTCAGGGGGCCAAAAAGCTGAATATATCTTCCGTTTATTTACTCATGTGATATATCTGTACAAATCTTAACGGATGATAAGCCTAAATACGACAGTAATATCGAAAAAGTAGTATCGCATAGCACTAACACTACGCAAACCAGTAAAGTACCCGAATGTCGCATACGCGTCGTGAATCGCATCGCCAGAGTTCGTGGATATTACATGCATCGTAAGGAATAAAATGTATGTCAAATTACCGGGCATCTATTTGATATGGTCGTCACGCGCGTCTCCAAATTACAATGTGTTTACACTACATTCACTTGTTTTTTTTTAAGTATGGAGTATCTGTTTATTACACTTTCGTTTATTTATTTTTAACCGGCATAAAAAAGAAGTTCTACGGTCGTCGACTGGTTATTTGACTGATTTGAATGAGGGATATGAGGTGGTTAGTTCGATTGTCTGGTATATAATTATATACAAAAAAATATATATTATCTACGTTGAATAAGCATAGCATATAGATACGGCCACTTATGAAACATTCTCTTTATGAGAAGGTTTGGGAAAACTCACGCCAATTCTGTTTAATTAAAGGAGCAGTGGTGGCCCAGTGATATCGGCTCGTATTTACTAGTAATAGGTCGTGGGTTCAAACCCAGCCAGGCGCATTACTTTGTGTAATTTATTTCATCACCACTACATTCAAAACGGTGAAGGAAAACGGAGCGGAATCCTGTCAGACTTGATTGACTAAAAACTACTCTGCCCTTTATAATAATATTCCACAACTATCACACAACGCCATCTAGTCCCAAGCTAAGCAGAGCTCGTGGTATGGGTACTAGACAACTGATAAATATACTTATATATTACTTAATACATAAATATTATAGATAAATTACACCCTGACACAGAACAAATGATCGTGCTCATCACACAAACATTTGTCCTGGGTGGGAATCGAACCCACGACCTCCGTCCTTTATGAGAGTATTAAGTAACCCAAAGATATCTGAATTTGACACACACCACGTTGCACTTACAATTCAAAAGTTAACCCTGCGAATGCTATCATACTAAACTCGTATAAATATCCGCAAAGACCGCTGTGTCCGGTTTGTATGTTTCGAGGTAAATCGCTCTGCGACGCACTTTCCAAGTAAATTGCTTGCACATTTATATCGTGGCGGTGATGGGGCATCAAATGGGTGGCGTGATGAGTGTTAGATGTTGATTTGATTTCTTTTTTATAAGTTTATCAAACGAACCTGACTCTGTCAGGTAGTTCTGTCTTTATCATGCCCCAAAATTTCGCATTTTTTTCTATTTAAACCATTTTTTCAATTAATGTTCATTCAGCCGCTTTAATTTTTTTCTAGAAGATACTTATCTATCAACGATTTGATTGCCGTTTTAGCTATTGAATAAAAATATTATCAAAGAGTTTTCTACATTTGTTGAACAATCAAGTACATTATCCACGTTATCATAACTATCATGCTCCCTGCATAAAATTTGAATTGTTGCGTCGTCGGCAGGCCTGTCCACAAAAATGTAGAAAATTTTCTTTTTGGTCATATGCATGCATACTCTGGCAAAAATAAATTTCAAATTGTGTAGAAAATACTGTGTCCATTTTTGGTTTGTGGTCATGATAAATGCGTGTAGAAAAAAGTATTTTTTATTCCGACTACTCACGATCAATTTTCCACTAGCAGAATGTTATACTATGCCGTCCTAGGATAAGCTACTTTACATTCAATAGATCAATCTAAACGGCACCTATTTCGAATCGAAAACGATTGTAGAACATACTTCCTCAATCGCATTATTCTACATTTTGGATTTGTGGAAAGTGCTATCCGAAATTGGAATACCTTTTAAAATGCAGTGAAAGGGTTATATTGAGGACTCTATTCTGTTAGACACAATAGTTAAACATTCAAAGTAACTATATAATTATAATACATAGGGGAACAGCGTATAAGACGGGGACACGAGGTATGATGGAAAATCACACACCTAAGGCAAACTTAACACAAAACTAACGTAGCACAATCGCCAACAGGACGCCATTTGCGTCTGGCCGCTTGCAAATGGCGTCCTGATGGCGCTTGCTCTACGTTAGTGTTGTGTATGTCTAAAGAGCGTACCTATGTCCCCATTATACCTCGCGATTATTAACGTCCGCGTCTTATACACTGTTCCCCTACTATTATTATAAAGGTGAAGAGTTTGTTTGGATGAACGCGTTTATCTTAGGAAATTCTAAATATTTTTGTATTAGATAGTCAAGTTATTGATAAAGGCTATATGCTTTATAACATCATGCTAGAACCAATAAGAGCCGAGCAGTGGGAGTAAAACCACGGGAAACGGCAAGTCCATAATGTGGGTCAAAGGCCATTGGCAGAGTTTAGTCACAAGTATTAAATATTTATCGCATCATCTGCCTTTGCCTTTTAAGCTATTGCAAAGCTTTTATCGCGGGCTCTGAGCACGACGCGGCGTGGCGACCGAATCAAAAAAAATCCAAAAACCTAACGAACATATCTGACACCACACATCAACGACCATTTATATCTAGACGCCTCATGCACGATCTGACTAACGAAAATTATTCTGTCAAGTCGCTGAGGTACGACGTAAGCGAGGGGGACGGGGTACTGCGTTCTGATTGGCTAATACTGCGTTCTGATTGGCTGACTCAAGGATAGTGCGACGAGGGGACTCACAGGAGTGGTCGAGTCACGACGGTTTTAAGACTTTTTTACCTAATGTGTTGACAGGCATCGGTCGCCTGTGATTAGGAGTCTAGATATAAATGGTCGTTGCCACACATCGTCTAACATCGTTTCAGTTCGGGAGACTTCGGCAATCATAAAAATATCCGTCATAAAAACAATTTACTGATTCTAAACGGCCAGCTACAAAAGGAGTTTTCACAATGAAACCTACTTATAAAATTCTCCTACAACAAAGACGTTCTTTATTACAGTAGTGCACCACAAACATTTTAAATAAATGATGTTCTCGTTAAATATACGCGGTAGGCGAATTTTATTCTTTTAAAATAAAAATAAAATGTTATGCAATAGCTTCACCGCGGCAGTCTCCGAGTGCCACATGTATTTTTATTTTTTCTCTACTACGTTTTGGTCGTTCGCCAGCGCCGCCCTGTCGCCACGCGTCACTGACTGGCGCGTTGTGGAGGAGGTGGAGACTTACTCGGACCACCGGTATATCCGGTTTGACGTCTCCGCCCAGACCCCAGACGCGCCGGTCCGACGGAACCCAAGTGGTCCGCGATGGGCGCTGAAACAGCTGGACCGGGAGCTTTTCCTGGAAGCCTCGATCGTGCAGGCCTGGGTGTCACCACCGGACAGGCCTGTCGACATAAACGACGAGGCGGAGTGGCTCCGGGAGGCCATGTCGGAGATCTGCGACATGGCCATGCCCCGGGTCCGGCAAAGACGCGCCCGGCGTCAGCTGTACTGGTGGTCGCGCGAGCTAGCAGCGCTGCGCGAGGCGTGCGTTGCCGCGCGACGCCGGTACACCAGGTTCCGCAGGCGCCGCACCCGACCTCTGGATGCGGCGGCTGTGGAGGCGGAGCTGTACGAGGGCTACAGGGCAGCGAAGACCGTCCTCCGCGACGAAATCTGGCGGGCCAAGGAATTGGCCCGCGCGGAGATGCTGGGGACTCTGGACGGGGACCCATGGGGCCGCCCCTACAAATGGGTGCGCGAAAAGCTCCGCCCCTGGGCTCCCCCGTTGACGCAGAGTCTCCGGCCTCAGTTCGTGGAGGACGTGGTGAGCGCCCTGTTCCCATCGCGAGGGGAGCATACTCCCCCGCCTATGGCTCCGTCTCCGACGGAATCTGACGATGAAGCTGACGCAAACGCGGACCACAGCGACGACGACGTCTACGACGCTCCAGAGGTGACCGAGGTAGACATGAGAGTGGCGGTACAACGGCTCAAGGCCAAAAATACCGCCCCAGGACCCGACGGCCTGCCAGGGAAAGCCTGGGTCCTGGCCTCAGGGACTCTCGGTCCTCGACTGGGGGGGCTCTTCAGCGCATGCCTGGAGAGGGGCCAGTTCCCGCTTCGTTGGAAGACGGGGAAACTGGTCCTGATCCAGAAGCCCGGGCGCCCTGCGGACTCTCCGTCCGCATTCCGGCCCATCGTGCTGCTCGACGAGGTGGGCAAGCTCTTTGAAAGAGTAATTGCAGACCGCCTCGTCGGGCACCTGAATCGGGTGGGTCCGGATCTTGCGGAGAGCCAGTTTGGCTTCCGCAGGGGGCGCTCGACGGTGGACGCCATCATGCGCGTGAGAGCCCTCACGACGGGAGATGCTGTTGCCCGGGGCAGGGTCGTCTTGGCGGTGTCTTTGGACATCTCCAATGCCTTCAACACCCTGCCCTGGAGTTGCATCAGGGAGGCACTCCGGTATCACCGGGTGCCGACCTACCTCCGTCGTATAGTCGAGGACTACCTGACGGACAGAGCCATCATCTACCCCGGTCACCGGGGAGTGTGGAACCGGCGAGAGATGTCGTGCGGTGTTCCACAGGGATCGGTCTTGGGGCCGCCACTGTGGAACATCGGATACGATTGGGTGCTGCGCGGCGACCTCCCTGACGGCGTCAGCGTAATATGTTACGCTGACGACACGCTCGTCCTGGCGGAGGGAGAGTCGCATCAGGCGGCGGCCGACAAGGCGACGCAAGCGGTTGCGACAGTCGTTGAAAGGATCCGGCAGCTGGGACTCGAAGTGGCGCTGCACAAAACAGAGGCCATGTCTTTTCATGGTCGTCTGAACGCGCCACGGTCCGAGTCCCACATAACGGTGGAGGGGGTTCGCATCGGCGTCGGGAGGACGATGAAGTACCTGGGACTCGTCCTCGACAGCCGGTGGAACTTCAGGGAGCATTTCCTGAGTTTGGCCCCAAGGCTGAACCGGGCAGCAGGCGCCCTCAGGCGACTCCTGCCCAATCTCGGCGGGCCAAACGCCTCCTGCCGTAGGCTGTACGCCGGTATCGTGCGGTCCATGGCCCTCTACGGGGCCCCCGTGTGGGCCTTGAGCATCCGGACGCGACCACTAAAGTTGGTCGCATGCCAGAGGGTCATGGCTATCCGGATGATCCGGGGATACCGCACGATAGCCGGCGAATCAGCCAACCTCCTTGCCGGATTACTGCCCTGGGATCTGGAGGCGACTGCCCTCCAGCGCGTCTATGAGTGGCGCGTGGAGGCGCAGCGCCGGGGTGTAACCCCGCTGCCCCGAGAAGTCGAGGCGCGGCGGGAAGAGCTCCGGTGCGATCTCAGGGCAGTATGGAGGGGACGACTGTCGCAACCGAGGTCCGGGCACGCCGCAATCGCGGCGGTAAGACCCCTCTTTGAGGAGTGGCTGGAAAGACGTCACGGCGTCCTGACTTACCGCATGACGCAGGTCCTCACCGGACACGGAAGTTTCGGGAGGTTCCTGTGTCTGATAAGGAGGGAAGAGACGCCCGGGTGTCACCACTGCGAAGATCGCCCGGAGGACACGGTGGAGCATACGGTGCAGGACTGCCCCGCTTGGGCAGAGCACCGCCGTGTCCTCTCGGCGGCGATAGGCGGAGACCTCTCGCGCCCGGCATTGGTCGAGGCGAGACGGAGTGGGAAGCGGTCGCCTCCTTCTGCGAAGCAGTTATGCTCGTGAAGGAGGAGGCGAGCCGCGAGAGAGAGAGGACAGCGTCCTCCCTCCGCCCCAGCCGCAGTGGTAGACGCCCACGGCGTCGGACGTCGCGGGACGATTTCCGGCCACCGTAGGCGCGGGCATGCGGGCGGCGAGTAAAGGGCAACTCGCCACCCGACCATGGACCATGCCCGGGTCGACGGCGCGTTGTGTTCCACGCGCGCCTCAAGGAGTGTCAGCATGATGACGGGGCCCCCCTCTAGAGGGCCAAAGCCTGCCGGGGTTGCGGGACTTATCTCATTACCGTGACCCCGGGACATAACGGGCTATTGAAGGACACCGTGGATTTTAGTCAGTACAAGTCTGACAGTCCCTCCCGCCCTGCCCGGGGTGGGAGGACTCATTTGATGATTTTACCACGCTAAAAAAAAAAAAAAAAAATACGTTTTGGTCGGTTTCCAGTCTAACAGGATGCAGCTGAGTATAAAGAATTAACAGTAACGATTGTCAAAGATTTACATAATTATGACATCTGGTACCAAAAGCTTTACGTACTTTCTGAGACATAGCAGAAACAGGCTATGGAAAATAGCCACCCATTGATAGACTAATTGCGATAGGCGCGGCTTAACCTTGGGATTTTACAACAAGTATTGGTAAAACTCAAGAATTCATACTGGCAATTCTCACACTTCGAAGAAACAATAAACAATAGTTATAATCGAAATAAATCATTAATACGAGATAAACAGACACCTAACTCGTAATAAAGCAGCTAAGCCTAAAGGCTAGAAAATCAGCATTCCAGCTAAGTTTATGTGTACTATGCAGTTGGTAGATATGGCATCACGAGTAGTGTAGTACCACAGACTAAGTATTATAGAGCTAGGTTTCTAACGCAACAAGGCCAGTGACGATACTGGCTTGGTACAGTTGTGTTGAGTGCAATAGTTTGCAAAAGAAATTAAAGAAATTAAAATCTCATGTTTCTCAAAATATCTGTTTTTATACCTGTGTTTCTCTTACGCTGATGTCGGTCGCGTACAGTTGATCGCATTTTTAGTGAGAAATTGTAAAAATGTAACATTCTATGCGAATGTTGCATTACAGAAAAACAAACGAGATCGTTTTAGTGAGCATTCCTAACTGCCTGTTGCGAGACTTTTGCCGAGCCGACTGTCAAGTCACACATCTACATGAAGAAAACTTGCACTTGTATTCCGTCAGCGCAAGATTAGGTGGATCCATTTTTTCACTTCATATTTAAATCTTTCTCGGAGAATTCTATTTTATCAAACCCTGATGTTGTCCTTATTAAGAAAGACTTCAAATTGGGTAACATCGAGGTGTAAAAAACACATTTTGAATAATGAGCCTATAACGTTTCTGCTACTGACTTAGTGTTCTCCTCTCTGTCCTTACGTATAGGAGACTATTGCACCTCAAGCTTCAGTTGTTGCTTTGTAGGACATGACGGTTCCTTCACGATATTTTCCATCGCTATTTTCAAAAGAGTCTTGGAATCTATCATTCTCATCATCTTTACCAAGTCAAAGAATCACGTCTGATTCGATGCTATTATAATGTTCCTTATCCGTATACTCTTGCATTTTCTCGCCGCCAGTACCTACCAAGCCTGATCGCCTACAGTCGCTTGAACCGCTTCTCACATAATGACCACTTCCTCTGTCTCCTCAGGATGTCCGCTTGTCGAGAAATCTTAGCTCACCTTCTATGGGTGATATCGTGACCTAGTTTGTTTGGGAAAACCGAGACTTGTTCCGAAAAAAATAAATTACTTGGGACTTCGAAGAGGTTACAATTCTTTTGCTATACGTGGATCTGAGTGGGATAGAAGGTCGTATTTGGTAACGCAACTGGTGTTGGAAAGAGTGAGACACCAAATAACTCTAAAAATATTAATAGTTGCGCTACCAGTGGGTGTTCGGGATGACCCTGCAATGCCAATGGCCTACCAATAGAAGTGATGCAGCGTTTAGGCTACAATAATACGCCCAGCGCAACCTGGTAACGCAGAGTCCAGCTGACCAATCTTTTCACCACGATGATTATCGACACGACGAAGAAGAATGTCGAACAAGAAGCAAGAAGCAAGAGCAAGAAGCCTCCCAAGCGAGCTTTTGAGGATGCTACATTAAAAATGAATGCAGAGGAGAAAGAACCAAGTGACAGAGAAAGTTTTGTTAGTGGTGTCTGTAAGTGTAGAGGAAGACTAAGGCTGGAAGATGGTGTGAAGGCATTATGTCTAGAAAGGGGGTGTTTAAATGACTATAATCTTTTAATTAGAAATATGTGATGAGATGTTGATAAGGGTCGGAGAATGATAAAATAAGAATACTTAATACCAGCCTATCACTGTGCATCTTATTGGAAAAGGTCTCATTCAGAGAAAGCATATAAGCAATTAAAAGCATTGATCACCAGGCTTTCTCATATCGGATTGTCGATTACAGACTTTGTATTTTTTTTTTAACGTTGGCCCACACTAGGAATATATCTTGAGTCGTGGGTGTGTTTACAAACATAGAAACACCCAGACCCGGAACAACTACTTGCAGATCATACAAATATTTGTTCCGTGTGGGAATCGAAGCCGTGACCCGCTGCGCAGCAGTCGATCGCTCAGCCACTGGGCCAACCGTGTCGTCATAATTTTATTTATCAACACTAAAATATGCTGCTGAATTTAAAATAAACAGATCATTCATTTATGAATTTGATGACATAATGGCAGTATCACGGCATTTATAAGTGACACTCATACTGATATGCACGAGTATCATTGATGTACATTTTTTTGTTGAGAACATCACCAGATCTCTGCTGTCACTTTGTGACACAGTTTTACATACTGTAGCCATGCCTACTTCCTGTTTTATCTAGTGATGTATGGTAAGAAAGTCTAGAAGCATCGATATCGACTAGGCACATCATTTATCTTGTAGTCTAGGAGTCCAATTTGTTTTATAGACATTTAATGAACACAATATTGAACTGTTAAGGGTCATAATCAAAATCGAAGTTTGATTTTTGGTGAAAATAAAACTCATGTGATTACATGCAAAATCAACTTTTAATTGTAATCCAAATCCAAATTAACATAATCCAGGTTCTAATAAGATCGACTTTAATTATTTTTGTAAATATAGCCACTATTTACTTTTTCAAAGTCCACAGAAAATATCGAATTGACCACAGAAATGAATGAAATCAACTTTTGCGTTAAGTGTTTATCGTAACGATGAACAAAAAACTTATATAATGATTAAATATATTTGGTATAACAAAATAACCAGCAACTTTTTAAATCAGATAGTCACAAAAACAATTAAAAAATAAATTCTGTGATTCCACAGGAAGTATTTTAATAGTCTACAGGAAAGACCACCATAATCATTATACTTAAATCACTATACTTTCGGAATGCACACAGCTTTTAAAAAATATTTTCATCGCTATCACTGTCGTTAAAAATGCTATTACTAATCATCCTCTTAGTTCTGTGAAGTGGTACAACAAAATCATCATCTTCTGAATAGACATCTTCAACGTGAAGTCTCCGTGTGGTAGTATTTGAAGCACGTAATTCTATCGAACCATCAGATGTGGGAGAATTGCTAGAAGTAACTGATGTAGATGCATTCAGGGTTCCAAATCTAGGTAAAGGTCTACGGCTTAAAGTAATTGGTATTGATGCACTATGTGGCGATCTGGGCTCTTGTGATGGTGAACGTAATAAATCAGTCTCAACTTCTATTTGTCCAATTTCATAGTGGCTGCATTTAGTATGAGCTGCACAGATTATACAACTTAACCGTCTTGCATGAAGTATATTTGGATGCTTTTTAGACCAGCAAATTTGGTGAATTTTAAGTGTACCTTTAAAGGGGCGTATGGTATTAGAGGCGACAATTTCTTCGATTTCTGCCACATCAGAATCATCTATGCCAATTGCTTCAATGCCCTTACATTTACTTTTTACACAAGTCAACAAAGCATTAAAATCCGATATATCGGAGCCAGTTGCAACTGACTGGTCACAGGTACGCTTTATACAACCTCCCACACCATCGGGAGCCCCTTTACCATGGCCAGCTTCACTAAAATGCCATGTTATAGTCTCAACATTCAAAAGTTTACTTAAATAGTTAACAATTAAATAAAACATAGTTTTATTTCGGTATTGCGTGGTTGGCCCATCGCTCAATATATGGAAATCTGTAATATTCGGTGATAAATTTTTAATTTTCTGAAGAATTGGTTTTAAATGAGCACAAATTAATACGGGATCATGCCGTAAGTTTTCGGATAATGTACACATTGAGATTGGTTTCACAAAGTTGTTTGGTGGATCGGAATCAGTATAATAATACACACTTGTATGTAAGCTTATCTGCGGTTTTGATCCGCCAAAATGAGCAGATTGAATTTCAGCTGCATATTTACACATATAATTTTCAGAAAAATCTATGTGTAAAAGACCATCCGATGGTGTTAAATTTTCTTTAATGAAATGAATCGCCCTTGATTGATTTATTATGTTGGCACAATGCTGCATAAATATAGGAATATTAGCAACTAAAAGATTTACCAGTACCTGATTTTTCGTATGAACTACTTCTTTGATTGTCTTTTTGAAAGTTTTTTCTTGCCCTTTAACAACAGTTTTGACAGTTTTTGTGACCCATCTATAATAGGAGATTGAATCATTCTGGTTGAAGTTATTTAGTTGGATAGTTTTCTCAAAACAAATTTGACATTTTCTTTCTAAACAGTTAACACTAAGGACATTATTGCAACATAAACTTTTAGCAACTTCAGATGCAGTATTTTCAAAAATGATTTTTGCATTACGTAAAGCATGAACAATTAAATTATTATTAGTATGCAATGCACACAGACAAGTGTCTCTAGAAATGACTTTCGGAAATATAACCCAAAATGGACGATTTCGCCTAAATGTTTGGTACGACAATTTAAGACCTGTTTTATTCACAAATATCTTGTGTAAATTAAGCAACGAGTCATTAAGTAGACGTATTTGCATTTTTTTCTTGTTACGTGTGATAGTTTCTTTTTTGCCCGCTGTCAATCTGCTGCATTCATCATCTTGTAAAAAGTCTTGTATTTTAGTTTTAATTCCTGATTTCTTTGTTTTATTGTCACGCGTAGTAACCTGTTTGTTGAAATTATAGCATTTTTTGGTTGCCCTTCTTAAACGCATTTTGTATTTGGCCAATTTAGACTCTAGAATAGTTAACCTTTGCTTAAGATAAAGATTCTCAGCTTTTATTTTACGCTTATTTCGCGCAATCACTGCTTTGCCTGATGCAACTCTAGAATGGGATGACAGAGAGGTAGTCGGTGTACTACAGTTTGTTAATTGCTCTTTTTGCTTCATTTCTTCACGACGTTTTCTTGCTTTATCTCGCCACAACTTTCGAATTTGGCGCTGTTGACGTGGTGTGTACTGCTCAATAGTTTTCACTAGTCCGGCTTCTTTCTTTTTATGATATCTTTCTCGGTCTTTTCTTCTTCTTTCTTCAATAGCTGCATCATCTAATCTTGCGCGAGCACGGCGCATGCTCTGCTTTTTCTGTTCGCGGCGTCTTCTCTTTTTTTCTTCCTCTGTTAATTTTTTTCTTGGAGGCATATTACCTAAAACAAAATAAGCTAAATGCTATACCTGCGCCCAAAATCAAAAAATACATAAGCACAAAGGCCTTAAATTACTTGTGTATGGTCATAAACCAACAAACAATCTAAAAGTAAAGTCATTTGGTAGCATATACAATTTGCATATAAAACATATAAAATCAATCCGCATAGCCATTTCCCAACTATGTTGAGTTTGTTTTTTTCATAAAAAAATAAGCCAAAATCGACTATCGTGAGAAAAATCAGCAGTAGATAATAAAGTGATCATAATTAAGTATCAACACAAGCATAACAATTGAGAATTTTTATTTTAATCCATTCTGTAGACAGACGTCCCTCCTGTGGACACAGAAACACAGAAAAGAATTCCACAGAAGGGACTGTCTTATACAAAATCCATAATAAAGTGATATTTTTTTAGGTTAGATTAACAACAATGTAAAATTTGCAAAAAAGTTCATTTGACTCAATATTGCAAAGCTTCTCGTAATAATTAAGTGCACACTTACCGAAATATTTGATAGTAAGGAAAGACACACGATCTTTGACGAAAAACTTGGAGAAAACAATTTTTGGGTTCGTTAAAACACATTCACCATCAATACCACGTCGGCACAATGACAAGTGACAGCTACAATAGAATTGCCAGTTTATAAATAAAAATATCGAGTTGTAATTTGTGAAATCGATTCTTAGAGCTGGGAATTTTGGGTCCACAGAATGGATACAGATTCTGTAACGAACTGTTTAATCTGGTTTTTGTTAAAAATAGGTGGGATTCTTTTTTTAAATCACCAGAACGTAAAAGCTCAATACATTAGTTATATATTATCAAAAGTCTGACGATGCCTGGAAGAATATTTTATTTTTAATATCCATGCAAAGCCCCCTACTCTTAGAAGTAACAAGTCCACAGAAGGAGACTTCCTCATACTGTGTGCATAAAAAATACGTATTTAATAAAAATTAAAGTAAACATTCTTGATTGCGAATATAGTTTAGCACAGAATCCATACCTCAATTAAAAATAAAATTTACTAAGTTTAATAAACATGGAAATATTCAGCGATAACAGTTTTTTCGCATGTTTTGATTATGACCCTTAAACATTACCTAAGCTGATCCGTAGAGGTGAGTCGAATCCACATCCTAGCGATCCACTCGGGCAACTGCACCACAGGATTGACAACCTGTGGTGCTGCCTGTGTGGTGACCCACTGTGGGTCACCACATTGTCATAGTCAGTAGGATCCTGTCACACATCCTGTGACAGGATCCTATTACTGACGATGGTAGGCCTCAGCAGGGGCCACTTTGCTCGCGACCACCACCCTGACGGAATCCTGTGTTTCGTCGGTGCGCAGGAGTTCAAGTTCTTTCTGGGTGAATTCGATCCATTTTAGATCTCAACTTTGCTTCTGGGCTAGATTGAGAAAAACAGAAAATCCATTTTGTTATTTATGGCTCCAATTGCAGGTCATAAATCATAATTTTTAATCAAACATGTTTTGTTATGTTAGAAAAGTTAGGTATTCTGGGTTAAGCTCGCCTTTGTAGAGAGCTTACCCTTTCTTAATATATTTTTTTATCGTGGTAAAATCATCAGAAATGAGTCCTCCCACCCAAGGCAGAACGGGAGGGACTGTCAGACTTGTACTCACTAAAATCCACGGTGTCCTTCAATAGCCCTTTGCGTTCCAGGGTCACGGTAATTTGATAAGTCCCGCGACCACATAGCTTACCTTTATGTGAAATGTTATTTTAATTATAATTATGTGTGTTCAATAAAGAATAAGAATATTCTTGAGTCTATCAACAAATCGAATGATGCGCATCACTACATGTAAGTAACCTGCTTTACACCATTCGCAGTATGTGGGATGAATGTAAACTTCACTTTTGATGTCGTGTGGGGCTGTGCGCGTGCGGTACGTGTTGTCGTATACGAATTCTTCCTCTTTATTATTTTAGAATTAACTAGCTTATACTATGGCTATATCTGCGTGGAGTGAGGTGTTGCCCTATTATTTTTCCCAGCTGGATAAACAGTTTTTTTTTGGTTGGTGTAGCTTCCCGACCTGAATGGAGAATTATCAGACGTTTACTTAAAAGTCTAGCCTTTGTCCACGTATTATTATTAAAAATTAATGAGTCAATACCATGGCTAAAGCAGTAGTGGCCTAATAGTGTTATTGGCTCCAACCTACGAGTTGAAGGCCGTTCGAATGAAGCCATCCATTTTTATTTCATCACCTCTGCTCTGTAAACGGCGAAGTAAAATATCGTGAGGAAATGGAGACACCTGTGTCCGAGCTGTGAGAATATTATAGGCTGCTAAATGTATGCCATGCGGGTAATGTGTCGGGGCTACACCCCATGCCCAAGTTCAACAACGCAATTTTTCACGGCATTTCCCGTTCTGGCCCTAGTATTGAGAGACATATCAGTTTTTTTTTAAAACATGATACGCATTGAAGCATGCTTTGCGAATTCCAAAGATTTTCCGTGGAAAGAGAATTCGACCTTGAGCAGAACTTGAACCTGCAGTTACTTACCTACCTACTTACCTTTGGGTTTAGTACATCTGACGCTCTACAGACCTTAGTTGGTAAGAGTATCTCTTGGTATAATGGTACTGGTCTGGATGACAATGGAATCTTTTTATTTAGTAGAAAAAATTGTGAAAGTTTCCAACTAAAAATATTGCAGAGCCCTCTATGAAATCATTTCGAAACCACTCGAAGAGATAGGAGAAAGGTACACAGTGATAGATAATAGTTCTCTCAAACAGTGTGTAGATGGCAGTATACACAACAATGATCGCAAGAGAGAAATTGTGAATTAAAGATAACGCAGCGCCATCTATGAAATTTGAAGTAAAACCTTAATGAAGAGATAGTAGCGGTGAACGTCGAGTCGTTTCAATACGTTTGAACGATACTAGATGTCGCTTATTTTTTTTAAAGCCGACCACTGATTATTATTATTAATTTTTTTTTTTTAATTATGTATGTAGTTTTATTGTATTCTTTTCATTCGGATTATACAAGACTAGGCATGGTTGGGGATTTTTTCGATAATACGTACCTATTTTTTTTTTTGCTATTGCGGGCCCAATGTAACCTTGCCGACACTCCGACCCTTTTGGATCTATTGTGTCTTGCCCTTAGCCTTTTCAATCTGCCTCTTCGGCAAAAATATACCTCAGAAGCGATATAATTCCCCCTGTTGGCAGATTCCTGTAGTCCTCTGGGTCAGGGTAAGCTTGGCCCAGAAGTCCCATACGCTTTCCAGCCAGAGAGTCGCATTCACATAAAAGATGCTTCATGGTCTCCTTTTTGACATCTGTCATTGGGCAAAAACGGCAGTACGGGCTGTCCTCTAACCGCATTTTATACAGCAGGTCATTTGTCTGGTAATGTCCTGTGAATGCTGCCAAGATCAGCCTTAACTGTTTCCTACCATGTGAGATTATTTGACCATTCCACCTGGTGTCCTTTGTGTCAATGAATCTCCTCGAGTGGCCCATTCCCGTCGTCCTAGACCACTCCGATTGGTGGGCCTCCCTGGCCATCGCCCTCATGGCCATGTTCACGGTACTAATTAATAGTCCCACGAATGGCTCCGGGCCGATGAGATCACTTTCTGATCCTTTTCTGGCTAGTTCATCAGCTTTCTCATTTCCCAGGATGCCCACGTGGACTGGAACCCAGACTAATCTGACTTTGTTTTGCCTCCCCAAAGCATTGAGGGTTTTGGCACAGTTCATGATTAGTCTGGAGTCCATTCGGTAGGAGTCCAGGGCCTTGAGGGCCGCTTGACTGTCACTTAGTATGTACATAGTCTTACCTTTAGTATTCCTGTCTAGGTTTACCTGGGCACAGGCACATATAGCGTAGACCTCCGCTTGGAAGACCGTAGCATAGTGTCCCATGCTTTGACTGATACGTACCTATAGACTGTGGTTTTAAAATGATTATTAAATTGAATATGTATAATGTTTTAGGGTTTAAAATGATTATTAATTGAATATATTTATTTCCAATGTTAATCTTGGTAAACCGCAAGTATTCATTATACCTAGTACCTATAATAGGACGAAAGAATTAACCCTCATTAATTTACTAGCAGGCAAATTCATTTAATTAGGGTGGCTGAATAACTCTTAGCTGTTATTGAGCGGATGATTTTAATAGCCAGTCTTTTAAATTAGTACTAGACTGGCTTGTGGTTAGACTTTCGATTATTACGGTAACTAAATACAGGCTACCGCAGAACAACGCTAAGTAAGCACCCACTTACTACGTCTTCATTCTTTTTTTTTCCATTTATATTTGTGTATCTTTAAAGTTCAATTACTGAGCTAGAAACTACTCGCATTTGAACGGCAACAGAAGGTGGCTTGATTCTGGATTAGTTTATTTTAAAGTAGCCAGTAGTCGCTAAAGGAGCCAGTTTCACCTTGCTCGGCTCTTATTTTTAGTAGAGTGATGTTATTATAGCCTATAGCCCTCCTCAATAAATGGACTATTCAACACAGAATTATTTTTAGGGTTTCGTATGTCCGAATACAAAAACGGAACCCTTATAGGATCACTCGTGTGTCTGTCTGACTGTCGCTTACAGTCAATTATCTCCGAATCTACTAGACCGATTAAGTTGAAATTTGGTACACATATCAATTCCTATGACCCAAGCACAGAGGTGTGACGTGAATAGATGAAATCTGTATATATATAATTTTAGGGGGGGAAGAGGAAAATTAAAAAAGATATATTTGAAAACTGCGTCGTGTGACATATCAAATGAAAGGTCTTGTTGAGAAGATCTTAAATGTATTTTTTTTTTTTTGTAATTTTAAAATAAATAGTTTCCAAGTTATTCAAGAAAATAGACGAAAATTAAATAAAATAATATTCCACAACTCGAAAATTGACCATTAAATCGTACGGAACCCTCTTCACGCGAGTCCAACTCGCACTTGGCCGGTTTTTTCAATCGAACCAGTAGTTCCTGAGATTAGCGCGGTTAACCAAACAATCTCTTCAGCTTTAGAACATCAGTATAGATAGAAAACGGGTGCAAAGTACTTTAAGAGGCGTGCTTATAGGACCAGATCTTAATGAAGGAGTATGTAACGATCATAGCAAATGACGTTCTGTAGTTTTTATTTGTCCATTATGAGAAAAAGGCATGAGAATAAATATACATATATGTGATATAGGTTTTCGTTGTTCGAATTACCTGATTACTGGTCAAAATATGTCTGTGCTCAGGCGCAAACAGCTTTTCATCGTCATTTCTAGATCACCCATTGGGCGCTTTAAATTTTGACGATAACGGTATCGACACGATATCGCTGGGCCGGGTTGTTTCATACATTTCTAGGGAAAGTGAGCGTGAGCGGACGATATGCTAGTGTCGTGTCGTTGCCGATAATATCGTCTAATGTGAAAGCGATCATTGCTGGGTCTTCATCTTCACTTTTCTGCCATACTTCTCGATTTTGTGCGTCTCTATCCGTCTGTTCTCCGCAATTCTGACGATATCGTCAAATCAACACGCTTTTAAACGGCTTAATAAAGCATTAACATTTCTGTATTTAATTCACGTTTCATAATGAAAAAAAGAACACGTTGGTTTTTAAGAAAGTTTTTAAAAAAGAGATCCGTTGCATAGTTTAGAAGAATATTTGTCACGAAAAGTGGTTTTATTATCAATTTTGGAATGAACCTAGTGACTGGAAAGTTTAAAATCACAAAGCAGCCGTAAAATACATCATCGTGACAATAATTATAGCATTGCATCAATTATTCCTTTCAAAATGTCGCAACTACATTGACATAATACTGTCTTGTTTATTTTTGCACCAATTTTCTGGTGAAAGCCTTTTAAAAATAAAAATAAAATTGCTTAAAAACAAGTGAAAGTGTATCGGTACGCTGTTGTAGAGAAAACTGGTTTAAATTCGTTTTTTTTTCTAGTTTTTGTTCTTTTATGTGGCTTGTTATAAAATTCTTAAGAGAGAAACGAGGTAGTACTTCATTTTGTCTTTTTCGTTACTGTTAGTTGGTAATTTTTTCCTATTACGAGCTGCCAGTATCAGTTATGTATTTGCTTAGTTGAGACTGACTTATTATCCGCGGTGTAATTTTGCCACGAGAACTTCATATCGGGATAAAAATTATTCTACGTGTTAAACCAGGTTATAAACTATCTGTGTACCAGATTTTATCCAAATCCGTTCAGTCTTTTTTGTGTGAGATCGTAACAAATACCCATCCATTTTCACAATCTTTTAGAAAGTTTTTCAGCGCCTCCCTTATCAATGAAATGATTTTTTTAGCACTCAATATTTCAACAGTACATTTCCTTAAAACGTATCAAAGATAAATAGTGAACACCTCTTTACCAGCCTCCATCTACGTACTTTTGTCATTTTACAGAGAGCTTAATAAAATTTCATCTCCGGTTCATCAAGATTTTCACTTTAGATCTCAGTTTATAAGTGACTGGAATACCTATGTTACAACTTTTGTGCCAAAAAAAGAAAACACGAGAAAAGTTTCATGAAAAAAGTTGGTACGAGGATAAGGTCTTTGTCCTTACCAAATATGTTTCGTTATTAAGGAAACACCGAAGCTTATTAAAAATTTTATTTGAAAGGCTGTTTATATTTGCAAATAATGCAAGCCATACACGATTTTGCGTTTACCGTTAAAGAGATCTGGATGCGGCGTGCAATTTATTGCACGCTGCTTTGCAGATATGTTTACATGGCTCTGTATGTATATCAGCAATAGACTTGTCATGCACACTGAACCGTACTTACCACACGCCGTTTCCAGTGCGCTGCACACTTTGACGCTAAACTGAATCGTGTATGGCTGACATTATATATTATGTACAGATGAACCTTTACCAAACTCGTACAAAATTTCATGCTTAATACTTTGAGCGATATTTCATACAAAGGCCAGTCATGGCTTCGCACTTGCTCAAATTGACCTGGTAGATTTTTTGAAAACTTTCTCAAATAAAATTCTTCAACAAAAACAAAATTATCCAATTTGGTGCAGTTATTTAGAATCTATGTGCGTACAGACAGACTGAATGATGATTGATGGAGATTTTCGTATTTAAGGAGTTCTGACTTTGTTTTATACTGCCTTAAAATAAGCGATTTAATCCCTAAACTCTGTATTTCTTATTCTTTTTTATTATTACAACATAACATTATTTTCCCAACCTTTGACACAAACCCGTCGTAACGAATGAAAACATCCCTCCGCTTGTAAATCCCAGCACATCCATCTCATCACACCACTTCACCCATAATATGTGTTAGCAATCGTGACGACATTCCATGGCAAAGGTGTGTGGAACGTGACTTGAATGAAGACTGCTTCACGGTGTGACAAATTGTCGAAATGTGAGTCATTTTTGCGAATTCTGGTAGATCCGATCTTTACATGGTTTACAACAAAGTCGTTTCTATCTAAACGCGAATAAATTCCGACTGCAATAAAAAAGAAGTGTGAAAGAAATTTTTCGAAAAATCTACCCGGGAGGTACAATATTTGAATCCGGTTTTTCACTTTTACGATAGTATAAATTTTCTCTTTTTGATTGTTTGTTTAGATCTGTGTTAAGTAAATATTTTATGACGCCAGATATTGCCCAAAATATTAGGTACTGTATATTAGGCCTTATGAACATCTCAATGACACATTCGTCTGTAATAAAGGGACCACTGTATTGTTCTGGTGGAAGACTTCTAGGGCTATTTTATCACCCAGTAAACTTAGTCTGACTTTTCCGAAGAAACCCAAATAATTTAAGTATTTTTTTACTCTCTTTTTCTCGTAATGGGCAACGGTTTCCCCCTTATTATCTCCTGTGTGTAGTTTCAAGTTAACTTAAAAAATAAAACACAATCACCCATAAAAAAACAATAATTTAATAAATTAATCAATAAATTATACACACCAAATAAATAACTTATCTACGTTACAAACTACCCTCGTACTGCTTCCACCCCCTGTAGGGGAGGGGTGTAACGTCGTGAAGATCCCTCCTTCTTCTGTGATGGCCGTGGTGCCCTGCGTAGATGACCTGGTGGTCTTCACCTCCGTCGTGGGATGCTAGCTTCTTGACTCCGACGATGGCAGCAAGCATGAGGGCGAGAGCTGAGGCGGCCAAAGCCTGGGGAGAAAAAAAGGTGTTATCTTCCAACTTACGATTGCTACAACATTTATTTTACAGTGTTATTCTCCAACGACTCACGCTAGCGTTGAAACACTTTTTTGTGATCGTTGACAAACTCGTCAACGATGTCGTCGTAGAGTCCTTTAGAGAATGGGCGTTTTCACATTACACACGATACTGGCATATCATCCTCTCTCGCTCATTTTCTCATGAAATGTAAAGGCTTTATTCCCCTTAGAACACGAATGGGCTTTAGTTAGTACGAGTCGGACAGTCCAATCATCAGAAGAGTTCTCTAGCTCGACCCTGAGCGAGAGTACTCGTTTGATGATTTCATAACCCAAAAAAAGCGGTTTTTATCAGAGATAACAACGATGCTGAAGTCAAATATGTATTTGATGGGATATGAGCTTTTAAGTAAATGTATTTCGGTATAATTATAATCATTCTTAATTACCCAGTAAAATTTAATTAAGTCATAAAGAAGCTCACAATTATTATTATTTTCATAGTTACTATCTCATGTCCCTTTTATAGCACACTTATACCTTGTAATTACAATAATAAGGAACTTAGCCTAATGAAATTGCGTCGTAATATATATTATAGTTTTTTGACATAAATAACGCAATATAAGTTAAACGAATTTATATTCTTTATCTCTGTGGACTTTAGAACCGGACCCACTTTTTTATTTTTCGGTGAATGAAGGCGAAAATTCCGGAGATTATTTTTATTTAGAAAGTAAAATGGACTGATTTTCATTGAAATTTTCAGGACTTGATTTATCAAAGGTTACGGACGTCAAACGTTTTTCAAGAAATTGAAAGATATTATCGGTTATACAAAGAAACTTTACTAACGAGAAAGTTATTATAGTAAGGGTTGTACACCCTTACTATAACAACTTTCTTACATACCCACGTCGAGATAGTGTGAAAAAGCAATCTTCGCAAAGTTAATTGAACGATATGACAAGTTAATTATAACATATTGGATTTTCTCAAAAACAAACAAATCATGGGCAGTGTTCCTTGTAATCATTTTCATCACTTTGACTTTTCCACATTTGGGAGGTCTACTCTGTGAGAGTGAGTGCCATAATCCATTCCGCGGGTCTAGCCCGGGTCGGTGAATGTCACATGTTTTCGAATTATTGGTTCTAGGACATGCCGGTTTCCTCACGATGTTTTCCTTCATCGCTTTGACAATAGCGGTGATGAACTGATGTGTTGTAAGTGACTTGGAACTACAACTCGTAAGTTAAAGCCAAAACCACTGCGCCACTGCAGCTTTCTTCAAATTTAGTTTAACTGAATCAAACTGTCACTAATACGTGACTTAATTTCCTTTAGTCAAAAGGTATACGTACATAAAATAATTATGTATTTTATAGGGAAACGTGAACAAAATTTAATAAACTTTGAAGGTAATTGGGTGCTGCCGGAACAAGTTTAACGTGTTCAGTTTGGTTGCAGGTATTTAATATAAAATATGGCAAAATTAAGGGATGGATTGTATAAAGAATGCTGATGATGCCTAGAAAAGAAGTAAGCGCTGAAATGGCTGATATATGTACAGCAGAAGAAGATATGCTCTTCAAAACAAAAACTACAAGTAAACACCAATCAATGACTTCGTGACTCTCTTAGCAAGTTACCGTGACCCTAAAACGTAAAAATTGAAGGAATAGGGTGAATTTTTAATCAGTTTCAGTTTGACAGTTCCTTCCACTCTACCCAGAAATTTAAATTGATGATTTTACCAAACCCCCAAAAAAGTACCTATCTATCAATGATGGTCAAAATCACTATTTAGTACCCCAAACCCTTTCATTTAAAACCTACTCAAATACGTTCACAGAAACGTCGTGTGTTCAGCGCGAATAAAATACAATGATTGCACAGTGATTTTAATTGGGAAAAGTGTGTAATTAGTACGGATAAGCGGGCCAGTCTGCGCGGCGTGACGAAGAAAACGGACGACCGTCTGTGTTCTAGATACTTACGTGTTTGTGCTCGGTGAGGCAGGAGGAGATAAAAGACAGAGACCCAAGTTTGAACTTCAAAACAAAAGCAAAGAAGAGTGGCAACGAAAACAGTCTCATAATTTTAAAAGGTGAAAGTGATCCTATGTTTACTTATTTGTTTGTTATGATGTCGCTTAGTCGTGGGCAAAAGCTTGTTATAAATATAAAATAGAGAGTTAGTATCTAAACACACTATGCCGAAGTTACGCGACCGAAGTTCGGCACAATTACGCCTGCAATGCTATTTGAATTACTGACGACACACTATGCCGAAATTACATCGCGTCATAGCGTACAGCGTAACTTCGGTCGGACGTAAGTTCAGCGGCAACTTATTCTGTGACCACACATTATACGCGACCGAAGTTCGGTTCGATTATCGACGAAGATCCGGGGGCGGGGAGCAGCAGGGAGCCGCCCGCGCCACCCGCGCCGAATTTCTGCCGCGTAAGTTCGGCACTTATGGTGTGTCATATCAGCCAAATACGTCGGAACGTGAAATCAGCCGCCGAACTTCGGTCGCGTAACTTCGGCATAGTGTGTTTAGACACTTATACACTTAGTAACACATCAGCGAGAATACACTAGAGATTTTCTAAAATATTTTATTAAAATATTTGACACTAAATTCTTTAGAATGATCTAAAGAATTTAGTGTCAAATATTTTAATAACTAACACGTTAAACTTGTTCTTTCAAACTGAGAGGAATTATTCACACGATTGCTTTGCGTGACACAGAGGATGAAATCCAGAGACGACACGCATATACGATTTCAAGATAGCATGAGGCTTGGCCTCTGTCGGCTATCTACTCTATGGTTTATATCTCGTGATCTATTAGTAGTGTGAGCTCATTATTGAGTTGGAACAGTTTCTATATAAATAATTATTTCTGGTTTTAGACACAAATACCTACTTGTTTTTTTCTTGACGTCATCTTTAATACCTATTCTTAAAAAAAGTATTTGCTTACAAGTATACAACTTGGTCTCACATTTTTATTAAAAACTAGTGGCCCGTCCCAGCTTCGCACGGGTATATTAAGAACCGCTCGTCCGATTTTGTGCAAACTTCACATAAAGCATCTACTAAATAGTTCGAACAAAGCCTAAACGTTTAGTTTGGATAGGTGAGCCCGTTCTTGAGTTATAACATTACAACGAAAAGTGGCATTGATTTTTATATATTAGATGAAGTATTTTTGTACTGTTTGATGACAGAGAAAATGTAAAACTGTCGGTTGTCACTGGGTCCACTAGTTTTGCGCTATATTCAACGTCTATAGTCGGGTTATTACCAAAAAAAAAACAAGAAAATTCAACATTTAACTTATTAGTTAACTGTTGAATTTTCTTGTTTTTTTTTTTTATTGTACTATTGTTACAATGGTAATGGCTTCAGCGTGACCTTTTGATGTAAAAATAAAATGCTGGCAGCTCGAAAATGTTTTCATCAATAACTACAATCTAATTGCGTACACGCGTGATTGACAGCAAATTTTTCACAAAGCGAAAAATGAAAAAGGCCATTGCGTTAAAATCCTTTAAAAACATTGGCTTGTCAACTCGATCAACTCAATGTAGTGCATTTTGTTGAATTTTATATACTGCTGAAAATCTGACGCAGAAAATTTAATAAATATTTTTTAACAAAAGCGATGTAGTATTTTGTTTTAAATAACAGCACAGGAAATGACAGCGTTATATTAAAAACTAGCTTCCGCCCGCGACTCCGTCCGCGCGGATGTCGGTCTTCGCGTGGATGGTTTATTTCTCCATTTTGAGTAACTCTGACAATGACATCTTATAATTATCTATTGGACCCAAATACGGCTAAGCCTATAATAATTAAGGAGATCTATTGAGCTACTGCTGTTGAGCTCGCGTTCTGTAGTAAGTATTTTTTTCATAGTAATTCCGACCTTGTATTTACAAATAACTGATCGGAACAGTAATCAAAAAGGTCGCGCTGAAAAGCACGGTTTGAAATTACACGCATACAATATTAATTCCACGGACGACCGCTCGCCACACTGGACACGTCCGCCGCTCGCATCAAAATTCAGAATTTATATGGATCGCGCGGCGCGGAACGCGGCTCGTTATATAGGAGTCGGGGAGGCGTGGCCCGCGTGTGCCGCAAACGGTTCAAGCCAAATCCGACTTTCGGCGCTACAGGTTACGGCGCTGAATCCACTGCGGGTAATGCAACGTGTGTTCGCGGTTCTACTGAACAACGTCTATGAATAAAACTGAAAAATAAGATTTTTAAGGGATGTTAGTCACCTGTACTTTACTTCACTAAGAAGCGGTCCAATTAAGGCGAGGAATAAATAATATAGCACTATGTATCGTGTATGTAACAGCGTATGTTACTATTCTAGGACACAATAGGTTCGCAAACAGGCTCACACAAAATAAATTAAATTCTGACCTCTTATACTTTCACCGGTAACGAAACCATAGCGCGATCTATCTCGACGCCAACGCCATCTATCGAGTGCGGTGAAAAAATGAATATTAGATCACGCTATGATTTCGTTCTAAATCCCAACATCACCGTTGCCGGCACGAAGAGAAGTTCGGTTTCTTGACAAAGATTTATTGTCCACAACGTACAAATTATTTATATAAAATAGGACAAGTCCCGACCACCTTTTCCCAGGGAGGACGAAGGCAGGGGTTTTTGGTCCTCTAAACCAAAAATAACAGAATTGAATTACTGTTTAATTTTATGATAAAACTTGGTGGCCGAGTCTTGTGTAGCTATTAGGACGTAGCCCGCAAGTGCACTGCTAGCAGCTAGTTAAGTCACACAGAAAAATAAGAAGGTCGTGGTAGTCATTAACTCTCGGCGAATCTTAACACCGCGATTCAGAAATGCGCGTCATAGGCACAACGCCATCTAGTGGTGAGTGGTGGAACCTTTTTAGAAATCAATGGAGGCAGGCGTGGCGTAATGTTCTACCTTGATAATAGGTGTCGCCAGTGGTTCCATAATAAGGGTTTGTTACAGATTTTTTTTTTCTACGTATTTTTCCAGGATAAAAAGTATACTATTTTATGCCCAGGATAATAGGGTATAATTATACCAAGTTTCATCGAAATCGAACCGTTAGTTTTCACGTGATGCCTGCACATACAGACAGACAGACAGACAGACAAAAATTTTTTTAATCACATATTTGGGTTTGGTATCGATCCAGCAACACCCCCCGCTATTTATTTTTTCAATATTTTCAATGTACAGAATTGACCCCTCTACAGATTTATTATATGTATAGATTAAAAACTATCAAATAAAATTGTATTATCAAAATTGTGATTTTGTTCCGTGATAAATCCATTTTACGCTATTCAATGATGAATTTCAAACTGCAGGAATCAAACACACAGCGTCCGAAAGTAGGCCTATTGCAGTCTGATAAACGTACCTTCGAAAGCCCACATTAAGTCTCGTCGTGTATCATGGGTGCATCTACAAACATTCAAACTCACATACATAAACACCCAGACCCGGAACAACTTCTCATAGATCATACAGGTATTTGTTCCGTGTGAGAATCGAATCCGCGGCACACAGCGCAGCAGTCAATGGTCCAGCCACTGCGCCAACCGTACCGTTCAACATTCCAGCATGACTTCCTTGTTTATGAAGTACTATCAGTATCTTCATCATCATCAGCCGGAAGACGTCCACTGCTGAACATAGGCCTCCCCCTTAGACCGCCACGCCGAACGGTAATTCGCCACTTGCATCCATCGGTAGCCCGCGACCCTCACGATGTCGTCGGTCCACCTAGTGGGAGGCCTGCCTACGCTGCGTCTTGCGGTCCGTGGTCGCCGCTCAAGAACTTTTCTTCCCCATCGGTTGTCAGTTCTACGAGCGATGCGGCCTGCCCATTGCCACTTCAACTTGCAGATTTTAAGAGCTATGTCGGTGACTCTGGTTCTTCGCCGAATATCCATGTTCCGGATTTTATCACGCAAAGAAACTCCGAGCATCTCTTTCCATTGCTCGTTGAGTGACTCTTAGTCTCTCTAAAAGGCCAGCAGTCAAAGACCAAGTTTCAGAGCCGAATGTCAACACTGGCAATACTCACTGGTTAAACACCCTTGTTTTGAGACACTGTGGGATTCTCGCCTACAAGTATCTTACCTTCATCGTAATTAGAGCCACACCACCGATGCCCATCGCTCCCATGGCCTTGGCGAACATGAGACCGAGAAGGGCCACGCCTCCGCCTCCACCACCCTTGCCTCTTCCAGTTACTGGGGAAAAAAACACCAATTTATATAGGGAATAGCAACAAAACATTTGAAAGCAACAGAGTATAACTGCACGCATGTATTATGACTGTTTTCAACCACAGAATACTTAATAGTATTACGTACAGAAGTGTGACTTCACAAAAACAAACAAATGTAAATTCTAAGCTCGAGAGAATAAAGTACATTTTAACCAAAAATATATACGGAGCGCGTGTGAACGGGCAGCGGGAGGCAGCCCACTGCAGACCTGGCGCACTCCGCGGTGTAGGTATGAAACTGAAAGCACACGCAGGCGCACCGCCGGCGGTTTTTACAGTGAAGTGACACTACTGTACATGCGTAGTACTATTAAGTATTCTGTGGTTCAACTATGAAAAGAACGGTCTTGACGCCATTGCGGTGACGATAGTAAGTTTAGCAAAAAATACTTGTGCAAATTAATTTTCAATGTTACAGTTATGGCTTGCCGGAGACACGGGTCTGGTGAAACTGACCATGGCCATCTGACCATCTAAGGTAACCATGACCCTGAAACATAAAGGACTATTGAAGGAACACAGTGGATAATAGTCAGTACGTGCCTGATAGCCTCTTCAGCTTGCTAATGTTATTTTCCTATGATTATTGTTTCTCTAAGAGCGTACATCAAGCCACAATATGACGCTAAGGGCGCATTCAAACTATGTCGTGACGACAGATAATCGTGTAGTTTTAAGTGTCGTGGCTAATATATTTAAATGGAGGGTTCACATGTCATATAGAACTACACGACTTGTCTGTCGTCTACAACATGTTTGGCAGTGACAACAGATTGTCATGACACTGGAAACGTCTAGCACGACAGTCGTAAAACGATATAAAATTATTACGACTAAATCGTGACCGCTAATCTATCGTAGCCACGATAAAAATATCGTCTCGTCGTTTACACAATGCGACATCTTCCTTCTTTTCAAAAAGTAATACATAATTATAATTTCGTCTTCGTTCATTGAACTCAGGAGCCTAAACGCACTACTGATGTCCAAGAAAACTGTAGATTTGTAGCTTGCTAATGATGTGTAAACGACAAAGCGATTGCCGTGAAACGATAAAAATGTCGTCGCGCTTCAATGGGAACCGCTAGATACGATAGTCGCTAAGCGATAAAAAAAATTGACGACAAACAATGGGAACAGCAAGAGACAACAGTCGTCCAACGATAAATTAATCGTTACGACATAATGGGTACGCGCCCTAAGGCCGACCTATTTTAAGAGCGAAGAAATAAAGAAAATTCATTTATATTGACACATGTAACAAACACGTTCACACACACACAAACAGTCACACACTTTTCAATTTCGCAAATCGAATGTAAGATGCTACGAATAATACGTATGAGATGTATGAATATGGACGAGACGAAAGGTGTAAAAATAGATCGTAGATTCCTAGCACGTGGTGTTCTGTATTTTATGCCTAGGTATCTAAGAAAAAGTGTGATTTTATGCATTTATTTATTTTACTATTTATGTACACAACATACAACACAGGATAACTTCAACATAGGACTGAGTACGAGGGTACTGCTTATTTCTAAAGTTTCTACCAGCAGACCCGCGAAAGCAGAAATTAGTCTGTGTTTGTTTTTAGATCCCTAGTAGGTAATAGGAACGAGCCTACTGCCATCAACAGAATGATGTGTCATTTATGAAAAAAAAAATAATCATAAAGAAAACTCTCACCTTTACCTAGCTAACTGGAATAGAAAGTCTGTCTGAATTTCAGCACACAGAACAGATTTACATAATCTAAGTTTAACTTTACGGTATCTTATAACATCCTCCAAAGTGGAAACCTCACAGTTTATCTTGCGAAGTTTCGGTAACCGAGAAGGATATACGAGTACATAGTTATTTCCATCAAAACATTAATACGTATACATAGTGAATTTTCCAACTAGGCGTGGATGGCTATATCCGAAACGATGAGAAATTTTGATGAAAACTAAAAACTGCATTAAAAACATGGTTTAAAAAAAATCAACGATCCTGGCCAGGAATAGAACCCGCTGATTTTGGAAAAAAAATCACACTCTGTATTTATTATTTTTCTATTACACCATTATGATAGTGTTGCTAATAAGAATCAAATTCTGGGAATCATCCATTCTGGCCGGTTGGAAAATTCACCCTGAATAGTACAAAGAGGAAATTAAATCAAGTAGGCTAGTAACAGGTATTTCAGAATCGTCGATCATAAAAAAACAAAACAGTTTAAAGGCGCGTTTCCAATAGGCAAGCAAGTATGACGTCACATTTGCATACAAGTTGCCTGAATTGGAAACATGTTTCGAGAGTGGGAAAATTGCATGTAGGTTTTTGTTTTAACGTTGCCCCACTCTAGGAATTTCTCCTGAATCGTTGGTGCGTTTCCAAACATTTAAACTCGCATACCTACACAAACACCCAGACCCGAAACAACTACTTGCAGATCATACAAATATTTGATCCGTGCGGGTCTTACTTGTTTATATATTGCCCAAAGCCTGCCGGGGTTCCTCACCGGACACGGAAGTTTCGGGAGGTACCTAGCTGTGTCTGAGGAGAAAGGAGGAAACGCCTGGGTGTCACCACTGCGAAGATCGCCCGGAGGACACAGTAGAGCATACGGTGCAAGACTGCCCCGCTTGGGCAGAGCACCGACGTGTCCTCACGGCGGCGATAGGCGGAGACCTCTCGCGCCAGGCATTGGTCGCGGCCATGCTGCGGGGCGAGACGGAGTGGGAAGCGGTCGCCTCCTTCTGCGAAGCAGTCATGCTCGCGAAGGAGGAGGCGGGCCGCGTGAGGGAGAGGACAATGTCCTCCCTCCGCCCCACCCACGGTGGTGGACGCCCACGGCGACGGACGTCGCAAGACGATCTCCGGCCACCGTAGGCGCGGGCATGCGGGCGGCGAGTAAAGGGCAACTCGCTGCCCGAACATGGACCATGCCCGGGTCGACGGCGCGTTGTGTTCCACGTGCGCCTCAAAGAGCGTCAGCATAATGACGGGGCCCCCTCTCTAGAGGGCCAAAGCCTGCCAGGGTCGCGGGACTTATCTCATTACCGTGACCCCGGAACATAAAGGGCTAAATTGAAGGACACCGTGGATTTTAGTCAGTACAAGTCTGACAGTCCCTCCCGCCCTGCCCGGGGTAGGAGGACTCGTTTGATGATTTTACCACGCTAAAAAAAAAAGCCTGCCGGGGCCGCGGTACTGTATCATCAGGTCATCGTGATCCTGGAACGCAAAGCTAGGCTATTGAAGGATTACCGTGGATTTTAGTGAGAACAAGTCCGACAATCCCTTCCAAATCATCAAATGAGTCCTCCTACCCAGGGGTATGACTCATTTGATGATTTTACCACAATAAAAAATTAAGGGCATCATAAAATTTCCATTACTGGGATACAGGCTAACTTTCTGTGAGAGGGAATGAGTGTAATCCACCACACAGGCTTTGGTAGATATTACTTGTTCCATTTTTTTTAAGCTATTGCATAGCTTTTATCGCAGGCTCTGAGCTCGGCGCGCGCGAAAAACGTAACGAAATACCCTGACCACATTTGACAGCACGCATCGTCTAACGTCGTTTCAGTTCGGGAGACTTCGGCAATCATAAAGGTACGGACAGACGTGCTCATAAAGGTACGGACAGACGTGCTCATAAAGGTACGGACAGACGTGCTCATTACTAGCACGAAATCATGCTTTTATGGAGCAAGGGGCAATTTTATTGAGGGAGAGGGAGAGGGAGGAGGAGGAGGAGAGGGAGAGGGAGAGGGAGGAGGAGAGGGAGAGGGAGAGGGAGGAGGAGAGGGAGAGGGAGGAGGAGGATAACGTTTCTTGACGTTTCACTTGATTGATGTGGCTGACCATAGCCTAATTAGTACAGTAATAAATAGATATAATATATAAATAAATAATTATAATTGCACAAGTTGATAAAAAATGCTATGCAATAGCACAGTCACCGAGTGCCACACGTTTTTTTTTTGTTCTAGGACTTGCCAGTCGCCTCACAATGTTTTCCTTCACCATTTGAGCAGTAGTAACCTTGCTGTGAGTGATGCCTTAGCGCGGGGCGGCTAGCAGTAAGATTAAATGTATAGAAAAGTTTGAAGCATGCCACGAGGAGCCGCCAGTGGCAAATTCGCTTACTCACAAAGCAATGAATGTCTGAAGGGGGCTACCTTCGAACACTAGGCAACGCTTGTCTCCAATAGCTTACGACTTTGGTATTTATACCTATGACTATCGCAACACAAATCCATAAACGTTTGTAGGGCTATGCTCAGAGTCTCTCTGCGCGATCAACTCAGAAATGAGGAGATTCGTAGACAAACCAAAGTTACCAACATAAGCCAACGAATTAGCAAGTTGAAATACAAATACAAAATAGTTTATTTTCTCAACAAGATGATTTTACATGAGTCGTGTTTGGAGCCCACTTTTAGGCAAACAATGCCAAAATGAAATGGCAGTGGGCACGCCATATAGCACGCTGAACTTATGGCCGATGGGGCTGTAAGGTTCTCGAATGGAGACCACGCACCGGCCAGCGCAGCATAGGACGTCCACCTACAAGGTGGGCAGACTATCTTATGAAGGCCACAGGATCACGCTGGATGCAGGCCGCTTACAACCGTTCCTATTGGAAGTCTAAAGGGGAGGCCCATGTTCAGCAGTGGACGTCTTACGGCTGATATGATGATGATGATGATGAAACGTTTGTACATAGGCACTCGTTAATGAATAACAAAGTCGTGAGGTATAGGATACTTGCGTCGCCCTTTGCTTCGCTCATCGCTTAGACCAAAGTCGTGATTGGGGAATAAAATAAAAATTGACACGTGCCCTGTTCTCTCCTTCATAAACAAACAAAAAAGAAAAAATATTGCCCCACCGCAATCTATCCATTATAAAAGTACAATCACTTCAGTGTCAGCCTGCCTGAGTGAACGTTGATGGAAAGCGGAAATTGTGCGCCACCGGAAATTGTATCAGCCATACTTTGCCGACATTTTAAGTGACAGTTCGTTGTTTGAAAGTTTGTGTTTTCGGGCAAAAATATGATTATAAGGAATGGACGAGGGTTCGCTTTTGTTCGCAGCTGTGCCTTTATGTGAAATAAATGCAATTATATTGTCAGATTTTTTGCGCATAACATAATTTATCCCGTATTGTCCCGAAAGGCTAATCGAAATGAAAATATTCTATAGATTCACACACATAGAATATTTTCATTTTGTCAGTCTCATATACTCGTAATTAACATCAACCTGGCTTTATATGGAGATTTTTATTTTTATACTAGCTGACCGGGCAAACTTCGTACCGCCTCTAAAAAAAACCTTTTAAACCTTCCCTGGACTTCCAGAAGTAATTCAAGACCAAAATTAGCCAAATCGGTCCAGCCGTTCTCGAGTTTTAGCGAGACTAACGAACAGCAATTGATTTTTATATATAAGACTAGCTGACCGGGCAAACTTCGTACCGCCCCAACCTTTTAAACCTTCCCTGGACTTCCACAAATAATTCAATACCAAAATTAGCCAAATACGTCCAGCCGTTCTCGAGTTTTAGCGAGACTAACGAACAGCAATTGATTTTTATATATAAGATTTTTATGGAATTGTACATGGTAAATTCCGCCATTTTTATTTTAGGTTATTTTAAAATGTAGTTAAAAAAAAAACGTTTCCCCTCACTAGGATTTTCTCCTGTATCGTGGGTGCATTTACAAACATAATAAACTCACATACACACACGCCCAGACCCGGAACAACTACTCGTAGACCATAGGCACAAAATATGTTTTTTCCGTGCAGGAATCGAACCCGCAACACGCAGCGCAGCAGTCCAATAGCTCAGCCACTGCGCCAATCGTGCCGTCAATACCTAAGTAATTAAGTGAGGCAGTCAATGAGTAAAAAAAATTGGCAGAATTATAATTTAGCAAGCGAATTAATTACAAACCTTACCACCCTTAGCACGAGTTTTCACTCTTTTACTTTACAGCGTCTTTCCAGTATTTACAGCGTTTCTTGTATGAAAAAATGGAACAGCGCCTCTGGTGTGCGAAGAAGGAACTAGTTTTTTTCCTTGAAAATTGTCAATTTGAAATTGTCAAAGTTCCAGTTTACTTTACGTCTCAAATACTGAAAACTCGTGCTAAGGGTACTGTTAGAAAACCAAATGCTTCTTAAGAAATTCACATTTCCTACATTCTGAACAGAAATTCTCCCGACCTGACAATCGTTTCTTCAATAATGTTTGACCCAAGCTTTGATTATTTGAATTGACGCTAGTTGATTGTAGTGATCAAATGCACCATCAATATTCACTCTATATATTTCCACTTATGAAGACTACATTATTTATCGATGAAATATTTTAATCACACAGAAATCCTTATAACACTTATGGACTGAGCTAGTCACATTTCAAGAACTAAAATGATTGCTCATTGATTCACAATAAAGTTCACTTTCAAAGCACAGAACTCACCAGAATTTTCCTTGTAACTTTCATCGACGACCTTCAGCGTATCAGCCAAGAACTGAGTCACTCTATCCTTCTCGATCAAATTCGGCAACTTCACATGGAGTTCATGTCCTTGCAAGAACTTCGCCATCCGATACAAAGCAGAATCCTTCCCGAAAGATCGTCCTTCATCTTCCAAAGAATTTGTCACAGGTATTTTTGCTAACCGCACTCCATCAGCTAAGTCGATATCACCGTCTAGCAACGAAGCCAAAGTCACTCCATAAAGGGCGACAAAAACCGTCACTGCTCTAAACATTTTCTCGCTGATGGTGTTTCGCGCAATAAGCAAGAAAGGGAGACTCCAGTTCTTATATAGTTGGTTAAAAAAAATAAGAAGTAAGAACGAACGATTTCTTTAAAGCTATCACTGTGAGTGGTAAAAAAGTGTGGCGATTCTGCAATTTGTTCGTAAGAAAGTTGGAGTTTTGTTTGTTTGTTTGTTTTTGTTGTTTTTTTTAACTGGTTGCTAAGATAATTATGTAGTAGTAATTTGTGTGAAGAGTGATTATATTTTTGCATAAGATTGTATAAGGTGTAAAAGTCATTATTTTAGTCTTGTGCAATTATTATTTCGTTGTCTTAATCTATGATTTCGTTGTTTAGTAGGATTTGAACCATAATATTCACGTAAAACGGTTATCATTGTCAATTTCAATTTGAGTGAGCGTTAATCATTTATAAATTATTCAAAACAAAAAGAAATCTATTTTTGCATGTCAATCAACTAAAGTTGCATGTAACCCTTTAGAAAAAACAGGAGTGATTTAATAAAAAAAAAAACAAAAGTAAAGTCAGTGTACCTCACTAGTTAACAAAAAGTTACACACTCTGTTTGCTTATAAAATTATAGTTATTACTATGTCTCCCGTTGTGTAAAATTGCCTGACACTTGACACTTTTAAACTACCAAGATGATTCTATTTCAGATTAAATTTAAAACTTTTGTATTGTGACTGAAAGATATTATATATATACGGATACAAGTATTTTATCGTTACGTGAAATTATTAAGTTTTTAGTGAATTAAAACAATTGCATTTCTTTTGTTAAAAAAATGTCTGAACTGTTACAAAGCAGCAGACTATGACTAAAATAAAAAGATAAATGAAATTATTCTTAGATGGACCAGATTACGATCACCTTAGTGTATTATAAAACTTAAACTAGATTAAAATAGACTGTTTAAATAAGTTCGCGACGTTATTTGGAGCACATAATACTTTTGAAATAATTTGAGAATAACCCTAATATTAAGACCGAGACATTGAATGCTGTCGAATAAAAATAAAACAATAGTTTATAGTTGTTGAAAGAGATCTAGAGTTGCTAGATAAGTTAAATAATAAAATTAATGATCAGATAGTTAAATAAATTATACATAACAACTATTAAAAAAAAACGTATTTTTGTGTGATTAGTATTTAACGTAATGTCATGAGGCAAGTTTCACAATATAATATTATGTATATATTTATTTTTGTTTCCATTTTAATTATAAATAAATAAATAAATTATAGGTCATTGCGACGTTTCATTGAATATAAATTCTCACCTCTTGGTGAAAACTTGCCAAATAACAAAATCCCAATAATAATTACCAAGAGGATATGATTGGAATTTCTTTAATCGGGAATTATCACTCAAACATTTTAGCCGCAATTAGAGTTCTTCTTCTTGATGATTATGACAGATTTTCTGTTTGACCCCAACAGCTCCAGCCACGTTTGATTCTTGGATGGTGCAGCTAGTTTTTCAGTTTCGCTAAATATTATAATTACATCACAACGAATGCACACCACGTTTATTAAACGCGCGTTTGTAGCGACACAGACGCGATGCAAATTGCGCGTTTGACGCTTTGTATCGCGACAATAAACTGCACTGTTTGACAAAAAAACGTGGTGTGCATAAGCCCTAAACTATATTTTTATATAAAATGTACTAATTCTACTAATGAAACATAAGTACAAGGTCAATTTGTTCTATAACCGTTACTGTTATCTCTAGCCACATCTAGTCTCCATACATCTGTGTTATAGATAGTGAAATAACACTACATTTTCTTCGGCAACTTCTATTTTCTTCTATTTTTGGGATTGGGTGAGAGCATCGGTTGTAAATAAAGGGTTACAAAGTCATGGTATCTTAGAAGGGCTGGTACTAAGATTTTTTTCTAAGATAAGAAGCATAATGTGAATGTTAAAGAATCTGGGTGTTTGTGTATGTGAGTTTCAGTGTTTGTAAAACGCACCCAAAATACAGGATAAACTGATAATTGTTAAAGCACCCAAAATAATAGTGTGGGGTGGACAAAAAGAAAAGAAGAAAGAATGTGTGTGTGATTGAGGACAAGAAGGACTTTGAGAAGACGACCCCAATATAGTTGGAAAAAATCTATAATATAGAACATACTGACAGAATAAGAAAAATACCTAACAACGTAGCTGAAGTATCATAGAAAAATTGCAATTTCATAAGAATCTGCAATTTTCTTAAGTTTGCCGTATAACATTACTTCTCAGAATTTGATCCATATTAGCAACACTATCGAAATGTGTAACAATATAGGGTGTGATTTTTTCCAAAGTCAGCTGGTTCGATTCCTGGCCAGAATTATTGAATTTTCTAAAATCAATGATGTAGTTTTATAAAAAACCGGCCAAGTGCGAGTTGGACTCGCCCATGAAGGGTTCCGTAGTAGCAAGCATAGATTAGGGATATAATTAGGTATATTGAGATTAGCAAGTAATATACACAAACAATAAAAATAACTTTGTTTTTCATAGTGTTTGTATGAATGGCAAAGTTATATTTGCGGTTTTCGAAAATGTACTAAATCTCAAAAACTGCTAACTGTATCTCATCCAAACCAATTTTCTTTGGAAGTTTTTGTTGAGGTCTACATTATATTTTTTTTTAGTTTTATCATTCTCTTATTTTAGAAGTTAGAGGGGGGGGGGGACACACACATATTTTACCACTTTGGAAGTGTCTCACGTGCAAACTGTTCAGTTTAGAAAAAAGTGATATTAGTAACCTCAATATAATTTTAAAGACCTATCCATAGATACCCCACACGTATGTGTTTGGTGAAAAAAAAATTTTGAGTTTCAATTCTAAGTATGGGGGCACCCCCAAAATTTGTTTTGTTTTTATTGTTGTGTGAAAATCCTAATGCGGTTCACATAATACATCTACCTACCAAGTTTCAACAGGATAGCTCTTATACTTTCGACAAAAAGTGACTGTGACATACGGACGGACAGACAGACAGACAGACATGACGAATCTATAAGGGTTCCGTTCAAGCCTACCTATGCCGCATAAGACTCTACTGACTAAAATTTTCAATATCTATAACTGTCAGACTAAAATTATGCTGTTCCTTCAGTGGCCCTTTAAGTTCTAGGGCAGCAGAAGTCTGTGTAGACCTGTAGATAGTCTCAAAAACAATACAGAATATATTTTTTTTTTGTTAAAATATTTATGATAACAGTGTAGCAATGTCTTGAAGAAAAAAATACTGAAACAGTTATTGGCCTTTAGTTCGCAAATATTATTTTTCCGAAGTATTTATACAGGTACCTATGAGACTAAATAAATATAAAAGTAAATATTATTCGTGACCTGTCCCGAATTTCTCGTAGATATATAAATTGTTGTTTATAGTCAAACAGAAACCTTTGTCAATGTTTGTTTAAGCTCTTAGTCTTTGTAAACCTATAATATTTGCTAGATATATTATTTTTGGGACTATTCAATTTATCTTAAAGGATGGGAGACGAATGGTGTCGCAATTAGAAGTCGTGGTCGTACTTACTATATACCTACGGATCGGGGTGTTTGTGAGTTTCTATGTATGTAAACGCACCCACGACATAGGATAAATTCCTAATGAGGGACAAGTTAAAAAAAAAAGAAACTACTAAGACTATGTGGGTGTCAGGAACATCTCCATTAAAAAACCATCATACCTACGTGTGGTTTACAGTGGGTGCTACCTTAGCTCAAGCTTGATCATTTTTGTATCTACTTAGTTCTGAATTTCTATTAAAATAATTTTATTGTTTCATCCTTCTTACACCCCTTTTTTAATAGTAGTTGGTTTTTAAGCTATTGCATACCTTTTATCGCGGGCTCTGTGCGCGGCGCGGCGCGGCGACCGAATCAAACAATTATTATTCCAAAACCTAACAAAAAAACCTAAGGAAAATACCTGACACCACGCATCGTCTAACATCGTTTCAGTTCGGGAGACTTCGGCAATCATAAAAATATCCGTCATAAAAACAGTTAACTTTTTCTTACTGATTCTAAACGGCCAGCTACAAAAGGAGTTTTCACAATGAAACCTACTTATAAAATTCTCCAACAACAAAGAAGTTCTTTATTACAGTATAGTGCACCACAAACATTTTAAATAAATTATATTCTCGTTAAAAATACGCGATAGGCGATTTTATTCTTTTAAAATAAAAAAGAAATGTTATGCAATAGCTTCACCGCGGCAGTCTCCGAGTGTCACATGTTTTTTTTTTACATCTTCTCTCAGTGATTTGAGGTCAGGTCTCTTCTCGACGAGAACGAAGCAGAGTCACAGATGTCACGATACACGCACACGGTGAGGGGTACAAAGTGGGTCTGGGCTAGTCGTCATGTTGCCCGGAAAGAGAAATCTTGGTGCAAACGTCTTTTCAAGTGAAAGCCCTGGGGAGAAAAGCGTCCTCAAGCAAGACCACAAATTCGCTGGAAGGATGATGGAAGGGTTGTGGGCTCAAAATAGTTGCAAAGAGCTCGATGTCGTGTAAATTGGAAGGATTTGAAGTAAGCCTGCACAAAGATGATAGAAAGAGACTGTAGTAGATTCTCCTTACTAAGTTGCGCAGGATAATTCTGTGTTGTTAAAGCTTTTAATTGGGCATTCTTATAATCTCTCTTTATAGTTGACCATCAAGTTAATAGCGACCGCGTAGTCTTTGCTGCGCGACATGATAATTATGGCCATACCATTACTATTTTTAAGCTATTGCATAGCTTTTATCGCGGGCTCTGAGAGTGGCGCGGCGCGTCGACCGAATCAAGAAATTCCCAAAAACCTAACGAAATTACCTGACACCACGCATCGTCTAAAGTCGTTTCAGTTTTTTTTTTTAAGTCCTGCTTTAGAACAAATCTTCCCGGTCGCGGGATTTTTTTAGGGTCACGGAACTATCCGTATCGCGGACTTTCGGTGTCGCAAAAAATCAAGAAATTGGCTATTCAGTCTAAACTAGAAAAAATCTACAAACACAATTTGTTATTGAATAATTACTGTAAAGTAATTCTAACAAATTTAATTGTGTTATTTAATAAACAAAGTAAAAGTAAAATACTCATCAATTTATTTTATAGTTGTTCAGCTAAATTACAAATAACGCTCCTGGGGTTGTTTTAGGCCCTACCTTAATTATTACTTCGGCTGAAACATAACAAGATTATTTATGCAGACGGCTTTTCATTTCGACCCTTATTCAGGCTTACATTGTTGGGTATTTTCTATTTCCCCCAGTTGCGAAAATAAGGGGTTATTTAGCAAATTTATTGTTATACAAAATCAATCTATTCTAATCTAAGAGCGACTCATCAGCTTCAGATACTTTCACCACATTTTCCTATCAAATCTGAGGCGTCATAACTGGAACTTCATAAGCTGTCTGAACAGGTAACCCTGGAACGTAAAGAGCTAGAAGGAATCCGGTGGATATTAGTCAATACGAGTCTGAAAGTCCTTTGAACTCTACCCAAGGCGGAGGAGTCCATTGATGATAATTATCACCAGCGTCATTATTTGAAGACGGTGGAGTATAATGTCTTTATCTACGTACTGAATAACAGACAGAATCTCTAACTGCAAGTTAGAATTCAAGTCAAGTCGTTCTTTAAATAACGTGTGACTCATGCCACAGTATTATTCAAAACCGTCTCAGCTAACGTAACAGTTCAATAATAACTTTCGTTTCCGATAAATAAACTAAAAAAAAACCGGCCAAGTGCGAGTTGGACTCGCCCATGAAGGGTTCCGTAGCAGCAAGCATAGATTAGAGATATAATTATATTGAAATTAGTAAGTAATATACACAAACAATAAAAATAACTTTGTTTTTCATAGTATTTGTATGAATGGCAAAGTTATATTTGCGGTTTTTGAAAATGTACTATATCTCAAAAAATGCTAACTGTATCTCATCCAAACCAATTTTCGTTGGTAGTTTTGGTTGAGGTCTACATTATATATTTTTTTTAGTTTTATCATTCTCTTATTTTAGAAGTTACGGGGGGGGGGGACACACTTTTTACCACTTTGGAAGTGTCTCTCGCGCAAACTGTTCAGTTTAGAAAAAAATGATGTTAGTAACCTCAATATCATTTTTAAAGACCTATTCATAGATACCCCACACGTATGGGTTTGGTGAAAAAAAAAATTTTGAGTTTCAATTCTAAGTATGGGGGGCACCCTCAAAATTTGTTTTGTTTTGATTTTTGTGTGAAAATTCTAATGCGGTTCACATAATACATCTTTCTACCAAGTTTCAACAGGATAGCTCTTATACTTTCGACAAAAAGTGGCTGTGACATACACGGACAGACAGACAGACAGACAGACAGACAGACAGACAGACATGACGAATCTATAAGGGTTCCGTTTTTGCCATTTGGCTACGGAACCCTAAAAAACCCAATGATTGTAACTTTTGTGCTGCCAAAAAAAGAAAAAAGAAGAAAATTAAACTATTTTAGGCTTTCTACATGCGCCTGAGTTGATTACACTTTCACTGTTAAAAGTAACACTGAGAGAAATATAGCTATCTCTGTCTGACATTTGTGTTTTGTGTTGCTGTTTCTTTTCGCTCCGCTCGTATAGGTTTTCTATTGTATCACTGACGTTTTTCTTTTGTTGTGTTATTGTAATATAGTGCTAATTATATCCGTTCATAATAATATAATAACACTAGGTTTTGATGTTTGTAGGACAGTTTTTTTATGATCTTATTTTTATGCTTAATAGGGAACTTATGTGAAAGGAATCTTTCGTAGATCAATTGTTTTTAATAAAATACACAATAACCTGTGCGAGTCGGGGTGCCCCAAGTCCCGAGCTCGCTTCGCTCACTCCTATTCGCTCAATCCTTTTATATCTAAACAAAACGATATGACTTTGAATAATAGTGTAAAAGATGGTTATGTTGAGAAAATAAGGAAATCAAATAAAAGTATAAATATGTAGATGTTTATTGCTACTGACATTATGAAGTCGAATGATTCGGAATTATGAACACTAGTGACAGAGCAATTAGGAGTTGTGATCATTAGGATTAAAAATGTTAGGAATACAGTTTTCGGGTTTCCAATGATCGGAGTTTAAATTTTAGGTGAACTTTGGCGCGCCCCTTATAAAATTTAATTTGCCGTCAGCCTTTTACATTCATCTTTTAAGGCTGACGTGTCAAAAATTAAGATATAAATTGATTCTTCGCTGTGATGCACGATGACCCGCAGGCGCAGGGGCGAGACACGGTGTCTGCGCGACTTTCAGAATAACTTACATCTCGTACCTAGTCGTGTATGCACCATTTAATGATGTCGATCGAAATCGAAACACCTAGTAACCCGCCATGTTACGAAACCATATCGCGATTCAGAATTGTGCTAAGAAAAGCACAACGCCATCTATCGAGGTAGGTGGTAACTCACGTTTGGGGCTGTTTTGTTATAATCTCAAATACATTGAGATTTTTTATGTAGAGTTTATTATTTTGCGCTACACATTATAAAATAGAGAATAGAAAAAACAGTGATAATAAAGGTGTGGGAAAGGGATGGAGCTGTACTAGATGTGTATCGCCTCTTTAGAGAAACAGTTTATAGGGGTGAATGGAAGAATACAACATGTTGTGTCGACTTCAAATAAGACTAGGGAATTAGGTAGGGAGATAATCTTGTCGTTATCGAACTTTTGATTGAACATTTTTGTTACGTTAGTTTTGCAACACTCAAGGAGCTTACCTACTTGCAAAATATATATTCGATTTAATGTTTTTACAACGTTTTAATATCACTTCAGTGGTGATGCAATATTAGTTAAAGAGTAGCTCATTGTGTATTCATCGGTTTAAAAATAAGGGGTTCATTAAAAAAAATATGTTGCTTTATGCTCATGTAAAATGCTGAAATGTACGGATCAGCTTATACTACTCGTATTTTACCTGCATTTAGAAAGTTTCCTGTTTTATGTTAGATTAGAGTCACCAAAGAACCAATATATCAAACAACTGTCCCACCTCATGCTGGGGTAAAAGCTGTCCATTCGTAAATGGATTTTCAGTTAATTTTTGCCCCACGCCATAACTTCGATTCCAAGTTCCAACCCATATAGACCCATATAGGCCCCCCTTAGAGGGCCAAAGCCTGCTGGGGTCGCAAGATTGTCTCATCAAGTAACCGTGATCCTGGAACGTAGAGGGCTATTGAAGAATCATCGTGGATTTTAGTCAGTATAACGGGTCTGACAGTCTGATGATTTTATCAAGATAAAAAAAACATGCTGTAGTGTCTACGAATACTCTGAAGCTGCTTCAGAAACCGCCAGCCTTGCTTTGCTGGCCATTTTTAATGCTCTAAAATTGTGGGTAACCTACAATCACATCGATCAATCAAGCTCCTTAATTGACGAGTATGGATGCAAGTGTTGAATTGTTGTTTGGTGTGGCGATCTAAGGGGATGGCCATGTTCAGCAGTGAAAATCTTCCAGCTGGTGACGATGCTGATGATGATGAATATACGCCACTGCAGCGGCTTCCTCACCCTCGCTCAACACGCTTGTTTTGGGAGATTCCATTTATGAATTCCTGAAAAACAAATTGCAAGGAATGAGGTGGATTTTAGTCGGTCATTCATACTGAAATTCTGTAAAAATCATATCTTACCACGCAGTGGCATTACCTGTCAACGAAATCTTGTATTTTGATAATTTGTAACCTATCTTCACACCATTTTATTTACTAAAGGATTTTCCCATAGCCAAACAATAATTCTTTCTTTACTAACTGTAGGTACAAAGATAAATGCATCAATAAATTATGTAGATAGTTCAGAAATACAATGCAAAGAAGGAAGGAAGGAGGTTGATCACGACATCGCGTTTCAGAACGATTCGATACACTTGCCTGTTTCATGCTAGGTAGTAGTTTACAATTTTATCTTTTCGATGTTTCGGTTTGATTTCCTTTGTAAAGTATGTGAGATTGTTGAAGTTAATGAAAGGTGTTGGGAATTATAAAAGACAATATCGTGGGCGGTTTTGTAAGCAGATTGCCTCGTTCAAAGTGGAAGTATTACAATTAAATATTTCTAAGCATAAGCCTTTTCTCTGAAACAGGGAAGTGGACTGCCTACTTCCCTGTTACATTATTGGATTACAGAATCAACCGCACGAGCTAAGTCAAGAGAACAGTCAATATTTATGGTTACAACACTGTCGTGTCCCAAATGAAGGGCTGTGACAGTTCTCTCTTAAGAGATTATTGCTGTCCTTGAATGGAAACACAATTGAAGTAACAGCAAGATTATTGTCAGTAAAGTCTGACAGTTCAATACTGTCTACCGAAATTAGAAGGAGTCATTATTTTAATGATTTTTCACTACAAAAAAGAAGTCCTGAATCTTCATCCCATTTTTTCTCTATATTTTGCAGTTTGAGATGAAATCATTTAGACACGAGGCAAAATCGTCTCATTATCTCCTGGGCATTCCGCATCTCTGAATCTTATTGTTCAGGATTTATTTGTGTCTAATTTTGCCTAATTCGTTTTAGGTAGATGAAGGTGTTTTTCAATTTGTTATGTAGTCTGCAGCATTAAGCTAAAATTTCATGCTATTTGCACAAAGCAGCTTTAATTCAAATATTATTTTTATTGTGATTTTATCACATAATTAAAACAATTTTGACCAATTAACACACAAATTCGAACCCCGATAAAACTAAGAATGCTTCTAGTGTATAGGTAATTTCCTGGTGATAACGGAAATATTCGGACAGTCGGCGCAATTACAAGCGCTCGTGCCACATGTCGACCGTTACCGACGTTGAGTAGTGTGAACGCAGACAGGACACGTAGGCTTCATATAGCTAGACCAATGGCATTTGTTGGCGGCAGATACCACTGCTAGCTGACGCCATCTCTCTAACACTTTGACTTACACTAAGGCCACACTCACGGAAATTGCCGTTAATTATCGTGTTAATGCTGCCGCCATAATCCAAAAGGACGCATCTACATAAAATGAGAAACGGAGAAAAAAAATAAAACGTGTTTCAAAAATTAAAAAATTCGCTGTGTGTAAGGAAATAAACCAAATCGCTATTTTTTGGTACCAAAGGGTGTATTACAGTTTGATCTATCGGGAGTAATATGTAGACTTAATAAAAGTTTTATTATTTTTTAAATAAATCAATTTTTCCTTTTCTTTTTAATAAAAAAAATGCAAGAAAATACGTAATACTGCAATGAAAAGACGCTTCTGGCCATATGCGTCCTTTCAATTTAGTATTTTTTTAAAACGTCTTTCCTACTTAGAAATAATGTGTTACCAAGCCATAAAAACTAAATTAAAAAAACGTAAATAGCCATTTGCTGCTTTTCAACTTAGTAATACCGTGAAACATGGATAACGGGGACCTGAATAAAGCGGCATATTTGTCTCACTAAAAGAGGTATTCCACTTACCCAGTGTCTCAGACATCCAGGTATACATAAATATCTGTCTTATTTACGGAGAGTTCAATTAATAGAGATGAAATTAGACTTATTAATTTCATTAAAAGGGTGCGCTAAATAAAATAACATATGATATAATTACATTATTTTAAACATTATCCGAATTAAAAAATGTATACAGGAGAGTTTATCTCTCACTCACTATATGAAACAATTTAGGCACATTTGCGGGTGGACCACAAATTACTGTGTGGTACAGTTTTTTTGTGCTATTAATCCGTTATCACAATTAAAGTCGTTAAGTTTACAGAATTTAAAGATAACAATTAAGCAAAAGTATTTACACTTTACACATACATATAGTCTCAGTTAAAGAAGTTAAAGAGAGACGTCATTGGGACATTTAAATCGAAAGAATAATTTTCAGAGATGTCCAGGTTTATTTTGTCCCATTAACAGTGATAATTCTGTGCTAAAGTGGACCTCACCATGATTTCCAGTGTCCCACTTAATAGGGATTCACTGAACTAATATTCAATTAATTTACAAAAAAAAATAACCCTTTTTAAACTGAGGTAAGTACGTTTAAAATGATAATTATTTTGTATGAAATAGAACACAAAGTATAAGAATTAGGCTTAGCTATATTATTAATTATAACATAAAGTTTTACTATGTAGGTACAACAAACAAAAATTTTGTATTTAAGCTATCTATGTATGGATTATACTCAATATCCTACTTCCTACTAATATTATAAACGTGAAAGTTTGTTTGGATGGATGACTGGATGTTTGTTACTCTTTCACGCAAAAACCACTGAACGGATTTGGACGAAATTTGATACGAAGATAGTTTATTCCTGGATTAACACATAGAATAATTTTTAAGCCCGATTTTATGTTCACGTGGGATCATTTTCTATTTGTAGCGGGCGGAGCCGCTGGCAAAAACTAGTTAATTCATACATTTGTCTTCGATATCAACTTGAGTGAACAATAACAAACCGCTTTCAATATAAAGCTTAAAAATCTTCTAAAACATTTTTTTTTTAATTTAAAATAACTTTTCTTTTAGCCAAAAAGTCGGTGCCACAAATCTCAATGAAATAAAAAACAAAGTCACCGACTTCCGAAAGAGACGTTATTACATCATATTTTGTGTTGTTTTACCTGCAGACCATTTCCTCATTGTGATAGTTATTATATTCAACGCAAAAACAAATTCGAGAAAAAGGCGTTTTCCTCAAATTTTTAGTTTTCGAAATGACTGAATCTATTTTAATTAAACTGTATACGCATAAGTAAGATACATAGGCCTAGTATTTAAAAAAGATTATTGGTATCTTTGTTTTTATGGAAACTTTAAAATCAGTGTAATTTAAACCTGTAATACTTATTTTTGCTCTAACTACCTGGACGCATCTGAAATGAAGTATTCCAACCGCGAGTCCCACTTCTCCCCTCTTAACTAGCAAAACTATGTAGAAAAGGCATTACTGCCAGAAGTGTCTTTTCATGTTATGAATTGTTAAATATTTTGTAAATAAATGAGACGCTTCTACTAAAATGCGTTTTTTCAACTTAGTGTACGCTAAAAACGTCTTTTCTGTTTAGTAATATTCCAGTCATATCGCAGCTACGTCTTTTTTAACAGTTAGATTTACAGGGTTCCCTTTAACTTATGAGAAATATAAAAATACTGGGCGATGCCATTTTTTTTACTGATTCAGAATATGTATGTAACTCAATTTTGACAAAAAGTGTAGATACGTCTTTTTTCCTAATGACGGCAGAATGGACGTTTATACGAACACTAGCTGACCCAGCAAACGTTGTTTTGCCATAAAAAATAGAAATTAAAAATTTTGTCTAAAAAATAAAATAAAAATTTAGGGGTGGACTACCAAAAATAGATGTTGGCCGATTCTCATAGATACCGGATAAGCACAAAAAATTTCATCAAAATCGGTCAAGCCGATTCGGAGGAGTATGGCAACGAAAACTGTGACACGAGAATTTTATATATTAGAAGATGTAAAGACTATTATCGCGAAAATCAACGGAAAATGCCTTCAGTATAGTCCGGCTATATGCCACTTTCTTGGCTGCCGCCGATGCATTGATACGTACATGGCAGTCATATAAGCTTTACCGGCTGCCACCAGCGCATTACCAGTAGCCGCCGATGCTTTCCATTGAAGTGTATTTGTTGTCAGTTTTTTTTCTATTTTGGTTGTCAACCTTTATCAGTTGGCTTTATTCAAAGATCTACCAATTATGCCCAAGAATTCAATCTGGGTGCGTTTTAATGCTGTAATCAATAGAACTGAGTCTGTTATAGTTGTGCAAGGGCCTCAAGTCACTTTTTTATTTATTTATCATACTAAGCATTTATTAACACAAACATAAATATAAACTCACAAGCACAAACACACAGATCCGAAACTACTGACACTGACTGGAATACCAATTCAGTCAGTTTCAGAAGTTGAAGGTATGCGTCGAGTGTTAGTATATTTTCTTCGCATTAGGCACAAACCTTTCCAAAACAGAATTCACCACTCTGGATGCTTTACTATAATCTTTGTGAATAGGAAATTAATCATTATGCACCGACGCTGTCCATGCGTGTGTTGATGCTATTCCTACTCTTTGTACATTGAGTACTTCCTAATTATTAGCAAATTCACACCTTAAATCACATTATGCCAATAATACGACTGTAACTAATTGGACGAAGTAGGTAATGATATTAGAATTTTTTCCGAGTTTGCTGTTTGACTCTTTTGAAAATTGAGTAGTTGCAAGAGTTATTGTTGAGTTTTTAATCTTGTGTTTGATTCCCTTGTCCAGTATTTGTTTTGGGGTAATCAGGATTAAGGGTACGGTGAACGAAATTTTTTCCATACAAACGTAATACCAAAATCATTCGCAATACGAACATATTACCGACTTAAAGTTATGTTATTCGGATACAGACGATAATTATCTAGGTTCCTATTAAACTTTTTGTTTAAAACATTCACTATTTACGAAATGCGAGCGAATTTCATTTCGTACATTTTAACACCGCTAACAGCATGTTTTCAACTTAATTATTCTGTATTATAAACATTAATATTCTTAATATTATTGTAATAGGAACATAGCTTATATTGTCTAGTTTCAGATTATCCAAAAAATAATTGAAAATTATCAAGTTTTCATTCATAATTTTTGGAATTACGGAACACAAACAAATTTATCACAAATCTGGAATGACAGTAGCGCTGTCGCGTCAAGCATGGGTTGTTTGTTTGCGATAGATAGAGATAGCAATGTTTCGTTTGATTTTTGCGCTCGCCTCGAATCGCAATTTCGAGCTTGTTACACCGGCCTCTTAAGTCTTATCTCTGTACTGGCTCTGGCTCTGAACAAAGAGAGGTCGTCATAACAAGGAAAACATAAAACTATACTGAACTTTAGGTGCACTCAATGTTTATTACCAGGCCATTATTAGTACCTATTACATATAATACGTCATTGCCTATTACCTACGAGTACTTTAATTTATTTATTTTTCTTTCGGGATGAAAAATAGGAGTACAAATTACATGTTTTAAGCCACATCCACCTTTGTGGAGCAACGTTTCCAACTTTTAATGGGCAACGGGAGAAAAAATGATAAAAAGTAAAAAAATGAAAAAATACATGTGGCACTCGGAGATTGCCGCTGTGAAGCTATTGCATAACATTTTTTTATTTTAAAAGAATAAAATCGGCTATCGCGTATATTTAACGAGAATATAATTTATTTAAAATTTTTGTGGTGCACTACTGTAATAAGACTGAGACTGAGACAGAGCAGTGGTGGCCCAGTGGTATCGGCCTCGGCTTACGAGTAGTAGGTCGTGGGTTCGAACTCCGTCAGGCGTATTACTTTGTGTAATTTATTTCAACACCACTGCTCTCAAAACGGTGAAGGAAAACATCGTGAGGAAACCGGCATGTCCTAGAACCAAAAATTCGAAGACATGTGACATCTACCAATCCGCACTGGTCCCGCGTGGTAGATTACGGCCCACTCCCTCTCACAGAGAGGAGGCCTGTGTCCCAGCAGTGGGATCATTTATTAGGCTGATGACGTGACGTAATAAACGTGACGTGTGTTATAAAGAACTTCTTTGTTGTAGGAGAATTTTATAAGCAGGTTTCATTGTGAAAACTCTTTTTGTAGCTGGCCATTTAGAATCAGTAAGAAAAAGTATTTTTTTTTTTATGACGGGTATTTTTATGATTGCCGAAGTCTCCCGAACTAAAACGATGTTAGACGATGCGTGGTGTCAGGTATTTTTCTAAGGGTTTTTGAAATTTTTTGATTCGGTCCCGCGATAAAAGCTATGCAATAGCTTAAAAAGTTATTTTGTTGTTAGTCGCATTAGTTAAATAATGTTACTTAGTGTTGTCGTGATGCTCCACAAGTGGTAACCGCAGTGTGGATATGGAACCTTTACACACTTAATAGAGACACAAATACTTAAACATACATACTACTAGACATACAATAATTATCCTTTTACTATTCATTTGTAATTAGTCATGCTGCGAGATTTTTCAAGCTTTTTTATGGTGCGAGAACTAGCAGAAAAAAAAATAGAATACTACAATGAATGGAGTCAGATACTGAACGATTATTTGATCTTAATCTGTTGTCTGTATCTGAACTTAAATAAAATAAAATAATTAATTATGTTTTCAACGAGATCTGAATCTGATCTTCTGTAATGAAAGAGAATCGTATGTCTTGGCATGGACATGTGATGAAGAGGGCTGACACTCATTTGACTAAGAGAGTGTTGGTTATAAATGTTGAAGGATGGAGAGGAAGAGGAAGGCCAAGGAAAAGATGGATGGATTTTGTGAAGAATGATTAATGAATGTAAAAGGAGTTAATGGTAAAGAAGAAAACGTGTTGCGCTGACCGCTAGTAAAATGGGATAAGGGCAGAAAGATGATGGTGATCTTTCTAAAGAGACATAGGTATAAAGTATATAAAAATCTTTCTAAAGTTATATACTTATACGCAATAACGCTTGCGTTGCGTCTTCGCAAATATATATTTTTTAATCTTTCTCTTTTATATTTAATTTACGAGTTTATACTCGTAAATTAAATTTAAAAGAGAAAGATTAAAAAAAAATCATGTGCGAAACCACAATTTGTTTTTAATTTTATTTTAATTATTGGGTATTTTGTACGTTTACACCCCGTATTCATGCACGGTCCTCACAGTACGACTTTTTTATTCCTCCATTTAAAAAAACACTCTGAATTTTACATAAATTATTGAATCATGACAGTAAACATATATTTTTAACGTTCTATATTCATGTTGATTTGTAGATAGCGTGGTGAATGAGCGACAAGTTGCAGATTGTAACTAATACAAACATTAAAGTGATGAATTAAAAATAAAATACACTATGAAGGTGCACTTGGGTTTGAAAAGTGGTTTGAGGTTTGAAAAATTAATGATGATGATATACCTACTTACAATTTTACACACACGTGTAAGCAGATCGAAGCAGTGAGGTGGTCTTAGTGATATCGGGTCCGACATACAAGAACATACAAAAGAACACATCGCGAGGAAACTGGCATGTCTTTGACCCGAATTTACAGCCCATTCCCCCTCAAAGAGAGGAGGCCTGTGTCCCAGCAGTGGGGGCAGGCTGATTACACACGTGAGAATTAGAAAAGAAAATAAAGAAACCCTAAAATAACTCTACTATAATTTTAGTGTCCGCGGCTCTAAGACTGCTTCTGCGAACCTCTTTCGAAAAGAAGCGGTAATACATCTTCTTACCAAGTTTCAACAGGATAGCTTTAATACTTTCGAAAAAAAGTGGCTGTGACATACGGACGGACAGACAGACAGACATGACGAATCTATAAGGGTTCCGTTTTTTTGCCATTTGGCTACGGAACCCTAACAAATCTTATTATGTTTGTTTACTAGTAAAAGCACGGAACAATGCTTCAGTAAGTTGATAATATTATATCTACTAATTATGTAAATCAATATAGGTAAGTAATAAAACACTTGATTCAAAGGCTAAAAGCACAATCATTCACTTTTATTTTCGAACAATATTTTATATTATTTTATGTAAGAGGTTTTGGAAATCTGATGTATGCACTATATATTGGTATAGTTTGATTCAATATATTGAAGCTCTACGCCCTTTGAGAACAACCACGAGACACGTGCCGCCGAACGTCAAAGGAAGCCGTCTTGAAAAGTAAACAATACCGCCATTCCACCAACAACGTATCTACACTAATAGACGTCTGGCTGGACTTTACTAATATTAATTGGCCTGGTAAATCAAATAACGTTGAAAAATATTTTTTATATTAATTTGGGAACTGTACATAAATAAAATAACTAAATGATGTGTTAATTACATCGTAATGCTCTTATTAAAATAACGCACTTGTTCCCACAAATATATCGGCTGCATTTATTGTTGTTTTCCGGAAAGTGTAATTTAGGAAGTAATCGTAATTAGTAATAACTTGCTTTCCATAATCATGCTATTTTTCAACCACTTTTTATTCAAGTTTCATCCGTTGTTTTGGCTCAGATCTCAGTCAAGTGCATATACAACGTATCTCTACAAATTCAGACAGTCAAATGATTCTTCTTATCTTCAGCCGCATAACCTATCAATAGCGCATTTGATGATCTTATGCATTAGTGAGTTCTGACGGGACCTAAGAGGGCCTAAGAGGGCCGAAAAAAAAGCCTGCCCGGGTAGGATTGTATCATCAAATAACCGTGACCCCGGAACTTAAAGGGCTATTGAAAGAACACCGTGGATTGCGGTGTCGTTTGATGATTTTACCTCGAATAAAAAAACAATGCGTTAAGCCTCTTGCAGACACATGCGATTAATCGCGCTGCGAGAACGAGCCAAGCTAATTTCCACTCTAAAAATACTGCGAATAGACCGCGAGATGTCGCTCCGCGCGATTAATCGCGTGTGTCTGCAGGAGGCTTTAAGGAGTAAAGTTCGCGTTGCTGAATTTTCGACCGTATTCTAAATAATTTTTCATCGACATGCTATGAAGATGAAACAGAATAATATGCCAGCATATTCGATGAAGCTCTATGACTAATTAAAAATCTCAAACAATCTAAAAAACTAGCAATTGATTGATCGATCTGATACTTTCAAAATATTATATAAAACATTTCAAAAGGTGCCATTTGTCTGATCAAACAGTTTATTAAATAATTTATAACCACCAAAGTGTTATTAATAGTTGAACATGAATGATTTAATCTACGTTCATCAATAAAAAGAGACACGATGTATAATCTACTTGAAGTTTTTAAATGTTCAATAAATCTAGCTGTCATTTTTATTTTCTTATTATTGAGCTATTGATGTACCTAGTAACGAAAATTGTGTAGTCAAGCTAATAGCAGTGTTTGTCATTGGTAAGAAAAATGCGGGTTTGATATATGAAAACGATAACTAAGTTGGTAAACTCAAGTCTAGATAAAACTGCAGGTAATGTCTTTGGAAGCGGAGACGATAATAAATTATGTTGTCAAGAACATGTATCTTAAACTTTGAAGCAGCAAACAAAGGATAATAGAAAAGGGAGTCCTGAATAGTACAGATCTTTTTAAATTAACAATAATGACTATCTCAAATGCAAAAAGAGCACCTTGTGCACATGGACTTTATACGGGGTTATTTGTAAATCACGTGAGCTGAAATTACTTATAAAAACTGCAACATTACTTTAAACAACTTTTACCATGAAACTAAACCTAAGAGATCAAGTGTTTCACACATTGTCAACGGATAAACATTCCTTTACCTATGAAACACATGAATTTTCCTTTCAGCCCATGAAACAGTGTTAATGTTTTACAAATAACCCTGCGTAGATGGAGCCGTAGATTATGTACCAAAGGCCTAAAGGCCGTCTTTCAGAAGATAAACCCCTTGTAAAAGTTTCAAAATACTGCTGCGAGATTTAAAGGATGTATGAAGGGGTCGTGGCTTAATCCTTAAGGGGATCCGTAGTAGACGGTTTCCAGCCATAATGAGACCAGAAATAAACATTTATTATCCTTATTAATTAATTCATGACTTACTAGGGCTACCGAAAACAGACAGCAATGCGTGGTTCCGGACACAAAATGTGATATATAGTTTTTTGTTAGTGGAGCAGTGATTGCGTGCGATACGCTGACGATTAAACAAAATAAGTTTCATTTGTAAGTAGCGTTGGCAAGCTAAGTGTTCATAGTCTCATTTATAATGATGCCAATAGAACTGTTGGAGAGGTGCAAGCATTTGCAGGAATGCATTTTGACAAAAGTGAAAGAGTAGACTGTTGTTCTTTATAATTATAATATTTGAGGATAAGTTAGAAGACTTTTATAGAACATGGAATCATACCGTCCCACCTCACTCATAACCTCGGAGTCCAAATGCGGAAAAGGGCCCTCAGCAATACACTGAACTTATTGAGGATATTTTACAAAACGGTGAGATACGTAGTAGACGTACACGCCACTGTTGTGTATGACCAATGTATGAACGTGAATAAAAGAGTATGTAAGGATTTTAGAAGGTAATGTTTTGTAGTTTTGCCCACGCTCTTTGTTTTAGGGTGGACGATCATCAAATGAGTTCTCCTACTTTGGGAAAAGTGGAAGGGCCTGTTAGACTCGACTGACTAAAACCCATCTGTTCCTTCAGTTATCCTTTAAATTTCAAAGCTGCTGTGTCTTGCCCCTGAGATAAAAAGATGTGATTTGTATAAACTTGCTCTACTGGACAAAGACCTTCCCCACCAGCTAATTTATTTTTCGAGCCATGTTTATACCACAATCATGACGCAGCGTTGACACCAGCCTGCGGTGTCTAGTGCCCAGCAGGCTGTGATACTATCTATTAGTGGATTTTCAACTGTATACTCCAAGCATAAAGTTAAATATCACTGCTGGCTGGCACACCTTCTCCACAGTCAACCTTGATGGTGATTTTCTTCATCAGTTGTCCACTGTCCAGCCTGCCTAGCTATCTCAAACTATATTGGAGTTGACTTCCAGTTGAACCGGATTCAGCTGATTACATGGAATGTTTTCTTATCTGACCTCCACAACCCAGTAAGTGGGTAGCACGACATCCTTTGATAATACTGTTTGTCAGTCTTTCGATTAATCTCAGATCTTTCCTCGGATGTTCAATTATTAATAAAACTGCTATTATTGCTTTTGTATGAATAAATTCTCACTACCAAAGCGTCTTCAATAGCTTCATTATTCTATAATTCCAGCCAGTTACAAGGGACCACTTCTCGAAATGAACTCAAACTACTTTCTTGAAAAATAATTCTATCGCCTTTTCTGCAGCTGCTTTACATTTTAAATTGTTCGTCGTCTCTTCAAGAAGTTTTCTTCGTTCGTGGTCAGAAAACTCATTTGCTAGAATATATTTTTATTCCGGTCACTAACGTTTAGTCCAGAGAACCATATTTTTTGTTTAAGAGTACTTTTGTTTCTAGTTGTGTACGTATTTAATTGCTTACTTCATTTCAGTGCTTAGTTTTTGTTGTGTTATTTCGTTTTTGGTGTTTAATTTGTCTCGGATGTTATTTTTCCACATTATTATTATTGACAATTACTTTACTCTTCACTTTTGAAAGTGAAAAACTTCAAAAGGGTGCAGCTTTCAAAATTCAAGATAGCCTAAAATGAAAACAGAGAAAATTTTAATAATAGTGTTACAGCTTGATTAGACCGATTTTGAAATTTCCGTAGAAATAGAAACCTATTATGTTTTAAATGTAATATTTATTTTATCTTACTTATGCGTAAAAAGTAAGTACGTGATGCTGTACTGCGTACAATATGCTCGTAAACACTATTCAACATTCCTACCATCACTACTTCACTCCACACAATTATTCAGCTATCTGCCATGACAAAATCAATTAACACAGAACTTTAACTGTCATCATTTAACCAACTACCGTCACGCCTCCGTAATGATATGCGTAATTACCAAAACTTTTAGTACTCTGTTTTCGAGTTTCAAACTAGTGACAGATGTCGGAACACTAATCATGTTGGAATTTTTATTTTAAAAACGAATTTTGTGATACTGGGGATTTTTTAGTGACATGGTTTGCACTTGGCTTCAATTTAGCCCCGAAGCAAAGACGAGGCATAAAGATGCTGATAAACTTGAGCATTCACTGCTAACAGAACATGGAGCATTCGCTGTTTTCAATTTTGTCGAACTGCCAAACATCGCTATGAACGATCTTTCTAGCGAACGCTCTCGTCAGCGACACAACAATTTATGCCATTTCAGGTTTTGCGATATGGAAGACTCAAGCGACTTTACTTAGAATATAGTTTTTTATTAATTTATAACAAAAAACTTAATTATAGCGTAATCTAAGTGTGATGGATACAAGTGACATTGTATAAAACGTAAACCCCAAATGAATTTGCCGACCATACATATGAAAGTAAAATATTGATTCACTATACCTATTAGCGACGTATACCAAAGCGAAACGAAAACATTTTTTATGTCACACATCAATAATTCGCGATAAAGCACCTTAAATGTGCGGATCACGGAAAATTCTTGAATAAAAACGTATACGGTGGAAAGAAAAGTGGTGTAGTGTGTACATGCAAGTGAAGAACTCAATGAAAAAAATAATGCACACGCCGCCCGCGGTGGTCAGTGCAGCGTGACGCCAGATAAAAATGATCAGGCAGGCATAGAGGGACTCATTAAGCAAGTAGCCATCGATGTAGATGGTTCGGAAAGGCGTGACCCACAAATGGATTGGTGAAGACCTGTGACACAGTGTTTGTGAAAAAGACATTGGTGAAAATGAATCCCCTTGCCCTTTTGGTCGCTTTTATGCTGATGGGGGATGTTAGGGCGATTGTAGAACTAAATTGTAGTGATAATGCTACGTGCATCGATCATATGGCGAAGGAGATCCTGAGGAGTTTAAAGCAACAGAAATCTGTGAAGGTGTTCAATGTGCTAACGATAGAACCGTTGAAGACGAGGCAGGCGAGGTCGAAGGATTGGTGGCTGACGAACTTTTTGGACAGTCACGCGTTCAGTTTCGATTGGAATGACTACACCTTCAGAGTCTCGCAAGCTGACGGAAACGACGCCTTGGATTTGGAGATATATAACGGAAGAACTGCTAAAGGTAGGTTTAAGATTAATAATGAAACATTAAAACAGAATAACACTATAAAAAAGAACATTTATGAGTTAGGTAAAAATGTAATAAAAATATTTGCGATGGAAAAACTTAAAATGATTAATATTTTGTATTTTAATCTCAGTAAAATAAAGAAAAGCTTCTTAATTTAATGTAACTACAAAAAACAAGTACTTTTGATAACGTAATTAACCTCAGCCTTATAATTACCATTTTTATTATAAGTATGACTAATAACTACGAGTACATTGGCAGAAATCTTCATTAAAATTAATGAAAAACGCCCACAGTTGTTATAATATTTATACAGTTCTTTCGTTTCTTAAAATTTTCTTTTACAAAAAATATTTTTAGTTCTACACCATATTCCTTTTTGTGGGTCATTCTTTATATTTCTTAAGTTCATAGCAAAATCTCAATTCAAGTAAGTATTAAAATCAGCTTGTGTCATCTAACAGTTTAAAAATCTTTTCATGTTTCCATAATCATAACCAATAACGTTCCTTCTGTTACTGACTTCAGTTCTCATCATCGCCACCATTTTCCTATTCAAATCGTAATTTCTTGTCGTTCACACTTCTTTGTTAGTTGCCATCTCTTTTCTAATCAGGTTATTTATCATACAGTCCACCCATTGATTGTTTGGCCTTAACGTCAATTACTTCAGTAGCTCCATTATAATCGTTCTTTATATCAAAAAGAAAGTTAGAAACAGCCAATGAATTATCAAGTGCAATCAGATTAACGTTTACAAAGTGCTAATTCGCATCTGCAAGCACGCTTCGATGCACCAGAGCGTTGCCATTTAAGGCAATGTGTAGAAGATAGACTGATAGAATTGTTGTAGCTACCGTTACTTTGACTTTTAAATTATGATTAGGTTTTGTGATTCCTACGTCATGTACTGTTATTCTTAAGTTGGTAGTAGTGTTGATTAGTGTAATAAGAGAAAGTAATTCAGAAGTGTTTACATGAAAATTGCCAATGTTTTCTGTATCTATGTTTCGTAACTCTCCTTCAATGGTTTCAGTTTTTGCAGCTTAGTTATCTTTATTAATGTCGTAACGGTAAAAACAAAACTAGACTTTCTTTTTTTTAAAAAAATACAACCTCAAATAATAGTTGGTAAATGAGTTCTTTCGTTAGTCAGATATGAAAGTTTTTGTTAAGTAACGACCATAAATGTGAATACATTTATGTGTCTATAAGACATAAGGAATTAACTATTTCCTCTTTTACTTCCTTTTATTTTTTTTCCTTTTTTACTAGTTTAGGCTCCAGTCCACTCCATTTTAATAACTGCACTGTGATTTTTTAATAATGTGGAAAACAAATTAATTTTTAATTTTTTTACGTCTTTGTCTAAATTACAATGAATCATTAAATACAGAGCTCCTTTATAAACCCCAATAATGTCATCATGATTCTACTCTCTATGAAGTCTTTTCCAAAAGATATTGCTGTCACCTTTTAGTGTAGGTAACTAAATAAAGCTGATTACCAGTATTTTACATGGAACCTCTGCCTATCTGTTATCACAACTAGGTCTAGTTGTTAGATTACTAAAATTTTGTAGAGATTCTATAAAAGTGAGTTCAGACCTATCTACAGCTGTGTGACTAAAGCCTTATACCGCCTCATTTTCATGATGCACAGCAATTATCTTGTTAGTAGATACAAAAGCATGTTCCGGCTTTTCCTAACAAGAATTCAGTTGAATTATTTCATTTCACGATACCGAACTCGTTAGATGTTCAATGAATAATGTATGTAACATTAAAATAGTCTGTTCAAGTTATCTTTTGGTGACCAATAACTAACTTTAAAATAATTTCGTATTTTCGTATTTCTTAATGATCGTAATGGCTTGAAAGTTAAGCACCTCGCTTCCCATGCATGAGGTTGTGAGTTCAAGCCCGGGCAAGTACCAATGTGCCTTTTTTTTAATAAATATGTACTTTCTAAGTTTATCTTGTATATCACTGAGAACGGTGACGGTAATCTAGACTTATTTGATAAATTAATATACAAGTCCAAAGTCAAATCAGAGGATTGTGGTGTTACCTGTCCTCATACGAAGAAGAAAGAAAGTCTTTAAAACCATTTTCAAAATTCCTATTTCTACATAGAAATGTAGATTTTTTTGTCTTCCCACGCATTGACCGTAGATAACAAGTGTTTCCATTAGCATATTCATAGCAAGTTTACTTTGATTTAAATGATAATATTATGCACTTGTTGAACGGAATGTTTGTTTTATAAATACAGTTATTTTCAAAAACGTTATACTGCATTTGTCAGATTCGAGTGAGATAGATATGGGGTTTTTGCTTCTACTTTAAGTTTTGAATTCGATCTGTTATAACCAAACCTGTTTTGATCATCAAATTGGTTAAATCATCAAATTTTACATAGTGGCTGAGGGCTTGGACTGCTGCGCTGCGTGTCGCGGGTTCGATCCCCGCATGGAATAAATATTTGTATGATCTACAAGTAGTTGTTCCGGATCTGGGCGTTTGTGTATGTGACTTTTTATGTTTTTAAACGCACCCACGACACAGGAGTAATTCCTAGTGTACGTAAAAAAACGTAAAAAAAAACATCAAATGAGTTTGAGACTTCCATCCCGCCCTGGGTGCAGCGGAAGAGACTGTAAGATTTTTACTGAACAAAAATCCACCGTGTTCCTTCAGAGTTGCCCTTTGCGTTCCAAGGCAGTTGACAGTTACCTTTACAGGCGGTCCTGTAATTAAAAAAAAAAAACACGATGTGTATGTTTTCGTGTAGGAAATAGAGTTCGATTTTGAATAGCTCTATTAAAATGTGCGCGCAGCGTCACGTTTCGGTCTGAGCCGACCCTTAAGCTTATCAAACAGACAGGCGAAGCGAATGCGATCCGAATCCTGTCATATAGAAAAGCGAAAGCGGTCCGATAGTCTGTGACAGGCTTCAAACAATTCCATACATTACAAACAAAAACGCTTCGCTTCGCGTTCGCTTCGCCTGTCTGTTTGACAATAGCTTTAGATCTTCTAGGCTGTTCTACTGCATAAGTCTAACTAATATTACAAACCGAAATTTTATGAGAATGGATAAAATTAACGATGTTAATAAGTTTCACACAAAAACTACTAACTGATTTGGATGTTTGGTACACAATAATTTAGACCTTAAATTAATACCGGGATACTTTAACGTATGATGATTTTAGAGCTACATGCGGACGAAGCCACTAGTAACAAATTAGTCTGTTGCTAATTGCAAAATAATTTAATCTCAAACAGGTTGCTATTAATAATCCACACGGCTCGTGCAGACAAACACTTTAATCTGGAATATCGCTTCAATCTCACGCTTATGAATTCATTATCATGTTATGGAACTGATATACCCACTTAAATCTGACGTTAAATGAATAATACATACACAGATTGGTGTGTTACTGGGCTGAACATAATTCATACCAGCCTATAATGTTGCCACAGTTGGCCGTTGGGATACGGCTATGCTATTCTCTAATCAAAAAGAATCAATTCAAACATAGGTACGGTAATGACACAACAATCGCAACGATACGGCGACAACGCGACGTGGGCTGTCCTGTTCTGTATTGAAAATAAATAAGTACCTACTTTATTAATTAACACTGACTATTTCGTCGTAATTATAGACCGCGTGGGTGATGCTGACCGCATCTTATAACCACGTTGTACGGACCTACCAACGATGTGGTTGCGTTGATGTTGTGGCGCCGTAAACAAAACGCAACTGTAAAAAGCTGTAGCAGCTCTATTTACAAGAAACCGCAGTTCAATCGCGTTTTGTTGCAACGATGTCATTACGTTGCAAAAGTTGAATAAACTACTGTTTGTCTTTAAATTTTCAACTATATGCTCAAGGGCATAAACTTAAAAAACGAGTAAAACAAACTATAATTGCAACTGTAAGGCCATGCAGACACAATGATAAAACAAACAAATGATTATAAAAAAATACCTGGCTGCAAATAAAATAAAAATGTAGGTAAAGTAACTTCACCTTCAGCCTTTTAAATTATTAGTAATAAATGATTAACTGTTTATTTAAATAATAAACTAATCTACTATCTTTTTACCGACTTCTTTTTAACAATTAGGGGAACAGTGTATAAGGCGGGGACGTTAATAATCGCGAGGTATAATGGGGACATACACTCTTTAGGCATATTTAACACAGCACTAACGTAGAGCAAGCGCCATCAGGACGTCATTTGTAAGCGGCCAGACGCAAATGGCGTCCTTTTGGCGCTTGTGCTACGTTAATTTTGTGTTAAGTTTGCCTTAGGTGTGTGATTTCCCATCATACCTCGTGTCCCCGTCTTATACACTGTTCCCCTATTTATGAAACTCAAACGACAAAACGGACTTAAATATAATAATAAAGTTAAAATAACCAAAATAATAACAAATTTTATCCGCAAGAGCTTAAAACTCAAAAAAATGACATTCTAAAGTATTAATTAAATGACATAATAACATAATAATATATATATTTTTTATAATATCGTATAAAAAGATAAATGCAAAAATGAGACTTACGACCTCTAAAATAATAATTAAAACATGACTTTACGCCCCGTATTAAAAAATATTTTTACGATACATTCCAAATAGTAAAAAAAATCGCGCTAGAGATGTTGGAAAGCCAGGTCGTAAGGGGCTTTTTTTCAGAGATAGAATTTTTTAATACTACCAATCGATAGAGCTTGCGACGCTGATTCCAAATATTTATATAATGTAACTCATGTTCGGCAAAATGTCCTTTACGACAATTGAAATTTCCGGTATCGATATGATGACAGCGTATCCTAGTAACCACAATATTAGGGCCCATAAGATCTGCCAATTCTTGCCAACTAAATAAGCTCTTCATTCATCTATACATTGCCTTTCCTCTTCTTTGTACATACAAAGCAGAAAGCGTTACCACATGGTAACGCTGCGTTTTAAGCGCAATTATTCTGTCAATCTCATACAATTAATCATTTACGAACTACACAAGTTAAAAAAGTGCAGAAGCACCAAATGTTTACTAACCCAAGCTCATTTGTACTATATCATAACTATGTACTCCATAGATCTGATCAAACGGCACCTCGTTAGTTTCACATTATTCCTAAGAGCATCGTAAAGTACTTAGCAACGGGTGGTACATTAAATCTATTCCAATATGGCTACCACTCCCTGATGTAATTTGAAATGTCATTAGCTGAAACCGATGTTTAGAAACTTACCATGATAAACAATTTTGTGAAAGGAAGATTTAGATAAGTAATTTTGAATGTTTTAGCGTTTATCTCGCGTCGGCGTAGGCACTGCGTAGTACCTACTTCGACGTTGCGCAGTTGTTGCGTAGTCGTTGCGTAGAATGCAAGCGAATGCTTATAAAGTTATGTGCAATCAAATCATAATAATTATGATGAAGTATTCTAGCCAAAATTTCAACATTGCTTTTAACAGGATTTCAGCAAATTGTCACAGTTAATATAAAGAAAAACTGAAAACTACTCGTTTAGTTTTTAAAACAGAAAATGAATAATTTTTTTTAATAGATGTTGAAAAGAACCCAGATTTTTTTTTTCCAAACTCTATGTACTTTTGCTTGATTACCCATAATAATCATCCTGCCCTTAACCCATTGTATGATTATTATATTTACAATTAAGTAGAAGTAAAAAATCAGGTAAATTGATAGTGAAAATTAAGTTTGAAAAGTTATAAACATCAGAGTGAAAGAAAATGATTTCTAACTAAGCTACTCGTATTACTTATAATTTATTTAAGAAACACATAAAAAAAACAGTCATTAAAATAATATTTATTTTACTATGCATCGACGCCCTGTTTGTATGCCAACACACTGATTGACGAAGGCCTCTTCCAACAAACCCAATTTAGTTAAGTTACTAAACAGTTATTTCAAAGATTTTAGTTCAAGCAACTGTTCAAAGGACAAACTAACCTTACCCTATTATATCGGCCGTAATTGGGTTGTAGAGATCAGATGGCACTCTTATTGATATTTGATCGCATCTGGTTCCACCGGAAATCGACCCTTAGCGTTCATTCACATGAATGATATCATACGAGGACAGTATATTACATTGGCACTGCGAAAAATCTTGATAGGTACCGTAATACGTGGAATACCTCTGGTGCCATAAGCTCAGGCCATTTCAGCGGGTGCCCAATGTGGAATACAAAATATAGTCGAACTAACGTTACGTGTGAATTGATTCGCTGCACTTGTTTGTAGGTCCTTTGCCGATAGTCATTGCAATGATTGCGTTGTTGTTAGTTGTTGCTATGTCGTTGCGTCGACACAACGTTGTTTCTGTGATATGACCCGACCGCAAGTTTGCGGTGTTGTTATGGTTGCTTTGTGGTTGCGACGTGTGTTGACGCATCGATATCATTTTGTTGTCACTGCGACTTTGGGTTGGTGACCCACTTCGTCAAAGTCATCGTGTGAATTAAAGTTTTTGTTGTCAAAACAAAATATGCTCCTGTTCACATCATGTGGTTGTCGTATTCTTGTGGTTGTTGTGTCGGTGCCGTAGATGTGAATAGAGACTTTAGTAGTTGAAACGCTTTGATAGGCGATGAAACTAGAAAAGTGTGATTTTAAGGGAATCGACAAGATCTATACATGCTACAAATAGTAAAATTGTAGCATTTATTCCCCGTTACACTGGAATTTCTCTAGTTTTCTTTTTTGTGAGGCATATCTCAGGTCAACCTGGAGGAGGTTGTGTATTGCTTAGCTGGATAATTCTGTGGCAGGCCGTGAAGTTTGCAGGCAGGTTTCTCCCAAAAGTGCGTCAGAAGTGAATTTTATGCACCCAATGCGCTTTCAATTGACATGTGCCAGAGTTTTCGTGGTTTCTTCATTATGTGGATCAAAAGTGCGTCAGAAGTGAATTTTTATGCACCCTATGCGCTTTCAATCGACATGTGCCAGAGTTATATGCACATACCGGATTAATTTTACGATGCTTTGTAAGTTTTAAGTCAGTATAAAAATAAACAGTTTCTATAGTTACAAAAATTTAAGCCTGTTGCAATTCATTTAATGATTCTGATAAATCTGTTTATACCACCGGATATAAACGTTTACTTCCTGAATGGTGTTAACGTTAATTCCCGTAGGTACCTACATAATCACTTAAATGCTCACGCTTTATCTGTTAGTCTACATCGCCATTAGATTATCTGAATTCAGCAGCAGACCCTTAGGGGCACTTGAAACAGCTATCGAATTAATGGATTTCTTTTTTTTGTCAAAAGTAAATACAAATTACTTTCAGTCCTTGGACACGCGTCTGGAGACTGCTGTCTTAAGACGCGTGTTCAAAGACCTTTGAAGGAAACAAATACAAGAAAAGTGTGAAATAACTTTTCTTTCAGAAGTCGGCTTTGTTTTTTATTTCAATGACTTTTACCACCGACTTCCAAAATAAAAGTTATAGCCTCCTGCAGACACACGCGATTAATCGCGCTGCGACAACGAGCCAAGCAAATTTCCACTCTTAAAATACTGCGAATGGACCGCGACATGATGTCGCCCCGCGCGATTAATCGCGTGTGTCTGCAGGAGGCTTATTTCACACTTTTTTGTTTCTTTTTGATGCAGGTTCCTTTTTTTAAGGATTTTATTGTACCCTTAAAATTAAAAAAAAATACCCTTTTATTATGTGACATAGTCACGGAATATCCATGATTGTTATATACTTACTAAAACCTTTTTTATAATGTAACAAACATTTTTCTAAAAAACCGCAATTTAATCGGTTCAGCCAAACTTGTAATAATATCGGACAAACATACATAAATACATAGTGTGTGTCCACACTGGAAGCCTAGCGCGACGGCGGCGGCGGGCGCGGTGGCGGGCGCGGCGGCGGGCGCGATCTGTGTCCACACTGCCGATCAAGCGTTTGTTTTTGTAGCGGCGAGTTCAGGTGTTGCAAACCGGTGGAACAAAGTAGTTTTTATAAATCTTGTTTAAAGAAATTAATTTTAAAATGTTTTATAGGTTGTTTAGGATTGTTTACAAGTAAATTATCAAACATTCTTCATGATTCTAGTCAAGTACAGTAAAAATAATTTAAATATGTACAAAAACATCCAACGGTAGTACTTTAATGCATGTTCTGGTAACTAGATGGCGCTACTAAAAGACTGAAAAGGTTTGATACACCTGCCACCCGCCCGTTGTATCGGTTGTTGCCTAGCAACGCCTAGGCTCGCAAAATCGCTTGTAGCCATCGCCCTAGGCCCCCGCCTTAGTCACTTCAGTATGGCCACGAGCGGCGATTTCATACGTTCAATATTATCGCGCCCGCCGCCGCCACCGCGCTAGGCTCGCAGTGTGTTTGATCACATAGACATACCTACATTAGGTACATACATAGACATACCTACATACAAACATATGGGTCGTACTGAGAACTTCCTTTTTTTTAAAAAAAGAAATCGTTTATCGCATATTGCACAACACCTAAAAACTAACATAACATGAAATTCCCTGCTTGACTTCAAATATTCGTTGTCATTGAAAAAAAAACACTTTTTCAATTTATCAAAAGTATTTTTTTTTTGTCAGTAATCACCAGCCCCTGCATTGCAGCAGATTTCAAAATATAGTTCGGAAACAAGTAATGAATGTGTGAAAGTGAATGAATTTAATAACTAAGTCCAAGCTTAGTAGGCGGAGACCTCTCGCGCCCGGCATTGGTCGCGGCCATGCTGCGGCGCGAGACGGAGTGGGAAGCGGTCGCCTCCTTCTGCGAAGCAGTCATGCTCGCGAAAGAGGAGGCGGGCCGCGTGAGGGAGAGGACAATGTCCTCCTTCCACCCCACCCGCGGTGGTGGACGCCCACGGCAACGGACGTCGCAAGACGATCTCCGGCCACCGTAGGCGCGGGCATGCGGGCGGCGAGTAAAGGGCAACTCGCTGCCCGGCCATGGACCATGCCCGGGTCGACGGTGCGTTGTGTTCCACGCGCGCCACAAAGAGCGTCAGCATAATGACGGGGCCCCCTCTCTAGAGGGCCAAAGCCTGCCGGGGTCGCGGGTCTTATCTCATTACCGTGACCCCGGAACATAAAGGGCTATTGAAGGACACCGTGGATTTTAGTCAGTACAAGTCTGACAGTCCCTCCCGCCCTGCCCGGGGTGGGAGGACTCATTTGATGATTTTACCACGATAAAAAAAAAGTCCAAGCGTAGTAGTTATAAACGACTTAGGAGCGGCTATGGCAAGCGATAGGACATTCATTTTCAAAGTGACATTTTGCGAATGGAACATTCTGTGTCAGATCCGTTACGGCTTCAAAATGGATGTGACAAGCGAATGCGATCTCTCAAATCGCCGATCGGCGTTGCGACTGACACGGTTCTATCATGACATGAAGTAGCGTGCGAGATTCGTCAGGCATCGCACTACAAGAGGTCGGGGCCTAAGGTTTATCCCACAAGAGATTTCTAGTCCACCGTACATTTTCTGAATATTTAAACATCGGTTGCTTAAAGACTGTTATTTAGTGTTGTTACAAGTGAATGGATGGTAGATATCTTTTAGGTTTATCCTTAGGGTATTGTGGATAAATATCTTAAGCTGCCCACTCTCTGGCTGGTTGTTTGTGCCAGCAATGGGGATATTTAAGACTGATTCATGCTATTTGTAAGGGTCTAGGATATTAATCCAGTTTGTTGTATAATGACTCTGTACTTTTGATCTCTCGCCTTTCTACTTCAAATTAATCATATTTGAAACAACAAGTTTAAAGGCGTTTAGTGTAATTATAAGATTCCTCTTCCACCTCGCCGAACGACAATTCACCACCTCGCATTTACTTTATAATATTAACATAGATTATTTCCACCAATTGACATTACGATTACTTAGAAAAATATGTGATATACAAGTCAGTGACCCTCTCTTTCCAAATATAAAAGTATAGTAAGTACCTACCTAGCTTTCTTTTATATATTTCAGGCTCACACAATAAACACCATCTCAACACCTAATTGGCAAAAAAAAAAAGCAAAAGAAAGACATTTTCTAAATAATATTTTCAAGGTCACTGTCTCAGTAAAGTAACAGTATTATGACTGAGTGCGAACGTGCGAGGTTTTACGGCTGTATCCCCGAGTTACGTGAGTAACATAGGAATTGTCTTTACGCTGGCGCAACTCCCGAAATTTTGACCTTGACCTTGGTGAGTTCAAGGTTGAGAGTTGAATTCTCTCTCTGTAGTTGGTCCCTCATATCTGAGGATCGCGGTCAGCTTCGGGGTTGCATCTGGAGCGAATTATCCGCATTCCTCGGTTTCTGACCAGCGCATCCCTTACCACCGAGTAGAATTTAGAGGATTATGATTCTTTCACCTGATTAGTCCATCGGATTGGCGAAAAACCGTTGAAAGTTGAATTAACTTCGGTTCTATTGATATTCAGTGAGATTAAATATAAATTATTGAGTATGACGTAAACAAAGGAAGAATAATTTCTGTAGGTTATTAGTTTATTAGTAGCAATGATACTAGTGTAAATTGATCTCTCATTCTATTCAATTTAGTTCTTGGATAAAATGAAACAAACGCACTGGTTGATTTTTGAAGTGTGTCTGTGGACACTAACCGTCATTATTTTACCACGTGCCTCAGAACGCTCAACCCCGTGGGGCCTGTCATGTCATAGATGATTCATTATAACTGATAGACTTTTACGATAACTCTTTTGTCGTGACTGCTTTACAGATATTTTTGATACATAGATCTTAAAAGACTTTGCCGAACTTGGAAATCGAATCCAGGACCTCATGCTCAACAGCTACAAATACGCTATATGAAATAGTTCTATGTATACAAACCATATGGGCCATTCATACGTACAATTTCCTATTGTATTACCAATAATGTTATACTGGCACGTTTATTGGAAATATAGTTCTTTCTATAAATATTTTTCCATTGTTCGAAAATTGATCATAAAGAATAGATTTATTATGTATTTGTTTTTTCCTGTCAGTAGTTGCTTTTGTTGTTCTTGTAGATACTTGGGTTTAATTACTACACAGTCATGTGAAAAAAAAAAAGAAAAATATAACCCTTTCGGTATGTTCGGTTCTATTAAACACTTATAATGATAAAACTAATGGGAATTTTTAATGTTCCTGACATTAAAAAATCCCATTAGTTTTATCATTATAAGTGTTTAGTAGAACAACTAGGCAGAAAACTTTTCATCAACTGAAAGTACCCCTGAAAATTTTGTAATATTAAAACATAGATGATTTTTATTGATTTCATACCAGGAATAAGTTACTATTGATTTAACCCAAATTATTTCATGCCCAACTATCAAGGATTATATTTGTATTGTTCTCTTGTATTGTATTTCGAAACATTGTTTCCAAAGATATTTGAAAACAATATTTGTATGGCTTATAGATACTGACTTACTCCAAGTTTCTTTGAGTTAATAATTATTTTTAAACATAACCACGAGCACCCACAGGAGAAACTTCAAGTCGGTCCCGCAGTGGTCGAAATATGACCAAAATTAATTTAAATATTAAATCGTCGTTGAAAGTCCAATTCCGCGTAACTAAGGGCGTTTGTGCACAACACGGAATTTTAGCGTCCGGCAGTAAGATTTACATCAACTTTCATCAGGTGCGTCCACATAGAGCGCGCAGCCTCGCGAGACATTTGCTGTGCGAGGAAACTGACAAGCGAGGCTGCTCACTCTGTGTGGACGCGTCTATTGCTTTTCGAGCGAGGCACGAAACAATATATGCGTGCAAAACAAAAGCCGACACTGGATGGCTCGGGCGCTCAGTCGCTCGACCGCGGCAGGGCTGTCACAGCCTCGCCCGAGACACGTCCACACCAACCGAGCTGCTTCGCGCGGAAAATGCCTCGCGAGGCTGCGCGCTCTGTGGGGACGCACCTAGAGAATTCATTTATTGTAATCAATCGGACTGCTGGACGGTAAAATTCCTTGTAGTGCAAATTTCTTTAATGAAAACCCAATAACACTATTAATCGTGTTTTTCATAGTGTTTGTATGAATGGCAAAGTTATATTTGCGGTTTTTTAAAATGTACTATATCTCAAAAACTATTAACTGTATCTCATTCAAACCAATTTTCATTGGAAGTTTTTGTTGAGTTCTACATTATATTTTTTTTTAGTTTTATCGTTCTCTTATTTTAGAAGTTACAGGGGGGGAGACACATTTTAACACTTTGGAAGTGTCTCTCGTGCAAACTGTTCAGTTTAGAAAAAAATAATATTAGTAACCTCATTATAATTTTTAAAGACCTATCCATAGATACCCCACACGTATGGGTTTCGTGAAAAAAAGTTTTTGAGTTTCAATTCTAAGTATGGGGGCACCCCCAAAATTTGTTTTGTTTTTATTTTTGTGTGAAAATCCTAATGCGGTTTAAATAATACATCTACCTACCAAGTTTCAACAGGATAGCTCTTATACTTTCGACAAAAAGTGGGTGTGACATACGGACGGACAGACAGACAGACAGACAGACATGACGAATCTATAAGGGTTCCGTTTTTGCCATTTGGCTACGGAACCCTAAAAATGTTTGATTTATTTATCTTATTGGCGAATGCGAACGCGGATGCCATCTTCTTCTTCGTGTCGATGATTCCTTTAAATTTTATATTTCGACCAGAACTCTGCCACATTGATGGCGTTGGTGGTGGCCTCGGACAGTTCCCTTAGAGTGCAGGTGGAGTTACACAGACTACAGTTGAGAAGGTGGGCCATCGTTTGCGATGAGGCTCCGCAGTCGCATCTTTCTTCATCAGAGTACCCCCACCGGACCATATTGTGTTTGCAGCGACCAACCTGACATCGCAAGCGGTTTAAAGTTTTCCAAGTAGGCTATGGCAGTTGGTGGCCTGCTGGAAGCTTTTCTGCAGGCTCAGCGTAATGTTCCGGAGGGGGATATCTGAGGAGCCACAGATGTTTTCGGTCTTCCCCAGCCGTGCTATTGCTGACTGATTTAGTCGACCTGAGGAAACGCGGATGCCATTATCATAGATAATATTCGCGAAAATGAGTGCGAATGCGAACTCTTAAAACATGAAAGATAATTATTATGTTTGACATTAATTCGTACCTATACCTCGTTTTTAAACATTTTGATAAGGTTGAATGCGAAGATAGTCACTATGATACTAAAGTTGAAAGAGCTGAATTTCTTTACACTCTTGCACAGGCTGCATGGACTTGTGATCGGATAGAATTAAAAAGTATAGGTTTTATTTTCAGTAAAAAGAAATTGATGTGTCGTTTTCATTCCACCAATTTCCTGTAATTACTTGCAATTCCTAAAGGATTTTAAAGAGGTGTAGGTACCAATGTAAACAAAAATTTGTTTGTCAAAGTGTTTCCAAACATTTGCATCGTTTCTTGCGAAAACGAATGCCAATGCAAATATTCGCTGCATGACTAGTACCTACAACTTGAGCAAATAAAACTTTTTTCTTTCTACAGCAACTACTAGTCCAACGAGATAATATTAGACTAAAAGAGCTTAATGTTGTGAAAATATTATTCATAATGTTATGTTGTGGTATGAACGGGACGCAATTTTCTTTAACAAAAATTAACAATTTATTTTGAACAGATTTGAATATATTTATTTTTAAATTATGTTTCTGACACGATTTATATGCCTTCCAGACCCAAATTTTAAAATATATTTACGAAGTCTGAATTTTTCTGAATCGTAGATTACTATATAAATACAGAGTTGTATCAATAATGATGTGTATTAATTTAAAAACCGCGTAAGCTTCGAAAATCCTTCATTATTTTTGTGATGCTTTTATACAATTTATTTATAATAAATAATTTTACTAAATTTTGCCCATGGTTTGGTCCGGGTAGTAGTTGGAAAATTTTTTAGTCACAAAATATTTTATTTCCATCTGTCTTAACCAGACTTGTGTTCCTTTAATCAAAATTCGTTCAATAGGAAAATCATTTATATTATATCAATGAGTTTCTTCTGTACGTCAAACCTAACATAGAAGTATTTTATTAGCTTTAATCTTGAAGGCTTTAATTAACAAATCTTATACATTAGGTACTAAAATATAATAAAAGAAAAATACTATTACAAAGCATTGAAAAAGTCATCCTCAACGCTGTCAGCTGAGACCGCAAGAGACGCCCACGGTATCGGACGTCGCAAGGCGATTTCCGGCTACCGTAGGCGCAGGCATGTGAACGGCGAGTAATGGGAGACTTGCCGTCCGTTCATGTACCATGCCCATGTCGACGGCGCGGGCGCGTCGTGTTCCACGCGAACCTCAAAGAGCTGTCACAATCTGACAGAGTCCCCATAAGTCCTCTATGGGGGCTCCATCAGATAGCTAATAAAGCCTACCGAGGTCGCGGACAGTCATAACAGGTAACCGTGAACGCAAAGGATTATTGAAGGAACACTGGATTTTAGTCAGTTCTAGTCTGACAGTCCTTTTCTCTCTACCCAGTGTGGGAAGACTCATATTCGATAATTTTACCACGTAAAAAAACGCTGTCAGCTGGTAATATGCCCAGGGTAAGTTAAGCAAGTTGCATCAACTTTTGTTAGCTTGGGTATTACCTGTAATAGCAATTGTATGTGTTATTGAAATAAATAAATAAAAAAATAAATAAAAATAAAAAAAACTTGTAGCGCCTGTAATAAATTTAATATAGTTCATTAGCATAACATGCCCGAAATTGCTATGAAAATAATCGTAGGGAATTGTTTTTTTAGCACATTTTTACGGCTTGTATGATCTGGGTCATTAATTTTCCCTCTCTTTTAATATTTAATTTTAAAGGTCTAAAGCTATTGTCAAACAGACAGGCGAAGCGAATGCGATCCGAATTCTGTCATATAGAAAACCGAAAGCGGTTCCATAGTCTATGTGACAGGCTTCAAACGATTCCATACATTACAAACAAAAACGCTTCGCTTCGCGTTCGCTTCACTTGTCTGTTTGACAATAGCTTTAAGGTTTCGAGATGCCTTAAACACTTTTTAGGGACCAAAAAAATCGCATCTTTAAATACGTTTAGCGTCGTTCGAAACCACTTTTGCTTAGTCAGGTCAGCATTTCTGTGTTTAGAGATAATTGAAGAAGTATTGAGCAAGTTTTCAGCGTGACTGAAACACTTTTCTGAAATTTGAAGTAGCTCAAGAGTATGTTCTACGCGCACTGCTCTCTAAACGGTGAAGGAAAACATCGTGAGGAAACCGGCATGTTCTAGAACCAAATGACGTCTACCAACCCGCACTGGGCCCGCGTGGTGAATTATGGCCCACTCCCTCTGACAGAGAGGAGGCCTGTGTCCCAGCAGTGGGAACATTATAGGCTGATGATGATGATGTTCTACGTGCTGCCCCTGTTCAAGATGATAACAATGTCGGAGAGGATTTGGTCAAAAGTACAAAACATGGAGCTCCCAGTCCTGGCATAAGCTAGTCTTTATCGGGCACAGGCACCGCCCCGCTCACTGCAAAATTCGAGGCAGAGGCCTTGCAATGAAAAGGGACTAGACAAATAAACAAACATACAGGCTTACATAATTACTTAAGCATTTATTGTCTTTACGTTGTCTATACCAAATTATTATATTATTTTGTGCTTCCAGAACCACATAATATTATAAATCATTATGACAGTTCACTAAATAAATGCTCTATTGTGAACAATTGTGATTTTTGTAGATGGAGCAATTTATCTTTGTCCTGTGGCGTTCCTTGGAGAGAGATAAAAGTATTGCTTTATGATAAAAATAACATTTTTAGATTACTTGTTCTATTTGCTTTGAAAACTTTTGCGTTTGCGATTTTTTTTGGATTCAGAAAAAAAGAAAAAATGGAACCACTTTCTTGTCCGTCTTTCTGACAAGATCCTTTTTCCCAGAAACCCGTGAAGGTGTCAAGCTGAAATTAATATTATATACTCGTAGTCAGGTCTGCAATTCCTTGGAGCACAACAGTCAAACTTCAAAAGTCATCACTATCAGAAGATATTACACATCCGATACACCTTGACCCTCACATAGGTAATCAAAACATACAAGATACTTCCTGTTGGCACAAAATATTATTAGATTTTTTTTAACTAGCTTCTGCCCTCGACTTCGCTAGCGGATGTTGTTGCTTATGCCAGCGACAACGGGGTCGTCAAAACCGAAGATCTGAAACGTCTGTGATGCCCAATTCCAAGTACCTGGGTAAAAAAAAATATGGGAGTTTTGGCGGGTTTGTCATGGAGACAAACCCGCCAAAACTCACATCAGTTTTTTAAATTTTTTGGATCCCGGTATCAGATTGAATTAGCCATGGATCACGGCGAGTTGTATCCAGCGATACCGTGATCTGTTTCCAACAGAAAAACAATTTCATGTCTATAGCCACAGATCACGGTATACGTGAATTAAATTATTTTTGGAAAGTAACAAAAAAAAACATTCAAATCCGTCCGGTATTTTTTGAGTTTATGCTGGACAGACATACAGACAGAGAAAAATTCTAAAAACTATTATATTTTTTTTTTATTTATTTATCAGTAAACAAAAACAAAAAAAAACAGAATTTTAATTAATAATAGCAACCAAAAACCACAGAGGTTTAGACTTGTGCTATCAAGAGTCTTTTACAATAGTTATATTTATAGCTTCGGTATCGATTGTAGATCATACCTCAAGTATTCTTTTAAAGAAATATTCAATGTACAGTTTTGACTTTTCAACCATTTTATTATTATTAGTTTTTATATTTATCCTTAATTCATGTGATTTTCGTCCTCTTTCTTATAAATGTACAATTTAAGTTTTTTAAGTTTGTATGACGAACGAACTATTTGGATATCGACAAGTTCATATTGCTTGGCATGAAACCTTCGGTCTGTGAGTACGAGTGGCACTTGATCGATTCTTTTCATAGGCGGTCCTCCAATTCTTAAACTTATTTCTTTATATTAAAAAAGAAAATAATGACTTGCCTATCCAAATAAATATTTAGAGTGAGATTAGTTTTTTTACGGTTCGACTCACGTAAAATATTGTTTCTTGAAAAACAAAACTTTATTCATAAAAACTTTACTGAATTATACGATGATAATAATCTTATTGTATTTTTATATAACACAAGAAAGAATTTGTGTACCATTACTAGTTTTAACAAAAAAAAAAAAACTTTATCTGTTATTTTTCTCATGCCTCATTTTCACATACCTTTTTTTCATTGAATTCAGAGACAGGTTTATAACGTGTAACATATTTACTGCCGCTTCTGTGTGATTGATTTTGTGAAAGTTGACGAAAGTGGAACAGGATCGGTCAAATCAAATACTAATTATTAGAACGAAAGTCAGATGTTACACAACTTTATAAAATATAATATACAACTATTGCTATAAAAGCTCGCTCGTTTTTTTTTTATGTTGGCATATCCCGACAGTTTTCCAGCTAGTAGATAAACCAAATAAGATACCCGATTAAAATGATGTAATTATTTTTTTTTTATCGTGGTAAAATCATCAAATGAGTCCTCCCACCCCGGGCAGGGCGGGAGGGACCGTCAGACTTGTACTGACTAAAATCCACGGTGTCCTTCAATAGCCTTTTATGTTCCGGGGTCACGGTAATGAGATAAGTCCCGCGACCCCGGCAGGCTTTGGCCCTCTAGAGAGGGGGGGCCGTCATTATGCTGACGCTCTTTGAGGCGCGCGTGGAACACAACGCGCCGTCGACCCGGGCATGGTCCATGGTCGGGCTGCGAGTTGCCCTTTACTCGCCGCCCGCATGTCCGCGCCTACGGTGGCCGGAGATCGTCTTGCGACGTCCGTCGCCGTGGGCGTCCACCACCGCGGGTGGGGCGGAGGGAGGACATTGTCCTCTCCCTCACGCGGCCCGCCTCCTCCTTCGCGAGCATGACTGTTTCGCAGAAGGAGGCGACCGCCTCCCACTCCGTCTCGCCCCGCAGCATGGCCGCAACCAATGCCGGGCGCGAGAGGTCTCCGCCTATCGCCGCCGTGAGGACACGTCGGTGCTCTGCCCAAGCGGGGCAGTCTTGCACCCACAGAACAGATAATGCTTGCACCGTATGCTGTGTCCTCCGGGCGATCTTCGCAGTGGTGACACCCAAGCGTTTCCTCCTTTCTCCTTAGACACAGGTACCTCCCGAAACTTCCGTGTCCGGTGAGGACCTGCCTCATGCGGTAGGTCAGGAAGCCGTGACTCCTATCCAGCCACTCCTCAAAGAGGGGTCTTACCGCCGCGATTGCGGCGTGCCCGAAAATGATGTCACTTATTATTTTTTTCACTATTTAAATATATAATTTTAAAGATTTAGATGCTTCAATGACTTTTTGAGACCAAAAAAATCGCATAGTTAAAAAAGTCTGCCTTGTTTCGAACCCACTACTTCCCAGCTAGGTCTGCATTTCTGTCAGCAACATGACGGGGCCAAAGCCTGCCGGGGTCGCGGGACAGGTGTGAATTTCTGTATTTAGGAATATTTAAAGAAGTATTGAACAAGTATTCAGTGTTTCTCAAACATTTTCCCAAAAATTGCACGTAGATCTCCAGCTAGTAGATAAACCAAATAAACTCGTTCATATCGAATACCCAGTATCTTAAGGAAAGCGATCCTCTGCGTGATCATTGGTGTAATCTATCACTCATTTCTTTGGAAAATCGAAACGAGCCCTTTGTACAACTGGTTCGAGTTTGCCGAGCAAAACGAACATAACACATTAGGACACAGCTTAAAGGTTTATGTTATAAAAAATATTTTATAGAGCAAAGCAAACGAAAAATTTTCCCACATTATTCCATTCCATTAGACTTTTGCTAAAGTTCAATTCAAAATGAAGGGGAAAATGATAAAAAAAGAAATAAGCAACGCAAATGGATAAATATGTTTTAATTTATGTATCTCGTATATTTTTAAATGGGACTAGACAGATACTATCGCCTCCGGGGATTACAGTGTGATGTAATTATATCATGAAAATACTTTAGTCTATACGAATTATTCTTTTTAGCGTGGTATAGTCATCAAATACGTTACAGGGTCACAGTTATCTGTATGGCTGGAAGTATTACATTTTAAGGACGATATTGTCCGGTTAAGCAGAACACAACCTCCTCTAGGTTGCAAAATATCAATCGCAAGAAAAAAAATCTAATTAAAAACATTGTTTTTTCCAGATGTTTCGGACCCGAATGCGAAAACATCAAGCAGCAAAAATGAAGAAGAAAAAGTAGATGATAAGAAGGCAAACAAGTTGGGTCTACGTGAGTGCACATGTTTATTATTAACTTTAGACTAGTGTCTTTATAGGTCAATTTTGATTTTTACATAATATAATGAATGACAGATCCATCATGTCATTGTCATCTATTAAATTTAATGACGAATCGATACGATTAATCGATACGTAACCGTTCATCTATATTGTGCTTTATGAACCGTCTCCTTGCAATGAAAGTGATCCATTAGCAACAATAAAATTGAGTCTCTCAGCCAATCAAATCAATTAATTTAAAATAATTAGCCAATCAAAGTGTAATAGCACTTTAATAAATCCCATTTACACACAAAGCCAACTTACACATCAACGTCAAAATAACGACTAATTTTCAAAGATAGAATGACACATAACTGTCATTAATCGACCAATCAAAGAGAAGGAATGTTTTAAAAAAATCGAGCAAAGGAATCTTCATTTGCAGCCAAGTTTTCATTGAATAAGTTTCTAATATAGCGTGTAAGAAGAGGCGTGCAGTAATTTTAATTAGAGCATTTTACTTTTCTCTCAAACGATTTGATGTACTTTTATGGAATGTCACACGACATTTCAATATGTTTCTTTGTCTTTACGTTTCGGATGACTAGTACCGACTTTCTTCCATTTTTTACTAATTTCGATTCAGTATTAGCAAATGCTAACTGTTCCATATTCATTCGTCCGTTTATGCGATCATTTGAGCGAGAACGTTGCATGTCTACATACGCTGATTTTGTCGCACATCTGCATAAAATTAATTGCTGATCGACGAAAGAAAGTCGGATGTTTACTTAGTCCATTTTTGTAGTCACGCGAGGAAATTGATTAAATTCCGTACGCGATTAAACAAAACAGGAACTTTGTTTGGTTAAATAATGGATGGAACAAGCTGTCAGGTTAAACAATATTTAATTTTTCAAGTTGCGATTAAATCAACAAGTTTGTCAGGTTAAACATGTCCGACAGAATACGTCAACGCGGTTAACTCAGGAAATGTAAAGCTTTTTGCAATGATTTTATAATGAAACTGATTTTATTGCGGGCTCAGATGTGTTATTAATGAGTTTTTAAAAGAATTCAGTTAATTTATTTAATTGGCCTAGAGGCCCTTACCTCTCATTCTCGTAATTGAGAGATTATGCCTGGCCAGTACCTACCAATGTGTCATTTCAATGCATCACATCATCACATCGGTGAAGGAAAACACCTAGAAGAAACCTAATCAATGATTATAGAACAAAAAGTCATTCCATATATGTATAAAAACTGTCAGTAAAATTACAATACATGACATCCAGCCTTAATAAGGAGAAAAATATCGGATCTTACTTTCAACAAGCAAGCAAAAAGAGTTGAAAATGAAAAGAAACTTTTGTACAGTATTGTACATGTACAACGGAAGACATAAATAACTCAGCACAGTCTGTAGCCGTGTAAGGTTCATATTTTCACTCGGAAATTTTCAAATTAACCAAAACTTGATCGTGATTTATGACTCAGCTGTTAATTTATGTCTTTTCTGGTACTTTTTTTGTGGAAGTTCTTTTTTTCTGAGTTTTATTTTTTTTAAGTAAAACACAACGTTATGAATATTCATTATGTATTTATTTCGAACTATTTTTTTTTCCTCGACGAAAAAAGAGGAGTAACAATATGTACAAACACACACGGTTGTAATTTTGACATGTGCATTTATGTGTCTGTGGCGTCTATCTTGGTATAAGCATGTGATGAGGAGGGAAGTCACTCATGCGACTAAGAGAGTGATGAGTATGAACGTTGATGGATGAGAGGAAGAGGAAGGCCAAAGAAAAGATGGATGGATTGTCTAAGGAATGATGTGAAAGAAAAAAGAGTGAATGATATTGTGACGTCTGATAGAGTGAGAGGGGGGAGAATGGAATAAAAAAACATGTTACGCCATTATTCAAATAAACACACTTTGTTCTCACAATAACTAACACATAGGAATTATCCAATTTGGTATTTATAAAATTGAGTGCGTACAGACAGACTTACGCTTCTTATCTTAATGATAAATACCTAACTATATTTTGATAGATGAAGAAAATTAAACTTTTACTGAAAGAATTGATGTTTTTACGCCGAATCCCAAGGGACTTATAAATAACTCAAGGGCCAATTTGTTCAATAAAGTTCTTAAGCAATAAGAATAGAGACCTTTTTATGCCTTTTCGTTGAATTCTCCATTATTTTTCACGTCAAATCCGATACGAAAATCAAACTTATTTTTCAGGATCAAAATGTACAATTTACAACATCGTAAATAAGATATTATATGGTACAGCGATTCCTTTATATCTTTGATGATTGTGTAAAACGATAAATCCTTGGTTCTAGACTTTTCTTGCTTTCGATCCTAACTATTTAAGTTTATGAGGATATATTGCATGGATAAAAGTTTATTTGTCTTCGCAGCAAAAGCTATTTTTTTTTTAAACCTTGCCTCACCATAGAAATTTTGCTTTTATCAAGATACAAACAACATAATAAACTCACATACACAAACGCCCAGTCCCAGAACAAATACTTGTAGATCATTATTATAAATATTAGCTCCGTGCGGGAATCGTATCCCGCGCCACGCTGCGCAGCTCAGTCGATCGCTTCAATCACCATATCGAAATAGGGACCTCTTGGCCTCGTAAAAGCCTACTCTCATTTTTGAAAGACCGTCAAAGATCTACAAATGACAGCCAGGACGTTCTTTCCGAAGCACGGAGAAAACTTGTCGTAAAGGATGGTCACACATTCCTAGACCTAGACAAGTACGGCTTAACCTTGGAGAACAACCTGTCTGGCTATTATTTTTTAGCCACGATCTCCTTCATCATCAGCCTATAGGAGTCCACTGCTAGACACAGGCCTCTCCGATCGCACGCCACTTTACTCGATCTCTGGCTTCTCTCATCCAGCTGTTACCGGACACCTTGCCAAGGTTGTCGCTCTACCTTGCCTAAGAGTGTCCGAGCTCGAGGATCTTCTCCCTCTCGAATACCTATTAAAAGTTTTTTTTTTTAACCTGTATTGTTCCGCTACTGACCATAGACCTCCCCCAAAACCTTCAACTCTTCCCTTTGTGCGGCTTTCCCCGGTAAGTTTCTCATGAACGCGTCTAATTCGCCAGCGTTTCCTAGGCCTCCCTTGGCTACGACGCCCGTCCAGCACGGACGGGTTATGGGACATCTCGCCCACCCAAAAACTGGCCTGTGGGCCACATGATGCGTAACGACCCTAGCCCATCGATCCTTATGCATTCTGTGACCATGACCCACCCCATCACACTTCAATCTGGCAGTCTTGTTGCTCACATCACTGATTCCAGTTTTGGAGCGTATTGCGGTATTTCGAATACGATCGCTCCATGAAAAGTAACGGTACGATTATACTCAATTTTGGTCAATATTTTATGCTTCAAAACAATAATAATAATCAATGGTGGCTTCCCATAATAGTTCTTTCTTTAATAAAGACAAAACAACTAGGCACTTAGTAAACGAACACAATAATAATTCCTTATTTACGACAGCAACAAAATAAATATTTATACATTAACGATCAGCTATCGAATTGAATCGTAAAACAATGAAATATCGACTTTTGTTTACTCCAAACTGAATATTTATTAGCTGTCAGTTTAATTGGTACACCCGAATACACCCTGTATAGTAACTGTAAATTATTTGTTATTATTTTACGGTTTTTATTGTCTACTAAGGAGGAGCTCGTGGTTAAATATTTACCGGCGCACAGGCCGATCCTCTGGGTTAAGCCACGCTTGCCGAGGGGTTTGGTTTGTGGATGGGTGACCATCTGTCGTAGCAAGTTTCCTCCGTGCTTCGAGAAGCACGTAAAGCCGTTGGTCCCGGCTATTAATAAGGGCTATTGAAGGACACCGCGGACTTTAGTTAGCACATGTCTGACAGTCCCTCCCGCCCTGCCTTGGTTGAGAGGACTCATTTGATGATTTTACCACGTAAAAAAACCCCAACCCATCCCATTTCAATTTATAGGTAGAATTGGTTAGTCAGTGAAAAGATTGACAATCATTCTTACCCATTGCTATCTGAGTTGTGGAAGTCAGATAACGTCTCGCATGACGAGAACATCGTGACAGTGGAGAAAGATAAGTAAATCAAGTATCTTGACTTTACTCTCGAGGGTGGTGACATAGTGCACGCGAATTAAGCGGTCATTGTGCAAGACGTTTCAATCATTTGTCTCATTGCCTTGACTGTTACACAGTCGAATGAGGGACCCGATTCAGAAAGCAGTACTTCTTGACACGGCGCGTGCCTCCAGTAACTCAGTTCCTGATACCAGTGGACGACTGAATAATTTCTTCAGCTAATTATCGTGTACTGCTAGACGGAAGCCTCTCCTAAAGAACGAATAACCATCCTTGTCCTGGACAGTACGCACCCATCCACTGCCAGCATCTTTCTTCAAATCATCAATTAATCGAGCCACAGGGCGTTCCACACTACATTCGTAACTCATACGCGGTCAGTTTAACACATGTCTGCTCCATCGATAATCTGTCCGTCTGCAGACATCAACAGCACGCTAATTCTACGCACAATATCAGTAACTTTAGCTATCTGGTGAATAACTTCGTTGCGAATTCTATCCACCAGACAAACCTCGATCATTATTGTACGTTGAGTAACATTCCTAGGGACCGATGATTAAAAGATACAGCTACGCGAATGTTGTCCAATTCAAGCATAGTTCTGAGGCCCTGTAAACTGGAAGTTTGACGTTAATTTGTAGGAAGAAAAACAGTACCTCGTTCTTACACTGAGGCGCTGTTTCATTTTCCCCTACAATGAACGCAGTAAATACTTCAAGTACCTACGCTGTAAATAAAATACAGGAAAAGTCTTCTAGACACTTCCTTCTGTAAAGTAATACTGCGTTTTAAACGTATGAAATATGAGTTGAATTAATAAAGAGAAGAGACGCTACACGATAAAATGAACGTTCATGGTCTTTTACTGAGCTCTTCATTCATTATTATTACCGTAATTATTAAAATTAAATGGACCCCATCACTCTTGCGTTTACATCCCATATCACGTCTTAATCGAGATATTAGAAAATCGCTCGATTGTTCTCCGAATCGATGCGGACTCAGCTTTCTTTATAACCGGACATGAATCGATTTGACACTGATCGCAATTCGAGCAGCACTAACTACTCTACAAATCAATGTTGGGGAGAACGTGATTTTTTGATGTTCAGCTTTATATGTATAGTAATAAAGTGTTATTTTGTTTGTGAATTTGTGCGTTGTATTTTTTGCGAAATTGGTTCAGATTGAATTTTTGAAGGCTACGGAATGTAGGTATGTTTGGGAAAATTTTAGAAAAAGTTTGCTTGTAGCAATAATTTGTGTAAAAATGTTTTCTGATGTTTGTGTTGATTTCCGAAAGGTTAGCATAAAATTAAGGCTTATAGAGTAAAATGGTAAAAAAAACTGGGCCTTCGATGTTATAACATGTACCTAAAACTGCATTTGTTTTTTTGGGAAGCTCTACTTTATCCAGGAACCAAACGAGATTTAAAATAACATTAGATAAGGTATTTTAGTTCCAACAAATCGAAGACTTAACGAATAGTGGCTCATGAGCCAACTGATCCCACTCAAGCAGGACCCGCGAGTCCGATCGACCCAATCTTTTTTTAATTTTTGTGTTGGTCAACTGGACCCGTTGTCAAATTTTGACATTTGTTTAGACTAGTAGTACCAGGAAGTATAATTTCAACTTTCTTTTATTTAAATAGTAAATATTTATAAAAAAGGACTACCTAGACTAAAATAATAACTAAAAGACAAAAAGCAACTAAAAAAATACATGTGGCATTAGGAGACTGCCGCGGTGAAGCTTTTGCAGAACATTTTTCTTTATTTTAAAATAATAAAATCGCCTACCTAAATATACGCTAACGAGAATATAATTTATTTAAAATGTTTGTGGTGCACTATTGTAATAAAGAACTGCTTTGTTGTAGGAGAATTTTATAAGACAGTAGGTTTCATTGTGAAAACTCATTTTGTAGCTGGCCGTTTAGAATCAGTAAGAAAAAGTAAATTGTCTTTATGACGGATATTTTTACGATTGCCGAAGTCTCCCGAACTGAAACGACGTTAGACGATGCGTGGTGTCAGGTATTTTCCTTAGGTTTTTTCGTTAGGTTTTTGGGAATTCGGTCGCCGCGCCGCGCCGCGCTCAGAGCCTGCGATAAAAGCTATGCAATAGTTTAAAAAACTGGTATGAATAAATTAATTTGTGTTACTTAAAACTTACTAAGAAAGTTGTTCAAGTAAAAATTATATGAGATAAGACGGTTGTAACTTGGATTACTTGAGATAACTTACTTGGTGTAGGAAATTATGTAAGAGACTTGGCCAGAATTTGTAATTGTAATGTCTTATTATTCTTGTAACTTTTATTCACATAACGTTATATCTTCAAAGTGTGCTAATAATATGTATTATAGTAAGAAAACCAACTTAAATAAAAATCGTTACATCGTAGACGGCGAGGAATTTGCCGAAAAAACTAGAAGTATTGCCACGTTTATTTTTATTGTCTGTGATGTTTTCAACAACAAACGTTACCCATGTAACGTAGAAAATAATATGTTATCAAAAAAAAAAAGATTGTAACCAAAAAAACCGGCCAAGTGCGAGTTGGACTCGCCCATGAAGGGTTCCGTAGCAGCAAGCATAGATTAGAGATATAATTATATTGAGATTAGTAAGTTATATACACAAACAATAAAATTAACTTTGTTTTTCATAGTATTTGTATGAATGGCAAAGTTATATTTGCGGTTTTTGAAAATGTACTATATCTCAAAAACTGCTAACTGTATCTCATCCAAACCAATTTTCGTTGGTAGTTTTGGTTGAGGTCTACATTATATATTTTTTTTAGTTTTATCTTTCTCTTATTTTAGAAGTTACGGGGGGGGCGACACACTTTTTACCACTTTGGAAGTGTCTCTCGCGCAAACTGTTCAGTTTAGAAAAAAATAATGTTAGTAACCTCAATATCATTTTTTTTTAAAGACCTATTCATAGATACCCCACACGTATGGGTTCGGTGAAATTTTTTTTTTTTTGAGTTTCAATTCTAAGTATGGGGGGCACCCCCAAAATTTGTTTTGTTTTGATTTTTGTGTGAAAATCCTAATGCGGTTCACATAATACATCTTTCTACCAAGTTTCAACAGGATAGCTCTTATACTTTCGACAAAAAGTGGCTGTGACATACACGGACAGACAGACAGACAGACAGACAGACATGACGAATCTATAAGGGTTCCGTTTTTTTTTATGAAATAACCTTATGCTATACTCTTGTTTAACATCAAAGAGGTATTATAGTACTCTCTTGTATTAAATAAAAAAACAATCAGAGAATATATGACTATTTTATTATTGATCTCATTTATTGGTCTGGGCTTTTGTATGTGAGTTTCTATGTTTGTAAACGCACCCATGACACAGGAGAAATTCCCAGTGTGGGGCAATGTTTTTTTTTTAAAAAAAGAAAAAGAAAGAATTCAATGACAAGTAATAGTTGGTGCCCTGCATTACCTGACCCGTTTTATCAAGAACGACACGATGAGTCAGGTATATAATGATTATTAAAATTTCAAAGAAAAGTTATGTGTGTTAATTGTGTTACATTCTAGTACCCCAACAGCATCTAGCGTGTCGTCAAAAATATTCTCTATATCTTCAACAATAAGTCCCACATTTCAATAACCATTCAACACGTATACTCAATTCTTCTTCTTCTCAAATTCCAGGCAGAAAACAAAAGAAGAAGGTGATGCAAGTGATAATCCCGCTGCTTTTCGGCATGAAGTCAGCAGGAATGGCAATGTTCGCAATGGCAATAGTAACTGCGCTTACGCTGAAGGCATTCTTTGCGAGCAAAGTGGCACTTTTAGTTACCGTCGGCATGGCTGTCAAGAAGCTGTATGAGACTTATGGAACTGGGTGAGTAAACAGAAATTTTGGTACTTTTTTGTGTTTTTTTTTTGGTGTTGAGGTTTTGTATGCCAAGTGTGGAGTAAAATATATGAATACATGTAATTGAAATGAAGATAACGTATTTTTTTTGTATTCGAACCATTAGTTCCTGAGATTAAGGCGTGCAAACAAACAAAGAAAATCTTCAGGTTTATAATTATTTTGGTATAGAATTAGCTATACAAGGTTTAGTCAATGCTATAAGTCTATGTATTTGAAGACCATTATATGAGTGCCCATGGAACACTGTCAATCAGAATAATTGCGTGTTAGGCGGCCTCTAAACGGTCAATTATATTGCGCAATATTACAATTTGTGCAATATTATTGACCGTTTAGAGTAAATTAATTATTATTGAAGATTGCCCAGTGATTGACCGAAAGTTTGAGCGAGTTTAATTTTTATTGCACCATATTTTTTCATTGTATCGTGTAGGGTCAGTATAGCGCAATATCGGGATCAATACTATTCTCCAATAGAATTCGAAAACATTGTGCAGTTCGTATTATTGTGCAATATAATTGCTCGTTTGGATTCAGAGCGCCTTTCAATCTTACTGTAGAATCAAAAGTATTGTACAATGTTATTGTAGATCTAGTGGCCGCCTTATGAATTATTATTAATGTAAAATTATTTGATTGAATTGAAAAAGTAATCATTTTACGACATTCATATTGCTAAAGAGGCCTTTTTATACCTAAAGATATGATTAATACTACCTATCAAATTGAAATGTCATGGATACGGCAAGAGTAGTTCGTACGTGCCGTTTCCGAGTGTTGCGGTTTGTTCTAGATAATTCTATAATAGATAGGATGAGAGGTTCCACGTGTTAAGAGAATTCTATTAATATCAGTAGAGTACCTTGGCATATAAAACCTTTCAGTGAACAACTTTGAAATCAATTCTGCTTGTCCGCATATAACGGGAGTTGTTAGTTTGTATGATAAATTGTGAATAAATAATTATTAATTTCTCTTATTACTATACGACTATATTTAAAATCGTGGCTTAATAGTATTTTCCAGATTTATTTTTTCAAACAAAAGTACTTATGGGTTTTTTCAAAGAATAAGGGAGAATCAGGGGAAGAAATTCTTTGAAAAAACCGTCTTACCTTAAAAGTTTTGTAAAGGAGGAGTAGGATCATTGTCACATAAGAATTAGTGTTATACACCGTGTTCCGGACGATATACATAAACTTCGACCAGATGTTCAAACCACGGAAGTAAGCATTTTTCATTATGGACACATTAATAAATTCTTATTTTTTATTTTTTGTTAATTTTCATACAAACTAAATACCTAGACGTAAATAACCCGATATGCATGCCTCTTTATCCGAATTGGCAACGTCATTCATAACATTTGGCGGGCTGAAACAAATGAAATGCAAATAGTATTTGATAGATTTCAAATTAAGATACTTTCTCACTGCATAGCTCAATTAAATTTCATTAAATGAAATTACAAATATCTTTGTAACGAAGCCTTTTTAAGTACTACTTCCTTTGTTGGATTTGATTTGTAAAAGCCATAGAAGTATTTGCTAAAGTTTATGGATAACGTGAAGAACACGGTGTATATTATTAGCCCATAGTGTTTCACAGTTTGCTCTATCCTTTTTGGCGGCTGCCGAACGCCCAACGGTTGAACTCATCTCACATTTTTTATGATATTTATTGTTTTATAGATAAAATTAAATATTTTTTAGAAATAAAAGAACATTTTCTTTTTCTTTACTTAAAAGTAAAGAAAACAAATGTTCTTTTGAAATATTTATATGAGTTTTAAAACTACAATCAGTAAATTATAATAATTAACCAAAAATAAACTTTCACAGCAAACACAATCATCGTTGACCAGACTCTTTTAGAAAATGACGCAATTTCCAATTTTCTCACTCAGTCCAATTTAGGGACTTTGATTGGAATTACTCCACACACCCATGGGTTTAATGGAAACTGTCAGTGGGCACCTTTTTTCCGGTCCGACAAGTAATACCCAATAACGACGAGGACAGGGATAACCAATAAAGTAAAGGTTTTAAGTAACAAATTTATTGATGCAATTAAAATTTTGATTAAAGAATGGAATGCGTTAAAGGCTATCCAATACATTATTTGTAACCTAAACTTCATATGGGTACCAGAAATGTGTGATGCAGACACCCTTAAATATGAAAACATCTTTTATTTGGGGTTAAAAGTCATATAACATGAGTCCTTTCGTACGTAACACGTCGTTTGTAAATAAAGGGAAAATTGTAAATTTGAAACCTAAACTTCATTGGGGTCAGTCAACACAAATGTGTGCTACAGACACCCTTAAATATGAAAACTACAGACACGTTTAAATATTTTCATATTTAAGGGTGTCTGTAGTTTAACAGTAAGCCCAAATAAAAGGTGCTTTCACGCCTTTTATTTGGACTTAGAAGTCATCACATGTCAAGAGTCCTCCAGTCCTGTGTGGGATTAAAGAGACAATCACAGAGTCTTACTAACTAAACTCCGCCCTTTTTTTTTTGGTAAAACCATGTAATAAGTCCTCCTGCGAAAGATGGAGAAGGAAGGACTGTCAGACTTTATTTGTCAGTAAAAGCCAGGATTTTTAGTCAAAAATATACTGAGTTCCTTTGGCTGCCCTTTGTGATTTAGCGCCGAGGTATCCTGTTTTTAAACAGTCCTTGCGACAAATGACTTAACCTTAAGTGAAGTCTTTCTTGTGTGATTAAAAAACATAATTACACATTAATTAGAAAAACAATTGACCGTTCACACTCAACTGATGATCCGTTTGGGCGTCAAGTGTGAACGGTCAAGTGTTTTTCTATACATTTGTCTCTGCTCTGGCGTTCCGCGACCGACAATACGCGACGGATGTTCCGTCAGATATGAACCCACCCTATATTGTTTCGTGCCTCGGTCGAGAAACAATTGTGCGTGTAAACAGAGCAAGCAGCTTCGCGAGGCATTTGTCGCGCGAAGCAAAATTAAATGCACCTATTGCTGAATTTCAGTTGTTAAGCATTTTTGTCTTTTAGATGATTTTATTGTATAATACTTTCTAAATCATCATAAGCCCGAAGAATATTTGCTTATGTCTCTAACTGACCTCAATCCGCTTTGCCTAATTTTTTTCGGCCATCTTTATGTTATTCCTTTTACTTTTAATATTAAAATTATTATTTATTTTCAATAATACTGTCTACAACGAAACAAGAATTGATTTCAAGGTTTTTCTTTAAACATTTTCTTAGAAATTATGGAAATATTTTCACGGAATATCGAATTTATTCCTCGTAGATTCAATTGTATCTGGAATATTTCAAAGTAAAATACTGCGTTCTGTAAAAACGAATCCAATTCTTGAAAAATATTTTCATTGTTATGTACATTCAATCTAAAAAAGGTATACGATGCGGTAATCTTTGTGTTAGCACGAACATCGCAACACAGAGTGAACCCTTCACAAAGGCATAGATTACCACCATTTTTTAATATTTATTCGTATAAACGAATTAAGACTAAGATTTCCGCAACGTATACTATTCTTTGGAGAGAACTGTAGTGTAATTTTGTAGCATTCACAAGCTCACTTAACCCAAGTGAGAGCAGTTTCGAACTCATTTTTTTCAAAGTAAATCATCGGGGATTCTCAATTAGACACCGTTTGAATTTCGAACGTAATGATTAAAGAAATAAATCATTATGGATTCTACAATCACAATAAAATGAATTCTCTAAATATAACGTTTGAAATTCGAATGATGACTCTCTTAAAATTGTCAATGATTTATAATTTTTTTTTTAATGGGTTTGATTGTGCGCTCACTTGATTGCACTGAGCTCGTCAACGTTACAGAATACCACTACTGTTCGATATTATTGTTTCTTTTGTATTATGTATTAGTGTTAAATTGTGTTAATACGATCTACAAAGCATGACTGGAATGACTGCTGACTGACTTGCACGAGATATATTGCTTGAAGAAAGTTCCGTTACAACTAGCATCGTTGCTTATGATTCACGAGATGAAACAGTTGCTCTTGTTCCAATTTAGAACGTGAAATGTTACGTCTAGCGTGACAACTGAAATGCAGGTGGTTGTATTGTATTTGGGTGGAAATTACGACAGCTGGGGGTCTACCAAAACGTCTTAAGGTGCTCCCTCATCGCCAGCATTCACCTGTAATGTAACCTAAAAGTGTGCAATTTGATGCTCTATTGTCTTTGAATGTTCGAATCTGTAACGCTACATTACAGGTGAATGCTCGCGGTGAGGGAGCGTCCTTAAAGCGAGAATAGTTCCATTGTGGGAAAGAGACACAGCTATTACAAGTCATCTAGCGCCATTTCGTTCCTACAGGGGAACTACTTTCGCTTTGAGAGATCATTGTAGGCCACCAGATCGGTCATAAAGAATGTACGTCAATCTTTACAATTAAACTAGATGTTCCCTTTGGTTTTAGCCCTGCTGCTTAGCTCCTATTTATAGTAGCGTGATGTTTTATAGCCCATAGCTTTCTTAGATAAATCGACTATCAAACACAAAAAAATATTTTTCGATTTGAACTATTAGTGCCTGAGATTGGTGCGTTCAACGATAGGCTAGATTTAGTTTGGTAAACAGTTATCATTGTTGCAGAAGCCCTGGCCAACCTCAACAAACAACGAACTAAAGACAAACGTCACATAGGTACTTGGTAGTGTGTGACAGAGATAACACCCTAAGAAGCCGAAACTAGCTGGTCTTTCTATAGGTCGATGTGCATTCTGTTGCCATTGTACCATGACTAATACTTAGGTTTCTGAGAATCTTATTTCACTGGTAATAATAAAACGAAAATATGGTTTGTTAAGAATATACATATAATAATAATATAATATAATAATATTCCACAACTATCACACAACGCCATCTAGTCCCAAGCTAAGCAGAGCTTGTGTTATGGGTACTAGACAACTGATAAACATACTTATATATTTCTAAATACATACATATTATAGATAAATTACACCCAGGCACAGAACAAATGATCGTGCTCATCACACAAACATTTGTCCTGGGTGGGAATCGAACCCACGACCTCTGGCATAGCAGTCAGGGTCACTAACCACTAGACCAACAGGCCTATAAAGCATTATTGGCATTATATTAATTAGAAAATATTGCCACATCCAACGAGAACATTGAATCTATTGCCTATTAAATCCTAGATCACAAAAATTAATAACATGTTTACAAAATCAAACTCAAAAATTTATTTTTCTCAGAAAAAAACGTCCTTATGATTTTTTTTATAATAGCATGAGTTCCAAGAGCTCATTAAAGACGTCGAATAAATTCAATAATAATTTCACGAGAATAAGTAACTTTTGAACTTTACTAAGTATATGTATAATATTTTATGCTCAAAATAGTAGTCGAACAATACGTCAGCTCCTAATATTAAGATGAAATACATTAACAGATTGTTAATATCAGAAATTCTATTTTCATTCCCAAAATGTGTCGCCTTACAGATTTTTCCTATTAATCCATTACAGTATTTTATGAAACGCTACATATTGCGTAGAAAAGCATTCATTCGATATATTTGACAAGACTTCGATAAGCCTTTTATAACGTTTCTAGTAAGTATCAAATATTGGCTGGAATGAAAATATGTAGAATTCCAACATATAAGGGCGTTTTTATTCTGTGTTATGACTGAGGTTTGAGCACATGAGCGATTATTGTTCGTTACACATTTTGGAAAATAACCACCACTTCAGTATTGAAAAATACTATGAAATGACAAAAATTATCGATAAGCATGGATGGTGAAAAAGTTGTGACCAGTGTAGTCCATTTCAAATTGTGTTTGTTGCACATATTTTTTTTTTACCCTTAATCATTTTCTTACATTCATTACTTAAGGGGTTTTTAAAGACACAAGTTTAGACTTTTATCTTATAATGCTAAGTTTTGTACTTAATTTTAATTGTAACATTGCTCCAATAGGCTCAGCAGTAGAAACAACAACTGAAACTGTTGCTGGGCTTAGCCACAAAATGTGGCTCGCCTGTTACTTAATCTTATAAAACGATTCAAACTGGATATATTTTATATCTGTAATTTTGTTTTATTCTTTCTCCATGAAACATGTAACAGCGGATGTTTTTATTATATTGGACTGAATAGTGATGGGACACAATTTCACGAATACTTACTGGGCTTAGAGGGTAGATATTTGTCTATTTACACATACAGGTGCCGGTGTCCCAGTAGTGGGAACATTTTAAATTAATGGTTGTAACGGAACTTGCCTTCTAGTAATTAGATATTAATGGTACATTTATATTAAAAATAACTTACATACAATGCATAGCATAACGACGCATAACGAGTTTCATTAAAAAAATGAAACGATTATGCAAGGTTTTCAACAAACATTATTTTCTTCCGAGTGCAGTAGCCACTGCGGTAGAAAGCTAAGCTAATATAATGTAAATGAACCATTTCTATGCAAATTGAGCACTGTAGAGAAAATGCACATGACATGACGAAATGACACCGAATTATACAGTTTTCCTAAAAATTTCAAAGGATTAACTTTTGAAAGACAGTTTTGTAGAAACAACAAACAGAAAGAGAAAAACAACTTCTAAAAAGAGACTGAGTGACTGACTATGAGACAACCTGGATAAAATGTACGACAGATTTTAAATTAAAACTGGACAAATACTTTGTGAACTTTATGAGTTTTGATGTTGACTGAAAGACGTAAATAACTTCTGAAGGTATAAAGTAAGGATTAGTACAAACAACTTTAAATAAAAGACAGATTTAGAGATTATAGGGATTCAAAGACTTTTAGTATAAAATGCACTTAACTGTAGCTGGAATATGACAGATTACTGACTAAAAATAACTTTTGAATCTGTTGTTTGACTAAGAATATTAGAAAATAACTGATATTGTAAGAATATTTAGAGATGTAATTGTATTAAAACTCTTAAAAATAGATATCATTTTGCACACAACAAAGTAATTGAAAAGTAAGCAGCTGGTCGGAGTTATGGACTTAGAAAATAAAATTTCTAATATTTACGGATAAAACCTAGAACCATCTTTTTAGCAATTTAAATGAGAAACGAAAAGTCTGATCTCACTTTTTAACATTTTAATATTACAAATAGTAATTTGACTTCAGAAAACTTTAAGCTGAAGCACTTTTGTAGCTTTATTTTGTTTTGTTCTATACTTCTAAATAGTTGAGCCTGACATAAATGTAATCATAATGTAGCAAAATTAAACTAGAACTCTTGAAATAATTGTAGAAACATCAAACAATAATTTATTACTCTAGCATTGTGTGGGTAGATATGAACTCTTGTTAGTCACTGTTTGATGTCTATAAAATTCAACAAAATGACAGAACAGAATGGAAAACAAGACATGACACAGACAATATTACATCTGAAGAAATGAATATTGAATACAAAAAACAACATGAGACTCACAATGACGCAGACAATGCTTCTGACGATGGTAAAAATATGAAAATCGATGGTGAGTGAACTATAGATAACAATATAAAATTGTTTATTCCAGTGTCGGTTTACAAAACCACCCGTATCTATACTCGCAATATCCGATCGATTTTCCGAGCGCCTCCTCGCACGCATACTCCGTTAGCGGAGTGAGCCCACAATTCGCGTCCCCGGAGATGTATAGCCCCACCGCGATGGGAGCACACGGGCAGAACAATGAGATCATACACCAAAGCGACGCGACAGCTCAGCAGTCGCAACAGGCGCCCACGTTACTCGTGAACTCAACGAGAGCGGCGGAAAGATGGGATGGTAAGTCAAAACTGCTCAAATTTCTCGAACCGATCATTGATGGCGTCAAGTCTGTTCTAGACCCGATAGCAAACGTTTTCTATGGAGCCATGCCTGCTACTTTCCGAGGTCTAAACTCTGATGTCCCTAAAGCGAACAGCGTTGAAAATGCCGATGATGATCTGGATGAACTAGAAATTGTGAAGAAACCTAGACAGATACTGGTACCACAACCTAGGAATATAGCTCAGAGAAAAATGACGCATAGGAAGAATAGAAACAGGCCAAAGAAATACACAGATTTGAAAGTTACTTTAGATAGGCTTAAACAAAACAAGGATTTATACGATTATGTTAAGACTAAAAAGTATAAATATAACTATCCAAACACTTATTTTTATCCTAGGGTCAAATATTTTGTAAATCCTAACACTTTTTATAAACCTAATAATAGTAGACTTATGCCCTACAAAAAAGAAGCTTCCGAAGTTGTTACCGCCACAGTTCTAAAAGATTCTGACTGGAAACCCATAGTTGTTTTAAATAATACTATTATCATGCCAGAAAATGTAACTAATACTCCACACAGGAGAAGATTTCGCAGAAAACATACTAAGAAACGACGCGTTAGGTCAAAAAGAAGCTTGGATATCAGTTCCGACTATCACAATGCTAGTGCAAGATCTAATTATGAAAGCGATTCATACAACACAGGCAGAGGATTTTTTGATTTCCTTGAATTATTTTTCGCAACGGATCCAATAGGGCATTTAATTCAACAGTCAAACGAGTATGCTAAATCAGTACTTAAACAATCACTGAAATCTAAAGAACCAGGTTACTACACAGCAGCTTATAATATGGTAATGATGACTCTCGATGTATTTGAAGGTCTTCTAAATGTAAATGAAGCTTTAGAAAGTCATTTTCTTGAAGACGGTCTTAAGATGAGAAGACGTAAAAGAAGAAAGTATAAGAAGAAAATGGATAAAGCAAATGTTGTATCAAATTGTACACGTACTGTTGAAAGTACTACTGAAAATATAACAGAAAAAACAACTGATTCATCAACTCCTTTGACTACTGAAGAAGTAAACCCTGTAATTTGAAGTGGTACAGAATTTTCAGTAGTCATGTTATTTGCATTTATAGAAGCATTTATTGTAATAAGAATATATTTGTTGGTGGTGGTATTTATTTCAGGATATGTACTATAGTAATGTCCCACTGATGTTTAGTATGTAAGAGGATTTTTTGTAAATATCAATAAAAATTATAAACAGACTGAATTTTAACTCGATAGCTTTCCGTCAGGTTCCTTTTACAAATAAAAACTTATACTTAAGAGGTAAATTAGATGTTTATCTTCTATCAAATATCGAGTAAATTTCTGATCTCTCCAGCTCAGTTACTGAAACTTTTATAAAGTTATTAATACTGTTTTATTTACATTTAATTTTACACAGTTTGTCTTTTACCACAATTTCAGAAACTGAGTAATAAAATTCAACGACAAAACTGAAATTTGAATTGATATTTGCAATGTACCGTAATATATAATCATGATCATTATGTTATAGGCTTCCGGAGACGTCCAATGTTTTATGGACAGTCGCGCGCTACTTCAGAATCCTATTCGGCCTTCCGGCACCGCCATTGAATCCAGCTCAGACCATGACTATGCCCATGTACGTAATGCCACAGATGTATGGTCCCCCCATCACAATGCCGCCGTCCCAGTAAACAAAATTGGACACCCTATGGATCAAGTGGCGATAATTTAATGCCAAGCATAATGCCAAGCTAAATGCCATTCTGTCACGTGGCTTGATCCGATTTTTGTGATAAACGTGGCAGTCTGGCATTTAGCTTGAAAATAACAGCAGTGTCTTATTCTCCTGGACCTCTAAATTCTCTTTTTGCTTCCATTTGGTCATTATCTTGTCCAGATTTTAAGACATTGCTACTCCCACCCTTAAGACTGAATACTTATTTTTTGAAATGCGCGAGCCCGTCGACTTTATTTTTAGTTATTTGTATTGTAATTTATTTTAATTTAAGTTGTTAAGACTTATTTATTCAGCACTTAGTTAAATAAAATAATGTTGACAAAGTCTATGTTCGTTTGATTTGAATTTACCTCCTAGATATATACCTATAAGAATATCGAACATGTTGCTGAATAGAAATCCAAAGATGGAAGGATGTGGTAAGTACTGTTGTTACTGCTACACTGTGAAAAACAAAGTTATTTTTAATGTTTGTGAATATTACTTGCTAATCTCAATATAATTATATCCCTAATCTATGCTTGCTACTACGGAACCCTTCAGTCCAACTCGCACTTGGCCGGTTTTTACGTCTTTTTTTTTTTATCAGTTCCCTTTTACCTACACACCTACCTAAATACCAGCTGAAAAACTTTGTGCTTTTGAACGAGAAGAAGACGGTTGATTTCAAAGCACCCCGAAATTCGGTTTGGTTAGGTTCCTTTAAACCCAGTAGACAGAAAAAGGAGCCCCGTCAAGCGGGGCTTCGTCGACCTTACCTCGGAAGCCTACTTCCTCCGTTTTAGAAATAAAACGAGCGCGTTTTATTTATTAAAAATACTGTAGGCGAGTCGTCCATATCTCAAGTAGTAATATATATTTCATTTCAAGTAGTTAAAACAACCTTTATTATCTTAAAAGAACATTAGATGAATCGTTCGTTAGTTTAATCAATTTTAGTTCAATCAAAATTATGTCAGTTGAACAGTAGTGAGTTGTCCAATATATGTCTTGAACTTATGTGAATCAACCGTAGCTACATATATCGAAAGTAGTAAAACTGAATGTAGTTGTTTTGATACGGAACTAGTTGGATTGACAGACAGGCAGACACACAACCGACTCAAACCTGATTGGGGTAGAACGTAACTAAATTCTGTTGATTGAAACAAATGAAAAAGCACTCAGAGCCGATAAACAAAATAATTACATTACTAAAAGGAAATTGAAGTATAAGCAGGTAATAAAGGTTAAATTCCTCCACAAGTAACTTTGTTAAGAAAACTATTAGCAGAACTTTCAAAGTGAGTTTACCCTCATCAGCAGCAAAAATTCACGACAAAAAAATTCTTTCAGAAGTTACTTGAACAGTTTTATTTGACGAAAGCGGAGCTACATCACCAGGGGTTGAGAAGTTTTGAAACCTATTGTCAACGTCCGTTGAGACATGAAACTACTCAAAGAACACTTTGTAGAAACTGATGCTGGAATAAAAGGAAGTTCGTTTGTCAGTTCTTGAGCAATCAAGATTAGATTGGAAGTTGTTGACGTGCTGCCGACTAACACTTAATGATTCAACTTGGTTGTTAAATGTAGTGCTTGCTATTAGTTACTGCAAGGTGCTGTTTGTTTAAAGTTTTGACAACGAGCTTATCTGGAGAAAAATGGAATTTTAATAATAGATAGATAGAATACACTTTTACCATACAATTAAATTTATTACTCTTGTCCTTCAGCTGGGCAGACCCAAATCCTTTTTTTGAACCGTAGGTGCTCAAATAGGAATCCAATCGTTGCTCTAAACATTTTTGCTCTAAAAATCGTTGCTTAAAGGGAAATACCTCCCTTTCGATGCTCCACCCAGAGCGAGAGGACCAATTAACTATTATTTTATTAATTTAAATTCCAACATAGAAGTAATTAATTGCAAGCTCTGAAATATAAATACATGATTTTAATTGTACTCGTATGTTATTCAAGTTGCCCTGTAGCATAATAAATTATGAAAACTAAACATCCAGTGTTTCTCTGAGTATTAAGGTTCTGTATAATTACATTCTGTGGGTCTAGCATGAACGTGCAGGGTCGACAATACTTTTAACATCATAAATAATGATTTCAATTGTGACATTTTACTTGTGGCATTTAAAATCATAATGCTAGAAGAGTTTCATTTAAGAGACATCTGAACCGTTTTTGAAGAAAAAGTGTGAGAAAGCTGCACTATATAATGAGAGAGCAATGCAAGTTACCTATCGATAAAAATAATCAGAAATAGCAAAAAGCCATGCCCATATCTGCCCCTGTGGTGCCTAGAATGGACATTTGTATCTTTTATGAAAAGATACACGGGTTTTTAAAATATCTAGATTCTTAGACACTATCAGTTTTACCACAAAAACTTTTAAACGTCTGTTGAACACTAGTCTAAAAAAATGGCAGATTATGTCGTTGAAATAAGGTCCGTTTTGCAGTCACACTTTTTTTAGACAAGTGTTCAACAGACTGATGTTTAAGTTTTTGTAGTACGGCTGGTTATTCTTAGGTCTTAGACACCGCTAAAAATACCCTTCTGTTGGTAAACAGAACCTTTATAAATTAGTGTTTCTCGCAGTTTCACCCTACTTCTCGGCTCATTATTATAGCCTTTAATCTTCCTCGATAACTGGCCCATGTTTAGTTCCAGAGATGCGCGTTCAACGAAACAAACAGACAATCTCTTCAGTTTTATAATATTAGCATAGACGTTAGGAGTCTCTGACTTCGTATCGCAAAAGTCTAGACAACACGAAGTGCAGAAAAATAATACTCTGAGAGCAAAGGCATATTATTGCAAAACATATAATTATGCTATGACATGCGCGCTATGACAGCGCCTATTAGTAGCCAGATTATTTGGGAACTTAAGATGGTGTCAATTCTTTGCAAATAGATGTATTGATAAACATTTTCAGCTTATTATTCAGTAAAAATTAAATAAACCTAAAAAAGGACCTAAACAGATTTTTGGTGTATAGTATACTAAACTTGACACACGTCACTCCCGAGAGTCCCGAGTTAGTTCACATCTCTGTCACTTCGCGCGCTGCGATCGATTTGACATTCCCCACCACCGATATCGATAGAGGAACAGTGTATAAGACGAGATATGATGGGAAATCACACACTTAAGGCAAATTTAACACAATACTAACGTAGCAGAAGCGCCAACAGGACGCCATTTGTTAATGGCTGCTTGCAAATGACGTCTTGATGGCGCTTGCTCTACGTTGGTGTTGTGTTAAGTATGCCTTAAGAGTGGATGTCCCCATTATACTTCGCGATTATTGTCGTCCCCGTCATATACACTGTTCCGTTCCGTTCCGTTGGCTTAGTCGCAAAATGTCCCTTTCCCAAAAAATTACCACAGGTAGCAAATGTCCCTTTCTCAAAATGTAAAAAGCCTTTAGTGCCGACAGTCTTCCTTTTATGCACCGCTCATTCGTGCTGGGTCCATCTGTCATAATTTTATTCATTTAATTTGCAGTTGCTACGTCAGGTATGAAATTTCTTGCTTTACTCGGTTGCAAAATGTACATTGGTTTAAATAACTGGTTTGTAAACTATTATTAATTTTATTTATTTATTTATTTACTCTACTTTATTGGCTCAGTATATTAAGCATATCAAAGCGTTTTTGAAGAAATTCATCAAAAGGCTCTGTTGTACAGACGCCAAATGTCCACTGACAAAAATTGATACCTATACAAAAAGTTTTTACCTCAGAAAAAAATTAAAAGTGAAATTAATATAAAACGTTTACAAAATTATTAGCATTAGCGTATAGTACTATTAATTATTCTGTGGCATTAGTCAGAGCAGAACTACTATACACTTTTCTTTATTTCCATCGCTGGGACATAAGTCTGGTCTACACCTCAAAATTACCTTTATATTTAACTAAAAAGGATTTTATGCCTCATTACTACAATATCTCATTATTGTAAGGGCGCGTTTTCATTAAACAAGTTACTTTGTATACATGATGAAAATTGTATACAGCTTGAATATACCTGTATTCGAGTTAAAAGTAGGTAATTTGAGCTTTACATTGTTTTTTTTTTCAATTCAACCAACTTGTTTACCAATGTGACGTCAAAAGCAAAGAAAGCGGATAGGATTTACTCGAGAATCATTCCACACAAGTGACTTTTCATAAAATATATTTGGCAGGATTGAAAGGAAATATAGGTACAATATTCTTTGGCATTTTTTTGGTACTTACGAAGTTCTATTCAATATACAAGGCTATTTCCAAGATATAATGTAATGACTTATTTTGTACTCGACGTCAGTTGCTTATAAATATGTTTAAAAGTGAAGTTATTAACGCCATCTCTTTATTATTTATAATACTACTGATTCCTCAAAATTTCGTAAAATGGCGCTTGAATTTTTATTTTGTACAGAGGTGCCAGGTGAGATAAAAACTAAAGTCAATAATGTATTGTTTAGGCTCCTTGCAAACTATCTGGCAGTCTCAGCTGTTTCACGATGTTTCTTTTCCAGTTGCTCCAGTCGTAGTATAAACTTGGATCCGTGAATACCTCATAAGTCACATCCTTTTTCTGGAAATGATAGAAAAAATACAATAATCTCAAATTAATTTAAACTCTTTCAAGAAAATTACCAGACAACGTCACTTGTAAACGATGTATGTTAGATAAAGCATTATACTGTTTTAAAGCATCCTAAAAAAAAAAGTCAGATTCAACAAGCGACAACAGCGATCACTAGAAAAATCCCGAGGTAATGAAGTTTAACGAAGTTCCTGTGAATGAATTTAACCGTCTTGAATACCGCAACAAAATTAATTAAAAAAAAATAGTGGAGCAGTAAGAAAAATATAATAACCCTTTACAGGAAAGCGTTGGTGTTAATAAATTATTCTATTAGAAAGGTTAGTGTAAAAAGGTTACTAAGATCCCAAATTCTTTCCTTTGTTCATTAACCTTAGATTAGTACGGTTGTTTGAGTTCTGAATATTTTATACAAAAATCATACTTAACTATATGATTTTTGTATAAAATATTCATTTGCGACGTTGCCAACTTTCAAATTATGCCCTCTTAAACGTCTATTCAAAATTTACAAATGTGTCTAAAATAGTAGCTAGGCGCTAGATGTAAAACAGACTTTGGCTAGCGGGATCAAAGATGCATAAAAGATAGTATGGGGATCTCCTTATCATAACCATAATTATCAATCGTAGGACGTCCACTGTTGAACATAGGCCTCCCTATAGATTTCCAATAAGACCGATTGGAAACGGCTTGCATCCAGGGTGATCCTGTGGTGTTCATCAGATCGTCTGTCAACCTTGTGGGTAGACCTCCTGCGTTTGGCGGTGCGTGGTCTCCATTCGAGAAACTTGTGGCACCATCGGCCATCAGTTTTGCGTGCTATGTGGTCTGCCCACTGCCAATTCAACTGACTAATTCACTGAGCTATGTCGGCAAGCTTGGTTCGTTTGGGAATCTGCTCTTATTCTTTTGTTCAGGCCACTGAGCTATAAAGAGCCTCCTATCATACAAACTAATGATGCATTGGGCGTACAACACCCCATTTTTGTAAAGATTAGCAAAATATTGTAGATATTCGACTTTGCAACTCGGCCTCTGCCAAACCAGGTGGGAAATATTTTTTTTGAAGGTCTTCATGTTCCTCCAAGTCAATATCGGTTACGACGGCCAATCTCAACGGAGATTAGACATCTGCACGGGAGATAAATATTGTAGTGCACAAGCGCAGTCGCAGGTGCTCTCTCTCTGTTCTTTTACTCTCATAGTCCGATGGGACAGAAATTCGACAAGACAGGAGAGACATTTGTCGCAGGACGGCTTTACGTGCTTTCCGAGGAACGGGGTTATAATACCGCAAACATTCAAATTACGGCAGTTAGTTACTGAAAAACTCTAGCAGAAAACCCTGTTGTTACCTGGAACGGATTATACCCGACAGTAAATACACACATCAAAAGTGTCTAGGGATCAACATATATTTTTGCAATAACTTTTCTCCTGATTGATATTAATTAAAATTTTCTTTAAGGATTCATCAAATAAAGTCTTTTCGTTTGTCACAGTAACGATAAACCAAGTCACCTTTGCATTAATAAAGAAATTTGCCATTTTCCTAATAAAGGGATTTTTGACATTTGAACCACTAACACAAAAGTTCGAAAAAAAGACTGAAATAACAGTTTTCATTAAATTTTTTTTTTTTTTTTAATTTATTTAAAGGGCTTTGTCTCTTAGAGACCACATCGCCCAGTGCGGGAAAAAACAAATATGATAAATTACAAATACGTTACTTATGAATAGCTTATTACCTATTTATCACAAGTTTGTACAAAAGCTTTGCTTCATCAGAACCTGGAAAAGCATTTTATTGGGTAACTTAAACAATTAATAATCCGTGTTTCTACCGCGAACACTAACAACACAAGAACATCGGTTTGGCATACTCAAAATGAGTTCATCCAAATCACGCTGTGGAATGGCCGCCCATGTTCGTTGCAACAACAAAAAAAGGTCTTCTTGCGACTGGATACCCTCCATATTCGGCAGAGCTCTTCTCTGTAGCATATCCCATGCATGCTCAATCGGATTCAAGTCTGGCGACTGAGCAGGCCAGGGCAGGACATTGATGTTAGCTGCGGCGAGAGTCTGTCTTACAACTCTTGCGGTGTGCGGTCGTGCATTATCATGCATTAACTGAAATAAGGGACCGATTTGCACTTGTAGAGGAACGATGACGTCTGATACAATCGTCTCAGCATAAATTTGAGCGTTGAGGTTGCCTCTGATCCAAATCAACTCAGTTCTTCCGCCGATCCAAATACCCGCCCATACCATGATGGTTCCACCACTATAAGGATGGACTTCCTGGCAGGATTTTAATCGCTGTTGGCGTCCAGGGGTTCTCCAGTGTCGTATACGTCTTGTATCCGGTCTCATACCGAAACGAGACTCATCAGAAAAGCACACGAAACGCCATTGTTCTTCTGCCCAATTTCTGTGTTCAAGAGCCCATTGATATCGAATCCTACGATTGTGCATTGCTATAGGTGGTACCCGTAGCGGTCTTCGGGAATGAAGGTTCACTTCATGCAAGCGGTTTCTGACTGTTTGGTCGCTAATTAAGTTCCCTGAAGAGTGATGAAGCCTCACGGCTAACATCATGGCGGTTATTGTTGGAGCTCTTCGAGTTAAGATTTGAATGTATCGGTCTTGTCTCCGTGTGGTGCAGCGATACCGTCCTCCATGGCGCTCAGCCACGGTACCAGTGCTTCGGTAACGTGTCCAAAGTCGACTGATAACACTCTGACTTGTATTCAGAGCTAAAGCCACAGTACGTTGCCGGGAACCAGCTTCTATCATTCCCACGGCTCTGAGCATTTCTTCCCTGCTTAAATGACCGCTCCATAATAACGTTGGTTTTAATCAGTAGTAGGGAAACAGTAGCACTAATAATGTCTTCAATGCGTTGTATGTTTTTATAGGGAAAATATTGACAGCTGATTTTCATCTTTTACTCGAATTTGATTCACAGTTCCTGATTCAAATTATGAAATGCACCAAAAAGGATCCATATAAATTTATAAAATCATAAATTTATTACAAAGCCACATCTCAATCTCAAGAAATCCGCATAAAAATGCTTGATCCCTAGACACTTTTGATGTGTGTATAAGCAATGCAAATCAAAACCACAATCCTACGATTCAAAAAAGGACTTATTCGTCGCCTGTCAATCAAAAAACCTCATAGAACATCGATACTCGTATGTGTTACGTATCAAAGTCGACTAAAAACTGGGCCTTTTCCACCACATCGCTCCCAAATTTACCAAGAATCCAATAAATCGTTTTGACACATTGAACCGTTTCGCAACGAAATTCAATTTATTTTCAATCAAACCTTTGCGCTATTGTCTCTGTTATCGTCTATTGGAAGAAACATAAATATAGGTAGTTGGTGTCAATGTTCTTTACTACACTGATTGTACGGCTATTGTAGTTGTACTGCATACACTGATTTGTGTATCCGAAGAAACGTTTGAATAACCACCACATAGTAATTTCAGGTCTTGCTGATTATGTACTAAAGTTTGAATTTTTGTAAACGCACCCATTGTACAGGAGGACGGGTATGATCAGTGGTATGGTGGGTCCGCAGCGGAGGAAATGCACGTGTGAATGAGAGTCTTAAAAAAATAAATTTAGCACGTTCCTCTAGAATAAAGTGGGCAAGAAAATACACTCCATTAAAAAGTATAATTGAGCGACATTTTTGTCAGGAGTGGGACATATATTATAGTTTTTTCTAGAAGATGGATTCATCATCATCATCATCATCTCAGCCATAGGACGTCCACTGCTGAACATAGGCCTCCCCTTTAGATCTCCACATATACCGGTTGGAAGCGACCTGCATCCAGCGTCTTCCGGCGACCTTTACAAGGTCGTCTGTCCACCTCGTTGGTGGACGTCCTACGCTGCGCTTGCTCGTCCGCGGTCTCCACTCTAGCACTTTTCGACCCCATCGGCCATCTGCTCTGCGAGCAATATGGCCTGCCCATTGCCACTTCAGCTTGCTAATCCGGTGGGCTATATCGGTGACTTTAGTTCGTCTACGGATCTCCTCATTTCGGATTCGATCACGTAGAGAAACACCGAGCATAGCCCTCTCCATAGCTCGCTGAGCGACTTTGAGCTTTGAGATGAGGCCGATAGTGAAAGACCACGTTTCGGTGCCGTAAGTCATCACTGGTAACACACATTGATTGAAGACTTTCGTCTTGAGGCACTGAGGTATGTCGGACGAAAAGACATTGCGTAGCTTCCCGAACGCTGCCCAACCGAGTTGGATTCGGCGGTTGACCTCTTTCTCGAAGTTGGACCTACCTAATTGGACTACTTGTCCTAAATAGATATATGAGTCAACAACTTCGAGTACCGAGTTTCCAACAGAGACTGGGGTGGGCACAACATTGGAATTTGACATAATTTTCGTCTTGTCCATGTTCATTTTCAAGCCCACCCGTTGTGAAACTCGGTCGAGGCCATCGAGCATCATGCTGAGTTCCTCCATCGACTTTGCCATGACTACGATGTCGTCGGCAAACCGAAGGTGAGTGATGTATTCGCCGTTGATGTTGATGCCAAGTCCTTGCCATTCCAGGAGTTTGAAGGCGTCTTCCATTGCGGCAGTAAACAGTTTAGGGGAGATAACGTCCCCCTGTCTTACGCCTCTTCTCAATGGAATCGCCTTCGTGCTCTGCTCCTGTACTCGGACCGACATGGTGGCGTTATTATACAAACACTTCAACACCTCGATGTACCGATAGTCAATACGGCATCGCTGGAGTGACTCAAGTACCGCCCATGTTTCCACCGAATCGAAGGCTTTCTCATAGTCCACAAACGCTAAGCATAATGGCAAGTTATACTCTTCGGTCTTCTGTATAACTTGCCGCAGCGTATGGATGTGGTCTATGGTACTATAGCCTCTTCGGAAACCGGCTTGTTCGGGAGGCTGGAAGTCATCAAGTCTGTGTTCGAGACGGTTCGTGATAACCCTTGAAAACAGCTTATAAACATGACTCAGAAGCGTGATGGGTCTGTAGTTCTTCAATAGGCTGTTATCACCTTTTTTGAAGAACAACACCACCTCACCCCTGCTCCACGTTTGAGGCGTTTTGCCCTCGGACAGGACGGAATTAAAGAGTTTCTGGAGGACTTTAAGTACCGGTGTTCCACCCGCTCTCAGAAGCTCTGAAGTGATTCCGTCCTCGCCCGGCGCCTTGTTGTTCTTAAGCTGCTTCAGGGCCATCCTAATCTCGTACAGACTGATGTCCGGGATATCTTCGGTATAATGTCGGGACAGCTTGGCTCTTGGATCTCTTACCAAGCTGTCAACGGGCTTTGCGACCGAAGTGTATAACTGTCCATAGAACCTCTCGATCTCGCCTAAAACCTCTGCTTTGGTCGACGCTATGCTGCCATCCTCCCGTTTCTGCTTTGTCATCCGGCTTTGCCCAATAGACTTGTCCTTTGCGAACACTTTGGAGCCTTGGTTTCGCTGTATGGTCTCTTTAACACGATTCGTATTAAAGAGACGCAGATCGTGTCGCAAGGACTTAGATATACGTCTATTGAGCTGCCTATATGACTTCGCGTCATCGGAAGACTGCAGCTGTAGCAAGCGTCGTTCAGCCATGAGGTTTAAGGTTTGCTCGGTCAATTTCTGAGGTCTATCTTTACGGCAGGGTCTAAAAAACTTAGAGCCTACTGTGCGGACAGTTTCCACTAGCCCGTCGTTGATCTCGTCCACTGAAACTAAGTTCTCAAGGCAAGGAAAGCGATTAGAGAGCTCGAGTTGAAAGCTTTCGGGGTTTTGAATATGGGACCGAGTAGGTCGGAGCGTAGACTTCATCAGGCTGGACCTTTCAAGTTTAACATTGATATTCAGCGAGCCTCTTACGATTCGGTGATCACTACCGGTTTTTACCCTGTTGATCACAGAGACATCACTGAATATCCGTTTCTTGTCGGTCATGAAGAAGTCTATCTCGTTTCTCGTGAAACCATCGGGACTCAACCAGGTCCATTTCCTGTGAGGTGGCTTCTGGAAGAAAGAGTTCATCATGAAGAGTTCCTCTTTCTCCAGAAAGTCGGCCAGCCTCTGTCCCCTAGGGTTCCGTTGCCCATACCCAAATTGCCCCACTCTCAACTCATCACCGCTTTTCTTGCCCAACTTTGCGTTAAAGTCCCCCATAACAACAGTGAAGTGGGTTTTGGTACTATGTATGGCCCTACTTACGTCCTCATACATAGTCTCCACTTCATCATCGGAGTGTGACGAGGTCGGTGCGTATACCTGAATGACCTTCAGCGAATATCTTTTGGATATTCTGAGTATTAGGTATACCACCCTACTCGACACACTGTCGATGGTTATTATGTTGTTTACGAGGGACTTGTGAACGAGAAACCCGACACCACCTTGGGACTGTTGGTCGCCCTCCCGGTAGTAGAGCAAGTTACCAGACTTCAGGGTTACGGTGTCCTCCCCCTCTCTACGGACTTCGCATAGCCCTATAATGTCCCAGTGTAACTGGCTCAGCTCCTCTTCCAGCTCGCAGATCTTTTCGTCAGTCCTCATTGTGCGTATGTTGTGTGTTACCAGGGCCAGTCGTCGTGGGGGTGGGTAGCCGGATCTCTTCCGGAGATTCTTAGCACCCCCTGCTCCGCCGTTACCTTGACCGCTACCCGCGCCAGGGATAGCGGAGCTGCCGGGGACTGGGGGCCTGGTTTTTGTGCTTTCGATCATTTTGGGGGTAATTTGCCTTAAATCGCCACGCTTGGCAGGCGGGTTGGCGATCGCAGTGAGGATGTGCAGTAGGTACACGGAGGACGCTGCTGCCCGACCTCCGGTTTGTCCCTTAGTCGCCTCTTACGACACCCACGGGATGAATTGGGGGAACGCAATTCTAAGCCGGCGCCCCACGGCGCAGATGGATTGCAATGTGGCAATAGATTTTGTAATTCTTTTTAGAAGGAATAAGGGGTGCTCAATAGTTATAGGACACATTATAAGGTATAAAAAATGTATAAAGCCGCAAAATATCTTCAAAGTACAACTGAATTATACAAAATGAGTTGCAGAAAATCTAGACGAAGTATTATGGAGATTTCTTTCACAGAGATTTGAAGAATATTCGTTTAAGTCAATCACTTGAATATTTCAGGGCACCGTTTGTATCTGTTTTCAACACGCTAATATATTAGCTTAACTATGTATGTAAGAAAATCTTGGAATCTTAATTTGACCTACTTGCTGGTCTTCGATTAGGATGAAATTTTGCACACGCTCTGAGTTCTGTAGACAATATATGACTAGCTAAGAATCGTCATTACAAATCCAATAAAGCGGCCTTCCCAAGATGGCGGACTGGCTGTTTGAAATCCACCTCCATGATATGGGTATCAAATGAAAGGATTTGCTGTCAGGAATACGAAAAAATAGTCACGTGACTTAAATCCAATGTGGTGGACGTCTAAGATGGCGGACAGGCTATTTGAAATGCACCCCCATGCTATGGGTATCAAATGAAAGGGTTTGCTGTCAAGAAAACGAAAAAGTAGTCACATGACTTAAATCCAACATGGCGGCCGTCCCAAGGTGGCGGATAAGTAATAAATTAGGTTTGAATAATAAGAAGACTAAAAAGTATAATTTTTAATGCGTGAAAGCGTGTTTTTAGTTTTATAAACTATTATAGAATTACTAACTTTAAATAAGGAGGTTTGTTTTCTCGAATAAGTATATATCTAGGTTATAAATATTATGGTGGATTTCTAGTCCGTCATGCAGAAGAGTCCTGTGTCGAATAGTGGGAACACGCTGTGGGGGCTGATAAGATATTAGGTCATTTTCAGATAAGCGTAGAACCTTATATTATCCATCATTCGGGTCACCATTACATTTACAAAAATGATCGATGGGCATGCGGACGGGGAGTAATGGGTGACTCGTCGTCCGATCATGGACCTTATCCGTGACGGTGCGTCGTGTTCCGAGGTATTCCAGGAAGGGCACCCGCTGAAATGGCGCGCGCGCCTCAAAGAGCTGTCAGCAATTCGACGGGCCCCCCTTAGAGCCCTAAAGCCTGGCGGGTCCGCAGAACTGTCTCATCAGGTTACCGTGACCTTGGAACGTAAAGGGCTATTGAAGAATTACTGTGGTTTTTTTTTTATTAGTACAAGTCTAACAGTCCCATCCCGTCCCGCCCTGGGTGGGAAGACTCTTTTGATGACGACAGAAGATTAATACTTCATACTTGAAGTACGAGTATGTACGACGTAAATTATAATATAATTTACGTCCATATTATGGAAAACGGAAAAGCGCCTTTAGTATACAAACGAGAATCAAAAATCAAATTGTCGGAAAAGTTCACGTTTACTTTACGTCACAAAACCGTGAAAGCTCGTGCTAGGTCCAACGGCTAACATTCAAATTACGGCATGACGTCAAATCATGTTGTATTTAATACATAGTGTGTAGCCTAGCGCGGCGGCGGCGGAGGGCGCGGTGGCGGGCGCGGCGGCGGGCGCGATACGTGTCCACACTGCCGATCAAGCGTTTGTTTTTGTTGCGGCGACTTCAGGTGTTGTAAACCGGTGGTATCTAGTAGTTTCTATAAATCTTGTTTAAAAAATACATTTTAAATTTTTTTATAGGTTATTTAAGATTGTACCTATACAACTAAATTATCAATCATTCTACATTTTTCTACTCAAGTACGGTAAAAATAATTTAAATATGTACAAAAACATCCAACGATAGTACTTTAGTGCATGTTCAGGTATCTAGATGGCGCTACTAAAAGACCGAAAAGGTTTGATACACCTGCCACCCGCCCGTTTTATCGGTTCTTGCCTAGCAACGCCTAGGCTCGAAAAATCGCCTGTAGCCATCGCGCTAGGCCCCCGCCTTAGTCACTTCAGTATGGCCACGAGAGGCGATTTCATACTTTCAATATTTCCGCGCCCGCCGCCGCCACCGCGCTAGGCTCGCAGTGTGTTTGAGCACATTGAGTTACAGTTGTTTACAGTTCACAGTTGTTTTTAGGTGCTGCCAAAACACAGAGTTTTGCTGTCTTGTTTATCTGAATAAGGCTGCGTTTCCATCAGAGATGTGCGAGGATACGTAGCGAGGGATGTGTTTGTAAAGAACCAATAGAATCGCTTCATTTACCTCGCCTCGGTCAGCACAGCTCTGGCGGAAACGGCTCAGCGGAGCTAGATTTTTTTTTGGATACAAAACAAGTGAGGGATGTGTGCGAGGGATGTTTACGAGGGATGTGTACGAGGGATGTGTACGAGGGATGTGTACGAGGGATGTGTGAGTGGGATGTGTTGCGAAGGATGTGTTGTGTCTCCGCTCCCACTACACCGCACCCTCGTCGACACTTTTCACAGCTGCGCAACGCATCCTCGCACCGCACATTAATGCGCATTTTCACAGCTCTGCTACACATCCTCGTAGGCACATTTTCATCGTACATCTCTGGTGGAAACGCAACCTAGTTGTGGTAAAATTTAAATGAAATTATTGCCTAAATTAATCTACTACCTTTGTTAAATATTAATACATACCTCAAATAAAACCCTTCGAAAATATAGCTTATTCAACGCACTTAAACGTACATTCTATTTTAATTAAGTGTTGCCATATCCTCTTAATAAATGGCCTGTCATAATACAATGGGTAACCCTTTTAGATACAATAGGGTACAAAGTCATAGGATCTCTGCTAAGTATGTGTTTGACTTCTATGTTGTTAACCCCTTGATCTGGGTTATTCGTGGAAAGAGGTTTTCATTGGGCAAATGAAATCACATGATGCTGTTAAATAGATGAATATATATGTATATGTATATAATATATATAGTTACAGTTCATTATTCAAGTTGTTTATGAAACAGTTTTCATTTTTTACGCGCGCTCTTGTGACACGTGTATACTTGTTTCCCCGAAGGCGCATACCACGTACTGTACCTCTACCATGAGTTAGTATAGTAAAATTGGGTGACGTAACTAACCTCGTTACGTAAAATCCGTTTCCACAATAGTAAACGTTAAATCGGTACCATGGGTTTCACTTAAGTTTTACGTTTACTGTCACGTAAAAACCACACTGACTACAGTAGAAGCTAACTTCAGTGTAGTTACGGATGCAGTCTGTGGTGTGGTATCTACTCTGTGGTTTAGGTCATTGACAAGTGTTTTTGTTTATTTGGTCTGTGACACTCAAAGATGGATGCAATACGACAAAATGAAAAAGGATAATTTTCTGTTGCTTAGTGCAAGAAAACACGTATTATAAGAAAACCTGAAAATGTAGGTCATAATGAGACTTGGTTGGTTTGAGTAGGTTTCTCAAAACCCATAACCTTTGTATACATAATTTTTATCATATCATTTTTTTTATCGTGGTAAAATCATCAAATGAGTCCTCCCACCCCGGGCAGGGCGGGAGGGACTGTCAGACTTGTACTGACTAAAATCCACGGTGTCCTTCAATAGCCCTTTATGTTCCGGGGTCACGGTAATGAGATAAGTCCCGCGACCCCCGCAGGCTTTGGCCCTCTAGAGGGGGGCCCCGTCATCTAGCTGACGTTTTTTGAGGCGCGCGTGGAACACAACGCGCCGTCGACCTGGGCATGGTCCATGGTCGGGCAGCGAGTTGCCCTTTACTCGCCGCCCGCATGCCCGCGCCTACGGTGGCCGGAGATCGTCTTGCGACGTCCGTCGCCGTGGGCGTCCACCACCGCGGGTGGGGCGGAGGGAGGACATTGTCCTCTCCCTCACGCGGCCCGCCTCCTCCTTCGCGAGCATGACTGCTTCGCAGAAGGAGGCGATATAATAATAATAATAATAATAAAAACGGGAACCGATCAATTTACCGAATTTTGTTTGTTCGAATTTCATTACACCGAAAACTATTGACCGACATCTCTTTTGCTATATGCATTATTTGACATATTTTCAGTTCATCGAAGTATCATTAGCCATAAGTATTATTTTACCGAAGTATGTTCCGCCGATTAACAAAATAACTTTTTACTATTGACCGAAGCCTCTTTTAAACTTTTTTCAATTGCCAAATGATTTATTTGCCATATTTTCACAATACCGAAACAACATTTTACCGAAAAATTAAATCACTGTCATAAAAATTCAATATATTGTGCTACAAAACTTTGTGGCGGAAACGAAATGCTGCAAAACCGACTTTACGTAGTCTTGTCTGCCCTACCCCTAGAGTGTAATTTAAAATCGCGTAGGCGCGGAGGGGTGGGGTGGCCCGCGAGCTGAGGAGCAGGTGGTTGGAACGGCCGCCGCCGAGGCTGAGGCTGGCCGGCGAAGCCGGCCAGTAAACCGAAGCTGCGGTGGTGAGCGTTCAAATCATCTGCGACGATAAGCTCGCGTGGGGCCACCCAAAACCCCGCAGCGTCGGAGCCATGACAGAAACAATGCTTGTTGCATGTTTGCTTGAATGTTGCGTGTTTGCTGAATGTTGCATGCTGCGTGCTTGCTGCATGCTTGCTTGCATGCTGCGTGCTTGCTTGCATGCTGCATGCTTACTTGAATGCTGCTTGCTTGCTTGCATGCTTGCTTGCATGCTGCGTGCTTGCTTGCATGCTTGCTTGAATGCTGCATGCTTGCTGCATGCTGCATGCTTGCTTGCATGCTGCATGCTTGCTTGCATGTTGCATGCTTGCTTGCATGCTGCATGCTTGCTTGCATGCTGCATGCTTGCTTGCATGTTGCATGCTTGCTTGCATGCTGCATGCTTGCTTGCATGTTTTTGTGGTGCTTGTTTGCATGTTGCATATCTGTTTTTATGCTGTATGCAAGTGTCTCACAATACAAACCTTTTTACAAACACAGACACCACAATAATAAAAGAGTATCAAGAATCACACAAAATCCGCAAAAAGATTCGGACACACGTGCTAGCCAGAACACCCCTTAAGGTGAAACCGCACTAGGCGGAACTGCACTGCAGCGGAACTGCGTGCCACGACGCGTTAAAAAAATTCTATATGAAATTATACGAGACATCACGCACTAAGCGGCAACGGAACTACACTGCAACCGAACTGCGTGGCAAAGAAAAGCGTTGTGTTGCGCATTTCCGCTGCAGTGCAGTTCCGCCTAGTGCGGTTTCAGCTTTATAATCTAACTATGTAATTAACAGCAAATTTCATTAATGATAATACAATACTCGTCAGAGTTATATTATCGTATATGACTTTTGTACAATTGTTTTGTATTGTCTACCTACATTTCAATGGCGCCTGCTAAAAATGTAACAGCAATAATTAGTGTGCACAAAATTCTAGTTGTTTGGTTAAATGAAAATATGGCAATTAAAACAGTGGTATAATGAATGTTTGGAAACATAATACTTCGAACAACCGTCATTTCGAGTAAGTGTAACATCGGTAAAAAGTTTTTCGGCCAAATGAAGTTTTGGATTAACGAAAAAAAACGAATAGATAATAGGTTAACTGAAACAGTGGCAAACGTGACTTCGATGAAGTAAAAAAAAACCAAACCATAATAGTTGAAAAGTTTTAGGTCAAATGAAATTCGGTGAAACATTTTTCGATCTTATGATAGGTAACCAATAATTATTTATTCTCTCTTCACAAAGATGCCTTAACACTAATGTAGAAGGTACAAAGAAAATATTGAGCGGCTTTGTGAGAGACTGGTGCCTGAAATAGGTTTTTGAATAAAAACCTGTGGTACAGGTCACCAGGCCCCATCAGCGGCTAGTTATATTTTATATTTATAAAAACCGTGTAAAGTAAGTAAAATGAAGAAATAAAAAAAAAATATATAAAATACAAACTTAAATTTTGCAGAAATAATTTAAATATGTTGTGAGTTGAGTAATTGTGTGTGTGAGTGTTATATTGTGTAAAGTGAGTATTGAGTAATGTTAATGTGGTAGAAGATGTGTGTCAGTCCAAGTAAAGAGTGGGAGAGACGGTGACATTAATGGAATGGAATGAGTGCAGTGAAAGGAGAAGTCAAAATGAAGAGACGATTATTAAGGCAAGGAACAATTTCGAATGAGGTTGGGATTATTTCAGAACAGTCAAAAGATTCTCTGTCGCTTGATAGTCCAGTGTTTTTAAAAACTTTTTAATAACTTTAATACAGTTTGATTTAGTTTTGGGATATAGATCAAGGGATTTGTTGACTTTATTGTAAAGATATTGACCAAGAAAACAAAAGAATCTTTGGGGGAGTGTAGTTTTGAATTGGGACGTGGTGCACACCCTACCCTTCCGCCTCTTGTTTTTGTGTAACTCAGCATCATACTGTAACTGGGAATGCTTTTTCATCAAAGTGAGCAGGATGAACGTTTGCCTGACTGTCAGAGTATCCCATTCTTTGTACAAATCAGCAGTGGGAAAACGAAAAGGGTGACCGGCTGCGACCTTGAGTATTGCACGTTGTGCCCTTTCTACTTCGATCAGGTGTGTTTTGGCAGCACCACCCCATGACGTAATGCAGTAGTCAATAAGCGATTGGCATAACGCGTAGTAGACCATCTTAATGGTTTTTCGATCAGCCGAGTGCCTCAAAGTCTTAAAAATAAAAATTAACTTACGCAGTCTAGACACGAGAGTCTCTATGTGTGGTTTGAAAGAGAGATGTTGATCAAGCGTTATACCCAGATATTTAATTTGTTCAGTCATTTCAAGGCATGGACAGCTGCACTTGATAGTTTCAAAGCCACAGGAGTGTGCAGTAATAGTAAAAGATGAGGCCGGGAGCAGGTTAGATCTATGGGCAAACGCTATGTACTTCGTTTTGGAAACGTTAAGTGTCAAAACATTGTCTTGAAGCCACTCGCTGATTCTATTAAGGCCCAGTTGAGCAACAAGAAATACCTCCTCCCAGCTATCACCACTAAAGAATAGGGCAGTATCATCAGCAAAGGTAATGGTCTTCCCCTTGTGGAGAGGAAGTCGGCAGAGATCGTTGATGTATACCATAGCATTTAAGTTTAAATGTAGGTATATTTTAATGTGTTTTGTGAAAATAAATATTATTATTATCTCTTTATTCATTTAAATACCTATAAATTACATTTTTAAATATTAAGAATATAACAAGAAATAAAAAACATTTAAAAATCCAAAAAAATATTATTATTATTATTTACTATCTACTTGCTTTCGCATAGCCGCATCGTGTCCTCTATAAAATCTATTTTCATCTGCCGCTTGGCCTTCGGCAAACATCCTCCAAGCGAAACATTGTCGCGCAGACATTTTTTATAAACAAAAAAATACTTCTCACAATAAAAATGTCGATGAGAGAAGTAACCACAGTAGTTACAGTAATTTACTGTGACAACCCCGTGACATCTGTCAAATCAGTGACTCATGGTACCGATTTGTATGCAAAACGCTACGTAAACTACACTCTCTACGTAAACTGAAACAAATGTGGTAAAGTAAATTTTAGCCTTCAACTCATGGTACGGATTTTAGTTCCGCTACTGCCCAATAGAGGCGCTGTACAGATTCTCATACAAATTGTTTTACGTTTACTGTACCGTAAACGTAAAAAAAAACTCATGGTAGAGGTACTGCTGATGCTGTCCGAAGTTTCTAAACTATCTTAAAAAAAAAACACAGATGCCCTGGATTGCAAATTATCACTGAAAAACAGGTGGTTTCTGAGCAAATCAAGTTTCTTCCACTCCGCCCAGCGCGGGAAGCTATATCTATACCTACTATAATTGATAATTTTTCAAAAAAGAATTTTCATAGCATAGCGAAGCTATTGACATGTTCGACCTAGGTATATCCGCAGGCACAGGTATTAACTCAGAAAAAAAAAGTTTTTAAAAAAAATCTAACCGACTTCTAAAAACACAACCACGAAAAAGGGTAAAATAACCTACCAAAAAACTTTTCTTTCGGAAGTCGGTGGCTTTGCTTTTATATTTTATTGACTTTTTTGCCACCGACTTCGGAAAGAAAAGTTTTTTGGTAGGTTATTTTACCCTTTTTCGTGGTTGTTTTTTTAGAAGTCGGTTAGATTTTTTTTAAAAAACTTTTTTATTTTACCCTTTTTAGTTTAAATATTCAACCCAAATTCTTGTCAAATACATATTTTTCTTACATATGCACTAGAATTTTACTATCCGTAGCACCGGTTATAACATCGCCCATGTCCCCAATAAGCAAGAACACCAAAATAAATGTTTTTTTTTATGGGACCAAATGGCAGGTATACATCGAACACATCGAACAATAACCCATATGTGCAAAGTTCTCATCAGTATAAATGAATTAAGTCCAAATACAAGATAGCTGCTATAAACCGTTGAGGAGTTCCCTGAACTGTTCTTCGTCTTCATCATCAGAACCCTAATGACATTACAACCCATCTAGGTGTAAAGTTCTCATCAATATAAATGAATTAAGTCCAAACACAAGGTAGCTACTGTAAACCATTAAGGAATTCCCTGAACTGTCTTTCGTCTTCGTCATCAGACCCCTAATAACAGTTACAACTCATCTAGGTGTAAAGTTAAACCAATTAATCAAGCTCAAACACAAGATAGCTGCTGTGAATCGTTGAGGAGTTCCCTCGACTGTCTCTCGGCTCCATCATCAGATATACTCCAGACCTTTATTAAATTGTAGTGCTTTGAAATACTTAATGAAAAAAATAATTTACTTAATCAGTCGATGCCTACTCCTTACTGTTAAGGAGTTGTACCTTCCATCATCAGCTCAGCTACATGAGATGATGGTTACCATACGTAACTCCTTAAATTACTTCATAATATTTGCGAAAAACGATGTGTGGGCTTATAAAATTTGAGGGTTGCCCTCGATTTCTCCAGGATCCAATCATCAGATATTGAAATGGTGGCAATGGGACCACACGGGAAGCACCAGCTTTCAAACAAAAAAAGAATCGTGAAAATCGGTTCACCCAGTCGCAAGTTATGAAGTTATGAGGTAAGTTATGAAGTAAAAAAAAAATACAGTTGAATTGATAACCTCCTCCTTTTTTGAAGTCGGTTAAAAAGGGGACAGTATGACATCCATCATTCGAACCCAGGTAAGTAGATCGCCTCTTTTGTCACAATTTTAGGTTCCAGGATATTTTACAGGTTCACTCTCGTTAATTTCTTTGAGCATTTTGAGAAAAAACATTTTTAACCTACAATGAAGAGCTTACTATGATTCATATTAGGACGGTTGTATCATACCTAAGTTTTTTTTTATCGTGAACAATTCATCAAATAAGACCTCCCATACTGTCAAACTTGTACTGACTAAAATTCACGGTGATCGCTCAATAGCCCTTTACCTTCCAGGATCACGGTTACCTGATGAGACAGTCCCGCGACCTTGTACTATAGGGTTAAGGCCTAATTAATATACTTAAGTTTCATTTGCCAATGAAAATTTCAGTGAAAATGACCATCGTTTTACTGAATTAAATTCTGGCTGCAATACCTACTGCAGTAATACGTACTTGAAGGCTGTACGTGATCTAAGATACAAATTGGTGTTCTCAATGCAACCTTATTTCTAGTTAGAAAATATAAGGTTGTATTTATTTATTAACCATGAAGAACAGCATTCACCTACATCTGAACAGTACTGAAGGGTTCTAATCATATTTATTGCAATCAAGGACAGGGCCTTCGAGCCGGATACCGGATAAAAGTATGATTATTTAGTATTAAAGACAGCTTTCTAGGATACATCTCGCGATGAAAATATGTTTAATAAAATAATGAAGATAATTTTCTTGGCCATGTGCTAGAAAACTGTCTAAGAAAGTTCTTCTAAATTGTCACGGAGCGAATGAAAGAAAGTGTGTGTTGTAGAATAAAAAATAATTTCAATAACCTAGAATTTATTTCAACTTGGACATCATCATTCCTTGTATTACAAGAAATCTATTGGTATTATGTAGTTTGTCAGTATCGATCTCGATTATGCTCCCTCTTCTTTTTTAATTATTTTGCTCCTGAATGAATCAACCACGCTAAGTTTTTTTATTTAAAAAAAACGTTGCACCACACTAGGATTTTTTTCCTGATCGTGGGGTGCGTTTACAAGCATAGAAAATCACATATACACACATCCAGATCCGAAACAACTACTTGTACATGCAGTTCAACTGTTCATGCAGTTCGATTGTATTTAAGTGTTTTAAATTTATTTTAAATTCGCTTTAGAGTAACTGAACTGCAAAAGCCATAGGATTTTAGTCTAGACATCGTAAAGTTCATTGTTCAAAACCTTTTGTCTTCTATAAAGAGACTATTTTACATTGAACCTAAAAACTTGACCTAACCACCGGCCTAAAAGATATTTGATTCGGTCTTTCTGATAAATTCTGTTCTAGAAATTGTTTTGAGTCAATATTAAGGGATTTTTTTAGTTATAGTCACCTGGATACCTGACGATGCAGCCAGCTGAATGGTTGCATCACCAGCTGCTGATTCAGTTGCCGACAAAAAATTGGTTGCATAACCAAGCTGGTACTAGGCGAAGCAGCAGCAGTTGCCTCCATGGCGTTTCAGTGAGATTGGGCCCTAATTACTGTTATTTTCACCCTTGTTAATTTAAAGAGCACCAAGATGTAAGTAGGGTTAGGTACACCCAAAAATAAAAGTGTTAGTATTCATTTCGTTTATTCCATAATAAAAAAAATTAGTACAATTAATGCAATTTTAATAAATTATTATTTTAATTAAGGCAAATGCTTAGTTATTTAAATGCGAAATTAGCATCATTGTACAAGTTAGTAAGTAAAACTAAAGTTAACATGTTATAAATAAATGAATAGTGTTATTTACATTAATAATACGTGTATTTCTTAATTAATTGAAAATATAATATTATAATAAAAGTTGACAAAAAACGAGCTTCATTAGATCTGTAAAAAAAATAATCAGATTGAAATTTTTCAGCTCATTTCGGTTTGACTCATTTTGCTATTAGTTTTTTTTTTACTTTTTTCACAAGTCATAATTATTTATTTTTATTTATTTGGTACTTTTTGTCAACTTTTACAAAAATAAAACCTATTACACTTTTCTAATGCTTTTCTTCCTTTTTTGGTGGGTTAGTAGGTATCATTCCCATAGTTTCGGACACATTTCGTTTTTTTTTTCAACATGTGTACCAAAAACCTAATTACAACTACAATAGCTAAAAAACAATGCGGATTACTGTAGATTTTACAAAAAAAAAAACTTAATAAAAACGTTTTTTTTTTTTCTATACTTTGGTATATTTACCCGACTGCAGCGGAACCAAAGCGGGTTATATTTTTTATGCCCATTTTATCTCGTACAGTTACACACACAAGTTTTTAGATGTATATTTTTTTTGTTGTACTTTCTTTAACTATCCCGTATTCACGAAGTCATCTTTTATCATCATCCCTAGCAAATAGATTGTGTAATAAGCCTCATTCTGTGGTTATTTGTTGAGGTAAGTATCGCCGTTAACTCCATTCAGTGTCATTGATCCAATTGACTTAGTCCTTTTTGACAGCCTGAAAAGTATTCGTACTTTAATTTCTTTTAATTTAAGTTGAATGTACTTTCATTAAAAGATTGGTTTACTCAGTTCCAAACGATTGTCTTGAATCGATTGACTGAAAAGAAAGGGTACATTGAAATTATTAGTTATGAAATATTTACAAAAGGAATATTATTTTACTTGGGGATGTTTAGGAATAGTTAATATACACACATATTAGGAAAAAATAAACTTAAAACATCACAAATATCAACGTTCATTACCGTCCAGTGACACCTTTTACTCCCACACTGTTATTGGTTTGGAAAAATATTCACCATCGAGTAACAGTGTTACTGTTTGGTATAATTTAATTCACATCGAGTAACAAGCGAGTGTTTCTGGCTGGTAATAAAATGTTTCATCGAGTAATAGTGTTACCTGGTGGTAATTAATTTATACCAACCAGTAACACTGTTACTCGATGATGTATATTATCACAAAAATGTTAACAGTGTGACAGTAAGAGGTATCACTGGACGGAAATAAACCCATACCAGGCTGTTTCCCAAACAACTTAAATAACTTCAAAGAAAAATCATAAGACTCAGTTTTAATGTGTGACGAGAAAAAGAAACACATGTTTAGAAACAGCCTGTTAGTTAAACCTGCAAAATATAGAAAGGCTTCAATTATTATTATTATTTTAATTTAAACCAATAGCCAGAAGTATGTGACAAAAAACCATTTAAAAATTAAAAAATAAATTACTGATAATGGTACTAAAAAGCGTTGGATCTATGAATACATGTATACCAAAATACTAAATCGTAGAAACTGAATTTCTAGACTACTAAAGTGAAGCGAAAAAAGCCAGGTGTTTGTAATATACATAAATATTGTGTTTCATACAAAGTGAAATACTTTGTTAAAATAATATACGCAATTTGCAATGTACAGTGATTTACAAAAGTGTTAATAAAAATAAGTGAACGTTAATTTGATAAATAGCTGCATATTTATTTAAAAACCCGAGTTTTAAAAATTTGCTGTCTTAGAGGATTCAGTTTTTTATTTATTTTTCTACTTTGTAAGACCTTAAAATTAGCCTGAAATAGCTATGGTTCTTTGACTACGGTATGACTAGACAGTTGAGTTTTTTTTTTGATAATTTTATATTCGACCGATTGTTTTGGCCCAGTATGATAGGAATTATTTATTATATTAACCCTCTATGTTTCCCACTGCTGGGACGCAGGTTTCTTCTCTATCTTAAAGAATTCCTGTGCTCAGTGGTTAGAAACCAGTGATGGTTCCTATGTGATTACGATGATTTTCATTATCGTTTTTTTTTGTAGATAGAAATGATGTTAATTCATTTTAAATTAAAACATAATGTATGATAGATATCTAATAAAACCATTTCATATTTGATTTTTACTAAACGAATATTGAAAACGATGCATTAACCGTTCATAATCTCTTGTTACAAGACGGATGGTATCATTGAATGATTATAATGAAATTCTTTGAAATCGCGAAAGTGATTTGTGTAGTTATTTCTTGGTTGTTTTTCTTTGTGCTAAATCGACGCAATGAATTTAGATAAGTCATTGTGTCGATTTTTATGAATTTCGGTGTAGTCATGCTTATTATGAGACCCAGGAAACTTGAAAAACGAGGCCGAAGGAAATGTTATAGCGTATTAAAACTTTTTTCTTGTTACGATCATAAGACCTTCAATCAAATAAATGTACACGGCAAAATATCCTACATATAAAATTCTTAGATATACCATTTTTATTTTGTTAAAATTTCATAGAGTGAGAATCGTGTGTCTTTCGCCTCAACTTGACCTATCCACCCAGTCATGTTGAATCAGTCCCTTCGGGCTATAAGAGATAGGGGACTGAATGTGCACCTTGTATCCTGCACAAACATTGTACACTACAATATACCGTGTCGGCCAAATATAAGGTTTATACGGATCTTTCGAGAACTTGTGCAAAAATAATTGGCCGCAAGCGACTTTTGTTTCGTGTGATTAGTCGGTATGATAGCGCTCAATGTTTCGCATGCAAAAAATTAAATTTCAAGAGTAATACAATGGCGGAAGGGTTGTGGAAGAATGTACCATGTCATAATATTTAAAACATTGTGTCTAAAAAGCAACGAGTGAAAGACTGGAATTTTGAACTTCAACGTAACTAAAAAACAAACTATAGTGTCTATTAAATATTAAAGGCTACAGCGCATTTTAATTTATCTTTCGCCCCTTATCTAGCTCATAAGTTTGGTCCAGAAAAAATATCACAATGACGGTAATTACTCAAGTTTTGGCTTCGTAAAGGGCACATACCCTAAATATTTTTATAAAACACTCAAAACGTAGCTGGTCATAACTTCTTTGAAGTTATTTTGAGGTACTCATTTTTTTGCTTAGTTATAAAACACTCAAAACGTAGCTGGTCATAACTTCTTTGAAGTTATTTTGAGGTACTCATTTTTTTTGCTTAGTTCTTAGTACTGGAACAAGTTGCGGTACTTGTGCCAAAAACAGTTGTGCCATTGAGACCTAAGCAGGTACTTATCTACTACCTTTTTTAAAATACCTCGATCAAAGCTAAAAGAAATTGCCATAGGCCTCTCGTAATTAGCTGTTAAGTCAAGAATGTTAATTGAAATATGTTGCAGTCATTTAAAGGAGAAAAATAATATTCACAAATAAATAATATTCATTAATGAATAATACGAGTAACTTTGGTCGGTACTTATGTGGGTTATAATTTCCTGGGACTCAAAAAAAGTATTTACTAACTTATCATACTCATAAAATGCTGGTTAAATCATTACTTGGGTGATAAAACTTCTTCTCATAATTTCGACAACGAAAATCAAAATTAATAAAACCGGGTCTTATAAAGGACGCGTTAGAAAGTTCTGTTTGGGTTCTGAGGAAATTACAATTTTATATCATTTTTTTTATAATAAAAAAATGGATCGTGTAAACCAAAAATATTATAATTTTATCGCTGATAGTACTTTACTGTTATTTGGATTGGACAAATTATACACCGTGTTCCGGACGATATACATAAACTTCGACCAGATGTTCAAACCACGGAAGTAAGCATTTTTCATTATGGACACATTAATAAATTCTTATTTTTTATTTTTTGTTAATTTTCATACAAACTAAATACCTAGACGTAAATAACCCGATATGCATGCCTCTTTATCCGAATTGGCAACGTCATTCATAACATTTGGCGGGCTGAAACAAATGAAATGCAAATAGTATTTGATAGATTTCAAATTAAGATACTTTCTCACTGCATAGCTCAATTAAATTTCATTAAATGAAATTACAAATATCTTTGTAACGAAGCCTTTTTAAGTACTACTTCCTTTGTTGGATTTGATTTGTAAAAGCCATAGAAGTATTTGCTAAAGTTTATGGATAACGTGAAGAACACGGTGTATATTGCACCTACAACTCGAAAATCATCCAAGGATCATCATGAACTCGAGATTAAACCTATCTGTGAAAAACGATAATCCTAAAACTTTTTTTTTTCGTGGTAAAATCATCAAATGAGTCCCCACCCAGGCCAGAGCGAGAGGGACTGTCAGACTCGTACTGACTAAAATCCACTGGAGTCCTTCAATAACCCTTATTTGTTCCGGGGTCACGGTAATGAGATAAGTTCTGCGACCCCGGCAGGCTTTGGCCTAGAGGGGAGCCCCGTCATCATGCTGACACTCTTTGAGGCGCGCGTGGAACACAACGCGCCGTCGACACGGGCATGGTCATGGTCGGACAGCGAGTCGCCCAATAATCCTAAAACCTGGATTATAATTTTTCATAGTCAACCAACTGAGGCATAAAGTTGTAATATCTTAGCATAAAAAAAAAATTACTATTTAATTCAATGTAAAACTTTTAGGTGAATACAGTCTACGTGTTTTAATCGCCAGGAAAATAGGCATATCCATGTACCAATTTAATTTATCAAAAGACTGGCTGCCCGTGAGACTTTCTTGCCGTACCCTTCGGATTTATGCCTACCCTTATAACTTGTATGTTCAGGTTAAAATATTACTCAAATGAATAGGGTTTCTAGCTTTACGGCCTTTTTACTTATGGTAATGAAACTTCAAAAAGGTCGACAGGGGTGATAAGTAATTTCGTATCTTTTTGCAAAGTATTAAGCACCTTTTTACATGACTGTACACTTAAGATATAATATAGAATGTGTTTGCGTTGGCTCATTTTGATTTTTTTGTTGTTATCAATTAATTTTCCTTAATCTTAGTACTGGCGCTAATTTCTGAAGTACTTGAAGTTCTTTTTAAAGGGAAAAAATAGTTGGCTCATGTATATTTTTTTATTTAAAATTATTGTTAGTATTGGAACTTTATAGCTGTGTTGTAAAGAAAGAAGTAAAACACTGATGAACTGTTCTAAATTGCAATAATTATGTTGTTACTGTGAATTGTTATTTATCTTACTTGAGAGAATATTGAAACAGTGAAAATTGTATGAATATTATGTTGTTTCCACGATTCATAAAGTCACCTAATGAAAATCGTTTCCTTTTACCTGCTTTCACTGTCTGTTTATTTGAACTTACTCTTTGAGTAAAGCTGCAGTAATTCAAATAAATACTTTTCTCCGAAACTGTACTAAACATAATTTAAAAAAAAAACCGGCCAAGTGCGAGTTGGACTCGCGTGAAGAGGGTTCCGTACGATGTTACCTATCATGTTTTTTTTAAATCTGACCCAAAGTGGTACGCACAATATTGAGTGATTTACCATGTTATTTTAATATCATGGACTTCTTATAGGTTTTCCTATAATCTATAAGTAGAAAACTAATTTCTGAATTTTTTTAAAAATTAGGTTCAGTAGTTTCGGAGATAAGGGGGGGAATGGTCAAATTTCGTCTATTTTCTTGAATAACTTGGAAACTATTTATTTTAAAATTACAAAAAAAATATATTTAAGATTGTCTCAACAAGACCTTTCATTTGATATGTCACACGATGCAGTTTTCAAATATTTTTTTTTAATTTTCCCCTTCCCCCCAAACATTACCTCCCATATACAGATATGGACTTCTTATAGGTTATCCTATAATCTATAAGTAGAAAACTAATTCCTGTATTTTTTTCAAAATTTTAGGTTAAGTAGTTTCGGAGATAAGGGGGGGGAATGGTTAAGCTTCGTCTATTTTTTTTTGAATAAGTTGGAAACCATTTATTTTAAAATTACAAAAAAAATACTTTTAAGTTTGTCTCAACAATACCTTTCATTTGATATGTCACACGATGCACTTTTCAAATCTTTTTTTTTAAATTTTCCCCTTCCCCCCCAAAAATTACCTGCCATATACAGATATGGACTTTTTATAGGTTATCCTATAATCTATAAGTAGAAAACTAATTCCTGTATTTTTTTCAAAATTTTTGGTTCAGTAGTTTCGGAGATAAGGGGGGGGGAATGGTCAAGCTTCGTCTATTTTTTTTGAATAACTTGGAAACCATTTATTTTAAAATTACAAAAAAATACTTTTGAGTTTGTCTCAACAATACCTTTCATTTGATATGTCACACGATGCAGTTTTCAAATATTTTTTTTTAAATTTTCCCCTTCCCCCCCCAAAAATTACCTCCCATATACAGATATGGACTTCTTATAGGTTATCCTATAATCTATAAGTAGAAAACTAATTTCCGTATTTTTTTCAAAATTTTAGGTTCAGTAGTTTCGGAGATAAGGGGGGGGGAATTGTCAAATTTCGTCTATTTTCTTGAATAACTTGGAAACTATTTATTTTAAAATTACAATAAAAATATATTTAAGATCGTCTCAACAAGACCTTTCATTTGGTATGTCACACGATGCAGATTTCAAATATTTTTTTTTAATTTTCCCCTTCCCCCCCAAAAATTACCTCCCATATACAGATATGGACTTCTTATAGGTTTTTCTATAATCTATAAGTAGAAAACTAATTACTGTATTTTTTTCAAAATTTTAGGTTCACTAGTTTCGGAGATAAGAGGGGAGGGGGAATGGTCAAATTTCGTCTATTTTCTTGAATAACTTGGAAACTATTTATTTTAAAATTACAAAAAAAATACATTTAAGATTGTCTCAACAAGACATTTCATTTGATATGTCACACGATGCAGTTTTCAAAACTTTTTTTTTTTCATTTTCCCCTTCCCCCCCAAAAATTACCTCCCACATACAGATTTCATCTATTCACGTCACACTTTTGTGCTTGGGTCACAGGAATTGATATGTGTACCAAATTTCAACCCAATCGGTCTAGTAGATTCGGAGATAATTGACTGTAAGCGACAGACAGACGGACACACGAGTGATCCTATAAGGGTTCCGTTTTTGTATTCGGACGTACGGAACCCTAAAAATGAGACTTGTATCTATAAACTTTATCTTTGTCCCTGTGCTGGGTTGAAAAATGATACAATTTGTGACTAATAACTGTGAAAAGACTACTTTTACTTTCAGGAGACTTCTGATTTTTTTTAAAATATAATTTGTATTTGTTACAGTTTAAATTTAAATAACGTTGGGTTTTTACATTTGGCAGTCATCAATAGCAGTCAAGGTGTCAGGATTTGATTGAAAGCAACAGACTCTCTCCGTAACATGGTACTGAAATATAACTTCTCTAACCCTTCAAGGATTGCACGCGTGATACTATTTTTACCGACTTCAAAAAAAGGAGGTTATCAATTCGACCCGTATGTATGTAATATTATCAGAACTGCCCAGTTTTCATATATTTTAGTCTATATCAGCGTCTGACCAAATGTGCCAAATTTCACAAGTGTATGTATGTATGTATGTTTTTATGTTTGTGCACGCATATCTCCGGAACTACAAGTTCGATTTAAGTAATTCTTTTTTTGTTGTACTAGGTATTGTTCAACTTAGGGTACACTGCAAGTTTCATCAAAATCGGTTTAGTAGTTTTAGAGATATGGATTTTTTTATGTTGTGACGGATTACAAGATTAGTGCATATATGTAAGAAAATTTTGTATTTTACAAGAATTTGGGTTGACTATTTAATAAATAAATATACTAAAAAGGGTAAAATAAAAACTTTTTCAAAAAAGTAACCGACTTCAAAAACAACAACAAAACAAAAAAGTACCGACTTCAAAACAAGTACAAAAAAGTTTAAAATAACTTTTCTTTCGGAAGTCGGTGGCAATAGTCAATGACACAACAAAACAAAGCCACCGACTTCCGAAAGAAAAGTTATTTTAAAGTTTTTTGTATTTGTTTTGAAGTCGGTACTTTTTAAAAAAAAAAGTTTTTTTAACTATTATTTATTTCTAAATATATTTCTTTGTCAAACGCTTATAAAATATCTACAGGCTCTTTTATTTTTGGAAATGAAAAAGCTTATTTTCTATCCGATCCCAAAAAAAAAAACCTTTAGCCTAATTTTCAGTCTTAGTTAGTACCCACTAAATTAATAGGTACTTCAGTCTCTCTCTTCAGTCTATGTTTTAAAACGAAGTTTAACACCATTTTAATATCGCGAAGTCTGGATTCTCCGTGAATTTAATTTAAATTCCTGTTTTATTTATACGGGTAATTTCTCCGGCGAAGAATGTAAACCTTTTAAATATTTAGATAAAGTTATAAATATGAGGTAGATGTCCTTTTATGGATTGTTGTAGAGTCTTAAAAAACACCACTTGTTTGATCATTAGTTAAGTAAACTGTTAAATATATTATTGCATTTTAACTGATGGTTTTAATAACTAGCACTCCAATTGTATCGTCTGCCTTGTTTTTTTTTCTAATGATATTAGAAACATTTCCCAGTCTAACTAAACGCAACTGGAAACAAATAATTTGCATCTTTGTACTGTCTAGTTACACAAAACAAAATAATAACATAATCTTCTAAGTTAAGAAAATCGCGGGTTTCTAGTTGCAGTCCACCGAAATGGCTCTATCTATTTTTAGTATATTTGGTAGGTATCAGAATAGTTCGTAAAATATTTTTCGATATTGTGCGAAGCTGGCACGTGTAAGCTAGACTACAAAAAACTTAAAGCCCACAGGCAAACCCTGACATTTAAATAAAAGCTGTTTAAACCCACCTACACGTCTGCTACCTTTTAAAAGTCACGTCACCCTAATTTTAAGCAAAAAATTAAAGCCGACCTTTTAATTTCATTTTTTGCGCTTCCTGACTCCTGTTAAATTACGTTTACACAGCTTAGTTATAATCTGTCTAATTTTAAAAAATACATCATCAGCTAACCTTTTTTTATGAGAAATTAAAAATGTTATTTCCGTAACATTTGTGGTTTTAAACGATAATGGCGGACGGACAGCTCGTAATGTTTGTGAAAAATTTGACAGATTGGGGTAGGTTGACCTGCTGGCGTCTGTACTTATTCATCCGACAGCAGTTTACAGATACAGAGATACACATTTTTTTTTTTTTTTTTTTATCGTGGTAAAATCATCAAATGAGTCCTCCCACCCCGGGCAGGGCGGGAGGGACTGTCAGACTTGTACTGACTAAAATCCACGGTGTCCTTCAATAGCCCTTTGTGTTCCGGGGTCACGGTAATGAGATAAGTCCCGCGACCCCGGCTGGCTTTGGCCCTCTTGGGCGGGGCCCCGTCATCGTGCTGACGCTCTTTGAGGCGCGCGTGGAACACAACGCGCCGTCGACCCGGGCATGGTCCATGGTCGGGCGGCGAGTTGCCCTTTACTCGCCGCCCGCATGCCCGCGCCTACGGTGGCCGGAGATCGTCTTGCGACGTCCGACGCCGTGGGCGCCAACCACCGCGGGTGGGGCGGAGGGAGGACTCTGTCCTCTCTCTCTCGTGGCGCGCCTCCTCCTTCGCGAGCATTACTGCTTCGCAGAAGGAGGCGACCGCTTCCCACTCCGTCTCGCCCCGCAGCATGGCCGCAACCAATGCTGGGCGCGAGAGGTCTCCGCCTATCGCCGCCGTGAGGACACGTCGGTGCTCTGCCCAAGCGGGGCAGTCTTGCACCGTATGCTCTACTGTGTCCTCCGGGCGATCTTCGCAGTGGTGACACCCAGGCGTTTCCTCCTTTTTCCTTAGACACAGGTACCTCCCGAAACATCCGTGTCCGGTGAGGACCTGTGTCATGCGGAAGGTCAGGACGCCGTGACTCCTATCCAGCCACTCCTCAAAGAGGGGTCTTACCGCCGCGATTGCGGCGTGCCCGGCCGTCGGTAGCGACAGTCGTCCCCTCCATACTGCCCTGAGATCGCGCCGGAGCTCTTCCCGCCGCGCCTCGACTTCTCGAGGCAGCGGCGATACACCCCGGCGCTGCGCCTCCACGCGCCACTCATAGACGCGCTGGAGGGCAGTCGCCTCCAGATCCCAGGGCAGTAATCCGGCAAGCAGGTTGGCCGATTCGCCGGCGATCGTGCGGTATCCCCGGATCATCCGGATAGCCATGACCCTCTGGCATGCGACCAACTTTAGTGGTCGCGTCCGGATGCTCAGGGCCCACACGGGGGCCCCGTAGAGGGCCATGGACCGCACGACACCGGCGGCGTACAGCCTACGGCATGAGGCGTTTGGCCCGCTGAGATTAGGCAGGAGTCGCCTGAGGGCGGCTGCTGCCCGGTTCAGCCTTGGGGCCAAACTCAGGAAATGCTCCCTGAAGTTCCACCGGCTGTCGAGGACGAGTCCCAGGTACTTCATCGTCCTCCCGACGCCGATGCGAACCCCCTCCACCGTTATGTGGGACTCACAGAGATACACATAGCTGTATATCAGTAAAATCCTAACGTTCACGAAATAATCACTTGTTTTTTTTTTTGTTAATACAGATGTAATGAATGGTTAAAAAATTGTATAGGATTTTAACAAACAGTTTGCTTAGCTACTGATCAAATCTTTTTATGACGTGACAACGTCTTATAATTCGATGGAGCCGGCTGCACGCACGAAAAAACATGACGTCATGCGGCGTTACCTCGCTCTGAGGCGTTCCAATTTTCAATTGTTTATAGCAACGTAAGTGCAGTATTTTCTTATGACGTTAACACGTTCACTATCGTCAGTAAACCAACTTTACAGACAACCGATTTTTTTTCTTTTACGATTGAAGAAAAATAAAAAAATAAAGCCGAAGAAAATATAAACAGCTTCAGTGATTCGAAATTCAGATTTTAGTTTCCACACGCTTTTTTACTAAAAATACTTCCCAGAATATAGACTTTCAATTCACCAGCAGAATCCCGTGCAGAAATATTCAGTTCGTGAAGATAATCCATGCAATAAAATTCTTTTTACCGGTACTAAGTGTACAACGCCATATTCATGCCAGTAAAAGTTTAGGCACATAGAATGGAAACCAGAACCAGAATGTAATTTTCTGTGAAAGTTATTTGTACGGATTTTATTGAAGCTTTGCAATAACTTTTTCCCAGAGAAATTCTATTTTCATTTATTTTTTTAACTTGGGGACGGAATTTTACCCGGGCCGGGGGTGTTGCGTTTACAAAAATTTTAACTCACACCCACAAAGAGCCAGACCCGGAACAACTATCTGTGGGCTATACGAATATTAATTTGTTTCGTACGGAATTGATCGCGTGACATGTCGACACGCAGCTGCTTAACTAATGCGTCAATCTTGCCTTAAACGTTACCGACTTCGAAGTCAATAGCGTGTGCAACTTTAGCGCAACTTTGTCATAGTTTGACCCGTTCATTAATGTGAAAGGAATTTTCAAATAATTTAGTTAAAATAACCGTGATAAAGAAATAGTACAAGTATCTTGAGGTTGACTTCCAGTCTAAACTGATGTCTTACTTAAAGTGAATATTTTCGTGACACATTAAAACTAAATAAAAAGGTAAAAGTCAATTGTGATTTTTAACATAATTCATGCAAACAAAAACAAGCAACTATGCACATGCAACAGTGCACATGCAACAATGCATATATGCAACAATGCACATGCAGTGAACACAATATTATTCCATAACAAAAACAAATGAAAATCACCAAAAACACACCCCAGTCAAAGTTCAGAAAATTCAAGAAAAACAAAAGAGACACGTTTTTAATTTTTTAATGAAATCATGCAACATGCTTAATGATCAGTCTGTCACCTGAGAAGAGAAAAGCTTCTTCAGTCCAATGATGGTTGACAATAACAGGGCTATCTTGGAGATCAGAAGGGCCTTCCCGACCATGAGGGCCAAGACTTTGAATGTGAGGGCCCCGAAGAGGCCGAATTTCAACGCAGCTAGGGCAAGGACGGGCCCGAACGGCTTCTGACGGCCTCTGCCGCTTTCGTACACCTTAGGTGGCTTCATTGATACACCTGAAATGTGAAAAATACAGCTGAATAATGTGCTGAACATAATATTCATGTAAATCTCTCCAAAAGTGATGACTCCTTTTTAATAGAGTACAGATATTCTTACGCGATCGTATTAGATTCTGTGTCAATCCAAACTACAAACTGTCACGAAGCGAAATTTCATTCAAGTCTGTTCAGCAGTTTTTGAGTTTATTTTGAACAGTCACACAGATGTAAAAAAAAAAATGAAACTTGCACTTACCAACACCAAGGCTACCATCCTTCTCCTGCTTGCCCGAGATGACAAGGTCTGCATCATTCAGCAGCCTGTACCTCAGGGATCTGGAGCTGACGAAGTGCCACAGCTTGTCCATGATGAGCTGTTGTGCCTGGTCTTCGAGAGATGTACCGGCTCTCGCCAGGGTATCTGGTTTCACTGGGATTTCTGCTGCGGCGCCCTGGCTGGAAAATTTAATTCGGACTATTACAATTTTCGTTTTGATTTTTTAAGTTGCACGATTTAATTCATACATGCAAGGCAAGTTAAATAAAACCTGTAAATACACGAGAATTGAGTAGATATATGTCATCAATCCAATGCAGAAGAACGAGCAGTAGAAACAGGAGAAAATTTTAAAAGAAATATGTATATTATTTATAAACATTATAATAATCTGTATATAATAATTATCATATTAATTTTTTGTATTAATTAAGGTTTAATAACAATAATGAAAACTATCCTATATAATATTGTAATGTGAAAGTTGGTATGTTAATTACTCAGTCATGTGCTACGCATAACTGAGTAAATTACCATACAAACTATGCTAACTAAGCTAGTATCAATGTACCTTACTTAGTACATGGATAGTTTATAAACTGCATTAATAAAAGGAAGTGAAGCCGCGGTCGGAAGTTACTATAAAGATATAAAAATAAAAAAGACTAATAAGTAACAAGTCTTGTACAACAAGATAATTCAAATGCCAATAAAAACCCTTTTTTTTTTCTCCGAAAAAAAAAACTTTCAAAAGAATTTGGTTAATCTTGAAACAGTTCGTCGGAATTTCAGATAAAAAGTTTTTCTTTAATGATGGGATAATTTAGGGTTGTTTACTTTAGAAGCCTTTTTCAGGAAGGATCCTTAGGCCGGCCATACACGGAGTGCTTAATGATGATAGTATCAAGTGCATAAAGCTACGACTGCATAGGAAACCATGGTTTTCTACGTACACAAATTACACATAAACGGAATCGCTCAAACAATTGTACTGCTTCAGGAGCAGTTGATAGCGACAGCAAGAGCAGTTAGAAATGGCAGCTTCCAGAAGTTGAATTTGGCAGCACGAGCAGTTCGTGTTATGTTGATCACTGGCTAACTGCACGAGCAGTCTATGTTGATCACTGGCTAACTGCACGAGCAGTCTATGTTGATCACTGGCTAACTGCACGAGCAGTCAAAATGTTGATCACTGGCTAACAGCACGAGCACTCAAGCAGTCTATGTAGGTATACTGATTGCTGGCTAACTGCACGAGCAGTCTGCGTTTTGATCACTAGATAACTGCTCGAGCAGTCTGTGTATGGGCAGCCTAAGAGTTTAGAGGTTTTGTGTAGATACCTTTTCTATTTTTTTCGACTACCCTTTTAATTTATGATATTTGGAACACGTTTTTCCTTGTATATTCAACCATTGAGTTTCCTGACTATTTTTCTGCTTTGCGCTGGATATTTGTTTCAATAATACAGTGGATCTACTAAAGACTCCTTGGTTCAGAAGATAAAGCTATAAGATGTGGAAATATTACAGCGTACGTTAATGAATTGAAAAAAATGTCAATAAATAATTGAAAATTTTCATTATTGTAGTTTATTTGTAATTTCTGTTATTTTTAAGCTACCAGTAAAATGGCAATAATAACATGTACAAAAAATAAAAAGAAAAGAAAAACATTCAAAGGGCGTCAAAGAATTCGTCCACATCGCTGTCAACGGGAACAGTGTCCAGAACGCTGGCAGCATTGCCACGTTGTATGGCAATGCTGATTCGTTGGCCTAGAAATAGGCCAGCCCTCTGGTCACCTGAAGAGTCGACTAATCGCCTGGCGATATAATTAAACACTTTGTGAGCGCTCGGACCCCATGGCCCTAGAGTTTCAACCCCAAACGACTCAAACACATAGCTACTAGCTAAGCCAATGAATTTGCGCCGCTTGGAGTTTTCAGCACCTGCAGCAGCAGTGCCAGCACAACACGCTGTACTAGGAAGATGGGATGGCGCAAGGGTGTCGACACATGTTGCATCCCACACCAAAGGCCTACCCAGCTTCCAAGGCAATATGGTCATACCATCTGGCCTCTTCCCATCGTCGCGTGCCCAGCCACTGGGTTCTAAGACGGCTGGCACCCAATAATAATGGCGGTGACAAGAGCACCGCCATTATTATTATTATTATTTATTTCATTATTTATATGAAAATAGGTCAAATGATCAGGAAAGCTTTTGTTATTATATTAAACGTTACACAGCCCATCTGCTATTAGCTCACCTCTCATCAACAATCATGACATCTTCCCCTAGTTGGAAGGATGCTGTCCGCAGCATGCGGTCCACGTAGCCCACCAGCTCGATGGCTATGCACGACGAAGTCTCCCGTTGCACGCATTTGTTTGTCAGCCCTCGCTTTAGTATTTCTTCTGGGGATTTTGTCTGGAAAGAAGGGGTTAAGAAGTCAGTTAGGTAATCTTACTTTACGAATATTATGAAAGTTTACGAGGATGGATGCTTTGATGCTATTTATGTTTAAAGTACTAAAAGATATTTGCAGCCCTGACAATTTATAGCCTCGATTTTGGATTACCAAAATGTGTAATGTAATATACTATCATGTCAGAACGACTGGGGTGCTAAGACAGGAAACCTCCACGTGCGCCCGTGGACTGGAGTTCCCTCTCGGATACATCCGGGGGGAAGACCAGTTTTTCGGGCCGGTGCGCCCTGGGATGCGGGCAAAAACGCTTCTTAGGCACTGTGCCTAAGGGGTCTCTTTGCCCGTATGCGAATAGCCTGTCGGGTGGAGGCTCCAACGCGTGTCCCTCTGAATAGCAGAGGGCACAGCGGCGGAGCGGGCTTGCGGACGGTGAGTAATGGGTAAGCTCGCCGTCCGACCAGGTACCAAGCCAGGGTCGGTGGCGCGTCGTGTTTCACGCGTCACCGACGGGGCCCCTTATGGGGCCAAATGCCTGCCGGGGTCGCGGATTTTTTCTTAATCCAGGATACCGTGGCCCCGGAACGTAAAGGGCATCCGAAGGAACACGGGTGGATTTTAGTCAGTAAGAGTCTGACAGTCCCACGCAGTGCAACTGCCGATCGTTCGGCAACTGCTCCAAACGTGTCATCGAAAATTGTAAAGACAAGATTTTTATGATGCTTGCTTAGCACGGTGCGAGTAGCACCGAGTTTGGAGCTGCTGCACGAGCACGATACGTCATCAACCGATCAGACTTACCAACCAGCGCCGCGCTTCACGCTTTACACGGCGTGGGGCTCGGCACGACTCGAGATATTACGCGCCGCCGCCGTGTGAAGCGAGCATAAGAAAATCCATTATGAATTTCCCAAACGGCCCATGGGAAGCTGGGCCAGGTCGCTAGTGATACATAGTTTTCATTTAAAAAGGGACAAATCTACTGCCAATAAACAGACTCAAATCAAACCTACTACGCTACCAAAAAGTAACTTATTACGTACAATAAAATAGCCTGTCATCGTAATGATCATTTATTTCTGCGTTACTTTAGATTTGTCATTTCATTTTGTTATTTTTGGACAGTACGGTTTTTTGCGGCGTTTTCCTCCCCAGCTTTCATTTACAGTATCAGAAGAAATAAGAAGGTCAATGATGGATGTCCATGACATTATCATCATGGTATATAATATTGCACACTTTGTGTTCCAAAGTCACGGTCGGGAATGCGGACAGCAAGTAATGGGTGACTCGCCGTCCGGTCAAGTACCGTGGTCGGCTCGACAGGGCGTCGTGTTCCACGCGCGCCTCAAAGAGCTGTCAGCAATCTGACGGGGCCCTCTTAGAGGTCCAAAACCTGACAGGGTTGTGGGACTGTCTCATCAGATAACCATGACCTTGGAACGAAAAGGGCTGTTGAAGGATCACCGTGGATTTTAATCAGCAAAAGTCTGACAGTCCCTCCCGTCCCGCTCTGGGTAGGAGGACTTTTTTGACGATTTTACCACGATAAAAAAGGTAACTCCTTTACAGACAGACGTTCCCACGACCCTTGATTTGCACGACCCTTGACTTTTTTTTCTTACGAAATTAAATTTAAAAATGGATTATTTCAATTCAGGTAAGCATATAAAGTAAAACTTCTGTAACTTCTTAGTGAAGGTTCAATTGGTGACAGTCCATGGTGACAAATTGTGCGTAGCGTACATAGGGGATCTTTGATAAACACAATTCATTCAATGGACTTCTCTATCAATAATATATTGTGCTTCTTCCTGTCTTTGTTTTTGTGCCATACGGAAAACAGCTAAAATACATGAAATTGTGGCTCTTTGGTCGATTGACCCCGCTCAGGCGGGACCCGCGGGATGAATGAACCAATTCATGATTTTGATTATTTTTTCATTGGTCGTGAGCCCTTATCACGAGCTTTCACTAGTTTACTTTACAGCGTCTTCCCAGTATTTACAGCGATTCTTGTATGGAAAAATGGAACAGCACCTCCGGTGTGCGAAGAAGGATCTATTTTTATTTTACAGCAGAATAACTGAAAACTCATGATAAGGCCTCTGGTTATTTTCGTTGCGTGAAATATCCCTAAGACATAGAGAAATATTAGAAGTATCCATAAAGATAGTTAATGAAGTTCTATTCGTGAGACAAAACAAAATTGTTTTAGTTCACAATTTAAAAAAATCCGACATGTAAAGATTTTATCTGATATCACTAAAATCGTGATCTCTTCTAAGTATGCGTTAAAATTAGATATTTTCTCATTACACTTTAATGAAACGATAAATACAATGTACCTATTTAGTGCTGTTTTTACGGCCTATTAAACTGCTGCCGGTATCTGCTACCGGAGGGGTATCGGTATTTCGACAAAGCTGTAGTATCGCTGTGACCTTCTTGTTTGCTGCACGTAGATTTTACAAGAGAAGAAGATGAATACAAGAAAAGAGTAAGGGAGAGTACCAAGTCGTCCCGCCGAAGTATACGTTTCTAGTTCCGCGACAGCTTCAGAACAAGAAAATACCCGGCGGGTTATCGCTCAGGGTATTACCGCTATCCACGGCGGTGCCAAATACCGCTCCCGTTTGAATAGGCCTTTATTTTGAAAATCTGTTTTCCCAAGTAGAATTAGCTTTGATTATAATTAACACAAATACCTTAGAGACACAACATTGTTAAAACCATTAACTAGACAAATAGTTAGCGTTAAGTTTCGAATCAAACAATAACATTTTCATCTCGAAAGGAGATTATCCATAAATGACAAAGTAGATACTCAAAACTCAATGGACCACTAAAAGCTCGTCCAGATTAAACCATTGAAAGCTTAAGAACACAAGGAAAATTGTTAAATTAGTTTAACGGTTGTCGAAATAAGCAGGTAGGTAGTTTGGCAAAAGCGAATTCTAAGCTGAATCTTACTATTACTATTAATTTTAAATGCGAAAGTTTATGAGGATGAATGGATATTTTGTTGCTCTTTCACGCGGGCGGGATAGGTATTCAATTTCAAAAACCAAAACAACAATTAAAATATTAACACCACATAATCAACAGTTTAATTTTTCAATAAACCAGAATAACATGTTACAAAAAATAATATTATTCTGCATAGGTTATACCTATTTACAAAATGGTATCAGCATTGAGAGTTTTGGTGTGAGTAACATAATGCAACTAACACAAATCTGTTTCCAGCAAAAATTATTCACATAAAAGAAGAATTGAAAACCTCCTCATTTTTGAAGTCGGTTAAAAAGTACACGTGTTGGTGAAAAACAAATCAATAAATTACACTTTCAAATTCCTTTTCCCCTATACATACAATATCCACTCTTCTTTCCTCGGAAATGAATCATAAATGCTAACAAAAAATGATGACAATACGTTGTCAGATGATCAATGTTACATTTTTATGAGATGATCTTTACTACTGTAATGATCGTGAGATTACTTTTGTTTATTGACAAGAGATGCGGTGTTAAGGTGAAGGCTTTTATTAATAGATCAAGATAAAATCAATTTGGTCAAGGAGTTGGTTTAAAATAGCACCGTGACCTTGCAACGCATAAGACAACTTAAAGAATAGGTTGGTTTTGAAGTCAGGAACCCAGGAAGGGAAGATAATATAATTCATCACTTTTAATAAGTATATTTCATTGCAAATGTAAGCCCACATCAAGAACAGAACTCTGGGGATTTAAAAAAGCACCACGCCCCAAATCCCGCGTCGCAAGCCTTAAGGAACTGCCAGCAATGGCTGCGAATGGCAGGCGTTTAGCCATGATCGGACCCAAAATGGCTAAACACCTGCCGGGAGCAGCGGATGCAAAAGAAAGTCGAAAGAACAAGGTGTATTTTTTGGTAGTCAAAATCTGAATGCCCCTTCCGGTTCACCCAGGGCAGGACTATATTTGCGACCATAAGTGAATTTTAAAAACGTTCTGACTGTTCCATTAGGTCCTCAAAATACACGTAAAAAAATTATGTGTTGCTTTGAAGACTACTATTTTGCAGTCAAGTATCACAAAAGTGTACACAATCGATGTGTTTACAAGTACTACAAAAATAGCTACGAAGTTTTCAGTGCTGAAATTCTAAAGTAACAAGAAACAGGCGTGGCGAGCGAGTCCAATGGAAAATTGTGCCAAGAAAATTACGGTCGAGGGGCGAAATTATATCCTTTGCCTGTTTTTTATGGGCCTCTTGTAATTCTAGTTATACAAATTAAACGGCCCAAGCTGAGTGCAACGCTTTGCATAATTCCTCGTTTCGTTATTGCTGGGTATTTAATAAATGTAGAATACGTATATTTGGCTAAATTAAGATTACATAAATGATTATGGTCGTACTTTTAATAATTTTTTTTTGCAAAAAAAAATTATATTTCAAATTAAGGCGAAATTACAAACAAAAATCATGGTACAATCAATATCTTTTTTCAATTAATGTAGGTATAGGTACGTTTTGAACAACTTATCACCAAACCATCAAACACTTACTTTTTTTTTGTTGTTTTTATTAACCGAATCATTTTAAACAACATAATTTTATATGAAAGAAATATAAAATATCAAGAATGTGTTACCGACCCTAACGAGTTGTGGTTATTAGTTCGAACTCAGCTACGATTAGTACTTACTGTTTACTTCATTGAGTACTGCTCTCAAAGCGTTGAAGGAAAACATCGGAGGAAATCTGGATAATTATGTTGTCAATCTTAGTTATAAAAAAACCACTAAAGTCCAAAGCCCACCAAGGGCCACCACTGCTCTATAATTGTAAAGTGTATACAGGAAGACTTTTTTATCACCGTCCAAAATTTTTCTAGGTATTAGGTATCAATCACTACCCCATTTTTAACCGACTTCAAAAAAAGGAGGAGGTTCTCAATTCGTCGGAATCTTTTTTTTTTTTTTTTTATGTATGTTCCCCGATTTCTCGAAGACGCCTGGACCGATTTGGAAATTTTTTCTTTTGTTTGAAAGGGTATACTTTCCAATTGGTCCCATGATCATCAGGTCAGGATCTGATGATGGAATCCCAGGGAAATCGAGGGCAACCTTCAAATTTATTAACCGAATCATTTTAAACAACATAATTTTATATGAAAGAAATATAAAATATCAAGAATGTGTTACCGACCCTAACGAGTTGTGGTTATTAGTTCGAACTCAGCTACGATTAGTACTTACTGTTTACTTCATTGAGTACTGCTCTCAAAGCGTTGAAGGAAAACATCGGAGGAAATCTGGATAATTATGTTGTCAATCTTAGTTATAAAAAAACCACTAAAGTCCAAAGCCATGTGAGAAACTGGTATAGTTGCGCGTGGATGCCCTTTAAACCGTATATCCCTAATCATAAATACCTAATCAATACATCGACACATCCGCACCTTAACAGTAGCGCTAAAATTCACACGCTACACATCCCACTGGCCCACTTTCCTGACAATTGATACCTCATATTGAGTGACAACGCCCAAGGCATAGGAGAAAGCGGACACTTTCTCATAGAGAGTGATTTTTGAACTAATTGTAGGCGAGACTGATACATTATTAGAGCGTAATGCAAAATATGGTCTGTTTTTCTAAAGTTCTTTATTGTTTGTAATGTGATAATTTGTGTGAGTAATTCTATTAATAGAACTAAATTAAATTAGTGTTCCAAAGTAAAAAAATTAATAAAAATGCAGTTAAGTATGACTTAAACTTTCCGCTTTTCCTTTTAAAATAATAAAACTATGCCAGTTTTCTAAAAGGCTATTGATAAAAATGTTGTACTATTTAGTAGATTTTAAAAAAGATAAAGACAATAGTTGCCTCCGAGGAAATGATAATACCTATAATAATCTGACGAAACTAAATTCTGTACAAAAGGAAATAACCCTCTTCAAATACCATTTTATTATGTTTTGCATTTTTGTTGACAATATTTTTAACAGATTTATTAGTCCCTGGTTTCTGAAAGGCTTATTTAGATTTTTTTTTCCTTAGTAAAAAGTTACTTAAAGAAATACATGTGAATGAAAAGCGATAGAAGACTGTCATTATGTCTAAAAATTTTTTTCTCTCTCAAAGTTTTCTGTAAAACTGCAATGTGTGATATTTGTGTTTGACTGGCAAGGGCGTCTTAAATAAAACACTTGCTTGCATAATTATGTTGTGCAGCGTGAAATTTTCAAATAAAAATACATTTTTTAAATCGCTCATCCCTCTTTACTTGTAACCCGCTCAACAATGTTAATGAAACTCTAGTATCGACTGGAGTCATTGATAATTACAGCGACAAGTGAAAACCTAATTATAAAGTTCCGATGTTTAGCCACGAGGCAGGTACGACGAGTTACCACGAACACTTTTAAAGAACAGTTAGCGAGGGTTCAGCTAATAAGCAGTGTGGATGAAACTGTTTTAATTTACTAGGTTTATGGTGACTAGGAAGTTAGTATTATATTTTTACACTTAAGTGTTTTATTCTTATTTGTGTTACTGGCAATTGCTATTCAGTGTGGTAATGCTACCAGTATTCTGGGGTCGCGCCAGAAACGTTTAGGGGTGATTTGTTCGAATAGCACTGTTTTTTTTTTTAAGTAACTTTATAAAAATGTAGTAATTGTAAAGTCATCATCATCAGCCTATAAATGTTCCCACTGCTGGGACACAGGCCTCCTCTCTCTGTGAGATGGAGTGGGCCATAATCTACCACGCGGGCCCAGTGCGGATTGGTAGATGTCACGTCTTCGAATTTTTGGTTCTAGGACATGCCGGTTTCCTCACGATGTTTTCCTTCACCGTTTTGAGAGCAGTGGTGTTGAAAATAAATTACACAAAGTAATGCGCCTGACGGGGTTCGAACCCACGACCTACAACTCGTAAGTCGAGGCCGATACCACTGGGCCACCACTGCTCTATAATTGTAAAGTGTATACAGGAAGACTTTTTTATCACCGTCCAAAATTTTTCTAGGTATTAGGTATCAATCACTACCCCATTTTTAACCGACTTCAAAAAAAGGAGGAGGTTCTCAATTCGTCGGAATCTTTTTTTTTTTTTTTTTTTTATGTATGTTCCCCGATTTCTCGAAGACGCCTGGACCGATTTGGAAATTTTTTCTTTTGTTTGAAAGGGTATACTTTCCAATTGGTCCCATGATCATCAGGTCAGGATCTGATGATGGAATCCCAGGGAAATCGAGGGCAACCTTCAAATTTTATAGGCACATAGTACCATTTTCATATATTTTCTAAATCTGTTCAAGTATTTGCATCTGATAATCATCATCTCAGGTGGATGAGCTGATGATGGAAGGTACAACTCCTCAACGGCTTGGAGTAGGCATCGACTGATTTAGTTTGTGTTCGCATATCTCTGGAACTACAAGTCCGATTTAAGTAATTCTTTTTTTGTTGTACTAAGTATTGTTTAACTTACGGAATACTGCAAGTTTCATCAAAATCGGTTCAGTAGTTTTTGAGATAGGGAATTTTATTAGCATATTGTGCACTTGAGCGATGTTGTTACCGGTGCTACGGATTACAAAATTTTAGTGCACATACATGTAAGAGAATGATTTATTTGACAAGAATTTGAGTTGAATATTTAAACTAAAAAGAGTAAAATAAAAAACTTTTTAAAAAAAAATGTAACCGCCTTCAAAAACAACCACAAAAAAGGGTAAAATAACCTACAAAATAACTTTTCTTTCAGAAGTCGGTGGCAAAAAAAAACAATGAAATGAAAAAAAAAATAAAGGCACCGACTTCTGAAAGAAAAGTTATTTTGTAGGTTATTTTACCCTTTTTTGTGGTTGTTTTTTTGAAAAAAAAATCGATACGTAAAATTTTCATATTAAATCATTTTCTCATAGAATTATCCGCTCTGCGTGGTCACCAAGCTAAACGAATACTACACTTGCCGGCGCATGAAATGGGCAGAGCGCACCCCGCTAACCCCCCGCCCCGCCCCGCTACACCTGAGCGACACATCACAGCGCGGTATCCAGATTCATCAACTTTTTACAGATAACTTTGTGACGTGATATCTAAATACATATTTTTGTGATACAAAAAGAAAAAAACATGTATTCAATGATTTTCGCCAAAGATTAATATATCAAAAATTTGGATGGTGACTAAAAAATCATTCTGTATATAATTGTAAAGTGGTGGTCGGATAAGCAGTCGATTCATATAAACTTCTGGTATTCAGCTTGCAAGTTTTCAGACTCTTTTTATGAATGTGAAGAAAGTATGAAGAAGCGTTGTTCTGACAGTTAAAGAGACAATAGTTTCGGTGAACTCACGTTTGGTTATATTGGAGTTTTGATGAGTTTCTAGATAGATAAACTTGTAGCGTTGCGCCACCTTCTAGTAGGTAGGACACGGGTCTCATGCCGTCCACCGAGATGCTGCTACGCTATGCCGAGGATGCCGTCGAAATTAGCGGCCACGAAGGCGAGGCCGGCCATGGGTCCAGGGAATATGTCGCGCACCGTGATGTCGCCCACGGTGACATCGTCCTCCGAGAGGAAGCGGGAAAGGTTGCTGGAGCCGCAGTGGATGGCGAACTCGGTACTGTTGGTGCGGTATGTGCTCGATTTGGAGCTGTCGTACTTGTTGTGTAGCACTTTTAAAAAACACAACGGAGTTTATAATTAATTTATTTAAAATACAATGAAAAATAAAATAACACTTCAGAACGTGTACGTTCTGCAGTGCCGGAGTGCCGGAGCCGTGGTAAAAATTGTAGTGCCTAGAAAAGAATTGAAGATGACGCAATGACAGAACGTAAATTCGAAATATGAATTTTTTAAAATTATTAAAACAATAAATAGATCTTAAAGTAAAGAGGTTGAAGGAACAGAAGAGGTTGAATACCTCTCTGTTACAAACTGATGTATACACGTGTTGTATTTGCCCAAGAAGGAGGCCTTTGTTCAGCACTGGACTTGTTCCGGCAGTTTTTAGATACCATTTTGATGGTTAAGATTCCAATTTTAGTATGTACCTTACAAGATAACTTAGAGACCTAAATAATTATGCAATTTGGTGCAGTCACTCGGAAGTTATACACATATTATATTGCATGTTATTTTACATATATTATAAAGATTGTTTTGGCTTCCCACAGTCAATTGCACCAAACAAACAAAACTTTAGCTTTATTCCCCTTTCTCACGTACAAAACAGGTTATAAAGAAAACGCAGTGAAAAATAAGGTGCCATAAAACGAGGTTGAACTGGAAGTTTCAGACAAGTTCAGGCGAGACTTCAGTTGCACGACAAAGTTTTTACATACATACGTCTAGGTATAGCTAGCGTCTACGTAGGTTAGTTGAAAGCCTTCAACAGCTGCTATCCATGTTTTTCGCTTTGTCTTTACTTTATACAGAGTTGCTTAAGTTTGTCTTTACGCATATAATTATCAAAAAGCTGGATTGGACAATTTGTTTTTGTGATGAATGTTATTGACTTCCCCGTTGTTCACCTCATAGGGTCCTGCGATACCCGAATCGTGCCAAAAGCTATTGAGTTTTTCTATTAGAATTTCTCAGTAACTTTTCGAACCCCGGAGTTTGGAACTTGGCGGTATAAAGGTAAGCGTCCACAGGCCCACATCGCACGTATCGGACGCATCGCATAAAACGGATTAATTAGACTGCGTCCATTGTATCGGCAGCGACCGGATTGCCGACGCGAATATCAGCAATCGGATTGCCGATGCCACCTTCATTCGGATTTTTGTAGTGATCGTACGTGCGAAAAGTGTTTGTGAGAATGGAGGAAACGATGAAGAAGTCGCAGTCGCGTCCACTGATCGGCATTCCGTATGACGTCATCGGTACGCATCTCATGTAGGCCTTGCCGATGAGCGGTCCGTACGGTGCGGATCAGTGGACGCTGTTGTATGAGTTTTTATACAAGGCAAACTAAAATCCGTTACGTGCGATGCGAGCCTGTGGACGCTTACCTTAAATCACCCGTGCCTCGGAAAGCATCAGATTTCTGTCCGGTTGTGTCAGATAGCGCTCTCATAGGAGACTGTGAGAGCAAGGAGCAGAGAGTTAGAGAAAGAGTACACATGCACACTATCAAATCTCCCGCGCAGATGACTAATCTCTGCTAAGATTGATATTTGCAATGTACATTAATAAGCATTTTAAAATAATAATTTACTATCTTCAGGACAAGGTTTGTACGAGAAAGTTTTCAGAAAATCCATCGGGTGTAGGGAAAAAAATTTGGACCAGTGTGAAGCGGCGCATGCTGTTAACATTATTACAAGTCGATTACAATCTAAAGAGACAAAATTCTAAATAAATGTGAACGAACACGCAGGCAAAACCTGGTAGATAATAATTTGTATATCCAGTACAAATATCACAACCAAGTAATGAATAGGTGCTATTAAGAGCCCACATAAACTGTTGTAACTTAATTAAACTAAGTTAGGTTTATCTCTTCATTAAACTTATGAGACTTAAGTTACAAACTTCGGCCAAACTTACGGCCTAAGGTGCTAGGATTTAAACATTACTAACTTGATTCGGTTAGCATAATATATATTTGTGCTTTAGTTATACTTTGACCACAGTCGTTAGACTTGGCAAGTTGAAATTCAATGGGCTAATGGTTATGCCTAATCCTAACTTCCTAATATTATAAAATTCTACGAATACGTTTCAGGGCCGCGATGCGCTTCTAAGAAAGTCCCGCGATATCACTTTGACTCCTAAGCTTTTGACCGATGACATTTGCTTTCCAGGGCCACGGTGCCCTTTTAAGACAGTCCCTCGACCTCCGAAGCTATACAACCCAGAAGGCTACATAACAGTGCTTCTGAAATACAGTTAGGGAATCAAGGGCAAAAACGGCTCTATGTAATTAATGTAAATATTGTATCTGGTGAATTTATAATATAATTAGCTACGTGCGGTTGGTAATAAATTCCCAGTTATTGCCCAGAGTAGTAGCCACTACCACACCCAGTTAAATAATAATACATAGGGCAACCCTTTACTTATCAAACGACTGAGCAAATCTCATATCTTTTCCTCATAATTATAACAAAAACAAAAAAGTGTAAAATAACTTTACTTTCGGAAGTCGCTGACTTTGTTTCTTATTTTATTAGGTGCGTCCACACAGAACAAGCAGCTTCGCGGGGCATTTGCCGCGCGAAGTGAGGACGTGTCTCGGCCGGGGAAAGCGTGCGCGCTGCTGCGGGCGATCGACCGAGCACCCGAGCCATCCAGTGTCGGCTTTTGTTTTGCTTGCGTAGGTATATTGTTTCGTGCCTCGGTTATGCCTCGGTCGAGAAACAACTATCGCATGTCCAAACAGAGCAAGCAGCTTCGCGAGGCATTTGCCGCGCGAAGCAAATGCCACCTGCTCGCTCTGTGCGTACGCACCTATTGACTTTTATGCCATCAACTTCCAAAAGAAAGGTTATACAGGGTTATTTGTAAAACACCAACAACCTCTTAAGAGGTCATTCTACTCATTATAATGAACAACTTTTACTATGGGACCAAACATGAAATCACGAAAAAAAAATCAGCTGTTCCGTACTTTATGTTCGCAGAACTCGTCACAATGTAGGGAACACCTGATTTTTTTTTCACGATTTCGGGTTTGGTCCCATTGTAGGAGTTGTTCATTATAATGAGTGGAATGACCTCTTAAGAGGTTGTTGGTGTTTTTCAAATTAATAACCCTGTATAAAGTTGGGTATGTAGCGTTTCTTTAAACATAATTATTATACTGTTTCAAGAATTTCATGGTTAATATGATCTGCCTAGCTATTTCCCAAGGACACAAATAGGTGTTATCGCCTATTTGACATCCACAACCCAGGCAGTTCGGGGTGAGGGCCAAAACCTGCCGGGGTCGCGGGACTTATACCATTACCGTGACCCTGGAACGTAAAGGGCTAATGAAGGACACCGTGGATTTTAGTCAGTACAAGTCTGACAGTCCCTCCCGCCCTGCACTGGATGGGAGGACTCATTTGATGATTTTACCACGCTAAAAAAAAAAACGGCAGTTCGGGGTAATACGATACCCCTTTATAAAAATTATTGTCTAACTTGACGTTAATGCCACTGAGTACCTGAAATGACTGTCAAAGATCTACAAATTTTAATGACAGACGGGACCAACGGCTCAACGTGTTTTTAGATACATGGAGAAAACTAGGTGTACCTAGAATGGGCGGTCACGTATCTAAGGACCAAACGAGGCTACAGTGGTTTAACATTGAACATAGGCCCGTGAGGAGTTTATTATGATGCTAGCTTCTCACAGCGCGTGATATCACGAGTCTGTACGTACATTATAATATATTTATATTGTTGTTAACACAACCTGATTCACTCTGCCCGTAGTAGTAGTAACTCTGTTACGGTGGAATAATCTACACTTTTTAAATAGCAGCATTAATACAATATTATATTGTTTTAATTGCTTTAAGAAATTATTAATATAATTATATATAATAATATAATATTCCACAACTATCACACAACGCCATCTAGTCCCAAGCTAAGCAGAGCTTGTGTTATGGGTACTAGACAACTGATAAACATACTTATATATTTCGAAATACATAAATATTATAGATAAATTACACCCAGACACAGAACAAATGATCGTGCTCATTACACAAACATTTGTCCTGGGTGGGAATCGAACTCACGACCTCCGGCATAGCAGTCAGGGTCACTAACCACTAGGCCAACAGGCCTGTCACTATCATAGTCATTATAATAAATAACAAAATAAAAACGTAGGGTAACAAATTAGAACATTAAGAAACTCGACTACTGTAAGCTCAGTGGTTCAGCAAATGATCATAATTAGTTCCGGATCTGGGTGTTTGTATACGTGAGTTAAAATGTTTATTAATGCACCCACGATACAAGAAAAAATCCTTGCGGCAAAGGATTAAAAAAAGGCGCCCGTTTCCCCCCTACCACACAGTTCTTACGGACTGGAGGGGGTAGAAAGCAATGCGCCGAACCATTCCCTTCACACGGAACATTGAGTCAGCGGACGTGACGTTACCGTGATATAATGCTTCGTGTGAAGCCAGCTTTACATACACGAGCTCCTCGACCAATATGTAGCGCCTGAATTAAATTTCATTTCCCTTACACGTGGAAACTTAATTGCTTTACGTTTGAGTCCCAAACTTAATAATTGATTCAATCTATTATTAAATAATTGATAATGTTATTAATAATAACTACTCAATGAATCTTCTCGGTACGGTTATTGCTACGTAAAGGATAATCTATGTATGATAATTAAATCCATTCTTGAAACACACAAAGCTGATCTTTGTTTCAAGAAAAGATTAATAATTCCATCAAAATAGTAATTTGAATTTGTAAATCATGTACATCTGTAATTTATTACTAGCTTTTGCTCAGGACTTCCCTTCGTTTATGGTCGCAAATTATTCTTCAAGAACGATACAATGGCCTATATTTTTTTATCGTGGTAAAATCATCAAATGACTGCTCCCACCCAGGATGGGACGGGAGGGACTGTCAGACTTGTACTGACTAAAATACACGGTGGTCCTAAGCCCTTTACGTTCCAGGGTCACGGCTACCTGAAGAGATAATCCCGCTACCCCGGAATAGCCTAAATGATATTTTTGGAATTTCATCATCTGATTCGGAAAGATAAAACATGTGACATTTCACTTCAAGTGCGAAATAAAATATTTTTCATTTCCTCTATGTTCCTTTTACGTTTCAATAAACAAAATACCTATTCCAGACGAACATTGCTTACTACGAACAGACGTACCTACATAATAGGGCATTCATCCACGAAATCGACGGAGATTAGAGGAGGGTTGAGGTCTCTTATCCCTCCCTATTTACTCTGTGTCTAATGAGGTTTCGAGAGTATGTAATTAGTAAGGTATTTAGCGAGTCAGCAGATTATTATAATGGGTTATGTTTGTGTGAGATTACATTGTTTAGTAAAGGAGGTGATTTTGATGGCGAAAGTGGAATAGTTTGATATTTCTGCGTTTATAGATCGACGAAGTTACAGATAATGATTTTATTTTACTTTAGATTTGTATATTACGCATTAACTAATGCCTACGTCCAAATCCTGCTCACATTCGTATTTTTATTTCCACAAAATTTTTAGATTTTTTTTTTATTTATAAGTTTTTATTTTTGTTAACTTTGGTATACAACAATAATTGACATCGGTCGCCTGGGGCTGTTTCAAAGACGCTGATATTTTTTCTCTAATAAATAATTGGCCGCATTTAATTAAAATAGACGCCACTATCTTAATTAATTAAATGCGACCTATAAATTTTCTATTAAATATAATTCTATTGAATTTTCTAGAGTTTCGCACTAAAAATAGTATATTGGTTCAGAAATAAATAGAAAATGGAAGTCGAGGATTATTTATAGTGACTGTCATATAATATCAAGGAGCACTCTCTCAGCAAATGCGTCCGTGCGTATATATTTCAGCGCCTCCTATTTTTGACAGTGGAAATTCTCATGGAATTTTTCGGTCTGGATATGGAGGGGTGTGCCAGCTTTGAATGACAAAATAAATTACGTGGGCGACGCGTCCGATCTTTGTGCGTCGGATCACGCTCGTGGAGGCGTAAGCGCGACTGGGCGTGGTTCGGCTCGTGATATCACGCTCCGTGAGAAGCTAGCATAATTCACTAAAGAGTGATAGCGTGTCGCGGGTTCGATTTCCGCACAGAACAAATTGTATGACCTACAAGTACTTGTTCCGGGTCTGAGTGTTTGTAAGTGCGAATTTCAATTTTAACCGACTTCAAAAAGGAGGAGGTTCTCAATTCGGTCGGTATGTTTTTTTTTTTATAAAAGCACCCACGAACATAGGAGGCATTCCTAGAGTGATGTAACGTATTATTATTAAATGATTATGATACAAAATTTGGCATTAGGCTGATTACAAACATAAATAGCCGACCCTATTCCTAATAAAAATAGAGCAAGCAAATGTCGTAAACAAAACAAATGTTTTTTTTTTTGTTCATATTCATTTTATTACATTGTATTATTATAAATAATTACAGTGACTGCTAATGACAAACGGATGATAATATCACTAAAATAATAACACTAAGTACTTTTAGTGGCAATCATAAAGTACCGCCATTGCCAAGTCATTACATTAAGAGCAATTTCTCATCAACATTAATTTGTGTTATCTTCAGCTGAAATTGACGTGTAATACAATTTATGTCCTGTAATTCAGTCATTATGGCTGACTTATGGAATGTAATAATTTATCTTTCCTAAATGTTGTAGGGTTGAAAAAGCAAAAGGTTCAGTTATGACAATATTACTGAGACTGATTTCTGGAGGGTTACTATGACGTCTTAATGCAAGAGTAATAGTTGTACAGTAAGTGGGAAAGAGATAGAGGTGTATAAGTCGTCTAGTGCCACCTTATTTCCACATTGGAATCAGGCTGCTTTTCCACCAGAGATGCGCTATGCTACGTTGCTGCGGTTGCGTTTGATATCCACCAATCACATTCATTGGTTTACATAGCACAGCACTGGTGGAAACGGATTCAACTAAGATGTGTTTTTTTTACATTAAGGATGCGTGCTATGGCTGCGTGCTGTGGTTGCGTGCTATAGGTCGTTTTCCCTAGTATCCATACATCGCATAGCTCGAGCTCCGCATCTTCGTAGCGCAGCTACCTTGTGACAGCGCATCTTCGTAGCGCAGCTACCTAGTGGCGGCGCATCTTCATAGCACAGCTACCTTGTGGCGGCGCATCTTCGTAGCGCAGTTACCTTGTGGCGGCGCATCTTCATAGTGCAGCTACCTTGTGACAGCGCATTTTCGTAGCGCAGCTACCTTGTGACAGAACATTTTCGTAGCGCAGCTACATAGCGTAGCATCAGTGGAAACGGTCACACAGTTTCGTAGCTCAGCTTTTACATCCTCGCAGCACAGCTACATAGCACATCTCTGGTCGAAAGGCACCCTCTTGCTTTAAAACGTCATGGTAGGCCACCAGTATGCGTAGTGTGGTTGAAGTAGTTGTTTGTTACTTTTTCACACAAAAACTGCTGAATTTTAGATGTACGGTACACAGATAGATTGAATAAGAAGCAATGTCATTCTCAAACTTTTAACCTCTTGTCCTCTAAAATTCTAATGTCTAAGTTTTACAACGAATGTAAAACTTAGACCCTTCTCGGAAAAGGTCTCTCCATAGTCTTTGTCTGTCTCACCTTTGACCGAGACTAAAGTCAGGAGGAAACACAAGTCAGAAATAAAATGTTTACGCTTCATGGCAACATCTCATCACTAGAAGCTACCGTAGTAAGTTGCTCTAATGGGAATAGATTTGAATCATATTTTCATTCCCGACTGAGCAATTTGTCAAATTTTTCTGATAGGTGCTCAATCGGGAATAAAAAGTTGCCCTTAAAAAAGGTGCTCTGGAAAAAGTTGCTCAAATGGGAAAACCTCAACAGAAATAGTAAATTGATTGTAGGTGGTGCTAGCCCGAACGAGTTTTCTAACAACCAGCGCACGAACTGAAACGTTATTATTATACTGAATCAAGATTCCAGGAATTTACGTTATTATTAACAAGTCCCAAGACGTTTGTCGTATTCCAGGTTCCATAGAATAATTACTGAAGATGTTTAATTAATTAATTAAAGATGTTTAATATTTTCTCTACCTTATTGTATCTCTGATTGTTTTGTTTTCATCTAATTTTTTGTTCTTATTTATATAATTCCGCAATATATTATTTTACAATTGTAATGTCTAAATAATTATTAGGTATGTAGTCTTTTTATAGCATAGTGATTGCGGCACAGCTACTTAATATGTTTATGGGGCATGCGGTGCTAGCCTGTAAGAAATTGTTACATTAGCTTAAGTTTCGTAAAGATCATTACTTTAATTATTTACAATGTAAACAATTGTTGGTTGGCCAATAAAGGAAAATAAAAATAAAATAAAAACAACTGTGATCTTCAAACCACTGCCAAGGACCACCTTTTTAATTTGCTTTTAAAACTCGAACCCAGGCATTACCATGACTTTTAACGTAATTGTGACATGACTGGGAATTTTACGTTAGTTTATCCATAAAAATAATTCCTCGAGAGGAACTGTTTTTATGGATTAACTAGAGGCGTTTTTTTTTTCATTTCCATACAATTTAATTCGTAATACTTCAAGTAGAGTATTCAACTAAACATGTAAAATAAATGGTGGAGCCTCAGATCTTGGTATTTTAAAGATCATCTACATAATATATCAACTTTGGTAACCCTGAATATCGACCAGTGCAGTTCTATCTATTTAGCCACTAGGATCAGATTATCACAAGATTTCTGTTTTACTTTTACTTGAAGTATTTACAGCGATTATTGTATGAAAAATGTACGAACTAGAAACAATTTTATTCCATCACAATAAAGTCAAGATTCCGTTTCCTTTACGTCATAAAACCGTGAAAAGTTATACTAGGGACTGCAAAACTACAGACGTGTTACATTTTAATTGCAAATAACTGTTATTAATAAATAAGATACGCATAGCTTGTTAGCTTGAATGTGTCCGTTATGATACACACTGCTATCGAGACTGACTAACGACGACTAGAATTTTCCATCTTGGTGTGGATGGCCAAATAGGACACTACAAGGAATAGCGAAAAATACTTCAAGAAGTCTGAAGTCATTACGTCCCAGAATTTGATCTTTGTTACCAACACTATCGAATAATTTAATTAAACATCGTGTCTATTTTTTTTCCAAATTTACGGGCCATTTTAATTCCTGGCCAGGATTTGATTTATCAAAAGTCCAATGATACAATTTTAGTTTTCGTCAAAATCGGCATCGAGACTCCTTTCATTACTTTTCGATATTCTTGATAGTTTTGGATTTAGTCATCCAAGAGTAGTAGGAAAATTCACTCTGTATGTGCATGTATAGGTCCTTTTGTAGTTGTTATTATTTGCCACAAAAGAAGTCATAGTAACACTCTTTGATCAAATTCTTTATATAACTGGCTACCTATACCTAAAACGTTATGTAAAATTGTTCGGTGTTGTTGTTGGAAACAAAAATGGCCTCTTCAAATATCAAAATGAAAAACACTAAAAAATATATTTTTTTATTTTCTTAATGAGTTAAAGAATCAATTTAGTAATTCTTCATACACAACAAAATAGTGTTCAAAAATGCACAGTTCAGTTGTAACATTACTATATTTAAAAAATGATAAAAATCATACATAAGTAGCCTGCAGCCTATCAACCTACCTCAATCTATCAAATTTCTTTAATGGAATTTCAAACTTATCACCAAATACTGGAAAGTTAATGTTCGATAGGTAAAAAAACCGCCTCAGCATAACCCTTCGGGCATCACAGTCGTGAAGTTATGTAAGGAATCTATCAACCAACTGGAAAATTCACCGACATGAGTTTAGCCCGCAACTTTCACCGTAAAACCGCTCATAACAAGTTTCCTGGAAGTTAAACCAACTTAAAACTAATAGTAACTTTACTTGGAACTTAAAGTAGGTGCCACAAAAGAGGAAGTAGTAGGAGGCTTTTTTGCTTTGTTATCGAGCCCTTAAACTGGGGTCGCGAGCTCTGACCGTGGCCCTAGAGCGCAAAGCGTAACTGAGTGATTAAGATGGAAGAGTGAAAAGAATCTTCCCCAGGGTGGGAAGAATCTTTCCATAAATCTTATACCCTAAAATAAGGCAGCCCTAACAAACCGATCTTTATAAATAGGCCACTCTACTCGAAAACCGAAAGTTTTCCGACTTCTTTTAGATACAACGCAATGCTATTGCATTGCTATTGCTATTGCGTTTTCAATACAAGATACGATTCCACGAAGAACTTTATCATGAAAGTATTCTACTGAAAACACACTACCTTACTAGGAAAAAAATACTATTTGAATTTCTGTGCACAATTCCACATACACGACCATAATATCTTTCCGTCAAAATATATTTGCAAAACATTTTTACTTTTAGTAGTCGAAGGAAAATAATAATATTTTCTCGATAACTCGCTTTGAGAGCAAAGGTATATTTTTAGCAGTCAGTAATTTTTCTATTTTGAAAACTCCACAGACCGAATCTATGGTATGGTATATTTGGAAGGGCGTTGGCTGTAATCAAAGGATTCCTCTATTTTACAAGTTTTTATTTACTTTCAACTGTCCCATTGCCTTTTATCAAATCTTGCAAGTTAAATTTAATCCACTTCCCGGTTTCCGATTGAGCTGAAATTTTGCACGTATATGTATATCGCGTGACAATGCAATAATGACATGGAGCTGATCTGTTGATGGAACTGGAAGGTGGCCATAGGAACTCTGTAATGAAACGCCGCAAAACCATCGAGTTTAGACTCGTTTGATCCGTCTTGACGAGTACTTTGTCCATCGTAAGTATTTTTTTTACAATAAAGGCTTGTTTTTAAAAAGAACATAGTTTTTTAAATGACTGACTTGTTTTTAAGGCCTTCTAGGTTTTGACCAGAAAATAATTGTAATATTATTCACTGTTATTTTGACCTACATCTGTATTTTAAGTGGTTTGTTTTATTAATCAGAATACCTCTTGTCTGGAATACCACTCAGAAAATAAATATTCTGTCTAATAAAATGAAATTATTAATTAAACTTCTCTAGGTTGTTTGAACCCTATGAATTTGACCCTTCCTTGCTTTTTACAGTTTGATTTTCTTTCATCAAGACAATAACTTCAGTATGAAATGAAATTCCGTTGTTCAGTTTAGAAACGAAACGACTTGTGATCTTACCACTTACATTTTAAACATTTCATTACCCGAGGGTAAGGGAAAATAATCTAATGACTTGCTCTAGGTGGAGCGAATAGGATTGTCACATTACCCATCCTTCATTGTCCTTTACGTTCCAAGGCCGCGGTAACTCTTTAGAACAACCCTTTCCCTTAAGCACCTTCACTAAAATGTATGTTCAGATCATTGAAATAGATGACGCCAAATTGATAATATTTATGAGTTCTTGGAAAGTAAACAATCACTTAAGTTTTTAAGGTTGGATTCTTTTTAATTTAAGTTCTTCTTTTTTAAATATCTTATCTTCTCTTCTATTATATAAAAATCAATTGCTGTTCGTTAGTCTCGCTAAAACTCGAGAACGGCTGGACCGATTTGGCTGATTTTGGTCTTGAATTACTTCTGGAAGTCCAGGGAAGGTTTAAAAGGTGGGTTTTTTTTTTAATAGGCGGTACGAAGTTTTAAGTCCAGGGAAGGTTTAAAAGGCGAGGCGGTACGAAGTTTGCCCGGCCAGCTAGTTATATATAAAAATCAATTGCTGTTCGTTAGTCTCGCTAAAACTCGAGAACGGCTGGACCGATTTGGCTAATGTTTGTCTTGAATTACTTCTGGAAGTCCAGGGAAGGTTTAAAAGGTGAGGCGGTACGAAGTTTGCCCGGTCAGCTAGTACGTCTATAAAAAACTATTGTGAATGTTTTTCAACCTATCCACCCGTATGTACCAACACAATGCACCATAATAATTCAAAGAAAATTCATTAGCTCGCGTTGCGTGAACTCGCTCAAGTGTATCAGAGAACCGCTTTCAGTCAAATACCGATAATCGTGATCAGTGGCATGCGTTCTAACGTGATAATTAGCTTTCCACGCTTTGTCTTAATGAGATGTTGGGATCTTATTGTGATTTATTACTTTTAGATGCTTTTTTATTGCCTTATAGCACAATCTGTACAGATGGTATAAGGTAAGATGGAACTCCCATATCGGTCTCCATAAATCGTAAATATCAAATAAAAAATCAAGGTAGATTTTGCATTATTATTATTTTTTACACACATTATCCGCTTTACCACAAAAAGATAAACATCCGTTAAACGTTTGTCTAAAATAAGTGTTACTGCAAAACGACCTTTATAATATCAACATGAAATAAAACGACATTAATTCGTTTTGACGTTGACAGTTCAGAATGGATAAAATAAGGAATGAGTTTATAAGGGGAAGTTTGAAAGTGACGCCTGTTACAGAAAAAATGAAAGGGAATCGTCTGTCTTGGTATGGACATGTGATGAGGAGGGATGAGACTCATGTGACTAAGAGAGTGATGAGTATGAATGTTGATGGATGGAGAGGAAGAGGAAGGCCAAAGAAAAGATGGATGGATTGTCTAAGGAATGATATGAATGAAAAAGGAGTAAATGATACGGTGACGTCTGATAGGGGAGAATGGAAGAAAAAAACGTGTTGCGCCGACCCCAAGTAAAATGGGATAAGGGCAGGAAGATGATTGACGTTGACAGTTTTTTGGACAAGTGTACAACAGATGTAAATCTTTCTTGTGGTAAGACGGTTAGATTTTCTTCTAAATTAATAATGTTAGCTAGGTATTTAAAATCCTCACATCACAAATTGTGTTTTAAAACTACATAAAACAAAAGCATATTTTTTTTACTACGAGTACTAACTGCATGTGTTGCAACCTGACTACGCGACGCAAAGGAGGGTAATGTGATTATTTTTGTTACCGTGATGCGCCGACTCCAAAAAATGGAATAAAGGCACGAAAATAATAATGAACTGCATGGTGTCATTGAGTTTTAGACTGGCCGCACAATTTACGTTTTCCTCAGAGCATCCGTAGGCGTCAATACCATTCAAAAGGTCCGTGCACGGAATACGTATACGATTCTGTCCATGCGGCTACAAAACGAAGTCCGATTTGATTGCACCGAATGAAAACAACCATGCATCGTATGCGAGGCTCATCCGTTCGGGAAACCGGATCAAATACCGTCCATGTGCGGCCAGGCATTAATTAGTTCAGCTGGTTGCTATTTTAAGAATATGTATGAAAGCTATATAACAGCAGCTGCTGGCTGAGTTAAAATGACAAGCCACTATCTAGAAATTGAAAGAGATAAAGCATGTTTTCCTTTTTTATTTAGAAGGAGTTTGCTCGTGGCCTCAATGTAGGCCAGAAGCAAAGATGAGACCAAACATGGAGCGAGCCTGGTCCAGAAAGAAACTGGGCGGAACACAGTACAACTGTAGAAGTAGTAAAATTGTTTGGCACCAGCCTTTACACAGAAATGCAGGCTGAGAGAAACTGGTTTTGAACGAAGCCAGACCGTACGAAGCCAGATGCGATTTTTTTGGTCCCAAAAATAAGTGTTTGAGGCATTTCGAAACCTTTATTTACACTTTTAAAATTAAAAATTTTAAGAGTGGAAAAATTAATAAGCCATATCATTTAGTTGGGACTTAGACGTCACTGTAAAAAATTCAATTTCCTACAATTATTTTCGTGGCAACTGGTGGCGCCCGTGTGTTTGACTGGTAAACAATATAAATGTATTTTACAAAAGCGCTACGCTAAGCGCTTACCACTTACTGCATTTCTGTGTTTAGGAATCAATGAAGAATTACTGAGCAAGTTTTCAGCGTGCCTTAAATACTTTTCCAAAATTTCAAGTATTTAGTAAGTAGGCCAAACAACTATTAAGGAATATCCTGAACATTCGTTCTACACCTGATCTTTCCCCACGAGACTTCTCCGTCTTCGTATTCTCCGTAAACGTTGGCAACCTTGAGGCACAAGTTCGAGTGAGCGAAGTAAACGTCAAAAAATGTTTCTGTTTTGAATTCGAAAAGATCGTTTCACATAGTAATTATAATATTTACTCAATATTTTGTTATGTGTATGAGGGAAACAAATTACGTATAATTTTTGACAAAAATTTGACTTACATTCTAACACTAGGGCCACACTGCCCGAAAATGCTGTTAATTTTCGAGTTAATGGACGTTTATAAGGACATTCAAAGAATAACATCGCGATAATTACCGGGAAATACCGTTAGTGTGGCTACAAAGGATACTTGTATTTGCTGTTCAAAAATCAGCGTATTTACACACATGTTTACGTTGTTCACTCGTGCAACCATCTCTTACCGATCCGAATTCTATCTCAATGATTAATGTTTTAATCTCAAATAAATGCTCCCAAGAATACTAAAAAACAAGTTACCCTTAAGTAGCAAAAATAATTGGAAATATTCTCAAGTCTTCGCACGCTCTCAATATCAAACCGGCAAAATCTTTTATTAAATATTACAATTCTCCGACATTCACGGATAAAAAACTCTTCAATGCGATCGAAAATCATTTTATAAAGACTTGATTAAACCGTCTTAAACTTGAACAAAGCACATATTTTTTTTTTTTTTTTTTTTTTTTTTTTTTTTTTTTTTTTTTTTTTTTTTTTTTTTTGGGCGGTAGTTGAACAAAGTAGACATCAAAATTTTGCTCTTAGATAAAAATTTAATTTAATTAAAATCATCAGTTTTTCTAGACAATTGTAAATGCATAATAGTTTGTAATAGTTCCTACCTGCCAGTTTTGTGTTATTTCCATAATTACACTATCCTACTATCACAACAACAATACTATGGATTCACTGAAGGGGTCAATCTCTGATTTGATGGCACAATTCCATGAGAGGATGTCAAAGTTTGAAGCTGAACTAGCCAGAACATCACACAACTCTTCACCCAGCGGCAGTCCGGTCAGTCTTGCAGTGGATTATTCATCATTTAAAAAGCTTGTCCTGGATGCTCTTGGATGTCTTCAGCAACAGATGGAAGCCCTTGCCAAGGATGTTGATGCGCTGGAGATGAGGGGCCGCAGGAAGATGCTCCTTGTCCATGGTGTTGCAGAGGTGAGCAAGGAAGACCCGTCTAGTGTGGTTGTTGAAGTGTTACGGGAGAAGCTGAAGTTGGACACCTTGTCTGTAGCTGATATACGTCGTTGTCACAGAATGGGCAGTCAAAGTGGGGCTGGAAAGCCTAAGCCAATTCTTGTAAAGTTCCAGGATGTGGATATACGCGACAAGATTTGGTTTGCAAAAACCAAACTCAAAGGATCAGGAATCACAGTCTCAGAGTTTTTGACTAGATCCAGGCATCAAGTATTCATGAAGGCTAGAGATATCTTTGGTGTCACTAACTGCTGGACCAAGCAGGGCTATATTCACGTCTTGACGGCTGATGGAAGCAAGCATACTATCGTGAATTTCAGCGAGCTGCATGCTATAGACTCTTCTAAGCTCGAGATTGATAAACCCGAACTTGACGCCGGCAAACAAGTGGCTGAGAAGCCACCTTCAACACCTGTTTCAAGGCGCAATAGGAGGGCTGCTGCAAAGAAGTGATTTAGACTTTTTCGCTGCGACGTTCGGGTAACAGTAACACACATAATAATTTGTTTTTTGTAATCTGTTGTTTACCTTCATATATCACTTTATTGTTTATCCCTACCCGTATTTCTTGTTATTTCAATGTTCATTCTAGTTTGGTTATTCTAATATTTTTCTTTTGCTATTCTGACACTTGACATCTGTTAAGTGTCATTCAATAGCCACGTTCCATGTCAATTGATTATTTTAGTAACACATTGAGCATGAATTATCTATGGAAACATAGATAATTGTATGCTACAGTTTAAAAATAATGTAAACATTTTATTTTATTTTTCCTTTCTTTTCTCTCTCTTCTTTTTCTATTTAAACTTCCCTGTTACTTGTGCCCGAACGACGCTTGTTCCTGTTATTGTTTTTTTTTTTTTGTATTTGTTAAGATAATTCTGTAAGATTGTTATTATTATTATTATCATTTTTTTTTACGCATAACTGGCGGGTGGACATATTGATTGCCAACCCACATTTAAATTGCATATTCTTATTTATATTATTTTATATATTTATTTAAGTATATTTATTTATTTATTTTTGCGTTTCTAATGATTGGCTGTAACACGCTTAGTGATGATGATGACAGTTTTTTATCAGCCAGTAGTGACAACGATAGCTTTAGCAGTATCCCGACGCTTGGTGATACACTTAAGTCTCAATTTTCCGATGTTCCGAAGAATCTGAATGTAGTCCATATTAATGCTCAAAGTATTCCGGCTCATTACCACGATATGCTTGCGAATCTGGATTGCAAAAATATCCATGCAATTCTTGTTTCCGAATCCTGGTTAAAACCTTGTCTTCCATCCACCTCCTATTCCTTACCCGGTTATCAACTAATAAGAAATGATCGCACGGGCTGCGGTGGGGGCGGTGTTGCCATTTACCTCCGTGCTGATATTCCTTTTTCAATTATTGATATGTCAACACAGCCACCACCGCCGAATGCTGGCGAGCATCTCTTCTTGGAAGTTAATCTACGTCATTCAAAGGTTTTGCTTGGGGTGTATTATTCTCCTTCACTGCGTATCGACTACTTTTCTTCGTTTGAAAGTCTACTCATAAATCTTGCGCCTTCTTACAGGCACATGATCGTCATGGGGGACTTCAACACATGTCTTCTCAAAAACGATTCCCGCTCTTCCTCTCTCCGAACAATCTCCCAATCCTGCAATTTATCTCTTCTTCCTTTAAGTGCAACTCACCATTTTCCCAACTGTGTTCCTTCGCTCCTTGACCTTATTTTTGTTTCTTCCTCTCAACACGTCGCTAAGCATGGGCAGTGTTCCGCAGATGCTTTTTCCTACCATGACTTAATTTTCCTATCCTACAAAATTCGCCCTCCTAAGACTAAACCTAAAACTATTCTTCAGCGCAGTTTTGGTGGAATGGACCTGGAAAGCCTTCGTCATGATGCCGGCAATATTGACTGGTCTGATCTCGCTAATGCTGAGTCGATCGATGTAAAAATTGATCTTCTCAATGCTGGTCTTAAGCAATTATATGATGTCCATGCACCTGTTCGGTTGATAAAGATGAAGCACTTACCTGCACCGTGGTTGACAGCGGAGGTGAAGGCAATTTTGCAAAAGAAAGCGGCAGCAAAATCTAGATACAAGTGCAGGCCTAACTCCTTAAATCGTGAAAAATACGTAGCTATCCGCAATCGCAGCAACATGGTATGTAGGGATGCACAACGCCATCACATTCACAATTCAGTCGAAAACGGTGATCCAGCTAAAGTCTGGAAATTTCTAAGATCAATGGGAGTTGGAAAGTCGCGGCAAGAGTCTATTCCTAAAGATGTAGACCTTGAGTTACTTAATAAACATTTTGCTACCTCTTGTAATTTCAATGGAACTGTTAAAGTCAATACTCTAAATTTTCTTTCATCTCTTCCCACTCCCGATTATTCTCCTTTTGTTTTTAATCAATTTACCGATTGTGATGTTAAGAAGAGCATATTATCTATTACGTCAAATGCTGTTGGTAGTGACTGTATAAGTCGCAAAATGATACTCCCTATTCTGGACGAAATCCTTCCTGTCCTTTGCCATATTCTTAATTACTCCATATCCTCGGGTGTTTTCCCATCTTCTTGGAAAGAAGCCCAAATAACCCCTCTCCCAAAAAAGTGTAATCCAGTTTCCTTTTCAGAATTCCGTCCAATATCCATTTTACCCTTCCTATCCAAAGTCTTGGAACGCCTTATCCATAATCAACTTAGTACTTTCCTCTGTAAAAACAGACTCCTTAATTCTTACCAGTCTGGGTTTCGTTCAGGGCATAGCACTACCACAGCACTTGTTAACATTACTGACGACATTAGGTTGGGTATGGACAATGGAAATCTGACGGTCCTTTCGTTATTGGACTTCAGTAACGCTTTTAATACCGTCGATTTTGATGTTCTACTTGGCATACTTTGCTCTCTTAATATATCTCCAACGGTAATTGATTGGTTTCGTAGTTACCTGTGTGGCCGTCGGCAACGTGTTTGCATCGAAGGGTCATCGTCTTCATGGTGCAATACTACTGCCGGCGTACCGCAGGGGGGCGTGCTATCTCCTCTTCTTTTCGCTATTTTTATAAATTCTATTTCAAATGAACTTCTCTCTTCCTATCATCTGTATGCTGACGATCTGCAAATTTATTCACAAGCTCCAGTAGATGAATTGTCCGAGGCAGTGAATATGGTGAATAAAGACCTGGCACGTATCTCTGAATGGAGTTTGGCTCATGGTTTGAAGGTTAACCCTGTGAAGACGCAAGTCATTATTGTCGGCAGTCCTAGGCTTCGTTCAAAAATAAACTGGTTGACCCTATCTCAGATATCTTTTGATGGAGCTTTAATCCCATATAGTGATTCTGTGAAAAACCTGGGTATTTATATAGATAAGGACTTTTCTTGGGGGCCCCAGTTACAAGAAGTGAGCCGCAAATTGTTTGCGTCAGCAGGTTCCTTACGCCGATTACGCAATTTCCTTCCAACTGCTACCAAAGCTGCGCTGGCCCAATCTCTCCTTCTCCCCATTCTCGACTATGCCGATACCAGTTATCCAGATCTCACTGAAGTGCAGCTAGATAAGCTTGAGCGTCTTCAAAACTTTTGTATCAGGTTCATATTTGGTTTGCGTAAATATGACCATGTCTCCGAGTTTCGCAATAAACTCAAGTGGCTGCCTATCCGTCTTCGCCGGAATACGCATATTTTATCGTTATTGTACAATATTCTTTTCAATCCCACAACCCCATTTTATCTGAAAGAACGTTTTAAGTTCATTAATGACACACATATTAGAAATTTGAGATCATCGGAGAATTTGAGGCTTTTGATGCCTGCACATACCACTAAGTTCTATGACCAATCATTTACGGTTCAGGCTATTCGTTTATGGAATACATTGCCGGAGTCGGTAAGGCAAGCAAAGTCACTTATCGCTTTTAAAAACTTAGTTGTGAATCATTTTCATTCACTCCTATGATTTAAAGTTTCCAAGTCAATCATTATTATTTTTATTACCTACTCGTATAATTAATATTGTTTTATTTATTTAATGTTATAATTTTCTGATTACTTCATTTGTATTGAAATAATATACATATATATTTATAAATCTATATAATATATATATTATACTATATCTATATATATAATCATTTATTTAAATTTTGTTTGAAGAGTATTTATAGTACACCACTGACTACCCCCTCCCCTTCTTATCTTAGTTCGTACAGTCCATCCAAAGGTTGTCTGGAAGAAATCGCTATTAGCGATAAGACCGCCATTGTAACCCTAGATTAAGCAATATTGTAAGCAGTAGTTTTTAAAATTTTGGTGTACAATAAAGTATATTCTATTCTATTCTATTCTATTCTATATTTCCCGATAATCTTCCAATAATCGAATATTATCCCGAAGCTTAAGAAAAAACCTTTTTATCCGTTGTCGAAGGGATTAAGCGTGTGAGCGATGTAAAACATGAGATAAAAGATTGGAGGACGTACTCTAGGGTATCATCCGGCATTATTAAAAAGATTTAGGTTCTTTTAATGATGATCTGACGATTGATCACAATTTGAGACTTAATTTAAATATATCGTAAGCAATTCAAAATATAGGTCATGATTTTCGAAGTTTCCTATAATAATTTCCGATTGACTTCTGGTCTAACAAAATGTTTTAAACCTACCAGTATTTTTTCATGGAGCAACTGTCTATTTCTGACATCCAAACATCAGTTACTGTTTGATAATTATGATATTCTTTGTCTGACCACTCCTGGCGATTCAGCATCATCATTAGTAGTCGGAAGACATCCACTACTGAAATGAAGCCTCCTCCTTAGACCACCATGCCGAACGACTAACCGTCACTTGCATCCATCGGTTGCCGACTCCCACAATATCATCCTGTAGCGATTGTCGATACAAATCTCCTAATACCTATGACACGTTAAAGTCATCTATGAAATTGTCACCATAGCTGAAATTAAAAATGCGACGTGCCTATCTAATTAAAAATATCATAAAGAAATAGTTATATCTACTAACCCGGAAATTATCCCATGGGAATAATATAATAATGAGATAAACGGAATCCTATGTGTAATTCTAGACTACAATCTATGTCTGGATCAAATTTCATCTAGATTCGTTCAGCTGTTCTGACGTGATTGAGCAAGAATCATCCATCGATCCAGACGTCTGAATTCTCATAAGTTAGATGCAAAATTCTTCCTAAGCTGATACCTTACAAATATTACTTTAGATTCCGATAAGAATACCTGAGATTCCAGGACGTAGAAATCCAACGTTGCTGCACTCTATTGGAAAGTTATAAATACTATTTTGGTCTAGACTCTTTTCTAAAACTGTGGCGCTACTAATATTTTCACTGATACAAAAAACATTTAGTATCGCTTTACAAATCAAAAGCAAAATCATTCATATTAATTAAAATAGTAGATAGCATTTAAAGAAAGAGCTATCTTGTTTAATTGATACAATTTTAATAAGTTGAATTGTACAAATTATTCGAAAAATGTAGTTCAAAGAAAAACGTTTACAAAAATTACTTTCATTCAAAATGTAGATATCTATTTAATTTAATTAAAAAGATTTCAAGTTAAATAAACTTATCATATAGATCAACGAAAGGTTGTCTTGAAAGGATCGCTTTTAGCGATAAAACCGCCCATTCTGTCACCCTATTAACAAGATTTACTTAGTAAATACCTGTAATTTGTATTGTGTGTAAATTAAAGTGTGCTGAACACTGAAAACAATTAATTGTAGTTTCGCTTTTCGTATTGATACGAATTAAATTCATGACAAAAACTTCAATCAATTCTATTTCTCAATTATGTTTGCCGTTCTTGAATAGTCGATTTTCATGACCTTAAGTATTTTCAATTAAACATAATAATTATAAAATTCTGCTTTAAAAAATACAAAGAAGTGCCCGAAACAATAATTTCTTTTCAATTTATTTACTTACCAAATAGAATCTATACTCTAAAAATAAATAATAAAAAAAAACAAATTTTTCGGTAACTAATTCGCATCACTACACGCAACGTAAGAAAAAACAAACAAATATCTCACCTCCTTATCGATTTCACTCGCTTTCACGATACCGAAAATCAGGACCGCTAATAAGTACGCGCTCTTCATTTTTATCGATATGTAATTGTCTTTTCACTTCACTAACACAAGTTCAGTCAATGGTACAAGTGGCTGACGCGTGTAAGCCAAATGCTTGGAAGTGCTATAGTATAGTTTTATATATGAAGACGCTCCACTGATTCGATGCAGTGGGGCTTGAGTGCAATAGGAAGAAATTGTGCACTTTTGTTTGTGTGTTTGTCACTCTGAATCAATAATACGTTATTACTTCCATGAAGATTTATGTAGCTTCAAATATTACCGTGTAGCTGAAAACAAACGCACTTGAAGGACAATCAAATTAACTAAAATTATAGGTTATTGTATTTACCAAAAGTACTATTCTTAACTAGAGAAATAGATCAGCTTTTCAGCTAAGTTTAAGGTGCAGTAACTTCCAAATAAATGTAATTTGGAAATACAAATTGAAAAAATACAAATTGTAAGGTTTCTTTTTATGGAGCAGGTTTACTTCCGTACGGGCACTTAACTTCGTTTTCTGAATAAGTGAGTTGAACCCCAGTACCCTGTGCACGAGTTTTCAATATTTGAGACGTAAAGTAAACTGGAACTTTGACAACTTCAAATTGACAATTTTTAAGGAAAAAATTAGTTCCTACTTCGCACACCAGAGGCGCTGTTCCATTTTTTCATACAAGAAACGCTGTAAATACTGGAAAAACGCTGTAAAGTAAAAGAGTGAAAACTCGTGCTCAGGGTACTGGTCTGGGTCGATGGCACGTAGTGTTCCATGTGCGATTGTGCGCCTCAAGAATTTATCAGCAAACTGACGGGGCCTCATAAGGCCAAACGGCTGTTAGTATCGCCGGACCATCTTGAAACAACACCTTGGTGCTGAAACGTAAATGGCAACCAAGGCTGAATTTTTAGTCAGAATTCCACCAAAACATTTCATGTAAAATGTTGCCGAGACGACCACATAAGGTTTGCCCTGTCAAAAAGATATCAGATCTCATGTAGAGCCGAGCTTCTGAATTTACATGGCCTAACTCTACTGACCCTAACTTTACAAATTCTACATTATCAGTAAAAATGTATGGCTTCGTCGTTTCGCTACGGTCGTGGAGGTGATGCGAATAATTAGTTTCTGAAGTCAGTAACGAAACAGCCAAGCCATACATTTTTGTTTAATAAGTAAGTAATTGACATCATATCCTGAGAATATGAACTATCTGGATCTAATATCTAAAACACCCACAAGGTAGAGCATGTATCACAAATGCATCGCTATTTATAATATTAGTACACTACCTAATTCAATTTCAATTAGTGCAGTAGCGTCAGTCCCACGTGTTGCATCAAAAGAACTTCCTTCTCTATGGGGAAATATAATTAAAAAACTACCCACCTTCTCAATCAACTTTATTATCATTAGGTACGGAAGGAAGGAAGAAATTAGCGGTGAATATTAGGTTGCTGAGTTATACGGTCGTCTGGGGTGAATATAATAAATTGTGTGCCTAGAGTGTGCTTTACAGCAAACTAGACTTGCACCCGAAAGTTATTATGTCGTCATAATTCGATATTTGTATACCTACAGGGAGAAAACAGACATATTTATAAGAATTCTGTTCTGTTTTTGACTTATATTTCGGTGAATAACTCCGAAACCTGACGCTTTAGGACATTCATCATCATCATCAGCCGGAAGACGTCCACCTGCTGAACATAGGCCTCCCCCTTAGACCGCCACTTTCAGGCATTATTTCAACAATTGAAAATTTTGATCGAGGACATTTGTCCTTTTTTTTGTGCACCGCGACGAACTTTGGTTGTGCGCCGCGAATCTGAAAAATACGTGTGGCACTCAGGGACAGCCGCATAGCATTTTTGCCACGTCAATCAAGTGAAACGTCAAGAAACGTTCGTTCGTTCACTCCGACTCCCGCTCCCGCTCCCACTCCCACTCCCACTCCCACTCCCACTCCCACTCCCACTCCCACTCCCACTCCCACTCCCACTCCCACTCCCACTCCCACTCCCACTCCCACTCCCACTCCCACTCCCACTCCCACTCCCACTCCCACTCCCACTCCCACTCCCACTCCCACTCCCACTCCCACTCCCACTCCCACTCCCACTCCCACTCCCACTCCCACTCCCACTCCCACTCCCACTCCCACTCCCACTCCCACTCCCACTCCCACTCCCACTCCCACTCCCACTCCCACTCCCACTCCCACTCCCACTCCCACTCCCACTCCCACTCCCACTCCCACTCCCACTCCCACTCCCACTCCCACTCCCACTCCCACTCCCACTCCCACTCCCACTCCCACTCCCACTCCCACTCCCACTCCCACTCCCACTCCCGCTACCACTCCCAATCCCACTCCCTCTACCGCTCCCAATCCCACTCCCGCTACCGCTCCCAATCCCACTCCCGCTACCGCTCCCAATCCCACTCCCGCTACCACTTCCACTCCCGCTACCACTCCCAATCCCACTCCCGCTACCGCTTCCAATCCCACTCCCGCTACCGCTCCCGCTGCCGCTCCCGCTACCGCTCCCGCTGCCGCTCCCGCTACCGCTCCCGCTGCCGCTCCCGCTACCGCTCCCTCTACCGCTCCCGCTGCCGCTCCCTCTACCGCTCCCGCTACCGCTCCCGCTACCGCTCCCGCCACCGCTCCCGCTACCGCTACCGCTCCCGTTCCCGCTACCACTCCCGCTACCGCTCCCGCTCCCGCTCCCGCTCCCGCTCCCGCTCCGGCTTGCAAAGCATGCGTTAAAGACGTCGATATTCATGACGTCTTCTTTGTATATTTTGAACGGTTGGTAAATGTAAATAAAAGAACAGGGTATGGGTAGGTCTGGGGGCACTGGGATCTCTCTCTCTAAAAGCTATGCAACAGATTAAAAATTCAAAATGGCAGGTGACCGATAGGGCCACCCTCCATACTAGAACCTTCTAACCCCCCCTACAATTATTTTAATTTTTTTTGCAACCGTGAACAGCGTAGTGGCCTTCTTCATTATTATTGAAGCTATTAATTCCTGTTTCTTTCTTCTTGGTTTTTGTTGTTTGTTGTTCTATACAAACAATGTACCCGTAAAACACTCGTACAATATGACATTTACTTCCTTGCGTACAAAGGCGTAAGCTGAAGCTGGTTTTTCATGTTTAAATAATAAACATAATTAATAACATAATTTCTCGATTAAATTTATACTCTTCTGATGAGTGAAGCGGTGGTGAGAGCAGTGGTGGCCCGGTGGTATCGAGAGCAGTGGTGGCCCAGTGGTATCGGCCTCGACTTACCAGTTGTAGGTCGTGGGTTCGAATCCCGTCAGGCGCATTACTTTGTGTAATTTATTTCAACAACACTGCTCTCAAAACGGTGAAGGAAAACATCGTGAGGAAACCGGCATGTCCTAGAACCAAAAATTCGAAGACATGTGACATCTACCAATCCGCACTGGGCCCGCATGGTAGATTACGGCCCACTCCCTCTCATAGAGAGAAGCCCTGTGTTCCAACAGTGGGAACATTTATAGGCTGATGATGATGATAATGATGAGTGTAATGGAAAGAGGACGCGAAATGGAAGGAGGCCTTTTCCCAGGGGTGGGAAAGAGCAATGATATATAAACTAGGAAAGAGCAGGCTAACAAAAAAAAAAGAAATGACCTGTTTAGAAGTAGTGAAATACTCAAATACCCAGTACCCAATTTGACACGTAATCTAGAAGACTGATCTATTAGAAGCCCTGCCAACGGAAACGACTCTCAGTAATTGGGTTTCGATCATAGGACGTCTGGGGCTGGCTTTGCTCAAACGAGGTATTAAATAATATTGAGTGAACGCGATAATTTGATAGTAAATATAGAACTACCTACCAATAAAGTTTTTCTTGACACAAGCTTCGTATTTGTTTTTTAGAAAAACGTTGCTCCTCGATTTATTTACCTTGTATTATGTATGTTTGTTTATAAAGTGGTTCTATGAACCATTTTTTCTAAAATAAATTATTTTATTTTATGTTTTTACTTGACTGTGTCAATGTTTAGCTATAATTGTGTGTAAGTGATTGAATTACTTTTGTTTATAATTCAACTGTACACGATTAAATTTTCAAAGTTTTTAAAAAAATCCTTTAGTAATTTATAGAAAAGTCTAAAAAAAAATTTTGAAAACCAAAGGAACCGAACTTTTTTCTGTTCGGTTTTGAAGTCGGTTCCTTTTTTTAAGTTTTTTTTTTGTTTACCCTTTTTAGTTTAGATATTCAATAAAAATCTTCGTCTAATCGGCGTCTTTGAAAATCTACAACCTAAATAGATACACTGCTATTAGCAACACTGCGACCTCGTTCATCGTGGCAATGCTGCTAGCATTCTGTATATATTTCCTAAATTTGACCCCAAAAATAATAATAACGTAAATGCGTACTTTGATTACTACTTATTCTAAGAAACTAACTTTGGAAATAATATACAAACGTATATAAATAAAAAATGAACATCTATCAAGCACGATCATTTATCAAGCACGATGTTCATAAAATATTAAACTGCGACAAAACCGCAGGGCAGACTTAACGCATGCGTAGCTAAAGGTAATTATGTATTCCATGTATTGGCGTAACAGAATGCATCAGCTGGTTCTTATCCGACGCCATTTTCTATTTGTCAGCTGATTTATACGGATAGAGTGATGATCATTGATCAGTGAAAGAGGATTTGAGGCGAGTTGCGTAGCGTTAGAATAATTTTCAACGTAGTATTGCCCATTCCGTTGTTTTTTTATTTATTTTTTATTAATTTCTGAAGCCCGTTTTGAAACAAATTGTTTGCCTTGTGTTTAGGACAGTCTAAACATATAGATTTATTTTCGTGTTAATGAAAATACTTAGTAATAATTTTAGTCAATAAGCTTGCAACACTTATTCTGGTACTTTTCTCTTTTTGTGTTGTGGCAATATTTTTCCTCTTCTTGGTCTGATTGCAAAATGAAACGGTGCCTTTTGACTGTATTTTTATATTTTTACAATAAACTCCATAAGTTTAAAGTTCTCACGCATTTTAATTCGTACATGCGTGCTGTGGTCCTTCGGGAAGTAATTAAAATCAGTGCCGAGCAGCTTCGCAAGTTTTTGTGGAGAGATCGTGTTCGTCGAGGCCGGCTTGCCATACAAGTCGCTTTTGTTGGCGGAATTTGTACGAGGCCGCAACTTCGTTCTATGCAAAGCTAGAACGAAAATCAGCGAAGCATCATCAAGATACAGCATCATATCATCGAATAATCGTAAAAATTACGATATTCTGCACATCGAGTTTGGCTTTTTTCAATTACCCACATTTTCATTTTGAGAGTGGTGAAGTTCGTGCGAGAGGTGAGCGCAGTCCATATCCGCCCGGCGGCCATTGCGCCGGAGTCGTTCACTCAGCTGTCATTCACTCAGCTGTCATTCTCTCAGCTGTCACTGTCAGTGTCATCAGTTTGTAAACAAACATCGTCGAACCGGCTCCGTGTCAATAAAGTTCGTATTTATAAAGTGCAGTTTAGTTATAAAGTGCGCGGAGTGTTCGTAAGTCGTAGAATAAATAAAACGTTACGTCCTACATACGTTCCACCATGGCGGAGTCCAAAGAAACTTTGCGTAAACATCGACTTCTTCGTGGCCAATGCAAGGCTACAATCACGCGCATTGAGACGTTTGTGAACGACCCCATCAGTTTTGCGTCTGCTTCCGTGGATATCCTGGAGGCTCGCAAGGAGAAGCTCATCACGGCGCTCAAGAACTATGAAGCGGTGCAATTGGATATACTAAGTATTGACGAAAACGACTGCGAACAGGTTGGTCCAATAGAAGAACAATATTATTCTGTGCTAGCTAAAATTAATGCCTCTTTAAAACAGATAGGTAAAAAATCAGTCTCAGAATGTCATAATGTTTCCACTTGTAAATTGCCAACCATTGATGTAACACCCTTTGACGGGAAGAACTTCACTAAATTCAAGCCATTCTTTGATTTATTTATGGCTGTTATTGATAATAACAGATCATTATCTGATGTGCAAAAGCTATTCTATTTAAGAAAATATGTAACAGATGATGCTTTGGCAGTCATTGTCAATTTGCCGTTAGTCAATCAGTCTTACAAGGAAGCACTAAACTTGTTAGAGAAGCGTTTTGATAACAAAACGCGGTTAATAGGAAATCATATTAGCGATCTATTAGATTTACCTACAATGCAAAAAGGCACTGCAGCCTCAATAAGGTCTTTCGTGTCAGATGTACAGCAACAGCTGCATGCATTAAAAAATCTGGGACAGCCCATCGATACATGGGACATGTTGCTAATTTCCATTCTAACAAGAAAATTAGATCAAATTACTAATAGGGCTTATCAATTAGATAAGGATCTAGGAAAATTGCCTTCCATGGCAGATTTTTTAAGCTTTCTTGAAAAGCGCGCTATAGCGTTAGAGGATAGCTTACCCCCCAATAGTACTTGCAATGAAAGTACAAGTAGGTTCTATAAATCTACCCCATCTAAGGTGACCAATGTTGCCTCACAAGTAAAAGAAATGTGTAAACACTGTAACAAAAGTGACCATGCTCTTTTCAGCTGTCCGGAGTTCAAAACAGCAGCACTAGAGGTCCGCCAGTTATTTGTGCGGGACCATAATTTATGTACCACATGTCTAAGAACACACAAGGGAAAATGTAAGTTTAATTTCAAATGTAAAATATGTAAATTAGGGCACAACACTTTGTTGCATGAAGAAAAAGCTGCTCCTATTGAGCCTGCAGTGACTTTGTTGTCTAACCCTGTTTCCAACAACATCTTGCTTCCTACTGTAAAGGTTCATTTATTAAATCAACATGGTGAAAAAGTCTCTATCCGTGGTTTGCTTGACACGGGCAGTCAGGCATCTTTTGTTACAACCAGCCTTGTAAACAAACTTGGGTTGATTGCTATGAATCAGACCCATAATATTATAGGTATAGGTAATAAACAAACACAAATCAATAAACTTGTGAATATAAGTGTGCTTCCATGCCACAATAATGTAAAATTAAATTTAACATGTCACATTGTTGACAAAATAACAACAAAATTACCCCAACAATTTATAAATGTATCCGGGTGGAATTTACCAAAAAATGTGAAACTTTCAGATGTGGAGTTCAATATCCCAGCTGAGATTTCTTTGTTACTGGGTGCGGATGTTTATTTCAATGTTTTGCTAGATGGTTGTATTAAAATTCAAAATGGACCGGTATTACAAAACACCCTATTTGGGTATGTAGTTGGTGGTAATATTCCTGAAAAAGTGAGTAATGTAACTTGTAATATTGTATCAAATTTTGCTATAAATGATCATAAAAAATTAGAAAATATAATGGAGAATTTTTGGCTCTCTGAAAAGGTACCTGAGCCTATGAAGCCGAGTTGTGATGAGTTTGTAAAGGCGGAAGAAAGTTTTCAGAGCTCTATGAGCCTGAAAAATAATCGATTCTATGTTGATATACCTCTCATCACACCTCTGGAAGAATTGCAGCTTGGCGATTCGTTTTCAGTTGCCTACCAAAGATTTCTGATGTTAGAAAAAAGGTTTAAATCAAATCCTCTGTTACTAGAGCAGTATAAATTGTTCATAGATCAGTATGTAAAGCTAGGACATGCTAAGGTGGTAGAGATTGCTAATTACGATATTGATAGAGATCCTGTTTACTTTCTGGCACACCATGCTGTTATCAACGAGGCAAGTAAGACAACCCGACTTCGCGTTGTGTTTGACGGGAGTATGAAGTCCCGCAGCCAGGTGTCACTCAACGACGTCATGCTGAACGGCCCCGTGGTACAGAGTGAGCTTTTTGATATTCTTATCTTGTTCAGGACCTACATTTACACAATAATTTGCGACGTCCAGAAGGCCTTTCGCAACGTGATGATAAATAGCCACCATACTTGCCTTCAAAATATTTTATGGCGAGATGATCCTAAGAAGCCTATAAGCTGCTTACAGCTTCAGACTGTCACTTACGGTCTGAAGGCCTCTACATACTTGACCACTCGATGCCTACTTGAATTAGCTCAACGCTATAAGGACAAATACCCACTTGCTGCTGAAACAATGATCAAGAGTACCTACGTCGACGATATACTGAGTGGGTCAGATAATATAGAGCAGCTGCATGAGCTAAAATCCCAATTGGTAGAGCTTCTCAAGTTAGGTAGTTTTTCTCTACACAAATGGTGTTCAAATACCCTTGATGTCCTAGAGGGTATTCCAGTTGAGCAAAAACAATTTGAACATGTAGACATGAGTGGGGATAATTTAGTAAAGACTCTAGGTTTAATGTATGATATAACTTCAGATAAATTCACTTTTTCAAGCCCCAATTTTGATGAGGAACATAATTTAAACACAAAAAGAAAAATTCTGAGCTTTATAGGGAAGATGTTCGACCCTCTCGGTTTAGTAGGTCCAATAATAGTGGTAGCCAAAATATTCATGCAGGAGCTATGGTCTTTGCAAATAGGATGGGACTCCATAGTACCCAAGGATCAGTTAATATACTGGAGCAATTTCCTAAACAATTTAAAGTTAATGGGCAAAATAAAATTAAATAGGTGTGTCAACAGTAATGATGTTTCTTCTGTAGAGTTGGTAGGGTACTCTGATGCATCAATAAAAGCCTTTGGCTGCTGTATCTATCTAAGAATTTTAAAAAATGATGGTTCAGTTCAGACAGATCTACTGTGCTCCAAGTCCCGTGTTGCTCCTTTGAATAGAAGTAGAACGATTCCCCAGCTTGAACTCAATGGTGCTCTCCTTTTGGCCCAGCTGGCACATAGGGTTGGTAGAGTCCTGGTGGGTAGGTATTCCCATCTAGATACATTATTGTACAGCGACTCCCAGATAGTGCTAGCTTGGATTAAATCAGGCAATGTAAAGTCAAATGTTTATGCCAACAATAGAGTCAAGCAAATAGTAGAGCTGACCGATCAAACTCAGTGGAGATTTGTTAGGACCTGTGACAACCCTGCAGACTTATTGTCGAGGGGCGTCTTGCCGCACAAGATGCAGCAAAGTGAGCTATGGTGGCACGGGCCAACCTACCTATCAGACAGGACACATATACATACTAGTCTTGAAATTTGTAATTCGTCTGATTTGTCCACAGACACTGAACAGATTGATGAGCTAAATGTACCGTGTAACTTGACACAGGTAGAGCCATCGTTTTCAACAAAGCTATTTGAAAAGTATTCTAGCGTTTATAAATTACAGAAAGTGATAGGATTTATTTACAGGTTCTATAACAACTGTTCGAAAAATAAAAATAAAATAACGGACGGCAACCTATCGCCTCAGGAGCTTCGCGACTCTATGTCGGTCATCGTGCGTTGTACGCAGAGGCAACATTTTGCTAGAGAGGTAGAGTCACTTTCTGCTGGAAAAAATATAAAAACAGGAATAGGTAGCCTCTATCCCTTCCTTGATAAAATAGGTATTATTAGAGTAGGAGGTAGGCTCCATAATGCCAAGGAGATGTCTTTCGATAAAAAGCATCCATCTATCCTTCCGAAAAACTCTCACGTAACTAATCTCATAATAGAAAGAGAACACTTGCGACTCTTACACGCAGGCCCTAGGTTAGTTTTGAGCTCTCTATCCCAAAGGTACTCTATAGTCAGCGGTATTCGAGAGGTCAAGAAAGTGTTGCGTAAATGCGTCAAGTGTTTTCGTTTAAAAGCTGAGGCTGCTAAACAGTTGATGGGTTCCCTCCCACAAGAAAGAATCACAGCGTCCAGGCCATTTCAGCATGTCGGCGTTGATTTCTGTGGACCCTTCGATATGAAGGTTGCTAGGGTTAGAAATCCCATCATTAAGAAATGTTACATCGCGCTTTTCGTTTGCTTTGCTATAAAAGCTATACATGTAGAGCTCGTATCGGACTTAACAACTGAATCCTTCTTAGCATGTCTCAAGCGTTTTATTTCGAGGCGTGGCATGCCCACAAATATATATTGTGACAACGCTAAAACCTTTAAAGGAGCGTCAAATGAAATGAAAAGGTTGTATGACTTACAGTCCTCCAAAAACCACAGGGATACTGTTAATGGTTTTTGCTCTCAACATTATATAAAATTTAAGTTTATACCCAGTTATTCACCTGAGTTTGGAGGATTGTGGGAAGCAGGTGTTAAAAGTGTAAAACATCATCTAAAGAGAGTAGTAGGGAACCAATGTTTAACCTATGAAGAGCTCAATACAGTCATTGTACAAATCGAAGGAATTTTGAACTCTAGGCCTCTACTTTCTGCAACTTCAAATGATTGTAATTATTTAACTCCTGCACACTTTCTGATTGGAACAGCTCTGGCTAGCTATCCTGAAGTTGATCTAACAGATGTTTCAGTTCATCGTTTAAAATTTTGGAATCTTTGTACCAAACTTAAACAAGATTTTTGGAAATTATGGTCAAATGATTATTTAACACAGCTTCAAAGCCGTCCCAAGTGGAAATATCCTCAACCAAACCTTAAAGAAGGTGATTTGGTTATTGTAAAAGATATGAACACCACTCCATTAAATTATAATATGGCTCGAATTGTAAAAACATATCCAGGTAGAGACAATGTAGTAAGAGCGGCTGATATCAAAATGAATAACAAAGTTTATAGAAGGTCAATAAAACGGCTGTGTCAACTACCTGTAGAGTAAGTTACTGCCGGCCCCAATTATGTTTAGGACAGTCTAAACATATAGATTTATTTTCGTGTTAATGAAAATACTTAGTAATAATTTTAGTCAATAAGCTTGCAACACTTATTCTGGTACTTTTCTCTTTTTGTGTTGTGGCAATATTTTTCCTCTTCTTGGTCTGATTGCAAAATGAAACGGTGCCTTTTGACTGTATTTTTATATTTTTACAATAAACTCCATAAGTTTAAAGTTCTCACGCATTTTAATTCGTACACCTTGACTTGTCATTAAGGAGCTCGTGCCGAGTCAAGGTAACTAGCCGGTAGATTTATAAAAAAATACATGTGGCACTCGGAGACTGCCGCGGTGAAAAATCGCCTACCGCGTATATTTAACGAGAATATAATTTATTTAAAATGTTTGTGGTACACTACTGTAATAAAGAACTTCTTTGTTGTAGGAGAATTTTATAAGTACATAGGTTTCATTGTGAAAACTCCTTTTGTAGCTGGCCGTTTAGAATCGGTAAGAAAAAGGTAATTGTTTTTATGACGGATATTTTTATGATTGCCGAAGTCTCACGAACTGAAACGATGTTAGACGATGCGTGGTGTCAGGTATTTTCGTTAGGTTTTTGGAATTTTTTTGACTCGGTCGCCGCGCCGCGCCGCGCTCAGAGCCCGCGATAAAAGCTATGCAATAGTTTAAAAACTTTTAAAAGTAAATGCAGCTTAACTATACTAGTTTTCATAAAATGGCGAACTGTCTGACCTCTACAACCCAGTTACTGCTAAACGATACCTACAAATAATCCAACCAACTAAAATACCCAAGAACAAAACTTTTGAGAAACAAAGCTGAATTTTCAAATGGATCGAGAAATAAAACTAAGAAAAATGAAAAGCATTAAAGCAAAACTTGTACAATTTTCTGAACTGTACCAAACTAGCCTATGCCCGCGGTTTCATTCCCTTTGAGGTCGGATTCTATCCCACAGCAACGTAATGCGCCTAAGGATGATGTAGCTTCGTCAAATAATTTTCGTAAACAGATTTTCGGAGACAGAGTTGTTCCAAAGGTAACGTTTTGTTCTTCTCAAATCGATGGCTCATTTGTCACACCAGCAGGTCTTTCTGTGATCTTCTAGTTCTGGAGGTACATTATATCCTTTATTTTTTGGGGCGTGAGTGAACTCTTAATTTTATTGGCCTACTAGCGGCCCGCCCCGTGCTTTGCGACGTGTTACAAAACATGTGTTTAATGAAGAACCACTCGACCGATTTTGTGCAAACTTCACATAAAAAATCTACTAAATAGTCCGAACAAAGCCTAAACATTTGGTGAGCCCGTTCTTGAGTTATAAAGTTACAACGAAAAGTGGCATTGATTTTTATATATATAGATATGTGTTTTAGAGTGACGGTAACTCAATTCCCCTTTATAATTTAACTTGCAGTTCCCCGCTGTTTACCCTCCATTCCTATTGATCGTAGGGTATATCTATAGCCTATATGATTCCTATATTATTAACGTTGCCTCACTCTAGGAATTTCTCCTGTATCGTGGGTGCGTTTACATACATATAAACTCACATACACAAACGCCCAGACCCGGAGGAACAGCTACTTGAAGATCATACAAATATTTGCTCCGTGCGGGAATCGAACCCGCGACACGCAGCGCATCAGTCCAATCGCTCAGCCACTGCGCTAATCGTGTCGTCAATCATTCCATATCCAACACAATAATATTTTTTCATTTCAACTCATTAGTATCTGAGATTAGCGCGTGCAAATAAATTTTTCAACTTTTTAATACTACTAGTGTAGATTACTTATATTATAATTCATGTGATGCCTTGTGAACCTTGTGCGATTATAAACAGAAAAGAATTAATTAGTCAAATGGGTGTGTGAATTTTAATTTGAGTGTATTGTATACGTAGTTTTGTTAAAAAAGTATATATTATATAAAAATCGCATTGTAAATGTGCTTGACAAACTTTTGGGCGAATGTGACTTTTAGTTGTAACATTTTATTGGCTTTTCCACATACCGAGTTACCGACAACTTTTTAGTTTTCTGGAAATCCGCCAACAATGTCATGATGGACGGCATTTGTAGGATTTCTAAGCTAGATTGGAAATATTTTTAGTTCAAGTATGATAGAACATTTTAGATAAAACTTGTTGACATGAAAACTTAAGTTTTGTCATAACTTCTTTGTGACATCTTTTTTGATTTTCAGAGATTTTTCCGTAGAACAGTTGCGTGTAGCCCCGTAGATAGGATTTATATCCGCTTGATGGTTGATGTCTTGCAATCTTGTCATACACTGAATCCTTCGCGAATTACAAAAATTTTGTTGCTTTTAATTTAACTGTCTAATAATAGTTTTTTGATTTGACTCAAGATTACGATTATTAAAATTTAAACTCTCGTACAGAAATATTCGGTTTTTGAATTTGGCGTCGAAAGCCTAATGAACGAACTGGCAATATCGCAAAAAGACAAATTCTCAAAAGGTAACGGATAATGATCAAAATGGATATTTTTTTACAAAGTATTTTCTTATAAATAATTGATTTCTAAGCTTCGATCTAACTAAATTGTTTTAGGTCATGCGAAAAAAAAGTATATTTACAAGATAAATACCCCCAGATAGCGAAAAAATCTGTTTTGATAGTTTGCCATTTTCAGAATTAGGCTTTTCGAGAATTTTCCATTTTAATAATAAGGCTCTTGGAGAATTTGTCATTATGTGAAATAGTCCTTTTGCGACTCGGTTTCCATTTGCGAATTAGGCTTTCTGCGCCTGATATCATATTATAAATATCAGAGTGTAATTGTTTTCTAAATAATTGCCGCCAACTCAAGTCAATTAAGCATTTTTTTTCACACACGTTCCGAATGAAATATTACTTAACCACTTAGCAAAGTGAAGATCATTTTAAGCGTGACAATTGACAGTAAATTGCATTTTAACTGTAAAAGTCATAAGATGTCGCCTTTTTTTAAAGATTGCGTGATAAAGTTATTGATGAATTTAATTGTTTGTTTTTGTTTAAAAAGGTTGGTCACCTTTAGCGTGTAGACAGTAGACAATCGTTTATACTGTGTAGTTTTTTACGATTATTTTTTAATTTATCTTTGGTAGACTTTTACGCTTTTTTTTTTTTTTTTTTTTTTTAGGGTGGCAAAATCATCAAATGAGGCCTCCCGCCCTGGGTGGGGCAGAAGGGACTGTCAGACTCTTACTGACTAAAATCCACCCGTGTTCCTTCGGATGCCCTTTACGTTCCGGGGCCACGGTATCCTGGATTAAGAAAAAATCCGCGACCCCGGCAGGCATTTGGCCCCATAAGGGGCCCCGTCGGTGACGCGTGAAACACGACACGCCACCGACCCGGGCTTAGTCCTTGGTCGGACGGCGAGCTTACCCATTACTCACCGTCCGCAAGCCCGCTCCGCTGCTGTGCCCTCTGCTAATCAGAGGGACACGCATTGGAGCTTCCACCCGACAGGCTATTCGCATACGGGCAAAGAAACCCCCTTAGGCACACAGTGCCTAAGGAAGAGTTTTTGCCCGCATCCCAGGGCGCACCGGCCCGAAAAACTGGTCTTCCCCCCAGACGTATCCGTGAGGGAACTCCAGTCCACGGACGCACGTGGAGGTTACCTGTCTTAGCACCCCAGACTTTTACGCTGTATATTTTTTGATGAACATTTTTAATCTACAATAGGTTGGCATTGGTTGCCATTTCGCGAATTAGGCTTTCTGCGACTCAACCTGGTAATGATATTCGCTAAAGCTGAATATCAGTATTTTACAAGAACCGACTTCCACTCTAATAATTAATTTTATTGGTGACACGATGCCCCTTAGTAAAACTGGCAGTTAATTTTTTCATAGAGTCTTTGCCAATAGGTATTTCAAAAAAAGAAAATTCGATTACTTCCAACGACCATTTATATCTAGACGCCTCATGCACGATCTGACTAACGAAAATTATTCTGTCAAGTCGCTGAGGTACGACGTAAGCGAGGGGGACGGGGTACTGCGTTCTGATTGGCTAATACTGCGTTCTGATTGGCTAACTCAAGGTCAGTGCGACGAGGGGACTCACAGTAGTGGTCGAGTCACGACGGTTTTAAGACTTTTTTACCTAATGTGTTGACAGACATCGGTCGCCTGTGATTAGGAGTCTAGATATAAATGGTCGTTGATTACTTCTTATCAGTCCACAGTATTTAACACACACGGGACACTGGCCCCGGCATGCGGCATGGCGGCAGTGGGAATATTTCACGTCTCTGTGACACCGAGCTGGTTGGTAAATGTCATATGTATTCGATTTTTTTGTTTCTGGGACATGCTTGTTTCCTCACGATTTTGTCTTCAATATTTAAAAAAGAAAATTCGATTACTTCTTATCAGTCCACAGTATTTAACACACACGGGACACTGGCCCCGGTAAGGCGGCAGTGGAATATTTCTCGTCCTTGTGACCGGGGAGCTGGTTGGTAAATGTCATATGTCTTCGACTTTTTTGTTTCTGGGACATGCTTGTTTCCTCACGATTTTGTCTTCGATATTTTGAGAGCAGTTGCGATAAAATAAATTGCACAAAGTAATACGCGCTGTTTCCTCGTAGTCACACTAGTTAGGATATATACGTACATAATAATGTCCCCATAGTCATAATACTTGTTGTTATTTATTTTCTTTCTTTAACTCACGAAATACATTTTATGATTTGGGACAGTCTATCGGGCCATCACTGTTAAAATTAAATTATTATTCGATATCGGAATCGATTCAAGAGGATAAAAGCTTTCCTCCCTTTAGTTATAATATTCTAAGATTCTCAAACCATTGACCTATTTAGCAAAAGCTCTTCCACATTGAATTAATTTAAAATTTTAGTTCATTAATTCTGATGGATGACAAAATAATGTGTTACGTCGTACTTCTAATTAATGATACATTAACGAAAATTTGGATACCATCAGTCATGTCTCTGTGAATTTTGTGTGAAAAGCCTTATTTTGAAAGCACTTTGCGTGTGACTTCGTACGCGAGGATTTTGTATTTTGCCCTATGGTTTTCTACTTCCTTTTAGTACCTTGCTAATTTTGGAAAATGTACCTTTTTTTTTTTTTTCGTGGTAAAATCATCAAATAAGTTCTCCCAGCCCCGGGCAGGGCGGGAGGGACTGTCAGACTTGTACTGACTAAAATCCACGGTGTCCTTCGGTAGCCCTTTTGCGTACCGGAGTCGCGGTATACGTATGTCTCGCGACCCCGGCAAGGCTGTGGCCCTCTAAAGGGGGGCCCCGTCAATGTGCTGACGCTCTTTGAGGCGCGCGTGGAACACAACGCGCCGTCGACCCGGGCATGGTCCATGGTCGGACAGCGAGTTGCCCTTTACTCGCCGCCCGCATGCGCGCGCCTACGGTGGCCGGAGATCGTCCCGCGACGTCCGTCGCCGTGGGCGTCTACCACTGCGGCTGAGGGAGGACGCTGTCCTCTCCCTCGCGCGGCCCGCCTCCTCCTTCGCGAGCATGACTGCTTCTCAGAAGGAGACGACCGCGTCCCACTCCGTCTCGCCCCGCAGCATGGCCTCGACCAATGCCGGGCGCGAGAGGTCTCCGCCTATCGCCGTCGAGAGGACACGGCGGTGCTCTGCCCAAGCGGGGCAGTCCTGCACCGTATGCTCCACCGTGTCCTCCGGGCGGTCCTCGCAGTGGTGACACCCGGGCGTTTCCTCCTTCTTTATCCGACACAGGTACCTCCCGAAGCATCCATGCCCGGTGAGGACCTGCGTCATGCGGTAGGTGAGGACGCCGTGGGACCTATCCAGCCACTCCTCAAAGAGGGGTCTTACAGCCGCGATTGCGGCGTGCCCGGGAAAATGTACCTTAGCGTTTTTTATAAAACAACTTAAGTTACAGCGAATACAAAAGAATAATAAAACTGTTTTATAATATTTTGTTACAGAATAAATTTATATGCGTAATTCTTTAAATTGCTATATTTATAATTGCATTTATTTATTGATTGAAATATTACAAACACTTAGTTCTTAGTAATGCTGGGCAATTCATATAAGTACGTTCCAATATTTTTATATTAAAACATATAATATAAAAAGGCCAGTTTAAATTATAAAATTTCAATGAACAACATCACTACCCCGAAATCCGACAAACTTTTAAAATGTGACAATACCGTCGTCTGCTCATTATGATGGATCTTCGATTGTTTTCTTATGACATCACTATCCGGGAAGCGAGTCCAAGAGAGCCGCCCTGTGTTGCCATGTCAGGTTTGTCATGTTATTAAATACGTAATTTTCACTTAGCGTTTGATAATCATCACATAACAAGAATCAAATCTTGATACCTATACTACCTGTACGGTTCCGGTCTGGGTTTTTATTATTGTATTTCTAATTATCTAGTTGTGTAAATATTTAGATTTCATTGATAGTATTGCATAGTACAGGATTATCCTAATACAGGCATCTAACATTGTAGGTTCAACATATTTAAATCAAGGCTAATTTTGTTAAATATTTTTTTCCGATTTTCAATTTGAATAAAGATTTTATTATTATTTTTTATTATAGTTTTAAATAGTGCGCGGGTAATTATAATAAAATTGAGACATATTAGGTACAAAATAAATAAAAATTAAAAACTATAGGATATAGCAAGGGGGGAGCAAAGTCTACTGTGTTAGTAGTTAGTACTTGTCTTATTTGAATAAATTGAAAAGCTTATCAGTGCATGAAAGTTTATTACAATATAAATATTTTATACGTTATGATTAATAGTTTCATTTTTTTTTTACAACCCATAAAGTGTATCAACTATGAAGATCAAAGATTATTTGTTTTATTAATTTATATGCAGAACAAAGTGTTTTAAATAAATGAGCGAAGTATATTACATTTATTAGAAGAGCCGAGAAATTGCCATTTTCTTGGTAGGTACTTTCGTTTGCTTTATCTTTTTCTCCATTTAAATAGTTAATGGAACCTTATAAATTAAACCGTTGTAATAATATAACGCACTAGCAAGGGTAGGACGTCTTACGCCCACCTACAAGGTGAACAGACGACCTGAAGAAGACCACAGGAACGCCCTGGATGCAAGCCTTTTCCAAACCGGTCCTATTGGAAATCTACTAGGGGAGTCCTATTTTAAGCAGAGGACGTCCTACGGCTGATATGATGATGATAAATGATATCACATCTATTCCGACACAGAGAGTAAGTCAGTGCTGAAATACCGGGAACTCAAAATTGAAAAAAGAACATTTAAAGAAAAAAAGCGTTGCCCTCCACTAACGGTTTCACATTTGTGTTGTGGGTGCATTTACAAACACATAAACTCACATTCACAAACGCCCAGACCCAGAACAAATACTTGTAGATCATACAAATATTTGCTCCGTGTGGGAATCAATCCTGTGACACGCAGGCAGCAGTCCAATCGCTCAGTCACTGCATCAACCGTGCCGTCAACATGGTGAATGTACCGTCTTAAGTTCAAAAGATCTACCTACTACTATTATTTAGAACTTATAAAAATAGTATCGCTTAACAATATTTTCCATCGCTCATGTATATTCTGTATACATAATAGATAGATAATCACGATACTGGTATTCGGTTGCGTGTGCGCCTGTCGTGACGTACTTTCCACGCGAGACATTTACGAGATCATTGCAGCTCGAAAGTATTTTTTTTAGAGTTCCTTATCGGTTTAGGTGCAGTTTTTTACTGGTTCAAGAACAGAGGCCTTACCATAAACTCATAACGCGATCCAGTTTAGGCTTTGAGAAAGAGACGGAGCTATGCAAGTCGTCTAGCGCCATCTCTTTCCCACAGCCTATACTGGATCGCGTTAAGAGTTCAGGGTAGGCCACCTGTTCATCATCTGCCTAGCCTTTTTTTCGGAGGTCTGCGCTTTCAGCAGGATATTGTGGCAATAGAAGCGAATGTACAACCGAAGGAATGGAGTGGATTTTTAGTCAGTTGACCGTTCCCACCATTCCACCCAAGGAGGAGTAATTTGATGGGTTTTATACCCCAAGAAAAAAATAATAAAAGGTCAGCACCTTAAAGATAGAAACACAGTCGTTTGTCGTGTATCAAACATTCAGGCCACTGACTGTCTGAATATGAGGTAGAAAATGAGGGATTCATTTGGGGCAAAGGGATGTTCCGAAGAGATACAACGACTCGGTAAACATATTGCAACTTTAGAAACGAGGTGAGCTTGTAAATCAAAAAATCTGGAAAAAGGAGCTGGAAAAGGTACCATACTCAAAAACTTAAAAAAACATAATAAAGACATTATTAACGGGTCTGAACTCGACTTTATAATCTTTTTTTTAGCGTTGTAAAATCATCAAATGCGTCCTCCTACCCAGGGCAGGGCGGGAGGGACTGTCAGACTCGTACTGACTAAAAGCCACGGTGTCCTTCAATAGCCCTTTACGTTCCAGGGTCACCGTAATGAGTTAAGTCCCGCGACCCCGGCAGGCGACTTTATAATCTAGAAAAAAATCTAATTAGTATTCTAACCAAGGATTATACCAAAACTTGAGAGCGACAATACAATTTCTTTTTGCGTCTCCTGAAACTTGATATAAAGTCGAAGACCTTCGAAAATTCAGTTTAATAACTTTTTATGGAACAAATCTCCAGCTGTTACGCTTGGTATTTTCTTTTTAATATTCTGCCTTGTCTTTGGGACACATTTTTTGGCATGAAGAAAGATCTTTATTTGAGTATACTTTCGTTGACCGTTTAAGGTGTATAAAAAATGTCTTGGAAAGTTTATATTTATACCTGTAGTATCAATAAACTTTACTTAGTTTTTGTAGTCTACGTTTAGTGTGGTAAAGAGAACTTTTAAGGATTTAATAAGCTTAGGGCAAGTTTTTTGATCAGTAGTTAAGCCAAAGACATTAAAATTAATTATTTTTTCTTTGAGCTATGAAAACTATCTGTTGCAATCCTATACATTTTTTTTTAACAATTCATTAGTAATTTTAAAGATTTACGTATTTAATTAAATTCATACGTTTGATATAACTTTTATTTGTGTTCAATTTTGTCAAGACAAAGTTTGTCAACTATTTTATTCTTGTCTGAAAATCTTCTTTTCATTTTCACCATTAGTACATTGCACTTATGCAAAACCAAGACATCGCTAGTTATTTAAAAATTTACACAATTTTTTTGGCAGTCAAAGAAAAATCTACATTAAAACATTATTAAATGTAAATTATTCCTAATTAATTGTGATAATTTCTTTCTGCAAGATTAAACTGGGAAAATGTTACGATAGTATGTGTTTAAATAAATAAATTGAAAAATTATATAATTATATTTTTGCAGCAAGAAATAAATAAATAAAGAGAAACGCGACGGAACCCGTTCACGTCCAAGTCAGTCTTGTTCAGTTTTTCACACAATTTTCCCCGATGTAATGTCGAGTTAATTATTCATGCTGTCGGTACAGGACTCTCATTCTTGTTCCACAATCCTATGTTTATTTATGGTTATCATAATTGGATTCCAATGAATTTGCCATTTGTAGAAGAAGTTGAAGAGAAAGGGGTGTTCAAAATAATATTACGTAACGTAACCTAACTGTGAAGCTGGTTGTTGACAAGGGAGTAACTTTGTTTTAAGTCTGACTGCTATTCAAACTTTGATGAAATCATGAAAAAATCTAAATGAGAATGTTTTCAGCTATACAGGGTTAAACACAAAGAAAAATTCAGGGTTTTCATACAAAATGGAATACTTTTCCGTTGATAGTTTATGAAAAACCTGATTTTTTTATATTTAAGGGTTATGGTTTTTTTAAAACCATAAGTAGATATTTTAACCATAACAAACTTCAATGGCCTGAAAGTATTCAGGTCATTAAAGTTTGTGAAAGTTTTACTAATAACCCTTTTGCTTTACTTCTGATTGGATTACTTCTTTTAATCTTCTTTTTCTTCAGGCCTTGTCCCATTTTTGGTGTGGTCGGCCCTCTTAATCGTGCTTCTCTAGAGATGTCGTTTCTTTCGATTGGATTACTTGTACTAAACATAGTTAACTATCTTTAAGTCCAAATAAATAAAGATTTTATATACCGTATACATGACAATTCGATTGACGCGACGAAACGGGATGGGATCTTATCCAAAACGTTGATAAGATTGAGAAAATAAAGACAACATTTTGACAAACTGCAGATGTTTTGAACTTTAGTGACCCCTCGAAAGTGACAATGGTTTACTATTTCCAGTGGGCTCTGTTTAGGAACATTTTTTAAGAATAATTATGTACATTTACGACTATAAGTGACCTAAAATTAGCAAAGTTCAAAAGTGTTTCGTTATCGTGAAAATTGCAAGTAGACATTACAGATTTATTTCTTATCAATTTATAACGTCTCCGTCATTTGACTGTCCCTTGAGTTTTATGGGTCCAGGATATTACTATCCAAGGTTGAGCATTGTGATTGAGTATTCATCTAGATTTTTCCCGTCTGGATTTTGTGCCCAATAAACAGCATTAGACTTGGCCCTGTCATCTATCTTTCCAGCCTTAAACATGTACAATTCGAAGCAGCGATCAAAAATAGAATTTGTATTGATTTAGAATATTAATTCCAGGAGTAAGCTTCATTAATTTATTGGTGTCATACATAAACCTACCACCAATCTTTTATAATTACTTCTATAACAGCAAAATGTTCTACGATGCTATTACGTTTAACACATTCAGTATTGAAGTTTCTTTGACATAATTGGCTTCAAACGTGTGGTTATTTTAATTAGGTGTGAGTCAATCAATGTAATTGATTGAAAACGATCAATAAACGCTCACTTAGCAGGTTTTTGCTCAATAGGTGTGAATAAAATCGAATTATTATCAATTTGAGTGCGTGACTGTATTTACGTGTGGATCATTTACAGAAAGTCGTAAACGCTTTCAGTAGTCAATTTAGAATTGTTTGTCGATAGAGTATCTATCTACATTGATTTTACGCATCTGACAATCAGTCTTGCCACTATGTAAGACTGTGTGGCATAACGCTGTCCATGGAGTAGGGCGCCTTGCGCCGAGATGCTGCTAAACGCTGCCGAGGATGCGGTCGTAATTGGCGGCCACGAAGGCGAGGCCGGCCATGGGTCCAGGGTATATGACGTGGTCAAAATTGTAGTGACCAGAAAATAATTGAAGATGAATGAATGACAGAATGAAAATTCTAAATATGAATTTTGAAAAATTTAAATTAATAAATAAATCTAAAAGTAAAGAGGTTGAGGCAACAGAAGAGGTTAAATACCTCTCTGTTACAACTGATTGTCCTGTACTAACTGGGTTGTGGAGGTCAAATAGGCAGTCGCTTCATTTAAATTTGGAAGCAGAACCCAACATTATTATTATAGGAAATGCTCCTGTCAATTAATAGGAATGTATAAAAATCAATGCCACTTTTCGTTGTAATTTTATAACTCAATAACGGGCTCACCTATCCAAACCAAATGTTTAGGCTTTGTTCGAACTATTTATTAGATGGTTTATGTGAAATTTGCACAAAATCGGTCGAGCGGTTCTTCATTTATCACATTTTTTGTAAAAAATGATGTAGTTTGGCTACGAAGTTTGCGGGGTCAGCTAGTTTATCTATAGATAAGTATTTTGTGGCAAGCAAGCGTTTAGCCATGCTAACCGTGCCGTCAATTTTATTACTTTTTCCGTCAATGGATTTTGTATTTCTGTCTGCCAGTAATAGTTAGCCCCTTCGTACAAAGGGAGACTTTAGTCTCCGATACCTCGATTTTGATATCCTGGCAACTATCGGAATACGAATCCATAGAGGTTCGTACACATGCAGACACGCGTTAATGGATACCAAAGTCGTAAGGTATCAGAGACTTGCGTCGCCTTGTATACGAAGGAACTTTTTTTCACTACCAATCCACTTTACTAGCCTACTAGAACAGATCGATATTTCGTATTTAGGCTGACAAAAACCTTTCTACTTTGTCTACCTTAGACACAATTATCGACCTCCCACAGTCTTCAGAAACCGGGTTAGGAATAAAAGAGAGTAGACTAAATGCCAGTCTAGAGACGGATTTGGTATTGCTAGAATTGCTCACCTTTTTGTATACAATGAAAATTAGCAGTCTCATCAGAAATCCGATCCCAAACTAAAAAGCTCTTGTGTTTTCAAAGACAGAAGAAGTCTTGGCCGAAATTGATTAGATTCTAGAGCTTCTATAAAACAATGTAAATGGCTTGTATTGTTATAGTAAGTAGCAAACGTCTCATAATATATCGCGGCGTTGAGTCAAGCTATGGAGCTTGGCATTCACCAATTTGAATTTTTGAATATTGTTTGTCCCCAACATGGTTTAAAAATAAAAACGTGGGAAAATACAATATACTGCCTGTTACAAGATAAACTAGCTGATACCAGCGGCTGTGCCTGCGTGTAACTCGGGAAAACTATCCAATGGAAATGGGGTGCGGGGCAGTTGTCCAACTGCTCTATCCAACTAGTTGGACCATGGGTCTTTACTAGGGTCAGTTGTCCAACTTTAAAAATGGTTGGCCCACGGTACCTTTTGAGAGTTCCGTGATCCAATTCATTTAAAAATAACTTACCAACTAACCCTTAGAATCTAATTTGATCTATAGGTGTGAATGGTACCTACTGAAGTAAAATAACAAAATTAAAGTCGGGTAAATATTTTTAACACCCATGCTCGTAAAGCTGATGTAATTCCACCGGTTTTAAATATGTAAAGCGGGTCATGAAAACCGCGTGTGTTACCAAAGCAAATAGTTAAGTTATAGTCCATACAAATTCCATAACAGTATTATTTGCCATTTCAAATATTGAACTGATCGCCGCCGCACGACTCCAGCTAGTGAGCAGCGCGCTGTTCCTATTCAAATTTCGAACTAATCGCCGGCGCCGCGCGGCGCCAGTCAGTAGGCAGCGCTAGCGCGCTGTTAAAATGGCGGGAAAGCAACAGTGTGCATTCACAGATTGAGTTTATTTAAAATAAAAAAAAAACAGTTTATTCGGTAATTTAAAAACTTGGCTGCAAACTCTAGCGTCTTTACCAACAATTTCACGCAAATAATCCTCGCGCCATTTTTCTCATATTTTCTTTTCTTTGTACTTGTATTGTGAAATGTTTTTTTTCTGTTTCCTCGCAAATGTGTTAAAAAACGTCGTACGATATACGTGCGTTTTGGTTATAACATGCTCTGCTCAATTACAATTATCTTTACGCACTATCGTAATGTACTATTATTTTACAACAATCAACAAAGTTTTTCTAAAGCATGACCTACAGTAATATCACCCGAACTCAGCTGTAGCTGAATTTCACGTACAAACGCCAGCACATCAACCTACCTCAATCTGTCAAACTCCTTTAATAGATTTTCAATCTTATCACAATAATGGAAGGTTAATTTTCGATCAGTAAAATCTGACAGAGTCGGGTAGGTTGACATGCTGGCGTCTGTACATAATTATCATTCTCAATTTGGACCTTACCTACGTCTTATTTTAAAATGAATTGGACCACGGAACTCCCAAAAGGTGCTGTGACCCAACCATTTTTAAAGTTGGACAACTGCCCCTAGTAAAGGACCCATGGTCCAACTGAATAGAGCAGTTGGACCACTGCCCCGCACCCCGGAAATGTACCCTATCTTTTACTCTTTCTAAAGGTACGCTCCGACGTGATAGAATTACAAATATCGATCGATCCATCCATCCATACATGCAAACATCAAACTTTCGCATTTATAATAATACTTAAGATTACAATATTCAGTTTAATATCACAACTAAATGCTTCTGCCCGTTTCAATGTTTAGACATTGAAAATAAATACGTTAATATTTTCAAGTAGATAATATTTCTAATTTCTTCTTGTCTCTGCTCAGCGGAATTCCCGTAATATCTTCACATAATAAATGTTGATGAACGCTTCTGACATTAAGAGGTTCGGAAAATGCTGAATTCAATTTCAATTTAGTTACGATTAGATAGTATCTCTCCGCTCAAAGATTGATGTTCACGTTGAACAAGAAGTGAGCGACGCGTCTAGTTGCTCGATCAAGATACTGATAGACTATTTTGAATCGCATTAGCATCTTATGGCTTATAAAGTCATCATTGAATAGAAATTTGTGAAAATCTTTATTCAAAAGTTAATAGCTCTCAATAATCCTGAAATAGCCAATAAAATTAAGAAACACATGACAGCGGGCTATCGTAATTACTACAGTAAGTTCGGTAACAATGCTGAACAACATACGCATTTAAAGTTTTACAATTAGATAATTATTTGAACCATCAATTAATAAAATTGACGTATTTTTCATGAGCTAGCAAAACGCGACTCTCCTATAGATTTTGAATGGCAAAAGCAGATAGCCTAAGCCCCTTTGTAACAACACGACGCAAGTCTCCGAAACCTTACGGCTTACGGCTTTGGTATCCAGGCGACTATCGCAATAATAATTCTTTAATAGTTTAAAAAACTAAAAAACACGCTTTTAGCACGCACTAAAAATTATCCTTTTCAGTCTTCTTATTATTCAAACTTAATTTACTACTTATCCGCCACCTTGGGACAGCCGCCATGTTGGATTTAGGTCACGTGATATTTTTTTTCGTATCCCATTCAGGAAACCCTTTCGTTTAATACCCACATCATGAGGGTGCATTTCAAATACCCAATCCGCCATCTTGGACGTCCGCCATATTAGATTTAGGTCATGTGACTATCTTTTTCGTATTCCTGACAGCAAACCCTTTCATTTGATACCCATATCATGGGGTGGATTTCAAACAGCCAGTCGAATGCCTCCTTTATATGTTCTGTGCAGTCCGCCATCTTGGGGAGCCCGCCATATTGGATTTGTAATGATGTTTCTCAGCTAGTCATGTATTGTCATCAGAACTCAGAGCGTGTGCAAAATTTCATCCTAATCGAAGACCGGAAAGTGGGTCAAATTAAGATTCCAAGATTTTCTTACATCATAGATAAAAGTGAAGCAAGTAAGTTGTGTACAAAGAGGCTTAGAGCTACGTGCATTTTTGCGAAAGTGCTTGGCCACGCTGACGTTTCTTCAGTTATCCCCAAATACAGAAATGCAGGCCTGGCTAAAAAAAAGTTCAGTTGAAACTAAGCCAGATGTATTTAAATATGGGATTCTCATGATGTCATCGGGTCCACCTAATGGAAGACCTGCCTACGCTGCGGCTTCAAGTTCGTGGTCAGTACTCAAGAAACTGTCTTCCCCACCGGTTATTATCAGTTCTACGAGTTTTTTTGTACAATCAACATCAGCCTATTAATTTTCCCACTTCTGGGACACAGGCCTCCTCTCTGTGAGAGGGAGTGGGCCGTAATCTACCACGCGGGCCCAGTGCGGATTAGTAAATGTCATATGTCTTCGAATTTTTGGTTCTAGGACATGCCGGTTTCCTCACGATGTTTTCCTTCACCGTTTTGAGAGAAGTGGTGTTGAAATAAGTTACATAAAGTAATGCACCTGACAGGGTTCGAACCCACTCGTAAGTCGAGGCCGATACCACTGGACCACCACTGCTCTAAATAAATAGCAATAACTTTGGAATCACACCTTGTTGCCGGAATCACGTACCATCTCGCTACAATGAAAATAAGTAGCCTCATCAGAAATCCGAGTATACGTGTAATGGCCGATAGAACAAGGGAACACGCAATAGAAAGCTATTACTGTAGGGAGCTCAGTGACAATGGAACTCGAACAATGTACGCATTGAAAGCTTTTTAATACCTGGTTGCTGACATACGGGTGAAATGATTGGGAAACATATTATAAATAATGACAGTTACTTTTCGTGGTTCCTTCGTGTTCATTTTAAGTAACTTATAGTAGACAAAATAAATGCAAGCCTAAAGAAGTGCAATGACAGGCCCTCCCTTAGAGGGCCAAAGCCTGCCGGGGTTGCGGGACTAACGAATTACCGTGACCCCGGCACGTAAAGGGCTATTGAAAGACACCGTGGATTTTAGTCAGTACAAATCTAACTGTCCCTCCTGCCATTTGATGATTTTGTCACGTAAAAAAAAACGCCTAAAGATGTAAATTACTGCTGGTCATTGGCCATTCTTAAGTTTCACGATTTTGTATTTTTTTAGCCCACATTCCCCACTGCAGGGCAGAGCTATGTCACCTACCCCAATTCCTTCCATCGACTGTTTTAGTTGCCGTAACATTGGCATAATTATTGTGCTATACTATAGAATCAAATTAATAAGATTGGAACTTTTTTGTGGAAAGAAAAATTCGACTGTGAGTAGAATTTGAACCTTCCGAGTCAATATATCAGACGCTCTTCCCAACCGAGCTATAGCGGTATATTTTTTCACAAGATAGAGTCACAATTCGCAATGCAGGCGTTAAGGAATAGAATTATAAAAAAAATCTCAGAGATGTTCAATAAACGAACGGCCTGTGTGTAACAAGCAATCTCTATTCAAACAAGAAACAAAACTTAGGAATTCGCAATCACAGGTTTCAAAGTCATATCATTATATCTCTAGAAACCGACGGATGTAAACGATTTCATCTCTATTATAGAATTCTAGATGGAACTTAGGCATATTGTGTCTTTGTAATTATACATTTATTTTATACAAACGGTGTGGAAGTGGTACTACATATTCACGGGATATAAAGGGTGTTATACACGTGTTAGGAAGTCGTATTAGTCTCCTCCCGTTTCTTCTGGGAAAGTCTTTGATTTATACTTCGTTTATTCAGATTATTCCCGTTCACCATACCTTCATCCCAACGAGGTTTTAAATGGTTTCTTTGCGCTTTGGCGACAAAGCCAATGGAACAAGCTTTGTTTGTAGTTTGCACGTCGTTACATCAATAGTGATGTAAGTTCCAATTTCCTGGATACCAGAGAAAACGCCATCGACAAAGGAAAATTCTGAAAGCTTAGCTTAAGCTAACCAACGCCTGACAAAAAAATACATGCAAAATGTTGTTTTAAAATTAATTGCTATTTTAATGCCACAGGCGCTAGCACTTGGAAGGTCACAGTAAAGTTTAAGATAATAATTTTAATGTATCTGAAACCGTAACGCCGTTCCTTTTAATATTTTATTACAAAGCCTTACTATGAAAGGCTCCAAAATATAAAACTGGAGTTTCTTCAAAGCACAATCACGTTGTAGATCGTATAAAAGTTGCGGGTCGCTTGAGTAAGTCGTAAAGTAGGAGCAATACTGAAATAGTGATGTGCTTTTAAACATTTCCCGGTTTTTAACACTGTTGAAGTGTATAGTGTTACGAATAGGTGGATCAATGTTACGAATAGGTGGATCTTTACAATTTTACGAATAGGTGGATCTTTCCAAACATAGTACTAACTTATGAAATTACTCTGTTAAGAATAAAAGAATAAGGTAAGATGATCTTATTGTATGGTAGGTATTGCTACATTTTTTGGATACACTTGTTATTAACTAACAATGATTTTCGAAAATAATTACAGGACAACAGTTTCATGGGACCAATTAAAGAATAATTTAACAATTAGCATTGGATCCAACGTGACAAGCCTTCTGGGCACTTTAATGAACGTGAAATGTGATTTAATTAACTTAAGCGGTCTTCTCTAATCTTGCCTACATAAACTTATGCTTTTTAAACACGAACTAGGGAAATATTACATTTCAACCAATGCACTTAGATAATCAGAAAATATCGTTATTTTAAAAATGTTTGACTATAGATATTTTCAATCAACGTATATAAGTCCCTCTTTAACTATGGAACACTTTTAAGTCTGCTCTCTTTTCTTTTCGCTAGATTGAATACTGCCAAAGATATGAAAATGCTTCGATATGCAATATAGGTATTTACTAGCTGTTTATAGATTGACAGATTTCACCATCTATAATTTTTTTGTTGCCAAAGATCATTAAATCTATTGTCAAACATACATGCGAAGAGAACGCGAAGCGAACGCGAAGCGAACGCAAAGCGAAACGTTTTTGTTTGTAATGTATTGAATTGTTTGAAACCTGTCACATAAACTATCGGACCGCTTTCGCTTTTCTATATGACAGGATTCAGATCGCATTCACTTCGCCAGTATGTTTGAGAATAGCTTTAAACCAAACAATGTCACAATTTATAAACTGCCTAGTCTATTGGTCGGAAGCTCGACTTCTATTCTTATGAGATTCCGGCTTCGATTCAAAGGTTGGGCCAAGTTTATTAAGTTTTTCATTAGAAATTTTTTGGTAGCAGCCACAGAGACTGGATTCGGTTGATGACTCAGCCCCTATTACATGAAATGTGGGTGTATTAAATACATTTCATAATTTAATTTGATTTTTAATCATATTATAATTATGTATCCTCTTGCATATCATTACCAACTGACCCAAACAACAAACTGGATCATCACAGTTTGTTTACTCTCATAATAATTAGCAAGGGTTGCCAATTTCGGTACGTTTTATGTTATGCGCAAATTTTCACATGGCAACTTCAATTTAGTTCATTTAAGCGACTGTGAAATTGCATTCAACAATTTTACATCAATATAACAATTATGTTCTGGCCAACTATACTGTACGTTTGCAGGTTTTTACAGTTATTACTGTAGGTCAGAAGCTCGAAAGGCTGACAACCAGTCTTACCAAGGGGTATCGTATTACCCAGTTACTGAGTTGTGCAGATCTGATAGGCAATCGCTTCATGTTAAGTACTGATATTCAGCTGCACCCGGTTCGATTGTGAGCCGACCCCAAAATATGGGAAAAGGCACATAATAATTTGATGGTATTTACATTCTAGTTACTATTGGCCTTTTTTACACCTTTAATCATAATATTAATACATTTTCCACTGCTGGGATAAATGTGGGTTCCGTGAGAGGAAGTGGCCCATGATCCTCCACACTTATAGAATAAGTCAGTAGCTCTTTACAAAATAAACACTAATAGATAAAGCTGAAATAAGATGGGGCCACACAATCCAAAACAATCCATATTTACCTCCAAAATAGTTATAACATTCTCAACTTAGTATCTATTCATTCTCCCTAACTAAGCCGTCATCTAGTGTACCAGTGAATAGCAATTTATCTTCTGTCCAACAATTCGCTACATGAGATCGTCTGCATTCATGCGAGCGTTACACTGACTAATGAATTCCCGTGTTCCTTGAAATCCCGCATCCCGGGAAATTGTGTCACATCACTATTAATAGGTACTCCGTAGTGGTCACTCGAGACACATTTTGATGTTCTTATGGGGTGATAAACATCACTATATTTTTATTACATCAAAACTTTATTTTCTTCAGCACTTTAGCTGTAAAATTGTAAGATTGTGTTTCAGGATGTTTAAAGGATGCCGCAGCTGTGATGATACTATTTTCTCACATTATTAATAAAGTTTTTTTTATATATTATACTCCATTTTTGGGTTCATGGGGGTTTCAAATGAGTTAAGTGTTTTTAAGAATTTTTATTGTATATATAATATTTTATGGAATTGTAGTGCTACTTTGTAACGTTCATGAGCTCATTTTACCCAAGATGAGATAACAATCGAGCACACCTTTTTTTAAAGTTAATCATTGCGCATTCTCAACGTAAAGCCGTTCTCTTAAACACCTGTTATTGTCTTGTTATAATAACACTAAAGTTGGCTAGAGTGCCTCCAATAAGGTCTTTTTTTATCGTGGTAATATCAAATGAGTCCTCCCACCCAGGGCGAGACGGGAAGGACTGTCAAACTCGCACTGACTACAATCCACGATGATCCTTCTATAGCCGTTTACGTTCCAGTGTCACAGTGACAAGATGAGACAGTCCCGTGGCCCCGGTAGTACTTGGCCCTCTAAGGGAGACCCCGTTAGGTCTCCAAATAAGGTAGTGCGGTAGTTATCTCGACCGCTGGCTACAAGGTCCGAGTTTAGTCCCTGTTCGCTTCGTGTCCGAGGTTTGGCTCTAAAGTACTAAAATATCAAAGGCAACAAGTAAAGTGCGTCGCAAATCGTTTAACCTCAGGTCTTGAACGGGGCTTTAAGTGAAATTAATATCGAATCAGGTGAGGCTGTGAGGGTTGCGGACAACCGATGGATGCAAGTGGTGAATTGTCTTTCGGCGTGGCGGTCTAAGGGGGAGGCCTATATTCAGAAGTAGACGTCTTCTAGCTGATGATGATGATGATGAATATCGAATCTTTAATTTATTTTTATGTGAATATAAATGAGGATGGAGATGGATGCATATTTGTTGCACTTTAACGCAACAAACACAGAATAATGTTGACTGACCTGAATCCCTACATTAAGATATTTTTATCCTATGAAACAATTACCAAACTCCACGTTGCCAAACAAATATTGTTTGACCAAACTTTTCCAAAGCGAGTTGTTTTCGCAAATTTACTTTTACACCCTGCATTCTGTTTTTCTTTAATTTCAACAAAAGTAAAGTCGTAGAAAGCCAGAGGGCCCAAAAAAAGGTCGAGGAAATGAGTTATTGTTCTTTTTACTGCCTCAAATTGAAGCGGAAGAGTGTTGAAATAAAGCCTTCGATATTTTATTTGGGAATTTTATTGGAAAGAGTTAGAATATTAATATTTATTTATTTTACACTTTGATATTTCTTACGAAAACCTACCTACGAGTACCTACCTTTTTCCTTTTTTACGAGTTTGGTTGTGATGAGGAGGGATGACACCCATGTGACTAAGAAAGTGATGAGTATTAATGTTGATGGATGGAGAGGAAGAGGAAGGCCAAAGAAAAGATGGATGGATTATCTAAGGAATGATATGAATGAAAAAGGAGTAAATGATAACAGTATCATTGTTGATTTGTTGACGCCAAGTGATTTCGATGTTTGTGATCGTGTTACGTACTTACAAGCCGAACGCATACGCGAAGTTAGTGCAGCACGTAAACAACAGAAGTTCGAGACACTTATTCGAAAACAAAAACCGGTGAGTCCCTACTATGACAACTCGCAAGTTACTCGAACGGTTGTTAATTTGTCCAACAAAGAATTGTCGCAAAGTGCCTTAAAAGTACTTGAGAAAGGGTTGAATTTTGCTCCTACTCCTAAACGCATCCCTTATGAACAGGTGATCGGAAGTGTAGAGGAAGTGATAAGACGGAATATGATACCAGTGAGTGATGCCGAAGTGCTGAGGCAAGATACCGCCGTAGCGTTACGTCACGCTAAACCTCCTACACAGAATATCACCGCTGATGAACTAGCCGCACTACGTGATCTCCGCAATGATGAGGACGTGCTGATACTTAAAGCGGACAAAGGGAATGCCACTGTAGTCATGAACGTCACTGAATATGATGTGAAGATCCGTGATTTATTGGGTGACGTAAAAACCTACAAGCGAGTAAATTATAACCCGACGGCACGAACAAACCGAAGTACACACAAAATAATAAAAGAGTGTCAACATGTTATACCTGATGACACAGTGAAATACTTGCTCCGTCCTAGAAATGTACAGCCGCCTAAACTATATGGTTTGCCAAAAGTACACAAGCAAAGTGTTCCGTTACGTCCCATAGTCAGTCAGATTGACTCGCCCACGTACGATCTAGCGAAACATGTAGCTGGTGTGCTTCAACCACTAGTGGGGCACTCAACATCATATGTAAAAGACTCTCGGCATTTCATTGATATCCTGCAGTCCATCGAACTCCAACCAAATGAGGTAATGGTCAGTTTCGACGTTGAGTCCTTATTTACGAACGTACCAGTGGTGGACTGCATGGAGGTTGTAAAGGTAAAATTGCTAGAAAAGAACATCCCGGTAGAATACGTTAAATTATTGCATCACTGTTTGTCTACCAGCTATTTCATCTACCAAGGTCAGTACTACCTGCAGATTGATGGTGTAGCCATGGGCAGTCCAGTAGCTCCTGTGGTAGCCAACATTTGGATGGAGCATTTTGAAGAGTTGGCTATCTCCACTGCACCCACACCTATCAAATTATGGAAGCGGTATGTTGATGACGTGTTTGGTATAATCGAAGGAGATGAAGAAGAGGCAAAAGTATGCTTGACACACCTTAACAGCATACACAGCAAAATTAAATTTACATATGAGATGGAAAGCGAGAGGACTATTCCTTTCTTGGACGTGATGATACAGGTACGTACTGACGGTTCCCTAGGCCACTCAGTCTACCGAAAATCGACTCACACGGATCGATACCTACACGCCGATTCACACCACCATCCCAGACAGCTGAACTCTGTAGTGACGTCACTCACAAACCGCGCATATGATTTATGTGACGAAGAACATTTACGAGGTGAGCTAGCACACGTACAGATGGTCCTACAGAGGAATGGCTATACGGTTAAAATCGAACAGCGTAAGCAAAAAACTGGGCATAAACATCGGAAGTGCGAGGTTGAAAGGCAACCGGCATTTTTGCCATACGTGAAGGGAGTGACAGATAAGGTTGCAAACATTCTTCGTAAGTATGCCGTGAAAACTATCTTCACTCCATTCAAGAAAGTTTCTCAAATGTTGCGTTCGCCGAAGGACAACTTCCCGTTACAAAAACCCGGTGTTTATAAAGTAGATTGCAGCTGTGGAAAGGCATATATCGGACAGACTAAGCGAACTGTAGCTTGCAGAATTTCGGAACATATTAGGGCCGTGAAAAACAACGATATCCAAAAATCAGCAATAGCTCAACATCTGTTGGAATCGGGACCCAACCACTGGATCGAGTTGCATAACCCTCAGGTCATCTCGACAGAACGCCACTACATACCGAGATTGGTACGTGAAGCGATTGAAATCACAAAATATAAAAATTTCAATCGTGAGGATGGGTTTCAACTGTCGAGGACCTGGAACCCAGTGGTCCAATTGTGTAAAAACCGAAAAAATACAATAACAACTTCGCGAGCGGATACAGTGAGTTTTGTGTGTCGGGAACAATATCGTGTTGTAAGTGAAACGAGTGACAATAGTAGTGGTGCCGAACGCAAAAAACGAACGAGAAGGAGGGTAGACCGATTTGTCTGCTCATAAACATCCACCCGCATTAACTTCAGTTCCTCCGTGATCATGGCGCTTGCAACAGTGCCGAAATATCGGAAACTCAAAACAAATAATAAACATGGTAAATATCCCGTTTTAAATCTAAACAATAATGATACTGTGACGTCTGATAGGGGAGAATGGAAGAAGAAAACGTGTTGCGCCGACCCCAAGTAGAATGGGATAAGGGCAGGAAGAAGAAGAAGAAGGTTCAGCTAAACGGGAAAGTCCATCATGATATTGCTTTTAAAATCTAATAACGATTTGCTGGATTCTTAAATATAGGATTTTGTTTTTAAAACAGACCTCCTCAGATCAGAACCTTCTTAGTCCTGAGATAAATTAAATTGACCTAAAAAAATGTCTGGACTTGAAAAGAGACAGTGACCTCTGAATTTGTTTCGGTTGTTTCTTCTCTAAAGCCTCGATGACACGGGGCTAGTTTACAAGCTGCTAGTTGGCGAGTTTAAAAGCCAGCGAGTGAGCGAGTAAGGGAGTGTCGATGACCCTAAAATCTTTCTACTCGCTCAGCAGCAAACTAACCAGCGAGTTAACATATTTCTATAGGCCAAAGGATCTTGGTCTTTCAACTCTCTTAATAAACCTCTGGATGCACCATATTGCTCCGGCCACCGTAGGCGTGGGCATGCGGGCGGCGAGTAAAGGGTAACTCGCTGTCTGACCATTGACCATGCCCGGGTCGACGGCGCGTTGTGTTCCACGCGCGCCTCAAAGAGCGTCAGCACAATGACGGGGCCCGCCTTTAGAGAGCCACAGCCTTGCCGGGGTCGCGGGACATACGTATACCGCGACTCCGGTACACAAAAGGGCTACCGAAGGACACCGTGGATTTTAGTCAGTACAAGTCTGACAGTCCCTCCCGCCCTGCCCGGGGCTGGGAGGACTCATTTGATGATTTTACCACGAAAAAAAAAATGCACCTGATTCATCACGTTTTTCTATCCACGATCCTACCTATTTTCTTTTCTTACATTTTTTATTCAGTTTTCGTTGTAAATCCTTCTTCATTATAACATGAGCTAAAATAACTACTCCCGCGCGAACTACTTCCTTCGACATACCTAGCTTAGACTGCCAGAAGTCCAAAACACAAAGATGCTCACAACTGGTTCACTAGCAGCGACGATGACACACAGCTAGTTTACTAGCTTACAGTCCAACACGCCAGCGAATGGCTAGTAAATTAGCCCGGCTTTCTATTTTTTCAAGCAGCTTTTTTTACAATCTAAAAGCAGATTGTAAAAAGCTAAATGACATGGAGCAAGTTTACAAGCCACTCGCGAACTCGCCGACTAGCAGCTTGTAAACTAGCACAGTGTCATCGAGGCTTAAGTAGTCAGGTACGCAACACCGGCTTCAAGTTTTTAAGAAATGCGCTTAAAGGATTTTTTACATTTAGTTAAAAAAACTACACACATCAAAAGTGTCTAGGGATCAACATATATTTTTGCAATAACTTTTCTCCTGATTGATATTAATTAAAATTTTCTTTAAGGATTCATCAAATAAAGTGTTTTCGTTTGTCACAGTAACGATAAACCAAGTCACCTTTGCATTAATAAAGAAATTTGCCATTTTCCTAATAAAGGGATTTTTGACATTTGAACCACTAACACAAAAGTTCGAAAAAAAGACTGAAATAACAGTTTTCTTTAAAATTTTATTGGGTAACTTAAACAATTAATAATCCGTGTTTCTACCGCGAACACTAACAACACAAGAACATCGGTTTGGCATACTCAAAATGAGTTCATCCAAATCACGCTGTGGAATGGCCACCCATGTTCGTTGCAACAACAAAAAAAGGTCTTCTTGCGACTGGATACCCTCCATATTCTGCAGAGCTCTTCTCTGTAGCATATCCCATGCATGCTCAATCGGATTCAAGTCTGGCGACTGAGCACGCCAGGGCAGGACATTGATGTTAGCTGCGGCGAGAGTCTGTCTTACAACTCTTGCGGTGTGCGGTCGTGCATTATCATGCATTAACTGAAATAAGGGACCGATTTGCACTTGTAGAGGAACGATGACGTCTGATACAATCGTCTCAGCATAAATTTGAGCGTTGAGGTTGCCTCTGATCCAAATCAACTCAGTTCTTCCGCCGATCCAAATACCCGCCCATACCATGATGGTTCCACCACTATAAGGATGGACTTCCTGGCAGGATTTTAATCGCTGTTGGCGTCCAGGGGTTCTCCAGTGTCGTATACATCTTGTATCCGGTCTCATACCGAAACGAGACTCATCAGAAAAGCACACGAAACGCCATTGTTCTTCTGCCCAATTTCTGTGTTCAAGAGCCCATTGATATCGAATCCTACGATTGTGCATTGCTATAGGTGGTACCCGTAGCGGTCTTCGGGAATGAAGGTTCACTTCATGCAAGCGGTTTCTGACTGTTTGGTCGCTAATTAAGTTCCCTGAAGAGTGATGAAGCCTCACGGCTAACATCATGGCGGTTATTGTTGGAGCTCTTCGAGTTAAGATTTGAATGTATCGGTCTTGTCTCCGTGTGGTGCAGCGATACCGTCCTCCATGGCGCTCAGCCACGGTACCAGTGCTTCGGTAACGTGTCCAAAGTCGACTAATAACACTCTGACTTGTATTCAGAGCTAAAGCCACAGTACGTTGCCGGGAACCAGCTTCTATAATTCCCACGGCTCTGAGCATTTCTTCCCTGCTTAAATGACGTCGCCGCTCCATAATAACGTTGGTTTTAATCAGTAGTAGGGAAACAGTAGCACTTATAATGTCTTCAATGCGTTGTATGTTTTTATAGGGAAAATATTGACAGCTGATTTTCATCTTTTACTCGAATTTGATTCACAGTTCCTGATTCAAATTATGAAATGCACCAAAAAGGATCCATATAAATTTATAAAATCATAAATTTATTACAAAGCCACATCTCAATCTCAAGAAATCCGCATAAAAATGCTTGATCCCTAGACACTTTTGATGTGTGTACTTTAAAAATCATTTTATCTAATTTCATCTTATTCATTTTTATTTGACACGATTCCTTAGGAAGTCGTCAATGTATCCGGTTATCCGTTTACCCAAGCGTGATCCTTGACAAATGTTTATTCTGAACCTTCCTGACAGGTTCTAAGTACTTTTACAACTCCGACACTCGTGAGACATCACACTTGTCATCCCCAAAAGGGTTGGGCTGAAGTGCACATTTTATCACTTAAGTTTTGTCCCATCAAACTGGGAGTGAAACTTTTGCCATTAGCAAGACACAAATCTACCGGGAGAAAGGAAAAGGGGAATTCTCGATGGAAAAAATCTCAGTACCATTTTGAAGTATCGTAGGTAATTAATATATGTTTTGCCTTCACTCATACTACCTTCCTTACTTTTTCTGAACCGACAATCTGTTTCAGAAAAAGTACCATACAAGAACTGGGATCGGTACAGGAGTAATTTTGCTTCCACAATGTTGTTAAAAAAGTTTACAAGTATTTGTAAACGATTTCTATATTATTATAAATTGAAAACATTATCCATCAGTTTCATCATCAGCCGGAAAACGTCCACTGCTGAACATAGGCCATCAGTTTAGAAGCTCCCAAAACATTCAAAAAACTCCTAACACAGCCCTTATCATGAGTTTTCACTAGTTTAATTTACAGCATCTTCCCAGTATTTACAGCGTTTCTTGTATGGAAAAATGGAAAGCGCCTCTGGTGTGCGAAGAAGGAACTATTTTTTTTTGAAATTTGTCAATTGACAATGTCAAAGTTCCAGTTTACAGCAGAACAATTGAAAACTCATGATAAGGCCTAATGTAATAATTCTTAATATTTTTTGTTAATAAATGTACCTATTTGTCTTAGAAAATGTTTGGAACCATTTTTAAAAGCAGGGTTACACCATAAGGTATCATTCTATGAACCGCGTCCTTCAGATCGAGCCGCGTGAAACCCAAACATACGACAATGTACAGAGCGTTCAATGAGAAGCAAGTTTACAAGCGTTTGTTTGATTTCTGACGGATGACACCTCGTTTGACGCTGCGGTCACCATAAACTCCTCCTAGACCGATCCCAGTTCTTGAATAGTCCCTTCTTCTGCGGTAGTCTTATGTGTGTGCCAGCCTAAGAAACAAATTGTTTGTTCCGTCTCCCCAAGCGCAATCCTTGACTAATGTTTGTTCCGAACCTTCCGGACAGGTCCTTAGGACCTATGTTACTTCGGCACTTGAAGTGAAATGTTTATTTATTTATTTAGTAGGTACCTACGGTGTGTTTATTACTTACACTTGGGAAGGATTGTTTATTTGCTTTCTTACAGAGTCCTCAGCTGATTAAATATGGGGTGGACGGTGGGTGGGTTCCACCTCATCACCCCTGGCAACTCCACCACAGATTACCTGTAATCTGAGGTGACAGCTGAGTGATCCCACAAGCGGTGGTGGGCCTTACAAGGGCTGCTTGGCTAGGGCTAACAACCAGCTTGTTGTAGTCCAGTAGTTTTTACCGTGTTCAATCTGTGCACAAGAGTAATCCAGCCAAGTTCCTTCTGGGTAAGCTCGCTCCATCTTAAACTTCATCCTTATTTCTTCTAGGCTAAATTGAGGCCAAGAGAAAATCCATACCAGTCATCATCAAATATGATCTGATACCAGTGGCTATTCAGTGGTTTACAAATAAGGAAACTAGTTAGGTATCATTTGAATTAGTTAAACCTAAATATTTACCAAATAAAAAACTATAGCCTAAAACCAATTAAGTAAAATACACTATTATAGAGCATCGAAAAACTCATCCTCAACGCTGTCAGCTGGTAATGTGCCCAAGAGACCGGCGGCGTTGCCTCTTTGTATGGCTATTCTTAGCCTCTGACCAAGGTAAAAGCCAGCTCTTGGGTCACGGGAAGCGTCAACAAGTCTTTTCGAAATGTCTCTGAAGAGGTTGTAAGCACTCGGACCCCATGGCCCTATAGTTTCAACCCCAAATGGCTCAAAAATATAGTTAATACTCAGGTAATATTTACGCCGTTTGAGGTTTTCAGCAGCCGCAGCAGCAGCGCCAGCAGAGCACGATGAACTTGGAAGATGGGATGGCGCAAGAGTATCGACACAGGTAGATTGAAACAGTAAACAAAACGTGAAACAATAGATTGTAAAAGAATAGTGCTTCAGAAGGCATTTCTATACTAACTAATAAGTAGTACGAGTACGAAGCTGCGGGCAAAAGCAAGATTAAAATAAAAACTAAAGAACATCTCGAACTTGATCAAACTAACACAAGATTTCCACAAACTTCACTTCAATAAAACAATACAATACATAGAAAACATATTAAATTAGTTACGAAAGATCAAAAGGGTCTTCGAACGCCGATAAAAGTTTTTTCATTACTCATACTCTGAAAGTAGGTCATTACATGTCTGATTAGCCGTTTGAAAGTTATCCATTGCCGCCCTAGGGAAAATCGCTTTCAACTGACAGCTGCCAAATTTAAGAAAAAAAACTAGTTCTATTTTGACATTTCTATTAAACCAAGTTCAAACTTTTTATACAGCCACGAAATTACAGTCCTCCAGAAACTCATTAATTCCGTCCTGTCCGAGGGCAAAACGCCTCAAACGTGGAGCAGGGGTGAGGTGGTGTTGTTCTTCAAAAAAGGTGATAACAGCCTATTGAAGAACTACAGACCCATCACGCTTCTGAGTCATGTTTATAAGCTGTTTTCAAGGGTTATCACGAACCGTCTCGAACACAGACTTGATGACTTCCAGCCTCCAGAACAAGCCGGTTTCCGAAGAGGCTATAGTACCATAGACCACATCCATACGCTGCGGCAAGTTATACAGAAGACCGAAGAGTATAACTTGCCATTATGCTTAGCGTTTGTGGACTATGAGAAAGCCTTCGATTCGGTGGAAACATGGGCGGTACTTGAGTCACTCCAGCGATGCCGTATTGACTATCGGTACATCGAGGTGTTGAAGTGTTTGTATAATAACGCCACCATGTCGGTCCGAGTACAGGAGCAGAGCACGAAGGCGATTCCATTGAGAAGAGGCGTAAGACAGGGGGACGTTATCTCCCCTAAACTGTTTACTGCCGCAATGGAAGACGCCTTCAAACTCCTGGAATGGCAAGGACTTGGCATCAACATCAACGGCGAATACATCACTCACCTTCGGTTTGCCGACGACATCGTAGTCATGGCAAAGTCGATGGAGGAACTCAGCATGATGCTCGATGGCCTCGACCGAGTTTCACAACGGGTGGGCTTGAAAATGAACATGGACAAGACGAAAATTATGTCAAATTCCAATGTTGTGCCCACCCCAGTCTCTGTTGGAAACTCGGTACTCGAAGTTGTTGACTCATATATCTATTTAGGACAAGTAGTCCAATTAGGTAGGTCCAACTTCGAGAAAGAGGTCAACCGCCGAATCCAACTCGGTTGGGCAGCGTTCGGGAAGCTACGCAATGTCTTTTCGTCCGACATACCTCAGTGCCTCAAGACGAAAGTCTTCAATCAATGTGTGTTACCAGTGATGACTTACGGCACCGAAACGTGGTCTTTCACTATCGGCCTCATCTCAAAGCTCAAAGTCGCTCAGCGAGCTATGGAGAGGGCTATGCTCGGTGTTTCTCTACGTGATCGAATCCGAAATGAGGAGATCCGTAGACGAACTAAAGTCACCGATATAGCCCACCGGATTAGCAAGCTGAAGTGGCAATGGGCAGGCCATATTGCTCGCAGAGCAGATGGCCGATGGGGTCGAAAAGTGCTAGAGTGGAGACCGCGGACGAGCAAGCGCAGCGTAGGACGTCCACCAACGAGGTGGACAGACGACCTTGTAAAGGTCGCCGGAAGACGCTGGATGCAGGTCGCTTCCAACCGGTATATGTGGAGATCTAAAGGGGAGGCCTATGTTCAGCAGTGGACGTCCTATGGCTGAGATGATGATGATGATGATGAAATTACAGAGCGATTTAAAATTAAAATAACATAAAGTTAAGTATTTAGAATATAAATAATGACTTTAAAATAATTTAGTTTCAACTATTTCTCTAAAATAATACAGATTTCGACGAAATCTTTGCCAATTTTTAAATAACGAACATGAAAAATCCTGGCTGTATAGCTGGACGACCACAGCACAAAAATTAAAAAAAAAAAACAAGCGGCAAAGTGACAATCCGATCTACACTCATTTTTTCTTTAGCTAAAATGTTGTTAATTTTACTTTCCTCGTATTCGTAATGAAAAGCACAGTGTTTACCTCGGGTAAATTACTTATTTAGTCCCTCGAACTATTAGCGCCCTCACTACGTTACGGGCGCCAAACCCCGTCTCGGGACGTAAATAAGTAACTTTCACGCCTTGGATAACAATGTACTATTAAACAGTTTGGGTCATACCCTTATGGTTTCCCGGTTTTCAGTAGTTGGGAAACTGGAAAAGTTTCCGTATTGTTTGTTTTCACAACTACCAAGATCTATGTTGTATATAATATTAATATAGCTGTTTATTTATCTGTGAATGTATTTAAGGATCTTGGTGTACGGTTGGAGTAGTGGCTGAGCTATCGATTGCGGCACTTCTTGTTGCAGATTCGATCCTACAGAACAAATATCTGTATGACCTACAAGTAGTTATTTCGGGTTTGGCTGTTTGTGCATGTGAGTTTAAAGATTTGTAAAGGCACTCCCGAAACAGGAATAATACGTAGAGTAAAGCGTTGCTCCGATTTTTTTTAAAGCTCTTGGTTTGGTTTGTGAACTTTGATGGATCTGTAAAATTATCAAATGAGTTCTTCCGCACTAGGTGGATCATAAGGGACTGTCAGATTCGTACTGATTAAAATCCACGGTGTTCCTTCAATAGCCCTGTCACTGTTACCTGATTTGACAGTCCCGTGACCTTTCACAAAATAGTTGCTTTTCGATCTTTCCGTAGAGCCATATTCAAAAATTCCTTACGAAATTTTACACGACAATTTTTAGAGATTTGGAAAAATAATGTCTTATTTTCAAAATCTTTAATAATAAAAATCTTTGTACAATATTTTGTAATAAGTTAAGTAAGCAATAAATAATTTTCTTTAATCTTATCTTACAATAAATTATTACTTAATTAAACTAAAATGAACAGTCATAAAATCTACAATAAATATATGCAATATGAGACAGTGTTTACAATAATATACTTTAAATATTAAGAGTCATACATTCCAACCATTTCTTACCGAACAGATAGTCATTACTATTCATTTTTTATTTCTGATCATCAATCATGACTCATTTGAACAATTCTACAGTTTTAAACATAATAACAACATCGTTTGTGCCTAAATTTTTGTGAGTAATTTTTAACTTCAGTCAGTCTGACCGGAGACCCTAGCATGAATTATACGTATTTAACCGTACTTCGTACTTGAAGTATGTCTGACGTAAATTATATATGGAAAATGAAAATATGCCTCTAGTGTACAAACAAGGAACTTATATAATCCATCATTCCAACGTTAAAGTTCTCATTTACGTCACAAAAACGTAAAATCTCGTGCTAGGGCTTCGGACTGTGAACTAGCTGCGGATAACTGACAATATCTGTCAGTTGTTTAGTCCGTAGTCCGTATTAACATCTATTTTTAGGTCACCTATGAGAGCAACTATTGTATTCCCGTTTATACTCGGAATTAATTAAAGTATTCGTATTTATTTCCATTAGAGCACTACGTTTCGGTAGATTGTAGTGATGGGTGTATATTTGGTGAAGTTCATCAATAAAGTTAGGTGCTCAATGAAAGCAATCGATACAAATGCTGGTTTAAGGTGAATGCTCCAGGATTATTGATCGCGACTGTAAGACGTATGTAGTTCCAGAATTATTATCATCAAAATCACCAATACAACCCTCCAAGTTCATAAAGCTTCAGGAACAAAAAAATAACATAAAAAGTAATTCCTGAAGCTTTATGAACTCAGAGCGTTGTATTGATGATTTTGTTGATTATAATTCTGTAACTACATCCTACGTCTTACAGCCGCGATCAATACGTATATTTTAATCAACATACAACCTAGCACTGGCCTGCAAATTGCAAAAAACCCAAGAAATTTTGAATTTCGCGGGCTACCCTGGAGCATTCACCTTAATTCCAAACGTAATCAGATACAACAACAATATAGCAGACTACAGACAGACACCAAATTGATAGCTGTTTTGATGCAGTCGATGAGCGATCGGCTTTTGCACTATGTTGCGTCACTGTGGGATAAAATATTTGAAGAGATTTTAAAGACCGACCTTAAACTACATTATCATTATACGAACGGATAACATAAACTTCAAGTTAATATCGGATTTTGGAATAGACATTCTCCAGTATTTTGGTTATTTTTGTATGTGAAAAGCACAAAGTAGTAGGTACCTATCCTTCATAGATATACATAAAATAACATTAAGTAAATATCGAAAGAATGCCAGACGAGAATTTTAAATTTCATAATCGAGTTTTCATTTACGTCACATAGTCTTACTACCGCCTCATATTGAATGAATATTTTTACATTTCGTTCTCAAAATGGTTTACCTTTACATTGACATAAACACGTGGTCTAACTTAAACCCCAGTACCCGGAGCACGAGTTTTCACTCTTTTACTTTACAGCGTCTTTCCAGTATTTACAGCGTTTCTTGTATGAAAAAATGGAACAGCGCCTCTGGTGTGCGAAGTAGGAACTAATTTTTTCCTTGAAAATTGTCAATTTGAAGTTGTCACAGTTACAGTTTACTTTACGTCTCAAATACTGAAAACTCGTGCTCAGGGTACTGTTTCGACTTTTACATTCATACTTTTTTCTTATATAATTTACATCATTTTTGATAAATGATTTGATTTATTTTTCATAAATAGTTAATATCATTCTCAATAACTCTGAACGCAGATCCTATTAAAGTAAGAAAAAGTCTAGGCAGATGACAACGATTGTTGTAAAAATAATAAATACGTTCCTAAAACTAATGACACTTAAGGCCTCTACGCCACAGCACCCGGTGCAGTAATATAAGTCGGTGAAGGAGTAGGCCTGTGCTTCATCAGGTTATAGGCCCGGTTTGAGGCCCAGTCCTTGCCGTAGCCACCGCTGGCTGAATACGCATAGTTGTTGTTGTAGTCAGCCGAATAGTCACTGGTGTCACTGGCGCCAAAGTACGAGTAGGACATCGGGTGATGGTGTTGCTGAAAAAGACAAAAGAGAAATCAATGACTTGGTTTATCAGTTGAACTGTGGCCTTGATTATCGAATGGGGTCTTAAATGCTAGGTGACATCACGGAGTAATAAGACGAAGACGAACACGAAACAAAAGAAAACTCTGTTCACAAGTTTGTCCCTTAAAAGTAAACTTTATTTCCTACTTTTGTTTTGATTGGCCTAAAGAGTTCAAACTCATGGAGGTTAGAGCGCCATCAAACTGGCCGCGTGGGGTCAATGAAGTGGCCGTGCTGGGACCGTGCTTCAGGGCACCAGTTCGTTTAACTGGATTTGCAAAGCAGCGCAGAAGCAGCACTGGCAGGCTAGGCGTAGGCTGTGCTACGTCCATGCGGCACTTTGTGGCAAATTTGGAAGCACCCTTAATAGTGATGGTTGAAGAGTACCACTACTCACTATACCTAATTGGACCCAGTCGAAACTGCCACCATGCCATGTTCTACGTAATATCTGGGTAAATGACATTGAAAGTATTGTCATTCAAAGTGGCAATGCTGCCAGTCTTCAAGGCACTTTCCCGGATGACAGCGATACAGAGGAGCACTATGACGTCTTGTCCCAATATCGTTGGTTTAAAAATAAGTACCTTATTTTGGTATGTATTTTTTAAGTTTTTCTACCAACTGCTATTAAATACGTACTATGTAGGTACGAGTAGGTTACCTCGTTTAAAAATAAAAATTAATATCATAAGCTGTGACCTAAAAACAGAGGCGACAATTACGTGAATACGCGGTAATTTGTCACTCTTTGTTCGGAAAACGGAAGGCTTTGACGGCATAGTGACGTGGCAAAACTGCAGGTGACGATCAAATATCGCTTTTATTAATAATGGAGTAAAATATAGATTTCAGAAATAAAGCAATTAATTTTGATATGGCATTTTAATAAAAATATAAGGTTTTTTAAAGATTTTTTATGGAAAGAATTTTTTTTTGAAACGACGCTCTTTCCAACCGTACCATCGAGATTCCTACCTACATGCGTAAAATTCTTAAATACATTTCTAACGTCTTACGGTGAAATTTTATTCTCCCGATGGTAAACGATAGACATACTAAGCTACTGAGAAATTCCACTTTAACCAGCCCGACAATCAAACCCCACTTCAGCACTCGTGACTGACTAGGAGACTGAAGCGGGGCTTCCTTTAATAATGACAGTTTATTGAAGTCTCTTGTTCCATAATTCAGTAAATTAATACTGCAATACGAATGTGTAAAGTATGAAGCCTCCTGCAGACACACGCGATTAATCGCGCTGCGACAACGAGCCAAGCTAATTTCCGCTCTAAAAATACTGCGAATGGACCGCGACATGTCGCCCCGCGCGATTAATCGCGTGTGTCTGCAGGAGGCTTGAGGCACTAGCACGACTAACTGACGTAAACGTAAAGTAAATACGCTGATGTTATTCCCATAATTGAAAATACAAGTATCTTAAAGTATGTCGATCATTTAAAAAAAAAAATTGTTTCCTTCAAAAACATTAAATAAATTCAAAACATTGTGGAAAATATTACTTAGGAAACGAGTATTTTCATTCAATAAAAGTATTTGCTTGATGTTTACGTCACAATCTTGTGCTGCAGTTTCTGATTTCTTCGGTGGAAAAACTTCGTTTCTTGAAAATTCATTTCAATAGCAAAGCTTTTATATTATTTCTGATTCATATTTTACAAATCATAGTTGCACAATGCATACAAACTACTTGGAAATATGTAAAACATTAAATAAGTTGATTATCATAGTACTGTCCAGTGCTGAGCTCAATAAATAAAGTTTTATGAGAAACTAGTGATGCTTTGTTGGTTTGCTTGTAAATGGTGCATGATTATTGAAAATGATGACTGATTTATTATTTATCTGATCGAACGATCAGAAGAAATTCGTAGTTTGGGGAAAAGTTAAAAAAACCGGCCAAGTGCGAGTTGGACTCGCGTGAAGAGGGTTCCGTACAATGTCACCTATCACGTTTTTTTTAATCTGACCCAAATTGGTACGCACAATATTGAGTGATTTACCATGTTATTTTAATATCATGGACTTCTTATAGGTATTCCTAAAATCTATAAGTAGAAAACCAATTTCTGTATTTTTTTTTAATTATGTTCGGTAGTTTCGGAGATAAGGGGGGGGGGGATGGTCAAATTTCGTCTATTTTCTTGAATAACTTGGAAACTATTTATTTTGAAATTACAAAAAAAAATACATTTAAGATTGTCTCAACAAGACCTTCCATTTGATATGTCACACGATGCTGTTTTCAATTTTTTTTCAAATTTTCCCCTTCCCCCCCCAAAAGTTACCTCCCATATACAGATAATAATATGGACTTCTTATAGGTTTTCTTATAATTTATAAGTAGAAAACTAGGTCCTGTATTTTTTTCAAAATTTTAGGTTCAGTAGTTTCGGAGATAAGGGGGGAGGGGGAAACTATTTATTTTAAAATTACAAAAAAAATACATTTAAGATTGTCTCAACAAGACCTTTCATTTGATATGTCACACAATGCAGTTTTCAAAACTTTTTTTTTCATTTTCCCCTTCCCCTCTTTCTATTTCCCCAAAAATTACCTCCCACATACAGATTTCATCTATTCATGTCACACCTCTGTGCTTGGGTCACAGGAATTGATATGTGTACCAAATTTCAACCCAATCGGTCTAGTAGATTCGGAGATAATTGACTGTAAGCGACAGACGGACACACGAGTGATCCTATTAGGGTTCCGTTTTTGTATTCGGACGTACGGAACCCTAAAAACGCAAAATATAATTATAATATGCACCGGACACATTATAATTAAATTTTGGTCTGTTTAAACTTAAAGGGAACAAGCATAAAAAATCTATATGTGGGTTCGGAACCTAAACCCTCCTGGATTGTTAGGTTCCGACCTAAACCGAACACTAACATACTACGTCAAAAGTTTCGCCACATAAAGTGCCTTGGCAGGATCGAATCTATAAACTAAACAACTCGAGAGAGCCTGTTGCCAGGATTACGGGTTTTAAGAAAGAACAGGGTGGGCTTTAGTCAGTACAACTCTGACAAAGGTTTTTTCGCATTCCGCTTCACAAAGAAAGAGGAGTCATGATCTTCCTTCCCAAATAAAAAGGAACAACAGAGTTCCACCAGCTTACAAGGCAAACCCAATAAACAAACATACTCCTCCACCTAGCAATACTTGATAAACAATTTCTCACCAAGGACATTGGTATCTGTAAAAGCTCTTATCAAGTGGATACAGATAAATTTATTTATTTTGATGCGTTTGTGCCGCGAGTGGCTGATAAAGTGTTAGGATTGCGGTTAGATCCTCTATGAGTAATGCCGGTTCATGGAATATAATGAGGTAAGGTAAAGTACATCTTATCATCACTGTTTCAGCACATTGCAGTCTGGTTTCGAACATTGGTCTCCCCCAAGGAGCGCTATAGAGCCTCCGCTTTTTTTCATCCAGCCAATGCCAGATACATTCTTCAGGTCCATCTTGCCGGGAGACGACCCACACCACGTTTACTACACGAATGTTTAGGAGTGGAATTCCTTTGCTGGAGTCTATATTTCCTAATAGTTACAACCTTAGGGTCTTTCAGTCAAAAGTGAACAGTGACTTCTACGCAAGCGTGCTTTACCGTCGACCGCATCCTCGCTTGCCATCAGATGAGATAGGTAGTCAAAACGCGAGCATATTACTGAATAAAAAAAATACCGACCGAATTGAAAACCTCCTCTTTTTTTTTGAAGTCGGTTAAAAAAAACCTTCGCTCGATCTCCTCCATTCGAGAATTTTTCTAATAAGTTTTAGCCACATTTATCACTTTTGTCATATATGCATTTTATCTCTTGTCGAGATCCCAAGCACGTTGCATGACATGCAGTTGGTGGGCCAGCTTGACTGTCATGTTCCACGTATACCATAATGATAAACCTCAAAGCTTGTTAGCTAAAAGTAGCCCGTAGACATATAGAATGGACTGAGCCTTCTTCTTTTCTTTCATTCCTTTTAGATAGCTGCAGGCACGTTACAGTTTATTTCTAGATCTTACAAAATACTGTAATTTTATTGCTGCTACTATAATTATACAAAGAACAAAGAATGAATCTGAAACGGCTAAACAAAGCAATTTTAGCATAAACTTCAATTAAATTGAAGTTCAAAGTTCAGCTGATACAACATTCATAATCCCTTTTATTACAAAATCGATAATTGTAGTCATCATTAAATATTGATCAGCTAGGGATGTTCTTTGTCTACAATATCGATACTTTGGATCGATACAAATAATTTTCATCGATCTTCATTTTCATACCGGACGCTTATAAACCGAGTCAGAACTCAGAGGACGTTTTTATATAGAGCATGTATTTGTTTATATTATTCTTCTGCCTAGTTATGTTGAGGTTAACGCGTCACATTGATGGTGTTGTATTTGTATGGACAAACATACAGTATGTTTACAAGAGTTTAAAAAAAAAATCTACTACTCATGAGCTAGTGTGGGGCAACGCTTTTTGATGTATCAAAAAAAATGTTGTATCGATACTGCAAAGTATCGTATCAGATCGCGCCTGACTAATTAAAACTGCAACTCTCGCTCACATAGGTTGTCACGATACTAATTGCTATGGACCCGACAATATAACCCAAAATGAAACAACATTTTCGGCCGACGCGGACCAATAAAACGTATCAAGTTCGTAAACCAAACACATTTCGTTTAAATTGATTTTTGATTAAACGAATTTTTGGACAACGAACGGCCAGTATGCAAATTATGATTTTCAGGGTGTTGTAATTATCACTGAGATCAGAATTTTCCAGTTTAATCAGAATACAACGTTTATTTATGTCCACTGCTTCGTTGATCTGATTGTCGATCGACTGCTGCGCTGCGTATCACATCGGTATTCGATTCCCGAACTGAACAAATATTTATTGATCTACAAGTCGTTGGTCCGGATCTCTGTTTGTGTATGTGAATTTAAACGTTTAAGAACACGCCTACAAAATAGGAAAAATTCCTAGTATGGGGCAAAGCTTCTCAGAGTAGTCAGTTACGAAACACCGGCCTCATTTAGCTTGCAAAAAACGACTTGCAAAAATAAATAACATTTCATCAAAGATCTAACAGAAAAATCTAGTGAACGAAAGCGTGAGTGCTGAGCATGGTGTTCAGTGTGACGGTTATGTGATATATCTTGGCGGAAATTGTATACCTGGTCATGTTAGATTGCTATCCTGTCAGATTATAATCCGATTATAAGTATCCATCCAGTTCAAAATATTATTTCCCCATAAATATATTCCGTTACAAACCCATATTTTTCCAGTAAAGTGAGCCAAAGATAATTATCCCCACAAAATCAACTAAAATGACCACAAATTGCCTATGCACGTGACGTAATAACGCCATTCTGTGGTCAGGGACCAGTTTGTGGTCACGGTGTGTCATAAAATTTGGCGATAAGCCCCAATTTTAGTGAAAAACCGCTACAATATGCAATTACTTCTTGCGGCATTGTTTGTTTTTGGCACCCAGATTCTAATTAAATTTTAGGATATTTAGTGCCGTATGATTTTAAAACTTGTCGGTCATAAATAACAATATTTCTAAATAATATCTCACAATTTTTGTGAGGTATGAATTCGTCATTTTATTATTAATTAACTCTTGAAATTAAACTCAAAATGTTCAATAAAGTCATATTTAGACCGCTGTAACTAAAAACGTGAATCTTAAAAGTGACCTTTGCAGTGTGATAAAGGAAACTTTAAATCAGCAGAAAGTGGCAGTTGCACTAATTTTCAGTTCCTTTCTATACTAACAAAGTTCATGCCGATTACTAAAATTGATATGGTTTTCTTTTACGGCAGTAAAAAGTTGCATTGAAAATAAAAGCTTCCTAGAAAATCACGACGTGTAGTTAGTTGATATTTTCACAGAACCTTACTAATGAATGAGACCTTTAGACGCCTCGGTTTAAACTGAAGAGGAATTTGAAAAGGGTTTCTTGCATTTGTAATATTGGAAGGATTTCATTTTAGTTCAATTAGTATTTCCATAGGGATTAATGGCTTTCATTGTTTAAAGAAGGCAATATTATATCAATCAGAATGCTGATTACATAGGTAACAGTAATTTGCAATTTTAATAATAAAACTTAATGATTTTGATAATAGTTCCGCTGTTTCAGGTGGCAAAATAAAACTGGCCGATTTACCCTGAAACAATTCTGATTTACCTTAAATCTTAATAGGTACACGCTAATCAAACAATGTTAGTTGCAATCTGAGTTTAAAAACTTTACATTAATATGTTTTTGTACAGATACACAGACAGAGAGACTCTCCCGAATGTGATTGACAAACTAACCAGATGCTGCGCAAGAATTAATAATCATGGCATCATTTCAATTTTTAAGCTATTGCATAGCTTTTATCGCGGGCTCTGAGCGCGGCGCGGCGCAGCGACCCAATCAAAAATTTCCAAAAACCTAATAGAAAATACCTGACACCACGCATCGTCTAACATCGTTTCAGTTCTGGAGACTTCGGCAATCATAAAAATATCCGACATAAAAACAATTTACTTTTTCTTACTGATTCTAAGTAGCCAGCTACAAAAGGAGTTTTCAAAATGAAACCTACTTATAAAATTCTCCTACAACAAAGAAGTTCTTTATTACAGTAGTGCACCACAAACATTTTAAATAAATTATATTCTCGTTAAATATACGCGGTAGGTAAAAATGTTATGCAATAGCTTCACCGCGGCAGTCTCCGAGTGGCACATATATTTTTTTCAGTTTGTGGACACCTTTATAGACTTCCTCCGCGCGGGGAAGGCGTAAGGTCATGTATGATTCGATAGACTAAAACCTACTGCCTAATGCCGGGGGCACATTATGTTATCTATTCTCTCTATTTAGGAACTCGAACTTATAACTTCTTACTACAAACTGGTAAGAAACAGAAATTAAGAACCTTACTCTTAAGGCTTTATGGAACGCTGGAAGTGTAGAACTCTTCATACCTTGCAAGCCTTCAAAGTGCTCAGCACACTTGGCAGCAGCAAGGCAGCGATCAGCAGCAACTTCTTGATCAGCAGTACTGACAGTAAGATGGGAATCAGCAGTAGTTTCAACTTGAGGACTGCAAACAGCGTCAGCAGTGGGATGATCACTGCCAACTTCTTTTTCTTGCCACGAGCTGGAAAATAAAAAAATTGTGGTGAGTTTATTTTATACGGGGTGCACCCAAGTTTCACGCTTGCTGCTGTGAAGTTTGCGCTAATTTCAGGAACTGCTGTTCCGAATTTAAAATTCTTTTTTTGTGGGATAGTCCACTTATCAAGGAAGGTATAGGCTATAAAACACCACGCTGCAATCAAAAGGAGCTAAGCAGCGGGGGTAAAACCAAGGGTAAAAGCTTGTAATCAATGTAAGTGAATGTGTGTGTCCACACTGGAAGCCTAGCGCGACGGCGGCGGCGGGCGCGATCTGTGTCCACACTGCCGATCAAGCGTTTGTTTTTGTAGCGGCGAATTCAGGTGTTGCAAACCGGTGGTACAAAGTAGTTCCTATAAATCTTGTTTAAAGAAATTAATTTTAAAATGTTTTATAGGTTGATTAGTATTGCATACAAGTAAATTAACAACCATTCTACATTTTTCTACTCAAGTATGGTAAAAATAATTTAAATATGTACAAAAACATCCAACGGTAGTACTTTAGTGCATGTTCTGGTAACTAGATGGCGCTACTAAAAGACCGAAAAGGTTTGATACACCTGCCACCCGCCCGTTGTATCGGTTGTTGCCTAGCAACGCCTAGGCTCGCAAAATCGCTTGTAGCCATCGCGCTAGGCCCCCGCCTTAGTCACTTCAATATGGCCACTAGCGGCGATTTCATACATTCAATATTTCCGCGCCCGCCGCCGCCACCGCGCTAGGCTCGCAGTGTGTTTGAGCACTCTCGATGCTTCAAAATTTTTTTAATTACAAAAACAAAAACTATGAATTAGTTTCTGAATTAATATTTCACTCAAAACATAATTTACTAGAAAAAGATCTTTTATAATTTTCATTACCAAGAACAATCCCACTGTTCACAAAGTTATTAAGAATTGACGTCTCAATTTTGATCTATAAAAATACTAATTCATTACGCACGCAATTAGAGTCGTGCGACGCAAATCACATAATTATGAAAACCAAACATTTAACTACTAACCACTCAACATCTAAATATTTAAACTTCACGCCCCAAATTCGATCAAATTCATCTAAATTCCATTTCACAGTTATTAAGTTCGGTCAAAACATCTGTCGGAAAGGGTCAGCTATATTGTTCTACGACGATATCCACAAGCTTGCAGCAAAAAATTTTCAACTTTAAATTCTACAGCATAAAGTTCAAAATCCACTGAAAGACAATCTGTCTCAACAACGACGATCGAAATAGATATTCAACTTTAATCTTTAAAAAATAACGTCTAAAATACACATAACACAAACCATAGCTTCAGCGCTGCCGTGACGCTGAGTCTTTTAAAGAATACCACTACAGGTCGCACGTTTTGACCCGAATACTTATGACCCGGACGATCTAAGGTAATGAAGATGACATGGTCGCAATTTACAATTGTTAATTGCTTTTTTTATGGTCCAGTTATGATGGACAGGTCAATTTGGTTTTTATGGAAATGGGTTCTTTGATGTTACGGGATTGACAACTGTTACTATTAGTGTTACGGGCCGATGAAATGATTAATTTATTGGAGAAAATGTTCATCAATTGACATTTTGACAGCGACACGAACGTTTGAAACTTCGGTCAATCTGTTTTTGATCGAAGGTTTGAAAAGTATTTTAAATTTACATCACCGTCAGCTTATAATGTTCTCACTGCTAATCTACCACGCGGCTATTGCAGGTTGGTGGATGTCACATAATTTCGCAGTTTTGGTTCTAAGACATTCCAGATGGAGTTCGTATGGGAAACGGAAACGCGGTGTTCTGTTTCGTTTCAAGGATGTCCTGAATAGACACTTTAAAATGTTCGAAATTAACCCTTCAGTATGAGAGTAAAAGGAACAAAATCGGTCCGGGTAGAGACGTTATGTACAACACCAGGCTTTTATTTTTCAAGAGACAAGGAGGTTGCAATTGATTGAAATTTTGTCTTGTGATTGGGATTGTAGCACCATAATTATTTTTAATAAATTATAGTTTTATTTTAGTATTTTGACAATTCAAAAGTGCCTGTAGTGGCCTACTTGAAATAAATGCTTTGATTGATTGATCAACAAGCGTGACGATCTAAAAGCTAGACCACTTGCAAATATAACTCGGAATTTTTCAGCTAAAGTTGGATATACGAGTCACTGGAGAGCATAAGAAAGGGCAGCATATCAAAGCTCTCAACAACTTAACTTTAAAAAACCGTCGATTGCAGTCGCTGTGGCCGAAATCGGCTAGGTGGTATCATCATCAAACACAGGTTGACAATTGGCAGATTTTCCGGTTTCTTTATACAATTTTTACCTGCACCGTTCACTAATGACCCCTATAACCGGTTAATTCCACTTTGTTCATCTGGGTGATATCACCCAGGTGAATTGAAGACATATCCAAGTTGTCCAATTTTTTTCACCTCGGAAAAATATCACCTGGCTGCACCCGCGCTGTTTTCAATAGAATAAACTTTTTTTATTAAGCTATTGCATAGCTTTGATCGCGGGCTCTGAGCGCGACACGGCGCGGCGACCGAATCAAAAAAATTTCAAAAACCTTACATAAATACCTGACACCACGCATCGTCTAACATCGTTTCAGTTCGGGAGACTTCGGCAATCATAAAAATATCCGTCATAAAAACAATTTACTTTTTCTTACTGGTTCTAAAAGGCCAGCTACAAAAGGAGTTTTCACAATGAAAACTCCTTTTGTAGCTGAAAATTGAGGACACCAAAGTTGTAATAAACCCTATAACCGCTTGACCACAAAACTGTTGATAAAGTAATTGTAGAACTATAACACTAAATTACAATACTTTTACAACTAAATTTTGCATAATGCAACACAAATGAAAGCAAATTCCTTGCCAACAATTTTGTGGTATCTATAAACATGAACATTGTATGTAGTATTTGCCCAAGAAATAAACTTAAGAAATTGCTGACACCTACTTGGCTGAAGCACAAACGCATAACGTGCCAAATGTTAAGAAACTTTATCTTGAAGTCTGGTTTTTGTTTTTACAAAAGACGAAACGAAAGCATCAATAAAAAAAAAACTTGAATTTTTACTTTATCACTCAGCGTTTTCTTAAATATCCAGGTGTTAGATTCAAACTTTTTACGCTGCCAGCGTTCTGGGCACTTTTCCCATTGACAGCGATGTGGATGAGTTTTTTGACGCCCTATAATTGTTTTTTTTTTTATTATTATTTCAGTTTTAGTTTAGTTATTTTTGTAAATATTTTACTTTTAATTTTAGTTTTTAAATAGAGAATGTATTATAAAAAAAAATACTTTTTATAATACAAATTGAATACAGATGTCAATCTGACTTCAAAAATTCGGTACTTGCGTAATTTTGATTGTTCTAGCCTGAAAGTTTCAAGATTCTGACTACCCGTGGCTGAAGTGTCAAAGTTTTACAATCGACAGCAGGAAACCAACAGCTTCCAATATTGCTAAAATCTTAAGTAAAATAAAAGGTTATCGCGGCTGTGGACGGCAAAGGGACATTGAAGGAGGAGAACGATTAGGTGTAAAATGTTAAAGGGTCTCCATGAGACTCCTAATGAGTCTGATAGACTCCGTTTCCAACAAGACAGCAGGAATAATTACGGTTTTTTAAAAAAGTGATAAAGTTGCTTACAAAAAGCAATTTGAACTTTATGGCCCGCATTATCGAACATCCCTCAAGACTCAAGCGTAACGTTTGAGTAAACTCTAATTTTAAGTAGGTAATGCTTGAGTATTGAATGACGTTCTGTAATACGGGATTTCTTCTCTATTCAAACGTATCGATTTACATAGCTAGGTATACGACAACGATGTATACTTCAAACATACAACTGACTGGCCTGTTGGTCTAGTGATTAGTGACCCTGACTGCTATGCCGGAGGTCGTGGGTTCGATTCCCACCCAGGACAAATGTTTGTGTGATGAGCACGATCATTGGTTCTGTGTCTGGGTATAATTTATCTATAATATGTATGTATTTAGAAATATATAAGTATGTTTATCAGTTGTCTAGTACCCATAACACAAGCTCTGCTTAGCTTGGGACTAGATGGCGTTGTGTGATAGTTGTGGAATATTATTATTATTTTACAACGCGGCAATAAAAGCAGCAAGTGCAGTTGAAGCAAAATTTAGTGATGAATGGCTCCAACTTTACAGTGTTGGTGCATTCCTATATACCAACAAACAAAAGTAAGAAGCTACAACGAGTGTGCTACTGGATTTTCGACTATAGACTATGAGCCGAAGGTTTTGAATTCAATAACGCAGCTTTTTTACGATTGGTTAGTACACACCTGATTTTGAACTGATTTCACGTTTCTGGATGCTTTTAGCCTTACGATTACCACCTTCATTGCTTTCAATATCTGGGAATCAAAGAAAAGGAAGACTTTACAAATTGTTTATTTTATTTTTTCTTCAATAGGATGAAAAATGGATGTCCAAAACCATCTATCATTTAGAATTACTTGCACAAATAAAGTAATAGACAGCATATTGTGTCGGGAAATTGAAGGAACAGTTGGTTGTAAGATGCACAAGTCTAACAGCGTTTTCAGCTCCACCCGGAGTAATAATAGTTATTTATGATACTAGTGCGGTAAGTTGGTTTTTACAAACGAGTAGACATAGTCACGAGTTTGTAAATATCAATTTCTGCACGTGTGTCATGTAACGTTTTTCAACACATTTGCGAGAAAACAGTACAATATGTAATTAAACAAACTTTATTTAACAGTGGGAAAGTCGCAACAATTTTTGAAGTTTGGCGCGAATTTGCAAATGGCGCCACATGCACGTGGTGAAAATTAGAACTACATCTTTCGTCTCATTTTACTCTTTAGTATTAAAGTGAGAAAACGTATTGAGCAAAAGCGCTTCAAAGGAGTTTCGGTCAGTCAGGTTGTTTATTCTCATAATGTGAAACTTTTTGGTGGAATTCTTATATTTTTTTTATGGAAATAAAAAAAAATATGCCGTAAAATAGGTATTTAGGTGAGAATACCTACTTTACCGCACGTTCCGTTGCATGGTGCGTAATTTTTAACTTTCGAACAATGTATACAGGCTTTGTAAATGCATTTTTCGAGCAAATGTGTTGAAACATGATATTTATTTGTTTACGGATCATTCAATTATTGAATTACTTTTCAATAACAAAGCTTTTCATCCGACTTAAAAAAAGGAGGAGGTTCGAAATTCAATATTTTTTTATAGGAATTCTTGGATCGGGCCTTAATAAGAACTGAGATTTTTTCGAAGATTTATGATACAGGATATATTTATACAGACGCCAGCAGGTGACCTACCCCAATCTGTCACATTTTACCAATCGAACGTTAACCTTCCACTATTGTGATAAGGTTGAAAATCTATTAAAGAAAGTTGGCAGATTGAGGTACGTTGATGTGATGCCGTCTGTACAAATATCATAGTTATAAGGGTGGGCTCATCATTATCTGACGGAACATCCGTCGCGGATCATCGGTCGCGGAACGCCAGAACAGACAAATGTATGGAAAAACAATTGACCGTTCACACTTAACCGATGATCCGTTAGTGCGTCAAAGAACATTCGATAATCCGCTCCACGGATATGAACGTATCCCTAATGCATAAGAGACGTAAAGGTTTTCGATAAGAATAATATTGTTTTCAAAATACAAAGAAGTAGACTTAAAGGACAAAATCTAACATAGCTAAATCATCTATCTACCAGACCACAGATAAACAAAAATACCAAACAAATTACGTACCCAACCCACTATGTAAACAGCATTACCCTCCTTAACAACCGCAATCGGTTAAACACAAACAATACATCTACGCCAAGTCTAAACACTGCCAAGTAGGATGAGCGACATCATTATCGGCGTACTGTGCTCTGTTTATCTTTGTGGGCGACCGCAAGTAGTGCTTTTAGCCCCTTTGTACACAAGGCGACGTAAGTATCCGATGCCTTACGATTTTGGTACCAGGCGCCTATCGCAATACAAATCCATAGAGGTTCGTACACAGGCTCGCGTTAATAGATACCAAAGTTGTAAGGTATTGGAGACTTGCGACGCCGTGTGTATGAAAGGGCTTACCCTATGTCCGTTGGACGTGGAAGTTATTTGACCTCCAATACAAAGTGTTCTTATTTCAAATCAGTTTGACATTTTGTAGCGGTTCAGTTTTTATTTTTGATGTTTTGAAACTACTAATAGGGGATACTGTAGTGAGCAAGGTCAGGTATAGGTGGGTCGCGGAACAGTGACCCTGGAACGTGAAGGGCTATTGAAGGAACATCGTGTATTTTAGTCAGTACGAATCTGACAGTCCCTTCTGCTCCACAAAGGGTACATAAAATTGTCTCTTGACACAAAGACCCACTTAGGCCTTTGTCAAACAGACAGGCGATAGCGAACCGAACCGAATCCTGTCATATAAAAAAGCGAAAACGATCCGATAGTCTATGTGACAGGCTTCAAACAATTCCATGCATTACAATCAAAAACGCTACGCCACGGATTCGGTTCGTCTGTCAGTTTGACAATAGCTCCGTTTTCAGTCAAAATATGTGTTTACTAAAACGGGATTTCTTTAAATAGTTCACAAATGAGTTAAAGCTTGTACAAACTTAGTAGCTTCAATGCAAGTCAGAATTTCATAGCAACGCAATACCAGTATAAAAATGTTCCATGTGAAGATGTACGGTCTACATATATGCGATATTAAAGATGCTCAACGCGCTAGTGGAGACCAACCCTGGATTGGACTTGTTTGCTGATGAATGGAAGACGATAATGTTAGAATGTCTGCGATTATGTGAGGAGACAGAATGAAAGGATTTTTAATTCATCATTTAAATAAATATAAAATTTTGTTTAACAGTTAAAAAAGGGCAATATACTGACAGACACGGAATTACATTCGAATTTGTTGCATTACAATGAAAGAATGGATTCAGACCATAACCCGACGCTTACGACGCTCTTTGAAGCACGAAGAGTTTTTATGTGTTATATTATTACCTCGACTCATCTGTACCTTCGTTATTTGCCCACAAATCCAAGTTTTTTAGGATACCTTTGAGATGCTCATTAGTTTCTTTTTTGGTAACATCTTGGTAAAAAGTTTTCTGTTACTTTTTTTCTGCAAATGAGTACTCCCGCCCTGGTTGGAGTGAAAGAGACTGTCAGACTATTACTGACTAAAATCCACGGTGTTCCTTCAATAGTCCTTTTCGTTCCAGGGTCACGGTTACCTGATTAGATAGTCCCGTGTCCCCGACAGCCATTTGGCCCTTTATAGCAAACTTCAGAATGCTGACAGCTCTTTGAGGCGCTCGTGGAACATGACGCACCGTCGACTCGGACATGGTCATGATCGGACGGCGAGTCACCCTGTTATACACACCCTGAATACTGTTCCTCAGATTGTCACAGTAGCGATGCCAATTGATAGTAGGTACAGGAGGCCCAGTTCAGTGGTAACGACAACCATTTATTTGCTTACTTATGTCATCACTTCGAATACATTCACCTGACTTTGTTTTATATTTTGCCCAACTACGCCAGTATGGAAGTAGTAAATTATACCATGACAGCGAAAAAAAATACAATAAAATAATAATATCTGGTGAGTTCATTTCAGGATAATACATAATTTCACATTCGGCTATGTAACGCATGTTCGGGTAAAATCGGGTTAAACAGATGATTATACGATCGGTCGGAATATAATTTACCAGATGTGTAATTATAGTGAAAGTATAATTTATTTAATCATTAATTATGTATATAAAATATAACTGTGTATTTAATTACATTTTGTTATTATAGTTTAAATATGTACAATTATATTAGAAGAACATAATTATGTTCTTTCAATATTAAAGTGTACAGAATAAGGACGTTGATGTTTTTTAATCCACCAACTTTCCAAGACGCGTGGGTTTGAAAACCACAGCGTTAATAAACAAACTCTTGTAAAGTTACTTATAAAGAACCTATTTCCATCGTTTGACAGCTATGTTTTTTTTTACGTGGTAAATTCATCAAATGAGTCCACCCACCTAGGGCAGAGCGGGAGGGACTGTCAGACTTGTACTGACTAAAATCCACGGTGTCCTTCATTAGCCCTTTACGTTCCAGGGTCACGGTAATGGAATAAGTCCCGCGACCTCGGCAGGCTTTGGCCCTCTAGAGGGGGGCCCCATCATCTTGCTGACGCTCTTTGAGGCGCGCGTGGGAAACAACGCGCCGTCGACCCGGGCATGGTCCATGGTTGGGCGGCAAGAAATGAATGGGCAACTGCCCATTCATTTCTCATAGCTACGTAAATAAAATTGAATATTAAAGAGCACTTATCTAAATCTGTAAGAATGCGCTCCAAACAAAACCAAAATGAAACTGTTCTGCCTAAAACTTTTTAAAGCCACTTCAATCCCAAATCAATTTCTGAACGCATCTTCATAATTTAATGGTAAAGATTGAACAATACTTGGCAAGTTTGGATAACACTACTTGGCTTTTAGTTGCGAGAATGGATAAAGTAAGAAAATAATTATGTTTAATCAAGAGTTGGAGAAATCCATTAGAAATAATCGTATTTTTAAGCTATTGCGTAGCTTTTATCGCGGGCTCTGAGCGCGACGCGGCGCGGCGACCGAATCATAAATTTCCAAAAACCTAAGGAAAATCCTGACACCACGCATCGTCTAACATCGTTTCAGTTCGGGAGACTTTGGCAATCATAAAAATATCCGTCATAAAAACAATTTACTTTTTCTTACTGATTCTAAACGGCCAGCTACAAAAGGAGTTTTCACAATGAAACCTACTTATAAAATTCTCCTACAACAAAGAAGTTCTTTATTACAGTAGTGCACCACAAACATTTGAAATAAATTATATTCTCGTTAAATATACCTACGCGGTAGGCGATTTTATTCTTTTAAAATAAAAATAAAATGTTATGCAATAGCTCCGCTCATAAATTACCGCGGCAGTCTCCGAGTGCCACATGTATTTTTTTTTGCTTGTACTTCACCTGTGGTTTCAAACCCAATCCGGTGCATTTCTTTGTGTCATCAATCATCATCTACCTAGCCTTTTCCCAACTATATTGGGGTCGGCTTCCAGTCGAACTAGAGGGAGCTCCACAACCCAGTAACTTGGGTAATACGAAACCCCATAGTAAGACTGTCACTCGTTTAGAGCTTCTGATTAATAGTAACGACTGTTGAAGATCTAAAAATGATAGCCGGGACCAAAATTGCCATGGTATGACTAAAATGCCCTTAACCAACATCTGGTCGATTTTCAACTTTAGATGCTATATTAATGAGAAAAAAATATCAATCGATCTGTTTTTGCGAATTCACTAATTATATTATTATAATTAATTTCCACGACACAGGAGAAATTGTTAGTGTGGAGCAACGTTTTTAAAAAAAATACATGTGGCACTCGGAGACTGCCGCGGTGAAGCTACTGCATAACATTTTTTTTTAAGAATAATATCGCCTACCGCGTATATTTAACGAGAATATAATTTATTTAAAATGTTTGTGGTGCACTACTGTAATAAAGAACTTCTTTGTTGTAGGAGAATTTTATAAGTTATTTTGTAGCTAGCCGTTTAGAAACAGTAAGAAAAAAATTGTAAATTGTTTTTTTTGACGGATATTTTTTTGATTGCCGAAGTATCCCGAACTGGAACGATGTTAGATGACGCGTGGTGTCAGGTACTTTCGTTAGGTTTTTTCGTTAAATAGGCTTTTGGAAATTTTTTGATTCGGTCGCCGCGCCCCGCGCCGCGCTCAGAGCCCGCGATAAAAGCTATGCATTAGCTTAAAAACAAACATTCATTATTATGCTAAAAATCTCACACAACCTCACTCTTCTTTATAAAACGTAAAAACCTTTCAAGCGACGACTTATTAACTAACAATCGCTCAGAGTTGGGATTACATCTCGTAACTTTGTTTAAAAGGGATTACGTTTTCGATATCTTATAACTCCGCTGTCTTAACAAAAGACAAGATAGAATTATCTTTTGCAAAGATGAACGACTTCAACAAAGATTATTTTGTAGCTTAATTAATGCAGCATAATCAGCCAATGTTCCCACTGCTGTGAGACAGGTCTTCTGTCTCTATAAGAGATAAATAACATGGCTAGAAATTAATAGCGGTTACAGTTTTCTTTTTTTATTAGTATAAAAACTGTTTCACCATGGATATATGACATATGCTGCAATTAATTGAGATATGTTTTTAAAGACGAGCCAATGAGCATGTCCCTCAATGTAATTTGTATTTAAATACTGAGGCCTTATCATGAGTTTTCAGTTATTGTGACGTAAAGTAAACTGAAACTTTGACATTTTCAATTGACTTTATTTCGTACACTAGAAGCGCCTGTTCCATTTTTCCATATAAATAAACGCTGTAAATACTGGAAAGACGCTGTAAAGTAAAATAGTGAAAACTCGTGATAAGGGCTCTGGGGTTTATGCCACGCGTAAAACATGACATAAAGTAAACTGCCAAAAATGTGACATTTGAAAAAAGAAGTTGCCCCATTTGGAAATTCTCCTGCATCGTGGTTGCATTAATGCAAACATGGAAACTCGCAAACACGAATACCCATACCCGGAAAAACTAATTATCGAACCCGCAACACGCAGCGCAGCAGTCGATCGGTCAGCCTCTGTGCCAACCATGCAATCTAATTTTTTATTCTGTTCGAAATTAATCTCAATGATTTGTAAAATTACATTCCTCTATAATTGATTTGATGATTGAGGATGTTGAGATGGATGTGTGGAGTGATAAGAGTGGATCAAGTAAGGAATGAGTTTATAAGGGGAAGTTTGAAAGTGGCGCCTGTTACAGAAAAAATTAAAGGAATCGTCTGTCTTGGTATGGACATGTGATGAGGAGTGATGACACCCATGTGACTAAGAGAGTGATGAGTATGAATGTTGATGGATGGAGAGGAAGAGGAAGGCCAAAGAAAAGATGGATGGATTGTCTAAGTAATGATATGAAAGAAAAATGAGTAAATGATACTGTGACGTCTGATAGGGGAGAATGGAAGAAGAAAACGTGTTGCGCCGACCCCAATTAGAAATTCCTCTTTAATTCAACTTTATAAACAACAAAATATAATATCGTCTGTTGAATATCATAATAGGTGTTAAAATTTTGGCTCTTGGACCTGGCGGTTTCCTCGTGAGTTTTTAACACCGTTAAGCAGATATATTCAGTGAATATTCTACCTTCATACCACCAGAACGTGATTCAAGTATTAAATCACAATTCATTGGATCACGTATACAATCACTTTGGTTAAAAGCCGCGAACCCTTAATAAATTTGGTTGCGAATCAGTCTATAACGACTTTATTTTGTTTCTATGATGTTATCTTTGCTAAATTTGGACTCACTTAAGTAAATACCAACAAATTGTGCGCGAACATTCATAAGAACAACATGCAAACATGCACAGTGCAGTACATTAATGCGTGCACACATGCGTAATGGATTCGCTGGTTGTGCGTGCACATTGCTTAAGCCAGTTCAGTGAAAATTTTAGCTTTCAAAATGTGCTGTACTGTGCGTGAACAACTGGACACAGAGGCTAAATGCTCCATGTGCGTCGCACAATTTTTTGGTGGAACCTACCATAACGACTACCTCAAAAAGCACAGACTATGCAATCAAAATGTTCATTATGAAACTAATAATCAACAATCAATTTCAAAATCGGTCAACTGAAGTCACGCTAGGACTCTATACAAATTAATTTAGATTAAAATCAACAGAATCAAACTTCAAAGAACCCCAAATATTGTAACGACCCATAACCTTGACGAAGAACCTACTTATTTCAGCAAATAATAAGGTATAATTTTCTTGGCAGTTACCCATTTTGATAAGGTCATTAGGTATGACTTTGGACAGGACAAAGAAGGTTATTTAGCTTGTCTATCAAATGTCTTATGACTATAATAAATGTTGGCTTTGTAAAATGTATGTAATTTTGGTATTTATCATTAGTGTCTTCAACGAATACTATTGTTTCATTTTACTCTTTTTTTATGAAGATTATTGATAGCGATGTGGATATCATCAACTATGTAAAACAAAACCTTTTCATTGATATCTTCAGTCAAAACAAAGCTGGATCTCCAGTAATTTATAACTTGCTTAAATTAAGATTAACTTTTGAAATTCATCGTTTCTTGCTTATTACATTATAAGTTCAATAAAATTGTTTATCATCTTTATCAACTTTTTGGCGTTATCTTATATTACTTTCTATGATCGTTTTCACTGTCTACGATCATAATCTACTTCCGTTTCTTACCATTCCTTATACAGGTAAAAGTTTTAATGAAACCGGGTAAAGCTTAGAAAACAGCCGCCGTTTTATAGAAATCAGCACCGCTTTTTACCTTAAGTGACAAAATTCCCTACTTACCGCTATCATCTTCTTCCTCAACTGTCCTTGCTCCTTCAGGTAGATTCACCTTCAGCCCTTTGACTTTGAAGAACTCTTGCACCAGCTTCATAAAGTACTTCGCTAGCTCCGCCCACTCTGACAAGAATCCCCTCGCTTCATTTGTTTTTATTTCATTCACGTCTTTGGTCTCCTTAATTCCTAGTCTTTCTATCGTCTCATCATCTAATGGTACTAAGCTTACTATGTTATTAGCTTTGATAGTCTCATTTTTGTTTAAACTGTCTCCGAATATTGCTTTTTTGGCTATTTTGACTGCTTTATATTTGACACAGGATAGGGCTTCGCCTCTTAGGAAGCAGCCATCTTTGACGAAGCGGAGGTACCCGTCTTCTAATGTGTGAATGTTTTGTAGTGTGGCTAGTATGAAGAATGTTCGGAGAAGAAGTCCTGGCTTGGAGATCATGACGATATCTGGAAAGAAGAAACAGATAATAAATGTTATAAAGAAATTGATTAATATTTTCTGAAGATGCTTGGTAGACGTAACTTGTTACAGAACATTGAAATTCTAGCTTTGGGTTAAAACCAACTGCGTTCACATTTAGATTTTAGTGATGATCAGCAATAAAATTAACCATTTACACGGATACTTTTTTTTGGTATTCTATTTTTTGCTTGCCACGTCATCAAATGAGACCTCCAGCCCTAAGTGGAGCGGAAGAGGCTGTTAGACTTGACTGACTAAAAACCACCCTATTTCCTCAATGCCTTCCAGGACGGTAGTGACCTTTTGAGACATAACCGTAACCAGAGCCTTGTAACTCATCGAATATACCATTTGATATAAAGTTTTTGATGAATAAACTTACATTACCGTACGTTTGTGTTTTGGGAGGAAATGCGTCAGTTAAAGGTTACTACGATTACAGAAGTTTCTATCATAACGAGTTATCATCGCTGTCTTTATAAGTAGGTATTCGTTTACCTCAGTTTATCGTGAAATAAGTCCTTATCAACAAGTTTGTATTTCTCTTTATTTATTCGCCATTAAACAGGTATAAAGTTTTGGTCATTGTTAAGTTAGTGATAAGCAGCATTTAATGTGTGTTTACTGTTCTTTCATACTAAGTTCAGTTGTTGTTGTGTTTATATTTGGGAAGCAAACAGATAGTCAAGACAAAATTAATTGTGGTCACAATGCTCCCCCATTCCACTAATTATTCTTTTTAGGTGGTTAAATCATGAAATAAGTCCTCCCGTCCAGGGTGGAGTGGAAAAGACTGTTAGACTCATACTGACTAAAGTCCACCGAGTACCTTCAATAGCCCTTTATGTTCTAGGGTCACAGTAACCTATGTAGACAGTCCTGCGACCCCGGAAGTTCCACGATCCCGTGCCGTTTGTAATTAAGGCTTGTGGTCACGCCAAGGACCTTGAGCATTTGACCCCCCACTAACTTTATGGACGAGAGCGAGCATAACATATACGCAGTCTTAAATCGGAGGTAATTTTAATTGATTATGTAAATAACACATTTTTTAAGTAACTAAACTAAATCATTTGCTTTTGATTGCAAAGCAGAAGATATTTTTGATAAAAACTGTAAAAAAATAGTTTAATTTCAACTATTTTGAGGTGATTTGGTGGTATTTTTTCTTATTGAGTGATCCAGATAGGTTTATGGACAAACTAAATCAGGTATTATATCTTGTGTAGATGAGGCTTGATAACTATTTTCAGATTTAATATTTCTGCAAACTTTCTGATGTGATAAATCTGAAAATGCCAACGAAGAGTTATTTCAACTGCACACCTTTTCTCAACGTTTCTTTTTCTGAGAAGAGCCTTAAGTTTTCTTGTAATGTAGCGCGGGAAAAGCATTTTTATAACGAGAGAAAAACATTGTATATTTGTATAATTATCTAAAACCTTGCTTAACAACTGGAGTTCTAATTAGTGACTGTTGAATATTTATTGTCGTCTTAATTAACGAGTTTCTAGGCAGCTCTGTTTTCTAAGACCTAGAAAAATCTTGAAAATATTTCATGCCTTCATTAAAATCTAAATTAACAAGGTAAAATAAATAAGCAATTTATATCTTATTAGAGTGCTTATTAAGCCGATTTCAATTTAAAAGCATTATTCTCCGCTAAAAATCTATATTAGATTGTAAATTACCAGCTGATTGAAAAGTACTTCATTGGCCATTAAGTATCATCGATGTGAGTTTCTGTTAGTATAACTCAAACTGTCAGTTACTTTAAGCACCTGCATTTTAAACATATATTCAAGCTTCAATTTACAAATTAACGATTTTATGAGAACACCAACAAAGTACTTCTTTTGAGTTCTAATTTACTTTTAAAATAAAGTGAAACGTGAGTAATTTAATCTCGTCTTACATTGACTGGTCATTTATCATCACCCAGGATGTTAATGTAAATTCTTAACGTTGTAATAAAGCCTAGTCATTGGAGCCCTGCACAGCGGGGCTTCTATTTCCGTCTGCACGGTTTAAGGTAACCTAACATAATCTTAGTGGTCTCAGTAAGATTGTTAAATATTGTTGTTTTTACTTAACGCTTTCTTTGGAATATAGTTACATTGTAAAAATGTCGAATTTTTTATTTTAATAATATTAACCCAAAATGACATACCTATTCATTATTTTTTTAATAAGACAACGTGCCAGCATTAAGAAAAAACACAGTAATCTCTTTTCCAATTCCAAAATAAGTATTCAAATCTCTATGAATGAATATTAAGCATTTAATTGGCAACATTTTTTTTCATCGTTCCTTCATAATTTTTTCCTCGAATAATATTTTACGTAATGAATTTCAGACTTCAGAAATACGACAGTTAATTTGTCTAGTGAAAGTTTCGTGACTTTGTTTTTATTTTCTTAGCTTATGATGAATTTAAGAAATTGCCTTGAGAAGTAACAAGGTTGTAATTTGGTCTTGTAATTAACTACAGTAAAATGTGGGCTACCTCACAGTTATTATTATATTTACTGTTTTATGATTCTCTACGCTGAACCGCATCTATTACATACATTCCAATCCTCGTTTTTCAAAATGAATGGATCGATTTTATCGTCTTAAAAATTAGTATTAGATCTAAAAAGTATTTTCGAAAAGTAGTTTCAGCTATTGATTTTAAACTTTGAAACGGAGATTTCCATTTATCTTTAACTTTCTATTGTAATGTTGACTTTTTAGATATACTAGCCTTATTATGAAAGTGAACTTTCTTTAAAATAGATTAAATCATTTACAAAAATACTGATTTGAAAAGTATGAAATGCCTACCTACTGCGTTTAGTGGGTCTTAAAAGGCCACTTTAGCAGTTTTAAAATTATGCATTACGGTGAAATTTTAAAATGGAATATTCCATTGGCGTTTTCGTGTAGATCCTCAGGCAGATTAAAATGAGCTATATACAATGGCTTACATTATCATCAATATATTCTGATCATTCAAAAAAAATCCACGTAAGTTTCAAATGTCAAACATTCGAAAAAATCTATGTAAGTTTCAACGTCAAATAAAAGTTTAACGTGAAACAAAATAACTTCATCAATTCGCTATAAATCCTAATTGCATTCATCAAACTCTACTATAGCAAATAGCTCATCAGAAACTTATTAATACTAGCTCCATATTGAGTTGACTACTAATTTAGCAAAACTCTCGTTATGCGGGGTCAACCGGCGATCAATTAGGAACTTTTAGTTGGAACGTATGTTTTATAATGACATAAATAAACGTGTGGGAAAGTTTGAGGTTTGTCGGTACCTCATTTAATACAAGCGATGCTGATATTTAAAACAAAATATAATAATGTATGTCTGTGTGACATAGAGGAAAGGTTAACGAATTATAAATTGTCCTATTTTTGCGGTGCGCGGTATCCACCACCTAACAGTCCACCTGAAAATCGGCAGAACGGCCAAACTTATATTATGAAAAAGATAGATATTTAAGGGGACTGTATTCTTCCGGGGTCGCGGAACTGCTTTATCAGGTAACCGTGGCCCCGAAACGTAAAGCGCTATTGAAGGACACCGTGGATTTTAGTCAGTATATGTGTGACAGTCCCTCCCGTCCTGCCCTGGGTGGGAGGACTCATTAAAATTTGATAATTTTACCATATAAAAAAGGGGAATTTATGAATCAAAAGTTTAAATTATCTCCCTGCTTCAAAAATTTCATTTCGTTTGGAAAGGTTGAAAGTTACGTAAATTAAGGCCTTCTACACAGTTTAATTCTGTCGTAGGACAGAACTGTGTAGGAGTTAATTTTAGCTGTTTCAAATCTGCCAATCAACGCCACATATTCGACCTATTTCTGAATATTTCGTGACGAACATACTAACCACTAATTAACTATTGATATAGACAAAGTTAACTATTTAGCCAATCTATTTATAGCGATACCACAGCGCGCATACGTGAGTTTAAAGTCAAAGTCAAATCAGAAAATAAATCGATTTTTCTAAAATTTATCGTTTTTCTGGTAGGTACTAGCCTAAAAGCGATAACTGGCGACTTGTCTTCCCGCCCAAAAAGTTGGGGGACTAGAAAAATATTGAATAATTATATGTGTCGTGGCAGGCCCAAGAAGAAGATGGCGAGATGACTTGGATCGCTTCATGCAGGAAAGTCATAGTCGTAGAAAGCCGTGAGAAGTGGAAAGAGTGGAGGGAGGCTTTTGCCCAGCAGTGGGACGCTATACTGATATAATAATAATAATGAACTTTAGTGTTAATTAGTGACTAATAAACGATTTTACTAAAAAAGCCTTAACAAAATCATCAAATGAGCCCTCCCGCCCTGAAGGGACTGTCAAACTCTTACCAGCTAATGACGCTTTGACGGCACGAATGGCGCAGTGGCTGAGTCATCGACTGCTGTGCATCGTGTCGCGGGTTCGATTCCCGCAAGGAGCAAATATTTGTATGGTCTACAAGTATTTGTTCCGTGTCTGGGCGTTTGTGTATGTGAGTTTATATGTTTGTAAACAAACCCACGATACAGGAGATTTGGAGATTCCTAGTGTGGGGCAATGTTTCTAAAAAAATAAAAAATCGTGTTCCTTCAATTGTTCCAGGGTCACGGCCCGGGAACCTGCTTAAACAATCCCACGACCGAAATCAAAATTCTTTCATTTATGATTTATTTACTCTATAGACGAAACTTGTACGTGATTTTTATGGCAAAAAGGTTATTGTTTTCCTTTAAAACATGAATTTCATGTATCATCAAATTATTTTTTAATTTTGTCATGAACAAAACAAAAATATTTTTAATGAGACGAAGCTAAAACAGGACAAGACAAGGTGCGAAAGACGTTTTAGGAACTATCTTAATTACAATGTAATTTGATTAATGTTTCGTGAGGGCCTGGAGACTAAAAACTTGCTTCATAAACATAAAATTACGCGACGGCGCGCGACGTGTGAAGCGAACGTCTGTACACGGAATATCCTATTAAGCATAAAATATAAAGGCCTACATTTAAAATAATATATCACTTACGGGATATCTTCTGTGAACTATATCGGGAACTCAAAGATATTATATCTAATCACGGAAGATATCCAGTAAGTGACATTTTAAATTTAGAAACAAACCGTTTATGTAAAGGCATAATTCTTTTCGGCACAATATTTTGCATAATTTTGATTTGCATTATAATGTTGTGGCGTAATATTAATTAAGCATCATGCAAAGGTTATAGCTATGCTATAACGCATAATTATCATTAAATGATCTCATTTATTTTGACATAATTAAATTAAATTTGAGGGTGGAGAGGACTTTGACAGTGGTTATGTTCATAACGATAATTGGTACAAGTTCGAAGAACTCGGAACTGGGGGTCAACCCGAGACAGATTAGTTTCGAAAGGGCGGAATCCGCTAAGCCGCTACCAAAAACCGTTAATCTTTGGTCACCAAAATCTATTGGTCACCAAGTAAATAAACACTCACTTTAAATACACCATAATTTTCTTGAAAGTACTAAAAGTGCTCCCATACCTACTTTCAACCGCACTGGAAATTATAGAAATTATTTTTTACAAACACGCAAACTGGGTACACCATGCAATTTTAAAGAAAACTGTCGCTTTGAAAGAAGTGAAATTATAATTACGTTGTGCGTTTTGCTAGTGGTCTAGAAAATTAACATTTACTATGATGACAAGAGCTAGCTCATAAGTAATAGTTTTCTGCGAACGTGTACCTTATTTTATCTGGTTTCAATGAGACATCATTAGATGCTCTATGCAATGGAGCAGTTTGAATCCAGTGGAAATGGGCCCGGATGTTTACGATTTGTAGGTCGTAGGTTCGAACTTAGGCAGGCCCTTTTGCAGTTAACATTTTTACGAGACGCACTTTATAAAATAATTCTTTAACCAAAATTGTATAGGGCCTAAATTCAGTGCCATTCTATTACTGCTACCAAAAATGAATCATACAAAAAAAAACGAAAAACCTAATTCAATCCTACTGAAAGCAGTTATGAAAATAAGATTCAAAGGAACTGGACGTCTCTCATTGAAGTCGGTAATAATGCTTAAGAATCGATTGATTTCTCTATACACCAAGGTATGTCTACTTTTTTTTACTAGAATTTCTCATGTGTCATGGATGCGTTTACATAAATTTTAGACAAATTAATAAACACCCAAACCCAGCACAACTACTTGTAGATTATACAAATATTTGTTACAAAGATAGTCAATCACTCCGCCTTAAATTTGCGCCAACCGTGTCATCAGAATTTACTCCTTATCATTTTAAATCTAAAACCCCTTCTACACGATCAGACCCGACCGCCCCGACAGAGGAGACCTTGGTCGTGTTAACAGTACCCAACCGTCTGGAACGCTGTCGGCTGACGGTCGGGTCCGTCACGGACCGCGGACGCAGCCTGTCGGGACGGATGCGCTCCCGACCAAGGTCATCCAAAGGTCGATTGACTCCGCCCATATTTGGTCGCCCGACCAACGTCTACACGGTAGATTTTCACACCCACCGGACCAAGGTCACCTCTGTCGGGCGGTCGGGTCTGATCGTGTAGAAGGGGTTTAAATCTGTTTGAAGCGTCAAAATTGTGCATGTCTTTTAAAAATCATAATTACTAGACTTAAACATAATCATAATCTAATTTCCCCATCAGGCTAATATGCTAGTTTTCTTTAATAACAAGGAGATTGCGATTTCGCCGCAAACACCGTGAAACTAAGCGGAGTTTAACTTGTCGCACGGCGAAACGAGGCATTTAGTAATTATGTGGTGGAAGATGGTAATCAGCTCTTTACATAGTGGTGATGACTCTATACATAATGGCCTTAACCTTGTTGTTTAAATTTGGTCTTTAGCTCTATTTGATTAAAGGTGTCAATAAGATAGGGTCGAGACTAATAAATAATAGGTTGGGGAAAAAGTTTCTTCGCATTTTTTAAGAAAATTCAAAACATTTTTTAATAAAGTTTATTTACATTTAACTAAAGTATGTAGGTACCATTTTGTTCGATAACTTTTTGCCATCTTGTAGGTAGGGACATGATCCCATTGCTATAGAAATTTTGGGACTTCTGGTCAAAATACCGCGACAAGTGGTTTTGGCAGTCCTCTCGTGATGTTAACCTGACACTGCCTAAAGAATTCTGAAGAGACCGAAACAGGTGGAAATCTGAAGGTGCAAGGTCAGGACTATACGGCGGATGCATTAACACCTCCTAGCCAAACTCTCTTAATTTTTGTTGGGTGGCTAAAGATGTGTGAGGTCTAGCGTTATCATGATGAAAAACCACACCCCTTCTGTTGATTAATTCCGGCCGCTTTCTTTCAACTTCTTGCTTTAATCTCATCAGTTGTTCGCAGTAGAGTTCAGAATCGATGGTCCTGCCTGGTGGTAACAGCTCATAATTAATAATGCCCTTCCAATCCCACCACACACACAGCATCACCTTGTTGCGAGTTAACCCGGGTTTCGCCACAGTCTGTGAAGCCTGACCGGCCTTTGACCACGACCTTTTTCGCACGTTCTTGTCATACGTGATCCACTTTTCATCACCAGTTATCAGCTTCTTCAAAAATGGTTCGGTTTCATTACGTCGTAATAAAGAATCACAAATGAGTACACGGTTCATTAGGTTTCTTTCAGTGAGCTCGTGAGGTACCCAAATGTCGAGCTTTTTTGTGTACCCAGTTTTTTTCAAATACGCCAAAACTGTTTTGTGGTCAATTTCCAGTTCTTCAGCTACGTCGTAACTACTGGTATGCCGATCTTGCTCCACTTTTTCGAAAATGGCATCCATTTTATCTGTAATAGGGCGACCAGAGCGACGTGCATCTTTGACATCAAAATTTCCGAATTGAAAACGCTTAAAACAAATTTGTGCTACTCTCACAGACACTACACTAGGTCCATAAACATCGCAAATTTTTTTCGCGGCTTGCGTTGCATTTTTACCTTTTTTGTAGTAAAATTTTAAAATGTATCGAATTTCTTCATTAGATTCACTCATCTTGATGGTACGAAAAACAAATGAAAATCACACATTTTCCTAATTTGAATTTGGCATTAAGTTCTTTAAAATTCAAACTTTCAATGATACCAAAACCAGCCAGATACAAATAGTATAGCCAAAGAGATTTTTATTACAAGTTCATACATACTATAATGCGAAAAGACTTTTTCCCCAACCTAATATGTAGTAGGTACGAAAATTGCGACTAACACATAACTACAAAGAGGAATTTAATATGAATTCTGAAGTCCTAGCATGACTTTTCCCGTTTTTATGACGTATACTGAAACTTTGAAATTAATTTAAAGAAAAAATAGTACCTCGTTACACACTAGAGGCGCTTTTTCAATTTTTCATACTAAAAACGTAGTAAATACCTACTTCAAGTATGCTGTAAATAAAATGCCGAACTCTTTTGTTTTTTTTTTATTTATCATGGTAAAATCTCGTAGTAGTAAGTAGTCTCTTTCCAGGCGAGGCAAGACAAAGAAGTCGCAAGACGGAAAGAGAACGCCTGGAAGAGCTACTGGTCCATGAAGGAACTATTTCAAGGGTGAGTTGCCTATGGCACTAAAACGCAAGCATCACCATCTTAACATTTATGGTGCACAGACTTGGTCTTTGACTAACATCCAGAAGTCCAAACTCAAGGTTTGCCAACGAGCAATGGAGCGCAGTATATTAGGTGTTAAATTAACGGATCGCGTTCGAAACACAATACTGCGCTCCAAAACAAATATAGCTGACGTGGCTCAGAAGGCTGCCCAACTCAAATGGGACTGGGCAGGACATGTCTGTCGCATGCCGGACAATCTGTGGGCCAAAATAGCTCAAAACTGGAGCCTTGAGACAGTGAAACGGGGTCGCGGCAGGCCGTGAAGGAGATGGCGGGACGAACTGGACAGGTTCTGTCCCAATTGGAAGGAGGACGCACGGGCTCGCGAGAAGTGGAAGGAGTGGAGGGAGGCCTTTGCCCAGGAGAGGGACAGAGCAGGCTATTAAAAAAAATGGTAAAATCATCAAATGAGTCCTCCTACTCAGGGCGGGGCCGGAGGGACTGTCAAACTTGTACTGACTAAAATCCACGGTGATCCTTCAATAGACCTTTACGTTGGGGTGCTAAGACAGGAAACCTCCACGTGCGCCCGTGGACTGAAGTTCCCTCTTGGATACGTCCGGGGGGAAGACCAGTTTTTCGGGCCGGTGCACCCTGGGATGCGGGCAAAAACTCTCCTTAGGCACTGTGTGCCTAAGGGGTTTCTTTGCCCGTATGCAAATAGCCTGTCGGGTGGACGCTCCAACGCGTGTCCCTCTGAACAGCAGAGGGCACAGCGGCGGAGCGGGCTTGCGGACGGTGAGTAATGGGTATGCTCGCCGTCCGACCAAGGACCAAGCCCGGGTCGGTGGCGCGTCGTGTTTCTCGCGTCACCGACGGGGCCCCTTATGGGGCCACAGTGGATCACTTGGAAACGATGCGGCTGACGAACTTGCCAGAAGAGGATCCAGCACAAAACCCTACGGACCCGAACCCATTGTGCCCATTCCTTTCAAGCAATTAAGAAGCTGGCTAAAGGATCACACTCGAATACAAGCGGAGAGGTGGTGGACCTCGACACCAGGGTGCGGGCAATCCAAGGAAGCTATGCCATCCTTGGATATAAGGCTGACCAGGCGCCTCCTGCGCCTGGACAGAGATAGCCTGCGCCTGGTGGCGGGGACCATCACTGGACACTGTTCACTGAACAAACACTTCCACACCCTAGGAATCACTGACAGTCCCCTGTGCAGAGCATGCATGGAGGCGGAGGAAACGGTGGCGCATGTACTCTTTGAGTGCACCGGCGTTACCAAAATTCGCGAGGAGACCCAGGGAACACCAAGATCCCTTGCGGATGCCCTGAGGCGACCGGGAAGTTTGATCTGCTTTTGGAGGGAGGTGGGCTGGTTGGAGTAATTGGCCACAATGGCTCACGCACAATGGTCCAGGTTCAGGACTAAGTGCGGAAACCTAAACCTCCCATGGTTCCAATGGGGGGCCTTCTAAAATAGATAGAAATAGATGGGGCCAAATGCCTGTCGGGGTCGCGGATTTTTCTTAATCCAGGATACCGTGGCCCCGGAACGTAAAGGGCATCCGACGGAACACGGGTGGATTTTAGTCAGTAAGAGTCTGACAGTCCCTCCCGCCCTGGGTGGGGCGGGAGGACTCATTTGATGATTTTGCCACCCTAAAAACTTGATGAGACAGTCCCGCAACCCTGGCAGGCAGACATCTAGTGATAAGACCTCAGAAAGATATAATAATATTTTACAATCAATTGAATCACACTTTAATGAACTGAATTTTCATTTATTGTAAACGTGGCTGATGTTGGTTCTGTAATGAGAGTAAGCCGGATCTGTTCGAGTTTAAATGTGGTGTATTTCGGAATCGGGCGCATATAAATTGTATGATCATATTCCTATATGCAACGTGTTTAGGGTTGTCGCTTATGGGAAATGAGAGTTAAAAGTATATCATAGACCTTATTTCCACCGCTTTAACAAGAGCTATGCAATGATATCTATAAATTCTTAATTGGGGTCTTTGACCCTACTGACTAATAATTACAAAACACTATTTCTCTAAAACACACTTTATTTGAGGTCCAAAAAAGAGTACAAAAAAGTTCTAGCTTTGAAATCAACAAATAGTAAGATCATTGAGTTCAATATGACGTCACAGTTTGCTTTTGCCATACAAAATCTATGGAAAAATCGCGTTTTCACAGAGCATGAAAAGTGTGTCAATTGATTGGTCATCTAAATAATGAGTTATTTCAACTCTGTTAAGTGAGGGTGGCAGGGTCATTAGGTCGCTCGCTTTTCTAGCTCACCAGACTTCACCAATATTCACCATCCCTTTCGTTCAGGTTAACGAGTCCGACTTGGGTAGCCCCCAAGTTCCAAGACTGTCCCACTCGCGCTAAATAGATCATGCAGCCGCTATTTTCAACACCAACACTTTTGCTTCTGATTGTAGGTACATAATTATTCTGATTTAATAGTAACGTGGTACGAGTTAAAATAGGATATAATTTAAAAAATACGGACCACCAGCTATTCCAGCGTCGGACTTTTTGTTAGTTACCTCAAAAACTACAAACGGAATAATTTTCACGTTTGTCACGAGTGGGAACAACCGGGATTTTTATTTCTCATTGGTCACCATTTTGTTGCTATCGGGAATTATTTTCCCATTCGTAGTCAGTGGTAATAAATGGGAGTAGACGCAACCGGATATTTTTAGAGGATAAATTAAATATTTTCCACTTAATGCCAGCCCTGACACAATAACAGAACGAAGCGTCTCAAGCTATACTCAGATTGAAATTCAATTTCTGCTTACACCGCAATACTGCGAGTGTTAAGATGAAACATACAGTTTGAAACATGAAAGCTTTAATGATTTCAATCTCTGTAATATCTATCCTAAGAGGAGTTACACACGAAATTCAGTCGTATTTGTGAAACAACAAAGCAGAATATCCAATCGTGTCATTCTTTTTTGTCGGCATACTTTGCCCAGTTTCTAGGCGATTGATTACTGGGCTCCGTATTGTGGGTTTCATTTCCACACGGCACAAATATTCTTATGGTCTACAATTAGTCCTTTCTATCCTAGATGTCTATGTAATTAGATGTGAGTTATGTTTGTTAGGGTGAGGCAACGTTTCTTTTCTTAAGCTATTGCATAGCTTTTACGCGGGCTCTGAGCGCGGCGCGGCGCGGCGACCGAATCAAAAAGTTTCCAAAAACTAACGAAAATACCTGACACCATGCATCGTCTAACATCGTTTCAGTTCGGGAGACTTCGGCAATCATAAAAATATCCGTCATAAAAACAATTTACTTTTTCTAAACGGCTAGTTACAAAAGGAGTTTTCACAATGAAACCTATTTATAAAATTCTCCTACGACAAAGAAGTTGTTTATTACAGTAGTGCACCACAACATATTCTCGTTAAATATACGCGGTAGGCGATTTTATTCTTTTAAAATAAAAAAAATATTACGCAATAGCTTCACCGCGGCAGTCTCCGAGTGCCACATGTATTTTTTTTAATATGGTTTTACCATAGCTAAATTACGACGGGTGCCTTTGACATTAACCTTCAGGGTCCGAATGGCGACCACTAATCGTGATGAGTTTTTTGATTATGTGGCGAAGGCTGTCCAACCAAAACAAATTATGTAAAGCCGGTCTTCTTAGATTTCTCAAATTCAATAGAAGTGTGATAAATTGGATTACTTTGAAATCCTCTCTCAAAGGATTATTGATTACGATTTCGGCGTAAAAGGAATTATTTATTATTGGCACATGCCGCAAGCGTTGTGTTGGAATGCGGTTAATGTTTTCATTCAATTTTGCAAATACGCTTTGTAAAAATGTATTTTGAAAGAGGGTTGGAAAATGGAACATTCCAATAATCTTTGTTATTTATATCTTATTGAGTTAAATAAAAAGCATAAAAATGACAATTTTTCTTTGCACAAGGTCGTTTTTAATTATCCCGCATATTTTTTATTTTATATCCAGAAATAGCGAAAAAAATACTTTTTGTTTATATTTTAAGTGTTTAAATAATCTGACTGATTGAGAAAGCTTTCTGGTATAAAATAATACGATGATTATAAAGTTTAAATAATTAATAACAAATAATTAGTTAAGTTAAGTTTAAATAATAAAAAACAAAAACTTACTTTTAATTTCAAAATTTCACGTAAACCGCACTTACAACACAACACTGCACTTTCCAAATAAGAAATAAATAAATAAAAAAACTAAATATAATAAATAAATAATGGTGTCAAATGAGTTGCGCGTGCTCCGGTAGCCACAAGATCAATGTCAACCGAACGCTCCTGATTCGCTATTTAAGTGATCTAGAATCCAAGTTATAATACGATCCAACAAATTGAAATGGAGTCTCAGGGATTGTAAACCTTTTTTTTTTTTTTTTTTTTTTTTTTTTTTAGCGTGGTAAAATCATCAAATGAGTCCTCCCACCCCGGGCAGGGCGGGAGGGACTGTCAGACTTGTACTGACTAAAATCCACGGTGTCCTTCAATAGCCCGTTATGTCCCGGGGTCACGGTAATGAGATAAGTCCCGCGACCCCGGCAGGCTTTGGCCCTCTAGAGGGGGGCCCCGTCATCATGCTGACACTCCTTGAGGCGCGCGTGGAACACAACGCGCCGTCGACCCGGGCATGGTCCATGGTCGGGTGGCGAGTTGCCCTTTACTCGCCGCCCGCATGCCCGCGCCTACGGTGGCCGGAGATCGTCCCGCGACGTCCGACGCCGTGGGCGTCTACCACTGCGGCTGGGGCGGAGGGAGGACGCTGTCCTCTCTCTCTCGCGGCTCGCCTCCTCCTTCACGAGCATAACTGCTTCGCAGAAGGAGGCGACCGCTTCCCACTCCGTCTCGCCCCGCAGCATGGCCTCGACCAATGCCGGGCGCGAGAGGTCTCCGCCTATCGCCGCCGAGAGGACACGGCGGTGCTCTGCCCAAGCGGGGCAGTCCTGCACCGTATGCTCCACCGTGTCCTCCGGGCGATCTTCGCAGTGGTGACACCCGGGCGTCTCTTCCCTCCTTATCAGACACAGGAACCTCCCGAAACTTCCGTGTCCGGTGAGGACCTGCGTCATGCGGTAAGTCAGGACGCCGTGACGTCTTTCCAGCCACTCCTCAAAGAGGGGTCTTACCGCCGCGATTGCGGCGTGCCCGGACCTCGGTTGCGACAGTCGTCCCCTCCATACTGCCCTGAGATCGCACCGGAGCTCTTCCCGCCGCGCCTCGACTTCTCGGGGCAGCGGGGTTACACCCCGGCGCTGCGCCTCCACGCGCCACTCATAGACGCGCTGGAGGGCAGTCGCCTCCAGATCCCAGGGCAGTAATCCGGCAAGGAGGTTGGCTGATTCGCCGGCGATCGTGCGGTATCCCCGGATCATCCGGATAGCCATGACCCTCTGGCATGCGACCAACTTTAGTGGTCGCGTCCGGATGCTCAGGGCCCACACGGGGGCCCCGTAGAGGGCCATGGACCGCACGATACCGGCGTACAGCCTACGGCAGGAGGCGTTTAGCCCGCCGAGATTGGGCAGGAGTCGCCTGAGGGCGCCTGCTGCCCGGTTCAGCCTTGGGGCCAAACTCAGGAAATGCTCCCTGAAGTTCCACCGGCTGTCGAGGACGAGTCCCAGGTACTTCATCGTCCTCCCGACGCCGATGCGAACCCCCTCCACCGTTATGTGGGACTCGGACCGTGGCGCGTTCAGACGACCATGAAAAGACATGGCCTCCGTTTTGTGCAGCGCCACTTCGAGTCCCAGCTGCCGGATCCTTTCGACGACTGTCGCAACCGCTTGCGTCGCCTTGTCGGCCGCCGCCTGATGCGACTCTCCCTCCGCCAGGACGAGCGTGTCGTCAGCGTAACATATTACGCTGACGCCGTCAGGGAGGTCGCCGCGCAGCACCCAGTCGTATCCGATGTTCCACAGTGGCGGCCCCAAGACCGATCCCTGTGGAACACCGCACGACATCTCTCGCCGGTTCCACACTCCCCGGTGACCGGGGTAGATGACGGCCCTGTCCGTCAGGTAGTCCTCGACTATACGACGGAGGTAGGTCGGCACCCGGTGATACCGGAGTGCCTCCCTGATGCAACTCCAGGGCAGGGTGTTGAAGGCGTTGGAGATGTCCAAAGACACCGCCAAGACGACCCTGCCCCGGGCGACAGCATCCCCCGTCGTGAGGGCTCTAACGCGCATGATGGCGTCCACCGTCGAGCGCCCCCTGCGGAAGCCAAACTGGCTCTCCGCAAGATCCGGACCCACCCGATTCAGGTGCCCGACGAGGCGGTCTGCAATTACTCTTTCAAAGAGCTTGCCCACCTCGTCGAGCAGCACGATGGGCCGGAATGCGGACGGAGAGTCCGCAGGGCGCCCGGGCTTCTGGATCAGGACCAGTTTCCCCGTCTTCCAACGAAGCGGGAACTGGCCCCTCTCCAGGCATGCGCTGAAGAGCCCCCCCAGTCGAGGACCGAGAGTCCCATTGGCCAGGACCCAGGCTTTCCCTGGCAGGCCGTCGGGTCCTGGGGCGGTATTTTTGGCCTTGAGCCGTTGTACCGCCACTCTCATGTCTACCTCGGTCACCTCTGGAGCGTCGTAGACGTCGTCGTCACTGTGGTCCGCGTTTGCGCCAGCTTCACCGTCAGATTCCGTCGGAGACGGAGCCATAGGCGGGGGAGTATGCTCCCCTCGCGATGGGAACAGGGCGCTCACCACGTCCTCCACGAACTGAGGCCGGAGACTCTGCGTCAACGGGGGGGCCCAGGGGCGGAGCTTTTCGCGCACCCATTTGTAGGGGCGGCCCCATGGGTCCCCGTCCAGAGTCCCCAGCATCTCCGCGCGGGCCAATTCCTTGGCCCGCCAGATTTCGTCGCGGAGGACGGTCTTCGCTGCCCTGTAGCCCTCGTACAGCTCCGCCTCCACAGCCGCCGCATCCGGAGGTCGGGTGCGGCGCCTGCGGAACCTGGTGTACCGGCGTCGCGCGGCAACGCACGCCTCGCGCAGCGCTGCTAGCTCGCGCGACCACCAGTACAGCTGACGCCGGGCGCGTCCTTGCCGGACCCGGGGCATGGCCATGTCGCAGATCTCCGACATGGCCTCCCGGAACCACTCCGCCTCGTCGTTTATGTCGGCAGGCCTGTCCGGTGGTGACACCCAGGCCTGCACGATCGAGGCTTCCAGGAATAGCTCCCGGTCCAGCTGCTTCAGCGCCCATCGCGGACCACTTGGGTTCCGTCCACTCGGGACCGGCGCGTCTGAGGTCTGGGCGGAGACGTCGAACCGGATATACCGGTGGTCGGAATAGGTCTCCACCTCCTCTACAACGCGCCAGTCAGTGACGCGCGGTGACAGGGCGGCGCTGGCGAACGTTATGTCCACCACCGACTCTCCCGAAAACCGCACGCACGTGGGGACAGAACCCCGGTTCTCGACCACCAGGCCCTGCGCCCGGGCCCAGTGCTCGAGCATCCTACCCCGCGTATAGTCCCTGGACCGGGAACCCCAAGCCGGACTTTTGGCGTTGAAGTCCCCGAGGACGAGCGCGGGGAGGGAACCGAGGGCGACGACGACGTCTCCCAGCTCCATTAGGGAGTCCTGGAACTCGGCGAGAGATCGGTTCGGGGAGAAATAGACGCCAACCACGGCGATCTCCCCGAACCGTGCCGCGACGATCCCGTGCCCTCTCTCGACGCGATCGAGGGGCGGGGTACAGGCGGCGGCCGACGAGATGAGGGTCACCAAGCCGTCCAGGTCCGCCACCCAGTCATTTCTGGGCACGACAAAGTACGGCTCGGCGACCACGGCGACGTTGATCGACCACTGCGCCATGCTCTGGAGCAAGAGATCCTGAGCAGCGGCGCAGTGGTTGATGTTCGCCTGGAGGAAGCGCAATGGAGCCATTAATCTGAGTCCATTGCAGCCTCCTCCAGGGCCCTCTGCGAGGGTGTAGTCACGGCGGCGGCAGCGGCGGCAGCAGGAGCTGCGGCGGCGGCGGCGGCAGTGGCGGGGACGGCGGTGGCAGAGGGCCTACCTCTGCTCCTGGTCTTGGCGGGCGGGGCGCAGGACTTGCCCCCTGCCCGGTGATCGGCCGGCTTACCAGCCGTCGCACATGCGAAGCAGTGCGGCGGGGCAGTACACGAGCCGGCCTTGTGACCGGGCTGACCGCAACGGAAGCAGTCGTCGCTGCGGTCCACCTCCGAGGTGCACTTGCATGCCGTGTGGTTACCCACTTGGCAGCGGAAGCACCTCAGAGGCCTGGGCTCCAGCAGTTTTACCTGCGCGGACACCCAGCCGACCAGGAGCCTTCGGCCCTCCTCTATCTTCTTGGCCGCCGTCACGGGGCAGCTAACTGTGACTGTCAGCAGCCCCGCGAAGTCAGGGCGTAGGGTGCCTGCCTTCACTTGGTCGGCAGGGCATTCCCCAGCCCTGGCAACGGCGGCGACCACGTCCCCCTCCGAGATTGAGTCGTCCATGCGATATTTAAGATAATTCTTTGTGTCCGAAATACAAAAAAATGTTTCAAAAACTCATGGCACAGCTATTTTTATTGTAAATAAATCTAGCAAATAATCTAAAATCTAAGAAATTGCGAGCAACGCATTAAATAGAGTATGGTTTTCACTTAATATTTTAGAGCGCTGTGCATATTTAATTTCACAAAATGTAATAAGAGTCCCTGGTTGCTCGCAACGGTTTTATTAATTAACTAATTATTATTTTCACTTATAGAAGCTTGAAAGATAAGTAAAGTAAAATTAAATATATGAATTCTACACCTAATTAGGTACTGAAATCTTTATTTCGTATAAATCATTTTTATAACTAGGTATTTATAAGGTTGCTCAGCGTGTAATGGAGAGAGCAATGCTCGGGGTTTCTCTGGTGGATAGAATTCGCAACGAAGTCATTCGCCAGAGAACCAAAGTAATCGACATTGCGCTTATTAGAATTAGCATGCTGAAGTGGAAGTGGGCCGGCCACGTCTGTAGGCGGACAGACGGCAGATGGAGCAAACATGTGCTAGAGTGGAGACCGCGAACGGGCAAACGTAGTGTAGGACGCCCCGCTGCAAGATGGGTCGATGATTTAAGGAAGGTGGCTGGCAGTGGATGGATGCGGGCTGCCCAGGACCGGGATGGTTGGCGCTCTTTAGGGGAGGCTTACGCAGCCGCGTCCAGCAGTGGACGGCAATAGGCTGATAATATATTTATAAGGAGCATTTATTAGTAATTTTACATTCTGTCCAATTTTTTTTACTGTAAGTTATCAATTTATGGCGATTTGAAAAGCTAATAAAACACCGAAGACTAACCTCATTTTATATTCTACTTTAAAAGGATTTTTAAAACTGAAAAAGAAAACTAGCCATTTATGATTATATTTTTTTTTCACAATAATGTTTCTCCGAAGCCCCTAGCTCTTTAATCAATCAAATAAAATATGGGGCAGGCCTAAAATAACTATAACAGTTTTATATAAACCAAGCCTTCTTTTTTATTATTTTTTAACGAAAATAATAAAAAAAACACGAATCCGTTAAAAGGTTCGCTATCCCTGCCGTATAACTTACAGAGCTACGGCCCGTGGTTTCCCTCACTTTTCTTTTGATTTTATTATTATTGTGTAATGTTTGAAATTGATAGTTTCCCTTCGAAATGATAGTAAAAGTAAGTTTATAGGATGTGAAATAAATTATTTAAGGCCTACTGTTTGATAGTCTGTGGTTTACCATAATAGTGAAGAGTATCTTTTTTTATGTTTCATCAAAATTATTGGAGTACCTACCCATATTTTTAGGGTTCCGTAGCCAAATGGCAAAAACGGAACCCTTATAGATTCGTCATGTCTGTCTGTCTGTCCGTGTATGTCACAGCCACTTTTTGTCCAAAGTATATGAGCTATCCTGTTGAAACCTGGTAAGTAGATGTATTATGTGAACCGCATTAGGATTTTCGCACAAAAATAAATACAAAACAAATTTTGGGGGTGCCCGGGGATACTTAGAATTGAAACTCAAAAATTTTTTTTTCACCAAACACATACGTGTGGGGTATCTATGGATAGGTCTTCAAAAATGATATTGAGGTTACTAATATCATTTTTTTCTAAACTGAACAGTTTGCGCGAGAGACACTTCCAAAGTGGTAAAAAGTTGGTCCCCCCCCCCGTAACTTCTACAATAAGAGAATGATAAAACTAAAAAAAATATGTAATGTAGACCTTAACAAAAACTTCCAACGAAAATTGGTTTGGATGAGATACAGTTAGCAGTTTTTGAGATATAGTACATTTAAAAAAACCGCAAATATAACTTTGCCATTCATACAAACACTATGAAAAACAAAGTTATTTTTGTTGTTTGTGTATATTACTTACTAATCTCAATATAATTATATCCCTAATCTATGCTTGCTACTACGGAACCCTTCATGGGCGAGTCCAACTCGCACTTGGCCGGTTTTTTTTTGAATGTCAACAGAGCTTTTTTATTCGATTGTCAGTCTTTTACTGACTAAAAATCAACACTTTTTGTTTCGGTTGACCGTTGTTTTCCAGTACAAGTTAAAGTATCCTGCTTAGATCCTGTTCAGCAGATAATTACGGATTATGTGAAATTATTATATTTTTTAAGCAGGTAGGTTTTAAAAACACATTTTTGTACAGATTTTTTTTTTTCATAAACTAGATGAGATTGACGTATCGTATGTGTATTTTGTGGTCTTTTTTTTAGTGTTGTAAAATCATCAAATAAGTCCTCCCCCTCGGGGCAGGGCGGGACTGCGGGAGGGACTGTCAGACTTATACTGACCAACACCCACGATGGTTACGTGGTTAAAAGGTTCATTCTCCTAAAAGTAATTTAGCCCCATACTGTAAATAGGTCAGCTCTATGGACAAGACGTGTCACTCCAATTTATTAAATAGACAGAAAAGTCAATTACGTTGACGACCTAACGGATTCTGTTATGACTGATTCGATTTGACGGATGGTCCAATTTTCTACGGACAAAGGGATCTATTTCCGGAATGGGAGAGATCCTGTCAGTTTGATTATTATTTTTTCTGAGTTCTTCAGTCGAGTAATTTATACCAGATTAAATCTTTTGAACTTTTACCCGAAAGGGTGGTGGCAAAGACAGGGTTATATTTTTCATACCTAGCTCAGCTTTGATATTTACTCTCTTAAAATCTTTGGATCTGCGCATTATGCACACATGACAGAATACCAGTATTTTACATGCTGGAGCGACTTCTTATCTGACCTCGACCACGCAGTAACGGAATACGATAACCCTTGGTAAGACTGGAAGACTTCTAACACACAGTAACGACTGTCAAAGATCTACAAACGACAGCCAGTACCAACGGCTTTACATGTTTTTCGAGCCACGCAGGTAAGGCAATGCTATGGTAGATGTCACCCATCCACAGACCAACCAAAGCAAGCGCGATTAACCCTCCAAAAATTGTTTTACGATATACATAATTATTATTAAATAATTTCAAAAGCCATGGAGAGGGCTATGCTCGGTGTTTCTCTACGTGATCGAATCCGAAATGAGGAGATCCGTAGACGAACTAAAGTCACCGATATAGCCCACCGGATTAGCAAGCTGAAGTGGCAATGGGCAGGCCATATTGCTCGCAGAGCAGATGGCCGATGGGGTCGAAAAGTGCTAGAGTGGAGACCGCGGACTAGCAAGCGCAGCGTAGGACGTCCACCAACGAGGTGGACAGACGACCTTATAAAGGTCGCCGGAAGACGCTGGATGCAGGTCGCTTCCAACCGGTATAATTATGTGGAGATCTAAAGGGGAGGCCTATGTTCAGCAGTGGACGTCCTATGGCTGAGATGATAATGATGATGATGAATTTCAAAAGCAAACAGAATTTTTACAAACTTATTATTTATTTGAACTTTCCTACGTGTAATATGATCCGAACTAAACGTGAAATTGTACTTTTACTTGCTCAACAAAATCGCAGCAGTAAGATAATCCGTAGATTTTCCCCGTATCGCCTTACACTTGCATTTTCTTGGTAACACGCACTGAAAGGTCAATGTACGGAGGTCATTGACTCCGACGTGGTTAGGAGAGTTTGAGTAGGTAAAGTTAGTAACGGACACTTTTTGGTTGAAACCAGTCTGAATAATCAGAAGAAATCGTTCGTGAAAATATCGGTTTTAGCGAAAACACAACCCATCAAGACACCTTAATTAAAAGATGTTGGAAATTGGATTCCACCAAAAACATGCCTGTTAAAAAGGGGGCCAAGTTCCGATTGGCTAATTGTTCGCCTAAAAAGGGTTGAGATCCAATCCAATGCCAAGTTTAGATGCATTTTAAAATCGATCATAATCGACAGGCCTGTTTGTCTATTAGTTAGTGGCCCTGATTGCTATGCCAGAGGTCGTGGGTTCGATTCCCACCCACGACAAATGTTTGTGTGATGAGCACGATCATTTATTCTGTGTCTGGGTGTAATTTATCTATAATATTTTATTTATTTAGAAATATATAAGTATGTTTATCAGTTGTCTGGTACCCATAACACAAGCTCTGCTTAGCTTGGGACTAGATGGCGTTGTGTGATAGTTGTGCAATATTATTATTATAATCATCTTCATCAACAGCCTGATCCACCGGTAGACATTTACCATTCCCACAGAATACTTAATAGTACTATCCATTCCCAAGACTTGCCACCACACCCAGTCCTCCGCCTTCCGCATCCAGCCACTACCCGCCACTTTATTCACGTCAACGGTCCATTTGACCGAAAAATATCAAATTTTAAAGTGCATTAAACTTGGCATTGGATTTAGCAGCTGTATGTTTTTGGTGGGATTTTATGCCTTTTTTTCAAGAAATCGTACCAATCCAATGGCAAGTTTCCTTAATTTTTTGTTAATCTACATGTATTTATAACACACGACCTGTGTGCGAAATTTCATAACACTAGGACAATTGGAAGTGGCCTAAAGGTTTTGATTACCGGTCAGTAAGTCAGTGCCAAAATAAGCTATTTTCACAGGGTCATATTGAAAAAAATGAGTCCTCCTACCCAGGGTGGAGCGGGAGGGACTGTCAGACTTGTACTGACTAAAATCCACGGTGATCCTTCAAAAGCCTTTTACGTTCCAGGGTCACGGTTACCTGATGAGACAGCCCCGCGACCCCGGCAGGGTAGTTTATAGCCTGAATTAACACATAGGTACGATATTTTTATGTGCCAAATTTCACAAGTGTATGTATGTATGTTTTTATGTTTGTTTATTATGTAAGAAAATTTTGTATTTTACAAGAATTTGGGTTGACTATTTAATAAATAAACTAAAATGGGTAAAATAAAAACTTTTTCAAAAAAGTAACCGACTTCAAAAACAACAACAAAACAAAAAAGGGTGAAATAACCTAATTAATAACTTCTTTCGAAAGTCGGTGGCTAAAAATCAATGAAATATAAAAAATAAAGCCACCGACAGCCGAAAGAAGTTATTAATTAGGTTATTTCACCCTTTTTTGTTTTGTTGTTGTTTTTGAAGTCGGTTACTTTTTTTGAAAAAGTTTTTTTATCGTCAGTATTACGAGTACGTTCCCGGTGGATAAATTTCGAGTTTTGGGCAAACCGGTGGCAAGAGTTTACTACATATAGTGGAATAGGTAAAACTTGTAGACACGACTATTTTACATAGGTACTGGTCTGGAATAGAATTGGGTCTAGATGTCTAGATAAAATTGGAATGTGTCTGAGTATGTCGTCGTCCCAAGAAGTCGTAAAAATTCAGGTAAGGATAAACAAGGTGTTACTGAAATAATATTTTAGCATGAATTTAGACAAACAATTTACTAATGTAACAAATCAATAGTATTTTCCCTAATATTAAATATTTGTTTTTACCCGCGGAACTATTTAGTATTCTGTGCCGCGGATTCACTCGCATTCATTTAAAAGACAACCAATTCGGTGGCACATCAGTTTATGTTATTAATGTAATATTTTAATTTACTTTGTCGCATTAGTTTTAACAACTGTAATGGCAAACGTGACGTGTTGTGAAATAAATAAATAAATGTTATAGTTGATACCTGCAGAATTTTCTTAAATGTCTTTACCTTATTTATAAGTTATTTAATAATTAACCTATGAAAAAATGGAAAACAGGCACATGCCATTAGTTTTTTTTTGGAAAAAGAAATATCTATTGCTCTGCTGGAATCATTAGGGTGAAAACACATTATAAATCATTTTTATGGAAAAACAGCACTCCTCCCGCGATTTCGTCCGCATGAATTTTGAAAATTGTCTCTGTAAAATTCTATATGGGATATTTTGGAAAATTTTAATAAATAATATCGTATACACTTGAAGTAACGAAGTTTCATACAAACTAGCAAACCCAAAAACAACCGTTTAGGGCAAGAATTTCACAAAATCCCGTCTTAATGAGCATTTACGTCTTAAAAAAGAAACCCCACGCAAACTTGAAATTCCCGGCACTTGCAGTAACGAAGTTTCATGCAAAATACCAACCCCAAAAACAACCTCTTAAGGGTCGAATTTCGCAAACTCCCGTTTTAGTGAGCATCCACGTCCTAAAAAGAACCCCCATGCAAAATTTGAATCTATTAGCACTTATCTCTAAAAAGAAAACTTATGGACATGTGTATTCTCCCCATCTTGACCTACGGTGCACAAACTTGGTCTTTGACAAACATCCAAAAGTCCAAACTCAAGGTTTGCCAAGGTGCTATGGAGCGCAGTATCTTAGGTGTTAAATTAACAGATCATGTTCGAAACACTACACTGCGCTCCAAAACACAGATCATTGACGTGGCTCAAAAGGCTGCCCAACTTAAATGGGACTGGGCAGGACATGTCTGCCGCATGCCGAAAGCTCAGGACTGGTGCCCTGAAACGGCGAGGCGGGGTCGAGGCAGACCGCGAAGGAGATGGCGGGACGAACTGGATGCCTTCCTTGAGAACTGGAAGGAAATGGCACACAATCGAGACCGTTGGAAGGAATGGAGGGAGGCCTTTGCCCAGCAGTGGGACAGTACAGGCTAGTAATAATAATAATAATAATAATAGCACTTGTAGTAACGAAGTTTCAAAAAACTCCTCAAACTATCTACTAATCCGTTCTTAGTGCTCACCGTCATAATTAATAAAGAACGCTTGTGCGTTTCATGCTTCTTTCTAGACCCAGCGCTTTCGGCTGTGCGTTGATCGGTCAGTCAGCCAGTCAGTTTTGAATTTTATACAATTATATAGAAAAAATACATGTGGCACTCGGAGACTGGCGGTGAAGCTATTGCATAAAATTTTATTTTAGTTTACAAGAATAAAATCGCCTACCGCGTATATTTAACGAGAATATAATTTATTTAAAATGTTTGTAGTTTACTACTGTAATAAAGAACTTCTTTGTTGTAGGAGAATTTGAAACTTAATTATAAGGTTTCATTATGAAAACTCCTTTTGTAGCTGGCTGTTTAGAATCAGTAAGAAAAAGTAAATTGTTTTTATGACGGATATTTTTATGATTGCCGAAGTCTTCCGAACTGAAACGATGTTAGACGATGCGTGGTGTCAGGTATTTTCGTTAGGTTTTGGAAATTTTTTGATTCAGTCGCCGCGCCGCACCGCGCTCAGAGCCCGCGATAAAAGCTATGCAATAGCTTAATAGTGATTCTTTTTTAATGTTCGATTTGAACGTACGTGTAAGCGATTATACGGACACTTTTGCCACACTCGCTCCTCGTTCGAGCGTTTACGAGAATCGCGTTTATTCAAACCAACATACAACAATAAGCGTGAATACGCACGTTTGATTTTTTTTTGGAACGTGTGCCTGGGACGTTTGTGAGTCATAATTATTCCATTTTTTCTCTCGAAATTTTCCTTCGCCGTTTTTGAATATCACAAACAAAAAAATCAAGTCATACTCGTGCTTGTCTGTTATTTATTTCCATGATTCTTCAACTCAGTTTTTCTTCTTAGAATTCGATCAACTGTAAGCTGGCATAAAAACTCCGACATTTCAAAAGCATCTGCATTACGTCAAATCCAAACTAATTTATAAATGCGAAAGTATGTTTGTTAGTTTGTTTGCTACCTTTCCACGCTCAAACGACAGGTCCGATTATCCTGTTTTGCATTCATGTCAATGTCAATTAAGTGGTTAGTGACACACATAGGGTAGGTACCGTCACGAAACAAGGACTGTTCCCCAGAAATTCGAATTAATTGTCAAATTCTGAATAAATGTGAGAGAAGCCACGAGCAAAACTAGTACCAAATAACTCGATTGAATCTTCAATTCACATGTTCTAAGAAGTCATTATTTAGTTAAAACAACACTGAATAAATCTTTCAGTCTCGAATCACTATTATACAGTGCCCGCATTTACCAAGCTTCTTTCAAATCAGTTGTACGCTCACCTTGAATTTAAAGGTAAACCGGTAAATGGTAAACAAAATCTAAATATAAAACCGATTTTAGGCCCGGTTTCCATCAAAGTGGAGACGAGCGGAAACGATAGGTTATGTGTTTTAAATAACCAATCCAATTTAGACATTTCTATATCTCCACCTCCTAGGGTGGAAATTGATCAAGCGAAGAGGAGAATGATGAGAGACGAATGTTTCATTTTTCCATAGAACTTTAAACCGTAAGCTGACAAGCAACTTGGCAGAACCGACATGTGTTTAGACTGGCAGTCGTCACGCGCCCATTTCTCCGGTGCCTTCTCCCACCGTCTCACTCATCTTTTGGATGTTGACGGTTCCTTACGCTTTTTCGTTAATCAATTGACTTACTCTCACAACTCACATCTCCTTTCAACTGAAAAATATCTCCTCTCCGCTTTTGTAGAAAAAACTGGCAGCTTCGCAGCACATCTCTTGTCTCCGTTCTTCTCCGCTTTGGTGGAAACCGGACCTTAAACGGCAACCTACTTTAAAATACATTCGATAAATGCAAGTATACATTCGATGAAATTAAATGTAAGTGTATGAAATTAAATGTAAGTGTAAAAATACAAATAAGTAAGTAAGTATACCATTTTTGGTACAAAATAAAATTCTTTTTAATATTGTGATTCTGTAGTTGAATCATGAAAAATTTGAAACGTGCTGAGTGTGTTAGAAACTGTTGTGTGGACGAACTGACGATGTCTGATAGGGCCACATGCATAATGATTCTTAAGAGTTTGTCGCGATCATTAAACGCAAAGGGCGATTTAGGGGTTCAAAAGGTTTCTAGTCAGTACGAGTTTAACTGTCCCTTTCGGTACCTAGGGAAAACGTCTTATTTTAATGATTTTTCACTTCCAAAAGAAAAAAGGGCTAGGCGGAAGTGTACTATTTAAGACTTAGATGTCAACTCATTCGAAAAATATTTGCTACGAGGATGAAACAACACCCTTCAAAAAATTAAGGCGTCGACTCATCCGCAAGTTCGGATAAGTCGTCGCATAGCTAATTACGCACTTACACTCGTCCAACCTTATTTCCATCAACCGAGCGCGGAAGCTGGCACTGAGAGAAAAAATCCAATTACACTTGGATTGATCTGCGAATTGAACATCCCAACAACACTTGAAATAATCATCTGCCTAGCCTTTTCCCAACTATATTGGAGTCGGCTTCCAGTCAAACCAGATACAGCTAAATATCAATATTTTACATGGAACGACTGCCTATCGGACCTCCACAACCCAGTAACTGGGTAATACGATACTCCATGGTAAGACTGGTTGTCAGACTTTCGAGCTTCTAAGTGTGATTAACGACTGTCGAAGATCTACAAATGACAGCCGGGCCCAACAGCTTTACGTGCTTTCCAAGGCACGGAGGAAGAGGCGAATGCCCTCCAGCGCGTCAATGAGTGGCGCGTGGAGGCGCAGCGCCGGGGTGTATACCCGCTGCCTCGAGAAGTCGAGGCGCGGTGCCCCGTCATTATGCTGACGCTCTTTGAGGCGCGCGTGGAACATAACGCGCCGTCGACCCGGGCATGGTCCATGGTCGGGCTGCGAGTTGCCCTTTACTCGCCGCCCGCATGCCCGCGCCTACGGTGGCCCGAGATCGTCTTGCGACGTCCGTCGCCGTGGGCGTCCACCACCGCGGGTGGGGCGGAGGGAGGACATTGTCCTCTCCCTCACGCGGCCCGCCTACTCCTTCGCGAGCATGACTGCTTCGCAGAAGGAGGCGACCGCTTCCCACTCCGTCTCGCCCCGCAGCATGACCGCAACCAATGCCGGGCGCGAGAGGTCTCCGCCTATCGCCGCCGTGAGGACACGTCGGTGCTCTGCCCAAGCGGGGCAGTCTTGCACCGTATGCTCTACTGTGTCCTCCGGGCGAACTTCGCAGTGGTGACACCCAGGCGTTTCCTCCTTTCTCCTTAGACACAGGTACCTCCCGAAACTTCCGTGTCCGGTGAGGACCTGCGTCATGCGGTAGGTCAGGACGCCGTGACTCCTATCCAGCCACTCCTCAAAGAGGGGTCTTACCGCCGCGATTGCGGCGTGCCCGGCCGTCGGTTGCGACAGTCGTCCCCTCCATACTGCCCTGAGATCGCGCCGGAGCTCTTCCCGCCGCGCCTCGACTTCTCGAGGCAGTGGGGATACACCCCGGCGCTGCGCCTCCACGCGCCACTCATAGACGCGCTGGAGGGCAGTCGCCTCCAGATCTGTGTTAACACTTAGAATAGTATTTATCACGATTTTTCTGTGGGATAATTTTCAGGTTGTAGATGAAACCGCTGACAACAGATAGTATTTTTATTATGTGCAAAAAACTATCTAATAATAAATAATAATATCTTTTCCAACATCTGCTAACATACAAAATAATCATAACTTATGCATTATTACAGTATTCAAATATCATATTCAATTTGTTTCTTCAATTTTCCTTATCATCTCAGAAAAACATACGACTTTCGGATATTAAACATTTTTCTGTGCGTCACTTTGGGATAGTTTTCGGATATTAAACGGAACACATTACAATCACATCGTCATGTCAATATTTAAAGTTATTCGAGCATTTTCTTGTGTTTTATTTAAGGTTATTTTTCCATGTGAGAAAACTAGGTAATGCTTTATAGGATCTCATAACAATAAATTGTGTAGATATGGCGTTCGGAAATGATTTATATTTTGCCTCTCCTAGCTGACCTTGTTATATTTTTGAAATGGTAAATATTGTTAGGTAACTTGTAGAAGCAGCTAGTTGTAATTTTTGTGACAATTATTCAGGGCTCAGTGGGAGCAGTGGTGGCCCAGCAGTGGTATTGGCCTCGACTTACGAATAGTAGGTCGTGGGTTCGAACCCCGTCAGGCGCATTACTTTGTGTAATGTATTTCAACACCACTGCTCTCAAAACGGTGAAGGAAAACATCGTGAGGAAACCGGCATGTCCTAGAACCAAAAATTCGAAGACATGTGACATCTACCAATCCGCACTGGGCCCGCGTGGTAGATTACGGCCCACTCCCTCTCACAGAGAGGAGGCCTGTGTCCCAGCAGTGGGAACATTTATAGGCTGATTATGATGATGATGATGATTCAGGGCTTAGTTCAAACGAGTGATGTAGACCTCTGATAGTTTATCAAATGATACATTGTTGAGGAGAAATCTTCGTGGAAATGTATATTTAGTATTTTTTCTTCCAAATCTGTTTTGGACATCGGCTTTTTTTTAATCTTCAAATGAGTCCCCCGGCCAGGGCGGACAGAAGTCCGGGGGGGACTGTCAGATTCGCACGGACTAAAATCCACGGAGTTCCTTCAATAGTCCTTTACGTTCCGGGGTCTCAGTTACCTGATAAGACAGTCCCGCTAACCCTGCGGGCTTTGGGCATACGTTTCCGCATATAAAACTTTAAAAAACGGAAAGAAGTGAATTCGTATAAATATTATTTGATGGAAATAAAAACAATAAAATTAAATATTTACTAAACATGAAGATCAAATTATGTCCAAGATTTAGACGATATCAAGCTTTCTAACACTAGAAAACGTATACAAAGACATCAATGATAATCTGCGTCTCAAAATAATTAATACGTAGTAGTCTCGTCAAAAGAATTACGAAGATGAAATGTAATTATCTAGATATACAAGTGTAATATCAAGTCTTTCCATTGTTCTTCAACGGTATTGTGTTTCATATAAACACTATATTAAAGTGTTTATCTTTTAATTATAATTATGTCGAGAATACGCACACTCAACAAAACAGTTACCTAAGGATGCAGACAGCAATTGTCAAACGGTTTTCCTGTTTAGTACATGCTATATTATGCTATATGTCTACACTTTTTGGCTGTATGCTACGTGCAGCCAAATAGTAAATAGTTTCGTATACAGGCATATTGAAACTTATAACACAACATTGGAAAATCGTTTGAAAATAGTTGCCTGGCATACTTTACCGTTTTATTGGCTGTACATACATGGGTAATATGCTACGAACTATATTTACAAGGCAGATGTGAGTGGCAACGGCGGGGCTGCTTTAAAGGGACATAACAATGATATGATGACTTCATTAGTAAAGTTTTTCAAAAATACCAAATGTGTAGTTCTCCCTGTGGCTGAAATCGGAAAACGATATAATAATTATAATTGCAGCCAGCGTACTCGTATTACGAGTAAGTAGTCCAGTATCTATCGACATCGTATCAAGTAGTCCAGACGAAAAGAGTATGTCAGCATCGTCAGGCTCATTGGATACAACCTTAACCCGAATAATCTTGTTCCACTGGTACTGTTTGTTCAAGTTCCACATTGAGTTCTCTCATTCAAATTTTAGAGTGTAAGAGAGAGAGAGATAAGAGAAAAATAAATAATAACACAAACGACAAAAAACAAAGACTCAGCTGTAGTACCATCCGTGTTTGCGATACGTGGAATATAAAACATAAATAATTAACTATTCCACTTACGGCACCTAAAAAATATTTAACATTGATATGTGCCGTATTTAGAATACCTCAGATGCCATTCGCTCAGATGCCGTTTCACTGGGTGAGAGGAACACCTCTTTTTTATACGCCCTTCAAGGTTTACAGACGTGATGTGATATTACGTAATCATACATTTTCCCTAATGGCCTTAAAGAATGAAAATTTTCCATCAGCACCTGATCTGTCCATACAAACATTCTTCAACATTGAAGCCATTAATTAAAGCTTGATTACTTAAACCTGGGCAAAGTTTTTAAAACATGACAGTATTGTTTGTAAATATTACTAGTTTCACGTCAGTTTGAGCAAAAGATTATGCAGGAATAGTTCGGGATATGGTAAATATTGGCTAGACGGTTCGATTTGATCACAGTTGAATTTCCAACGCCCGAAAATAATATTGTATCTCATCCCAAACTCTGATATTTAATGGCTAGACATGATTCATTAAATGAACAACTAGAAGTTATTGTTGCAGTTTAAGCTATCGGTTGTAATGTGCGATTTGTTGTTGCAATGGCATTGTTCCTTAATAAGGACAAAGGCTGAAATAAACCAAGTCTCCTACCTACCTATTGAACAATTTCAACACACGGGAAACACGGCAAAAATGTGCTAAAATTAACAGTTTGCCCCCACTAATAGGAATTTGTCCTGTATCTTAGCTCCGTTCGCAAACACCTGAACTTGCAGATACAGCCAGACTACAACTAAATGCATATACAATGTATGCATTTAGTTGTAGTCTGGCTGTATCTATACATATTTGTTCCGTGAGGGTATTTAACCCGCGATATAAAGTGCAGCAGCCAACCGCTCATTCGCAGCACTGCCTTATCAAGTAACCGTGACCCTATAACGTAAAGGGCTATTGAATGATCACCGTGGATTTTAGTCAGTACAAGTCTGACAGTCCCTCCCGTCCTGCCCTGGGTGGAAGGAATCATTCGATGATTTTACTAGAAAATAAACTGTGGCAACCGTGTCATCAAATTAAATTAAAGTTCTACTTCCCAAGTTCAAAAGAGCATGGTAACAGTCAAGGCATGCAAAACGCGATTATAACATTAACCGTTTAACCATTCATAACTAACAGTTAAATATAACAACTGTGCGTGAAAAATGACCGACTTCTTGAAGTAATTACTGGAAAAATGATACAGCGCCTCTAGTGTACGAAGGAGGAGCTAATTTTTCCTACAAATTAATGTCAAAGTTCCAGTTTACATTACGTCATAAAAACGGGAAAGTCGTAATCTCTGTTCTTTATTTCCAGTGATTGTAGCTGGAATGAAACTAGATAAGAAGCTCTAGACCTAGTTCCTCTACACTCTTGAACCACGACAGTGAAAATTCCGCAGCTCTGTGGAAAAGGCTTGACAAATAAATAGGTAATTTTATGGGATTCAATATGGCTGCCGACCTAAAAAATAAGATAAAAAAGCAACGTAAATTATACATATTTATCTCGTTTATACTGAATTAGCACTCGTATGTTATTCCGGAAACAGTGAGCACATTTATTTGAAAAATGTTCTATTTGCACGATAACTGAAATAGAACGTATTTTCTAACTAATGGTTGGGATTTGCATTTTATTGTGACGAATGGGGAAGCTTCATTTAGAGATGGGCATATCATCGCACGTTGCGGAAATAAACCCACTGAAACTTCCTGTCTATAATGTGGGATTCGATTTTTCAGTGGATTTTCACTGGAAACCAATAACTGTCTAAAGACAAAAAATGAAATACTACAAAAGCATTTTTTATGGCGCTAGAGTCCCGGTCACAAGACACAATAACTGAAAGTGCCGAAAATGCCGATTCCAAGGCATAGATCTCTGTGAATAAGGACGGGCAAAAACCTGAATGGACACTCGTTTTTCAATCAACAAAGTTATCGCAGAACCTTTGTTAAATCATTCGTCATGAGATAGGCAACTTAAGTTTGAGATAGGTGCTGATTAGGCTGGATCAAATTCTTGAACGGCATAAGATTCCGTTCTCTGAAGCTCTGACTGCTGGTAGTTTGGACCCTGTTCCATGTACCGGTGGGCTACTGTTACTTATAATTTTTTTTATTTTGTACAATTTTATTTATGGGCTACTATTTTAAGTGTTTTTTTTTTAAGACAAAAGAAAGTAAATTATTTTTCTAAAAGAGCAGTGGTCCAGTGGTATCGGCCTCGACTTACGAGGGTCGTGGGTTCGAACCCAGTCAGGCACATTACTTTGTGTTATTTATTTCATCACCACTGCTCTCAAAACGGTGAAGGAAAACATCGTGAGGAAACCGGCATGTCCTAGAATCAAAAATTCGAAGACATGTGACATCTACCAATCCGCACTGGGCCCGCGTGGTAGATAACGGCCTGCTCCCTCTCACAGAGAGGTAGGAGGCCTGTGTCCCAGCAGTGGGAACATTTAAAGGCTGATGATGATGAAATTCTTTTATAAGTATATTTTAAAACGGAAATAATAAAAAATATTTTTAATTCCTACCTACAATCCACTGGACTACATAACTTGTATCATATTTTATTATTTCAATTTCTTATTGGTCTTAAAACTTTCATAGTCTTTAGAAAGATCAATTTATATCTCTTTTTACAAAATACCACAGACAATTTCATAATCCAATGCGACAACTGCGACGAACTTTCCACACAAACTAAAACTGCAATCCATTTTAAAACCGCAGGGCATTCTTAAAAAAAAAATACAACATCGCCCCACTTTAGGTACCAACGTAAGTAAAATCAATATAGAAAAGCAATTCATCATAATCTATAACTTAAAAATTTCTCCCACTTTACCTAGCTTTCTACCTCTTCTAGTAAAGAATTCAACACAGCATAGTAAATACAGAAGGTTCGGTTCGTACAACGACCGAAAGCAGTGTGGCTCAGACGTGTATGTACAGCCAGCAAAAGAGTTAGTAAAGCAAGCAGCAATTTAAACGTTTGTTGTGTTATTCATTTTAACTCACATACACAGTCAGGAGCTGGAAGAACTACCTGTAGGCTATACTTACCTGCATAATTATAATTTTATTTTTGTTTTAGATTTTTTTTTCTAACATCTTTTAACATTTTCTTGTTGTGTGTATTTCGAGGTTTTGTGCGAAATAAATGTCTTTTCTGTCTTTCTTTTTACCGACTTCAAAAAAAAGGAGGTTATCAATTCGACCCGTATGTATGTAATATTATCAGAACTGTCCAGTTTTCATATATGTTAGTCTATATAAGTGTATGTATGTATGTATATATGTATGTATGTATGTATGTTTTTATGTTTGTGCACGCATATCTCCGGAACTACAAGTTCGATTTAAGTAATTTTTTTTTTTGTTGTACTAGGTATTGTTCAACTTAGGGTACACTGCAAGTTTCATCAAAATCGGTTCAGTAGTTTTAGAGATATGGATTTTTTTATGTTGTGACGGATTACAAGATTAGTGCATATGTAAGAAAATTTTGTATTTTACAAGAATTTGGGTTGACTATTTAATAAATAAACTAAAAAGGGTAAAATAAAAACTTTTTCAAAAAAGTAACCGACTTCAAAAACAACAACAAAACAAAAAAGGGTGAAATAACCTAATTAATAACTTCTTTCGGAAGTCGGTGGCTAAAAATCAATGAAATATAAAAAAAATAAAGCCACCGACATCCGAAAGAAGTTATTAATTAGGTTATTTCACCCTTTTTTGTTTTGTTGTTGTTTTTGAAGTCGGTTACTTTTTTGAAAAAGTTTTTTTTAGGTATACTTGTTCCAAACGCAATCGAACCATAATCAAATATTTCACATAAATGACCATGAATACCTACTTGTAAAACGTCGACAAACAGGTACTAGGTTCGAATTCGTCGTTTCCATGGAGAAGAACCGGCAAGAAACTCCATGGTGAAAAAGAACCGCCGTAGCCGTTTAGTTTAGTTACGAGTATTTATGTCAAACTATCAAATAAATACCGGTCACGACTGCGTTTGCACTCCCATGCCTGAAGCGTATCTATTTTCATTTAGATCTTCTGTATTATATTTATCTCTTCTGTCCGTCAGGTTTCTTCAAATCGCTGCGGACCACGTATCGACTGAGATACGTAAATACAGCAATTTCGTTGATAATCACTAATCTACGTGAGTAATGGGGAGTTTAGAAAACTATGGGTTTCGTTTTCTATAAACGTACGGTTGTCATGGCTGATTTAAATTCCAATCATCATAATTTTCCTTTTATAAAACTAATCCCTTTCCATTATGTAATGTAACTAATATTTTAAATGCGAAAGTTTGTGAGGGTGGGCAGAGATCGGCCTAAAATAGCTTGATACTTGGTGTAGTGCTGGTATGTTCAAATGAGAATACTGTCTTTTGTGAAATAGGAGAACAAAAAAATTTATTATAACTGGTGGCCTATCATGACGTCTGTGTGAGAACGAGATAGCGCTAGACGACTTGTATATCTGTCTCTTTCGCATAATGGAATACTTATCGCTTTAAGACATGATGGTAAGCCACCTGATTTCGAAATTGTGACGTCACATTCTTAATTGAGTGGCATTAGTCAGATCGCAGATCACAGATTGAAGATGTCTCATATCATAATACCTGCCTATATTTTTCCATACCATGTTATCTTTCATTATTTTGAGAATAATGCTGACGAAATAAATTGCGAAATGTAATGTCTCTACCTGGGTTCGAGGAAACTTTTACCTAAAATCCATACTTATTTCAATACTGATAATGATGGGGCACTATAATATATTCATCCTCAAAACTTTCTCTTCAAATTTCACAAAAATTTCCACATTCCATTACCTATTAGATTTTATTAGTAGAGAAACTTAGGCATGTAAGTAAAACATTTTCATAAAACTAAAATAAGCATTACCAATAGAATTTTATTTGCCTAAAGTATAATGTTCTTATTTGTTATTCCACGTTTGATTATGAAATATCGTTTCGATAAACTGGCGAATATGATTTAGTACTAGACTAGGTTTATTTTATTAAAATAGTAAAATTTATAGCTGAGGGGTTAAGGTTGGTGACATACTGTGGTGTATAGCGATAGTAAAAATAATTATACATTAGCATATTATCTTCGAATTTTATTTGCTGTCAAAATCTTTTCACAAAAGCTTCCTTTTTCATAAAGAAAATGTATTATTTCTTAAAATAACTGAATTCTCATAAAAAAATATGATAAAGCTGTGCATGTGCAATATCCTTATATCATTGTAAACATCGTGGCTATTTTGTCTTTGTGAACTAATGATGATGTCGCAAAAAAGTATAAATCATAATTATTATTATTCTTGTTTTCTTTAACATGCACAACATTAAAAAAAAACATTATGATCGTTCTGAAACAAATAAAAGCTACGTCGAATCTATCGCCTAGCTAGTCAGTACAACACAAAACTAAAATTACTACACCGATTTAAAAACCCGCTCAGTAAAATTTATGTTTCCCTTCAAACAGTGCACAGTACTAAGAACATACACAATGTTTGGCTGGTTGGTGGGTAATGTATTAACATATAATTTTGAAACTTACTGAAACAATTTCAACTAATTTAAAGAAAACATACTATTAACAGTATTGCGAAAACAAAATGGTATTATTTCTAGTGGATTGCAAATGTACAGGCATATTATTACCAATATTGATAGTATAATTTTATTATGTAAACACCTACATCAGGACATAATAACATAACTGCACAAAAAATAATGATGGGAACTTAGTGTAATATCATGTTTTACGGCTGATCACCGTCGCCGTCGGTCGTCTCGAACGAGGGGGAATGGGATACAGTTTTTGCATTACAGCTTCGCAGAAAGAGGTGTCCTTCTGCGAAGTAGAAATGCAAGCAAAGGAGGAGGCTGAAACCGTGAAAGAGGCAATCCTCCTCCTTGCACCCCAGACGCTGATTAAGGCTTTGAATTCTGCAGAAACTTGACTTTCAATAGCTTTGAAGGAAAGATAGAAAGTCCCCAGGTATGGTCTACTAATTATTATTTCTTTCGAAAGAAAGAGCTAGCTTTACCGTCATTTAGGGTATTTTTACACCCTCATATACGCGCGGTAGCGTACGCTTAGTAACAGTTAAGTTAAATCAATACTTTTTCATCAGAACATAGCTGTGTCATTTATATAGATATTTTTCTAGTTTCAATAGCTTTTTTTTATACGAAATCAATTTAAATTTCTTGGCTCAGTTTACAACTATTTTTCGTACCAATCCCGATATTTTTATAGTTTCCAATAAAAATTGTAAGTGAAAAGTCTCGAAGGCAATTTGCGTCACACGTATTCTGTGAAAATACCTCGTTAGAGACTAGTTTTTATTATACCTATTTTGTCCCGACAATTGGGCACGACAATTGGGCAAAGGTCGTCCCTATACTTTTGAAGTGCTTTTGTATTTTGAATCCAATCGTATAGGACTGAGTCCGGTAACCTAACCCAAAACGGTGTAAAAAATCTTAATGAAGCTCAAAGGTATTTTTTATTTGCGATAACTTTTTTGTTCTTTACCTGGGACACTTTATATGGATATTGAAGGTCAAAAATCCTACCTACTTGTTTCATACAGTTTTTACTTTTTTTGTTTGATATGATTGTGTTTGGTTTAGTCTCTAGTCAGTCAGATGCGACAAAGACAAATCCTTGATGGGGCGAGCTGACCCAGAAGAAGCCTGTTCACTCTAGGACTCTAGCTTTGAAGAGATACGGTTTATTATGCGTTACTAATACTAAATGTTGTAACTTTATGTACTATTTTATGAATGCATCCTTCTTCTGCATTCCCTCACTGAAAAAGTATGGAATTCACTTGCTGCGTCTGCGTCCCAAACGCATACAACCCAAATCTCTTTAAAGTTACACCGAACACGTTTTGTCTGTGTAAGCGCACTCTATTGTAGACATTGTCTTTGTTACTTCGGACCTACACTAAAATCAAGAGCAAACACATCCATCAAGAAATATTGAGCGTTATACCGTAAACAGTGATTTTTCCCACCAAAATAGTAAAGGCACGGCAATTATTTTTTGCGTAGTTTTACTTACTTAGTTGATATTAATTGGGGCTACATAAAAATCACTTACTAAAACTTTACTGATCGAAATGCGATACCTTTTTTGACGTGCTAAAATCATCAATTATGAGTCCTCCCACCCAGAGCAGGACGGGAGGGCCTGTCAGACTGTGCTGACTAAAATCCACGGTGTCCTTCAGTAACCTTTTACGTTCTGGGGCCAGGGTTACCCGATAGCCCCACAACCCCGGCAGGCCCTATAAGGGGGGCCCCGTTATGTTACTGAGAGCTCTTTGAGGCGCGCGTGGAACACGTCACGCCGTGAATGCGACACCTTAGTTTTAAAGTTGGGTCCATTTTACTCCTGGTGTACTGAGGAAGCCGCCGGGCGATAAAGTCAAATATTATGCAGATGAATTTTCGGGAATGTTGTGTAGACCCAAATGAACCACCAAACTACACAAGCCAATTGGACGTAGTTATGCAAACAGGAACCAACCCACACACATGCCAAAATTGAGATAAGGACACGGAAGCTTCCAAAAATGAACCTTCTATCGACCCTGTAAATATCAAAATGATCTGACAATTTTGATAGAACAAAACATTTCTCTTACAAAGTTACCAACCAACATAACAGCAGTTGTTCAATAAACTAACAAGACCCATGCCCCATAGTCACCCAACAATCTTAAAAAATCACTAAAATTCGTTTTTTTATTAAGACTCATGCTACATGGTCCCTTGTGTTTTTTATTTTGTTATCAAATAAGTAGAACCATGCGGGTTGGTTCTTGTTTGCATATTAAAATAGACATAAATCTATTAGACTCACATTTCTTGGTTCCTTGATGATATATTTACAACGTCTAAGGAGTCATGATCTTTGAATTTGTTTTGTATAATAAACTCCTTGATCAAATTATTCGTCCAAATCATGGTTATAGATTATGGTTATTCACTAGTTTTTTTTTATTTATTTAATAAATATTGCATGTGGTGGTCAGAACCGCAATATATAATAGCCTTGTTGTATGAACATCCAACTTTAAACCAGATAAATATAAAATTCCTTGAATTATAGCTTCCTCCAAAATATATACTAATATTAGAAAGCTGAAGAGTTTGTTTACTTGTTTGGTGAAAAGCGCGGATCTCAAGAACTACTGGTTCGAATTGCAAAAAAATATTTTTGTGTTGGATAGTCCATTTATCGAGGAGGCTTTATATAACTACGAACACTACGACCAATACGAGCAGGTCATTCAAAGTTCTAAAAAATACCACGATAGCATATTTCTATCTTTTAAAGTTAACTCACAATACTTTCTTATTGAAATCAAATTGGTTTGGAAATAATTTATTTGCGAAGGTATTTTCATCAACATACCTAATATAAATCCTTATCTAAATAAATACGTTAATCATCACAAGCAAATAATTTGAACAAAAATGCCTTTCACATCATATTTTGATTTCAATGAATATCTTAGAAGTTATCATAGTTTCAAAATAATACCGCAACAAAATAATGATAGGCTGGGCATGCCACAGAAGGCGGAGAAGATGGAGAGGCGCCACGGACTCCTTACCTTCCCGCTGACGCAAGTCCTCACTAGACACGGCAAATACCTCGGGAAATACCTCAGGTATTCAGCCGCAGGCGAGGGGACTGAGGAGCTATAGCTATAGCTACAGAACGCGTGAGGGAGAGGACATCCTCATGTTCCAAATTAACTTTTTGCGACTGGGTCGTGAGATGGAGGCTGTCCTCTCCCTCACGCTTTCCGCCTTTCCTTCGCTAGCATGACTGCTTCGCAGAAGGAGGTGTCTGCTTGCCATTTCGTCTCGCTCCGCAGCATGGCCTCGACCAATGCCGAGCGCAAGAGGTCACCGGCTATCGCCTCCGTGAGGACACGGCGGTGCTCTGCCCAAGCAGGACACCTGCACCGTATGTTCCATCGTGTCCTCCGGGCGATCCTCGCAGTGGTGACACCTAGACGTTTCTTCCTTTTTAATGTGAGAACCCGTGTCAATCGGAAGGTGAGGACGCCATCACGCCTCTCCAACCACTACTCAAAGATGGGTTTTAACAGCGCAATCGCGGCGTGCCCGGTCCCTGACGCTAAGTTAAGGGATTTAAAAGTATGCTTCACCTGATTCCACAAGACATCATGAAGACGGTATGTGAAACAACGGAAAAGATGTTAACGAAGACGATCTTGAGGGCTATTCAGGTTAACCGGATTTTTATTTAGAATTGGATTTAGATATTAGTATTTTTTATACTCGCTTTAGAATTTTAAGATGGGATATTTACCATGTTTATTATTTAAAAACAAATAATGAAAAATAATATAAACATGGTAAAAATACTATTTAAATATTCACATATCAGTTCACAAAGTATTTTTGAGTTTTTAAAACATTTTTGCAGTTTTTAACATTTTCGTTAACATTATAATACTATGAATTTAAGATTTGTTTGTTTTTCAATGAAAACTGGAAATGTTTTTAAAGAAATATGGGATCTTTCATTTGTTTTTCCTATAAATTTTTGGCATGATTAAAAATTAACAAAGAACCAACCCACACATAGATATTTTTGCAATAAGGAACCAGGAGGTTTTTCATTGATTTTTACTAAAAATATAAGTGATTTTCATCAATATTATATTAGTATACATAGAACAAACTATTAAGTAAAATATAGTATGTAAACTTTAATCAAAATAACAATCAATTTAAAAGTACACAACATTTTCACAAAAATCGCTTTTTCTCAAAACTGACTTTGTGTGGGTTGGTTCCTGTTTGCATAGCTACGTCCAATTGAAGTCGAACAAGTGCAGTAATTGCTTTGGGTCGACTTTGCTGTTCGACAAATAGGTACTGTCGAATCGACAATGCCGACGATGATGCGTGTAACAACCCTAAAATATTATTTTTTCCTCAGGTTTCATCTTCGGAATGTTTGTCCTTTTACCCAACATTGAAGCAAAGTACAGGAAGAAGATCATCCATTACCCTCAAGATACACAGTTTTGGGCAACAGATTTCTTTGTCAAAGGATGCAAGAACTTCCTAGATCAATGCCCTAAGGTTTACAAGTACGTTGGTTTTATATTTCACTATGTAATACTATCAGTTTATAATTTTCCACTCCTGGGGCAATCTGTAATACTGTTGACTGTTGTCTACCACGCGGGTCCAGTGCGGATTGGTAGTACTCACATGTTATGGTTTTGAAATTCTTAAAGATTTTAAGCTGCGTCTATGCTAGGAGAGCCGAGCACGAGCGGAGCACAATTCGTCTAGTGTGGACCGACTTACAAGCCTCGAACGAGCGCGCTGCGAGCATTTCGTTCGTGCTCGGCTGCGTTCCGCCTGTTGTCGGTTTTTGACGAACACAAAGGGATTTGCTTCGCGATCAGGAACAGTGATTGTTGTAGGTTCATTGTACGTCCACACTTGACGCGGCGGACGACGAAGCCGAGAACGGCCCCGCTTGTGCTTCGCTTGTGCTCGGTCCGTCTAGCGTAGACCCGCCTTTAGATCACCCCCTGATCAAGCACCAGCTCGGGTCGTCGGCACCTAGTTTCCACGTATGCTTCAAGGAACAAGGTGGATTTTTACTCAGTAAGAGTCTGAAAGTCCCTTCCAAATTAATTAATGTCACTTAATTTTTTTACAGAGTACAACTAATCTGTGCTCGAAGCTACGCAGGTGACTTTAAAAACTTCGCAAATTACTGTGAAATGCAATACGAAAATTGTAATACTTGGAAGAGTAAGTTTCGTTAATATTATAATTTTTAACAGAGTAATTTATAACTTAGGTAACTACGTAGAACTCCGATCACATACAGGCTGAAAGTGCGTGTCGTGGGTACGAATCCTGCAAGAAATAAGTATTTTGTAAGATCTACAAATAGCTGTTATAGGTCTGTGTATTTTGCATGTGAGTTCAAATGTTTCTAAACGCACACAGACAGAAATAGTCTAGTCCTAGTCTGATACAACGTTTCATAAAAAAAAATACAGTTATATTCGTATTTTATACCTATGTAAGATGCTTTCATCGATCTGCAGAATGCGCTTATTGCGTTCAATTCACAGATGGGTGGTTATTTTTACATATTATTCGAGTTAGGAGCACTCATTGCATGATAACATTTTTTTTTAATTTAATGTAAAAAAATCTTCATAGATTTTTTTTGGAAAGAAAAATTCGAACTGCGTGCAGGATTCGAACCCGCGACCTTCGGATTCAGTTCATTCGATGCTCATTTCCATCCGACGCGGTAGACGTAAGAATCCCCTTGGCTCGGTTGGAAATGTTGGATGTACGAGTACTAAATCCAAAGGCCGCGGGTTCGAATCCCGCACGCGGTTCGAATTTTTCATTCCAAAAAAAATCTTTGAAATTCGCTACGCAATCAAATTCTTGTCATCATCATCATTATTGGCAGCCTTATTCCACTATCGCTGCTGAGTATAGGCCTCCCCCTTTTATCTCCTTCCCAGAGCTGCACAAGTCTAATCCTAATTTTGCTCGCGATTTTCTGGATTTCGTACACCCAAGGTATTTTTTAAGTCACAGTGGTAGACGCCCACGGCGTCTGACGTCGCAAGACGATCTCCGGCCACTGTAGGCGCGGGCATGCGGGCGGCGAGTAATGGGCAACTCACCGCCCGATCGCGGACCATGTCCATGGGTCGACGGCGCGTTGTGTTCCACGCGCGCCTCAAAGAGCGTCAGCAAGATGACGGGGCCCCCCTCTAGAGAGCCAAAGCCTGCCGGGGTCGCGGGACTACCATTACCGTGACCCTGGAACGTAAAGGGCTAATGAAGGACACCGTGGATTTTAGTCAGTACAAGTCTGATACACCCTGCCCTGGATGGGAGGACTCATTTGATGATTTTACCACGCTAAAAAAAAGGTTTTTTAAACGTGTTTTTATAACCCCGAAACATCGTCAATCTTAATGACGCAACCCGTTCAAGCCTGTGTTCATTTTGAGAGATTATCAAAATAAAAATAATTTCACATTTGTAACGATGATAGAACCCTTCAAATAAATATGAATTTATTTCAAATTGGATCAGGAACAGAACGTTAAAATGAATTTACGATACAACAACACATTGCAAAGTTATGCTGTGTTCACACTGACACGTATTCAACAATAGTACTTCGATTGTTGCTAAAATGAAAAAAAAAATACATGTGGCACTCGGAGACTGCCGCGGTGAATCTATTGCATAACATTTTTTTTATTTTAAAAGAATAAAATCGACTACCGCGTATATTTAACGAGAAAATAATTTATTTAAAATGTTTACAACAAAGAAGTTCTTTATTACATGCAGCCTATGGGTGAAGCATACGCAGAAGACTTATAATGCCTTGCGTGTCCAATATAATAACGCGTTCAGGATGCTGATGGGACTGCCACGCGCTTGTAGCGCATCAGGCATGTTTGCAGACGCACAAGTGGATGGCTTTACAGCAATACATCGCAAGAGAATAGCGTCCCTGATGCGCCGCGTGCGGGGCAGTCCCAACAGTTTCTTGCAACTCATAGCGGGGAGAATGGACACTGACTGTTGGTTCATGGAGTACTGGACAAAACAGCATGCAAGGCGTGCCTCATCCATGAAATAGTGTTAGTGTACATTTGTATTGTTTATATTATTTCAATTTATATTAATGGCATTTTATGAATTAATTATTTATTGTATGTTTTTGGTTTGTGATTTGTATGATTATTTATTTCTAATTTTATTGATCTAATGACATTTTATGAATTAATTTATTATTGTATGTTATTAGTTTTTGTATTGTAAAATTATTTATTTCTAATTTTATTGTTTATTTATTCGTGTTTATTTTAAAATTGAATTATGGACTATGTCTGATTCAAATAAATAAATTAAATTAAATTACAGTAGTGCACTACATTACTGTATTAAAGAACTTCTTTGTTGTAGGAGAATTTTATAAGTAGGTTTCATTGTGATACCTCCTTTTGTAGCTGGCCGTTTAGAATTAGTAAGAAAAAGTAAATTGTTTTTATGACGGATATTTTTATGATTGCAGAATTTTCCCGTACTGAAACGATGTTAGACGATGCTTGGTGTCAGGTATTTTCGTTAGGTTTTTGGAAATTTTTTGATTCCGTCGTCGCGCCGTGCCGCGCTCAGAGCCCGCGATACAAGCTATGCAATAGCTTAATAACTCAAATGCTGCTTCTGCTTGGACATCGAATACTCGAATAAAAAACTTTTTCAAAAAAAATGTAACCGACTTCCCACAAAAAAGTTCTAAATAACCTACAAAAAAACTTTTCTTTCGAAAGTCGGTGACTTTCTTTTTTATTTCATTGACTTTTTGTCACCGACTTTCGAAAGAAAAGTTTTTTTGTAGGTTATTTAGAACTTTTTTGAGTCGGTTACATTTTTGTTTGAAAAAGTTTTTTATTATATCCTTTTTAGTTTCAATATTCAACCTTCTTACATGTACAGTCGCGTTCATTAACATGTTGGCTCGTCTAGACTTCAAAAATATATGAACATCAAAATAATTCATAATATTGTGACAACTTCAAGCATCATTAAATTGTGATCAAGTTTCAGATTCATTAATATGTGACAACTTTTTCTCAGTAACATGTTTACAGCCAAAGGGACATTATTATATGAACAACTATATAACACAATTATGTAAGCACACAATGAATACAATAATATCTAAACAAGTAAATGTAATTCAAATTCAACCTTATTACTCCGTCATAAAGATGATTTTACAAGCAATCTTAAAATTGTATGGTCAAGGAGTTTGCAACATTATTTAGGTATCACTGGCTAGTTTTCCTTCCAATGACGTTGTTTTTTTTTCATTAAAATTAAATAACTGACACACATCATGTCATTCATATAAAATTAAGGTGCATGCACACACATCAGTCACGTCACGTCACCGAATGAAACTTTTATGGAAATATGCCTGACCGGTGATGTGACTGATAGATCACGTGCCGGTGACTGGCCGGTGACTGACGTGTGGGAACAAATATCATAATTATAGGAGTGTAGAAACATTTTTTTTTAAACTGGGCCGGTTACGTGACGTGACGGTGACTGATGAGTGTGAATGCACCTTTATACGAAAACATGTGGTATTTAAATAAATTCATTTCAAAAGACCTAAAAAGCATTCGCGCGCGGAAAACAATTGAAATACTTACTGTCATTTCTGTAACAATATAAACTGGATCTTATTTATTCAAGCAAATAACATACTTTCCTATGAATGTAGAGATAATTATGAAGCTTACCCTGCTCAGATATTATCAAAGCTAATACAGTATAGATATTTTTTTAAAAAGGTGTTCACATATTATTGCCTAATGCAAATTATAGGTATATTATTGAACTGTTCACATGAGGACATATTTTTGATCTATAGATTCTGTAGAATTTATTGAGCTTACCAACGCTCAAAATATTTTGAATCATTGACATTGCCAACATATTATTGAACTCGACTGTACACTAAAATATTGTAATCCGTAATAACATCGTCCATGTATGTACTCTTACACAATGAGCTAAAAATTAAAACTGCTGCACCCAACTAAATGAAAATTTTATGGGACCAAATGGCAGGTATACTGTATCGAACAAAAAAAGAATCATCGAAATCGGACCAGAAACCTCGGAGTAATCGGTGTAGACAATGTTGAAAACTTTTTAGGTTTTCCTTGTTTTTTGTTGATTTTTCAAAAAGTGCTAGTCCGATTTCGATAAAATTTTAATGGGACCATTCGGGAAGTATATACCCTTTCCAACAAAAAAATATTTTTTTAAATCGGTTGGTAAACGACGGAGTTATGCCCGAACAAACATAAAAAAATAAATAATTAAAAACATCCGAATTGAGAACCTCCTCCTTTTGGAAGTCGGTTAAAAAAGTAGAAAAGTATCGCAGCTTGTTGAGTAGCCGATAACATAGCTCGCCGCGTAACTCGTAGCTTAGCTCGTAGTGTAGATTGTAGCGTAGCTTATGGCGTAGTTCGTAGCATACAAGTCGGTCAGTTGACGACCATCCATTACATGTATACCGGGTTTCCTTCGTGAATCGAAAATCCGTCAACCAAGCCGTATAATCGATTTATTCCGGTCGGATCCCTCAGGCTTTGGAATAGTGTTTGTCGATATAGGTTTAGTGTGAAATATACGTTGAATATATTTTCATCATCATCATCATGTGCCTAGTCTTTTCCCAACTATGTTGAAGTCAGTTTTCAGTCGAAAGTCAGAGCCGAATCTCGCTGAATCCAAAGAAATAAGAAATTCCTATTGGTTTTGGTGCCTAACAATAATTAGAACAGTGGCCGGAAATACCCGAGAAGTCTAAAAAAGGTCCTCCTCCCTTCTATCTCTGTACCAAAATTCATCAAATTTAGTCAAGCATTTTAGGCGAGGAAATGTCAATAACAAACAGATAACTAAACAAACTCACTTTTGCATTTATAATATAAGGAGAATAATTTAGCGGAGTAATGAGTTAGCAGAATTATTTTAATTGACTTCTAAACAGACTTGATGTCGCCGCTAAGAGGTTCCGAACATCAATATTATTCTTAAATCTAATCATCATCATCATCATCATCCACAGCCCGTCTTCACCCACTGCTGGGTATAGGCCTCTCTTTGCTTGTGCCAAGCTACACGGTCTTGCGCCAGCCTCATCCAGGCCACTCCCGCAATGGCAACAATGTCGTCTGCCCATCTCGCCGCCGGACGACCAACACTTCTTTTTCCATTCCTTGGACGCCACTCTGTCACAGCTTTACTCCACCTGCCGTCACTGCGCCTTGCCAGGTGTCCTGCCCAACTCCATTTGAGTTCCATAACTCGATTACCAATATCGAAAACCTTCGAAAAAATCTAATACTAATTAAATAATCTTAATCTGAAATCCCGAACAGACTTCAAGTTCAGTTCAGAAGTTTTAATGAACATAGATGTTTTAATATTTTATGAAGAAATATTTTAGAAAGTTTTCTTGTGGAGAACATCCTATACAAACGTTATCCTGTTCTCTTCATGGAAAATCAAACAAGTGCTAAATGTTTTAATTGTAAAATTATATCCCACCAAAAACATTTCATGTAAAATGTTACCAAGACGACCACATAAAGGTTTGCCCTGTGAAAAAAATATCAGATCTCATGTAGAACCAAGCTTCTGAATCTACACGGCCTAACTCTACCGACCCTAACTTCACAAATTCCACATATCAGTAAAAATGTATGGCTTCACCGTTTCGCTATCGTCGTGGAGGTGATGCAAATATTTAGTTTCTGAAGTAAGTAACGAAACAGCCATGCCGTACATTTTTACTGATATATAGAATTTGTGAAGTTAGGGTCGGTAGAGTTAGGCTGTGTAGCTTCAGAAGCTTGGTTCTACATGAGAACCAAGATAGATAGGGGGATAGATAGGGATACATAAAACAACTTCTGTTTTTGTTTTTTTTTTTTTGCAAAAATATTTTCATAAAAATTAACCGTACTGTTGTCCGTCTGCTGTTTTAGAACATCCAGTAAATGAATATGGCGGATATGAACAACAAAAAAAAATACATCTACACTAATCTACAGGGACACAAGGATGGAGTCTTAACTTTTCATTTTCAGTTTTTTTTTTATCCCTGTCTATAGCGAGGAGTTGCATGTCTATGTTCTGATTGGTGATGGTACGAAAAAAACATTAGTTTGTTACTCGAACTCAATATCTTATCACTGGCGTGCGTTGTAGGTAAATGTATTCTATAATACGAAACAAGGAAGTAAAATTTTTTTAGTTTTTAATCGGGTTTAATTTAAAAAGGGTTTAATTTAAAATTCTGTATGTTATATTATAATAATACCTATCTAATATATATAAAAATCAATGCCACTTTTCGTTGTAATGTTATAACTCAAGAACGGACTCTCCTATCCAAACCAAATGTTTAGGCTTTGTTCGAACTATTTACTTTATGTGAAGTTTGCACAAAATTGGACGAGCCGTGCGAAGCTGGGACGGGACACTAGGTTCTATAATAATTATGTAGGTACCGATTATTTCCATCTCAAGAATTTGTAAAGTACTTTACACCAATGAATTTTAAATTGCCATTAAAAGAACTCTGTCCCCAGATAAATAATGATAAATGTGACAATTCAGTTATTCTAATAGTCGTAACAATAAAACGTAATGGCCAAGTCTAGACGAAAATGGGCAAAAGTGTGAAATAATGGCCCAATATTGCTTATGAAAGGACGATAAAAATTACTATAGATTGTTTTAGTGTTGAGTGGCAACGATTAGTTTCTCTCCGAGGACTTTTTATAGGATAATTTTGTTTCTCTATAACCGCGTGATTCCAACTCTGGCGACTAATAGAGCGACCGATTGTAATTGCTTGGGTCGGAAAATGCTAGAAGTTGTCACAGTCGACAGATACGTGATGGTAAGGTTTGCATCCCTGTTAGCCCGTTCGTACACAACGTGACGTAATTCTCCGATACCTTACGACTTTTTTGTCCAGGCGACTATCGCGATACAAATTCATGGAGGGTGCGCGCGACACATGCAAACATGTTTTTCCATTAAATCTTTTTATTATTTTCTGCAACCGAAAACTGACGACATTTTGCCTCAAAGAAACTTCTGGAATCAATATTAAACGTGGGCACTAAAAATCAAAATAATTGAGTTAAAGAATGTGGAAGATAGTCTTTAGTTTGATTGCCAAAGTTAGATAGTTAAAGCTACTTTTTCGCGGATCATATAGAATTTATGCAAAATTAAATTGATTAGAGTAGCTCACTTTATAGTTTTTATAGTAGGCTGAAGAAAATGGGTTCTGTTCGTGCAAGAGAGATAGAATCCCTTACATCAATAGCTTATGACATCGACTGTAGAGGTTAGCTTATGAAATCGAAGCTCTATTGTGTCAAAGGCCATGATCAAAGCGTTAATACAGTACCTATTCATGACGTCCAATCCCAAACTACAGAACCCGCGCAATTGTGAGCCACTGTCTGTGCCGCGAGACAAGAGAGAATGGGGTTGGTAAAATCATCAAATGAGTCAAACTGTTAATGACTAAAAATACACCTTGTTCCTTCGTATACCCTATGCGGTCCAGGGCCACAGTACCCTTTTATGACAATCCTGAAATCTTGGATGAACAGGGAAGGTTGCGATTGAATAGATGCATAACCTTGGAGAGTTCAAGTAAAGACTGAATAAGTTACTTCTAGTCAGCATGCTTTACCGTCGACGACGATTAGACGAAATAGTGGTCAAAAGCGAGCTTGATGAAATTCAAACAAATAAACTGTCAATACTTGAGGGTAGGTAAAATGCAAAATTACAAAATTATATTGTAGTAATGTAATATTCTTTGAACATTTTTTAAATGAGACTGTTGCCTCAGGCTACCATGTTTTTCATAAATTGGCTTTCATTGTATTTCATTACGGTTTGTTGTTATGAAAATAATATATTTATACCAATTAGCAACCAGCGTTAATATATTTTTGTTGTATAGAGCAAGGTTTATTTTAACCACGTTCTGTGCCAATTGTAACAATGAGCGTGAGTGTTTTTTGTACATCAACCTACCTTAATCTGTCAAATATCTTTAATAGATTTTAGACCTTATCACTAGAGACCGGATTATATGCGACTTAAGATTGACAAAATATGCAACATAAATGCCTGTAATATGCAACAAAGTCGCTAAAATATGCAAATTAAAATTGTTTTCATCAGTACTATACAGATTTAAAGTATGTATTTAAGCTAATGCTATTGTATATTTTGTATTCATTTTCATGGGGCAAATTAAAAAAAAAAAGTAAAAAATCTTTTTTTGGCTACTTCGATACGTTGCAATAATTTTGGTCTAGAAAACCTTACCAATCGAACAGAAACCTTTTTTTCTAAGTCGACTTAGAAACAACTGACACTATAACCGGCACTTTTTGCATTTTTCTTCGTTAAAAGTAGCTAAAACTTATCCAAATAATGCAAAATCGGACGATTTTAGGTAACATTATGCAACAATTGAAAAAAATAGCCATAATGTGCAATTGCATAATATGCATTTGCATATAATCCGGTCTCTACTTAACACAATAGTGGAAGTTTAATGTCCGATTGGTAAAATATGGCAGATTGGGGTAGGTTGACCTGCAGCTGGTGTCTGTACCATTGAGATAAACCATGGCGCTCTTTAAAAAGAGAGGAATACATTTCTGCAGGGTTGACCATAGACTGCGGTAACCGCCTTCCATCAAGCGGGCCGTGTGATAGACGAATTTAATTAAAAACAAAAGGAGAGCTTTACCGCACTCGCCCGCGAGGTCGTGGTGTATGAGTATTAAAAGTACTTTTCAATAAGTCGTTATTTTCTGACCTTATTACTGTTATTAAAATACATAAAAGTGATTTATTTAGAACATTAACATTTATAAAAATATACACACGCAAACTTAAGTTTGCTGAGCCCACTTTCAAATTAATTTAATAAGGAAAGGTCATTAAAGAAGGATAATATATTTTATTTATATAGGATAATGATATAATTTAGAGTGCTTCCTTTGTCCGATTCTGTAATAAATCTAATAGGAAATTTTGTGTACAAAAAGGATGTATTGAATCATACTGTAAAGATAAAAGGGTTTTTTAAGGTTTATACAATACAAGGGTAAAGTACCGTTTTTCTTATGAACCAGCAAGTTTTGACCGAAGTGCTCTGTTGTACATTTAAACTTTAAATAATGAAGGTAATAATTATAATTAAATACTGAATTAAATTAACCTAAATTAAAAATAAATTGTGGATCTAATAAAAACAAAAGACCAAAATAAGTAGACTTGCAAGGCCAGTCATTAAAATGAATGCTCCGCTGGCATCCAGCCAGAAAAATATAAGGATTAAGTACCTATCTGGCAGTTATACATAATTTCGCAGTCAAAAATGGCTGTATTTCAGCCTACCTTTATGCCTGGCTGGGTGCCAAAGGAAATTAGATTGAAAAAAGAACATTTATTACTAATCCTCCCCTTTTCTTTTGCAGTACCTAAACCTTATTTAATTTAATAAAAAATATGTTAGAAATTACCACCTTGACCTTTTTTTATTGATGTTTACTTCAATTTTTGAATTCATAATATTTGATTTACTCTTCAGGACTCTTCAGGTGACCAGAGGGCTGGCCTATTTCTAGGCCAACGAATCAGCATTGCCATACAACGTGGCAATGCTGCCAGCGTTCTGGGCACTGTTCCCGTTGACAGCGATGTGGACGAATTCTTTGACGCCCTTTAAATGTTTTTCTTTTCTTTTTACTTTTTGTACATATTATTATTACTAGTTAGTTTTTATTTATAGTTTAGATCATTATGTATTTACTGAAAGAATAAAACGTGTAACAATATTATTACTGATTTACTTGTGTTTTCATTAGGGTATGTAATTATTTATATGAGAGCGTACAAAAATAAGAGAGATGTTTTATAATTCTTTTCTAATACGGGTAGTTTGTTAACGTATTGTAATTTCCGACCACCACTTATTGGATGCGTTTTAATAACATTTTCCATCAGATACATAGCACAAGTTTTTTCAACCGCTGCCCCACTAGACACGTCTCCTTAATCGTGGATGCGTTTACAAACATTTACCGTCTTACCACAAAAAGAGAAGCAAAACGATAAACATCTGTTGAACGCTTCTTTCAAAAAGTGTAACTGCAAACCGACCCTTATAACGATGTGAAAGGTCGCTTGACGTTGATAGTTTGTTTAGACAAGTGTTCAACAGAGCCCTTATCACAAGTTTCCAGTATTTTACTTTACAGCGTCGTTCTAGTATTTACAGCGTTTCTTGTATGGAACAGCGCCTCTGATGTACGAAGAAGGAACTGTTTTTTTTCCTTGAAATTAATGTCAAAGTTCCAGTTTACATCACAATAACTCGTGATAAGGCCTCAGATGTTCAACTTGTTTTTGTAGTAAGACTGTGAATCTCCAATTTCCCTGTTAAATTAAAACTATGATGAATTAACATAATTTTTCTTTTTCCAGATTGGCACGTGTTTAAACGAGAAAGATGCTAATTAATTAATTGAAGAAATAAAACAAAACAAGAATTGTCAAAGCATGTGTTTTGTTTAATTTTATGTGGCACTAGCACTCCACCCACGGGATTCGTATTTTTCCCTATAATTTATAATTACTCCTGCGGGGTTGGAATTACCAATGTTTTGAATCACCTGTTTTATCAATATTTGGATGATAATAACAGGTTTATCAACTAAATAGCACAAAAATCATAGCATTTAGACTTATTGCAATACCACTAATTTGTGCTACAAAAATGAACCCTATCTTTCATGACATAAAGAAATATCTCGCTAGAACACGGTGTTTTCAGGTGCTTCGCATTTTCAACAGTACACGTGCACTGTTAAAAATTCGGAACATGTGCAGTTTTTAAATGTGAACTCTTGCACACTCGTCACGTAGTCGGCTTCTCGTCCCGTATTGATGTCATTTTTGGTTTTAAGCTGTTTCTACACAGGCTGGTTCAATTGTTTTGCGGGTTTACCGAAAGTCTTCGTAAATTATATGTAAATTGGACTTTTTTTTATATACTCTTTATGCATATAAGTACATACCTTATTATTATTTAAATCAAAATAAGCACAATACCACAAGACCACAGGATCACGCTGGATGCAAGCTGGTCCTACAGGTAATCTACGGTTGAAATGCTGATGATAAAGATAGAGCATAATACATCTTAGCTTCAGACTAACAGATTTTAAGTATTTAAATGTAGATATTTCAGAGGTGGTCCCATGATAAGGAAATCAAGGTTTGATGATGGAAGACCAGAGAAATCGAGTTAGAGAGAAATCGTTTGTAATTTTTTTCATTAAGAATTTTAAAGCACTACAATTTAATGAAGGTCTGGAGTTGATCTGATGATGGAGCCGAGAGACAGTCGAGGAAACTCCTCAACGATTCACAACAGCTATCTTGTGTTTGAGCTTCATTAATTTGTATCGATAAGAATTTTACACCTAGATGGATTGTATCAGACTGTCATTAGGGGTCTGATGATGAAGACCACCGACTTCCGAAAAAACTTTTCGTTTTCATCATCGCTTGTTCTTTTACAATAAGTATATGAATGAGCTTTTCTAAATAAATCACTATCCCAGAGAATCATAATAATTATTGTAGTTTTGAATAAAAAACTTAATTTACATTGCGTTTAATAAGGTTCTGGATGTTCGTAAGAAACTTTACGTATTTTTACGATCAAATTCTGTTTATAACTTAATTAGCCGTGAAGTTTGAGAAGAAATAATAATAATAAAATTCCACAACTATCACACAACGCCATCTAGTCCCAAGCTAAGCAAAGCTTGTGTTATGGGTACTAAAATTCGGCCGTTCAGAGAATGCGTTCCTGACACCTATCAGTTAGTCACTTATTTGACACTCAGTTTGGCACAAAATTATAACATTCATTGATTATTGATATAATAATGTTGTTTTAATGCTCATCAATTGTTAAAACGGTAAACAACCAGCAAAAATATTTTTATCGTAACTGCAACGCCATTAAAAAGTTACGTCGTCAGTTCAATCGCGACGTGTCAGGAACGCATTCTCTGAACGGCCGAATATTAGACAACTGATAAACATACTTATACATTTCTAAATACATACATATTATAGATAAATTACACTCAGGCACAGAACAAAAATGATCGTGCTCATCACACAAACATTTATCCTGGGTGGGAATCGAACCCACGACCTCCGGCATAGCAGTCAGGGTCACTAACCACTAGACCAACAGACCTGTCAAATTCAAAATTGTTGTAAAACTCCTGTTTGAGTTTTACAAAATATTCTTTCTAAATCTTTAAATATTCTGAAGAATGGATAATGTGTAAGTGTTACAAGATTTTAAAACGATGTACGCATGTTTTATTTCATTTCACACATAAAAATAGGCGTAAGTACAACGTTCTACGGCTGCAGAAACAATACAAAAAACGCAGAAAAAAAAAACAATTTTTCAGCAAAAACTATCGAAACTCAATTGTTTGCCGTCATATACATGGAGACGATTTTGTTTGCCGTGATATACATACATTAAGGAAACTCTATATTCCCGTAATCGTATAAACAAAATGCAATAGAATTGTACTGTTTAGGCCTGATTTGAAGTCGCTTTGTGTAAAATACCGATATTTGGCTGCACTTAGTTATACTGAAAGTCGACACAAAGAATTTGAAAGAGGGCTGAGCAGATATCGTGGGACGAGTACCACTGAGTTCAAGCTGTTAAATGACTGAGTCATGGGACTGACTTTAAAAGGCACCGTGGCCTTTTGCAACCCAAGGAGCAACAGCTCATTTGATTTATTTGTTTAACTCTGCAAGGCCAGTCCAAAAAAAGCTTTATATAACTGCCTAAATTATTCCAGAAGTTTTTATTTACGTTTATTTTTTCTCCCAAAATGAAACGGCAATAAGTATAACAAATTCCTCTTCCAAGAAAAATGTCAGTTTTTGCCGACATATTCATAACACACATTCTTAACCTGATTTTCTCTTCTATAATATTTGAGCCTACCTCTTTCAGGCTGACTTAGCAAATATGCCAATCTTACTATTTCATAAAGTGCTTTCGTCGTAAACGATCTACGTAAATTGATTTATGATTATGCCTATCATATTGCATGAGCTACAATCCCGATTTATTTTTGAAAAGGTAAATTACTCGTGTAGGTTGACATTTTAACTGCTTTTGTGATTTAGTATTCAAAATTAACACTTCTTCTTTGTCATAAAAATCTTTCCACATATTCATAATTATTCTGTCTTTCAATCTTAAAAAGGATCAACAGAAAATACGTAGGCAAACGATTTTTTTTTTGGATGGTAAAATATTAAAAAAATACTTGTGGCACTCTGCCGCATGCCGCGGTGAAGCTATTGCATAACATTTTTTTTTTAATAATAAAATCGCCTACCGCGTATATTTAACGAGATTATAATTTATTTAAAATGTGGTGCACTACTGTAATAAAGAACTTCTTTGTTGTAGGAGAATTTTATAAGTAGGTTTCATCGTGAAAACTCCTTTTGTAGCTGGCCGTTTAGAATCAGTAAGAAAAAGCAAATTGTTTTTATGACGGATATTTTTATGATTGCCAAAGTCTCCCGAACTGAGACGATGTTTGACGATGCGTGATGTCAGGTATTTTCGTTAGGTTTTTGGAAATTTTTTGATTCGGCCGCCGCGCCCGCCGCGCCGCGCTCAGAGCCCGCTATAAAAGCTATGCAATAGCTTAATAAAATTCTCCCGCGCTAGTTTGGTAACTTATCCTACTAAGGGCTGATTTTTCAATAGTCAGATAACTTTTATCTGCGGAATAAAAATGGCGGTTTGGCAACTTATCTATAGAAAATTTGTCAAACCCCTATTTTTATTCCTCAGCGCGTAATAAGTACTCCACACGGGTTTGAGTCCTATTCAGAACTCAATTTGATCAGAAAACTTACTATTTTTAAATAGAACTAAAAAAAATCATTTAGTCAAGTTTTGTTTACATGAATAGACTGCCTATTAAACGTCTGGAACCCTTCATTATAATGTTATTTCAGTCAGCCATTTCAAACAATTATTGATAAGAGATTGACAGTCTGTTTACGGGTATGTTTATTGGTGTATTTTTGTACTAGTGGTAGGCGTCATCGGGGCTTTTTTCTGTGATATGGTAGTTAATTTTAATTTTATTCTGTTAGTTTGTACTGTACCTATAGTTTTAGATTATACCGCGAGCGTCACAATATGCGGCAAAACAGAGCATAAACGATCGTATCTTTTTTACGCGTAAAATGAGACGTGTGATTTTATTGTCCCTCTATGGGATTGTAAACTTGAGTATAATTAATTTCAGCTTGATATCTTCACTCGTTCCTGAGAAAAACGGTCTTAACAGACGAACAGACGTACAACAAATTGATCCTATATGGGTTCTGCTTTTCACGTTAAGTTACGGAACTCTAAAAACAGAAAGAAAGAATGTAACTAGAAAGTTGTGGGTGATCACCAGCGGCAGCGGCTTGAAAATTTATTTACAGGAATGACTTTTATTTAGTACTTCGTGAGTGCCTTTTACCATCCGTCAAAACAAGACTGTAAAGTGACATGGTACTAAACTTTTCCATTAAATGGCCAGTCTAGACATCACTTTACATCGTTTGCTCATTTTTTATTGGTCCATGAATTATATGTATGGAACCCTAGGCTTTAAAAGGAAACTTGACCTTTAAGTTTGTTTTCCCAGTTTATCACAGGGAGCAAAGCAATTATGGAAATCTACCAGTGTTTTTCACATTTTCTTAAAAGTAATATTATGTAACTGATCTGGCGTATTTTTTTTAACGTGGTGAAATCATTAAATGAGTCCTCCCCCCCAGGGTGAGACGGGAGGGACTGTTAGACTCATATAACACATCACATCATCAGCCTATAAATGTTCCCACTGCTGGGACACAGGCCTTCTCTCTGAGAGAGGGAGTGGGCCATAATCCACCACGCGGGCCACCATGCGGGTTGGTGGATGTCACATATCTTCGAATTTTTGGTTCTAGGACATGCTTGTTTCCTCACGATGTTTTCCTTCACCGTTTTGAGAGCAGTAGTGATGAAATAAATTACACAAAGTAATGCGCCTGGCTTGATTCGAACCCACGACCAACAACTCGTAAGTCGGGGCCGATACCACTGGGCCACCACTGCTCTCACTGTTAGACTCGTATTGACTAAAATCCATGTTGTTCCTACAATAGCTAGTTACGTTCCAGGGTCACAGTTACCTGTTGAGACAGTTCCGCGACGCCATAAATTAGATAATTAGATGGCAAAAGTGGAAATTTTTCTTTTAAATTTTTACAACATGTGGGACATTGTCGTAGGATCGTTTGAAAAAAATTAAGCTCACATAAACAAACCCGAAACAGCAACTTGTAGATTATACAAAATATTTGTTCCGTGCGGGAATGTGTGTGTCCACATTGGAAGCCTAGCGCGATGGCGCTACTAAAAGACCGAAAAGGTTTGATACACCTGCCACCCGCCCGTTGTATCGGTTGTTGCCTAGCAACGCCTAGGCTCGCAAAATCGCTTGTAGCCATCGCGCTAGGCCCCCACCTTAAGCCTCATTTACACGGAGCAAGAACTCGCATGCGAGTTTCACTACATTGCGGTATTTGTTTGATCAACTGAATTCGTTGTATCTATAAAGCCGCAATGTAACATTACTCGCGTGCGAGTTCTTGCATCGTCTAAATGAGGCTTTAGTCACTTCAATGTGGCCACGAGCGGCGATTTCATACATTCAATATTTCCGCGCCCGCCACCGCCACCGCGCTAGGCTCGCAGTGTGTTTCAGCACAATCGCTCAGCCTATGCGCGGACAATGCCGTCTATAAAAAAATACTAACTCAAATGCTGAAATAGTCTCTATGTATTTTTATTTAATGCTTTAATAATGTCCCTCCCTTAGTCCTATATATGCATGAATTTTAGTTTAATGCTTTAATAATGTACCCGTAGTTGTCTACAATAAAAACACAATGACCTAACATTTACGACGTGCCAAAAACCATGTCCAAGCCAAACAACATAAATTTTCACTTAATGTTTATATACAGCAATAATAATACTTTAACACATTCAATCAATTACCAGGAGCAGACATTTTATGGCTGCCAACGCTCTTATATTAAGAGGCAAGGACCAGTGGACAAAGTACATGCATAAAACTTTTATGTTTAGACCAAAATTTAATAAAAATGCTTTCAACCACACGTGCATACGAAAATGGATTGATATTTTTTCTTTCACGTCTAGTTAAAGCAAATTTTTGGGGTGGGATGCATCTTATAGGGCAGGGGTTCCCAAAAAATGCGCCGCGGCTCCCTGATGCGTCGTAGAGAGTAATAGAGGGGCGTCGCGTCGTGAGACGCGAGGGTCGACCACTCTCCAGATTGATATTGTGTGGAACCAAGATTCTATATGTATAAAATATCCACCAGAAACAATAGTATAGTCTCATTGATCTCTTTTGCAAACAAAACCAGATTCACGTGTTCTGATTTCGTGGAGCCTGGAACCAGGTATTATTGTTTTATTATTCACCTGGTATCAAATAGGTAGGGCGCGGCGCCGAGAAATATTCTGAATCAAATCTGTGTGCGCCGCGAGCTCAAAAAGTTTGGGAACCCCTGTAATAGCGGTTTACCCCGGAAAATGGCACCCCAGCGGCCGCATTACATCATCTTAAAACCAGGCTTGTTCCGGCGAGTGAAAGTGACAGAGCTATACAAGTCATCTACCGCCATCTCGTTCACTTACTCAAATAAGCCTGGTTTTAAGACGTTGTAATACGGCCCCTGGCTACCTGTAACCTGCGGTGACGGGCGAACGATCCAAATGGCGGTTGTAGGCCTCACAAGGGTCATCTTGCTCGCGACCACCATCCTGTCGGAGCCTGGCGGCAAACAGTTTTACTGTATTCCATCTGTGCCCTAGAGTTCCAGTTCCTGGGTGAGTGAACGTCACCGTGGGACGTTAGAACTGGATTGATCGACGCTGTAGGCACGAACCTCAGTGGTTCGGTTGGAAAGAGCGTCGGATGTACAGAATTCGGATGACGCATTTTCAAATCCTGCTCGCGGTTCGATTTTTTTTTCATGGAAAATATTTTTAATTCAGAGGTAGTAACTATTTCACACCACATCTTATTCAATTGGTGTTCTAAAAACTTTCAAACATCGTGTTGCGAAAAACAACTTTCTAGTATTCGAGGTAAATTATTTGAGAATGAACTTACGAGTACCAAAACGAATTTCTTTTGAAATGAACAACACTTCAAAGTACGTCTTGGCTTTTCATGAAGAGTGAAATTCTAGCAAACTGTAATATAAACAAACCCGCAGGAGAAATGAGTAAAAATAAATCTAATTAAGTCAAAAATTGGGGACGGCAATTCAGTTGAAAAAAAAAAACAGTTCTAATTATACCTTCGTCCTGACGCTCGTCTAGAAAAAAGAAAAAACAAAAGTTCAGTATGAAACAAGAAGAACTTTTTCTACGTAAAGCCGCACTTTCATTATACAAGTTACTTGTTTAAAAGTTGCAAATTCTATGCCCACTAGAACAAACCTACATACAAGTTCCAAGTTGCAAGCAGGTAGTTGAACTCTCGATTTTTTTTTTCAATTATAGCAACTTGAATACTAATGTGACGTCATGCTCGTTTATAAGACTTGCCTAATGGAAATGCGCCTCTTTTTAACGGGCAAAAGAATCAGCATCTATAAGTATTTTATGTAGACTTACCTAGTTAGGTCAGATTAGCAGTCGTCAAACATGATTCCTCTGGGTAAGACGTCAAAGACCACAGAATTTGTAGCGACTGTTGGTTTCTCCTAAAAGTATGTATGGATGCAAACTCAAACTCAAATTCTTTATTGCATTCATGTGTACGTACATAGGTGTTACAGAAATGTATAAGTTTCAACATGAAGCCCGGTTAGGGTACGGCAACATATTTATTACATTGACAACGGCAACGGCAGAGGCTGTCGGGCTTTTCACTTAGGGTCATGAACACATTAATAACTGCTCCCGATTGCAGCGGAAGGGAATTTTTTACCCGTACTGTCTAAAACCCACCCTATTTCTTCAGTAACAGGGTAATTCTTTTGAATATTCCCACAAACCCGGGGTTGGACTGACCCTACTGTGTCCATCCGTTAATACTGAACCTTCTGTGTCCATTGACGTAGCGGTTCAATAAAGTAGGCCTACATTGCGTCGTAAAACCATTTCACCGCAGCTTCTGTCATCTCTTTGGCCGTTAATTACTAGACCTAACCTACTATGTTCGTGACTGATACTTTGATGAAGTTCCTTTACTACTGCGTATAAAAAAAAATCTTCCAGTCTTATTTTCTTATTGTGTTAATTGTGCGGATTGATGAATTTGTAACAAATTTCTTTGAATATAAATTCTAGAGTAGGTAATATAGGTATTCATACCTATTTTTTACTGACATAAGTCAATTCATTGGGTGCGTCCACACAGAGCGCGCAGCCTCGCGAGGCATTTGCTGCGCGAGGAAACTGACAAGCGAGGCTGCTCACTCTGTGTGGACGCGTCTATTGTTTTTCGACCGAGGCACGAAACAATATACGCGAGCAAAACAAAAGCCGACACTGGATGGCTCGGGCGCTTGGTCGCGAGACCGCGGCAGCGGTGTCACGTGCCTCGCCCGAGACACGTCCACACCAACGGAGCTGCTTCGCGCGGAAAATGCCTCGTGAGGCTGCGCCCTCAGTGGGGACGCACCTAATAATAATTTTATAACATTTGCAGAACAAGCGCAATTGATAATACATTACTCGCATTTTGCTAGTAAATCTTCTTTCTCAAACTCTAAAAATAACTTCAAAATTATTATGTTCTTCTCAGAAGAAATTCCACCTTATTCTTACTATTTCAGATCTTAAATGTCAAATAGACATCTAGAATAAGATATATACGTTGTCTTCGCTATTCTGAGCGAACAAATATTCTGAGAACAATGTGAAAATAAATTGCAGTTTCAGTAAAGAAAGGAGAGGAAATGTTTCATACTGTTTCGAAGAAAGCTGCTGCTTTCAAAAGGAACGGCTTGAAGACAGCAACAGATGGTAGTGAAGCGAAATTTCCTTAATTGAGTTCTAGGATTTTGTTTAAACGTGATTTTAAACAGAAAAGAACAAAAACTGATCTTATAAGGTTTTTCGAGTTAGCTTATTGTGACGAATTATTTATACATTGGTCACACTATAAATTCGTCACAATTTTACAAACCATTTTAATTTTAAAGTACGTGTAAATTCGTCACGGTAGAAAAGGGTTAATAGTCAATTTGTCACAAATATGGACAGATGTGTAGACGTGATCTGTTATGTGATGTATGTGTATGAATCGATAATTTTCATAAACGAGTATAATTTTGCATTAAAATAAACAGTAACTGATGCATCCAAGATTACCTTCTAAATCTACTAACTCGCCATCAAGTTTTAGTACCTCTATAAAATATCCAAACAACGCACAATGCTGGCTAAATCTGTGGCAAACATTTAGCTGAGACTACAACAATAAACCCAACTGATTGAGTGTCAGATTCGAACAGGTTTATATGTTGCAATTGTTTTTATTGCACTTTTATGCTCGTACATAGTATGTTCATTGCTCACGTAAATACTTGGTCACATTTGCCCCTGTCTCTTTCAAGGGGAAGATGGGAAAAACATTTGATTGTCTCTTCTTCCACTAGTATTGCATTTAAAGAGTATTTTGCAACAGAAAAGGTTTAATTTTGACGAGGCAGTTGGCCCAGTAGCGGAGTACACAAATAAGCTGATGATCATCAAAAACCTGAACAGGTCTTCATAAATGGAACTGCTATTTCGATCACGTCAGCTTTTTTTACTTTTTGTGTGGTAAAATCATCAAATGAGTCACCCAGGGCAAGGACAGTCCCTCCCGCCCTGCCCTGGGTGACGACCCAGGGCAGGGCGGGAGGGACTGTCAGACTTGTATGTACTGACTAAAATCCACGGCGTCCTTCATTAGCCCTTTACGTTCCAGGTTCACGGTAATGGAATAAGTCCCGCGACCCCGACAGGCTTTGGCCCTCTAGAGGAGGGCCCCGCCATCTTGCTGACGCTATTTGAGGCGCGCGTGGAACAGAACGCGCCGGCGACCCGGGTGGTCCATGGTCGGGCGCGAGTTGCCCATTACTCGCCGCCCGCATGCCCCGATCACGTCAGCTTACAAAAAACTTACCGCATCGAATTTGGTTGATTCGTTTCAGAGCGTGAAACCAATCAACCACGATATACCACAGATAGACACATCAAACTTATTACACCCTTGTAGAGATAAAAATATGGAAATAGTAATAAAGGAAGACGAAGGAGTAAAATTCTCTGATGGAATCTGAATTTCCTGATAGCTACAACCCTTTTTAGGTCAAGAGTGAAGTTAGGCTCTCGGATACGTCCGTGTGGAAGACCAGTTTTTCGGGCCGGTGCACCAGGGTGCAGGGATGCGGGCAAAAACTCTTCCTTAGGCACTGTGTGCCTAAGGGGTCTCTTCGCCCGTATGCGAATAGCCTGTCGGGTGGACGCTCCAACGCGTGTCCCTCTGAATAGCAGAGGGCACAGCGGCGGAGCGGGCTTGCGGACGGTGAGTAATGGGTATGCTCGCCGTCCGACCAAGGACCAAGCCCGGGTCGGTGGCGCGTCGTGTTTCACTCGTCACCGACGGGGCCCCATATGGGGCCAAATGCCTACTGGGGTCGCGGATTTTTTCTTAATCCAGGATACTGTGGCCCCGGAACGTAAAGGGCATCCGAAGGAACACGGGTGGATTTTAGTCAGTAAGAGTCTGACAGTGTGGGCGGGAGAACTCATTTGATGATTTTGCAAACCCAAAAAAAAAGAGTGAAGTTAGGTACTTTTAGACAAGGGTCGAAAAGTAAAAGGGATGATATTAATCCCGCTCTGAGCCTACAATTGTGCGTTAAAATTCAAACATGTTTATATGAGTGCGTAACAATTGTTTTTATTGCATTGCTGTGCTCGTTTTATTGCTAAGTCTATTATCATGAAAACTAAGGTTTACCAACCGTGTAGTTGTGTGTGGTTATATTTATAGCAATTTCAGCAATTAAACTGCACTTACAAAAGGTATCTGAGAAAATTACTATGTTACTTGAAGATAACCACAACACGCATGTAATCCCATGGCGAATTACGTAAAGGTGTAACTTATAAGTTATTATTATAATAAACATTAATTTCTACAATAATGTTAAGTCCATGTTGAAATGGTCGAGGGACTTATCAAATTACCGTGACCCTGTGAACAACGTAAAGGGCTATTGAAGGACACCGTGGATTTTAGTCAGTATGAGTCTGACAGTCCCTCCCGCCCTGCCCTGGGTGGGAGGACTCATTTGATGATTTTACCAACCTATTGCCATCAACCGGAAACAAATCCAGACTCTGCGGCTGCTACCGAGAATGTAGGTAATGGAAAAACCAAATAACTATTTACTCGACTTCAGAAATGAACCCGGGATTTCATGCTCAGCAGTCAGGCTTGCGACCAGGAGATCACCGAGCCAGAAGAAGATTTAAATTCTTAGATGTCCACTTTGTCCCTGGATCGTGTAAACTGAAAGTCATGGGGAGAGGCCTTTGCCCAGCAGTGGGATGATATAGGCTAGCAGTATCAGTATTTGCGCTTGCCATATTTACGTCTCGTGAAGTTTCCAACTGATACAATTTTATTATCAGCTGGCCTACCGTGACGTCTTAAAGCGTGAGTCTTTAGGCTGTAGGAAAGAGATAGAGCTATACAAGTCATCTAGCGCCATCTCGTTCTCTGAGCGAAGACGTCATGGTAGGCCACCTGGATTCCGTTTTTGCAGTTTAGTTTCGGGACCTAATTATGTATCTATATATAATATGAGCAAAAACAATTTCTACTGTAAACATCACAAGGAAGGAAGGAGGATATAATTTTGTAGGTGATGAAGATAATGATTACCATGTTTGCAACTTTATCTAATCTTCTACATTCTGCAAGGACTAATTCCAAGCATAATTATGTCAAAAGCGTGATCATTTGTCGACACGGAACAGCAATCTAAAGATTTAAATCTCTGCAGGATGTCATAAAACTGATGACAATGTACTCACGAAGACAAAGGTGTGCACGTTTCAGCTTTTACTTGTCATAAAATGTAACAGAAACACGTCGTTGAGTTATTTTCCATTCGTATTTGAGACTTTTTTTTTTTTTTAGGGTGGCAAAATCATCAAATGAGTCCTCCCGCCCGTGGGTGGGGCGGGAGGGACTGTCAGACTCTTACTGACTAAAATCCACCCGTGTTCCGTCGGATGCCCTTTACGTTCCGGGGCCACGGTATCCTGGATTAAGAAAAATCCGCGACCCGGGCAGGCATTTGGCCCCATAAGTGGGCCCCGTCGGTGACGCGTGAAACACGACGCGCCACCGACCCGGGCTTGGTCCTTGGTCGTACGGCGAGCATACCCATTACTCACCGTCCGCAAGCCCGCTCCGCCGCTGTGCCCTCTGCTGTTCAGAGGGACACGCGGTGGAGCGTCCACCCGACAGGCTATTTGCATACGGGCAAAGAAACCCCTTAGGCACACAGTGCCTAAGGAGAGTTTTTGCCCGCATCCCAGGGTGCACCGGCCCGAAAAACTGGTCTTCCCCCCGGACGTATCCGAGAGGGAACTCCAGTCCACGGGCGCACGTGGAGGTTTCCTGTCTTAGCACCCCCGGATTTGAGACTTACTTAGAATTATTCTGAAAAAGTTGAAACGAGAAAATTTATGTTGTGTCGTATGCAGTTACACCTACTTAGTAGGTGTAACTGCATATTACTTCATGTAAATTATGTTCTATCCAGGAACAAATCCAGACTCCGGCTACTTTGAGAAATTCCTTTGAAAAATCTCAATAACATTTTGCTGCACCAGATCCAAAATCATCAGTCCAACAACCACTACAACTGACGAACAAGTCACCATTTGATCCTAGTTGTAATACTGCTTGTTCATACTATACCTACTAACTTGTCTGCTGTGGCATTACTAACGGTGCGTGACGAAATACGTGTTTGTTTGCCCTGTGAATGCAGAACGGTTTTCAGAACGAATTAAAAGTTATGACTGCGTATTTTGTTTCCTTGGTTTATAGTTCAGTTTAGTAGTTTATAATCAGCTGTGATTTTGTGAATCTAGTAATTATTACAAACAGGGGTTTGCCGCCTCTCTGCGCGGAGTACCGCTCATACATTTACGAGGCCGCGTCCATCCGTCCGCGCGGACAAGCGGTTTATGTTAGAATCACTAAAGTAACAGTTTGTTCATTGTAAATAAAATGAAAATGCTCTAAATTATGCACATAATAAGAATCCTTTGCATAAGTTTAATCTCAGGATTTTTAAAAAAAAGCTATCCTGCGAACAATCTGTTGTTTTAATATTTTGTATTGAATGAAACAAAATGGAATTTGGTAAGCGGAATGTTTGTTCATTTCTTCTACAATCTACACTAACATTATTATAATTATGTTTTTCTGATTAATTTCGTTGCCAGATCTAAATCTTATTAACTCAGCACTTTTCTGATGGTCGACAATGTTGATTTTGGCTATCAAAAGTTGCAGTGGTTTGCAAATAGTGTCTCTTTTCAAACTTTGCTAATAACGAGTACGAGTGGCTATGCTCGGTGGATCTAACATCGTAAATAGGCGCAATTCGGCTTTGTTTTAATTTATTTTCGGTCCGGTCTTTTTTTACGGGGTAAAGTCTTCAAAAGAGTCCTCCCGCACTGGGTGAGACTGTCAGACTCGTACTGAGAAAAATAAACGGTGATCCTTCAATAGCCCTTTACGTTCCAGGGTGATCGTTACCTCTTTACACAGTCCCGCGAGCCCAACAATTTCTGGTTCGGTATGCATGTCGTTGTATTTCCTGTCCACTATAGGCATTGCGTGTATCTTTATTTGGAAAGTATTTTCGGCTTATCATGCGTTTTATCGGGATTGAAGGATTAAATATGAACAGTAGCCAAAAATAGCGTTAAAATGGTAGGGTATAAAATAAAAGGAAAACCGTTCTATGTTCGTGCAAAGGTAGGGTGTAATCCTAAAAGATTTACGCAAGCTTTCAGCAAGGTACGAGTAGAACCCTTGTCACCAGCTTAAATGAATCACTTAAGGGCATTCTAAAGAAATACTTAACGATTTATGTGTTTCCTTGTTCATTACACCCTTGTAGAGATAAGCTAATTTTCCCTTTTTTATACCTTGAAGGCGCCAAACAAGCAAACGATCCTCCTGGTGGAATGCGATCTATGTAGCCTGTGGATATGGACACCCGAAAGACTATAGGTATGGCTTGGGCGTTTCCAGCTTGTAAAATTTTCTTGCTCTTTTTGATGGCGTCGACAAATGTAAATTCGAGATCAATGGTGGTCCAATACAAACGTCACCAAGTACGAGCTGCTTTTTGTCGTAGGTACGAACCCAGCCAGGCACAATTTTTAGTGTAACCGTTATGTTCCATAACTAAAAGTTCGAAGGCACTTATAACATCGACCAACCCGCACTACATACAACAAACAACTCAACCAGTGCGCCAAACGCGTCGTCGATTTAGTAAGATTGTATGTGGGCTAAAACAGACAATCTATTAAGCTATTGCATAGCTTTTATCGCGGGCTATGAGCGCAGCGCGGCGCGGCGACCGAAACAAAAAATTTCATCGTCTGACATCGTTTCAGTTCGGGAGACTTCGGCTATCATAAAAATATCCGTCTTAAAAACAATTTACTTTTTCTTACTGATTCTAAACGGCCAGCTACAAAAGGAGTTTTCACAATGAAACCTACTGATAAAATTATCCTACAACAAAGAAGTTCTTTATTACAGTAGTGCAACACAAACATTTTAAATAAATTATATTCTCGTTAAATATACGCGGTAGGCGATTTTGTTATTTTAAAATATAAAAAAAAATATATGCAATAGCTTCACCGCGGCAGTCTCCGAGTGCCACATGTATTTTTTTTGTGCAATATTCAATCTTATGTTTTGTTGAGTGAAAATACAGAGAGGAGCACTCATAACTTTACCTCAACGATGTATAGTCTAAATCGGAATCTGAACGAGCAATATGCATACTCCTGAGACTTACAGACTGGAATGCAATTAAACTTATCGAGCAATAGTTTGAATAGATTTATGCGGAGAGCGCGTATTGCAATACCAACTTTAAGTTGATTAGATCTGAGGCCCCGTCAGATTGCTGACAGCTCTTTGAGGCTCGCGTGGAACACAACGCGCCGTCGACCTGGACATGGTCCATGATCGGACGGCGAGTCACCCATTACTCCGCATCGTCCACATGTTCGCGCCTACGGTGGCCGGAAATTGTCGCAAGCTGGGTATTGAGGTGGAGGGTGTCCTATCCCTCACGGCGCCCGCCTTCTGCTTCGCTAGCATGACTGCTTCTTCGCAGAAGAAGGCGATCAGGTAATTGCTAAGATGTTAAAAAATAATAGACAGGTACTTATTTTAATCAATGAATATTGACAAAGACAAAATAGTATCAAAAGTCGCGAGTGTGGGCCGTGAAATGTCTAAAAATTTCTGTGTAAGTGAATTTTAAAAGCGTCGATCTTCGTCATTTTTGGCTCACGTATCAAAAGCCAAAAAAAATACAATTTTTTTATTGAAAATCTAACTGACGGACCAAATCCACTTTTATGATTTGTGAAAGGTACACAGATATAATTAATAACTATTAATTTATTTGTGTACCTTTCACCCAAATCAATTTCGGGTTTTTTTTCGTGAAAGAGTTACAAACATACATCCATCCTCAAAATCTTTCGCATTTTATAATATTAGCAAAAAGTAAGATTAATGAGCTTATGTTAATAAGCCGACATCAAACAAGTTCACTTACAAATCAGCTAATCAGCGCTCATGCTCAGCGGCCATGTTGTTACAGCTGTGGGGATTATCGTAAATATACGACATGGAGTGAAGAAACGGAGGAAATGAGACAAGAGATTTGATGAAAATTTGTCAGAAGATTTAGCTTTGAAGGTAAACACTGAGATTAAGATTAAACTAATTTTAGTATTAAATTTGACCTGCAACATCTTCACTTCTCGGTATTTTTATTTTGTTATTTTTATGCAAGCAATTTTTTTTTTGGACTGCCAATTAATATTATTAATTGGATAGGAAATGTATCCTTTGTGGTTCATTTTCCACGCGCGCCTCAAAGAGCTGTTGGCAATTTGACGGGGCCCCTGACAGGGCCAAGGTATGGCCAAGGTAACCGTAGTTCATAAAGGGCTATTGAAGAACACCGTGGGCTTTAGACACTACAAGTCTGACAGTACCTCCCGTGCTGCCCTGAGGGGTAGAACTCTTGATGATTGTACCATGTAGAAAAATAAAATGGTATACATGTTAGGAATAATTTGAAAGAAATAAAGTTCTATCTTCCAACATTTCCCCGTAAAAACCTTATACTTTCAAACATTTGACACTCGATACATTGCCAGTCACAATAAGCCTAATCAGCCTATAATATTCCCACTGCTGGGACTTAGGCCCCCTTTCTATGAATAAGCTGTAATCCACCACACAGACCCAGTAAGGGTTGGTTGATGATTTCTTTGCGAATTTTTGGTTTTACCGTTTTGATTGTCCGTCAGCCTAAACAATTTGTTCTCTCTGAATAACCTTTAGTATATTACATCACTGGTTCCTACTAGTATTATCAGCCTATAAGTGATACATATTGCTGGAGAGAATGCTCCTTACATGGAACGGTTATTTTGCAAAATTAATTCATATCCATAATGTTGTACTTCCAAAACATCAAACGCTATACTATATTTATATACAGACATTGACGGTATCTGTTTAATATTCTTCGCAATTTGAACCCAAATGTTGCCTGGAAGCACATTGATCTTGAGTTTTTGAATATGTTTGTTTATAAGGTAAGTGTTATGAGTATGTTTCAAGGTTTCTATTTGAAGAATATTAATTGGATTTTCTTCAACAATAATTTTATATTTTTCCCGAAAATCTGAAGGCGACTTTATTCTTCTTCTGCTTATAGAAACATGTAATAGAATATATTTTTGAAATATCGAAGATGTTGCTGACGGTGAGTAATAGTTAGCTCGCCGTAAGATCAAGCACCAAGCTCGAATCGACAGTAGTTTAAGCGCGCCTGGCTTGATCAGGACCAGAGCTACCTTATCTTTACTGTGGCCCTGGAACGCACAGTATAATCCAAGAAATAGGGCGGAATTTTAATTAGTAAGAGTGACATCCCATTCCGCTCCACACAGAGTGGGAGTAAAATTTAAAAGGTTTAACCACCCAGATTGACAATATTTATTTAGACTAGACACATTAAAGAAATCAACATAATTAACTTTTAAAGCTCCATCATTTGAACTTAAAACATAATTATATTTACCATGGTTATTATTTATTTTTAGCACTGTTGCAAATGCAAAGGTTGTGATTTGAGAGTGCAATCATATAAATTCTTGTCAATATTATTCTAAATCAAGAACCTGGTGTAGAATTTCTGAGTTCATCGTACAACTAACAAAATACACAGAGCAATATCGTACTGTAGTAAAACCTGAAAATAGTTCGCAGATCTTTTTGATAGCAATTAAATGTTCTAAGTCGAGAAATGAAGAAAAACATGCGAAGAGAGCAATAACTGTTCCACCTTGGTAACGTTTTCATATAGAGTTCAATATATCGGTCATATAGACCTATTCTGTATTGAGTTGTTTGAGGTTTTTTTTAAACGATGCTGTGCCCTTTATTTTCATTAATATGATTAGGTGATTTCAGAACATACTTGTGTTAGAAAAGCATGAATAACATCAAAATATGGCGCTTCAAAACGCAAAAACGGTGAAGGAAAACATCGTGAGGAAACCGGTATATCCTAGAACCAAAAATTCGAAGATAATTGTGACATCTACAAACCCGCACTGGGCCCCCTTGGTGGATAATGGCCCACTCTCACGGAGAGGAGGCCTGCGTCCCAGCAGTGGGAACATTAAAAGGCTGATGATGATGATGATGATGGCGCTTCACAGCTGCAAAGCATAGTTTTTTTTTATAGATGGACTGGCGTTTGAGCAGTAGCTCGCTTGATGGTAAGCAATGATGAGCTTGCCTAGAAGAAACCTATTAACACTTGACTTGAACACTCCAAGTTTGTAGCTATCAGGATATACAGAATATAGTACATTCGACTAGACTAAAAGGTACTAATTGTAACACAGTTGGAAAAAAGGGAGACAGATGATGGTTATGGAAGATTTTTGTAGAACATCTTGTGCCAATAACCGACGCAAACGCATCAGTATTCTCACCTTGAGTTTATCGTCTGCATAAAACTAAACAAACTCTCCTCGTTATTAGTTGAAGTTCAATTGGTTTTGAAAAAAACAAACGCGTGTATTTTTTCCGTTATTAATCTGTTTCTGAGAAGGCCAGTAAACACACATATATAAAACATGTATTTCCGTTTTATCAGTGTGTGGTTTCGTGGTTTCGATAGATACGGTTTAAGCGGCAAGCAAAGTACCTATATTTCTGTTGAAAAACTTTATAAACTGAGGTGCTTAGTTGTGTCTGTAATGGCCTATTTACAATTCAAATTATCCGTCTAATTAAACACTATTGACAACCATTTCCACCGTAATTTTTTTATCGTATTAACGTAACCTGCGTCGCGGTAGGACACGAAGGAGATGGCGGGATGAACTCGATAGGTTTCGTCCGAACTGGAAGGAGGACGCGCAGGTTCGCGAGATGTGGAAAGAGTGGAGGGAGGCCTTTGCCCAGAAGTGGGCCAGACCACGGCTAACAAAAAAAAAAAAATAACGCCTGCGTCGGTGTCAAAGGTTTTTTCACAACAAAAAGCATTATCACAAATTTAGAACTCCTCGACACTTTTCCTATTGCTTTCAAAACGTCGCATATTACTAAAACAATGTTCAACAGACGGTCCAGACCAGTTGCGATAGCTTTTAAGATGTTTCTGCAGCATCGTTTCATAGCTCCAACACACGGCGACCTTAATGGGTAGTGCTGTCCCACTTGTCAAAGCTTTGCACACTTCGTCCGATTTGATTTGAGACCAATGCCCCGTTCGAACCTAGCCATTTTATACTTTGTTCATCACCAATGTTTACAGAAAAGGTGAAGGGAAACATTGCATCGTGAGGAAATCAAAAAATATTGAAGACTTGTGATATTTACCAACCTGCATTGGGCCCGCACGACCCACTCCGTGTTACAGCAGTAAGAACATAAGCTGATTATGCTATGCATATGCTAAGGCTTGTATTCAATCTTTCTTTTACTAGAGATAGAAAAGCTATTTATATCTACATGTCTGGTTTTGTCTTACTAGAGATAGAAACAGTGATATAGTGATAGGATATTGTGATCGGTCGATAGCATGAACGATTCGTAAGGAAGTCAATCGTTTTTGTTTTTCATTTACGTTATAATTAATAATTGTCGATGCCCCTGTGCCTTATCTTATTATAATGAGTGAAGAAGTAAGATAGTGACATCTAACCAGTGAAGAAAACCAGATACCTAGATGACAAGATGGTAAAGTTAGAACGCCGACTATACATTTACCACAATTTTCGCGGCTTTTGAGAGCCCTGTCTAAAGTTTTAATAGCACGCTAGAAACTAATTTAGTCAAGTCCGGTTATGAAAGAGATTTTTAGGACTCCGGATATTAACACTGATGGTTGGGACACTGAGTTGTATTAAAATATATTTCACTACCTGGAATACGTTATAATTATTATTATAATCAGTTCTTTAAACTTGGCGGCCGTGGTGATAATACTTCCAAAAGAATAACTCTTTCATGAATATTTTTTACATTTTTTTTTGCCCCACTGGTCTGAATACCGGAACGGGCAAAAAGTACTAATGGTTTTATTTTAGAATTTCTCAGTAGCAGCCCGGAGTTTGGAATTTAGAGCACGTTTATCCTGTCCTGCAACTGACCTCTCTCCTGTCGTGTCGGATTGCCATCCTTTCGGTCTATGAGAGTAGGGGAACAGAGAGTGCACCTGTGCCTGCGCACACAATAATTGTCTACTATAAAATGTCCCGCGAATATGGTTAATCTCTATTGAAATTGGCCGCCGTGGCCGAAATCGGTCTGAAATTTTATTATTATTTAGGGTCAGCTACCAGTCGTACTGGATCCAGAAAAATATCAGCATTTTATAAGGAGCGACTGCCTATCAGACCTCTACAAGTTCTTGGGTCACCTATTTAGTAACAGCTACAAAGAACATTAATATTATCGAATTAAAACATTTCAAGCGTTCCTTCAGTTTTCAGTCATTTACTGAAACATTTTAATTACATTTATAAGCTTTAACATTGTTGAAATATTGTATTAACCTTTAAACGTCCACGTCACGTTTAACAGCTCTTTTTTTACACAGGTGCGGTCTTATAGACCGAATTATTCAAACTAATTTCAGGATAGGACTTGCTTTCCTTTCGCACAAAGCGAGAAAGCTCATTTGACGGATTACAACCCTAAAAAAATACGTGTGGCACTCGGAGACGAAGCAATGCATAACATTTTTTATTTTATTTTAAAAGAATAAATTCGCCTACCGCGTATATTTAACGAGAATATAATTTATTTAAAATGCTTGTGGTGCAGTAGTGCACCACAAATATTTCAAATAAAAACTTCTTTGTTGTAGGAGAATTTTATAAGTAGGTTTCATTGTGAAAACTCCTTTTGTAGCTGGCCGTTTAGAAGCAGTAAGAAAAAGTAAATTGTTTTTATGACGGATATTTTTATGATAGCCGAAGTCGAAACGATGTTAAACGATGCGTGGTGTCAGGTTTTTTCCTTAGGATTTGGAAATTTTTTGATTCGGTCACTGCGCCTCGCCGTGCTCAGAGCCCGCGATAAAAGCTATACAATAGCTTAAAAAGTACACAAGCATGGAATTAGATTTTATAAAACAAATGCGTTGGTTTCACAGACCCGTCCTTATAATGTGTACATTCGTACGTCCCGTCCCCGGGTTCAATCTCCACACGGAACAATATTTGAATGACCTACAAGTAATTATTGTTGTGTCAAAAATGTTTCTATATTTGTAACGCAACCACGACACAAGAGAAATTCCTAGTTATATGTATACACTATAATTATATGCATTAATCATTCAACCAATACGATGTCCAAAATCCATCAATGGTTTATAAGAAAAACTCGCGAAAGAGTGTTTTGTTGGTCTCACAGACCAACGCGCGGGAAAAGAAGGTTAAATGAAAAATATTTTAATCACGGCCGCCGCGCGCCGCTGCAATTTTTCAACTTTGTGGCTTACGTGCCAGATTTCATTGTGGTTTCAAGAGTTATATTTTCGGTATTTAATTTTATAGGCTACTTTAAGTGGTTCGTTAAAATTTTTCATTTGGGTGGTGCATGCGGACTAATTGGACCGAGAAGCCTCCAAACTTATTATTAAGGCAACTAAAAACATCAGTGTTTAATAAAGTTCTTAGATTTTAGACGCCTTACGTACTCTTGTTGAATAGTTTTAAGGTCCACTTTTCTCTGCGTGTAAGGTAGAATGTATTTATAATATCTGCAAGCTAAAATTGTCTGATGCAGAATACAGGTCATAGTAAAATATAACAACCTTTTTCGTAGGGTAGGCGCGGGCATGCGAGCGGCGTGTAAAGGGCAACTCGCCACCCGGCCATGGACCATGCCCGGGTCGACGGCGCGTTGTGTTCCACGCGCGCCTTAAAGTGTCAGCATGATGACGGGGCCCCCCTCTAGAGGGCCAAAGCCTGCCGGGGTCGCGGGACTTATCTCATTACCGTTACCCCGGAACACAAAGGGCTATTGAAGAACACCGTGGATTTTAGTCAGTACAAGTCTGACAGTCCCTCCCGCCCTCCCCGGCGTGGGAGGACTCATTTTATGATTTTACCACGCAAAAAAAAAAAGGTCAATGGGAAAACGTCATATGACTCTTACAGCTCTTGATGAAGTGAAAAGGACTGTCAGACTTGTACTGACTAAAACCCAACCTCCTGTACATTTCATTTTTGTTTCTGTTCTAGGCCAACAGCAACTAAAAAGTTCTCAGTCTAAAAAGTTGTAAACATTTTTTAAAAACACGTTACAGCTTAGAGCCTATGCACACCACGTGTTTAGGGTTCCGTAGCCAAAAGGCAAAAAACGGAACCCTTTTAGATTCGTCATGTCTGTCTGTCCATCCGTATGTCACAGCCACTTTTCTTCGAAAGTATAATAGCTACTACTACTACTACTGTACTCGTATTATGTGAAAAAAAAATACAATGGCACCAAGTCTAAAATATTAGACCGTTCTGAGATATCTTTGATTTAATGTGGCAGTTTAAGAAATAACCAAATGTTTTTCGTAACTATTACATTTTGGTGAAAAGCAGTTTGGTCTAAATAATTACAGCCGCACAGGTCCATCTTTCGTGTCAAGCCGTGCTTGCCGAGGTCGGTTTATGGATGGGTGACCAGTATCTGAGTTTCCTTCGTGCCTCAGAAAACACGGTAGAAGCAGAGGCGGGAGAAGCAAGCACAGGGAGAAGCATTCGCCGGGAGAAGCAGCGGCGTTAGAAGCATGCGCTGGGAGAAGCAACGGCGGGAGAAGCAAAGGCGGAAGAAGCAACGGCGGGTGAAGCAACGCTGGGAGAAGCAAGCACCGGGAGAAGCAACGCCGGGAGAAGCAGGCGCTGGGGGAGGCAACGGCGGGAGAAGCATGCGCTGGGAGAAGCAATGGCGGACGAAGCAATGGCGGGAGAAGCAAAGGCGGGAGAAGCAAGTACCGGAGACGCAATGGTGGGAGAAGCAAAGGTGGGAGTAGCAATGCCAGGAGAAGTAAAGTTGGGAGAAGCAACGCCGGGAGAAGCATGCGCCGGGAGAAGCATGTGCCGGGAGAAGCATGCGGTGGGGGAAGCAACGGTGGGAAAAGCAAAGGCGGGAGAAGCAACGCTGGGAGAAGCAAGCACCGGGAGAAGCACCGCCGGAAGAAGCATGCGCTGGGGGAGGCAATGGTGGGAGAAGCATTCGCCGGGAGAAGCAACGGCGGGAGAAGCAACGCGGCAACGGCGGGAGAAGCATGCGCTGGGAGAAGCAAAGGCGGGAGAAGCAACGGCGGGAGAAGCAAAGGCGGGAGAAGCAACGGCTACTAACTTTTGAAACCTAAATATCTTGTTTCCGTGTGGGTAGTTTTATTAAAATAATACTTGAAAGTTTGTATGAAAATACCTACCGTTCGGTGTACCTACATGCTTTTAATCTGGGCCATCATATTTTTGCAAGATATCCACATTGTTCTATACGTCAGGAGCTTTTATCTCGGCTTCCAACGACCCATATTTTACGGTGTGAGTGTCCGACGTCCGACCCCAAACACTGCCATGTCAATATATTAACTTCAATGATACCTCATTGTCAGTATAATGGCTACCTTAATTTGACACCTCCACTAGGCATTGTGTTTCTACTTATCTTCATGCTCTATTTCCTTTATGGGATGAGCCCGGCTAATGTGATGTTTGGGTAAAAATCTGTAGGATTTGTTGTAGTAATATGAGCCAAAATAAGTTTACAAATTATAGCCTACTAAGTTTTACAGAGAGGCCTGTTTCTAAACAATGGTAACATTATAGGCTGTTTAAAATATTATGCTTTCTTTTATGTCAATACAACATAAGAAAACCGCTTTTTTATGTCAATACAACATAAGAAAACCGCTTGAAAATTAAAATCTGCATTAATCTGTTTTGTAGACTGTTCGTAATATTGATCGTCATTAGTAAATAGGTGCGTCCACACAGAGCGAGCAGCTTCGCGAGGCATTAGCTTCACGCGGCAAGTGCCTCGCAAAGCTGCTTGCTCTGTTTGGACGCGCAATTGTCTCTCGACCGAGGCACTGAAATACTTATTTCCGATGTCACATGGTTGTATTTCCATAAATAGAAGACTTAAATATTAATCTTTATTCTCATAAAAATAATCTACTCTTAAATGTCAGCATCTTTAATCCAACATTTAAATTGATTCCCTTTTGGTATCTACTGCAAATAATCTAGAGATGTACCGACTAATAGTCAGGCTGAATGAAAATTAAAATAAAAATAAGTCCTATATTGTAAGTATTTTGCATTCTGGAAGACAAAACTACTTCTTTGGTAAATATAATTTCAACTTTTTTTTAAACTATTTTCTACTACTTGTGCCAACTAGCGCATTGCGTTTTACTCAATGCAAACGACTCAACTGTTCATGAAATCCAAAAACCGATTATTGTTTTAAGTAAAGTTCAGAGAACATCGGTATCCCAAACTTTGCTTAAAACATAATCAGTTTGGCAAAGTAGCCGACTAAAATTTTTTATAGTCAGTCCATCTCTAATAATTTCCTCTCCTCAATCATCGTCACCTTACAAGACAAGAGAAATCCTTTAATCTTTAATCATTTCCAGGTCAGAGCTCACAAAAGGGGTTCCATTCAAATCATAATACAATTATTACAATAATTATTAAACAGTAGGACTGACAGTCATACTTTTTCGCCCTCCAACCGTTTTAGTGCAGAATTTATTAACAATGATGCAGGAGAGAATACAGAATCAAAACCAAACACAAAAAAAAACTGTAAAATAACTTTACTTTCGGAAGTCGGTGGCTTTGTTTTTTATTTCATTGACTATGGCGACCGACTTCCGAAAGTAAAGTTATTTTACAGTTTTTTTGTGTTTGGTTTTGAAGTCGGGATATGCATTAGTGCTATATACTAAAACCTTCTCCAGAATGTAACGAACACTTACCTGAAAACTGCATCAAAATCGGTTCAGTCAAACGCGAGATAATCGCGGACAAACATACGAACATACAAACATACAGGTCGAACTGAGAACCTACTTTTTTTTTTTTGAAGTCGGTTTAAAACAACTCTGTATACTTATTTCAAAATATCATCCCTAAAACCATAAAATACCTACCTACTACATTATCATCATCATAATATCAGCCGTACGACGTCCACTGCTGAATATAAGCCTCTTTATACTTTTCCAATAGGACCGGTTAGAAGCGGCTTGCATGCAGCGCTACCCACTAAACAGTTTATCTACACTTGATTGTTTGTTTGTATTCATAGGCATAGCAGTGGTAGCCCAGTGGTATCGGCCTCGACTTACGAGCTGTAGGTCGTGGGTTCGAACCCAGTCAGGCGCATTATTTTGTGTAATTTATTTCAACACCACTGCTCTCAAAACGGTGAAGGAAAACATCGTGAGGAAACCGGCATGTCCTAGAACCAAAAATTCGAAGACATGTGACATCTACCAATCCGCACTGGGCCCGCGTGGTAGATTACGGCCTGCTCCCTCTCACAGAGAGGAGGCCGGTGTCCCAGCAGTGGGAACATTTAACGGCTGATGATGATGATGGTTCATAGGCTACGTAACTACTGGACCGATTTCAAAAATTCTTTCACCAGTTGAAAGCTGCTTTGGTTACGCCTTACGTACTTCTTTGAGCAAAATTTAGTTTCTTGACTCATAAAGTCAGTAAGATTTCTTTTATTACAGGTTTCAATCACAATATAACATAACGCTTTTTTTCGCTTCTCGAACTTCTATTTAGCTGATAAACTAAATAAATATACACACATCAAAAGTGTCTAGGGATCAAGCATTTTTATGCGGATTTCTTGAGATTGAGATGTGGCTTTGTAATAAATTTATGATTTTATAAATTTATATGGATCCTTTTTGGTGCATTTCATAATTTGAATCAGGAACTGTGAATCAAATTCGAGTAAAAGATGAAAATCAGCTGTCAATATTTTCCCTATAAAAACATACAACGCATTGAAGACATTATTAGTGCTACTGTTTCCCTACTACTGATTAAAACCAACGTTATTATGGAGCGGCGACGTCATTTAAGCAGGGAAGAAATGCTCAGAGCCGTGGGAATGATAGAAGCTGGCTCCCGGCAACGTACTGTGGCTTTAGCTCTGAATACAAGTCAGAGTGTTATCAATCGACTTTGGACACGTTACCGAAGCACTGGTACCGTGGCTGAGCGCCATGGAGGACGGTATCGCTGCACCACACGGAGACAAGACCGATACATTCAAATCTTAACTCGAAGAGCTCCAACAATAACCGCCATGATGTTAGCCGTGAGGCTTCATCACTCTTCAGGGAACTTAATTAGCGACCAAACAGTCAGAAACCGCTTGCATGAAGTGAACCTTCATTCCCGAAGACCGCTACGGGTACCACCTATAGCAATGCACAATCGTAGGTTCGATATCAATGGGCTCTTGAACACAGAAATTGGGCAGAAGAACAATGGCGTTTCGTGTGCTTTTCTGATGAGTCTCGTTTCGGTATGAGACCGGATACAAGACGTATACGACACTGGAGAACCCCTGGACGCCAACAGCGATTAAAATCCTGCCAGGAAGTCCATCCTTATAGTGGTGGAACCATCATGGTATGGGCGGGTATTTGGATCGGCGGAAGAAATGAGTTGATTTGGATCAGAGGCAACCTCAACGCTCAAATTTATGCTGAGACGATTGTATCAGACGTCATCGTTCCTCTACAAGTGCAAATCGGTCCCTTATTTCAGTTAATGCATGATAATGCACGACCGCACACCGCAAGAGTTGTAAGACAGACTCTCGCCGCAGCTAACATCAATGTCCTGCCCTGGCCTGCTCAGTCGCCAGACTTGAATCCGATTGAGCATGCATGGGATATGCTACAGAGAAGAGCTCTGCCGAATATGGAGGGTATCCAGTCGCAAGAAGACCTTTTTTTGTTGTTGCAACGAACATGGGCGGCCATTCCACAGCGTGATTTGGATGAACTCATTTTGAGTATGCCAAACCGATGTTCTTGTGTTGTTAGTGTTCGCGGTAGAAACACGGATTATTAATTGTTTAAGTTACCCAATAAAACTGTTATTTCAGTCTTTTTTCGAACTTTTGTGTTAGTGGTTCAAATGTCAAAAATCCCTTTATTAGGAAAATGGCAAATTTCTTTATTAATGCAAAGGTGACTTGGTTTATCGTTACTGTGACAAACGAAAACACTTTATTTGATGAATCCTTAAAGAAAATTTTAATTAATATCAATCAGGAGAAAAGTTATTGCAAAAATATAATATGTTGATCCCTAGACACTTTTGATGTGTGTATAAAAGAAAATTATAATATGACTTTATTTATTTGAACCAAAATATCTTTAATAACTGCCAATATGTGAAACTCACTATGAGAAAAGATAAATCCAGAAGTCCCAGACGGACTTCTGGATTTATTATAGTAGTTTATGAAACTGGTACATAATGAGGGGTATGTATAATACCTAGTTATGTACAGTTTCATACACTACTTTATCTACTTTCATTTAACACGAATTTATCAAATAAAAGATAAAGATTGACACAGTATTATGCCGCCAAAATTCCCGTTATCACCGCGCATGGGCCACAGCGCGCGCAGCCACAGATAAAAAATCAAATAGATGTATCTATGATCTGTATCTGTATCGTAATGAAAAAAAAAATTATTATAACATTATTTTGTTAGAGAAATAGTGTCTTAATTAAATTTTTTAATTTCATTTCGATATACTGTGTGTAAAGTACGTCATTATAAACTCGTTTTGAGTTTTGTATTTTGAATTTAACGATATGAGAATAGATAAAGTTTATTATAATAAGATAAGAAGGAGAAGATATTATAATAAGATATTTACCAAGTTTCTTTAGCGTCTGTTAAGCCGCTCAGACCGTTGTTTGAGGTTAAGCCGCGATTACTTAGGTGATTCTGTGCATGGGTGACCATTTATTAGAGTGAGCTGCCGCTCACTGGAAACTTTTTGTTCCGGTGTCTTTTTGTCACCCGGACGGTAAATACTGTTTGTCACCTATATCGCATAATACTGACGATGCTCAACGCGCTCGCGGTGACCAAACCTGAATGGAAGATGGCATGTTTGCGGTTCAGTGAGACGACAGAGTGATAGAATAAATTAATTTAGTTTCAGTGGTTAACGCGGTTCTAAAATAATAAATAAATAAATAATCAGCGCACTCCGATATATGATCATATTAGCACACGATGGAGAGACAAAAAGTCTCCACAATAAAAAAAAACACCAGTGAGCGACTAAACCGATTTTTCTCCTTAAAATAAAAACAAAAACGGACAAGAAAAATTAGGTTTATAACAATCAGTGGGTAAAGTCCAGCTGTTGATGATGAAGATGAATATAAAAAATTCCACGTCATGCTCGTTAGCTACCTGTCTTCGGTCCTCGTAAAAATGTGATTTTCATACGTTATCAACACATTTCCAACAAATTTTAAACTACCCGAAACTATGAAATAGCTCATGAGATACAAATTCTTTTTTTTTTTATTCATTCAGTCCGTGATTACCAGCCAGACAGTTTGTATTCACGTTGGACTACAAACATTCATTTTATATTAAAAGAGCTTGAAATATCTTGAATTCAGAACGTTTTGAAAAGAGCTTTAAATATTTTGAAATCAGAATGTTTCGTTTTAGGTTTAGGTAATGTAGGATGCAATTATTTTGTTTTTCAGCACTTAGGGTAGGTTAGGTTTTAATGAATAATGAACTTACTAAAAGCTTTATTTGTTATTTAACTAGCGTTTCTACAAAGGTAGGCAATGTAGGCAATGTGATGTTTTTTTTTTAACTTTGCCCGTCGTGAGTGCGTTTACAAACATAATAAACTCACATACACAAACGGCCAGACCCGAAACAACTACTTGTAGATTGTACAAATACACACATCAAAAGTGTCTAGGGATCAACATATATTTTTGCAATAACTTTTCTCCTGATTGATATTAATTAAAATTTTCTTTAAGGATTCATCAAATAAAGTGTTTTCGTTTGTCACAGTAACGATAAACCAAGTCACCTTTGCATTAACCCTCAATTCACCAGGTGAAAGAAACTAACGTAAACTCCCACTATGAGTCCCAGGGACTCACATATACTATTTTAATTTTTCTTTAAGTAAAATAACTATTATTTGAAATTCTTTTTTTGTTAACTTCTTTATCATTTATTTAGTACTATTATGAACACAATAAACTTAGCAAAACTCTTGAGATTATCTTAGAAATTATAGGAATTAAATTTAACAGCCTAAAAGAAAATAGTTTTTTTATAAGTCTCATAAAGCTGTCAAAAACTTCTGAAAAACAGTAGTAACTATCTTTTATATTTTCACAATAGACTACAAAATAAAATAAAATAACAAAAACATATGCTTCTATATAAAAATAAAAATTGTGCAACAGGTTTTGACCAATACCTAAGAGCAGCGTTGACAAATTTTTTTAGAGCAATACAAACATATTGCTTATTCATTCCTGGGTAATTTATCATCCGTAATTGGGTGACTCATATCTTCAGGAATATCTGTCTTTGTAATCGAAGAAATCAGAAATCGGATTTGACGTGGCAAATGTATATTGTTTAAATAAATCCTCGTAATCCAAAACTGAATTAGCATTTTCAGCATTTACATACACTGATGAAGTTTTTTTTGTTTGTGTGCTGTTTTGTGATTCTACAACAATAAAAAACATTATGAAATTAATATATTATCAATAATAAATAAAATCAAGTAATAATGGCAAGAAATAAACGCAGTGGAAACATAAATTAAATATAAAAATTATAACATAAAATACCATCATGAGTCCCAGGGACTCACTCGGCGTAATAACTCACCATATAAGAGCCGTACGCGCACGTCCGCTCCACACCGAGTCGCCCGCGATGCTTCAGGAAGGTATTGTGGCGGAGGGCAATGAAGTCGCGAAAACGAACGAAATATGGAGTTTTGAAATTTGAATGTGAGTCCCTGGGACTCAGGTGGTGAATTAAGGGTTAATAAAGAAATTTGCCATTTTCCTAATAAAGGGATTTTTGACATTTGAACCACTAACACAAAAGTTCGAAAAAAAGACTGAAATAACAGTTTTCTTTAAAATTTTATTGGGTAACTTAAACAATTAATAATCCGTGTTTCTACCGCGAACACTAACAACACAAGAACATCGGTTTGGCATACTCAAAATGAGTTCATCCAAATCACGCTGTGGAATGGCCGCCCATGTTCGTTGCAACAACAAAAAAAGGTCTTCTTGCGACTGGATACCCTCCATATTCGGCAGAGCTCTTCTCTGTAGCATATCCCATGCATGCTCAATCGGATTCAAGTCTGGCGACTGAGCAGGCCAGGGCAGGACATTGATGTTAGCTGCGGCGAGAGTCTGTCTTACAACTCTTGCGGTGTGCGGTCGTGCATTATCATGCATTAACTGAATTAAGGGACCGATTTGCACTTGTAGAGGAACGATGACGTCTGATACAATCGTCTCAGCATAAATTTGAGCGTTGAGGTTGCCTCTGATCCAAATCAACTCAGTTCTTCCGCCGATCCAAATACCCGCCCATACCATGATGGTTCCACCACTATAAGGATGGACTTCCTGGCAGGATTTTAATCGCTGTTGGCGTCCAGGGGTTCTCCAGTGTCGTATACGTCTTGTATCCGGTCTCATACCGAAACGAGACTCATCAGAAAAGCACACGAAACGCCATTGTTCTTCTGCCCAATTTCTGTGTTCAAGAGCCCATTGATATCGAATCCTACGATTGTGCATTGCTATAGGTGGTACCCGTAGCGGTCTTCGGGAATGAAGGTTCACTTCATGCAAGCGGTTTCTGACTGTTTGGACGCTAATTAAGTTCCCTGAAGAGTGATGAAGCCTCACGGCTAACATCATGGCGGTTATTGTTGGAGCTCTTCGAGTTAAGATTTGAATGTATCGGTCTTGTCTCCGTGTGGTGCAGCGATACCGTCCTCCATGGCGCTCAGCCACGGTACCAGTGCTTCGGTAACGTGTCCAAAGTCGACTGATAACACTCTGACTTGTATTCAGAGCTAAAGCCACAGTACGTTGCCGGGAACCAGCTTCTATCATTCCCACGGCTCTGAGCATTTCTTCCCTGCTTAAATGACGTCGCCGCTCCATAATAACGTTGGTTTTAATCAGTAGTAGGGAAACAGTAGCACTAATAATGTCTTCAATGCGTTGTATGTTTTTATAGGGAAAATATTGACAGCTGATTTTCATCTTTTACTCGAATTTGATTCACAGTTCCTGATTCAAATTATGAAATGCACCAAAAAGGATCCATATAAATTTATAAAATCATAAATTTATTACAAAGCCACATCTCAATCTCAAGAAATCCGCATAAAAATGCTTGATCCCTAGACACTTTTGATGTGTGTATTTGCTCCGTGCGGGAATCGAACCCGCGACACGAAGCGCAGCAGTCCAATTGCTCAGCTAGTGCGCTAACCGTGCCGAATGTTGAAAAACAAAAGATAATAGGAACTGTTGGCGCAATTTAATTAAATATCTTTAAACTATTTTATTCAAATAATAATTATTATGATACACATAACAAATAAATGTATAAATGCAATAAAACACTGAGTATAGATGTTAACGTAATCATGAAATCAGTATAATCATCAAGGGCAAAAAAAAAAGAAAAATAATCAAGAGTCAGTGCGCACAGCTCTACTTACTCTACGCTCATCGCTAAAAAGTATCTTTGTTAAAACAACAATAAACAAAGAGGACGCTTTTAGCGTCACTTTTACAAGCAGCATCCCCAACATAAAAAATATAATACTCCTTTTTCCTCAATTAAGACCAGCTGATGCACTTTTCCGCCATTTTAATTTTTCTTTTTAAGTTTTTAGTAGTTAAAAGTATTATAAAATGGATGTAGGTACTTTGCCCAGGTTTATTTATGTTTAAAGAAGCCTTCATTTATTGTCGAGTTAATTAAGGTGTACACTGTAGGTATTTATAAGGCTTTCGCTTGTAAGGTTAATTGTATTTCTTTTCTGTTTCACCTCATTGGTCTAATGGTCGACATTGAAGGAATGCGGTGGATCTTTTTTTTTAAACTTTGTCCCACCCTAGGAATTTCTCCGTGTCGTGGGTGCGTTTACTATCATATAAACTCATATATACACAAACGCCCAGAGCCGAAACAACTAGTTGTAGATCGTACTAATATTTCCTCCGTGCGACAGCTGCACAGCATTCCGTCAGTCAGTATGATTCTTACAGTCCCGGTACACACAGGGCGGAGGAACTAAAGTAAAAAAATAAAAATGTATTCCCGTTGAATCCCATAAACGAAAAACGTTATATTCCCGTTGAATCCCAAAAACTATCCCCGTTGGAGGCACATGCTTTAAAAATCTGAATATGAGTACTTTCAACGACAAAATTGCTTTTAAAATCATAACTTAGTAACAGAATAAGTCTTTAAAATACAGCTAACACTTAGGAATTAAGGAATAAAAAATGGGTTTCATCAGGAATATCTAAAAAACGGAATCCAAATGGGATTCAACGGGAATAAATCTTCCAAATTCGGGAGTGGGGCTTGTGACGTCAGAGCGCTGCAAAATTGTACCAACCAAGTGACGTTTTGTGATTTTTAGAAGCAGTGTATCTTCGTCAATTTTGGTTTACGTAAAAAATGAAGACGTACGGGTCGAACATTTTTTTAATAATCTAAACAAACTAATTTACACAAATATTGACCAGACATGCTGCGGCGACATTGCTTCGTGTTGTTGGGATCAGAATCATCCCTTTGTGACTAAGAAAAAAGGCTCAAATCTAGGCTGAAGGCACTGACCCATGTAACGATCTATTTATCTCAATACCTAGTTATTTCAGAAGATATCGTAAAACTGATAGGGTAATATCAATATCCGAGAGATAAAACCGAATCTTTTGTGAGAAATATAGGACTATCTTCAAGAATTTTTTTTTTTGAAAAAATGCCAAAATATATTGAGTAAAGTGCCTTTATAATAATGGTTAACTTCATGATTTTCTATTTAACTGACGCGATGTCCAGACGTCAATTTTTTAGATAAGGTTCGAGATTCTGTAATCGTTGAGCATCATTGTTATAACCCGAAAGACGTTGGTTCTGCCGGGGTCGCAGCACCGTCTTGGCAGAATAACGTGGCCCTGAAACGCAAATCGCAACAGAAAGTACAGGATGGACTTATGTTCAGTAAGAGTCCGACAGTCACTTTTCCTCCACTCAAGAGAAAAGGACTCATTTGATGATGAACCCAAAAAAACATGACGTGCCAAAGCTATCCAACTTTCATTTTTCTTCGTTTATAATATTCATTATTTACTACTTATCGCGTATCAGCATGTTACAATGGTATGTTTACAAATATGTTGAGTATCTTGTTATTCTATGATTCATTGGTTTTATGAGTGCTGTGATAACAACCAGCTGGCATCAAACCTTAGTGCTGATACACACAAACGATTACCATATGCTCAGCTTAGAAACTAACGCCAAAGTTAATTTTTTATGTATTTAGGTCACAATCTTGATCCCGATCCAATCAATGGACGAATGTGAATAGAATAGAATAGAATAGAAAAACATTTATTTGATATTGGACACACACACACAGAAATAAAAAAATAATAATAATAGAATTAAAAATACACAATAGGAATTCTGTTTGAGCATGTCCACACCAAAAGGGTTACCAACTCAGCATTTGCTGGGCGAAAGACACCCAGCGCTGGTTTTCAGTTGGCACCACGCAGTGACATACGGACGAGGGTAGGCAAAGAAAATATAAAAATGGCAAAATAAATAATGAGAAATGTATGTAGGGAAAAGTGTAGTGTTAAATAATTAAATAAAATTATATTAAAACTTATTATAGTATAAAAAGTGTGCGCTGTAGTAAAAAGTATTTAAATAAAACACGCCACGAATGACGCCACCGATGGCGCGGCAACCGACCAATAGGGACCGCTGCCCGCGCTATGGCGCCAGACAGGCGAACAGAAACAACAAATTCGCTGCAGTAGTTGGACCAAAACTTAAAATCCCGCTTTTACATTCAAATTAGGACATAGTTATGGAAGGAGTATACCTAATATGTGTGAAAGTGCAATCACATGGATTGGTTCGCGGCGACACAGACGCAAGACCAAACAAGCTCACCACATACAGCCCAGCTCGTACCCTTTCATTACCCAGCAATAGGTGCCTACACAACTAAGGTGAGTTTCAAAGTTTAATAATTCAAATAAATATATGAAGAGTGACACATAAGAAATCAATTTTATTTTCAATCAAAATTAATTGATATCTACTTAATTAAAAGTTGTAATTTCTAAATACATTAAATTGGTGATTATATTTTAATGCAATAGCTGTTCTAGTACGAGAGCTAGGGCAGCATTGCTATTTGAATATGAAGATTAAATTAAATAAATTATTAATAAAATATACATGAAGTAATATTTAAATTGTGATTAATAATAAAATATACCGTTCATATATTTTATTTATCTAAATAAATGATTTGTCAATGTTAACATTTTCAAAATTAATTTGCGAACTGAGAATAAAATGCTTTAGTCTGATTTTAAAAGTATTTAAATTGTTTAGGTCCCTAATCGGAGGAGGAATATTATTCCAACATTTAGAGGCCGCATAACGAAAACTACCTCGGAAAGCTGCAGTACGATGATGTGGGGTAGCCAGCTGTTGGGCACAACGCCTGGCCTTGCGCTGCCGGTGATTATTTACCCACGCCAATTTAGAGTACAGGTATGACGGACACTTATACTTAATGACGCCGAATAGGAGACAAGCTAAGTGCAGTTTACGACGTGACTTCATTTTTAAAATACCATGTTTGTTCAAATACGGTGTAATATGGCTCCTTGGTGGTACGTCAAAGCAAAATCGTGCGCAGGCATTTTGAACTCTTTGGATAAGTCTTACGGTACGATCTAGGAGTCGAGGTCCTACAACAGTATCAGCATAGTTTAGTTTGGATAGAACCAGACTTTCAACGAGTTGTACACGGAGTTCTTCACTTAAAAATGGACGCATCTTATATAATACTTTTAAGCGATAGAAGCAATTCTGTACACAATTGGCAATATGAGCTTCAAAACGTAGTTCTTGGTCCATAATCAAACCCAGGTTTCTCGCCTCATAAACACGATCAACGCATTGACCCATTACGGTAACGCTTAGAGTACTATTGATTCTGTCTAGTTGACCTTTAGAACCAAAAAGCATAAATTTAGTTTTGGCTGGGTTGAGTAATAGAGAGTTCTGTTTTGACCAATCCACGATCCTCTCCAGATCCTCATTTACCAGTTTCACTGCATCGTCATACTGTTCTGGTTTAAAAGAAATATATAATTGAATGTCATCAGCGTAAATATGAAATTGAGTATTTTTCAAAATATTAGTGATATCAGCACTATATAAAATAAACAAAGGAGGGCCCAATATCGATCCCTGTGGTACTCCCTTAACCACTTCTGCCATACTAGACAAGATGCTAGATCCATTTACATCTCGAATTTTAACAAGCTGTTTACGATTGCTTAGATAACTCTTAAACCAAGCAATCGTAGATTTGTCAAAACCATAGTACGTCATCTTTGAAAGCAAAAGAGACAAATTAATGGCATCAAATGCTCGGGAGAAGTCCAACAACACTAACAGGGTACAAGAGCCCTCATCCTGAGCTGCCAATATGTTGTCTGTAACATCTAACAGAGCCGAGGTAGTACTACGTCCCTTCCTGAAACCCGATTGTGCATCTGGTAAGATGTTGTTTTGCTCAAGGTATGTAGTCAGTTGGGAATTCACAACTTTTTCCAGCACTTTTGACAAAAAGGGTAAAATACTGATCGGTTGATGTGCCACTTCAAAATGTCCGATCACAATTAGGTAGTATTCTTTGATTCAATAATTAATATCTGGCAAAGTTCAGGGATCAGGATTTGGATTGTGATACAATTTTTGCTGTTAACCAACGAAACAGTTGATGATGACAAGCATATAAACTCAGATACAGACATCCAGATCCGAAACAACTACTTGTAGATTAGTCGGTCCCGGCTGTCATTTGTAGATCATTGACAGTCGTTACTGTTAGTCAGATGCTCATAAGTCTGACAACCAGTCTTACTATGGGGTATCATAATGCCCTGTTACTGGGTTGTGGAGGTCCGATAGGCAGTCGCTCTATGTGAAATACTGATATTCAGCTGCATCTGGTTCGACTGGAAGCCGACCCCAATATAGTTAGGAAAAGGCTGCGCAGATGATGTTTTTTTTTTGAGCGGTAAGAACAAAACTATGTAGTATTACACTAGGAACACATCATCATCATCATCATCAGCCTATAAATGTTCCCACTGCTGGGACACAGGCCTCCTCTCTGTGAGAAGGAGTGGGCCATAATCTACCACGCGGGCCCAGTGCGTATTGGTAGATGTCACAATATGTCTTCGAATTTTTGGTTCTAGGACATGCCGGTTTCCTCACGATGTTTTCCTTCACCGTTTTGAGAGCCGTAGTATTGAATTATATTACACAAAGTAATGCGCCTGACGGGGTTCGAACCCACGACCAACAACTCGTAAGTCGAGACCGATACCACTGGGCCACCACTGCTCTACTAGGAACACATTAATGGTTCATAATCGCGTTAATGGATATTTAAAGTCTACGACTATCAACGGGAAATGCCGTTAGTGAGGTCCGGCTTTTATATTTGCTCCAGCCTTGTTTCTTTTAAGGTATGACTGTGAAGAAAAACCTTCACGTCTGCTCTCATCTCTATAATAAAGCCACAAAAAGGAATGTTGTTTACTATGTCGCAAAATTTCTAAGAAAGCTTTTACGATGCCGTATTGTGACATCATACACTCTTTTTTAACACTTGCACAGTCTAAAATAATCAATAATTATCATCATGATCAGCCTGCTGGGCTGCTGGGACACAGGCGTCCTCTCTGTGAGAGGGAGTGGGCCATAATCCACCACGCGAACCCAGTGCGGGTTAGTAGATGTCACATGTATTCGAATTTTATGGTTCTAGGACATGCCCGTTTCCTCACAATGTTTTCCATGACCGTTTTGAGAGCTCAGTGGTGATGAAATAAATTACACAAAGTAATGCGCCAGGCGGGGTTCGAACCCATGACCTACAAAATAAACACGTAAGTTGGGTTCATAGCACTGGGCCACCACTGCTCGATAATACAGACAATATAATAATTATATTTACAACCCATTAAAAATTAATCAGTAAATGAATGAATATTTTACTGCTAAACGTTATTTTTAAGTGACAGGACAGCTGGAAGTCATTGACAGGTCCTTAGAAGTTGTGACGCATAGTACCTACAATGATATAGCAAAAATTCACACGTCTATCTTTAATGTCTTCAAAGAAGTACGTTCACAAGCAATAACGCTTGAATATAATGGCGCTACACACAATAGTGTACTCGTATAGCGACGAAGTAGGAAGCAATACGATAATGGATACTCTAATGGAACTGGACATTATGAAGTGAAGTTGATCTTTATAGTTCCTTACTTCAAAATGTACGAGGAACTTCACAAAGAAGATTGTTTAAGCCACAATGCGAGCACACGAACTACAGCGGAGTTCAAGCAATCACCTTGGCTAACATCGGTCAGATCACATCATTATCATCATCACCTCAAATTAAAACCCTTTATGATATCACTTTTTTATCCATTCGACGTCACGGTTGGCAGTGGTTCAGCGATCGACTGTTGCGCTGCGTGTTGCGGGTTTGTTTCCTGCACGGAGCAAATATTTGTATGACCTTTTTTATTTTTTTGGCAAGTTACATTATATAGCAAGTCCCGTTTTCTTAAGAATACGTAATAATATCAGGTATATAAAAAAAAAAATTCAAGATGCTACTACAAAAGTAGCATTATTCAAAATTAAGAAAAAAGAATAAAGCCTTTGTCAAACAGACAGGCGAGACAAATGCGGTCTGAAGCGTTTTTATTTGTAATGTATGGAATTGTTTGAATCCAGTCACATTGAAAAACGAAAGCGGTAAAACAATTCCATAGATTACAAATAAAAACGCTTCGGCATGCATTCGTTTCGTCTGTCAGTTTGACAAAGGCTTAAAGGTTGGAAGGAAAACTAAGACAAAGAGGAAACAAGAAAAAATTGAAACATAAAATGAAAACAAAAGAAAAATACCTTCAGCGTTATAGAGAGAGTTTATAAAAATGGCATTTGCAAAGCAAGGCAAAGCTTTGTAGATAAATAGAAATGTCTAGCTCAGTCTACAGTAATCTACTTCTGAATTAAAAGGGAAGGGGACATTTTGCGACCGTATGTCATTTTGAGAAGTTGACATTATGAGCTGATACGGATGTTACACTGTTACACAACTCTCACAAATCGACTCATCATCTTCTTGCCCTTATCCCATTCTACTTGGGGTCGGCGCAACACGTTTTTTCTTTCATTCTCCCCTATCAGACGTCACCGTATCATTTACTCCTTTTTTATTCATATTATTCCTTGTACAATCCTTCCATCTTTTCTTTGGCCTTCCTCTTACAAATCGACCCTCAGGTCTCCCAAACTAACCTCAACTCTCATAAATCAACTAAAACAAAAAAAAAAATACGAAACTAAAATCGAAAAACCTGGCAATACTAATAGGTTCAAATAAGTCTAATGATGTTAGGTCAAAAGTCTAGACAAGGCAAAAGTCCAAAGGCCTAAGATAATAATCTAATTCAATAAACACAATGAACACAATAGATAATCTTACTCAGAAAACATGGCAAATGAAGAGAACTTAATGAAAAACAAACGTGCAATACAACAGCAGTAAATTCAATGAAAAAAAAAGAAAAAGAATATCCTAAAATGACAAGCACGATTTATTGCATTTGAAAAAATTCAGCAACAAAGAAGTTAACGAGACGCTTTATTTTTGTCAAAAACATGAAGCTATTCGACAAAAAATAACAAAATAAAACAATATTTTATTCTCTGATCAAAAAATAAATAAACGAGCATTCCGAAAATGTACTATAACTTAGTGAACGTATTTTACTCTGTCACAGATAATTTTCAGGCTCACTCCGTCTCTTCAGTTTGGTTTCAGCAGCCATCGCGACCTCACGTCTTTTCAGCGCGCCGACCTTACGAAACTTTCTGTTTGATATTCTACTACCCACGTCTATTCACAGAGTCTAACTAAAACTAAATAAAAAAAAATACGCGCGAATTATAACTGTCAAAATTTGAAAAATTTCCTATCGAATTGATTTGAGAACTGAATTAAACTGATTGAAACTTTATTTTTGCAAATTTTTATTTGAGTTTTTTGATAGTTTTTAGTTGAAGTGTTACAAAGTTGAGTGCTGTGTTATTTTTAATGGTTATGGTGTCATGTTAATCGGTCAAAATAGGTGAAAAACATGATCTTGGGCCTGAACAGCCTCTGTGTGGTGGATTGGAAGTGAACTGGACATTATGTTATTACCATATCAAGCGCATTCTAACTATCCTAATGCCTTTTTATGATGACAAAGTAAGTAGTTTTATTTTTTTGTATTTTAAATTTTAAGACTTTTATTATATTTAAAAAATGTTTTAAAGGTAAATAGATCCGGAGTATTATGATCCTTTATTAAGTGTGTTAGGGAAAAATAAGTTTTAATAATCGGAGATAAAATTTCTAAGGAGTTATAAAAATGGTTTTGTAGTTCTTTATTTTTAACCGACTTCAAAAAAAGGAGGAGGTTCTCAATTCGTCGGAATCTTTTTTTTTATGTATGTTCCCCGATTTCTCGATGACGCCTGGACCGATTTGGAAAATTTTTCTTTTGTTTGAAAGGGTATACTTCCCAAGTGGTCCCATGATCATCAGGTCAAGATCTGATGATGGGATCCCAGGGAAATCGAGGGCAACCTTCAAATTTTATAGGCACATAGTACCATTTTCATATATTTTCTAAAGCTGTTTAAGTATTTGCATCTGATAATCATCATCACAGGTGGATGAACTGATGATGGAAGGTACAACTCCTCAACGGCTTGGAGTAGGTATCGACTGATTTAGTTTGTGTTCGCATATCTCTGGAACTACAAGTCCGATTTTAGTAATTCTTTTTTTGTTGTATTAAGTATTGTTTAAATACTTTTTTTTTTTTTTTTTAGGGTGGCAAAATCATCAAATGAGTCCTCCCGCCCTGGGTGGGGCGGGAGGGACTGTCAGACTCTAACTGACTAAAATCCACCCGTGTTCCGTCGGATGCCCTTTACGTTCCGGGGCCACGGTATCCTGGATTAAGAAAAATCCGCGACCCCGGCAGGCATTTGGCCCCATAAGGGGCCCCGTCGGTGACGCGTGAAACACGACGCGCCACCGACCCGGGCTTGGTCCTTGGTCGGACGGCGAGCATACCCATTACTCACCGTCCGCAAGCCCGCTCCGCCGCTGTGCCCTCTGCTGTTCAGAGGGACACGCGTTGGAGCGTCCACCTGACAGGCTATTTGCATACGGGCAAAGAAACCCCTTAGGCACACAGTGCCTAAGGAGAGTTTTTGTCCGCATCCCAGGGTGCACCGGCCCGAAAAACTGGTCTTCCCCCCGGACGTATCCGAGAGGGAACTCCAGTCCACGGGCGCACGTGGAGGTTTCCTGTCTTAGCACCCCATTGTTTAACTACTACTATTTTTTTTTCATTTCATTGTCTTTTTTGCCACCGACTTCTGAAAGAAAAGTTATTTTGTAGGTTATTTTACCCTTTTTTGTGGTTGTTTTTGAAGGCGGTTACATTTTTTTTTAAAGTTTTTTATTAGAGCGTCGTTTTATGTTACTGTTGCAGCATTGTTGTTAGAACATTGTTTTGTTGAGGATTGTTTTCATCTCTACAATAAGATGTTCCTTAAATTGTTTAGGATAGTAAAATTTGAATAATTAACACAAAATACGACTGGTGCTTTTTAGAATATTATGATTCGTTAAAATGAGAGTTAATTCCTCTGCTTTAATGCTGATGGTTTAATAATTACGTCTTCTATAATTATAAAATTATTTATGCCAGATCGCCATAAAATGAAATTATAAAAATATGGTCAGTGAAAACATCTGTGACAATAATGTGTCAAATAAAAAATATTTGTGATTATATATTTTACTGTCACCTAGTGATTAGTCGAAGCAGGACTTTGGCAGTTTAGGACCAATCATTGTGTCGGATTTGGGAGAAGTTATTGTCCAAAATTATACGTATTTTGAATGATATATGAGATTTATAGAAGTTTAAACCATTACACAACTTACTGAACGAAGTCTCCGGATCTTTACTAATCAAATAAAAGGCATAGATTTATATTATTCTACTTTGTGCACACGGCGCTTACTTTGTGAAGAATGAATCGATCATCCTGAAATATTGCATATAATATGTATGTCGTCAGATGTACAGAAACGGGCATTTTTAACTCTATTCCTTTCCCGAGGAATTTAACAATAAAGTTCCGAAAACAATAGTATTTGTTCCCGGAAAAAAATAATGACATTTTTATAATACGAGATGGCTCCACATGTCTTCAAATTGATAGTTAAATTCTTAATTATAGACTATTGAAACCGTGAGCAAAGGCTAGCTTAACTTTTTTTTTTTGAAACGTTGGCCCACACTAGGAATTTCTACTGTATCGTGGGTGCGTATACAAACATAGGTACATGATAATTAAATATTTTCGAGTTTGAGTTTGCCTCAATGAATTTGAGTTTGCTCTCGACGGCTAAAAGAGCTCTTAGAAATTTGACGGGCATATCAGAGCCAAACGTCTGCCAAGATCGCATGATTGTCTAAACAGATAACCACTACCATAATGTAAAGGGCTATTGAAGAAACACTATGGATTTTAATCATTACGAGTCTGACAGTCCCTACCACATTGATGATTTTACTACCTGAAAAACCGGCTAAGTTCGAGTCGGACTCGCCCATAAAGGGTTCCATAGCAGCAAGTAACATAATATAAAAGTTCTTGTAGTTGGTTGTAACTTTGAAAGGTAAATTGCGGTTTACGATTTATGACGTATTAAAAAAAATTGATCTCGTTCAAACCAATTTTCGCTGTAAGTTTGCATGGTGGTGTACATCATAACATTTTTTTTAGTTTTATCATTCTCTTAATATAAAAGTTACAAGGGGACACACACGGGGTGCTAAGACAGGTAACCTCCACGTGCGTCCGTGGACTGGAGTTCCCTCACGGATACGTCCGGGGGGAAGACCAGTTTTTCGGGCCGGTGCGCCCTGGGATGCGGGCAAAAACTCTTCCTTAGGCACTGTGTGCCTAAGGGGGTTTCTTTGCCCGTATGCGAATAGCCTGTCGGGTGGAAGCTCCAATGCGTGTCCCTCTGATTAGCAGAGGGCACAGCAGCGGAGCGGGCTTGCGGACGGTGAGTAATGGGTAAGCTCGCCGTCCGACCAAGGACCAAGCCCGGGTCGGTGGCGTGTCGTGTTTCACGCGTCACCGACGGGGCCCCTTATGGGGCCAAATGCCTGCCGGGGTCGCGGATTTTTTCTTAATCCAGGATACCGTGGCCCCGGAACGTAAAGGGCATCCGAAGGAACACGGGTGGATTTTAGTCAGTAAGAGTCTGACAGTCCCTTCTGCCCCACCCAGGGCGGGAGGCCTCATTTGATGATTTTGCCACCCTAAAAAAAAAAAAAAAAAAAAAAAGGGGACACACACATTTTACCACTTTGGAAGTGTCTCTCGCGCAAACTGTTCAGTTTAGAAAAAATGATATTAGTAACCTCAATATCATTTTTAAAGCCCTATCCATAGATACCCCACACGTATGGGTTTGGTGATTTTTTTTTTGTTGAGTTTCAATTCTAAATAGGTATGGGGAACCCCCAAAATTTGTTTTTTTTTTTTTTGTGAAAATCTTAGTGCGGTTCACATAATACATCCATTTAAAAAAGGGTTGCAGGAATGTGCAAAAGGTAATTCAAAAAACCAATCAGCATGACGCTAAAACCGCTCAACCCAGATACCGCAGCTACTTGATGATTTTCCACTCCCAAAAAATGGCAGTCGACCACAATAAGTACCAGCTATACAATAAATATTAATACCTCACGCACGTAGTCTGGGGTTTAGCATACAAACGGCTCGAGGCATATGAATGACAAAATAAATATGAATAATAAATTGAATGGTATGTATGCGTTCCGAAAGTTATTGAATTACGTTAATATTATGCCAGGAAGGGAGGAAAAATCTAAGAAAACATGAACAGGAAAACGTTTTTCTAAAAACAATTCATGTTATTTCTTTCTTCTTTATGTAAAGACAGAAAAATACAATACTTCGTGGCTATAGATAGATTGTCAAAAAAAAAATGATTTTATACGAGTGCCTCGAGTTTGTAGGATCGTTTCGTTTCATTGCAAATACATTTTATTATTTTTGAATCAGATTGCTTTGTATATTTTCTCATTTCACTATTTTAAGAGTGTAATATCTTTTTTCGTACCACTTGCTCAAAAATGTGACATTCTATGCCACAAAAAGCGAACATAACAATAGTCATTTTTGATCTGTTAAAAACAGGGAAAGAAAATTGTACTGAATTTCATTCATCCTCTAGGGAGAGAATGTGATTTAAATTTGGAATACTTACCGAAAATGCTGAACTACATCTGTGTTTACACCATTGAGTTTGTATAAAGCATTTTACATCTTTTTGAAAAAGGAATACGCATTTATTATGCAGTTATGATTTAAATAAAATTACGAAAACCGACGAGGCCGTATGAGCTTGATGCCTTTGCTTTTCCGACAAAAAAATATTAGTCTAGGAATTTGCCACGTTTTTGTTTTCTTCAAATACATAAACGTAAAGTACGTAACGTAAATACATAAAGTTTATTTTAATTGTCATTATTTTTAATAAATCCTTATCTCATATTATTATTGTGTTAATTTTTTCGCAAATGGTACGAAAAGTAGAGTATTTTCCTCGGTGATAAAGCTGTCTTAGTCTTGGGTGAACTTAAATCCCTCGCTACACTCAGGACTCGTCTTAAATCACTCGCTTCGCTCGTGATTTAAGTTTTTAACACCCTCGCTACGCTCGGGAGTAAACCTCTAGTCCTTCGTTACGCTCGCGATTTAAATAGTCACCCGCGACAGAAGACACTGCTTTATCCCCTTGGTTAATAATCTACTATTTTTTAACAACTTTGCCCCACTGTTTAAAAAATTCCGGTGTCGAGAGTGCGTACAGCAAATAGTTCGTATGTAGTCGACTTAAACAATATATTTCAATAAATTAAGTATTCCGAACTCGTAGTTCATTATTGTTTTATTATTTGATTATGACAACAGACCACCCAAGGACATTATTATGTAGATAGGTTTGTCAAACTATAGTGCTAGACACGAGTTCAATACTCCGTAGAATATAATTGATTACCAACTAAGACATGTAACTGGGCCTGTGGAAATTGGTAAAGCGTTGATTGGATAAAATGTAGTTATCCTTCGTGTTAATATACTCGTAGGTTGTGAATTCTGAAAAGTTCGTATACACACCCTTGGTACGTGACTGAGTGTTGTTGTGCATCTGCCCAGCCTTTTCTCGACTATGTTGGAGTAAAATCCCAATCTATTCTAGCATCTACTCCATTCCGTATGCAGCTGAATATCACAACCCAGTAATTGGGTGATACAATACCCCTTGGCAAGACTGGTTGTCAGACTTATGACAAGCACTTGCAACTGTTAACTTTTCGGGCGCTTTTCGAACACATTGTGTTCATAGCGAAAAGTGAAGAGAGAGGAAATATTATTTCACCGATTCTAAGCCGGGTGCTAGTGGCATGGCAATTGATATTTAGGCTATTTTAGTCAATCGCTTCAGAGGTTAAAGATGTACAAGTGATAGATGAGACTAACGCCTTAATGTATTTTCCGAGGCACAGTGAAAACCCGCTACGTTCTGTGATCACCTATCCGTCGACCAACCTTGCTAACTGCGGCTTGATCTTGAAGAAAGAACTGTGCATATTTAGCAATAAGTGACTAGGAGAGTGATGCTTGTAAATGTAAATAGATGAGGAAAAGGGAGACTTAAAAAAAACCGGCCAAGTGCGAGTTGGACTCGCCCATGAAGGGTTCCGTAGTGTCAAGCATAGATTAGGGATATATTTATATTGAGATTAGTAAGTAATATACACAAACAATAAAAATAACTTTGTATTTCATAGTGTTTGTATGAAAGGCAAAGTTATATGTATTTGCGGTTTTTGAAATTGCACTATTTATCTCAAAATCTGCTAACTAGATCTCATCCAAACCAATTTTCGTTGGAAGTTTTTGTTGAGGTCTACATTAAAGTTTTTTTTTTTTAGTTTTATCATTCTCTTATTTTAGAAGTTACAGGGGGACACACACATTTTACCACTTTGGAAGTGTCTCTCGCGCAAACTGTTCGGTTTAGAAAATAATGATATTAGTAACCTCAATATCATTTTTAAAGACCTATCCATAGATAAGGGTTCCGTTTTTGCCGTTTGGCTACGAAACCCTAAAAAAGATGGAAGGATTATGCTAGGAATTAATAATTGCGAGCCCCCTTTAAATTCTAAGTTACAGCAACAACAAAAACACATCTGTGAAAATTACAAAGGTCTATCACGGTTCAAGAAATACAACTTGTTAACAGCCGTATAAGCAGACAGATGAACGGACAGCGGAGTTTTAGATACAAAAATTTAACCCCCATTTTATTGAACCCTAAAAAAAAGTAAATGATGAAGTGATGACTGTCAAGGAAAAGCGAAAGAGGATCCGAAACTCTTAACTTTATTTACAAAGGATTGATGTTTTGTTCCGTATCTTTGTAAAATCTTTTCAAAAAAAGTTATATTTTCGCCCAGTACTCGTATCAGAGAAATCAGTAAACATAGGTACAGGAAAATAAAATATTCACGTGGAAAATAAAACCTCATCCTTTTTTGAAGTCCGTAATATTCTACAAACTCAATTCCGTAATCGTCGAACGGATTTGAATTCCGTTTGATCGTCCGTATTGTTTGTTGGTCTGTATATTTGCCTCGGTATGGATAGTTCGGTACTGCGTCAAAACAAACAGTCATTTTGACGCTGTCCAACTATTATGTGGATTTGGGAGAATGTCGCAGTGGATATAGTTCTATAGTTAATGATGATTGGTGGTCTTTGTTCGATAGTATTAACAGCCTTATTTCATGTGGTTTTCGCTCTAGATTTTCTGGGTATATTCTATTATACACCGTGACTTTTTAGTCGTCTTGCAACGGCAGCCCAGTTCATGTATCCAATGACTAGTACACGTTTACAATACAAAAAAGGTATTTAAAAGATTTTAAAAAAAATAAAATAAAATTTTAATTCGTTATTATGACGCAAGGCGTAGTTAGAAACACCCTTGTCTCATAGATAATGGAGATGGAATGATCTGCCCGACTATTTTGCTGGGTAGGTGTACTCTACAGCTTGATACGTAAACATTTTAACAGGGTGTTTCATAATTCTAATGTACTTATTTATTAATAATAAAAATTATTATTAACGATTTAAAACAAAGAACTCGCTTAGAGGTATACATTAAGTAGACTACTTTTGTAAGACGAATAAAGAGTAACGGTGTATTGTATGATCACTTTTTCCTGTATCGTGGGTGCGTTTACAAACATAGAAATTTATATACACAAAAACCCAGAGCCGAAACAACTACTTGCAGATCATACAAATATTTGCTCCGTGCAGGGATCGAATGGGCGACACGCTGCGCAGCAACGACACGCTGAGCCGTCAATAAAATCCTATTTCAAATAGTACGCTATTTGTCGTCATACCTCTTAACAAAGAATTTCAAGTGAATTCATTGAATTCATACATATTCAAGTATTAGTAGTATGCAAATACTTCGCACTTCATGTAGATATCTATGATACTGGTCAAGATAAACATAACAAGTACCACTTATCTGTGTTCTCAGGGCATTTGATATGCACTCACGTTTAGTTTGGAACGTGCTATGTACTTACTTATAGTGTTTTTGTTTCAATCAAAATTAAGCATAATAATTAGTAATTATTATTAAATTAAGAGAGCAGTGGTCGCCCAGTGGTATCGGCCTCGACTTACGAATAGTAGATCGTGGGTTCGAACCCCGTCAGGCGCATTACTTTGTGTAATTTATTTCAACACCACTGCTCACAAAACGGTGAAGGAAAACATCGTGAGGAAACCGGCATGTCCTAGAACCAAAAATTCGAAGACATGTGACATCTACCAATCCGCACTGGGACCGCGTGGTAGCGTACGGCCCACTCCCTCTCACAGAGAGGAGGCCTGTGTCCCAGCAGTGGGAACATTTATAGGCTGATGGTGATTAAATTAAGCATGCAGCTACTGGAGTCGCGTCGCAACGTCAACTTTAAGGCGTTCGTGGTGCGTGTACCAACGTGTTTTCTGCACCTCGTCATCTTTTGGCCGAAGGATGTTCCGACGCTGCCGCGGACAAGTGCCACCAGAACGCACAATGACTAGTGCACAGTGAAGTGAAGTGTTAACTAACATAGGCTTAAATTTCTATATACTAATACAAGTTGTTTTTATAAAATTATGTATGTTAGTTTGTAAGGTATACATAGGTCTATGGGCCAAAGTAGCCTGAATACAAATAAATAAATAAATAAAATAATTATGCTTAATTTTGATAATAATCTAAACATAATATTATTGTGTTTAGATTAGTAAAGGATAAAATCATCTGGTCCTCTGCAAGAAGGACCTATCTTCAAAGGGTTAGGCAGAGGTGTGTCTCTGCCTATTATAGCCCTTTGAAGATAACAGTCGTAATATTTAAAATAGAGGACGTCTGCGAAAACTAGACGTCGTCGATTCTAATTTAGTCAACAAACTTGAGACATCTCTTGTTTGAAACAGCTTGAAACAAATGTATTGATGTTTTTACCCCATTGTGAATATTATGAAACACAAAAACATAGTTTGTAGACGAAATAATTCGGTTAGATTTTATACGCTATGTGCGAAATCGATCACAGCGCGCCAAGTGACGAAGAAGTGAACTAACTGGAGACACCCGCTAAGTGACGTACGTGTCAATTTTAATAGTGCTACTACCTTTCTAAGTACTAATCTGGGGCCACGGTAGTGGCCCCGCCAAGACGAGCCAAGCGAAGCGCCAGGGCACTACCTACCTTTTCTCGAAGTGTTTCGTCGTTTTTTTGAACCCTCATAGAGTTGGTTTCCGATGTACCAGGTAGTTCATATTCTCAGGATATGATGTCAATAATAGACTTATTAAACCTACAAAGTTTCAATTGAATAGCTCAAATACTTTAGATTTTATGGATATCTAAAATACACCGATTTCGTCACTGACACACTGACACACTGATGATCATCAAAATGTTTGGCCTACTTCCTGAAGTGCTAGAAAGCTGAAATTTGGTATGTAATCTCAGTTTAGTATACAACCAACAAAAAAATTCATAAACTTATAACTTTCACCCCCCATCCCCTAAAATGGGGGGGGGGTGGACGTTATAAAAAAAGTTATAAAAACACTATCATGCCCCCAGATAAGCTTATAACTTTCGCCCCCATCCCCTAAAATTAGGGGGGGGGTGGAAGTTTGAATGAGATTTACACAAATTTTATGAATTAGGACATGTAAGTTAACACGGTACTGTAGACAGTGTACTAGACAGTAACTAAAAAACCTATTAATAAGTATTGTCAAACTTGCGTAAACGCCACTGGGAAGTTTTCTTCCCAAAAACATAATTTAAAAAAAAGAAAAAAAAATTAAGTCTGCCTAGCAACTTACAAAAAGAACTGAAATCCCACCAAAACATTTCATGTAAAATGTTGCCAGACGACCACATAGTGTTTAGCCTGTGAAAAAGATATCAGATCTCATGTTAAGCCAAACTTTTGAATCTACACGGCCTAACTCTACCGACCCTAAATTCACAAATTCTACATAATTATTAGTAAAAATATATGGCTTGGCTGTTTCGTTGCTTCAGAAACTAAATATTCGCATCACCGTCACGTAGCGAAACGCGAAGCCATACATTTTTACTGATATGTAGAATTTGTGAAGTTAGGGTTGGTAGAGTTAGGTCGTGTAGATTCAGAAGTTTGGCTTAACATGAGATCTGATATCTTTTTCACAGACTAAACACTATGTGGTCGTCTGGCAACATTTTACATGAAATGTTTTGGTGGGATCTAAGTTTGATTGAATCTATTGAAAATTAAATCAAACAAAATGAAAAACATGCTGAAAAAAACTTTTTTTTTTTTTGGGGTTGCCCCATATAAAAATCTCTTCCTATATCGTTGGTGCGTTTATAAACAATCATAGAAACTCACATACACAAACACCCAGACTCGGAATAACTACTTATCTGCAAGTAGCTGCAAGTATACAAATGTTTGTTCCGTGAGGGGAATTGAACCCGCGACACGCTGCGCAGCACGCAGCCACTGCGCCAACTGTGTCGTCAAAATATAATTATCTTTTCACAATATCTAGTTAGAATAGGCGGAGATCTCTCGCGCCCGGCATTGGTCGCGGCCATGCTGCGGGGCGAGACGGAGTGGGAAGCGGTCGCCTCCTTCTGCGAAGCAGTCATGCTCGCGAAGGAGGAGGAGGGCCGCGTGAGGGAGAGGACAATGTCCTCCCTCCGCCCCACCCGCGGTGGTGGACGCCCACGGCGATGGACGTCGCAAGACGATCTCCGGCCACCGTAGGCGCGGGCATGCGGGCGGCGAGTAAAGGGCAACTCGCTGCCCGACCATGGACCATGCCCGGAGACGGCGCGTTGTGTTCCACGCGCGCCTCAAAGAGCGTCAGCATAATGACGGGGCCCCCCTGTAGAGGGCCAAAGCCTGCCGGGGTCGCGAGACTTATCTCATTACCGTGACCCCGGAACATAAAGGGCTATCGAAGGACACCGTGGATTTTAGTCAGTACAAGTCTGACAGTCCCTCCCGCCCTGCCCGGGGTGGGAGGACTCATTTGATGATTTTACCACGCAAAAAAAAATATCTAGTTGGCAAGAATCGGTAATAGTCTCAATAAATAAGTCCCCAATTTATGCGGTCTCTAAAAGGCGCTGTCATCGTACACACTGCGTATACTAATATTATAAAGAGGTTATTTTGTTTACATGTAGCGGTAATCTCTGGAACTAATGATCCAATTTTTAATTATTTTAGGAAGATTTTCTAAATTATTCCTGAGTAATTCAGGCTATAATTTATATTTTATTTCATGGTAGGGGAGCGGGAGGCACGTTGTAACAGGGGTAAAGCTATTGTCAAACAGACATTCGAAGCGAACGCGAAGCGAACGCGAAGCGAAGCATTTTTGTTTGTAATGTATGGAATTCTTTGAAGCCTGTCACATAGATTATCGAACCACTTTCGCTTTTCTATATGACAGGATTCGAATCGCATTCGATTCGCCTGTCTGTTTGACAATAGCTTAAGAGGTTACACGCCTTTTTTATCGGAATTTTAAACTCTTTAGTGGACATAATTACGGACTCGTTTGTTTTCTTATAACATCGTCATCACAATAAAAACGATCAGTGACCCGCCAAGCGCTAATCTACTCGGTTGTGTGCATGTGTTTTGATTTAAATCAAGTAGGTAAGTAAAAAAAATCCTTTACAAAATTTATCATTCCTGATAGGTATCTATATTTTATATTTCTCAAAATTTTAACCTTGAACGTTCATAATTATGCCTACTAAAAGATTTCGATTCTTCAACTGAAAAAAAAATCTTTAAAAGAGTATAAATTTTGCTTATAATATATGACAACTCAATGTTGGTTGGCCTACCCAATTTTGTCAGACATAAATACAATTTAATATAGTCATTATTCAAGGTCCACAAAACCCAAATTACACTTATCGAACTATTTCAGGAATATAATCTTCAAAGCACTTGCCCTACTTCTGATATTTTATGAGAAAACAAGTCTAAATATTATTGGTTCGCTACAAATATTGTTAAATGTAGGTACAATTTATTAGTTCATCATTTTCTGCTATTATCTCTCAATGTTATTTGTTTGTTCATATCTTTATAGAGAGCTATATCAATAGTATTTCATTTTAATAATAATTAGGTTTCAATAACGGATCGACGATCTTTCATACTTCTTTTACTAGTCGTCACTAGTACCTATTCATGCGAAAATAGCCTTTCATTATTTTATTTCAGTGTAATAACATCATCATCAAATAATTTCTCTAGCCCTGTGTGAATCAAAAGTGACTCCCAGACTCTTATGACTTAAAATCTAACGTTTACCTTCGGTTGCCCTTTGCGTTTCAGGGTTTTGACAGCCCCGCGACCCTGATAGGAGTTTGACCCTATAGGGCCAAACACTTGCTGTGGAGCTGTTGCCCATATTGCAGAGCAGTTGACCTTAGCTAGATCCTTGATCGAACGGCGAGTTAAACATTACTCGTCATCCTTAAGCTCGCGCTGTTAGCCAGATATAACTCAGCGGCCGCGGCGTCCGACGTCGGGCGTGAGGTGGAGGATGTCTTCTCCGTCACGCGTTCTGCTTCCTTCGCTATCATTACTATAATGTTGTTTTAAACCCTAAACAAAGACATTCTAAAATGCTGGAGAATTAACCTTATTATTCAAGACATAAATCAAATCTGTGTCTCTAAAATGACAGGACACATAATGTCTTTGGAATTATAGTGGGAGCCGCTCACCAAGCGTTTGGACTTTATGCTTATTTACATCAAAACACGTCAATAAATGTGATGTTTCAAAACCATCCCTAAGCTTTTCAAACAGGGTTTACATTTGTAAACAAACAAACAAGTCATGCCAGACCAAACCTTTTTAAAATTAACATTTACGCACACCTTTGTCCCGTCCCAGGAGACCTCTATCATACCTAAGTTTTAATAACATTTATGTTGGTATACCTTGTGATTTGGGTCTGACAGTCACACATGATAGGCTGCGACACTTCTGGTGGTAACTGTTCTTCTGGTTAAAAGGGTTCAGAAGGTAGAAGGATTTTTTGGCTCAAATTTTGTTTTTAAAATTGGCATGGATTTATCAGACTATTTATTTGACTGATAAAAGTAATCAGAACTCTGTTATAAATAAATTGGCAAAGAAAAGATCGGATTTGTCTACAAAGCCTCCTGCAGACACACGCGATTAATCGCGCTGCGACAACGAGCCAAGCTAATTTCCACTCTAAAAATACTGCGAATGGACCGCGACATGTCGCCCCGGGCGATTAATCGCGTGTGTCTGCAGGAGGCTTTACACTCGTATTTCCACTTTTGAAACAGTACTTTTTTCTTCGCAATGTAAAACTTACATACTAGAAATGAAACTTTATTCAAATTTTATTCAGAGAAGTCTTGAAGTCTAGGGTCGTCCCGAGACTGATCGTAGGCTGTCTCATGTCCCGAGACTATAAAACTCTCGAGACTTCCCAATTTCTAGTCAGTGCGTGCTGGTGTATGTGACATATTTCGAATTTATGATTTGTGGGTGACTGTGCATAAATTCATGTTATATGTAGTCAGAAACTACGGAACGCCATCTGGTATCCTTAGGCCTCTGCCTCGAATGTTGCGGGGAGCGGGGCGGTGGAGGCAGCGGCGCGGTAGCGAGAGGATTCTATGAATAAAAATATAATGGACCTGGTTTCGAAAACAGGGGCGCGGTAATGGAGCGGTCGAGAACGGGTCTACATTGCCCGCGTTGCCACCGTTGCTGAAAATCAAGGTCTTACGTACTAGGGCGCGGGACTGTCTAAGTAGGTTACCATGACCCTAGAACATAAAAGGCATTTAAGGAAACAGGGTGGATTTCTTCTAATTCATCTAGGACGGTAGGGACTTATTTGAAGATTTTACCATCCCATAAAAAATATCTTCACACTTCTTTTTGCGATTCCAATGCAATTATTGACCTTTCCGAAGAGGCCTCTGTCCAACAGTGAACTTCAATAGGCTGAAATGATGACCTTTCCAAGGAACATACATATCACAAATGAAGTCTGAAAGACATACATACACTTCATTTATCACGTTTCCATTAACCTCGGGTATTTATTTTTAGTCTGATTAAAATATGACCGATACGAATATTCCAGACAAACTAAGTGACCTAAAGGTGACCAAATTGATAACAGTTCATTTTGGTCAGTTTGTTGTTCGCAAAAGCGATATGTGCTGTGATACTAAATTTCGTTTATGGTTGCGATTTTTAGGGTTCCGTACCCAAAGTGTAACAATGTGAAATATTAGTAAGTATTCTTAAAGCCTTCACACTAGCGTTTGTCCAGCGTAGGCGTTCGATAAGCGTATGCGCAGCGCAGACGCCGCGACAACGCGGCGCAGGCGTCGCGATGTTGCGGCATTTCCTCTGAAGTCAACTGAACGCAGCGCAGACAGTGTGAAGGCGCTCTTACACTCCGCTGTCCGTCTCCGTCTGTATCTCATAAATATCATGAAACGTGATAGTTAAACAGTGTTGAAATTTTCACAGATGATGTATTTCTTTTGCTGCTGTAACAACAAAAATACTGAAAAACAGAATAAAATATACATAACTAGCGGCCCGCCCCGTGCTTCGCTACGTGTTACAAAAAATGTGATAAATGAAGAACCGCTCGACCAATTTTGTGCAAACTTCACATAAATAATCTACAAAATAGTCCGAACAAAGCCTAAACATTTGGTTTGGATAGGTGAGCCCGTTCTTGAGTTATAAAGTTACAACGAAAAGTGGCATTGATTTTTATATATTAGATTATATTTTCAGGGGGCTTAGGAAATACGATGATTTTTTAGCCTTTGTGTGAGAGTTCGACTCCCACTTGCCTGTTTTTTTTGTTTAATAAGGTACTTTATAAAAAAAAAAAACTGACACTCAGAATTGTAAAAATCTGTCACCAATCATTCACAATAATAATTTTACTATCGTTCGTTGACTGAATAACAGCATATAACCTATATACTAAAGCCAAAGCAAACTCAATATTTACAGCAGAAATGACGCAGCATTTTATATTAGAAATGAAATATTTATCTTTATTGTAACTGTATCTATTTATTGCTTTGATAACCATAATATATAACACGTGTTCATTATGCAATAGACATTCTAATAGTTTGCGCTATCAGCAAGGAAAATTGATGCTTTTTCCAGCCAGACTTTTGATCGTCGCCATGTGTGACATTTAACAAATAGACAAATCCGTCATATTACAGGCAATGTCACGTTAGCTTTCCGCGTATTGCCATAAATATGGCCCTGGAACGTAAAGAGCTACTGAAAATTCACCGTGGATTTGAGTCAGTACAAATCAGACAACCCTCCCATTCCGCCCTGGGTGTGAGGACCATTGACTTAAATACTTGGTAACAATCTCCACCTCCGCGCGTTCCTGAGAAAAAAGGTTCTTGAGATACAAGCAGACGAGTTGCGAAGTATTCCTACAAATTCCTTTTGAGGTACGGAACCGTAAAATCGGTATCTGATTAGTTGTCATCAAATTGTCAATTGAAGTACAGTCGGCCAAGAAAGTGGTGTACCACCCTAAGGTTGAATATCGCTTGCAGATTCATAGGTGATAAAGATTAGTTTCGCTTGCAGATCGATCTGACAACTTCTATTGTCTTTATCTGATTATTGATAACGACTATTACTGTTTGTAACGTGACAGCTGTTCTTAGTTTGAACTTGATGGAACCAATGACGTCGTAAAATCAACGGCGGGGGTCTGTAGATTTTGATGACAAAATTGTATCTACAAATTCAGAATTGTAATCAACAAGTTACATAAAATTGTAAAGGCAAAAGGCGAATCCACAAACCTACAATTTCTGTAAAATTGTAATTACAATATCAATAAAAAACAAGCTAAAAATAGATTTATCCTTTTATTAAATTTCTACAATCAATTTTAAAATACTTATAACAAACAAAAACATAGCATATATAGTAATATTTAGAAGATATTGAAAATTTTTAAAAATTAGAAACGGGTGTAACCACCGTTGGCCTCTATAACCTCTAACGGCCGATCTCAATAACGCACTTACATTTACGGCCGATCTCAATAACGCATCTACCTTTAACCATCTGTTAGATTACCAATCTTTAGTAGCTGTAGCCGCATTTATGCGTTTCAATAAACTCAAGATAGATAAGAATATCTATCTTTAACATTGATCTATCTTTGGGAAGCTTGCCGCTTACCATAGTTATGTAAAGCTATAGAAAAAAAACCTAGAGCGTTTCAATAACACTTTGGCGGTCAACTTTGGTTTGTTTACGTTACAGTCAGTTACAAATTAGCTATCCCTCGAAATCGGGCGATTAAGTGCTGGTAGCAATAGTATTTACAACTTATTTAATTAAAATAATGGCATTTTCCGTGATAATGAGATGTATGAGGCCGGAGCGGACGATGCATTTTTTCATACCTACAATAATTTATGAACAAAAAAAAAAAAACATTTTTTTTATGATACTGTTTGACTTAATTTTATGTAAGGATAATTTCATTGTATGGAAAGGATAATTTCTGGGAAGCAGAAGTGGTTCACATCTTATAAAACATTGACTACAACTAAGTAAAACTTTAGACCTAATGATGAAAAGTTACTTTACTTTTTGGCCAACTTATGGTCCAGATTTTTTCCTTCGCATGCAATAAAATCATCCTCACGTGAAACTTATCCAAACAGCATAATAATCTTTCTTTTTTAATTTTTTGCTGACCAAAGTTCCGGGGTTCCGTTTTTTTCTACCTATACAATGCAAGATCATTACCTGAAACAGATTCGAACGGCATTAAAAAAAGAAACCCTCTTTTTTTGTGCCCCTAACTGCAGTTAGGGACCGATCTGTGGTTAACTAAAGTTAGCGTTACGCAAATTTTGTTATTGAGACGGCAGTAACAGATAGATCAGAAGTAAGAGTTAAGCTCTGGTAGCTACCCGAGTTTAAACTTCAGTACGTTATTGAGTTCGGCCGTTAACCATCTGTTAAATTACCAATCTTTAGTAGCTGTAGCCGCATTTGTGGGTTACAATAAACTCAAGATAGATAAGAATATCTACCTTTACCATTGATCTATCTTTGGGAAGCTTGCCGCTTACCGTAGTTATGTAAAGCTATAGAAAAAAAACGTAGAGCGTCTCAATAGCACTTTGGCAGTTAACTTTAGTTTGTTTACATTACAGTCAGTTACAAATTAGCTATCCCTCGAAATCGGGCGCTTAACTGCTGGTAGCAATAGTATTTACAACTTATTTAATTAAAATAATGGCTTTTTCCGTGATAATGAGATGTGGCCGGTGTATTTTATTTATTTGGCGGTAACTATAGAATCTGATGAGCGCACGATGCATTTTTTCATACAATTTATGAACAAAAAAATACCAATTTGATACCGTTTGACTTGCCTAATTTTATGTAAGGATAATTTCATTGTATGGAAAGGATAATTTCTGAGTAGCAGGAGTGGTTCAAATCTTATAAAACATTGACTACTACTAAGTAAAACTTTAGACCTAATTTAATGATGAAAAAATACTTTACTTTTTGGCCAACTTTTTTCCATAGCATGCAATAAAATCATCCTCACGTGAAACTAATCAAAACAGCATAATAATGTTTCTTTTTTAATTTTTTGGTGACCAATGTTCCGAGGTCTCGTTTTTTTCTTCCTATTCAATGAAAGATCCTTACCTGAAACAGAGTCGAACGGCATTAAAAAAAGAAACCCTCCTTTTTTTGTGTCCAAACTGCAGTTAGGGACCGATCTGTGGTTAACTAAAGTTAGCGATACGCAAATTTTGTTATTGAGACGGCAGTAACAGATAGATTAGAAGTAAGAGTTAAGCTCTGGTAGCTACCCGAGTTTAAACTTCAGTACATTATTGAGCTCGGCCGTAAAAGACGAGACCTCATTGAACCAACAAGCCGTGAGCACATTTCCTCCCAAACATAATTACAGTGACTAATAAGAGCTTGTTTGGTTCTTTCATTTTGATGCGACCATCGTTGGACCATAAGGCCCCAAAGATTTTCTATCGGGTTGAGGTCCGGCGATCTTGAGGGCCACTGAAATACCCTTACGTCAGTGTGTGAACGAAACCAGGCTCTTACGATCCTCGCATTATGAATTGAACAATTATCTTGAACAAAATCAAATTGTGGCACTTCGTTCTCCGGGTAAACATTACGGACTGTCGGTAGCATTGCATTCTGAAGCACGTCGATATAATTTACAGCCGTCGCTCGAGGAGGTAGAGAACACAATTCTCCTACACCATCCGCACTCATCCAGCCCCAAATATTTACGGAAATTCGACCTGATTCTCTATTTGGGATTACATGATCATCTTTATACCGCCAAAGGTGAAGACGTCCATGCTGACTGGATTTAAACGTTTTTTCATCACAAAACACTGTATTAGACCAATCAAACTCTAAGTGCTCTCTGGCGAAGTTCAGACGAGCAAGTCTGTGAGCATCCGTCAAATATATTTTCTTGGCGTAATGCCTGTGGTGCTACCCCATGTAATGTAGATGATTCCTTATTGTTTGGGCACTCACATCGAACATCTCCGCAAAATGTTTTGTGGGCTTAAAACCATTGATTTCATATTCCCGTCTCATGAATTCTCTATCGTTATTGGAGAGTACAGGCCGGCGACCACTTCTTCTGTGATCCAACAAACTTCCCTCCTCTCCTTCACGACGAATCCAAAAGCGGACAGAACGCCTCAATATATTCAAATTCCGGGATATCGCACTGATACTGCTTCCCTCATTAAATTGGGCAATTATTTGTGCTCTTTCGGCAATGGTCAAGTTGGCAGGCATTGAGATGATTTTATATGCAGTTGATTGAAAAATAACACGGAAAATATATCGATTTTTTGCATATATTTGACAAAATATCAATTGTCAGTTTTCTTTTTCAAATGGAATTCGGTTGTCTATTTAAATAGTTTTTATTACTTTTGTTTGGAAACATTTCAATTGCTTTGTAGAAACTAATGTCCTTTTCATTTATACTAAAGGTTAAAATGTCATGTTCTTATATGTGACATAATTATGACCTATGTATTTAGTATGAATACTAAATACATAGGTTTACGTCATGATAATGTTGTCTCTTTCAGTAATATCTTTTTATAACGAACCTTGTTGTAATTTTCGATGACCGGGAAACTAAATCAAAACTGGTACACCACTTTCTTGGCTGACCGTACTTGGCATCACATTAAAGTAAATAGGGCGTCTGAAACCGGTGACAACGTAGAAATAAAAGGAAACCGCTCACACGGGAATCGTTAAAAACGAGATTAGATCGCCTATTCCAAATGAAAACCTAATTTTATTGTTAGTACTTGTAGGTCAACGACCGCAATGCCTATATCTACGATCTAACTTTGAAATGTTACACTGGGGATAGTAAGTTACACTTATTTGGATGGTTACAAGTAGTTTTTTTTTTTTTAATGAAAAATTGTCATAATTGCACCCCTTTTTTATTGGGACAGTCCCACCGCACTATTCCCAAACCACTGCAACTCCTGAAAGCCAGAATTAACAGTCGTGACCACCAGAAAAGCACCGAGGCAATGAAGCTCGACGTGTCCCGGAAAATGAATTTAACTGTAAAATATGTATCGTCGTAAATATCGTCTTCGTTTCCACTACTCTCTATGTGTAGGGGGAAAGAGAACAATATTTTGAATTAGTGCTTTTATATACCTATATAAATTATTTGCTTGTTTATTACATACCTACCTTTTTCCAATAACTGCTAATGAAAATGTATTGGAAAAGTTAACGGAAAATGTGATATTTCCAAGTCAATGAAGTACTACAAAATGTGCTGTCTGAAGATTTTTCGATAACAAGATAAACATGTCAGCGACGGCAGTCGATACAGATAAGATTTTGATGAGAACCAAATTGCTTGATTCATCTTTGTGTCCTTGTACTAAAGTCTATTCTTGAGTGAATTGTACGATATAAAAATAATGTTATTTAGCTGCATTTGTATTTTTATTTAATGGATATCTTGTTACCTATATTGCATCGCAACAGTAACCCAGAAGAATATTTTGATAAAACTGTTTTCAATATCAAAAATAAATACCTACTTACCTAAAACAAAAATATGCTGCACTATTGATTGTATCTAATAATCTGGGGATTCCCTGATTTCGGATACGATAAGATAATGTAAGACATAATAAATTGGATCGGGAATAAATTCATAGTGAATAAAAATATATTGATAAAGTAAATCTTTGTGATAGATGTTGGACTTTTCCCGATACTGCGGAAATGAGATGATAGAGATTGCTCCAGTATCGTGGATAAATTTATCAATATCAAAACTCATGTACACAAACATTCAAACCTAGAACAACTACTGGTGGATCAATAGGAAATCGATCCTGCGATACAAAACCCAGCAGTCAATAACCCCTAGTTAGAATAGTTGGTATTTCTCCAAAGAGGTCATATTTACTCACGTACATAGGTTACTTCAGAGAGCAATGATGGCCCAGTGGTATCGGCCCCGACTTACGAGTTGTTGTAGATCGTGGGTTCGAATCCAGCCAGGCGCATTACTTTGTGTAATTTATTTCATCACCACTACTCTCAAAACGGTGAAGGAAAAGGAAGGAGGAAACCGGCATGTCCTAGAAGCAAAAATTCGAAGACATGTGACATCCACCAACCCGCACTGTGCCCGCGTGGTGGATGGCCCACTCCCTCATTCAGAGAGAAGGCCTGTGTCCCAGCAGTGGGAACATTTATAGGTTGATGATGATGATGATAGTTACTTCTGGGTAAGCGTAAACATCAGGCAAAATAACGGTCAAACATGAGCTTTGACTTGATTAAACAAATTTCCTTAGACTTTGCACAATGACACAGCTTGACGGAAGAAATAAAGATTTTCATGCATAAAAAAGCATTTTCAAGAAGCCACGGAAATGCCACAATGTATTTTTTTATGAATGCGTTAAGAAAGATGAATGATAAGGGTGGGCTTTCATCTCTAACAAAATGGCTTCAGAATCTGTCATGGCAGATTACTGAAAGAAAACAAAGAGAAATTCACGCGCCCTTTTCTTAGGCAGTGAATTTATTATCGAAGTGGGAAAGATTAAGATAGCTATCGTCTCATTTTTGAATGGAAAAGACAGGCTTTATGAATGAAAATGGATTTACAGTAGATTGTTAACTCACTTTGGGTTTTTGACGATGATATAATCTTATATATAAAAATCAATTGCTGTTCGTTAGTCTCGCTAAAACTCGAGAACGACTGGACCGATTTGGCTAATTTTGGTCTTGAATTACTTCTGGATGAATTTATATATTTACTTTGTGATGAATTTACCACAACCTCAAGCAACTATGAAGTTTCGCAACCCACTTTTGTCATTTGTTTATATATTCCGCGTCAACTACAATGTTGAACAATATTATTAAATACTAGCTGACCGGGCAAACTTCGTACCGCCTCACCTTTTAAACCTTCCCTGGACTTCCAGAAATAATTCAAAACCAAAATTAGCCAAATCCATCCAGCCGTTGTCGAGTTTTAGCGAGACTAACGAACAGCAATTGAAATTTATATATTAGAGAAGAAGATGTAGGTTTTCGTTCAATTAATCATAACAGCTTAGAACACAACTACTCGGTGGCCAGTGAAGTCTAAAGACACAAGACCACTAACTACCAGAGCGATTAATTAAAACTCGACAATTGCCTGTGGAACTGTGCCAACACTTCAACTTAAAGTTGAGTCATTAAAACGGATGGTTTTTAACGAACTGTCATACTGACAAAGCGATGGACAAAGCTTTAGTTGATTGCGAATTTTTCGTTTTTTTTTCCTAAGAATCAATTAACACCGAGACGCGACGGTTCGCGCACATTTCAATAGAGCGACTCGAAATCTAACTTAATTTACCTACTGCACGAAAGGAGACAAATTTTCAGTATCGTTGCGTCATGTGCGTCGCGTCGCGCATCGATGTAAACTGACTCTAATGCTGGGTCTACATTAGCTGGCTACGGCGAATATTCGGGCTACGGCGATTCATGTGGCCGGGTACATCGTTGCAACGCGATGTATTCGCGTGCAGACGATGTAGCATCGGGGCACTGTCGGTAAACTGGCGCGCTTCAAAGGACTTGTCGCGACAATATTCGCTTGAGTGGCCACACCTACGTCACTTCAGTGTCGTCAAGACTTTGAAGCGGGAATGACGTTCTTGTTTCTTCTCTTTTTTATATTATTTCGTACCTGACATTCGTACAATTGTAATAAATAATAATTTACTGACATATAATGCAAAGCCACTGCTTCTTCCATCGTCTCGGCCGCACAAATAAACAACGAATATTCGCTGTTTGCCGCTTTCTGAATCTTCGCCCGCCAATGTAGACAAGAACATCGTGTATGTCCGACAATGGATGTTTTGCGCGCCAACGTGATACCGCTTCGCCCGCTAATGTAGCCCCAGCATAACGGATGATTTTGAGATTTATTGTGATCGATTTTCTTTTTTTATTTCTTTTCTAAGAAAAAAGTTTTGTCGTAAGATGATGAATCACTTACATAAAAAGTCATAACCGACCCGGAACAAATACTTTTACGTCATACAAATATTAGTTCTGTGCTGAAATAAGTTCATATTTTCATGATCTATTTAGTAATATTTTTATGTAAATCAATTTCCTTTAGTAATCGTGCTGTCAAATTTCAAATTATTTTCAAGTTGACAAAGTTCAAATTGTTTTCAAGTTACCCAGTTCTGGTAATCAGAACTCCAAAGTAAATTATAGTAAAATTATAGGGTTGAACTACCTGTGTAGTAAAATACAAGGGTATTATTACGTAGTGACCGGTATATTCTGGCCATACAAACATAATTACAATGGTAGTTTCGAATGTACAGCCATGGGCGACATGGAAAATAGGAAAATATGTTTACACTATTCCTAGCTTATTTCCGTGGCTCTCGTGAAATTCGGTAATTGTCCCACAGGACAACACTAATAGGTAATGAAAAGTAGTCCTATGTATTAATTCGGATCCGTCACTTCACTACATCCAGTTATAAAACGGGATCCTTAGTAGCAAGCATAGATTAAGGATATAATTATATTGAGATTAGTAAGTAATATACACAAACAATAACAATAACTTTGTTTTTCATAGTGTTTGTATGAATGGCAAAGTTATATTTGCGGTTTTTGAAAATTGACTATATCTCAAAAACTGCTAACTGTATCTCATCCAAACCAATTTTAGTTGGAAGTTTTTGTTGAGGTCTACATTATATTTTTTTTTTTTGGTTTTATCATTTCTTTATCAGAAGTTACAACTTCTAAAATAAGAGAATGATGGGGGGGAGACACATTTTACCACTTTGGAAGTGTTTATCGTGCAAACTGTTCCGTTTAGAAAAAAATGATATTAGTAACCTCAAAATCATTTTTAAATACCTATCCATAGATACCCCACACATATGGGTTTGGTGAAAAAAAAATTGTTGAGTTTCAATTCTAAGTATGGGGGGCACCCCCAAAATTTGTTTAGTTTTTATTTTTGTGTGAAAATCCTAATGCGGTTCACATAATACATCTACCTACCAAGTTTCAACAGGATACCTCTTATACTTTCGACAAAAAGTGGCTGTAACATACGGACGGACAGACAGACGGACATGACGAATCTAAAAGTCCACACATTTTGACCTTCGCTTAAAAAAACGTTGAAGGTCAAAAAGAAAATTACTCTATAAAAAATTCTTGAAAGCTATAGTCAAAAAGACAGACGAAGCGAATGCGTTCCGAATCCTGTCATATAGAAAAGCGAAAGCGGTCCGATAGTCTGTGTGACAGGCTTCAAACAATTTCATACATTACAAACAAAAACGCTTCGCTTCGCGTTCGCTTCGCCTGTCTGTTTGACAATAGCAGAAAAGAACTGCACTCAGTTCAACAGTAAGTTTCATAAGACAAAACAAAAAAAATACTGCTAACAAGAACTATGTTTATTCTGATAAACTATCATATATATATATGTGATGAGATGCAATTCATTTTCAACCTTAATCTAGCGTAGTATGTAGTTTCCATAGAATAACAGGCTCGCTTATATTAGTTTTTTTCCTATTAACGTAAACAACGACAAGTGGAATTAATTGGATTAAAACTTTACAAGTGCTCACATCATTCGTTGACCTTGAACATTCGGTAAAGCCTCCTGCAGACACACGCGATTAATCGCGCGGGGCGACATGTCGCGGTCCATTCGCAGTATTTTTAGAGTGGAAATTAGATTGGCTCGTTGTCGCAGCGCGATTAATCGCGTGTGTCTGCAGGAGGCTTAAAGGGGCATAACATGACCTTGAATAAATTACCGCTTAAATTAAATCTCAAGTCACGTTAACCACCATTTATACAAAACTTACCTGGCAATTACCAACACGCAATCGTAAAATTATGAGTTAACATTATAAGGGTGAAATTTTGAAATATCGTGCGGTGTAGTAGAAAATTCTAGTAATAAAGATAATTTTCATAATAAAATTGTAATGAAATACTCCAAAGTTTACTATGTGAAGTTTTTTTTTTACCATGAGGTTATAATAATAGTTGTAGTTATTATGTTATAAAATGTGGAAACACGAAAAAGGTTTTCCTGAATTTGAATTATTAGGGTTGCTCTACGTTAGCCACTGACCTGCTGCACTTACTTATCAACAACTTTCGCTGTCATAGTTATCTTGATAGTTTTTCTTCGAAGCTCTATGCTGCTGCCAAGCTGCTGCAAGCAAAAGGCCTGCCTTAATTATATGGAAAACTTAAAAGAAAATAGACAGATAATGACCGTGTATTGAGTATCTACATATTTTTATTTATACGAAGTATAGTTCTTGAACACAAATCAGCGAGTACTCAAAGTCTACAAAAACATTTCGTTCAACACCAAAAACGATGTTAGTAAATAAACTCAATCCAGTTATGATGTAAAAATATCCATCTCTACTCTCTGAAATTTAAAAAATCTTCCACAAATTCTGACAGAATGTTTACATTAACGTTTGAAACAAGAAAACGTTATTGTTAACGTCAATAATTAATATTAAAGATAATAGCGTTAGTTTATTTTTACGTCATAATTAATGCTGTTTAATGTTCATATAGCAGTTTATTTACTAAATTCTGTTGTAATCTTTAAGCAGGATCAGTTAGTGACCTTGTGGTAGCAGCCTTGACTTAGAAGACTTTAGTCGTGGGTTTGAACCCACAAAAACATTTTATTTTTTAGGTAATTTATTTCGTCATTAATGCTCTTAAAACGGTGAAGGAAATCAAAATGTTTTAAAACCAATTCAAAAATTGTGACGTCTGTTAAGTTACAGTGAGCTATCCCCCCCATCCTGTTTACCAGCAATCGCATCATAATTTATTATGGTGATTATAGGTCATATTGGTCCAATTTCCGTATTTAAATGTATTGCCTCACACGGAAAAAATAAATGTAAATGTACTATAAAATTATATACAAGCAATTGTTCCGAGTCTATGTATTTGTAATAATTATGGGAACTATATTTTCTGTCACCAAAATTTAGATTTGTCACCAAGTTGTATCACCTAATAAATAGATCTATCACCACGAAATATTTTCGCCCTCAGATAAACAAAAAGTGTTCCCAGGTATGAATTACCAAATTATATAATTATAATTATTTTCCTTGTAAGGTGGTAATTAGTAAGAAAATAAACAAAATGTTGAAACGATGATGACAGCATGACAGGTAGTTATTAGTTATTTGACCTAGGCTGCAAGAGCGAGCGAAGCGAGCTCGGGACTTGGGGCACCCCGACACGGACAGGTTAGGTTCGAAGGGGATGGCGGGGTCTGAAAGACCCCGCCATCGCCTTCGAGTTAGGTTACTTTAAACCTTGCACGCAGAAATAGGAGCCCCGCGAAGCGGGGCTCCGTCGAGCCATTATGAGGACAAACCTACTATATTACATACAGAAATATTATTTGGTACTAGACCCTATTTCTTCAAGATTTCAGGTGATTTATTATGGAATTGATTTTATATTGTTTGGTGACTACAATTTGGTGACAAATCTACTATTTTGGGGACAAACTCTGTTTTTTAGGAGACACAAAACTAATTAAATTGGTGATAGCTTAAATCATACCCTATAATTATGTGAGTTTAAATGTTTGTAAACGTACTCGTACCTCAGATACAGGAGAAATTCCTAGTGTGGGGTAGTGTTTTTTTAAAGAAAAGATAGGTAGAACGTTGTGTAATCATTTTCTAAGTAAATAACCTAATAACGAATAGCTATTAAAACGATCTGTCTCGCAAGTGTCCTATTGTGACAATAATTTCAAGTGTCGTCTGCGTTGGACAGCTGATGTCCAATACAGTTGGCGTATTATTGTTATGTAACATTCATTGTTTCCGTATTTCTTCACAGATTTTTTTTTATTTTGTCAGGAAAATAAGCTAGAAACTGTAGAAATAAAAAAATCGGTAAAATTTGTTCTTAAAAGTTTATAATTCAACTTAATATTTTAACACCCCCATTGGATCCATTGCTACTAGAGGTGATATTCACACCGCATGAATGCTTTTAATGCACTCAGTACTGTTTTCAACCCACGAAAAGTAATTAGAGTTTTAAAATACTTTGTGTGGGTGAACTAGATCATAAAAAATGCATACGCTAATGCCGAATAAAAACTTATATAAGATAAAGCGCACTTATAAAATTGATCTCCGTGAATAAGTAAACAAGGGAACACTCGAACTGAGAAATATCTAATGGAAAACATAGTTATAGTAACTTTAGAGTCGAACATACAACCGAACAAATGGGGAAGAAAAGTTCTCGAGTGGCAACCACGGCCCGGAAGACGCAGCGTAGGCAGACCTCCCACTAGGGGGAACGATGATATCGTGAGAGGGCGGGCGCGGCAGCGGGCGCGATTTATGTCCACACTGCCGATCAATCGTTTGTTTTTGTTGCGGCGACTTCAGATGTTGCAAACTGGCGGTGGTACAAAGTAGTTTCTATAAATCTTGTTTAAAGAAATTCATTTTAAAATGTTTTATAGGTTGTTAAGGATTGTATACAACTAAATTATCAACCATTCTACATGATTCTAGTCAAGTACAGTAAAAAAAAAAATGTTTACAAATACCTTCCACGGTAGTCTTTGAGTGCATTTCCTGATAACTAGATGGCGCTGACTATAAGGCCGAAATGGTTTGCTACACCTGCCACCCGTCCGTTATATTTTTTGTTGCCTAGCAAAGCCTAGGTTGGCAAAATCGCTAGTAGCCATCGCGCTAGGCCCCCGCCTTAGTCACTTCAGTGTGGCCACAAACGGAGATTTCATACGTTCAATATTATCGCGCCCGCCGCCGCCACCGCGCTAGGCTCGCAGTGTGTTTGAGCACTTAGTCACTTCAGTGTGGCCACGAGCGGCGATTTCATACGTTTAATATTTCCGCGCCCGCCGCCGCCACTGCGCTAGGCTCGCAGTGTGTTTGAGCACTAAGGGGGAGGCCTATGTTCAGCAGTGGACATTTTCCAGCTGATGATGATGACTTACAACCGAGCATAAATCCAGGCTTCCAGGCTTTTGCTGAAGGGACTTGATGGACCAAAACAAAAACATAATAAACCGAAAGGTATTAAAAGTCAGCCGTAGTTTATTTCCTCAATGTGTAGCCAATTACAAAGTTCAAACACTGAGCATTGTTCTGAAACCTAACTCAAACAGTGCGGCAATAAAATCTCTCTACTGGGAATCTAGACAGACACAGATTAAACTTAGGTATCCAATAAAATTGAGCTGAGTTGTAAAACGAACCAATGCTGTTTGTTGCTGATCAACTGAAGCCCATTCTGGTTGGAATACTGTTGTTTTTAAACAGACTGGGCCATATGGTTTTAAAAATGCACCGCAGTGACTGGAACGCAAAGGGTAACTGAACGAATAAGGTGTTATTTGCCAGTCTGACAGTTCCTTCCACTCCACATAGATCACCCAAAAAAAATATGCTGTTTTTGTTGTTTCTGTTTTCCACTGCTCTGGCTCAGATTTGAAATCAAAATGAATCGCTGAAATGTATGTAGGTATGCGTAAAATTGCGAGCAACTGCAAAAAAAATCTAAAATAATTTCGTTTAAATATTATTCTCTGTTTTCGCAAGTTTTAAAGATAAAGATATATTTATTTGTAAAAACATGAGTGGTATACAATATACAGGTCTTATTAATAAATGTTGAGGCAGCTGCATGTTAGCTTTTGAAGTTATTTTGGTATTTAACATTCATCAGCACAAACCCTGCTTTTTTCAAATATAATTTATATTCAAGTCAATCTCCAAAGTTTAAGCAACGCTTCCTGTGGTCATTCTTTGGATGGGTTTGGGACTTTGTTTTTGGAGTACTGTATCCATCTTTTATTTGTCCATCCCGGATAACGGCACCATAGACTACCTGTGATCTGCGGTGATAGCTGAGCTATCCCAGTGGCGATAGGTAAGCCACACCACACCGTGACCACTATGCTGTCAGAATGAGGCGCTAAACAGTTTTAATGTTTTCCGTCGCTGTGCAGGAGTTCTTGTTCCTTCTGGGTGAGCTCGCTCCATCTTAGGGCTAAATTTTGTCTCCGAGCAAGACAAGAAAGCCTTCGCGACTCTTCGCGTGACCAGGGCTGGCCTATTTCTTGACCAAAGAATTAGCATTGCCATCCAGCGCGAGCGTGGCAATGCTGCCAGCATTCTGGTCACTTGTGGATGAATGTTGATGTGGATGAATTTTTTGATGCTTGAAATTAAAATAACTGACAAGGAGTCAGTTATTTTAATTTATATTAGGTTAGTTAATTTAGTATTTAAATAAATGTAAATATTATTTAAAAAAATATAATAGAGGAAACCTAATCCTAAAAAAAGAAATTTTTCCTAGACTTATACTTAGGTAAACGTTTAATGAAGCAACAATTTAGTGAAGGTAGTTTGGAAAAAAGGGTTTTTTTTAGTTTTAATGAAATTACGCTTTAATTAAATTTTATTATAATATTTTCATAAAGTATGGCGATAGTTTTATTTTAAAAACAATGGCGACTTTTTCTAAAGATAAATTAAAACAATCTGAAACGAAGATTAACTTAGTTAAAAGTTGGCTAATCGATTATGAAAGTCGTTAGTCGTATTTTTACATGAACCTTTACAAGATAAAAATTGTAAAGAAAAGTTTTTGTGAAAAACAACCTGTCTTAGAAAACATATTGGGCAGAAGATTATATTTCATGAAAAATTGTCGTTTTCTTCTAATAATTATTTGGAAAGTTTTATCGTTAAGACGATATACAGATAAAGTTTTGAAAATGATATTAATTTATCTTTTGACATCTCTATTTAGGTGTTCTAGTTATTTTTCACAAAACCGTTTTTTTTTGTATAAGTAGCTGAAGATTACATTATTATTTATACATTTTCCACTGAGTAAACAGATTTCTCAAATTGAATTTCCAAGATGACTTTGTAGTTTCAAGTCTTCATCAATATTTGTTTCTTTTAAGTTTCATTCACTGATTCTTTCACTTCTCACCCCAGTAACAGAAAAACAGGCGAAGTTCAGACACATTTTGGGGGGCAGCATTAATTATTTTTTGCTGCAATAATACCTACTAGCCTTTGCTCACGGCTTCGTTCACGTTTGTCTAAAATTTGGCAATACGTATTTACGTCACAACAACAACATGATTCTGACAAGAAGTGAGATTCTTCTATATAACAAAAACGTGAAACAGTTTGAGATACCAAAATAAAAGTTGATTTAATTTAGCAAGTCAATAGACAATCCAACTGGCAATCTCATCTAAATCAGTGCCAAAAACAATAGCTCTAGCAATCGGATGTAATAGAAACAAAGTAAATACGTTCAAGTACAGATGTAATGGAGACGTAAAGTTCAAATGTCTTGATGTAGCTCAAGGATAAGATTGGAAATTAATGGGTTTTTCGGGTCAGGAATCATCAAAAATGAGTCCTTTTTTTTTAGCGTAGTAAAATCATCAAATGAGTCCTCCCACCCCGGGCAGGGCGGTGACTAAAATCCACGGTGTCCTGCAATAGCCCGTTATGTCCCGGGGTCACGGTAATGAGATAAGTCCCGCGACCCCGGCAGGCTTTGGCCCTCTAGAGGGCCCCCCGTCCTCATGCTGACACTCCTTGAGGCGCGCGTGGAACACAACGCGCCGTCGACTCGGGCATGGTCCATGGTCGGGTGGCGAGTTGCCCTTTACTCGCCGCCCGCATGCCCGCGCCTACGGTGGCCGGAGATCGTCTGCCGACGTCCGACGCCGTGGGCGTCTACCACTGCGGCTGGGGTGGAGGGAGGACACTGTACTCTCCCTCACGCAGCCTGCCTCCTCCTTCACGAGCATGACTGCTTCGCAGAAAGAGGCGACCGCTTCCCACTCCGTCTCGCCCCGCAGCATGGCCTCGACCAATGCCGGGCGCGAGAGGTCTCTGCCTGTCGCCGCCGAGAGGACACGGCGGTGCTCTACCCAAGCGGGGCAGTCCTGCACCGTATGCTCCACCGTGTCCTCCGGGCGATCTTCGTAGTGGTGACACCCAGGCGTCTCTTCCCTCCTTACCAGACACAGGAAACTTCCGTGTCCGGTGAGGACCTGCGTCATGCGGTAAGTCAGGACGCCGTGACGCCTCTCCAGCCACTCCTCAAAGAGGGGTCTTACCGCCGCGAAAGGGTGGAGTGATTGTCCGACTCGAAACAAAAATCGCACTTCTTCTTCCTGCCCTTATCCCATTCTATTTGGGGTCGGCGCAACACGTTTTCTTCTTCCATTCTCCCCTATCAGACGTCACAGTATCATTTACTCCTTTTTCTTTCATATCATTCCTTAGACAATCCATCCATCTTTTCTTTGGCCTTCCTCGCCCTCTCCATCCATCAACATTCATACTCATCACTTTCTTAGTCACATGGGTGTCATCCCTCCTCATCACATGTCCATACCAAGATAGACGATTCCCTTTAATTTTTTCTGTAACAGGCGCCACTTTCAAACTTCTCCTTATAAACTCATCAAAAGAAACAAAAATCGCACATGTTTCTTTAACTGTCTTTTGCGGTCGAGGGAGGATAGGTCCACAACCCTGGGTGACATCTAACCCGCGACTAAAGGAGCTGCACGACGGGGTCCAAAAACCCCGTCGTGCAGCTCCTTTAGTCGCGCAAAGAACAAAACGCGCTGTCAATCCGAGCTTGGTCCAAACGGTAAGCTACTTACTGCTCGCCGTCCGCAAGCCCGATCGTGTATTGTTTTGCGAAGTTGCTTTGTTTCATTCAATATTTAGCTCACCCCTTTTTATATTGGACATACTTAATGTGGATGTACTATTAAAATAAATTCTTTCAACAATACAATAATAACAATACTCCTATCACCCACGCCGCACTGTCGATAATGACAACAAAATGCAGTTCTGAAGAATCAAAGTATTTATTTTCAATACAAAATATGCGGCCTCACAAGCCGTCGTCCGGTTGTCGTATCGTTGTGGTTGTCGTGTTGTTGCAGTGCATACGTCTGAAAAGAGCCTTAGCTTTACATCTACCGTTTCAAAGATTATAATGAGTGATGTTGTGAAGTAATTTTATGAACAAAGTTTACGGTTAAATCCTACCAGAGCTAAGGATGTCTCAAGAGGTTATCGCGGACGTAAAGGCAATTTAAAGGGTACATAATGAAGTGGAGAATTACAACCCAATGGTCTCCTCTTCATGATTCAATGAAAACCTCTTTTAAACAATTCCGCAACCCTTCCAGGATTAAACCTAATACATTGATGTAAAAAGAAAAACTACGTTTGTCACTATAGGTATACGTAGATGTATAAATAGACGTTTGTTTGTGTTTGTCCAATCATACAAAAACTACTAAAGAGATCTGGAGAAAATTTTATTAAGATATTTTATAACCTCAAAAAAATGAACAACAAGACAAAGTATCCTCGTACTTTTATCCCGGTATGACGTTTCCATGTGACTTTACGAGGTTAACGACGCGGGTTTCAGCTAGTCAGCGAATAATTTCGATTTAATGATGCACTTTTCATAATTATCGTTGAAAAAAAAGATAACGTCACCTGTTTTGAATTGACATTAACATAAGTACAATTATAATGGACCATGACAGTAGATAAAAATTGTGATATTTTTATCAAAATGCTTTGTAATTAAGACTAAAATGGTCACGAGATTATGCTAGTAACCTTGGAGAAGGTCAGCGAATGATATTACTACTGTTTATCATATAGGGGTAAGTAGAGGTGTAGGGGAACAGTGTATAAGACGGGGACACGAGGTATGATGGGAAATCACACACCTAAGGCAAAGTTAACACAAAACTAACGTAGCACAAGCGCCAACAGGACGCCATTTGCGTCTGGCTGCTTGCAAATGATGTCCTGATGGCGCTTGCTCTACGTTACTGTTATGTTAAGTATGCCTAAAGAGTGTATGTCCCCATTATACCTCGTGATTATTAACGTCCCCGTCTTATACACTGATCCCCTACCCACATTAAGACGGTAATAAAATTTATAGATACATTTCTGTGGACCAGTTAGGAAAAATGCAATTTCTGTGGACCTCTTGGGAAAAATGCACGAGGTTATAATATCAAACAATATCGATTCCAAAACTTTGACTATGAACTTAGTTACATCATCCATTCTCGAACAAAATAAGAAAATCATGTGAGAGGACTCCATGGTTCCTGGAGGCAGCTTAATTATTTCCACTTCCACAAAAGAAAAGAATGAATTAGAAATACATAATTTTGTAATTTAAAACAACCCGCTGAGAGAAAAAAACAATATATGGATTAGTTTACACATACACACAATAATAATTATTAAATATTGCAAAACTGCTGAGTGTGTCAAACGTTTTTCACTGGTGGTAAAAATATTACCTTGTCAGCAGGAATAGTGAGGGCTGATTGTGCACGGGGTGGGCTCAAGTACCATAATTCGTGTAGGCTCGTTCCTTATAGATAAAATATATAATTATTATTTCATGAACGCACTAGCTTCTGCCTACGACGTCTTTCGCGTCAAGTATTTTGGAACATGAATTAATGGAAGCCTGCAGACAGTTACAGGCTAAAAATAATTCTTTTTGCATTAAGTTTGACAAGGAAGAAGAACAGAGAAGCTGGACAATCTCTAATTATTCATAATTAGGAGACATCGATACTTTAACTAATTATAATACAGGGTGTAATTTATCTATAATATTTATGTATTTAGAAATATATAAGTATGTTTATCAGTTGTCTAGTACCCATAACACAAGCTCTGCTTAGCTTGGGACTAGATGGCGTTGTGTGATAGTTGTGAAATATTATTTATTTATTATTTAACGTTTGTTTTTTTCCGAAATTTAAATGAAATAATAACTTACCCCGATGGTTCGTACCAATTAATGATGGTTCGTAATAAAATTAATGTATGGAACGGAGATATTATTATTCATTATTGAGGAATGTTCTTGTTATTCTTACTAATTAATGCTATTAATTATTGCTCGAACACGCTCTCACATTTCATGATATACGTCTACCTTAATAATAAAGAAGGTTCTTTTTTTTTCAGTCATTCACGATCGATGTTCTTAGTAAAAAAAAAAGAAAAATAAGGGATTTATTGAAACCAATTGACAAACACAGGACAGAACAACAACATTACATAAAAAGAAGGACAACAAAAAAAAAATACATATTAACCGGCGTAATGTTGAGGCGACCAATTGGTCGGTTTTCAATTGTCAAAAGAATTGTTAAAAAATGGCCACTGTTTGAGATTTAATAGTCCTGTAATGTTCGAGGCCAAAGGCTCCTATCTCAGCATGTCATCATCACCTTGCCTTTATCCCATTTTACTAGGGGTCGGCGCAACATTTTTTATTCTTACATTCTCCCCTATCAGACAGCTTCATTAACTCCTTTTCTTTAATTTAATTTCTTAGACAATCCATCCATCTTTTCTTTAGACTTTTTCTTCCTCTCGATCCATCAACATTCATACCCATCGCTCTCTTAGTCATATGGATTTCATCCCTCCTCAACACATGTCCATACCAAGACAGACGGTTGTCTTTCATTTTTTCTATAACAGGCACCACTTTCAAACTCCTTACCTACTCCTTACTACCCCTTATATACTCATTCCTTACTTTATCCATTGTTTTGACTTCGCACATCCATCTCAACATCCTCATCTCCGCTATATGCAATCGTTTCTCATCCACCTTTTTCACAGCCGATCCATACAATTTGAGGGGCTCTTTCAAAAATGTTACAGCGCTGGTTTTCTGATATCACCCAAAGTAATGCCACGGTCATACGAATTTATATGTAAAAATCAATACAAAATAAATACGTTCTCTGTGACAATCTGTTTAAATGTCAAAAATATCCTAAAGGCAGTTTTTTTGGGAAACACGCGATAATCTCATTACTGAATAACTTTCTTTTATAGTTTTGGGTATGCAATACACTACAGTATACATTGATGTTATAACAATCTTTAACCTTGTTTCAACGACAATAAAGATCACTATGATAGGAACTCAGAGGTAAAATAAGAGTAATAAAAATATTTGTATGGAATAAGAATAAAAGAAAATGTTTCAAATAAGCAATTAATTTCTTTAATTAATAGTAGGTATTAGTCACCTCTATAGAATTTGATCTTGACCTTTTTCGTCTATTATTTTTCTTTAAACATTCCGATGAATAGAATACAATTTTTTTTTTATAAATTCTGGCCAGTGTAAAAATGAAATAAGAACCTAATTTATTATATTCAACAAATTACCATGTGGTCCAATCAAGAAAAACATAGCATTTATGTATAATTATGTACAGTACAATTGTCGTAGATTATAAAACACTAAAATGTTTATGGCCTTATTTTTTTTATTTCGGTATTTGTTTTTCAATAGAATATTTATTTCGGTGTAGATTCAGCCTAAAGTCGATGGAATTACCAATTTTATGACTAGTTTAGGAAACCAGTAAAAGTGGTAATCTCTTACAGGCTTTGAAAACTATTTGGTACATGGATCTAGTTATAAAAGCCTACATTTTTTAAATCGTATTTTGGTACAATAGAAATATTTTTTGCATAGTTATTTATTGATATCCTAACAAAGAGTTTTTTATTTCTATAATGAAACCTTTCAAGTTTGCATTCAGTTTGATAAAAATAGTTTTTTCTTTTATTTCAGCACCAGTACAAGATGGATAATAATTCCTTTGAGGCATGGGTCAGTACTCTTTTTATTTTTAATATTCACGCAATAATAGACTATCTTGCACATAACACTAAGCTGCCTTGTTTATGGCATGATTTGATTGATTTGTGCCGACTAACTAGAAGCGAAAATCATCCTTACTACTACGACATAATAATGCAATTCGACTGAGTTACGTTGTCGTGGCAACCTGGTTTTTTTTTTCATCCACCTAAAGTCAACCGCACGTTTTAAATTGGCAGAGCCTATCGCATTATTATGGATGATTTTTACTTACAGTCGGTAGGCGAAGTAAATTAGTTGCTTTGCATCATGATTTTCATGATTAATTGCGCTAATAGTAATACAAAGTGTATATACGCACTAACTATTCTCACGATCTTGTAATTGCTTGAACAGTTGGTCATAATCGGCTGTACAAAAATGTATGGCTTTCTTCACAAAGGCGATTATTGCCTGTAGATATAATGAGCCAACCATTTGTGTAGTAATTAAGTTACGTAATTATCTTCCTTTTGTTCATAATTTTGCTTTATCATAGCAATGCTGTGACATTACTTAGTATTTAAGCAGACTCATGCCAAGATCTTCGTGAAAGGAAAACAAGTTAGAAGGTACTATGACAACACCACACTTAGTATTACATTCATATATCAGAACGAGCGGAAACGCTTTGTAGTCTTCAATAGATTTTCATCATAATGCTCGAAACATAAAGTTGAAAATCTATGAATGACTACAGAGCGTTTTCGTTTAGCGTTTGCACTTGTTAAAGGGGGCAGACGCACTAGCTCGTGTTCGCGATGTATATTTTATGTCAAGTAAATACGCTAAAAATATAAGTGTCCTATAACATACGTTCAATTTTAGTCCAAAAGCAAATATTCCTCAATATTGAGTAAATATTGAATAATAGTTTAAAAATGGAAGTATTTACGTCACTCACTTATGCTAGCGCCCGTCACACGCAGAACGATTGACAGTACCACGCACCTAACCTTTCTAAAGAACTATAGGTACGAGTACCTATAAAGTCAGAGTATATTATCCTTCTACGACATCCCCTCTCGTCACTGTCACTCACGTCTTGATTGATGTTTTATATTACTTGCTTGACTGACAATTTTGTACGCTCACACAGAGAAGGGGTTTCAAAAAGGGTAGGAACCTAGATTAAAGTATTCTAAAACTATTCATCAATTTATTCTATAATTGAAGCAAAATAATCGAACATTCAATGTTCCGAAATTCTGAGACCTGTGATCTGAATCAGTAAATATGATTAAGCAATATTGAACGTTACCGATGTAATAGTTTTAAAGTACAAAATCTTTTGACAATAAAAGCGTAAAATTCTCGAGTTACGAGTACAATTTGATTCTGCAACCATTCACCGACGACCGGTTCACCATTGGACGTTTCGCCGACAGAACGATTCATTTATGGCCGTTTCACCGATAGACTCTTTTACCTTTGGACTTTTCGCCGATAGGACGATTCATTTATGTCCGGTTCATCGATAGAACCTTTCACCTCGTCGTCGTCGGTGAATGGTTGCAGAATCGCATTTGCATAAACTTACTGCATATTTTAGAGCTGTGTTTTTGGCAGTTCAACTGTACGACTGGCAAACTCGAAATTTATTCCACAACCTGATTTCCATTTCCTAAAAATATCGCACAACAAATCAGTCCCAAATACAACAAACGATTGGTACAAAACTCAGCGGCCATATTGCTTATTTCGCACATAATCTCCGAGTTCCGGCCTTTCCACTCCAGATACACGAGATAGGTCCTTTTCAAATTATCTTCACTCATCTTTTCACATGACTGAACCTATAAGGCCTTATGGAGCACTCTCATATCTTTTTTATCCTTTGTCAGTATATAATAGATTTATATCGTAATGCTATATGATCCTTTTTTGTGACCGTCCATTGTTTCTTTTGGAATGTATGAGAATCGTAGAATATTGGAACAGTCTATCATTCAAATGGCATTTGGAGAGAGTACTTATTTTTATTATTTCTTTTTATAAAGTCTCGTTTTTTTAAACTCAATGAACTGTGAGATATATTGGGCGCTTTCACATTAAAGACAAACTGAGCATTCACTTGTATTGAGCATTCCTGCGAATGTAACATAACAGAAAAACAAGCAAGAGCGTTTTAGCGAGCATTCTAACGAGCGTTCATGTGAGCTTTTGGCCAAACCGACTAACAAATCTGACAGTCATCTTCGTGTAGGAAAAAAAATTGACGACAATTTTCAACAAGAGCTTTTTATAGAAAAATCGTAAAATTGTTCTTAGCGATGTTTGGCTCAATGCTTCGTTGTTCGTTGTTCAGTTCGACAAAAGTAAAAACAGATTATAGAAGGCGTTACTTTGCGGAAATCCATGACATTAAATGTTATGAAAAATATCTAGTTTTAATTTCGCTACAAAAATCGAGGCTTCATGCAGGATGCAGTCCCACCCTCCCGCCCTCATGCATATGCACATGAAGCAAAGGTCCCACCCTCCCGTCCACATGCATATGCATACGTGCAAGAAAAATGGAAAAAACATGCCATGCAATCAAACCTATACTCGACACGTGTTTCGACCCTCTACGGGGCATCCTCAGGAGATGTTGACTCGACAAGCGCTCGGCCTCGAGTGAGCCAGGTTGACAGCTCTCGCCTCTTTATATAGCGTCGTGATGACGCAATAACAACGTTCGATACAAACGTCACAAAGACGTCTGTATCGATCTACCTGTAATCATACTTAAAAGAGATGATGTAATTAAGTTTGTTTGTTCATTCAACAGTGTATAGTTATTATTATTATTATGTTTGGAGATTTCTAACTGCTCCAACACACACACCGGAAATTTTTATCACAAACATGGAGAATATTATACGTGTTATTGTCGCTCAAGGAATGGCCGGTATCGATTAAGGCGATGACAAGAGCTAATGTACCTCTCGCTCGCACGTTTCGACATTTTGAAAGATATAAAATCACTGATCCCATTTTTGAAAAATCGCAATCAACTATGTTTTGTGCAATCACATTGCACAGTTTAGTAAAAAAAAAACATTTTAAGCGATACAAGTTTACCTACTCAAAAATTTGCTTTACTAGTTTTAGTACTTAAGCAAATTTTTGAGTAGGTAAACTTGTATCGATTAAAATGTTTTTTTTTTTACTAAACTGTGCAATGTGATTGCACAAACAAAACATAGTTGATTGCGATTTTTCAAAAATGGGATCAGTGATTTTATATCTTTCAAAATGTCGAAACGTGCGAGCGAGAGGTGACATTAGCTATTGTCAGCGCCTTAAATGTTTTGCGAAATGTGATTTATCTGGATGGCCATTCCTGTAAGCGGCAACATGCTCCTTATATCTAACCTCGAAATTACGGCCTGTCTGTCCTACATAGACCCCGTTGCCATTATTATTATTATAATTATTAGTATGCAATGATTGCAACGGGGTCTATGTAGGACAGACAGGCCGTAATTTTTCATAGTGTTTGTATGAATGACAAAATTATATTTGCGGTTTTTGAAAATGTACTACATCTCAAAAACTGCTAACTGTATCTCATCCAAACCAATTTTCGTTGGAAGTTTTTGTTGAGGTCTACATTCTTTATTTAATACATCTACCTACCAAGTTTCAACAGGATAGCTCTTATACTTTCGACAAAAAGTGGCTGTGACATACGGACAGACAGACAGACAGACATGACGAATCTATAAGGATTCCGTTTTTGTCATTTGGCTACGGAACCCTAAAAATGAGCGGGAGTTGGCGTGTCTCCACCGTTATCTTGTAGTGTAGAAGTCCTGATTCTGTATACAATTAAAATAACTACACAACCATCTTAGAAGACTAAGTTTTTAAATAGCGCTCCAAATAAAATACTACACAGTAGGTACTAGATGTTTGACATTATCAAATTGCGTGGCGACGCATGACGTGGCAACGTGTTGCCACGTCAACACCGGGTTCGACCCTCCACATCAATAATAAATTTATGTTTTATATAAAAAGGTCTCCTTAGCAAAAGGATATATTCTAGAAAGTCGTCAAAAGAATAATATCACTTCTTCTGTTCCTTTGAGCAAAGGCCTAGTAATGTTAAACATAGATTTATTAAACGAGTCGACCTTTGTTAGATTATCTTTTATTAAGGCTCTACCCTTTTATGTATGTTTAGGTAATATCCATTGTACTTCACAAGATCTTGAAACGCTTTAAGAAATCGATCCTAAGTAAGTACTATAAAATAAAGACGCTAAGTATCAGCACACCCGGGCACGCCGGCGCCGCAATCGCGGCGGTAAGACCCCTCTTTGAGGAGTGGCTGGATGCGTCACGGCGTCCTGACCTACCGCATGACGCAGGTCCTCACTGGACATGGAAGTTTCGGGAGGTACCTGTGTCGGATAGGGAGGGAAGAAACGCCTGGGTGTCACCACTGCGAAGATTGCCCGGAGGACACAGTGGAGCATACGGTGCAGGACTGCCCCGCTTGGGCAGAGCACCTCCGTGTCCTCACGGCAGCGATAGGCGCAGACCTCTCGCGCCAAGTATTAGTCGAGGCCATGCTGCGGGGCGAGATGGAGTGGGAAGCGGTCGCCTCCTTCTGCGAAGCAGTTATGTTCGCGAAGGGGGAGGCGGCGGGCCGTGAGAGAGAGTGGACAGCGTCCGCCCCAGCCGCAATGGTAGACGCCCATGGCGTCGGACGTCGCACGGCCACCGTAGGCGCGGGCATGCGGGCGGCGAGTAATGGGCAACTCGCCGCCCTACCATTGACCATGCCCGGGTCGACGGCGCGTTGTGTTCCACGCGCGCCTCAAAGAGCGTCAGCAAGATGACGGGGCTCCCCTCTAGAGGGCCACAGCCTGCCGGGGTCGCGGGACCTATACCATTACCGTAAAAAGAAAAAGAAGTCCAATAGTTCGGGTATCGGGAATGTTTAAAAGTTACGTTGGCTTTTGAAAGCAAAGAACAGAGAGGGTTCTAATCAGTACGATTCGAAAATTCCCGTCCACCACAAAGAAGGCGAGGAATTGATTTGTTTTTTTTTCCAAATGCCCAAAAATAGCAACCTATAGCTCGAACTGAGTCCTTTTCGAGTGATAGAGCCTTTCCACCAGACTCAGCTATGCTGCGAGACTGTTAATGAAAATAAAACTTTGTCACTGTTTCGGCTATAGGTAGGCACGGGTAGGCTTCTCTACTCATAATTACACCACTCGTGACCGTTCGACCGCATCCATAGCTCGCATCCATATCACGCATCCATATCACGCATCTATAGCACGCAACCATAGCACACACTCACAGCACGCATCCATTAACAGGTATGTCTCCTGTAAAGTGGGTGCGTTTATTAACATTTAAACTCACACACAAACATTTCGGACCTGGAACGTTACTTGTAGCCTAAACCTGTAGTTGTTTCAGGTCAGGCTGTTGTAATTGTAAGCAAAACTTCAAATGTTTGTTATTGTAAGCACACTGCTGCCACAGGAAAATATACAAAGTGTGACTAAAACAAAAAAGATTGAAAATGCTTTAAAAAATATCTTTACACCATAATTTTTTACTAACCGTACTTAACTGTCATCTTCTCAGCCATCTTTAAATGTTACGACGTTCATAATACCGTGCGATCATAATGTCTTAACATAACAGTCTCTGAACATCCTATTCTCTGTTACGGCCTCTACAGGAAGCACATTATGAGATCGGTAAACAAACAAAGATATACTTTATTGACTATAAAATACGGCAGTAATTTAATAACGACACACTTTAGGTGATAACTAAATGATAATACAGATAGGGATGTATTAGCAGAGTGCTACAGCTTGTAAACGCTATAGAACAAACTTAAGCTCAAATGTATTGTTGCGGATTTGCAGACACCGACGGCGAGCAATGGGGAGCTCACCGTCCGATAAGGGCCTGCTTTGGTTTTTCTCTATAAGAATTCTCATCGCTGTACTCTACGATCGCTCAGGCTCAGAATGTCCACTTTCCAAAATGTCCACCGGTTGCAAAACGTCCATTTCCCAAAATGTCCACTTCCCATAATGTCCACTTACCAGAATGTCCACTTCCCAAAATGTCCATTTACCAAAATGTCCACTTCCCGAAACGTCCATTTCCCAAAATGTCCACTTCCCTACGACAGCGCCTTCTAACTGCTACTACTGGGAAAACTGGGAATATGAGTACTAAATATTAACTTTTTTTTTTATTGGTAATTATATAAAAGCCCATTACTTACATAAAGTCTCAAAAAGCGACATCTACCCTAATTAAATTAATTAATTAATGTGTTCTTCGACGGGGCGGCTTTGAGATCGTCTGATCGTGCAGTGCGAGCGTTAAGCACTAGTGTCGCTGTTAGTAGTTTAGTAAAAAGCAAACTGTAGTCTCAGTGCGCAGCAAGTATTGAACGCTGCGGCCGCGCTGTTACAACGCTGTGTTTAAATAGAGAATAACTCTGCAGGCCCGATCTACGTGGTCTACCTGAATTGAATGAAAATTTATTTGTAAAAATACACAAAGTTCTTTGATTAGAGTGGCGTCTGGTCACCTCATTTACTTCAAAGGCGAGCTATTCAGTGACGAGTTCGAAATACAAAGGTTTTCCAGAATAGGGTTTCGAATTTCAACTCCGATTTAAAAGGTAATTTTGTTTTAAAACTTTAAGTGGTGGTTTACTTTATGCCTTTATTTATATCTTTGGTTGATATTTATTTTTATGACTAAATATATTAATAGTTTTGCTTAAGGATCATGATGCCACCACACAAGCGAAATAGCTGTAAACTCAAAACCGCTTACGAAAACGCACTTATTGTAATAATTTTGGCGATCTAAAACGAGTGTCTATGGAGTTTCTTGCCCGTTCTTCTCCATAGAGATCTACATCTTGGAACGGGCATCTACGGTACTTTCACAGTTTTTATGTCTAGTGACTGGGACTGTAGCACCATAACTTTTTAGTGTTTAATTACATTTTTATTCGTCTATGACAACTCAAAAGTGCCTGTAAATGGCCTACTTGAAATAAATGCTTTGATTTTGATTTTGCACTTTTTTGTGCACCTACAAAATAATGTGCGTTTACAAACCGGGCAAAATCAAAATGTAGCAAATTCGATTTTTAAAATCACTCACTGAAAAACTTTTCTAATAAAGAAAAGTTTTTCAGTGAGTGGTACGCTTGTATAGAGTCTATTTATGTTTTTCTATGGTTTGAGTTATATGTGTGAAAATAAGCCTAAAAGGGAAATGGCGAATTTCAAGTTTCTTTTTTTTTGCTTGCAAGCTGTGTAGTAAAATAATGCCTACATTAACCTTTCATAAGTAAACTAACAAATAAAACAAGTTTGATTTTAATGCTAATTTAGGAAAAATACCACGAAACATAGCCCCGAACATTGTAGACTTCCTTGTTAGAAGATGGGCAAAACAAAATACATATGTTGGGTTATACAATAATAATAAATATAATTAGGAATATTCCGTTTATTTTAGCTTCGGACCGAACCGATTCCCGGAAAATGTATGTTTTGATATCCTCCCAACTTTCCGTTCGCTATTGCTTACATGCAATATAAATAATAACAATATTATGAAGAATTGCTAATGATCTCATTAATAATGAAATAAGGTAATCAGATGTTTTGATTATCAAGACCTATAAACCAATAGGTAAATCAGTTAAAACAGCAAAAACAAAAATGTTTGTAGGTAAGAACTTAAATCAGACCGAATAAAGGTAAGAATTTATTTTGTTGAATTGTGCCTTTTGACTGGCAATACAGTTTAGACTAGTTTCGTAACAACCTGTTTTATTTTTAAACAGTAATAGGCGAGTATACTCATCGCTAACTTAACCTAACCTTGTCTAACCTTGTCCCATCTTCGTTGTGGTTGGCTCCCAGACGAACCGAATACCCCAGTAACTGGGTGATACGAAACATCTTGGTAAGACCTGGTTGTCAGAGTTTCAAGTTTCTGGCTATCAATAGATCTACAAATGACGGCTGGGACCAAACGGTATAACGTACTCCCCAAGGCACCGAGAACACTCGTTATGATAGTTGGTCATCATCCACAAACCAGCCTCATGGGCCACCAAACCCAAATAAATACCAACAAGGTTGAATGGATAACCTTGGAATGGGTCATAGTAGAACTAAAGGCCAACCAAAAATAATATATCCCCCGAGTAGAATTCATCAATTCGGGATCATCATGTGCAAGGATGTAAAAGAAGGTATCAAAAATTATCAATAGTCTTAAAAGTGACATCATCATCATCATCTCAGCCATAGGACGTCCACTGCTGAACATAGGCCTCCCCTTTAGATCTCCACATATACCGGTTGGAATCGACCTGCATCCAGCGTCTTCCGGCAAAGTGACATAATTCTTAGGTATTAAAAGTGTTTTTCTTTTTCTGAATGTCCTTTACTTCTACTATGACCCATTCCTAGGTTTTCCATTCATTACTGGACACCCTGTATATTAACTGAAAGCAGTATAGAAAAATATTTATCATCATGTAACTCGGCCCGCTGGCCATTACTTTTACAAAAAGAAAGGTTACAAAATGAAGGTATTTATTCTATTGGAAACGTGTGAAACAAATAAATTAAGCTCACGAATTTAGTGTTCGCATTAAAACTCAGTTGATATTTAGTGCTATGTAGCAGTAAAAATTACGTGTGGTAATAAAACCTACCGCACGTTAGTCTTTTCTGCTGTCACTACACTATGGTGATTAATGTCGAAAATAATATAAACTTTCGAATGACGGGAACAGTTGGAGGAAAAGTTACCTACTTATTTAAATACCCTAATAACTTTAAGGCCGGGTGGCTGACTGGTGACTTTTTGTCGCGATGACTTTTTGTGGCGGTGACTTTTTGTGGCGGTGACTTTTTGTGGCGGTGACTTTTTGTCGCGATGACTTTTTGTGGCGGTGACTTTTTGCCGAACCATTGACAACAAGGGAGTGCGCTGATTATGGTTACAAATACTTAGTTTCAAACGGGCCGCTACATTCGAATGGGTGACAAAAGTCTCCAGTGAGCTGGTAGCTCTAAAATACATGAATGTGAATGTCAAATAGGCATGCATGATTTGCTCTATATAAAATACTGGTGTTCAGTTGCAACTAGTTAGACTGTAAGCCGACCCTCACCATAGTTGAGAAAAGTCTAGGCAGATAACAATAAGGAACTTTTGGGAAATAATGCGTGTATTGACCGTATTTTGAAACAAAAACTTTGTTGTAAAAACATTGATAAAGTTAATTCATACGAGTATGTCGGAAAACTCATTATGATCCTGTTTTAAACCACGAGTTTGAACAGGCTTGATTTCATGTTCCTCTAGAAGTATTTGGTTTTGTAACTCAACTTTGTTGGAAATCGTTCGGGATTTTTTTTACTCTTTATATTAGTACACCTCACGTCCGCGGCGTTGCCTGCGGGAAGTACGATTATTATTATCCCACGGGATCGTTATGTAATATCCTAAGTAGTTCAGGTTATAAACTATCAGTGTGCCTTCATCAAAATCCTTTTAATAGTTATTGTGTGAACATCCATCCATCCTTACAAAATCATTTATGAGTGAGAGAAACAGGGAGAAATCGCAGACCGTACCTAGTGTTTCTAAATTTAGATTGGGCGTTATCTACCAGACGGAAACTTTAACATTTTAATTACAAATTCTACCAAGTTGTTTGTTTATAAATTCATTCAAGTACTAATCCAATTTTCGTTCCACTCGACTAACATTTATTATCAAAGATATAATTTCCTTCAAGAAACAGTAATTTTTGCTCTCAATAACTAGGCAACACCTAGAATACGAGGTACGATTTGTTGAGTTTCTTAGAAATTACTTATCAGCAAAAATTAATTTGTTTATATTTCTGAGACAAAGAGCCTGTTCATGGTTCACGCCTGCCCTCCGTTCAGTTTTTCATTCGTCCCGTTACTGTGCTAGGAACTAGTCACATTACTTCTAAATATAATATCAAGGTTAAATTAAAAGTCTCTATTGAAAGTTTAACCTAAACAGTGAAGTTTGATTATCCCTATCACCTAATAAATTAATAGGTTATGGGCCCAGGTGTGCGCGAGTGAAATATTCACTGTGTTGGACAATAGTTTTAAAATCCGCCGTTGGACAATAAAAATAAAAATGGACAATTCGAAGGTTAAAAGAAATATCAAGCCATTCGATGGTGAAAAGTACAGTGTATGGAAGTTTCGTATTCGTGCGTTGCTAAGTGAAATAGAAGTGATAAAAGTTATCGACGAAGACCCGTTACCTGGCAACGAAACCTGGGAGAAAAACAATAAAATTGCTAAAAATGTGATCATAGAATATCTTTCCGATTCTTATCTTGGTTTCGCAAAAGAGGATGTTTCGGCAAAAGATATTTTGAAAAATTTAGATACGTTGTACGAACGTAAGAGCATCGCGACACAGTTGGCACTAAGAAAAAAGTTGTTATCGTTGAAATTGAAAAGTGAAGTGTCGCTCATTCAACACTTTACAACGTTCAATGACCTCATCACTGAACTACTTGCTGCTGGTGCGAAGTTAGAAGAAACCGATAAAGTTGCTCATTTACTACTAAGTTTACCCTCAACTTATGACGGAGTCGTTACAGCGATCGAGACGTTATCAGAAGATAACATAACGTTAGCTTTCGTTAAAACACGGCTATTGGACCATGAAGTGAAGTTGAAAAATGAGTCAGGCGAAATGAGCGAAAAAGTGTTGCAAATAGAAATGCAAAACAATGACAAGACAAAGAAAAGAAAATTTGATAACAAACAGTCAAATAAATATATAAAACGCAGGAAAGAGAACGCTAAGTTCATAAAATGTCATCACTGCGGGCGTAAAGGACATAAAAGGAATGATTGTTACCTTCTAAAACAAAGGAATCAGCAAAAGGGCTATAATAAAAACAATGACCGACCAAGAACAGTACAGTCAGTCAAGATAAGCCAAAATAAACAGTCAGCATCGAATGAGTTCTCAGGATTTGCTTTCATGACCGGCGAACATGAAACGCCAGACGATGATAACAAAGTTACCTTTATTCTGGATTCCGGCGCCTCGAATCACATCATCAATAGAGATGACTTGTTTACCAACTTTGTTGTTTTAGGTACACCACTTAAAATGTCATTTGCTAAAAATGGTGAATTTATTTCAGCTACGAAAAGAGGTGCACTGCAAGTTACTAGCAACATGGGTGTCCAGGGATGTTTGGATGGTGTTCTGTACTGCCGGTAGGTACCGTACAATTTGCTGTCCGTATCCAAAATGCAGCGAGCTGGCTACACTGTCATATTCAGTACTGACGGTGCAAGGATATGCAAAAATGGTAAAACAGTAATGAAAGGTATGCCTTTTAACAATTTAATTGCTGTAGATTTTGTCGTGTGTGTAAACGTGAGTCGTCTAGTTTCTCAAGCATGCATTAGTGACAAAAATAATTACAAATTATGGCATCAACGCCTCGGTCACTTGAGTAAAAACAAATTTATAGAAATAAAACGACATGAGTTGTTTAAAGACGTAAGTGAATTAAGCACTGTAGTACCGGATGACGAATTGTGTGAAGCATGCATTAATGGAAAGCAAAGCCGACTTCCGTTTAATCACACCAAGGACAAAAGTCACATAAATCGACCTCTATTTGCTGTCAGTTCTGATGTCTGTGGTCCTATCACTCCAACGACAGTTGATAATAAAAACTATTTCGTAATGTTTATTGACCAGTATACTCATTATTGTGTTACATATCTGACAACATACAAATCAGACGTATATGCAGCATTCAAAGACTTTGTTGCAAAAAGTGAAGCTAAATTTAATTTAAAGGTAGCTTTCTTGTTTTGCGATAACGGTGGTGAGTATTTATCCGCCGAAATGAAGAACTACTGTGCTGAAAAGGGTATTTCATACCATTTAACAGTTCCTAGAACTCCACAGCAAAATGGTGTTACTGAAATTTAATTACAGAGAAAGCTCGTTCAATCTTAAGCGGTGCGCGATTAGATAAAGTTTTTTCAGGGTCAAGCAGTTTTGACTGCTGTTTACTTAATAAATTTAACACCCACTAAAGCTCTCAAACTTTAAAAAAAAAACACCATATGAGATGTGGCACGATAAGAAACCTGAATTAAAATTTTTAAAGGTTTTTGGATCAACTGTTTATGTGCATAACAAAACGACCAAAGCTAAATTTGATGATAAATCATGGAAAGGTATTCTGATGGGTTATGAACCAAACGGTTATAAAGTTTGGAATCCAGATTGCGAAAAGTTTGTGGTGGTCAGGGATGTTATCGTGGACGAAAGCACCTTTTTGAGGTCCAGGCCTTCTTGGAAGCCTGAAGAGAATATTGGAAGTTCTCATGACAAAACTGATAATGACATTGTGTCTTGTAAATCAGTGTCAAGTAAGTCCCGTGACCATGTTGAAATGAAACTAGATAGTTATAAATCTAGTGGGTCAGACCATGTTGTAAAAAAAATCTAGATAGTTTAAAATCTAGTGGGTCAAACCATATTGTAAAAAAAAATCTAGATAGTTTAAAATCTAGTGGGTCAGACCATGTTGTAAAGAAACTAGATAGTTTAAAATCTAGTGGGTCAGACCATGTTGTAAAGAATCTAGATAGTTTAAAATCTAGTGGGTCAGACCATGTTGTAAAGAATCTAGATAGTTTAAAATCTAGTGGGTCAGACCATGTTGTAAAGAAACTAGATAGTTTAAAATCTAGTGGGTCAGACCATGTTGTAAAGAAACTAGATAGTTTAAAATCTAGTGGGTCAGACCATGTTGTAAAGAATCTAGATAGCTTAAAATCTAGTGGGTCAGACCATGTTGTAAAAAATCTAGAAAGTTTAAAATCTAGTGGGTCAGACCATGTTGTAAAGAATCTAGATATTTTAAAATCTAGTGGGTCAGACCATGTCGTAAAGAATCTAGATAGTTTAAAATCTAGTGGGTCAGACCATGTCGTAAAGAATCTAGATAGTTTAAAATCTAGTGGGTCAGACCATGTTGTAAAGAAACTAGATAGCTTAAAATCTAGTGGGTCAGACCATGTTGTAAAAAATCTAGAAAGTTTAAAATCTAGTGGGTCAGACCATGTTGTAAAGAATCTAGATATTTTAAAATCTAGTGGGTCAGACCATGTCGTAAAGAATCTAGATATTTTAAAATCTAGTGGGTCAGACCATGTCGTAAAGAATCTAGATAGTTTAAAATCTAGTGGGTCAGACCATGTCGTAAAGAATCTAGATAGTTTAAAATCTAGTGGGTCAGACCATGTTGTAAAAAAAAAATCTAGATAGTTTAAAATCTAGTGGGCAAGATGAAAATCCTGCTATAATTCGCAAATCAAACCATAATACGCTAAGCGAGGTACGTTTTGAATTTCAAAAGATGTTTAATGAGCAAATTCGAAATGACCGATTTAAATGAAATGAAACTGTTTTTATGCATAAAAATCACTAGAGAAAGTGATCAAATGCTGTTGGACCAAAGTGCATACATCAAAACAGTCTTATCTAAGTTTAATATGCACGAGTGTAAACCTGTGTCGACCCCCTTAGAAAATAAGTTAAATTATGACGCATTGAACTCTGAGGAGAAATATGACGCACCCTGTCGAAACGTCATAGGATGCCTTATGTACATATATTATGCTTTGTACTAGGGGCCTAGATTTAAGCGTCAGTGTAAACATCCTGAGTAGGTACACACACAAAAATAATAAAGAGTTATGGCAATGTCTTTAAAGGGTACTAAGGTACTTAAAAGGCACAACTAATCTAAAATTGTGTTACAAGAGGTGTAAATACAATGATATTTTGTGTGGGTACGTAGACTCAGATTGGGGTGGCAATGATACACATGACAGAAAGAGTACAACTGGGTATTTGTTTAAACTTTTTAATCAGTGTACAATTTCTTGGAATACACGAAAACAATCGTCAGTTGCGGCTTCTTCAACTGAAGCCGAATATATGGCATTGTTTGAGGCAGTTAGAGAAGCATTGTGGCTTGAGTCTCTAGCAGCCAGTATAAATATACTAATCACTGTACCAATTGTCATTTATGAAGACAATAATGGCTGTATAGCCAATAACCCGACATGTCATAAACGGTCAAAACATATTGACATAAAGTATCACTTTTCTCGGGAACAAGTTGAGAAAAATGTAATAACATTAAATTACATTCCCACAGGTGAACAGTTGGCCGATGCTTTGACAAAAGCTCTACCTGCAGTCAGTTTGCAAAAGCTGAGGTGTCAAATGGGTTTACAGTGATAGTAGTGTAAATAAGTGTATAGTGTAAATAACTTATATATTATATAATGTAATATAGTGTGTACATAAGTTAATGAGTTCAGCTGGACTACATATTATGTTGATTTTAGAACTTAAGTTAGTTATATTTATTTTAAGTATTAATTTTGATTTGAATTGGTCTGGTTGAAGGTTTTACTGGGTTTTCCTCAACCCTCGAACGAATGTTGGACCAAATTGTAATTCCCCAGCAAGTATTTGGAAGTTAATGTGATTTAGTTAGGTAGTCAATTTACATAATTTTTTGTTTGTATAACTACCGATTAATTTTTGAGGGGGCGTGTTGAGTTTCTTAGAAATTACTTATCAGCAAAAATTAATTTGTTTATATTTCTGAGACAAAGAGCCTGTTCATGGTTCACGCCTGCCCTCCGTTCAGTTTTTCATTCGTCCCGTTACTGTGCTAGGAACTAGTCACATTACTTCTAAATATAATATCAAGGTTAAATTAAAAGTCTCTATTGAAAGTTTAACCTAAACAGTGAAGTTTGATTATCCCTATCACCTAATAAATTAATACGATTTTCAACTCAAAAGTTACCGTCCAAAGTTTAGAATTCAACGCCGTGATTTTATTTTATGGTGATAAGTTGATAACGAACAGAACTCTTGAAGGTACTTAACTTATTTAAAACACGAAAAGACATTATTCCTACTTTGTTTATGTAATAAGAAGGTGATTTAATTTGTTCTCTCTTGCCTAAGCATCTGTAAGATCTACTTAGGAAAATAAATTACAAATGGCGCCGATGTAATGAGATGCGACGAGTAGGTATTTACGTAGTAGGGTCGAAATTTTGAAAGAGAGGTAAAATTAAATATTACAAGTATTTGAACTTATTATGTTATTTGGAAATTTGTTGTTTTGTTTCTTTTGAGCCGATTTTAATGAGCTTTCCTCGTTTGTTTCGTTCTTGTTTTTAATTGGATGTTTTTTTATTTATCATGGAACAAAACACAATTGCTGTTGAATGTTCTCTTTGTTTTCGTACTCCGAAAAATACAATAACGCGACTATTCCGACTAAAAAATTTTTGATATCCAAATGTATTAGAAAAAATGCCTAGGTAATTCTGATCTCGGCAGTACACAGCAGTACTGTCACAGCGCTATTGGTCCTTAAATTATCTATAGGTTTATAATATGAGATTACACACACACACACACAGCTCGGTAGCAATATCGGCAATGTTACTTTCTCTACAATCTTTTTTTTTTTTTGCTTGGTAATATCATCAAATGAGTCCTCCCACCCCGGGCAGGGCGGAAGGGACTGTCAGACTTGTACTGACTAAAATCCACGGTGTCCTTCAATAGCCCTTTATGTTCCGGGGTCACGGTAATGAGATAAGTCCCGCGACCCCGGCAGGTTTCGGCCATCTAGAGAGGGGGCCCCGTCATTATGCTGACGCTCTGCCCTCTACAATCTTGCTCAGAGTTAGCACTGCAGGAAGCAGCAATGCTGCGTACTCAGTGGCGTAGCACGACCGAATCTAGACGGGAGCGCTAAGCATCTGAGAGGCCCTTCTCTTTCAGGTGTAAAGGGCCAGGGCCCAAATGCTCGTGCGAGGCCCCCGTGTAAGAGCCAAAGCGGCCTCGCAAAGCTGATGTCTGACAATGACATTAATAGTATAGGTAGAAGTTATCCTGGGAACCAAGTCATCTATCAGCTTTGCGAGGCCTCTTTGACTCTTCCAGTTCTCAGTTAGAAATAAAACGTAAACAAGTCATCTACGGATAAGAAAGCTCGCGCGAGCAGTGGAGGCGCTTGACCTAAATGTGATCATCGGCAACATCAGCTTCGAGAGGCCTCTTAGCGTCTTTCATTTCCTACTCATTGGACACCACAAGTATATACGTAGGTCAGTGAACTTAATTTCTTAGTAGAAGTTAGTTGTACCGCTTTACTGTCTGGTAACGAAGTTGCGATTGCTGTTATTGTTAAGTTATTTTTCTCTCTGAACGCGAGGCCCCTTCCAGTTCAAGTTATTCCAGTAGCCAAAAATATAAAAAGAAAGTAACACTTTATTTGAACATTCGTTTTCAAAGTTCTACCGCACAAATTATATTATCCTCCTCTCGAATCAATACCTCATTCCGTAGTTTGCATCAAATATTTATTTAAAACGTATGCACTAGGGGTTAAGGAAACTACCGAATAGTAATAAAAAGAGATAGAGTTGTTAACTTTAACGCTGCAGACCGTTAAACCACCGTTAAAGTTGAACTCGAGTTAACGTAGAGGTGCGCAGTTTAGAATTATTATTATGATGTTGGTGTGAATGTTTGGATGTCAAACATACGGGATGTATACAGATAAAAGGACTAGGTACTATAACAAAATCATATAAATTTCGATAAAAATCGAAAAATGGAAAATTCTACTTTACTAACCCTGCCCGTTTTAGACCCCTGGTCTAATTCTTCTTCTTCTTCCTGCCCTTATCCCATTCTATTTGGGGTCGGCGCAACACGTTATCTTCTTCCATTCTCCCCTATCAGACGTCACAGTATCATTTACTCCTTTTTCTTTCATATCATTCCTTAGACAATCCATCCATCTTTTCTTTGGCCTTCCTCGTCCTCTCCATCCATCAACATTCATACTCATCACTTTCTTAGTCACATGGGTGTCATCCCCCCTCATCACATGTCCATACCAAGATAGACGATTCCCTTTCATTTTTTCTGTAACAGGCGCCACTTTCAACTAATTAACTAACCCCTGGTCTAATTGACACTGTAAAATAACACCTCATAAAAATATAAACATGAAATCTCCCAGGGAAAGGCAGAAGTCCTTTGTCTTGTTCTCTTTAGCTTATTGCCATCAACAGCGTAGCTGCTACTGAAAAAAATCCTAATGAACACTGCTAGGAATTGAACCCAGGACTTCGGGCTCAGCCTTCATGCTTACGACCACTAAACCATTATTGCAATATAGTGGACAACATCTTCTTTACTATTCAGTATTTAGCTTATGCCAATTTTCGATCAAAGTTCTAGTAAATAAAACCACAATAAAAATAGATTTTCTCATAAACCTCAAAAATCTTCCATCCAATCAGTTCCAATCTTATAATTGTCCGGACTACCCTCTTTAGTGGATCATTTACTCGCACCATTACCCAAATAAAGGATTTCTATAGCCAACCCACGGATGCGTAATAGAATTTCTAACTTACCGGGAAAATATTACCCATTTGAGTTACCCCTTATTTGCTGATAGGACTAACGGAGCGATTTTCGCACGAAATATTTTATAAGACGTTCACACCATAGAGTTAGGAGTCAACCGCTGTTAGACGCGGTATTGACAACGCTTTGGATAAAGCGTGTTAGTGTTTAGACTCATTATGCGATTTCGATGCAATTCGACTGATATGCATCGCAGGCTAACTAGAGATATAAAAGTCATGAGTGTTAAAAATCAAAAAAGTACTTTACTCGGACGACGATACCAATCACTAACAAAAATTAATAGGTTAAATTCCTCTTGTGACATAAGTCTTGCGCTTAACATTAATGACAGGAACTTTGGGAAAATCATAGCAAATCTTTCATTTTTTTCTAATTACTGCTTCTTTCACTCGAACAATAAAATTGCTTTACGACACACGATCTTTTTCACATGATAAAAAAAAAATTAGGAGTAGACAAACGGTCGTTCCTATGTTAGCTCGTTGTAAATGTGAAACAAACTGTCACTCGAGTGATGTGTAAAACCGGCATCAATAGTAGCGCTGTCACCTCTAGACACTGACGGCTATTTCTAGCTCTGTGAAATGTACCAAAGCTTTCATTTGAACCAACGAGTCGTTATTTGAAAACATGATAAAGTATTCAAGTGTTCGCGGATTTATCAATAAAAAATAAGGTTTTACGAGTGTTCAGCATTTAGAAGTGGCTGAAGAGTTCTCCATATTAAGACTAAGTGTTTCATGCATTCGCGGCGGTAAGACCCCTCTTTGAGGAGTGGCTGGATAGGAGTCACGGCGTCCTGACCTACCGCATGACGCAGGTCCTCACCGGACACGGAAGTTTCGGGAGGTACCTGTGTCTAAGGAGAAAGGAGGAAACGCCTGGGTGTCACCACTGCGAAGATCGCCCGGAGGACACAGTAGAGCATACGGTGCAAGACTGCCCCGCTTGGGCAGAGCACCGACGTGTCCTCACGGCGGCGATAGGCGGAGACCTCTCGCGCCCGGCATTGGTTGCGGCCATGCTGCGGGGCGAGACGGAGTGGGAAGCGGTCGCCTCCTTCTGCGAAGCAGTAATGCTCGCGAAGGAGGAGGCGGGCCGCGTGAGAGAGAGGACAATGTCCTCCCTCCGCCCCACCCGCGGTGGTGGACGCCCACGGCGACGGACGTCGCAAGACGATCTCCGGCCACCGTAGGCGCGGGTATGCGGGCGGCGAGTAAAGGGCAACTCGCTGCCCGACCATGGACCATGCCCGGGTCGACGGCGCGTTGTGTTCCACGCGCGCCTCAAAGAGCGTCAGCATAATGACGGGGCCCCCTCTGTAGAGGGCCAAAGCCTGCCGGGGTCGCGGGACTTATACCATTACCGTGACCCCGGGACATAAAGGGCTACTGAAGGACACCGTGGATTTTAGTCAGTACAAGTCTGACAGTCCCTCCCGCCCTGCCCGGGGTGGGAGGACTCATTTGATGATTTTACCACAAAAAAAAAAAAAAAAAAAGTGTTTCATGCATACTTGTTATACTTTAGATACACTGCTAGCGTTAGTGTACAGACGCCAGCACATCAACCTACCCAAATCTTTAAAATTTTGGCAATAGAACGTAAACCTTCTTATCCTTGGGATAAAGTTGAAAATCTATTACAGAAATCTGACAGATTTTGGTAGCTTGATGGATTTTCTGAAAGATCAGAGGCAATGCTTGAGTGTGTGTAGGTCTGTATAGCCTGATTAGTATTGGCCAGAGAGCACAACGAGTATTGTCGGTCATACGATTAGCAGAAATTGGTGTTCTAAATAGTTTTTTTTATGAATATGATTTTGTGTCAAAGAGATGTAAGTATGTGTCTTGAAATAAAAAAAAATCTAAAACGTTTCAGTTTTTGGAACAGTCACAGTAAGATTTTAATTAAATACCACAGCTCCAAAACCTAATTTATTCAGCACAAAAGTATCAGAATATTACTGGATTTGCAATATGTATGTAAAAATCTACGGATTATAATGAAAAAAAGATATTCAGCAACGATATGCTAACGTTTAAGTAAGTACATACCGAAAGCAATGTATTTTTTATTCAGGACAGGCCAACATAGATTTGTACTGATTGTACGCCGCCTTTTTATATTATGTTTTCATTTCATTTGAATAAAGAAACACGTAAAGGGGATACGTTCTAGAAATGCCAAAATAGAAATGTAGTCTGGATAAATATATTCATAGTAGACACATGAGGAGATCCGTAGACGAACTAAAGTCACCGATATAGCCCACCGGATTAGCAAGCTGAAGTGGCAGGCCATATTGCTCGCAGAGCAGATGGCCAATGGGGTCGAAAAGTGCTAGAGTGGAGACCGCGGACTAGCAAGCGCAGCGTAGGACATCCACCAACGAGGTGGACAGACGACCTTATAAAGGTCGCCGTAAAACGCTGGATGCAGGTCGCTTCCAACCGGTATATGTGGAGATCTAAAGGGGAGGCCTATGTTCATCAGTGGACGTCCTATGGCTGAGATGATGATGATGATGATGAGACACATAGCACTGTCATTATAATGTTCTCACTACTAGGACACATGGCCCCTCGCTGTGAGACGTAGTGAGCCGTAATCTACCACGCGGGCTCAGTGAGGTTTGGTAGATGTCACAGTCATGTCTTCGATTTTTGAATTCCCGAAAGGTTTGGTAGAGGTGTATCTAATATTACATTATCAAAGACATTATCTGTGTCGTACTAGAAAGAGATTGATGATCCTACAATTTTTAGGGTTCCGTAGTCAACAAGGAACCCTTATAGTTTCGCCATGTCCGTCCGTCCGTCCGTCCGTCTGTCCGCAGCTTAGCTCAGAGACGCCCAGCACTAGAAAGCTGTAATTTGGTGTAAATATACGGATTTGTTGCGTCAAAAAAGTGGTAAAATAAAATCTCGTAAAATATTTTTTTTAGGGTACCTCCTGTACACGTAAAGCGGGGATGTTTTTTTTTTTTTCTCGCGTACCCCTTAGTGTGGGGTATCATTAAATAGGCCTTTAAAAAATATTGGTAGTTTCCATCAACAATTTTTTGATAAAAAGATTCGTTTGTGAAATTAATATTAAGCTTTAAAGTGCTAATTTTTGCCCTACTTGAGTGTCCCCCCTCTACCAGCTAAACGGTTATGTTTGGGGGTGTGAAAAATTTTACAATAGTAGTATATATAACGAAGTTTAAAAGAAAATTATCATGACTAAGTGGGCTTTACAAGTTTACGAGTAATAGTTGACCAACTTATAAAACGTACTGGGATAACATTTTCCTAAACAAAATGTATCGGAGAACAACTGCAAATGTAAGTTTGTCAACTTCATTTTTACAGCTATAATAGGTAGTGGAGTGGAGTGGAGTGCAGTGGAGTGGAGTGCAGTGCAGTGGAGTGGAGTGGAGTGGAGTGGAGTGGAGTGGAGTGGAGTGGAGTGGAGTGGAGCGGAGTGGAGTGGAGCGGAGTGGAGTGGAGTGGAGCGGAGTGGAGTGGAGTGGAGTGGAGCGGAGCGGAGTGGAGTGGAAGGGAGTGGAGCGGAGCGGAGCGGAGTGGAGTGGAGTAGAGCGGAGTGGAGTGGAGTGGAGTAGAGCGGAGTGGAGCGGAGTGGAGCGGAGTGGAGCGGAGTGGAGCGGAGTGGAGCGGAGTGGAGCGGAGTGGAGCGGAGTGGAGCGGAGTGGAGCGGAGTGGAGCGGAGTGGAGCGGAGTGGAGCGGAGTGGAGCGGAGTGGAGCGGAGTGGAGTGGGGTAGTGTGGGGTGGAGGGTCGAAAATCGCTTGAACCTTTTTAACAGGTTTATAGCGATTTTCGACGTGCCTTGACACCTCTCAAGTTTTTTTTTTTAATACGTCATAAATCGTAAACCTTTCAAAGTTGGAACCAACTACAAGAACTTTTATAGTATGTTATTACTTGCTGCTACGGAACCCTTTATGGGCGAGTCCGACTCGCTCTTGGCCGGTTTTTTTTTTGTCTCTTTTTAGAGAGTGTGGCATTTTACACCGACGAATGCTCAGTCCATGCTGTAAGTCTATGTTCCGATATGAAATGCAATTTCACGTGTACAGCTTGGCAAAAAACAGTAGAAAACTGGAAGTCGCCACTGTCCTCACGCTACCAGCACTTTGAATGATTTTATTTTATTTATTTTCACTTATTAGGTTAGTTTTATGGCACAATAATAAATCTAACAAACCTGCGTCTTTGTTCACATCAAATATCAAATATTTTAAAACGTTGTCAGCAAATAAAAAGATTAGTTCCGTTTCAAGACGTTCTGGCCAAGCTGTATGTACGTGGAACTATTTTTTAAGAATATTAGAAGAATTCCTAATGACCTTGCAGGAAATTCTTTAAGTGAATCACTATTAGAAGCATTGTTTGGTGTAGCCGCTTTATAACTAGGAATCCAGCTTTACGAGGCAGTCTGATTTTAAAGGCTAAGAATAAACAGCTTATAAACTCCTAACTAGGTATTAAAAGGCTCTCCGACTTCGTCCCCTAGACCACTTATAAATCATGCTTTTTAATTATAATCTGATATCGATCAGAAACTCGAGTCTGGCATTAAATGGCGTCTCTAAAGAGAGCTTTGACGTAGTTGAGTAGTTAAAAATGTATAATGGATGGATTAAATTTATGCTCTTTTTTATTTAAAATTGCTTTGCTCTTGGCCTCAATCTAGCCCTGCACGGGTAGCATGACCTATTCTATATCTACCCTACCCACAGAAATATTAAAAACAGGAGAAGTGGCAAGGGGGCGTGTTCGTGACCACATGGGGCTGAGCGTTTCGCTCAGCAATTGTCTTGTACTACTTTATTTTTGTTTTCCTATATTACTCCGACTGTATTAAATACATTGCTCTTTTACAACCAACTCAGTCTACCACTGAGTAACTGGGCAAGCAATGTAAAGCTGACATAACGATACCTCATCAAGCCGTAATGTCGCATGGTGCGTCCGTTGTATTTGAGCGGGAGTAGTAGTATCCGCCCCCGTGTCTCGACAACACACAATGAATTGTTTTAGTGTGAGTAAATTATACTGAAAAAGTACGCTGTAGTGTAAAGGATTAGGTTTATATTTAAATGACTGAGTTATCGATGGCGCGTGTGTGCACTTTTTCGTAGTATTTTTTTGACAGAACTGTGTGTGTAATATTAGCGTTATGGAGGGGCAATTGTGGCTTCACTCGTTTTCTATACATTTTGAACTCCACGCCATATCTCCTTCTTTAATATATCTATGATTCTATCAATAGACAAAGTAATTTCATCGTTATTTTTATAGGTACATTTTTTTGCATAAGTATGGCACGATCCTTATCCATTTAGAATAGAAATATTTCTTTTCTATATTTTAAACATTGCCATGATTAAAACGGCATAGTTCTTTCTACGTTCTGTCATTTTGTCTTTGCGAAGAGTCGAAAAAACCTTTTTATTTGGTGCGGTATTACGCGTGCAGAAGCAGAGATGAAATGGAACGAGGATTGAGCACTCAATAGAAACTGGAACTCCTGTGCATCGATGGAACGCAGTAAGAACTATTTTATCAAGCGGAAACCAAAGCTGTAATTTGCAGCGTAGCAATATATCGTTCAGTCATTGCGCCAACACTTATCTGTCAATGAGCTTATTAAGGGCGCCGATCAGGGCTCCCGTTTTATTTTGGCATGTGGCTTATAATATATAAACAAAATGATATTTATGTTGCTGTCGGCTTAAATGTTTTCAATAAAGTAGTATACAGGGTATTTTTTTGTAGTCTATTTAGTTTTTTCTCTTTTGTAATAGAACACATTTCCAAATGTGTTTTTTTTTCTGTTGAACGGCCATCAAATGTGTCTTTTCATTTTGGATAAAGCAGAAAGAACTTGAATAACTAAAAATCAACCTGTTTCTTCACTTGCTTCATGGTGCTTTTTAGACACTCATGACCCTGCTAGAAATCATGCGTAAGGACGTCAAAGCCCCTTCGTACGCTAGGCGACGACGCAATTCTCCAATACCTTACTTTGGTATCTATTGACGCGTGTCTGTGTACGAACCTCCATTGATTTGTATTGCGATAGTCACCTGGATACCAAAGTCGTAATGTACCGGAGATTTGCGTCACCTAGTGTACGAAGGAACTTAGATGAGTTCGGAGTAACAAGTATCACGTGTCATCGGCGTAACTGTGACCATTTAAAATCCGTTTCAAAGTAGGTAAACATCTTTATTCATTTTTGTGAGTAGATTTTTTTTCGTTATTATACATACATAACACAGCTGCAGCGGTTAAAAAAATATCCCCTGTATTATGTATCATATAGGTGACATTAGATAAACAGGAAAATCTGGAGGAATACAGACATCTGTGTTCTCCACTGGGAAATAGATGTTGCTAGATTTGTCATATTATGGCTCATTGACCAAGTAATTTGGACGATTCCACGATGAAACTTTCATAGACCGAGGCGAGAAAAACACTTATTTATTATTGCACTGATTACCTCAGATAAATATAGAAACAAGGGCAGACCAATCAAAATAGAAATAATAAATAACCACGTTGATGATCTTTTGAGGGAATAAACAACCTTTCATTTTTATTTATTTAAAAATATTAAATCTATCAAGTGTATTTTTCTATGAGTGACCTTATAATATATACGTAAAGGATGTTGATACGATTTTTATCAACATCTAGTCTATGCCTATGACTTTGTCCACTTTGTTCTTGCTTATTGTGTACTTACATGGGCGATGTTATAACCGGTGCTAAGGATAATAAAATTTTAGTGCATATATGTAAGAAAATTATGTATTTGACAAGAGTTTGGGTTGAAAATATAAACTTAAAGGGTAAAATAAAAAAGTTTTTTTTTTTTAATGTAACCGACTTCTACAAAAAACAACCACTAAAAAGTATAAAATAACCTACCAAATAACTTTTCTTTCGGAAGTCGGTGGCAAAAAAATCAATGAAATAAAAAACAAAGCCACCGACTTCCGAAAGAAAAGTTATTTGGTAGATTATTTTATCCTTTTTAGTGGTTGTTTTTTATAGAAGTCGGTTACATTGAAAAAAAAAACTATTTATTAGTCATTGACATAATGACCAAAATCGCCTTTGTGTACCATATTAAGAAATAATAAATAACTAGCTATTCCCAGTGGTTTCAATAGTTCCTGAGATTAGCACTTAAAAACAAAGAAACAAACACTTCATTTTTATAGTTTTTTAAATAGAATGCACGTGTAAAAATTACTATACTTACAATACAATTTTGATGTGGAAAAATCTACCAAAAAGGGTAAAAAAAACGTAAAATAAAACGTTTCAACGTTATAAAACTGGTTTGGTGCACTATAAAGTTTATTCCATAACAGCCACTCAATCAAGCCTAACAACTGAAAATCACGAAAAACCGAGCATCCTCAATCACACCGATTTATTACAGTCGTTTGGATTAAAACGTAGTCGTAAACTAAAATGACAATAAACGGTAACTGTAACATACGTTACATTACAAATATAGATAAAATAACGCCTTTTATCATTTACCAACAACCGAGGTAGCAATTTAAGAAGTAACGTAAGCTAATATAATTTATAATATATTTATAATTTGTTTGACCACATCAGGCGAATAGCGGGATATGATAATTATAAGATAATTATAACCAGTAATAAAATATCAAAATAGATTTTTGATAAAATGTCTAAAACTATCTCGTCAAAAGCCAAACATTGCTTTTCAAAAACTTTGAGAACCTGAATATTTTTTAATTCAATGCTAAATTGTTTCACATATTTGCAACCTTTATCTTTTACTAGCTTTTACTCATTTCACGCCTATCTTTAACTATTGTATTTCATAACAACATTCTAAGTTACAGCCTCCATAACCATAAGCTCGACCCTCATTCTATGAGACCATAATATCTAGCAACGGGTGCAATTTACACCCCTTTCTAAATCCGTTGAGAATCGCAGGCCTCACTGCTATAAAATAGCTAGAAAACCATTTTTTACGAGCAAAACATCTACAACTAATAAATTCAAAGTTCCGAATGTTCTTTTAACGTTACGTTACGGTGTGATATGCGGATTTATGTGGCGGTACAGTCGTGAATACTGGCTTTTTATGTGCGTTGTATTTTTATATTTTGTTGGCGTGTGATGGGTGGTTTATGAAAAAATGTTCTTGTATTTTTCTGATAGAAATAATCGCTGAATAGTGCGGTTGTAGCTGTTGACTTTGCTCATAAAAAGTTAAATCGGTGTATCTGTTACAATCAAAGTTAAAAATCTAGTTATTATACATAATAACTAGTTATTATTCTTAATAACTAGTCAATTTAGTGAAAGTGATAAAAAATAAAAAATAAATTACATTTGCTAGTTATTACGTAGGTATAATATCTGGCACGACAAAAGTGATAACTGACATAGAATTAATCACATCAAATTTTCGGTTTGATAAGAACGCATTTAAATTCCTATATATTATTATGATGAATTTGATAACAAGATCTACGACTACTTGCAATCGGCGTGCTTGCACAGATTACGTGCTTGTATGACCAAATGCATCAATATGGATATGGCGAAAGGAATATGTAAGGGTCGTAGGGGGCACTCTGTAGTTTCGGTTTACCCCCATGGGAAGTGTGAGTTTATGTAGGTATGTTTAGTTTAGTTAATATGCCTACTATAAAATAATAAAACTAAACTATTCGAAGATTCGATGTAATAACTACCTAAAACACTACCTCAAATTCCTGTTAATAGAAGCTTCGAAATTCAGCATCTGTTCATAGTCACGAGACTTCGACCAAAAAATCATTATTATTTTGATACACAACAGATGGTGGGTGATGTTTTACTAAAACATGTCTTAATTTATTATTAATTGCTGTTATTATTAAAACAGTTGATTAAGTAGACTAGTCTAAAACGATGTGTTGGATAAAGCCAAGTGTTGAGAGACTGACATCATATTTTTTAACATAATGATTATGTTTTGGTTTGGAGTTTGACAGGAATGGGTATAAAATTAGAAAAACTGACGACTGGTACTCATTCGGATTTTATAACATAATTATGGTCGGATAGTAATAATGTTATACCTAGTTAATCAATGATTATTTTTTGTTTTATTCTTAGGCATTCATATAGGTATACTGCTGGGAAAATGTCTTAATTTTTGGGGTCTTTTTACCCGACTACGACAAAGCCAAAAGGAGGGTTATGATTTTGACCGGTATGTGTGTATGTATGTTTGTATGTATGTAACGGAGAATCGTTATCAGTGGGTCGCGATATCGAAAATAACACTCACAAAACCTTCGTTAACACTTTTAATTACTTGCTAACACACACTGAATACAAAATAATCAAGGATGCCGGAGACAATATGGCTCGATTAAAAACTTAGGAACGCAGGAAGTTTAGTGTGGAGCAACGAATGTCCAACCAGACTGCCGGACCGATTCAAAGTGATCACTTCATTCAACAGTCACCGCCCACGTGGCTTACCCCACACAGGTTAGCCAACCTAACTGTCAACGTCACGATCAACGTCACCTGTCAATTTCGAATAGTTGATTAATATCCGAATCGACATTTGACTCGACTATTCGCTCGGTGTCGCCATTAATCCACGCTAACCATCCCCAAGTTTCTACTTGACGTTCCCAAACCTTATCTGTCAAATCTTACAGCATAGTTCCTCCAATGAGAGATTGATGGCGCTAATCCAAGTTGATTGATATGCGTCGACGGTTTGACATTACGTAAGTTTTTAATTGTGAAGGGTGTAAATTCAAATCCAAATTTGTGGGGTTGCAACACTTGCCCCGTGACCGCCATCTTGTAAAGGGGTGCAGATAATATTTCTCGGCCAAACTATTGTTGGCACTGAAAATGATAGTTTTAGATACCTAATTTTTTTGCAAATTAAATTCTCTACAACTTTAGTTAATCACCTTAAAGGTCAAAACACACAGAAACGCGACTCAAAATCTAACTTTATTTACTACACGAAAAGATACATATTTCCAGTATTGCTGCGTCACGTCACGTCGCGTCTCCGTGTGAACTAAGCTTAAGTCGTAGAACTAAAAAATAAAAATTTATAAACGAAAATGTCTAGATCCTATGTTAAAAAGCAAAACAACATCCAAAATCACTATGAAACTATTTTTATCCACGCAAAATCCCCAAAATGCCGTTGATCCCGGTTTCTCGGTCGGATCTCGATTAAAACCGTTATCTCCCATCGGTTAAGGGTCGAAATAGTCGGGATTACTCGAATGCGCGAAACCCGTGTTTGGACAAATAACATCACACTTTGCGATTGAAGTTAAAGCCTTTGTGTTTTTCAATTACGTGATTGTAGATGTGTGTGTGTATTTATTCGGCAGATAGGAGATGACAGATTAGTAGTGTGAAAGGTTTTATTGTATTAAGAAAACTTACTGTAGCGAGAGAATAAAATTAATAGAACACAAAATACAGGAATACAGTCAAACAAATTGTTTTTACAAATAACAATTTGTTGTTTGTCCTACACTTGTAATTATTTTCTCTTGCGTCATGGGTGCTTTTACGTACCAGTTCACGTTTCAGTATTAAAAAAAATGTTTCATGCGGGAACCGAATCCCCGACATAAGCGCAGCGGTCAATCGCATAGCTAGTCCGATAACCATTACCTAATAAATATAAAAAATACAGTTTTAGTGATAAATAGTATTTATAATAATATGCCTTTTTTCTCCGTACTGACTCCACGAACGCACGCTGCGTAACACGTTACATTGCGCCCCATGACGCCGCCGCGCCGGTCAGTACACGCCTTTACAGCACTTTGAGCGATGTTACTGTCAACGACAATTATGAGTTTTAATTGAACTAGACAGTAGACAGTTGATCACATTGTTTAGTCTTATGCTAGCAGCGTGGTTACTTTAAACGCCTTACCACAAAAGATCAACATCCTGTTGAACGTTTGTCAAAAAAAGTGTAACTGCAAAACAACCCAGAATTAACGTGAAATGTTGTTTTGACGTTCACAGTTACTTTATACAAGTATTCAACAGATTTTTATCTTTCTTGTGGTAAGACCACAATATTTCTATCGGTGCATCCACACCGCCGGTAACATTTGTGGCTCCTTGTTACTATTTGTTGATTGTTCAAAATCAAAATCAAATATTTTTATTTCACATAGGCCCATGAGGGCACTTATAAAACGTCGACAACAGGTGCACGGTTCGGGTTGGTCGATTCCATGGAGAAGATGTGTTACTCATCCACACCGCAGTAACATCCGACAACAAATGTTGCCGTGTTACTGTATGTCGAGTAACGTTGCTCGACAATCGGTAACATTGTTAGATAATGGGGGTAACATTGTTACCGAATGTTGAGCAACGTTACTCGACTTACAGTAACACGTCAACACTTAGTAACGTTAAATAACATTTTTTGGCGGATGTTACCGAATGTTGAGCACCGTTACTCGACTTACAGTAACACGTCAACACTTAGTAACATTAAATAACATTTTGTTGGCTGATGTTACCGAGTAACATTTGGAAACGTTGAGCTACAAATGTTACCGGCGGTGTGGATGCACCGTATGGTGAGATTACATGCTTAGTCTCTTGCTTATTGTGTGCTGAAGTTAAGTAGTACTGCGTACTGGTGGATAGCGGAGAACAAGCGAGTGAAATAAAAAAAGCTTACGTGTAAGGGATCCCCCTTGGACGTTCTGCAGGATTTTACACAATTCAAGATCCCCAGCCTCGTGAGGCATAACAGTAACTTCATTATGTTTGTAATCCATAAAGGGATACCATTAGTTATGCAAAAAGGGGTTTCCTTAAGAAGTCACAAGTGTGTTTTCTTTTGCCTTTTGCATCTTTCTTTTTTTTAACTTAAGAAAACATTATATTATTATTAAGTTGAAATTGACTTTACTTACAAAAAGGGTTATAGGGACGTCGTAGTCTGGAATATAAATTGATTTATGAAGAACAGGCTTTCTAAACATTTATTTAGGACTAGTCTACGGTCAATAAGTTGTCAAATTACTTGGACGCAGATGTATTTTTTTAGGGGGCGAATTCTCGTCACGTATTGAAATGTAAACGGATTTCCAATATCATTCAAAACGTTTTTTGAATTGAAATTATTATCGATGAATTATTTTATGAAAGAAAAACGTTTACACGATAATTAAACAGAGGAAATTATAAGAAGATTCAAAGATTTTATTAATGACCAGCAACCCAGCCCGACTTCGCTCGAGTAATGCTGAATTCCCATATAATGCTAATATTTGCGCAAGTCTTTGGCAGAACGATGGATATTGCAAATCTAAAACAATTCCTTGTTACAAACCATAGATCGTCGATACCAACCTTTATTTACTGTATTGCATTTGTAGACTCTGACGCAAAATGGAAACTTATCGTTATGTAGGTCGAAGTAATGATCAATTTACTATGGCTGACAGGTCAGGGTAACTTTTGAACATGTAGGTTAGACAAAGTATAACTTTATAAAGGGTAGTTTTTCACCCCTAACTTTGCTTTTTTGTGATGTCATTTTAAATCAATTTGGGTTAGCTGTGGAAAGAGCGAAGAAATCATTGGGGCCGGAAAGTTAGAACCTCACACTAATTTTGAGTGATTCTCATTGTTGTTGGTGTAGCATTAAACAGAATGACTTTCAGCCGATTCTTCCATAACTCCGGTTTCTTGTAGTCGACTCGAGGCAGCGAAACAAACATATCAACACTACACCGCGCGGAGAGGCAGTGATAACCGCTCGTCCGCGCGGTTGGGCGGTATACACGTATCAGATCGTCTTGACCGCGCGGACGTGTGGTGTCGTGTAAAGAATTAATGTAACGTGTTATACAAAGAGCGCCCTCTTACAATACAAATATCGAAAGGGAAATCTATTATTGGAAAACTTCTACTGGTTCTTCGGTAAAATAGTCGTAATAGCATGTCAAACAAATTTTCTGTCACCAATATTTTATCGTCAATACGTAATAATATGCTTCGACTTGTAAATTATTCGGTATCGATATTGTTGCCTGATAAGATAGGAATGATTTGAGTGACACTTCCATTGAAGAATTGATAACAATCTGCCATTAACACCAATACTTGGCATATTTGGAAAGAACTAAATAAACAGCACTTAGCGATTGTTCGCATTGATGCATCGCAGTGCATGTTGACTAATTTGCATACTTACTACTACGAAATAAAATAAAGGCGATGCCAATAAAAAAACTTACAGTAACGTAACGTTCGTAAACGTTTGTCTGTCGGTAGATAGTAACAATGAGGCTTGCCATGAACGCAAATCAGTCGAATTGCGACATTATGTCGTAGTAGTAAGGATGATTTTCACTTCTAGATCGAGTGATTTGCGTCGCCGACTTTGATAAGTAAGAGCGTTGACATAACATCTCGTGTGTATTTTCTTTGTTGAATAATGTGGATTCTCATTCTCCCAACTCACATACCTACACTAACACGTCCTACATTCAACCACCAATAACTGAAGAATTAGTCGAAGGTGTAGGTACCTTACTAACAGAAAGTTTGCATTTCGCCGGGATTTTTAGTTCCATGTAATAGGGGCGCCACTGTTGCCATCAATCTAATAAATCCTACGTAGTTGCTATTGAGAAATCCTCGAAATCCTGTATAAAAAAATACATGTAGCACTCGGAGACTGCCGCGGTAAAGCTGCAAGCATAGCATTAAAAAAAATTATCGCCTACCGCGAATATTTAACGAGAATAATAATATCATTTATTTAAAATGTTTATGGTGCGCTACTGTAATGAAGAACTGCTTTGTTGTAGGAGAATTTTATAAGAAGGTTTCATTGTGAAAACCTCCTTCTGTAGCTGGCCGTTTAGAATCAGTAAGAAAAATTAGTAAACTGTCTTTATGACGGATATTTTTATGATTGCCGAAGTCTCCCGAGCTGAAACGATGTTAGATGTTTGGTTTTTTATATAGGTATTTTTGTTACGGAATTTCTTGATTCGGTCGCCGCGCTCAGAGCCCGCGATAAAATCTATGCAATAGCTTAAAAACCCAATAACACAGACCTCAAGCTTCGCAATCGCGCTTAAGCATAGACCGATGACTTATTTATATCAATACATAGTATAAAACAAAGTCGCTTCCCGCTTCCTGTCCCCCTGTATGCTTAGATCTTTAAAACTCGTGGTTTAAAGGTCGTGGGTTCGATTCCTACCCAGGACAAATGTTTGTGTGATGAGCACGATCATTTGTTCTGTGTCTGGGTGTAATTTGTCTATAATATGTATGTATTTAGAAATATACACCGTGTTCCGGACGATATACATAAACTTCGACCAGATGTTCAAACCACGGAAGTAAGCATTTTTCATTATGGACACATTAATAAATTCTTATTTTTTATTTTTTGTTAATTTTCATACAAACTAAATACCTAGACGTAAATAACCCGATATGCATGCCTCTTTATCCGAATTGGCAACGTCGTATTTTCATTCATAACATTTGGCGGGCTGAAACAAATGAAATGCAAATAGTATTTGATAGATTTCAAATTAAGATACTTTCTCACTGCACAGCTGCATAGCTCAATTAAATTTCATTAAATGAAATTACAAATATCTTTGTAACGAAGCCTTTTTAAGTACTACTTCCTTTGTTGGATTTGATTTGTAAAAGCCATAGAAGTATTTGCTAAAGTTTATGGATAACGTGAAGAACACGGTGTATAAGTATGTTTATCAGTTGTCTAGTACCCATAACACAAGCCCTGCTTAGCTTGGGACTAGATGGCGTTGTGTGATAGTTGTGGAATATTTATAACTTCGCAACGGATTTTGATGCGAATTTTTTTAATAGATAGAGTGATTCATAAGGAAGGTTTTTATGTATATAACATGCATAATATAGTAGAGATTACACCCGTGCGAAGCCGGGGCGGGACACTAGTCTATAATAAATGCAAAAAATCAATGCCAGAACGACACACATTTCTCGAACACTTTTTTACAGCCTTCTAATATTCTCCCTTTACACTTCAAAAAATATTCAGTACACACGAAATTTCTTGAATGAAGTTGTCTGAATAGGACTCGTAACGAGTAGGCTCTCATTTCGAGGGTCCACTGACCCAGTTCAGAAATACTGACTGTAAGTAACGGTTGGTACTTATGTTCTGTTGTAGTTACACTTTTGGAAATCGGGGGTGGAGAAAATGGTGTTTCGTTGCGCATTTGTGGGCGGTGTTTGATAAAGGAAAGATGGTTGACAGTGATCGAGAAACTAAAAATACTTTTTTAATTTAAATAGGTACTTACTACATATTTTGTGACGTGCAAGGCCTTTGATGTGTGAAGTTTATTGGTCAATAATACTTAATATATTTTATAATTGGCAACACGCTGTTGCCACTTCGTAATGTTTGAAAAAACAAAAAGCGATTTCAATTCCGCTTTTATGTAATTAGTGAGTTTTGACATGCATCAATCAAAGGACATCGTGACAATTAATACAATTTTAAAATTGTATGGTAATTTTCAGAGAAATCTTCTGAGTTTTCTCTGAAGCTGTTTCAGTTTCAGGGCATAGCAAAGTGTCAGGGCATAGCAAGCATAGGCATCAAAATATTATGTACCTATTTGTTTTTATTTCAACTGTTTATTTAAATAACTATAATTATACTAAATAACTAATAAATTCACAGAAAATTTTGGAAATAACACACACATTATTATTCGCCTATCAACTCCCTTAAGATAAGCACATGACATTTTTTAGTAATAAGTATTTCTAGGTTTGATCACCAACCTTTTACTGCAAAGAAGAACAAGCTCAGACAATCAAAAAAGAAAAAAAAATGCAACCATTTTGCACTTAGTCGTGGCCTTATGTTCGTGTTTAGAAGCATTTTTGTTGTTGTCCCGTGTAAATGTCATCGACTTATGTTAGATTTACACGCTACGATTCACGGAAGAACCTCTCCCCTTTGCAGTGTGCTTTTGTTGTATCAAAAGGCCCGGACTAAATGGCATTTTAACAACAACAATGTGGAAAGGTCAAATAACAATATGTTACAAGGTAATGACCATATCTACTGCTTAAAGTGATTGTAGACATTTGAAAAATTACTGCTCAATTTACTGCTCGGTTTTGATTTCTAATCGTATAGTATTTTTTGGATTTAAGATTTTTAATCGAATTCAAAAATAGGGTGGTAATACCATTTGGTATTAGTTTATTTTCGAATTTATTTTCTATTCCCAACGAGTACTTACCACATTTTTTTAAATAAAAAATCTATTACCAACGAATACCAAAACGTGACTTTTTGTACACTCAGCTACACAAATTACATACTATCGATGCAAGAGCGAACGAAGCGAGCTCAGGACTTGGGGCACCCCGACTCGGACAGGTTAGGTTCGTTTTATTTTAAACCTTAGGTTAGGTTACTTTAAACCTTGCAAACAGAAATAGGAGCCCCACGAAGAGAGAGAATTTTTCGCTTATTGTGTACACACGGCTACACATCAAGCTATACAAAACCAGTATAAGCTGATCGTTGAATATGCGGAAATGCCATACAAAGCGAGATCACGGTAAACTGGTTTTTTATAGCTTGATGCGTAGCCGTGCGTAGTACGTGATCGACGAAAAAAAAAGCACGTGTTTTTTATTTATTTATTTCTAGAAGCACACACAGTAGGGGAACACTAGGTAATACACTGCAAGGTGGTCGCTGTTGGTGTATAAAATGGCCGAGGCCAAGGGTCATCTTGTACGCTAAGAGTGGGGACACTCGCATGTAACCACTGTTGGGCACTGGGCCGGCGGGGGATGGGGCGATTTGTCAACTAGCGCGTATTACCTAGTTTTACCCTGCAAGTATTATTTATAGTGAGTTATGCTTACTTGAAAAAAAATTGACGACCATTCAATGACTTCTATAGTCAATTTATTTTATAACCTCACCGTCATCGTTGACGCTAAGCGGTTTCAATTTATGCAGGTCCCTTGGACCTTTTTTCTTATCAGTATTATTTAAGAACTATTAACAACCATAATGTTATTCAGAATAAGGTTTTATTTCATTCTGTTTTTCCATTCCGAAGCGTTGACCGGTAACTCTTGAAGCAAGGGCCGATTGACCTATTTTCCAAGTATCTGGGTCTTAAGACTGATGTCGCGGACGTCTGCTTAAGCGCTTGTATTTAAAAATAAAGGCTTGTGTAGAAGATGAATATTTTGAATTTTTATAGTTAGGCTGTATTTTGGTAAGAATTTACAGAGATCTTACCCAGGATAGATCCACGACACAGAAAATAAATCATGGTGCCGTTCAAAGGTTGTTAAAAAAAATACTTCTAAGCCAACTTGACATTGGTACACTTTACGAACAACACGAATTGAGTTTTAAACTGTCACTAAACAAAAATAAGTTCTAAAACTCACCAAAAATAAGTTGAGCGCCATCTAACAAAAAAAACCGGCCAAGTGCGAGTTGGACTCGCCCATGAAGGGTTCCGTAGTAGCAAGCATAGATTAGGGATATAATAAATTGAGATAAGTGATATACAAAAACAAAAACAATAAAAATAACTTTGTTTTTCATAGTGTTTGTATGAATGGCAAAGTTATATTTGCGGTTTTGGAAAATGTACTATATCTCAAAAACTGCTAACTGTATCTCATCCAAACCAATTTTCGTTGGTAGTTTTTGTTGAGGTCTACATTATATATTATCTTATTTTAGAAGTTACAGGGGGGGACACACATTTTACTACTTTGTAAGTGTCTCTCGTGCAAACTGTTCAGTTTAGAAAAAAATGATATTAGTAACCTCAATATATTTTTAAATGCCTATCCATAGATACCCCACACGTATGGGTTTAGTGAAAAAAAAAATTGAGTTTCAATTCTAAGTATGGGGGGCACCCCCAAAATTTGTTTTGTTTTTATTTTTGTGTGAAAATCCTAATGCGGTTCACATAATGCATCTACTTACCAAGTTTCAACAGGATAGCTCTTATACTTTCGTCAAAAAGTGGCTGTGACATACGGACGGACAGACAGACAGACAGAAATGACGAATCTATAAGGGTTCCGTTTTTCCATTTGGCTACGGAACCCTAAAAACGAGATACTTCGGAACAAAACCAGTCTAACTTTGTTTTTTCGACGGCACTGCGGCCATGCTTGAATTCTCCCATCCTGAAAACTCAATTTTAAACTCTGTACCGAACTACCTACGTATAAAAAGTAGAAAGTCTGAAATACACGGTCGACTGAAAGAGTTGAGCTGTTATAACCAGTTTAGTCGCTTGTACCAAAAGTTTTAACAAAATCGTTTGATCGGCCCTCTTGGGAGATTATAAAAAGGTATGTTAGACCGCACATCATTACTTAACCTTCGAGGCCTGCTTGTACTGGATTGGTGAAAACATAATTTAAAACTCTGTACCAAGCTACCGACTAAGAAAAGTAGTTTTCAGATGTTGTATCTTAGTTTTTAGTTATATTTTTTGTCAATGATTTTAAGCCTTGGGAGATTTTAATTAGGTTTAGCGGACCGCACATCAGTGGTAAGTGATAATCCTTTGACCTTTAACTGTTCCTGCGTGCAGTACAGAGTTACAATAGAATACGAAGCCCACTTATACTAGTTTTTTTTTATTTTTATTTAGTGCTGTCTAACGTACCCATCAACCTAGTTGTCACAAGAAACTTGAGTCATAAATAATAACGGTTACCTGAAAGACTTTTAAAACCATAAAGACCTGTTCAAAATAGGAACATCACATAACTGTAAGTAGGTAAGCGCATAAATAGTAAATTAATTCCAGAACGGAAAATAATGTTGACAACCCTGAAAACTCTGCGCTAATGATACACAAACGAGCAACATTGTGGAACATATTTCTAGCAAAACTTTTTGGCCGGAACTTCTTAAATTAGGTAAGGAATGGCTGGTAACTTCGTCAAGAGTTGACCAAATTTTTGGTAACCCCGCCCCGTGGGAACATTTTTGGTACTTTCTTAGAGGTTACTTGTGTCGAAAATTATTTTTGATACTCACGTTGGAAGTTGATACCTATTAGTCGAACTTCCAATGTGTGTATGATACATTTTAAATGATAAATCAGATTTTTTGTTCTTTGCATCTGAAGAATTTTTTAAGATCACCTTATGGATGAAACTGTTTCATCCATAATATATAAAATTAATATGTTTCATATTAATATATCTTTTTTTTTAAATTTAAACATGGAAATTTTAAATTAAAAATCATTAAAAAAGATACAATAATAACTGCCGCATCTATTTTGACAATTACTTTCATCATCATCATCAGCCGTATGACGTCCACTGCTGAACCACAAATATAGGACCGGCTGGAAGCGGCTTGAATCCAGCGCGATCCTGTGATTTAGCGCAATCTTGTGACTGATACAATTATAACTTTCATCATCATCATCATCAGCAGCCGATAAATGTTCCCACTGCTGGGACACAGGCCTCCTCTCTGTGAGAGGGAGTGGGCCGTAATCTACCACGCGGGCCCAATGCGGATTGGTAGATGTCACATGTCTTCGAATTTTTGGTTCTAGGACATGCCGGTTTCCTCACGATGTTTTCCTTATTATAACTTACACTAATTTTAAATGTGAAAGTTTGTGAAGATGTTTTTGACTCTTCCAAACAAAAAATACTCGTACTGAAGACATTTTGTTAATAAACTGAATTACACATAAGATATTTTTTATCCAGGTACGACGTTTAAGTCGGATAATTACCAAATTTTACGCGTACCGTGGACATAAACTAGTTCTAGATAAATTGTAACTTTAATAAGGTCTAAATTATATTATCTTACTTTGACTAAGACTTCATTCGACATCTTAAGACCATTTTATGACTTGCCAGAGGACAATCAACCTTAGGGTAGTAAATCATTTATGAGGTCGTCTAAATCCGCAGGATGGATGTTTTAGGGTACCGTATAAGTATTATGTCATAAAACAATAAGAAAATAATGATTTTATTTGAAAAAAAATGTTCTAAATACAAGCTCATTTTTTTTTTAAATTATGTTTGAGCTTGTGTTTAGAATTTCATTGACTTTTTTGACTCCAATAGAAAACTACCGAACCAAACTGAATAAAAATTTTGTGGGACCAAATGGCAACTAAACTGCATCGAACAATAAAAGAATCACGCAAAGCGGATCAGAAACCACGGAGTGATCGGTGTAAAAGAAAAACCGACCGAATAGAGAACCTCCTTCTTTTTGAAGTCGGTTAAACCTCCCACTGTATAATTTAAAACTTTTGATGTCTCACCACAGTCACTAGCTACGTGAGTACCCATGTTACTTTGTGTTTAAACTTTAACGTTTTTGGTCTCGTAGGGTTTTTAATTATAAATTCTGTTTCGACTACTAATTGTTAACTAGAGCCCATTCGCTGAAGAACTACACTCAAAAGTGACGAATTACTATGCGACCACAAAAAGTGTAAAGTTGTAATTGCGCACTATTGTGACGTCATAGACGCTTTATTATCATTTGCACGCTCTGAAATAGTCTTAATAAATATTATTGAAAATTAATTTGCACAACGTATGACGACGAATCTCGCCTTCTTTTTCATACAAAGCGAAGCCAACTCTAGCTCGGCTGCTGCAGTACGACGTCGCCTTTATGTATTTATAATGTCATTACATTACGGAGTAATGTCATTAGATATTCTGTCTCGTGTTCTCGTACGCCCCGTTTTAACAAGGGACGGAGGTGCATACGTAATTGTGATATGATAAAGTAAATTGATAAAGTTAAACATTTCTTTTTTCTTGTATGACATAAAACGTTTCCAGTACCCTGAGCACGAGTTTTCAGTATTTGAGACGTAAAGTAAACTGGAACTTTGACAACTTCAAATTGACAATTTTCAAGGCAAAAATTAGTTCCTACTTCGCACACCAGAGGCGCTGTTCCATTTTTTCATACAAGAAACGCTGTAAATACTGGAAAAACGCTGTAAAGTAAAAGAGTGAAAACTCGTGCTCAGGGTACTGGTGTTTATTTTCCGATAAGCCAACTGATATTATCTAGATCTACACTAATATTGTAAATTGAAAATATTGTAAATTGGAAGACTTGTGACATTTACCAACCCGCATTGGGTGCGCGGTGGATTACAGATCAAAAGGTTTTGAAAAAATAGAGAACCAATTAAAGAGCATTTTTATGTTTTTTTATGAGCTTATTTGTGAGCATCACTGCTCTCAAAACGATGAGGGAAAACGTCGTGGGGAAACCGACATGTTCTAAAACAAAAATTCATAGACATGTGACATCTACCAACCCGCACTGGGCTCACGTGGTGGAATACCACCCACTCCCTCTCAGAGGTCGCAGCAGTGGGAATAATATAGGCTGATGATAATGATGATGATGGCACCCTGTTGTTTCTGCTGATTCTCATGGGTGATGATAGTGTATTATTTTAATAAATGATCGCATAAGCCTCGCTACGCGTATACCTAACAATAATAATATGATGGCTGTAAAAAATAAAACAAAATTTACAGATGGTCAACAATGCAGAGGTGCGAAACCTTTTTGCCTGCTTACATGAGAATTCTAAATTAAACACGGTCACAACATACCTACAATTAAAAATCATTAAATTCACAGGTTGGTAAACAAATGAGTATCAAAGATGCCCATTTCATCGCCGAACGATCAGACAGTATAATGCCACCATTTTTTAACCACGCAGTCTACAGAAAAAAGGTTTGTAAACATTTTCTGTAGACTGGCGTGGGCTAAAAATGTAATGTCATAACACCCCGTCTGGGATTTTACCTGTAAACAAATTTCTAGATTTATTGTTAGTCTGTATTACGCTAGACAAGACAAATTACCACATAATACATCTATTTTAGTCTAAACATTGTTTCATAAAGAGGGAAAGCTATGTGTAATTTTTAAGCCACATAAATCAGAATTGACGAAGAAAAATAGCCTGCTTTCTATATTATCTACTGAAAGCCACTCATGAGAAAAATTTATACAGTGTTATTATTGGGTAACAAGAAAATAATATAAATAATCCTTTTCTTTCATTTCGAGTTGGTGGCGAGTTTTGTATAGGTGGACTTTATTTCAATGTAATACAAAAAATAATCTCAATGAACTATTTTCTAATTCTTACACATTCTTAGTTAGTTTAGTGCCATTGTACTAGTCAGATACTACTTAACATAAATAAATGTGATTTAAAATTAATTTACACTGAGCTGAGAACCCACGTGGAAACACATTTTAACGAAACTAATGACACTTTAACTGTCGGAACAAAAGCAGGAATTCCTGCTTTCGTGTGAAGAAAGAAATTAAAATTGGTATAGTTCGGTTGTTTTTTAGAAGAGCCATATGCTTATTTAACACTTTTCTGGTATAAAAACAATGCAAAACACTTTATGTGTCATTATTATTCCTCCCGCCCTGGGTGGGGCGGAAGGGACTGTCAGACTCTTACTGACTAAAATCCACCCGTGTTCCTTCGAATGCCCTTTACGTTCCGGGGCCACGGTCTCCTGGATTAAGAAAAATCCGCGACCCCGGCAGGCATTTGGCCCCATGAGGGGCCCCGTCGGTGACGCGTGAAACACGACGCGCCACCGACCCGGGCTTGGTCCTTGGTCGGACGGCGAGCATACCCATTACTCACCGTCCGCAAGCCTGCTCCGCCGCTGTGCCCTTTGCTGTTCAGAGGGACACGCGTTGGAGCGTCCACCCGACAGGCTATTTGCATACGGGCAAAGAAACCCCTTAGGCACACAGTGCCTAAGGAGAGTTTTTGCCCGCATCCCAGGGTGCACCGGCCCGAAAAACTGGTCTTCCCCCCGGACGTATCCGAGAGGGAACTCCAGTCCACGGGCGCACGTGGAGGTTTCCTGTCTTAGCACCCCACAATACAACCCTTTACATAATTATCAAGTCTTCCTCGAATAAATGAACTGAAAATGTAACCACCAATTTTATACAATGCTCCTCCTAACCTTCAACAATGCAGGGGTACCAAACCTTTTTGCCATCATAAATGAGATTTCTTACGTCTCACCAAACATGGTCACAACATACATTTACGTACGAAGCTCTGTAATTTCTCATGCCCTTTGTAGTAAGACCTTGGTCCTATTACGGTCTTTTGTAGGAACGCGAACTAAATTATAACAAACATGCTTGGAGGTCATGCGGGTTATGTCACAATTGTTGGCGGCCCATTGTTGACGTACTTTGGTGTAAGTTTTATAATTATGTTATGATGTTCATGTCATTACTGAAGATCTTGTGTCTGAATAATAACATCTGCATGGATTTTTAACGTTAACCCATAGAACATTCAAAATCAAATCAAATCAAAAGTCATTTATTCAAATTAGGCTGATTTATCAGCACTTTTTGAAGGTCAATTTTTTACATAAGACAGTCCCGCAAAGCGCCCCCCCTTCGACACTTCCTAGTGTTTTGGCTGGGAAGAAGAAGTGGCAGAACAAACTCCCCAGCAACACATCAGTCTGTTCGGTTAGAAGAACCAAGATTTTATACAATTTAATAGAACATTCACTCATTATTGGCAAACGTCAATATTGTTCTATTGATGGATGATCCTTTATAAACTTATGTGCCTCAGAAAATACGTTTTTTTTTTATATACTACACATTAACGCCTGGGTCGCAAATTCTAAAGCTTTTTTAAAAGGCCGCGTACTCAAATCTGCTCGCAGATAATTTCTTTCGTCCATGAAAATGCCTTGGATTTTTTTTTTTCTTTTTTAAGAAAAAAATACATTTAGCCCAGCACGGAGGAACACTAGATGCTCTCACTAGACCAAAAAAAACATAATGGAGTTCTTAGAATAATATTCAGAAGAAGAAACAATAAAAGCAATTTAATAGTACTTAGATTGGTGATATTGATATGTAAGTAATTACAACCCTTAACTCTAAAAGGTCCATTTGGAAAAAGCTACTCACGAAAATATCAATTTACTTGAAAGGTTCTTTTTCCTGAATATCTGCTGCCAAATAGATTTCTGCCTTAAGTGGCACTCAATGAAAATGGATTGATTACAATATAAAAACATTTAATTTTCATTGCCTTTGGAGAGAATGATTTATAAAGGTGCTGTTAGACTTTACACAGAGCATTCACTTGTAACAGAACATCGAGTATTCGTAGTTTTTAATTTTGTAGAGCTGAACAACGAACAGAGCCATTTTTATTCATGAAGATGTCTTGCGAAAAAGTAAAAGGCTTGCCAGAACGCTCGTTAGAATGCTCTCGTTTATTTTTCTGTAAAGTAACATTCATAAGAATGCTCATTAAAATAATGCTCAAGTTTATCAGCGCCTTAAGGATTTACCCAAAATGTTTTATAGAATAGCATTAATTTAACAAAGATTAACTAAACCTCATTATGGCCAAAACAATGAATGTTCAAATCACTATGATTTGAACATTCACATAATCACTTTACTTTGAATTAATGAACGCAGTCCATTTTAATTAGGTGCTTTATAGAAAGACGTTTCTATCTATTCTTTCCACATAATCCTTTAGTCATGCCTACTAAAATATTATTTTGAATTGGCTATAGAATTCATAATTCAGGATTAACACAGCCTTAACAGTCGTCAACGTCCTTATAACCGTCATAAATTCAGTCAATTCGTTAATTTTGAGATGTCTCAGAAGTTATATAAATCTTTGTTAATTGTATCATTAATTTATATTTATGACAACGTTTAAATTAAAATTTGGTTCATCAACATCAGCCTTCAATGTTCCCACTGTTGGGACACAGGCCTCTTCTCTGTGAAAGGGAGTGGGCCATAATCCACCACGCGGGCCCAGTGCGTGTTGGTAGATGTCACATGTCTTCAAATTTGATGATTCTAGGACATGCCGGTTTCTTCACGATGTTTTCCTTCACCATTTTGAGAGCAGTGGTGATGAAATAAATTAAGGCGCTGCCCATAGCGAACACTCTGTAAATGACTAGTTTTTCGTTGCAAAGTTAGCCATATCTGAACATGCCACAAGCCAGAAAAAAATACAATGTATAGTCGAATGTATAACGTAAAGACTTTAACAAAAACAATTCACAAAAGTGGTCTAAAACTACGAAAAAAAAATTGTCAATATGACCACGAAATAGTAGATTATTAACCAAGGGGATAAAGCAGTGTCTTCTGTCGCGGGTGACGATTTAAATCGCGAGCGTAACGAAGGACTCGAGGTTTACTCCCGAGCGCAGCGAGGGTGTTAAAAACTTAAATCACGAGCGAGGCGAGGGATTTAAGATGAGTCCTGAGTGTAGCGAGGAATTTAAGTTCACCCAAGACTAAGACAGCTTTATCACCGAGGAAAATACTCTACTTTTCGTACCATTTGCGAAAAAATTAACACAATAATAATATGAGATAAGCATTCATTAAAAATAAAGACAATTAAAATAAATTAAAATAAACTTATCGTAGTATTTGAAGAAAACAAAAACGCGGCAAATTCCTAGACTAATATTTTTTTGTCGGAAAAGCAAAGGCATCAAGCTCATACGGCCTCGTCGGTTTTCGTAATTTTATTTTATAATCATAACTGCATAATAAAAGCGTATTCCTTTTTCAAAAAAGATGTATGATGCTTTATATACAAACTCAATGGTGTAAACACAGATGTAGTTCGGTAAGTATTCCAAATTTAAATCACATTCTCCCCCTAGAGGATGAATGAAATTCAGTACAATTTTCTTTCCCTGTTTTTAACAGAATGAAAATGACTTTTGTTATGTTCGCTTTTTGAGGCATAGAATGTCACTTTTTTGAGCAAGTGGTACGAAAAAAAAATTTTCGTCTCGAAATTCTCAATTTTTTCAGCGGTAACCATTACATTTTTTGTAACTATAACAGAAGAAATTTCATATACTAAAGACTTATCTAATTTTTTTTTAACTCAGACCTGTAATTGTTTAAATATTAAGTTAAAACTGCAAAATTTCTTACTTTTTTCTTACAATTTGCCCCCGCGCGCAGCTGCTTCACCCCCGCGACTACCTTTGCTAAATAGAGCTTGGGTACAGCGCCTTAACCTGCTCTCTCGGCTGGGTGCGAACCCACGACCTACAACTCGTAAGTCGGGGCCTATACCACTGGGCCACTACTGCTCTAAAATTTACTTACATACAAATATTATTTAACTTTGCCTGGCCTCAGTATTTAATTTTTTTATAGAAGTAGATAGAGAGAAAGGTGAAAGTTTATAAACACAAGCGAAGTGTTACTGGGTTTCTCAATTTGTTTTTTTTTTTTATATAGCTTTAATTCTAGATTAGTTCACGGTGTGTCTAGCTGCCATAGAACTCAGGCGTAGCTAGTAAAATGTGATGAGCGAATAGATAGATCTTTGTTATTTTTTAACCGACTTCAAAAAGGAGGAGGTTATCAATAAATTCGACGGTATGTTTTTTTTTTGTATATTTGTTACGCGATTACTCCGCCAGTTGTGGACCGATTTTTAAAATTCTTTTTTTGTTCGAAAGGAGGTACTTCTGAGGTGGTCCCATAGTCACCAAGTTTGGATCCTGGAGAAATCGAGGGCAACCCTCGAATTTTATAGGCCGACACACCGTTTTTCGCAAATTTTATGAAGTAATTTAAGTACTTGCGTATGGTAATCATAATTTCATGTAGCTGAGCTGATGATGGAAGGTAGAACTCCTTAATAGTAAGGAGTAGGCATCGACTGATTTAGTTTGAGTTCGCATATCTCTGGAACTACAAGTCCGATTTAAGTAATTCTTTTTTTGTTGTACTAGGTATCATTTTACTTAGGGAAAATTGCAAGTTTCATCAAAATCGGTTCAGTAGTTTTTGAGATAGGGAATTTTATTAGCTTATTGTGTACATGAGCGATGTTATTACCGGTGTTAAGGATTACAAAATTCTAGTGCACATGTTGTATTTGACAAGAATTCGGGTAAATATTTAAACTAAAAAGAGTAAAAAAAAACTTTTAAAAAAAAAATGTAACCGCCTTCAAAAAAACCATAAAAAACGGTAAAAAAACCTACAAAATAACTTTTCTTTCGGAAGTCGGTGGCAAAAAAAAGACAATGAAATAAAGAAAACAAAGACACCGACTTCCGAAAGAAAAGTTATTTTGTAGGTTTTTTTACCGTTTTTTATGGTTTTTTTTGAAGGCGGTTACATTTTTTTTTAAGCTATTAGATAGCTTTTATCGCGGGCTCTAAGCGCGGCGCGGCGCGTCGACCGAATCAAAAAAATTCCAAAAACCTAACGAAAAAAACCTAAGGAAAATACCTGACACCACGCATCGTCCAATATCGTTTCACTTCGGGAGACTTCGGCAATTATAAAAATATCCGTCATAAAAACAATTTTCTCTTACTGATTCTAAACGGCCAGCTACAATTAAGGAGTTTTCACAATGAAACCTGTAAACTTATAAAATTCTCCCACAACGAAGAAGTTCTTTATTACAGCAGTGCACCACAAACATTTTAAATAAATTATATTCTCGTTAAATATACGCGGTAGGCGATTTTATTCTTTTAAAATAAAAAAAAATGTTTTGCAATAGCTTCACCGCGGCAGTCTCCGAGTGCTACATGTATTTTTTTTTATTTGATGTGCTCTTGATTCTAGTCTAGGTCAAAGATGACAATGACAAAATCTACGATGAAAGCAAAACTACCCAGAAGAAGCCTGTTTACTTTAACTTGAAGAGGTAGTGTTGTATGCGTTCGGAAACACACAGGTAGAGAATGTTCTACTCCTTCATTGTACGCTTTATCTCTATCTAGCACTTTTAGGATAATAAGCTTGATATATTTGTAAAAGAGCTAAAGTGTACATACGTATTAGTCCTGGACGTGACTCAAAGTGAATCGTAAGCACTTAGTACTGATGTCACTTAGACCTTTCTCGAGCGTTGTAGGGTACTTAGTAAAAGAGGGATTTTGGTGTCCTTTTTAAAAGTTGATGCGTACTTTTGTGACAGATTTTGAATTGAGTAGGTACGCCTTTTATACCTGCAAAAGGAAAGTTTTAACGATAGACACGTTTTGAACAGATTATTGCGCGTCAAAATGTTCATGTAAAACGAGTCAGGTAATCCCGACTGGTGGATGGATGTTTCTTACTCTTTCAAGCAAAAACCACTGAACGGATTTAGATGAAATTTGTTACACAGATAATTTATAACTTGGATTAACATATAGGATAGTTTTTATGCCGATTTTCTATTACCGTGGAATAATGTTCGAGTAGTAGCTAGTAAAGTCGCTAAAAACAACTAATAGATAAATAAATATAACTCATTTTGTAGGATAAATAAGTGCTCTTCAGTTGGTAACCTTTTTAGGGTTCCGTAGCCAAATGGCAAAAACGGAACCCTTATAGATTCGTCATGTCTGTCTGTCTGTCTGTCTGTCTGTCTGTCCGTCCGTATTTCACAGCCACTTTTCTTCGAAAGTATAATAGCTATCCTATTGAAACTTGGTAACTAGATGTATTATGTGAACCGCATTAGGATTTTTACACAAAAATAAAACAAAAACAAATTTTAGGGGTCTTTACCATACTTAGAATTGAAACTCAATAAATTTTTTTTCGCCTGACCCATACGAATTTTACCTGACCATTTGTTTTTTAGCTATCTACAGTGCAATGGTCTACTGGACAGACTACTTCTATGTCTTTGTTATAAATAAATATCATTAAAAGCTGCTTCTCAATTTCCTTACACCACAAAAGCATTTTTAATTGACAATACAGTGACTGTAGTGGTTAATTGTGAAGAACTAAAGGTAATCGGATCCCACAATAAAAGGTGGGCGATATCGCTCGATAGAGGTAACGTAAAAGCGATGACCTAATTAAGGATAGGCACTTGAAATGCGATATTTTTGCTTACACCTTAAGGTGCCGGTTCGCGCCCGAGACCGCGACAGGAGACCGAGACAGAAGACCGCGACACGGCCCGCGACCGAAGATTGTTTACCGTATCTGTCTCCGGTACCGGCACCCTAACGGTTTCTATTATACCTACTGGCCGCTCACGACAGGTGCACCTATAACTTAATTGTGCTTAAGTCTATCAGGGAACAGGCTGTCAAAGACCCAATCAAATATACCAAGCCTAAAATGATCGCTCTTTTTTGGGTACCAATGCTGGGCTTCGAAAATTAAACAGAATGTTAATTTTCAAAATTTAATTAATAATTAATAATTTTTAATATTTTCTTGTTGTGCTCAGCAAAACATAGCTAAAAATTTAACATTTCTTGAAATTCACCTAAGCAAGTGAACCCAATTTACACAACCCAGGAAACTAATAACGTTCCTCAATAAGTCTTCTAAAGACAGGGCCGGGATTGAGCGCGGCAGCGGTTAATAAAGTATTTTGTAAGCAAGAACCTTCAACGAATTCAATAGAAGCTGGTGTTTACATAAACTTCGCGAATTTTTCATTACCCCCTTTCGTTTGTTTTTCGTGTTTTTTCGTCGCAGCTTACGGTTCTATTTTCATACTTAGTGGCCTTAATTGCCACTGTAGATTCACCCTGTTTGTTTATTTACATATTTATTAAGATGAATTGATTGGTTTTTCTCTGTCTCGCTTAGCCTGTATGTAACTCGGGAGTTATCCCCTGTTCGGGAGTTACTCGGGTTACTCGGTTACTCGGGAGTTATCGGGAGTTATCTTATCAGGTAACCGTGACACTGGAACCTCAAGGGCTATTAAAGGACATCGTGGATTTTAGTCAGTACGAGTCTGACAGTCCCTCCCGTCCCGGCTAGGTTCTATTCTCTGGCACTCACTTTGAATAGTAGTCATCATCATCATCATCATCAGCCGGAAAACGTCCACTGCTGAACATAGGCCTCCCCCTTAGACCGCCACGCCGAACGACAATTCGCCACTTGCATCCATCGGTTGCCCGCGACCCTCACGATGTCGTCGGTCCACCTAGTGGGAGGCCTACCTACGCTGCGTCTTCCGGTCCGTGGTCGCCACTCGAGAACTTTTCTTCCCCATCGGTTGTCAGTTCTACGAGCGATGTGGCCTGCCCATTGCCACTTCAACTTGCAAATTTTATGAGCTATGTCGGTGACTTTGGTTCTTCGCCGAATATCCATGTTCCGGATTTTATCCCGCAAAGAAACTCCGAGCATAGCTCTTTCCATCGCTCGTTGAGTGACTCTTAGTCTCTCTAAAAGGCCAGCAGTTAGAGACCACGTTTCAGAGCCATATATCATCACTGGCAACACACACTGGTTAAACACCCTTGTCTTGAGACACTGTGGGATTCTCGATGAGAAGATATCACGTAGCTTCCCAAACGCTGCCCATCCGAGTTGGATTCTTCGGGCGACCTCTTTCTCGAAGTTGGACCTACCTAACTGAACAATCTGTCCAAGGTAAGTGTAATGGTCTACAACTTCGAGAGTATCATTCCCAACAACAACCGGTACGGGTGCCACATGGACATTCGACATGACTTTCGTCTTGTCCATGTTCATTTTAAGGCCGACCCGTTGGGAAACGATACTGAGGTCGCTGAGCATAGCATTGAGGTGCTCCAACGATTCTGCCATGATGACTATATCATCGGCAAAACGAAGGTGAGTGATGTATTCGCCATTGATGTTGATGCCGAATCCGTTCCATTCCAAGAGCTTGAAAACGTCCTCCAAAGCGTTCGTGAACAGTTTCGGAGAAATAACGTCTCCCTGTCTCACGCCTTTCTGCAATTGGATTGGTTTCGTGCTCTCTTCCTGAAGTCGGATGGACATGGTGGCATTTCTATACAAACACTTCAACACTTCGATATACCTATAGTCGATATGACATCGTTGGAGGGACTGCAATACTGCCCAGGTTTCGATTAAATCGAAGGCCTTTTCATAGTCCGCAAACGCTAAACATAATGGCCGATTATACTCCTCTGTCTTCTGTATAATCATGCGGAGCGTGTGTATGTGGTCTATAGTACTAAAACCTTTTCGGAAACCGGCTTGTTTGGGAGGCTGGAAGTCATCAAACCTGCGTTCGAGACGGTTCGTAATGACTCTTGAGAACAGCTTGTATACATGGCTCAGAAGTGAGATTGGCCTGTAGTTCTACAACAAGGTGTTGTCACCCTTTTTGAAGAAAAGAACAACCACACTCCTGTGCCATGCTTCTGGCGTAATACCTTCGAGTATGACGGAATTAAATAACTTCTGGAGGACCAGAAGTACCGGTTTTCCACCCGCTCTCAGAAGTTCTGTTGTGATTCCGTCTTCACCCGGCGCCTTGTTATTCTTTAGCTGTTTAAGAGCCATTCTAATCTCGTACAGGCTGATGTCCGGGATATCCTCAGTGTAGTGTCGAGTCAGTTTAGCTCTTGCGTCTCGAACTGTACTGACACTGGGTTGTCGTGTTGATGTGTATAACTGTCCGTAAAACCTCTCAAGCTCTCTCAGGATCTCCGGCTTCGTCGAAATGATGCTGCCGTCGTTAATCTTCAGCTTTGTCATTTGGCTTTGCCCAATAGACGAATTCCTTGCGAAGACTTTTGAGCCCTGGTTCCGCTCGATTGCCTCTTTGATCCGTGCCGCACTATAGGCACGCAGGTCACGTCGCATTGATTTAGAGATTCGTCTATTGAGTTTGCCATATTCCGACATGTCAGCTGAAGATTGCAGCCTCATCTCGGCCCGGTCTTGCATCAACTTGATGGATCCGTTCGAGAGCTTTTGAGGCTTATTGCGGCGCGGGGTCTTAAAGAACTTGGACCCCACAGCTTGGACAGTTTCCACCAACCCATTGTTAATCTCGTCCACAGTTTCGCATTCGGTTAGGCACTGGAAGCGATTGTGCAGTTCGAGTTGAAAGTCTTCGGGGTTCTGGATGTGGGCAGGACCAGGTCGGAGCGTGGACTTCACCAGACGAGACCTTTCAAGCTTCACATTGATATTCAATGTGCCTCTGACGATTCGGTGATCGCCACCGGTTTTCACCTTGGCGATCAAAGAGACATCGCTGAATATTCGCTTTTTGGTCGTCATGATGAAGTCGATCTCATTTCTGATAGCACCATCGGGGCTCATCCACGTCCACCTCCTGGATGGCCGCTTCTGGAAGTAGGAGTTCATTAAATGAAGTTCTTCCTTTTCCATGAAGTCCCGTACCCAAATGGCCCCACTCTCAACTCATCGCCATTCCGTGCGCCCACCTTCGCGTTGAAGTCCCCCATAACAACGGTGAAGTATGTTTCGGAGGTATGTATGGCCTCGGATATCTCCTCATACAATGCCTCTACTTCATCATCAGAATGTGTCGAGGTCGGCGCATATACCTGTATGACCTTCAACGAATACCGGTTGGTTATTCTGAGTATAAGGTATGCTACCCTACTCGACACACTGTCGACTTTCACAACGTTGTTGATGAGGGACCTGCGGACGAGAAATCCAACACCACCCTGGGATTTACGGTCTCCTTCCCGGTAGAAAAGCATGTTGCCGGAATCTAGAACTATCGTATCCTGACCCTCTCTTCGGACTTCAGATAATCCCAAGATATCCCAACGCATTTTGCTCAATTCTTCCTCCAGCTCGATAATCTTCTCATCGGTCCTCAGTGTGCGGATGTTGTGTGTTGCCAGGGCCAAAGTCCGTTGGGGGTGGTAGCGGGGCATCTGCCGGGGATTCTTAGCACCCCCTGCTCCGCCGTTACCCGATCCGCTACCCAGACCAGGAATAGCGGAGCTGCCGGGGACTGGGGGCCGTGTGCTATTGTTGTCAATCATAATGGGGGGGGGGGGGGTTGCCATAATCCCCACGCTTGGCAGGCGGCTTGGGGATCGCAGTAAGGTCACCGAAAGTTTACAAAGGACGCTGCTGCCCGTCCTTCGGTGGCTGGACGTAGTTTAAGGACGTACCCGGGTCCGGGTGGTAAATAGTAGTAGTAGTAGGTAACTAAATTCACTATAAAGGACCCTGTACAAAGTGCCTACCTCGTTGTTTTTTGCTCCGATATTATTTTTTGTTTTTATATGCATACCACAAAAATGGATTCCACAGCTGAATACATAGGACTAGGTTATGAAATGATAACAAAAAACCGGTTTCGAATCATAGTTTGTGAAACCGAATGAAAGGAAAACAATTTTATAGCTAGGGGTGTTGCACACTTTGTTTTTATTTGATTCGGCTGAGTCGGTCGGCAAACCGAAAACTATATTAATGACCGCAAATCAGTGTTGATACCAACCTTAGATTTTGCCAGCATGTCGGTTTTTTATCGGTTACATTTCGGAGAGTGTGCGATGGAACTGCACAACTTGATTCCGCCTGGCCTTTTCCATCATCGGACTACAAGACGTACGGCAATGCGCCATCGATATATGGTGGACATCCCTCCGGTACGTACAAAGCGTTTTGCTAATACCTTTATTGTACGCACAGCTAAGGAGTGGACTTCTCTGCCGGCATCTGTATTTCCCGACAGCTATAACCTTGTGGTCTTCAAGTCAAGAGTGAACAGGTTACTTCTAGACAAGCGTGCTTCACCGTCGACCACATTTTCGCTTACCATCAGGCGAGATAGTGGTCAAACGCGAACCTATCTTTAAATAATAATAAAAAAAAACCATCTGCAGTTGGGTTCGGAATCAGGCCTCCTCAGGAAACCCTTCTACTATTTACTACTAACAAATTACCTACTTGGACAGACAGATAAAAATTCTAAAATTGAAAATCTGAAATAAAAAACCAATTTATATTCTATTCCAAGTACTTTTTATTTAAAGGTATTTGTTTCTTTTATGAAAAGAGGTAAAAATGGCTTTTTAAACTTGAAATCCTTTGCAGAACTTATAAACGGATGACGCTCGTTCTTTTATAATTTCTGGAACTTTCTTCCGGATTCTTTCTCTTTTCGTGGATTGTTACTTTTTAGAAGTCTTTTATGTTTTTAATATAATAAGTTACTTTGGTGTTTATTCGGTGTGTTTTTTTTTAATAAAAGAGAAGCATCGTTTTAAAACTTTTGAGACAAAGTGATTTTCGTTGCAACTTGTAAAGTTACCACTAAATAAAAGACGCCAATTTAAAGAATGACGAAAGATGTTGTACAAACACATTTAATGTTTTAAATAGAATAATGATTAAGGTAATTGAATGGTGACAATGATAACTTTTATGCTAGCTTCTCATCATCATGCTGCGTGATATGACGAGCTGCGCCACGCAAAACCTGCGGAGCTGTAATAAAGCGATCTATCCTATAAAAATCTAACATGGCCAGCCCAACTCGTAATTGCTTCCTCTACTAGTTTACCTGAGACATCCAAACACAAGAAAAAAATACTGCCTCGTAAATTACGCGCCACGTGAAGGCAGCTTAACAACATGATAATGTCCGCAAAATGAAAACGTTTTATTTTTCAAATTCTAAAAATAATGTATACATTTTTCTTTTTATCATTCCATCCCTTCGCTTAACCTTTGATACCATATTATGGAATATCAATATAAAAATGTTAATGTCAAATATGCAAACATTGCAAAAAGGGACAGAAGCAATAAAAAGTTTATTTATACACCCCATTTTTATAAATCTGGAGGCTGGCAAATCCCGATAAAAAATATACTGCGTTAAAAATGTGTATGTAAGGGAAAACACGTCCCGATTTTAAAATAACTGGCAATATAGAATGAGGGAAAGGTCAGTGTAAAAAGAACAGTTTAAAAAAATATGTAGGTATATGGTATGATATTAAAGACTCTCCTACATAGATAGATATTATAAATCTAAAGAAAAATTCTTTCGCCGTAATTTTATCTACACCTCAAAGTTTCTATTTATTTGTGTTTATTTTAACTTTTATGTATAGCTCTTTTTTAATTGATATAAATATCAGTTGAGTCCTCCCGTCCTACGGGACTGCCAGACTCAAAAAAAAATGAGGGCGAAACTCTGCAGGCGTTGGTGCGTAACTTCGGAAAGAAGGTTATTAATTACTGGGTTCATATTAATAGGTTTCTGACTACCGGACAACGGCCATTTCTTCCATTGGCTTTGTCTTTCCTTTTGGGAAGGAAGCCACAAATCATGCCATCACCTTCTTTTTAGGTATGTTAACGGAAATGTATGTAATCCGTCATTTACGTATACAATTCCTAGGAAATGTATGTAATTCCTAAAATCGGTTTTGTGTGAAACCTAAACAAACCGAACCCCTGACGTCTACGTTCAAAGGCACAAACAACTCTTGATATATATATTTTTTTGTTTTTGAAAAATATATTTTATCGGTTTATTTCGTCCGATATAACAGGTTTGGCACATTACTACTACTTCTGTATCCTGATAGTAGCAACACCAGAATTTTGGTTACAAAAACAGTGAACACAACCAATGCATCGTGACTTAATCACGTTAGCAATGCGTTTACATCACTGGAAATATACGCGGTGGCCACCGGAACGAAAACTACAAAAAAAAAAACAGAAACGAAATCTAGAAATGTGTTCCGAGTTACCATACAGTAAAAATAAGCTGTTTACTTATGAAAAGTACTGAGGTCTTAGAATTTATTTCTGTTTATAAACCTATAACGAACAATAAAATGTGCGTACTTTGTAGGAGGCTTCCGGCGACTGGGACCGCAATAAACTGATACCGCGGTCCCAGTTGCCGGACGCATTTAATTTTAATAGTTGTATTCCGTCGACTGGGACCGATCCATGAATTGAACCAGAACGGTACGGTCAGACGAAAAATGTCTATGGATGTCTTGTTCAATACAAACCAGGAAAGTTATAGGCTAGCATAGCTCAAAGGAATAGGTTACCTGAAATTGTCTTGTATCGATTCAGAAATACATATTTAAATAAATACCACTTTGAACTTATGCTAGCCTAGTACTTTTGCTGGTTAGTCATTGAAAAAGGCAAATTCAGGTAATCTCCTAATTAGAATTATTTAAATACCGTATACTGAACTCATGCTAGCCTAGTACTTTCTTCTTGGACAATAGGGATTTTTTTCTCCTAAAAACTCCCTGGCGAGAAACGGGAAAAATATTCCCTTTTGTCACCAGTGAGACAATTAGAAGCTCACAAAAAGTACTAGGCTAGCATAAGTTCCAGATGGGTCTGTATTTAAATAATTCTAAGTAGAAAGTTTCCTTAAATTGTCTTTTTCATTGACTAACCAGCAAAAGTACTAGGCTAGCATAAGTTCAAAGTGGTATTTTTTTAAATATTTCTGAATTGATACCAGACAATTTCAGGTAACCTATTCCTGCCGAGAATTATATTAATACAGACCACTTTGAACCTATGCTAGCCTATTACTTTTTACCTGGTTTGTATTGAACAAGACAATTTCCACAGACATTTTTCGTCTGACTGTACCGTTCTGGTTCAATTTATGGATCGGTCCCAGTCGACGGAATACAAATATTAAAATTAAATGCATCCGGCAACTGGGACCGCGGTGTCACTTTATTGCGGTCCCAGTCGCCGGAAGCCTCCTTTGTAGCTGGGAACCTTAGTAACCATTGAATTTATGGGTAGATATTAGAGCGACCTGCCCTGGCTTTATTATGTTATGACACACAGGTGCTATTTAAAAATAAAATATAGCCTATGTTTTTCTCTCATAATGTTAGTAGACTTTTAGAATTCGGTTCAACCAAGTTTTGAGTTTATAAGCAAAAATAAAAATCTTATCTCTTCAAAATTAAGCATAGATTAAAATCTTCTAAAATATAAAGTAGCCAGTACAATCAATAAAAGAAAAATGGGATCAAAGCTTGTACGGAATAAATATTTGTATGTCGTACAGATAATTGTTCAGAATATGGCAGTGTGCGTGAGTTTAAATACTTGTAAATGCACTAACGACACAGGAAAAGCCTCCAAGTGTAGAGCAACATCTAAAAAAAAACTCTAGTCATAGTGTAAACTGCCTACATCTTACAGAGAATTCTTAAGTTTTAAGCCAGCAATTCAGCTCATCCTTTACGTAAAACTTTTCAAAGATAAACTACAAAGTAAACACGGTAACAAAGACGCCCTTCAACTTTCAGCAGTAAACAGTTGCCTAACTGCCCGGACTCGCTCGTTTCCACTTAGAACTCAGACAATTATGGCGTTTTCACTTGAGTTTAAACTTTATTCTTAGTTCTTCAATGTTGTATTTTACTCGAGGAACTGGCCACTTTCAGAGACTAAGTGAAACGTGGGCTTGCGGACGGCGTGTAATGTGTGACTCGCCGTCCGGTCATGGACCATGCCTTGGTTGTAGGCGCGTTGTGTTCCACGCGCACCTCTTCCAGCTGTCAGCAATTTGACCCATAAAGAGCCAAACACTTGCCGGGGTTCCGGAACTGTCTAAACTGATAACCGTGACCCCGGAACGTAAAGGACAATTGAAGGAACACGGCGGACTGAGTCTAACAGTAGTCAGACTCGTACTGAGTAAGGAGTCTGACCGTAGTCAGACTCGTTCTGACTAAGGAGTCTGACAGTAGTCAGACTCATACTGACTAAGGAGTCCGACAGTAGTCAGACTCATACTGACTAAGGAGTCTGACAGTAGTCAGACTCATACTGACTAAGGAGTTCGACAGTAGTCAGACTCATACTGACTAAGGAGTCCGACAGTAGTCAGACTCATACTGACTAAGGCGTCTGACAGTAGTCAGACTCATACTGACTAAGGAGTCCGACAGTAGTCAGACTCATACTGACTAAAGAGTCAAAAATCAAAAACATATCATTTATTTCAACTAGGCCAGTTACAAGCACTTTTGAATTATCAAAAGACAAAGTAAAATAAAATAGTATGGTGTTACAGTCCCAGTCAGAAGACATAAACACTGTGAAAGTACTGTAGGTGCCCATTCTAAAGCGTTGATCTCTATAGAGAAGAACGGGTAAGAAACTGGACATTCTTTTTCAATCGACATGATGACATCGAGTCTGACAGAAGTCGTACTCGTACTGACTAAGGAGTCTGACAGTAGTCAGACTCGTAGTCCGCTCCACATAGGGCGGGAGGACTAAATAAATTGATGATTTTACGAACAAAAAAAAAAGGGAAAAAAATTAAAACGTGTCTCTAACCATACATATCAGTTCCAATAAAGTGGTGTCGTGACTCGTTATATTCATCATCATCATCATCATCATCAGCCTATAATGTTGCAATGCTGGGACACTGGCCTCCTCTCTTTGAGAGGGAGTGGGCCATAATCCACTACGCGGGCCCAGTGCGTTGGTAGATATCACAATGTCTTCGAATTTTTGAGTCTAGGACATGCCGGTTTCCTCACAATGTTTTCCTTCACCATTTTGAGAGTAGTGCTGATGAAATAAATTACAAAAATTAATGCGCCTGGCTGGGTTTGAACCCACGACCTATAAACTCGAAGTCCAGACCGATACCACGGGCCACCACTGCTCTGTATATTAAATGTATGAAACTGATGTCCTTCTGGAATATGACGACACGCCATGCCACGACACATAGCCTTGTATGTTTCCGCCTTAATGTGCTCCAATCGGTTTTGTTCCGTTTTTTTTCGGACATACCATGTTTGCTTTATTAATTACTCAAACAGCCGGATAGTCACGAAGCTCTTTTAAAGATATTTGTTTAATAAAAGACCTCACATACTACTCGTATTATCCTGTAAGGCATAAAGCTTCATTCAATGAATTACTCATATTATTATTACTGACACACTTTACTATATAAGACACACCAGCATCCTATAATTCCTTCCTGCTACAAATATGATCTACTAAGATACTTCGCAAATCTATCGAGTAGAGATGTGCCTCCTCGTCGGTAGAGTAGCTTAGTCGTCCATATTTGCAGTCGGCCAATAGTCGGCGCCAGGCTGAGGGTATTGATATGAAATTATAATTTTCATTGTTACTATTTTGTACGTACAATCAGACTTTCTGTTTATTATATCTGTGAATTGGGATCTTCCTTTTATTTGACTCAATAAAACATAATTTTCAATTATAAAATGTTAATTATCATACCATTATTTTATGATCGGACAGCAGATGCGATCGAATGCATGTTTCGAAACACTTTTTATTGCACTCAAGAGATTTCGTCGATATTTCCAGACGCCAAACAATTAGAACGGTCGGCTCACGCCGGTAAATAAGTATATCTATTTTGATCAACGGCGGATCCAGGGGGGGGGGTCATGGGGGTCATGACCCCCCCCTGAGCTGGTTCCAGGACTTAGGTGGACCACTAATTGAACATAATGATTTTATTTATATATTTTGTCACCCTACAGATTTTATGTGACTACATACCTTCAATATTTAATAAATTTAATAATAATATAATAACTTCCTATGATGGCAAACGTTTGGGAACGAACGCATCGAAAATTTGAATTTTACCGCGCCACACTTGCGGGCGCTTGCCGACTACGTACCGTCTAGCTAGACCTAACCTCAATCTGAATCGGAACGACTAAACTTCAACTATCATAACATAGTTCTAAGTTAAAAAACTAAAATTTCTTTCGACCTACTTATATAGTGTGTTTATAAGTGTACCTTTATAAGTATTCTTAAAAATTGTTGCAAATTCATTAATTACAAGAAATGGTAAGTAATCAGTTTCTCATTATTCCAGTGCGTGTGTTTTAACTTAAATGTTAATGCTTATAAAGTACTTCATAGGTAGATATGTAGGTATCTACTTACCGAAAGAGTGCTGCGTGACTTATGTACCTACCTACTTATTATTTTTTTTGGACGAGGGAAATTGAAGAGCATTAAGTTTAGGTACTAACCTAACCTAAAATCTTAGATAAATGAACACAATGAAATCAAGTGTATCGTCGTGACCACACTGATTTTAATGCTCTTTAAAAATAAAATTAGAGAGCAACCAACTGAATGAATATAGCATGCATAAACTTCAAATAACCTTGGTTAAAGTTTTTAAAAGCACCTAGCGAAAACATCTATGCAAACTGTTGCGCGACACAAAAACATTGCGCTTCATTAACAGGCATGCAATGCATTTACAATACAACAACCTACTACTTTTTACTTTATTTGTATTTTACAGATTTTTTAAAACTATAAAATATTAGAGGAACTGAATTTTTTTGCTTATTTAAGTAAGGTCTTTATGAAAAATGCAGTGGACTGTAAAACTACCTGTATTTTTTTTATGTACTTATAACAGTTATTTGGGGGGAAAGGGACAGTGATCAAATTAATGTATATTATAATATCTGTAACAGTAAATTAAGATTGATCGATTACCCTCGAGAATTTGGTTTGTGTAGTAATAAACATTGTGATAATATGATGCATAGGCAGATTCTTGACGATATGTATGCCAATATTGTGTCGATTTTGTCGGAAGCTGCTATACTAAGTAAATGTGAGAGCCGGTCAAAAAGACATAGTGGCCGTGTTGTCGGGTGGAATAAGCATGTACGTGATGCCCACGGGAAGGCCAGGCTTAAGTATCAGTTATGGTTGTGGAATAATAAACCAAAATCGGGTCCAATCTATGATGACATGTGTTCTACGCGTAAGATATTTAAAAGCAAATTAAAGTGGTGTCAGAACCATCAAGAACAAATTAAATTAGATATCATTACTTCTCACCATAAAAATAACAATTTTCAGAAGTTTTGGAAGGCGACAAAAAAGCTTGATGTTAAGCCTGGTCTTCCTGTGAGTGTCGGGGGTGCTGATCAGCCGGACAGCATTGCCAATATGTTTGTGGATCATTTTAAGGTGGCTTCACCGATGGGTTCACCGCAGCGAGTGCTCGATGACGGATTCTGTCGTGATACTGATCTTGTTCGTTTTTCCGCTAAACAAGTGTCCAACACAATAAAAAGAATGACTAGAGGAAAGTCCCCAGGTCACGACGGGCTGAGCATTGAGCACTTGCAGCACGCTGGTCCTCACATGTGCAGAGTACTGGCTATGTTTTATTCGCTGTGTATGTGTCACTCGTACCTCCCCAAGGACCTTATGCGAACTATTGTTGTGCCTATTTTAAAGAACAAAACGGGCGATGTGGCTGATAAGTGCAACTATCGACCCATCTCCCTGGCTACGATTATTGGAAAGGTGCTGGATAGCCAGCTGGATGCGCATTTGGATAGTATGCTGATACACGATGCGCAATTTGGGTTTCGTAGTAACCTGAGCACCGAAAGCGCCATTCTTGCCCTCAAGCATACGGTGCAATATTATACCAAGCGTCGAACATCTGTTTATGCTTGTTTTTTAGACCTCTCCCGTGCTTTTGACCTGGTGTCATATGATGTCATGTGGAAAAAACTACGGGAGAGAAAAGTGTCAGCTGAACTGTTGCGTATCCTCCAGTTTTGGTATTACAACCAGATCAACAGTGTGAGATGGGCTGATAGTCTCTCTGTACCATATGGTCTGGAATGCGGGGTGAGGCAAGGGGGGATAACTTCACCAAAGCTTTTTAACCTCTACATTAATGATCTGATCGTTGAGCTCAGCAGTAAGAAGATCGGCTGTCGTATTGATGACGTCAGTGTCAACAACATTAGTTACGCGGACGACATGGTGCTGCTGAGCCCAACGATCAGGGCGCTCAGAGAGCTATTAACTTCTTGTGAGTCTTATGCTCAGGCGCATGGCCTCATCTATAATGCAGCAAAGTGTGAGTTCATGGTCTTTGCGGCGGACGGTGGCAAATGTCCAGAATCCGTGCCTGTAATAAAACTAAATAAGACTGAACTTAAACGGGTCTACCAATTCAAATACCTGGGTCATTATTTGACTGTTGATCTCAGTGACCAGGTTGATATTGAACGAGAGCGTAGGGCGCTGGCGGTCCGATGTAATATGTTGGCTCGCAGGTTTGCGCGATGTAGTAAACAAGTTAAAATTTGTTTATTTAAGGCTTACTGTCAGGTGTTCTACACGTGCAGCTTGTGGAACAACTATACTCAGCGGACCATCAGCGCCCTAAGAGTACAATATAATAATGGGTTCAGGATGCTGTTGGGGTTGCCCCGCTTCTGCAGTGCGTCTGGCATGTTTACAGAGTGTTGCGTTGATGGATTTCATGCCATTATCAGGCAGAAATCTGCCTCACTGCTCTGCAGATTGCGGGGGAGCTCCAACTCAATTATGAACATCATAGCAGGGAGGTACGATTCTCCCATAATTTGTGACCTTATAAGAAGATGTATCCCTCCTAGCCAGCTGGTCACAAAATAGTAACATTTAATTTAATTTAATTTATTTTAATTTTGGTTTAATTTAATTTTGATTTTAATTTAATGTAATTTTGATCTAATTTTATAATTTCAATTTAATTTTGATTTAAGTAATTTTAACTTGGTTTGATTTTGATTTGATTTTAATTTGATTTTAATTTAATTTGAGTTTTAAATTTTGACTTAATTAATTTTAATTTTGATTTAATTTTGATTTGATTTAATGTAATTTGCATCAATTTTGTTTTGTTTCGTTTTGTTTTGTTTTGATTTAATTAATTTATTTTTATTTTTTGGTTGTTTTATCATTACTAACATATTTATAAGATTCTTAATTGTTTACTAACCCACTATGGATGTTACAAATGTCCGAATTAAAGAGTATTTTATTTATTATTTATAACTCATATGTTTATAAAAGTTTGTTGTCTGTGGTGGGCTTGTGGGGTGTGAAATTTGCATGGTGAAATTTGCATGGTTTTGTTTGCAGGGTGATTCTAAGGGAAAAGTAGATGGTAGTGGTGGATTGAAACGTTCATTAAAAAAAAATAGATTCATTTTTCCCAAAGAAACCAAGGCTTACAGCTACATTGCCTACATTAACCATAGATAAAGAAAAAAAATGCTTTCCTGTTCCTGTTACTAACGATATTCAGCCTACAATATGTACATCGACTTCTGATTCTGATCAGATAAAGACACTTTCTCAACCAAAGTTTGCTTCAGATATTGCTTGTTATATAGGGGAAAATATAGACGATTCAACTAAAGCTATGTTGCTTGAAAAGCATTGGCAGCCTCCCCCTAACTATACTTTCCCGCATTGTGTTGTTAATAAAAAAGGAAAACAAACAAAAAAATATGCTCAGAAGTCTCACCTTGATAAGTTTCATTGGCTTGTTTTGTCACCTAAAGACCAGGGTCTTTACTGTAAGTACTGTGCTTTGTTTGTCGTAGCTCCTGGAGGTGGTATACAGACAAAAACACCTTTATGTCGACTCGTAAAAGAACCATTAAAAGCTTTCGATAATTTGCTAGGTGAAAATGGTGTTCTGCTAACACACCAGCGAAACAAATACCACGAATTAGCTGTCGAAGCAGGGAAGGATTTTTTGTTGAGTTTTCATAAACCGGAAATTAACATAATGAACCAAGTAAATAGTCAAAGACTGAAACAAATAAATGAAAATAGAGAACGTTTGCGACCAATCGTAGAAACTATAATATTTTGTGGCCATCAAAATATATCGTTACGTGGCCATCGCGACGATGGTAAATTGCTAAACTATGACAGCGTAGTAGCCGATGAAGGGAATTTTAGAGCCCTTTTAAAATTCCGTATTGATTCTGGCGATATTGCATTGCAGCAACATTTAGAATCTTCAAAATCCAACGCCACGTACATCAGCAAGACTGTACAAAATGAGTTGATAGATGTTTGCGCAGAAATGATCCAGGAAAACATTTTACAGAATGTGCGGGAAGCTAAATATTTTTCAATTTTGTTCGATGAAACAACAGATATATCACATGTCTCACAGATGAGCCTATCATTCCGATATTTGCATGATGGTATTATTAAGGAACATTTTGTGACTTTTTGTGATACCTACGATACTCTTAGACGTGAAGACAACAATTCAGGTGACATAGAGCCTCGATTGACAGGAGTAGCATTGGCGAAAATCGTTGAAAATCTGTGTACCAAATTCAACTTAGATTTATCTTGGTGTGTGGGTATTGGAACTGACAGCTGCTCAGTTATGGCATCAGATACAAAAGGTGCAGTGCAAGAATTGATGAAAATAGCCATTCATAAACGTTGCCCGTGCAACAACCATATGCTCAATAACTCATTGGCAAGATCATCCAAAGTAGTTTCCTGTCGCAATACGTCTGGCACAATGAGAAAAGTTGTGGCTTTTGCCAATGCATCCGCTAAGAGGCATGAAATTTTTAAAATAGAAGTCGGAGCTGCCATGCAAGGTATTTGTGAGACACGTTGGGTAGAGAGGCATGATGGGCATCTTCAATTTCAAGGAGAAAACTTACTCAAAATTTGTAGCGCTCTGGAGAAGATTTCTGCTTGGCAAGACAATAAAACTGCCAATGATGCGCATTGCTTGCTGCAAACATTGCGCAGTTCTGACTTTATTATATCCTCCATCTGTTTAAGTGATGTATTAGGTGGGTACTTCTCTAAATTATTTTATTTCTAATTGTTTGGCAAATGAACCACGAGTATACTAAACCTACTTTTAATGATGTTGTTGTTTTGTTAATATTTTATGCTACGAGTACATACCATTAATGTTAAGTTATAAATTCTTAGTTTATGCATTACCATCTCTTACTTTTTATTTTTCAGGTACTACTGTATCTTTAAGCAGAATACTGCAATCGAACTCAATTGATTTAAAAAAAGCTACGGACGCTATTAATGATACTTTACGGGTTTTACAAAATAAAAGAGAAAATGTGGACGTTATCTACCGACAGCTTTTTGAAGAGGCTAAAGAAGTAGCTGAGCAGCTAGATGTAGAAATTAAATGCCCCAGAATAGTATCAAAACAAATACACAGGGCCAATAACCAACCTGCTCAATCTGCTGAAGAGTATTTCCGCAGAGCTATATACATCCCTCTTCTAGATTCAATAATAAGTGATCTCCAGGACCGCCTGTCTCCTGATGTACTTAATTTGTTTAAGCTAAGCGTTTTCATGCCAAAAAGCGAATATAGTAATGAAGACATTGAAACTGTGAAACAACTAGCTACCGAATATACGTTATTACTAGATAACACTCCAGTTTCTGTCATTGTAAATGAATATCGTTTGTGGATGGTGAAGTGGCAGCGGAGCCAGGACATACCGCAGTCGATTTCTGATCTTATTTTAAATTGTGATATCGATATGTATCCTAATATAAGAAATTTTTTATGTATTATGGCTACACTACCTGTCAGTGTAGCGACAGCAGAAAGGTCTTTCTCTACGTTGCGTAGAATTAAATCGTGGCTAAGATCTTCAATGGTTGAAGATCGCCTAACCGGACTTGCACTTCTCCACGTTCATAAAAACGTACCCATTGACGTAAATGACGTAATAACACGTTTCGGGAAAAGACGTAAAAGAAAAATGGATTTTGTTATTTAAATGTATTTTGTCTGTTTCTATTTTGTTTGTTGGAAACCCTTGTCGTACCATACGAGTATGTACCTCTTCACTTTTGCGGAGTTTTGCGTCATACCCCTCGACATATCTCTAGCTGTTATGACAAATCATTCACCACGGTTATGGAATATATAGGCTGCCTCATTCCGTGCGTGATAGTGCTTCTCTGTATGTCTTCAAGATAAGATGGCAATAATATGTACGTGTACATGTACAAGTTATTATGTGTTAAGTTTTTCAAGTGTACAATAAATATTTTTAATTAGGTACAGTACTTACGACCTTTAATAAAATACCGACTTTTTACTTGCATGTATTGTTATCAAAATTAAATTATAAGTTTTTGACTTGACCACGACTATGTGACCCCCCCCTGGCGCCAAAGCTGGATCCGCCCTTGATTTTGATATTGTCTAAAATCAGTCTTTATGTCAGTATTGTCGACCATTCATACTTGTCCCATCCCTACTTTGACACGAACACGTGTCGACCCTATTCGTTAGCAAGCCGTCAACTATATGTCCGCATAGCACGTGCAACAAATACGAACAGCTCCCAGTGAGAACATAGTTCTTTGTAATATTATATTGTCTAGCTTCTATTCATGAGGTGTTGGGATCTTGGTTATCGTTTGTGAAGATGCTTGGTCATGAATCTTGATTTAAAATCTTATTCGAAATCGATATTAGTCTGACAAACATGCATCTACTTACTGGCCCATATGGACTTTATCTCAAAATTGTTAAACGACGGTACAATGTGTTTGAAGAACGTTGCCTGATACTATAATAATATAATAATATTCCACACCTATCACACAACGCCATTAGTCCCAAGCTAAGCAGATGCTTGTGTTATGGGTACTAGACCACTAGACCAACAGGCCTGTCAAATCATACTATAAGATACTAGCCATAAATGATATACAGACGCCAGCACATCAACCAACCTCAATCTCCGCCAAATTTATTTACTTAATAGATTTTCAACATTTTTACAAATAGTGGACGGTTAGTGTCTAAACACACTATGCCGAAGTTACGCGACCGAAGTTCGGCATAATTACGCATGCAATGCTATTTGAATTACTGACGACACACTATGCCGAAATTACGTCAGCCAAATACGTCGCAACGTGAAATCAGCCGCCGAACTTCAGTCGCGTAACTTCGGCATAGTGTGTTTAGACACTTAATATTCGCTCGGTAAAATTTGACAAATTAGGGTAGGTTGACCTGCTGGGGCCTGTACATTGCATCATTGGAAAGGTATGCTACTTCCGGCTTCTAAGAGCGTCATCTTTGTCACAAACTACTTTGATGTTTGTTGTGGTTGGTTATTAGGTAGGGCTTTGTGCGACAAAGATAACATAGCTGAAACTAGCCTATTTCCTAAATGGGCGACTCGCTGTCCAATCATGGACCATGCCCGGGTCGACGGCGCGTTGTGTTCCACACGCACCAGCAAAATGACGAGGCCCCTTAGAGGGCCAAAGCCTGCCGGGGCCGCGGAAATATCGAGTAACCGTGGCCCCGGAAAGTAAAGGGATATTGAAGGATACCGTGGATTTTAGTCAGTACAAGTCTGACAGTCCCTCCCGCTGGTAGCCTTTCTCCTAAATCCGAATTATTAAAAGGTTACCACTGTTTTTCATAAACTACGGCTTTTGACATGATATTATCTTGCTATGGACATAAAAAAAATATCTGTTTCAAATTAAATCCCAACTTATTACAGGAAAATTTATAGCAGCACTGAGCATGACGTACCTTTGCTACACCAATAACTTACGATATTTAATAAATAAATTGCAGTAGAAGTAGAGGCGGCTATAATCCTGACTTGATGAATATGCATGGTGTATAATAACTGGGGGATATTGGTAAAGTTTTATATACTAAGCTGTCGCCATATTAACTTGTGCCCGCCATTTTGGTTTTAAAGTTGTCTACGATATAGCATACGGCATGCATAGAGGGTTTAAGTTTTTGAAACATAAAAATTGCAAAAATAAATAAATAATGAAACAATTCAAAATTCACGTTCCAATTTGTTAATCGTTAAGTTTGTTGTTTTCTTTTGTAACTGCTAAGTGTGAGGTCCTAGGTTCAATTCACAAAATCATAAAACCATTGAAGTCTATGCTATTGCTGTTATATTTTTGGATTTTTAAGAAGAAGAAAGAAAAAACAGCTGTTTAAAACAATTTGTACTGTTTGTTTTATATTAAAAAAAAAAACAGTTTTTTTCCAACCCTGTTTTGAACTATTCTTCAATAATGCATAAAGCATGAATTTAAAAGAGCTTTTATGACTATGATACAATATCAATGACAATTTAAAATGCAGCACAATATCATTTTACTGCATAATTCTACCGCTTCTACATTGTGTATACTTGTCCTTAGTGACCTAAGATGATATCATATTCTCGCGCACACACGCTTTATACGAGGTTTCATTACTATTATTATTTTGTACATACAATTTATACAAGTTAACCTATACTTACTTATTATACATAGAACGAAAAATTTGCTACCTTTTCAAATCTCTTAAAAAATTAACTCAACCACTGCCTGCGCAGATGTAGTCACTATTTATTTTATGTGCTCTTGATGCATACGGATTTCTAATCGAAATATATTCGGTGCAAGTAAAACTATACTGACCTACGATTAAGAGAAGAAAACTTAGTTGCTTGACGTCGCATGTCCTGAGGCCGTGTGCACACCAAATGAAAATAAACAAACGCTTGGTGTGAACACAGCTTAAAGAAAACTGAAACTAAACCTAACTTTTTATCCCACTTCAGCTGCCGGATCGTCAGTGGCGAAATAGTTGGGTCAGTATAAATCCTTTTACACCTAACTAGACTTGCATTAGTCTTAACGACTCTTACATGCCTAGCTAAGCTTGCTCATAGATGCATGGGCCAAACTCTAGCTTGAAGACTTCGATCTGTAGAAAGACAATTTATTTCCTATCTAAAAGCATGGCGGGATGTGACAGACAAGCATGTTAAAGTCCAAAAATAGTATTTTATCTCAATCTAAATCTAGTCCCCTTAGACAAGTGGTAATCGTTTGCGCTTATCGCTTACCACTACCACTTGTCTAGGGGCTCTGATCTGATCTGTTTTCTTTGACGGCTGCTTTTGATTGGACATTTTTAAGACTGAGATGGTCGTTGATTGGACGCTGATACGAGTGTCATGTTCGTGAACGGGCGCTGTCAGTTGGGACTGGTCATCTCTTAGCTGCCTCGGTTTTTATTTTAATTATTGATTCTTTTATTTCTGAATTGTTTTTTTTTTTGTAATTTTTACTGTGGACACTTTTAACTTGCTACATCGTTCTCACATAATGTACCATCTCAAAACGAATGATCTAACAAAGGTTTTGTAATAATTTTGGCGATCTAAAAAGAGTGTCCATGGAGTTTCTTGCCCGTTCTTCATCCCCATAGAGATCTACTTCTTGGAATGGGCATCTACGGTACTTTCACAGTTTTTATGTCTTGTGACTAGGACTGTAGCACCATAACTTTGTAGTATTTAATTATATTTTTTTGGTCTTTGACAATTCAAAAGTGCCTGTAATTGGTCTACTTGAAATAAATGCTTTTGATTTGATTTGATTGGTCACAGATAATGATCGGATCAAGCTCGCAACCGAGATAGTTTATTAATTTGCAATTTGTTCATCAGTCTCAGCTGTCTGGGGTATCTATTTTCCAAATTTACTAAATTAAGAAGATCAAACGGCTCCGTTGCTTACATGATTCACTAGAATTCAATTGCATGTGTTTAGATTAGAAGTCATCTCCGACTTTGCTGTGTAAAGCTTTATACATTCGCCACTAAGCAACAGGTTTTTGCGGTTGTAGCACGAAGCGGGTGTATATATTATATATTATCAGCCTATTGCCGTCCACTGCTGAACGTAAGCCTCCCCCAAAGAGCGCCAACTCTCCCGGTCCTGGGCAGCCCGCATCCATCCGCAGCGGGTGTATATAGGGTGTTAAAAAATCGACTGTAGGAATTTCGTGTGTGTACTCGGTATCAAAATCCAAGTACATTGCAAAATAAAAAAAATATTTTCGAGCATTTTTTTCAAAATTTTTTTTTTTCAAGAATTTTTCTTTTGGCCGATTAATAAGTTATTTGTAAGTATTTCGATAAATTGCCAGTCCAAAGTCTGTAAAATGTGATGGGAAAATTGGAATCAGCTGTGAACGCTACACACGGGTAAACGACCTCAAAGAGCAATCAAATTCATAAACATGGTCAAAAAAATGTGCTTGAAAAAAAAATTTTTTTTTGAAAATAATGCTCGAAAAGAAAAAAAAAATTTTGGAATGTACTTAGTTTTTGATACCAAGTACGCACACGAAATTCCTGCAGTTGATTTTTTAACACCTTGTATAGCTTTCAATGTTTTCCGCAAAACCGCGCGGTGGAACGGTTCTCACCACCTCTTCGCACACCACACTGCCAACATTTGCATCGCGGTCTCCGCTCGTCCGCGCGGACGAGCTGTGTCAAGGAATTAACGTTGCACTGTTGGAACACACAATTACTTTCTGCTACATATTAACGGAAATCTTTACCAAAACCACATAAAAGTCATTCTGCTGATAACAAGTTGCTAACAACTTTTACCCTGGGACCCTGGGACCAATTCTAAAAGAAAAAAAAGTCTTCTGCGACATTTTCCTCGTATTAATTTAAAATGTAAAGAACAGCTGACTCATTTCTTTTCTAGCTTTCTAGAGAATAAAAACTAAGCTTTTACTTAAAATATTGGCCTATTAAGCACAAGACAACAACGATAAATTCTTATTTAAAACTTTTATTCCACAAAGTATCACAATTTAAACTCTTTAAAGTACTTAAGGCGAGACCATTTGACCTACTTATCGCATCGGATCACAAACCGATGGCGCAGCAGAATATCAAGTCGCGAGGGTTTCAATACGTTTTTGTGGAGGGTACCAGATAATGTGACCTATTGAGAAATTTCTCATGTACAAATTCACTTACACTTTTAATGAATTGGAAATCTAGTCTCACACTTATGTGGGAGTCTCACTAACGGAAAATACCGTCAATTTTTACGATAATAGATTTTTAATGATGAGACTGGATGATGAAAGCTCAAGACCGGGCTCAGTAGTGTATGTACATTGGGAGCGGTTTATGTCCAGCAGTACTCAAATACAAGCTAATGACTTGACATGACATTTGCGCCTGTTACCCCCAGCCTTTCTAATAAAGTAAAGATAACAGAAAAAATCTTATTATTCCGTCATAAGACAAGGCGGTAAGGTCAAAAGACCATAGCCTGCCCAATACTGGGCGAATTAAAAAAATATATTATTCCGTCAGTTAAATTATCAATATAATATTAGACTCGTATTTTTTCCTTTGTTTGTTTGAATAAAAGATTGTTTTTTTTTTAATTCAAAATACCTACTGTTTAACCTTGGTCGCACTGTACGTTAAGGCGCTCCATCACCGCGATCATTCACCTGTAATGTAACGTTACAGATTCGAACATTTCATCAGTGAGTGAAGACAATCGAGCATCACAAAGCGCACCTTGTATCTTTATACTAAATGTACGCGAATGCTTGTCAGTCAGGGAGGTAGTATTGTAATGTAATGCTCAAAGTCAAATCTATAATGTTACATTACACGCGATGTCTAAGGCACACTGTTACTTGTATTTTAGTACAAAATGCCTGGATAGATGGTACTGTGCAATTTTGTAGATGTCGGTGTTAAAATACGCTACCGATTAGTATAATATGGACCAAAATGTATAAAGCCTAAAGCTTTTTCTGCGAAATATACACCGTTGGAGCAGGGTTGCTGTCATTTTATTCCCGGATTCCATCCGAAACCCTAAGCAGACCTTGACTGGACATCATCAGTTCGAACACCTCCTTTACTTCTAGGAATTGTTTTGACATAGTTCTGACATCACGAGCCTCTACTACCGAGTTTTGATACGTTTTATATTTGTTAATATTCATTGATTTAAAAAAGAGTGTCTTTTATTTTGCAATATATTAACAGACTAAATAAATGAATGATAAGCAAATTTTTTAAATGCTGTCATCATGCGAATTGTCTCTAAATAACCGGTTCATAATGAAATTTAAAATGTTACAGAGACGAATCATGCAGCGTAACAATATTTTATATAAAAGTATTGATTGCCTAATTAACTTTGTGTGTGTGTCTTTGTGTAAGACTAGTCGTCTAGTTTCGATAAAATCATCGATATTTTGTTTTCTTTATCATCCCCCTTAATAAATAAATTAAAAGCTCTCAGAGGCACAACAAGTACTTCACCACAATTTTATTATTCTGGACCTCGTTCCCGGCAAAATAATTGCGTTTTCAGTGTAATTACTCAGGGCAAAGTTGTAAGGAAACATTGTTAATCTCCATTAGAAGCCGTAGTTCTCAATTAGTCCCATTTCACAGTTGTTGTCACTATCTTTTTGTTGTTCTTCACTGTCCTTTATGAATATTTTAGTTACATGTTCGTAGCTGAAGAAACTACTTTTTTTAACCGACTTCAAAAAAAGGAGGAGGTACTCAATTCGACTGATACTGATACTGCTAGCCTACATCATCCCACTGCTGGGCAAAGGCCTCTCCCCATGTCTTCCAGTTTTAACGATCCAGGGCCAAAGTGGACCACTGGTTATTGGTTCTGTGAAGTTCGTCCCGCCATCTTCTACGAGGTCTGCCGCGACGCCTTCTGGCTGTGTCAGGGCTCCACAAAGTGGTTATTTTGGCCCACAGCACATTGGGCATGCGGCAGGCGTGGCCAGCCCAAGCATTTCAGTGCAGCGGCCTTTTGACCAACGTCAGCAATTTGTGTTTTGGAGCGCAGTGTGGTGTTGCGTACGCCAAGAACACTAACGCTCCATTGCACGTTGGCAAACCTTGAGTTTGTAATTTTGTATGTTTGTCAAAGACCAAGTTTGGGATCCATAAAATATGTCAAAACAGGAAGAATGCACATGTCCATGATTTTGCGTTTTAGTGATAAGGGAAGATCTCCCGTCATGAGTTCTTTCGTGGAGCAGTAGCTCCTCCAGGCATTTTCGGTTCGTCTATAATTTTCAATTCGACTATTTTTTTTTTTAATGTTTGTTGTTGAATAATTGGTTTCCAGTTTCCATATTCCACGTAGTTTTGTCGGAGTTTGTTACGGCATCTGTCTGTCAAACGATAAATTAGTCCACTTGAGTGCCCATGAGTCTGACTATCCAAACACACAAACTATTTTAGTTTTTTTATTTCCTCGTAGTACTATTGTTTCTAGCTTTTAGTTAGCTTCTGTGTAGGTGTTTTTTGTCCATCTGCCTTTATTATTATGCTTTATATTTTTTTTCGAGAGTCGGCCGGGTTATATTAGTACCTCAATATCATTTTTAAAGACCTATCCATAGATACCCCACACAAATGGGTTTGGTGAAAAAAAAAAATTTGAGTTTCAATTCTATGTATGGGGGGCACCCCCAAATTTTGTTTTGTTTTTATTTTTGTGTGAAAATCCTAATGCGGTTCACATAATACATCTACCTACCAAGTTTCAATAGGATAGCTCTTATACTTTCGACAAAAAGTGGCTGTGACATACGGACGGACAGACAGACAGACATGACGAATTTACAAGGGTTCAGTTTTTGCCATTTGGCTACGGAACCCTAAAAACAACTGTAAAAGTCAAAGCTCACCTCTGAAAACGTAAAAGTAAAAATAATGAATTGGCTAAAAATAAAACTGAGTTCACGCCCCATCAAATACCAGCTCATTTCACCAATAATTGAGCTGTCAATAATAAAATCGTCGATAAATGCCAACGCAGGATATTATGATTGAATTACATTCAAAGCCTTCATTACAACCTTGAAATATGAAATGAATGACGTTTGCTCTCCACCAATAATCCGATTTTCAAATACAATAAAGACTGATTTGGGTTCCATTGAATTTTTGGAACATAATAATATTATTATATTTTTTTCAAGCTGAATTTATTGAAGTATTATTTATTTTAATTATGCGTGAGTTAATGAGGAAATCCATCCTCCGGATGTTGGTTACTCTTTTACACAGAAACTTCTTATTATATGTATTTGGATGTTTGATACTTAGATAGATAAAAACCTATATTAACAAAATAATAGGATATTCAAAGATTTTTGATGGAACGAAAAATTAGAACCGCGAGCAGGATTTGAACCTGCGACCACCGGATTCAGTACATCCAACACTCTTCCTAACCGAGTCAGCATCTCACGGTAACGCTCGTTTAAGCATCGAATTTTTCTTTCCATTAGGTGCGTCATACAAAGCGCGCAGCCTCGCGAGGCATTTTCCGCGCGAAGCATCTCGGTTGGTGTGAACGTGTCTCGGGCGAGGCAAGTGACAGCGCTGCTGCGGTGGAGCGACCGAGTGCCCTAGCCATCCAGTGTCGGCTTTTGTTTTGCTCGCGTATATTGTTTCGTGCCTCGGTCGAAAAACAATAGACGCGTCTACACAGAGTGAGCAGCCTCGCTTGTCAGTTTCCTCGCGCAGCAAATAGCTCCCGAGGCTGCGCGCTCTGTGTGGACGCACCTATTGAAAATCTTTGAAAATCGCGACGCATGCGTTAATGCGTTTAATATTTGCATAAGATACCTACTGATTATTCCGGTTAAACATAACCGTGGAATATTAACTAAACTTAATGTATACACATGTTTCACGTAAGCAGTTACTTATAAATTGTAAATGTATAGTTCCATTGGTTGTTAATGAAGGGTATGTCAATATTATGTTGAGTATACGGTGTGTATTGTTAACTCATTAAATAGGTCATGATCTATTTAGAGTCACCACTCTAACATTGGGTGTCAGAAGGGTCTATAATTCTCTATTTTTCAAATTGTGTTTGCAGTGACATACGTTCTTTATTGACTTGACTCAAATTGTAAAGTTCAAGTTTTAACAGGATAAAGCAGTAATTTTTTTATTTACAAAAGCCACAAAGTTCCTTCTTCAGACTACCTTAGAGCCCCTTGGAGATTATTCCAAAGGGAAAAGTATGACCGTGAATAAATAAGTAGGCAAGGATGAAGATCTTAAAGAACCCAAAATCGTAAGAAATGAATACTCACTGGGGATCAAACCCTGTGGCTTTGAAAAAATCCTTTTTTATGTTGTGACGAATAGTAATTTTCATTTTGTTTTGGAATTTGAAATTTGGCGTTCGGACATACTTGAGCATGTACCTTTATACGCTAATGGTCTGCGTCCAATTTTACAACTAAAAACCAATAATGATACAGTTCCTTTTACAGTGACATTACAAAAGTCATTGAGAATTTTGATATTGGGTAGAAACGGACCCTAAAGTTCTTGTTTATTATGTGTTTCAAAAAAAATGGCGTCGCTCTCGGCTCTAAAAAGAACAAAGCCGGCTTCGCAGACAGTCTCTTTCTTTTTACTACACTCTTAATGGAACCATCAAAACTTGTATCTGCTTAAAGTCAAACACGTAAACAGAAACAGGAACCTAATAAAAGGTACATAAAACAGTATATTGTAAGCCCAAACATTATTTTCTAGAAAAATAACAGGTATCCGGGAGAGGTACAGTCTCATCCAATCGGGAACAGCATAAAATAGCTATAAACAATAAATATAAAACATTTTATGGAAGTGGCAATACGGAGTAATGCTTTTATATTGTACTAGAATATTTACTAGTCTAGCATTCATGCATTGTTTATTTTTCTAGTAACATAGCCAATCTCATAAATATTTCACCGTATTGACAACAATTTCCATTAAATCAAAGTATACCTACAGACGCCAACACATCAACCAACCCCAATCTGTCTGTCTCTTATAGATTTTCAACTATATCACTAACACAGAAGATTTACATTCGATTGAAAAAAATTGACAAACTGACGTTTGCATCTATACTTCAATTCTTATTTGTGTTATAAAGTGTGAGCTGTATTTATTCAATCATAATCAATTCAAAATATTTATTTATTATGGCCACTAGCCTCCTGCTTTTGTGGTTACGTTTATAAGTGTTACTGCGGCCCTAGAATGCAAAGGGTATTTGTAGAACTACAAAACTTGCTAAACAACCTTTTCACGACTTTACAGCTCAGACTACATCAACTACATTTCCATTGAATAATTTTCTGCTGCAAGGATACAAGTACTGGATATATTTAATAAAAACATTTTTGAAAAAGAAAAGTATTATAAAATGTTTCGGGGAGTTGGGGTGGATCGAATGTTTTTCCCACCCGCACGTTAAATAAGCGCATATGACGTGGAGTTGCGGATACCAGCCCGTTATACAATACAATTATTTAAATGCAAAAATGTTTATGATATTCCATTTCCCTCCATACATGAATACAAATGCACCAAGGGATTAAATAAAAAAACCACAACACGTATCGGTAGACTTCCTCATAAAGGGTCTCCTTAGGGAAAGTAAAATACCCTAAACTTCTACACCCATGGGACGCTCTGTGACAGCTGTGAGGTACGTGACTATTACAAAGAGTTTATTAGGGAACACTAGCTTTTGTTAGCAGTTTTGCTGCTAGCACTAGCTTGTGTTTAGATGAGAGGTTATGTAACGAGAACGTACAGACCTATAGGTCTGTACGTTCTCGTATTTAAGCAAAGGTCAGTTAATTATAATTAACTGACCTTTGCTTAAATGGTTATACGAATCGATAGAATATGGGTCTTGATAGAGTTAAATATTCACTTGTAATGAACATTCTTGCGGATGTTCCATTACAGAAAAATAAACGAGAGCGTTATAACGAGCGTTATGGCGAGCTTTTTGCAGAGCCGACTGTCAAGTCTGCACCTCCAAGAAAAAAAAATTACGACCATCGGCTAAAGCGACTTATTCGTCAACTCGCGCGCAATTAACTCGCTCGATCGAGCGAGTTGGCACATTCCGATTTTAATTATTTTTGTTGTCGTCAACTCGCGACTAGAGCGAAAAATGGTACAGTCATCGATAAAAGTGTTATAATAAATTCAATATAGAAACCTACTTCATAAGTATAAGGCGTTGTACGATTTAAATTTGAAATAAAAAATGTAGTTTTTTAACCGACTTCCAAAAGGAGGAGGTTCTCAATTCGGATGTTTATATGTATATAAATATTTTTTAAATGTTTGTTCGGGCAGAACTCCGTCGTTTACCAACCGATTTGAAAAATTCTTTGTTTTTTTTTTGTTGGAAAGGGAAAAATTTTATCGAAATCGGACTAGCACTTTTTGAAAAATCAACAAAAACCTAAAAAGTTTTCAACATTGTCTACACCGATTACTCCGAGGTTTCTGGTCCGATTTCGATGTTTTTTTTTGTTCGATACAGTATATCTGCCATTTGGTCCCATAAAATTTTCATTTAGTTTGGTGCAGTCATTGACTTATATAGTATGGACACTTGGACAGGCCCTGCCGAACAACGAAAATGGCACCAGTTTCAAAAAAGTTCAAAATAACCTACAAAAAAACTTTTCTTTCGAAAGTCGGTGAAAAAAGTCAATGAAATAAAAAAGAAAGTCACCGACTTTCGAAAGAAAAGTTTTTTTGTAGGTTATTTTGAACTTTTTTGTGGGAAGTCGGTAACATTTTCTTTTGAAAAAGTTTTTTTAATAGATATATTCTGTATTTATAATTTACAACATAAAAAACTGCTCATATTATGTTACCTACATTTTGAAGATTATCAACAATATCACATTTTTAAAGATTTTCTTTAATAACCTAGTATGTAACATGACTTAAACTAAACAAATATAACAAAGTAAAATCAACAATATCAAAAAATACGAGTATACCATTTGGCTAATTATTAGGGTACATATTTGAATATCGAAGATTAAAATATCTACGCTTAAAATATCGATGTTCAAAACATCGAAAATGAAAATATCGAACGACCATAAAATCGAAAATTAAAATAAAGTTTATAATATCGAATGGTTAAATGATCTACGTCCAATATATCTAAAATCTAAATATCTACAAAAGTTACATCGAAAGATCTAAATATCGAAATACAGATTATCGAATGTCCTAAATATCGAAGTACAGATTATCGAATGTCCTAAATATCGAACCTAACCTGTCCAAGTCGGAGTGCCCCAAGTTCCGAGTTCGCTTCGCTCGTTCTTGCATCTGAAGTCCGTTCAGCTACCTTGGTAGGTAGTAAGTAATCAGCAATTTGACTAAGGACGCAAGAGCGAGCAAAGCGAGCTCGGGACTTGGGGCACCCCGATTCGGACAGGTTAGGTTCGAAGAAGATGGCAGGGTCTGAAAGACCCCGCCATCCTCTTCGTGTTAGGTTACTTAAAACCTTGCAAGCAGAAATAGGAGCCCCGCGAAGATTTTTTTAAGCGTAGATGTAAAATTTTTCGATATTATGTCACAATCGATATTTAAATTTTCGATGTTTTGAACATCGATATTTTAAGCGTTGATATTTTAACCTTCGATGTTCAAATATGTACCCTATTAAACATAAAATCATTGAGTAATTTCGCCAAATGGTAACTTAACAAAAGCTTTTCTTTGGAAAGAAAGATTCAAATTCAAATTTATTTATTTCGTGAACACAGGGTACATACAGTAGATGTTTTCATAAATTAATAAGAACCGAGCTGTGCTCCGCCAAAAGGCATAAAAATTACAGAATTAGATTCGAACCGCGAGCAGAATTTCACCTCTAAGACGACCTCCTGACAATCAGTTAACCTACTCTATACGTTTCATGTCTTAAAAATGTGAAGTAGGTTCAATTAAATTAAATGTTAAATTTATAAAAACACTTTTGTAGACGACTGTAAATTTTCGCTGAGTCGCGAGTTGACGACAACAAACATAATTAAAATCGGAATGTGCCAACTCGCTCGATCGAGCGAGTTAATTGCGCGCGAGTTGACGAATGAGTCGCTAAAGCGTTCTCTAGAAAGATCGTGAAAATTATCGTACCGATGTTTGGCTCTATGCTCGGCTCTGTTCGGTGTTATTCTACAAGTGCTGCAAGCTCAAGTCTGTTAGCACCTTAAGTCTCATTTATGTTTTAGCAAAGTGAAGTCAGCTCATTACTGTTTCTCAGGAATTTAACTTATTTAAGTTACCTACATCAATTTTTAATGTATGTAAAGGTTAAAAATTGATTAACAAATTAATAACACAAAGTTGTGGTTTTTGTTAATGATTTTATGAACTTTGTACATGCTATAAACAGAGTCCTTATCACGAGTTTTCACTATTTTACTTTACAGCATCTTTCCAGTATTTATAGCGTTTCTTGTATGGAAAAATGGAACAGCGCCTCTGGTGTACGAAGAAGGAACTAATTTTTTCCTTGAAATTAAATCACAATAAGTGAAAACTCATGATAAGGGCTCAGGTGAAAGAATTACATTACCATTTTTGGAAAACAATCCTTTTTTCTGCTTAATGGTTTTTTATTCATCCTTTCTCATTACAATAATGATACCTTTTTCAACCCCTGTCATTATGATTTTCGCATTTTTATGAGTTTCATTTTAATTACGCTACAATATCTTCTTTGCATGACAACATAATGAATTTAATTGTTTTTTTCTTTTTTTGTAAAAACCTACTGATGAATACGATATTATGCGAAAAACAACGTTTTTGTTTCTTTGTTAGCTTAAATGAATTTTATCGTGTATTTTTTTGCATAAATGTTTTTTAATTAGACGCCATTTTTGGTATAATATTATTCTTTTTGTTCACTTCCTTTATTAACAATCTTTTTACACGACTACCCAAAAATTACTTTTTATTGGAACAAAGCTCCTTATCGCGCGTTGCGAAAGGGGTCTAGACGGAAAAAAAGACGAAAAGTTGTAACGACACTTTTTGCTATAGTAAGCTATTGTAAGCCGTGGGGCGTGCGCATGTTTCTCTGACTGTCTCTCTCTCTCTTATAGAAAGCAAGCCAGATATTTTCGTTTCATCTTTCTATTTCGCATTGAACAGTGTGGTGTCGCGACGATTATTTTTGTTGAGTGTATACATACAGTAACTTCGTTCCACCGGGTCAGCGGGTGTCCCTTGACACCTCTCAAGTTTTTTTTATTTATAGGGTTTTTAGATGACATTCAACAGATGTAGGTCATTGCCGTTTTTGTTCTTAACGTTGTCGCACAGCAATGCAACAACCCCATAGTCTTTACCATACAATATGAACCAATAACGGTCGATACTATAAAACGACAATGTTCCATATACACAAAGTACACATAAAGTGGGGCTTTATCATGAAAGTTATGGCGCCGAACAACACGTCAAATATTGCACAATAAACTTTATGTGGCAGCCATTTTAATTAATTAATGTATCTGGCTGTTAGCGTTACTGAACAGCGCATGCCTTAAATGGCTTTATGTGATGGATGTTCCTGTGGTAGGTCGAAAACGAGCACTGTGGTTCTGCTTGGAGCATTATGGAGAGCGATGGCTGATATGTGCGTCTGTGACGCATATTAAATAATGGTTTATGACTGCTACGCTCGCATAAAATGAAACGATTGTGTCCACTACACGGTACAAACCACGGAAATGAAACCGTTTATTCGACGGTGCGTTTTTTATTTCCTGCACTTCACTGAAACAGTTTTGTCGTTAGTGTGCGCTCTCGCATACGTTTGAAGAGAAAACCGACAGTCGTTAGTCAGACTTGTTGACTTGTAGTTCTTGTAGGCATTAGTCAACTTTGTATATGAAGCATTTTGTTTGAAGTGTGGACGTCTCCATAATTTTAGTGAAGCAATAGGCTTAAAACTGTTTTAACTACAGTCTGCGCTGAGCCTAAGGGCGAGTAGTTTGGTCATTAGTTAAGCTAACTGTTTGTTTAATTACTAATGAAACATTTCGCCTAACACTAGAGCCATCCTTAGGGAATGCAATCTCGTTCTCACGAGATCTCGGCCTTTGACGAAAAAAGGGCAAGATCTCGCTTGAGCCCCAATCTCTAGGCATACTAACGGTAAATGCTCGTTAATGGACGTTAACACGAACATTTTTAAGACTATTATCGAAAAAATCAACGGGATATGAAATTAGTGTGGCCCGGCTATAATGAGTGTGATCCAACAAAAATTGTCGAATAGTATCCCACCACATGTCGATGGGTCGCGGGGTTGTCTCATCAGGAAACCGTGACCCTGGAACGTTCAGGGCTATTGTAGGATCACCATGGATTTTAGTCAGTACGTGTCTTACAGTCCCGGGGGAGTCGGGGGCGGAATCATTTAAAAAAAAAACACTTCGATTTAATTAGGTATGTTCGCTACGATCTCAATTAATTTTGGGCTCTGTTTAATTTCTCAACTTCAAACATAAATAATATTATTCAAATTTCTTTTTTTATCCACCTGCCCCATTCTCTGACCCCACACGAATAAAAAGAAATCTAGTCCAATAAAAGTAATTCCGTTCAACAAGGAACATTAAGAACGTTTGCATACAAATGTAAACATTTAGCTAGAGAGGATACCGCATAATGAAGATAAAAGAAACGATGATAAAAAGTAAAAGAAAGTGTTTTCTTTCTTTTCTGGTGTTTCAGTGAATTAATTTAGTACTTTTTTATTTTTATTTGTGGAAGAGTTTCTTTATGAGTAAGATGCCTAAAAAATCCAAAGAGCATATTTTAGAGTACTTTATTTTCCCTGTAAAAAATATTAATTGATTATGAAAAAATCTATAGATTGTGCGATAAAATTCTTATTGTCGCGATATTTTGACATATTTGTGAATTTTACACCACGACAATTTTGACAATTCAAAATAATTTATGTTTAAAAAAACTTAGTACTTACGTTTTTTTAAACATAAATTATTTTGAATTGTCACTTTCTGACATTTGTGTCGACTTGTCGGATTGTCAGTTTTATAAAACAGGTTCTTGCGTGTCATCATCATCATCATCATTTCAGCCATAGGACGTCCACTGCTGAACATAGGCCTCCCCTTTAGATCTCCACACATACCGGTTGGAAGCGACCTGCATCCAGCGTCTTCCGGCGACCTTTACAAGGTCGTCCGTCCACCTCGTTGGTGGACGTCCTACGCTGCGCTTGCTAGTCCGCGGTCTCCACTCTAGCACTTTTCGACCCCATCGGCCATCTGCTCTGCGAGCAATATGGCCTGCCCATTGCCACTTCAGCTTGCTAATCCGGTGGGCTATATCGGTGACTTTAGTTCGTCTACGGATCTCCTCATTTCGGATTCGATCACGTAGAGAAACACCGAGCATAGCCCTCTCCATAGCTCGCTGAGCGACTTTGAGCTTTGAGATGAGGCCGATAGTGAAAGACCACGTTTCGGTGCCGTAAGTCATCACTGGTAACACACATTGATTGAAGACTTTCGTCTTGAGGCACTGAGGTATGTCGGACGAAAAGGCATTGCGTAGCTTCCCGAACGCTGCCCAACCGAGTTGGATTCGGCGGTTGACCTCTTTCTCGAAGTTGGACCTACCTAATTGGACTACTTGTCCTAAATAGATATATGAGTCAACAACTTCGAGTACCGAGTTTCCAACAGAGACTGGGGTGGGCACAACATTGGAATTTGACATAATTTTCGTCTTGTCCATGTTCATTTTCAAGCCCACCCGTTGGGAAACTCGGTCGAGGCCATCGAGCATCATGCTGAGTTCCTCCATCGACTTTGCCATGACTACGATGTCGTCGGCAAACCGAAGGTGAGTGATGTATTCGCCGTTGATGTTGATGCCAAGTCCTTGCCATCTTGCGTGTGTTGTGTACAAAATATCCTTAACAACTTTTTTTTCCAGTAAGAAGTAAATAAAATACTGGAACGAAGAGAAAGAAAGTCTTGGCAAAGATAATCTAGACTTAAATCCTTGAAGTCGACAAAGTGTTAAACTTATGTACTTATTTTATTTTTCTGCTACTTAGAAACTGACAACTTGTTGAAAAGGATTTTACGAAAAGTAGCATTCCGGATTGCATTTTTCGGATATGCAATATTATTTTTTAGATATAAAGAAGGGATTAGTGTAGGTAACGTTAAATCCAAATTTGTGGGCTGGGCTAAGGGGTGCAGTTGGTAATTATCTAGGACGACTTTATTTGTAACAATTGAAATTAGGTATCTACAGCTGCATTGGATCACATTTTTTTACTTTTGCGTCACCGACATCAATTTAATTTAGCACGTGCCAAAAGTTAAGCCAGGATTTATAGGCTTTTTTTTTTTTTTTTATCGTGGTAAAATCATCAAATGAGTCCTCCCACCCCGGGCAGGGCGGGAGGGACTGTCAGACTTGTACTGACTAAAATCCACGGTGTCCTTCAATAGCCCTTTATATTCCGGGGTCACGGTAATGAGATAAGTCCCGCGACCCCGGCAGGCTTCGGCCCTCTAGAGGGGGGCCCCGTCATCTTGCTGACGCTCTTTGAGGCGCGCGTGGAACACAACGCGCCGTCGACCCGGGCATGGTCCATGGTCGGGCAGCGAGTTGCCCTTTACTCGCCGCCCGCATGCCCGCGCCTACGGTGGCCGGAGATCGTCTTGCGACGTCCGTCGCCGTGGGTGTCCACCACTGCGGGTGGGGCGGAGGGAGGACATTGTCCTCTCCCTCACGCGGCCCGCCTCCTCCTTCGCGAGCATGACTGCTTCGCAGAAGGAGGCGACCGCTTCCCACTCCGAGGATTTATAGGCTTAAACTAGGATTGAAATTTTTGTCAGTTCGGACAAACGTTGGTGAGGCGATTAGGCTTCATATCGGTCTTGCTTCAATACTCTTTATTAGAACTATTCAGGAGCTAATTCGGATTATAAACAGTGTGCTTGATTGTTTGACATATAACTAAGTATAGTTTTATGAAGCCTAGTTAATTTTAATACGAGGTCGAAACCTATTTCGAGGCCTAAACCAAAATTAAAAATTTTAGTTTCCGATTGTACTGACTCGTATTAGATAGCTCAGTAGATTTAACAGTGGGAATACAATTATATCTCAATTTAAAACAGTGCCCAGTCTGTATTAGTGGAGTTTCTTGCCCCATCTTACAATAGGAAATTACAGTACTTTCAGAAGTTTTTTTTTGACAATTCGAAGTGCCTGTAACGGTCACATTTAAATGAATGTTTTAAGTCTTGAATAATGTCACAACATTAATCTTGCATTTTTCAGTAAGTAATTAAACATTATAGACATTAAAACAAGGGGAGGGTTTTGTTCAGCAGTGGACGTCTTCCGGCTGATGATGATGATGAGACATACATACAATATTCCACTAAATGATGAAGATGTTCTCATCAAAATTCATTGCAACATTGTGCCACGTTATATTACTTAGTTTTCTGCTTCAGTAAATCTCCTTCATATCTTATTAAGGCTCTGATTGTCACTTTGAATAAAAATATTAAGAATAATAGACAATGATCGAGATATAAAAGATTTATGATCAGAACGTGCTTTGAATCTTATAAAGAACCTATCCTTTTCATGTCTCATAGGTTTCACCTGCGTTCAATAAATAAAAAAACCTCGGAGATATCTTATCATGATTTATAGACTTATATTTTGCGGCCAATTGAAGCTTATTGTGGCTTGGAGACTTTTCTGAATTTACATCATAATGGCTTTTATCTGACGTAATTTTTTTATAAGCCGGTACCTATTTTTTATGTTTTCGTCAACTTTTTTTTGCAGTTTAATGATTGGGAAAATGTAATCAAAATGAAGTCGCTTTTCTTTGAAATTCAGGTTATAGATTCCGCATTCGTTTTACTAAAGTGGAATTCCGATTCGGAGTTCCGTTAGACTAGCGCTGACGTTAGGTATTTTGTATTACCGCGACTGAGTTCCGAAACGAATGTTAGCTTTTTTCCATTTGGAAAATATACGAACGTGTGCATCACGTAGAACATTTTGTATGAAATGTGTGTGGTCAGGTTAGCGAATCGGAATTCCATTTCCAAAACGAATACGGGATCCGTACATGTGTGGCCAGCTTTAGTGCTTTGTTTATTATTACAATATCGATCTCAACTAAAGTTACAGCTATATCAACACATTTCTTCTGCCTTTGTACCAATTTATTACTTGATTGTGCACACGTCTTCTTTCTTTAAAAAAAAACGAAAATTCTATTACACTCTCGAGAAGATGGATAGGAGTATTTTCCGAAAGATATGAACGAACGAAGAGTGAATGATAGATTGATGGTTTAGGACGAACGGAAGTGAAAAACATGTTATTCCCACCCCAAGTATTAAGAGGGTACAGCGGTAATTCAATAAAAGTGGGAATACATCATTCAAGGACGAAAGTTGGTCTTTGTCAAAATGACATCATTTCACATGAATCACTTGGATGTCACCGCAGCTGAACTATACTGGACCCGAAAGGTGAATTATTTCCCAATTTTAGTTTACCTACTTTCAAAAGGAGGAAGCCTATGGTTCCCTTTCATAACAAGTATATCTGTCTATGGTAACAAAAAAGCTATGCGAATGTTATTTACTTCTTACTAGTACTACTCGTATTAAAAAATATTATCGGTGCGTAAGAGTTTCATTTACTTATAGGTAAACTAGTTCCATCTTAAGGCCGGGACACCACCAAAGCTGAGCTGAGCGGAGTGGAGATGTGTTTTGTAAAGAACCAATAGAATCGCTTCATTTAACTCGCCTCGGTCAGCAAAGCTCTGGTGGAAACGGCTCAGCGGAGCTAGATTTTTGCGCATACAAAACAAGCGAGGGATGTGTGCGAGAGATGTGTACGAGGGATCTGTGCGAGGGATGTTTTGCGAGGGGTGTGTACGAGGGATGTGTGAGTGGATGCGAGATTTGCGCATACTGTACCAGCCAGTCCATAAACGGAGTTTGTTGGAAGTGGAAGTGCGCAAAATAGATATTATTGATAATAAAGTGAGACTTGGGCGGCAAGCAGGCGTTCGCGTTACTCCGCTCCCACTACACCGCACCCCCCCGTCGACACATTTTACAGCTTCGTAATGCATCCTCGCACCACACATTAATGCGCATTTTCACAGCTCCGCTACACATCCTCGTAGGCTCATTTACATTGCACAGCTTTGGTGGAAACCCCCACACATTTTCACAGCACAGCTAGACATCCTCGCACGACACATTTCCATCGCACATCTCTGTTGGAAACGCAGCCTAAAAGCTATACGTAAACCTTATGTTAGAAGAAACTAAAACTGTTTGAACTATACAAACTCAAACAAAAATACTAAGAAAAGTTTTTAGTAAGTAATCCTTGAATGCAAAACCTTACAATGCCAAACAGAACTTTGAAAGTTTATTTAAACTTCCACAGATCTACAATAAGTTAAACTTATACTTCTTCTTTGTTTTTAAATTACCCAGTTGTTTTAAGTTTTGTTCTGAATTCTAGCTTCCTACGTTCTAAGTTTTATCGAAGGTCGTTTCCACGTAAGCGATGCAAGGCAAGAAAAAGAAAACATTCAACCTGCAACTTGAATATTAATAGAGCTCAGTTTCGCAACGGTTTAATGATATCCCTAGTACAGGCATTAAACATTGTTTAATTCAATTAATAATCTATTTTACCCGTATTTTTTTCTTTATAAATAAAAAGTAATACAGGTTAACCCGTTCAGTACGGTGTATGCACGACCACAGGCCGTATGAGATACCCTGTTATTTTCTTTTATGGGTGGTGAGTCCTGTGAAATGAGACCGTCAGTCTTTAACTAAAAACCACTGCGGTAACCATTTTTCGACAGACCCGTGACCGCTGTGAGAGATACCTCAATGCGAATTTTAATGTCCACATAAATAGTTAACCTTCTATTGGTGACGTGACGTCAATTTGACACCTTTTAACTAAAACCACTGAATATGTCTCGAACGACTGTTTCTCCTCACTCGCACTTCTCAGTAGCTGCATTTAGCTCAGTTTGGCGTCCGATTTCACACAAATTGATCGTCACAAACGCATAGATGATGAGATATAGGATACCCGACGTCAATTTGACGTCACGTCACCAATACTGTCCGTAATTTATACTATTATCAAGTTGTAGTTTTTCATTAAAAATTAATCCAAATGACGAAGATTACGAGTATTAACACTGAGATTTTAAAACAAAGTAGCAATGATTAGTTGGAACTGAATCACTGAGTGGAATCTGATCGCAACACAGAAAGTGAGTAGAAACTCCAGAACTTGACATGGACTCCAAGGATGAGCCTCTTAAAGTAATTTGGAAAGCAATAGGCTTTTGTTGCTCTATAAGTCCCGCAAAAAAGAAAAAAAGAACATCACATCTATACAAGTACCTCAAGAAGCCCGCCTTTATTGCCTTAAAAAAAAAGCGCTAGTTACCAAGATGAATCTTATTTTTTTTCTATTGTAGTAGTATGTTAAAACGTTTTTTTCGTTAATTATTTTAGTATCAATAAGAATAGAACGTTGGATTTCATTTTGTTTCATTTACTAAAATTTTATGTTGATTTATTTCAATATCTACGAAAATACTAGCTGCATACTAATACTAAGTTTGTGTGAATAATATACGTAAACTGTTCTATTATAATATATAAAAAGTGTTTATTTTATGAAAGTAAGATATCTACTTGTAAATAAAGCCATTTGTTTCATCCCTATGCAATTAGTTGTCCTGAAATTCGGCATTGAAGAAGTACGTCAAAATGACGGTACGTCACCAATACTGTTACTCAATTTCACATCACCAGTAGAAGGTTAAATGCCCAACTGAACCTCAGCAACACGAAAATTACCTTAGAATTATTTAAAAGCTATTACTTTTTGTGCCGGTAATCCCTTGGGTTAATTCCCAACCTTCACGTGGCCGAAGCTACGGTAATGAACTAGTGTGTTATATGTAAATAGTTAGGGTACGTAATACCCTGTTAATTTGAAGCTCCACATAATAAGAGGGTTTTAAATACTCTCGCTGAGGTAATGTTCACCTTAATGCATGGCCTTAATACGCGTTCCTGATATATTGATAGTAATTAATAAGCTTTCCGCATTAACTCTGCATCGGAAGTCTGTAATATGTACAGATATTCTGTATCGTGAATATCGCATTGTTAATATGAAGAATATGTTATACGTATATTCTTCATAATGTTTTCGTTATTACTATCATGTTCTCATTAGAATACAACGTGTCAGCTTTCTGCTTAGAGGTATTGGCCATAAATTGGATATTATACTTTATATTTATACGTGCTATTAATATCAAATGAGTCCTTCCACTCAGTAGTGTACCCTTTACTATCATAATTATCCTCATACCATTTAAAATAGACATGATTAATCTATTTTTAGATGCACACCTTTCACTGCTTATCAAAATTGACTGGTAGGAAATACGTTCATGGCTTTAGTTCTAAACCATCGATCCAGCCTCTAAAGTCACCAAACATCCGATATCCGGCCTAACTCCTGTTTCTTCTCATGTATTTTACATACTCTATTTCTTGAAGTTTCTGGAAGCTAATAACCCATACAATTGCCTGTTTCTGTATATTTTTAAACACACCCACCATACGGGAATTATTTTTAAAGGTGAAAAAATGTTATAAAACAAATTGTGACATCTATGTAGATTATTGTATTTTATATAATTAATCTACACTTCAAAAAAGCCCTACTTTATCATATATTATATTCAAATGACTGTAATGCTTTTCACCAAAACCCCTACTAATATAAATTGACTGTTTCCCCTCATTTATTATTATGATTCAACTTATCTCAATTACTACATTTTTCCACCTGAAAGTCCCATAATTATGGAGATTTTCAGCCATATTTCATCAGAATCGTTTTGCTGCGAACCCAACTTAATGTAACTTTAGTCGTCAGGGGACGTATTAACGGTGTTTCATGCGCGTGTTAGAAAATGGATGTGTGTGTGTGATAAATAGGATATGTATTGACATTAAAATCGACTTTATTATCAAGTATCAGGTATCTCTAAGGACTTTTGTACAGGAATGGGTTTATAAAGAAAAGCACAAAATCAAGACTAGGTATTTATTACCAAGCTACTTCCGTTCGCAAACCCTAGGTCTTTCGTGGAGAAGAACGGAGAAAGAAACTCCACGGCAACATATTTTACACAGTTATAAAACATACAATATCAGTACACATTTATAAAACATACATTATCAGTAATATTCAGATCATAATAAATATCTATTAACTTACATTTTCACTGTAGAACGTTAGAACACAAATTATAACTTTCAGCTTCACACACTTGGATTCTCTATTATTATGTATTTCACATTTTTATCAAACAGAACAAATATCAGAGCACGGCTTATCTCATACAGCGATTGAAGAATAATGACCACGAATGTGAGGGTACATCTGTTTTTATAAACCTAGAATTGTACCACCCCCAAGAAATATTACCGCCATTATTAACCAATCACAGATCCTCATACATTGCAGTTAAATAAGTAATAAAATAAGCAATAATAAACGAATCTTGTACAGTAGAACCATTTTAAAACTTGAATAGATAATTAAGAAATTCAGTAAGTATTTATTTGTAACCTAGACATAATTCGATAAATATTTGAACATCAACTGATTTCGTTCGGAAATCATTTTATCGTTGTTTTAAATATATTGTTATTGTTCGCGACGAAGCGTCATCATTAAAAACCTAAGTGTTGCACAGACCCTGCACATCAACCTACCTCGATCTGTCAAATTCTTGCAATAGATTTTCAACCTTATTTATCGATATTCGCTTGGCAAGTTTGACGGATTCGTGTGGGTTGGTCTGCTGGTGTCTGTACATAGTGATAAATAACTAAGTGAGTTATATAGTTATGTGAAAATAGTGTATATAAAGTGTCTAAATAGAACCTAGCAGTTAAGAATTCGTTGTAAACCGTAAGTACAGTGCATTTTGTAGCTTCAATTGAGTGGGTTTATAGTCATAATATATATATCACTTCCCCTCGTGCAACCGCACAGTGTAGAAGTGATTCGTTTCGCTGTCGTTAATAATTAATTTTTACGTGTTTCGTCGTCGATTACCGGCTTGTGAATTGATCCTAGCTGTGTGCTTTGTGCTTAGTGATGGTATTGTGAGTTTTAAGTGTTATTACGCGTATTTTATTGGTAAATATTATAGTTTTAAATTAGTTCTCAGCGCTCGGTGAGTACTTTTTATTTTTTGGGTGTGGGGGTACTTACAGCGAAAAAAAAAAAAAAATTGTTTTTTCTCTAGTTCTTTTTTTCGTTCTGATATAAATCTATTTATTGTTTTAATTCAATATGTTGTCCAGTAATGATGAACCACCTGATTCGGGAGGCACATCGCGTCGAATAACAAAACCACACAGGTCACCGACCTCCGCTTCTTCTAAACGTTTGTTTACTGAAATGTCTCCGTCATACTTAACTCCGGAGGATAGATCAAAGAGGCTGCATCTAACCGATTCTGTCGAAAAATCTCCGCCGGTAACATGGAATGTCAGTAACTCGAACGAAGACTACTACGATTTAGTAAATCAGGCGTCTGCATACTTATCGAAAATAAACGACCTTGTGAACGATCAGGGGTCCCGTATAAACATAGCCAATAAATCCGCGATTATGGACATGACACAGCGGATTACGTCCATTGTTTCTTTGTTAGCCATACGGTCATCTTCTAATGAAACGAAGTTAGCTAATATTGAGCGCGAATTGGATAAAGCAAAATTAAATAATCATAATAATATCAGCATTGTCAAAAAAGATTCAAACAAAGTTTCTTATGCGGATTCCCTTAAACTTCGCCTGCCCAAGGTCGCTCCGGTAATGGAGTCTAGACCACCGCTGCCGTGCGTAATAGCGTACCCCTCTAATGAAAGATCAGCTGATTTCGCGACGTCCTCAGCCACTAAAGAAGCGCTTAAAAAAGCGATTAACCCAAGTGACGACGGTTTTCAAATTGTAGGCATGAAAAAAATCGCGAAATCGGGCGTTGTATTACGTGTCGCTAACGACAGTCAAATAAGTAAACTTCAATCGGTTGATGCTATTAAGACCGCCGGGTTAAGACTTGAAAAACCGAAAGGCCGCAGGCCACGTTTATTAATTAAAGACGTCCCATCGTCAATGGAAGACAAACCTTTTTTGCATGCGTTGTACCGTCAAAATATCAAAGACGAAATGGCAATTAGTGAGGAAGAATTTATTAAGTCGACAAAAATTATACGTAGACGTGCATTAGATAATGGTCGGAAGTGGGTAGGCATCGAAATCGACAACGCCGTACGAAAGCATTTAATTAGTTCCAAAGAGAAGCTTTTTATTGACTTCGCGACTTGCCGATTTTTTGATGATATAGATGTAGTTCGTTGTTTACATTGCCAGCAGTTCGGTCACGTGAAAAAATACTGCGTTAATAAATCGCCTACCTGTGCTAACTGCTCAGAAGCACATGAAACAAAAGAATGCCCGCATAAGGATAATTTAAATTTTACACCGGTATGTGTGGCGTGTAAACGTATTAAAAAACCGTTTGACCATCGGTGCGGGTCTCAACAGTGTACCACCTATAAAGTTAGGCTCGAACAGTTAATACGCAACACTAATTATTAATAAAATGGATAGTTTAATAATAGGACAACTAAACCTTCACAATGATAGGGTGGCGACTTCTGAATTGGACAAATTAATTATCGATTACAAATTAGACATTGTACTGGTTCAAGAACAATACCAAAACACGCGCTTGCGCCACAAAGTAGTTCAGTTGGATAACAAGGCACGAGCCGGAATTTACGTGTCGCGTTCTTCTAACTATACAGTAACATCTTTACGTAATCTCATGACGCCTCACTGTGCAGTTGCGGAAGTCTCATCCGCTACCTTTAAAGTTTACGTTGTCAGCTGCTATTTTCAATATTCAGACCCTGTTGCTCCTCACATACATAACCTCCGTCACGTCTTGCGGTCACTCGCGGGCTGCAAAGTTATCGTAGGCGCAGACGTTAATGCGTCTTCGTCCCTGTGGTATGGCAAAGTCCGGTCCACGGATTACGTACGGCGTTGCGCTGTTGAAGACTTCATTGCTGAAATGAACCTTACTATTCATAACACCCCCGATGCACCACCTACTTTTTGCAGCCAAATGGGCGAATCTTGTATTGACGTCACACTTTCTAGTGCAGACGTACGCTTGGATAGGTGGCGTGTCCTACCGGACGCGTCTTGCAGTGATCATCGCTTGATCGTGTACGAATTTGTTCCGGTTTCTACTCATGGTTCTTCACATGTAATTGGTAACTTTAGGTATAAAAGTAAGGGTGCTAATTGGGAATTCTTTAGATCGCTTTTTGCGTGTCATGCCAAAGATTTTACTCGTGATGGGCTGTCAGCTGAAGAAAGTGCTGAAATTATGACAGACACCTTCACTTACTGTGCTGACATTGCCATTGGTCGCGGACCTATGACCAATGTACGTAGGTGTGATTGGTGGTGTGACTACCTAACCGAACAGCGTAAAATCTATCGTCGTGCGCGTAAACATCTTAATAAGCTTAAAAAACGTCAAGTCACCGGAGACTCACTAACCTCCGCTTTAAATACATTTAGAGTTGCCAGGTCCCGTTACAGAGCTTCGGTTGAAAAATCTAAGGCTAATTTGTTGCGTAAAGTAGTGGATAAATTAGAAAAAGAAGGTCCGTGGTCTCCTTTATATCATGAATTTAAAGCCAATCGATCGGTCGACCTCGCGTATGTTCAGAATATTAAAGTAAATAATAAACACACCACCGGTATTGAAGAAACAACGGAAGTTTTATTAAATACTCTTATCCCTGATGATTCACCTGTTAATGACAATGACTACCACCAACAGATTAGAGCATGGGCTACAGTTTCGCCTAAATCACCAGCGTCAGACCTTCCATCCACTGACGAATTCATTAATGTTGTTAGGAGACTGCCCCTTAACAAATCATCAGGTGAAGATAAAATATCTAATCGTATGATAAAGGAAGCGTGTAAAACAGCGGGTGACGCGATATTAACTGTTTACAACCGGTGCATTGCTGAAGGTGTTTTTCCTCGTATATGGAGACATGGCTTTATACGAATAATACCTAAAAGCGGCGACAAGCCACCAGATGACCCTAAGTCTTACCGGCCCATAACATTATTACCATCTTTGGGAAAGCTCCTGGAGCGTCTTATCGTCCCACGATTGTTACCGGACGGGCCCAAATTCCATAAAAACCAATTCGGTTTTACTATCGGCAAATCAACCGTTGACGCGGCACTTTCTGTTAGAAAAATAGTTAATACCTCCGAGCACAAGTACGTACTTGGAATCTTTCTAGATATTTCCGGGGCTTTTGATAACGCATGGTGGCCAATGCTACTACTTAAGATAAAAGCTCGTGGTTGCTATAATAATATATTTAATCTTCTTTGCTCGTACTTTTCTAATGGTTCCGCGAAACTTAAACTCGGACATCATTCCGTATCGAAACCTCTTACCATGGGCTGTCCTCAAGGTTCGGTTATCGGTCCTCATTTGTGGAATATAGGCTTCGATGATTTCCTCGCGATTCCACTTCCAAGTGGTTGTTCTCTAACTGGTTATGCGGACGATGGCCTTCTGCTCATTCAGTCGAATACTCGTGCTGGACTCGAGAATTTGGCTGACACTTGCCTACGATTAATATCTCAGTGGGGCGATCGAAACCGTCTGACCTTTGCACCACATAAAACCTATCAACTCATTTTAAAAGGTGACCTTAAATCGTGGCCTAGTATTAAATTCAATAATGTTCCCGTTAAGAGAAAGCAATCTGTGTGCTATCTTGGTTTAGTCTTAGAGAGGAATTTTACATTCATAGAACATATAAAAACAGTTGGTGAAAAAGCTAAAAATAACTTTTATGCCCTAACGAGAATATCTAAATCTACTTGGGGTTTGTCGTTTTTAACCTTAAAAACTATTTATGGGGCTACTTACTTGGGCTGTGTGTGCTACGGAGCACCTGTTTGGGCCGATAGGGCTACCATAGGGGCGGCACGACGTAAATTGCTTCAAAGCCAGCGCTTGGCTTTGTTATTCTTATGTAAAGCGTATAGGACCGTCAGTACTGAAGCTTTACCGGTACTTGCTGGTGTTCTTCCAGTAGATCTTGAAGTGCAGCGACGTGCTGCAATGTACTTTTCCGCACGGGAGACCACTGACGCTGATTTCCTACCGCAACGTGACCGTGATAAGATATCTAGATTATTCAAACCCCAGAGCGACGTCTGGGAGGATCTTTTATCCGAATGGCAAAATAGGTGGGATAATTCTGTCAAGGGGCGGCACCTCCACCAGTTCTTCCCATCCGTTCGTGAGCGGCTGGCTAGGACGTGGCTGGAGGTGGATCACTGTGTCGCCCAATTTCTAACGGGACATGGTAACTTTAAAAGTAAATTGTTTTCCTTTAAGCTTGTTCCCTCGCCTTTTTGTCAATGTTCGTCACCTGACTGTGAATATGAACAATCAGCACATCATATTCTTTGGGAGTGTATTCTCTGGCAGAACGAACGCAATATTATGTTGGATACTATTCAGACTACATCTGGAGTCGTTTATTATACGGACCTTGTGGAAACTCGAACAAACTTCCGTGCGTTCAAGCGTTTTTGCCATACCTATTATTGGAATCAAATTTAGCAGCTCACAATTTAGGACCCATTAATATTAGTAGTCATTTTTACCCGTGGTGCAAGGCAACTGGGCTTCTCCCAGTTGTAATTGTCCCTTTGTGCCTATTGGCCTTGTTTTGTTCTGTCTCCTGCTTGCATGGAGGGAAGTGGAAACATATTTTTTCCTACTCCTCCACTATTCTTTTCTGATTAATTTCGTGCAGGATCCAAGACAGGTAAATTCATTCTCCGGGACACGTCGAGCTTCATTGTCTCGGCGCTTTTCTGGTGGTTGCCACTGTTGATTCTGGGTCTCAGGAGTTGCAGTGGTTTGGGAATAGTGTGGTGGGTTTGTCCCAAAAAAAAAAAAAAAAATCCTTTCGAAAACTCACTTATTTGACGTTGTAAGATGTCCTGTACGCAATTTATTCCGTTAATAAAGATTATTTTTTCTTGTCTTTCATTATTCAGGCCCTAGACTCCTGAAATATATAGATGTATCGATATAAATGTTAGATCGCGTTAGGCTGTTAGCCAGGCTACCTAACGTGACCTAAGTCCATGGGATTACTGCTAAAACTCCTGAGATAATGGCCTTTGAAAATGAATTTTTAATTAAAATTTAAATAACTTTTTTCTTTAACTCGCTTTAACTTTTCAGTCGTTTCAGTTACAGTCAAGGACATTATGTCAGGAGATAGGTAATTCCATAAGGATTACAACGGTATGAAGCAACACGTAATCCATTGTTATTTAGATAAGAATATGCATTGTTAAATAGTCATAAGTTCGTAAAAATTGATAATAAATCAAGGAAGCGGTTTGCGGGCCTCGTTAAGGTAAAGTTCTGGGGTACGATAGTAACACGAAATTTTGGTCAAGTCGTAGTCAACGGTACGGCACTATTTTTTCTCTCTCTCTCTCCTGAAGACTCAAGCAACCCGCTTCCTGAAAAGTTATGAAGAATTAGTCGTTTTATTTACTCCGTACCAAGAAACCTCGTTCTACAGTCCCTGCTACACAAGACTTCGGGTTACAGCAGATATACCTGGAACCTATAGGTGCAGGACGTCAACGCGCTCCGGGCAAGCCTCAACCATAGTGTCCGAGCGATCACGTCCGTCCGGCACATCTGCTGGTCCATCCGAGCCGGATATCTGCTGGTCCTGTCAACCCGGATATTTTGAAGATTCCTGAAACCTGAAGACTTATCGTCACAACCGAAATCAAGCATGCCGACTACACGATCCCAGGGGAAGGCGCCTGAAGCATTCACAGTGGAAATGGGAGAACCTAAAGCTGCAGTCATCCGTCACGACGTGCCTCCACGATCACCGTCCACCACCACCGAGGGCAACGAGCAGCGGCTGCCCCCCCCACGCCCGCGGGGGGGTGAAGCTTTTTCTGCGCCTACCCACATTGAAGATTCTGCGCCTACCCACATTGAAGATTCTGCGCGTGCCCACACTGAAGAATTTTCTACGCGTTCTACGCCTACCCACATTGAAGATTATGAAAATTTCAATCTACCCACCACAGCCAGATCCAGGAAGGGAACCAGATTTGATGGAGCAGCCTCAGATAGAACGATGAAGCCGTCGAATAGCCGTGCCGTACCGATGACTACCCGGGGTGACGCCCGTATCGAACATAGCCTACCGCCGCCGTCGACTACGAATAGGACGACGCGGTCAACAAGAAAAATTTTGAAAGCACGTGAAGACTTATTGAAGATTAAGTTGGAACTTGCACAGTTAGCACTTCAGAGGGCCGAAGAAGAATCGGACAACGAATATTTAGAAGATAGAAATTCAAACGACGAGTACGTGCGTTCCTGGCTCGAGGAGGCACCCGAACCTGAGCCGCCGAGGGAGGACAACGTCGCCGAAGGGGATATAGCGAACAATAGGCGCCGCGAACCGGTGCCCCCGACTGCGAACATCGACAATATAGTGGACCTCCAGACGCAAGTACCCTCATCGAATTTAAAAGTGAAAGAAGTGAACAATCGCATCGAGTCAACACCGAAGCCGAAAGAAGAAGACACCAAGGGGAATATGGAGCTTCGTCCGTTTATAACGGAGCTCACGTCCGCTATAGCGTCGCTCGCCGACAAGAAGACAGAACAATGGACATCGAACAACCCTTCGGCGTCAAAGGTCATCATGACACTACCGAACTTCAGCGGGGCGCATACAGAATGGCTGTCATTTCGAGCCATTTACGAAACAACTCGAAGATATTTCAACGACGTCGAGAATACAGCGAGACTCAGAAGAAGCCTGCATGGACGAGCACTCGAGACAGTCAGCTCGGAGCTCATCGGGCACGCCAGACCTGATGACATCATGAAGGAGTTGGAACTACAGTTCGGCCGACCAGACTCAATAGCTCAAGCCGAAACAGAACGACTGCGAGGACTACCACGCTGCGGCGAAGCACCTAAAGACATCTGCATGTTCGCGAGCCGGGTCAGAAGCGGTGTCGTCACTCTGCGCGCACTGAAGAAAGAACATTACCTCATCAACGCAGAACTGGTGCGCGCACTCACCGAGAAGATGCCGAACTCCCTGCGCGTACAGTGGTACAGAATCTACACCGAGAAGTACCAATCGCTGCCAGACCTGTCACTCTTCAGCGACTTCGTCACCGAGCAAGCCCGGTTCTGCAGCGCCTTCGCTCCACCCGAGAACATCGCCGCCACCGACGCTCCCTCAACCAGGCGCGTCGCGCAGAGAACTCATACAGCTGTTGAGAAACCGGTAAACAAATGCCGGCTCTGTGACAAGGAGGGTCACTATTCGTCTGACTGCAAGAAGTTCAAAGAAGCCTCAAGCGACAAGAGATGGGAGCTAGCGAAGAAACATAGCCTGTGCTTCCGCTGCCTGAGAATTCGTCGTACCGGTCACACATGTCAAAAGAAGAGGTGTGACATCAAGGGGTGTACAGCCACGCACCATCAGCTTCTTCATTACGACAAGAAGCCTGCTGCAGAGGAAGTCGAGAAGCCCGCCGTCTCAACACAGAAGTCAGAGTCAAAAGAAACAGTGGCCAGTTCCCGAGCGACGTCGAGTCAAGCCTACTTGAAGATAGTACCGGTCCGGGTCATCGGACCGGCGGGAGAAGCCTCCACCTACGCACTCCTCGACGACGGGTCAACCGTTTCACTCATCGACGAAGACATCGCAAAGCAAATTGGGGCGGAGGGCCGCGTCGATCCGCTGAAGATAGGTGCGATCGGTAACACAACGATCGACACTCCTTGTTCAAGAAGAATCACCGTCACACTCGCAAGCCGGCTGCAGAATAGGGTGCCATTCAGGGCGCGCACCATACCTGAGCTTCATCTCACACCGCAGACAATCACCGAAGAAGATATCGCACACTGCGAGCACCTAGATAACCTCAAACAACAGCTGATCTACGACGCCGGCGCACCTAAGATTCTCATCGGCCAGGACAACTGGCACCTGCTGCTGGCCACCGAAATTCGAAGAGGACCCAAGCACCAGCCTATCGCGTCACTCACTCCGATGGGCTGGACTCTCCACGGCGCGCACACCAGAACACTGGGTCAGAAGGTGCATTATGTCAACAAACTCTCGACGACGGACGACGAAATCGAGCAACAGCTGCGTGAATTCTTCGCATTAGAATCATTAATCATCAATCCACGGCGCCCAGACTCTGATCCTGAGAAGAAGGCAGAAGACATACTGAATCGTCACACGAAACAATTAGAAGATGGCCACATAGAAACCGCTCTGCTGTGGAAAAATGAAAATATAGAAATGCCAGACAGCTACGGAACCGCAATGAAGAGGCTCATCTCAACAGAAAAGAAACTCGACAGCAATCCCACACTACGAGAAAAATATACAGAACAGATGGAGTCGCTTCTCAAGAAGGGATACGCTGAAAAAGCACCCAAGTCCAGCACACCGGGAAGAACCTGGTACCTACCCCACTTCGACGTCTACAACCCGATGAAGCCTGAGAAATTTCGAATAGTACACGACGCTGCCGCCAAGTCAAGAGGAATGTCACTCAACGACTATCTCCTTACGGGGCCAGACCTACTACAGTCGCTGCCGGGGGTCATGATGAGATTCCGCCGACACCGCATAGCTATCTCCGGAGACATAGCGGAGATGTTCATGCAAGTCAAAGTACGAAGAGAAGACAGAGACGCGCTTCGCTACCTGTGGCGAGGCGATAGACGTGAAGGGGCTCCGGACGAATATCGCATGACGTCCATCATATTCGGCGCAGCGAGCTCACCGTGCACCGCTATATTCGCGAAGAATTGGAACGCGAAGAGACACTACGTAGAGCACCCTGAGGCAGTCGAAGCAATCATAGAAAATCACTATATGGACGACTGCCTCGATTGCTACAGGACAGTCGAAGAAGCAACGCGCATAGCAACAACAGTAAAAAACATACATCAACAGGCGCGTTTTGATATCAAGAAATGGGTGTCGAACAGCACAGAAGTCATAGAAAACATAGAACCGTCACAGGACCACACCGAAATTGTCAACATCGGCAACACAGAAAACATAGAGAAGATACTCGGCCTGATATGGAGACCGAGCACGGACGAGCTGGGTTTCAACCTTACCCTCGCTCGCCTACCGAGTGGCGTCCTAGAAAAGGCAGCGCCCACTAAAAGAGAGGCGCTAAAGATCGTCATGTCACTGTACGACCCGCTTGGCCTCGCTTCACCTGTCACAATTCGAGCCAAGCAAATTCTTCAAGAAGCATGGAGGCGAAGCATAGACTGGGATCAACAAATCGACGAAGACCTGGCGGCCCAATGGAGGAGCTGGATACTACAGCTCGAGAAGCTCAGGAATATCAACATACCCAGATGTTACCCGGGTTACAGTGACGCTGCAGTGCTTCAAGTGCACGTATTCACCGACGCTAGCGAGATGGCCTACGCAGCTGCAGTATACTGGCGAGCTACAGCACCGAGCGGCGAGACCTGCGTCAGCCTCGTCATGGCAAAGGCGAAGGTGGCACCACTCAAGCTGCATTCGATACCGCGCCTCGAGCAACAGGCCGCGGTCATGGGAACTCGCTTGGCCGCAGCTGTGATCCACGAGCACCGACTCAAGCCCGCTTCAACTACGTACTGGTCAGACAGTAAGACCGTACTCACCTGGATCAAGAGAGGGGCACGAGCGTACAAACCGTTCGTCGCTCACCGCATAGCTGCCATTGAAGAATACAGTAAAGTCGAGGACTGGCGATGGATACCCACGAAGCTAAACATCGCCGACGCAGCTACTCGTGACGTGCCGCACCACTTTGACTCAAAACATGAGTGGTATTGCGGCCCTAAGTTCCTGTATCAAGACCCAGCGACATGGCCGTCAGAGAAACCGCTAATCACAGAACAAACAGGAGAAGAAAGAACGCTCACCGCCGTCGAAGAAAATACCGCTAAGCCGCGGCTCTCAGAAGCAATACCCGACCCAGTACGATTTTCGAAGTGGGAGCGATTATTACGCGCGACGGCGTACGTTCTACGCTTCATATCTCTTTGCCGTGGACCTTCAGAGAAGACGTTCTACAAGAGAACACGAAAAAACACAGAAAAGGATCCAGATTGGAGAAATAAGAAAAGAGAAATATTAACGCCTGTCAAAAAGTTGTCTGCAACAACTCGTCAACGCTCTACTACAAGAATTATAATAGAATCTACATTTATTCGTCAGGCCGAAAACATACTCGTACGCGTCATTCAAGAAGAGGCGTTTTCAAAGGAAATAGCGGACCTACGAAGCAATAAACAGTTAAGTCAAGATAGCCGGCTACGTTCTCTGCAAATAGAAGTCGTGGACAACGTCATACGATTAAGAAGTCGGATAGCAGCCTCCTGTGACATAGACGAAACTGTCAAGCGACCGCCGATAATACACGGAGATCATCGCATTACACAGTTATACATCGACTGGACCCACCGCAACCTGCAGCACAGTGGGACGGAGCTAACAATCAACGAGATACGTCAACATTACTGGGTCATCAAACTGAGACCGAGCGTGAAGACAGTGATTGCACGCTGTTTGCCGTGTCGCATTCGGAAAGCGCGACCCAACGTGCCCTCCACAGGCGACCATCCGAGAACGCGCCTAGCTCATCATCAGAGGCCGTTCACATTCACCGGGCTCGACTACTTCGGTCCCCTGTCCGTCACCGTCGGTCGTCAGCATCAGAAGCGGTATGTGGCTCTGTTCACATGCCTCACGACAAGAGCCGTGCACCTTGAAATCGCCGCCAGCCTGAGCGCGGACTCCGCTATACTAGCGCTGCGCCGTTTCGCTGCTCGTCGAGGCTGCCCCACCGAGATCTACTCTGACAACGGGACCAACATGCACGGAGCTGACAAGGAGCTGCGAGACGCCTTCGCCGAGGAGGCCAGTCGACGGGGCATCGTGTGGCGCTTCATCACGCCGTCCGCGCCATTCATGGGGCGCGCCTGGGAGCGCCTCGTTCGCTGCGTGAAGTCCGCGCTGTACACTGTACTCACAGAGAAACACCCACAAGAAGAAGTGTTGTCCACACTGCTGTGTGAGGCAGAGTACACAGTAAACAGCCGGCCCCTGACACACGTCTCAGTCGATAGCGAAGACGACGAGGCAATAACGCCGAACCACTTCCTACTCGGTGGTTCAGCTAGACTACCATCACCCGGTGTGTTCACCGAGCACGACATAGACAATAAGAAGCTTTGGCGACGCTCACAGATACTCGCCGACATGTTTTGGCGTCGCTGGGTACGAGAATACCTGCCTGAACTTCAAAACCGGCGGGAGGCGCACGGACGGGGACCTATTCTGCAAGTCAACGACCCAGTCCTCATCGCAGACGGCCAGCTGCCTCGCAACACATGGCCGCGAGGCCGCGTTATCGCCGTGTTCCCCGGGGCCGACGGAGAAGTCCGGACAGCTGAGGTGCGCACTGCCGGCGGCACCCTAAAGCGTCCGGTGAAGAAGCTCGTCCCACTACCTAAGTAATCCAGAAGTCAAAGAGTCTGGGCGGCGGGCATCGCGGCGGAGGGCTGCACGGCAGCGGTCGTCGCTCACCGGGGTGATGCAGCGCCGCGCCGACGTCGCGCCGAGCCATCGCAGCGCTGCACGGCGGGAGAAATGTTCGCGACGAAGCGTCATCATTAAAAAACCTAAGTGTTGCACAGACCCTGCACATCAACCTACCTCGATCTGTCAAATTCTTGCAATAGATTTTCAACCTTATTTATCGATATTCGCTTGGCAGGTTTGACGGATTCGTGTGGGTTGGTCTGCTGGTGTCTGTACATAGTGATAAATAACTAAGTGAGTTATATAGTTATGTGAAAATAGTGTATATAAAGTGTCTAAATAGAACCTAGCAGTTAAGAATTCGTTGTAAACCGTAAGTACAGTGCATTTTGTAGCTTCAATTGAGTGGGTTTATAGTCATAATATAGTTTTGTTTTTGATGTATCCAGGTAGCCTAGATTGAGACCTAGGCCTGGACCTAACTTTTAGAGTCATAATCCTTTCGAAAACTCACTTATTTGACGTTGTAAGATGTCCTGTACGCAATTTATTCCGTTAATAAAGATTATTTTTTCTTGTCTTTCATTATTCAGGCCCTAGACTCCTGAAATATATAGATGTATCGATATAAATGTTAGATCGCGTTAGGCTGTTAGCCAGGCTACCTAACGTGACCTAAGTCCATGGGATTACTGCTAAAACTCCTGAGATAATGGCCTTTGAAAATGAAATTTTAATTAAAATTTAAATAACTTTTTCCTTTAACTCGCTTTAACTTTTCAGTCGTTTCAGTTACAGTCAAAGACATTATGTCAGGAGATAGGTAATTTCATAAGGATTACAACGGTATGAAGCAACACGTAATCCATTGTTATTTAGATAAGAATATGCATTGTTAAATAGTCATAAGTTCGTAAAAATTGATAATAAATCAAGGAAGCGGTTTGCGGGCCTCGATAAGGTAAAGTTCTGGGGTACGATAGTAACACGAAATTTTGGTCAAATCGTAGTCAACGGTACGGCACTATCTTCTCTCTCTCTCTCTCCTGAAGACTCAAGCAACCCGCTTCCTGAAAAGTTATGAAGAATTAGTCGTTTTATTTACTCCGTACCAAGAAACCTCGTTCTACAGTCCCTGCTACACAAGACTTCGGGTTACAGCAGATATACCTGGAACCTATAGGTGCAGGACGTCAACGCGCTCCGGGCAAGCCTCAACCATAGTGTCCGAGCGATCACGTCCGTCCGGCACAAACATTAATATGATGGAAACGAAATAATTTCTCCTAAAGAGAACGTCACTTATCCACGAAGTTAAACATTTAAAACGAAATCTGAAGTTTCCAGGAATTGTCTCCCGTGGTTGTAGGAATGTCTGATTCTAAGCAAGATCTTGCAGCCCTGAAACCCAAGGGGCAGTAGAAAAAAAGGAACAGGACAGATTTTTATACGACTTAAAAAAAAAGTAGGTTCTCAGTTCGATCTGTATGTATATTTGTATGTATGTATGTTTGTCCGCGATTATCTCGTGTTTGGCAGAACCGATTTTGATGCGGTTTTCAGAAAAGTGTTGGATAGATTCTAGGAAAGGTTTTAGTATATAACAATACTGGATACCTCATGAAGTTGCCCGCATAGATCCGTTTTTGTTGCTTACTAGGGTTGTAGATTTTCAAAGACGCCGATTATCGTGAAGATTTTTGTTGAATAACTAAACTAAAAAAGGGTAAAATAAAAACTTTTTGAAAAAAAGGAACTGACTTCAAATCCAACACAAAAAAAAGTATAAAATAACTTTTCTTTCGGAAGTCGGTGGCCATAGTCAATGAAATAAAAAATAAAGCCACCGACTTCCGAAAGAAAAGTTATTTTTTACTTTTTTTTGTGTTGGGTTTTGAAGTCGGTTCCTTTTTTTTTTCTGAGTCTGAGAATCTTTCTGCTACTCTCAAAGCTCTGGTGGCATACCATGACACGTCTTACAGCGAGAGTTATTCCACTGTAAGAAAGAAACAGAGCTATCCAAGTCGTCTAGCGCCATCTCATTCCCACACTTTCATGTAAATCATCTAATGAGTCCTTCATTAGATGGATTTACCAACCCCAAAAAATGTTTCTAGCATTAAGCCTGTAGCCAGTCACAGGGCTATTATTATGTAAATACGATGAAATGGTCCGTAAAAATAATTAAGTACTTTCTTTTAAAAAGCGTACATTAAATACCTACCTATGTTTTTCTTTTTGCTTTGTATAAGCAAGTAAAACCTATAAACGGTTTATGACAAGGTAAGTTATGAAATCGAATAACAGAAGCCAAACATCAAAGCTTGAATTCAGTAGTGAAATGTGACAGGCCAACAATACAAAATAAACAGAACGCAAATTGAATTTTATTTTCTTTCCATTCGACAACTTTTCTACAATCCAATGTGCAAAGAAATTCCAGTTCCGAGTATTTCTATATTAAGTCTTGAATTCCTCTTACTGTGTTGACGACTTTTTGTAGCGGTGTACGTAAAGGCGCTTTTGCGTTGCTACTAGTATTAGTAAGTTGCATAAACAAAGCGTGAGTCGTTACGCCTTTAAATCGTAAAACATTATTAACTTACATCATTTTTTCGAAAACGAAGAAAATGTATCCATCCATGGTTAAAAAGGAACTATGAAAATGTAACACACTCTTAAAAGGAATCCAGGGGCACTTCATCATCATCATCTCAGCCATAGGACGTCTACTGCAGAACATATCATTAGGGGGTAATTTGCCTTTAATCGCCACGCTTGGCAGGCGGGTTGGCGATAGCAGTGAGGATGTGCAGTACACGGAGGACGCTGCGCTGCTGCCCGACCTCCGGTTTGTCCCTTAGTCGCCTCTTACGACACCCACGGGATGATTTGGGGGAACGCAATTCTAAGCCGGGGCCCCACGGCTGGGGAACTTACTTTTCATTAAACATTCAATAAACATTTTTCAAAAAATAAACCCTTTTCTTCTAGTCCTCTAAAAGAAAAGGGTTTATTTTTTGACTAATAATTCTCTAACATGTCCAAAATGTTTGGATAACAGCTTTGTGAAATATCCATTATACCTTATATGCAATTTTAAGACACATAAAAAAAATTGCTCTACATATTTTAGTTCGGTTATGCACCAAATACTTTAGTTTGTTAATTATCACAGGTAACTGTTTCTAGTTTATTTGTTTATTCAATGGTATTTCTTTTATTATATCTTGTTAAACTAACTGCTAAAATTGCAAAGTAAATCCTACCGGGGGCGGTAGAATATGCATCTTTAACGACTTCGACCGTAACATATTATATCCATTTATTCAGATTAGGGACACAATGTGTGTCCTTGTAAAAACTTGCCTTCAAGCAATATTCAAAACAGCTTTTGGGACACAAAATGACTCCAGACTGATATTTCCTTGTTTGGAGTGATTTTGGATCTCATAATATTGTTATTATGGGTCGTGTCTTCGATCAGCTTATGTGAATAGCCATGATACTCGTACTTATCCTTTATTTACAAATATTATGGAATACAAAATGAGTATATATTTTGTATAAGCTGCTATCTATCTTGAAGAGATGTACTATAAAGTATAACAATGTCATCAATTTTGATGATGTTGTTGTGTAAGTATATTATATTACTCGTATGTTGTTTCTGGCAAAATTACGATTTTTTACTGTACGGACTAAGTTGCGTAGTCAAAAATTGTGTTCTAAGACTTTCCCTCTATACCATTTTTGAGCATTCGTTGACTGGGCTAAGATTAAATGTACAGAAATGTTGAAACACGTCACGAGGCGCCGCTATTGCCAAATTCGCATACTTACAGTAATGAATGTCTTAGTTTCGCCGCGCGTCGCACCGCTCACTGCTTAGCCGGCGGTCCCGACGGTCATTTGTTTTGACAGTCCTTATCAGAAGTTAGTCGATCATAGGTGAGGTCTTGACAACAAGTCTTACCAAGGATGTCGTTATAACCCAGCACCAACTTGGTTAGATAGACAGGCGCGGCAACTATGATATAGTTGGAAAAAGGCTAGGCAGATGATGTCTCACAAATAACACCGTATTTTCCATTGTTACAGGGGCTGGAGCCCAACCAGAACATCAGTCTAAACGCATCAGCACGATGGCTGATAGAAGCTTCCAGAGGCATTCAGGACCCGAACATTCTTCTCGAAAAGTTTGCACAGAACAAGAAAGTGGATGATACGACGAGGGCGTTACTCCTGACCTTTTATGGCATTCTGGTAGTCATTGGCGGTGTTGGCAATGCACTGGTTGTTATTTCTGTAAGTTTTGCAATTTTCCTATCTTTTTTTAAGCTATTGCATAGCTTTTATCGTAGGATCTGAGCGCGGCGGGTGCGAAAAACCTAACGAAAAAACCTGACCACATTTGACAGCACGTCGTTTCAGTTCGGGAGACTTCGGCAATCATAAAGGTACGGACAGACGTGCTCATAAAGGTACGAAGAGGGATTTACTTTTTCTTACTAATTCTAAACGGCCAGCTACAAAAGGAGTTTTCACAATGAAACCTACTTATAAAATTCTCCTACAACAAAGAAGTTCTTTATTACAGTAGTGCACTACAAACATTTTAAATAAATTATATTCTCGTTAAATATACGCGGTAAGCGATTTTTTTCTTTAAAAAAAAATATTACGCAATAGCTTCACCGCGGCAGTCTCCGAGTACCACATGTATTTTTTTAAGGTTCCGTAGCCAAATGGCAAAAACGGAACCCTTATAGATTCGTCATGTCTGTCTGTCTGTCCGTCCGTATGTCACAGCCACTTTTTGTCGAAAGTATAAGAGCTATCCTGTTGAAACTTGGTAGATAGATGTATTATGTGAACCGCATTAGGATTTTTACACAAAAACAAAACAGATTTTGGGGGTGCCCCCCATACTTAGATTTGGAACTCAAATTTTTTTTTTTTCACCAAACCCGTACGTGTGGGGTATCTATGGATAGGTCTTTAAAAATTATATTGAGGTTACGAATATCATTTTTTTCTAAACTGAACAGTTTGCATGAGAGACACTTCCAAAGTGGTAAAATGTGTCCCCCCCCCTGTAACTTCTAAAATAAGAGAATGATAAAACTAAAAAAAATATATAATGTAGACCTCATCAAAAACTTCCAACAAAAATTAGTTTGGATGAGATACAGTTAGCAGTTTTTGAGATATAGTACATTTTCAAAAACCGCAAATATAACTTTGCCATTCATACAAACACTATGAAAAACAAAGTTATTTTTATTATTTTTGTATATTACTTACTTATCTCAATATAATTATATCCCTAATCTATGCTTGCTACTACGGAACCCTTCATGGGCGAGTCCAACTCGCACTTGGCCGGTTTTCTTTATTATTATAATTTCGCGTTTGACCACCATCAGCGCCTGATAGTATAAGCATGGTGGAAGGTGAAGCACATTTACCTAGAAGTAACCTATTAACTCATTAACTATACTTATATTTAAAAGAGGAATGTTTTGTACGTTTGTAATGAGTTTACTCAAAAACTGTTGGACCGAATTCAAAGAACTCTTGCACCATTGGTTTTCTGGTACAGTCGAGTTCAATAATATGTTGGCAGTGTCAATGATTCAAAATATTGTGAGCGTTGGTAAGCTCAATAAATTCTGCAGAATCTGTAGATCAAAAATATATCCTCATGTGAACGGTTCAATAATATATAATTTCCCTTTATCAATAATATGTGAACACCTTTTGAAAAAATATATCTATACTACAATAGCTTTAATAATATCTGAGCAGCGTAAGCTTCAAAATCTCCACAATCATAGGAAAGTATATTTTATTATTTGCTCGAATAAATAAGATCCTGTTTACATTGTTATAGAAATTACAGTATTTCAATTGTTTTCGGCGCGAATGCTCTTTAGGTCTTTTGAAATGAGTTTATTTTAATGCCACATGTTTTCGTATAATTTTGTATGAATGACATGTGCGTCAGTTTATTCTTTTTTTTTAAAAAAAAAAACGTCTTTTGAAGGAAAACTAGCCAGTGATACCTAAATAATGTTGCAAACTCCTTGACCATGCAGTTTTAAGATTGCTAGTAAAATCATCTTTATGACGTAGTAGTAAGGTTGAAAAAGAATTACATTTACTGTTTAGATATTATTGTATTCATGTGTGCTTACATAATTGTGAATCTTACACTGTTCACATAATTATGATCTTAAAGTTGTTCATATAATAATGTCCCTTTGGCTGTATACATGTTACTGAAAAAAAGTAGTTACATATTAATGAATTATAATCTTGATCACAATTTAATGATGCTTGTAGTTGTCACAATATTCTGAATTATTTTGATGTTCATATATTTTTGAAGTCTAGACGTGCCAACATGTTAATGAACGCGACTGTACTACTGAACCGATTTTGTTTTATTTTTACTAGAAGAAAGCTGCATAACTCTTATATACATAACATTATTCTCATGTTGTCTTAGAGACATAGAAATATTTCATTTTCAAATTGCACCTGTGAGAAGCTAGGGCACTTCGCTAGCTAGTTATTTCTGTATGGTAAGCGCTTGTGATGAACACGAGGACTTGATTTGATTTGGATCATGTAACTGGTGAAATGTGGGTAACAGAAAATTCTGTCGCGCAGCGGAAGCGGAGAAGCCTGTCAGACTTATACTGACTAAAATGTTTTTTTTTTATGTAACCGACTTCAAAAACGTGTAAAATATTTTTTTCTTTCGGTAGTTGGTGGGTATGTTTAGTATTTTATTGCTTTTTGCCACAGGCCTCCGAAAGAAAAGATATTTTGCAGTTATACTTTTTTGATTTTCGAAGGCGGTTACTTTTTTTTAAGCTTCTATTTTTTTTAATTTACAGACAGTTCGTTTTTGGCATCAATCTAGCTCAGAAAAAAAATAAGAACTAAGATGGATAGAGCTTACCCCGAAGTCATATACTTACGTAATTAATTACTTTGAATATTTATGATGCTCTGTATGTAGGTAAGGAATAGGCTTGTATATAGTTTTGTTGGGTTATTGGATGATTTGCACCTTGAACTTATGCTAGCTTAGTACTTTTACTGCTTTGTACTAATATTATAAAACTGAAAAGTTCGTTTTTTTGCTTTTTTCTTTGTTTCTTTCTTTGTGTGGTTGAACGCACTAATCTCAGGAAGTACTGTTTCCTGTACTCCGGATAAATAATCTTCAAAATATTATTTCTGAGACGGGATAGCACGACAGTACTTTAATTTTAATAAAGTGCTGATTACTACATATTTTTGCAGGAGTTTATTGGCACACCAATAAATTAAGTTCATGCGAATCGCCTATAGAAAAATAATAGTGTCGAAATCATTCAATAACCGTAATAAGTTTGTGTGGGATTAGTTTTTATATTTACTTTTACAATCTTACATACGTGTACGCACATTATTTACAAGCTATAAAAAATCATAACCCTACCGTAGTTAGATACAAAAGGATACAAAAATATTAACATGGAAAAAAATAACAAGGCGCCAAAAAATACGCTCAATACTCCTGTGCCACGTTGCATAGTAACAGCTCCATAAATAGTACGTCTCCGCAAAACGAAAGCTTGTTGATGTTGATAAGAGAACGATAGGAAAAGTAGAAATTATTATGAAGTAAAAACCTAATAATGTAGAAAATATGACAAATGATTCACTGACCGCTTATAAAGATCATACAAAGTGGGGGGCCAAGATGTCGTGCCGATAGCTGTGTGTACTACGAGTATCTTACGCTTTTACCAAACAACATATTTATTTCTGGCAATAAGCCAAAAATAATAATGTAAGTTATAAAATATTTCGCCAATACTTATGATAGATGTCATAACTTTGCTATTACTCCATAGTTTGTCCATCACCAAATGATAGATCAACAGACATAATTTTCTCATTATTTCTATAATTTTTCTCATGAAAAACAAAATGATTTTTTTTTCTGACCCGGAAAGTAACACACACATTGAGGCCTAAGAGCTGTCTGAAATTTTTGAAAAGTGAAAAAAAAAAAATGCTCAATCAAAAAAGTGGTTTTGAACGAAGCTAGACGTATTTAAAGATGCGATTTTTTTTTGGTCCGTAAAAAGCGTTTGAGGCATTTCGAAACCTTCATTGATTTAAAATAGATTTTTACAGTTTATAGTACAATTTACACATCGCCAGGCGCTTTATGTAAAATAATCAATTTCCTGAAATTATTTTCATGGCAACTAGTTGTGACCATGTGTTAGACTGGTAAAGAATATAGTGACAGTAGGCGCTAAGTGAAATACACATATTGTTTCTTGCACTCGGCGCAAAAATTCGTCGGGTTCTCCTAGTTTTGCAAATGCCTTTCCGCTTTTCCCAATTCCGTATTTATTCTTATTTTGGTTAGCAATCTGATTCCTTGAGGGGAGGAAACATAAATATCGATGTATGTGGGGTCCTGCTTATTGAGATGAAACCATTTCGGATTCCGTGGAAGTGGAAGGACGAAGGATATTATGTTCTAGTTAAATGGTGTTTGAGGAGGTAGGAATTAGGTTTCCCTTAATAGTAAGTTATTTGTATAGAGAGACTAGCTTTTGCCAGTGGTTTTGCTTGCGTTTCCTTCGAATTTAAAAATCTATTCGGATTGTATGTACATGTGGCGGCATTTATAATATCACTGAAAGTTATTGTTGTTTTCTCGGGATGAAAGGTAGTTTTGTCCGTCGTCAGGTGTACATGTACACCTGCTTTTATTTCATTGATTTTTTTGCCACCGACTTCCGAAAGAATAGTTATTTGGTAGGTTATTTTACCCTTTTAGTGGTTGTTTTTTTAGAAGTCGGTTACATTAAAAAAAAATATTTTACCCTTTTTAGTTTAAATATTCAACCCAAATTCTTGTCAAATACATAATTTTCTAACATATGCACTAGAATTTTATTATCCTTAGCACCGGTTATAACATCGCCCATGTACACAATAAGCAAGAACACCAAAATAAATGATTTTTTTACGGGACCAAATGGCAGGTATACTGCATCGAACAATAACCCATATGTGTCATTAGTACGTAAATTAAGCTACATGAGATGATGATTACTATACGCAAGTACTTAAATTACTTCATAATTATTGCGAAAAACGATGTGTGGGCCTATAAAATTTGAGGGTTGCCCTCTATTTCTCCAGGATCCAGTCATCAGACATTGAAATGGTGACAATGGGACCACACGGGAAGCACCAGCTTTCAAATAAAACAAGAATCATGAAAATCGGTTCACCCAGTCGCAAGTTATGAGGCAACATAAAAAAAAATCCGGTCGAATTGATAACCTCCTCTTTTTTTGAAGTCAGTTAAAAAAACCTACAAATGGTCCCGGCTAGACCAATGGATTAAGCTTTTAGAAGCGTGGAGGAAACTTGCTACGATAGATTAACTGTGATCCATTCACCGACCAACCCGAGCAAGCGCGGCTGAACCTTGATGATTGACCCGTAAGGCTTTTATTACTTACCCTCGAGCACCTCAACGAACTAATGGCCTCGATTTACGAGTTCTAAATTGTGGGCTCTTGAACCCAGCCAGACGCATTACTTTGTCTAATTTATTTCATCGCCGCTGCTCTCAACACGCGAGAAAAAATACCGTGATGAAAACGGCATCTCAGAATCAAAATTATTCGAAAACATTTGACATCTATCAACCCCCGATTGTTTATATGCAAACAAAGTATTTCACACAGGAATTCATCAAAAAGAGTAGCAAAATATACATAAAAATAATTTTGTACAAAAAAGAGCAGTTAAATTCATAATTAGGGGGAAATTGTGAAGATTTATTGCTCCAGCTTAAAAAATACTAGCTAGGTAAAACTCATACAAAACGTGGCCCACTGTATTTTTCTATTAATTAAAAGTTAGACAAATATTTTTATAAATAAAAACCGGCAAAGTGCGAGTCGAACTTATGCACCGAGGATTTTTCTTCTCAGTCGCTACACTCTTGGCAAAGTGGTCGTGGCCGTCACATCAGGGGTAGTGGCTCGCTTCACAATTCGCCGCCATTCCTCTCGCACCGCTGCCTTCCTGGTACATTAATGTAGGGACCATTCTATGCAGCCTTGATCTGGTCTTGTCGAGGCTTTTCTACCAACTTGAAGATTTTTTTTTAAATGGTCAAACTTAAATTTGCGGGCGTATGCAGTTTTGCACTCATTTTGCATGAAATGAACTACAAAAATAAGTTTATAGATTTTGATTATGTCGTGAGCATTTAAATATGCAGCTTAACGGAGCAGAAACGTTGAAAGTGTTGTCTTAAAAGTTTGATTTTTCTGTGTTCAAAAAGATTGCAGATCTCAGTTCGAGGCATAAAATAAAACAAGTTCGCAAACATTAGCATAGGATTTTAATATATCACGGGCAAGAATTCCAAGAAGGTATTTCACTTAGAAGTTGCAATTCAATTCTACCAGAATATATAAGCAACCTGTCTCGAAATGAAAAATTCTATATACAACGAAATTCTCTTTTTTGATAACCTAACATGTATATTAGCTACCCTAATATTTCACAATGTTTTCACCGAGACAGATAACGAGCAAAAAACAAATATACATTCCATTACCATATCAGTTGATGTAACAACTTTTATAATGGAGTTTCTAAAGCGGCTGATAGAATAAAACATATATTTGCAACGCTTGATTGACAAAAACAGATTGCTAACCACATTATTAGGGATTATAATACATCAACAGTTGTAAGTGACACTGATAAAATGGCTGTCTGTTTCATTATCAACACTTTTCTATTGCCAGACTGCGAATAATAAAGATAAAAATGAAATGTTTTACGATAGCCGTGTATTGATTGTCCGAGATATTTTTTTGCAAAAATGACGTAACGAACACAGATGATTTGATCAAAGCTGACGGAATTTGAGATATTTCAGATTTTGTTACAGAATATTCCGATAAAATTTATTAGAATTAATTTATAATTTTTGTCTCTATGGAATTATTTCGACACAAAAGTATTGGAGTTTTTTTTATGTTGTCGATCAAATTTTTTCAATTGACATGTTTGGCCCAACATTCATCTACGCGAACTCCGCTCACTGATGCAGTCATAAGATCATCAAAGGATAGAGTAGGTTGGCCGTTGTCTGAATTTCGAGATACGAGTACCTATACCGCATAACAGACTTGAGGTCTGAGCCATCCGTGAATCCTCATATATGACGAGATTTATCTTTGCTACAGCCGAAATGAATCTAGGTTGGCATGGGCAGAACGGTCCTTTACTGGACGGGTATAGTCACCAGCCAAAAGACTCAATATCAGAGCTCCAATGCAGTTGTTCGCAGGATTTGAGAGGACTTACCATCGAGTTGATGTTAGGAGGCGCCCCTAACTTCATCACATCGACTAGACTAAAACATCTTAAACATAACATAACAAAAAATCACACCCGTAATTTCCACAGGTTTAGGTAAAGGCCGCTTACTACAACCATATTTCACCAGTTACATTTTAGTCCCATAGAACAGGGGCGAGCTTAACCGACCCCAAGTAAAATGGGATAAGGACAAGAAGAAGACGATAATACGAGCATATTACCATCAATTGCTACTGATGAATTCCGTATGGACAAACCCAATAATACTAATGCCCGACCTGATAATCGAAACTAGACCGTGCTACAAAGGAATACTATAGTAACTAAAACTCAATTTCTTTTACAGGTTGTTAGAAAACCGGTGATGAGGACAGCGAGGAACATGTTCATCGTGAACTTGGCAGTGTCCGATGCCTTAGTTTGCTGCGTCGGGACTCCGTTGACCTTGATGGAACTATTGACCAAACATTGGCCATTACCAGATTGGCCAAGTTTGTGTAAAGCGTGTGGTGCGATACAGGCAATATCTATATTTGTGTCAACCATATCCATTACGGCGATTGCATTGGACAGATATCAGGTTAGTACTGATTTGATTGTGTCTGTGTGTGTTTTGTTATTTTGGGTTTGTCTGTTTGCTATTTTGAAGGTTATTGAAGGATTTCAGACACCTTTTTGGCTCATGACCTTAATAAGAGTTGTTGTGACCATTTGTCAGATTAGCTATTTCGTCTCTATTCCTATTAGGCTACTATCACTAATCCAGTCACCTTGTGCATCTGGTCACTTGATGACGAATTGGTAATGAGACGAGTTAAGGATCTTACTCGCAATATGTAATATTTAAAGAATAATTATTTGACTTATCATCATCATTATCTGCCTAGCCATCGTTCAATTATGTTGAGGCAGGCTAGTAATCAAACTTTATGTGGTCTGAATATCAGTCAAGTGCTTAATGTTGACCACCATTACTATTTTTATTACCTCTTGGGACTTAAAGACCCTCGGGTCAGTTTCTTCTCGTATCGGCTGCAAGAATCCATCACTTGTTTTAATTTAAAAAAAAAAAACGCCAGAATCAAATCTAAGGTATTCTTGTTTGAGCAACTATTTCCAGAGCAATGTTGAGGGCAACTATTTATTCCTCAATCATTTTTATTTTCTTTAGGCTGAACATTCTTTCTTAATGTTTCAATACTGTTTACTTATAACGAGAATATATATTATTTATAAAAAATCCTCTAGAAGTAGGTACCTGATGCAGTTCCAACAATTTCCGTATACTTTGAATTTACAAATTTTCACATCAACAACAATATTTTATATTCCGAGGTAGAAAATTGTATCAATTTGTGAAATGATACCTGCATTGTATGGAGTATCAGATCGTTAAGTCCGTTCAAGCGTTTTGATTTCTTATTCATTTTATTTCTAGATTTCAAATCACTGTTTATGACATTTCTCTATTTAGATCAAAAGGATAATAGCAGTTAGATCTTATTCACAGAATAATAGTATTAGATTAACTAGAGCAATTTTCAAGCTGTATTTTGTATCAACAAATCGGTTTGTTTTAAAAGGTAGAAATTATAGGTTAAAATAGGTAAATTATGGGGTTTATTCTTGTTGTCCCATATTATCAGGCTGCTAGGTAAAGGCGTCTATTTCCTATGTTTGCCTTTTTCCGTTGACAATGGGCTTGCTCTTGGCTTCAATGTAGCCCAAAAGCAAAGATGAGACCTAAGATGGACCGAGTACATCCAGAAGAATCTAGAACTCTTGTGAATATAATATAGGCAATAACAGTAAGTAGCAGTACAGTAGATTAAAAGAGGCCTTTAGATCTTCTTTGGAACGAAGTTCCTTATCGCGCGTTGCGAAAGGGGGCTAGACGGAATAAATTAAGACGAAAAGTTGTAACGACACTTTTTGCTATAGTAAGCTATTGTAAGCCGTGCGCCGTGCGCATGTTTCTCTGTCTGTCTCTCTCTCTCTCTCTTATAGAAAGTAAGCCAGATATTTTCGTTTCGTCTTTCTATTTCGCATTGAACAGTGTGGTGTCGCGACGATTATTTTTGTTGAGTGTATACAGCGTACCATCCGGGTGTCTCTTGACACCTCTTAAGTTTTTTTTCATTAAATTAACGTTAAAATTCGAAACTATACAATTTAATTTTCCGAATATAGGTACTCTGTTTCTCGCCCCATTAGTTCATCAGACGAATTCACCACTTATTTGATCATCTACAAATCTGTAAATACCTGCTTCAAATCCAGCGATGTGTAACGTCATAATGAGACCATAACGCTATTTCCATCCAATCCGATTTACGTAAACCGTTTATTATATCATTATTTCAAGTTTCAACCGATTTTAGATCTGGGTATTAAGAATTATTTGCTGAGGAGGAACAAAAATATGTAGATGTTTCATTCTGTTTCTAGTTTAATCATGTAGCTGTTAAAGCTGCATGAATCAATCTTCAATGTAAATCAGCGCTTGTCTAGGTCAGTCTGTGGATGGGTGACCAATGACCATCTATTACACACCTCTATTTCATATCAATTTTCCTACTTGCCTTGGAAAGCACGGTAATGGGGCATTTACATGGGTAGATTTTTCGGGCGATTTACCTGGCGAGTAGTCGAATGTCTAAATTGGACAAATGAAGATCTATTTTTTTTTACTACTTTTGTTATAAAATGAACAAATTGGCGAAGTGACAATTCGACTACTGATGCTACTGGTGAATAGTCGGGCGGCTAGTCGCACGGCTAGACATCATTGCAGGCTAATCGACCGAAAAATTGACTAGTGCAAATTCCCTATGGCCGAAAACGCACAGGCCGGTGGCTTGCTTAGCGCCTAGAGCCTAGCGAGTCATGTCCAATCGAAATTGTTCGTGAACGGCGCTTGACGACTAGCTAGGTGTCAAGCGCGCAATGCGGCAGTTCACGAACATTTTCGAGCGTTCTTTAGGGTCCCCACATACATCAGTTTTCCTGATCAGGAATCCTGATCCGTTTTCTATACGAACACAGTGAATTCTTACAAGTGTGTGTGCATGTTTTGTGTGTGTTGTTCATATTTCATCGTATTTCATTCATCATTTCGAATTCTGTTTGGAATTCCTGATCAGGAAAACTGATGTATGTGGGGACCCTTATACTAAGGTCACTCGCTAGGCTCTAGGCGCTAAGTAAGCCACCGGCCCGTGCGTTTCCGACCTATGAGTCAGGCACTGGTTAAAATTTTTTCTAGTAGCATCGTTCTATAAAAATAAATCAAAAAAGGTTTATTTTGTTCGCGCCTGCATTTTCTAAAAATATTCGATAAACAAGCATTTTTGCCTCTAAATTCTTCACATTCTTATTCTATTGTACTTCAGACATAATAGAAAAGTCTATTGTCGGTTGCCGCACGAGTGCATATTCGTTGTGAACCTTGTGAACTATATTTTTTTATGTTATCCCTGCTTTACACGGCGTCTCCTCGGATCCTATAATTCTTATTTGGTGGTTTTAGAATGAGGTGGTTTGTAACCGACTTCGACAAAAGAAGAGGTTTTCAATTCGTCGGAATCTTTTTTTTTAATGTGTGTTTGTTCCTGATACCAGATGGTCCCAATCAAACCAAAAAAATGAAACAGTCCTTTAAAAGATTGCGACCTATTGATAACCTGCTCCATTTTCCCACGTTTTTATACACTCACTTTTCTTGTTTGTTTGTTTATTTGTTTGTTTGTTTGTTTGTCGTTCCGGTTGGACTTTTGCAACTCAATTTTGAGGCACTTCCCGATAAGCTAGCAGGCTGAAATTTTGCACACGCTCTAAGTTCTGATGACAATGCATGACTAGCTATTCTTAGCTAGTCATGCATATAACAAATCCAATATGGCGGCCTCCCCAAGATGGCAGACTGGCTGTTTGAAATCCACCCCTATGATATGGGTATCAAATGAAAGGGTTTGCTGTCAGGAATACGAAAAAAATAGTCACGTGACTTAAATCCAATATGGCGGACGTCCAAGATGGCAGACAGGCTATTTGAAGTGCACCCCTAAGATATGGATATCAAATGAAAGGGTTTGCTGTCAGGAGTACGAAAAAAATAGTCACGTGACTTAAATCCAATATGGCGGACGTCCAAGATGGCAGACTGGCTGTTTGAAATCCACCCCCATGTTATGGGTATCAAATGAAAGGGTTTGCTGTCAGAAATACGAAAAATATAGTCATGTAACTTAAATCCAATATGGCGGACGTCCAAGATGGCGGACAGGCTTTGAGGCACTTCCCGATAAGCTATCAGGCTGAAACTTTCAGGGTAGCTTCAAACCCGATGAACAAAAATAATAAAATAATTAATAGATTTTAAAAAATCTAAAAACCCACGTTTTTAAATGTCCTAAAAATAAGAAAATAACCCTACGGGGCTGAGAGAGGGGCCACTCAAAACGTGGGGGCGTATCTTTGCAAGTTACACCCACGATCTATTACACGTCATGTAAATATATCCCATAAATAATCCCTTAAATAATATACGCCCCCGCGTTTTGAGTGGCCCCTCTCTCAGCCCCGTAGGGTTATTTTCTTATTTTTAGGACATTTAAAAACGTGGGTTTTTTTGTGGTTTTTTATCGAAGTTAATTAGAAAAACCACAAAAAGTGCATTAGGTATAACTTGAATGAAAAGAAGTCTATTTCATTTTTTTTAATTTATTCCAATTTGATCAGAAAATTTAGTTACATTCCAATTTTTTTTATTCACTGTTCTAAGATATCATGTGTATCATTGTTTTCTGATTTACTAATATTTGCATGCCATTGTCTGGCAAACATGACGATCTATTTTACTTGTTCACATCTCTTGTAGGCTGACAATTTGTTATGCATGCATTGTACTCATGTTTGAGCAAATAAATGATTATCTTATCTTATCATAAGAAAAGTTGTGTTGAAGTTATTTAAAACTCAAAGAATTTATTTCAATTTGACCAGAGCAACAGCATTTAAACTGTCAAAAAAATTTTGCCTTGGCAAATGGCTAACAAACGTTTTGTGGCTATGGTAAACTAATTTAAATCATCATCATCATCAGCCGGAAGACGTCCACTGCTGAACATAGGCCTCCCCCATAGATAGCCACTTGCATCCATCGGTTGCCCGCGACCCTCATAGCTAATTAAAATGCTTGGGTTTAAACCACAACCTTTAGTAATTCGAATACGACGCTACTCCTACTTCACTTATATTGTATTAATACATTCAACTAGCAATTATCCATTTAAATCATGTGTACTCTGCATCTATTAACTGCTCAAAAGCGTTACGGTAAAGCAAACAACGTTTAATTGAATTCAAATCACATTTCAAAGGGGCATTTGTTATTCATATTCCAATCTGAAATGTATTGCAAATATTATCTGCTAGTGATTCCAGGAAACTTAATTGAAAGGATCAAACAGTTGTAAGATCAAACAATCCACATCAGATTCTGTTAGTTAAGAAACTTTTTTTTTTTTTTTGCGTGGTAAAATCATCAAATGAGTCCTCAGTATTTTACATGGAGCTACTGCCTATCGGACCTGGGTAATATGATACCCCATAGTAAGACTGGTTGTCAGACTTTTAGAGCTTTTGACTAAAAGTAACGACTGTCAAAAATCTCCAAATGACAGTCGGGACCAACGGCTTAACGCGCATAATGAGCGTTTTTCCATTAGCCGGCACGCGACGGCGCCGGCGCCGTGCCGTTGCCCGGGAAGCAAAAATGTATCAAATTGTATGGCTCGCTTTTGCACTTACCGGCGCCGGTACCGGCCCGGGCGGCGTTCATACATTTTTGCTTCCCCGCACCGGCACTACGCCGTCGCCGTCGCCGGTGCTGGTGCCGTGCCGGCTAATGAAAAAACGCCCATTGACCGAAAAGCAATGATTTTTTGACGATATTTTATTTTCATAAGCACTAGAACCTACAAAATTGCCAGTAAAGTCCGTTGTCCATAGGCTTGGTGTGTTTTGAAAAGAGGGATTCCCGTCTGAATATTTTTTTGGGCACCTATACCTACATATATGTTTAGAGCAACTATGGTTTGAGCACCTATCAATATTATGCCTAATTGCTCAACTGGGTAAGAAAATATAATAATTCAAATATATTCCCATTAGAGCAGCTACGATGCAGTAGCTTATAGAAATAACGGGAAAACAACAATTAACTTTAACTTCGGTGTACTAAAAATAGTTGCTCAAACGAAAATATCTTTTTGATAGACATATTCAAGAAATATTAAGTCATCTTTTCAACATGTAACAATTTAATCTTGTCATCAATCTTTTAATCTATTGAAGGTAGCATCAGATATTTTTTTGGAAATCTGACGTTTTTTAGGGTTCCGTGCGTCCGAATACATAAACGGAACCCTTATAAGATCACCCGTGTGTCCGTCTGTCTGTCGCTTACAGTCAACTATCTTCGAATCTACTAGACCGATTAAGTTGAAATTTGGTACACATATCAATTCCTGTGACCCAAGCACAGAGGTTTGACGTGAATAGATGAAATCTGTATATGGGAGGTAATTTTTGGGGGGAAGGGGAAAATTTAAAAAAAATGTTGAAAACTGCATCTTCATTTGAGAAGATCTTAAATGTATGTTTTTGTAATTTTAAAATAAATAGTGTCCAAGTTATTCAAGAAGATAGACGAAAATTGACCATTCCCCCCCCCTTATCTCCGAAACTACTGAACCTAAAATTTTGAATAAAATACAGAATTAGTTTTCTACATACAGATTATAGGACAACCTATAAGAAGTCCATGATATTAAAATGGTATGGTAAATCACTCAATATTGTGCGTCCCAATCTTCAATTATTCGTAAATTTGAATTCATCTTATTTGCGGTTAAAATTATAGGTAGGAAAAAAATAAATCGTACGGAACCCTCTTCACGCGAGTCCAACTCGCACTTGGCTGGTTTTTTTATTCTATCAAATGTGCTTCTATTATCTGTATTTTCAATACGTAGATATTATCTTCGCGATATGTGTATAAAGCACATGAGTTTAAAGACGACTTTCGTGTTGCAATTCAATTCAGAGGCAACTCTATTCCCATTTTCTACTACTCGTGTGTTATCACTGACCATAAACCAAAATCTATTATTGAAGTCTAACATCCAACAATCTCCTTTTGAGCCAACCTCCTTTTGACAAGATTTTGCTTGCCAATAAAACGGAACCATTAGATCGTTGGTTTGGTCAATAAGTCAACTTCTTCGACTTCGTATTCCTCCCCTTAATAATTTTCAATTGATCTTCCGTATCATCAACGACTTACATTTCTTTTCTTGTCCACAGCTCATCGTGTATCCAACTCGGCCTGGCCTCCAAACAATGGGTGCCCTCATCACCATGTTCTGCATCTGGTTAACTGCCTTCACTCTCGCATCACCGCTATTTGTCTTCAGAAGCCTCAAGACTCACTACCTCGGTCTCATCGGCATGGACTCTCTAAGTTTCTGCATAGAAGACTGGCCCATCCAAGATGGGCGAGCAATGTACTCCGTATTTAGTTTAATCTTTCAATACTTACTGCCCGTCCTAGTCGTTGTACTAGCACATGTTCAAATACATAGACGATTACGAGGGAGAAGAAGGACCACAAGGAAAACCCCAGCAATTCTCATAGCCATAGCTGTTACTTATGTCATAAGTTGGCTACCGTTGAACGTTTTTAACTTAGTGGCAGACTTCAGTGCTCAGCCTTTTATGGAGGAGAAGACCATGACAATAACTTACGCCGTCTGTCACATTATTGGGATGTCAAGCGCAGTTTCAAATCCTCTACTCTACGGATGGTTGAACGACAACTTCCGAAAAGAATTTGAGGAGATACTGTGTTGCTGTAAAAAGAGACAGCTGAACAAGAATACAAGGATAAAGAGTAGAAAAATGGACACAGAGTTGACGGCACTGGCACAGATGGAACACACTGTTACTGCCAACACGAAAACATCTCAGTGCTCCCAAATTTTCTGACTAAAGGCCTGTTGTAAATAGCACGAACCGATAAGTGTCGAAATGCAAAGCATTTGAACTTTAATAGTGTCAATTTTTAACTAATCGTAACGGTGTAAAAAGTTCCTTTATTTTCAAGTTTTTAGACGATAATTTGCCCTGTAAATATTTGTAGATATATTGTATTATTGTACTTAATGATAATATTGTACTATACGTTTTCTTGAGCCCAAAACGTACAGTGCTAATATTTGATAAGAAGCCTTATTTCGGTTATATTGTAAGTCTTTTTTTTATTTAAATAAAAGTGTTGAAGATAAAAGTTTGTTCGGTTTTATTTAGGTACTTATTAAATATCTTTCTTTATACGTTCCCAAACAGAATTTTCTTAAAATATTCAATTTAGCCTGTCGTTCTTTGCTGGACATGGCCACTCTCAGGCTGTGTCACATCACCCTGTCATCTGATTTTCGCATCGAGTCTGTCCCAGCCTCTTGCTCAAGGTCAGCCGCTTGTTGATATGCGGTCCAATCCAGGGTTCGTCTGCTCTATTGGTCCTTCAACAAACATGGCCAGCCCACTGCCACTTCAGTTTACTTACTCTGCAAGCTACTCGTATGTCAGTTACTCCGGCTCTTTTCCGGATAACTTCATTTCTGATTTTATCCTTCAAAGAAACTCAAAACATAGCCCGCTCCATTGCGCGCTGAGCGACCTATTGATCATGAAATACTACATACACTGAATTAGATATGTCAAAAAATATAAATTTATATAACTAACATAAAGGCCTGGCCGATACAAAAATATATAAAAAAATAGGTTAAGCTTACTTACGATATTCCGGCCTTTGGTCGCATTTAGATTATTATTTTCATTCAAACTTATTGAGTTTGTTTTGTTTTATTTTTGTTCTCACTTTTTATTGTTTTGTCCTGTTTAAGTTCAGCAAATATTTGGCTTTCTATACGAGATTTATGAACTTAACAGAGACAGAGAAGATTTTTCTAAAGACCATCAAAGTAAGTACTGTAAAGGTGCTGATAGATTTGAGCATTCACTTGAAATGAGCATTCGCTGTTTTAATTTTGACAAACTTTACAATGAAGAAAACGAAGCATTATAGCCAAACATCGCTACGAGCAATTTTAAGATCTTTCTAGCGAATGCTCTAATCGATGGTCGTCAAAATTTTTTTTCATAATGGGATGTCAGACTTGGCAGTCAGCTCGCCTGAATGCTCACTAAAACGCTCTCATTTGTTTTTCTGTAATGTAACATTCGCATGAATGCTCATTACAAGTGAATGCTCAAGTTTATTAGGACCTTTAAAGTTAATTTAACATTAATCTTTGTAGATTACTAGTTCATACCACTTTCATTACATTCACCGTTCATGGCTCATTAATTTCTCCTTAATTGAACTAAAGATCAGAAATAATTTCAATCAATCATGAAGTTGTGTTAGTGATTTATGGCAGTAGATAATTTTTGGAGCAATTATGAATATTTTGGCTAAAATTATTGTATTGATAGGTAAGTAGGTAGATAATTATATTTAAAACGCCGCGCTTTCCCGCACGGAACAAGTATAATATGTACTATGATAGCATGTAGTTGTTCTGGATCGCACCCACGATATCAGAAAAAAATTTAGAGTCCTACCAGTCTCTCAATTTTTTTCTACGTTTCTTTCTAAGAAAAACTCTTACTCCGGGTTTCTACTTAGAAGTTCCATAAGGTAAATTACAATAACTTTCTTGCCCCACTCGGGGATCAAACTCACGAGCCTAACAGTTACATTTACAACAGCGAAATCAAAGAAATAGTTTCAGGAAGTATCGAGTAGTTAAAAATATTGATGATATAGTAAGAATTGATGTGGCCCACCATAGGATTAACAATAATTTTTCTAAAACCCTACAGCCTCTGCAGGAATCTCCGACCAAATTGATGAAAAAGGCATACCGTATGAGATATTACCATATAATATGAAGCCGTATGAGGGGAGGCAGTTACCAAGTGACTTAATAGCAGAGATGTATAACAAAACTGACGAGGAGCTGGCTTACGAAGACTGCATGGATTCCTACAGCCTGTGCAGGAGTTCTCAACAAAATCAGTAGGGAGACATTCAATATTTGGTTAAACCCACTGTTATTTATTCCACTTTGTTCACCCAGATTATATCACCTAGGTGAACAAAGTGGAATAAACCAGTTAAACGACAGTGGTAGATAAGGAATATTAAGGAATATTCGGTTGGCGCTGTGGCTGAGCCATCGACTACTGCGCAGCGAACCAATTTTTTACCTACCTACCAGTAGTTAGTTATTCCGGTGTGGGTGATTGTGTAGGTGTGTTTTTATGTTAGTAAACGCAGCCACGACACAGGAGTAATTCCTAGTGTAGAGCAACGAAACAAAAAAAGGAACGCTCAGCCGTCACTCCAGACAGCCTGTGCTGTCGTTGCCCGTTAAGGTCGACCAGACGATGGATCCCGTCGACCCTATGGCCCTAACAGAGAGGAGGCCTGTGTCCCAGCATTAGGAACAAGGCTGCTGAATAATGTATTAGCCTCATACGATACCGCTTATGACTACTATGCTATGCCGCCATCTGTCTGCGCGATCGACTCAGATATGAGGAGATTCGTCGACGAACCAAAATTACCGACATAGCCCAACGAATTAGCAAGTTGGAATGGCACTGGGCAGGCCATATAGCACGCAGAACTGATGGCCGATGGGGCCGTAAGGTTCTCGAATCTAGACCACGCACCGTCAAGCGCAGCGTAAAACGTCCACCCACTAGGTGGGCAGACGATCTTATGAAGACCAAAGGATCACGCTGGATGCAAGCCGCTTCCAACAAGTCCTATTGGAAGTGTATAGGGGAGGCCTATGTTCAGCAGTGGACGTCTTACGGCTGATATGATGATGATGATACTGCTTATGTGGAGTTTTTAGGGTCGGCCTATCGGTAGGCCCAATATTCCGATGTCGATTTCCACAAGACTAATCAAGATAAAATGTTTTAATTTCAGATATGATGCTCGTATATGTGCAATAGACAAAAAAACTTCAAGCAAAGGATCGTTCAAATCAATTTGTGAATTGATTTATGAAAACTGCAAAAATAGTGATGGTAATATGTTTCCCATATTTGCATCCGCGCGAACGACCGGAGTTAACTCCGTCCGAACGCATGGCTAAACAGTGGCATAGGAGAATAGTCTAACGCGGAAAATCAAATATGAATCCCGGTAGTAGTCTTGATCAATGACAGCTCAACGGCGTAATCAGAACCTTAGAGATACAAGCAATACAGATCCGGATCGGATTAAGATAATGCCAGCGTCTCCTTATAGCTACAACCAGTAGCTATAAGGAGACGCTGGCTATAAGGAGAACCTGTTTTTGAGTCAAGAGTGAACAGGTTACTTCGAAGCAAGCGTTCCTCACCGTCGACAACATCACAGAGATGAAACGAGGTTCATCCTCATCATCATCATCTCAGCCATAGGACGTCCATTGCTGAACATAGGCCTCCCCTTTAGATCTCCACATATACCGGTTGGAAGCGACCTGCATCCAGCGTCTTCCGGCGACCTTTATAAGGTCGTCTGTCCACCTCGTTGGTGGACGTCCTACGCTGCGCTTGCTAGTCCGGTTAACGAGGTTCAATCTTCAGGAAAGTAGGCATAATTTTATATTTTAGATAAAATCTATTAATTGTCTATTTCCAGGTTCCTGGGGATATTTTCACGATGGTCCATGCACAGTAGAATTTGTCGACGATACTGCTATATATACAACACCCAAAATGAGTCCAGATACAAATCCTGAGATATATACCGAAATAAATCTTGACGTGAATCCCGATACAACACCTGACAGGAGTCCTATTACAACACCTAAGCCCGAAGAAGCGCCTGAAACAAAACCCGATACAATTCCGATTCCCGAAATAACGACAGCAACGCCATAGAATTAATAAATGTTTTCCTTTCTATGCAACGACATCGATGGAAAATTTGTGACAGATTGATAGAAATATGCTTACCTCTTATACCTTTTGCAATTATTATGCATGGTACTTAAAAAAATAATTGGCTAAGTGTAGGTGCACTGGTAGTTATGTCTCTGGCTATTACAACAAATGGATGAAAAAGCGTTTGTTGCAAAAATTCAGCCAATAAAAATTTATTTAAATTACTCTTTAATTTGAATCGCCTTATAATTAATTTATAGCAATGTCTTTCTTCATCAACATCTCACTTGCTTGAACAATGTCCACTCTGAAATAAATAAATATATAATTATATTGCAAGGCGCTTGTACACTTATGTCCTGTAATTAACAGCTCCATTAGAATGAAAACCCTCTTCAATTCAGACACCATTTTACGTAGACTACTACCAAGATTCAAAGAAGCAACTTCTCTAGCTTTTAGCTACTTTCAACTGCAAATTCTGATCCGTGGTCTTTGACGGTTGCTAGTTATTACAGACATCATTGAGACTCGAATTTGCAGATTAGGTTGTTGAGTCCATTCAAAATCTATAGTGGACTCGAGCTTTGGTAGTTTATAAACGGTAAGAATATTATATAAATTGGTGCTGGAAACGGCTCAGTTTCAAAATGCGCCTTTGCCTTTCGCAAAATGTACCCTTTCCTCAAACAGAAGCTAAAAAATTTTTTAAATTAAATATGACATTAGACATTCTGCGAAAGGTACATTTTGCGAACGGTTAAATTTTGCGAAATGGTCATTTTACGACTGAGCCCTGGAAACTACTCTATCGATTATTATCATACATGTTTATATATCAATTTTACTTACGTCGCCAACTATTACAATTCGCATACTCCATCTCACAGTAGTTATCAAACGTCTTATAGTGTCCATCGTAATGGCGAGCGCAAATCATATTACGTCTAAAAAAAAAAGTAGCGTCACCAAAATCGGCCTGAAATATTGCGGCTGCTACCTATTGGGACAAAATATAGCCTAAGAGGCGAGAGACGAAAAGGCAAGCACTTTCTAATACAAAACTGAAGAGTTAAAGTCCGTTTTTGGTTGAACGCGTTAATCTCAGGAACTTCTGGTTTGATTGAAAAATGTGTTTTTGTGTTAGATTGTTTATTTATCGAGGAAGGCTATAGGCTATATAACATCACGCTACGACTACTAGGAGCTGAGCAGCAGGGTTGAAACAGTAGAGCTAGTGTATAATAAAAAAAACCTAACCTAACCCCCAGGCGCTAACAACACAGGGGTGGCGAGGTCATGCCCCTGGGTGTCCACCATCGAAAAAGAGCAGATGATGGATAGCAATGACCTCCTGCGTGTTTGTGCCGTGCGCAGGGACCCGTACGGAGGGATGAAGGAATCCTGGTGATTGAGTGGAGCAGGTTGCACACAACACATCACTTTGGCCTGGATTTCCTCTCACACGGTTGGTCGTGGAGTAGCTACCCACGATCAATCGGCTGGGGCATCCCATAAGCGGGTTGCCAAGCGAGGGCCAGCTTACTGGGGGGGGGGGGGGCAGCCGGCTCGGCGTGGGTTTGTGGGATGGAATCTGGACGACGGACCAAGTTATTTTTCAACTCCACCAATGCAAATGTAAAACTAAAAAAGTACCTTAGAAAATGCTTGCAATTTCTTTCAATATTTCTCAGAAGCACTCCGCAGATAGAATTTGTACCAGGTTGATGATAAAAGGACACAACCACTATATCCTGGAACAAATAACTGGCGAAATACGAGTAAGGTGCTATTTTTAAAGCTCAAAAGTTGTGGCCACATTTCATGTACCTACAGATAGGCCAAAATGCCTAGAGATTAATATCAATCTCTTTCTTCTTCTCGTAAAATTGAATTGTCTAACATTAAAACTAATTAAAATATCCGAATGGTTAATTACCTACCTATAAAGAAAATCTACGTCTTGGGGAAGTCTTTCAAACACATGGTCAACTTTTGCTAGTGTATTTTTTTATTATTTTAAATACATTTCGACTCTGTTACCATATAGGTAAGGCTCATTTCATGCATGAGATGAAAAAATCGGATGGCTTAAGTTGGCCAAAATTCACAAAAGAAAAAAACTGATTTCTATGAACGAATAAAATTTTTTTTTTTTTTTCTATGATGCTGTTTGATTTAGCCATATTATATTGTAAGCATAATTTAATTGTATGGGTAGGAAAATATCTGAACAACGGAAATTGGTCGAAAAGTAAAGTAATGTTTATTTTTCCATATAGTAAAGTCAATGTTTCACTTACCACACCAGATATTTTCCTTTGCATACAATTAAATTATCCCTTCATGATTTAGGCGTCAAAGGTACTTACTTGTAAAACCTTGGACATTTCTTGATAAATGTGACGCATCCAAAGTCGATCAAATCAGCTTTATGGAATAAAGTTTTCTTTGGATAGTACAAAACCTTCCAAGGTCTCGGATGACTGCTGTTGACGTAACTCCGTAAGCAGTTACCATGTATCACCATCAGCACTGGATTAAAAACAAACAGAAATATTAGTACGATCAACAGCCTCTTTGAAGTAGGGCTTTTTTTTGGGCATGAGTGTAAGGGACTGTCAGACTTGCTTTGACAAAAATCTACCATATATTATTATTCCTTCATTTAGCCTTAATATCCCAGAGCAGCGATGACTAATGAAAAAATAATTTTAATCTTTATTTTTATTGAGTGTTAGAATCATCAAATGAGTCCTCTTACGCTTGGTGGAGCGATAGGGACTGTCAGAATCTTAATGACTAAAATTAACCCTATACTTAGGTTATCTTCAGCATTTAAGGGCCACGGTACTCTGCTTAGATAGTCTTGCAACCTCAGCAATTTTTTTAGCGATATAGATAGATGGAGTCTGACAGACGCCTTTGCGGACCCAAGGGTGGACGACATCCATGACTTGAAGACCGTAAAGTTGTAGCAATCAAGAATCACAGACCCCGGCAGAGCAGTTCTTGAACGTGACTGAATAGCACTACTAGTAACAAACCAAATATGTTATGCTGGTACAACAGCAAGCCTAACTCCAAATCGAGTTAGGCATCGGTCGCTTGGCAGTTATCGCAATACTAATAGCTGTTGGGTACGCCTTAATGGCCTAATAACCGATAGCCGAGAGCCTCGATCAACATCTTAGGACAGTTAGATTGGTACCTGTCTGTATCGGTAATGGCAAATCGATACCACTGCGATATGGCACGAAATTTGAGGAGGCTTCCGTATTTCAATTGTTTTGAGCACTATTTCTGAGTGCTGCCGAGCTATTACTAGTTTCTGATTAAAGATTAATGATGGTGCTGTTGATCTATAGGTAGGTACTTTGCTTCAACTACGAATGTGATGCGATCGGTCCGATTTTGGCAAAGACGATTGCTTCAGCTCCGGTTTAGTTGACGTTCATGTGCTCGCATGTGGCAAAAGCAACCAATCTGCTTTGTCAACAACGTACGGTAATCATGATGACCTGGTGTTATAATCATCAAATGAGTCTTCCTGCCCTGGGTGGAGCTGAAAGGACTGTCAGATTCGTACTAGCTAAAATCCACCGTGTTCTGTGTCATGGTTAACTGTTTCGACAATCTCGTGACCCTGACAAGCGTTTGGCCGAATGGGGGCCGCCTCAGCGTGCTGGCAGCTGTTTGTAGCGCGCGTAGTACACGGCGTGCTGTCAACCCATTCATGATCTTTGATCAGACGGTTAGCTACCCATTACTCGCCGTCTGTATACCTGCCTACAGTGGCCAGTAATGGCATCATGATGACCTTAGCGCCATATATTTGAAAATATTTAACGTATTATTCTCAAACTGTGGCCATTTTTAAACAATTCTTTTGACAATTGAAAATTAGACCAATTTGGTCGCCTCAATATTACGCCGGTTAACGCATATGTAGCGAATTTCAAAAGATTTTTTTTTGGAAAGAAAAATTCGAACCGCGTGCAGTATTTGAAACCGCGACCTCCTGATTCAGTATATCCGACGCTCTTTCCAACCGAGCGAACGGGGTTCTTACCTACTGCGCCATATTGTGAAAAATAACGTCATTATCATGTAAATGTTAATTTGCAATTTAAAGTGCATGAAGTCGATTAGTAGTCACTATTCTTCATCTGTTTAGACTGGTAACCAACCCCAACATAGTTGACGAACGGCTTTGACATTGATGTAGTTGCAAAATACTTGAGTGAGTTAGGCATTCGCTCCAAGTGAAATATTGGTATACAGCCGCTTCCGTTAAACTGGGACCCAATTCCAATATCGATAGTTGGGAAAATAATTAGCAAGTTAGAAGTTAGCTAGATTCTCCGTTATGGTCTGCCATTCTCCTTTGTCCCTGTTTCAGCTCGTTCAGCATGTGACAGATATGTTCTGGCTGGTCCCATTTGAGTTGGGCTGCCTTTTAAGCCACGTCGAAGATATACGTTGTATAGCGCATTGTAGTATTTCGAATTCATCCCACCATCAGACATCTAGACGTACGGCGAGTGATCATACCTACCTTGTTGCTATTCCTGTACCTAATGCACGTGAGTGTTTCAGTGTGTTAACTCTCTACCTGCGTCTGTATTTCCAAACGTTAACAACCCTAATCTACTATATAAAAATAAGTCGGGTTTTCCTTCCTGACGTTATAACTCCAGAACGCACGAACCGATTTCCACGGTTTTGCATTCGTTGGAAAGGTGCAAAGGTGGCTCAGTGAGGTTTATAGCAAAGAAAATTCAGGAAAAAATATTTTCTTCTTCTTTTAATCACCAAACGAAATGTTACATAAAACGAAGCCAAACGGAGTTCGCCGGGTTTACTAGTCTCTTATAGTTATGTGTGAACACGCTTCTTCTGGGTAGGTTTGCATCATCGACGACTTTTTCTCTATCACCTCTGACCTAGACTGGAGTCAAGTGTTACCAAATCTTTAAAAAAAGTACTGTTACTGCAGTCCATAACGCTTTACTTATCCTGCTTTTATAGTCAAATAATTTTAACCTGCCAATTCGGTACCACTTTATTTCTAGCCTACATTTAAGAAAATAAAAAAAATGTGCAAGATTTACTTACATAGTAAAAACAACACTGAAATGTATTGTACCATTATTTCACTAGCGTCTCATTCAATCAATATTTTTTATGCACTATTGTTTCCGTCAAGAAGCTGATATCATAAAAGTTATGTAATTATAATTTAAATCTATGCTATGTTTTTACGTCCGTCGTATTATTTTGTTTCTTTCTTTTAGATAGCCATGTCTGCTGTGATTAGGTTTTTCGGTTTTAGAATGACTTTTTTATATCAAGATGTAAAAAAGGCCAAGTCAGTATTCCAGAAATATTATGAACCTAATCAAGAAATTCCGTAACGGAAATAAACCTAACACGTCACTGCCACATCTGTCAAGTCAACGTGAATGAATAAAATTTTGGATGAATGAATTTTTTTCTTGACGTTACTCTTGATTGACACGGCTGACCATAGCCTAATTAGTAGAGTAACTTCCCATAGAGCAACGATGGGATGATTTTCTCGTTAAATATTCGCGGTAAAAAAATGCTATGCAATAGCTTTCCCGCGGCAGTCCCCGAGTGTCACACGTATTTTTTTTTAACATTGCCCTACACTAAAAATTTCTCCTGTATTGTGGGTGCGCTTACAAACATAGAAACTCACATACACAAACACCCAGACCCGGAACAAATACTTGCATTTCATACAAAAATTTGTTCCTGCCGGGATAGAACCCGCGACACGTTGGACAGCAGTCGATCGCTCAGCCACTGACCCAACTGTGTCGTTTAAACCAAATCCATTCAGTAGTTTTTGTGTGAGACAGTATCAAACACACTCACACACATACTCACAAACTTTCGCCAACCTTTACTCAAGGGGGATGGGCGACGCACGACGATCTCCGGCCACCGTAGGCGCGGGCATGCGGGCGGCGAGTAATGGGTGACTCGCCGTCCGACCATGGACCATGCCCGGGTCGACGGCGCGTAGTGTTCCACGCGCGCCTCAAAGAGCTGTCAGCAATCTGACGGGGCCCCCTAAGAGGGCCAGAGCCTGCCGGGGTCGCGGGATTGTCTCACTCGGTAACCGTGACCCTGGTACATAAAGAGCTATTGAAGGAACACTGTGGATTTTAGTCAGTACAAGTCTGACAGTCCCTCCTGTCCCGCCCTGGGCGGGAGGACTCATTTGATGATTTTGCCACAATAAAAAAGGGGGATCAGCGATTTTAGATTTTAAAATTAATAAGTTAAAATTAAATAATAGTCTAGATTTCCACACTATGTTAATACTGATGGGTACAATAAATAAAAGTTTCAAGTTATGATGAAAATCTTTTTATTTCTAATAGGCGTTTTTTTAATGATCATAAGACTTTGGTTAGCAGTAATAATGTAGGAAATACAATTAATACAATAATATCAAACAAACACATTGCAAAAAAAATGTAAACGATAGAAAAAAATATATAAAAAAAAGAAAAACTCAGAGACAATGAAATAAAAAAAAATATGTACAAAAGGTATGAAAACTTACAGGCAATTTCTTAAATATTAATTATTTACAAACTTTAAAATGTTTGCTTGTTTTTTTTTTCCTTATTGTACTCCGAGTGATTATGACATATTTATAATGTGAGTTTATAGTAAAAAAAATATGAACGACTAAAGGTGTCTTGAAAACAACTAAAGTTGTAGATGAAGACCAAAGAACGATGGACAGATTCTGGGAAGAATGATGTGGAATCAGAAAAGAGGTGACTACTGAGATGATGAAAATCTGTAGGTAATAAGAAGAATGTGATGAAAATCTGTCTTTTCAAAGTCTAAATCAAAGTAAGTATTAGTAGTGCCGGTCAACCTACCACATTACTGGATGTGCAGTTGTTGCCATGCCCTCACTGCTCCCAGCCTCGTTTCTTTAAAGGCGAACGGGGGCTCAAGATACACTATGGGAAGGTTCATAAACCACATAGTGTACCTTTGGATCCCCCGGCCTCAACCTCGACTTCAACACTTTCGGATCAAGCTTTGTGGTCAACTTTATCAAAATTCAAAAATTCCACTCCAATATTAAAGAGGGTTCCCCGGGGCGCGAGACGGTCTGTTGCGCTGAGTTTGGCGCGATGTGTCCGTCTTGCGACCCAGGAAAACTCGGAACGAGCCTGGGAGCAGTTACTCACTTTTCCTTATAGGGTTCTACATGTGAAAAGAAATTTGGCAGCTAAAAAATCATTAACAGATTTAGTAAAAGAAAATTGTAACAATTCGACAAATATTTTGGACTCAAAATTACCTTTTTTCCTTAATTCCTCTCAGAAAAGCGTTTGTTCACATGTAGAATCCAAATTAAGTGAGGGTGACATTAGGGGGGCCGCCAGACTGCTGTTCAGCAGTGATGTGGTGGCGCCTTATTCTCCAGAGACACTTTCAGCCCTGGAGAGTAAACATCCGGCGCCTGCGGATGGCTTGACCTTCCCCGATCCACCTATCCACCCCGACCCCCTTGTTCAGGACACATTTTTCCAAATTACCGCTCCGCAGTTGATCGCAGCCGTGAGCTCTTTCCGCAGCGGTTCCGCCGGCGGCCTCGACGGCCTGACTCCACAGCATTTGAAGGATCTGTTGAGTTCAGGCGCCGGGGAAGCTGGTGTGTCGCTGATGAAGGAGCTTGCGGCTCTGGTCAACTTAATGCTTTCCGGTGGCGTGAACGATGCCGTCGTCGATGTCTTGTATGGGGCTAACCTCTGCGCCCTGCGCAAGAAGGACGGCGGCATTCGTCCCATTGCCGTCGGTTGCACCTATAGGCGTATGGCAGCCAAAATATGTTGCAAGTTGTTTAGCGAAACGCTTGCAACTAAATTCCAGCCCCTACAACTTGGTTTTGGTTCCAGAGGGGGCTGTGAGGCTGCCGTACATTCCTTGTCCTCTTTTTTAAATTCAAATAAAGGTGAGGTCATCCTCAAGGTTGACGTGAAGAATGCCTTCAATTCCGTAAACAGGGACACTTTGTTGGCAGAAGTCAAAAAGGAACTACCCGAAATTTATGGTTTTATTTGGCAATGTTATAGACATCCTTCAAAATTACTCTACAAGGACAACGTTTTGGAATCTGCAGTTGGTTGCCAACAAGGTGACCCTCTTGGGCCAGTCATTTTCAGCTTATGTATTCATCCCATTATCCAAAAATTAAATTCAAAATTTAACGTCTGGTACTTAGACGATGGAACCTTAGGAGGTGACATAAATACCGTACTAGCTGATCTACAACTCCTCAAAGAAGAATTTAAATTAATAGGCCTTCAATTGAACCCATCCAAATGTGAAATTTTTGTTACTGACGCTACCGACCGACAATCGACATTAGATAAATTTAATGAAATAGCTCCAAATATCACCATTTTAGATAATAGTTCCCTGCACCTCCTTGGTTCCCCTATTTTGGCAGAAAGTTTCCCATCATTTATTGACAACAAAATTAAACATTTTAATGATATTTCGGAAAGACTCTCCCAAATTAGTTTACATTCGGCTTTCACCCTTTTAAGATATTGTTGTTTTGGTCCAAATTTCATGTATTTTCTTCGTTCATCACCTCTTTTTAAACAACCACAACTCTTGGACAAAATTGACAAAATTATTCGTAATACATTAACATCCATTCTAAATGTGGCCTTGGATGACCGAGCGTGGCTTCAAGCCACCCTTCCAATTCGTTTTGGTGGGCTCGGTGTCCGCAAAATTTCCAGTGTTAGTTTACCGGCGTTCTTGTCCTCTGTCCACAGCACTGAAAGACTGACCAGGAAAATTTTATCTTCCTCCCTGGTTGACCCTGAAGTGCCGTGTTTGACCGATGCCGAGGACGCCTGGAAAGTGGCTTGCCCAGATACGGATCGGCCCGTGAACCCGTTTTCCCAGAGACAGTGGGATGAGCCACTCTGCAGGTTGGTACGGAATAATCTCCTTAATACGTCCACCAACACTGCGGAGCGTGCCCGCCTGCTGGCTGTGGGTGAGTGGGAATCGGGCCTTTGGCTTCAGGCGCTACCTTCACCCAACATAGGAACTATGCTGGGTGATACAACCTTCCGGGTCGCTACTTGCCTACGTTTGGGCGCTCCTTGTGGTGCTCCACACCGCTGTCAATGTGGTGAAGTAGTCGACTGCCTCGGGCACCATGGCCTTTCCTGCAGCAGGAGTGCAGGTCGGTTAGCACGACACGCTAGCTTGAATGACATAATCCGTCGTGCTCTTGTCACCGCCGGGGTGCCAGCCGTCTTAGAACCCAGTGGCTTGGTACGCGACGATGGGAAGAGACCAGACGGTATGTCCATAATGCCATGGAAGCTAGGTAGGCCTTTGGTGTGGGATGCAACATGTGTCGACACCCTTGCGCCATCCCATCTTCCTAGTTCAGCGTGTTGTGCTGGCGCTGCTGCTGCGTGTGCTGAAAACTCCAAACGGCGCAAATACATTGGCTTAGCTAGTAGCTATGTGTTTGAGCCGTTTGGGGTTGAAACTCTGGGGCCATGGGGTCCGAGTGCCCACAACGTTTTTAAGGAAATCGCCAGGCGATTAGTCGACTCTTCAGGTGACCAGAGGGCTGGCCTATTCCTAGGCCAACGAATCAGCATTGCCATACAACGTGGCAATGCTGCCAGCGTTCTGGGCACTGTTCCCGTTGACAGTGATGTGGACGTATTTTTTGACGCCCTTTGAAAGTTTTTTGTTTAGTAGTGTAGGTAGTGTTTTTTTTTTTTTTTTTTTTTGTTTTGTACATACTACTACGAGTTTTTATAGTTTGTATATAATTTTAGTATTTATATTAGTATTAATATGTAAAATATTATTAAATAAACAAATGGTTAAGAAAAAAAAAAAAAAAAAAAAAAAAAAAAAAAAAAGTAAGTATTTATTAGTGTACTTTTTGGTGGGTAGTTCTTCAGAGACAAAATTTTCGATGTCTGTGGGTATATTTCCGTAACCAACTAACAAAACGGCATGTAATATTTTTTTCTGTATACTTTAGCTTTAGATCTAACTAGGATAAATTATATTTTTTTAATAGTAGCTATCTAGATACAAAATAAAAATTTTTGAAGTCTGTTCTCCTGATTCATATGGGGCGTCCGTTTTCCATTTTCCGGAACAAAATGGTCGATGTCGCATTTTCCCTTTGATTTATCAATATAAATTAAAGTTATATCGAAAGGTAATGAATTGACCTCTTACAAAAAAAAAATGTAATAGTTGTAACTACGTTAGTGTGTTTATAATTAAGTAAATAAGAAGTGTCCGGCGTAAAATACTGATTAATATGGAGTAAGCTTTGCTTGACCGTACTTGGTCGAGGAATGATAATGAGAGTCTGGGATCCCGCATGAGGGGAAGCCTGTCGTACAACGGACATGCTAGAAAGCGGACGTGAGGCTGGTTGGCTTAGAACCCGGTGAAACAAAGGTAAATATCTGATTCATCTGTGCTTGGTTTAGGTACCTTGCTGATTACAATGCCTAATTTATTAATTTTATTTTGCTGTTTTAAGACTTTAATCTGAGTTTCGTGTGATGCCTTTGAGTTATAGATTCGTGTAGAAAAATGACAATACTGAAGTCTGTATGAATTATGAGTTAAACATAATTTTAGGCAAAATCATGATTCATCTGTGCCTGATTGATATGTTCAAAAGCCCATATGAATCTGAAAATAAATTAGGTTTCCCATTTTCCAGCAAGAAAGGAACACTTTTGTTACGTTATTTTACTTTTCATAGTCAGTAGAGTGTGTGTGAGACAATTTTGACATTATTCTTCGGTATTTATTCATAATTCAAACTCTATCTGTTAGTTTTTATTTTGATATTGCAGTTCACAACAATGCCACTATCAACAGTAAAAAAGAAGGAGAAAAAGAGACTCATAGAACGTACGAATTTTTTATCCGTCTAGGATGGAAATTGGAAAACAAGAAAAGATCCAGACGAGTATGCTGCGTGGAAATTAAAATTATATTTGAAAGAAAGGGAGAAAAAGCCAAAATAAACTGAGAGAATATTATAATGTAGCATTAAAATGACTATCTGGTACCTATTTATAACAAAATTCTCGCTTTTCTGTAAGTATTTATTTCTGTTATTTATACAGAAATAAATACTATTCTGAAAAACTGAAAAACAAGAATTTTATTGTTGAATTGACCAGATTTTTTCCTTGATATGATCACTGATAATTGTTTTTATAAAAAAATATTATTGTTGTTATAATATTTTGATTATTTTCTTAATACAGAGCCCATTTTTATTTAAAGTTTTCCATTTTTATTTCTGTTCCTGATTCATCTGCATAAAATTCTGATTCATCTGGGCACCAAATTTTTAAACGTAAATATCTTAAAAACTACTTTGTAAAAACGAGTCCCTCATACAAATATATGTTATTTGGAATATCTATTTTCATATGAACATGTGTTACTGAGCTGAAAGTGAAATTAAAATTTGACCATGTGAATCAGTCAAAGAATCGAATTTCGAAGAACTACCCTGGTGATAGTTTGGTCTTATAACTTATAGTTAGGTTATGGCAATACAAAAAACTACCCTACATCTACTACAATCTACACACAACAACAATGGTACAATCTTATAACATAGTTAGTCTTTCTAATCTTCTTCGCTCGAGCTATCAATCAACCCCTTTGCTTTAGTGAGCACGTCCACAGCTGGACCAGCACTGATGACGGCATCGCGTACTCTTTGTCCAACTCCCTCCTGGAATAATGAAGATTATTGTTTATATCACTAACATCTCGCAAAGCTAGGCACAGGCGTATGGTACAATATCTTCATTTTATTTGTAGGTACCTATTTAAAGATGCTTCTATTCTGTGAAAGAATAATAATATATGTTTTTTTCAATATTAACTCTTCACTACATCTACCTACCGAGCAGTGGTGGCCCAGTGGTATAAGCCTCGACTTACGAGTTGTAGGTCGTGGGTTCGAACCCCGTCAGGCGCATTACTTTGTGTAATTTATTTCAACACCACTGCTCTCAAAACGGTGAAGGAAAACATGATGAGGAAACTGGCATGTCCTAGAAGCAACATTCGCAGACATGTGACATCTACTAATCCGCACTGGGCCCGCCTCTGTCCCAGCAGTGGGAACATCTAAAGGCTGATGATGACATCTACTTTGCCGACCTTTATTTATTTTGAATACGAGTCAAAGTATAGTCCTGTGAAATAGCAAGACGCCAAGTTGCTACTGAGTTTATTTTGAAAGAAAATAAAACACTTCGCTTGCGGGAATAGCCAGGGGTAACAATCTCACGCTACAGAATGCGCTAGGTTTACGAAAATGCGCTAAGGTTTCAGCATTTGATGATTTTACCACGATTAAAAAAAAAATAAAAAAAAAAAAAGGTTTCAGCAATATGTGGGAATGTTACTGCGGCTCTAGAATACAAATTATTACTATTGAAGAAACAGAGGATATAATCGACACCTGCATGCAAGAACATCGTAACTCACTTTTAGCAATTTTACAGGAGAGCGCGTCAAAGATTTTAAAAATTCCTACAGATTTCGGTTGTCTTACTGCCAACCAACTAACTACACTTTAATCTATATATACACCGTGACTTTTTAGTCGTCTTACAAAAGTCGTCCACTTAATGTATCCGACCTAAAATACCTCTAGGCGAGTTTGTTTTTTTTTTAATAGTTAATAATAATTTTTATTTTAATAAAAAGGTACACTAAAAATATGAAACACCCTGTTAAAATGTTTACGTATCAATCTGTAGAGAATACCTACCCAGCGCAATATTCGGGTAGATCATTCCATTTCCATTTTCTATGAGACAAGGGCGTTTCTAACTACGCCTTATGACATAATAACCAATTAAAGTTTTATTACTAAATTTTTCAAATCTCTTAAATAGATATTTTTTTATTATGACCGTGTTCTAGTCATTGGGTACATGAACTGGGCTGCTTTTGTAAGACGACTAAAAAGTCATGGTGTATAAAAGAACAGGGTTTTTTTATTAAGACTCGACTACAGCCAAAACCGCTAAACGCAGTAACTTGGATTTTGGACAGCAGTTGCGGTCTACCGTGTAGGGAAGCAATAAGACGGGATTTTGCGAAAATCCTCCTCTAAGGGGTTGAAAAGGGGTGAAAACGTTTATATGGAAAATCTTATTCCGTGGGTTTATAAATTTGAAACTTACCACGAATAAGAACAAAAATGAATAAAAAAGATTAGCGCTATTATTTTTTTAAAACTACCCTCCATTGGTAATCTAGGTGTTGTTAAAGTTTGTATGGGAAAATCATAATGCGTGAGTTGATTAATGTGAAAATCAGTATTTATATACTAAATCAAAAATAATTAAACACCTGTTTTTGGATTTTTCGAAAATCACCCTGCAAGTCAGTGAAAAGGGGTATTATTCAAGTTTAAAGGGGAGATTCTTTCACCGCTAAACGTGTAACCTGAATTTTGATCGGTAGTTGCAATTTATTATGTAGGTGACCATAAGAAGGGATTTTGCGAAAAAAATCCTCCTCTAAGGGGGTGAAAAGGGGTGAAAACGTTTGTATGAAAAATCTTATTCCTTGGGTTTATGAACTTGAAACTTGGTACGAATATGAGTATAAGTAAATAAAAAAGACGGGCATTATTAGTTTTTTAAAACTACCCTCCATTGGTAATCTAGGCGTTGTTAAAGTTTGTATGGGAAAATCATAACGCGTGAGTTGTTTAATGTGAAAATCAGTATTTATATACTAGATTAAAAATAATAAATAAGTGTTTTTGGATTTTTCGAAAATCACCCCCCAAATTAGTGAAAAGGGGTGATTATTTTTTAAGGGAGGCATTTTACTGCTTGCTTCGATAAACTCAAAACTGGTCATAAATAATCTCTCAATCGTATAAAGGATGCGTATTTATTTATATTTCAAAAATCAACTCCTAGCGGGGTGAACATCGGACTACTAGACCAATTTTAGATTTCCTTTACCGGGCATTAATTTCACTGAGTTCGAAGTTAGAAACACGCGCAGACGAAGTCGCGGGCGAAGTGCTAGTTACTTATATTATTATGTATATGTATATTAATTATTTTTGTGAGTTACAATTTTAATTCACAACTATACTGTTTTTTTTTTAATAACATTGTAATTCATACATACAATTGCATAAAGTATGATAATATGGACTTAATAATAATATGAAACAATAATTTCTAATAAAAAAATTGTAACTTGTTTTACAATGTAATATTAGTAATTTGGTGAGCATGGGCAATGTTGACCCTTTTATGAACTTCAGTGGACACTAACTTACGATGTTTTTACATGAAAAAAAAATTATTTAAAGGACTAGAGCCACAGGAGTGAGTACAAAAAAAATCTACATTTTTGAAAATGTGACTGTAACTCAAAATCGCCAAAAAGTGAGTTACGATGTTGTTTCATGCAGGTGTCGATATTTGACGATTTCTGATGTTTCTGACACACATGAAAAAGAAAAGTCTTGATTTCATTTTCTGTTTCGGATGAGATGTTCTGTGTCTATGATAACATTCCGTTTTATTTAAATGATCCAGGGAATAACAACTCTAGAGTCGTTGAAGGTGTAATATTTAATTAACGATAGAAAAAAAACAATATTATTAAATCCCCGCTTCAATGTAAGACACCCTTGTCACAAATTCGTAATTAACTGGTATTGATCATCCAAGAAATAATTTCAAAATATAGGTAATAATAATAACTTACAATTTCTTTGAAGAGATCCCATGCTGATGCCGTAGACATGATGACGAAGCAAACGCACAAGAAAATGATAATTTTGGAATTCATTTTTATTAATTATATTTTTTGGAATAAATTTGGCTTTGAAAACTGCCGTGCACCTTTTATTGTGACTTGGCTAAAGAGTGTAAGTTGAATGATAAAGTGAAACTAAAAATTCTTCTTATATACTTATTTTAAAGTCCTGACAATTACTCATCAATACTAAGAAAGAAAATCACTCTGCCATTCAAAACTAATTCTTACAACCAAATTATAAGACTGATTTTCCTGTTTCTGGCTTTCCTCAACCATGATATTGAAAACTAGTCTTTAGGTTGAAAGTTATGAGAGTTATTTTGCGTTTTCCTGCTTGATGCAAAATGATAACAAGTTCATGAGGTGAGTAAACTTGACAGACCCTAGAAATGGGAATGCCCCTGCAGAGTTCTTTACCTTTGAAATTATATTTACCGTTTGATTATGAAATTTTATTTAAAGCCTCCTGCAGACACACGCGGTTAATCGCGCGGGGCGACATGTCGCGGTCCATTCGCAGTATTTTTAGAGTGGAAATTGTCGCAACGCGATTAATCGCGTGTGTCTGCAGGAGGCTTTAAATGGACTTGGGGATTAACTGCGATCGTGTTCATCCTCTCTTTACTTAAACTATTATGTTTTTTATTTTTCAGTTTTTTTTTTATTCTTATCAACCGGCTATACAGGGTGAAATTTCAATGGTTGTTTTCCCGCGGCAGGACGATTACCCATCAGTAGTACAGTCAGCATCAAAAGTCGATGACCACATTCAGATTTTCAAAATTACTGTACATTTATATCACCCATAAATCGCTCAACAAGATAGGCGCCAGTATTGAATGAACATCATTAAAGTTCAAAATTAACTGAACACTACTCGTCAAAGGTCACTGAACACCGTTTTGTCAAAAATTGCTGATCGTTATAATATCCGAAAACGCCATAACATTCAGTTTTACAAAAGTCACTGAACAATATAAAATACTTGTTTTAGTTAGGTATCTAGTGTAATCACGACAATGTCTAAAAATAACTTAATAAATAACAAAAGTGACTGAACAATATAAAATACTTGTTTTAGTTTTCTAGTTGAATTCACGGCAACGGTCAAAATTAACTTAACATCATAAATGACAAAAGTCACTGAACATTACTTTGTTTCGGATACGTAGCGTGTAAACTTATAACTTCTATCTAAAAGTAGCTGAACTGCATACTCAAGAATCTTTAGAGTTATAAATCCAATCGTGTCCTATCCAAACTAAATCATGTAAAAAAAATTAAATGGATGTGAATTTCGAATTTAACTTTCCAAAATAATTTTGTTTTTTTTTTTCATAAGATCATTGAGAAATATTAGAAGTGGGTGTTCAAGCGGCAAGCACATTTTCCCATTTTTTTTTTTATACACTCACTTTTCTTGATTGTTGTTCCGGTTGGATTTTTGCAACTCAATTTTAAGGCACTTCCCGATAAGCTAGCTGACTTAAATTTTGCACACGCTCTGGATTTTGATAACAATACATGACTAGCTAAGAAACGTCATAACAAATCCAATATGGCGGCCTCCCCAAGATGGCGGACTGGCTGTTTGAAATCCACCCCCATGATATTGGTATCAAATAAAAGGGTTTGCTGTCAAAAATACGAAAAAAATAGTCACGTGACTTTAATCCAATGTGGCGGACGTTCAAATTGGCAGACAGGCTATTTGAAATGCAACCCTATGATATGGATATCAAATGAAAGGGTTTGCTCTCAGGAATACGAAAAAATAGTCACGTGACTTAAAACCAATATGGCGGACGTCCGAGATGGTGGACTGGCTGTTTGAAATCCACCACCATGACATGGGTATCAAATAAAAGAGTTTGCTGTCAGGAATATGAAAAAAATTGTCTTAAATCCAACATGGCGGACATCGAAGATGGCGGATTGGCTATTTGAAATGCACCCCCACGATATGGGTATTAAATGAAAGGGTTTGCTGAATGGGATACGAAAAAAAATATCACGTGACCTAATCATCCAATCCAACATGACGGCCGTCCCAAGTTGGCGAATAGGAAGTAAATTAAGTTTGAATATTAAAAGACTAAAATGTATAATTTTTGGTCTTAACTAAAACAATCATAAACTAAGTCGACGGTATGAATCTGAACAGAATCTGCGTTATTTTTGAAAATGAGTCTTATTGCTTTACGAATAAGGTTACAATTCAATCGAACTATAAAAATGATTAATTACGTCGATGGTATAAATTCAATCAGAATCTGCGTGATTTTTGAAAGTGAGTCTAACAGCTCTATACAAATACGGTCACTATTCGATCGTGATACAGAAAGTTTAGATGACATCGACGGAATATTTTTTAAGCGGAATATGCTTATTTTTATAATCATGCTTGCGAGTTTATTTTGGTAAATATGCTTAAAAATAAATAGATTTAAAAAATCTAAAAACCCACGTTTTAAATGTCCTAAAAATAGAAAATAACCCTACGGGGCTGAGAGAGGGGCCACTCAAAACGTGGGGGCGTATATTATTTAAGGGATTATTTATGGGATATATTTACATGACGTGTATAGATCGTGGGTGTAACTTGCAAAGGTTTGAAGCTAACCTGAAAATTTCAGCCTGCTAGCTTATCAGGAAATGCCTCAAAATTGAGTTGCAAAAATCCAACCGGAACAACGAACAAACAAAAACGTCGGAAAAACACGCTTTTAGCAAGCACTAAAAATTATACTTTTTAGTCTTTTTATTATTCAAACTTAATTTACTTCTTATCCGCCAACTTGGGACGGCCGCCATGTTGGATTGGATGATTAGGTCACGTGATATTTTTTTCGTATCCCATTCAGCAAACCCTTTCATTTAATACCCATATCGTGGGGGTCCATTTCAAATAGCCAATCCACCATCTTCGATGTCCGCCATGTTGGATTTAAGACACGTGACTATTTTTTTCATATTCCTGACAGCAAACTCTTTCATTTGATACCCATGTCATGGTGGTGGATTCCAAACAGCCAGTCCACCATCTTGGACGTCCGCCATATTGGTTTTAAGTCACGTGACTTTTTTCGTATTCCTGAGAGCAAACCCTTTCATTTGATATCTATATCATAGGGTTGCATTTCAAATAGCCTGTCTGCCAATTTGGACGTCCGCCACATTGGATTAAAGTCACGTGACTATTTTTTTCGTATTTTTGACAGCAAACCCTTTTATTTGATACCCATATCATGGGGTGGATTTCAAACAGCCAGTCCGCCATCTTGGGTTTGTTATGACGTTTCTTAGCTAGTCACGTATTGTCATCAAAATTCAGAGCGTGTGCAAAATTTAAGTCAGCTAGCTTATCGGGAAGTGCCTTAAAATTGAGTTGCAAAAATCCAACCGGAACGACAATCAAGAAAAGTGAATGTATAAAAAAAAAAATGGGAAAATGTGCTTGCCGCTTGAACACCTACTTCTAATATTTCTCAATGATCTTATGAAAAATTATTTTGGAAAGTTAAATTCGAAATTCACATCCATTTAATTTTTTTTACATGATTTAGTTTGGATAGGACACGATTGGATTTATAACTCTAAAGATTCTTGAGTATGCAGTTCAGCTACTTTTAGATAGAAGTTATAAGTTTACACGCTACGTATCCGAAACAAAGTAATGTTCAGTGACTTTTGTCATTTATGATGTTAAGTTAATTTTGACCGTTGCCGTGAATTCAACTAGAAAACTAAAACAAGTATTTTATATTGTTCAGTCACTTTTGTTATTTATTAAGTTATTTTTAGACATTGTCGTGATTACACTAGATACCTAACTAAAACAAGTATTTTATATTGTTCAGTGACTTTTGTAAAACTGAATGTTATGGCGTTTTCGGATATTATAACGATCAGCAATTTTTGACAAAACGGTGTTCAGTGACCTTTGACGAGTAGTGTTCAGTTAATTTTGAACTTTAATGATGTTCATTCAATACTGGCGCCTATCTTGTTGAGCGATTTATGGGTGATATAAATGTACAGTAATTTTGAAAATCTGAATGTGGTCATCAACTTTTGATGCTGACTGTACTATCGAAACACAAAGTTAAACTTAAAAAAAAGAATGTTTTTTTTTTTCAAATCATTAAAAAAGTATTCATAAACTCGAAAGAGCGAGAATCGATAGTAATGCACTAGACATGACGTAGGTAGGTACCTACACGAGACGCACGCGCCGCCGCTCGATGTCGGCAAACTACAAAGAAAGAGTGAATAATAAATGTTCAAAGCAAAATAAGCTCTCGAGCATGGTAATACGGCATTAACTAGCCTACACGCTCGCGGCAAGCGAGGCCGGGGCCGCGCCGTCGTCGGCGTATGTTGCGCCCACCATCGCGCTCGGTTTAGTTGATTTTTAGTCCTTCCGTGAACGTCATACGTGTAATACGATATCGAATTCTTTTCAAAAATGAATCGTCATACGATTTTTTGTGACTTTTGACCTTTATTTGTGGTCTGAGCTCAAGCGCCTGGTGTATTGTGACGAACAGCAAACTCGCGACGCGTTGATAAGTGCGATAGTGGACGCTTTCAATATCGTGAGACGTGATAGAGACACTCTTATCAAACTGAGAGACAATCACTTAAAACTTGCTCGTTTGTGCATTGAACATAGTGGTTTGCATTTCAAACGATTACTCCGCTAGCGGGAAATGTAAGTACTCGCTCGTTCCTTGTAAATAAACATTTAAAAGTAGGTTAGGTAATCAAAATCATTGTAATTAAGTTGATTCCATTTTTTAAATACGCCTTAAATACTTAACTAAATCAGAATTTTCTAAAGATAAGTATTTATGACGGTCCTAAGTCCGTAATAGTATGAAGGGAAAATTGGAATACCTTATTGGGTCTTGTGTTTTAATAAGTCGGGAGTATGATCAGCTGATTTAAAGAGCAACGACCGCGCGGCCGTTCGGGCCGCGTATCATATCGCGCGATGCACTACTGTTGGTTCAAGTCGCTTTCGAGTTTTGTTTATCACAATTGTAAATCTGCCATTTATTGAGTCTAATTTTTTTATAAATATTAATCGATTGTATTACCGATACAAACTCATTTAATTTAATTTCACGCTGTATAACTAAAACAATCCAAAATTGACTGAAGATACAACGATTCTAAAAATCACAAAACGTCACTCAGTCGATGTAATTTTACAGGCGTTATGGCGTCACAAGCCCCCACTATCGAATTACGAAGCGTTTTATGTTTGTAAATTTTCATTGATTTAAAGAAAAGAAACAAAAAATCCGTGTTAGTGTCCGACCGAAACCGATTTTTCAGCCAAAACCGAAACCGGACTTTCGGCCTTGTCCTCTGTTTCGGCTGAAATCGAAACCGAAACTTATCCAAACATTTAAAATTTCGATTATTTTCTGTTTACTGTTTTTTTTTCATTTATTAAGACATAAGAAAAATTATCATAATTATACAGGCCTACAGGGTAAATTTTTCAACTGGGCGTGGATGGCTACATCCGAAACTATGAGAAATATCAAAAAACGTTGAAAGGAGTCTCCAGGCCAATTTGGACGAAAACTAAAACTGCATCATTGGATTTTAGAAAAATAGATTATCAAAAAATATTTGAACCTATTTTCTTTTGTTACAATACCTAAACCAAAATTGACCGAAGATACAACGATATATGATTTAAAGAAAAGAAACAAAAAATCCGTGTTAGTGTCCGACCGAAACAGATTTTTCAGCCGAAACCGAAACCGAACATACGGCCTTGCTCTCTGTTTCGGCCGAAACCGTAACCGAAACTTATCCAAACATTTAAAATTTTGATTATTTTCTGTTTATTTATTTATTTATTCTCAACAAAATTACATTTGTGTCGAACACTGGTTATACAGTGGTCATAAAAGCAACACTACTGTTTTTTTTTTTCATTTATTAATACATAAGAAAAATTATCATAAATATATCCGAAACTATGAGAAATATAAAAAAACGTTGAAAGGAGTCTCGAGGCAAATTTTGGCGAAAACTAAAACTGCCAGGAATCCAACCCACTGATTTTGGAAAAACAATCACTCCTTGTATAATTATACCAATCGATAGTGAAGGATCAAATTCTGGGAAGTAATCATATAAGTACGGCAAACTTATGGAAATAGTTGATTTTTAAGAAATTGCTATTTGTCTATGTTATTGAACCTTCCCGTCCGCGAGCAAGCACGTGTTTATATAGCTTCGAAGTTTACCGAACGACACACGACAGTGCACGAACAATCGAGTTTCGGCGGTGCCGAAAGTTTTGGCTATAATTTTGGCCGAAACCGTAACTAAGGTTGAAACTGGCCGAAACCGAAACCGAAATTTCGGTCGGTCACTACTGCGTGTTCATTATTTTTCAATACTCTTTCTGAAGGACTATACAAATCAATTTATTTTTGAAGTATACTGTCCTATTATGTCAAGTCAGCCGCATGCAAGATGATCGCAAGGTAAAAGTGTCCAAAAGAACTTAAGAGGTGAAGATGGACAGTACCACCGATGTTTGCCCAGGAAAAAGTGGCTAGGCGAGCTATAATACCACGTGCTTATAGGATATAGTCGTATACCACGAGGGCTGATTTGAAGCGGAAGAGTTCATTGACGTAATTAGGGGAGGCCTTGCTCAGCCGTAGGACAGTACATACTGATTAAAAAAATATAAATGTATCAATCGAGACCCAAAAGAACCTTGTAGTCTATTGCTGATTTCTAAAAAAACGGATAAGTCATAAAAAAACATTTTGAAATGTCTTTTGTCTAAAGAATTATAGAGGAAAAAGTTAATCACATCAAAACTTTTGCACATAGTATTTATTGACAAAAACATCATAATAAATATTATATATATTATAAGAACCACAAAGACTTTGAATTGAAAGATTCCCCGTTAATGATGTAGTAACTAATGTACTGAGCGAAAGAACAAAAAAAAAATGGTTGATTTTCCTGTCACTGTATTGGACAGGACTTGTATCAGTTGAAAAACTATTATAAAATGCGAAATTTTGTGAGGATACACTAAAGCTACTGAACGGATTTGGATGGGGCACACAGGTAGTTTATTACCTGGTATATACATAGGATACTTTTTATCCTGGTATGACATCCCCACAAGATAATTAGCGAACTTTACTCAAACAGGTATCGGTAGAAAATGTGCCGCTTGTTCGGCTAACTAGAGGCTAAATTGCATAATAAGCAAATCGTGAGCAGCAGGACACGAAGAAGATAGCGGGGCGAACTGAATAGGTTTCATAAAGACTGGGAGGAGCAAGCACGGGTTCACGAGAAGAAGGAGGAGGGAGGCATGTGTGCAGGAGTGGGGAAAAAGGGACGACGGAAAAAACAAAGTAGTGCACAAAAAATGTGTGTAAATACAGGTACACTCTGTCTTCACCTATTCGGAGAGAGAGATCGGGCATAAGAAAAGAAGTTTAGCTTACTTTCCGAAGACCAAAGGTATTATGACAGTCCTGAATTTGGAAGGCTCTTAATTCTATGGTAATCAAAACGAGGTGGTCTTTTTTCGATGTCGAAGTCACCATCATGAGAATGCTTCTTGAAAGCTTATTAGGCCTCTTCCAAGAAGACGCGGGAGGCGAGCCGACAGAAACACAGTACGGGGATGTAGAGCGTTCAGGCAGAAGCGGTTTTAAATTTAAATTGCAGCGTTTTTGAGAGCAGTGGTGGCCCACTGGTATCGCGCTCGACTTCCGAGTTGTAGGTCGTGGGTTCGAACCCCGTCAGGCGCATTACTTTGTGTAATTTATTTCAACACCACTGCTCCCAAAACGGTGAAGGAAAACATCGTGAGGAAACCGGCATGTCCTAGAACCAAAAATTCGAAGACATGTGACATCTACCAATCCGCACTGGGCCCGCGTGGTAGATTACGGCCCACTCCCTCTCACAGAGAGGAGGCCTGTGTCCCAGCAGTGGGAACATTTATAGGCTGATGATGGTATTTGGCAGGCGCTGCGCACCGCGCCGACAGAGTGGATGAAATGGCGGGATGATTTAAGCAATCTGGACGGAGCAATGGCGTCGAAAAACCCCGAACTTGGAATCTTCTCAATTTTTAATGAAAATTTAATGGGAATCAGAACTAAGATCCCGTCTTTTTTTTTTTTTTTATCGTGGTAAAATCATCAAATGAGTCCTCCCACCCCGGGCAGGGCGGGAGGGACTGTCAGACTTGTACTGACTAAAATCCACGGTGTCCTTCGATAGCCCTTTATGTTCCGGGGTCACGGTAATGAGATAAGTCCCGCGACCCCGGCAGGCTTTGGCCCTCTAGAGAGGGGGCCCCGTCATTATGCTGACGCTCTTTGAGGCGTGCGTGGAACACAACGCGCCATCGACCCGGGCATGGTCCATGGTCGGGCAGCGAGTTGCCCTTTACTCGCCGCCCGCATGCCCGCGCCTACGGTGGCCGGAGATCGTCTTGCGACGTCCGAAGATCCCGTCTTGGTTCAATTTTATAAGTCACCAGTATGGGAACACTAATGGTTACTTCTTTCTGCTCCTGATAACTTCAATTTATTTTACCTTCAAGCTTGACAAAAATAGATTTATGCCAATGCGGTGAGGCCTGATATACTAATGTAATACATACATACTAGAATATCACCTTATCGCGAGGGTATTCCCCGCAGTTAATTTATAACCTGATTGATAATAACTTGGGATAAGAGGATGCCCTATAAATGACGCTGGACTGATATGAGTAAAAGTCTGTCACAAATATTCGGTATGAGTATGTACTAAGAGGTCTAGAGTACGAGTCATTGGCTGCGTTCAGCCGATACAAAATCTGGACAGAATTCAGATAGTTTGACTAAATTATGAAGCATTTTGACAGCTGTCTCAGCCTATTCTACTCAGCATTCGCCGTTTTTCATTTAGTTCTGCCAAGATGTTTTATCGGCTGAACGTACCCTTAATGATGCCCAATCAGATATAGCCGTCAAAAACAATGGAAAGGGATTAGGATGGTACTTATATTTGGTTATTAAGTTTATACGAAAGCATGTGAAAACTGTACCAAAAAAAACGTAAAAAAAAAAATTTAACCGCCTTCAAAAACAACCACAAAAAAGGGTAAAATAACCTACAAAATAACTTTTCTTTCGGAAGTAGGTGGCTTTGTTTTTTTTTTATTTCGGACTAGCCCTTTTTGAAAAATCAACAAAAACCTAAAAAGTTTTCAACATTGTCTACACCGATTACTCCGAGGTTTCTGGTCCGATTTCGATGATTCTTTTTTTGTTCGATACAGTATATCTGCCATTTGGTCCCATAAAATTTTCATTTAGTTTGGTGCAGTAGTTTTCATTTTTAACTCATTGTGTAAGAGTACATACATGGACGATGTTATTACCGGTGCTACGGATTACAATATTTTAGTACATGTAAGAAAATTATGTATTTGACAATAATTTGGGTTGGATATTGAAACTAAAAAGGATAAAATAAAAAACTTTTTCAAAAAAAAATGTAACCGACTACCCACAAAAAAGTTCAAAATAACCTACAAAAAAACTTTTCTTTCAAAAGTCGGTGACAAAAAGTCAATGACATAAAAAAGAAAGTCACCGACTTTCGAAAGAAAAGTTTTTTTGTAGGTTATTTTGAACTTTTTTGTGGGAAGTCGGTTACATTTTTTTTTGAAAAAGTTTTTTTTTGAAGTCGGTTAAAAAATGGAAAGTTATGGGGAAACCTTTGTTTAACAGTTGTACAGGTTGAAAAGTATATACAGACGCCAGCACCAACGTAGTCACGAACATGAACCTTCTCCTTTTTAGGGTTCAATACCCAAAGGGTCAAACGGGACCCTATTACTGAGACTTCGCTGTGTCACCAATTTTTACAGATGATTTAAGTATTTCTGTTGCCGCTATAACAACAAAATACTAAAAATAAGAATAAAATAAATATTTTTATAAATAATGGTACGGAACCCTTCGTGCGCGACTCCGACTCGCACTTGGCCGGTTTTCTCTATAGCGGCTAGACAAGTGGTATTTACTTTTGTAGCGTTTCATAATTATACCCGCCAGTCTTTACTTTCAATGGTCCCCTGTGAGTTGAAAGTCTTTGTAATATAAAATTAAACGGTTCTTGGTAGCTTTATATCTTTTTCATTATTTATATTTACTTCTTTTTTCATTAATATTACGCAGATGGATCTGTCTGAACTCTTAACAATTTATTCAACTAATCAATTATTCTTGCAATTTTTCTAACGAAAGAAAAAGGCAACTTTTAAAAGTACAAAGTTTCTTCTTTTACAAAGGGCTTGCAAAAATTGTTGCGAATTAAGAAAGAAGCTTTACAGATTACTCGTTATAAATATTTTGTTAAGTATCTACTTATTTTTCTTTCTACACACTTTATTTCTTTGCTGTTAAGTAGTCTTTGTTTTTGTTTTCTATTATACGAGTACAAATACATGCATGGTTCTTGAGCGCAGACCTTCACCTGCGCAGAAGTAAGTTATTAGGTCCCTTTGGTAGAAGAAGTGAGGAGCGGGGACGGGGAAATTGTAGTGATTGGCCCGCGTAGCATGCCGTAGCACACCGCGTCATAGCCGCCACTCGGGTTTCGTTGTTTTGTGCGTTTTATTTGTTTTATTGTGCGTTTCATTTGTCCATAAGTGTACCTATGATGCGCAAAGCGATCCCCACTCTTACGCCGAGCGCTCAAGAACCGTGCCGGTAGATACCGGCACGGTATACAGATGTATAAATAGATTTCCTTTCTTTCTTTCACTAGTCGAGTGTTCGACTGCTGCGCTGACTTTTTGTCACCGACTTTCGAAAGAAAAGTTTTTTGTAGGTTATTTAGAACTTTTTTGTGGGAAGTCGGTTACATTTTTTTTTGAAAAAGTTTTTTATTTTATCCTTTTTAGTTTCAATATTCAACCTTCTTACATATACACTAAAATATTGTAATCCGTAGCACCGGTGATAACATCGTCCATGTATGTACTCTTACACAATGAGCAAAAAATTAAAACTGCTGCACCAAAGTAAATGAAAATTTGAGGTATTCCACGAAGCACACCCAAAAGAAGCACACCCAGACGAAGCCCACCTAAAGTATTTCACTTAGCCCACCCGTAGGTGGGCTTCTAAATAAAGATTTAAATTAATTAATTTCCTATTCCACGAAGCACACCTACGAATATCGCATCGCATAGTGCGGGGACTAAGAAATAAAAATGTCGATAGGAGAAAATATTTATTATTTAAAAGACGTAGCATTTTTAGTTTCATTATAATAATGTGACACAATATTTGTCGTTTTTGTAATCTTACGATTGGAAATCACAGATTATTTCATATTATATTTCCAAAAAAAAAACAAAAAAAAACTATTTTTCTATTATGTTCCTTTTTTGTTCTTAATAAAATCACAGATTGTTTCATACTTATGCAATAAAAACTTGGAAAAATATCAAAAACATTGTAAACATAATTTTCCATGGAGATCTATGTCGAAGTTTTCTTATAGCTACATGTTTAGTGAGTAGTAAAAATACTCTACTTTAACATGAAAAATCACAGATTGTTTCATAATTACAATAAAAACTTGGACAAATATCAAAAAACCGGCCAAGTGCGAGTTGGACTCGCCCATGAAAGGTTCCGTAGTAGTAAGCATAAATTAGGGATATAATTATATATACACTTTGGAAGTTTTTGTTGAGGTCTACATCATATTTTTTTTTTAGTTTTATCATTCTCTTATTTTAGAAGTTACAGGGGGGGGGGACACACATTTTACCACTTTGGAAGTGTCTCTCGCGCAAACTGTTTGGTTTAGAAAAAAAATGATATTAGTAACCTCAATATCATTTTTAAAGACATATCTATAGATACCCCACACGTATGGGTTTGGTGAAAAATTTTTTTTTGAGTTTCAATTCTAAGTATGGGGGGTACCCCCAAAATTTGTTTTGTTTTTACCTTTGTGTAAAAATCCTAATGCGGTTCAGATAATACATCTACTTACTAAGTTTCAACAGGATAGCTCTCATACTTTCGAAGAAAAGTGGCTGTGACATACGGACGGACAGACAGACAGACATGACGAATCTATAAGGGTTCCGTTTTTGCCATTTGGCTACGGAACCCTAAAAAACATTGTAAATATAGTTTTCCTTAGAGATCTATGTTGAAGTTTTCTTATAGCTACCTGTTTCGTGAATAATAAAAATACTCTACTTTAACATAAAAATCACAGATTGTTTCATAATGACAATAAAAACTTACACTTAACAATAGTCAATGAAATAAAAAACAAAGTCACCGACTTCCGAAAGAAAAGTTATTTTATACTTTTTTTGTGTTTGATTTGAAGTCGGTTCTTTTTTTATTTAAAAAAAGTTTTTAATTTACCCTTTTTATTTAGTTCAGATATTCAACAAGAATCTTCATGTATTCGGCCGTCGCGCGTCGTTAGAAATCTATAATGCATGTGACCAACAAAAACGGATCTATGCGGGCAACTTCACGAGATATCCATTATTGTTATATACTAAAACTTTTCCCAGAATGTAAAAAATGCTTTTGTGAAAACCGCATCAAAATCGGTTCAGCCAAACGCGAGATAATCGCGACCAAACATACAATCAACTTTGAAAATCTACAACGTAGGCAAAAAATTCCCTATCTCAAAAACTACTGAACTGGTTTTGATGAAACTTGCAGTGCACCCTAAGTTGGACAATAGCTAGTACAACAAAAAAAGAATCACTTAAATCGGACTAGTAGTTCCAGAGATATGCGAACACAAACAGAAAAACATACATACATACATACATACACTTTTGAAATTTGGCACATTTGTTCAGACGCTGATGTAGACTAACATATATGAAAACTGGGCAGTTTTGGTTATATTACATACATACGGGTCGAATTGATAACCTCCTTTTTTTTGAAGTCGGTAAAAAAGGAACATAGTAGAAAAATAGTTTTTTTGTTTTGGTAATATAATTATGAAACAATCTGTGATTTCCAATCGTAAGATTACAAAAACGACAAATATTGTGTCACATTATTATAACGAAACTGAAAGATGCTAGTCTTTTAAATAATAAATATTTTCTCCTATCGACGTTTTTATTTCTTAGTCCCCGCACTATGCGATGCGATATTCGTAGGTGTGCTTCGTGGAATAGGAAATTAATTAATTTAAATCTTTATTTAGAAGCCCACCTATGGGTGGGCTAAGTGGAATACTTTAGGTGGGCTTCGTCTGGGTGTGCTTCTTTTGGGTGTGCTTAGTGGAATACCTCGAAAATTTTATGGGACCAAATGGCAGATATACTGTATCGAACAAAAAAAGAATCATCGAAACCGGACCAGAAACCTCGGAGTAATCGGTGTAGACAATGTTGAAAACTTTTTAGGTTTTCGTTGTTTTTTGTTGATTTTACAAAAAGTGCTAGTCCGATTTCGATAAAATTTTAATGGGACCATGCGGGAAGTATACCCTTTCCAACAAAAAAAGATTTTTTCAAATCGGTTGGTAAACGACGGAGTTATGCCCGAACAAACATAAAAAAAAATATATATATAAACATCCGAATTGAGAACCTCCTCCTTTTGGAAGTCGGTTAAAAAAAATTCAATACCACGTCCAGCGGAATCAGATTAGCAGTTCGTTGAAAGTATTATCACGCCTATTTTAACGTAGGCGTGGATCAAAAACCCACATTTATTCCGCCTTTAACCTTTACTGTACTATTTATAATAAAAAAAATCCAATAATCCGAGTGATTTCTCCGAAAACTACAGATTATAATTTTCCAGTTTATTTTTTTGACAGGGCCTTTAAAGCCTGCTATTTTTAGAAAGATTTCGCACGTGTCTTACGCGCTGTACGCGTCTCGTTCTATGATGTTTCCGCACACGAAGTACGCGTCGTGTTACCATACGATGCAGCAGTCATACGACTTGTGTCATACATTCATATGAAATGAGGAACGTACGCGCCGCATGCGCCGTACGCGTCTCATTTTGAACCGACAAAAGGAAGAGGTTCTCAATTTGGAAGAACATTTTAGAGGCAGTTTTCGGTACGCAGCTAGTAAGTGTTGGAACAATATCCCTCCTCCCATTAAATATAGTAAAAGTGTCTCAACATTTAAGTCTAAATTGTAGCTGTTTTTACTAAGTCACCAAAAATAATTTGAAGACATTCGATCCTCGGGCACGCCGCAATCGCGGCGGTAAGACCCCCTCCATGAGGAGTGGCTGGATAGGCGTCACGGCGTCCTGACCTACCGCATGACGCAGGTCCTCACCGGACACGGAAGTTTCGGGAGGTACCTGTGTCTGATGAGAAAGGAGGAAACGCCTGGGTGTCACCACTGCGAGGATCGCCCGGAGGACACCGTAGAGCATACGGTGCAAAACTGCCCCGCTTGGGCAGATCACCGACGTGTCCTCACGGCGGCGATAGGCGGAGACCTCTCGCGCCCGGCATTGCTCCTTCTGCGAAGCAGTCATGCTCGCAAAGGAGGAGGCGGGCCGCGTGAGGGAGAGGACAATGTCCTCCCTTCGCCCCACCCGCAGTGGTGGATGCCCACGGCGACGGACGTCGCAAGACGATCTCCGGCCACCGTAGGCGCGGGCACGCGGGCGGCGAGTAAAGGGCAACTCGCTGCCCGACCATGGACCATGCCCGGGTCGACGGCGCGTTGTGTTCCACACGCGCCTCAAAGAGCGTCAGCATAATGACGGGGCCCCCCTCTAGAGGGCCAAAGCCTGCCTGGGTCGCGGGACTTATCTCATTACCGTGACGCCGGAACATAAAGGGCTATTGAAGGACACCGTGGATTTTAGTCAGTACAAGTCTGACAGTCCCTCCCGCCCTGCCCGGGGTGGGAGGACTCATTTGATGATTTTACCACGATAAAAAAAAGACATTCGAGCCGACATATCAGCTATTTGAGCAACCCCTAATGAACTTAATTTTTATATGACTAGGTATATTGTATTATTAATATTTTTTCTCTTTTTAACAAAATTGTACTACACTTAGTTAATCTCTGGCAGTTAATTAATAATAATAAATAATAAAATTTCATAAAAGAGGATTGTTGTACACATATAAAGTACCTAAACTACATTTAATTAATTGTAACATTAATTGTAAGTACACTGTGCCCTGTATATTTTGTAAATACGTAATTATGTCATTGGTATTGACTGTAGACTCAACTACGATTATCTTTACGTATTTATTTTCGAGCGTATGGCACACTCGTGAGCTACAGCCTACAGCTAAAAATCAGCGTCTGGTGGCAAACTCTGTGTTGCCATCTGGCATTATGCTGAGCCCTTTAGTATATTTGTTAGTTTTTTAATTATTAATTCAGTTACCGCTATTTTATTGTATTATTCTTGTTACAACTTTAATTAGTTTTAAGTTTATAGTGCCCATAAACACAATTTTCTTTCTTTCTTTTATTTTTTCGTGTATGTCCCCGATTTCACAATGACGCCTGGACCGATTTGGAAAATTCTTCTTGTGTTGAAAAGGATATGCTTCACAGATAGTCCTGTGTTAATCAGGTCAGTATCTGATGATGGGATCTTGGAGAAATCGAGGGAACTCTACAATAAGTGACAACAAATAGTCCGCGATTACTGCTATTGCATATCTATGCATTGTTACTTATTCACGCAACAAATTTAAATGAAAAAGTAAAATAAAATAAATATTTGAATTAAATAAAAACGACTACTCTATGTTTTTGGGATTAACTCCTTAATTCTTTTTTTTTTTCAATTTCGAAGAAATCGGTTTTCATGGCATTCTGTTATTGTTTAACTGTTTTCTTTTTGTAGCGAATCGATGACCACAGATTCAGGGATGTTTTCATCCCGAAATTCAGCTCGGCATACATCGCTCACTGATGCCATTAGAAAGTCTTACGGGCAGCTCGCCGTATGATCAAGGAACAGGGAGTCTACTCTCTAAGACAGACTACGAAAATGCGGTCCCGTCCGAAACTAACTCGAAACTTTAGAGTGAACCGAGTGTTAAAGCGCCCGAATCTTGGATTGAAACTACGGGTTTCGTGCTTAGAGAGTAGTACCCCAGGCCCGGGACGACGGCGTGTAATATTTCAGGGAGGCCTGATGAGCTGTCAGCAAACTGAGATGGTGCTCCCATAAGGTTATACGTCCGGGAACGCTAAGAGCAATTGTAAGACCAGGGGGGGTATTACAACGTCTTAAAACCAGACTTATTCTAGTGAGTGAACGAGATGGCGCTAGACGATTTGTAGCTCTGTCACTTTCACTCGCCGAAACAGGCTTGGTTTTAAGACGTTGTAATACCCCCCAGGGTGTACTTTTAATAAGTAAGAGTTGGGCAGTAGGTACCTATCACTTCATCAAGAGCTGGAGGACTCATTTAATGATATTGGCGTGGGAAAAACGCAGACGATTACCTACGAATAAATAATGTTATGATAGGTATAAATAATTAGTTAGACAACTTTTATTTTAATACATTTATTTCGAAGAATACAAAGTTATGGCACAATATGCAGTTCTTATTCAGTAAATGTTATAAGATCTATTTTCCTTTGGACAAGAGTGCTGCCTTTCCAACCACGTCGACGGCTGGACCTGCACTTATGACAGCAACACGAACACGTTGGCCCACTTTTTCCTGAAAAAGTAAAATATTGACAAAAAACAATAGTTTGTTGTTAGTTGAGTTTAAAGTCGTTGTACGTTCTATTTAGCTGTTATAAAGGGGCTGGTTATCGATTAAAACTCTATTTTTCAAGACTAACTTTTGCTCGATTCATACCGGGTTAAATTAGTGTTTAATTCAGGTTATAATTTTTAGACTACAAAGCGAAAACTTGTATGTAATCAATGATTTACTAGTCAAAATCAAAAATCATAAAAAAAAATACGCATTGTTTCCATAGCAAATAAACGATTACTTTAGCTCTTAGAGCCTATGCACATCACGTTTTTTAAACGCGCCGTTGACGCGCGTTTTTAGCGATACAGACGCGCCGGTGCCGCGCGTTTGACGCAATACAACAACAACAAACTGCTCTGTTTGAGAAAAACGCGCCGTCAACGCGTGTTTTAGAAACGCGCGTCGACGGCGCGTTTAAAAAACGTGGTGTGCGTAGGCCCATTGGTTCAACCAATTATACAAACAAACTCTTTGGTCTTGTAATAATAATCAATACAAAATAGAGAATTTGTTTTATATTTTATATTTTTAAATGTTTTTTTTTTATCTTTTTATTTTGAAAGAAATATTTTGTAAAAATGGTGCAAATGTGGATAAGAAATTAATAAACGAAATAAAGAATAACAGATTATAAAGATAAACAAATTGAGGACCCTATGTCCCAAAAGTGGGACCATTATGAGCTGATGATGAAAGTAAATAAATAAACATAAACAAACTTCTTCAAACAAAAATAAATAATATTTAGCTTACCAAATCCTTGAAGAAATTTCCCGGCGCTGCCGACACGGTGGCCAGAGCCATGAAGCAGGCACACACTAGGAACAGAACTTTGGTGAAATTCATTATTATTGAATTGAATAATTTCCTCTGAAGTCAAAGTAAGGACTGAACTGCGTCTTCTTTGTGAATGCTTTATTAAGTTTCTCAAGGATGTATTTATATGTGAATGTTTATGTTTAGGGTTGTCAGTAATTTGTTTCCTTGTTATGGATGAGAAAAAGTGGTACGACACGCGTGTGCATAGTTTTTTTTTCAAAATTAATTTAATAAAGAGATGTTAAAGTTATTGATGAACATTTTTGAAAAATAATATTGATACATGTAGTTGCCTACAAGGCGCCGTAAGAACACGTCATATTTTTATATTACGAAAGTTTTTCACGAACGCGCGTTCACACCGTCACTATATTTCTAAACATGAGAAAAAAATAAGGTGTACTGGCTGTAAACGATACCAGTTTGAATCTCTTTGAAATCGCTGAAATCTTAAAACGCTGTGAGAATAGGCTCTAAATTTTGAATATCATTAGTTATTTGGGTATCCACTTTAATTTGGATATAATACAATGAAAGGCAATGAATTGCAAATATTCTGCTAACAGATTAATCAAACCTAAATAAAATAGCCAGATTTCTGATAAAACATTTGTAACGTCTCATTCTCTTGTCTCAATCTCAATTTATCTGGCCTTTGTTCAGCATTTTATATACCTATTAAAACTTTGCCATCATACTAGTGATGAACTGTGTTAATTAAGTTTAAAAAGTAACAATACGCGGACTGCTTCAAGTAGCCAGTATCGACTTTTTTATTATTTAAAGATAGGTTCACGTTTGACCACTATCTCGTCTGATGGTAAGTGAAGATGTGGTCGACGATGAAGCACGCTTACCTAGAAGTAACCTGTTCACTCTTGACTTGAAGACCACAAGGTTATAGCTGTCGGGAAATACAGATGCCGGCAGGGAATTCCACTCCTTAGCTGTGCGTACAAAAGGTATTGGCAAAACGCTTTGTATGCACCGGAGGGATGTCCAACATATATCGATGCATTGCCGTACGTCTTGTAGTCCGATGATGGAATCGACTGCTTCAAGATGACACTGCATAGTAAACTATAGTCTTTGACTTGCACTGAACTGCTTTGTGCGGTCTGTGCGGTCTTATACTGACTGCTCGTGGAGTCCATGTACATTGATAATTTCTATACTGCTCGGGTAGTCTTTGTGTAATAAAACCGCTCTCAGTTCGCTGGATATTCGGCTCTGGCTTCATACAAAAGCTCGGTTCGCTGCACCCGTACCGTACAGTTTGACATCTCCGCCAGATGCATTCGCCCCGCATTCGGTTAGGTACGCTTCACCTGTCTATAACAAGGCCTTTTGAGTGTGTCAGATTCTTAACCCATCAGATTTAAAGTCTACATATTTTTTTCCTTTTTTTTAATTTAGAATTTTGGCGCACTTTTTTGAATGGAGTATTAGAAGCGAAATATCTCTCTCGACAACAAAAAAATTCAATGATAGCAATTTCCAAACCTTTCACATTTTTATAAATCCCTTATTTCAATACCTACACGGTCAGAAAGGCACTCTAATTACAAACACTTAATTATTTGGATACGTTCCAAAGTACCACACTCATACTAATCATGAATTCAATTTCCAACTTGGTGAGAATTCGGTTACCATAAAATATGTCTACGAACAAAGGCTAAACAAAATAAATGGCTCCAGATAACTAAATACAGTCGAAACGGACCAATAGTATTAATTGTGGGAATGTCCAACGTTGAACATTAATCTTGATGGTGGAACTATCGGAGAATGTGACCTGAGTTTCTTGAAATTTTCGGGCACTGGACACGGTTTGGAATATTGTTTGTTATTGTACGGGTTATTGCTTGGAAAAATCAGTCACAGGAACCTAGGCGTGAATGAATTCAACGTATTTGATCGTCCGTCATAACTACTTGAAGTGTTACGACATGAATAGTATGAAATAAGAAAGTGTCTATAGTTTTAAACTAAAAATCCATAAAAATAACGTCCAACTTTCCGTAAAAAAAAAACTCGTGTTAGGCTTCAGATAAGTGCTTTGCTTAGCACCTCCAACCTGGCGATTTTATATCTGGTTACTTAGATGATACATGGTGGTTATTCTGGGAAGCGAATGTAGGCACCAACGACGCAGTGTGACTTGATGCGTAAATTGACTCAATAGGCTCTAGAAGCTATTCAAGGCACCGCACCTATGCATGCGTTGCCTTATCGACGACAATGTTATGAATTACTTTTGGTGAAATAATGAAAATTCATTTAACATCAAGTCGAAATTGTTCCCATCTAATCTCATTTGTTATTTATACGCACCATCTCTCAAAGATATAAATAGAAACGGCCCAATTTTCTCATTTATCTAATGGATTGATTCAGCCATTGAATTTGAAGTATATGATTAATTTATTTACTGCTGGATCAGTTGTTTATCTTCCCTGGAAAATTTATCTCAAAAGTGGTAACAATTACCGGATTTACTCATCAAAAAACGCCCGTTACATAAGAAATTGCTTTAACTTTGGTTTTTCTGTGGCAGGTGGGACGACTGAGGAAGTTAACGAGTCCTAAAATTGAGACCATGTATTAAGAAATGTAGTAAGGGATGGCCTTTAAATAGAGGGCCTAACAACTTTAAAAAGGTAACTGGGGCAGGCTGGATTCGAAAGGCATATAGAGGATGGAGTATTAGTGCAGTCTAGGTGAGGCCTTTGTCAACGGCCCGTGTGAACTGAGCTCGAGTTTGACGCTTTCAAAACCGTCTATCAATTCCTCTAAAGAAGAATGGAAACGACACGTTTAGTACATTATTATATGCCCCATCGCATGTTTAGTACCATCACAATATTACTCAGGACTAGATTGTAAACGAGTGTGTTAACATACTCGTATACACTTAATTTAAGTCTTTGGTAAGTCAGTGACAGCCCTTAAGATTTATTATATCAAAATGAAAAGGGACTTTCCTTTGCATTCGCCTCAATGTTTATAAAATACCTACCTATAAATAAATGTTTAATACTTTTCATGATCGGTACAGCCCCGTTTTTATTCAGCTTTATTAGGTGTTTAAGGAAATCTATCATCATTATTATCTGTTGTTAGTTTTTGTAATTGCACATAATATGTATATTAAAATATGAGGTTATACAGGCAATTGCATCAAGTAAAATCTGTACTTTATGAAGGGGGAAATTTTTATGAATTTTGTTTTTAATGGATAAAAACAAAAAGAACTGGAGCAATGTTTTATTTATTTCCGTTTTAGGAATTTTATCACAATGCATAATAATATTATGATGTTGCTAGAGTGCCCTTTTTAGACCCACTTATTTTTGAATGAACTAAAAGCAGATTATGTTACCGTGGTACTACGTACCCTTTGGACTATTAAAATTTCCCGTGGTAATACTAGATCGCTTGGTAGTACCACGGGTAACTTTTTTACTAGTGGTGCTACTGATAGTAACAACATATCTACTGATGTACAACGGGTAGTAACACGGGCAATAAACGTATATTTGCATGATGAGAGTTTAAATGTTTGTAAACTCGAGACAGACGAGACCGTTGCCAAGCAGTGGGAAACATAGTTTAAAAAAAAAACCGGCCTAGTGCGAATTTGACTCGCCCATGAAGGGTCCGTAGTAGCAAGTTTATATTAGGGATATAATTATATCGAGATTAGTAAGTAATATACACAAACAATAAAAAATAACTTTGTTTTTCATAGTGTTTGTATGAATGGCAAAGTTATATTTGCGGTTTTTGAAAATGTACTATATCTCAAAAACTGCTAACTGTATCTCATCGAAACCAATTTTCGTTGGAAGTTTTTGTTGAGGTCTACGTTATATATATATTTTTTAAGTTTTATCATTCTCTTATTTTAGAAGTAACAGTGGGGGGACACACATTTTACCACTTTGGAAGTGTCTCTTGTGCAAACTGTTCAGTTTAGAAAAAAATGATTTTAGTAATTTCAATATAATTTTTAAAGACTTATCCATAGATAACCCACACATATGGGTTTGGTGAAAAAAAAAAATTGAGTTTCAATTCTAAGTATGGGGGCCACCCCCAAAATTTGTTATGTTTTCATTTTTGTGTGAAAATCCTAATGCGGTTTACATAATACATCTACCTACCAAGTTTCAACAGGATGGGGTGCTAAGACAGGAAACCTCCACGTGCGCCCGTGGACTGGAGTTCCCTCTCGGATACGTCCGGGGGGAAGACCAGTTTTTCGGGCCGGTGCACCCTGGGATGCGGGCAAAAACTCTCCTTAGGCACTGTGTGCCTAAGGGGTTTCTTTGCCCGTATGCAAATAGCCTGTCGGGTGGACGCTCCAACGCGTGTCCCTCTGAACAGCAGAGGGCACAGCGGCGGAGCGGGCTTGCGGACGGTGAGTAATGGGTATGCTCGCCGTCCGACCAAGGACCAAGCCCGGGTCGGTGGCGCGTCGTGTTTCACGCGTCACCGACGGGGCCCCTTATGGGGCCAAATGCCTGCCGGGGTCGCGGATTTTTCTTAAACCAGGATACCGTGGCCCCGGAACGTAAAGGGCATCCGACGGAACACGGGTGGATTTTAGTCAGTAAGAGTTTGACAGTCCCTGCCGCCCCATCCAGGGCGGGAGGACTCATTTGATGATTTTGCCATCCTAAAAAAAAAAAAAAAAAAAAAAAAAAGTTTCAACAGGATAGCTCTTATACTTTCGACAAAAAGTGGCTGTGACATACGGACGGACAGACAGACAGACAGACAAATGACGAATCTATAAGGGTTCCGTTTTTGCCATTTGGCTACGGAACCCTAAAAACGCACTCACGATTCAGGAGAAATTCATTATCATCGTTATTTTATCAGCCAATTGCCATCCACTACTGAAAGATAGCCTCGAAAGAGGTTCACAGGACTGTCTGAATGAATGTCTATTTGGCTGCGAGGTTTCTCATTACAGTCTAGTGCATATTTTAGTACCTATTTCTCGTAATAAAGGACCGTGTACCTACGATATAACAATAGTGTTTGACTTTTAAACAAATTATTGCTAAGAGTTCAAGCGTAGGTGTCATACAACACGATAACATTATTAATTCTTGAAGCGAGCACTATTTTTGTGTTTCCTGATATTTTAGAATTCCTTGTTAGAGTAGTGGTGGCCCAGTAGTATCGGTCCCGATTTACGTGTTGTAGGTCGTGGGTTCGAACCCAGCCTGGCGCATTACTTTGTGTAATTTATTTCATCACCACTGCTCTCAAAACGATGAAGGAAAACATCGTGAGGAGACCGGCATGTCCTAGAATTATCAAATTCGAAGACATGTGACATCTACCAACCCGCACTGGGCCCGCGTGGTGGATTATGGCCCACTCCCTCTTACAGAGAGGAGGCCTGTGTCCCAACAGTGGGAACTTTGTAGGCTGATGATGATGATTGTTATTGCCATGACAGAGTTCTGGTTGAACTACAACAAACGTCATCATCTGCCTAACCGTTTCACAACTTTATTATGAACGGCTTCCAGTAGAACCAGATAAAGCTGAATATCAGTATTTTATACGGAACGACTGCCTATCGGACCTCCACAACCCAGTAATTGGGCAATATAATACCCCATGGTAAGACTGGTTGTCAGACTTATGAGCTTCTGACTAACTGTAACGACTGTCAAAGATTTACAAATGACAGCCGGGACCAACAGCTTTACGTGTTTTCCGAGGCATGGGGGAAACTCGCTATGATAGATGGTCACCCATCCACAGACCAACCTCGGCAAGTGAGCCTTATTCGGGAAGATCGGCCTATGCGGCTGTAATTATTTAACCACGAGCTCCTGAACCACATGAAACACAAATAAAAAAATAACTGACATAACAAAAATGACCGAATTCTATTCTTAATACCCAAAAGATTCCATCTTTAATTAAGTAATTAATCTAACGTCTCATTATCTGTATAAAATGTAATACATATTTTGATAAAAAAGAAATGACTAATTAAACTGAACGAAGCGAAAGACGGCACCATATTGCGATTTAAATTAAAAAGAAGATGGCGTCCATCTTTTTATACATGGTACTACTTAATTGTGTTAATTTTCTTTTTAATTTTTTGAAAACCAATGAAAAATATTGGTCGAGTGGTTGTAAATACAACTGCTTAGAATGAGGTATCCAAGGTTGGACTCCTAAGACATCATCATCAGGGACTTAAACATACAGCTAGCATAATGACTGTGAGATTTATACCTCTACCTAACCTTTCGGGAACTACCAGGGGTACTATCCTCATATCCTAATTGCTACTTAGGTAATAATAATTACAAATGCTAAAGTTTGCACATTTGTTTGTATGTCCCGTTTTCACGTAAAAACTGGTAAAAATACTAAACTTAAAGAGCGCACATTCTGAAAGTTGGCAACATCACAAATAGTTGTCAAATATGAACAAGTTTTAATTAATTTACCAATGTTACTGTATGGAAATAAGAAATATGGCTATGTAGTGCATTAAAACAATGTTATAGGAATGCAATTAAAACACTGAATTTGGATGTTGTAACCGTTTCAGGTATAAAAAGCATTTGGAAGGTTTCCAAATATGTTTTTTACATCTAAAACTATAAATTCGGTGTTACGATATTAATTATTGCATTCCCAAATCAATGTTTTAGTGCACTAAAGAGCCATATTTCTTATTTTCATACAGTAAATTTACCAAATTAATTAAAACTCTTAAATTAAAGAATAAGAGATACTTATAGAAGAAATCAAAAGATTTTTTTTTTGTAAGATGAATGGAGCTCTAGAGAGGAGTAGACTCTATATGGGGGAGAGGGTGAGCAAAGTCGGGGAAAGCCTTTCATAATAATTTTTAGATTAACATCTTTTTTTTTTCCATGGGCATAGCCAGAAACCGGGAGACTCCTCTTACTCCAATCCCTACATACTCCTTTCACATCGACCTCGTTCAAACATCTGGGATTCGTAAATCTGGGCATAATTACAAAAAGTTAAACATCTGTTGAACACTTGTCTTAAAAAAAGTGTAACTGTAAAACGACCCTTATATTAATGTCAAATGCCGTTTTGCAGTAGACACTTTATTTAGATAAGTGTTCAACTTTTTTTGTAGTAAGCCGGTGTTTTTTCTAACCTATAAGAGGATATCTTGATAACACTCCACCCTGGGAATAAAACCCTGGATCAAGATCTATAAATTAGGTAGGTACTTGAAGTCTTAACAACCTATGAATCTAGTGAACTAGCCGATAATTACATAATTATAACTAGATACAATCGTGGCACGTGCACGCTTAATGAAAGTTTTTCCTTAGGGAATAAGTGAATGGTTTGCGGAAACTAAATAATACGGGCCCCAAGTGTGGGAGATTTCTAGATAAAATCTGCAGCTTATTCAGCCTATAATGTTCCCACTGCTGGGACACAGGTCTCCTCTCTGTGAGAGGGAGTGAGCTGTAACTGTAATCTACCACGCGGGCCCAGAGTGGGTTGGTAGATGTTGTATGACTTCGCAGTGCCGAAAATTTTGGTGTGCCAACGGTGCCAAGGCAAGGGGCGCAGAAATGGCCAGACCAGGCCCTGTAGCCATGTTACAAACGATAAACGCAAACGCTGAGTAGGCTTTAACAGATTTTCAACTTAATGCGCTTGGGTAATAACGTTAAAGATCTAGTGAAGATTGCTTATCGTTTTGATCATTCCTGTCGTTAACGCTCAGAAATCTTAAATAGATTTTCAACTTTAGGCTCTTGGCTATAAAGTTGAAAATCTATTGGGGAGTACCAATAGTTTACGATTATCGTTTGCGACTTGTTGTGACTTGGCTAGGGAGGCAGGACCACAATTGGCCAGAGAAGCTAACACAGGGGCGCGTAAAGCAGTTTTGTTCTAATACATGGCGGCGAGCAATGGCAAATAAATAAATAACACAACGTAATTGCATGTACTGGGTATGTGAACCCATGACGTAAGTATGTAATAAAATACCTTTTTTTTTGTTTATCGTGGTAAACTCATCAAATGAGTCTTCCTGCCTAAGGCGGGACGGGAGGGACTGTCAAACTCGTACTGACTAAAATTCTCGGTGATCCTTCAATAGACCTTTACGTTCCAGGATCACGGGTACCTAATGAGACAGTCCCGCGACCGCAATCAAATACCTACGCCTAACGGTGCATCCACACCGCCGGTAACATTTGTGGAGCAACAAAAGGCAACACGGTAACATTCGGCAACATTCGGTAACTTTTGTGCTCCTTGTTACTATTTGTTGATTGTTACTCATCCACACCGCAGTAACATCCGACAACAAATGTTGCCGTGTTACTGTATTTCGAGTACCTAACGTTGCTCGACAATCGGCAACATTGTTAGATAATGGGGGTAACATTGTTACCGAATGTTGAGCAACGTTACTCTACTTACAGTAACACGTCAACACTTAGTAACATTAAATAACATTTTGTTGGCGGATGTTACCGAGCAACATTTGGAAACGTTGAGCTACAAATGTTACCGGCGGTGTGGATGCACCGTAAGATTCTACATAACGTCATAAACTGTACGCACATAAAGTGATCTCAACTGTAACATTGAAAAGAAATCTACGCATTTAGATATAGGATAGAGTTCTTTATAAAGTGACACTATTTTATCTACCACTGTGAATACGTCACACAGAGGCGGCCTTACCCATTGCGAGGCCCCGGGCAGCAGGTCTTTGCGAGGCCCTTTGTCGTTTATAAAAAGTATGTGATGCAAAAGTAGGTCTAGTTTTTTGGTTTAGGTATTTGTCATGTTTGAGGAGAAATGCTCAAGTTATACAATTAAATAAATAAAAGAGCTTAAAAACATTTTACATTTAGTATAGAACTTTCAACATCCGTGTTTGAGTTAAATCTAGTAGGTAGTTCTAATTTTATGCAGACTTTTTTTAAAAACGTTGCCCCACTGTATGAATTTCTTCCTGTGTCGTGGGTGCCTTTATAAACATAGAAATTCACAAATACTAACACTCAGACCCGGAAGCGTATTGCCAAACTGTATGCTGACCCAGACCGTGGTTGCTCTGAGTTCGATCGCAGTTTACCTTTGTAGTTGAAGAGCAAACTGTATACCTATTCAGAGAGTGTCTGAATCAAAATACATTTTGCTTTTAAATACTAGAGCAAAATACATACGAGTCCAGACGTCCAGCAGCAGTTACGAAGGGGATGGCGCCATCCCCTTCTAACATAACCTGTCCGTGTCGGGGTGCCCGAAAGTCCCGAGCTTGCTTCGCTCGCTCTTGCATTCCTAGGTCAAATAACTGATTAGGTACTACTTATCAAGGTGGCTTCTGGGTGGTTTAAAAAAATAACCACGAAGGGGATGGCGGGGTCTGAAAGACCCCACCATCCCCTTCTAACCTAACATGTCCGTGTCGGGGTGCCCCAAAGTCCCGAGCTCGCTTCGCTCGCTCTTGCATTTCTAGGTCAAATAACTATATACTACTTATCAAGGTGGCGGCCCCGCGAAGCAGGTCTCAGTCGAGTCATTTTTCTTCATTAATGTCTCGAAAAATATTTTTCCGGGGCCTTAAAAAATAATAATCAATCGATACTCGCGATATTCGCGAGTCACAGTTTGTTTTACGTACAAGCGAGCAAAGTGCGTACAATCTCAGAATGCTCAGCTCGTATGTACTTTGCTCCAATTTGTTTGTGATTTCAATGAGCACGACGTAGTTCAGTACAGACTATGGGTGTCTGGGTCAGCATACAGTTTGGCAATACGCGACCCGGAACAACTACTTGCAGACCATACAACTATTTGTTCCGTACGGGGATCGAACCCGCGACACTCTGCGCAGCAGTCGATCGCTCAGCCACTACACCGACGACAGTGTCGTGAAAAATTGAAAATGTTTATGATGTTGGTCCAAAGAACAATGCAAGTTTGAGACGTCGCGTCGAGCACCAAACGCAACTTTGTCAAAAATCGAAAAAACACCAAAACATATTGATATTTTTGGCGATTTTAACGCTAAAGGACTAGTTTTTGATGAAACTTAAGCACGACGTTTTGAAAGTAGAATAAATTTGCTACAATATGAGATTAAAATGGTTTCTATGGATCCAATAGCTTCCAAGATAGAGCTATTAAAATTCATATTTTTTTCGAACTTCGCAATTCCTGGCAATTGTTTAGACACCTCTCGAGCAACTCTAGGGCATCTCAAATCAACGTTATTTTATTTACATCAAATATGGAAGAGGCATAGCAACAGATGTCATTTATTCCAACATCGCTTCTTCAAAATCATCATTGGAACCAAAGGTTTTTCTCTATCTAGGCTTTGGCGATACGCACCTTAAAGGGGTAGTTTTTGATAGTAGGTATCTTGTGTTATTATCGTATCTCCTTTCTAAAGTGGACTAAATTTGGTTGATGATTCCCGATGTCCACCCTCAATTTGTCCACCACTGGTAGACAACGAAACTTTTTATACAAAATTTTCTAGAAGATTTTATATATTATAAAAGTTCCCCCTGGCCACCACTGGTGGACAGTGATACGAATTTTATTAAATATTACCATTGGCCACCGCTGAGAGGAGGCCTGTGTCCCAGCAGTAGGAATATGAAGAAAATGGGCTGATGAAGATGAAGAGTGACTAGAAATATCTCTGTAGACCTAATGGTCTGCGAGATAATCCCCTTCAAAGATTTTTCATCTTTTTCAAAAAAAATTGCAAAGTTCGAAAACATCCCAACTGATGACATGATAATAATGATGCTTTGCCTTTTCCACATTTGTTGTTAAAAAAGTGAGTGTATAAAAACGTGGGAAAATATACCGCTTGCGTTGCTCGAGTGGTGTCTTAAATATTGCAAGAAATTGCGAAGTTATTTTGAAAAGCTGTATCTCGAAAACTACTGGGTCTACAGATATAATTCGATCTCATATTATAGCAATAGGCATCTTTGAAACCGTTCCGAGAAGTTATTAGGTATCAACAACAGTCCACGCATTTTTTTTTTGCCAAGTAGCGTTCGGTGCTTGAGGTCTCAAATTAGGATCAGTGGCTTAGCGAGACTGAATCTAGGAGGGGGTCAGTGGCATCTGCGAGGCCCTTTTCTTTCAAGACGAAAAATATGACTTGCCTCCGCTGCTCGCGCGAGGCCTCCTTATTGTAAGATGACTTGGTTAATGTCAGCGGCATTGCGAGGCCTCTTTGACTCTACAGTTTCCAGTTACAAACGTAACAAAGTTATCTTGCAACATTGCGCCTCGCGCAAGCAGGCGAGGCGCTAGACCCAAACGTGATCAGCACTTCGAAGCCTCTTGAGTTCAGTTCCCACTCATCGGATTCCACAAGAACCAGTAGAATTGTAGATCATTTTAATTTCTTAGTAAAAGTTAAGTAGCAACTTCTTTACTGACTAGTTACAAACATGATCATCGAACGTGATCGCCGTTGTCAAGATTTTTCCTATTTTTTCTCTGAGCGCGAGGCCTCTTCAGTTGTGAGGCCGGGGGCTAGCGTTGCTCGAGCTAGCTACGCCACAAACTAGGATTATTCATTAGGGCCAAGATCATAAAAAATCTGAACTACCAGATTTAATGCAAACTAGCCCGAACGTTCAGCCGATAAAATTATTGTACTACTTAAAAGATTTACAAATTAAATCGATGATTATGATTTTTCCTAAAACTAAAATCTTATTTAATTTACCGTTATGTTATAGCCCTAATAAGTACTTAGATATGGTCAAAAACAAAAGTTTTAAATTTAAAATAACTATTTTTTTCTTTTGCTTGGTTTGTTGCGCGAGGCCCCTGCAAGCGCGAGGCCCCGGGCGGTTGCCCGGTTCGCACCCCCTAAGGCCGCCACTGACGTCACACATTGACATTCATTTATAAACATTAATATTATGCTAGCAGGTCGAAACTCTTGATTGATAAGAGTATATTCCCGTACCCCATCATTATCTCACGAAGCGTGTGGGTCGAGATTTTATCTTTTGACCTCTTACCTTTATTATTATTTATACTTTTTTGTTTTTTTTTTTATTTAGCTTTTGATAAGAATTTCCCTCTTCTTATCATGCCTACGATGTTCTCTCGTGTTTATGTATTCCAAACTGTAACAATGACATTGTAAAAGCAAATATTTTAAAAGAGTAACCATGGAGTTTCTTCCCGGTGCTTGGGCCTCAGTTCCATAGTCTACAAGTGCCATCATTTCGAGATACGAGTGTGCAGTTATTGGCATTATATCACAAAGTCAACTTTGTGGTGGCAGAATTAATCAAAAATCATTCAGCCGTTCTTGAACGAACCGATGGACGGACAGACAAAAGCCACAGTCGTAATTTATAATATTAGAGCTATAGATTATCATTTTCTCATTAATATGTTTGTAGTTAAATTTATATTTCACTGATAGTACATAGTATCGTATAACGTTTACGTCATTAACTACATATAATGTTATTAAATAAATTGCATCGGGGAAGAACATTTCATTTATCTGACAATAATTATTTATGTTAATAGGAAGGAAGGAAAATAAGGTGAAGGAATTATAACTGGCTTATTAATAAATTGATAGTTTATTTATTTATTGGTATTTAATGATTAATAATAATAGCGGTCATCATCCGTCTTAAAAAAAGTGGTTCTCAGTTCAACTCATGTTTGTATGTATGTGTTTATCCGCGATTCTCTCGCGTTTGTCTGAACCGACTTTGATGGATTACAACAATAATGAATTTCCCGTGACGTATTCCATCTTTTATAGATTTTAACTTAATGTTCTAGAACACATAAAGTTGAAAATCTACTAAAGACATCCGTAATATCAGCACTGTTGCTTCGAGTTCTTTGAACATAGCACTACAACTGTTTTATTTTACAAAATTATTATAATTTAGGTTGTACGCTAAGACCTTATCGTTGAAACTTTAGGGCAGCGCTGCGCAAAAGGCTCTGAAAATGTTAGTAATCACAGCTATAATAATCCCGAAGTTAATTCTGAAACTTGGCAATGATTATCATCAAACGGAAATGAACAGGCGAGTAACAAAATGGTTGGTAACTTAACGAAGTTAAAAGCCAAGGCCTCAGGATATGGGTTAATTGTGAGCGGAATTAGTAAGTTTTCGGTAGGTAGTTAATACACATGATTCTACATATTCTCTATCTACTATGGTTTCTTGCCTTTGATAATTTACCTTCGCTTTTACTGGGGTCCCTTGTTGAACCTTCAACTGAAACTTAGAATTTAAAGCATTTACTTAAATAATATTTTTTGCTTGCGACTTCGTTTACCTTCAACAATCTTCTATCTTCTTCTAAATTATATAAAACTCAAAGTTGACTGATATAGTGATCTATCAACGCACAGCCCAAACCACTGAACGGATCGGGCTGAAATTTGGCATGCAGATAGATGTTATGACGTAGGCATCCGCTAAGAAAGGATTTTGATCAATTCTACCCTCAAGGGGATAAAATAGGGGATGAAAGTTTGTATGAAACTTTGTCAATTGTAAACCGATCGGGCTGAGACTTTGCATGCACAAAGCTACTATGACGTAGGCATCCCCTAAGAAAGGATTGTGATAAATTCCACCCCTAAAGGGATAAAATAGGGGATGAAAGTTTGTATAAATCTTCTTAGATTTTGGGCGGATTGGGCTGAGACTTTGCATGCATAAAGCTACTATCATCATCATCATCATCATCAGCCTATAAATTGTTCCCACTGCTCGGACACTGGCCTCCTCTCTGTGAGAGGGAGTGGGCCGTAATCTACCACGCGGGCCCAGTGCGGATTGGTAGATGTCACATGTCTTCGAATTTTTGGTTCTAGCACATGCCGGTTTCCTCACGATGTTTTCCTTCACCGTTTTGAGAGCAGTGGTGTTGAAATAAATTACACAAAGTAATGCGCCTGGCGGGTTCGAACCCACGACCTACAACTCGTAAGTCGAGGCCGATACCACTGGGCCACCACTGCTCACTTCAAAGCTACTATGACTTAGGCATTCCCTAAGAAAGGATTTTGATCAATTCTACCCCCAAGGGGATAAAATAGGGGATGAAAGTTTGTATGAAACTTTGACAATTTTAAACCGATCAGACTGAGACTTTGCACGCGCAAAGCTAATATGACGTAAGCATTCTCTAAAAGGATTTTGATGAATTCTACCCCTAAGGGGATAAAATAGGGGATGAAAGTTTGTATAAATCTTCTTAGATTTTGGACGGATCGAGCTGAAATTTGGCATACAGGTAGATGTTATGACGTAAGCATCCGCTAAGAAAGGATTTTGATCAATTCTACTCCCAAGGGGATAAAATAGGGGATGAAAGTTTGTATGAAACTTTGACAATTTTAAACCGATCGGGCTGAGACCTTGCACGCACAAAGCTAATATGACATAGGCATTCCCTAAGAACGGATTTGATGAATTTTACCCCTAAGGGGATAAAATAGGGGATGAAAGTTTGTATAAATCTTCTTAGGTTTTGGACGGATCGCGCTGAAATTTGGCATACAGGTAGATGTTATGACGTAGGCATCCGCTAAGAAAGGATTTTAACCAATTCTACCCCAAGGGGATGAAAGTTTGTATCAAACTTTGTCAATTTTATACCGATCGGGCTGAGACTTTGCATGCACAAAGCTACTAAGACGTAAGCATCTCTTAAGAAAGGATTATGATAAATTCCACCCCTAAGGGGATAAAAAAGTGTATGAAAGTTTGTATGAAACTTTGTCAATTTTAAACCGATCGTGCTGAGACTTTGCATGCATAAAGCTACTATGACTTTTTTTTTTATTTGCGTGGTAAAATCGTCAAATGAGTCCTCCCACCCAGGGCAGGGCGAGAGGGACTGTCAGACTTGTACTGACTAAAATCCTCGGTGTCCTTCAATAGCCCTTTATGTTCCGGGGTCACGGTAATGAGATAAGTCCCGCTTAATGTACAAACACGCACACTTTCGCAGTATTAGGACTAAGTGTTCCTTGTGATACACTTGCTGCTCGGTTTAAAGGGTCATAGCTTGATGCTTATTAGCCTATTTTCTTTCCTCAAGAATTGGGGCTATCAAATAAAAAAAGAATTTTCCATCCAACTGTAATTCCAGAGATAAGTTCAAAAATAAAAATAGTAAAAAAAACTTGTGAAAGTACTTTAGTTGTAAAGATCTAAATGGAGAAGAAAGGGCAAGAAACTCCATGGACATAATGTCATGGATCTGGCATCGGAGTAAACTTGTACTGACTTTATAATCAACCTGTTCTTTTCGTAGTCTTTTGCTTTCCAGGACCACGGTACTCTATTTAGATATTCCCATGTGAGACGTTTCTGGGAAAAAGAAAATTAAGCTAGCGTAGTAATGATGATATTAAAGTCTAAAGCAAGGATATAGTAACTCAAATATCAATATTTAGAAAGGAAAAATTAGAAACAAAACCAAATAAGTTATCAAAATAATTTAATTTTCAAACATAAAGATAATTAATTTCAGGCGGTTTTCTTTGACACATGCAGCGTCTACCAATTTCAGTCTCAATTTAGTGAATACTAGTCGTTATTTCTTGTATATTCTACAAGAAATAACGACTAGTATTCACTAAATTTACTTTCCAGCAATGCTTGCTGCTGAGCCAACCACGGCAACTGCAGGTCCTGCCTTGATGATGCCATCACGAATGTGTTGACCAAGCTTTTCCTGTAAAAGAAAAAACAATATCTTAATTTGATTCCCATGTTGGGTACCCACGAGATTTTGTAATTTTTTTTTAAGTAAGGTAGTAAAATCTTCAGTATAGTAGGTTTTTCCTTTATGGTGGGCAAACATAGATGAACAACTACCTGTAAATCATACAGATAATTTTGTCCGTGCCCTTTACGTTCCAGAGTCTCGGTTACCTGATGAGACAGTCCCGCAACCGTATATACAAGGTGTTAAAAAATCAACTGCAGGAATTTCGTGTGCGTACTCGGTATCAAAAACTAAGTACCTACATTGCAAAAAATATTTTTTGAGCATTTTTTTGACCGTATTAATGAATTTGATTGCTCTTTGAGGTCATTCACCCGTGTGTAGCGTTCACAGCTGACTCCAACTTTCCCATCACATTTTGCAGACTTTGGACTGGCAATTTATCGAAATACTTAAAAATAACTTATTTTATTGCCCATATTAATAGGCCAAAAGAAAAATTCTTGAAAAAAAAATTGTTTTTTTTTAAATGCTCGGAAAAAAAATTTTTTTTGGAATGTACTTGGTTTTTGATACCGAGTACGCACACGAAATTCCTGCAGTTGATTTTTTAACACCCTTTAAATACCTACATAGTTGCTTAAATTGAGAACATGTTTTTAAGAGTGTGCAAATTGCTTGCAGGGTTTTACTGGTACACAAGTGGCAATGTTCCCAATTTTGTAGGTTCACAGTTTACATCATACCTAAAATTATTTGATTTTATTTTTATTTGTACGTCACTTGAAATAAAATGTTCAAAATTCAAACTACCTACTTGCAATTTTTTTGTAGGTTTGTTCAAGTTGCATACAATTTGCAAGTTGTATAAAAGTAACTTGTATAATGGAAACGCGCTATTAAAAAAAGGGTTTCCCCTTTGAGCAGAGACAATGACATATTATTATCGTTGTGATTTGTTTACTAAGAGAATAATTATAATTATGATGATAGCTTGTTCTATTTCTTGAAGCCTAGATTGAACTGAATGATTGCGTTTGAAGCCTCAGTTTTTTCTCAGAAGCGCTAGCACTTGTGTGTGTTGAAAATACGCATTTTACATTAAAATATTTACAAAATATAATTTATTTTAATGGATATATTTGTATCTTAAATTAATACTGATTGTGTTTTTTGCCAAAATTTAATGTAAATGCTAAATTATACTTTTAACATAATAATCGGGGAAATAAGTTCAAGTTAACGTCCTGTACTTGTGGTAACTCCGCTCGGAATAGAAATCGAGTTTCTATTTTTTGAAAATAGAACAAAAAAAAAGATGTTGACACAAAAACTAAGAAAACGAAAAGAAAAAAAACTTAATATAAAATTGTAAGTACAAAATAATAATATTGTTCTGTAAAACATTTTAATACTTTAATTATCTTTCTGTATTCGGACGATAGGTCGATAATTACTTCCTTTACCCTATAGATATCGATCGGTAACAGGTCCAGTATCTAAAATGTAACAGATACTTTTCGATCATGTAGCCAATGAGCTGTCTTGGAAACAGTACATGTAATGAAGACATTACGTTCCCTAGGTTACCTTCAGTTTTAATATTTATAGTACTGTTACTAACACAGAAATTAACAGTGAACTCTACACAGTGCAAAAATTTTATAAAAAAAAACTAGTGTAATTTTCTTGCTATACACAGTGTTCCCGGTCAAACCGGAGTTAATAGAAATTTGTGTTATAAATTATTTAAACCAATGTTACGGAATATATTCTTGAAATGATAGTGAAAATTTCGATTAACAACGTGGGACCCGCTTAAATAGATAGACAACTTATCTTATATATACATATTATATATATTTTTTTTTATTAGCCATTTATGTCCCACTGCTGGGCAAAGGCCTCCCCCATATCCTTCTAAGTGCTCTTTTCTAGTGCCACTTCGGACCAGCCATCAAGGTACGCATCTAGATCGTCCTGCCACCTCTTTTTGGGCCGGCCTCGGCGGCGTCGTCCATTCTCAGGCACCCATTGAGTGCATATTTTTGCCCAGCGACTATTTTGCATGCGAATAACGTGACCCGCCCAATCCCATTTGAGCCTGGCAGCTTTTTTACCTACGTCAGTTATTCCAGTTTTAGAGCGCAGCGTGGTGTTACGTATTTTATCGGATCTTCTTACACCCAGAATGCTGCGCTCCATTGCTCTTTGGTACACTCCAAGGCGGAACTTCTGCGACTCGGTGAGCGACCAGGTCTGAGCACCGTAGGTTAGGATGGGATGACTTATAATTAATGAAGTTTATTTTTTTAACTAAAGCTTTCATACAAAATATTTCTTTATTGAATTCAGTCAAGCCGGCGAGACTAAAAATAACATACAGTAATTAAAAAAAATGTGTGTACTCACTAATTTCTTGAAGCCTTTCCACCTTGGCTCAGGAGCAGCCGAAACGGCAGACAGGGCCAACAAACAAGCGAAAGCAAACATAAATATCTTTGTGAAATTCATTATTTCAAAACAACAATTTATTTTTTGTTTTTTGAAAATATTTTTTTTAAAATGTTTTTTTTTTTTGTTTAAATCGTATTTCGAACTGAGGTGATACGACTCGAATGATGCTCTACCTGCATATTGTGAGTTTAAATACTTTCTTTCTTTCTAAAGTGGCTTAGCTATCTCCTCAATGTTTTCTTTCAAACTATTTTGGACTTTACTTCGATAAAGTTATGAATCATATTGCAATGTAAGCGGTTTCTAACGGTAAGTGGTGGCCCGATACTTGCCTTGGCAAGGGGACTCCCTGAGTCCCGTCTAACTCATGATACCATGAACTTGGAATTATTTTAACTTTTTGGAATTGTGGTTTTGCATTATTGATTGACTTTATTAGTAATATTTTCCTGTTAAGAATTCATCATAGGTTTGTAATTAGATGTTATAGTAAACTATGTTAGTTAAGTTTTTTGATGACTATCAGTTATTGCCAGCGGCGGCACCTGCGAGTTTTTCAAATAATCATTATCCAACATTAAGATAATAAGAAATATTTTATGCTATTCAGATTTTCAATTGTAAAAAAATTTGCTCCAAAAATTCTCATTTAAAATATTTAGAGGATAATAAAGATGTGTAGCAAAAATTGATTGAAAGGATCGTTACTTATAGTGAACTCAATAACCGTAATTGCGTATATAAAAAAAATATAATGTATGAGTCATCTTGTGCTATCATTGAATTTGAAATCGGTGAAATTCATTATTCCATGCTTGATTGTCGAATTCTAAAATAAAGCGAGGGAAATCGCGGGAAAAAGATTTTAGTAATAATAAATATAATTCTTTCTACTATTTTAATGCTTCGAAAGTGTATTGAAAATGTCATTCGAAAAACAACTGAAGCACTAAACCAATACGGGCCCTAGGGGACGCCCTAGGAAGACCTACATTGCATAGCCTCCTGGCGTTTCCGCGTAAATAATAATTGTAATATTCGTTAGATATGGAATAAAACGTATTATTACGACGTAAATGCAACTGCATGAATAAACAGTTTAACCACAATTAGTGTTAATCGATGACTCACGTTGTGCAACAATAAACAAGCGGACAGTACATAATATTATGTAGGTATGTCAATTACCTATTACAATTGTAATACCATACAACTAGATCAAAATTAGGCAGTTATTTTTATATTATAAATCAACTTTTTTAATTTTGTTCAATTTTAAGAATTTCTCCTGTAGTGTGGTTGCATATCCAAATATTTAAACTCACTTATACAAATAGCCAGACCCTGAAAAAACTTTCAGCCTTACTACAAAAACTTAAACATCTGTTGAACACTTGTCTAAAAAAAGTGTGACTGCAAAACGGACCTTATTTCAACGTCATAATCTGACATTTTTTTAGACAAGTGTTCAACAGACGTTTAAAAGTTTTTGTGGTACGACGGTGAGTGTTTGTAGGTCTTGCATACTTTTGATTCGTGTGGGGATCGAAAACCCACGAAACGCCGTGCAGCAGTCAATTACTCAAGGTACTGCACGATTAGCTAAGTAAGGTCACTCATCTGACTCTGGGTCACAGAGCTAAGCAGGTTAATTTGAGCCTGGAACACAAAGTTCAACAAACGAAACGGGTCTATTTTTGGTAATCAAGAATCTGACAGTCCCTTAACTCCACTACAACCGGGAGGACCCATTTGACGACAAAAAAAAAGGTTCAACATGTAAATAAAACAGGTGATAACACGTTCAAATAAATAAAAGAAACAATTGAGATTATAATACAATGCAATGTCATTAGCCTAGATCTCAAAAGATTAGAGTAAGTGTTAACTGAAGAATCTTTAATCTTGGCATACTTTTACAAGTGTTTAGGTAAATATTTTGTAAAGAAAAAGTGATAAGTGATGATATAGAGTATTTTATAAGTGCCTATTGTGTAGATACTGAAGCTCTTTGTAGATAAAGATAACTAATATAATTTTCTTACTAAACGAGGCATTCTGTAGCGCAGACGTTTCTAAACTTTTCTCATATCAACATGAGCACAAGAAATGAATCACAGGTAAGTGTTATTTTAACAAACCTGTAGCGTCTTACTATAAAAAAGTTAAACATCTATTTAACACTTATCTAAAACAAACTGTCAGCTGAAAAACGGCGTTTGAGGTTGATATAAGAGTCGTATTGCAGTTAGGTACAATTTTTTTAGATAAGTGTTCAACAGATTTTTAACTTTTTGTGGTGCGACGGATAGTGTTCCCACTGCTGGGACACAGGCATACACTATGTGAGAGAGAGTGGGCTGTACTGTAACTTACGAGCATCCAGTGCAGGTTGAATTTTTGAATATGAATTTTTGGTTCTACAGCATGCCAGTTTCCTCACAATGTTTTTCTTCGTCGTTTTGAAAGCTGTGGTGATGAAATAAATTACATAAAGTTCTTAGATTCGAACCCAGGGCCTACCACTCAAGTCAGGAACCACCATAGATACAACCAATTATTAACACTTCTTTCAATTTTTGTCTTTTCGCAACTTTCTCGTATTCCCATTCCGTCCGTAATCTACCATTCATACTTCAACTGTTCCCTTTGTACGGCCAATATCTCATAAATGCGTCTAGGTCGTCACGCCAGCGTTTTCTTGGCCTCCATCGGCAACGACGCCCATCCGCCACCCACTGCATAACGACTCTGGCCCACCGATCCCTATGCATTCTATACACATGGCCCACCCAGTCCCACTTCAACCTGGCAGTCTTATTACCCACATCAGCAATTCCAGTTTTGGAGAGTATTGTAGTATTTTGAATTCGATCGCTGAGTGTAATACCCAATACGCTCCGCTCGATCGAATTACCTAAGAATTAAAAATAATATTTATTTATAAATGCTTTTATTACGCTTTTAATCTTAATAAAAACAAAGGCCATTAAAATTGCAAGCGATAACCCAACTGTTGGATTAGGGAATTTACATCAGACTTCCAAGAGTCCCGTCTCCGCTAATTAACGCAGAAACTTCTTATCATCCATTTTGCCGTCATAAAACTGCAAAAACAACAAAACCAACTCTTATAACTCAACTACTACAGACTAAAATAAAGCGAGATAAATTAAAACGACGGCAAATGTAAAATTGTTTGGTTTTAATAACTTGGTATAAATATGGTCATAACTGTTGATAGAGCATCATTCGAACTGTTTGCTCTTCAGTGTGATTTTGATATTGTTTCATTAAAATCAACAAAACAAAAATGAATTTCTCTCGCATTTTCTTGTTTGCGTTCGCTTGTTTGGTTGCACTGTGCGCTGTGTCGGCGGCGCCTGAGCCCAGGTGGAAAGTGTTCAAGAAAATTGTAAGTATTTTTTTAATGAACAATCTATTTGTATTATACAGGGTGATTTGTTATTCGATGCGGTCCTTGAAATGGATGATACTAGACCTTATTTGCAACAATTTTAACCCCGACAATATGGGGTCTAAACTGACTGGTTTTTGAGATATCGAACTTTAAAGATTTTTCGAAAAATTTCCACCTCTCCCTCATTAAGTGCTTATTGTTAGAAATTAACGATAGTCGCCACTTAGAATTTATGCTTTTCTGATAGAATATGAACGACTGAATCTAGTGAATACAAGTTTGTTATAAAAATAATCATATCTTGGGAAATTAAGTGTCATAAAGTTTCTGTTTTGAAGATTTCTGAAAACTTTCCTTGTCTTTCAAAGCATATTTTTCAAAATAAATGTATGACACTTGGTGTACAAATTACAGAAAAAACTTCCTTGTCTCATCACCTTTCTAAAATGGTGCCACAGTATCCACTTTTAGTTAGTGTCTTACCAGAAAATTAGGGTTGTTACTGACAAAGTAGTAAATCGAAGAAAATTGGTTATAATGTTTTTTCGACCCAACATTTTTTTTCTGTGGTTTTTGTCCAAACTGCTGTCTAATATTAGCTTTTTGAGTCAATGCGCTTAATTTTGGTCGATCACATCAAGCAAAATCGGTCTTTATCTGGAGTATTTTTACCTGTCCTACAAGTGGGGTGACCCAACTTTTATGCACGCCAGTTTAGTTTTTTTTTTTTGCGAAACCAGAGCTTATAAACATTCCATCATTGTACGAGTACATTTGTTTCAAGTAGCTGTTTCAAATGAAAGAAAATTGATGGTTTGACTATCTGGTCCATAGGTAAAAATACTCCAGATAAAGACCGATTTTGCTTGATGCGATCGACCAAAATTAAGCGCATCGACTCAAAAAGCTAATATCAGATAGCAGTTTGGACAAAAACCACAGAAAAAAAATGTTGGGTCGAAAAAACATTATAACCAATTTTCTTCGATTTACTACTTTGTCAGTAACAATCCTAATTTTCTGGTAAGACACTAACTAAAAGTGGATACTGTGGCACCATTTTAGAAAGGTGATGAGACAAGGAAGTTTTTTCTGTAATTTGTACACCAAGTGTCATACATTTATTTTGAAAAATATGCTTTGAAAGACAAGGAAAGTTTTCAGAAATCTTCAAAACAGAAACTTTATGACACTTAATTTCCCAAGATATGATTATTTTTATAACAAACTTGTATTCACTAGATTCAGTCGTTCATATTCTATCAGAAAAGCATAAATTCTAAGTGGCGACTATCGTTAATTTCTAACAATAAGCACTTAATGAGGGAGAGGTGGAAATTTTTCGAAAAATCTTTAAAGTTCGATATCTCTAATACCAGTCAGTTTAGACCCCATATTGTCGGGGTTAAAATTGTTGCAAATAAGGTCTAGTATCATCCATTTCAAGGACCGCATCGAATAACAAATCACCCTGTATAATCTGGTATATTATTATGTAGAATGTCTAAATCGAGGCTAAGTTTGAAGTAATACATATCTCTATTCCATATTATTTTGTCTAGGCATCCTGCAACAGTAGTTTTTCTATTTGATTTTTTGGTTCGATTCGATGTAAAAGTTGACCAAAATGTGTGTGGGGTCATTTTTACACCATTGCAGTTCCTCTTATGAAATTTTTTTTTATAGACTTAAATAGTAAGAAAAAACTAAGGTTGTTACCAATAACATGATCAGCCTACAATGTTCCCACTATTGGGACACGAGCCTCCTCTCTGTGAGATCCTCAATTCTAACCGTTTAGAAGTTACAATATACGCCTTACGCCTGTATCATTACTTAAGGGTAAGGCAGAGTAGAGATATTGCACACCACTTCGCCAGTGCAAAAAGCGGCGGACTTTGGTCTGGTCAGGCTCTAATGATAATCTTGTGTATTCGATTTTCAAGTTAAGCAAAGTATCATTGTCTTTTTTTAAAAACAAAATTCAAAATAAGAACGTACTATTAAGCCTCCTGCAGACACACGCGATTAATCGCGCGGGGCGACATGTCGCGGTCCATTCGCAGTATTGTTAGAGTGGAAATTAGCTTGGCTCGTTGTCGCAGCGCGATTAATCGCGTGTGTCTGCAGGAGGCTTTAGACGTAGATACATCTTTTTTTTTTCATTTTGCCACCCCGCTCCCATTAAGCATCTCTCCTTTATCATTGGCACATTTATGAACATTTAATTTTGTTTTACTAAAGCATTTATCTCACTGACCTTTCGACTTCAGTTTGGCGACAAATTTAATAAAGTGCAAAGAGTTCACATGTGTTTAAAATAGACAATTGCCTTTTGATCTAATAAACTGCACAGATGTGACTGGCAAGATAGATATGTACCGGCCATAAAGAATGCACGCTGACTTGTGACAGAATTTTGTTTCACCGCTCAGAGCGGCAAGGTCGTGAACGGGTCGTAAGAGAATGAATAGGGGAACAGTGTATAAGACGGGGACACGAGGTATGATGGGAAATCACACACCTAAGGCAAACTTAACACAAAACTAACGTAGCACAAGCGCCGACAGGACGCCATTTGCGTCTGGCCGCTTGCAAATGAGGCCCTGATGGCGCTTGCTCTACGTTAGTGTTGTATTAAGTATGCCTAAAGAGTGTATGTCCCCATTATACCTCGCGATTATTAATGTCCCCGTATTATACACTGTTCCCCTACATAAAGTTTACCTGGTTCTACTATCTATTAGACCACCTCACCAAAAATTATAATTCATAGTGTATTAAAAATGTTTCTTTCTTCACTTTTTCAGGAGAAAATGGGCCGCAATATCCGTGACGGAATCGTCAAGGCCGGACCAGCGATAGCAGTGTTGGGAGAAGCCAAAGCCTTAGGATAAACCTCTGTGATATTTATATTAATTAGGAATTATTTTTAAGTTACCCTCAATACTCAAGTCTGCCATAAAATAAATATTTTTAAGTACTTACTTTTGGTTTTGAGTTTTCTCACCCTTTAGTTAAGTTTAGATTTTTTTAGTGCTGCCCCCTTTTAAAAATTTCTTGCACTAAAATTAGGTAGCGGCAATAAAGAATGCACATCCACGATTGAGACCTACAATATAAAGCACATTACATTCAGTGCAATTATAATTGTCCTCAATTTAATGTGCTTTCCGGAGCATTAAGAGGTTCCTGCATGACCGGTAGGATAGGTCACCAGTTTACAAATTGACCTCAGAAACTGCTGCTTCACCTCGAAAGATGATATTAATATCATCATCATCATCATCATCTCAGCCATAGGACGTCCACTGCTGAACATAGGCCTCCCCTTTAGATCTCCACATATACCGGTTGGAAGCGACCTGCATCCAGCGTCCTGTATATTAATATAAGTAGCCACAATGGTGCCAAAAATTGCATACAGGAACACGCTTAAAATTCATCTAAATCAGTCGTACTTCCACCAAACAATTTAAGCAGTCCTAAAGGCATCAAATATTAATTACCACCACCGACTGCCCTCAGCTTTGCCTGTAGATCTTGTCCGTCACCAGAATATTTGACAGTTATAACCAGGTATCCCATTAGTGTCATAATTAGTCTTACCACGTATTACTTTAATACCCAGTACTTATTGGATTGTGGTGAAGGTCATTATATTATAAAATACTAAGTAATTAGATTTGATTGGAAGCCAACCCAAATATAGCTGGAAAAGAGTTAGGCAGATGATGCCTTTTTCTGAGGACAGTTCTAACACACTATTCGCAAACCACTGCATCTCCTGAAAGACAGAATCAAGAGTGGCAACCACCAGAAAAGCACCGACACAATGAAGCTCGACGTGTCCCGGAGAATGAATGAATTTACCTGGCTTGGATGCTGCAATGAATCATTTTTTTTTTTGGGTGGCAAAATCATCAAATGAGTCCTCCCGCCCTGGGTGGGGCGGAAGGGACTGTCAGACTCTTACTGACTAAAATCCACCCGTGTTCCTTCGGATGCCCTTTACGTTCCGGGGCCACGGTATCCTGGATTAAGAAAAATCCGCGACCCCAGCAGGCATTTGGGGCCCATAAGGGGCCCCGTCGGTGAAGCATGAAACACGACTCGCCACCGACCCGGGCTTGGTCCTTGGTCGGACGGCGAGCATACCCATTACTCACCGTCTGCAATCCCGCTCCGCCGCTGTGCCCTCTGCTATTCAGAGGGACACGCGTTGGAGCGTCCACCCGACAGGCTATTCGCATACGGGCAAAGAGACCCCTTAGGCACACAGTGCCTAAGGAAGAGTTTTTGCCCGCATCCCAGGGTGCACCGGCCGGAAAAACTGGTCTTCCGGCCGGAAAGACGGCATGATTAGCGCAGTGGCTGAGCTGAGCTACGCAGCGTGTCACGGGTTCGATTCCCGCACGGAACAAATATTAATTGTATGACGTAGGGGAGGTAAGCCTAAGACGGGTAGCCCGCCTAAAACGGGTATGCGTCGTTCTTGCTAAGGAGAATGTGTGGGTTCAGGATGCGTCGCCTCTCCTTATGAGGAGTAATTGTCTCGGGTCTGGGAGTTTGTGTATGTGAGTTTCTATGTTTGTAAATGCACCCACGATACAAGAAAAATTCCAACTGTGGGGCAACGTTCTTAAAAAAAAAAGTTACTTCCACTTCTAAATTGAACTTTGCACTATAATATTTAAACAATTGTTGCGTAGTATCCAGTTACTGAATGTAGTTGTGGCTGACGACAATTTCATTGATTGGTCAAAGTGTAATTTAAATGAGGTTTCAATTCAGCGTTTGGTGATTTCGATGCGACCCTGTTCACGTATTCACGCTTCGCAACGTTGCGAAGCGTGACAATCATTACTGCTATAAAGTAAATTAGTATCGAGTTCGCATATTGTAAGGCACTGCTAGGTGACAACATCTCTTTTTGGAACAGACTTCAAAAACAAACACAAAAAAAATGTAATAACTTTTCTTTCTGAAGTTGGTGGCAAAAATCAATGAAATGATAAATTAAGCCACCAACTAGCTAGTTATTCTACACTTTTTTGCTGTTCCAATTTTTTAAATAAAGTATTTTAGTTCAGATATTCAGTAAAATCTTTTAGATATAATTATTATTGTTGAATACTAAAACTTTATTCAGAATGTCGTGAACATCGGTGCAGCGAAAACGCGAGATAATCGCGGACAAACCTACATACAAACATACAAAACCAATAAGCAGTATAATAGCACTTGATTGATAGCACTTGACAAACATGCGTTTTCTGTCCTGTTGTATGGACACTACTAAACGTGGCAAATACGTCATTAGATACCCTTGACAAATATGTACTATTGTAAATTATGATATTGTAAATACGTGTCATGTTGTGTGCCATCAATGAACACGCCTAAAGGTGTTTTATCAACTGTATCTAATGACGAATAATACATAGAATAGTAAATAATTGTAATAGGTCCAGTCGCCACCAATGGACACTACTAAAGGTGTCAAACTCGTCGCCAGATTGCCATCAATATGCAGAGAGGAAAGTAAGCAAGTAACCTTAAATTACTCGTATATCGGCTCTGCATCCCAGGGTTAAGGTGCGACGGGCTAGTAAACCGCATACGTCTAGAATGTCTAGATGAATGGTGACAACGGCCTTTATATGTGTGTGAATATTCCAGGGAAATACGAACGTTTGATAGAGTTTCCGTGACTATGAAACGCAAAGATCGAGACTACATAAGTTACTTTCTCCCCTAGGTCAACAATATACAATTTATTTGGTAACAATCGTTATGCTTCCTGGTTTAAATTATGTTCAGCGGTAACGAAAAAGTACCAACTATTACTGTATTTAGATTTCTTTAAGGGAGCTACATCTGGGGTGCTAAGACAGGTAACCTCCACGTGCGCCCGTGGACTGGAGTTCCCTCTCGGATACGTCCGTGGGGAAGACCAGTTTTTCGGGCCGGTGCACCCTGGGATGCGGGCAAAAACTCTTCCTTAGGCATTATGTGCCTAAGGGGGTCTCTTTGCCCGTATGCAAATAGCCTGTCGGGTGAACGCTCCAAAGCGTGTCCCTCTGATTAGCAGAGGGCACAGCGGCGGAGCGGGCTTGCGGACGGTGAGTAATGGGTAGCTCGCCGTCCGACCAGGGACCAAGCCCGGGTCGGTGGCGCGTCGTGTCGTGTTTCGCGCGTGCCTTCATGGAGTTGTCAGCAAACTGACGGGGCCCCTCGTGGGGCCAAATGCCTGCCGGGGCCGCGGGTTTTTCTTAACCCAGGATACCGTGGCCCCGGTACGTAAAGGGCATCCGAAGGAACACGGGTGGATTTTAGTCAGTAAGAGTCTGACAGTCCCTTCCGCCCCACCCAGGGCGGGAGGACTCATTTGATGATTTTACCACCTAAAAAAAAAAAAAAGGAGCTACATCTCCCAACAAACTGCGTTACAGTTTGATAGAAGTAACATTGTTGTTACCTGTAAATAATACTGTTACCACGAATAAACGCTTTTTAATTTTCATTCATTTCATTATTAAGAACAAGGTGGGGTTAAGATCTATTCTGAGTTTTAAAAAGTAGCAGCGTTTAAACTGATACACTTTACCACTAGATTTTTTTGTAACAACTTCCAATTCAATCAAAATAACACTTTGAATGGTGCTGTATTTCAAGAAATCTTTTTTATAATAACAAAATTTGTAGTATTTAATTCTAACAATATTACAATTGATTATTTGCGGATGTAACCACGATAAAATGTTATTATCATCTGTATGTCCCAAAATTAAACATCAATTTATCTTGTAAATTATTAATGTGACCGCAGGGGTTAGTTCGTATTGATAAAACGTCCGTATTTTGATTGCAGGGAAGTCCTCAGTCCCGATACTATGTTAATTATGTGCGAAATAATAATAATTATCGATAAAAGACTTTTGATGTCATAATGTGCAATTAAAGCGGTATGGGTGAAAAGACCACTCGAACGGATAAAATACTTATATGAAATTCTAACTAATATTTTTATGAAAAACTCTAATGTTCACATTTTAACACGAGATTGTGAGTTCAAACCTGGGCAAGCACAGGTACATCATTTTATTTTGAGCAGTGGACTTGTTATTTGTGCGTGCACATTGCTGGACTAAGTTCAGTTAAAACGTTCGCGCACAAATGTGTTGCACTGTCTTCCTGGTAGACCTAAGGTGCTAAACGCGATTCTAGCTTAGTACGCGTGCGCGGACAATTCTTCGCTATTTCGGTGAAATCTGACCGGTATGTCTGTAAGTGATAAAGAATAACACAGACCCGAAACGTCGGCCGAAGCTACGGGTTTTATGCTTAGATAGTAGTACCCCTTATGTGCATTCTTTATTACCAGTATTTATAAAAATCTAAAGGGTGAGAAAACATAAACACCAAAGTAAGTACTTAAAAATATTTATTTTATGGCAGACTTGAGTATTGAGGGTAAATTATAAATAATTCTTAATTAATTATAAATATCAGAGGTTTATCCTAAGGCTTTGGCTTCTCCCAACACTGCTATCGCTGGTCCTGCCTTGATGACTCCGTCACGGATGTTGCGGCCCATTTTCTCCTGGAAAAATAAGAAAAGACAATAGTTAATATACCATGAAATAATATTTGGTGCGGGTGCTGTCAGATAGATAGTCATTTCAGTTATACGTGGTCAGATCAGTGTCATATTCCGGTATTCAGCTACATTCGGTTAGTCTGAAAGCTGAACCTAGTGTTAACAAAATAATGATGCTGATGTCACACTTTCTGGTAGGTCCCAAATGTCCCTTCACCTGCACCCTTGATGATCTGAAGGCTTCCAACGCCGCTATAAAAGTGGCCACTTATTGGGCTCAAACAATGTAACTATTAAAATGTCGATGTAATAGTGGTCCTCCTGAGCGATTTCGGCCATGGCAGCCGTGAATCTCAGCGGAGATTAGATATCTGCACTGGAATATTATATTGCACAAGCGTCTGCGCAGGCACAGGTGCACCCTTTGTTCCTTTACTCTCTCTCTCATAGTCCGGTGAGACGGCAATCTGACACGACCGGATAGAGATCAGGCGCAGAGGTCCAACGGATTGACGTGATTTCCGTGGTACGGGGTCAGACAGGCTAACTTTCAAACTAGATGTACCAGGGCACGAAAAGAAAAATATTTCTCCAGTTATGTTTAAGTGCCGTCTAATAAGGAGCGAGCATATTAAACCCAGCTACCGGATAACTTAGATTATAAAATACTCACAATTTTTTTGAACACCTTCCACCTGGGCTCAGGCGCCGCCGACACAGCGCACAGTGCAACCAAACAAGCGAACGCAAACAAGAAAATGCGAGAGAAATTCATGTTTGTTTTGTTGATTTTAATGAAACAATTTATTTTAAAATCACACTGAAGTGCAAACAGTTGAATGATGCTCTGTCTACAAGTTATGACCATATTTATACCAAGTTATGAAAACCAAACAATTTTACATTTACCGTCGTTTAAGTTTATCTCGTTTTATTTTAGTCTTTATTGGTTGAGCATTAAGAGTTGGTTTTGTTGTTTTTGCAGTTACGTGACAGCAAAATGGATGTGATAAGAAGTTTCTGCGTTAATTAGTGTTGACGTGACGGGACTCTAGGAAGTCCGATGTAAAGTCCCTAATCCTGTGTGATGGGTTATCGCTTGCAATTTTAATAGCTTTTGTTATTATTTAGATTAAGCAGATTTTATTTTTAACCGACTTTTAAAGAAGGAGGTTAGGTACTCAATTCGACCGTATATTTATGCTTTTTTATGTTTGTTCGCGCAGAACTTCGTTGTTTATGAAACGATTTCGAGGATACTTTTTTTGTTGGAAAGAAAATATTTCAGAGGTGGTCCCATGATAAGGATATCAAGGTCTGAGATGGAAGACCAGAGAAATCGAGGGGAACTTCCTAAAATCGTAGAGGCAACTAGTGCATTTGTAAGTTTTTTCATTAAGAATTTTAAAGCACTACAATTTAATAAAGGTCTGGAGTTGATCTGATGATGGAGCCGAGAGACAGTCGAGGGAACTACTCAACGATTCACAGCTGCTATCTTGTGTTTGAGCTTGATTAATTTGTATTGATAAGGACTTTACACATAGATGGGTTACAACTGTCATTAACGTCTGATGATGAAGACGAAGGACAGTTCTGGGAACTCCTTAACGGTTTACAGTAGCTATCTTGTGTTTGGACTTAATTCATTTATATTGATGAGAACTTTACACCCATATGGATTATTTTTCAATGCCAAAAATAATCCATATGGGTGCAAAGTTCTCATCCTGTTCTGTTCCTTTCGTCCGTTTCCGTTCCTGCCATTTGGTCCCATAAAAAATCATTTTTATTTAGCATTTTTGGCTTATTGTGTGCACGGGCGATGTTGTAGCTGGTACTACGGAGTCTACGGATAATAAAATTCTAGTGCATATGTAAGAAAATTATGTATTTGACAAGAATTTCAGTTGAGTATTTAAACTAAAAAGGGTAAAATAAAAAACCTTTTGGCTTTACTTTTTTATTTTATTAAGTTTTTTGCCATCGACTTCCGAAAGAAAAGTTATTTGGTAGGTTATTTTAACCTTTTTCGTGGTCGTTTTTGAAGTCGGTTACATTTTTTTGAAAAGTTTTTTTTTATTACTGTAATTGGTTGTTCACACAGCCGTTGTAATTTTATAAATAAATAAATAAAAAATCATCAGCACTCCTCACTATGAGAGGGAGTGGGCCATAATCCACCACGAGGGCCCAGTACGGGTTTTTAGATGTCACACGTCTTCGAATTTCTTGTTCAAAAAGCACGTAAAGCCGTTGCTGCCGTCTCTGCTGTGATTTGTAGACCTTGAGTGAGGTCGTACCGTTAGTCAGAAACGGGAAGGTCTGTCAAACAGTCTTACCAGATATGATGTTAGCCAGTTTCTGGGTTTTAGAAGTCAGTTTTTTTTTACCCCAACATAGTTAGGAAAAGACTAAACAGATAATGAGGACACACAAAGGTGAAGTTGACAGCAATTTTATAATGTAAAAGCGTGCTTTAACACAGCCGCTGAACAAACACGGTTTTATCACATTTTAAACTGGATTAAGTGTCAATGAATTCTGTATGCATTTCCTTCAAAATATTTGCTTAAAAGTTGCACTATGTAAATTAACGTCTTAATCTTTGAGGTCAATCATAATATGTTTTATCCGGGTTTTGTTTAGCGATAAGTGATTTGTATTCTTAAAAAAATCCTTACCTTAAATAAACCAAAACTAGAAACGTGATATTTTCTATTGGTCAACTTTAAGAAGAAACACAAAACAATATTTTCAGATATTGGTACCTACATCACGGGACGACCAATAATATGTGAATATTGGCATATAAATGAAACCCACAAATTTTAACGCAGTATGAAATGTATGATTCAACTTTGAAGTCTCCGTAAATTCCAATAAATTATACATTAGGAACTAAAATTTTAAAATAATAATAGGGAAAATAGATTTAAATCAAACTTCTATGTACCTAATGTTATTTATTCACCTATTTATTTAAAACTTCATGCAACACCAAAGGTACATAGGCGGACTTAATGCCTGAGGCATTCTCTACCAGTCAACCAATATGTTATTAATTTGATATTTATAGTGAATAAAAAATAAAAGTTAAAAAAAAGGAACAGAAACTTCCAAAACATTTTTAAAAATACGAGTAGTGTCACAGAAAAATTTATCGATTTTAAACTTTTCATTTAAATAAAGATTTCCAATAATATTCATTTATTAAATAAGACATTTGTAAAATATTCTCTGATAATAATTTAATAGAAGACGTACCTATAATAAGTTTCATTGAAACAGTTATTTCGTCTTGATAATTTGTTTGAAATCTTGTTCGTACGTTCATGCTCTCAACTAACTTATTCCCTGCGGCAGTTCACTCACCTTTGCATGAACTTACTCGTACCTTTTCCAGGTGAAGTTTCAAGTTCCCTTTAATAAGGGGCAAGCTTATTCAGTGATTCACCTTAGACTAATCTGACAAATTCATAATGGAGTAGGATAACTTTGTGAGACTTGGTGACTGACATTAACAGTTTAATAGAATATTTATTATTTAAGTGACCTTGATGCATTGATATGGGTTTTTATAAATATCAATGCCTTGATGGGATGCTTTACAATTGGTCATTAGAATGAAAGAAAAAACACATAACGTAAGTAAAAAAAGATAAAAATTAAGCGGTTCTTGTCTCAAGAACTCTGACCACCCGCAGCTTCCACCCTGTGACTTCGGTCGTGAGTTCGAACTCAGCCAGGAGCATTTCTTTGCGTCATTTATTTCATCACCACTGCTTTCGAAGCGGTGAAGTAAGACATTGTGAGGAATCCGGCATGTGAAAGAACCAAAAATGGGAAGACAATTTTATTATGACATCTATCATTCACATAGATTATGAACCACTCGGATCTCACAGAAAGGGGGCCTAAGTCCCAGCAGTGGGATAATTATAAGCTGATTATGATAATTATGCTTATGCTTAATAGATTAAAATGCAAGCTATCGTTTGCCTCTTCGTCTTACGAATTTTCATTCTACGTGGTTCACGCTTTTTTTTTAGCGTAGTAATATCATCAAATGAGTCCGGCCACCCAGGGCAGGGCGGGAGGGACTATTAGACTTACCTACGTACCTACGTACTGACTAAAATCCACGGTGTCCTTCAATAGTCCTTTACGTTTCAGGGTCACGGTAATGAGATAAGTCCCGCGACCCCGGCAGGCTTTGGCCCTCTAGAGGGCCGTCATCTTGCTGACACTCTTTGAGGCGCGCGTGGAACACAACGCGCCGTCGACCCGGGCATGGTCCATGGTCCGCATGCCCGCGCCTACGGTGACCGGAGATCGTCTTGCGACGTCCGTCGCCGTGGGCGTCTACCACTGCGGCTGGAGCGGAGGGAGGACGCTGTCCTTTCCCTCACGTGGCCCGCCTCCTCCTTCGCGAGCATGACTGCTTCGCAGAAGGAGACGACCGCTTCCACGTAGTTCACGCTAAGAGCGATAGATGGCGCTTATTTAAATTCCGTCTTACGCTTTTTGACTTTCAAAAATATTTTTTTGCCCCACACTTGTAATTTCTCCTGTGTCGCGGGTGCGTAACATAAAAACCCAGACCCGGAACAACAACTTATAGGTCATACAAATATTTGTTCCCTGCGGGAATCGAACCCGCGACACGCTGCACAGCAGTCTAATCGCTCAGCCACTGGGCTAACCGTGCCGTCTATTATGAAATCAATGATAGACCATTCTGAAGCTATACAATAGCAAACTTGAGGCCCTGATGTGGATCGAGGAGGAGAAAGAAATATGTAAGGATCTTAGCAGGTGGCGGTCTGTGGTTTCTGCTTACCCTAATGGGAAATGAGCGTGAGCTTAAGAATGCATGTCTGTTGATTAATCAATTTTTCAGTGATTGTGAGATTTCAGTTTCAGCAGTGTTTGACATTACAAAAGAAAACAAAAATTTAACATAAAATAACATTTTATTTTTTAAGGCAGCACTTAATATAAAATATTTACAAAATTAACACTAATTTCTTAATAAATACTATCACAGAAGTTTATCCTAAAGCTTTGGCTTGTCCAAGGACGCCGATTGCTGGACCTGCCTTGATGATGCCATCTCTGACGTTGCGGCCGATTTTCTCCTGAAAAATGAAAAATAAGAAAAATAAATTAAGCAAAATATCAATACGTTGAAACAGGTATAGACGTCAGCAAATCGACCTACGCTTACTTGTCCTGTCAAATTTCTTACTTAAAACAAATGAAGAAGGTGCATATTCGGTTGGGAAATTTTTAATTTACGAACTGCCATCTGTGGATAGCTCCAGGTTTTACTCGTGTGGAAATCTATATTATGTAGGGAAATAAATTAATATCCTTAATAGACAGCAGACTCTTAAGGAAAACGTATATGTATACCAGACAAACAGACAGACATAAAACATAAAGCCTCCTGCAGACACACGCGATTAATCGCGCGGTGCGACATGTCGTGGTCCATTCGCAGTACATTTAGAGTGGAAATTATCTTGGCTCGTTGTCGCAGCGCGATTAATCGCGTGTGTCTGCAGGAGGCTTAAAATAGTCATAATAATAATATGTATAAACATAAGCAGGCGACTGAACAAAGTCTTAACAATCGGTGTCTGAAAAAATCTACATAGTATTACGAGTATGTTTGTTCGAGAGCCAATGACCTTGACAATCTCAATATCGGTTACCGTAAAAGTTTTTTTGTGATCGTTTTTTATACAAACTACACTTGGCAGACTAAACGGCGGCGCCAGAAAAATATTCATTGATTGGATTTGTCCGGTTGATGAACAGAATTAAGAAAATATTTGTAAAAAGGTAAATAAAAGTAACTTTTTTTACTATTTGTCTTTTCTAGTGAACTTCTATTATAATTAAAAAGAAACCACAGATAAACTATGCTTAAATAAATACAAAAAAAAATACTTACAATTTTCTTGAACACCTTCCACCTGGGCTCAGGCGCCGCTGACACAGCGCACAGTGCAACCAAACAAGCGAATGCAAACAAGAAAATGCGAGAGAAATTCATGTTTACTATTATTATTTGTAATTCAAGTTATTAAGTATTATTTTACTGAATTCACGAAGACTGCTTCGAGTTGAATGATGTCCAAGTTTCAAAAGTTTCATTTTATATACTACCAAACTGACCGAGATATTGTTAGCTGTCAAGAATTCCAACGTAGACTTTACGATGTTGGTTTACAGTTCATTTTATTTTGACAGATGTTTTCCAGTCTGCGTCGATAACGGTATGCAATGTGTTCGCTCCAGGGAACTCCCGATTCTGTGAGCTTAATTAAGCCCCTAACCACACCTCCTCATAAGCATTACGGTATGCTATAATCGACCTAAAATCTTTATTTATTTATATTACATTCTTTATTTATTTTTTACAACCATATGTTAATAAAAAAATTACAATATACAAATACAGGGTGATTTGTATTTAGGTACAGACGCCAGCAGGTCAACCTACCCGAAACTGTCAGATTTTACCAATCGAACATTAACCTTCCACTATTGTGATAAGGTTGAAAATCTGGGGAGAATTCCCGCTGCCCCGACAAGTCGAGGCGCGGCGGGAAGAGGTCCGGCGCGATCTCAGGGCAGTATGGAGGGGACGATTGTCGCAACCGACGGCCGGGCACGCCGCAATCGCGGCGGTAAGACCCCTCTTTGAGGAGTGGCTGGATAGGAGTCACGGCGTCCTGACCTACCGCATGACGCAGGTCCTCACCGGACACGGAAGTTTCGGGAGGTACCTGTGTCTAAGGAGAAAGGAGGAAACGCCTGGGTGTCACCACTGCGAAGATGGCCCGGAGGACACAGTAGAGCATACGGTGCAAGACTGCCCAGCTTGGGCAGAGCACCGACGTGTCCTCACGGCGGCGATAGGCGGAGACCTCTCGCGCCCGGCATTGGTTGCGGCCATGCTGCAGGGCGAGACGGAGTGGGAAGCGGTCGCCTCCTTCTGCGAAGCAGTAATGCTCGCGAAGGAGGAGGCGGGCCGCGTGAGAGAGAGGACAGTGTCCTCCCTCCGCCCCAACCGCAGTGGTGGACGCCCACGGCGACGGACGTCGCAAGACAATCTCCGGCCACCGTAGGCGCGGGCATGCGGGCGGCGAGTAAAGGGCAACTCGCTGCCCGACCATGGACCATGCCCGGGTCGACGGCGCGTTGTGTTCCACGCGCGCCTCAAAGAGCGTCAGCAAGATGACGGGGCCCCCCCTCTAGAGGGCCAAAGCCTGCCGGGGTCGCGGGACTTATCTCATTACCGTGACCCCGGAACATAAAGGGCTATCGAAGGACACCGTGGATTTTAGTCAGTACAAGTCTGACAGTCCCTCCCGCCCTGCCCGGGGTGGGAGGACTCATTTGATGATTTTACCACGATAAAAAAAAAAAAAAAAAAAGGTTGAAAATCTATTGAAGAAATTTGGCAGATTGTGGTACCTTGATATGCTGGCGTCTGTACATTCCTTAAAATTTTAGATTTTTCACTTTATGTGCAACAATTTTCACCCAGACAACAGGCCGGGGTACTTATACCCCGGTCTCTTGAGGCCAAGAAAAAAATACTTTTACGTACAGTATAAGTAGGTATAATTATTGTAAAAGTATTTTTTTCTTGTCCTCAAAAGACCTAAGATGGAACATCCTGACACTGAACCATCCTGAACTCTTGCGCACCGATGGAACAAAGTAAAAAAAAATATTATCGAACTCAGACAGGTTGGAACATAGAGCTCAAAATTATCTTGTCAGCAGGTTGTTCTGGTTAGTCAGAAGATCAAAACAGTAAAACGTGTAAGTTCTCCAATAGTTGGTTACTGTAAGACAGACCGCATCAATTAATGCTTTAATTAGTCCTTCTGTAGGAGTTTTGAAAATTAATGGATATCGACGTATTTTTATTTTGTTGAAGTATTGCATTATTTACAAAGATATTATAACTATAACGCAAAAAAATGAGAGTGAATGTGACGAACTCGTGACGTCCGAAGCAAGCAACAACTATACTTGCTTATGACGTATTGGCAATTTTTAAACTGTCGTATCTTCGTCTATTTTGGGTTTCACAACAAAAGAAAAAATACTAATCTACTAATGTTATTATTGACAGGCCTGTTGGTCTAGTGGTTAGTGACCCTGACTGCTATGCCGGAGGTCGTGGGTTCGATTCCCACCCAGGACAAATGTTTGTGTAATGAGCACGATCATTTGTTCTGTGTCTGGGTGTAATTTATCTATAATATTTATGTATTTAGTAATATATAAGTATGTTTATCAGTTAGTCTAGTACCCATAACACAAGCTCTGCTTAGCTTGGTACTAGATGGCGTTGTGTGTTAGTTGTGGAATATTATTATTATTGTATGTGTATGTGTGGAATATTATAATACTTTTTGATATATGTTTTTTTTTTAATTTTTTTATTCAGTCTAGTACCCTTGTGCTATGTGAATGATTTATGAGTTCTGTCGTGGTTACGGTTGACGACAGCACAAATATTTTAATTAATAGCTGTTCCTTGAGGTTTTACACCCGTTGCTTGGCTCCCATTGGTCGTAGTGTGATGTTATATAAGCTCTAGCTTTCCTCGATAAATGGACTATCCAATAGACCAGGTGCATCTACATAGAACGAGCAGCCTACGCGAGGCATTTGCCGCTCGAAGCAGCTCGGTTAGTGTGGACGTGTCTCGGCCGAGGAAAGAGCGCGCGCTGCCGCGGGCGATCGACCGAGCGCCCGAGCCATCCAGTGTCGGCTTTCCTTTTGCTCGCATATATTTTCTCTTGTCTCGGTCGAGAAACAATTGCGGGTCCAAACAGAGCAAGCAGCTTCACGAGGCTGCTCGCTCTGTGTGGACGATTCAAATCCTAAAATAAATATTATTTATTTTAGGATTTGAATCGTCCACACAGAGCGAATAAATATTATTTATTTTAGGATCCTAAAATAAATATTATTTCCTGATGATAATGGATGCTCTGACGTCGGACATCCAGGAAGAGGCCCCCTGGTGCATGCTGTTTGCCGATGACATTGTGCTGAGTGCCGAGAGCGGCCTAGAGGTCCAGAACAGATTGGAGGTGTGGTGGCAAAGACTGGAGAACGTTGGCCTGAAATTGAGCAGAACCAAAACAGAGTATTTGTTTTGCGATTTTGGCGGTCTCTCCAGTCCTGTGCCCATTACTCTTGCAGGAACGCCCATACCAGTCTGTTCCGATTTTCGGTACCTCGGGTCGCTTGTCCAAGGAGACGGCGATGTAGACCGGGACATAACACACCGGATCAACTCGGGATGGATGAAATGGCGACAGGTCACCGGAACAACTTGCGACCCACGGATGCCCCTCAAGTTAAAGGGGAAAATATACAAATCCGTGATTAGACCTGTCGTATTGTATGGATCGGAATGCTGGGCTGTCAAAAAGATGGATGAGAAACGATTGCATGTAGCGGAGATGAGGATGTTGAGATGGATGTGTGGAGTGACAAGATTGGATAAAGTAAGGAATGAGTTTATAAGGGGAAGTTTGAAAGTGGCGCCTGTTACAGAAAAAATGTAAGGGAATCGTCTATCTTGGTATGGACATGTGATGAGGAGGGATGACACCCATGTGACTAAGAAAGTGATGAGTATGAATGTTGATGGATGGAGAGGACGAGGAAGGCCAAAGAAAAGATGGATGGATTGTCTAAGGAATGATATGAAAGAAAAAGGAGTAAATGATACTGTGACGTCTGATAGGGGAGAATGGAAGAAGGAAACGTGTTGCGCCGACCCCAAATAGAATGGGATAAGGGCAGGAAGAAGAAGAAGAAAATAAATATTATTTATTTTAGGATTTGATTGAGCTTCTGAGATTAGCGCGTTCAACCAACCAAACAAACAAACAAAACTCTTCAGTTATGAAATTTTAGTATCGATTCAACTACATTACCTACTTAAAAACCAAAACTTTTATTTTCGAGTAGGTATTGTAAGTAGTTGCAAAATATATCAAATTATGAAGGTTAATGCTATTTGATGTTATATTACTTGCCTAAAAAGGTGTATTATTGCTGTTTCAAAGTTGGTTCATAGTATGTAAAAGTTGTTTGCTTTTTATGTTATCGGGTGGCTGCCAAATTATCAGTATCTAGTGCAAGATGTTGATCAAGTAGATATAGGTAGTTTTGCCATTGTAAAGAGGAACAGTTTTACTGATTTAAAGTTGATATTTTTAACTTTGAAAAAAGGAGGACGTGCCTCAAACTGTCGGAACCTCTTTTTTATGTTCGAGTATGTTCCCCGGTCACACAACATAATATTACGCCTGTAACCACTTAAAAGATAAAAATATCCATTAAAAAAACTTATTAAAATAACATTTCTTTCTGAAGTCTGTGGTAAAAGTAGATAAAATAAAAAATAAAAAAACAAAGCCATTTCTAATTTCTTTATTTCCCAAACACGAGATAATCGTGGACAAACATACAGGTCGAAGTGAGAACCTACTTTTTTTTGAAATAGACAAAACAAAAACCATGCTATAAAGGTTCAGATTGCTGCTTTTATTAACATGAATTTGATAAGCCAGTCAAGGGCAAAAATAATAACATAAGAAAATTATAGACGAAAATCGTAATAAAGATAAACCAACGTTTGCTGCAGTCTATCATTAATAATAATCTAGCCGCTATGGTTAGCAGACGAGATCACTGACAAAACTATTCATTTGGTGACAAATATGAAGGTTTTCCCGCAGTTTCATGAAACTAGAACTGGAATATGGATTTGCATCCATATTCCAGCAGTCATTTTATCCTTATTTACTTAGCAGCGAAGGGCGTAGTCTGCTTAAGCTATGTAAGCGCCCGAAAATTAATATTTTGGCGTCTTGTTGTTTGTAAAACAAAACATTTAGGACTATAAAATGTGCAAATTTTAATTGTACTTGTACACCACAGACTAACTTCAGTATTGTTTTTCCCTCTTCTACATCGAAAGGACATCTTGAAAATATCGCTTTTAGCGATAAGTCCGCCCATTGTGTCACCCTATTTTGAAGTTGTGCTTTGTATCTGTAAATTGTATGGTGTGCATAATAACATTTATTGTATAATTTATCTATTGTGATTATTTTTTGTTCACACAAACGTTCTGTGAAAAATAAAATAACTAATGGTCTTCCCTCACTAGGATCATTCGCGTGTAATGTAACGTAGGCATCACAGCCTGCCCGACACATTTAATTACAAGTAGAGCGCATTGAAGTTACAAGTTGTGCATTCTTGACAGGCCTGTTGGTCTAGTGGTTTTGGTTAGTGACCCTGACTGCTATGCCGGAGGTCGTGGGTTCGATTCCCACCCAGGACAAATGTTTGTGTGATGAGCACGATCATTTGTTCTGTGTCTGGGTGTATTTTATCTATAATATTTATGTACCTATTTAGAAATACATAATATTATAAGTATGTTTTTCAGTTGTCTAGTACCCATAACACAAGCTCTGCTTAGCTTGGGACTAGAACGCGTTGTGGGATAGTTGTGGAATATTATTTATTATTATTATTCTAATGCTCGATTTTTCTCCCTCACAGATGTAATGCTCGAAGCTGGAACATTACCATACAGGCGAATGCTTTCGATGAGGGAGCACCATAACTGCTGCAGCTGCAGATGAGATGGTGAAACGGCATCAAAACCCGTAGCGTTCCAAAGTTGCGGTGTAGCGTACATAATCATCTACAAAAAGTACACTAGCGCCAGCTATGAAGCAACGGAGAAACCAAGTTGTAAGATATCTACATCGCGCAATCAATGTTAACAGCGAACTTAGAAGACATAGAATATTCCGACTAAGCATGTCGGGCAGAAAGCCCACCAGACATAACACCCGTCTGGTCGGAAGGTCCTTTTCACCGGGTAGCGAGGAACTTTCCACTCTGTTCCTTATACCCCCAAAGCGGTAACTTCGAATGGCATTTCTATAAGTATGTTATCGATACTTGTAGCATTATTTGTAAAAAAAAAAAAACAGAAATAAGATTTAAAACAATAATTTATATTCACAGCATTTTATGTACAGATTTTAAAATTAATTTATAAATTAGTCCTTAATTAATGATACTATTACTGAAGTTTATCCTAAGGCTTTGGCTTGTCCGAGGACGCCGACAGCTGGACCAGCCTTGATGATGCCATCTCTGACGTTACGGCCGACTTTCTCCTGAAAAGATAAAAAGAACAGAATATTAGTAAAAATCTGGACAGTGCGGGTCATAAACTAACAATAAGCTTTATTGTCACCGCTAGAGTAAATGGCTTTATGGGCCAACTTTGGTCTAAGCGCTGAGCGTTGCGGCGGGCGCACCAATAAGACACTATTACTTTGTAAGTACACGACGAATTCGATGTGTCAGTTTTTTTTTATTTCAATGTTACAAACATAACATCAGGGTCTGTTATAGGTACCATAGAAAAAAGGAGTTGTACACTTGTACCTAATAATGCAACCACATTTTTGCCATTAACCGGGTTGCTGTGAAACTGATGGAAAATAACAATAAAACTGATACCCAACCTAGGAATTGAATTCAGGAGTATTCTTCAGCAGTCTTGCTTAATTGCCGCTAATCAACAAGGCAGTCTTAATAAAATTTTATCATTGGAAAAAAAGATTAAAATACTTACAATTTTCTTGAACACCTTCCACCTGGGCTCAGGCGCCGCCGACACAGAGCACAGTGCAACTAAGCAAGCGAACGCAAACAAGAAAATGCGAGAGAAATTCATGTTTACTGTTATTATTTTTAATTCAAGTTATTATTTTATTGAATTCACGAAGACTTCTTTGAGTTGAATGATGTTCCAGTTACAAAAGTCTCATTTTATATACTATCGGACTCACCAAGATAATTTTTGCTGTCAACAAACTGAAAATTGTACAAACATGGACTTTACTTTGTTGACATAAGGATAGTTTTGTTTTATCAGATGTTTTCCTGTGTGTAAATGTCAGTCTGCGTCGATAACAGTTCGCGGTGTATATTGACTACCAGGGATGTCCCGATTCTGTGAGCTTGATGAAGTCCCTTGTACATCTGTACTGACTATTATCCAACGCTGTTTAAACTGATAAGATATTTTTAAATTAAAGTGTTGCCATCTGGGAGTATGCTGGGCAGAGGCCCTTTTGGCACTAAACATTATTTTTTTCTTTCATTGTCTGTTGTATTATTTTACATCAGTGACTCTCCCGCTCTAAATTTTATATTATACTAGCTGTTGCCAGCGGTTTCACCCGCTACAACTCAAAAATCATCCCGTAGGAACATAAAATAGGGATAAAAACTACCCTATGTGTTAATCCAGGTTATAATCTATCTATGTACCGAATTTCAACCAAATCCATTCAGTAGTTTTTGCGTGAAAGAGGAACAAACATACATCCATCCAACAAACTTTCACGTTTATAATATTAGTAGGATTTATATGTTTTTTTCTACAAATAATAATATGTTAACATTAGAATTTAAAACGGGATATTAAAAAAAATAATTATTATAAGTATGTTTATTTTCGATAGTATAGCACTCGCGGGCTTCAGCTGAAAATCACCGCCAGGTGGTATCTCAAGATAATTATAACTCATATCATTTTATTTTTTTGGTGAACTTTTCCCTTCGTTAGGAATTTCTCCACACCACAGACTCTATACACGAACCTGCGACACGCTGCGCAGCAGTCATTCACTCGGCCACTGCGCCTACCGTGGCATCTAAAATAATTGAAAGTTGAACTATAATGCTTAACATATAAAGATGAAATTTCAACTTATCATAGATTTAATAATGATAAAAATTAAATATGAAAAATCTCATATTCTACGGAATGGTTACACGCCATAATAGATTTATCAAATAAACGTCAGACGTATCGCTCACTAAAGCCTCCTGCAGACACACGCGTTTAATCGCGCTGCGACAATGAGCCAAGCTAATTTCCACTCTAAAAATACTGTGAATGGACCGCGACATTCATGTCGCCCCGCGCGATTAATCGCGTGTGTCTGCAGGAGGCTTTAGGGTTCTTACCGTGCGTGATCCGTGGCGAATTCAATCTCATACCGGGATCCGTGGAGACAAACCCCATTCCTACTGCGTAGCAGCATAATCACCCTTTAATTTTTCCACTACTATGACACAGGTCTCCTCTCTTTGAGAGGGAATGGTTTTTAGTCCACCACGCTAGCATAGACCGGGTTAGAGGGCCAAAACCTGCCGAGGTCGCGGGACTAACGAGCTACTGTGACTTCGGAACGTAAAGGGCTATTGAAGGACACCATGGATTTTAATCAGTACAAGTCTGACAGTCCCTTCCGCCCCACCCTAGGTAGGAAGATTCATTTGATGATTTTACCATGATAAAACGAGCGGGTTGATGATAGATGCGACCGTGCCTTCGAAGGCTGATTTTGGTTCTAAGAAATACCGGTTTCCTCACGATGTTTCTCAGCCAGCTATTACCTCCGTGAGGACACGGCAGTGCTCAGTCTAAGCATGGCAGAGTTGTTATTAATGATCGAAGGTGGCAGACCCCCACCGTATGCTCTAACCTGTCCTTCGGGAAGTCTGGAGTATCGTCTCGCTTAATCCGATACAGGAGCAATGTGACGAATTGTGTCTGGTGGAAGGTGAGGAATGAAGATGCCTACGCCTGTCCAGTCACTCCTAAACAGGGGTCTTGCCCGAAGTAACGTTGCCTTACTGGTGGGGTTTTTTCCTGTATTGTTTACTGTTTCCAGCCGCTTTGCCTGCGTTTATCTCCTATCCCCGGGAACATAGATAATATCGATACCGGTATTTATTCCCAACATATTCCTGATCCAAACTTCACCAAGGTCCATTCAGCCGTTCTGACGTAATTGTCATCATAATTCACATTAATAATATTACTACGAGTACTTATGAATAGTAAGAATTTGAAATCATAAACAATTCGATATAACCGATTAAAGATCAATCAACTATTAATAATTACACACGATGTTTTTCCTGCTTCCCACAATTCAAGTTCACTGAGTCATTTCAGGTCATTCCCCCGTGCTCGCGCGCAATTAAACGTCAGTTTTACTCACTCCTAAAGAATTTACTATTGTTGGAATCGTAGTAAGTTGTTGTAAAAATAAAATAATTATTAGTATGCATAGTGCGGGTCAGTCCCGTCAATCATTTGTTTATATGTGTGTGTGTGTGTTACAAAATGTCCCAAGCACGGTCGTAAATGTATTTGTTTTTGGTTTTCATTGTAAAGTTGTTGTAACATTTGTTATCTGCTGTCATTATTATGCAAAATTCGTAAACGAATTTGAAAATTATCTTTGTTAAAATAATCAGCAAGTTACGTGACTTCAGATTTTTTTAGGTGACCACCTGACCACGCTCTGGTCTGGGTGGAGTGTAGATTAAAAGCCAACCTGTTCCTTCAAATCCCTTTGCATTCCGAGGCAGCGGTAGCTTGCTTAGACAATCTACCAACCCCGGCAAGCGTTTGGCCTTATGAGGAGTACCCATCAGTTTGCTGACAGCTACGTGGTCATCATCATCATCATCATCTCAGTCATAGGACGTCCACTGCTGAACATAGGCCTCCCCTTTAGATCTCCACATATACCGGTTGGAAGCGACCTGCATCCAGCGTCTTCCGGCGACCTTTATAAGGTCGTCTGTCCACCTTGTTGGTGGACGTCCTACGCTGCGCTTGCTAGTCCGCGGTGTCCACTCTAGCACTTTTCGACCCCATTGGCCATCTGCTCTGCGAGCAATATGGCCTGCCCATTACCACTTCAGCTTGCTAATCCGGTGGGCTATATCGGTGACTTTAGTTCGTCTACGGATCTCCTCATTTCGTATTCGATCACGTAGAGAAACACCGAGCATAGCCCTCTCCATAGCTCTCTGAGCTACGTGGTAGTACGAACTAAAAATTGATGACAGCATGATTGAACCAACTCCTAATGTGGTATCAGAACTTTTGAATTCAAAACGAAGAGGGAATAGGGTTCATTTTAAAATTAAGAGTTACTTTCGTACGGGCCCGTATCATCGTTGATGGACTAATATGAAAATGGCGCGGAAGTAGAAGTGGAGAGAATAAACTCCTAGTCCTTGATCGGACAGCAAGCTTCTCCTTACTCACTGTCAGCTAGTCCTAGTTGGTAACCCCTAGAATGATGTTAAACTATGCTAATTTCCGAAAATCATAAAGACAAACTTGTATAGCAGTACGGTAAACAAAAACACAAAATTTCTCACAAAACGCATCCCGAGGTACTTTACCGAAATGGAGTAATGAGTCATGTTTCACAAAATAAACAAAGAAGTTTTAAAAACAAGGAAAACTTTGTTTGTTATTAAAACTGTTGTGTCAACAGTTGTTAATTAACAGCTGTAGATAACGAACTAGTTTAATTATTGGAGCCAAGAGGTTCTTTCCCCAGATAAATGCACCTAGTACCCTCAATGTCAACTATACCAGATTGGGTATTTTGTCAAAATTTTCGGTAAATATTGGCTTTAGAATAGTAGTTTAGAAATTAACCTTTCATGAAGTTTCATATTAGAGACCAGCTATACTCAAAGTGTGATCCGTGGAGCCCTGGGGCTCCGCTAAGCCTTTCTAGGGGCTCCACGAGAATACAACTACCAAAGAAAAAATATCGCAATAGAATGGATGCCGAAACTGATATAAGAATTCAACTCTCTTCTATCAAACCTACTATAAACCGTTTAATGAAAAATTAGAAACAGTTTCACTCCTCTATGTTTTCGAATTTTTGGTTCCTCACAATTTGTTTTCCTTCACCGTTTTGAAGAACCGAGTTATAAAAAACCTTGAAACTCTTTAAATATTTATGAGGGTTTTTAACAGACTTAAAAAATAACTATTTTGTACAAACCTTGCCTGACTTTACGATCATAACAAAGTCAGTTCTTCATTGAAATTGAATGAGCAGTTTTTGAGTTTATGCGAGACTAACGAACAGTATTATACTTATTATAGTCTGCATTTTTGTTCATTCGTATCGTTCACTGAAGATTGGACACAGTCAGGCACACCAAACATTGTGTCTGATCGTACATTTTCTTGTCTTGTTTTCAAGGTCATTTTTTATCTGAGGCTGAAAGAGTGACGAATATTAATGTTGATCGATGACGAGGGCTAGCAAGACCAAAGAAAATATGGATGGATTGTGTTAGGAATATCTAATAAAAGGGAGTGAACGATAGCGTCTTAACACAGGGCAAGGAAAGAAAAATAGTTTTTTTTCAAGGTCGTGTTTAACTGGGAAAAAGTTTTTTTTTTTCTGTTTACTGTTTTGAGTCTCCTCTGATATGTATTCGGTTACTCAAGGTCACGAGTAAAATGTTAGTGTAGTCACTTCAAAACTTAAGGTGATAGCGTAAGGTAGCCCGCGAAATTCAAATTTTCGAGGTATTCCACATTGGGCAAAAACTAAAACATTACAGCTATTCAATTGAGACTTTGTAAGTTTAATTAGTCTATTATTGACATCATATCCTGAGAATATGAACTATCGGGTACATCAGAAACCAACTCTATGAGGTTCAAAAAACGACGAAACACTTCGAGAAAAGTTAGGTCTTCCCTTGCGCTTCGATTGGCTCGTCTTGGCGGGGGCACTGCCCCCCAGATATCTATTCTAACATTATAAAGTTGAAGGGCGTATTTGATTAAACGCGCTTATCAGCTGCGTCTACGCTAGGCGAGCCGAGCACGAGCGGAGCACGAGCCGAACACAATTCGTCTATTGTGGACTGACTTTACCAGGCTCGAAGGAGCGCTCTGCGAGCATTTCGTTCGTGCTCGGCTGCGTTCCGCCTGTTGTCGGTTTTTTGACGAACACAAAGGGATTTGCTTCGCACTCGAGGGCAGTGATCGTTGTAGGTTCGTTGTATGTCCACACTTGCACCGCGAACGACGAAGCCGAGAACGGCTCCGCTCGTGCTCCGCTCGTGCTCGGCTTGCCTAGCGTAGACGAAGCTTCAGAAAGTACTGGTCCGAATTGTTTATTTTTAATGAATAGTCCATTTATTGGGGCTTATAAAATATCACGCCATCGCCAATAGGAGCCGAGTAGCGGGGTGAAACCGCGTGGTACAGCTAATTATAAATATGTATATAAATAGGTATCAAAACATTTTTCTAACTTATATTTGTGTCTCAAAACGGTGAAGGAAAACATCGTGAGGAAACCGGCATGTCCTAGAACCAAAAATTCGAAGACATGTGACATCCACGAACCCGCACTGGGCCCTCGTGGTGGATTACGGCCCACTCCCTCTCTCAGAGAGGAGGCCTGTGTCCCAGCAGTGGGAACATTTTATAGGCTGATGATGATGATATTTGTGTTAAATTGGTTTTCTAAAATCTCCGCAACCATTTAATCATACACTTGAGCTACAAAATCATACTTTTACTACTGCGACATAAAGGTGCTGCCAAAATGGCTTCTCGAAATCTCGACTTGCGGTAGTCTATGGGTAGATGGTAAACTGTCAGGCTTACACAACATCGTTTCAACCGATTGCTTCCCAACCAATACAAGCCGTGCTCAGTTCAATGTGAATCCAGATGCTTTTGCGCTAAATAATTCACCGAACGGGACACAAGTATTAAGCCTGGTTTCCACCTCGAAAATATAATGTGCGGAAAATGGACTTCTTTTAAATGAAATAGGTTTGCGTTTCCATAAAAAAAGTTTATTTTTATTTTTATTCATACTCTTCGGGAATCTTACATGCTAAATTATAAAATTTTCTTAATCTATACTAATAAAGCTGAAGAGTTTGTTTGTTTGAACGCTCTAATCTCAGGAACTACTGGTTCTAATTGAAAAATCTTTTTGTGTTGGGTAGTGCATTTAATAAGGAAGGCTAAAGGCTATTATATAACACTAGCTTCCGCCCGCGACTCCGTCCGCGCGAATGTCGGTCTTCGCGTGGATGGTTTATTTCTCCATTTTGAGTAACTCTGACAATGACATCTTATAAATATCTATTGGACCCAAATACGGCTAAGCCTATAATAATTAAGGAGATCTATTGAGCTACTGCTGTTGAGCTCGCGTTCTGTAGTAAGTATTTTTTTCATAGTAATTCCGACCTTGTATTTACAAATAACTGATCGGAACAGGGGGGAACAGGGGGGGAGGGTTTTTGGTCCTCTAAACCAAAATTAACAGAATTGAAATTTGAATTACTGTTTAACTTTATGATAAAACTTAGTAGCCGAGTCTTGTGTAGCTATTCCAATTAGGACGTAGCCCGCAAGTGCACTGCTGGTTAAGTCACACAGAAAAATAATAAGGTCGCAAGTCGGTAGTCATTAACTCTCGGAGAATCTTAACACCGCGATTCAGAAATGCGCGTCATAGGCACAACGCCATCTAGTGGTGAGTGATGGAACCTTTTAATAAATCAATGGAGGCAGGCGTGGCGTAATGTTGATAATACTACTACTTGATAATAGGTGTCGCCAGTGGTTCCATAATAAGGTTTGTTACAGATTTTTTTTCTTCGTATTTTTCCAGGATAAAAAGTATCCTATTTTATGCCCAGGATAATAAGGTATAATTATACCAAGTTTCATCGAAATCGAACCGTTAGTTTTCACGTGATGCCTGCACATACAGACAGACAGACAGACAGACAGACAGACAGACAGACAGACAAAATTTTTTTTAATCCAAATATGTGGTTTGGTATCAATCCAGCAACACCCCCCGCTATTTATTTTTTCAATATTTTCAATGTACAGAATTGACCCTTCTACAGATTTATTATATGTATAGATTGTGCTACGACTTAGAGCAGCACATGAGTAACAGCTAGCTCATACATATTTGAAGGCTATTTTTACAAGTTTCCACAGATAAAAGCTTGAAACATTGAAAACTGAACAAACAGCAATAAAGTAAAGGTATTACTAATTAGAAAAAAAAAACTACAAACTAAGAATTCTGAGAGAAGAAGAAAAAAAAAGAGAAAAAATACATTTAGATGTAAAACAATTCGGTAATTTACACTAAAAAAGCTTTTCACCATAATATTCTTTAGCCGAGAAACACTTGGTATTGAAAATGTCCAAATCATATTCACCAAAAAGTTTGTTAAAACTTTGGCTAGCAAGGATCAGTACCTCGAGCACGAATCACTTTCGAAAAAGTATTCGTATCGTCTTGGAAAGCATTTTGTATGGGAACTTGAACAGCGCCTCTGGTGAGCGTAAATTGAACAAATTTTCGGAGCACGAACAAAAATACGTAAATTTCGTATCGTCTTCGTATTTAATTCGAAACGTAACTTGAGCCTTTTGTATGAAAATAGGTAGCACGAAGGCATAAAATGACGGATAGTTTCGTAATTGTCGAAGGCTGGCTTACGAGTTTCTCGAATATTTACTCACTTCAAATTTGACAGTGAGAAAACTTTCGTCAAGTTTATTATTGAGCATAAAATTATAATTTAAGTGATTGTGTTGATACATTTTGTTAAAAAATGAATGTGTGCTCCAATATTTATTATAATAATATGATATCTTTCTATTTATGCTGCCATAATTCACAAAAAATAAGCACTTGACATGACAGGATTACATAGATCTTTTAGCAACCGTACCTATGATAGGTACGGTTGTTGCTTCTCAATCATTGCTCGATTCATTGATTGATATTATTGTCATTATTATAATAAAATAAATAAAATCATCAAACACAGAACATTCATAAAGTTTTTCTTTATTTTTACAATACATTTTTCATTAAATACCATGACAAAATATGCTCCTTAGCCTATTATCGTCTCCTGGCCGCACTTAGGTACTCTGTGTTATTCAATATCGGTCTAGCAATATAACGTGAAAGAACAAACAAACTCATATTCGCATTGACTAATAAGGATTTAAAACATTCACACTTAAAAATACAAAATAAACATTTTGTTATGGACCACAGTTCAATGTATTAGTTATGTTGAATTAGTTAGTTAGGACCTCAAAGATAGGAATTTCTTCATAATGCAAGCCTTATCGTGAAGTACTGTCTTCAATTCAAGCTCTTCGCCGAATTCCCAAACGAGAGCCTCGTCTCATCATTGAATATCGTGGGGGACCTTCTGTTCAACCGGTTAACAGACCTTCTTGATCAGGGTGTCAATTACTTATTTACTCCAGTAAGAATACTTCCGTTTAGTTATCTCAGTTTACTGGAATAGCTTACAGAAAAATAACGAACTATAACAACAAAATCATTGAATATTGATTTGAAACCTCTTGACAGCGGACAGATTTGACAATATAGACATTAGATATGACACAAGCTTTTTTTCTAAATCAAATTTTTTTCATGGCTTTTTATTTGTGCCAGTATGACAGACGTTCGTTTAGGAACGCAGTCAAATCAAACACAACGTTTTAGTAATTATTTTAATTATTATCTAACGGAATATTAACTGTTTCTGCAGTTCCTTTGTATTGCGTCATAAATTGAACAGTATTACAATTTTAAATGCCCTAAAATCACTAATTTTCTAACAAAAATCCAGTTTCTGAACGAAACATTCATCCTTATTTACGTTAGTATGACGTCACCAACGTTTTCGTATCGCGCCCTCGGTACTAATTCGAAAGTGCTTCGTGCTTCCGACTTTCGTTGTATGCCGTTATTGTATCGACGGTACGATACGGTGGCGAGACGAAACCTTCAAATATTCGTGCTAGGGGTACAGAAACGAATTCTGCCTAAACGTTGATTTGGAACGAGAGACGGAGAGTTTAGTCGTTTGATTCCTAGAGCGAGCTAATTATTTCTGAGTCATTTTCGCTCAAGTTTTTGTTGCTGGAAACACATGTAAGCAGTTTTCTTTAGCGAGGTGAAAGAAGTCATTAATGAATCCGCTCCGCTCGCAGTGGTACTTGCTTGACCTGTGCCAAATTCAATTAATCCGCTACATCGTAAGGCTTTGGAGGGATTATGCTATTGGGTAATTTACTGCTTAGACTGTGTTTATTTCTGACTGGTTTGTCTATTGATTTTGAATCCGTAGGCCCTAGCATGAATTCTACTTATTTGATCGTACTTCGCACCTGAAGTGCCTATGGAGGACGTTAGGTGCAACGAAGTCACAGATTTTATGCAACCGAGTCTGTATTGCGATCTTTTTTTTTTTAATTTCGATGTGTGTTGTGACTAGTGCCTTGTACCAAATAATTTTATTTTCTTTCTTCTTTCTTTATATTTGTACTACAAGAAAAGAAGAATAAATTGAGATTTTGGATATATCTCATGGTAATAATAATTTTAGAGAGGTTACTGAAAGCTACACAGATAAAAAAAAAATTCCGAGCAAGCTACAAAAACAAAGGTACCCTATTGGAAAAATCAATTTGCACGACCCATGCATTGAACCCAGAACACCATGTTCAGCAGTCACGAATGCAACCTAAATTAAACTAGGTTCCGAATAAGTTGTTCGTCTTCAACATAATTTTCTGATCCGAGCACACATAAAGATAAAACGCATGACGTTTGTCATTAAATATGACGCGTTTTAGATAACGGATACAAGTCATGAAGCCAGGTCATATTGACACGTCTTCTGCTGCGTTAAAAAAAAAACCGTATTTTGCGATGCATAGATAAGTAATCCTAACGAATCCTTTTAAATGCGAAAGTATTTTCTGTCTGTATGAATGTGTGTTCCGTTTTAATGTCGAAATGGCTGAACTGATTTTAGTACAAGAGAAAGATGAAAACCTAGATTAAGATGTAAGTAATTTTAGGTCTGTAGTGTTCGTATTTTGGGCCCAAAATGCCTTCCCTGCCAGAAGTTAAATGTGGGTTTGAACCAACATTATAATACCCCAAGCTAGATTGATATTATTTTTACTCGTAAATAATCTAAATAAGGGGCATACCGTGTGTCTTGAAATACAGTCCCCAAGCCTAGTTTAAGTAACAGTCTCCAGTCGTCAGTTTTATTGTATTTCATTTATATTGTGACGAAAATAAAGCATATTCTATTCTATAAAAATATTGAATCTAAAAAAAAAAACTAATTCTGTCGCATAAAATCAGATTCCATGTAAACTACATGCCCTATTAAAAATAATCTGGGTTACATGAACATATGATCCGGGGTCGCGGGACTATCTCATCCAGCAACCGTGACCCTGGAACGTAAAGAGCTATTGGAGGAACACCGTGGAATTTAGTCAGTACAAGTCCGACACACAGGCCACAGGATCACGCTGGATGCAAGCCGCTTCCAGCCAGTCTTATTGGAAGTCTAAAGGGGAGGCCTATGTTCAGAAGTGGACGTCTTACGGCTGATATGATGAAGTTCGACAGTCCCTTCCACTCTACCCAGGATGGGAGGACTCATTGGACGATTTAACCACGAAAAAAAAAATACATGTGGCACTCGGAGACTGCCGCGGTGAAGGTATTGCATAACATTTTTTTTTTCATTTTACAAGAAAAATACGCCTACAGCGTTTATTTAACGTGAATATAATTTATTTAAAGCCTCCTGCAGACACACGCGATTAATCGCGCAGGGCGACATGTCGCGGTCCATTCGCAGTATTTTTAGAGTGGAAATTAGCTTGGATCTTTGTCGCAGCGCGATTAATCGCGTGTCTGCAGGAGGCTTAAAATGTTTGTGGTGCACTATTGTAATAAAGAACTGCTTTGTTGTAGGAGAATTTTATAAGTAGGTTTCATTGAGAAAACTCCTTTTGTAGCTGACCGTTTAGAATCAGTAAGAAAAAGTAAATTGTCTTTATGACGGATATTTTTACGATTGTCCGAAGCTCGTCCGAAGTTTCCCGAACTGAAACGACGCGCGACGTTAGACGATGCGTGGTGTCAGGTATTTTCCTTAGGTTTTTTCGTTAGGTTTTTGGGAATTAGGTCGCAGCGCCGCGCCGCGCTTAGAGCCCGCGATAAAAACTATGCAATAGCTTAAAAGGTTGTACCTGTACCGTTATGTATGAGTACGAGGGACTTCATTAAGCTCACAGAATCGGGAGTTCCCTGTAGACAATAAAAATCCATACGGATATTTACACGTTATTCTGGTGAAACATGATAATCTTTATGTCAACACACTAAAGTCTTTATTTGTGTAATTTTCAGTTAGTTAACAGCAAACAGTATCTTGGTAAGAACAGTAGTATATAAACGCGACTTTTGTAACTGGAACATCATTCAACTCAAAGAAGTCTTCGTGAATTCAATACAATAATAGCTTGAATAAAAATAATAATAGTAAAAATGAATTTCTCTCGCATTTTCTTGTTTGCGTTCGCTTGTTTGGTTGCACTGTGCGCTGTGTCGGCGGCGCCTGAGCCCAGGTGGAAAGTGTTCAAGAAAATTGTAAGTAATGTTTTTATTTGTTTTATTCATTTCTGTAGTGCAATTTCCTCACCTATAGAGTTACCATCTTGACAAAATATTGGCTTAAAATTAGCATTTTATCCTGTTTTTTCGGTTGCCCATTCATTTCCAGTGCTATCCAAAGAACAAGGTGATTTTTTGGCGAGTAGGAGACTGACAGTCTCATCCGATCCACTCACCCAAAGCAAATGAATCCGTTAGGATTATTAAAAAAATACATAAGGCCCTTTAGTCATAGTCATAGAATGGGTTTTTGGGTTCAATTATTTAGCCAAGCAAAGTGTGTCCAATTTTGAAGAAATAAAACCCATTTCTTTGGTAGATCCTCTCTTTATTATGCAGTATGAGAAACTTCTCCACTTACGAAAGACTCTTCTTCCACTTTGGTATGGGGATACATTTTCAATCTCCACAATCAGGAATCACCTTTTTTTTTATCGTGGTAAAATCATCAAATGAGTCCTCCCACCCCGGGCAGGGCGGGAGGGACTGTCAGACTTGTACTGACTAAAATCCACGGTGTCCTTCAATAGCCCTTTATATTCCGGGGTCACGGTAATGAGATAAGTCCCGCGACCCCGGCAGTGGAAACTTCCGTGTCCGGTGAGGACCTGCGTCATGCGGTAGGTCAGGACGCCGTGACTCCTATCCAGCCACTCCTCAAAATCAGGAATCACCTTACCAGACTTTTGGGTATTTGAACCACTAATCAATTGACATACTTCTCATGACCTATCAAATCTTTTCCCATAGATTTTGTAAGGCAATAGCAATCTGTCCCAGATTGCTCTAGTTAGCTCAATGACTTATTGATTTCAGAGACACTACAATATAATTGTGCAGTTTTTTTAAGGTTTTTTTTTATACTATGTTTGCAAGGGTTTTCGGGTTTAAATAAAGTTTTAAACACTTTGGAGTTTAACACTTTACTAACACAATTTCTCCAAAGTGTTGTAAAAACTTTGGAGAAATTGTGTTTTGGAATTAACAGTGTCAAATACCCAGTTTTATTTCGAATTCGGAACTTTTACTAATATACTGTTCTGTTTATCTTTTCAGGAGAAAATCGGTCGTAACGTCAGAGATGGCATCATCAAGGCTGGTCCAGCTGTCGGCGTCCTCGGACAAGCCAAAGCTTTAGGATAAACTTCAGTAACAATATCATTAATTAAGAACTAATTTATAAATTAATTTTAAAATCTGTACATAAAATGCTGTTAAAATAAATTATTATTTTAATCTTATGTCTCTTATGCTTTCCTTTCTTTAAAAAAAAAAAAAAGAAACACCTTGCCACACATTAGGAAATTCTCCTGTATCGTGGGTGCGCATACACTAACACCTAGAAAGAAAAAGGAGTAAATGATACTGTGACGTCTGATAGGGGATGGGGAGGGGGGAATGGAAGAAGAAAACGTGTTGCGCCGACCCCAAGTAGAATGGGATAAGAGCAGGAAGAAGAAGAAGATACACTAACACCTAGAAACGGAACAACTACTTGTAGTTCAGCAGCAGTCAACCACTGCCACATCCGTGCCGTCCTTTTTCCTCGAAGTTGATGATGGTGATCATGAATAATAACAAGAGTGAAGTACAGCAAGTCAATTAGAAAGAGATATCATGATTCATGATACATACAATAGTACTATAAAATAATTATTCAAGTGCTACATAATAGCATGTCTGACAAAAAGTAACTTGCTGCTATGGTATATTTATCAGGCGCACCAAACTGTTTCCTCGTACTAGGATTTTTTCCGTTGTAATATTTTCTCCAAATTAATGTAAAAATGAATGCTCATACGTCATGCCACACGTAATAAAGTGATCCCGAGAGTAAAGAGCTGGCCTGATAACCTCGATCCAATCAGGTCACAACCCACAATTTTAATGAATGGTCCTTGTACAGATTGGGTGGCTATTTGATGAAATTGGTTACAGCACTACTGAAAATTATCTTGCGGGAACAAAAAATAGTAGGTAGGTTTTTTTGGGGTTTTTTTTTCGCCAGTATTAACGTTCTGATTTGGTACAGGAATAATTTATAGAAAACATTTTTTAGAACCAATCTAAGGATTTTGAAAGACGCCAATTTGTTAATAGTCGGTGGCAAAAGTCAATGAAATAAAAAAAGCCACCGACTTCCGAAAAAAAAGTTATTTTACATTTGTTTGTGTTTGTTTTTGAAGTCGGTTCCTTTTTTAAAGATATTTTTTGGATTCGTAGAAAATCAAGTAATTATTTCTCGTACTCTGGTTCTGAATCCGAGATATGTTGTTAGTACTCTATAATGAAACAGTATTAACCCACCCCATATAAGAAAATAGGTATTATGTTGCCTTTGATAATCAGGAAATTGAATTTTATAAGGATATTATGTTTAAGCCTTTTATCGTCAAAATAGGTAAAATTCGTGATGTATCATACGTTATCAATGTTAACATAGCGTATTTGTGTGAACTAATATGGTGAAAAGGAAGGTTCCCCAGCCCTAGAACGCAAAGGGTATTTGAAGGAGCTGGGTGGGTTTTAGTCAGTACGTATGTCAGTCAATTCTGCTCCATACAAAACGAGAGAAGTCATTAGATGATTTCCTATAAAAAAAACTATACTTATGATACAATGTTCTAATTTAGGTAACTTAATTTCTACTAAGATAATCTAAAAGTTAATAAAAGTGAAAAAATACCCCAACTCTCCACAGGCCCCTATTTCTTATTTCTTTTCTCTCTCTCTCTTTTCTCAGAAAACAAAGGCCTTCTACATGCCTTCTATGTAAGTAAAACCATAAAAAGTCTTATCTATTTATTCCCCCAGATATCTTCTATCTGTCACTCGGAATGACAGTTGTATTTTGTTTACAACCGAAATAAAACCTATGTCATAAGGCAGCTGTCACACCGCGGGCGATTAGCGAGTAGAGCGAGCAACTAAAATGAAATGGCACCATGGCAAGCAGCGAGCAGCAAGGTGTAGTTCTAATGGTATTGTCATAGCTTAACTACGCACAGTGCCTTAACTGACCTTTAACGCCCCATGCATGCTTCTTTATCTGCACTTTGGTCCGGTCAATTGTGGTCCTGGCCTGGCTATTTCTGCGCCACTCCAGGGTCTGCGCTCTGTGCCTGGGCGCTGTTGGCACACCCCTATTTTCGGCACTGACTGCTCAACACTGCCCGTGGTTAATTTCTCGTCGTGAATTCTGACCGCCAAGTGACTATCGCTGCAGTGGTAGGACGCCCACGGCGACAGACGTCGCAAGACGATCTCCGGCCACGGCGCGTTGTGTTCCACGCGCGCCTCAAAGAGTGTCAGCATAATGAAGGGACCCCTTTTAGAGGGCCAAAGCCTGCCGGGGTCGCGGGACTTATTGAATTACCGTGACCCTGGAACGTAAAGTTCTATTGAAGGAAGAAGAAGAAAATATTTATTTGGCGCGAAAAAGACCACGAAGGACACCGTGGATTTTAGTCAGTACGAGTCAGACAGTCCCTCCCACCCTGCCCTGGGTGGGAGGACTCATTTGATAATTTTACCACGATAAAAAAAGTGACTATCACTAAACGAGTATCATTTGAAGTTCTTGTTCATTTCTCAGCGATGAAATGAAGTGAGTACTCGCTGGCAGTGTAACCAGCCAGCGACCAGCTATTGATTTATCTGCATCTCTTTTGTTTACATGAAATGTGTATTTTTTGTTCGTTTCTTGAACAGTGAGTCATTTACTTGCCAGCAGAGAGACAACGGCCTTATCCTGTCCGGATTTGGGCCACGCAAAATTGTTTCAGGATATCATACATCTGTTTAATAAAAGGGTACACTGACAATATATCTTGCCTCAGAAGAATTTGATGTTTGACATAAATTAATTTGTACGCATAAATATTACTTTTAGTTAAAGCTTCTTTAGCAGTCTGATGGATTTGATGTGAAAATATAAATTTTCTATTTTTCCCATGGGATATATTGTATCCGAATGCAATTTGCTGCTTCTGTGCGTATCCAAACGCGGTATGACTCGACTTAAAAAGGTTTCATCCAATGCAACCAACAAAGAGCATCTCTTTCTCACCAAAGTGCCCAAAATGCTGATTTAGATCATACAATATAATATGTATAGCGGTACTTTTCAAATATACTAAATGCCGAGCGCCGAATAAAAAAAATGTAATGTGAAAATTATTATAATAGTAGCTCTACTGCCTGCCTTCTTTCAAACATTTTAGTTTGCACGTGACATTGCTACTGAATATTCACTATGACAAATGTCTTGTGCTGTCCCTTTATCAAAATATAATTATGTAGATTTGCCCCTGAAACTTCCAGAAGTCTTTTTTATGTTTTAGGGTCGTTTTAACAGCACTTTTGAGAAATCTAGATTTAATTTTTAATGTTTACATAATTTTGGAAATGGTACTTTTATGACATTCAATCTAAATAATTAAAGTAGGTACTGTTAAAAAGTTATTGTTCGATAAAGATTCTGTGGTTTTTTTTAACCGACTTCAAAAAGGAGGAGGTTATCAATTCGACTGTATTTTTTTTTTTTTTGTTACCTCATAACTTGCGACTGGGTGAACCGATTTTCATGATTCTTTTTTTATTTGAAAGCTGGTGCTTCCCGTGTGGTCCCATTGTTACCATTTTAATATCTGATGATTGGATCCTGGAGAAATCGAGGGCAACCCTCAAATTTTATAGGCCCACACATTGTTTTTCGCAAATATTATGAAGTAATTTAAGTACTTGCGTATAGTTATCATCATCTCATGTAGCTGAGCTGATGATGGAAGGTTCAACAACTCCTTAACAGTAAGGAGTAGGCGTCGACTGATTTAGTAAATTATTTTTTTTTTCATTAAGTATTTCAAAGCACTACAATTTAATAAAGGTCTGGAGTATATCTGATGATGAAGCCGAGAGACAGTCGAGGGAACTCCTCAACGATTCACAGCAGCTGCCTTGTGCTTGAGCTTGATTAATTTGTATTGATAAGAACTTTACACCTAGATGAGTTGTAACTGTTATTAGGGGTCTGATGACGAAGACGAAGGACAGTTCAGGGAATTCCTCAACGGTTTATAGTAGCTACCTTGTGTTTGGAGTTAATTCATTTATATTGATGAGAACTTTACACCTAGATGGGTTGTAACTGTCATTAGGGTTCTGATGATGAAGACGAAGACAAGAATTTCGGTTGAATATTTAAACTAAAAAGGGTAAAATAAAAAAGTTTTTTTTCAAATGTAACCGACTTTAAAAAAAACAACCACTAAAAAGGGTAAAATAACCTACCAAAAAACTTTTTTTTCGGAAGTCGGTGGCAAAAAATCAATGAAATAAAGAAGCAAAGCCACCGACTTCCGAAAAAAAAGTTTTTTGCTAGGTTATTTGGTTTATTCCGCGTTCAACCCCCAATAATTTCTACCCTCTTCCGCGTTCGACCCCTAAACGTTTCCACATTCAACCCCTGAGGGTTGAACGTGGAACTCAGTACATTGGTAATCTTTTCTTTGTCCAGATTCAACCCCTACTTCTTATGTCACTTAAAATGACATTCAAGTAATAGTGAAAGCAAAAGTGTTTAGTCATTTATTTTCTTTATTATTAATATTTTGGGAGTGCCTCCGCTGCCGGCGCGGCGCGGCGCCGGTTGCTGAATAGATTGCCGGCGCATCCGGTTGCTGAATAAAATGTCGACGGAGCACCGCTTCGCGGTGCTCCTACTTCTGGGTGGTTTAAAAAAAAATAACCACGAAGAGGATGGCGGGGTCTGGAAGACCCCGCCATCCCCTTCTAACCTAACCTGTCCGAGTCGGGGTGCCCCGTGTGTGCGAAACGGGGCACTGAGAAATAAAAAATGTCGTAGAAACGACTGGGGGCACCCCGACTCGGACAGGTTAGGTTGGAAGGGGATGGTGGGGTCTTCCAGACCCCGCCATCCTCTTCGTGGTTATTTTTTTTAAACCACACAGAAGTAGGAGCACCGCGAAGCGGTGCTCCGTCGACGTTTTCTAACGTTTTACTAGATTTAGTTTAGTTTTAAAATACCACAGAAAAGAAATTTTTGTCGTTTCACTGGACCGATTTAGGGATTTGATCAAATCACTAGATTTGATCGATGGAGTTATGCGCGAACAAACATAAAAAATACAAACATCCGAATTGAGAACCTCCTCCTTTGTTTGAAGTTGGTAAGAAATAAAAACGCGAAATTCTTTTCTGCTTCACTGTCCAATGGGGGTTGAACGTGGAATCAAATACATTCAAAAATAAAATTCCACATTCAACCCTCAGGGGTTGAATGTGGAAACGTTTAGGGGTCGAACGCGGAAGAGGGTAGAAATTATTGGGGGTTGAATGCGGAATAAACCGGTTATTTTACCCTTTTTAGTGGTTGTTTTTTTTAGAAGTCGGTTACATTTTTAAAAAAAAACTTTTTTATGGGCAGAGTTCCGTAGGTACTTATTTGGGGATTGTTCTTTTGTTTATTACTATTTAATTTTAAGTTTATTAATATTGGGTGTCAAACTTTCGGACCGCATCAGAAATTCCATGCTTCGCTCCAAAACCCAAATAGCTGATATTAGCCTCACAGCTGCCAGATTGAAGTGGAACTGGGCTTGCCATATCTGCCGCATGCCGGAGGAGCACTGGGCTAACATAACCACTATATGAAGCTGAGCGGGCAGAAAATGTCAATGCGGCAGGCCCAGAAGGAGACTGATGGCGAAATAAGCTGGACTCATTTTTGGCCTACAATCGCATTACATCGCGAGAGATGGAAGGAGGGAGGGGAGGCCTTTGTCCTGCAGTGGGACAATGTAGGCTCATAATCATCATCATCAGCCTTTAAATGTTCCCACTGCTGGGAAACAGGCCTCCTCTTTGTGAGAGAGAGCTGGCCGTAATCTACCACGCGGGCCCAGTGCGGATTGGTAGATGTCACATGTCTTCGAATTTTTGGTTCTAGGATATGCTGGTTTCCTCACGATATTTTCCTTCACCGTTTTGAGAGCAGTGCCCAACCAGCAAAAGTTTGTTGTATAGAAGACCATAGAACGTTTTGTAAAAACTAATCGGTGGTTAGATAAAAGGCGAGAGAAGGCGCGCCTACGAAGAAAGTGGCGCAATTATTCAGCCATTCAGTCTTATAGTACAACTTTAATGGTGCCAGGCATCACAATTTTGGCCTATTACAGTTGATGTAACAGTAACGCAATCTCTATTCGGTGACATATAAGCCACCACAACACTACTAAAGTGTTTTTCGGTACTGTAAAAGTGTTCAATCACTCCACTGCATCACTAATGTTCATCAAATCATTCGTTCAATTTTTACATTCGTTCACGTCGCTGCATATATATGCTTCATTGTTTTTGACAAGATAATAAAAAGTATACGAGGATATCGTGTTGAGTTAGATTTCATTTGCAAATAAATTATCATTTTGTGGTGATCACAGTTTCTTACGGGAAAAATGACGTGCGGCTGTAATTTCACTGATAAACTATGTAGGGATTTGCGACAATATTTGAGTGCCCCCCTCGAATTATTGAGTTTTTACTAAAAAAGTACGAATTTAATGCCATAAAAATACTTGCAGTTTCCAAAACTCTACTATAGCACTCGTTATGACACATCACAACCACCATTACATGAAATTAGGGTTCCTTATGAATTTGTTCCTGTGCCATATATGTGATGAATATATTTATTAAACTGTTGTTGTGTGTAAATATATCACGTAAGAAAATATTGATTTAAAAAATCAGTTGTGCTACGACGACGCCAGCTTTATACTTATTAGCAATTATTTATTAACGCTATGAGTTTTAGTGATAAAGTTGCTGATTTTCCTTAAAATAATATTATATTAATCGACCTTTTTTTTTACGTGGTAAAATCATCAAATGAGTCCTCCCCCCCCCCCAGGGCAGGGTTACTGTCACACTCGTACTGACTAAAATCCACCATGTCCTTCAATAGCCCTTTAGGTTCCAGGAACACTGTAATTCGATAATTCGGCTTTGGCCCTCTAGAGGGGGGCCCCGTCATTATGCTGACACTCTTTGAGGCGCGCGTGGAACACAACGCGCCGTCGACCCGGGTCGACCATGGTCCATGGTCGGACAGCGAGTCGCCTATTACTCGCCGCCCACATGCCCGCGCCTACTGTGTCCGGAGATCGTCTGCCGACGTCCATCGCCGTGGGCGTCTACTACTGCGGCTGGGGTGGAGGGAGGACGCGGTCCTCTCCCTCACGCGGCCCGCCTTCTCCTTCGCGAGCATGACTGCTTCGCAGAAGGAGGCGACCGCTTCCCACTCCGTGTCACCCCGCAGCATGGCCTCGACCAATGCCGGACGCGAGAGGTATCTGCCTATCGCAGCCGTGAGGACACGCACTCTGCCCAAGCGGGGCACTCCTGCACCGTATGCTCCACCGTGTCCTCCGGGCGATCCTCGCAGTGGTGACACCCAGGCGTTTCTTCCCTCCTTATCCGACACAGGTACCTCCGGAAACTTCCGTGTCCGGTGAGGACCTGCGTCATGCGGTAGGTCAGGACGCCGTGATGCCTGTCCAGCCACTCCTCAAGTATAATTGAGCTTTGGGAATTAAACCACTATTTACGTACTCAATCTAGCATTTTTCAGGGGCGTAGCTACCGCCGTATCTGCCGTATCAATTATACGGGGCCCCCGGGCCACAGGGGCCCCCAACGTGCGTAAACAAAAATTAATAAAACTTAATGTTTTATTAATTAAAAAAAGTAACTTACTTTTACACAATTTATTTGTCTAATTTATCTCTGGTGTTTTTATTATTATTATTTAAGTATAAATATGTAATACTGTTTTAAGCACGACATTGTCTATTTGAAATCCCGGGAAGATCCATATTAATATCAACATTTCGAGATGCAACTATTAAAATAAGTCCACCCAATTCCGATCTCTGGACTGATCAGTCGCATCTTGAATTTTTTTGATGACCGTTGTCCAATTTTTTGTTTATATTTCGGCGTAGATACAGAGAAATGCATTTTTTTTTCTTGAGTGATAAATCTTTACCCTACCTAAGGGGCCCCCAAACAAATTTTTATACGGGGCCCCGCCAAGGCACGCTGCGCCACTGGCATTTTTGTTCTTTTTCAGCGCAATTTTTAGCAAAATCACTGTCCACATTTAAATAGTACTCCATTCCTTCATTAACGGAAAATGTATTTTGTACAGAACCATTTTCTATTATTGAATCTTCAACTTGGTTCTGACTATAATTGGTGATTTCAATGCTTTGTTGTAGAAGAGTGATAGAAATGCCTTTATAAAACAGATTTATCATATAAAAGAGAAAATATCTCCGTTATGGTAATATTATGTAATAGAGGGACTATAACAGTTATAAAAGAACAAACTTGTTCTAAGATAGTGTCTTTGTGATAAGTTTATTACTACGACTATAACGAGCTTTAACAAACCTTTATATGATAATTTTAAGCTATATAAATGTAATTTAAAACTCGACTATATCATCGAATAACTCTGTTGTCGACTTTTTATGCCCACTATATAATAGTACTATGTACTGTAACGACCGCATAAAACCTACAATATCACAATATCGCCCTATACTTGAGTTTTCATTTCTACTATAACGAAAGACCCATTATGGTTCCTTCAGAACCTTTATTCTGTACATCAGGCACATTACGGCGACAGTCAACACTGTTATAACGTTCTATCGTTGTATACTAGTCACATTGGAGGTTGCTATAACGCCTGACTATAAAAGCTATACAAAGTCGCGAAGTAAACCTTTACATCAATTCCTAATAGGTCGTTATTGCTGTATAAACTTATAGAGCTAAAATGTATTGTCAAACACTTTTATACAACAACAAGTCACTGCCAATACCTTTATACATCGTTCACCCAGCTTTTTTGAGATATAAGCTTTGATTAAAGTACAAAATTGTTGGTTGGGTGGTGTTGAAATAAATTACACAACGTAATGCGCCTGACTGGGTTCGATCCCACGACCTACAACTCGTAAGTCGAGGCTGATACCACTGGGCCACCACTGCTCTCGAGGCTCATAATAATAAATGTTTAATTTTAAAGAAATCGAGTGTTATTTACAAAAGTGTGGAAAAAATAATATCATACTAAAACTGAATTTGATGAAATATTCATGAAGGTTCGACCAAACATAATGAACTATGAAAACATCAAGTTACAACTTAAAAAAATATCTGCGAGATTTCATTATGATGAAGTTTATCTCAACTTAAGAAAATATTCTGTTTTATTATTATGTTCGTCTAGCGTTAAACCTAGCACGTGTTCAAAATGTCTGTTGCTACGAGTAACAAGTCAACGAACCCATCAACTTTTAACTTTCATTCTTTATTAAATACTTCGCTATTTACTCCAAATATTTAGAAGAAAATCTTGTGTTTTCAGGGTTCCGTACCCAAAAGGGGAAACAAAACAAAAAGGGTTAGGTAGGTACTAAAACTTCGATGTCCGTCTGTCTGTCCGTCTGTATGTCCGTCTGTATGTCCGTCTGTCTGTCCGTCTTTTATCAAGCTGTATTTCATCAGGTAACCGTGACCCTAGAACGTAAAAGGCTATTGAAGGATCACTGTGGATTTTAGTTAGTTCAAGTCTGACAGTCCGTCTTAACTTATTTGACGATTTTACCACGAAAAACAAAATACCAGACTGTATTTCATGAATCGTTATAGTTAGGAAGTTGCCGCTATAACAACAAAAACAAAATAAATATTTAAGGGAGATTTTTTGCCGTATTTATACATAATGGTACAAAACTCTTCGTCAGTGAGTCCGAATCACACTTAGCCGATTTTTTTTTAATTCAAATTAAAACGTTGCTTCTTGACGTCTTACTAACTAGCTAGACCTCTCTACTGTTTTGCGGGTGCTTTCATAAACATTTTAAAATTTATTTAAACTCACATACACAACCTGGGGCCTTACCACGAGCTCCTAACGCGATCCAGTTTAGGCTGTGGGAAAGAGACAGAGCTATACAAGTCTTCTAGCGCCATCTCTTTCCCACAGCCTAAACTGGATCGCGTTAACAGTTCATGGTAGGCCACCAGTCCGTATCACAACAATCACCCACTACTAGGTAGTGCCAACTATAGTTGGCTATACAAGCATTTGTTACGACCGAGTATAGATCCCCTCCCCTTTACGTTCCGGGGCCATAGTTACCTGACAGTCCGGCGACCCCGGCAGGCTTAGGCTCTCTAAGGCCCCCCTAGTGAGCCAAAGCCTGCCGGGGTCGCGGGACTCCTGCTATCAGCTCTTTGAGGCGCGTGTGGAACATGACGCGCCGTCGAACCGGGCATGTTCCATGATCCATGTCCTGCCCTGGGTGGGAGGACTCATTTCATTATTATACCACGAAAAAAAAAGGCTTCTGTTTCTACTTTATTTGTCAACACGAGACAGACACAATCTGTTGTTCAGAAACATTCTGGCATTTTTATTAACCTGACAACGTCCATAGAAAGGTTAAAGTCATATAACTACTTTACGATTTTAAGTGGTCTCCCGATTACCACAATGTTCTGAAATCACCTCCCAGTCAGTTTACGATGCTGTAAAATCTTTAATAATGGGTACATTTCACATTACAAGACTGTAAATTTCTTCAAATAAATTGTTAAATGGTGGAGAAAGAAATAAACTTGTTTTAATTGTAAAGGTCAATGCCTAGGTTGAAGTAATTGTCAAGAGAGTAACCACGGCTCTAAAAAGTAACGGACCATATAGGATAGATACAATAAAATCTGATTATTCCCTAAGTTAGATTTAAAAGGGTGTCACCACTGTGAAGATCGCCCGGAGGACACAGTGGAGCATACGCTGAAGGACTGCCCCGCTTGGGCAGAGCACCGCCGTTTCCTCACGGCGGCGATAGGCGGAGACCTCTCGCGCCCGGCATTGGTCGAGGCCATGCTGCGGGGCGAGGCAGAGTGGGAAGCGGTCGCCTCCTTCTTCGAAGCAGTTATGCTCGCGAAGGAGGAGGCGGGCCGTGAGAGAGAGAGGACAGCGTCCTCCCTCCGCCCCAGCCGCAGTGGTAGACGCCCACGGCGACGGACGTCGCAAGACGATCTCCGGCCACCGTAGGCGCGGGCATGCGGGCGGCGAGTAATGGGTAATTCGCCGCCCGACTATGGACCATGCCCGGGTCGACGGCGCGTTGTGTTCCACGCGCGCCTCAAAGAGCGTCAGCAAGATGACGGGGTCCCCCTCTAGAGGGCCAAAGCCTGCCGGGGTCCCGGGACTTATTCCATTACCGTGATCCTGGAACGTAAAGGTCCAATGAAGGACACCGTGGATTTTAGTCAGTACAAGTCTGACAATATCTCCCACCCTGCCCTGGGTGGGCCACTCATTTGATGATTTTACCACGCTAAAAAAAAGTTAGATTTACAAGAAATATTTGAGCTGTATTCTTTCTAATTAGCAGTGATCGGGATATATTTACCTAAATCAAAGAACAGTACCCTTAGCACGAGTTTTCACTCTTTTACTTTACAGCGTCTTTTCAGTATTTACAGCGTTTCTTGTATGAAAAAATTGAACAGCGCCTCTGGTGTGCGAAGAAGGAACTAATTTTTTCCTTGAAAATTGTCAATTTGACATTGTCAAAGTTCCAGTTTACTTTACGTCTCAAATACTGAAAACTCGTGCTCAGGGTACAGATTCAAAAAGTGGAGACTCTTTATGACAATAATTATTATTTTACGGAAAATATTGTCCAATTGCTATCAGGGCCGTGTTTACCAGGGGGTGCAAGGGGTGCGGTGCACCCGGGCGCGGAGCGCTCGGGGGCGCCTGTCAAGCGCTGAATTTTTGGATATTTCATTGAAAATTGAAAATAATGTATGTACGTTTGACATGTTGCCGCCTGGTCGCCCGCACTTGAAGCAAAATGATCTCTAAGTCAATAGAGTGTAAGTTCATTTGAAATGGGAGCGCGGCGCGGCACCTAATGAGGCACTAGCACGAATTCTACGTATTAGACCGTACTTCCTACTTGAATCAGTGCGTCTGTCATAGGCGAGCAAATTGCGCCCTTTGACATTGTCACCCGGACGCCCGCACTTAAAGTAAAACGATCTCTAAGTCAATAAAGTGTATCGAGGTTCGGGCACGCCGCAATCGCGGCGGTAAGACCCCTCTTTGAGGAGTGGCTGGATAGGCGTCACGGCGTCCTGACCTACTGCATGACGCAGGTCCTCACCGGACACGGAAGTTTCGGGAGGTACCTGTGTCGGATAGGGAGGGAAGACACGCCTGGGTGTCACCACTGCGTAGAACGCCCGGAGGACACAGCATACGGTGCAGGACTGCCCCTCTTGGGCAGAGCACCGCCCTGTCCTCACGACAGCGATAGGCGGAGACCTCTTGCGCCCGGCATTGTTCGAGGTCATGCTGCGAGGCGAGACGGAGTGGAAAGCGGTCGCCTCCTTCTGCGAAGCAGTTATGCTCGCGAAGGAGGAGGCGGGCCGCGAGAGGGAGAGGACAGAGTCTTCCCTCCGCCCCAACCGCACCGTAAGCGCGGGCATGCGGGCGGCGAGTAATGGGCAACTCGCCGCCCGACCATGGACCATGCCGAGTGATTGAATTCGTTAGCTCATTTCATTGTAAAAAAAAACGAGGGCGCAGGCTGAGTCCCGCACCCCGGCGCAGAATATATTTAAGACGGCCCTGATTGCTATTAAGACTGTTTAAAACATTATAATATTTTAACAGACTGTTACCAGCGGTTTCATTAGTAGGATTACAGTGGTACTAATGTTTGAGCTACATGCTCAAACATTGGTACCACTGTAATCCTTGGGAAAACAAAGCTTGCGACTTCCTATGTTTCAACATTGTTTTTTCATAAAAACCACTAATTATCACTAATTTGCCCGTTAACATTGGGCTAGACCACTACTCATCCTGACACTTTTGACGGATTCTTTGTTTAATATGGGGATTCCGATGTATAAAAGTTAGCCGGAATTCGTCCAACGTGGTTGGAAAAATGTCAGGCAGATGTATGTCGATGGTTTCGTGCCATTAAAAAACGCCTTTGAGTAATATGACAGCAAAGTTGCTTTTGCTCAAAAATGTATTTTCCTTAAAATAATAAAAAATATGCGGGACTGTCTTATCAGGTAACCGTGAAACTGCAACGTAAAGGGCTATGGAAAGATCTACTTGGATTTTAATCAGTACAAGTCTGATAGTCCCTACCGTCCCGCCCTGCGTGGGAGGACTCATTTGATGATTTTACCACGATAAAAAAAAACATGACTAAACAAAATCGTGAGCAAACCCACGGGCATAGGCTGGTTATACCTAAATCAAAAAACAGTGGGAAGAAATTGCAGGGCCGCAAATAATGAATAGTGAGCGCCTATCAAAATTCTCTTTCCGTAATTTTTGGTCGTGTTTTGTTGCTATGTTTTAGTTTGTTAATTGGAAGAACGAAACGAACGAAAAAAAGTTGTTTATTGTTGTCTTCTTTTAAAATACAGGATTTTATAAATCTAAATCAGCTACGTCACCAAACTTTCTGTTAAATTTTAACTTTCGTCTGCCTAATTTATGTAAATCGTTATTTTAATTTAATTCTCAGATATATTTTATTTTAAATATAACTGTATGTAAAAAATTCCCAGCATACTTTAAATATGATTATTCAATTTTTTAAGGGAAACATTTTTTTTTCATCTTACGTAAAATGTCGCGCAATTAATAAGCAGACTTAGAAAAGGTAGGTAATTACGTTTTAGAACATAAACACAGAATAATTAATAGTACTATACGTACAGAAGGACTACTCCAAAAAAAAATCAAACAAATGTAAAATCTATGTACGAGAGAATAAAGTACATTTTAACTGGCAGCCGTACCGCCCGCCTACTTTTATAATAGCCTAAACTTCCCGTGCGCAAGCAAAAATGTACTGAATGGTTACGCCCGAGAGTTTATTTTGGTTTATCTGACGCCAACGACATTAAAAGGTTACTATGGGTCAAGCTCAATAGGGTTGCGACTTGCGAGTTCAGGCACAAATAGGTAGGTACCTATGCGTATTTTATGCATTTGCTAAATTACATTATTACCATAAATACCTATGTTCCTCAAGGAATTTTGTTTATATCATCAGCCTATATCTTTTTGGTTTCGTCATCGATTACTACATACATTATTGATTGTTAGCACAGAATGATAATAGTAGGTACCTACGGCACCTTACGTGAGGAATAATATTTATAATAATATTATCTTTTCTACCTATTATTGTTATATTTTTGAACATTTATCTTACAAAAAAAAAAGAATAATATTTAAAAGATTTTTATCGTCTATGGCAAAATAGCCAGTCCTTATTATTTTGCACTCAACCTAGTAACCGACCAATTAATATCGCATACTGTCACAGGCCCCGCGTTGCGTGTCTTTGTAGGTAGGTAAAAAAGTGGCGCAGCGAATTACGACCGCTGACCTTGAATGCGTAGTGTGGCCATTTTCTGAGTTAGAACTTTTAAACAACAACGCAAACATCTTTCTACTTTCTACCGATCTTAATTCTTAGTACTCAGCTTAAGGTGAGTGAGAGTGTCGTCTTTTTATCTTGGTCGTCCAGTAGGCTCACCCCCCCCCCCAATTAGTATCTCGCCTCATTTCCAAACTTGTAACCTCATGATTAGGTATCATGATCAGTTAAGCCCGTACTTCACAAGCAGGGAGATAATTTTGTTGATCATTACTAAATATGTACTATATTTTTTTTCTTCATAATAATATTGTGTTATTAATTTACCAAAAGCACCTAAAGCAAGAAACTTGTGCGTAACTACACGTAACGTAACAAAAATATTAAGGAGACGGAGCGCGTGCGTAACGGGTGGCGCGTGGCAGCCGTAGTGAATGGCCACGACATAATGGCCCCGCAACTACTTGCAGTTTTATGCCTACACCGCGGAGTGAGACAGGCCTGACATAAACAAAACTTTCAAATAGGTACTTAATTGTTTTTCCAAAAAAAAAATACACGAAAGCCGCTTGTAATTCTAACATTACAAAGCTAATAACTTATTTTGATAATTAACATTTTAAAAGCAATGCCCTTGGCTGGAAATCAACGTTTATAGAACCGTCTGGTTCGTGGCAAGTGAACGTTAAAAGAAATTTTTGTAGTCGTAAACTGTACTAAAATCATTATAAAAGAAAACTTGTGATAACAACTCCAATGACCTCATTTCTGATTAGATTAAACGGACAACTTAATTTATTGGTCACCTTGAGAAGCTTGCTTTTTTAGAGTTCCGTAGCCCAAAAAACGGAACCCTATTATTAAAGGTGCGTTCGCGACAGGAGACCGAGACAGGACACCGCGACACGGCCCGCGACCGGAGATTGTTTACTGTATCTGTCTCCTGTCGCTGTCTCGCTCGCGAACTGCCGCTCATACATTGCCTAATGTTAAGTACTGTCGCGGTCACCTGTCGCTGTCTCTTATCGCGGCCTCCGCACCTTATAGGTGTCGGTTCGCGCGCGAGACCGCGACAGGAGACAGCGACAGGAGACCGCGACACGTGTCCCGTTCTCTAGACTCCGCTGTTCGTCTGTCTGTCTATCATCATAATCATCCTATCGGTGCATCCACACCGCCGGCAACATATGTAGCTCAACGTTTCCAAATGTTGCTCGGTAACATCCGCCAACAAAATGTTACTAAGTGATGACGTGTTACTGTAAGTCGAGTAACGTTGCTCAACATTCGGTAACATCCGCCAACAAATGTTGACGTGTTACTGTAAGTCGAGTAACGTTGCTCAACATTCGGTAACAATGTTACCCCCATTATCTAACAATGTTGCCGATTGTCGAGCAACGTTACTCGACATACAGTAACACGGCAACATTTGTTGCCGGATGTTACTGCGGTGTGGATGAGTAACAATCAACAAATAGTAACAAGGAGCCACAAAAGTTACCGAATGTTGCCGAATGTTACCGTGTTGCCTTTTGTTGCTCCACAAATGCCCTAATAATAATCTAGGCCCAGTGAGGGTTGGTAGATGTCACGTGTTTTTTTTTTTTTTACCAAAAAAATAAAAGTTGTCATTTCTAAAGACGCTTATTTTGAAACAGTTTTAAGCTATTGCATAGCTTTTATCGCGGGCTCTGAGCGCGGCGCGGATCGGTGACCGGATAAAAAAATTCCAAAAACCGAAACGAAAATACCTGACACCACGCATTGTCTAACATCGTTTCAGTTCGGGAGACTTCGGTAATCATAAAAATATCCGTCATAAAAACAATGTACTTTTTCTTACTGATTCTAAACGGCCAGCTACAAAAGGAGTTTTCACAATGAACCCTACTTATAAAATTCTCCTAAAACAAAGAATTTCTTTATTACAGTAGTGCACCACAAACATTTTAAACAAATTATATTCTCGTTAAATATACGCGGTAGACGATTTTATTCTTTTAAAATAAAACAAAACTGTTATGCAATAGCTTCACCGCGGCAGTCTCCGAGTGCCACATGACGTATTTTTTTTTTATTGTCACGCGCTTATGACACCTGATACTTGTTTCCCCGAATGCGCATGCACGTCCGGATGCTGGCCGAGGTTTCTGAAAAGACAACGTCGATCTGGAACCCGAAGTACTTACAGTTAAAAAACAGGTCCCTTTTATGAGAATAACATTTTTTTTCCGCTCCACCTAGTGCGGCAGGAAACATTAAAAATTGTACCTATATTTAAAAAAAAGAGTTATTTATGAAAATTTCTTCCATTACTAAAATATGCCACAGAAAAAAATATCCCCACGAGGTATACAAAAAAAACCATGTAGGTATCTCGCTAAATAAATTGTTAACAAACAAAATCGAAAATAGCTTATGTTGCAGTTATTAGTCACAGCCAAATTAGTAGATAATTATTATTACGAACGATGATGTTTACGGAGCAATTCAATTCGCGTTCATTGCTAATATTGGAATACTAATTACATTACAATAATATTGTAATTATCCTGTTTTGAAGCCTAATATCATTAGGTAGGTACTTGAAAACGTACTAATTAAATTAATATCTGAAATATGCCGTCGAGGTCAGGTCAAATTTATAATTACTCGTATAATGCACTTCAAAACAGCTTTTATTTGTAACATCGTTGAAGTTGTTTTAAGGTGCGTACAGACCAGGGTTGGGATAAAAACCAGTTTTTTTTAATTATATAAAACAAACTGTTCAAATTGTTTTAAACAAGTGTTTTTTTTTTGTTTTTTTTTTCTTTTCGGTCATTTTTTCAAATTAATTCGACTATGAGCTCCTTGTGTTATGAGTTGAGCTACACGGTAACTGACACATGCTTGCACTGACTGGACAGGTCCACTCAAATCTGTGTGGTTCTTTCTTCAAAAGACCACCTCAGACACCTGCATGGTTCTCATATAATTTGATCAATACAAAATTGTCTGGACTTTAAAAGAGACTGTGACCTCTGAGTTTGTTTCGGATGTTTCTTCTCAGAGTAGTCAGGTACGAAACACCGGCCTCATCTAGTGTAAAATAGTGTCTTTTTGACGTGTAAAAGAGTTTGCCTAAACCAATTTACTGAATAAATATCATTTATCATTTATGGGTCGAGGTCTTAACTTATAAATAAATTATATGTTTCATTTCCAGACTAGATCTTTTCAAATTCGCTGTTTGTAATGAAATATTTACAAAAGAATATCAATGGAAAAAAAACATCTACTCTTTTTTTTCTTATGTTTTGAAGTATTATTTCATTACATTGCCAATAAAAGTTAAAAAATGTGACATAGCAGGGGCATACACTCAAATTATTTAATGTCAAGGTATAAAGACCCCTGAATATTAATTTATTTTCATTTTACAGGCATTCATCCGCCATGAAAAGTAGTTAAAATGTGTAATCAAAAACACTAATAATAATAATAATATTCCACAACTATCACACAACGCCATCTAGTCCCAAGCTAAGCAAAGCTTGTGTTATGGGTACTAGACAACTGATAAACATACATATATATTTTTAAATACATACATATTATATTATATTATAGATAAATTACACCCAGACACAGAACAAATGATCGTGCTCATCACACAAACATTTGTCCTGTCACTGTTTAATTTCAAACCGTTTTAAACACTGTTTAAAACAGGGGTTGGCATGTTTAAAACAAGTTGTTTTAGAACAACTTGTTTTAAACATGCCAACCCTGGTACAGAGCATGTAACATAACATGCTATAAAACATTGCTATATAACATGTTTCTGATAATGTGGACACTGAATGTTATAAAACATGTTATTGATATGAATAACAATGTTATAAATCTTAATCGAATCTAAATCGAAGCAGTGCACACATTACCATCAACCAAACCATCATAGAGCAAGTAGAGAAATACGTATACTTAGGGCAGGAAATCAGAATGGGCAAGGACAATCAGACCAACGAGCTTCACAGACGGATAAGGCTCATGTGGGGAGCATACTCGAAACTGGACTTTGCCTTCAAAATGAAAATATCTGCAGAACAAAAAGCCAGAATCTTCGATCAATGCATCCTGCCAGTACTCACTTATGGTGCTGAAACCTGGGTATTCACCAAAGACACTATAAAAAGACTAGAAGTGGCCCAGAGGGCAGTAGAGAGGAAGCTGGTAGGAGTGACATTGATCGACCGCAAAACCAACAAATGGCTACGGGAACAGAGCAGAGTTACAGATGTCACGAATCGAGTGGCACACCTGAAGTGGGCTTGGGCTGGCCATGTTGCCCGGAAAGAACACTCATGGTGCAAACGTCTTCTCGAATGGAAGCCATGGGGAGAAAAACGCCCTCAAGGAAGACCACAAATGCGCTGGAAGGATGATGTGAAGAGGGTTGCGGGCTCAAATTGGTTAAAAAGAGCTCAATGTCGAGAAGAGTGGAAAGAGTTGAAGGAGGCCTACACCAAGATGGTAGAAAGAGGCTGAAGAAGAAGAAGAAATCTTAATCACGAAGAACGGCAAGCGACAATGGTTATATAACATTGTTATATTACATTCTTATTCTATAATGTGTACAGTATTGTTTTATGTTGCAATGTATAATAACAAGGTTACATAATGTGGACGTGTTATACAACACAGGTTATATGTATAACATGTTGCATGGTCTGTACGCACCTTAAAGGTTATATTTTAATGAGTTTTATGGCCTATACTTCTGTAACCAGGCTATATCTCATGAATCGTGATAGTTATACAGTTGAAATTTTTACAGAAGATGTATTGCTGTTGCCGCTATCACAAAATAAAATATTAAAAAAGAATGAAAGGTCGGAATTAGGTAGAGTTATTCATGTACTTACACTGATTTCATACAGCGAAGGAGTAAAGTGGATATGCCCCAAATCCCGGAATTACTTTTAAGTAGCAAAAAAGTCCTATGATTTATTAAAGGTTATTTACTTCTACACAAATTGTGTAGAAGTAAATATTTTGTATAATCTATCTCTAATGTTTTTATTTAGTAATACCGTTTTCCACCCCAGATGGTCTATTAGAAATCCCGGGAAGATCGATCCATGTTAATATCAACATTTCAAAAAAATCCGTCCACACAAAAAGGCGAGCACATTGCATAAGTATTATTATAATAATTGTTTACGCAAGCATAATTTCACAGAACATAATATAGTAGCCCTGTACCAATTAAAAAGGTAAAACAAAAACTCTTTGAAAAACTGGCCAAGTGGAGTCGGGTTCTCATACGAAGGGTTATTTACCATTATCCCTGTAACGCAAAAAAAAAACATATTGATTATAACCAGAAGTACTAAAATAACTCTACTATAATACTTATGCGATGTGCTCCAGGAATCTTTGAGAAATCGCGGCACAGGTACATAAAAAAAATTAGAAGCTCCTCCTTTTTTAAGTCGATTCAAAATTGCTTTCGTTTAGACTGGAAGTCGAATCTTAAAAAAAAGCTACATAGATATTTCGTAAATGTTCTTTGTAGATGTGTGGATGGATTTTTTTTATTGTTTTAAAAAAAAAAAAAAACTATTGCATGGATTTGAATGATATAAATTATGTACATAATGTTGTTTATAAGTTGAATTACCTAATACATAAGATGGTCTTGCCGGTATCATGCTCCCGATTTCTAAGTTATTCGCAGACGAAGCCTCGAACATGACTTAGTAACATCTAGGTATACTAATATTTTTTCATTCTAATTTGTTTGTTTAGTTGAATGAACTTTTCTTTAATTGAATCAGGAACTACTAATTCGAAAAAAAAATGTAAATTGTAAATAAGAAACATTACGCCATGACTTAGGAGCCAAGCACCGGGGTTGAAACCGGAAGCAACTACGGTTACCAACTTTTTTTTCAATCAAATATAGTATTTTTGAAGTTATTAACTTAAAAATATAGTAGATGGCAAAAAAAAAGAATAAGAAAATAGTATGTGGTTAAAATATGTACCTAATTTATTTTTTAAATGAATATTTTTGCCACATTTGGCTGCTATCGTCGCGATTGCGTGCGTTAGACCCCCAGAGCGGGCTTTAGTTAAGGCTGCGTTCCGCTTTACGCAATATAATTATAGTAGTTTCGCCTACTATATTTATTTTTTAGAAATATAGTACTTGATCCCTTAAAATAGTAGCATACTATATTATATAGTAGGGTTGGCAACCCTAGAAGCAACAGCTAGTTTATAATAAATTTTTCAGATAACTACACAAATAATATATTATATTATTATGCAAGAAATTATTTTAGGTATATTAATTATTTAGACACAATAGATTAATAATTAACGATAAAATAAACTAAATATTAACTTATTAAACCCACAAATAACACTATTAAAACAATACAATAATAAATTATTGAAACCTATACACCGTGACTTTTTAGTCGTCTTACAAAAGTCGTCCACTTAACACGTTCGTTGCATTACGAGATCTATCAGATCTCTTGCAGGACTTTTGTATTGTGCGTTGAACATAATCGTGTTGTTTCACTCCTTGCTGGAGGATCTAACGTGTAAAGTTCTTTAGGTATGAGTAGGACAAATATACATATTTGCTTCCTACTTAAAGCTGAATTCAAGGACATTAAAAAAGAAATTAGAGATGGATTAGGTCCCTAACGCACAGTACTGTAATTATTTTCATTCCTTGCGTTAGGAGATATGTCGGTACTCGTGGAATCGTACGCCTCGTAGACGCAAGAGATGGAAGGTGGGCGGCGCGGGCGCTGCGTGACTCGTTTTAGTGTTGTCCTAGCATCGACGTAGTAGGTCGCGCGCACGTTTGCGAAATCACATCACTCTCTGGTAAGTTTCTGGTAGCCTAAATGTCGGTTATTAAAACAAAAACGTTGTTATAGTAAACTTACAAGAGACCTGTGACATCCAGCTTTTATTTAATACCTCCGTATATTTTTTTAAAGCAACAACAGCCTAAGAACAAAAATATACATAAGACACTCGAATAACGAAATAAAAAATAAAATAAAATTAGATTCCATCGCATTTATTTCACTGACATAGTTGCATGCTGTTTATTTATACAATGCATTTTATTACAGAATTACCCGAAGGAAGATGTACTGATCATGTTAAATATTATTATTATTTATTATTATTTGCGCGCAATGCAAGCAATCAATGTGCTTACCATGATGTTTTAATGAAAAACACTTTGCATAATTAATAAAACTTTTTCAATCGACAACTGAGATATTATTTTATTCCCATCACTACTTACTACACATATTGAACTATCTTCGGTTGCGGTACGAGATACAATCGATACCATATTTTTTTTTGGTATTTGTAGTTTATTCAAATGTCATAACTGCGTGCGAACCTAGCAAAATATAAAGCAATAGGCTATCTTTCACCCACAAAAACTTCAAAATATATTTGATTGTTTTTTTGGAAGATGTAAATTATTTTCAAAACTGTATCTTTAGGAGACTGATTAGGTCTCAAACGCACCAAAAGGTAGGTTAGTTACGAGATCTTTTAGGTCTCCAAAGCACCAGCTGAAAGTTCTTTGAAAGTGATGGCGCAGGGAACGTGTTAATGTATCCGACCTAAAATACCTCTAGGCGAGTTATTTTTTTTTTTAAATCGTTAATAATAATTTTTATTTTTAATAAATAGGTACATTAGAAATATGAAACACCCTGTTAAAATGTTTACGTATCAATCTGTAGAGTATACCTACCCAGCGCAATAGTCGGGTAGATCATTCAATTTCCATATTCTATGAGACAAGGGCGTTTCTAACTACGCCTTGTGTCATAATAACCAATTAAAGTTTTATTATTAAATTTTTCAAATCTCTTAAATATATATTTTTTTATTATAAACGTGTTCTAGTCATTGGATACATGAACTGGGCTGCTTTTGTAAGACGACTAAAAAGTCACGGTGTATATTTACCAAACAAAAAACTGTACATAAAACCAGTAACTAAATTACACTATTATAGAACATCGAAAAACTCATCCTCAACGCTGTCAGCTGGTAATGTGCCCAAGAGACTGGCGGCGTTGCCTCTTTGTATGGCTATACTTAGCCTCTGACCAAGGTAAAAGCCAGCTCTTGGGTCACGGGAAGCGTCAACAAGTCTTTTTGAAATGTCTCTGAAGAGGCTGTGAGCACTCGGACCCCATGGCCCTATAGTTTCAACCCCAAATTAACTTAATATTAATAAAATGTTACCTGTATAATGTTATTGCATTTCAAAAGCCAATTATTTGACATAAACAAGATTTATTTGTAGACATTTACAGGAAATAAAATACAGTGAATATGCAATAACAATGTTTTGAACACAATTGGCGATATAACGCAAAAATCTAAAGACAAATTATATGGGAATACACATCAATCATGAAAATAAATTCCAATATTACCTGACCCACTGTTAATATAGACATTCAGTACAAAACAGGCCAAGTTATGCTGGTTTGATGGCACTTGAAAAATGTTGTTTTCTATATTTTCAACTACCTACGACTGAAAACTGGCATTTGAGGTAAAACACGAGTTGAATAGTATCCAAAATTTCAGCGCAGGAACTACATATAATATTTTGTTCCTATTTTATCGTTTTGGAACACTGCCAATGTGCATTATCCAATTTAGACTGGTAAAAAGTTTTTACCAAAGCGTTGTTGTAATAAATAATTTATTTCTATTATTTGCAAGTGAAATAACATATTGTTGAACTTTTTGAAAACTTAGCATTATTTTTTTGACTGGATTTCGTCGTTACCATAATGAAACTGTCTATAACAACTCTGTATAAATACAGAGTTCATAAACTCAAATAATTACTAACTACAAATAATATTTTAAAACTAAGAATCCATAATGACTTAAAAGTTTTTTTTAGAAATGACGTTGGGGCACTAGGAATTTCTCCTGTACCGTTGGTGCGTTTACAAACATTATAAACTCACATACACAAACGCCCAGACCCGAAACAACTACTTGTAGATCATACAAATATTTGCTCCATGTGGGGATCAAACCCGCGACACGCAGCGCAGCTGCAGTCCAATCGCTCAGCCGGGACTTATCTCATTACCGTGACCCCGGGACATAACGGGCTATTGAAGGACACTGTGGATTTTAGTCAGTACAAGTCTGACAGTCCCTCCCGCCCTCCGCCTCCCCGGGGTGGGAGGACTCATTTGATGATTTTACCACGCAAAAAAAAAGCAGCCCACTGCACCAACCGTGCCGTCAAAAATAACATTTGCGGTGAATTATGACAAACTCTCCCATAAGTGGGGGCCACACGAACGGGAAATGCCGTTGATTACCGCGATAATTAGACTTGACAACTGTGGCCCCAGCATTACAAAAAAGAAGCCTGTTTGTTTAAGCTATTTTTACGCGTTGATTATTTTGTGTCAAGACATCATAATTTTATTGAGTTATTTTAACAAAACGAATTTTCTACAAAAATGTATCCTTTGCTGCAAAGAATTTGGAAGGTTTCGGATGTTTTCACTTACAAGTAAAGAAATTTCCTTAATATTATTTAAATAGGTTTCCAATTAAATAAGTTTCTATTTTATTTTTGGTTTACATAAATATTCATTTATAATTATTTACATTTCTATCAAAGTTACCTACATTTTTTTGCGCCTCCTGTATTTTATGAGTTATAATTTATCAGTTACTAGCTTTTCGCAGCGGCTTCACTCGCCACCCCCCCCCCCCCCCTTATTGCCTATGTCACTCAGGATCAAAGCAGCTGGTGAAAGAATTTTTAAAATCGGACCAGTAGTTTTTGAGCCTATTCATTACAAACAAAGAAACAAAGTTTTCCTCTTTATAATATTAGTATAAATGAAGTTAGGTAGTCTTGATGAGTAAACCTTGAGATATTTATGTCTAAAAATATCTATTAATTAAATAATTTTAAAATAAATAAATGTATTTTAACGAAAACCATCAAAACAGGAAAATATTGCGAGATATTTAATTTATAACAGGCACCTAAATAATTACAATAGTTCTAAACACCATTGTCTCATCATCTATTTAAAATAAAACGATGACAAAGTATAGGAAAATGCTTTGTACGATATACTTAAATATAATGTCATGGTTTTCAGTTTATAATACATAATAATGTATTTTTCCTTAAATTCTAAGCATTGTTATTTTAATTACACCTGTTATGTTATAGGCACAATGATACGAGTTTGTGACCACAATAAGATTGAAACTGTGGTCGTACCATACTGTGACGACATGAAAGCTTTTCTAACACTGAGGTGCTCTTTAATGCGGGGGCCACACTAACGGGAAATGGCGTTAACTCGCGATAATATACTTTAAATGTTTTTTTTATCGCTTTTAGCGATAAGGCCGCCCATTGTGTCACCCTATGTATAAGATATTCTTTGTACCTGTAATTTGTATGGTGTGTATATTAAAGTGTACTCTATTCTATTAGTATCGTCAATTCTCGCGATAATCAAAGGCATTTCCCGTTAGCCTGACCCCAGAATAGATAGGTAATATTCAGGCCTCCCTATCACAGAGAAAAGGCCTGTGTCAGTAGTGGGAAAATTATAGGCAAATGATGATGAAATCAGAATGCAAGTATCAATTTGTTCCGGGGTCGCGGGACTGTCTCACCGTGACCCTGGTACGTAAAGGGCTATTGAAGGAACACCGTGGATTTTAGTCAGTACAAGTCTGACAGTCCCTCCCGCCCCACCCTGGGCGGGAGGACTCATTGAATAATTTTACCACGCAAAAAAAAAAACTATCAATTTGTTTGATAAGGATGGTTTATGTGGGAATCAACATGCATCTATCGTGGAGGTACTGTATTCGAAGATCTACCAATGGTGGCTAAGAATTCAAATTGGTGGGCTTTAAATAAAGTTGCCATAACGACTGACTCTGTTAGATTTAAATAATAAACTCAAATTACTACTTGAAATATCAGAGGCCCTAGCACGGCTTTTCTCTTCTTTGTGACGTAAAGTAAGCGGTTATTAAAAATAGTCGTTCGTACACTAGAGAAGCTATTTAATATACAATAAACGTAGTAAATACTTCAAGTAGGTACGTTTTAAATTAGATACAGAAATCTTGTAATAAGTACCCATACCATGAGTTGTCATTACGATACTGGATCATACGCATCGACCGCGTTTGGCGCTCTCATTGGTTGAGAGTTCATACAACCTTGGAGCGGACCGATCGAGTATCGTAATGACAACTCATGGTATGGGTAAAGGTCTCTGTTCGATGAGTCACCGTGACACGACCCGCGATTCAACGGTACTCAGAAAACAAGTGACGTACGCGCCTTTCGTTTGACATCGTATCATATGTACGTCAAAAACAAATCTTAACTTACGTAATGACATTCATCATAACGGTGGAGCTTATTTATCAGTCTCGTCTCGTCTCGTCTCTTCACGAGCTTTCTGAGTATGGACTCCTGTGTTCGATTCCCTGGGAACTAAGTACCTGTAGCTAAATTAATATTTGTTTCGTTCTGGGAGCGAACCTGTGACTCGCAATGCAGCAGCTATACGCTCATGTACTGCGCTAAACATACCGTCTTCTTATTTTTGGGGCATGATAGTTTTATACTACTCATAAATATTTTCTTTCATAGTTTTGAGAGAGTAAATAGTTCACGTAAAGTAAATGCCTGCGATCGAACATACGATGTTTTTTTATGTAGTTCATGACCACAACCACAAACTCTATTAGGTACAAAAAGTTATGATTTGCTATGGTCTTCATAATGATCACGATTGGAGTTGTTAATCTCATGATTTTCCTTATCTTGAATTAAAAAAAAACTTTTTAAAAAAAAGAACCGACTTCAAAACCAAACACAAAAAAGTGTAAAATAACTTTTCTTTCGGAAGTCGGTGGCTTTGTTTTGTTGTGTCATTGACTATTGCCACCGACTTCCGAAAGAAAAGTTATTTTACACTTTTTTGTGTTTGGTTTTGAAGTCGGTTCTTTTTTTTAAAAAGTTTTTATTTTACCCTTTTTAGTTCAGATATTCAACAAAGATCTCCGTATAATCGGGTCTTTAGAAATCTATAATCCAAGTGAGCAACAAAAACGGATCTATGCGGGCAACGTCACGAAATATTCATTACTGTTATATACTAAAACCTTCCCCAGAATGTAACAAACACTTTTCTGAAAACCGCATCAAAATCGGTTCAGCCAAACGCGAGATAATTGCGAGCAAACATTCAATCGACTTAGAAAATCCACAATCCAAGTAAGCAAAAAAAATCCATATCTCTAAAACTACTGAACCGATTTTGATGAAACTTGCAGTGTACCCTAAGTTGAACAATACCTAGTTCAACAAAAAAAGAATTACGTAAATCGAACTTGTAGTTCCGGAGATATGCGTGCACAAACATAAAAACATACATACATACATACATACATACATACATACATACATACATACATACATACACTTATGAAATTTGGCACATTTGTTCAGACGCTGATATAGATTAACATATACGAAAACTGGGCAGTTCTGGAAATATTACATACATACGGGTCGAATTGATAACCTCCTTTTTTTTGAAGTCGGTAAAAAAATACCTACAGATCTGATACTGCAGATCTTAAAAGTAGATATTCATCTTTAATTATTATATTACATAGCTGAAGAGTTTGTTTTTCTGTTTGTTTAGTTAAACGCGCTTATCTTAGGTACATACTACTGACTAGTCCTAATCGTTTTTTTTTTTGCGTTGGATAGTCCATTTATCGAGGAAGGCTATAAAACATTACGCTACAACAATAATAGGAGCTGAGCTGTGGGGGTCAAACCACGGGCAATAGCTAGTTTATTTTAACATTAATGAATTCATTGAAAATCGCTCAGTTACGGAATCAATCATCAATCAAACGTCCAAAAAAAGTCCAAACTATTAAAAAAAGTTACGATTTTCTTATGATCGTTTTCATCTTTATATCGTCTTCAATAATATCACGATTGTAGTTGATGATCTTAAGATTTTCCTCATCAGAATAATAAAAATACGCAAATCTTGTCAGTACTCGTAACAAAACATCGATGAATTCCTCGAAAATCGCTCAGTTATGGAATCAACCGTTACTTTGTGGAATTCCATGACATTAAAGATAAGTTTTTATTTAGTTTCAATTCTGCGAAAATACATTCAGGTTCCTAAGAAGAGAGTGGTCGTAATAAATTGTCGTAATTTTTGTGGATTTCAAACAGCCAGTCCGCCATCTTGGGGAGTCCACCATATTGGATTTGTAATGACGTTTCTTAGCTAGTCATGTATTGTCATCAGAACTCAGAGTGTGTGCAAAACATCCTAATCGAAGACCGGGAAGTTGGTCAAATTAAGATTCCAAGATTTTCTTACATAGTTACAAGTGAAGCTAATAATTATAAGCGTGTAAAAAAGCTATTTTAGAGGCCTGTGGCTTCAAAGGAAAAAAAAAAGAAAATAGGCGGTGGTAGCTTCGCTGTATGAGTCAAGTCTTAAGAGCGCATATTCTGAAAGTTGGCAACTAGTTGTCAAATATTAACAAGTTTTAATTAATTTAGCAATGTTACTGTATGGAAATAAGAAATATGGCTCTGTAGTGCACTAAAAATTTGATAAGGGAATGCAATAATTAATATAGTTCCACCAAATATATAGTTTTATATGTAAAAACAGTGTTTGGAAACCTTCCAAATGCCTTTTTTACACCTGAAACGGTGACAATATCAAATTCAGTGTTTTAATTGCATTCCTATATCAATATTTTAGTGCACTACAGAGCCATATTTCTTATTTTCATACATACCAAATTAATTAAAACTTGTAAATATTTGACAGCTATTTGCGACGTTGCCAACTTTCTGGTTATGCGCCCTTAAGCCAGGGTATGAAACAGCCTCGGAGCCTGGGAAACTGATTTCATAGGAAGACATTCGATTTTATAATATTTAATGTCCCTTTGAGGATCTTATACAGCCACTTTCAACAATTCTTCATTCAAATTTTTTTTTTTTTTTTTTTAGCGTGATAAAATCATCAAATGAGTCCTCCCACCCCGGGCAGGGCGGGAGGGACTGTCAGACTTGTACTGACTAAAATCCACGGTGTCCTTCAATAGCCCGTTATGTCCCGGGGTCACGGTAATGAGATAAGTCCCGCGACCCCGGCAGGCTTTGGCCCTCTAGAGGGGGGCCCCGTCATCATGCTGACACTCCTTGAGGCGCGCGTGGAACACAACGCGCCGTCGACCCGGGCATGGTCCATGGTCGGGTGGCGAGTTGCCCTTTACTCGCCGCCCGCATGCCCGCGCCTACGGTGGCCGGAGATCGTCCCGCGACGTCCGACGCCGTGGGCGTCTACCACTGCGGCTGGGGCGGAGGGAGGACGCTGTCCTCTCTCTCTCGCGGCTCGCCTCCTCCTTCACGAGCATAACTGCTTCGCAGAAGGAGGCGACCGCTTCCCACTCCGTCTCGCCCCGCAGCATGGCCTCGACCAATGCCGGGCGCGAGAGGTCTCCGCCTATCGCCGCCGAGAGGACGCGGCGGTGCTCTGCCCAAGCGGGGCAGTCCTGCACCGTATGCTCCACCGTGTCCTCCGGGCGATCTTCGCAGTGGTGACACTCGGGCGTCTCTTCCCTCCTTATCGGACACAGGAACCTCCCGAAACTTCCGTGTCCGGTGAGGACCTGCGTCATGCGGTAAGTCAGGACGCCGTGACGTCTTTCCAGCCACTCCTCAAAGAAGGGTCTTCATTCTAATAGAGAATCATTTCGTGAATATCCAGCAAAATCATTATCAATTCTTCTTGTATTCGGAAAAGGGTTTTAAACGTAATTAAGTATATGTCAGCTGTAGACAGGTCAAAGTCAAATCATTTATTTCAATTAGGCCATCAAAGAGGCACTTTTAAACGTCGATTATTATACAATATGGGATAGGATGGGATTGATTCTACACCCATTCGCAAAGGTAGGTTGTATGAAGAAGAATGGGCAAGAAACTCCATACTTACTCTTTTTAAAATTGTTTTATAATATTTTTTTACATAATTTAAAATAAATAAAATGTACCTTGAAAATCTAGACTAAAATTATAAAAATAAAATAATAAGAAATAATAAAAAAAGCAAAAAGGTGTTCATGTTTTAACAAAATACCTATTGTAATTACAGCTATTTTACAAAAATATAAAAATTATAAGTGTGTGAGCATTCAAATTTCAACCAGCTTGATTCCGTTTAAGCCCTACATTGTACTATGGAGCAGGACCAGCATGTTTCCAAACATTTTTATCTTGGATATAATCTAATTTATAATATGCTTGTTTACTAAGTGTATTCTTTATATAACTTTAAAATTTTCTTTCATTTAGAGTTAAAATTTCGCTAGATATTTTATTGTAGCATTTAACACAGTACCCCATAAAAGACTTTTGTACTTTAGACAATCTTAAATAAGTTTGATCAATTTTATCTTTGTTTCTAGTATTTAAAATTATGTCTATCGCTTATTTTATTAAAAAGATGAAGATTTTTCCTAACATACATTATATTTTCATAAATAAATTGACCAGGCACTGTCATTATGTTTATATTTTTGAATAGTTCCCGAAGAGATTCGCGACGACGTAGATCATCACACACATCTGCAAAATGTAAATACAAACGCTTTCTTTTTTTTATCTATTCTACGAATAACCAACAAACTTAACCAATAAATAACACTATATCTACCAATGTGTTTACATAAATAATTATTATAATTGAAAGAAACAGGTTATCAATAAGGCCAGGCGTATTTTTCTAAATACTGAGATAAAACCTGTCTATTTTTAAGAATCACATCAAGCTCAACTACTCGACGAATAACTCGTCGTCATTTTATACAATTTACCCGTTGACGTATGTGATTAAATTTAGGAATTCCCATATAAACACTAAAGAACTGGTTGTATATATATTGTGATAACAAAAATATTGCCACAGAACTCCAATCTCTGTCCTGACAAAATGAAGTCTTGTTTTAAATGTTTGGTGTTAATATTGTGCCTGAATTTTATTGGTAAGACAAATCTACTCAATGTTTTCTTCATCGGTGTTATTCATGGTGCTAAATATTTTCAATATTATTCTACACATTTATTTCATTATTTATTACTGACATTACATTTATGACTAACATAAAATAAAACTAAAACAAACTATCATAGAGCATCGAAAAATTCATTATTAATGATGCCAGCTGGTAATGTGTCCAAGGGCCTGGCGGCGTTGCCACTTTCTATAGCAATGCTTAGCCTCTGGCCAAGGCAAAAGCCAGCTTTTGGGTCACGGAAAGCGGACCCCTTTGCCTTAGAGTTTCAACCCCAGTTTCCACAGATTGATTAAGACTGGTCTAGTAGCTGGATCGGCTTTGGGTACAAGATCATGCCGCTAACATTCGTCCGAAGTAGATATCGGAATTTGCTGCAACACGTTCGTCGCAAAAAATAGTGTATCGCATCATTAAAAGCGAAGTTAATAAATTAGCTACTTCAACAATGCAAAATAAGCCCTTTATGCAATTTAAAAATGTTTTCGCCACATTTTTGACTGAACGCATATAGAGAAGTTTGTGTGCTTCCAAATTCAAACTAATCTATCATTCATTTTTTTTGTTTTAGATGCATCCAAATTCAGATGTGACTACAAGTACAATGCGGATGCCAGAGGATGGTTCAAACATGTTGCTGAACCAACCTCCTGGTATGATGCTCGAACAAAATGTGCAGAAGAAGGTAAGAGAAAAGTTTTTTTTTTTTTATCGTGGTAAAATCATCAAATGATTCTAGCCGCCTTGGGTGGAGTGGAAGGGAGAACTCTCAGACTCGTACTAAAATCCACAGAGTTCCTTCAATAGCCTTTTACGTTCCAGGGTTAGAGCTGGTACCTGATTAGACAGTTCCTTGACCCCGGCAGGCTCTGGCCCTCTAATCCCGGGGGCCTTGTCAAATTGCTTTAGAATGATTTAGGCGCGCGTGGAACACGGTGCGCCGTCGACCAGGCCCATGATCGAAGGTCTTTATAGAGTAGTGGCAGCTCAGTGGTAACTCACGGGACTCTGGAATATAAAGGTACACAATAATTTAAGGAAACGGGTAGATATTTAGTCAGTAAGAGTCTAATAGTCCCTTAATCTCCACCAAAGACAGGTAGACTGAAAAATAAAAAAAGCTCAATGATAATGGCCTCAGCTTACAAATTTTAGACCGTGGGTTTTGGAAAATCAGAAAGGCGCATTACTTTGTGTAATCAATTTCATCACTACTGCTCTCAAAACAGTGAACAAAAACATCGTGAGGTAACCAGCATGTCCAAGGACCATAAATTCGAAGACATTGTGATATTATCTGTCGTACTGGGCCCACTGGGTGGTTTGTCAGCCCACTCCCTTTCACAGAGTGGAAGCCTGTGTGACAAATTGATTCCATTGGAAAAAGAACATTAAGAAAATACTTATGATCATCTGCCAATGATGATAAATATTTTCTGCCACTTAGGAAAAAGATGAAATGTAAAATTCGTTTTTCAGGTGCCGTGTTAGCTTCTCCAACCGCAAACGATATAGATGACGGTATTGCATCCATCCTTAACGCCACTACAAGTGATGAAAACTATGTCATCTTCACTGGTATCCATGCTACTGCTGAGAAACCAAGTTTTCGTGATGCTGAAGGTAAGAATCAAAGGAATTTTATTTTTTGACACTTAATGTTATTTACTGTAAAAAAAAGCAAATGCTGCAAGATAGCTGCTTTTCGATATAAAAATCAAATCTATACTAATACAATACTGTAGGTAACTCTGAAGAGTTAGTTTGGTTAAACACGCTAATTTCAGAAACTACCGAGGTCAAATCATCGATACAGTTGAATCAAATCAGAAAAATTGTTTTTGTGTTGGGTAGTGTGTTTTTATAGGAAGGTCAAATTGTTTTTGTGTTGGGTAGTGTGTTTTTATAGGAAGGTCATATAACATCACGTTATAAATATTAGTTGCTATGCAGCCCGTGAAGCCACGGGGAACATCTAGTAGACCATAGATTTCGATGCTGTCATTGTTCTGTAAGGTGTGGTTGGGTTTATCCCGCAAAAAGTCCCAAACACACCACAAAGATAAGGAAAGGAACAGAAATAATGATTAAAATTAAATTGCAGGTACTCCGTATCCCGATTTTCGTGATTGGGAGCCAAATCATCCAGATAATAAAGGACTCAGAGATATATGTGCCGTTATGAAGAACAATGGCGATGGAAGCATGGACCTAGTTCCGTGTAGACAGAAGTTTCCTTATATTTGTTATCATCCAGCAAATAAACAAGAAATAGTCAATGAATGCGGCACTGTAGATCCAGGTAATTATGCTAGTCTCAATCTAAAAGCATTATGACTTCAAAAGAGTGAATCAATATTTCTGTTTGAAAATAATTCCGTTTTTATTTAATTTTGTTCAAGCTAAGAATGTCTCCTATTTTGTGAGTGTGTTTATAAACATTAAAACTCACAGACACAAACACCAAGACCCGGAACAACTACTTGAAGTCATACAAATATTCGTTCCTTCCGAGAATCGAACGCTCAGCGCAGTAGTTGATCTCTCAACCACTGTTCTAAGATCTACTAATAATTTTAGTGATTCAAAAGCTTATAACATTACTTCGTTTCAGAATACCACTTGGACAGCAGGACCAATAAATGCTACAAGTACCATAACGTTACACGTAATTTCTCCGGAGCAGTAACTAAGTGTGCTGCTGAAGGCGGCCATCTTGCTATTATAAACAGTGACACCGAAGCTCAAGTGCTCAGTGAAATCTTCTCTCAACATCCTCTTGAAACTTTGAAAAATACAAGGTGGCGCGAAATAGCTTTCATCGGTATTTACAACTACGACAAAAAGAAAGATTGGAGGACCATTCATGGTAATTTGTTTTTATTTTATGTTATAATGGTATGGTGGGATGGTGGGTGTGAGTATCGTATTTACCCAGTTACTGGGTTGTGGAGGTCCGATAGGCAATCGCTCCATGTAAAATACTTATAGTCAGCTGCATCTAGTTCGACTGGAAGCCTTCCCTAATATAGTTGGGAAAAGGCTTGTCAGATGACGATAGTATGGTGCGATATACTTTTAGATTGAAAATACGTTTCATAAAATATTTTGCAAACGAACGAAATATTGAAGGAATTCCTCTTGAATCGTGGGTGCATTCTCAAACACAGAAACTCACATATACAAACACCCAGACGTGAAACAACAACTTGTAGATCATACAAATATTTGTTCCGTGCGAGGAACGAAACCATGATACGCTGTGCAGCAGGCGATCGCTCATCTACTGACAACCACGCCATTAAAAAAATTTTACGATAGTATATTTGTTTTCCAGGACAAGTACTAGAGGAAGCCGGCTATGCCAGATTTTCTCCAGGAGAGCCAAACAATGCTGGAAGAGGACAATACTGTGGCTCCATATACCGCAATGGTTTGATCGATGACATGTTCTGCTATGAACCAGCAGTGTTCATATGCGAGAAGAGTCCCGATTATGATTCTGCTTGTTCTTTACCTGATGAAAATAGAGAGGGATATTATAAACCCGGAATGTACTAATTTATGATTTCTGAAAATAAACTGATTTTAACTTTAAATATTATTTATTTTCTTATACCTACAACCTTTGTTCATTTTCTTTGGAAATAAAGAAGTCGCATGTGATTTTTCGCACTGATGTAATGGGGTGGCGCATGGTTTTTTTTTTACGTGGTAAAATCATCAAATGAGGGCTAGACCAGAGGCTCTATCATGACTTTCCAAGTTTTTGTGACGTAAAATAAACTGGAACTTTGATGTTAATTAGAAGGAAAAAAATAGTTCGTACACTAAAGGCGCTGTTTTATTTTTTCATACAAAAAACGCAGTAAATACTTGAAGTAAGTATATTTTAGTAGGCTGTAAATAAAATATAGAAATGTGATAAGGACTCAGGACCCACCCAGGGCGAAACGAGAGGGACTGTGAGACTCGCACTGACTGAAATCCACGGTGTCCTTCAATAACCATTTACGTTCTGGGGTCACGGTTACCTGATAAGACAATCTAGAGAGTGGCGCACGGTGGGATGATAATCGGCTTTTATACATTTACTTTAGGAATTTCAATTTTCAAGTGCCTGATTTTTCACGTGTTCATCGTTTCTTTCAGTTATTTCTTTATACAAATATGACATCCGAATTTATTTTTCAAAAACGAGTGTCATAAATAATTTTAATACGAAGTATGGAGCTAGTACGATGAATCTTACTATATCAAAAACTGTTTTTTGTAGCAATTTTTACTAGGTGATTATTTTTCCTCATAGTTACTTATTGACACAAAACGATTTTAGAACAAAATAAAACCTAAAAAAAAACAAAAATTATATTTTTGGTTTACTCATTCATTTTTTTTTGTATTTCTATCAGTTGCCTTCAAAATTTTTGGCACCTCCTGTTTTTATTAACATTAAGCCTCCTGCAGACACACGCGATTAATCGCGCGGGGCGACATGTCGCGGTCCATTCGCAGTATTTTTAGAGTGGAAATTAGCTTGGCTCGTTGTCGCAGCGCGATCAATCGCGTGTGTCTGCAGGAGGCTTTATAGTTATCAAAGTGCGTGTACTCTTCGTGGTAACGTGGGTGGATCTCGTGATTGTGATGGCTAAAAATATTAATTAACCTTATACCCATCAAAACAGGATAATATTGCGAGATACTGTTTAGAATTCAAGACTATGTTTAATTTTTACTTACCTAAATAAAATAGTTTTAAACACCGTTGTCTCATGGTCTATTTAAAATAATAGATATTGAGGACAAAGTAAAGGGAAATGCTTTGTACGGTATACCTGAATATTATTTCGGTCGCGGGACATACGTATACCGCGACTCCGGTACGCAAAAGGGCTACCGAAGGACACCGTGGATTTTAGTCAGTACAAGTCTGAGTCCCTCCCGCCCTGCCCGGGGCTGGGAGGACTCATTCGATGATTTTACCACGAAAAAAAAAAAAAAAAAAACCTGAATATTAAGTCGTGGGTTTCAGTTTAGATGATAAAGTCAACAAATCAATAAATACTTAAGTGTGGTTTTTAGTATACCTATGCGAAACCTGGATATAGTTTGTTCAGAATCAGTAACTGAATCGATTCCAATATTTTTTACACCATGTTGAATTTTCCTCCTGTGTCTGTCCTGTGTTCAATTCCCTGGGACCTAAGTACCTGTTGTTATTTATTATTATTATTATTAAAACCTGTCTATTTTAAGGAATGACATCAAGCTCAACCACTCCACGAATAATTCGTCGTCATTTTAATCAATTTACCCGTTTACGAATAATTCCCATATTATTATAAACACTAAGGAACTGGTAGGTATAAATATTGTGATAACAAAAATATTGACACAGAACTTGAATCTCTGTCCTTACAAAATGAAGTCTTGTTTTAAATGTTTAGTGTTAATATTGTGCCTGAATTTTATTGGTAAGACATCTACTGATACTCAATGTTTTCTTCATGGACACTCTTTTTTTATTCAGAGTGTTAAATATTCTGAACATTGTTCCACTAATTTGACTTTAGATGAAGTAGCTGGATGCATCAATGGATTTCTAGCATTTTCATCGCTGGATCAGCTTTTGGTACGGGATTAGGCCGCTTATATTCATATAGTAGATATCTTAATATGCTGCAACACGTTCGTAGCAAAAAACAAAGGCTATATAGCTACTGGATCAATGTAAATAAACCCTAAAGCAATTCAAAAAACCGATACAACATTTTTGACCGAACGCATCTAGAGAAGTTTGTGTGCTTCCAAATTCAAACTAATCTGTCATTCTTTTTTTTTTTTGTTTCAGATGCATCCAAATTCAGATGTGATTACAAATACAACGCGATTGCCAGAGGATGGTTTAAACATGTTGCTGAACCAGCCTCCTGGTATGATGCTCGAACAAAATGTGCAGAAGAAGGTAAGAATATGTCCAGAATTGTTTGTCTTTTATAACGTGATTGAATCATCAAATGACTCCTCCCACCCTGGGTGGAGCAGAGGGGACTATCAGACTCGTACTGACTAAAATCCACGGTGTTCCTTCAATAGCCCTTTACGTTCCAAGGTCACTTCCTCTTACAGAGGGGAGGCCTGTGTCCCAGCAGTGGGAACATTATAGGCTGATGATGATGTTCCAAGGTCACAGTTACCTGTTTAGGCAGGCTTTGGCTCCGTCAGGTTGCTGACAACACTTATAAGTGCGTGCGGGGCGTGACACGCCGTCGCCGTCGACCCGGGCATGGTCCATGATCAAATGGCGGGTCACCCATTCAAAATCAAAATATTTTGATTTGGAACTCTAACAGCTACTCTAAATTTTTGAAAAGTGCTTGATGCACGCTGATAACTTGCTCAATACTTCTTCGTGCGGACTGCGAGAACACAGCGGCTTGCACGACACACTTACTGATGAGCATCATCAGGGTTTTGTTGACATTGAATCCACAAATATTACTCCAAACCTAATACAGATAGTCCGCAATAGAAAATGACAATTTTATCATTGATTTTTATAAAAAACCTTTGTTGCTTTCGAAATTTTAACATTTGTTTTTTTTTATAAATTTTGTGCGGACAACGATAGTCATTTCATTTCTTAAAACGGACCCCTAGCGACACTAATTGGTGACCCCTGCTTTAAACAATTAAAATTCAATATTTAAACATAGAGAAAATTAATGAGCCTGAAAATTTAGTTGATTTTTAGACCTCACTTATCGCGCAAAAATATGTTAAAAAAACTATTTCCTACAATTATTTTAATAGCTATTGCGGCACCCGTGTATTATACTTATAAACCATATCACATGTGCTACAAATTGATAGAAGTTCCTTAGCCATTACAAGTTAATATGCAATCAATATTCATAGCCAGGAATCGAACCCGCTGGTTAAGTTTATTTATAGCTTAAAAGCTTTAAAGCAACTTGTATCAACTTTTCTAACACTATGAAAAAAGACGTAATGTGAAATTTGTCTTCCAGGTGCCGTGTTAGCTTCTCCAACCGCAAATGATATAGACGATGGCATACATATTGCATACATCCTAAACACCACTACAAGTGATAAAAACTATGCTATTTTCACTGGTATCCATGCTACTGCTGAAAAACCAGGTTTTCGTGATGCTGAAGGTGAGAATCGAAGGCATTTTTGTTTTTTGACACTTAATGTTTTTTTTGGGTTTATCCTGCAGAAAAACCCAAACACACCACAAAGACAAGGAAATAAAATCACAGTTACAATGACTAACTTTGAATTGCAGGTACTCAGTATACCGATTTTCGAGATTGGGAGCCAAATCATGCAGATAATGTGGAGCTCAGAGATATATGTGTCATAATGAAGAACAATGGCAATGGAAGCATGAACCTTGTTCCGTGTAGAGAGAAGTTTCCTTATATTTGTTATTATCCAGCAAATAAAGAAGAAATAGTCAATGAGTGCGGCACTGTAGATCCAGGTAATTATGTTAGTCTTATTCTTCAAATTTTCTATAAGCATATCGACTTTTATATTTCTAGATGCATCCCTGCTTTCATTTGCCTCAGGAATTTCTGTATAATTGTGTGTGCACTTACAAACTCACTCAAACGAACACCTAGACCCAGAACAACAAATTTATTTTATTTTTTATTTTATGACTTCGCTTACTTGCAGGTCAAACAAATATACGTGCCTTTGCGAGAATCGAACGCACAGCGCAGTAGTCGGTCGTTCAGGCACTGTTTTATCAGTCTTTTAACAGGTCTTATAGTAATGTTTGTGTTTTAAAAGCTATTAATATTAATTTGTTTCAGAATACTACTTGGACAACAGGACCAATAAATGCTACAAGTACCATAACGTTGCACGTAAATTCTCCAAAGCAGTAGCTAAGTGTGTGGCTGAAGACGGCCATCTTGCTATTATAAACAGCGACACCGAAGCTCAAGTGCTCAGTGAAATCTTCACTCAACATCCTCCCGAAACTTTGAAAAATACTAGATGGCGCGAAATAGCTTTCATCGGTATTTACAATTACGACAAAAAGAAAGAATGGAGGACTATTCATGGTAATTTGTTTGTATTTTATGTTATAAAAAACACCTAACACCGTCCTGACGAAACTCCGAACATCACAAGGCACCGCCGTCACCTAAAAGCCAGAGATACTAGCTGTTATCGAAAAGTTTTACGATGAATTACATGTCCAAAAAACTTGTCCACCTCAGGCCCAAGCCACAGATGTTCCACGGGCCAGACTTTCACGCCATCTCTTAGACTAGCATCCCGTGTGTGAGATTAGAATAGCTCTCGGACAACTACATAACAACAAAGCTCCAGGGGATGACGGGATAACCACAGAGCTGCTCAAGGTAGGAGGAACTCCTGTCTTGATAGAGCTTGCAAAACTCTTCAATTCCGTCATCCACACTGGCAAATCATCGGACGCAGGGCACAGGAGCGTGGTGATGGTGGTATAATTTTTCAAAAAGGGCGATAACACACTTCTTTAGAACTACCGCCCTATTTCACTCCCGAGTCATGTCTACAAGTTGTCTCGTTGAATCGTTTCGCCCAAAAGTTTGATGACTTCCAGCCGCCTGAGCAGGCCCGATTTCGAAAAGGCTTCACCACCGTGGACCACATACACACTCTAAGGTAGCGTATATGGACTACGAGAAAGTTTTCGATACTGTTGAGGCCTGGGCTGTGCTGGAGTCCATGCAGAGATGCCTCATCGACTACCGCTACGTTGAGGTGATGAAATGTTGGCCGCAACAATGACCGTCCAAGTATAAGAACAGAGCACAAAACCCATCCAACTGCGGTTAGGGAAAAGACAGGGAGACGTCATCTCTCCGAAACTCTTTACAAACGCGTTGCAGGACGTTTTCAAGACGCTTGATTGGAAAGGACGGGGTATAAATATCAGCGGTCAGTACATCTCGCACCTCCAATTTGCGGATAACATTTTCATCATGGCAGACTCTCTGTAGGAGCTGGAAGTAATGCTGAACAACTTGTGCGATTATTCAAGGCGGGTGGGTCTCGGAATGAACTTAGAAAACACCTAACTCATGTTTAATGGTCAATGGTCATGTACTCATGTCACCCCGAGACCTGTTACAGTAAAAGGTGCTGTCCCCAAGGTTGTGCAAGAATAAATTAATATATCTAGGCCAAACTATACAACTGGGTCGGCACAACTTCGAGAAGGAAGCAACCAGAAGGATACGCTTGGACTGGGCGGCATGCGGGAAACTGCATCATAATTATCGTCAATTCATCGATCCCACAATCCCTCAAAACCATGGTTTACAAGTGTGTCCAACCCGTAATGACTTACGGAGCCGAAACGTGGACACATACCATAGGCCTGGTCCATAAATTCAAGGTTGCTCAGTGTGCAATGGAGAGAGTTTAGCTCGGAGTTCCTTTGGTGGATACTCGTAGAATTCGGAACGAATTCATTACCGTTTGTTGTCCGTGGCAGTACCAAGCTATCTAATAGTACCACTATTATATACTTAATGGAAATATCTTTGATTTCCAGGACAACTTCTAGAAGAAGCAGGGTATGCCAGATTTTCTCCAGGAGAGCCAAACAATGCTGGAAGAGGACAAACCTGTGGCTCCATATACCGCAATGGGTTGATCAATGACGTGTACTGCAATGAACCGGCCGTGTTTATATGCGAGAAGAGTCCAGATTATGATTCTGCTTGTTCTTTACCTGATGAAAATACAGAGGGATATTATAAACCGGGAATGTAATAAATTATATATAATATTTTTTAAATAAATTGATTGAACTATAAAACTTATTTCTTTTTTTATTCATATAATAACCCTTGTTCAGTTTGTTAGGAAATAAAGAAGTCGCATGTAATTTATGTCCACTGGTGTTGTGGGGTCGCTTGCGGTGGGCTGATAATATAATGGGCTTTCATAGATTTCAATTTGCAACCAGCATATTTCGACATCGTTTCTATTAGTTATTATTTTATACAAATACTATAGCTGACCCGGAATACGTTGCGATGTAAATTATTTCTAGTGCCACATTATAAAATAAATGTTAGGGGTGGATAACCCTTATCACTTAGGGGTATGAAAAATAGATAGTAGCCGATTCTCAGACCTACTGAATATGCATGTAAAATTTTATAAAAATCGGTCAAGCCGTTTCAGAGGAGTATGGTAACTAACACTGTGACACGAGAATTTTATATTTAGACTAGCTGACCCGGCAAACGTTGTTTTGCCATAAATTACAAATTTTGTCTAAAAAATAAAAAATAAAATTAGGGGTGGACTACCCCTAAATTTTTTTTTATTTGTACCCCGATTCTCATAGATACCGGATAAGCACAAAAAATTTCATTAAAATCGGTCAAGCCGTTTCGGAGGAGTATGGCAACGAAAACTGTGACACGAGAATTTTATATATTAGAAGATAACACGCGAGGTAATCCTACTTAAAAAAACGAGGGATTTGTAATTATTTTTACGAAGTCTCTAAAAATCCTATTACAATTTCCAGGTGGTTATATTGCCAAGTTATTTATGTTTTGAAATACCACATTAATGTTATCGCATTTTTTTGGTATTACTGTATAAAGCCGATTTATAACCGACCGTGTATCGTGGCGATTCAACTTGCCGCTCTTTTAAAATTTACACGTGTAAATGTATTAGACTAATATTACCATTTACTAAAGACCATGTTTATCACATTATCGCTGCATTGAATTGTTTCCAGCGATTTCAGGCCTGCCGACTCGAACAATACTATTGCCGTGAAATTGAAATATTTACATGCTTTGATTATAATAATGTTCCATAATAAATATAATAATATAAATCTACTTCAGTTTAGAGGGTTCCGAATATGAAATGAACTAAAGCCTTTTCCATATGGGGTTATTACATCCTCCGGAAGAAACTGGATAGCCATAACACAAAACCGCCAGCAGTGGAAAGATTTGGAAGAGACCTACACTCAGCATTGGGTGACTAAAGGTTGAAGAATACATCCTCTGAAAGTGTCACTAATAAATATCTAATTTAGGGAAGTAATGATATCTACCTAAGGCAAAAACAATTACACATTTTAATAAATCGATACAAATTATTTTGAAAACACATGGTAGAGGTTCAGAGGGTAATCGTCTCGCTTATTTATTTTTTCACTCTTTGTATGCTAAAAAAGGGTAAACAACATTTCGAACTGCCTCTAGGACATTTTTTTGCTACAAAACAATATTGTATCTTTAAAAATGTAAGGGTTGAATACTTCCCGCTTTTGCCTTGCTTTAGCCAAGTCCATAATTCTGTATTAGGTTGGTTAGTATTACTGGAAAAGTGTTTGATAAGTTTTTAGCATGACACGATAATACCTAATCAAAAATAATCAACCAGCTGTAGGGCCAAGAAGAATATGTGCAACCTTAGTATATGTTTGTTTAGACATTTAATAATTTACCACCCCAAAAAAAGAAAAGGGGTAATTTTCTTGAAACAAGTGGTGAAATCTAAACTGTGTGTGTGTACTAAATACAAAAGTACTGAATCCTAAAAACTATTGCACGTTAGTTACGCTGCTTTGGTCCACTTTATTGAGCAATTGATTAAACAGTCCAAGTGTTTTATTTCATAGGAAAACACTTATTGAATTTTCCCTTTGAAATGGAGTCATCAGTGAATACAGCAAGTCTCTTGAAGTATTTGGTGTTCATTGTATTATTAAGCAGTGCAGGTATGATAATGGAGGACATAAATGATAAATGATATTTATTCAGTAAATTGGTTTTGGCAAACTCTTTTACACGTCAAAAGACAGTATTTTACACTAGATGAGGCCGGTGTTTCGTAACTGACTTCTCTGAGAAGAAACATCCGAAACAAACTCAGAGGTCACAGTCTCTTTTAAAGTCCAGACTATTTTGTATTTATCAAATTATATGAGAACCATGCAGGTGTCTGAGGTGGTCTTTTGAAGAAAGAACCACACAGATTTGAGTGGACCTGTCCAGTCAGTGCAAGCATGTGTCAGTTACCGTGTAGCTCAACTCATAACACAAGGAGCTCAACGAAACGACGAAAAATACCAAAGAAAGGACATTTGGGTAGGCCCCATCAATAATTCAAACTGTCTGACAATAAAATTAACTGAAAGAAAATAATAAAAAAAGTAGAATAAAATGTAACCTACATATGTTCTCATATTCACAAGCTAGTAAAAAACACAAATTAAAAAAAGACAAAATTAAAAGTACAAAGTAATTCATGTCAACAAAATAAATAAAATAAAAACATAAAAAAACAAATGACATATATATGTTTCCTACAAGTTTTGGCTAAGTACTAAAACGGCCCCACGCGCGCCTTAAGGAGTGTCAGCATGATGACGGGGGGGGGGGCATAAAAACATAAAAAAACAAATGACATATTTATGTTTCCTACAAGTTTTGGCTAAGTACTAAAACGGCCCCATCATGCTCTAGAGGGCCAAAGCCTGCCGGGGTCGCGGGACTTATCTCCTTGCCGTGACCCCGGAACATAAAGGACTATTGAAGGACACCGTGGATTTTAGTCAGTAAGAGTCTGACAGTAAAGGGTGGGAGGACGCATTTGATGATTTTACCACGCTAAAAAAAAGTAAAAGTACTCAAACGGCCAATGAAACTAGAGGTCCCAATTATACTCGTAGGTACCAGAAGACAGTCCGAGTATATTTTTTAAGGAACCAAATCTCTAAAATATATTGTTTTGTTTGTTTGTAATTGTATCGCGTTTGACGACTATTTTGCCTGATGGAAAATAATGATGTGGTCGTTGAAGCTCGCCTACCTAGAAGTAACCTATTCACTCTTCCCTGTTGAACTAAGTTACCGCGACAAAAAGTCTCCTGCAATGAGTGGAAATTCAGATTTAATTATCATAAACGACAGAAAGAAAGAAAAGAGATTTATTGACACACACAGGACAGAACAAACAAAATTACATGAATAAAAACAACAAAGGAAAACCAAAATTATATAAAAGAAAAACAACAAAAGGTAAAACCAAATAAAAAAAAACAATTTAGTCCTGTGCGAGGCCGAAAGGCTCCTACCTCAGCATGTGCTACAGCGCTGGTTTTCTGGTAGGGCCCAAATAATATATCATGTAGTGGGATTATATAAAAGATGATGAAAGATGTGTTTCTTAAAAGTGGCCGTACTTTCAGGCAGTGAAAAGTTCAGGTGCGATTACAAATTCTACGCTGATGCGGAAGGCTGGCTGAAGTACCAAGAAATACCAGCTACCTGGTCTAATGCTCGTCTGAGATGTGCACTGGAAGGTATGTCTTAAACTATGATATTAAGTTCCGTACGATTGAACGAATTAAACCGATTTCACAAACAAAAGATCGTCCGAATTGCTTTCACTTCTACCTTCTTCCGACTTTTCGTCAGTATTTTTTAAGATTAAAAGGTGTAATTCTACGTATCAGTTTCTTCTCTCAATAGGGATGTGTAATAAATTAGGAAACCATTGAAAATTGTGGAACGTTGCCCACAATTTACAACTTACAGCTCAATGTATAACTCTTTTTTTTTTTTATCGTGGTAAAATCATCAAATGAGTCCTCCCACCCCGGGCAGGGCGGGAGGGACTGTCAGACTTGTACTGACTAAAATCCACGGTGTCCTTCGATAGCCCTTTATGTTCCGGGGTCACGGTAATGAGATAAGTCCCGCGACCCCGGCAGGCTTTGGCCCTCTAGAGGGGGGCACCGTCATCTTGCTGACGCTCTTTGAGGCGCGCGTGGAACACAACGCGCCGTCGACCCGGGCATGGTCCATGGTCGGGCAGCGAGTTGCCCTTTACTCGCCGCCCGCATGCCCGCGCAAAATGTATAACTCTTAGAACTGATTTCTATCTCCATCATTCGACCATTATATCCAACCTAGATTTGAATTTCTATCAAGATAAGCCTATAAACTATACAGCTGTTAAGGAATTCTTGAAACTGAATAGTTATACCCCAGTTAGGTTTTACGTTCTCATCCAATTTTAACGAAATGAACCCAAACACGAAAGCTGCTGTAATCCGATGCGGCACATTTTTTTTAATAGCCTTTTCTGTGTTCCTCTGCCGTGCAAAGGCCTTACCTTTCGCCTACAAACTTCTTTAATTTGGGAAATTTCTGGCCATTTCTGCCCTGCGAACATGATCCGAATGTCACACCACTTCCGCCGCCGTCGTTCTCGATGGCGATGTCCTATCAGGCGTCCAGTGAGTGATAATCTTTGCCCACCTCTCTGGGCGCATACGCTCAACGTGGTCCGCCCACTCCCAGACTTGTTAAACTGTAAAACTGCTTGGCTGTTTTAACTCCTACATCAGCTACTTTGGTAATGGAGCGCAAGGTGGTGTTTCTGATTCGATCCGTTCGCTTGGCACCTATTATGCTGCGCTCCATTTTTTTATCATTGTAAAATAATCAAATGAGTCCTCCCGCCTAGGTTGGGACAAAAAGGACTGCCAGATTTGTACTGACTAAAATCACGGTTACCTATTTAGACAGTCTCGCGACACCGGCGGCGTTTGACCCTCTATGGGGGCCCGTCAGATTGCTGACATCTCTTTGAGCTGCGTACACGACGCGCCGTCGACCGCAAGGTCCATGATCATTGTCTGCATGGCCGACATTCCCACAACTTTGGAACCAAACAACCTGTTAACATGTACATAATATTTATTATACCTACCTTATCCCACCATTGTCATTTTTTAGTTTTATTAAAAATCTTTAAATATTTCTGGAATGACTCAACAGGGGGAATACTAGCTTCTCCCAGCACGGCAGGATTGATGACAGTTCTAGTAAAGCTGTTGAACGACGACATTGAAAAAACAACTATCGATAAGGAAATCTTCACGGGAATTCATGCAACCTTCTCTAAAGGAGATTACTATTCAATTGATGGTAAGTTTATATTTAAGTTTCTGCGGAGCATTTACATTTCCTGGAAACTGAACAGCATACAACCCTGGGTATGACACCCCCGTGCCTGGGAAAAACCTGATCGCCTGATCTCTCTCCGTCCTTGTCGGATTGCCGTCCTATCGGACCATGAGAGTAAAGGAACAGAGAGTGCACCTGTGCCTGCGCACACACTTGTGCACTTTAGTTTCTCCCGCGCAGATATTATTATAATACAAAAAAAAAACGATTTGTCGAACAGGTGTCTCTTTATCCGAAATACCTCACAAATGGAAAGAATATGAGCCGAACAACTTGCATAATGATGAGGACTGCCTGACAATGAACAAGAATGGACTTTTATCTGATGTCAACTGTAATAGAACGTTGCCGTACTACTGCTTCAAATACGACAATACGACTGAAGAAGTGAGTGATTGTGGGATAGTGGAACCAGGTAAAAGAGATTTATTTTCGTTGGATCCCTGTTTTGGATCCAATTTTTTGGGGTTTAACGATGGATACCTTTTGCTATTTTCATTGAAACGCAAACCTTTTGAACTCAACAGGAGAAAGTAATAATAGATGGGGGAGGTCTATATTCGGCGATGGATGTCCTACATTGATATGATTATGATGATGAATATCAGACAATAATTAGTGAGAATTACGTTTGATTGGCCAATCAATGATACCTATCGTAATACACTAGCGAGCAAAAGTATGGAATTACTTGAAATTGATTCGGGAAAGCTCGTAAGGGCTATCCCTTACGAACTTTAATCCTCCTAAAATAATGGCGGAATTTGAATGAATTTGGTATCAATTTAAAGTTAACGGTTAAACCTTTATAATGTTAACATTTTTATAATTCTTTCCTAGTAATTAAGTACTCAAGTAAACTCGAAGTAAGTCATTCCATAATTTTACTTGCAAGTGTAGGTTTATGGATTTTTTATTCTTCACTGATAAAATAATATAGTGTCATTATTATCATTATCATCAGCCTTTTTTTTAAATGTTCCCACTGCTGGGACACAGGCCTCCTCTCTGTGAGAGGGAGTGGACCGCAATCAATATATATAGTGTCATAAAACTAAAAAAATTATTAAAAGTTAATAATCTTCTTGAATATTGCCTATTGTTATTTTATCATTAATAAAACAATCACATTACCCCATACTATAAAGTTCTGTGTCGTGGGTGCGTTTACAAATTTTTAAACTCACAAACGCAAAGAGCCAGACCCAGAACAACTACTTGTAGATCATACAAATAAGCGCAGCAGTCGGTTATGATCGCTCGACCACAGCGCTAAGTGTTATTCCCGTGTCAACAATTTATTGTATGAAAAGTTTGACAATCTGGGGATCTTCTTATTAAAATACATCTTATATAGTTGAATATTCGCTTTTTCAATTCCAGAATACGAATACGACAACAGAACAAAAAGCTGTTACAAGTTCCACAAAGAACCTCGAACATTCTCCCGCGCATTCTTCGCTTGTTCGGCAGAGGGCGGCCATCTTGCTATTATCAACAATGACAGAGAGGCTGACGTCATCAGGGAACTGTTCGCGAAGTTTCCAGAAAGCAGTATGGTTGGAAACTTCATGAAAAGTGCGGCTTTTATTGGTGTTACCGATTGGGGTGAACATGGCGATTGGAGGACCATTCATGGTTTGTGAGAGTTTTACTTATTACTGCTGGCATCAATCGGTTAGATGATCGTTCGAGAAATTATGTTTCAAGATAATGGGCTTCGCGCTGTCGATGTTTCGAGCTTATAGTTATTCGATATTTTGAAGCATCGAGGTAATGAACTGTCGCGCTCATAATTCATCGATTTCTTGTACGATAGTTATTTGCGTTCCAGGATCACGGTTGCCTGTTTAGCGTTCCCACGACCAGCAGGCGTTTGGCCCTCTCTAGAGGCTCCGTCATTGCTGACAGCTCTTTGAAACGCGCGTGGAACACAAAGCGCCTTCAATCCGGAACGTACGCGCCTTGCCACAAACTTTTGTTAAAGAATAACGCCGGATTTTGTTCGCAGGTCAAACTCTTGAAGAAGCTGGTTATGCGAAATTTGCTTTTGGAAAACCTAACAGAAGTCCATCCGGTGGGGAGTACTGTGGTTCCGCAAACCGTAACGCTGAGCTCAACGATGTGGTGTGCGATGAACCACACGCCTTTATATGCGAAAAAGCCCCTACATATCCTGCAGTATGTTCAAATTCTGATGACACATGAAAAAAAAAGTTGTGTATTCGTATTAATAAAATAAAAGCAAGAAGTATTAATATTTATATTAGATAAGAAGGTTTGTTTTATTGCTACAGCTGGAGAGCTCCGTGAATTTTTGAGAAAGTGCTTGAAGCACGCTAAAAACTTACTCAATACTTCTGCAAGTATCCCTAAACACTCCTCACGGCGGCGATAGGCGGAGACCTCTCGCGCCCGGCATTGGTCGCGGCCATGCTGCGGGGCGAGACGGAGTGGGAAGCGGTCGCCTCCTTCTGCGAAGCAGTCATGCTCGCGAAGGAGGAGACAATGTCCTCCCTCCGCCCCACCCGCGGTGGTGGACGCTCACGGCGACGGACGTCGCAAGACGATCTCCGGCCACCGTAAGCGCGGGCATGCGGGCGGCGACTAAAGGGCAACTCGCAGCCCGACCATAGACCATGCCCGGGTTGACGGCGCGTTGTGTTACACGCGCGCCTCAAAGAGCGTCAGCATAATGACGGGGCCCCCTCTCTAGAGGGCCAAAGCCTCGTATATGTGGCTTGAACCCTTTTTTTTCAAGGTCAGTTCACACCAAGACGCGATGCGACGCGACGTGATGCGATGATACTGGGGTTCTAATCTCTAAGACATGGAACCCGTGGTTTCGGCCTTAGTGACAAACGTTTTGACAACGAGCCCAGGATTGAATGGCATCACGATTTGACAGATAGTTCCTTAGAGTTCGCGCCACTACTCATGACCTGCGGTGTGGTACTACATTTTTTTAAAAGCGCTCCCTCACCGGGAGCATTCGCGTGTAATGTAACATTATAGATTCGAATTTGAGCATAACATTACAATACTAACTCTCTGACTGACGCATTCGCGTACATTTAGTATAGATTTGATACAAGGTGCGCATTGTGATGCTCGATTATCTGTAACATTACATTACAGGTGAATGCTTGTGATGTAACTTCGACTTTAGTCGTGGCGGTATCGATCCGTAATTTGATTTTGACGTTAGTTGCATTCATATATCTGTATCCGTTTCCGTGTTTCCGTTGACGGACTTGAAAGTAGCGACCTGGAAATGTGTATCTTTTCGTGTAGTAAGTAAAGTTAGATAAAGAGACGCACTACGTCGCGTCATCGGTGAAATGTCCAACTTTTCGTGTTGGAAATAAAGTAACATTTGCAATTCGCTCTATTGAAATGTTCGCAGTGTCGCGTCTCGGTGTGATTTGACCCTTACAGAGACGCTAGTATGGGTGTGTGACGTAAATGTAAAGTAAATCCATTCGCCGGTTCTTAAATTGAATATACAGGAACTCCCGAAGTCAACAAGAACTTATATCGAGTACTTTTGTATCGACTCGAGTACGTATGAGTAACGTCTCATCATACTTTAACTGAAATGAACTTCTTGCTATTATTCACATAATTGTTTGAGTGAGTTTAAATGTACTATGCTGCTCAATTTCTAAGGACTTATTGCAGACGCCATATTGCGGCGTCATATTATTGGGTAAGCTTCAATATAAATAAGTTTTCAGTTGGGAGGAAATGATTGAATGCATTTTTTTTATCTTCATGTTTAAATGATAAATGATATTTATTCAGTAAATTGGTTTTGGCAAACTCTTTTACACGTCAAAAAGACACTATTTTACACTAGATGAGGCCGGTATTTCGTAACTGACTACTCTGAGAAGAAACATCCGAAACAAACTCAGAGGTCACAGTCTCTTTTAAAGTCCAGACAATTTTTATTTATCAAATTATATGAGAACCATGCAGGTGTCTGAGGTGGTCTTTTGAAGAAAGAACCACACAGATTTGGGTGGACCTGCCCAGTCAGTGCAAGCATGTGTCAGTTACAGTGTAGCTCAACTCATAACACAAGGAGCTCAACGAAACGACGAATAATACCAAAGAAAGGACATTTGGGTAGACCGCTTCAATAACTCAAACTGTCAGACAATAAAATTAACTGCAAGAAAATAATAAAAAAGTAGAATAAAATGTAACCCATATAATATGTTCTCATATTCACAAGCTAGTCAAAATACAAATAAAAAAAAGAACAAAATTAAAATTACAAAGTAATTCATGTCAACAAAATAAATAAAATAAAAACATAAAAAAAAAACAAAAAAAAACGTTTGGAAGGCTACCGCTGCTATCCCACCAACACAACCAGTGCTGACGTTCACGAATCTTTATGATACAATAATTACTCTCTGGTGTACTTTACTAAATATCGCTTAATAGGAAATCGGTCAGGTATATCTATCATTGGCCTCCGCGCTATATACCTATAATATATATCTACTCTACATACAAATTCTTGATGACCGCATACTTTGATATATAATTATGAAACAGGAATTAAGTCAGAATAATATTGAATAAAAATATTAAAAAGATATAATAATATAAATTCTGCATTGAGTGACTGAGGATGCAAACTAAAATAGATTATGATTTATATGAACTTTGAACAAGGATAATAAGTAACAATATACTTATAGAACTCACGTGTCCAAACACGCACTATGTTTGTAAGTGCATGCTTATCTTCAAAACCAGCCAATCAATTTTATAATGAATGTTTTGAATTAAAAGTCGGTCAAAAATAATAGGATACAGCTTTTTTTTTTTTAAGATGGCAAAATCATCAAATGAGTCCTCCCGCCCCACCCAGGGACTGTCAGACTCTTACTGACTAAAATCCACCCGTGTTCCGTCGGATGCCCTTTACATTCCGGGGCCACGGTATCCTGGATTAAGAAAAATCCGCGACCCCGGCAGGCATTTGGCCCCATAAGGGGCCCCGTCGGTGACGCGTGAAACACGACGCGCCACCGACCCGGGCTTGATCCTTGGTCGGACGGCGAGCATACCCATTACTCACCGTCCGCAAGCCCACACCGCCGCTGTGCCCTCTGCTGTTCAGAGGGACACGCGTTGGAGCGTCCACCCGACAGGCTATTTGCATACGGGCAAAGAAACCCCTTAGGCACACAGTGCCTAAGGAGAGTTTTTGCCCGCATCCCAGGGTGCACCGTCCCGAAAAACTGGTCTTCCCCCCGGACGTATCCGAGAGGGAACTCCAGTCCACGGGCGCACGTGGAGGTTTCCTGTCTTAGCACCCCATAGGATACAGCTTTGAAAAATATTATTATGATCTTGGTTTTATGAATATGGATGGATGTTTGATACTCTTTAACTTTCATGGTCATATCATCGGGTAGAATCGTCGAGTCGAATCAAATTTCATATAGATTTCATTGATTAAATAGGTACAAACGTATTTGATGTCCTTGTGATTAATTTAAGATATCGAAAGTAGTTAGTTATTGAAATGTTAATTTAAATTTCGCGCCTTCTAATGTCACTCCATTTTTTTTATCCGTGCTTCTGGCTACCTGATCTCTATTTCGTGACACTACGAGAACGCATATTGTGGAATCTTTACAACTCAAATAAACTGTAATTCACGTAAATCGTCTTTCCACTCTTTCATTAAAACCAACAGTAAATACTTACTCATTCTTCACGTGTTTTGACGTAAGTTGCAGTTTCACTGATATAGGAATCGTTAATTATTATTAGATCGCTAGTTTTCGCCAAGTATAAAAAAATATGTTGTGTCACAACATATTTCTGCGGATAATCAAAAAAAAAGTTTACTATGTGGAAATAAAACAAAAATCGCTTTACCACAAAAAGATAAACATCTGTTGAACGCTTGCCTCAAAAAAGTGTACCTAACTGCAAAACGACATCAACGTGAAATTTTGTTTTGACGTTGACAGTTCTTTTAGACAAGTGTTCAACAGATGTTTATCTTTCTTGTGGTAAGACGGAAAGAGTTATTGACTGCTGTTTATTATACTCGTACAGTTATTTTATTTTAACACGTGTAAAATAAAATAACTGTACGACATTTATCAAATCAGAACATAATATTATTTTTGATTTTTTAACGAAATGGTAACAGTAATTTACAAGAAGTTACCTCAATGGATTACAAACAATTTGTATGAAAATATATATTTGCTTTAATTGACCAACTTGGCATTAAAAAGAATATTGTAAGTTTTCCGTATGTCATTCCCAGAATTCGATGCCTGTTAGCGATACTATCGTATAGTTTAATAATATTTTTTTTTTCAATATTGACAGATTCGATTCCCGACCATGAATATTTATTTTACAAAAATCCTATGAAGCAGTTTACATTTAGTCGAAATCGTCCTCGAGACTCCTTTCAGTGAAAAAGCCTGTATTTCTTTTCATTATATTTATTATTTATATTTTCAATTATGATGCACATATGCCAGGATAAAATGGTTTCTTCTCACAAATAAAAGCAAGAGGCTGCTCAGCCCACCATGCGGTCAGAAGACCTGTGCGGTATATCCCAAGGCAAGCATCACGATCAGATTTCGGGTTCAAATACGGTTCCCCAGAAGAATATATATCATAACCTGCTTCTGCTGGCGTTTGACCTGAAACAAAAAATATATTAATGCTACTATTTCACTTTTTTTTTTTATGTAAAATCATCCCTGATTTGATGATTTTCGTCTAGTTTGTGTGAGAATACCATCATCATCCGCCTAGCCTTTTCCAACTATATTGTGGTCCAGTCGAACCAGATGCAGCTGAATATCAGTATTTTACATGGAGCGACTGCCTATCGGACTTCCACAACCCAGTAACTGGGCAATAGGATACCCCATGGTTAGACTGGCTGTCAGACTTTAGAGCTTCTAACAGTAACGACTGTTAAAGATCTATCTACAAATGACAGCCGGGACCAACGACTTTACGTGCTTTCTGAGGTATGGACGAAACTCGCTATGACAAATGTTCACCCATCCACAGACCAACCTCGGCAAGCGCGGCTTAACCCGGAAGATCGCCCTGTGCGTCTGTATTTATTTAGCCACGAGCTTTTCTCTTGAGTATACCGAGGGTATAGCTTTTTATACCCTCGTATAGATTTTCTAGGGTCAAGAATCTGTTTTGTGACTTTTCACATAACAGATTCTAGACCTTTTTTAGGGTTCCGTAGCCAAATGGCAAAAACGGAACCCTTATAGATTCGTCATGTCTGTCTGTCTGTCCGTCCGAATGTCACACCCACTTTTTGTCGAAAGTATAAGAGCTATCCTGTTGAAACTTGGTAGGTAGATGTATTATGTGAACCGCATTAGGATTTTCACACAAAAATAAAAACAAAACAAATTTCGGGGGTGCCCCCCATACATAGAATTGAAACTCAAAATTTTTTTTTCACCTAACCCGTGCGTGTGGGGTATCTATGGATAGGTCTTTAAAAATGATATTGAGGTTACTAATATAATTTTTTTCTAAATTGAACAGTTTGCACGAGAGACAGTTCCAAAGTGGTAAAATGTGTGTCCCCCCCCCCCCCGTAACTTCTAAAATAAGAGAATGATAATAGTGGTTTGGATGAGATACAGTTAGCAGTTTTTGAGATATAGTACATTTTTAAAAACCGCAAATATAACTTTGCCATTCATACAAACACTATGAAAAACAAAGTTATTTTTATTGTTGTGTATATTACTTACTAATCTCAATATAATTATATCCCTAATCTATGCTTGCTACTACGGAACCCTTCATGGGCGAGTCCAACTTGCACTTGGCCGGTTTTTTGGGTTGTAAAATCATCAAATGACCATCAATCACCAAGGGCAGAGCGGGAGGGACTGTCAGACTCGTACTGACTAAAATCCACGGTTGACTCTAGAAAATGTGTACTACGAGTAATATTATTAAATCTGCACAGTTTATTTCTTTGGTTGGCTGTACGGTGTATACGCTAATCTCAGGAACTACTGGTTCGAATTAGGAAATCCTTTTATCTAACAACGCTATAAGCTATATAAAATCACGCTACAAATAATAGGAGCGGAATAACAGGGGTGAAACAACGGGGAACCTAGTTATAATTATTATATACCGTAAACATATTGTGCATAACGTTTAAATTACCATGAATAGTCCTAAACTCCAGTGGTTCGCTCCAGTCGTGAACACCAATAATAGCTACATCTTTCCGGAAATCTCCCACTAACTTGGATGGTGGATATTTTTCAAAGAGTTCCTTCAGAACTTTTGCTTCCTCTTCACTGTTTATAGTAACAAGATGGCCGTTTTCAGCTGAACATGTCATGAACGCTCGAGAGAAATTTCTTGGAACTGTATGGAACTTGTAGCATTTCCGAGTTCTTTTGTCGAAGTAGTATTCTGTAAGAAAATTGTTAATTATTAACAAAAAATCACCATTAAAAATAATCTTAAGACGCTCTCTCACCGCGAGCATTCACCTGTAATGTAACATAAAAGTGCGCAATATGATGCTCTATTGTCTTCGAATGTTTGAATCTGTAACGTTACATTACAGGTGAATGCTCGCGGTGAGGAAGCGTCCTTACAATTAAATTAGACTACTGATCAAGATTTTCCCAAACCCTCAGTTTATAATTATCTTTTTCAGATGATACATTTTGGGGAATGGTTTTAGAAAAAATTATTAAAACATTACAAAAGTAAAACTAAAAATTTACAAATATGATGAACTTGATTTTGATGTTGATGAAAAGTATTTAATTTCGTTTTAGTGGAATTAACTTTTAAATTATTGTCATCCAAAAAAAGACTTGAAAGTATGAAGTACATGCTCTTAAGTGATAGACACACGAGAATTGACGCGCAAGTCCGCGTACTTAAGGCTCGACTACCTTTTTAGCCTGTGTGTCACCATAACCTGCTTTTTCTATTTACCTGGATCAATAGTGCCGCAAGCAGTGGTTTGTACTTGAAGATTTCCTGTATGGTAACATATGTAAGGGCGAGTCTCTTCACAGCGACGATCAGCTAATTCTCCATCACTATTCAAGGTTATACAACTTTCTTTGTTGTCTTTATTGTCAGGCTCATTTTTAGCCCAAAATGCAGGGATTTCAATGAGCGGTGTACCTGTAATTTTAACGATTATGTTAACAATATTTTTTAATGTTTTCATTATGTGATCTCGCTTCTCAGTAAATGACGCCAACCGTTTGACATGGCGGTCTAGGGGTATACCTTGTTCAGAAACGGGGCTTCCTCCCATGTGCTGATGGTGATCACCAGGGTGGTTTTAGTGAAGTAAAAATCCCACACTCCTCTGTGTTATCCCCAAAGACCGGTAGCCTTTCGAAAGTTTCCGCCCGATGATAAATAAAAAGGAGATGGACCTTGTTCAGCCGTAAACGTCTTTCAACTGATGATGATGAATCAATCAGTGTCAATTCTACTCCTTCTGCAATCCACTTATCGTAATACTCTTACTAACCTTCAATCGTATAATAATCTCCCTGGGAGAAAGTAGCATGAAGTCCTGTGAAAATCTCATGTTTAGGATAAGAGTTATTTACGATCTTTTCCATTTCAGCTAATATTTCTAGTGAGGTCGGAGAAGCTAAAACAGCACCTGATGATAAAACAAAAAAAAATGGGGTGACAGCGTAACATTAGGTATATTTTAATTTTATTTTATTTATTTTGATGTCTTTTTGTGTTTTACAGTGGGTGTAATTTGACTGAAAGAAAAGATTTTATGATTTTTAATTAGGTATTATTTATTTATCAAAATTTATTTTTTCAGGGGTTCTAAAAAGTCCGTTTTAGAAGAAATATAAACGTGAAATGCAATAACATTATTCATTAGGTTATTATGTACTATATTGTTTGTGCAATAGAATGGAGTATTCCATTTAAAAAAAATTATAACAAGTAGTCTTTTTAGAACCCCAGTTTTGTTATTAATGTCTCACTAGCGGCAGAGGAGCCTAAAGCCTCCTGCAGACACACGCGATTAATCGCGCTGCGACAACGAGCCAAGCTAATTTCCACTCTAAATGTACTGCGAATGGACCGCGTCATGTAGCCCCGCGCGATTAATCGTGGGTGCACTTCAACATTTTAAACTCACATGTACACAAACTATTGCCCCGATGATGGCATTAAGCCTCCTGCAGACAGGCTTAATGCCATCATCGGGGCAATAGTTTGTGTACATGTGAGTTTAAAATGTTGAAGTGCACCCACGATACAGGAAAAATTCATTTAGTTTTTCTTAAAATAAATAAAAAACTTTGCCTCAGAAAAGGAAAAAATAAGGAGTCATTTGTGTTCTGAGTTCACTAAGGTAATCCATTATTTTCAGGATCGCTAGACTGTCAAAACAGTTACCTGTTTACGATTACCCTGGAACGTAAACGACTATTGAAGGGACGGACGCCTTGGATTTTAGTCAGTTCAAGTCTGACAGTTTATTCCGCTGAAAAAGTATGCAATTTTTACAAAATAAGTAACTTACCTTCAAGATGACATCTCAGTCGAGCATTGAACCAAGTCGCAGGAACATCAATTAGTTTGAACCATGCTTGTGCTTTTCGACTATAATCGTAGTCACACCTGAATGCTCCCCCTTCTAAAAAGAACAACGATTTTTGTTTAAATACGCTATTTGACTGAAAAAAGATTAAGTCCGTCAGTTAAATTATCAAAAAATACCTACACACGTCAAAAATATTTGTCGATCACTTTGAAAAATAGAAATCTTTTTGTTACAGTACCTAATTTATATTTAAATTTCTTCTTCTTTTAATATTCTTTATTTAAAAAAAGAGACTTAGAATCTAAACAATAAAACAGTTCAATGGTTTTCTAATAAAATACAATAATATAAATAAAATACATGTGGTGCTCGGAGACTGCCGCGGTGAAGCTATTGCATAAAATTTATTTTTATTTTAAAAGAATAGAATCGCCTACCATTTTAAATAAATTCGAGAATATAATTTATTTAAAATGTTTGTGGTGCACTACTGTAATAAAGAACTTTTTTGTTATAGGAGAATTTAATAAGTAGGTTTCATTGTGAAAACTCCTTTTGTAGCTGGCCGTTTAGAATCAGTAAGAAAAAGTAAATTGTTTTTATGACGGATATTTTTATGATTGCCGAAGTCTCCCGAACTGAAACGATTTTAGACGATGCATGGTGTCAGGTATTTTCGTTAGGTATTGTGAATTTTTTTGAATCGGTTGCCGCGCCGCCCCCGCTCAGACCAAAAGCTATGCAATAGCTTAAAAAATAATAGCAGCAGTGATCCCAAATTATCAGCAAATTAGCAGCAATATGTGATCACAAACTTTTTGGATGTGTGTATCATCATCTACCTAGCCTTTTCCCAACTATATTGAGGTCTGCTTCTGATGTGTGTATACAGTACTTATTAAAATGTTTCAACATAATTGCCTGCCCGTTCGTAGGTAGGGGAACAGTGTATAAGATGGGGACGCGAGGTATGATGGGAAATCACACACCTAAGGCAAACTTAACACAAAACTAACGTAGCAGAAGTGCCAACAGGACGCTATTTCCGAATGGCCGCTTGCAAATGACGTCCTGATGGCGCTTGCTCTACGTTAGTGTTGTGTTAAGTATGCCTGAAGAGTGTATGTCCCCATTATACCTCGCGATTATTAACGTCCCCGTCTTATACACTGTTCCCCTACGTCTATTTTTTAAGTTAATCTCCGAAACAGCTAAACAGGGACTTTCAGCAATTACCTAACTCCACGCGGGCTGGTCGCAGGACTTATACCATTACCGTGACCCTGGAACGTAAAGGGCTAATGAAGGACACCGTGGATTTTAGTCAGTACAAGTCTAACAGTCCCTTCCGCCCTGCCCTGGGTGGGAGGACTCATTTGATGATTTTAGCACGCTAAAAAAAGCAACTCCACGCGGGCAAAGACGCGTGCTAAATACATGTTAAGGTATCTTTTCTAAGCTAACCGAATGTATAAAAAAATAGCTTACCAGCATATTTTAAGAAGATAAATAACACAAAGTAATTGAAAAAGGACTTCATTATGAAGACTGAATTCGAAAGTGACAATACAATTACTTAAACTGATTTATAAGCATGCTAGTCTGATAAGAACCTACCTATCTGTTTGCGACAAGTGTTTACTGTGAATTATAATAAGTGCTATTGAAAACGATTGTGATTTTATTAGATCCAGTGTTCTAATACTTAGGTATTAGAACAGAAGCTTCTGCCTCTAATTTCACGATTGGGTCTTTGGCAGCGGCGCCTGGCGCGGGCATCATAGACCCGTTCTCAACCTGTTGACTTTTTCTTTTTCTTAATAATACTTTGTCTTACACTAGGAAATTCTCCTGTATCGTGGGTGCGTTTACAAACATAGAAACTTACGAACGCAAACACCCAGACACGGATCATACAAATATTTGTTCTGGGGGATCGAAACCGCGACATACAGCGCAGCAGTCCAAATGCTTAGCCAATGCGACAAACATGCCGTCATGCATCAAATCCTGCCGCTCTCGAACCGCTGCCGCCCCGCTCATCGCAAAATTCGAAGCGGGGCCTTATAACACTCGAGAAAGCATGAAACATCGATTACTGGGTATTCCTCGCAGTTTAAGTGCTATTTACTAAATCATGTGCTAGAAGGATGTAATCCAGCGGGGTATTCAAAGTGACCTTGGAGGGGGCTTGGATTCCATCCACGAATTTTCGTCTAGGTAGATGAATGGCATAAAACCGTGTCATGAAAGGAGAGGGATTTCATCATTCTAGATTTCTAAAACATGCTAAAGCATGTCATTTAAACCTTTTCCGCCTTACCACTGAAAGTTAAACATCTGTTGAGAGTTTTTCTTAAAAAAAGTGTAACTGCAAAACGACTCTTACCTATATCAACGTGAAATGTCTATTCGACGTTGACGACTTTTTAAGACAAGTGTTCAACAGCTGATGTTTAACATTAGAGGCGCTATTCCTATATTGCATACAATTAACGCAGTAGCTGTGAATATTATAATAAAGCAAGTTTGTTTTTATTAATATCATTTTTATTATAACGTGACTATAATCATAAGAATTTCATTAAAAAACTAATCAATATACAATACATCATAAAATGTGACTATTTATAATTTGTATGCAAACAAACGCACATTAATTTCATAATTATATACTCTAGCTAGTACCTTGTTTATCATTACTTTTCTTTTTGAACGTTATTGACTGCATGCTTCACTTATCATTTTGAATACACCTCATCAAAATGTGTCAGAGGTTCTCAAAATCACACACAAGTTGTTTAAGAGGGTAGTATACCGGCTGCCATTAAAAAAAATAGGTATTTAGAAAAACTCGTGCTGTCGCTACCACACCTCCCCGACACCCGATCGTGCGATAGAGAGCGTTGCAGCTCGCGACTGACTGTAAGTATTTTTTATATGAAATTTGTGTCTCGGGAGAAAACGTTTTTCACATATTAAATCACGACCAATCTCTAAGATTCTGGCGTCAATCGTTTCAGAATATTATGTTCTAGGTTTGTAGGTTTTGCTTTTTTTTCTAAAACTTCTTTATTTTTAAAATACAAAGGTTTTACTTCAATGAAGATTTTGTCATAAAAATAGTAACTCTTAGGCGCCTGTAACTTTCAAACTATACCCGTCAAAACAAAATAAGGGCCACTTTTTAAATTGCGCTTTAAACAAGTATTGCTCTTATTCTGGGTACATAATAAATACTACTATTATCTACTATTACTACTACTATATCTTATTTAGGGTTCTTTAAAACATTAAAATTGTTTCTACTGCATATTTGGAAATTCATAACTTTTTTTAATTAGATATTTGAGATTACATAGAATTTACGGTATGGTGTTTTTCAATTTTCAAACTTCTAACGGAGTTTTTTTTGACTAATACAGCAAGCAGGCTATAATGATCTTTCAATCTCATAATGTCATGTATTCGGAGACATATGGACGCAAAAACAGCCACTTGGGGTGTCACCTTAATCCAGGGGGCCCGTAGCCAGAAGAGGTAGGTTTAATGGTGGAATATTCCCAACGAGTGGTTCAAAATGCTTGAAACTGGTCTTAAAAGACAGGTAATATCACTAGACGCCGTGATCAAGGAAGAAAGTAAGTCAAGCCCAAGAAGACCATTAAGTTGGTTTAACCGCGCAAATAGAGCGAAAATCTACTGCGGGGACCGTAGAAACTCCATTGCGTCGAGCTACAGGCACCCCTATAATTGACTACACTATTCCGAATCGACTCCATAATGACTTACAATACTCAAGAAAATGCTTGGTTCGCCTCCAGTTAACTGCAGCGTTGGTGCAAATCGTGAAACATTTGCGAAGAAGAAAATTTACTGAACTGTTTTGACTGGGCTTCATTGCTTTTTATTGATGACTGGTGGGTTTTTTTTTCAATAAAAACTGATTCATAAGAGTGTAGAGAAGATCTAAACAACAGGTTTCAGATCCTTGCACTCTCAAACCAGACTGTTCTGGCGAGTTCTGAGTTATGCTCTGGGGCGGTTATCTCTATCACGCAAAACTGAGCTCGCACTTCTTAACGAGGGTGCTGTAACTCCTCAAAATTGCGTATAGAATGTGGTGCAACTCCACATTACCCCATTCGCACAGCAAGGAATACCGAGTTCTTCTTGAAGCAGGATAATGCTCGAGCAAACGCGACGCGACTAACAGTGCACACATTCCCTTCCGCTCGAATTACGATGTTACAGTGGACAATCAGGATTTTTATCTGAGTTCTATTGAGCATTTAAGAGATGAGTTAAAGAACAGCGAAAAAGAAAGTAAAATTCCCATCAACACGCAACTGGATCTCATAAATTGTCTGAAAACTTACTGGTAGAGTATCCCAAAAGAAAATGTTCGGTATTCAATTCAGACCATTCCACCTCCCATAAAATGAGCAGAACAGAGTTAAAAGAGAAGCTTAAAAGACCACTTTGGAACATTAAAGACGTTATTTTTTCGAGTTTTTTATGTTTTATGTAACTTGATACATTCCTGCAATTCCTCACTTTTCATTCAATTTGGTTTATTTTAACGATTTATTGGAATACATGTTTAATTTTTGTGTATTTCCATCTAAAACCATTAATATTAATCAGATTCAGTCATTGTAACTAGTAATATTTAAACATTATTTAATAAATCGATAAAAACCAGGTGGCCCTTATTTTGTTTTGAGTAGTATATTATAAATATTGAAAAAACGAAAACCTATAAACCTAGTTTTTTACTGTGTCAGAAGCATTCTAAAAAATCATTGAGATAGGATAACATCTAGGGGCAGGAAAACGTTTTCTCTTTTAGTATGGACGACCGCTCGGTAGACTATCATCTTAAAACTTGCATATAGGTAGAACGTAAAGGGCAATCACAAGAAAACGAGGTGGATTTTAAGTCATTGTCCGTCGTACTACAAAAACCTATGTAGGCAACAGATTGCAATTAAATTAAGTTATTTAACTATAAAACCATTTGGAATATCAGAATGATTATTACCTCTAAAGAACCTCTGTGCCTTGGGGAAGTACAAAATTAATTTTATTTGTTATTCGAAATTTTATCATGAGGATATTTTTGTTTGCCTTCAGGTATTTTTCAGCTAATGAGTCCTTATTAGCTTAACAATGGCACCGCGATTAGCAAATATAGAACTTAAAATAACCGCAATTCCTAATGTTATTTCCTCGTACCCAACCGCGTTTGTTTTGCATAATATTATAACTATTTTTTTAATCATTCCATGCCTTTTAAGGTGCATAAGGATTTTTCTGTTGGTAATTTTTTTGTTATAAGATATTCAAGGAGTACTTCTGCCCAGAGGCCTTATCACGAGTTTTCAGTACCCTGAGCACGAGTTTTCAGTATTAATTTTCAGTATTTCAAATTAAACTGGAACTTTGACAACTTCAAATTGACAATTTTCAAGGAAAAAATTTGTTCCTTTTTCGCACACTAGAGGCGCTGTTCCATTTTTCCATACAACAAACGCTGTAAATACTGGGAAGACGCTGTAAAGTAAACTAGTGAAAACTCGTGATAAGGGCTCAGGATTGAGCGGAAGGGACTGTTAGACTCTCTCTCTATTATTGGAATCAAATATAGCAGCTCACAATTTAGGACCCATTAATATTAGTAGTAATTTATTACCCGTGGTGCTAGGCAACTGGGCTTCTCCCAGTTGTAATGTCCCTTTGTGCCTGTTGGCCTTGTTTTGTTCTGTCTCCTGCTTGCATGGAGGGAAGTGGAAACATATTTTTCCTATTCCTCCACTATTCTTTTCTGATTAATTTCGTTGCAGGATCCACAGGTAAATTCATTCTCCGGGACACGCTTTTCTGGTGGTTGCCACTGTTGATTCTGGCTTTCAGGAGTTGCAGTGGTTTGGGAATAGTGTGGTGGATTTGTGTCAGATTCTTATTGACTAATCATCCACTCTGTTTCTTCAGTTGAACTTTTCGTTCCAGGGCCACGGTAACAGCTTAGACAGTCCCACAACCCCGGCAGGAGCTGATCATCATCTGCTAACTCTTTTCTGACCAATTATGGAGTCGGCTTTCAGTCGTAGTGAAGTTAGAAAGAAATGGAAGAGGCTATATATTTCGATCAACAGTTTCGGCTTTTCTTTAAAAATTAGTAAAACCTAAAAAAGTATTAAAAAAAGTTGTGGTGCATATTAAACTTGACACATACCTACATCACTCAGCTGGTGTCGCCAGTTTTTTTTTTTAATATTCCACAACTATCACACAACGCCATGTAGTCCCAAGCTAAGCAGAGCTTGTGTTATGGGTACTAGACAACCGATAAACATACTTACATATTTCTAAATACATAAATATTATAGATTAATTACACCTAGACACAGAACAAATGATCGTGCTCATCACACAAACATTTGTCCTGGGTGGGAATCGAACCCACGACCTCCGGCATAGCAGTCAGGGTCACTAACCACTAGACCAACAGGCCAGTCAGTTAGTTCACATCTCAGTACCTAGTACCTACCCATAACATGAGTTGTCATTACGATACTCGATAATCGATATCGACCGCGTTTGACGCTCTCACTGGCCCGCTCCAAGGATGTATGAACTCTCAACCAATGAGAGCGCCAAACGCGGTCGATGCGTATGATCGAGTATCGTAATGACAACTCATGGTATGGGTACTGAAAGATCATCGATTTGATAGTCCCCAACGACTTTACACATAGCGACTACAATTATCAACCACCATTTATAAATATCTAGACGCCTCATGCACGATCTGACTAACGAAAATTTTCTGCCAAGTCGCTGAGGTAGAGAGGAGGTCCGGCGCGATCTCAGGGCAGTATGGAGGGGACGACTGTCGCAACCGACGGCCGGGCACGCCGCAATCGCGGCGGTAAGACCCCTCTTTGAGGAGTGGCTGGATAGGAGTCACGGCGTCCTAACCTACCGCATGACGCAGGTCCTCACCGGACACGGAAGTTTCGGGAGGTACCTGTGTCTAAGGAGAAAGGAGGAAACGCCTGGGTGTCACCACTGCGAAGATCGCCCGGAGGACACAGTAGAGCATACGGTGCAAGACTGCCCCGCTTGGGCAGAGCACCGACGTGTCCTCACGGCGGCGATAGGCGGAGACCTCTCGCGCCCGGCATTGGTCGCGGCCATGCTGCGGGGCGAGACGGAGTGGGAAGCGGTCGCCTCCTTCTGCGAAGCAGTCATGCTCGCGAAGGAGGAGGCGGGCCGCGTGAGAGAGAGGACAGTGTCCTCCCTCCGCCCCACCCGCAGTGGTGGACGCCCACGGCGACGGACGTCGCAAGACGATCTCCGGCCACCGTAGGCGCGGGCATGCGGGCGGCGAGTAAAGGGCAACTCGCTGCCCGACCATGGACCATGCCCGGGTCGACGGCGCGTTGTGTCCCACGCGCGCCTCAAAGAGCGTCAGCATAATGACGGGGCCCCCTCTGTAGAGGGCCAAAGCCTGCCGGGGTCGCGGGACTTATCTCATTACCGTGACCCCGGAACATAAAGGGCTATTGAAGGACACCGTGGATTTTAGTCAGTACAAGTCTGACAGTCCCTCCCGCCCTGCCCGGGGTGGGAGGACTCATTTGATGATTTTAACACGCAAAAAAAAAAAAAAAGTCGCTGAGGTACGACGTAAGCGAGGGGGACGGGGTACTGCGTTCTGATTGGCTAACTCAAGGTCAGTGCGACGAGGGGACTCACAGGAGTGGTCGAAACTAATACGAACTTAAGACTTTTTTGCCTAATGTGTTGACAGACACCGGTCGCCTGTGATTAGGAGTGTAGATATAAATGGTCGTTGACAATTAGAAATGTAAACATCGTTTGAAATATGACAGCTAACAATTAAGGGTATGACATATAGCATCACGCCAGTAATCTCGAAGGGTTAGGCAAACGTATACCTAATGGTACATACTCCCATATTTAATTTTCATCAGATATGTTTCGTCTCATGTAATACGGGGCCTTTTGCCATGTAATACGTCTCATGTTATACGGGGCATTTTGTCTGATGTAATACGGAGTCTTTTGCCACCAACTTTTGGGGTCGCAGGACTGTCCCTTCAGGTAACCGTGACCCTGGAACGTAAAGGGCTATTGAAGGATCACCGTGGATTTAGTCAGTGAAAGTCTGACAGTCCCTCCCGTCCCGCTCTTGTTGGGAGGACTCATTTGATGATTTTACCACGATAAAAAAACAAACTGCATGATTAGGTACTACTGAAAATATCCAAAAGGAAAATTCTAATTACCCTTTGCTCTACCCGGGAATCGAACTCCAGACCTCTTTGCTCAGCAGTTGCGCTCTCCACTCCACCAACAAGCAACTAGGAGAGGATTTGTGTATAATAAATTATATTACATAGATGAACAATATAAATAAAAAAATATTTTTTATAACCTACGTTTGGAAACCACTGATTTTTTTTTTATATCTTTATGGTGATATATGTGAATCTAAAAAAAGAAAAGGAGCACTTTTCAAGTAGTTGTTACGAGATGAAGCCTTTTTTTAAACATTTACTGTTGCTATTCAGCTTAAATTTTATTGGCAAGACGTTTGGTGCGTCATATGGTTCGTTTAGATGCGACTACAAATACAGCACAACGGCCAAAGCTTGGTTCAAACATTTTGTTGTACCAGCAAATTGGTACGATGCCCGGCTAAGATGCGCACTGGAAGGTACGCTGCTATTTTAATTAATGCTTAGTAACTCTATTATTTCCAGTAAAAGATGCATACTGTGGATTAACTGATCCTCCGCCTCTAAACTTTGGAACACCGTCAAAACAATTGTTTTGACTGCTTCAGACGATTTTGCCTGCCCAGGTGGCGCGCGCCGTTCCTCGACGGCTCAGTTCGACGTGACTCATAATATTACGCGCCGTGTGAAGAGTTCATCGTTTTTATGGTCTTTCCCTACTCTTATCTTATCATATTCAAAATTTTCATCAGCACATTTTTCATTCCATGCTCATAAAGTGACAACCGAGAATAACATTTTTTTAAACTTTCAAATTAGTATACTCTTGGCCTCAATCTAGCCCAGAAACAATGTTGAGGCCTAAGACAGAGCAAGCGTCGCTAGCTAGGCGGCCCTGGTGAGGCCTATCACTGCCAGTGACCGCCCGCGCCAGTGAATACGCTTAACCATCTCTGCAGGTTGTGTAGCCTGTGGTGTCGTTACGACTGCTAGGTGGTGAATTCCAACCACTACAAAATTTACCCCTACTAATTTTCATTCATCTGCCGACTTATCAAACTATGTTTTCTTGTCATCAGGTGCTGTGCTAGCTTCTCCAACCACACCAGAAATAGATGCTGAAATGATTCACATTATACAGAACTTCTTTACTTCTGAATCTGAAATATTTACCGGGATTTCTGCTACAGTCTCTCAAGGAGATTTTTTTACCGTTGACGGTCAGTTTTTTAGTAAAAATAGATTCTTTCTTTTGGTCTTTCGTAGTTGAAGTAGAAGTCACTTTGTTCGCACACGACGCGGCATACGCGGCTGGCTGAGTCGGAAAGGGAGCTGACATGCTCCTACGTATCCTACACCAGACGCACCTGACTTCTCCAAAGAGCTAACAACGCCCTCTTTCGGACCCCCTTAATAGATCCAGGGGTAATGAACTTGGGGAGATCCGTTGGCATCCTTCCACGGGCGGAGGAAGTTCATGACGATTTTCATCTCGGAAAAAAAGGTTAATTTTGTCCAGTAGGGCAAGCGGGCTAGCACCAGTTTGGGGTAGCGGACTTAGATAGGATCGCTCGTAATTACCCTCTACGAAAATATTTGAGGGGACACCGGCGTGCTTTTTGTCAGTACGTAGTTACGTACTGATAAACCCCTCCACTCTCCTCAATGTAGAGGACATTCATAAATATTGAGAGATGTAGGAAAACGGTTGATTCATTTGGGTTTAATCCAACTCTTGAAAAATTTTCAGATTTTTCCATCGGGGAAGACAAAAATGTTTAACTGATTAGGTAGGAACTCTCTATGGAAAACAAAACAAACTTTTATAGTAGAATTCTTCAGAGGCGAGCAAGAATCGGAGGCATTCTAGGCAGGCCTCCCTCTCAACTGATGGATATAGTGGCGGATTGTCTTTTGGTGTAAGGGGAGGTCATTGTCCAATATTGGGCGTTTTATGACTGGTGATGTTGATGAATCATCTGGTTCACCTTAATATTCATCGATACGGCTCGTATTATGAGTAGGTCTCTAGAGTGACAACCATCGACACCGGTACGCGGTAGTTTGAAAGAGCTGTTTTCAATACTTTGTTTATTCTGAGAATTTTTAGTGGACTACTCTAAGAAATAGTTAAATGTTACAGGTATACCGCTGTCCGAAATCTCACTAGCTTGGGAAGAAAATGAGCCAGATAATAGGAATAATACTGAAAATTGCATCACTTTTAATGGCAATGGAGACTTAGCAGATAAACCTTGCATGGAAACTCATCCTTACGTCTGCTACCGTCCTGGAAATACGAACGAAACGACTGCCAATGAATGTGGAACTGTTGATCCAGGTAACTAAAGGCTACACATCACTCCCCTCGGGAAAGTACGAGACTTATAAGTTAAGGGGTTCGCAACCAGGCTAGGCAGTGGATGTCGTGTTTAATACCAATAACCAGATGCAAATGTGCGAAAAAAACCTGCTCTAGAATGCAACAGGCAGCCGTAGGACCGGGGTGTCTGTTCCAAGTCTTGCGATTTATGAATGTTTTTTTTTTGTTATCCTCTATCTATGCAGTATACATTTAAAACACCGGTAGCTCAGTGGTATTGGCCCCGACTAACAAGTTCGAAGCCAGCCAGGCGATTTACTTTGTGTCATTTATTTCATCATCACTGCTCTCACCAGCATGTCCTAGAACGAAAAATTCGAAGACAAGTGACGTCTACTAACACGCACTGGACTCACTTGGTGGGTTAAGGCCCACTTCCTCACACAGAGACTCTGTCCCAGCAGTGGTTATAACCCGAAGCAAAAAAACATACTACAATAAGCTTTTGCTTCTTTTAATATATGGCTATCTCCTCCTCAGAGTACTACTTGGATACAAGAACGAACAGTTGCTACAAATTCCACACAGTACCTCGGAATTTCTCCAGAGCCTACTTGGCATGTTCAGCTGAAGGCGGCCATCTTGCTATTATAAACAGCGAACTGGAAGCCAAAGTACTACAGGAACTCTTCGCCAAATATCCAGCTGGGAAGATGGTGGGAAACTTCTGGAAAGATGTAGCCTTTATCGGTTTTCACTCCATGGATGAACATATGGATTGGAGAACTATTCATGGTAATTACAAACTTTGTTAAAGGCCGATTTACATGGAAGCAAGTTTAACTTGCGTGCTTTTTTAATTAATTAGCAACTTACTCACTTACTTACATGCCGAGCGGTTTTGTACTTACTGACTTGTGGATGTGTGAGTCGGCCTTTAATTTCACTGTTTTGTCCCGTAGTTAATCTGTACCTAACCTGCATTTTTTTAAAATACTTCCCTTTTTCCGATTGGAATGAAGAATGGTAAGGCATTAGGACCGGATGGAATACCGGTTGAAGTGTGGAAAATATTGCGGATGGATGGTTGGACGTGGTTAGCTTTATTCTTCAATAAGCTGTTGACGGAAGAAGCCATACCTGACGAATGGTGCAATAGTTCGCTAGTGCCCATTTTTAAAAACAAAGTTGTTGTGCTGAAATGCAATAATTATAGAGGAATAAAGCTAATATCACACAGTATGAAAGTTTGGGAGAAAGTTATTGAAAGGCGACTGAGAGAGGAGAGCGAAATTTCACAGAACCAATTCGGTTTTATGCTTGGTCGGGGTACGACGGATGCCATCTATCTATCTACGCTATCCACCAACTGTGCGAGAAATACAGAGATGCGCATAAAAACTTGCACATGGTGTTCGTCGACCTGGAAAAGGCATACGACCGGGTGCCCCGTGAGGTTCTGTGGTGGGCCTTTAAGGAGAAAAATGTGCCTGGGAAGTATGTACAGTTGATCCGTGCAATGTATAGTCGATGCAGTACTCAAGTCCGGTCTACAGCGGGCACTACCGGCAGCTTCAATGTCGCGGTTGGCTTGTACCTCTTTCTGATGATAATGGATGCTTTGACGTCGGACATCCAGGAAGAGGCCCCCTGGTGCATGCTGTTTGCCGATGACATTGTGCTAATTGCCTCTGGCCTAGAGGTTCAGAGCAGATTGGAGGTATGGTGGCAAAGATTGGAGAACGTTGGCCTGAAATTAAGCAGAACCAAAACAGAATATCTGTTTTGCGATTTTGGCGGTCTCTCCAGGCCTGTGCCCATTACTCTTGCAGGAACGCCCATACCAGTCTGTTCCGATTTTCGGTACCTCGGTCGCTTGTCCAAGGAGACGGCGATGTAGACCGGTACATAACACACCGGATCAACTCGGGATGGATGAAATGGCGACAGGTCACCGGAACAACTTCCGACCCACGGATGCCCCTCAAGTTAAAGGGAAAAATATACAAATCCGTGATTAGACCTGTCGTATTGTATGGATCGGAATGCTGGGCTGTGAAAAAGATGGATGCGAAACGATTGCATGTAGCGGAGATGAGGATGTTGAGATGGAGGTGTGGAGTGATAAATATGGATAAAGTAAGGAATGAGTTTATAAGGGGAAGTTTGAAAGTGGCGCCTTTGACAGAAAAAATGAAAGGGAATCGTCTATCTTGGTATGGACATGTGATGAGGAGGGATGACACCCATGTGACTAAGAGAGTGATGAGTATGAATGTTAATGGATGGAGGGGAAGAGGAAGGCCAAAGAAAAGATGGATGGATTGTCTAAGGAATGATATGAAAGAAAAAGGAGTAATTGATACTGTGACGTCTGATAGGGGAGAATGGAAGAAGAAAACGTGTTGCGCCGACCCCAAGTAGAATGGGATAAGGGCAGGAAGAAGAAGACTTCCCTGTTTCCGATTGAGCTGAAAGCACATATTTAATGGTATGGAGCTGGAAGGCAGCCATCATAATCCTGTAATGATAGGTTTATGAACATTAAATAAAATCATCTTGGCAGGTCAAACGCTGCGGGAAGCGGGTTACAGCAAATTTTCTGGAGGAGAACCAAATAATTCGCCACCAGGTGAAAAATGTGGCGCGATATACCGATCAGCGCTCTTAAACGATTTATGGTGTGACAAACCAGCTGCCTTCATCTGTGAGAAGAATACAGAGTTTCCTGCAATTTGTAAATCAATGCTTGCTACAAATCCAGTCGAACTAACTGCAACTAAATAAAGATTTTAAAAGAACTAAATATCAGAAGCATTGCATTTAATTAATTTGTATTTAAATGTTTATTACAATTAAATGTTTAGCGTTGAAAACAAAAGACAAAGAGCTCTGAAATAAAGTTTACGAGTTGCAATAAAAATACTGTTATTAGTAATACCAGCTTATTTCTATCCCAGCAATGGGCAAACGCCTTTTCTCATAATTATCGAGAAGGCACTAATATGGTTCACAATGGTTAATCAAGACAGGTGGCCTACGACGTCTTATAGCGTGAGTCTTTAGGCTGTGGGAAAGAGACAAAGCTATACAAGTAGTCTATAGTTGGTGCCAGTTAAGATGTCAATAGCGGACATTGACCTTTACCTAATAAGTCCTCGTATAATGACATAAGATCAGAATTAGCATTTTTCTGTGATATGATAGTGTTTAATTGTGAGTCTTAAAGATAAAAATAATATAAAATCTTAGGTATAGGTGAAATATTTTTACCATTTTGAAATCTTATGAATACTTAGATACTTATATCCTTACAATATACTTACTAATTTATTCGGTATTTTATAAACATGCTAATTCTGATCTTATATCATTATACGAGGACTTATTAGGTAGGGGTCAATGTCCGCTATTGACATCTTAACTGGCACCAACTTTAGCGCCATCTCTTTTACTAAGCGTAACTACTCACGCTTTAAGGCATCATGGTAGGCCACCAGGTTGGCGATTTTGAACTCTGACTTTTCCAGCGGTATAACTCGTATTGATAACATTATTGTACAGGATTCTTTACGACTATTAATTTACCCATGCATGTGATGTCAAAGAAAAACTTAACTTGGCATTTTTTGTAGTATTTTTTTGTTATAGCGGCAACAGAAATACACCATCATCTGTAAAAATGTCAACTGTCTAACTATCACGGTTCACGAGATAGTCTGGTCACAGACGGACAGTGAAGACTTAGGGTCAGTTCAGACCAAGACGCGGAACGACGCGACGATGCGCGCACACTTTTAAGAGCCATTTAAAATACGACTTTATTTTCTACACTAAAAGATACATATTATTTCGTTATAAGAATTTAGAATACATTGAGATGCGCCTCTCAAGGCCGCACGACGTAGCGCGGCGCCGCTTGACGCCGCTCGCGGCCGCTCAACGATGCGAGGTGAAGACTATTGTGAAGAAGATAATTGTGAGTAACGAAAGAATAACAATGTAGAACTTGCCGGTCAATTTTTTGGTTCATTTTTTTTGGTTCATTTTAATGATTATTTCCGTAATAATTTATAGAAAAATCAGATCACAGCTTTTTGCGAGACAGATAAAGCGCATACTTAATAATATGATGTATAAGAATTCGGCCATAGTTGCCGTCACTCGGATTTTGCATACTCAACTAACTCCAACCCCTGGACTATGTAGCTGAGGCCGCCATTTACAAATGGGACTGCGGGAGGACGCGGGGCGGGGCCGGAGCACTTGGAAAATTTAGACACGTTCCGCGCCTCGCGACGTTGCGATTTACAAGTATCATAAACCCAAACTAGTTCAGGTTTCGATCAAAAATCTGAATTGTTGCAGGTTAATGATGAAATTTAGTTTAAAATGTGTCATCTTCCGGTTTTTTATCAAAAACCTAATTTTATGAAAAACCTTCGACACATACATTAAACTATTGGTTTTACCCTTTGGTTACAGAAGCTTCATAAAGGAAAATAAGTGCCTATTTGTTTTCAATACTGTTACTAACGAAATAAACTGGATTTGCAATATTTATTGATGTGTCATAATGCTTCCAGTCCGCAGTGCGATAAAGTGTAGTATTTGTTTTACTAATTAACTACAATACTAAGGATATTTTGATGTCAAATTGGCTGTGCGTCCAGAGAACATAATGATAAATCATAATTTAATTTAAATTTAACCGATGAGTCAAGTTTTTATCGGTTTAGGGATATTTATCAATGTTTTCTGGTTTTCTGCTTTAAGGAAACACCAAGAGTGACATTCGCCTTGATTTTTAGGGTTCTGTAAATCGTGTTATTAGATCACATTGTTTACCGTCTGTAAATCTTTTTTCTCAGAAACGCGTGAAGGTATCAGTGGGTCGACCCATTACCGGGTCCACAGGTAATTTAAATTACCCGTGGTCCCGTGGCACCTAACCAAACCGAACCTCGTGGTGCCTCAATAGTTGTTGGTGTCTTTGAAAGTAGACGTCAGTGGCACCCCGAAGTTCGGTTTGGTTAGGTTCCTTTAAACCTTGCACACGGAAATAGGAGCACCGCGCAGCGGGGCTCCGTCTACCTGAACCACGTCCATTCAATTGAAATAAAATGATTAAGAATAAGGTACCTAATATGCTTTTATAAAGTTTGGTATAATGGTAATTAAATTTTATAGATATCGATATAGCCAAAGTTCAGAGAAAAATTCCTAAGCATGGGACCACGGGTAATTTAAATTACCCGTGGACCCGGTAATGGGTTGACTAACTGGGACCACGGGTAAACACTCCATATTTTGACACTCGTGGTGTAATCAAAACCTTAAGAGTACTTCCCGTTGACCTCTTCATCATCAGCCTATGTTTCCACTGTTGGGACACAGTCGCCCTTTCCATGAGAGGGAGTGGGGCATAATCCACCACACGGGCCCAGTGCGAACTGATATATGCCACATGTCTTCGATTTTTTGGTTCTAGGACATGCCAGATTCCTCACGATGGTTTCCTTCACTGTTTTGAGAGCAAGGGTGATACCATAAATTACACTAAGTTTTGCGTATGGCTGAGTTCGAACCCACGACTTTCGACTCGTAAGTTAGGGTCTATAACACTAGGCCACCACTGCTCCCTGGGCCAACACTGCTACTGCTACTGCTGCCTAGACTAGAATCATTAAATTAGGCCAGAAGCAAGAACTTACAGCACAAATAGAGAAACAAGTCCGAATGATTTTCATTTATAACAACACAGAAAAAAACTCTTATGTACATACTTATAGTTGTAGTTCATTTCGTTGATCACCTTTTGATCATCAACGGATTTGAATGAAATTTTGTAAGCAGATAGTGATTTATAACCTGGATTAACACATACACGAGCGATGGAAAGAGCTATGCTCGGAGTTTCTTTGCGGGATAAAATCCGGAACATGAATATTCGGCGAAGAACCAGAGTCACCGACATATAGCTCATAAATTTGCAAGTTGAAGTGGCAATGGGCAGGCCACATCGCTCGTAGAACTGACAACTGATGGGGAAGAAAAGTTCTCGAGTGGCGACCACGGACCGGAAGACGCAGCGTAGGCAGGCCTCCCACTAGGTGGACCGACGACATCGTGAGAGTCGCGGGCAACCGATGGATGCAAGTGGCGAATTGTCGTTCGGCGTGGCGGTCTAATGGGGAGGCCTATGTTCAGCAGTGGACGTCTTCCGGCTGATGATGATGATGATGATGAATACATAAGATAGTTACGAAATCCTGATTTTATTATCCCCTGGGATAATATTCGAGTTGTAGCGGACGAAGCCTCTAGTTCAACTATTGCTAAGATTGCGTATGGGATAAATCATTTTCAACTATAGAATTCTTCATTGCACGTACCTACTTTTTTTTTTTTTTTTTTAGGGTGGCTAAATCATCAAATGAGTCCTCCCGCCCTGGGTGGGGCGGGAGGGACTGTTAGACTCTTACTGACTAAAATCCACCCGTGTTCCGTCGGATGCCCTTTACGTTCCGGGGCCACGGTATCCTGGATTAAGAAAAATCCGCGACCCCGGCAGGCATTTGGCCCCATAAGGGGCCCCGTCGGTGACGCGTGAAACACGACGCGCCGCCGACCCGGGCTTGGTCCTTGGTCGGACGGCGAGCATACCCATTACTCACCGTCCGCAAGCCCGCTCCGCCGCTGTGCCATCTGCTGTTCAGAGGGCGTGTCCCTCTGAACAGCAGAGGGCACAGCGTCGGAGCGTCCACCCGACAGGCTATTTGCATACGGGCAAAGAAACCCCTTAGGCACACAGTGCCTAAGGAGAGTTTTTGCCCGCATCCCAGGGTGCACCGGCCCGAAAAACTGGTCTTCCCTCCGGACGTATCCGAGAGGGAACTCCAGTCCACGGGCGCACGTGGAGCGGGTTGCATGTACCTACTTGGCCAGTTTTGTTTTAATAACTCTAGTTTCGTGAATGAATAACATGTTATTTTATTTTTCAATCGAGAGTCTCTGAAACTCACTAAGTTGGCCTAATTGCAGGTCATTATGCGATTACTTGGTAAGGCAAGGTGCGATCAAAGTATTTGCGAGGTAATCCTTTCTCGTAGAGCATCTATCCTAAACGTAGTTTTGATTTGGCAACTTTCAGATCCTCTATGGGATAGATGTCCCAAACTTTAAAGGTCCGCAAAATTCGGTTATACTCTGGAAAAATCAACGATGATGTTTTTTACTTTCATAAAATCTAAAATTACAAACCAACGTAATAATATTCGTTTTAAAAATAAAGGTTTTTACTATTTATACTGATAGATTATTTCAAAAAGTGCGTCATCTATTCTGGTTTTATCCTACCTGATAATTTTATTATTATCCTGAGACAGTGGTGTTCAAAGTGGACTTTTTGTGCCAATTTCGAAAAAAAAATCCATTTTCGTGTGTTTTAAATAATATTAGACTTACAGGTCACTCTTCAAGGTTCAGGTGGATACCCATGAACCTTGAAGCGAGACCTGTAAGATTGACCATCTATGATAGCGAGTTTAACACTTTCATTTATTTTTCGTGTTTAAATCATCAAATAAATGAGTCCTCCTACCCAGGACAAGACGGGCGGAACTGTCAGACTTGTACTGACTAAAATCTACGGTGATCCTTCAATAACCATTTATGTTCCAGGGTCACGGCTACATGATGAGACAGTCCCGCAACCACGGGAGTTTCGCACGTTACTGTTAGTCAGAAGCTAGAAAAAATGACAAACAGTCCCATCAAGAGATATCGTATTACCCAGTTACTGGGTTGTGGAGGTCAGGTAGGCAGTCGTTCCATGTAAACTACTGATATTCGGCTGCATCAATTGCAATTAGAAGCATAGTTGAGAAAATGCAAAAGCAGATCTGATGATGATTATAAGACGTAATATTTGTAAGCTTAGACGCAATATGTAATCTTCGAAATCACTGATCTAATCCCGAAAGAATGGTTTCACATAAAATGGAAAGCTACTTCCCTATGTCTCATAGATGCGACTGCTAAGAAACATGTTTGATTCCATACTCAGATGAAATGTAAACTACATATTTATTTATAAGAATTAACGGTACGGTTGGCACAATGGTTGAGCGACTGACTACTGCATTGCATTTTGCAGGCTGATTCCGGAACTGAACAAATAGTACATTGTTATCCTAGTGGTGAAAGTAACTTATTTAGTCCCGAGACATGGTTTAGCTTTAATGGACCAAGGGACTAAATAAGTCTTCAAACCGAAGTAAACACTATGTTTTTCATTACGAATACAAGGAAAATAAAACGATAAAGTAGCAAAAAAATAATAAAGAATAGATTTCCGCGTTCCACTAATTTTGATTATTTATTCTTTAGACGGACACAAACACAACATAACAAACATCCACCCATCCATCCTTTAAAACTATCGCATATGAGTGAACATAAGCTTTTTTCCTTCACGTTATCATATTCGTTATCGCCATCGAATTTTGCTTCTTCATCATTTTGCCAAAATCTGTGACATAAAACAAAATTATTATAAAATAAGATTACAATATTTGTTTAACATTTGGAAACCACTGACTTAGATATCTATTTCTGGTATGATACTCGTACAATATTGGAATTACCTGGAGTTACCTATAAATAATGGCAAAAATGATTGTATCATCACACATACAACTCAGTCCTCATAAAATGAAGTCTTTATTGAAATATCTGGTGTTACTATACAGCCTGCATTTTATTGGTAAGACTTTTTATATTTAAATATCTTTTATTATTAGTGTGTGCTGCAGGAAATACTGGCAATCACTTTTTTTTCTCACGTGTCAATTATAATATCAGCTGTTTAACCGGTCTATCATGTGCACTTTAATGTACATCTCCTGCTATTGGGTTGTTGATGCATCGTCGACTCGAGCCTGATCCTTGTTCGGACGGTGAGCTACCTATAACTCACCATCCAGCTAGCACGCGGCCGGAATTCTTCTCCCTATTTTTGACTCTCTCCTTCATGCGTTCCACTTCCTTCAAGGAAGTAACTGCATTCAATGCCCGTCGTTCTATGCATGGTCTTAACGCGAGAAGTCACCGCCGCTGATCATATCCACGCGTTCTGCGGCTCTGCCCCCATGCCAGGCAAAACTACATCATAGTGAAACCCGAGCATATTTTTCAGCCTAATCCAAAACAGAAACCTTCGGCGAGAACCAACGTCATACGAAAGGTGAGGACATCACCATTGCGGCGGCGTGCCCTTCTTTTCTTAATATGAAACTAATCCATGCAAAACAAATCCTGCTTTGATTCGAATCCATGGCCTTCCAAATCATCGAGGTCTTTACCAATGGGTTCATTACTAGTACCGCTCTTAAAGATGGTAGTTATTTTCTTATCAGTAACTGAGTTTGTTTTTAATAATTTTGTTTTTTTTTTTGCATTTCAGAAGGGTCACAATCATTCCGATGTGACTACAAATATAGCCCTGTGGCAGATGGATGGTTCAAGCATGTTTTAATACCGGCGACTTGGTTTGACGCCCGGCTGCGATGCGCATTGGAAGGTAAGAACTTAAATTTTTACTACGCCTAATTTACAGCGTACTTGAAGAATTTACTGAGTTTACTGAGTTTACTTCATTGACAATAGAAAAAAACCGCATCTAGTGAACGAACGTGGAACTAATTTCTTCCATATACATAATAGCGTCATAATAACGTCTGTAAGTCAAAATAACATCTTATATCTCCAAGGAGACATGAGTACATACCTAATATGTTTAGACGAAATGTCCTATAAATATTGTGCCAAATTATATTTTTAGTGTCAAAAGCCAAAAATCTGCGAGAATTGCAGGAAAAAAAATACTATATTTTTCCATACATTTTAATCAGTTTTACTCACATCACACCTAAAAGAGTGAGGTTTGATAGGTACAACTCGTATTCTGAAGAAGTTCCTGTTTCTGACACTCAGTTACCGGTATATTGGACACTGCCCCTGTAAACGGCACATTTCTTTAAATTATTTTTAATTTTTATTTTTATGCATGCATTTATAATTTTTATGCATGCAACATTACGCCGGATAATAAGTTAAAAAAAATAACAAAGAGAGAATTAATTGAATTAATGAATGGATGGAAATAAGGATCAGTGTTAAGTGTACTGACACTCCCGGAGCACACAGTCGAGCGTACACGCTAAAAAAAAAGTGTACTGACACTACTGATTTCCTCTTCAGAGAAAATAGGCGAGATGTTAATTAATTTTATTTTGTCACCAGGTGCCGTGTTAGCTTCACCAACTACAATAAAATTTAAAAATGAATTGATAAAGACCGTGAACACCACTGAGGCTGTGCCATATTATGAAATCTTTACTGGTATTCATGCTATTTTCGCTCAAGGAGCTTATTTTACTGTTGATGGTAAGTTAATCTATTAAAAATATATTATGATGACTAGCTGTTGCTAGCGGCTCCGCCCGCTACAACTCGAGGATACGACGAGAACATAAAGTCGGGATAAAAACTATCCTATGTGTTAATCCTGGTAATAAACGGATAATATTTTTGTGTTCACCAAAAATACTGATCGTGCACTAAATATTCCTGAATGTTACACAAAATTTGATGATGGACTGCAGTTCTAAGAGCGAGCGAAGCGAGCTCGGGACTCGCTGGCACCCCGACTCGGACAATTAGGTTAGGTTAGGTTATTTTTTTTTAAACCACCCAGAAGTAGGAGCTGCTTTACTAATAAAGCTACATTGGACATTAATTGGTGTCAGTTGTTAAATAGATACTCGTTATGACATATTTTAATTAACATATTTTGGTGCACATTCAGTATATTTGGTGGAACATGGGAATAAATTGAAGTACTTTTAAATACCATCCGTAATAAACTAGCTGTGCACCATCCAAATCCATGCAGTGGTTTTTGCGTGAAAGAGTATCAAACATCCATCCATCCAAACTTTCGCGTTTATTAGTAGGATTTTTGTCCTACTGTCGGGCCTTGGAAAGTATGTCAAGGTGTTGGTCGCAGCTGTCATTAACAGATCTTTGACAGACACTTCAGAAGAAGCATGAAACTTTGACAACGACCCAACCAATCATCAGATTGTGAAGGTCACTTATGCAGTCGATTCACCTACAATACTATATTCATCTACACAATGGCTACACTGGAAGGCCCCAACATAATTCAGAAAGCGCTATGCTCAATTGAGCTTTTAATAAAATACAAAGAATATTAATAAACGACCATTAAATTTTTTCCAGGTATTCCACTTTCCAAAATTCCTACGGAATGGGCGTCAGGTGAACCTAACAATAAGAACAATAAAGAAAGCTGCCTCACTATGAATTTGAATGGAGAACTAGCAGATGTATCCTGTGAAGAAACTCGCCCATTTGTCTGTTACCGATCTACAGATGCTAAAGAAACAGTCAAAGAATGCGGCACTATTGATCCAGGTATGTGTAAAATAAAACATGATGATAATGATGAAGATGGTGGGACGAGCTGAGCTTGACAAAACCAACGATCAGTGGACCACATTGGCCCTGGATCGTGTAAACGGAAAGTAATGGGGAGAGGCCTTTGTCCAGCAATTGGATGGAGTAGACTAGCAGTATCCATATCAGCTGATTAATGATGATGTAATCTGACCAATTTCAGTGAAGCCGATTGCTTTAGCTACGCTGTAGTTGTCGTTTTTGTGTTTGGATGTGGCTTATGTAACCAATCTTCTTTGTGAATATCCGCGCACATTGCGAGCACCTATGATATCGTTGATCGCCGGTCTACTGGCAATCTTAAGGCATCGCTGAAATTCACGGTTTTAACTTCACTCCTCCGCTTAGCCTTTGAGTGGCTTGCTGCTCCCACCGAGATGATAGATTAGAGGCTATTGGATTATCTTATAGCCACACCAGTCGATTTTCAAGGTAAAGCAATGCTTGCGGCGCCGGCGTTTGGACCGTGAATGATTATTTGGACGTTAATATTAATACTAATATTATAAAGCTGAATATTTTGTTTAGTTGAACTCGCTAATCTCAGGAACTAATGGTTCCAATTCTAAAATTATTTGTGTTGGATAGCTTATTTATCAAGGAAAACTATGGACTACATAACAATCATCACGCTATGAACAATAAGACTGGGCGTGAAACCACGGGGAACTCCTAGTACTTACGTGTTTAAAATTAATATTACCTTTTCTTACCATTTCAGAATACCACTTGGATACCAGAACTCAAAGCTGCTACAAGTTCCACACAACAGCGAGGAATTTCTCTCGAGCCTTCTTTACATGCGAAGCTGAAGGCGGACATCTTGCTATTATAAACAGTGAAGTCGAAGCCACAGTACTGAAAGAACTCTTTGCCAAAAATCCTGCAGATAAAATAAGGGGTAACTTTTGGAAAGATATAGCTTTTGTCGGTGGCCATGATTGGAACGAGCAATGGGACTTCAGGACGATTCATGGTAATTATTTTTAATTCGATTTTTTTCTAATTACAGACTCTATTCCTATTACGCTGTTCGGCTGTAATGGGACATTTTTTGTTATTATTAAACTTTTAACGATAATGTCCATTTCTCAGGCGAAACGATTGAAGAAGCAGGCTACAGCAAATTTTATCGAGGAGAGCCAAACAATTCTCCACCAGGTGAACACTGCAGTGGGATTTACCGATCGGGTGAATTGAACGATTTGTGGTGTGAAAAGCCAGCGGCATTTATCTGTGAGAAGGATCCGGATTATCCTGAAGTTTGTCGTATAAAAGACAAAACACAAAAGAAGAAAAAAGGAAAGCATTAAAAAAATCCGTTGAAATTGGTTAAGAAGTATGTTCAATAATAAATGTGTTAAATGATTGTGCGTTGTTTTATAGACAATAGTATTATAGAATTTCTTTTCACATACAATTTTGCTGATATCATCAGCCTCTCACTTCCGCTTCACGGGGATTCTACTTCTGCGTTGTTTAAAAAAATAACAATAAATGGAACAGTGGGGTTTTTCTGACACCGACATCAGCCTAGTAGGCTTTCATCCTCTATGGGGACCCAGTAAATTACAAAGTATTTTGCATTGATAAAATTCCATAAAGAAAAACTAGAATAAGCTTTATTTTCTCACCACATTATACATATATACATGAAATACAACAATACTAGGAAAAAACTGGATACAGTAAGTATATTTTGGGAGTATAGTGCCCAAACTAGGGTTGAGGCCTGTACAAAGAGAAATTGTCATTGGGCCTGTAGTTCAGGACACAGGTCTCCCCATTTAGATTATAATAATATTCTTTTTTCGGGGTCGCGGGATTTATCTCATTACCGTGACCCCGGAACATAAAGGGCTATTGAAAGACACCGTGGATTTTAGTCAGTACGAGTCTGACAGTCCCTCTCGCCCTGCCCTGGGTGGGAGGACTCATTTGATGATTTTACCATGCTAAAAAAAAAAGCAGACAGTGGTTGCGAATCATTTAAAAATGTATCTATCTCACCTGATGGGAAGCGTAGATGTGATCGACGGTGAAGCACACTTACCTAGAAGTAACCTGTTCAATCTTGACTTGAAGACCACAAGGTTATAGCTGTCGGGAAATACAGATGCCGGTAGGGAATTCCACTCCTTAGCTGTGCGTAAATAAGGTATTGGTAAAACGCTTTGTACGTACCGGGGGGATGTCCACCATATATCGACGGCGCATTTCCGTACGTCTTGTAGTCCGATAATGGACAGGACCAGTCGAAATCAAGTTGTGCAGTTCCATCGCACACTCTCCGAAATGTAACCGATAAAAAACCGACAGACTGGCAACTCGGCGTCGATGTTTACGGCTCCGGAGCTTAGAATCGACCAGAGCATTATTATTTATACAAAACCGCATTAGATGACACATTTGTTTATGCAGATGTTCATAATTAAATTAGTCTGGGTTTTTTATCAGGCTACACATTGTTTTGAGTATGTGCTTCTCAAATTCATATTTAACTTAGGTACCAAAGAAGGGAAAATAAATAACTAATAACTACAATATGGTAACTTTTGCATTTAAGTAAAGAATAATTATAGGAATACAAATACATAATTATCTTCATTACTACAATATAATAAACTGACATAATAACGATAAACCTTTTCTCAACACAATCAGCTTTTAATGTGCCCAAGAGACTGGCGGCGTCACCTCGTTGTATTGTAATGCCTCTGACCAAGGTAAAAGTCAGCCCTTGGTTCACGAAAAGTGTCAACAAATCTTTTCAATTTTTTTTTAAGAAGCTGAGAGCAGTTAGAACCCACATCCTGACCACTCCACTGTTCATCTGTCTGTCCGTCTGTCAAAAGGCTGTAGATATATCATGAACCGTGCACGGTTAAAAAATTTAAAATTATAGATGATGTTGTGTTGCCGATATTAACAACAAATCCTAAAAAAAACATAATAAAATAAATATTTAAGGGTTTTTATTCAAATTCAAATTCAAATTCTTTATTGTTTGTTACATGTTGAAATAGATCTTAAAGTAAATGTATATACACTGTGTTCCGGACGATATACATAAACTTCGACCAGATGTTCAAACTACGGAAGTAAGCATTTTTCATTATGGACACATTAATAAATTCTTATTTTTTATTTTTTGTTAATTTTCATACAAACTAAATACCTAGACGTAAATAACCCGATATGCATGCCTCTTTATCCGAATTGGCAACGTCATTCATAACATTTGGCGGGCTGAAACAAATGAAATGCAAATAGCATTTGATAGATTTCAAATTAGGATACTTTCTCACTGCATAGCTCAATTAAATTTCATTAAATGAAATTACAAATATCTTTGTAACGAAGCCTTTTTAAGTACTACTTCCTTTGTTGGATTTGATTTGTAAAAGCCATAGAAGTATTTGCTAAAGTTTATGGATAACGTGAAGAACACGGTGTATAGTAGCAGTGTAACATACCTTTAAGGTGTACAATATTTTTAGGGATGCATGGGTTACATATTACACACATCAAAAGTGTCTAGGGATCAAGCATTTTTATGCGGATTTCTTGAGATTGAGATGTGGCTTTGTAATAAATTTATGATTTTATAAATTTATATGGATCCTTTTTGGTGCATTTCATAATTTGAATCAGGAACTGTGAATCAAATTCGAGTAAAAGATGAAAATCAGCTGTCAATATTTTCCCTATAAAAACATACAACGCATTGAAGACATTATTAGTGCTACTGTTTCCCTACTACTGATTAAAACCAACGTTATTATGGAGCGGCGACGTCATTTAAGCAGGGAAGAAATGCTCAGAGCCGTGGGAATGATAGAAGCTGGTTCCCGGCAACGTACTGTGGCTTTAGCTCTGAATACAAGTCAGAGTGTTATCAGTCGACTTTGGACACGTTACCGAAGCACTGGTACCGTGGCTGAGCGCCATGGAGGACGGTATCGCTGCACCACACGGAGACAAGACCGATACATTCAAATCTTAACTCGAAGAGCTCTAACAATAACCGCCATGATGTTAGCCGTGAGGCTTCATCACTCTTCAGGGAACTTAATTAGCGACCAAACAGTCAGAAACCGCTTGCATGAAGTGAACCTTCATTCCCGAAGACCGCTACGGGTACCACCTATAGCAATGCACAATCGTAGGATTCGATATCAATGGGCTCTTGAACACAGAAATTGGGCAGAAGAACAATGGCGTTTCGTGTGCTTTTCTGATGAGTCTCGTTTCGGTATGAGACCGGATACAAGACGTATACGACACTGGAGAACCCCTGGACGCCAACAGCGATTAAAATCCTGCCAGGAAGTCCATCCTTATAGTGGTGGAACCATCATGGTATGGGCAGGTATTTGGATCGGCGGAAGAACTGAGTTGATTTGGATCAGAGGCAACCTCAACGCTCAAATTTATGCTGAGACGATTGTATCAGACGTCATCGTTCCTCTACAAGTGCAAATCGGTCCCTTATTTCAGTTAATGCATGATAATGCACGACCGCACACCGCAAGAGTTGTAAGACAGACTCTCGCCGCAGCTAACATCAATGTCCTGCCCTGGCCTGCTCAGTCGCCAGACTTGAATCCGATTGAGCATGCATGGGATATGCTACAGAGAAGAGCTCTGCCGAATATGGAGGGTATCCAGTCGCAAGAAGACCTTTTTTTGTTGTTGCAACGAACATGGGCGGCCATTCCACAGCGTGATTTGGATGAACTCATTTTGAGTATGCCAAACCGATGTTCTTGTGTTGTTAGTGTTCGCGGTAGAAACACGGATTATTAATTGTTTAAGTAACCCAATAAAATTTTAAAGAAAACTGTTATTTCAGTCTTTTTTTCGAACTTTTGTGTTAGTGGTTCAAATGTCAAAAATCCCTTTATTAGGAAAATGGCAAATTTCTTTATTAATGCAAAGGTGACTTGGTTTATCGTTACTGTGACAAACGAAAACACTTTATTTGATGAATCCTTAAAGAAAGTTTTAATTAATATCAATCAGGAGAAAAGTTATTGCAAAAATATATGTTGATCCCTAGACACTTTTGATGTGTGTATTTATTAATTTATGTTAATATTACAAGTAGTCGGTTATATTATTATTTGGTTCCGTCACTCTTTCATTAGTCAAATATTACATTAAATTATACATTAAATAATAAATGAATTAACTATGGATTAAAATATACATTCAATAGTCCTAAATTGTCAATTAAGCCTGATACATTATTACAAATACTTGTCATTAAAAAAATCGTTAATTGTGTAATATGCTTTATAGCTATCAAAAATTCCTTAAGCTCATGTTTAAGGGGAGAATTCCCGCTGCCCCGACAAGTCGAGGCGCGGCGGGAAGAGGTCCGGCGCGATCTCAGGGCAGTATGGAGGGAACGACTGTCGCAACCGAGGTTCGGGCACGCCGCAATCGCGGCGGTAAGACCCCTCTTTGAGGAGTGGCTGGAAAGGCGTCACGGCGTCCTGACCTATCGGATGACGCAGGTCCTCACCGGACACGGATGTTTCGGGAGGTACCTGTGTCGGATGGGGAAGGAAGAAACGCCGGGGTGTCACCATTGCGAAGATCGCCCGGAGGACACAGTAGAGCATACGGTGCAAGACTGCCCCGCTTGGGCAGAGCACCGCCGTGTCCTCACGGCAGCGATAGGCGGAGACCTCTCGCGCCCGGCATTGGTCGAGGCCATGCTGCGGGGCGAGACTTAGTGGGAAGCGGTCGCCTCTTTCTGCGAAGCAGTAATGCTCGTTAAGGAGGAGGCGGGCCGTGAGAGAGAGAGGACAGCGTCCTCCCTCCGCCCCACCCGCAATGGTAGACGCCCACGGCGTCGGACGTCGCAAGACGATCTCCGGCCACCGTAGGCGCGGGCATGCGGGCGGCGAGTAAAGGGCAACTCGCCGCCCGGACATGGACCATGCCCGGGTCGACGGCGCGTTGTGTTCCACGCGCGCCTCAAAGAGCGTCAGCACGATGACGGGGCCCCGCCCAAGAGGGCCAAAGCCTGCCGGGGTCGCGGGACTTATCTCATTACCGTGACCCCGGAACATAAAAGGCTATTGAAGGACACCGTGGATTTTAGTCAGTACAAGTCTGACAGTCCCTCCCGCCCTGCCCGGGGTGGGAGGACTCATTTGATGATTTTACCACGCTAAAAAAAAAAAAAAAAAGCTCATGTTTAAAAATATTGAGTGCTGAAATATTTTTTATACAATTTGGTACTTTATTATAAATTTTCACTCCAATTCCAAATATACTAGATTTAAATTTAACTGTTCTACATCTAATTCCGGACAGTACATTTTTGTGTCGTGCACTTCTCAGTGTTTCGTATTTACCAATATCACTTTTTATCATTATTGCCGCTTGATAAATGTACAGTGAAGGCAGAGTTAAAATTTTTAACCTCTTAAACTCTTCCTTGCATGAGTCAGTCTGTTTTAGTCCACAGATACTTCTCACACATTTTTTTTGGGCTTTAAAAGCATTTTCTCTATTTGAAGAGTTTCCCCAGAAAAGAATGCCATAATTAAGCTTAGAACCCACATACGCGTGGTAGGCACTTAATAATGCACTTTCGTTTACAACTTTCCTTAGCATGTAAAGTGCATAAGAATGTTGGTTTAATTTTTTACACACCTGATCTACCTGGATTGTCCAATTCAGTCCATCATCAATATGTAAACCTAGAAATTTTGTGTTATTGACTTCTTTTATTGTTTCGCCCTTATAACTTATTTGCATTTTTTTATGTTTTGTGTTTTTATTAGTAAATGTCATGTAATTTGTTTTGTCAAGATTGATTTTAAGATTGTTTTGAGTTAGCCAGTTAATGATAGCTTCCAATGATTTATTAATGTTTGTGTCATATTCCTCTTTATCCTCATCAGTAAAAATGGCCGTGCTGTCATCTGCGAATAATATCATTTGCTGGTTTATTACTTTTGGGAGATCATTTATGTACACTAAGAACAATAAAGGTCCAAGGATGCTTCCTTGGGGCACGCCATATTGGACTATTTTTGGATCTGACATATAAGTCTGTTCGAGCCTTGTATCACTTGCTATTCGTTTTATTTGTGTTATTTGAAATCTATTTGTTAGGTATGATCTTATAAGGTTTAGTGCATTTCCTCTTATTCCATACTTTTCTAACTTAGTCATTAGTATCTGATGATCCACATGATCAAAGGCTTTAGACATGTCCATAAAAACCGCCGTTATCTGTTGTTTGCTATCCAGTCCTGTCATTATTTTCTTTAAAAAATTAAATAGTGCGTCACCTGTTGACCTGCCTGTTCGAAAGCCAAATTGCTCATTAGCGAATATGTTGTTAACTTCGAAGTAGTTGTATAAGTTGTTATAAATGACCCTTTATAGATACGGAACCCTTCGTACCTGAGTCGGACTGTCACTTGCCCGGTTTTAAGTCGTACTCGTCCCGTTGTATGTCTGTAAACCATTTCTTTTTAATAAATTAAATTTTGCACTTTGATGTAATTTTACTTTTTAAAAATTGTTTTTAGTTCTTTTTTTTCTTTTCGTGATAGGTACCTACTGTGTGCACTTAAGATTACTCGTATGTGCCAATAAACATTTTTTCTTTCTTTCTTTTATTTCACTCTTCCCGCGTCCGATTGAGCTCAAACTTTTGCACGCATGCGAATATTGCATAAGAATGGAGCTTATCCGATGATGGAGCTCCAACATTGCCGCAATATGAAACACCAGCGAATGGCGGCACGGCCGCGGTGGCGAAGCGACGGTGGCGCGGTCGCGAAGTTATACACAGCATAGAGGCGCGGTGTCGGAGCGGTATCGGCGCGGCGGCGGCGGCATCGTGTAAAAGAGCCATTAAGGTGGTCATAGAAACTAATTATAATATAAAACGACGCGAAAGATCGATCATCTTGCTAAGAACGTGGTTTTCTTATTTCTGAGAAATAAAACTTTGTTTGAAAAAAGCGAAAACTTGTTTGATTAACTTACATTTGTTAGAGAACGCGATTGACTTTGGGAACCATTGACTAAAGGAATCATGTCTGAGTCCTGCATCATTGGGTTTATCTATAAATAGCAGTAAAAATTATGCTAGCGCCATAATTTAAATTTCAGTCCTTACAAAATGAAGTCTCATTTAAAATATCTTGTTTTACTTCTGTGCGTACATTTTATTGGTGAGATTTTTTTAAATTATTTGTTTAACTCAAATCAATCTTGTTTTTTTTTTTTAATTTAGCTTTCAATCGTAATTGCTAAGTGCGTTCTTTTAGAGAAGCCGGTTAGTACTCATCAGTACAGGTATAACTCATATAAAGAAACCGGTAAATCCACCAAGTCTCAACCTGTGTGTGTATACAGTTACCGTTTCTGTAAGGAGGAATTACGTATAATATACTAATTAGTACTACAGTACCAGTATAACCCGTAACGACTTAGGCCTTACCACGAGCTCTTAACGCGATCCAGTTTAGGCTGTGGGAAAGAGATGGCGCTAGACGACTTGTGTGCTCTGTCTCTTTCCCGCAACCTAAACTGGATCGCGTTACGGCTGTTTTCGGTAAAAAATATCAATTTACATAAAATCGGGGTTTTTTAAAGTTAAATTACCACAAATTGGCACGATATTATTAAAAACTAATTTGAGTACCGCATTATATATTGTATTTGTATAGAATAAAAATTGAAAATCATTATTAAATATCAAAATGAAAGCTTATTTTGAACTCATATTTCTGAGATTATACGGGAAGACTGAATTTCGGAATGAAATTATGAATCAACAACATGAGTCGTAGAAGCCTGGAAAAATACGTGGAAAGGAAAGGTACCGTTATTGTTTTTGTATAGAATAAAAAGTAATTTTAATTCATTAAGTACCTAAAAAAAAATTTTTATCAACCTAAAATTGACAAAATAAAACATCTTTTTTAAATAATAGTAAGGCTGAAATAACTTTTAAAAAATACACTGTTTGTAAGTGGAGTTCAGGCAAACAAAAATCAGTAAAAAAAAAAAAACTTATAAAGTTTTATCGACAGTAAAACATTTCAAAGTTACTAATAAATTACGCAGCGCCGAGCTGTGTCGGCCAGTTCTATACAAATACAATATAAAGATATGCTTAATACGGTACTAAAATTAGTTTTGAATAATTACTAATAATTTAACTTTAAAAAACCTCGATTTTATGAAAAATTGTCAAGTTTTACCGATAACACTCTTAAGAGCTCGTGGTAAGGCCTCTACTATACTAACAATCTGCTTTTTCATAAAAGCACTTGTTCAATGGTTTCTTACTCAATCATAACATTTTTATTATCTATGCAAAATATTATCCTTTTTAGAGGGATCATTTAGATGTGACTACAAATACAGTTCAAAAGCTCAATCATGGTTCAAGTTTCATATAATACCGGCAACTTGGTTCGATGCTCGACTGCGATGTTCTTTAGAAGGTAAGCTGTTAACGGTTTAGTAATCTATTCCAAAACTGTAGGTACTTAGTTCTTTTTGTATTTATGGAAAAGTGCACCAGATTTGAGTGCGTCGGTCCACTCAATTCTTTACTGGGCACACCATGATGTGGCTTATTCAACGTCAAAATATTCAAACGAGACATTCGAAGAAAAAAAGTTTTTATCTACTTTCCACAATTTTGGTTTTTCAAAAAAAAAGTTAAACTATTTTTAATTATTTTATAATCAGGTGCCGTCCTAGCTTCTCCAACCACACCAGATATACTAGCTGAAATGAGAAACATCATAAATACATCCAATCCGGAATATGAGATTTTCACCGGGATTCATGCTACTTTCTCTCAGGGAGATTATTATACAATTGAAGGTAAGATTAAAAAGTGGGAGTCACTTGATTCGGTCGCCGCGCTCAAAGCCCGCGATAAGGCTGCGTTTCCACTGAGTCGGAGTGGAGCGGTGCGGAGCGAGCTGTGCCGCTATTCACCATCACATGGCTTGAATACACATGTGTCACGTGGTCAGCCATGTGCGTCAGCTATGTGATTGGTGAATCGCGGCACAGCTCGTCTCCGCTCTGCTCCGCTCCGCCTCAGTGGAAACGCAGCCTAAAAGCCATGCTTAAAAACTAGACTTCATTGAGAAACATCAAGATTTAAAATTTACAGGTACATCACTCTCAGAAATTCTAGTGACTTGGGCTAAAAATGAGCCAGATAATAAGGACAACAAAGAAAGCTGTATCACTCTTAATGGTAATGGAGATGTAGCAGATCGTCGCTGTGAAGAGACTCGCCCTTACGTCTGTAACCACCCGGAGAGATATCAAGTGGTCAGTGAGTGCGGTACTGTCGATCCAGGTAAGACTTGTTAGGATAGTCGATTGACTTTTGAATTTTATGAGTAGGTTTTAAGCTGATAAACAATAACTGTGAGAGTATAGAATATTACACAGTAAAGTCATTATATTCAACATCTATTTGTGTTAATGTTCAAATTTGAATCTAATAATTACCATATCGGGCTGTGCTGGCGCTGCTGCTGTGATCTTAATGGTTGCTACAGTTTTGAGCCGTTTGGGGTCAAAACGCTTGAGTCATGGGGTTCGAGTGCGCGTCTCCTTCCTAAGGAAATATCGCATGACCAGGGGGCTGGTTCCTTCTTTGGTCAAAGAACAAGCATTGCGATCCATTCTGGGAACGTTTCCAAATGACAATGATGCGGAGGAGTACTTGGACGCCTGAGTGTCTCTGCCCTTTTGTTTTTTTTTTTTTAAATTAATATTGGTAGTTTTATTATCCTCAACATTCACACGATTCTGAGTCAGACTGTTTATTTTGCGTCGATGCAGGCATGTAGCCTTCCTATTGCAATAAACGCCTCCTTTCATCATTGCAATGACATTAATAATTGAAAAATATAACTTTTTTTTCAGAATACTACTTGGATAAAAGAACTAACAAATGCTACAAGTTTCATACAGTTCCAAGAAATTACTCGAGAGCTTTCATGGCATGTTCAGCTGAAGGCGGACATCTTGCTATTATAAACAGTGAACTCGAAGCCACAGTACTGAGAGAACTTTTTGGAAAACACCCTTCAGGTCAAATGGCAGGACCATTTCAAAAAGATATAGCTTATATTGGGTTTCATGATTGGGGCGAAAATTTCGAATGGAGGACCATTCAAGGTAATTTTAATCTTTGGTATGGCAAATTAATCTTGTAAAGATAGAAATGGTACTGGATGATTAATATTTCCAGCAATGGTTAGGACAGATTGCCCTGCCTAAAAACGATCGTTGGCTGTAGCCAACAAAATTTTCTTGGTTTTGTCTTTTAAGTCAAAACCAAGATAATAATACTGGCTTGAGAATTTAAACACTTTACTGACTATAGAAGTACCTATCATCATCATCAGCCTATAAATGTTCCCACTGCTGGGACACAGGCCTCCTCTCTGTGAGAGGGAGTGGGCCGTAATCTACCACGCGGGCCCAGTGCGGATTGGTAGATGTCACATGTCTTCAGATTTTTGGTTCTAGGACATGCCGGTTTCCTCACGATGTTTTCCTTCACCGTTTTGAGAGCAGTGGTGTTGAAATAAATTACACAAAGTAATGCGCCTGACGGGGTTCGAACCCACGACCTACTAATCGTAAGTCGAGGCCGATACCACTGGGCCACCACTGCTCTACCTACCTATGCTCGAATTAAAGTATTTTAGGGAAAGTATGGATCAAAATAACACCGTAGTAGTAACTCTTATAAAAAGTAACTCTATTTCCTTTTTTAGGCCAAACATTAACAGAAGCAGGTTACAACAAATTTAATAATGGACAACCTGACAACGCGGCACCTGGTGAATCATGTGGAGCGATATTCCGCTCGGGTTATTTTGACGATTTGTGGTGTAACAGGCCAACCGTATTTATTTGCGAGAAGAGCCTTGAACATATTTGTCATACTGGAGATCAGAAGTAAAGAACGAATAATATGTTGAAGCACTTTTGTTTGAAAATAAATATTTTAATACAATTTTGGAGTATTTTTAATTTTTAGTCCACTCACCGCCTGTTATTATGAAGCAAAATATGTGATTAGAAGCGACTCTATTGTTATTCTACTTTCAAAGTCAGTCACTGCTACTTACTGAGTAATATCTCATGGAACACTCTACATTCACCATTTTTAAGCTATTGCATAGCTTTTATCGCAGGCTCTGAGCTCGGCGGCGCGCGCGAAAAACGTAACGAAAAATCCTAAGGAAATTTCCTGACCACATCTGACAGCACGCATCGTCTAACGTCGTTTCAGTTCGGGAGACTTCGGTAATCATAAAGGTACGGACAGACGTGCTCATAAAGGTACGGACAGACGTGCTCATTACTAGCACGAAAGTATGCTCTTATTGAGCAAGGGGCAAGAGGGAGAGGGATAGGGAGAGGGAGAGGGAGAGGGAGAACGTTTCTTGACGTTTCACTTGATTGACGTGGCTGACCATATAGCCTTAGTACAGTAATAAATAGGTAGGTTCAATAAATAATTATAATTGCATAAGTTGATAAAATATGCTATGCATTAGCTTAACCGCGGCAGTCACCGAGTGCCACAAGTTTTTTTTTCTCGTGATGAAATCATTAAATGAGTCGGGAGGGACTGTCAGACTCGTACTAACTAAAACTCACGGTGATCCATCAATAGCACTTTATGTTTCAAGTTCACGGTTACCTGATGAGACCTTCTGGCTCACTAAGGGGGCTCCGTCAGAATGCTAACAATTCTTTGAGCGCGCGCGCGTAGTAGACGACGCACCGTCGACCCGGGTATGGTCCATGATCGGACGGCGAGTCGCCCATGACTCGCCATCAACATGTCCTATATTCACACTGTTTTATGATCTTAATGTTTGGGGCTAAAAAGAAGAATTTTGCAGCCATCTCTGGGACACCACAAGATACCCACCTAAAACTCTTGCCACATTATTATACTGTATGTTAAGTATCATTCAATATATCCGTTGTATTGTAAACATATTTATCGTTGGATATTCGCATATTAATTAATAAATATGGTGTTATGATGACAGTTTCATTTAAAGGCAATTTATTATAAACAATAAAACCGCATGAAGTAATTTATTTACTAATAAAAGCAATAACAAAAACAAAAATCTTTGTATTCATTTAAATTAAATCATTTACTTCAACTACTTATTTATTTTCTGTGTCAATGGTTCTCAAATACTACAGGAACCCATATTTTTTAACAGCCACATGGGCTATACGGGATATTCAAAGATTTCGTCGATGTTGTTAAAGCCACTTTGATGAGATCCCAGCGCACAAGCTGTAATGGCTGTTATTTATGGATCTTTGCCAGGCGGGTACAATTTCTCTTTACCAATTAAGACAAAAATCAGGACAAGTATCAAACCTTATTAATATATTTCGATGCTTGGATGGATGGATGTGAGGTATTTATTCCACTACTAGGGCACCCGCTGACAATGGCACCTGAGGCTTATCTATTCCACATAAGGCTCCTGTCAAAATTTTTCGCAGGTGCCAGGTGCCCTATGTGGAATACCTCATGGATGATTGTTACTCAGTTTTAAAATCAATGACTCAAACGATTTTGTTGGGCACAGAAAATGTGGAATATAGTCCGAATTAATATGTAGGACTCTGTTCGCAAGTCGCTGGCAAAAGCTAGTGTTGTTTATTTTATTAATAGTTTAGGAACCACTGACTGCTGTCATAAATTATGTTTGTTGATAATGGTCGGTAGAATTACTACCTATATAACATAATTGTTTCTTCATAATTTTCATTTTAGTTCTTACAAAATGAAGTACTGCTGTCTCATATATTTTGTGTTATTACTTTGCTTGAATTTTATTGGTAAGATATTTTGTGGTTTTATTACTGTACCTAGTAATATTTTTATATGGATAATATTTTTGTGTTCACCAAAAATCTTAAGGTACGTCTATGTATGCATTTCTAAAATATTGATCTTAAACCCGTTTAATTGTTTTACTATAATTAAACTACTCGGCCAACAAAATATGTTGTTACATCAAACAAATTCCAAATTAACACCAAGATATAACACTTTTTTATTGTAGTGCGCTGCAAATATTCTATTGTAACATTATTCTTCCCCAAAAAATACTGATCGTGCACCAAATATTCCTGAATGTTACACAAAATTTGATGATGGACTGCAGTTCTAAGAGCGAGCGAAGCGAGCTCGGGACTCGCTGGCACCCCGACTCGGACAATTTAGGTTAGAAGAGGATGGCGGGGTCTGAAAGACCCCGCCATCCTCTTCGTGGTTATTTTTTTTTAAACCACCTAGAAGTAGGAGCCCCGTGAAGCGGGGCTCCGTCGACCTGCTACTTTACTAATAAAGCTACATTGGACATTAATTGGTGTTTGATTCAAATACATTTTGCAGTGCATTATCTGAAGTAAAACTAAAAAAATAAATGCTTGTTTTTAAAATTAGGTGTATTACTATTTTTACGCAACAGTTGTTAAATAGATGCTCGTTATGACATATTTTAATTAACATATTTTGGTGCACATTCAGTATATTTGGTGGAACACAGGCAAAATTAGGTAAATGAAATGGGAATAAATTGAAGTACTTTTAAATACCATCCTTTTTAAATTATTATTTTCAATACATAATTTTTTTTCTATTTTATCTTTGCTGAATACTAGTTATTTTCATAAATCGAGGGTGCGTTTAAAAATATTTCAATTATTTTTTTTTTACTGCTAGAACATTTTTGTCTGATTCATTAGGGACATGGAGACGTGTGATGAAACACGAGTATTTCATTTGCATTTTTAGATGGCACATTATTTAGATGTGACTACAAGTACAGTTCAAAATATCAGGAATGGTTCAAATTTCATATAATACCGGCGACTTGGTTTGATGCCCGACTTCGATGCTCTCTGGAAGGTAAGATAGTTCCGCTATTCTATCCTACTTCTTATTATCCTATCCTATTCTACTTTCTATTCTATCCTATACTGCTAATTTGTTACTTTTTGTCGCAAAAACCACTGAACAAATTTGTTGTGTGATACACAGATAGTTTATAGCAGGGGTCACCAATAAGGTTCGTTCGGGGTCCATTTTAAGACATATGAAATGACCATCACGATCCGCAGAACATTTAGAACAAAAAAAATATGTTAAACAAATGTAATTACGGAATAATATTACAATTAAAAAAGTTTTTTTTTTCATTTCTGTGAGATAAATGTCATGTTTTATTGCATGTTTGGTATTAAATCCGCATGTTTGTGTTTTAAAACTGTGTTTTCTTGGAAATCGAACTTAAGATCGTACTCTGTAGTTCAAGTCGCTGTGTGTCAGCGGTCTGGATGCGGACCGCGGTCCGCCATTTGGTGACCCCTGTACCCTTAGCACGAGTTTTCAGTATTTGAGACGTAAAGTAAACTGAAACTTTGACAACTTCAAATTGACAATTTTCAAGGAAAAAATTAGTTCCTTCTTCGCACACCAGAGGCGCTGTTCCATTTTTTCATACAAGAAACGCTGTAAATACTGAAAAGACGCTGTAAAGTAAAAGAGTGAAAACTCGTGCTAAGGGTACTGGTTTATAGCCTGATTAACACATAGGATAGTTTTTATACCGACTTTATCTTCCCGTGGGATATTTTTTTGAGTTGTAGCGGGCGCTGGCTACTCTCGAAAACATGTTTTCGAGTAGATAAAGGGTAATTTTGTGTTACCATCAGGTGCCGTCCTAGCTTCCCCAACGTCACCAGATATACTAGCTGAAATGAGAAACATCATAAATACCTCCAATCCGGAATATGAGATTTTCACCGGGATTCATGCTACTTTCTCCCAGGGAGATTACTATACAGTTGAAGGTAAGATTAAAATGGAGGAAGTTGTAATTATTGCTTAGTATAATTAAGGTAAAACTAATAAGGTTTCTATTATTTAGATCCAAGTTACATTTCCGTGAGAGAAACCTGAAGGAAATATTCACCAAACGGGTCCAGTATTTTATTTTTTTATGAGAAAACCGATACACCTGTCTAGTATTTTTGTGTAAAGAATCTATGTACAAAATTTCAAAACTGTATCATGTAAATCACAAAATTATAAGCTTGTGTTACCTGGTCGTCCGTTCAATAACCGGGGGCTCAACCCACGCGTCCTATAACGTACACTAATTGATAAATAGTTTGACAATAGGTGCCTAACTGTATGGTGATTGTATTGTAATTAACTGGTGACAAAATTAATTTTAAAAATTTGAAACGTAATACAACATGGTGTAAAAATATTGGAATCAATTCAGTTACTGATTATGTGCAAAGTATATTCAGGTTTTGCATTATTATGCTAAAATAATGTTGTATTATTTCGTAGTCATCCAAGTGAATTAGGAAACGTGTGTTGCAAATAATTATAATACCTACATATTTATCGATTATGAAATATGCATCGATAAAATAGTTGAAGAAGAAATAGAAAACGTGGTCCAAATGAAAAACGGCTGCCCTGGATGGGAGTTGGGAGGACTGGCAGCTTTGCCACGTTGAATGGCAATAATGCTATTCTGGTCAAGGTCAAGGCCTTCTCGTGACCAAAAGACTGGCTCTTCTTTAGCCAAAGAATTATAATATAATGTCTTCACTCGAGTACTTTTACTTTAAGGTACACCGCTCTCGGAAATTCCAGTTACTTGGGCCAAAAGCGAACCAGATAATAAGGATAACAAAGAAAGTTGTATAACCTTAAATGGTATTGGAGAATTAGCCGATCGTCGCTGTGAAGAGACTCGTCCATATATATGTTATCATCCGGAGAGGCTAGTAGTCAACGAGTGCGGTACTGTCGATCCAGGTAATATTCCTAGGCATAAAATGATAGTTTTATAGGGTGCCATACCTCAAATAAGAAAAAAAAAGGAAACAAGATCACTCTGTTGTCCGTCTGTCTATAAGTTTGTCCGTCTGTGAAGATCCTTTTCTAAGGAACGCGTGGAGGTATCAAGCTGAAATTAAATCATTCTTTCAAATGAAATAAATTAAGATAAGGCTGTTTATGCTCCGTTTCGCTACATAATTATTTTGATCATCTTTCCGATTGTTAGCAGTTCCTGCCGTTCTGTACAGGTACTTTAAGCAATATTCCTGCTGATTCACTTCGTTAATTTCCATCAACGTCATTGGCTATTCTTCTTTTATTCATTCACGAATTGAATCATTAAGAATACTGCTAAGTGGCCGGTTCAGACCCACTATCGCCTTTCGAGTATTTGACATTTCTTTTCAGAATACACCTTAGATAAAAGAACTAATAAATGCTACAAGTTACACACAGTCGCAAGAAATTTCTCTCGAGCTTTCATGACTTGTTCAGCTGAAGGCGGCCATCTTGCTATTATAAACAGTGAAGTCGAAGCAACAGTGCTAAAGGAACTCTTCGCTAAATATCCAGAAACAAAGATGTTGGGAAGTTTCCGAAAAGATGTAGCCTTTATTGGCCTTCATGATTCGGGTGAAACTTGGGATTGGAAGACCATTCATGGTATTTTTTTTGTATATTTTATGCTATCATCATCATCAGCCTCCTCTCTATGAGAACAAAGATGTGATTTAAGCTATTAATTAAGAAAATTGAATAGGAATTAATGTAATTTTGATTTATTTTGGTATAAGTGTAGACATTCCTTTGAAGGGCGGGTAAAATGAGAAGCACTGAGCAAACCCACGGGCAAAAGTAAAAAAGTAGGTATGTTCTTGAAAATATCTGGAATAACAAGAGAAAGAAATTTATTCTCTAAGATTAAATTAAAGTATGAATGACTTGTATAGCTCTGTCACTTTCACTCGCCTTAACAAGCCTGGTTTTAAGACGTTGTAATACGGCCGCAGATGGCCTACCATGACGTCTTAAAGCGAGAGTAGTTCCACTGTAGGAACGAGATGGCACTAGACGATTTGTGTAGCTCTGTCTCTTTCCTACCTACTAAAGAACTCACTAACATTTTTTTTTAGGCGAAACGCTATCAAAAGCCGGGTACAACATTTATTCTAAAGGTGAGCCGAACAACATGGCTCCTGGTCAATCCTGTGGTGGGATATATCGCTCGGCTGTTCTAGTCGACTTGTGGTGTCATGCGCCTGTCGTGTTCATTTGTGAAAAGAATCCGGGGCCTGCCATTTGTCCTGAAAGTACACAATAATTTCATAAGAAAATAAAATATATAATAAATTCGTGTAGATGTATAATTTAATTTAACTCAAATGAATGAATTTTACGAAGCTTTGTTATGGTTTTAGTTTTTCTATATTTTTTTCCTTTAGTTAATTTTGTTGTATATTTTTAGAATACTTATTTTATTGTGTCTTGACATGATTACTTTGTAATTTATTTATATTTTTACACATTTTGACATTTTCTAAGTAATTTGTTTTTTTTTTTAATGTTTTTTTTTTATTTATTTTGTTGACATGAATTACTTTGTAATTTTAATTTTGTCTTTTTTTTATTTGTGTTTTTACTAGCTTGTGAATATGAGAACATATGTGGGTTATATTTTATTCTACTTTTTTATTATTTTCTTGCAGTTAATTTTATTGTTTGACAGTTTCAGTTATTTATGCGGCCTACCCAAATGTCCTTTCTTTGGTATTTTTCGTCGTTTCGTTGGGCTCCTTGTGTTATGAGTTGAGCTACACGGTAACTGACACATGGTTGCACTTACTGGACAGGTCCACTCAAATCTATGTGGTTCTTTCTTCAAATTACCACCTCAGACACCTGCATGGTTCTCATATAATTTGATCAATACAAAACATTTACACGAATTTATAAATGTAGTAAACTAATTTAATAAGTAACAACGCCATTGTAATTCTAATTTTTTTTTTTATATTTTTTTAACCTTAAACGTACAATAATAATTTTATAAGGAAATAAAATACGTTCTTGTAACAGTTATTTTATTTTATTCCTCTTGTTTTTTTGTTAATTCTTTACTCATATAAGCTTAGTAGCAACAGCCGCATGGGGTGATCTTCAACGTTAAGTCGCGCTTGTCTAAATCGATCTATGGATTGGTGACCACCAATAACGTACCGCTCTTTCTCCGTGCCTTGGAAAGTATGTCGAGCTTTTGGTCCTGGTTGACGTTTTGTCGATACTTTTGTTTTGTAGAAACGTGAAAAGTCGTGCAGCTGCAGGTAATATTAGTAGTTACTATTGTCGGAAAGTTTGATAACCACACTTACCAAGGAGTTTCGTATTGCAGAACTAACTAGTTTTTTTTTAGATTAGAGGTACTAGCACATCTTTACACGTTTTTCTGACGTAAAATAAACAGGAACTTTTAAGTTAATTTGATGGGAAAAATTAGTTCTTTGTTCGTACACTAGAGGCGCTTCTCCATTTTCCATACAATAAACACCATAAATACTTCAAATACGTTCTAAGTAAAATACAAAAATCTTGTGATGATGCCTTTTTTTTTAGCGTGGCAAAATCATCAAATGAGTCCTCCCGCCCAGGGCGGGACAGGAGGGACTGTCAGACTTGTACTGACTAAAATCCAAGAGAATCCAATCCAAAAGATTATATCCAAGATAAAAATGTTTGGAAACATGCTGGTCCTGCTCCATAGTACAATGTAGGGCTTAAACAGAATCAAGCTGGTTGAAATTTGAATGCTCACACACTTTTTATATTGTATTTGTAAAAGAGCTGTAATTTCAATATTTTGTTAAATGTGAACACCATGTACCTTTTTGCTATTTTTGTTTTATTTCTTATTATTTTAATTTTTTATAATATTTAGTGTACATTTTCAAGGTACATTGCTTTCACATTATTTATTTTAAATGATGTAAAAAAATATTGTAAAACATTTTTAAAAAGAGTAAGTATGGAGTTTCTTGCCCATTCTTCTTCATACAACCTACCTTTGCGAATGGGTGTAGATTCATTCCCATCCCATCCCATTTCCTTAATTTTAATTATGCGACGTTTAAAAGTGCCTCTTTGATAGCCTAATTGAAATAAATGATTTGACTTTGACTTTGAACACAACGCGCCGTCGACCTGGGCATGGTCCATGATCGGACGGCGAGTCACCCATTACTCGCCGCCCCCATGCCCGCGCCTACGATTGCCGGAGATCATCTTGCGACGTCCGTTGCCGTGGGCGTCTCCCGCGGCGGCTGAGTCGTGAGGTGGACGCTGTCTTCTCCCTCACGCGTTCCGCCTCCTCCTTTGCTAGCATTACTGCTTCGCAGAAGGAGGCGACCGCTTCCCATTCCGTCTCGCCCCGCAGCATGGCCTCGACCAATGCCGGGCGCGAGAGGTCGCCGCCTATCGCCTCCGTGAGGACACGGCGGCGGCGGTGCTCTGCCCAAGCGGGGCTGTCCTGCACCGTATGCTCCACCGTGTCCTCCGGGCGATCCTCGCAGTGGTGACACCCAGGCGTTTCTTCCTTGCCCATACGACACAGGAAACTCCCGGAACATCCGGACCTGCGTCAAGCGGAAGGTGAGGACGCCGTGACGCCTCTCCAGCCACGCCTCAAAGAGGGGTCTTACCGCCGCGATTGCGGCGTGCCCGAACCTAGGTTGCGACATTAGTTCCCTCAATACTGCCCTGAGATCACGCCGCAGCTCTTCCCGCCGCGCCTCGACTTGTCGAGGCAGCAGGGATTCGCCCCGGCGGCGCGGCGCTGCGTCTCCACGCGCCACTCATAGACGCGCTGGAGGGCAGTTTGTGATGAGGCCTCTGATAAGCAGTTGATTCATGATTCAGTTGCAATCTGGTTAGACTAGTAGCTGGGTAGTTCTTCGAAATTCGATTCTTTGACTGATTCATATGGTTAAATTTTAATTTCACTTTCAGCTCAGTAACACATGTTCATATGAAAATAGATATTCCAAATAACATATTTTTGTATGAGGGACTCGTTTTTACAAAGTAGTTTTTAAGATATCGACGTTTAAAAATTTAGTGCCCAGATGAATCAGAATTTTTTACAGACGAATCAGGAACAGAAATAAAAATGGAGAACTTTAAATAAAAATGGGCTCTGTATTAAGAAAATAATCATAATATTATAACAACAATAATATTTTTTTATAAAAACAATTATCAGTGATCATATCAAGGAAGAAAATCTGGTCATTCAATAATAAAATTCTTGTTTTTCAGAATAATATTTACAGAAATAAATACTTACAGAAAAGCGAGAATTTTGTTATAAATAGGTACCAGATAGTTATTTTAATGCTACATTATAATATTCTGTCAGTTTACTTTGCTTTTTTTTTCTCTTTCTTTTCAAATACAATTCTTTTAATTTCCACGCAACATACTTGTCTGGATCTTTTCTTATTTTCCAATTTCCATCCTAGAAGGATAAAAAATTCGTCCGTTCTATGAGTCTCTTTTTCTCCTTCTTTTCTACTGTTGATAGTGGCATTGTTGTGAACTGCAATATCAAAATAAAAACAAACAGATAGAGTTTGACTTATGAATTTAATACCGAAGAATAATGTCAAAATTGTCTCACACTCACTCTACTGACTTGCAAAAGTAAAATTACGTAACAAAAGTCTTCCTTTCTTGCTGGAAAATGGGAAAACTAATTTATTTTCAGATTCATATGGGCATTTCAACATATCAATCAGGCACAGATGAATCATGATTTTGCCTAAAATCATGCTTAACTCATAATTCATACAGACTTCAGTATTGTCATTTTTCTACACGAATCTATAACCCAAAAGCATCACACGAAACTCAGATTAAAGTCTTAAAACAACAAAATAAAATCAATAAATTAGGCATTGTATTCAGCAAGGTACCTAAACCAAGCACAGATAAATCAGATATTTACCTTTGTTTCACCGGGTTTTAAGCCAACCAGCCTCACGTCCGCTTTCTAGCATGTCCGTTGTACGACAGGCTTCCCCCCACGCGGGATCCCAGACTCTCATTATTATTCCTCGACCAAGTACGGTCAAGCAAAGCTTATTAATCAGTATTTTACGCCGGACACTTCTTATTTACTTAATTATAAACACTCTAACGTAGTTACAACTATTACATATTTTTTTGTAAGGGGTCAATTCATTACCTTTCGATATAACTTTAATTTATATTTATGAATCAAAGGGAAAATGCGACATCGACCATTTTGTTCCGGAAAATGGGAAACGGACGCCCCATATGAATCAGGAGAACAGACTTCAATTTTTTTTATTTTGTATCTAGATAGCTACTATTAAAAAAAAATAATTTGTCCTAGTTAGATCTAAAGCTAAAGTATACAGAAACGGTTACGGAAATATACCCACAGACATTGAAAATTTTGTCTCTGAAGAACTACCCAGTTGAATCTAACATAAACGAAAATATTTTTTATAATTATTATTAATACATACTTAGGTACTTTAAGATTGGGTTTTTTTTAAAATTATTTTTTACTTTTTAAAAGGAACTTAAGTAGGTTTTTTGTCGGAATTTTTTATGAATTTTTATTTGTGTTTTAATTTATATCTACTTGCTCGTGACCTTAGTCTAAGGTCAGGCATGACAAAGACAAGGTCGACGATAATTTGCCGTGCGTCTAGATGTTCGATGATAGAAGGGGTCTGGTGGGATGAGGTCGTGGAGTTCTTGGACACTGACTATCCGAAGTAAGTAATCCAATCTGTAGAAGAACGATAGGCAGGCAACCTTGCAACGATGAGTCAAGCTATGAAGCTTGGCATTCACCAATGTTATGTCGTCAATGCTCCTCTTAGTTCTGCGATCCACTGAGTCAAGAGCGGCAAGTTGATATTTAGCTGAGCCATCCCATAGGTGACTACAATACTCCATGCAGGATTTTTTCAGTTTCAACACCAAAAATGAAGATTACACAATTATTATTTTAAACATTTATTGAACAATAATTCTCAACCTACTTCTTATTTTTAATAGGTTTCTACACGACAAACTTCGGGATAATCTGGATCCTTCTCACAGATAAATGGCGCTGGTCTTTCACACCACAAATCGTCAAATTTACCCGATCGGTAAATCGCACCGCAGTGTTCACCTGGTGAGAAATTGTTTGGCTCTCCTCCGGAAAATGTGCTGTAGCCTGCTTCTTCAATCGTCTGGCCTGAAAAAGGGATATTATCGTTAGTGTTTTTAGAGATTAAGGAAATAGAATTAGAGTCAGCAATTTAGAAATTAGCTTTTTATTGCGTTTTTGTAAGGTTGTCAATATTTGTATTCCATTGAAAAATAACAGCTTTTGTATTTTTCAAGTCTATAATCAGAAGACAGTCAATTTATCGTTGGCACTGGTACGAATACGAACCTTTGGCCTTGTTCAAGGGAGATAAGGCTGCGCGGTTCGCAAAGTGGGCTACCGCAAACACGAACATAAGTCTACGTAGTTAGAGAGATAAATGCAAAACAGCAAGAAAATATAATTACCATGAATTGATCTGAAGTCCCATTGTTCGTTCCAATCATGGAAACCGACGAAAGCTACATCTTTCCAAAAGTTACCCCTCATATGACTTCCAGGATTATGGCCAAAGAGTTCTTTCAGTACTGTAGCTTCGATTTCACTGTTTATAATAGCAAGATGGCCGCCTTCAGCTTCACATGTGAAGAAAGCTCGGGAGAAATTCCTTGCTATTGTGTGGAACTTGTAGCAACTATTAGTTCTGGAATCCAGGCGGTATGCTGAAAAGGCAATAAAAGGTCATAAATTCAATTTAATTCTACTAATATTATAAACTTTAGTTTGTTTGGATGGCTCGATGTTTGTAACTCTTTCACGCAAAAACCACTGAACGGATTTGAATGAAATTTGTTACACAGACAGTTTATAACCTGAATTAACACATAGGATAGTTTTCATCCCGATTTTATGTTTTCGTAGGATAATTTTCAAATTGCAGCGGGTGAAACCATTGGTAACAGCTAGTATTGCATATGTTTACAAATACCAACAATAACCTTGAAGTTTCATGTCGGTTTTTCACCATTGACACGATCAACTTCGCAGTGGTAGACGCTCACGGCGACAGACGTCGCCGGACGACCTCGGGCCACCGTAGGCTCGGGCATGCGGGCGGCGAGTAATGGGCAACTCGCTGTCCGACCATGGACCATGCCCGTGTCCAGGGCGCGTTGTGTTCCACGCGCGCCTCAAAGAGAGTCAGCATGATGACGGGGCCCCCCTCTAGAGGGCCAAAGCCTGCCGGGGTCGCGGGACTTATCTCATTACCGTGACCCCGGAACATAAAAGGCTATTGAAGGACACTGTGGATTTTAGTCAGTACACGTCTGACAGTAGGGTGGGAGGACTCATATGATGAAATTCCCATGCTAAAAAAAAGGACACGATGAACCTGAACCGTGCCAATTTATCGATGTTTTATTTTATTGAGGTAAGGGAATGATTCTGATACTAAATCTACTTTTTTAAGTAACTGAAAGCTTTACATTGGATATCTTTTTAAACTGTAATTGTTTCGAGGAGTAGCAATGATAATGAAGCCAGAACATATATCTTTTGAATATTTGTGTTTATGTATGTATTGAACATTTTATATTGAGAAATTACCAGTATGCTTAAATGTCGAGGACTGTACTCTGGATGTATCTTAAGAATGTTGTGTTAGATTAATATAATTATAATGATGTACGTTGTGAGTATGAGTATGAGGTCTTTGGTTGTATAATACATTCAGCCAAGGAATTTGATACGCAGAGCGCAGACATGTAAAAATTTATAACACAACATTGTAAAAACCGTTAAAAAATGACTACCTGGATACTTATCTCTTTTGTTGACTGTACATACATGAAAAAACCGACTTAATTAGGAATTTCGTCATTTTTGAAGTCGGTTAAAAACTATGATTTTCTCCATAAGATTCTACGACGAGCTCGTCTACCTACTTAAATTGGCATTTAATCCAACCGAAACAAAAAAATCTACTAAAAATAACTGGATTTGAAGAACTAGTAGTCAACATATAAATACAACAACAACCTAGGCACCTTTAATAGTGACATCACCACTTATAAATTTGCCTCATTCGTTGAGACAATCTCTAGTGCAACAGTCCCTATCACCTGTTTAGCCTTATCTCAATCATTTTGTGGACGACAAGTGACATCAAGTTCAATAATCATGAAACTCACTTTCTTGTGTTTTATAATGTTTTCACTAAATATACTGACAGTGATGTCTAGACGCACATGCATCGATTGGAGAGTAGAAGGAATCGATAGTAAAGGAAATCATTACGGAATTGCTTATTTAGCCACTTTCCGTGGCACTTGTGAAGATATTAACGGCAGCTGTCAAAGAGAAGATCTTAATAAATAGAAAGTAATATTTGAAGTTGTACCCTGAACTGTTATTTATAAAATATTTTGATATAAAATTGGTGGTTTTTGTGAAGTTTGGAGATGTACCTATAAGTAAGTGAACTTAGAACGAGAAATAGAGCAGATTCATGTTCCAGCATAAGTCGAAATTTAGGACATTTTTAAATAATATACAGGTATTTGTTCAATATTTACTGAGCAACTGATCTTCAAAACAAAACTAGTTTATTTTATGTCACTTTTACACGTCTTATTTATTGATGAAAATCGTGACCATGTGCAAACCTGACACCTTTGGCGATGTGTGTTAATCTTCACAAAGAAGATTGGTTACATAAGCCAGAAGCAATCGCCTTAGTAAAATTCTGTCAAATCAATTCATCACCATCACAAGCCTCTTCATCCCTTAATTTATACTAACCTGGATCTAACGTGCCGCATTCATTAATTCTCAGTTTAGAATCTGCAGACCGGTAGCAGACATATGGGCGAGTTTCTTCACAGGATACATCTGATAATTCTCCATTAAAATTCAAAGTGAGGCATCTTTCTTTATTATTCTTGTTGTCAGGTTCACCTGATGCCCATTTCTTAGGAATTTTGGAAAGTGGAATACCTGGAAATATAGGTAATTATTTACTGATCTTCTAAACATTCTAAGTATTGAGCACATTATCATCAGATTCTAATTTTGTCCCACTGCTGGGGCACAGGCCTCCTCTCTGTGAGAAGGAGTGGGCCATAATACACTACGCAGGCCCAATGCGGGTTGGTAGGTCACTTAATATCTTCGAATTTTTGGTTTTAGGACATGCGCGATTCGTCACGACGTTTTCCTTCACCGTTTTGGGAGCGGTGGTGATGAATGAGCAAAGTAATGCACCTGGGTGTGTTCGTACCCACGACTCATTGAGCACAGTCCTTTCTCAATTATATTGGGGCCTTTCAGTGTAACTGCATGTAGCTGAATACAGTATTTTAGGTGAATACACTGCATAACTGACCTACAGAATCAAATGATTGGTTATCACGATACCTCTAAGTATGACTGGCTATCATAATGTCGACTGCCAAAGATCTACTAATGACAGTTGTGAACAAAGACTTGACATGCTTTTCTATTCATCTCAAACTTTTATTTTATACAGAACTAGCTGACCCCGCGAACTTCGTAGCGCTACAGAATCAATACTACTACACTACTAATACTACTACTACATCATTTGTTACAAAAAATGCGATAAATGAGGAACCGCTCGACCAATTTTGTGCAAATTTCACATAAACCATCAACTAAATAGTCCAAACAAAGCCTAAACATTTGGTTTGGATAGGTGAGCCCGTTCTTGAGTTATAAAATTACAATGAAAAGTGGCATTGATTTTTATAGATATTGATAACTTACCATCAACAGTAAAATAAGCTCCTTGAGCGAATGTAGCATGAATACCAGTAAATATTTCATATGACACTTCAGACTGAGTGGTGTTCACGATATTAGTCAATTCGGTTTTTAATTTTGATGTACTTGGTGAAGCTAACACGGCACCTGGTGATAAAATAAAATTAAGTAACGTCACGCCTGGTTCCTCTGAAGAGGCAAACAAATAGCCAATCATGACGTCTTAAAGCCATAGTTCCAGTGATAACGAGGTGGCGCTAGACGACTTGTATAGCTATATCCCACACTAGAACTAGGTAGGCCAGCAGTAGCAGTACTATTGTATACTATGATAACTTCTATATCATCATCATCTCAGCCATAGGACGCTGCTGCTGCTGCTGAACATAGGCCTGCCCTTTAGATCTCCACATATACCGGTTGGAAGCGACCTACATCCAGCGTCTTCCGGCGACCTTTATAATGTCGTCTGTCCACTTCTATATGTGCATGTTATATTATAATTATATACCCCCTTACTTATAAACATTGACTAGTCGTTACTTATCTTAAATAGCTCTTAAGTCACTTGCCATCTCTATTCATTAAAATAGAAATGACAAGGACAGGTGATATTTAATCGGTAGCTAAGCAACACAAGTTTTTATAAGTAAGGGGGTAAATGTGTAAAAATAACATTTAATAATAAAAAAGTATTGAAATCCGCTGGTAATCATTAGAGCCCGTATAGACCGGTTTTCATTCGTCTGCATGACCAAAAAATGCATACATACAGCATTTAATGCATACGTAAAGTATACAGAAAAATTTTAGTGATTGTCTGATAAGACTAAATTAGAATTAAAGTTCTTACCTTCCAATGCACATCGCAACCGGGCGTCGAACCAAGTCGCCGGTATAACAACATGCTTGAACCATCCATTCGCCTCAGCATCATATTTGTAGTCACATCGGAATGATTTTGATCCGTCTGAAAATAAATTTAACAGAATTATGTGATGGAAACTTAATATTTTATTACAAAAATAGGGTTGGCGCAGTGACGTGGTGGAGCGATCGACTGCTGCGCAGCGTGTCGTGAGTTCGATCCCTGCACAGAACAAATATTTGTATATTCTGCAAGTAGTTGTTCCGGGTCTGGGTGTTTGTGTGTGACTTTCTATGTTAGGAAACACACCCTCTGTACAGTAGAAATTCCTGTAAGTGTGTGGCAAAGTTATTTTGAAAAAGAAACGATAAATGTTAAGATATACACCGTGACTTTTTAGTCGTCTTACAAAAGCAGCCCAGTTCATGTATCCAATGACTAAAACCCGTTTATGATAAAAAATATGTATTTACGAGATTTGAAAAATTAAATAATAAAACCTTAATTGGTTATTATGACACAAGGCGTAGTTAGAAATGCCCTTGTCTTATAGAAAATGAAAATGGAATGATCTACCCGACTGTTGCGCTGGGTAGGTATACTCTACAGATTGATACGTAAACATTTTAACAGGGTGTTTCATATTTCTAATGAACCTATTTATTAAAAATAAAAATGATTATTAACGATTAAAAAAAAAATAAACTCGCCTATAGATATTTTAGGTCGGGTACATTAAGTGGACGACTTTTGTAAGACGACTAAAAAGTCACGGTGTATATTACGACACCTGCAATTTAAAACATCGTAACTCACTTTTTAGCGAAATTGAGTTATAAACACAGCCTAACTAATAAAAAAATGCTCTATCGTTTGCGCTCACCCTCGTAACCCAATTCACTACCGTTATGATTTTAGCCAGCGTAAAAAAATTGTAACTAGTCATCCACTGACAGTGATAAAAAGGTATCTTTAGTTACATACACTTGCCCGTGGTAAGTTTTAATAATTTTACAAAACAATAATTGTAACTTAGGATGCAATTTTTTTCGGTAAGATTGCTTACATAAAATATGAAATATTTCATCAACTTTCATTGTAAATTGAGTTAGAATGTTGAATTATTCTTAAAAATATAATTATATTTTCAAATAAAACATTGACTTGTCTTTTGCGAACACTTTGGAGCCATGGTTTCGCTGTATGATCTCTTTAACACGATTCGTATTAAAGAGACGCAGATCGTGTTGCAAGGACTTAGATATACGTCTGTTGAGCTGCCTATATGACTTCGCGTCATCGGAAGACTGCAACTGTAGCAAGCGTCGTTCAGCCACGAGGTTTAAGGTTTGCGCTCGGTCAATTTCTGAGGTCTATCTTTACGGCAGTATCTAAAAAACTTAGGCCCTACCGTGCGGACAGTTTCCACTAGCCCGTCGTTGATCTCGTCCACTCAAGCTAAGTTCTCAAGGCAAGCAAAGCGATTAGAGAGCTCGAGTTGAAAGCTTTCGGGGTTTTGAATGTGGGGCCGAGTAGGTCGGAGCGTAGACTTCCTCAGGCTGGACCTTTCAAGTTTAACATTGATATTCAGCGAGCCTCTTACGATTCGTTGATCACTACCGGTTTTTACCCTATTAATCACAGAGACATCACTGAATATCCGTTTCTTGTCGGTCATGAAGAAGTCTATCTCGTTTCTTGTAAAACCATCGGGACTCAACCAGGTCCATTTCCTGTGAGGCGGCTTCTGGAAGAAAGAGTTCCTCTTTCTCCAGAAAGTCGGCCAGCCTCTGTCCCCTAGGGTTCCGTTGCCCATACCCAAATTGCCCCACTCTCAACTCATCACCGCTTTTCTTGCCCAACTTTGCGTTAAAGTCCCCCATAACAATAGTGAACTGGGTTTTGGAACTATGTATGGCCCTACTTACGTCCTCATACATAGTCTCCACTTCATCATCGGAGTGTGACGAGGTCGGTGCGTATACCTGAATGCCCTTCAGCGAATATCTTTTGGATATTCTGAGTATTAGGTATACCACCCTGCTCGACACACTGTTGATGGTTATTATGTTGTTTACGAGGGACTTGTGAACGAGAAACCCGACACCACCTTGGGACTGTTGGTCGCCCTCCCGGTAGTAGAGCAAGTTACCAGACTTCAGGGTTACGGTGTCCTTCCTCTCTCTACGGATTTCGCATAACCCTATAATGTCCAAGTGTAACTTGCTCAGCTCCTCTTCCAGCTCGCAGATCTTTTCGTCAGTCCTCAATGTGCGTATGTTGTGAGTTACCAGAACCAGTCGTCGTGGGGGTGGGTAGCCGGATCTCTTCCGGAGATTCTTCGCACCCCTTGCTCCACCGTTACCTTGACCGCTACCCGCGCCAGGGATAGCGAAGCTGCCGCGGACTGGGGGCCTGGTTTCTGTGGTTTTAATCATTATTAGGGGGCAATTTGCCTCAAATCGCCACGCTTGGCAGGCGGGTTGGCGATCGCAGTGAGGATGTGCAGTACACGGAGGACGCTGCTGCCCGACCTCCGGTTTGTCCCTTAGTAGCCTCTTACGACACCCACGGGATGATTTGGGGAAACACAATTCTAAGCCGGCGCCCCACGGCCTAGCCGTAGTACTTCGTAAGCAAGCCATCGCTCTGTCACAATTTGTGACAGAGCGATAGCTTGCTTTATCCTCTTATTGTACTCGTATTTGGATTTGCTTTATTGTATTTGGATATAAGTGGAGGAAATTGTCTTTTGTGCCTCACTCACAAAAGACAATTTTTCCTCCTTTATTCAAATACATTAAAAGACTAATGGGAACTGTGTGTCCTCAAAAAGTTGATTAAAATATTTTAAAAATATGTTTACATTACTTTTCTTTGTAAAACTTACAAGCTTTGTGAACCTAATTGTAAAGGCTTATTAGCTTATGCTCAATTTCGATATTTTATAATTATAATAATAAAAACATTGCTAATTATTTCATTTTTTTATTTTTATGGTAACTCCAATAATAGAAAAAAAAAATATTGACTAGTAACTCAGACTTACAATTATTTTTTCGGTGAGTATAGTTATAATTGTACTAATTTGCATTGTATGTCTGAGTTACAATAGTAATTTGGAAAATCGTTTTTCGTGAAATATCATTGTAAGTCACAAAAATATAATTATGAAATACATAAGTAAACAACGTATTAGTCATACTGGAGTGTAGATTATATCTTTTTACTTGTATTTACAAAGTTGGAGGTCCCTAGGACTTATAGGAACAGAGTAAGAATTTTTTAAATCTTTGATTCGCTCTACTGAAAAGTAGGGAAAAATGAGTTACGATGTTTTAAATTGCAGGTGTCGAATTTATACTACTACGAAAGAAATATAAAATGAGTGCCAGGACTTGTTGCAGTCTTCATAATTTACTGACTGCCCCGTTGGTTGAGGTTTTCTATTAGAATTTCTAAATAGCAGACTGGAGTTGGAAGTTGGCGGTATAATACCCCCGTGTCTTGAAAAGCACGTTAAGGCTGCGGTTCGACTGAAGCGCAGAGCGGAGATAAGCTGTGCTGCGATACCCCAATCACGTGGCTTGAATACACATGTGTCACATGGCCAGCCATATGCATCAGCCATGTGATTGGTGAATCGCGGCACAGCTCGTCTTCGCTCTGCTCAGCTCCGCCTCAGTGGATCCGCAGCCTAAGTCGTTGGTCGTGTGCGTTGGTCTCTCCGGTCGAATCGGTTGCCGTGCCATCAAAATAAAATTATTTATTTCAAGTAGGCCAGTGCCTGTAGCACTTTTGCATTGTCAAAAGACAAAAACAAATATTATACAATTATTCAAATAAACCAGCTAAGAGATGATTAGTCCCAACTGATAGCGCCCGTTCACGAACATGACACATGTATCAGCACCATTCAGTTCAAACATTTTGAAGGGAGCTAAATGATCCGACACACGCGCCACCATCATCGGTCGATGAGAGTAAAGGTACAGAAAGTGCACCTGCTTGCGCACATGCTTATGCACTATAATTATGTACCAGAGAGATGGCTATCTCCGTTGATATTGGCCGCTGTAGCCGAAATTGGTTAGGAGGACATTTATTACTATTAAGTATAAAAAAATAAATATCTTACCAATATAATGCAGGCAGAATAGTAACACCAGATATTTCAAAACAGACTTCATTTTGTTAGGACTGAGTTGTATGTGTGGTTATACAATTATATTTTCCTTTTTTTATACCAAATGTAGATTTTCGAGTCAGCAATTCCCAAATGTAATACCTACGAATGTAATTTTGTTTTAGCTAACAAAATTTGATCATTTGGAAAGCTTATCTTTACTAATTTTATAAATGTGACAGTTTTGATAGATGCCTACCAACCCATACTTACTTTTATTAAATAGTTAAACACATACCAACCTCGTGCTTAGTAGCCGCATCTATGAAACAGAGAGAAAAAGTAGCTTTCAATTATAAGTGAAAAGATTTTCAGGATTGGTTTAATAATTGCGAAAACTACATGATTGTCATGTTTCTACTAAACTTTTTGTCATCTTTCGGATCCGCTTCTCATCAAACCTGATGCGGCAGAATATCAGTATTTTACATGAAACGAATGCCTTTCTGATCTCCACAGCCCAGTAACTGGGTAACACGATACCTCCTGGTAGGACCAGTCAGATTTTCAAGCTTCTGACTAATGGCAGATTTACATTGAGTCAGTAACTGGCGTCAGTCCACTGATATGTAGTCTGTGGTCCACTGACGAGTCAGTGCTGACCTGGCACTGCCATAATGTAAATCGATTTCTTGAAATACTGACCTCGTCTAAATAGCATGAGTCAGTTTTCGGCGTCAGCACTGACGTCAGTTACTGACTCAATGTAAATCTGCCATAACAGTAACGACTGTCAAAGTTCTATAAATGACTAGCGACTTTACGTGCTTGCGTGTAAGTATGCGCTGTGGTAGATGGTAACCTATCCACCTGAACTTTTAAGATTGACCTGTGCGATCATTATTATTAAGTCACAAGCTGACCAAAAAACCATTTTGAAAACCACTGTCTCAGGAAAATAATTATCAGGTAGGTACAACAGGAAACATTGTTATCTTTATAATTAAATAAACTTGACTTATCTGGGCGCTAGCTTAGTTAATTTGATATAAAAATATAGGTACTTAATATTGCACTTCATTAGTAGTTATTGAATTTGTCGATTAGGAATTTCTCACTTACTAAAGTAAACAGGGAATCATTGTTATCGTCAAACTGCAGGAACTTGACTCGTTATTTTATAATTAACTAATGAGTTACGACGATAAACATGGACGTTGAAATAATTTATCATCAAAACATCCTTCATATTGTACTTCATTAGTAAATTAATAATTACACATTATCGCACTGGAATTGTAAACTGGCCAAAGTAATAATACCTGGGTTTACAATAAAATTATTATCAGGTTTTGCATTTATGTTATTTTAATACAAAACTTTAGATATTATACATGGAAAGATGTTTGTTATTGAATCGCTATAATATTAATAGATTAGGTACCAAACTTGTCAAAATCAAAAATTATGAAATCAATTATTGGCGCAGTGACAGAGCGATCGACTGCTGTAAACCGTGTCGCGGGTTCGATCTCCGCAGTCCCAAGGCGCGGGTCACATAGAAAAGACGTAAGACGCAGACGGGGCGGAGACATAATGTCTCTTCGGCGTCTCTTTCATACAAAATATTGTATAGAAGCGTCGCGAACGTGAACACACAGAAAAGACGAGTCGCGGGCGCGACTCTCATACATTTTCGCCCGTCCGCGACGCGTCCTCGTCTTACTACGTAATATTTGTAGGATCTGCAACTATTTGTTTCGGGTCTGGGTATTTGTGTATGTGAGTTTCTATGTTTGTAAACGCACCCACCACACAGGATAAATTCTTAGTGTGGGGCAACGTTTTTTTTTTTTTAATGATAGACCGTCCTGACACTATTGTAATAGCAGACTACTATAGGCCCTGTATGAAAAAAAAAATGGCAAGCGACCCCGAGATAAATCTCTCTTAATACAATCTTAAAAATATTCTCAAATGTTTGATTTCGGTCAAATTAAGGTAAAAGTTAATCACAGGGTATTTAAAAAAGTAGGATTTTACTAGTTAAAATGACATGATTTTTATTCATAAAAATCATAATTAATGCTAGCATCACATTTATTCAAAATATTTCACAAAGGTTTTTCTGCTGTTTTCATTAATCTGGTGGCCTACCACGAGCTCTTAACGCGATCCAATTTACGCTCAGGGAACGAGATGGCGCTAGACGACTTGTATAGCTCTGTCTCTTTCCCACAGCCTAAACTGAATCGCGTTAAGAGCTAGTGGTAAGGCCTCTGTCTGGTAAAACAAGGTTAATTGTTTTTATTTATGAAAACGGGCCAAGTGAAAGACGGACTTGCATGCAACCGAATCTGTTTTTTTTGTAACATTTATTTCAAACTATACAGAATTTACCCGGGAATAATGGATCAAATTGAAAAGGGGCAGAGCATAGGCGGTTGTTGGTAAAATCATCGAATGAGTCCTCCCAGCTCCGGGCAGGGCGGGAGGGACTGTCAGAATTGTACTGACTAAAATCCACGGTGTCCTTCGGTAGCCCTTTTGTGTGCCGGAGTCGCGGTATACGTATGTCCCGCGACCCCGGCAAGGCCGTGGCCCTCTAAAGGGGGGCCCCGTCATTGTGATGACGCTCTTTGAGGCGCGCGTGGAACAAAACGCGCCGTCGTCGCGTCGACCCGGGCATGGTCCATGGTCGGACAGCGAGTTGCCCTTTACTCGCCGCCTTTTGAATTGCAGCCTCGAAGCAAATGCTTAGAGACTGCAATTCAAATATTTTTCTAACTAATTAGAATATCCGAATAGTTTAACTGTGAAGAATTTCTATGTTTTGGGGAAGTTTTCCAAATACGTGGTCCATTTTTGCCAGTGTATCTTTATCCCAAGAAAGTCGTAGCGTAATATTAACTTAGTAACTTTTTACTAGAAAATTGTTTTTTTTTTTATGTTTAGATAATGATGCGTTTTTTTATTTATCTAAAAAGCGTTATCTAGTTGCGTAAAAGTATTACGATAGGAACGTCCAACTCTTGTGTGCAATCAAAAAAACAAAAAAAGTCACTCGAATTTGAAGCGATTTTTTAAGTTAGTTAAGTTACACTTTTTTTATCGTGGTATAATCATCAAAATGAGTTCTCCCACCCAGGACAGAGCGGGAGGGACTGTCAGACTCGTACTTTCTAAAATCAACGGTATCCTTCAATAGCCCTTTACGTTCCAGGGTCACGGTAATTCGGTAAGATCTGCAACCAAGTAAGTAACGCCAGCGCGGACAAAAACTAGTAATGTAATGCGGAAGTAAGTTTCTTTGTTACCTACCTTTTTATGCCCAAACCACTGAACCGATCATTTTGAATGGAGCACTTTTAACTACATTGTGCCCCGTCTTGTACGGTCCATTATGATTGTCAAATCTTTAATTAACGACAGCGGAGCTGCAGGCACAAGTTAGTATACAAAATTGTGTTGTACCAGCACCCCGCTCGCACCTTCCAGATTTCCCAGATTTTTGGTACTTTACATAAATCATCATCATCAGCCTATAAATGTTCCCACTGCTGGGACACAGGCCTCCTCTCTGAGAGAGGGAGTGGGCCGTAATCCACCACGCGGGCCCAGTGCGGGTTGGTGGATGTCACATGTCTTCGAATTTTTTTGGGTCTAGGACATGCCGGTTTCCTCACGATGTTTTCCTTCACCGTTTTGAGAGCAGTGGTGATGAATTATATTACACAAAGTAATGCGCCTGGCTAGATTCGAACCCACGACCTACAACTCGTAAGTCGGGGCCGATACCACTGGGCCACCACTGCTCTCACATACACAAATACAAAGTCTCTTTACATAAATACAAAGCTTATATTATTTATTTTTAATAATATGTTGAGCATTGTAGACCACAGACTCAAACCAACATAGTCTGATAAAGCAAATAATTTTGTATTTAATAACGTGTGTAATATTAACAAAATGATCTAATGCGGTTTTGTATGAATAATATGAACCGCAAGCTGTTTAGAAACAAGTACATATTTGCAACACAGGGTAAAGTTGGTAGAGATGGTCATACGGGAGAGATAGCCAATCGAAATATTTCGGTAACTACTTGCTGGATATCGCTGTAAATGCCAGGTCCGCTTCACATCGTGCACAAGTACAAGTTAAGAGTAAAATCCAACATTATGTTTTCAAACTACTATAATATTTCTTTATGTGTGCATATTTTACAATATTACGGTGTAATTTTGTAAAAGTAAGGATTTCTTTTACATTTTCTAATATCTTCATGAGCGCAGCCACATTATAACCTCAAATTTCTTGACGTATTACATACTCTTACGTTCTTAATGGGTGTGGCCATCTTTCCTATAAGATTAGGAGAGACGGCCATGCAAAGTTGGGGTATCGTGCCAATGACCATCACAATGTTTTGAGCGTAGCCGTAGACAAGGGGACATTACTGCACGTTTTTTCGGAATTTGAAAAAAAAAACTACTACTGACTCCTACATAACGTCCCTCACCGAAGATTGGATTCAATGTATCTTGTCCAATCTTTGGGTTCATGAAAATTGTACAATGTGTTACGATAAGTGCATGCTGATACATTTTACCTTGTCGCCATAGGTAAAATCATAAAAAAACATGTGGTTCAAAAAAATAAAGCAAATTAGTAACAAGGTATACAGACATACTCGTAGTACTGGCCATCACTACCTCACTTATATGGCCATCTTACACGGGCACCCTGGGAGAGATGGCCAAACGAGTTTTATTTTTAATTATATTTTTAGACATGATCTCTTTAATTAAAATGATAAGTATGCCAATAATGTATAACATTAACGTTAAAATTATAAAAATATGCCAAAATTAACAAGGTAAAGTATTTATTCTTATTTCAGCACACCTTTGAAAAAACTATGGCCAACTGTAACGAATTTACCCTATTTATTTTGCTTACTAGTGATTAGTAAAATATAGATACATACTTCGGAATATATCATAATTATCAATATTAGTACGGTTTAAGAGATCTTTCCTGCCTTTTCAAATGGAGGATAGTATTATTTAAAATATATCTAGTTATTCGAGAAAATAGAGGGAAATTGATCATTTATCCCAACAGTCGCATAATCTTTCTGAATAAATTGTCATGGCAGAACAAGATGGGAAATTAAAAAAACACAAATTGCATGATTTTGACTAGCGCAGCGTAGGACGTCCACCCACTAGGTGGGCAGACGATCTTATAAAGGCCACAGGATCACGCTGGATGCAGGCCGCTTACAACCGGTCCTATTGGAAGTCTAAAGGGGAGGCCTATGTTCAGCAGTGGACGTCTTACGGCTGATATGATGATGATGATAATGATGTGACTTTTCAAACGAAAAACTCTTTATGAGAAAAGTCTTTAATTTATTGTAATTTTTTTTTGTGTATTGTTTATTCATGCGAAAAGCTTGCGCAGGTAAAACTGTGGTGAACCTTGTGCGTGTGGTAGGCCCATAAGACTGCGATCAAAGAAACGCGTTACGTTGAGTTTACGTTGAGTTTATTATTTACAGTTATTATTGCTTATTTTATAATGAAACATGAAGGAAATAGTATATTTTGCAACTAGTGAATAAAGAGCGGATTTAAAGCGAGGGCCATTATATGAATCACGAGCAAGCGAAGGATTTTAATGACTGAATCACGACCGTAGGGAGTGATTCATGATGATTGAATCACGAGCGGAGCGAGTGATTCAAATATTTAAATCCTGAGCGACGCGAGTGATTCAGGCCCTCGATTTAAATCCGTTTTATTCAAGAGTTGCAAACGATACTTTATACCATGACTACGAGAAAAAGAAAGATTTGAGCGATAATATACACCGTGTTCTTCACGTTATCCATAAACTTTAGCAAATACTTCTATGGCTTTTACAAATCAAATCCAACAAAGGAAGTAGTACTTAAAAAGGCTTCGTTACAAAGATATTTGTAATTTCATTTAATGAAATTTAATTGAGCTATGCAGTGAGAATGTATCTTAATTTGAAATCTATCAAATACTATTTGCATTTCATTTGTTTCAGCCCGCCAAATGTTATGAATGACGTTGCCAATTCGGATAAAGAGGCATGCATATCGGGTTATTTATGTCTAGGTATTTAGTTTGTATGAAAATTAAAAAAAAATAAAAAATAAGAATTTATTAATGTGTCCATAATGAAAAATGCTTACTTCCGTGGTTTGAACATCTGGTCGAAGTTTATGTATATCGTCCGGAACACGGTGTATATGTAACGAAAAAAAAAAGTTTTTTTTTTATTAATAGGTACTGCTCCACACACCCGTGGATGCGTTTCCAAACATCTAAATTCACAATACACAAACACCCACACCCGAAACAAATAATTGTAGATCATAGTACGAATATTTAATTTTGCTCCGTGCGGGAATCGAACCCGCTTCACGTAACGAAGTAGTCCAATCGCTCAGTCAACAAATTAACATTAAAATCGGGACAATGACTTCAATTAAGAGTAATATTTTCCTAACAACACGGGGGTCGACCGCATCAATGTGTTCTAAATTCAAACACCAAAACAGTGAGTAAAAGAGCTTTTTATTCACTGTTTTCAGTGAGTAAAAGTAACTTTTTATGTATATGGTATAAATAACATTTATTTTTCATTGATGCTTTAGATTAGACGCTTGATAAAACTCTGTACCTAATTTGTAACATTAATTAAAATAATGACGCCAGTACACCAACCTACCTTAATCTGTCACATTTTGACAATCAAACGTGAACCTTTTTAATTTGTGGTGAAGTTGAAAATCTATTACAGTTTGACAGATTGTGGTAGCTTTCTGTACAATAACCAAAGCTTTTGAATCATACATAAATTATTTTGACTTCATTATTTCGAAACAGTGGTTTCCAAATAATTGTCAAGTAACCAGCTTACATCGGCTACCTTTTCTGGGAGATAAACTGGGCTAAAAACAATAAAAAAATTTAAATTACCTCACAAATATTTTTGGTCAGCCGTTTTCAAACAATGAAGCACAGAAATTATGTACTGAAATTTTAATAATACCCAATTGAAGTTCAAACATTACTTTGTGTAATTTATTTCATCACCACTGCTCTCAAAACGGTGAAGGAAAACATCGTGAGGAAACCGGCATTTCCTAGAACCAAAAATTCGAAGACATATGACATCCACCAACCCGCACTGGGCCCGCGTGGTGGATTATGGCCCACTCCCTCTTTCAGATAGGAGGCCTGTGTCCCAGCAGTGGGAACATTTATAGGCTGATGATGATGATGATGATGAAGTTCAAACGATGGTCATTATTCGTCATCGGCCAAATAGTTGCGATTTCGATATTTTGTCTTAATATAATTATATTTTTTTTATATTAAATATATAAAAAAATGTTACAAAATTTGTTATGAGGTAACAAAATTTGTTACCTCATAACTTACGACTGGGTGAACAAATTTTGATGATTCTTTTTTGTTCGATGCAGTATACCTATTATTTGTCATGGTCCCGTTAAAATTTCTTTCGATCTGGTTCAGTAGTTTTTATATTGGACGTGTACTTGGATGATGTTATTACCGGTACTACAGATTACGTACCTATTTGAAAAGAGTTTGTGTTGAAGATTTGAACTGAAAAGAATTAAATAAAAACTAACTGCCTTTAAAAACTCCCTCAAAAAAGTGTGAAATAACTTGTCCATCGGAAGTCGGTGGCAAAAACGAATTAATAAATAAATCTCAAATAAAAACCAACCGTTGAAGTCGGTTAGTTTTTATTTAGAAAAAGCACCGAAAGTAACGACTTTCGGTGGTTTTTGAAGTCGGTTAATTTTTTTTAGATTTTTAGAACCAGTGGACTACAAGGATAATGATAAATTTTATTCTGTAATCAATAATAATGCAATTAATGATTATGGTATATATGTATATACCTGATATGAAAGCTTTTGGAACACAGTGCCTAGGTACGTCCTAGGTACGTATCGCAGTCATCTCATAATGAAGTCTCATTTAAAATATTTTGTGTTACTTTTTTGTTTGAATTATATCGGTAAGAAACTATTTATAATAAATTCATACTGCCTGCTTAAGCATATTGCCAATTGGCATATTACCAAGCATTATGTTAATTTGTTTGTTTTGGAAATACTTTAAATATTTTAAAAAAAGTTAATAAAGTAAAAAAAGAAATGTTAAGTAATTGTTTTTTAGCATAAATTATTATCAAATGTATAAAATATTTTGCTTGCATTTTTAGAGGGAACATTCAGATGTGATTACAAATACAGTGCAATAGCTGAAGCGTGGTTCAAACGCTTTCATATACCGGCGACTTGGTTTGATGCTCGACTACGATGCACTCTGGAAGGTAAGTTTTTTAAAAGGCGAAAACTTGAGGTTTTTTTGTAAAATCTTGAGGGGTGTCAAGGGACACCCGGATGAAACGAAGTTACCGTATACACTCAACAAAGATAATCGTCGCGACACCAAACTGTTCAATGCGACCGAATTAAAAGGGTTGCCTTGTTTTTTTACCGATTTATCCTACTCTGGTGGGAATCAGTTGGACAAATCGGTAAAACAAGTAAAGGTCGGAAAACATTTGCTTAACGATAGCAAGTAAAAAAAAACAGGTTCAAGCCATTTTTTGACTTTCGACAGTCCAGTCCATTCCATTCCGTTGCATGGTCTCCTTTGCGTCGCACAGTCGGGTAAAAAGTGTCGTGATAACTTTTTCCCTTATTTTTTTCCGTCTAGCTCCCTTTCGCGACGCGCGTTAAGGAACTTCGTTCCAAAAATTATTGAAATAATGTTTCATAAAAAAACCGGCCAAGTGCGAGTTGGACTCGCCCATGAAGGGTTCCGTAGTAGTAAGCATAGATTAGGGATATAATTATATTGAGATTAGTAAGTAATATACACAAACAGTAAAAATAACTTTGTTTTTCATAGTGTTTGTATGAATGGCAAAGTTATATTTGCGGTTTTTGAAAATGTACTATATCTCAAAAACTGCTAACTGTATTTCATCCAAACCAATTTTCGTTGCAAGTTTTTGTTGAAGTCTATATTATATTTTTTTTTTTAGTTTTATCATTTTCTTATTTTAGAAGTTACAGGGGGGGACACATTTTACCACTTTGGAAGTGTCTCTCGTGCAAACTGTTCAGTTTAGAAAAAAATGATATTAGTAGCCTCAATATCATTTTTAAAGACCTATCCATAGATACACCACACGTATGGGTTTCGTGAAAAAAAAAATTTGAGTTTCAATTCTAAGTATGGGGGTCACCCCCAAAATTTGTTTTGTTTTTATTTTTGTGTGAAAATCCTAATGCGGTTCACATAATACTTCTACCTACCAAGTTTCAACAGGATAGCTTATATACTTTCGACAAAAAGTGGCTGTGACATACGGACGGACAGACAGACAGACAGACATGACGAATCTTTAAGGGTTCAGTTTTTGCCATATGGCTACGGAACCCTAAAAACACGTTGCCGTACAAATAACTAAAGTTATTTACTTGCAATCTATACATATAATAAATCTGTAGACCTTTCTACAATTCTGTACATTGAAAATATTGAAAAAATAAATAGCGGGGGGTGTTGCTGGATCGATACCAAACCCAAATATGTGATTAAAAAAATTTTTGTCTGTCTGTCTGTCTGTATAAGCAGGCATCACGTGAAAACTAACGGTTCGATTTCGATGAGGTATAATTATACCTTATTATCCTGGGCATAAAATGGGATACTTTTTATCCTGGAAAAATACGTAGAAAAAAAATCTTATTTTTCAGTTTTATTCATAGACGTTGTTCTGTAGAACCGCGAACACACGTTGCATTACCCGCAGTGGATTCAGCGCCGTAACCTGTAGCGCCGAAAGTCGGATTTGGCTTGAACCGTTTGCGGCACACGCGGGCCACGCCTCCCCGACTCCTATATAAGGAGCCGCGTTCCGCGCCGCGCGATGCATGTAAATTCTGAATTTTGATACGAGCGGACGTGTCCAGTGTGGCGAGCGGTCGTCCGTGGAATTAATATTGTATGCGTGTAATTTTAAACCGTGCTTTTCAGCACGACCTTTTTGATTACTGTTCCGATCAGTTATTTGTAAATACAAGGTCGGAATTCCTATGAAAAAAATACTTACTACAGAACGCGAGCTCAACAGCAGTAGCTCAATAGAGGGATCTCCTTAATTATTATAGGCTTAGCCGTATTTGGGTCCAATATAGGTATATTTATAAGATGTCATTGTCAGAGTTACTCAAAATGGAGAAATAAATCATCCACGCGAAGACCGACATCCGCGCGGACGGAGTCGCGGGTGGAAGCTAGTAGTTAATATTTTATTAATTTTATAGACTGCATAAATATGGTCATAGCACAGAATACTTAAGAGTATCAAGATCATAGGATATACCAAACGTAAAAAGTTGATTCTGCAGTTCCAGCAGAAACAAGAAACATTTCTTTATCATTTTTTTTCTTTAAAAAAACTGCGCCACGTCAGGAATTTTTTCATGTATCGTGGGAGCGTTTACAAACATAGAAATTCACATCCACAAACACTCAAACCCGAAATTACTACTTGCAGATCATACAAATAAGTATTTCTTCCGTGTGCGGATCGAACCCGCTACACGCTGCGCAGCAGTGAATCGCTCAACCACTGCGATTAAGGACTTCATCGTGGCTTCTTTTTTAATTCATCACCAATTAATGCATTCTTTTATATATTTTTTTGTTATTTCCCCACGCCATAGTTTATCGGTGCAGAGAGGCTGTACCATGACTAATCACGTTTTTGTTACGTAAACTGGGACGTTAACGTTAATTTGATGTAAAAAATGTTCCTCGTTCGTACACAAGAGGCACTTTTTCAATTTTCCATACAATAAACGCAGTAAATACTTCAGGTATGCTGCAAATCAAACATGGAAATATTATGATAAGGCCTCTGGTTACTTACTTCTTCTTCCCAATTTTTATCGTGCAATACCTACGTAGTTCCAATTACATATTATCTTATCGTTCGAGTCAATCGGCTGTATGTAATTTGACTGAAGGCTTTTCTAACGAGCGCTACGCTAGCGTGGCGTGCTTTCTAAGCATGAAAATAACGCCGACGACGTCCCGCTAAACGTTAGCGTTAGCGTGGCGTGTTTTATGCGACGACTCACATAATTATATTTCTATAATAAGAAAGCATGCCGAGGACACACCACGCACGGCGCCAACCTTGCTGTTAAAAAGCTCATGTCGTGAGGTATTGGAGACTTGCGTCGCGCGTCACCTAGTGTACGAGGGGGCTTAGAACGTTCAATGAGAAGTGACTTGACCATCAATTAATTGTCACCCGATGCACCGCGTTTCTTGAACGAGGCCTAACTTTTGATCGCAATGAGATTATAATATATTAATAATAATAATAATAATTGTGTTTTATTTCAGGCAAAAAAATCCCATATACAATAATAACAATAATAAAAATCGATAAACTTGAATTGAATTACAAGATCTCAGAATAAAATCAAAATCAAAACAGAATAAAATAAAATTAAAATCAAATCACAATAAAATTAAATTAAAATCAAATCATAATAACAAAATTAAAATCAAATCATAATAAAATTATACTAAAATCAAATCATATCAAAATTAAAATCAAATCATAATAAATTAAAATCAGGTTAATCAAATTAAAATATCCGTGCAAGTCATTTTTTGTTTCCGCTAAGGTGAACAGAAATCCAGTGTGCAAATATCGGGCTTGTTAGATATTACTTATTATACTTTCCCATTGCGCTTTGAAATTCTAGAGATCCCACCTGTAGTGTCATAGGACTGTTACTGTTTACTGGAAACACCTACGATCTGACACCACCATTTCCCCTTTTTAAAAGTACAAAGTTTTTTTTTTTTGTCGTCAGGTGCCGTCCTAGCTTCCCCAACCACACGACAAATAAAGTATGAAATGAGGGAAATCATAAATGCTTCCACCACCCAAGCAGTTGAATATTTTACAGGAATTCATGCAACTTTTTCCCAAGGAGATTATTACACAATTGAAGGTAAGGGTAAAACAATTAGGTTTGTGGGTCGTAAATAAAATTGTGTATACGACTTTCCGCGTTGTTGGTGGACACCCTACGCTGCACTTACTTGTGCGTGGTCTCCATTCGACAATCTGATGGTGACATCGGCCATCAGTTTTGTGAGCTATTTGTAACATGCCCACTGCCAATTTACATTGCTAATTTGCTGGGCACCGTCGTCGCCTTATTTGGTTCGTATACGAATCTCTTCATTTCTGAGTGGACACGTCTCACAAAGATACGCGGAGCATCATAGCCCTCTTCATAGCTCGTTGGGCTATCTTGAACTTACTAATGAGGCCCATAATACGAGACCACGCTTCAGTGCCATAATTCACCTAGTAAAAAGAGTTTCACATACATTTACAAATTGCAGGTTTACCGCTCTAAAAAGAGTTTCACATATATTTACAAATTACAGGTATACCGCTCTCAGAAATACCAGTGACTTGGGTTGAAGGTGAACCAGATAACAAAGACAACAGAGAAAGTTGTATGACTATAAATGTTGAAGGTCATTTAGCAGATCAGCGTTGTGAAGAAACTCGCCCTTATATATGTTACCACAAGGCGAAAAATCTAGAAATTACTAACGAATGTGGCAGTATCGATCCAGGTAATAGTCTTATGTATAGATTTAGAGTCTTTTGAATTCGTAAAGGGGATTCCGCTGTATCTTTATTTACTTCTGCAATACTATAACACCGCGTTTTGGTCTTCTGTAATGTTCAATGAGTAACACATTCTTTTCAGGATATAAACTGGACAAGAGAACCAATAAATGCTACAAGTTTCACACAACTCCGAGAAATTTCTCTCGAGCTTTCATGACATGTTCGGCTGAAGGCGGCCATCTTGCTATTATAAACAGTGAAGTAGAAGCAGAAGTGCTAAAAGAAATCTTCGCTAAATATCCAGCCTCTAGTATGGTGGGGCAATTCAGCAAAGACGTGATTTTTATCGGCGTTCATGATTCCTACGAAAAGTGGGATTTTAGGACTATTTACGGTAACTTATATTTTTTTGTAGATTTAATACAGGGTGACTAAGAAGGATGTGGCTAGTTTTTAATTTGAAATGGGATTGCTCTTGACCTACGCCCGAGGCTATGGCTACGCCAAATTGGTCCAGTTCAGCGAATTGTCGAGCAGCTTGTGACCTATAATCAGTGCAGTAGGAAAGATGAGGCCTGAGATTGAGCAAAATAACTCAAAAGGCACTGGAACTCCTGCGTGCCGACGGTAGGCCGACACAGTAAAAAGTATTTGGCGATGGATATCCTAGTTATCTCTTCACAGAATTTTAGAACACATCACCCGAGTGTACAAATCGAGCGTGAATAAGCATTTATCATTATTCTAATGTCCTTAAACTAATTTATTTGGAGATGGCGCGGCATGTCTTCTTCTTTCATCATTATCATCATTCATCATTTCAGCTTAAGGTAGTCCACGGCTGGACACACGCTACATCTCTCGATCTCCCGCTTTTTTCATCCAACCACTGACAGCTACTTTCTTGAGGTCATCGTCAGTATGTTATACGTAACAGGGGGGGTGTTCCACCCTATGTTTATCTACGCGCGGTCTACATTCGAGAACCTTTCTATTCCACATTTCGTTGATTCTGCTACAGGCATAACTGGCGTATTGCCACCTTACCTTGCTACAGTTTTGATTCCAGTACAGTTTCCTCCTTACTTCTTTAATGTTCATCATCTCAGTAGTTACGAGTACCTGTTTATTCTTGTCCTTCATACAATCCATCTATCGTTTCGTAGGTCTCGATCAGAGAGGAACATAAAAAATATTTCTTATTTTCAGGCCAAACCTTAGTAGAAGCAGGATACAGCACATATTCTCCAGGAGAACCTAACAAATCGTTCCCAGAAGAATCCTGTGGCGGGATATTCCACTCAGGTCTTCTCGTGGACTTGTGGTGTGATAGACCAGTAGCTTTTATCTGTGAGAAGAATCCAGGTCTTCCCGCCTCTTGTCCACGTGATTATTATTAAGTATTCAAAGTATAATATCAACCAATAATCGTCAAATGTTCGAAATGTGACCATGACCCGTGGCTTTTAGTGTTTTTTTTTTTGGATTTCTTTTCTTATTGTTCAAGGTTAAGCTCATTATTTTTTCGAGTGTGATGTCTGCTTAAAATGTTACCTTCATTAATAAAATGATTTTTATACCTTGAATGTTTTATTTCCGTGATCCTTGAGTTGATACTTAATTTATTAATATCAAGCCGTAGTAGCCTTCAGTCAATAGAATTTCTAGTGTATCTACTTTTCTTTTTTCTTTAAAATATTCGATGCCCGACTTTATGCATTAATTGTGTACCGTGTAAACTGTATGCATTTAGGAACAATTTTGTATTTGTGTTGAATTCTGACGTCCCGAGCTCCTACTTTTGAGTTTTATATCTTGGTAAACATTCATTGATTATACAGAGGAAAAAATACGTGTCCGTTATTTTTCAAAACTCAATTTATAATTTATTGATCCTACGGTCAAATAACTAATTTAAAGTCTTCACTTCTCAAAACTAGCCTTTTTTCAACTATATGGGGGTCCGCTTCCATTCGAATTAGATTCAGCTGGATATCAGTATTTTACATCATGGAGCGACTGCATATCGGACATCCACAAACCATTAACTGGGTAATATGATACCCCATGGTAACACTGGTTCTCAGACTTTAGAGCATCTGACTTATAGTAACGATTGTCAAAGATCTACAAATGACAGCCGAGACCAACGGCTTTACCTGCTTTCCGAGACACGGAGGAAACTCGCTATGACAGGATGGTCACCCATCCACAAACCAACCCGGAAGATCGGTCTGTGCGGCTGTAATTATTTAGCATCGAGCTCCTTTACTTTCCTCTCATCGTTATTACTAAATCGTTGTAACATTAAAATCATATTGGGGAAAATTGCACCAAGTAAAGCATGGCTATAGGGGGACCTTAACCCTGCAATAGATCAAAATAGGTAAAAAAAATACAATTTAATTCAACAGCAACCAAGAAAAGAGGTGGAGAGGAAAATATATAACATGTATTTTCCTTCTCATTGTTTCCTTTAGACGCATGATAAAACACGGATTAATATATAATAATGATGTTATTGAAACGCTGTTCAAGCACAATAATCTAAGCTTTTGACTTCATTATTTTGTACAAAGTTTCCGATCCAGTGGTTTTCAAAAATGTCATATTATGTAACCAGCGTTTTTTTATCGTGGTAAAGTCATCAAATGAGTCTTCCCACCCATGGCGGGACGGGAGGAGTTGTCAGACGCGTACTGACTAAAATCTACGGTGATCCCTCAATAGTCCTTTACGTTCCAAGGTCACGGTTATTTGCTGAGAGAGTCCCTCGATGTAACCAGCCTGCATTGTACCTCTGGGAAAGAGACTGGAGTAAAAAAACTACAATTTTGTCACGAAGATTGTTTCAGCCATTTTTAAGCTATAAATTGCAGAGAATCAACTTTTATACGAACACCCGTTTTAAGATTAAATGATTATCAACATCGTATCAGCCTATTGCAGTCCACTGCTGGACGTAGCTCTCTACAATGCTGAGCCACAGCGCACGATCTGCCGCCTTTTTCATACAGCCACCTGCTAAGTTCTTCAGGTCATCAGTCGGTGTTGTGGGGCATCCTACCGTTTTTTTAAGTGTTGTAAAATCATGACAGAAGGTGGAAGGGACTGTCAGACTCCTACTGACTAAAATCCACGGTGTTTCCTCAATAACCCTTATAGTTCGTCAGGGTTTCCCGCTTGGACAGTTCCTTAACCCCGGGAGGCATTGGGCCTTATGTGGGCCTATGCAACCCCCCCCCCGTTGACGCCGGCCTAAAAGTTAAAGTTCTTTGCCTTTTAAACACCAGTGTCTTATATTATAGAAAAAAAAAATATTATCAAGAACAAAACTTAAGATGGACGAACAAAACTAAATAACAAATTAAATTAATAAATTACAGTTACGAGGCTCCATCTCTTGGAGTGGTTTCTAAGTACTTCCAAACAACACGTAGAGATAAGAAGAGATGTCGTCACGTTACCGTAAAATAGAAGATTCAGCTTTTATGTGAGTAGTTAATGAAGATGTCTAGTTGGTAAGGCGTCTGGTGTAACTACTTATCCAGAAGACGCGAGTTCAAATCCCTATTTTTCTATCCTTAAAAATCATTTTAACAAATTAATGTCGTTAATGTCGTTACGAATTTGTCAGCTTCTCAAGAATGCCAATGTTCACGAAACTTTCAAATTAAAATTGTGAACCAATAAGTTAGGATATCGATATTTTGTGTTACTATTCATTTCAGAACCGCTGGTTTGACAGGATAATGAAAAATATTCTGTTATCATCAATAAAATTACAACAAATCATTAAGGTATAAATATACCTGTTATGACTACTTTTGATACACAGTACTTACGTACCTACGCTGTTTAGTATGTGTTAAATAAAAATATAAGACTTAAAATTTTGGATATAATAAAAAAAATAAAAGACATAATGAAGTCTCATTTAAAATATTTTATGTTACTTTTTTGTGTGAATTTTATCGGTAAGAATCAATTTTTTATAAAAAATTAAAGATATGCTGGGTGTAAGGGACAGCCCTCCGCAAACTTTCAGGGCTTGCTCAGTAGACGAAACTGAACAATCTTCCACAATTTTTTTTTTCAGGAAATGAAAAAAAAATCAACCGCACCATAGAAAATTGATAACTGAAACTTGATTGGACAGTTTGTATCGAGAGGCTGATATTTTTTTCATTTCCTGAAAAAATTGTGGAAGATTGTTCAGTTTCGTCTACTGAGCCCTGAAAGTTTGCGGAGGGCTGTCCCTTACACCCAGTATTATGTAGTTGTGCAATATATTTTTGCTATGATAAACAAATTTTGAAATTATTTTAAAATACATGAACTACTTAATTTTAGAATCTGGTTTATTATTTTTAACATAAATTACTACTAATTATACAGGATGTCCCGGACTGTGGATAAATTGAACAAGGCATAGGGAGAGACATGACCTCCTCATGTCCAATTATTTTACCACTCAGACATACGGTGCTATTTTTAGGGTTCCGTAGCCAAATGGCAAAAACGGAACCCTTATAGATTCGTCATGTCTGTCTGTCTGTCCGTGTATGTCACAGCCACTTTTTGTCGAAAGTATAAGAGCTATCCTGTTGAAACTTGGTAGAAAGATGTATTATGTGAACCGCATTAAGATTTTCACACAAAAATCAAAACAAAACAAATTTTGGGGGTGCCCCCCATACTTAGAATTGAAACTCAAAAACATTTTTTTCACCAAACCCATACGTGTGGGGTATCTATGAATAGGTCTTTAAAAATGATATTGAGGTTACTAACATCATTTTTTTCTAAACTGACCAGTTTGCGTGAGAGACACTTCCAAAGTGGTAAAAAGTGTGTCCCCCCCCCCCGTAACTTCTAAAATAAGAGAATGATAAAACTAAAAAAAATATATAATGTAGACCTCAACCAAAACTACCAACGAAAATTGGTTTGGATGGGATACAGTTAGCAGTTTTTGAGATATAGTACATTTTCAAAAACCGCAAATATAACTTTGCCATTCATACAAATACTATGAAAAACAAAGTTATTTTTATTATTTGTGTATATTACTTACTAATCTCAATATAATTATATCTCTAATCTATGCTTGCTGCTACGGAACCCTTCATGGGCGAGTCCAACTCGCACTTGGCCGGTTTTTTTTATTCAAAAGATATGGCCAGTTTTCGTGTTCAGATTTGCAACGAATGCTTGGAAAATTCAGCACGCTGTTTAAATAAAAAAAAAATAATTAGTCCGAAAGATTGATTATCAAAAAAATATTTGACCCGTAATTTTTCTTTTGTTATGTAAGCCAAAATTGACGTAGATACGACGCTTCTAAAAATCACAAAACGTCACTCGGTCGGTATAATTTTACAGGTGTTATGACGTCACAAGCCCCAATCTATAATTTCGAAGCGTTTTATCTTTTTCAATATACATTGATTTAAAAAAAAAAAACAGAAAACACGTGTTCATTATTTTTCAATACTCTAACTGACGTACTAAACAGATCTTCAATTTATTTAGGTAGGTATGCACTAAACTCCCCTAACTGTATGCCTCAAGGGCAAAAAAAAAGTAATTGATTGGAAATGACTACCCTCATGTCCTTGTTCTATTAATTGATCCACACTTCACGGGATAACCTGTAAAAATAAAAATAAAATCTTGTTCATTATATTTTAACATAAATTACTACCAACTATACAAAATGTTTTGCTTGCATTTTTAGAGGGAACATTCAGGTGTGACTATAAATACAGTTCAAAAGCTCAAGCATGGTTCAAACAATTTGTTATACCGGCGACTTGGTTTGATGCTCGACTACGATGCACTCTGGAAGGTAAGTATTTGATATTATTTTATTACTTTCGGATATCATTTTTTAGGGTTCCGTAGCCAAAAGGCAAAAAATGGAACCCTTGTGGATTCTTCATGACTGCTGTCTGTCCGTCCTTATGTCACAGCCACTTTTTTCCGAAACTATAAGAACTATGCTGTTAAAACTTGGTAAGTAGATGTATTGTGTGAACCGCATTAAGATTTTCATACAAAAATTGAATAATTTTAGTGGTTCCCATAATCCCCATAGTTAGAACTAAAAGTCATTTTTGTTTTATCAAACTCATACGTCTCAGTTATCTATGGATAGGTCTTCAAATTAATTTAATAGACTGCAAACATAAGAAAGTAGTATTTCCCAAAAAAATATTGTAAAAGTGTGTCAAAGAAAAATCTGCGGTTACTAGCAAAAACACGAATTGGATTACTGCTTTAAATAAAAAATCGCGTTCTATATCGTACTAGTGGCCCGTCCCAGCTTCGCACGGGTATATTTAGAACCGCTCGTCCGATTTTGTGCAAACTTCACATAAAGCATCTACTAAATAGTTCGAACAAAGGCTAAACATTTGGTTTGGATAGGTGAGCCTGTTCTTGAGTTATAAAATTACAACGAAAAGTGGCATTGATTTTTTTATATATTATGTTATTATTCGAATTTTTATTTTTTTATTGTCATCAGGTGCCGTCCTAGCTTCCCCAACTACACCACAAATAAAGAATGAAATGAAGAAAATCATAAACGTTTCCGCCACCCAAGCGGTTGAATATTTTACCGGAATTCATGCTACTTTTTCCCAAGGAGATTATTATACAATCGAAGGTAAGGGTAAAACAATTAAGTTTCTTGGTAATACACAGGTACATGTTCTGTTAAATTTCTAAAGCTGGACCTTTTTATCATCATCAAATTATTAGCCGTAGGAACATAGGTACACATACCATTCTGAACGGTATTCTCCGAAGATTTTCAGTAGATTGGAAGCAACTTACGAGTACATCCAGCGCGATCCCATTGTCTTCATCAGATCTTCTGTCCACATTGATGGTGGATGTCTTACGCTGCTTACCAGTGCGTGGTCTCCAATCGAAAACCTAAAGGACCGATAGGCCATCAGTTCTGCGTGCTATATTACTGCAACTTGCTTATTTGCTGGGCATCGTCGACTATTTTCGTTCGATTACACAGAGTTACGCCGAGCATAGCCCCCTTCATAGCTCGCGGGGCTATCTTGAGATTACTTAGAAGCTCATAGTGAGAGACCACGTTTCAGTGCCATAATTCACCTAATAAAAAGAGTTTCACATAGATTTACAAATTACAGGTATACCGCTCTAAAGAGTTTCACATAAATTTACAAATTACAGGTATACCACTCTCAGAATTACCAGTGACTTGGACTGAAGGTGAACCAGATAACAAGGATAACAAAGAAAGTTGTATGACTATAAATGTTGATGGCGATTTAGCAGATCAACGTTGTGAAGAAACTCGCCCTTATATATGTTACTACAAGGACCAAAACCTGCAAATTACTAATGAATGTGGCACTATTGATCCAGGTAACAGTCGTATAAATTAGAGACTGAAAGTCTTTTGAACTTTTATAGGAGATTACCTTTCACTTCTGCAATAATATCACCATCAATGCATAGGCAATTGCATGGCCAATTCTAACTGTGTTCAACCAAGAAAAGACCAAGTTAATTCTTTACAATTCGTCATTTTTTTCGAGTTAGGCACCGCGGCGCCGCGAAGATGACTGACCAATAAAATCATTTTTACTTCATTTGATACATCGCCATGCTTTTTTTATTGCGTGTTAAAATCATCAAATGAGTCCTCCCAACCAGGGTTGGGCAGGTGGGACTTCCAGACTTGTTGTGACTAAAATCCACGGTTTCCTTCAATAACCATTTACGTTCCGGGGTCACGGTACTCGTTAGTCCCGCCACTACATCGCCATGCTTAGGATAAAAGAAATTTTTCAAATTTCTGTAATTTTGTCTATTCTTCCATTGATAAAATCTTTTTCTAAGTCACTGCGTTTTTAGTCTTCTGCAATATCCAATGACTCATAAATTCTTTTCAGGATATAACTTGGACCAGAGAACCAATAAATGTTACAAGTTTCATACAGTTCCGAGAAATTTCTCTCGAGCTTTCATGGCATGTTCAGCTGAAGGCGGCCATCTTGCTATTATAAACAGTGCAGTCGAAGCAACAGTGCTAAAAGATCTCTTCGCCAAATATCCAGCTACGAGTATGGTGGGGAATTTCTGGAAAGATCTGGCTTTTATCGGCATTCATGATTCTAACGAAAAATGGGATTGGAGGACTATTTATGGTAATTTATAGTTTCATGTTTTTTTTTCATCTAAAACTAGCCCAGAAGGAAAGATGAGGTTAAGATGGAGCAAGCTCACCCATAAGACACTGGAACTCCTGCGCACCAACGGAACACAGTCGAAACTGTTTGATGCCGGATTTCCTAGTTGAATAATTTTAGAACGCATCACCTGTGTTCATTATTATGGGGCTTGCGAAAGCATTTCATTCAATTCAGTCATTATGGAGTGCCACAGCGCACGATCTCCCGCTTGATTCATCCAGCCACTGCTCCCATCTTTGCCTTCTTGCCCGGGCCTCCTACCTGACTTGATCTAACAGCAACATAATAGTATTTCTTTATTTTCAGGTCAAACGTTAGTAGAAGCAGGATACAGCGCATATTCTCCAGGAGAGCCTAACACTTCGGCACCAGTTGAGTCCTGTGGTGGAATTTTCCGGTCAGGTCTTCTCGTCGACTTGTGGTGTGACAGACCAGCCGCTTTTATTTGTGAGAAGAATCCAAGTCTTCCCGCCTCTTGTCAACGTAATTATTAACAGATGATCGAAATGCGACCATAAACCGTCACTATTCAAGTATTTTTTTGTATTTCTCCTCTTTTTGTTTAAAACTAAGGGCTCAATTTTAAGCCCATTATTTTTTCTAGTGTGCTGTGTGCTTAAAATGCTACCTTCATTAATAAAATGATTCTTATTCCTATCTTGAATGTTTTATTTCCCTGACCTTAAATTGCAAATAATTATAAATACAAAATCGTATTCAATAGAATTTCTAGTGTACTTTTCTTTTTTAACCGACTTCAAAAAAAGGAGGAGGTTCTCAATTCGTCGGAATCTTTTTTTTTTTTTTTTTTTTTTTTTTTTTATGTATGTTCCCCAATTTCTCGAAGACGCCTGGACCGATTTGAAAAATTTTTCTTTTGTTTGAAAGGGTATACTTTCCAATTGGTCCCATGATCATCAGGTTAGGATCTGATGATGGAATCCCAGGGAAATCGAGGGCAACCTTCAAATTTTATAGGCACATAGTACCATTTTCATATATTTTCTAAAGCTGTTCAAGTATTTGCATCTGATAATCATCATCTCAGGTGGATGAGCTGATGATGGAAGGTACAACTCCTCAACGGCTTGGAGTAGGCATCGACTGTAGTTTGTGTTCGCATATCTCTGGAACTACAAGTCCGATTTAAGTAATTCTTTTTTTGTTGTACTAAGTATTGTTCAACTTACGGAATACTGCAAGTTTCATCAAAATCGGTTCTGTAGTTTTTGAGATAGGGAATTTTATTAGCTTATTGTGCACTTGAGAGAGAATGATTTATTTGACAAGAATTTGAGTTGAATATTTAAACTAAAAAGAGTAAAATAAAAAACTTTTTCAAAAAAAATGTAACCGCCTTCAAAAACAACCACAAAAAAGGGTAAAATAACCTACAAAATAACTTTTCTTTCAGAAGTCGGTGGCAAAAAAACAATGAAATGAAAAAAAACAAAGGCACCGACTTCTGAAAGAAAAGTTATTTTGTAGGTTATTTTACCCTTTTTTGTGGTTGTTTTTGAAGGCGGTTACATTTTTTTTGAAAAAGTTTTTCTTAAAAATAATCGATGCCACTTTATGCATTATTATGTATCGTGTATGCAATAAGAAACATTTAAAAAAATTTGATTTATACATAAAGTGCTAGATATTATTTTTTTTGCGTGGTAAAATCATAAAATGAGTCCTCCCACCCCGGGCAGGGCGGGAGGGACTGTCAGACTTGTACTGACTAAAATCCACGGTGTCCTTCAATAGGCCTTTATGTCCCGGGGTCACGGTAATGAGATAAGTCCCGCGACCCCGGCAGGCTTTGGCCCTCTAGAGGGGGGCCCCGTCATCATGCTGACACTCTTTGAAGCGCGCGTGGAACACAACGCGCCGTTGACCCGGGCATGGTCCATGGTCGGGCAGCGAGTTGCCCTTTACTCGCCGCCCGCATGCCCGCGCCTACGGTGGCCGGAGATCGTCTACCGACGTCCGACGCCGTGGGCGTCTACCACTGCGGCTGGGGTGGAGGGAGGACGCTGTACTCTCCCTCACGCGGCCCGCCTCCTCCTACACGAGCATGACTGCTTCGCAGTAGGAGGCGACCGCTTCCCACTCCATCTCGCCCCGCAGCATGGCCTCGACCAATGCCGGGCGCGAGAGGTCTCCGCCTATCGCCGCCGAGAGGACACGGCGGTGCTCTGCCCAAGCGGGGCAGTCCTGCACCGTATGCTCCACCGTGTCCTCCGGGCGATCTTCGCAGTGGTGACAACCAGGCGTCTCTTCCCTCCTAACCAGACACAGGAACCTCCCGAAACTTCCGTGTCCGGTGAGGACCTGCGTCATGCGGTAGGTCAGGACGCCGTGACGCCTTTCCAGCCACTCCTCAAAGAGGGGTCTTCCCGCCGCGATTGCGGCGTGCCCGGACCTCGGTTGCGACAGTCGTCCCCTCCATACTGCCCTGAGATCGCACCGGAGCTCTTCCCGCCGCGCCTTCACTTCTCGGAGCGGGGTGCGGGGTTACACCCCGGCGCTGCGCCTTCACGCGCCACTCATAGACGCGCTGGAGGGCAGTAGCCTCCAGATCCCAGGGCAAAGTGCCAGATATGGAACAATATTGACGCCATCGATTGATTTGACTGTTAAGTCAACAGTAGTAGTTTGATATTTGTTTTTGTACAATAGATGGCGCAAGGTCACCAAAAGATGTTTGAGAATGGATTGAGAGATTTGGCGTAGCTGGGAACTGCAAAATCCTAGTTATTGATCCTAATTCGAATTCTGTTCTCAGTCACTTTTTTTTTCTTTCCGTATTAAACCTGTTTAGTAATGTTTTCCTAGAGAATTTTGCAAAATATTAACTTAATATTTATGATGCTCCAGTGAGGAAAATAATGTTGTTATAGTGAAATTTTGCCATTTTTTGTTAGAATTCACTTAACAACATACTCTTATTACGACTTTTGAAAAGTTAAACTAGCTATAAATCATTGAAAAGAGTGATGTGTTTAATTTTATCGAAATGATTGTTACCATAAATTATTTCTAGACTTATCATCAGCCTATAGCGGTCCACTGTTGGACATAGGGCTCTTCCATCGTATGCCATTTTGCGCTATCACCGACTACTCTCATTCAGCTTTTACCGGCCACTTTTCTAGACCCCTTTTAAATAAATATAACTGGAAAAGAAATAAATTAATGTTGTCAAGTTTGTTCAAAATTCTTTATTTTAAAAATCTTTTTGATATTGTAGTTCATATTATTACAGACCAGGGTAATTTTAATTCATTTTGACAAATCTGGGATTTTTACCATGCGGTTTACGCGTAAGTCTTAATAATAGAGTCGTAGAAGTCAATGCATATCTCCTTCTTATAATGTTTTACGTGACCACGCTACCAAAATAATAAGTGAAGAAACTATTGGAAAATGAGTACTATCTACAAACTTTAATTTATCGATAAATTTTACAACGACACCTAATCCCTATGAATTTACGACGGGTGCCGTAAAACACGGTAATGATAATATATATAAGTGACGTCCACAATTTTGACGTAAAACCGTATCGATAGTTAGAACACACTGTTTTTCGGTAATCCCCGCGAATAAAGTCGCCCACACATTATTAAAACGCGACGCCACCCGATGAAACGTGATGCGTGTTGAGTAGAATCAAATTTATTGTTTTCAATAGACCAGAATCACACTATGAACATCCGACGTGACGCCATGCCTGCACATTTGTTCGAGTCAACACGCATCACGTTTCATCGGGTGGCGTCGCGTTTTAATAATGTGTTTTCGCCTTAACTGTCTTGAGTTTTGCATTCAAATGATGCATTTTGTTTTGGGAATTGTGCCGTGTTTCGATAAAATAATATGCGCTTCACTAAATAGGTAGGTGGTAGGTTTTTAATAAACCTTTTCAAAAGAATGTAAGTGAAATTTCCTTCTTCTAACAGCGCAAACAATGTTAAATTAAGTAATGTTTATCTTTACATATAATAAAAAAAGGGTAAAATAACCTACAAAATAACTTTCCTTTCAGAAGTCGGTGCCTTTGTTTTTTTTCATGTCATTGTTTTTTTGCCACCGACTTCTGAAAGAAAAGTTATTTTGTAGGTTATTTTACCCTTTTTTGTGGTTGTTTTTGAAGGCGGTTACATTTTTTTTGAAAAAGTTTTTTATTTTACTCTTTTTAGTTTAAATATTCAACTCAAATTCTTGTCAAATAAATCATTCTCTCTCAAGTGCACAATAAGCTAATAAAATTCCCTATCTCAAAAACTACTGAACCGATTTTGATGAAACTTGCAGTATTCCGTAAGTTAAACAATACTTAGTACAACAAAAAAAGAATTACTTAAATCGGACTTGTAGTTCCAGAGATATGCGAACACAAACTAAATCAGTTGATGCCTACTCCAAGCCGTTGAGGAGTTGTACCTTCCATCATCAGCTCATCCACCTGAGATGATGATTATCAGATGCAAATACTTGAACAGCTTTAGAAAATATATGAAAATGGTACTATGTGCCTATAAAATTTGAAGGTTGCCCTCGATTTCCCTGGGATTCCATCATCAGATCCTGACCTGATGATCATGGGACCAATTGGAAAGTATACCCTTTCAAACAAAAGAAAAAATTTCCAAATCGGTCCAGGCGTCTTCGAGAAATCGGGGAACATACATAAAAAAAAAAAAAAAAAAAAAAAAAAAAAGATTCCGACGAATTGAGAACCTCCTCCTTTTTTTGAAGTCGGTTAAAAATCGTAGAGCTATCATTCCTGTACATTGATTTTTTTTTTCTTTTTGTATTTTTTTCGAAATATGGGTTCGATTCTGATGCCAAACCAACTTTTTTTTTCGTTTTTTTTTTTTTTTTGTTTTGATCTATCTCCGAGGCTACTGTAAAGTTGTCGATCAAATTTTTCTCAAATATTCCTAATAATATGCCTCTGTTCATAGGCTATGTATTAATACGCTATTTTCCCTTGGAGATAAGCAATTTTAAATTATGTTGTTTTTATGTATGTATTGAGTTGAAAGCTAAACCAGTGGATATTATTTATTAAATTTTTCCTCAAATATTCCTTGAACTGCTTTTCAATTAATAGGGTATGTATAATTACGCTATTCCCCTTGGGGGATTAGCAATGTTAATAGTATGTTGATTTTCAGTCATCGTTGACATTTGTATAAGAACCGCTATTTGAAAACTACTGTCAGCGTGCCAGGCAGTGTGGTTAGTATCCTGCTTGCCTTTCGTGCAATGGGTTTCAGGATCAAATCTTGCATTTTTCTTTTTCACTTTTTGCGTTTCTTTTTTTTTGTTTTTATTTATCCTGAGAGTTTCAAATAATTAAAATAAATTTGTGCATACTTTTATTTCAATATTCTTTCATTCGCAATTTCATTTTAAACTAATTTTTTTCAATAGTTTTCTGGGATAAATCTACGTTGATTTAAATTGTAGGAAGTAAGTTGGATATTTTTTGAAATGTAATTGTTTCGAGGTGTAGGTAATGGTAGATTCAAAAACAATCAAATCTTTCTGTTCTTTTGTGTTTATGTATGTTTTAAATTGGTACTCTTTTTTAAACGACAACAAGTTTTACTCATCGGGTCAAATAAATAAGCTATTTTTAGCCACTTGTAAGCCACTGGGAAGTTTTCTTCCCACAACCTGTCATTAGTGTCAAATTTCGGAAAAGCCAACGGGAAGTTTTCTTCCCAGTGACAGTTGAGAACTGTCAACTTTGACAAGACAGACATTTGACAGGTCTGATATTATTGGATGTTTAGGCTTACCAGTGGTTAGGTAGGTATCACGCGGTATGCTAAAGGGGGAAGAGCAATGCTATCCTGAACCTGCGCTTGATCTTTTATCTTCTGAGTTAAGCCCAACTGAAGCAGCAAATAAAGCTAACAACTTCTTTATTAACGTCGGTAAAAAGTTAGCAGAAAAAACAATTTTAAATAATAGAGATTTTTCCATTTCAAGCCAAATCAAGACAGTGTCAACGCAAAACTCGTTTGTCTTATTAAATACCGATTTTGATGAAGTAATTAGTATTATAAACGGATTAAAGGATTTTTGTGCCGTAGGACTTGATGACATACCCAATAGCATACTAAAAAGATTTAAACATGTAATTGCCCCTCCCCTGACCCACATTTTTCAGCTTTGTTTAACGAAAGGAATATTTCCGACATTGCTTAAAAAAGCCGTGGTCACCCCTGTGTTCAAAGCTGGTGACAAAAACTGTGTAAGTAACTATAGACCTATTATCAGTCCTAACGGGCCTCTCAAAGATTTTGGAAAAAATTATAAACAGTAGATTAGTAAATTATCTAGAAGGAAATAAATTACTGTCTGATCATCAATTTGGTTTTAGGCCTAAAAGATCAACAAGCCAAGCTGTTCACCAGCTGACTAATTTTATAAGCATAAACCTGGATAACGGCATGCACACTATAGGGATATTTTTAGACCTCGCCAAGGCTTTTTGTCTTTTTGTTTTAATAAACCTAGATCAGGCAGATCGTTACATTACACATAGAATTATTGTATTTCGCTTGTAATAATTATGTAAACCTTTATTGTGACCGAATTATTTTTGAATAAATTCTATTTATTTTATTATTATTTATCGTACGTTCAATTTCGTTAACAATATGTAGTATTTTGGCTCGAACGGCGTGAAAAGATCAGCAGGATACCTACGTCCAAAGCTAGTAGCTATAAACAGAGGTGTTTCTATATGACTTGAAAACTTTTCTTCACATTGCCTATCGTCCTCTAAGTAGTGGGCCCGGTTACCCAGCCAGCGGCATTACCTACTTAGTGTAATTTATTTCATCACCCCTTTACTGCTTTCAAATCGATGAAGGAAAACATCGTTAGGAAACCAGTACCCTGAGCACGAGTTTTCAGTATTTGAGACGTAAAGTAAACTGGAACTTTGACAATTTCAAATTGACAATTTTTAAGGAAAAAATTAGTTCCTTCTTCGCACACCAGAGGCGCTGTTGTATTTATTACTGGCTGACCCGTGCCCACTTCGTTGGGTGTTAAAATAAATGCATGATATCTTTATAATTTATAGCCTATGGCACTCACGAATAATGTAGCTTTCTACCAGTAAAACAATTTTTAAAATCGGATCATTACTTCCGGAGATTACCCCCTACATACAAACTAACGAACAAATTTTACCTCTTTATAATATTAGCATAGATTAGAAGTATAAATTTACAGACTCGCCCATGTAATGAACTTCAGCCCTCCACCTCACAGAGAGGTGATGTGACACGGTAACTTTGGCTGATTGCATCCCTCGAATCGATTTCCCAAAACTATTGATGAAAAATACTCAATACTCAATACTTTATTGCATTCCATAATGTTAGATAAAACAGTTGGTAGGTTAAAACATTGAATCAATTATGGACCCCGTCGGGCACAGCATAGTTAAAAAAATTGGAAATAGGAGAGAGGATGAAGGCGCTTTTTTGTTTTTAAAAAGAAAGTTAAGAAGTATTAAATTAGAATAATAAAATGGCTTTTGTGGTATTTCAATATATTATAAATCATAATCATATTTCATTCAATTTTTATTTACTTTTATAGAGGACTACCTACTAAATTTGTATGAGTCATATATATCATAATGTAGAATATTTACTTAATAAATTGGATTATAAGATGCGCTATGTATTATAGTTATTATAGATGAACAATATTTTCGCTTTTTTTTTTTTTTAATTCGTGTATTATTAATTAATTTAAATTTAAAGTGAAATGTCGGTATTATGTCAGAAAAAAATGTCAGAGAAATGTCAGAAAATGTCAGAATAGTTTTTTTTTATTGTTTAAAGTTATCATCAAAGTATTCATTAATGTCATAGTAGGTTTTATTGATTAGTATTTTTTTCAAATATTTACAAACCAAATCAAACATTGAACCATCAAAACGTGACAGACTTGTGTTACTTATTTATTTAACCTGCATATTCTAAGTATTGTCGGTGCGGTCCGGTGGACCAGATAACATTCACGTACGACGCTCATACGGTAAGGGACCGTGACGGTACGTCAGTTATTACGATATTTTTTGTTCGTTTCTGGAGTACCGACAAAAAGTGGCTTTTATATAAACTAGGTTTAGCATGCAGCTTGGCTCACGTGGTTATGAAAAATTTATAAATAATGGCAAAAAACGCGGGTCGATTTTCACATCATGTGTGACTTTTTTTTGACGTTTAGCAGTTGACGAGGTTGGCCTGTGTGGATGGCAAATCAATCAAAGCGAGTTTCCTCCGTATTTCGAAAAGCACAGAAGGCCAAAGCCTGCCCTGGTCTTATCAGATAACTGTGATCCTGGAACTTAAAGAGCTATCAAAGGAGCACCGTTGATTATAATCAATACGAGTCTGACAATCTTTCCCGTCCACCCTGGGCGGGAGGACTCATTTGTCTTTACAAGGCTAAAGAAATAAGAAACCCTTGGTCCCGGCTGAATTTTTGGTAAAAAGGTAGTTAATAAAATGTCAAAGAACAAAGCTTATTATGAACCAACTAATATCAAAACAAATAACAAAGTATTCTTAAGCATCCTCATTATTTTAAATCAGAAACAAACAACAGTTCTCTGTATTTGTTCCATATTATATGTCCTTGTCAAACGGTCTAGACTCAAATAAAAATAATGGTGTACAAACATTGAACAATGAAGGCAAAAAGTGGACGGACAACGAATTGGCTCGTTTTGCCAATGGTATTTCAGTGGTTTACGGCGATGTAGGAACTTTTTGGAGAAGAAAAAGATACCTAATATACAAATAAGGGTTATGTTAGTAACGCGTATTGCCCGATTTATGAACCACTTACCAAAATCTGTGCTATCATTATCAAGCTGAAGAGTTTGCGTGAACCAGCAAATCTCAGGGACTACTATTTTTTATATTTTTCGAGGAAGTGTAGCCTTCCTCGATAATTAGTTCGTCCGATTTTATGCAAACTTCACATAAAGCATCTACTAAATAGTTCGAACAAAGCCTAAACATTTGGTTTGGATAGGTGAGCCCGTTCTTGAGTTATAAACATTACAACGAAAAGTGACATTGATTTTTATAAATTAGAAGAAGATGAAAGTTGTCTAAAATGGACACTTCAAAATTAAATGCGCCCTGGCTCTGTTGAAGAAATTTTAACTTATAGGAATATACTGATACTGCTAGCCTACTTCATGCCACAGAATATACAATAAAAATTTGGTGAGAGACAAAAATTTATTAAACTTTTTAATAAGTACAGCATTTAATCCAACATTCTTTTAGTAACTCCATGTTACGACAGATGCTCTTTCAGTTCAAATAAACTGAAGTACCCGCGACTGAGCAGCTATTTCAAAGAAAATGCACCGGAAAATTGTGCTAGGTTTGATTTGAGGCAGGATGTGAGCATTTCTCATACTGCACGAGCTCTAAAAGGATTGATGACGTCACTGATTGAATAGTCCATGACCGAACGGAATTCAAAATTGGAACGTGGAATTTTAAAAATCCGATGCATGTGTTGGGGTTTTTTATTTTTTTATAGGTGCTCCTCTATCTTTGCTTTAGCTTTAGTACGAGAAATATTTTGGCTGGAGTCAACATCTGAGGATGCCCCGTGGAGGGGCGAAACCCGTTTCAAGTATGCTTGATTGATGGCATATCCTTTATTCTCACTTTTCTTGCATGCGTGCATGATACCTTTCCTGCATGTGCACGCATGCACGAAAAGCGAATACATTGAGGGCGGGAGAGTGGGACTGCATCCTTCATCCAAGCTTGGACTTTTGTCCCGGAATTAAGACTAGATATTTTTCACGGATTTCCGTGAAGTAACGCCTGATGAGCAGTGGTGGCCCAGTGGTATCGGCCTCGACTTACGAGTTGTAGGTCGTGGGTTCGAACCCCGTCAGGCGCATTACTTTGTGTAATTTATTTCAACACCACTGCTCTCAAAACGGTGAAGGAAAACATCGTGAGGAAACCGGCATGTTCTAGAACCAAACATTCGAAGACATGTGACATCTACCAATCCGCACTGGTACCGCGTGGTAGATTACGGCCCACTCCCTCTCACAGAGAGGAGGCCTGTGTCCCAGCAGTGGGAACATTTATAGGCTGATGATGATGATGATGAACGCCTGATTCTATAATTTAAGGTATTTGTATACAAGTTGCAAATTGTATGCAACAAACATGCATACAAGTTACAAGTAGATACTTATGCCCATGTTACTTTTATTTCTATTTAAGCAACTTGTAACTCTTTGGGGGCTTACGTTCAGCAGTGGACGGCAGTAGGCTGATATAATAAGCAACTTGTAAACAAATGTGATGTTATTCTGCAAGCAAGATAAGCCCACAAGGCAAGCATCAACCAGCCTAGAAAACATGAAATAAAGGTTCGTACCTATATCTCTTTTTGATTTACCATGAAAGTTGAAACAACATTATACGCAAATAATTACTCGAATGTATCTTTTACAAACAAGGTTTCATTCTAATCTCAAAAAGTCGCAGGCAAAACCCTTGAATAAAATTTATTCAATTCTCCCGCATTCAACAAACTTTTGTGATAAATCCCTAATGAAAATCTCTCCTTTGAAATCAGTCAGTGGGAAAAGTATCTTTGTATACAACATTAGAAGTACGTTTGGAATCATTCTGATTGTCGGGAAAGGAAACATCTTAGAATTTGAGTTAGAAAGTTACACAAAGGATACGGATTTGATACGGAAACAGATCCGTATAGAAATGAAATGGATCGTGCATACACTAATCAGAATTGCTGAGATGAAACTTTATCATACTTTTTTTTTCTTTTTGGGGCAGTCCCACCGCTCTATTCCCAAACCACTGCAACTCCTGAAAGCCAGAATCAACAGTGGCGATTACCAGATGTTTCTCTTTAAGCAAAACTTTTATAAGTTTTCTCTGTTTTTTTGTGTGCTTTAAAATAAATTATAAGTTCATTGGTTGCTTGAAAAATACTATGAAGAAAACAATGGAAATGTTTAAGTATTACTTTAAAAATAACTTTTACTTTATTAGAAAACACTTTTTACCTATTGTTTTCCCCGGCTGTATGAATAACGGTCATTGTCCATCCGCCATTTTGACAGGCATGACATCTGTCACATAGACGTCACGTTAGTCAGTCGGCCATAACCTTTCTATAGAAAGTTATAGCTTTACTGGGTTTAGAACAGTACCCTTTTTTTTATCGTGGTAAAATCATCAAATGAGTCCTCCCACCCCGGGCAGGGCGGGAGGGACTGTCAGACTTGTACTGACTAAAATCCACGGTGTCCTTCAATAGCCCTTTATATTCCGGGGTCACGGTATTGAGATAAGTCCCGCGACCCCGGCAGGCTTTGGCCCTCTAGAGGGGGGGCCTCGTCATCTTGCTGACGCTCTTTGAGGCGCGCGTGGAACACAACGCGCCTTCGACCCGGGCATGGTCCATGATCGGGCAGTGAGTTGCCCTTTACTCGCAGCCCGCATGCCCGCGCCTACGGTGGCCGGAGATCGTCTTGCGACGTCCGTCGCCGTGGGTGTCCACCACTGCGGGTGGGGCGGAGGGAGGACATTGTCCTCTCCCTCACGCGGCCCGCCTCCTCCTTCGCGAGCATGACTGCTTCGCAGAAGGAGGCGACCGCTTCCCACTCCGTCTCGCCCCGCAGCATGGCCGCAACCAATGCCGGGCGCGAGAGGTCTCTGCCTATCGCCGCCGTGAGGACACGTCGGTGCTCTGCCCAAGCGGGGCAGTCTTGCACCGTATGCTCTACTGTGTCCTCCGGGCGATCTTCGCAGTGGTGACACCCAGGCGTTTCCTCCTTTCTCCTTAGACACAGGTACCTCCCGAAACTTCCGTGTCCGGTGAGGACCTGCGTCATGCGGTAGGTCAGGACGCCGTGACTCCTATCCAGCCACTCCTCAAAGAGGGGTCTTACCGCCGCGATTGCGGCGTGCCCGGCTGTCAGTTGCGACAATCATCCCCTCCATACTGCCCTGAGATCGCGCCGGACCTCTTCCCGCCGCGCCTCGACTTGTCGGGGCAGCGGGAATTCTCCCCGGCGCTGCGCCTCCACGAGCCACTCATAGACGCGCTGGAGGGCAGTCGCCTCCAGATCCCAGGGCAGTAATCCGGCAAGCAGGTTGGCCGATTCGCCGGCGATCGTGCGGTATCCCCGGATCATTCGGATAGCCATGACCCTCTGGCATGCGACCAACTTTAGTGGTCGCGTCCGGATGCGCAGGGCCCACACGGGGGCCCCGTAGAGGGCCATGGACCGCACGACACCGGCGTACAGCCTACGGCAGGAGGCGTTTGGCCCGCTGAGATTAGGCAGGAGTCGCCTGAGGGCGGCTGCTGCCCGGTTCAGCTTTGGGGCCAAACTCAGGAAATGCTCCCTGAAGTTCCACCGGCTGTCGAGGAACCCCCTCCACCGTTAGAACAGTACCCTTAGCACGAGTTTTCACTCTTTTGCTTTACAGCGTCTTTCCAGTATTTACAGCGTATCTTGTATGAAAAAATGGAACAGCGCCTCTGGTGTGCGAAGAAGGAACTAATTTTTTCCTTGAAAATTGTCAATTTGAAGTTGTCAAAGTTCCAGTTTACTTTACGTCTCAAATACTGAAAACTCGTGCTAAGGGTACAGTAGGCAAAGCTCGACATAAGCAAGACCACATTTCGGGGTCGCGGTACAGTCTGAATCGGGGTTGCGGAACTGTCTAAACAGGTAACAAAAATCCTGGAACGTAAAGGGCTAATGAAGGAACTCCATTGATTTTAAGGCCTCTACCCACAGAGCGCGATTTGTTCCGGCGATCCGATCTGGCGACACGATCTGATCGCATAAGATCTGTGTAACCTATGGATGTCCATAGGTATGTGCTTTCTCACTGCCGGCTTCAGAGGCCTTATCATGAGTTTTCACTTATTGTGACGTAAAGTAAACTGGAACTTTGACATTTAATTTCAATGAAAAAAATTAGTTCCTTCTTCGTATACCAGAGGCGCTGTTCCAATTTCCATACAAGAAACGCTGTAAATACTGGAAAGACGCTGTAAAGTAAAATAGTGAAAACTCGTGATAAGAGCCCTTTTCACGGGTTTTCACTAGTTTACTCTATGGAAAAATGGAACAGCGCAGCGCCTCTTGGGTGCGAAGAAGGAATTATTTTTTTCCTTGAAATTTGTCAATTTGACAATGTCAAAGTTCCAGTTTACTTTACAGCAGAATAACTGAAAACTCATGATAAGGCCTAAGGGCTAAGGGCTCAGATCGCATCGCGTTCTACCTTTACTTAGATCTGTCGGTAAAGGCCTTTAGTCAGTACGAGTCTCGCCCTGGATAGAGTGGATAGAACCGTCCTATCCACTCTATCCAGGGCGGGAAGACTCATTTGATAAATAACACTACGTGATAAAAGAGAGACATTGCCTGACATCCTAATAACCAAGATTTATTTTCAATTCCAAATTGAATCATAAGGTGTCGGTTTTAAAGCCTTCTAAAAATGTTGGTAACAACTTTCTCAATTATCAATTAATTTGTCGAACGTGATCTGTGACAAACGTAAATTGGCTTCTAATAAAATGACTTCATAAACTTTATCACCATACATTAAAATAGAATTTTGAGTAAACAATAACAAGTCAAACGTTAAAGAGAAAGTTGTAAAACTTGTAATCAGCAATGCTTTAGTTCTATCAGAAGTATGTGAAAGTGAAACCGACCGATTTCAAAGACATTAAGAAACGGGTCACGAATGTTTTACGATCCCATAACTGTTATTATGAAATGAAAGTGAAATTAATACATTAACATATAATTTCCCTTTTATCCTGTTATGGGTACGTAATTTTTATTTAGCTCATGTGTTATGTCGATCAGGTGCGTACACACAGAGTGCGCAGCCTCGCGAGGCATTTACGCGAGGAAACTGACAAGCGAGGCTGCTCACTCTCTGTGGACGCGCCTATTGTTTTTCAACCGAGACACGAAACAATTTACGCGAGCAAAACAAAAGCCGACACTTGATGGTTCGGGCGCTTGGTCGCTCGACCGCGGCAGCGCTGTCACTTGCCTCGCCCGATACACGTCCACACCAACCGAGCTGCTTCGCGCGGAAAATGCTTCGCGAGGCTGCGCGCTCTGTGGGGACGCACCTATTGGATATTGTTTTGCCTCTAAGGACTTGTTATCATAATACTTAATATGAAAGTGATTCCATTTTCTTACTCCATTCAACAATGAGTGGTGGTAGTGCTTTTTTTTTTCCTCGTGGTAAAATAATCAAAGGAATCCCACCCAGGGCGGGACGGAAGCGGACTGTCACACTTGTACCGACTAAAATCCACGGTGATGCTTCAATAGCCTGGGTCGTGCGACGGTCTCATTAGGTTCAAGATCCTGATGAGATAGTCCCACGTGTCCAGCTGGCTTTGGCCCTCAAAGGGGTTCTCCCTCAGAGTTGTGGTGGTTTGCGGTAATAATTTATCATCAAATGATTCGTCCCCCGCCCTAGATGAAGTAAAAAGCACTGCCAGATTCTTACTGACCAAAACTCAACTCTGTACCTTCATCAATGTTCCCACTGCTGGAACACAGGCCTCCTCTCTGTGAGAGGGAGTGGTCCATAATCCACCACGCGGGCCCAGTGCTTGTTGGTAGATGTCACACATGTCTTCGAATTTGATGGTTCTAGGACATGCCGGTTTCCTCACGATGTTTTCCTTCACTGATTTGAGAGTAGTGGTGATGAAATAAATTACACAAAGTAATGCGGCAGGCTGGGTTCGAACCCACGACCACTATAAGTCGGGGCCGATACCATGGGCCACCACTGCTCTTTACTCAGTTTATAAATATTAAACGCATGCGTAGCGAATTTTCAAAGATTTTCTTTGGAAAGAAAAATTCGATCGCAGGTTTGTATCCTGCACGCGGTACGATTTTTTCTTTCCAAAGAAAATCTCTGTACACACATCAAACTATACAAAACCAGTATAAGGTGATGTTGAATATACGAAAAGACCATACAAAACGAGACCACGGTAAACTGGTTTTGTATAGCTTGATGCGTAGCCGTGTGTACCTTAAGTTGCCCTTTGCGCTACAAGGGCGTGTCCCCGTGACCCCGCCAGGCGTTTGGCCCCATAAGTGGGTTGATAGCGACTTGAGGAGCGCGTGGAACACGATGAGTTTTTGACACGGGCCGGGTCCTTGATTGGACGGCGAGCTACTCATTACTCGCCGTCTGCTAGCCTAGTATTATGAGTTATGGAAGTCGATATTTTCAACTTTGAATTTCAGTAAAACAGTCCTTTTTAGTGTTTTGTACTTCAAAAGAAAAACGGAACCCTTATAGCTTATAGGATCACTTTATTGTCCGTCTGTCCGCGACCGTTTACTTATCGTTTTGGCGCGGTTAAGTACAACCTAACCTAAATGACTTCGATGGTCTGAATAAACAGTAATGGATTTAGTAACGGCTTGAACACAATAGAAACTCAGTTAAAATATTCCGTCTACTGGTCTAGAAGTGACGAGGGTCTCTATTGAAGGCAGTCCCTAGGGCTTTCTGTCGAATACCGTTTCTATTGTTACATCTGGATGAGTAGAGTTAACTATGTGTTAGTTTTGATAATATCGATTCATAGGTTCTGTATCCTCATTGATCTGCTGTGATTGGCTTTCTAGGTTCAATTCCCAATTCGATGTCAATTATAAAACTGGTACATAAACATTGATAACTAAATAATTATGAAATATATAGGTAGGTAACTCAATGAATTTAAAATAATCGTGACCACTTTTAGAACGAAAAGTAGGAAAAACGGAAAGGTTTGTTGCGTGGTACCCTAATACCTATATTCGTAGTTTTAAAGTTAGGTACAAAATTCGAATAATATTTTAGAAAATGTGTAAAATACCGTACCCTTTAAAAAACATCGCATTCAACCAAAAATTACTTCTCAGTGTCAATTAAAAGAGTAATGAAAAGTGTGCGCATTTCTTTTCAAATTATGCACTATTTAGAGTTAAAGAACACTGTGTTTGAGTTTTTAATCCTCAGTTTACTAAAGATCCTCAGCTTTTTCTTTATGGTTCACTGAATAAAAAAAAAACTAAATTGAGTTTTAAACTCAATGTCTGAATATCTTTCTTGCGATTATGGATTATAAACTGTTATGTAAGTACAATCAAACGAAGACTAAAATGAAAGAGGTATGTCACGTTTACTTTTCTTCTTTGTGTGATGATATGGCCACAGGTGCTCGTGGGTAAATAACACAGGCCTGCAAAATGGGGGTCATAACTTCCTTTCGGGATTTTGATAGCTGATTCTAGGGAATTTTGATGCGTTGATTACGAATATGTACTTAGTCTTTCTCCATCACCTCCAGATTTTTCAAAAAAGGTACTGGTAGAAAATATAGCAAAAAACACAAGTTGTCACATAAAAAAAATAATTAAAAAACTACATAACTTTTAGCTTAAAAAACTACTAATATATAATAACAACTTATTACTAGTCTAAATTACATGTAAATTTTATTTATAGAACCTGTACCCTTAGCACGAGTTTTCAGTATTTGAGACGTAAAGTAAACTGGAACTTTGACAATTTCAAATTGACAATTTTCAAGGAAAAAAGAGTGAAAACTCGTGCTAAGGGTACTGTACCCTTAGCACGAGTTTTCACTCTTTTACTTTACAGCGTCTGTTCAGTATTTACAGCGTTTCTTGTATGAAAAAACGGAACAGCGCCTCTTGTGTGCGAAGGAGGAACTATTTTTTTCCTTGAAAATTGTCAAAGTTCCAGTTTACTTTACGTCTCAAATACTGAAAACTTGTGCTAAGGGTACTTGTCCTTTTTTCTGGAAGCTTTGGTTGTGCCATTTTCGCTTAAATTTCTGGTTTGCATCGTCGCGCTTCAAATAACCAACAATAGTCCGCCATCATGCTAGTATTCTATCTACCTTGATACCGGACTTTAAGCTCTTTCAAATCTTTGTGAAATCTTTCGCCTTGTTCTTCGCTAACGACTCCTAGCTTTTCTGGGAAGTAATCAATGTGCGAATTTAAGAAAAATGCGAATTACTTATACTCATTATGTAGTACCTAATTAACAAACTTCTGATTTCTATTAATTTCTATGTCTTACACTAATGAAATGCAATAAAAATTAAGCTGCTGACATTTTATAAATTTTAAAATGTATGCGCTCCGACATTTTTCAACAAAATCAAATACCTATTCAATATCAAAAAATCTTGACGTCATGGAATTTTTTTATTATTTTTCTCGTAATCAGCACATCTGAAACTATAGAAAACGTTACTCAGATTTCAAAGAGGAAAACCATTGCAGGTCTGTGTAGTGTCGATGGATGACCATCTGTCGTAGCCAGTTTCCTCCGTGCCTCGGAGAGCACGTTAAACGGTTAGTACCGGCTGTCATTTGTAGATCTTTGACAGTCGTTACATTTAGTCAGAAGCCCTAAAAGTCACAGACAACCAGTCTTACCATGGGGTATCGTTTTACCTAGTTACTGGGTTGTGTAGGTCCGAGAGGCAGTCGCTCCATATAAAATACTGATATCTAGCTACATACGGTTATACTGGAAGCCGATATGTAATGATATTGCCACCCTCTGGTGCCGTAGTGAGAATTATTAAGAGTAATATTTAACACAATTCGGTTAAGGATCTTCAATACCGCCTACAAAGAATAAGTAGGGTACTTAAAATTGCATTCATTTCTTGGAGAAAGTTTCCTCAAACCAGTTTTATTCGTACCTAGGTATGTGTCGTTCAGATGAACGAGAAAGTACGAAATATTTATTTGGCACTTAAAATCTTAAACCTAATGTTTCTGGTTTCATCTTTGAGGACGATTTTTTCGTGATTTCTCAGATCCGGGTTGTTTATTTAGCTTGAAGATGGAAGGTACTATGGGACAGTCTGAGAACGAATACGTCAATGCTCGCTAACTGTCAACCGTAACTTATATTTTTTTCATTTAGCAAAGAAATACTTTTTAAAAATTTATTAAATCGTTGGTTCTCCGGGTTGCCCCCGGGTTTCTGATAGCTCTATGAAGCGCGTGGAATACGACGGGCGTTGAACCTGGCATAGTCCATGATCGGACAGCGAGTCACCAATTACTCACCGTCTATATGCCCGTGCTTACGGTGGAAATCGCTTTGACATCGACGTCCCATACCATGGGCATCTCCCGCGTCGGACTTAAAAGCAGCCTGAAGCTTGGAAAACGGCGGTGTGAAACTAACCTGTATTGGTGGACTTTTTGAACAGCACGCGTAGCATGGCGATTCTATCTCTATTCTACGAAGAAAAGACAAAGTTATTTCATCGTTATTTCTAAACAAATCGACTGTTTTTTTGCACAAATATGACACCATTCGTAAACTATTGAAGAATAGAACGTTTATTTTCTATATTTTTTACATTACCATGCTTAAAACGCTAAAATTATTTCTACGTTCTGTCATTTTGTCTATTCTTCCGTCGACAAAACCTCTTTCCAGGTCTACTTTACGCTTGCCCAGGAATGTAAAGGACAACCGAAGGAACAATTCCCTGCCCCTCTTTTCCTGGCTAATAACTCACCTTTTAAGCCAGGAATATAATATATGCAAGAGGATTCACTTGATAATTTTATCACCACTAAAGACAACTTTATTTTTGTTGATAAAAATATTTTACTGACTTCCATCTCAAATCCCAGCCCTAAGTCAGTGTCACTTAATTTAAATGTTAATCTGAAAAGTATCGACACTCTTGACCAGTGAAGTAGAAATTGCTAACAGCTTTGCCCGCGATAATTATCACACACTATGGCTATAAGGTACATCAAACTATCTCAATACCTTCCAAATCAGTTCAGTAGTCAATGTGTGAAAGAGTGGCACATATCCTTTCATCCATCAATCGTCACAAACTTTTGCATTTATAATAATTATGTATTAAGCCCTTTTGGCTTCTTATATCGATACTAATAATATAAAGCTGAAGAGTGTTTGTACGCGCTAATCACAGGAAGTACTGGACGGAATAGTGTAGTTTACTGCATAAATAAATTGAAAATCTGTTTAGTACAGAGAGGAGATGTGTTTGAATAACCAATCAGAAATCCACATCTCCTCTCCGCTTAGTTTCGGTGGATTTCTATTAGTAAAATAGCGTAGTGATAATTTACTTCGTGAACGAATAATAGAAGAATAGCCAATAGGTGCGTCCACACAGAGTGCGCATCCTCGCGAGGCATTTACGCGAGGAAACTGACAAGCGAGCTGCTCACTCTCTGTGGACGCGTCTGTTGTTTTTCGACCGAGGCACGAAACAATTTACGCGAGCAAAACAAAAGCCGACACTGGATGGCTCGAGCGCTCGGTTGCTCGACCGCGACAGCGCTGTCACTTGCCTCGCCCGAGACACGTCCACACCAACCGAGCTGCTTCGCGCGGAAAATGCCTCGCGAGGCTGCGCGCTCTGTAGGGACGCACCTAATGACGTTCAACATTAGGAATGTTTGTTGTGAATTGCTTAAAGTGGCTATTTTTGGCTAGGTGTACTTCCATCTGCTATCATCGGGCCTTGCTACTTAGCAAGTAGTTGGGGCAAAGCTTTACTTGGCCGTCAATTACCGAACACAATGCAGGCAAAACTGTGGGCGTTAACTAGTAAAACCTTAATATCTCAGAGATAATCGTAATTGCGTTACAGCTGTCCTTCTTGCGATAAAGTAAGCACTTGAACATAATGGATAACGTCTGTAGAAGAAACATTTCTTAGTTTACGGATTACATGGCTGTCCTAGATATAGGGCTGTCACTTTCGGGAAGATTTTTATCTATCATCAGAGGGTCTAAAAAGGTTTAAGCACGAAACCCGTACAGGCGTTTTGACAACGAGCCCGAACTAAGAATGACTGATATTACGATTTTAAAGATAACTCCTTAGAGTCCGCACCACTACTCACTCATGACCTGCGGCATTCCCATGTATCTGTTTACACGTCAGCGCTTTTAAAGCGAACTGCATTTGATTTTAAATGCTGGGCGGTGACATTATCGTTCAATTCACCTTTTAGTTTCAAGTCAGCGCTTTTTTAACGTCCGTAAAATAAACGCTCGTGAGATCGTCGAATGGCGGCTAGTCTGTTGGGAGCTTACCAAACTGATTCGACTACTAGTGCCATTTTCCAGTACAGTGATCATGTTTTAAGCTAATCATATCCGCCATCTTCAAATCTTTTCTACTGCTTCTACATAACAATACTCCTTGGTCTTCTGTCATGAGGTCCTTTATAACGGGCAAAATCTGCTATTTCAACAGCGATTTCCGGCGAAACGCGGTAATTAAAAAATATGCTATAATTAACTTATATCTTAATTTCGCCGAGGCCTATCTTTTGAGGGTATTTCATGAATGAACGCGAGCTTCAAACTTGGAAGACCAAGACGCGGCAAGCTGCCACTCTTCTTTGTGGTACTATATTTTTTATTGCAATTCAATTTTGATGTAATGACATAAACACCAGCGCCGCGTTAAAATGTCTTTAGTCGTGGCGGTATTATCTGTCCGCAATTTGATTTTGACGTTAGTTACGTTCGTGCATCTGTATCCGGTCCCGTGTTTTCGTTGACGGACTTAGAAAGTAGACACCCTGATTTTGGTCCAATTTCATAAGTTATCATAATGTATCGTACTGTTATATAATATTCCGTCATATTACGAACATGTTATGAGAAATAGAAAGGACGATCTGATGTTTATCTATCAGTATCCGGGATTTATGGCCCTCAAATTAGTCATAAAACGAAACCCAATCACCATAGAACAAGTTAAACAAGATATCTATGGAATATCCTGAACAGAAAGGAAATTGGTGTGGGCATAATAAGTATGATTAGTTTTCGTTAAGTACTTGTCTTGTTCTCCATAGAATTTTCTCTCAGGAAAAAAAACGACTTCAATATTTTTATTACCTATCCCTTGCTAAAGCCGTGGTTCATACCCCACAGGGGCACCCCCTTATAGCTTTTAGTTATCAGGTCTTTGGCTGGAGGCCTCACATTTAATGCACCACATGATTGTTCCAGCCTTCTCTAGGTTGACCTACGAGATGCCATCACCGGGGTGAGTCACTAGTTGACTTTGCTTATGGACTTATTCTTGTAGCATAGGAAAACAATGACTATCAATAATCTATATAATTATATAAAAGAACAGGGTTTTTTATTAAGACTCGACTACAGCCGAAACCGCTAAACGCAGTAACTTGAATTTTGGACAGCAGTTGCAGTCTACCATGCAGGGAAGCAATAAGATGGGATTTTGCGAAAATCCTCCTCTAAGGGGGTGAAAAGGGGTGAAAACGTTTGTATGAAAAATCTTATTTCTTGGGTTTATAAATTTGAAACTTGCCACGAATAACAACACAAATAAATAAAAAAGACTGGCTCTATTATTTTTTTAAAACTACCCTTCATTGCTAATCTAGGCATTGTTAAAGATTGTATGGGAAAATCATAACGCGTGAGTTGATCAATGTAAAAATCAGTATTTATATACTAGATCAGAAATAATTAGACAGTGAAAAGGGGTATTCAACTTTAAAGGGGGGATCGTTAACCGCTAAATGTATAACCTGAATTTTGGTCGGTAGTTGCAATTTATTATGTAGGTGAGCACTAAGATGGGATTTTGCGAAAAACCACCTAAAAGGGGGTGAAAACCTTTGGATGTAAAATCTTATCCCTTAGGTTTATAAACTTGAAACTTGGTACGAATATGAGTATAAGTAAATAAAAAAGATGGGCATTATTAGTTTTTAAAAACTACCCTCCATTTGTAATCTAAACGATGTTAAAGTTTGTATAGGAAAATCATAACGCGCTAACCGATAAATTTGAAACTAAGTTTATTGAAATTATATCAAAAATAATCAAACACGTGTTTTTCGGTTTTTCGAAAATCACCCCCTAAGTTGGTGAAAAGGGGTGATTAACTTTTAAGGGAGGGATTTTACTGCTGTCTTCGATAAACTCAAAACTTGGCCTAAATAATCTCTCCATCAAATAGAAAGATTTGATTGTTTGTTTATGTTGAATAGGCTCCGAAACTACTAGACCATTTCTAGATTTTCCAAAAGTATCCTATGAGGGTGACTTGGCATTAAATTCACTAAGTTCGAAGTTAGAAACACGCGCAGACGAAGTCGCGGGCGGAGTGCTAGTAACTAAATAAAGGATATTGAGCTTGTAGCATGCGTCTCGTCCCAATAGACGATGCCGTAATTATTTAGGAGGGAGAGGTAAGGGACTTTAAATAAAGTAGCTACTACGAGGTTTAATAATTCCTTTTATTTTCAGCTCCAATGGTAGAACCCTTTATAAGGGTAGACAGTATTTGAAGTATTACAACAATTTTAATAAAAGTTCAATCCAGTTGAAGAAAGCATAAGGACACATAACTGAGTTTACTTTATAAATTAAATATGCAGCAAAGAAATTATCAGCACAGGAGCTGCTGCAAGGCGTCCGTCGTAAAATTGTAATAACCAAAAAAGAATTGAAGATGAATGAATGACAGAATAAAAATTTGAAATATGAATATTTTAAAATTATTAAAACAATAAATAGATCTTAAAGTAAAGAGGTTAAAGCCTCCTGCAGACACACGCGATTAATCGCGCGGGGCGACATGTCGCGGTCCATTCGCAGTACATTTAGAGTGGAAATTAGCTTGGCTCGTTATCGCAGCGCGATTAATCGCGTGTGTTTGCAGGAGGCTTATGGGAACAGAAGAGGTTGGATACCTCTCTGTTACAAGCTCTTTATAAATAAACCACTTTCATTTAACTATTATTGGTTCTAAGAATGGTTTAAGTGAAAACCAATATTTCCACTCATTTCCTTAAATAAATTTCCATAGCTTCGTAAATTCTTATTTTCAACAGAATTCCGCATTGTATTTTCTGCACGAGCCATTTTCTTTTGTCAACAGCTTCCATAATTGAATTCAAAACGATTAATTAATAAAGGTGAGGTGGAAAACAACCCTATTTGGGAGAAAAACGTAAGAATAAGTTTTATAGAGAACCGTTCACTTTAAATAGTGTGAGAGGTTTTTGTTTATGTTTTATTACCACAACCATAACGATTCCGCCAAAATACTGTGCGGATTTAATTTTGTTCGCGCACTTGAGCAGTGAGGCCGAGATAAATAGGTAGTTCTACCTAAGCAACAGCCAAGCCAAAATCAGTGCTTAGCGACTAAGCGTTCATTTCGTATAAATAGACAGTTCTTTAGTATTTACTTTCGTTGAAAGCCAACTTAATACTGAGTTGATACTTCGCTTAGCCGTAGTATCGATTTTCTAGAACTTAGGACGTTATAAGCATGGATTTGACGTTAGTGTTTGTTATTGTCAGATGTCAGTAATTTCCATGGTAACGTACGTCACTGGCATTTTAAAATGTGTTCAATGTGTTCATATTTTCTTTATTTCTAGACTAAAGTACTTTTTACATAAGTAATGTTTATACATAATGATTAATCTTAATTTTGCTAATTGACGAATTCGGTCCAGTATAACATCAAATGAATAATAAAATAAAGCGAATTTAGAACATCCAGTATGTTGTGAACGCTTCTGAAATATGACAGTAAAGTATTACTTTCTCTTGGACTATAAATGAATTAGCTTAGCCGGTACTATGCTAGGCAGTGACTGTGCCCAAAGAAATTTTTATTGATCCTGAATCAGATACTTGACTTCGTTTAGCCGAAGTAGTACTTCCTGAAGTAAAACTTTTAACAGATGCTTAGCAACGACAATTTGTTTAAGCCTGAGTGTAGGTACCTACTAAGTTGGTATCGCGTTAATCTTCTGTCTCAATCGGTAAAGCAGTGCGAAATTTTTGTTCTGGCACAGTGCAACACATTAATTGTTCACGAACATTTTCACTGAACCAAGTTTAAAAACGTGAGTGCATGCGCATGCTCACGTGTGCGCGCACAAAAGTATCCAGGTGAGCGCGAACATTGTGTTTGCTTTAGTGAATCCACTAAAGCAAACATTTGTGCCGGACAGAGCTTACCAGTGGAATCGCATCTTTACATTACATGCGAATGCTCTTGGTGACGGAGCACCTTAAAACAAAAAAAAAACCAACGAACGTATTACTTCTACTGTCGAGTCACCAACTCATTGAAATTCACACACGCATCGTCTTTGTCCAGTCTAATAGCTTTCTCGGACACTAATCAGTTTTACTTTCTTGCTCGCTAAATTCTTCACAGACCGGTTTTCTAATATTCGTGCCCGTGTTTACATTGGCTCTTGGGTTCGGAATAGTGGGAGATAAATGTCAAGTGTTTTTGTATGGTGAAGGTCATTTTGTACATCTAGAACATCTAATCTAATCTCTTCAAAGTTAGAGTGAACAGGCTTCTTCTGGGTAAGCTCGCTCCAACGTTGACCTTGTCTTAGTCATTCCTGACCTAGACTAAGGTCAACTGCAAACCCATTTTACATTAAAAAAAAAACATAGAATATCCTATAATGTTCCTACTGTTGGATCACAAGTCTTCTTTCTGCGAGAGGGAGTGGGCTTTTATTCACCACGCGGTTCCAGTAAGGGTTGGTAGATGTCACATCCCACTTCCCACTATTATATTAAACTTCCCACTATTATATTATTATTTTCCGATTCTTAAAAACGGTTCGTTATAGGGGTTTAAAGGGGGGGAAAATCAATCTAGATTGGTCCCATGTCTGGGAAAATTTGTTTTCTCCGTATTTTCTAAATTAAAAAAAATAATTGAAAACTGCATCGTGTGACATATCAAATGAAAGGTCTTGTTGAAAAGATCTTAAATTTATTTTTATATTCAATCTTCTCTGCTTTCCATTTATTACCGTTTTAAAAACAATGGTTTAATATACACCTCATCATCGTTTCCAGTGCTTTTTTTCAAATTATGATGGGTTCAGCTTCCAGTCGAGCGACTGACTATTGACTACAACCACAACCCAGTAATCGGCTTGTGTGGTTGTATTTAGTCACAAGATCTTCCAAGGGTGTTGGCGTGAATAATGCTTATTAAATTCCGATTCCATTGACCCAGAAAGCCTGGATGCCTGAATATCTGCATTATGATCGATTCCCACAATATAGACGGATAACCTGTCGTCTCACCTACTTTGAGATTCCTTCGTAACACTTGTGGTCACGCTTTGTACGTTTTACTGTTAGCTTTGCTTGTGGTTTTGTGGTTTTTAACACGACATGGTGTCATAGACCTTATTGTTGTTTCATACCTGTTGTAAACAAAATTAAAATGTAAAACTATTAATTCTTACTTTTTTCCGGTGAAATAAATATCTTCAAAAAAGTCCTCAACCCCAGGGCGCAGCGGAGGAGTCTTCGTACTATTTTCATCGCAAATGCACACATGCAAAGAACATGCAAAGTTACCCTGGGAGACATTCGGCGTCAGTTATAGTGAAGTAACCTTAGAACTATAAGAGAAATGAAACGCAGATCGAAAGCAATCCCACCCTTCTTTATGTTCTCATTTCAGCAGAGTATCTTTCTCCTGGATGGCTTGCATTGGCCTTTCTGGAAATCTCTCAATCCTTTGCAAGCCCAGGTTGGCCCAGGTTGGCCCAGGTTGGCCCAGGTTGGCCAGGTTGTCAAAATTATTTGCCCAAATAGGATGTTTTTGACCAATCCCAAATACAATACCAATGTGGCGCCCTTCTGCATAATGAATAAGGCGATCGAGCTGTGTAGTTGCAGGCAACGTATTGGTTGGTTGCAATTTGTGTTCATCGACAAAAAAGAAGAAGAAGAAGAAGCTTTAGAATATTGAATGCCACTTTCTTACGATGACACGTTAATTTTAGTCACTGAAATTACATTTTCAAAGTACCTAATATTGTCAGAAGAAAGTGAAAGAAAGTTACATATACGTTGTAACATTGTTTGGAGTAACAATTGTCAGTCACACCTGTCGTTAGAGTGTAGCCACTAATATATCAAATTGTGCCTACAAGTGGAGTTTTCACTTCGATATTAATGAAATGACAAAGAAAAATTACCTTGTATACTAACGACTTTCAAGATCATCATATACTTCAAATAATGCTCTTTTTTTCCACTTCAGCAACTCTTTTTTCTATTACATCCCGAGTGTATGCTTAGCTCGTCCTGGATGTCATTTGTAGAGCTGTGATAGTCGTCCCGATAATTTGACAGCCAGTCTTAGCAAAGGATACCAGATCCAGTACTTACTGGGCTGTGGAGATTAGAATGACAGTCATTTCATATAAAATACTAAGAACAGCTGCATCCAGGAAGACTGGAAGCCGACAGTAACATAAAATAGGTACTAAAACACATTTCTTAGACTGTTTGGTTATAGTCATCATTAAAATTTAGTGCCAGAGATCTTAACTAATCCAATTATGTTTTGTTCTTATTATAGGCATTAATAGTTTCTTTGGACAATAAGAGCTGGTTTGAAGAGAAATGGAAAAAGAGTTCTCGGTGCCTAGCAATAATACAGTATAGGCTAAGGAACAATGCTGGGGAGGTGCTGGCGAAAGATGCTGAGCATCCCCTGGACAGCATATCGCTCCAACGTGTCAATCCTACGAGAACTAAACATAAAGACAAGGCCCTCTACCATCTGCCTACGTAGGACCCTTGAATACTTTGGCCACATTGCCAGGAAGAATGACGATAACCAAGAAAAATTAATAGTCACTGGCAAGTTGGTAGGCTAAAGACCACGTGGTAGAAGCCCGACACGATGGACTGACCAGATCCGCACCACTCTCGACACAACGGTCCACAAAGCTCTGCACTCGGCAGCAGATCGGGACAGATGGCGTCGAGTGGTACGCAACAAACTACTGCAACAAGGAGGTGGTCACGACTCTCAGCATTGAGGAAAGCGAACCGAGGAGGAGGAGGAGGCTGAGGAAAAAGAAATAAGTTAAAATGATTTGGCTTCCAATGCAACTAGATGCATCTGAACACCAGCGTATACTATAAATGAAGCGTCTACCAATCTGACCTCTACCGCTTATCCCGATAACTCAATACTTCTAGGTAAGACCGTAAGAAAGATTCCAAAAAGTTTAAGAAGAGATCAATAAGTATAATAATCATTATCACGAACTCTTCAGTGTATCTTTCGAGGGCAGTCGACCATGAAGATAAATCGATTTTCGTCTGACTTATACAATCAGAAGAAAGTGAAGAAAGTTGACAAAACTTGTATAATATTGTGTGAATTGAGCTATTTTTGTTACAATGGAAGAATGAACAGAAGTCTTATCTTTGTATTTCTGTCTTTAAAGTAATTTTCTACCCCTTTACATTATGAGAGAGCAATAGTGGCCAGTCGAAACAGCCCCAACTTACGAAATTCGAACCCAGGCAGGCGCATTTTACTTTGTGTAATTTATTTCGTCACCACTGCTCTCAAAAACGGTTAAGGAAAACATCGTAAGGAAACCCGCATGTTCTTCTAAATTAAAAAAAAACTCGCAAGAATGCTCGTTAGAATGCTCGCTAAAACGATCTAGTTTGTTTTTCTGTAGATAATGTAACATTTACAAGAATGCTCATTACAAGTAAATGCTCAAGTTTATCAGCACCTTAAAGTGATCAATAGTTTTATCTTCGCTATAAGACTCTCTTTTCTATAAAACTCTTTTCAGCCTATTTTTTATACATATATTTCCTTGTATGCTCATAAAGAAGACTGGCACTTCTGCAGCTTTCTACAGGTTGTCGTCACGGTGACCAGTTGCCGCCAATCGGTCAAGAGCGTTCACCTGTTCTGACCTAGCGGTGGTACGAGCGTTTGTCGATTAGGTACCGAGCGTTAGTCGCGAAACTCCTAACTTGATGAATCGAGACTCGATGTATGAAAAAAAAAAGCTATAAGGCACTTTTATGATGATATTTTGTAGTTGTTGAAACTGGAAAGTGATAAAGAGGGATGTAGCCTAATCAACTGTCTTTGCTTCTCTCGAAGTAATTTAATTTGAAGTGTACATTTTAAATTTTCATAATAGTAATTGAACGTAGCAGATTAACGTTATTTTATTTATTTAGCTAAAAGTTATATAGCTATAGTTTTCACTTAAAAAAAAAAACAAAGAGAAAAGCACACGAAATTAGATACAAAGAAAATGCTTAGTTCTAGAATTTCTTCTTAGAATTTAAAAGCGCCACAAGAATTAGTCCTCCACTTAAATCTAATGTTATTATTTTCATATTATCATGTTCTCAAACAAAACTTCATCTATTGTCATTACAAAATCTAAAAGCGGAACAAAACAACAACATAATTATCAAGTTGCTTGAAATAAAAATTACATAATTAAGCCACAAAATAACATATCATATCCGAAATCATCTCTTCAAATTGACCGTATCATATAAATATCATCGAAAACTTTCAAATAAACTCGAGAGACTCTCACTCAAGAAAACCACGGTACCGCATCGACGCCGGCGCAAGAAAGGGACAAAACATGCGAGAAAGATCCATTCACCTTCGCAAAGCCGAACAGAAAACTCGTTTCTGCTTTGGCACATCGAAAAATAAATAAAAAGCACCGACTTATGTATATCGAAAGTTGACAGTAACATTGACCTACGATTCTGACCAGGTGTGTGGAAGGGAGAGGTTTCGTGTTTCCAGTGGCCGGTGGTTATTCGGACGGATTACGCGTCGTCACGCACCGAAAACCAACCAAGTGCAATTTGTGATAATACAGTGGAACTCTGTGTGTATGTGCTAAAAATTAACAGGTTTCTGTGAAAATACAACGTGCAAAAAGAACTGAAAGTTCGCGAATTTCACTTTTACATGATTGGATTTTTCCGGTGATAGTTCCGACATGTTTCTGCGGAGTTTCTTTATTGTGAGTACTCTTTTTTATTTTTTAGAAGGTATTGTTGTTTAACAACCTAGTTTCTTTCTTTTTAGTTATAATTTTAGATGTATTACAGATTGCATTGAAAATTTATAATGCAGCTTACACTTGCAAATTTTACTTCATAATTAACTTCGATCTACTAAGCCAACAAAACTAGGCCAGACTACCTAATCTCCGCATGAGTATGACCAACATCCTATTCACCGCTGGAAACCAGTTTTCTAGTCCACAAACACCAAAAAATATGACACGTGACGAGACTGACAGGTTAATCAACAACGAGAATTACAATCACCTGTTTACTCCAAGCTTTCATATAGAAAATCCACTTTTTCTAAAGATATTTCGCTATAGTAAACCTATCTATTGGATAAGAAAGTTCGCATGTATTGTGAGACTTTCCCTCACTCGATATAAAGCGTGTCAATGATACGTAACAAAAAGAATTTGATATCCTTGATGACGTCAGTGAAGTTAAGATTGAGGTCAATGCACTCTTCGTTTATTTTTATATACAGAATGAAAATTTTGATATATTTATAAAGGATAGCGAGAGAAACAAAATGTAATAGAACAGATCCGTAGATTGTATAAAAAAAATGACGGCTAAAATAGAGGTGAATTGAAGCAAAATCATATTATTATTCCGTCAACCCTAAATAAGGTGATAAAAAAATGATAATACAGACGCAGGTAAAAAATACGAGAGAGGATAGGTAGGTTACAATGAACTGTTTTCTTTCATCCAGAAGAAAGAAGTATCACGGATGTATTACATAAAGAGGAAGACTTAAAGTACGACCAGTTGACCTCATTATTATTCGCAGTTAGATTAGGACCCAGTAGGAGGATAAACTGTTGTAAAAATAAAAGTCCACTTTAAACAAAATTTAATAAATATTATACATAATAATACTAATACGAATAAGCATGTCCTGTAATGCAATCAGTTCATAACATTAACACTAGTTTGGCAGAAACATTCTCTATGTAAGAGGAAGTAAGCCATAAACCACAATGCGAACCCAGTATCAAGTACTCACAGCTGCTTAAAAGAAATCTCGACGCTTCCCTTGAACCAAGAGCTGAGTTTTGTCTTTGCCAGAGGATATTTAGTATTGCCAGTGAACTTGGCTTCACCGGCAGGTTATCGGGCACGTTACCAGTTGACAGCGATATGGAAGAGTTGTATGATACTACGGGTATCCATAAGGATTATTTTATGGTGTTCTTGCTAATAATTAAATTATTACTTTTATAGAGCATCGTATGTACAACATTCTTTTTATTTATGAAGCCAATAATTGACAAAAGAAAAGGAAATTACTACCTCACTCATCAACATGCAATAACTCTTTCTCTTAGTCGCCTTCTCGGAATAGCACGGTTTAATGCTCAGTTAATACTTTCTACGTAGTTTTTGCGCACACATTGGTGCTAAAATCTGTTTCATGTTTAATTTGCTTCATGATTCTTGAGGTTTAATAGCTTGGGATTACAATTTGTCGTCTACAATCTGAGTAACTTTAATACTGTGTTCGAGATTGTCATATTTTCTTTACAAATTGAATCTTTATTATCATTTATTAGCGTATCAGTATTTAATACTGATAGGCTAATGATAGTTTAGGATCTAAACTAGCTCGAACTCAGGGCTCCTCATATCTAGAAGGTAGTTATTTGGCAAATCGTCCCATTTTGAATAATTGTTTTTTTTTTATTGCTTTTATCATCATAATTATCGTTTTGATTTAGTATAAATAAAAAACTATAGCATCACCAGTTAAGTCCATAAAATGATAAGCCTCTCATTCTTTGCACAAGTTCCATCTAAGGTAAGTTCAAGTCTTTTCCGGGTTTTAAAGGAATTACTAGAATTCCATGTTTTCACAAAGATCATATATTTAATTTTAACTTGTTCAGCGCCATGCAAAAGAATAATGTCTATTACAAGAACAACTGTCAGAATCAATCCCGGAATTCCACCCATTCACGAGGAGAAAACGAATAACAAACCAAACACGAAGATTTCATCAACAACATTCTTTACTTCATTACCAGGTGCATTCATTTGAGTTACCTACACGCCAGTGTACATTTTCATTGCTGTTTTTGTTACCATTAATTTTACCGCCACCAACTTAATCAGGCAATGTATCTCTTTCAAGTCTTAATTGTTGCTTATCTGATCTTGCTATGCAGATATTTACCTACATGCAATCATTTTCATGGTTATATGGCAATGAAAGAGAAACTATCAGCTGTTTACGAATCCATTAATGTGAAAGGGTCAGCAATATAACCGGTTGTCTTGGGGCCGTGGATTAGGGACAAGTCAATATTTAAAGGTTTTTAACTAGTGGGTGCTATGCTTGTTCGTGGAGTTATGGATATAAATATTTTTGAAGGTTTACTTTTTACTTTAATTTTATTCGCTTCTTTTGTTGTAGTTTTGGGCTTTATCATCATCAATATCAACCGTAGTATATTTATTAGATTAATTATTGATTTTTTTCCCTTTATTTACAATTTACTAGTAGCAGTTAAATTCGAACATAATTATTAAATTTGAAAAAAAAACCTTTTTGTTCAGTTTTCCGTGCCGCTTCGTCAGCACAATTCTCGTTAAAAGTGGTAAAAGTGTTTATATACAATTAAACAAGAATAATTTAAATTTCATACATTTTGCTATTGACATTTTTCAAGATTACTATCATCTACGTCACGACATTTATGTTAAAGTTCAATGTTATAATTGAGAAGCCAATTATTGTCTTTAACCGGCACTTTAGCCACAACAGCCTCCACTGCTGCTACTGAGTCCCTTATGAAAAAACCCAATGACACTTTAATAGCCCCTGGTAAGCCACTGGGAAGTTTTCTTCCCGCAACCTGTCATTAGTGTCAAATTTCGGAAACGCCAACGGGAAGTTTTCTTCCCAGTGGCGGTTAATAAACATTCACTTTGACAAAACAGTCATCTGACAGGTCTGATATTATTGAATGTTTAGATCTTGCATACGAAACCAGGATCTCAAGTTTAAAAGTACCTAGCACTTGCAACCAACGTTAACTTTTAAAGATAATAAAATGCCTACTGCTTAGTCATACTGAAATAAAAGCCTCAAAAACGTCTGCTTTAACGGAAGCGTGGATGATTAAGCCTAATCCTTCGATTTCGATTCGGTGCGAGCAGACTCCATTTTTCAACTGTCGTATCTTTTCTCTTGATTAAATAGAGATTTATTTGCTGTTTAATCTAATTTGTTCTAATGGTTCTAAGGTTAAATAAGGTCTGGTGGAAAATTTGGAAGGCAAGCAATTTATTCTGCTAATGATACGTACATCATTGGTATTATCAGCCTATTAGTCTCGCACAGTAGAAATGATGATAGCCTTAAATCATTTGTAAATCTATGAAGTCAATTAGATAAAATATTGAAAAAAAAATGTCATTTTTCATTTTTAATAATTATGTGTTTATTGGCAAACATAATACGTATCAAAACTCGGAAATGGGAGCTCGTGATGGCATTTTAGAACTATGTCGTTAGAACTTATATTATATTATTATCAAGAATTTTCAAAGCATCGTATTTTCGGAACGAAATAAAAATACAAGACATACATTTTTTATGATGGATATATTACATTTGCAGTTGGCTATAATCAGATAAAAAATGCACTGACCGAAATAAATTGGTACCTTTATCTTCATCATTTTTCACCCTTTATAGTCTAAATTATTTGAATTGCTTGAAAAAATATATGGAGCACATACAATCTAAAAAAATTCTGTTTTAATTTTTCTGTCGATCTTTTTTTAATAAAAACCTAGTTTAAGTTTCTTCTCAATCTACTTACGACGTGCTATGTTTTTATTATGTACCTAATAACGTTTCTCAAAATTATTCAGGTTATGATTTTATTATCATAGTCGTCGGTTGACATACATTATGAAGCCAAAACTTATAATTGTTTTTTTTTTTTAGTTTTAGAAAGCAGATTTTTTGTTTCACTTTCTATTAAAACTTTGTGTAGGTATCGGGGGACACGGCAGTGCCCCCGCCAAGACGAGCGCGAAGCAAACACTGCCTTACCATCCTTTACTGGAACCATTTCGCCGCATTTTCAGGACCCTATTTGAGAACCTCTGTTAAGACCAGAACGTAGAAATTTTCGTCATCCAGTAAGCTATAATCACATACCTACTTAAAATCCAAAATTTCAAGTCTTTAGGTCAATTTGTTCCGAAGTTAAACGAAAGCAAAGTTTCGCATTTACGACACTCACTCACTCACTCATGATCATCAAAATAGAACTAGTACTTGCCATAAACTCAGAGAGCTGAAATTGGTACAGAGTTAGGGTTTAATAGCAACATAAAGAGAAAACTATAAAAACTAGGATAATCGAAGATAGAAGAAGTGCCCACGTTTCTACAAAAAGAAGTGAAATCCCACCAAAAACATTCTGTAAAAAACTAGCCAAAACTGGATGGAGCTGCTTGTTCATCTCTAAAAAGTAATGAAATCTAGACAAAGTCGTGCCAAGTCTAACGTTCCTTACTAAGGCCAAGTCACACAACATTAACTATAATAATAAAGAAATCGCAGTAACCGGTATTTTTTTAATGATAATATCTAACTCTTGAAAAATACATAAATTAAAATATTTTGGAAAACGATGCACCGTTAAAAACCGTCTTTATAAATTTTAATGTTTATAATTTTGAAGTAAACTTGATATTACGCTTGCATGACTTTGAAAATTTGATAGGTACCGTAAGAAACTTAAAATAATAGGTCGTCCAAATGTTTGCCCGAGTATGAAGATATGTAATTATTATTTGCTTAATTAAAAGACGTAATATGTACATTTTTGAAAGGGTATTCTTAGTAATTTTGAAATATACTTAATCACTGCTTTCCCAAAGATGATTTTCGTTTTACTACAAAATAACACTAAATTAGAAACATGGATCTGAATGTCAAAGAGCAGATAACTATTACCAAAATTCTTCTCACGTCCCATATATCATCCCTGAATAAATTAATAACTTATACATACAGTTTAACTTTAAAACTATGTTAAACCGGTTTACACCCAAGAATACATAAATTATCCGTATATGTCATAATATTTTATCATTGACACACTTATTAGCGAAAACCTACAAAAGAACCTAGTGGTCAAGAATTTAAAACTGTTTTGATTATAATAACTAGTTTTGTGTCACTGATTTAACTAAGGTTAGTAAAGCAAAGGTGCTCGGCTACTCGTGGCTTAGCCTAGTAACAGAGCATAGGTTGATCTTCAAGGATAAGCCGCGCTTGCCGAGGTTGGTCTGAAGATGGGTGATCGTTTATCATAGCCAGTTTTCTTCGTGCCTCGAAAAACACATTTAGCCTTCGGTCCTGGCTGTTATATGTAGTACATCATCAACAAACCTTACAGAAAGTCAGAAGCCTGGATTCATATAATATCTTATTTTTAAATAATAAATAACCTCCATTTTTGTACATAATTATTATAGTGTAACGGTATTAAAATTTCTATAAAACAATTTCATATTTTTTGATCAACATAATTAATAAAAAATATTAATGTTCATTTTATTCAACATTATTTTGAATTGAAAGATTTCTAATCCATGCAGCAAACCGTTATATTTAGCCAGATTGCTTTTATAATTGAAAATACCTGTATTTCTAATAATAATTTGAACGATTTATTTAAAACAGATATGGAAATTGATTTATTTTTACATCTGATTGAATAATCAATTAAATAAATTGATTATTTAATCAGATTTGAAAATAAAGCGGATCTTACATAACACAGAAAACAATCAAATGTTCACAGAAAGAAATCTAACCGCTTCAGAATTTTGAAAACAATGAAAAGTGGAAAAATATTTCAACTTTGTCCCAAAACGGGAACAAAAAGGGAATTTAATCTCCGGTTCAAGATCCTTGTAGGAAAAAATATTAATTTACTAGTTTGAAATTTAATAAAGCTTTGTTCCGAATACCTACACTTGAAAAATACGTATACAGACTAAAGCCAAATGACCTACTTTTAGAAAAATAGTCTATACTCCCCAAGGTTATCGATCTTTCGACTCATGTTTTTAAACCAAATCAACGTGACACTTTTCCCTTTCAAAGTCACATCCATCTTTCCAAATCCGATTCATAGTTTGGGAACTGGGTAGCAAAATGTCATCCATACTGTAGTCTAGTAAACTAAAAAGCAATAACTCTAGAAATAATTAGTACAAAACTGAGAAAATATTAAGTAATTTAATTTTAAAGCATTTTTTCTTACGAGTAACTAATAATGTCCGCAAAAGAATATTGGCGTTACTAAGTTGAACGGTACCGCATATTTAATATTTTTCTGGCCTTTATTCCAAATAATTTGTGGTAAGCGCAGCATGTTCTAATCACTTCACTATTACTCGACATTTCAGCAGTCTCCTTCATTGTAGCCATCATATCATCCATCTATTTTTTCTTAGGTCGTTGTCTACTCTTGTGGCATCCACATTCATATTCAAAATTTTTCCTCGCCACTTTGCCTCCATTCTTTTGCATCACATCCAGAATTTGTTTGACATAAACCAGGGATTGTTTTGTTTTTGGGATACCACTTTTTGGCGTGGAAATACAAAATGTCAGTTCCGTAACAGTGTGCCATCGAAGGCTACCGATCATTCAATCCACCTATCAGTTCGTTATTCGTGTCTGCGGTACCATCAGCCTGCGATAGCACTTGGTACTTATAAACGAGATTGATAGATGGCATTATGGGTGTTAGTAGCGATAGTGTGTGCCCATTGAACTATTTTTATGAGAGTTATGGTATAATTGATATTATGAGCGTTATTGTTGTTTTTCTCGGGAATACCTAGTACTTTATTTCGGAATGTAAGGTATTTTATGTCCAGCTTTATATACCTGACAACGTCTATACTAAATTCAGTATGATCGGTCAATGACTTACAGTAACAAACAAAAAAATATTTCAGCATTTAAAATGTTGGTTAGAATAAACGTGCAACAATAAGGAGTTTACTGTCAATAGTAACCAGCAACAGACAGTAACGAACCAGAAACACTCGATTTACTCGGTTGACTCTTTTGATAGGCGCTGCATAATCACCAGTTGTCACTCTATACTTTTTTAACAATTATATCATTCATAGAAAGAAGTTCTCCAACAGTGTCGCACGGGTCATTAAACTCTGTGCGCCGGTGTTGTGGGAATAACAAACTTACTTTTGGAGTAAAGTACAGTTTCTGTCACCTTTATGTCATATCGCTTTAAGGCGCTCCCTCACCCGGAGCATTCGCGTGTAATGTAACATCAAAGTGCGCATTGTGATGCTGGATTGTCTTCCGTCACTGATGAAATGTTCGAATCTGTAACGATACATTACGAAACCATTACGCACTGTCGACAGGTCGCCAGCGACTAGGTCCCTCGGTTACCAAAATATAGGCGAGCAACCGGCGACCAAGTGATTAAACACCTATTTGAACTAATGAAAGTCACAGTCGCTGTCGACTGAGCCTACAGATGCTGATGAATGCTCGCGGTGAGGGAGCGCCATTACGTTTTATCTGCTTAACTTTTATATAGAATCCAATCAAAGTAAGGATTTTGAGTTAATTTTTAACTGTAACTTAAAGAGGATTAATTATCGTAAACTCAAAACGAATAAAAAACATGGTATTCCAAGAAAGACCTAGGTGATGAATAGTGCTTTCGAGCCCAAAAGGAGTTTTTTTAATTGAGATTTACAATTCCAACTCTGTATTATCTTACTATTGGGAAAAAGTTTCAAACTTCCTTATATTCCGTATTATTTTGCCGGTCCTAAAATGAAACAAAACAAATAACAAAAAAAAAACTGGAACCGTCGGGTTATGAAAACGCACGCTACCCACAAACATAGTGCCCCGGCACATGCATCCCTGTCTGCGCACACTATTGGACACCTATAATAATTAATACCAGAACTCAGAAACCTGTTACGAGACCGGTCATAGTTCTTGTCGGATCCGATTTTTTTTTTCATGGAGGTAACAAGCGGATTTCCACCAGATCGTTTTTTTTTATGTTTTGTGTTGCTTTTGAACAAGGATGACCTATACTTTTATTTGTATTAGGCTCAATAGGTGATTTAGCCATATTCGAATAATAAACTTTGTTTTAGTGCTGATAATGCTTTAATTATCTGTAATAAGAGTTATTTTTATGTTGATGATATATTTACAACTACTATGTTCTGTATTTAGCCCATTCCTGAACGAATCTGTTGCAATAGGCTGTGTACGCAAACCGAGTAGTCGGTCTGTGATTGGCTGGACCATAAAAGCTGTCCATGCCTAATCCAATTGCGCGGAACTTCCGTTCACGCGAAAGGAAGTGGGAGGAAGCGTACGAGTGCGTAGTGCGCTCTGTGCCCCGCGCCCGAAAACATCAAATTTTGACTCCGTGAGTTAAAACTGTAAAATCCAGGACTTATAGTGTCTCATTACCGTGTTGTGAACACCAGTGATCCATCCAGCAATCCGCGTGCCATCGACGAAGATTGGAGGTTACTGCAGCCGGCGAAAGGTTGGTAAACTCAGACTATTTGTCGGCAGATTTGTTCTGGACTGGGCGAACGGGAAAAGGCCGTTCAACAGAGCTCCTCGCATCTCTTTTAATCTCCTCTTATTAAAATCTAAAAACTTAAATACAGTCCACTTCTCTAGATCCCACATTCTGGCCATTCGAGCCACGATTCTAGCAATTCTAGCCCTATATTTTCGGATTTTATTTCATCTAAAACCACGCATCCAAAATGGCGGAAGTTTTAGAAACGAAACGTAAGATTCTAGTTGGTAAAAAGGAATATTTATTCACAAAAATACAAAAGTTGTATGACTATTCCCAAAAGTTGAGAACTGAACCTGATAAATTACAATTGTTTACGGTATTATGGTCGGAAATGGAAAGTGTTCGAGCAACATTCGAATCCACCATATTTGAATTGTACGAAATTGAAATGCAATTAAAACCAACGGCAAAAATGTCGAATAGTGAACTAGAAGCATTTAATGAGATGTATATCGCATGTCAATTAATCGCAAACGAATATTCTAAGGTCAAATCTGAATCGGCTTCTTCGTCAAACAAAAAGGATTTAGCGGTACCAGCGTTACCTACAATATCGTTGTTTCAATTTGACGGAGAAATCGAAAATTGGACAACTTTTTATGACACGTTCTCATCATTAGTTCATAACAGAAACTTCTCGAATATCGACAAATTCCATTATTTACTTTCAAGTGTTAAAGGTTCTGCGTTAAATATGGTAAAAAATCTACCTATTACGGCCGCTAACTACACATTAGTTTGGCAAAGTCTCATTGATAAATATCACGACCACAGAACGCTAACATGTAGGTATTTCGATAAAATGTTGAACTTTTCGCCGTTAACAAAAGACACTACGTCCAATTTAGCTTCATTTATAGAAACTTTTGATTATTCACTTAAAGCGATTGAAGCCCTAAACATTAAGAACTTGGGAGATTTTTTATTGTGTCATGTAGCATTACAAAAACTCGATCCTCATACACGAAAGTTATTCGAAGAAAGCCGTGATCAAAAGTTAATACCTACGTTCTCGGAACTAATGACTTTTGTAAACAAACAAATAAAAGTTCTGGAACACACGTTCACGAACAGCTCTTCAAATAACTCGCCGAAGTCTAGTAATTCACAAAATAAAGGTCAAAATAAATCATCATCTAAGTCGGTTCTCAATACAACACGGGCTAATAATAATAATAGCAACCGTAATAATAATTCAAATTTAACTTGTGTGATTTGTAAACAAAATCATTTAATTTATCGGTGCGATCAATTTCGTAAATTGTCAATCGATGAAAGAATGAATAGCGTTACGTCACTAAAACTGTGTCAGAATTGTCTTAAATCTGATCATCAGCTGTCAGACTGTAAAAGTACCATGAATTGTGGAGTGTGTGCGGGAAAGCATCATTATCTATTGCATAAAGATAAGGCGCATTCGAATTGCGCGGGCAAATCGTCCGTGGCGAGTACATCAACCGCGCAGCCGCAGGCGTCTCTTTCACACGCGCTAGTTTCGTCTCACTTCGTAAGTGACACAGCGAACTCACCAATTCATGATGTATTATTGTCAAATAACGAAGAATACGGAGTAGTGTTAGGTACTACGCTTACACAAATAATAGATTGCGTGGGTCAATATCAAGATTGCCGTGCAGTCATTGATTCCGGAGCGCAGAGTTCATTTATAACTACTGAATGCGCTCAGAAATTAGGATTACCGCGTAAAAAATGCCCTTTCACCGTTCAAGGGATTGGTGGAGGAATAGTTAAAAATCAAGGAATGGTTACGTGTACGTTAAAGCCAAGACATGCGACTTGTCCGACATTTAGTGTTAATTTAGTAGTTATTTCAAAGGTGTCCGCAGATATGCCTAATGTCCCTTTCACAAAAGACGTAATTAACGAGTATGGCGAATACAGTCGTAGGTTAGCGGATCCATTGTTTTTTAAGCGTTCGCGAGTAGATATTTTATTAGGTAACGACATAGTTCCAGACATCATTAGAGACAAACCTTTGATAATTAAGGATGGTATTCCGAGTGTTATTAAAACAGTTTTTGGTTATGTTATTAGTGGAAAATTATATAAGAAAAATACAAATTCACAAAATTTTCATTTATCGGTTTCTTATGACGAAGAACAATCGATTGAAAAAACGTTACGCGATTTTTGGGAAATTGAGGAAGTGCCGTGCACACCTGCAATAAATCCATTAGATCAGTTAGCTGAGGATATATTCGCTAATGAGCATACCCGAGATTCGAACGGGCAATACATAGTACCGCTGCCGTTTACTCCTAACCGCGTGCCGCTGGGAGAATCACGTGCCGTGGCCGAGCGTCGCTTGCTATACACAGAACGTAAACTCGCGCGTACTCCGGATCTAAATAATAAGTACAAGGAATTTATGCGGGAATATGTAGATCTCGGTCACATGGAACTTTATCAGGGTGACCAGCCTAGTAAATACATTATTCCACATCACAGTATTTTGCGACCTAGTAGTGCCTCCACTCCTTTACGTGTAGTGTTCGACGCGTCGGCAAAGAGTAGCAACAACGTATCACTAAATGATAACTTATTAGTCGGCCCTAAGTTATATCCGGATATTTCAGCAATTATCTTAAAATTTCGTCTTTTTGAATATTGTCTAGTTAGTGATGTTTGTAAAATGTATCGTGCTATTGCATTACGACAAGAAGATCGCTTATTTCAACACATTTTATACCGGGAGTCGCCTAACGACTCGATAAAATTATTTGAATTAAAAACCGTAACGTACGGACTTAGTTGTTCACCGTTCTTAGCAATTCGGACGCTACTTCAGTTAGCTAACGATGAAGGAAAACGTTTTCCCTTCGCTGCTCAGGTCCTCCGTGAGGGTATTTACATGGATGACGTTTTATATTCATGTCAAACGATGGAGCAAGCTTGCTTAGTACAGGATCAATTAATAGGTATTTTTCAAAGTGCCAACTTCACTTTAAAAAAGTGGATGAGTAACAGTGAGAAGTTACTACAACGCGTGTCCTCTGAGAATAGGGCGTGTAACTCTGTAACATTTGTTAAAGATGAAAACGATACAACAATTAAAGTTTTAGGTCTTCAATGGATTCCTAAATCCGATAATTTTATTTTCTCAGTTAATTTAACCGACAACGAGTCAACTAAACGATCGGTACTAAAATTACTAGCATCGATTTACGATCCCGTGGGTTTTATCGCACCATGCACCTTTATGGCGAAGCAGCTCATGCAAGAACTGTGGAAGCTAGGTATTGGTTGGGACGAAAAGTTACCAGATAACGTTAAAAAATCGTGGCAAACCTTTTTATTAGAACTTCCCCTGCTAAAGGAGTTACGCATAGAGCGTCACATGTTATTGCCAGGTGAGACGGAATGTGACTTAGTTGGATTTTGTGACGCTTCAGTGCGTGGCTACGCAGCTTGCGTGTACGTCATAAGTCGTGACCAAAAGGGTAACGTAAAAGTTCGTCTCGTAACCGCAAAATCTAAAGTTGCACCAATAAAACCCGTAACTATTCCTCGGTTAGAGTTAATGGGAGCTGTTTTGTTGAGCAAATTAATAAAATTCGTAATTGACACATTTACTCGCGTGAAAGTTAACAAAATAACGGCCGCTTCTGACTCGACAGTCGTACTGTCGTGGCTTCAGACGGAACCGTATAAATTGAAAACCTTTGTTAGTCATCGTGTTACGCAAATTGTTGAAGTTTTACCCCCTCACTTTTGGCGGCATGTGTGTAGTGAACATAACTTAGCCGATATTGGTTCGCGCGGAGCGTCTCCAGCGCAACTTGTTAGTTGTAATCAACGTTGGTTACAGGGAGCTGATTGGATGTACCAGCATTATACCCATTGGCCTATGACAGTGTTTGTTAACGAAAGTAATGATAAACTACCGGAATTAAAATCATCCGTTAATTTGTTCACTGAGACTAAGAATAACGATAATTTTAATGAATCTAAAATTGAATTTTGTGAAAGAATATTTCAACAATTTTCGTCATTTTCAAAATTAAAACGCTCGTTCGCTTGGATTTTCAGATTTATTCGCGACAAGGGTGATATGAACCCCACTTACAGATCGAGAGTATTATCGACTAGTGAATTAAACGTAGCTTGCGATAAATTGATAAAATTAGTCCAACACGCTTATTTTGAAAATGAGATTAAGATGATTAAAGCTAAAAAGTTCGTTCCATCACTGCGAAAATTATCTCCATTTATCGATAGCGACGACTTCCTCAGGGTAGGGGGTCGCCTCGGTCATTCCGAATTGCCGTATAATGCTAAACATCCACGTCTTCTTCCAAAACGTAGTTTATTCACTAAACTATTAATCATTTATTTACATAAAAAATACTTACATGTAGGTCCGAGAACCCTGCAAAGTATAATTAATGAAAATTTTTGGATTTTGTCTGCTCGTAGCGTCATTCGTTCTGTTTTATCAAAGTGTAAAACATGCTTCAAATGTAAACCGTGTTTACTGCAACCCGAAATGGCATCCTTGCCACCAACTCGGTTAATACCTAATACGGTATTTTCTAACGTCGGAGTTGACCTCGGGGGGCCTTTTTTAATTAAAGAAAGTTTACTTCGCAATGCTAAAGTAACCAAAGCGTATTTAGCACTGTTTATCTGCTTTTCCACAAAAGCAGTCCATTTAGAGGTGTTATCTTCTCTCTCCGCTGACTGTTTCCTTGCGTGCTTAGATAGATTCGTAGCTCGTAGAGGGCTCTGCGCCGTGCTCTATTCTGACTGTGGCACAAATTTTGTTGGCGCAAGTAAACATCTGTCGGAAATCCAAAAGTTTTTGCGCGAGAGTCAAGATAGCATCTCTGATGGCTGCACTAAAAGGCAGATAGACTGGAAATTTAATGTACCCAGTGCTCCTCATATGGGCGGGCTCTGGGAAGCTGGCATAAAGTCCGCAAAATATCACTTAGTACGAAGTGTAGGGGAAAAACCTTTAACGTTTGAAGAACTTTCCACGATATTTTGTAAGGCAGAAGCCGTTTTAAATTCACGTCCTTTGTGTCCACTACCGGCTAGTGATAATCCTAACGAGTTTAATGTATTAACGGCCGGACACTTTCTCATTGGTCGAAGCTTGACGTCTATACCCGAGTATAACGTTCAAGACATTAATATTAACAGATTGTCACGTTGGCAATATATTCAGAGATGTTCTCAACTTTTCCGGAAACGTTGGAGTCACGAATATTTAAATACCCTTCAGCAAAAAGCTAAGTGGTTTACATCCTCTCCAAACCCTAAGGTTGGAGATTTAGTATTAATCAAAACAGATAATGTCCCCTCATGTAGTTGGCCTCTCGGAAAAATTGAAGAATTGCATCCAGGCTCAGATGATATAGTTCGATGTGTGACATTGCGCACCGAAAAGGGTGTCTTCCAAAGACCAACTAATAAACTCTGTCCTTTGCCATAAACTAACTAGATTCATACCAAACCTTTTGTATATTTTAATAATAAATCTTAGTTTCATATTTAATTTAGAGTCTTTTAACGAGTAGGTATATCTAATAAGGTAATCTTAGTTTCTAGAAACCATCACTATGGTTTCGGTAGGGGGTATGTTCTGTATTTAGCCCATTCCTGAACGAATCTGTTGCAATAGGCTGTGTACGCAAACCGAGTAGTCGGTCTGTGATTGGCTGGACCATAAAAGCTGTCCATGCCTAATCCAATTGCGCGGAACTTCCGTTCACGCGAAAGGAAGTGGGAGGAAGCGTACGAGTGCGTAGTGCGCTCTGTGCCCCGCGCCCGAAAACATCAAATTTTGACTCCGTGAGTTAAAACTGTAAAATCCAGGACTTATAGTGTCTCATTACCGTGTTGTGAACACCAGTGATCCATCCAGCAATCCGCGTGCCATCGACGAAGATTGGAGGTTACTGCAGCCGGCGAAAGGTTGGTAAACTCAGACTATTTGTCGGCAGATTTGTTCTGGACTGGGCGAACGGGAAAAGGCCGTTCAACAGAGCTCCTCGCATCTCTTTTAATCTCCTCTTATTAAAATCTAAAAACTTAAATACAGTCCACTTCTCTAGATCCCACAACTAAGTTTATTAGTATCAAATGGATACTTTAGCACTTTAATTGTTCTTAAAAAGGTGCAATAGCACATTAATTACTTAAACAATAATATGCATTCAAATTTGTCAGAAACATAAACGGGGACACTTGGCCCATTTAGAGTAATTATAGATCGATAGAAAAATAACAGACTAAGAAGACACTTAATCAATTCCTAAAATTTTTCTCCTAACATCCAACATATTATTAACACAAAAACCTATAAACCCAGACATTGAAATGACAATAAATACAAGTAGTACTTCATTAATCATCGTAAAACTCGTTTTCCAAAACACAGGTTTTTCGACCACTCCTCACTTTCCCCGGAAACATTTAACATGATGGTCACATACGTTGGACGGTGGTACGTAAATTATACATCAGCCGAGTGTGATGAGAATGGGTATTAAAATATGGTTAATATCGCATAAACGAGTCGAATACGAACGTCTTCAGAATAATTAAACGAAAATAATCGTAATCATATATTCACACACATGCAATTTTACTGTTATTACACCTTACTCGTTATTTCACATTTTTGTTTAACTGAACTCTTACCCTTTACTCAATATAATATACTTGTACTAATAACATATTTACTACCACTTAAAAATAACCAGATTATTCAAGTCTTAAGTAGTTTTGTTATTCCACTTATCCGAAAAAAGAACAACTACATAAAAGGTGAAACTCCTAAAGCTACAAAACAATGTAATTTGGCAAAACCCATTGTTGAGACCGAGGGGCATGCCAAAAAGCGCCCATAAGGAATGGACAAGACAACTTGATCAAAAGTGTGCCAGCCCGTGTATGTAAAACAAGTAAGATGTTCTCATCCGAATTGTTATAAGGTCGGGGATACTGCAAGACGGAGATAGTGGGTACTGACCCGTAGTTGAATTCACAAGGTCGTGCATGAGAGGTGAGATGTTGACTTCTGAGCTATCATGACTACATAATCTCTCAGATCAACCAGGTAAAAAACAATTTGGATGATAACTCATCAAAATATTTTTTTAAACAATACTTTCACTATTATGAGCATACTTGTCTAAAGTCGGTATAGTAGGCAAATTAACAGTCAAAAGAAACATATTAGGTATTGGTGCGCGGTTTCCTTTCCAAAAATCGTAAGGTATTTACATAATTGTGTGTGGTTTTCCTACTACAAAAGTTAATGATTAACCATCTTAGCGGAATAAATGACTCAGACATGACTACGTACTGGAAGAGCCTACTTTGGTCATATCACTTTCCTTGTAGGATGACTATTCAAAGAAATTTCTCTCTGCGTTCCCAAATATCAATTAAGGAATCGATTCCATATAAATGACGGAGCAGATGACTATTTAGAACATTGACACAGTTTTTGGATGCGTAGAATTTTAAACGGATGGGAAGCTGTGAGTTATGGAAATGGCACACAAAATAACGTTTTTTTAACGGTTGCCCTTCACTATAACTTGTCCAGTATCATAAATGTATGTATACGGGACATTATAAAAATTTTCATTAAAATCGATTCAGTCATTTCGAAAATAAGGCTTTGATAGTTAGCTTTGTAAGCTAATTAACAGACTCAAAAAAAAACTAAATTTGTATGTAGGTCCTACAAAAACTTGATTAGCTCGATCACTGCGCCAGCCAGCCCTTCTTCATTAGTTTGAGTACGCAAGCATTGATATTAATACAAATGAGTATCCATGCATAGATACTAGGTTCCTATTTTGGGTTCGCTACATGGTTTGCTAATTAATAAACAGTGGAATAGAGGGTTAATCACTCCTACTGTATAGTATAAATACGACTTATGTTCTAGTATGTTCATAACTAAACATGAATGAAGTTTAATCAAAATCGGTTCAGTAGTTTTAGAGATATGGATTTTTTATGTTGTGACGGATTACAAGATTAGTGCATATGTAAGAAAATTTTGTATTTTACAAGAATTTGGGTTGAATATGTAATAAATAAACTAATAAAAAGGGTAAAATAAAAACTTTTTTTTTAAAAAGTACCGACTTCAAAACAAATACAAAAAAGTTTAAAATAACTTTTCTTTCGGAAGTCGGTGGCGTTGTTTTGTTGTTTCATTGACTATTGCCACCGACTTCCGAAAGAAAAGTTATTTTAAACTTTTTTGTATTTGTTTTGAAGTCGGTACTTTAAAAAAAAAAGTTTTTTTAATAATTATGTCAACCAAGCATTTATTTCTAATTTATCACTCACGGTTTGAAGATTCCCGCAACCTCGTAAATATTGTTCTTTTAAAGAATTGAGATGAAACTTGTTAAATGTGTTGTGTGACACTTGATTTTTTTTCTTTTCACTCGCTTCGCCTATCAGCCAGTGTAGGCATTGAAGTATTTGTACTGCGCCCCACTTGGCACCGGTTTCTTACGATACTACCGTCTCGTCCTTACTCTGTTACTTTCTATAATCAACATTCGTTTGTTATGACCCTTTTTCTTTTAAATTGGCGTCTGTTGTTTATCTCATAATATTTACTTTTGATTTATGACCCTATTTATTTAAGTGTAAGTTCATTGTGTTATCGGCTCCATGGCATCTAAAGTTTTGTTTTTCTCTCGATCCTCGGAACACATTTTTGCTGTATCATCGCCGTTCATTTTTCTGCTTCTCTGCAACATACATTAGGCTATCCCAGCGCGTTTTAATTTTTCGTCATAAAAAACAAGACTACTATAAATACCTTTCGTCCGTGACTTCACTCGTCAGACCTCTGATGTCAGAATTAATTATGCCGCAATCTAGTTGATCACACAGGTAGAATTTTTTTCACGATGTTTTCCTTTACCGATACCGATGATGTCCAAGATAAACTAAAAAAATACTTATTCATTGAAAAAGATTCATTAGTACTTACCCAGGTTTGAATTCATAATAGCTAGAGGCGAGGTGTTAATCTGTTGGTGCTCATAATTATGATTCTCTTTGGCTTATAACTATAGAAACGATACGTGTATCATCTACATTTGACTCAACTATTGATTTAATTACACAATCATCAAACTTCGTAATGACCTTACTACGTAGCTTCATAGTCTTATCAGCAACCACTGATACCGCTAATACCTAACTAGTTTACAGCTTAGGCTTGTCTTATCTAACAGTCCTCTAAGTCTTTACCCATATCCAAGGTTGTACAGTAATGTAATTTAGCCCGCAGCTTTGCCCGTGCCCGGTAAAAGATTCTTGGGATTTATAGTTTTTTTAGGAACCCCAAAATAATAAGAGCCTAGATCATTCGTCGTGATAGCGATCCCGTCAAATTCAGTCGAACCGTTTCATTGATAACCTCAAAGAAACAGACAGTAAAAAGATAAAAAAAGAACTTATAAAGAGTGATTGAAAGATGGCGAACAGAGAGATACCGCAAAACTCTATGGTCTATTTTTAACAATTTTGTCGTGGCTTTTTGCGTGCTTTTTGACTCTGTTTCGCTTAAGAATCATTGAAATGTGTGGGCAGAAAAAAAAATCGAGACAATGGAAGTTGATTTACAAACAAACAAATCAATTTAATTAATTTGTATACAGATATTATGCTGTCCTGTGCTTAACCAACTTTCAAGGTCATACAGTAATCAAAACTACGAAATTCTGGATAATGTAGTACGGACTAATTACGTAGGTATACGTTCTGTTATGCAAAACTAACATTGGTCTAACAGATTGGTTCGAATTTAGTACTGATGTAAGTAAGTAGTTCAGTATGTAGATGATTTCATTGGAAATTCTAATTTGATGGCATAGCTTAGACAAATAAATATTCTATTCATGACAATGATGGGATTGATATAAGCTACCAATCGGTAAAGGGAAATATGGTGGGGAAACCATCATCTTCTAGAACCAAAAATTCGAAAACGTGATGTCTTCCAATCCGCACTGGGCCCGCATGGTGGATTACAGTCACAAAGGGGACGCCTGTGTCACAGCAGTGGGAAAATTTTCACATCATTTCATGTCACATCACCATTACAGGTCCAGTTAAAAACCAGTTTCGAACACTTTTGCCAAACTGGGTCTGTTTGGCGCAGCCAAGTTGTGAGAAACAAAACAGATATTTCTTTATTTTTCAATGCTGTGATTTCGTGGTTTGTGCTAAGTTTAAAAAATCCTTTCCTTTTTTATCTTCTTTCTTTTTTAGGTTAATCATGGTATACGCTGTCAGTTTTTTTTATGTAAAATGGGTTTGCTCTTGACCTTAGTCTAGGTCAGGAAAGACTAAGACAAGGTCGTCGATGGAGCGAGCGTACCCAGAAGAAGCCTGTTCACTCTAACTTTGTAGAGATTAGGGTTGTATGTATGTTGTTGTATTTAGAAACTTATAATAATTATGTCTTATAATTAAGTCTTAAAACAAGAACAGCTTTACTTGCGCACCTAATGTTAATAAAAATATTATCAAAATCGTATATTCTGAATACAGCAACCACACAATCACTGTCATTAAACTCGATCCAGTTTTTAAACCTCAATTCTTAGTCGTTGCTACTAGAAAGCGTAATGTCATTTAAAACTGTATCATTTCCTGATGCTCTTTTATTTTTATTTTATGTTAGAAGATAATTATTGTCTTTGCTCACGCAATCTTATTGGTTCATCTTGGAATTATAAGCTTTGTTATTATAAGCCTGAAAGCTTCGAGTAGTTTTACAGAGTTTGCCAGACATTTCTGGTAGTAGCTTGATATTGAAGCGGCCTCATTCCTTACACGGTTTAAAAAATAACTAGTGATTTTTTTAAATTTGGGAAAATTGACATTAGCAACATTAGTATTCATTAACTAGGAGAATAAAAGGGTTCATGTAGGTACTTATTATTATGAACTTTAAAAAAAAAAGAAAAATCTGTTTTTTTTTTAACTATTTTGAAAACTATAATTCCATAAGGTTTTTTTTAAATTAAAAAAAATGTAAATGAAATTTCGCCATTCCGTCATTATATAACTTAAACTTTCGTTAACGTTCTTATTTATCACCCGCACTAATACTTGACCTTTAGTTATCGAACACCTGTTAAAAGGTTAATTATTTGACCTGCGGCCAGATTATCTGAAGTTATGGTAGTAACTTGAATTTGATGAGGGTTATTCAATTAGTTAATTACTTAAATTGTTCAAAGCTCATTTTATACCCTTTTGTGGTCTTTATTTGTGTATGTTTTTGGCATAAAAACTGAAATATTGTTATTTAAAAATCAGATTTGATTTCATTTTTATTTATACTTTTTACCCGACTGCGCCAGAAGGAGGGTAACGTTTTTTAATTTATTACTTACTGAATAAACTGTTTCCATCGTAGCACAAAAGTTAATCATCTGTTGAACACGTCTAAAAAAAGTTTAACTGCAAAACAACTCCTTATATCAAAGTCAAATTACGTTTTGCAGTTGACAGCTTGTTTGACAAGTGTTCGTCATCAGTTTATTTCTAACATCAGTGAAAGAAAACATCGTGGAAACTTGATCTATACCTAGAAAGTCTTGGGCAGAGCACCAATGTGTCCTCATGGCGGCGATAGGCGGAGACCTCTCGCGCCCGGCATTGGTCGAGGCCATGCTGCGGGTCGAGACGGAGTGGAAAGCGGTCGCCTCCTTCTGCGAAGCAGTCATGCTCGCGAAGGAGGAGGCGGGCCGCGTGAGGGAGAGGACAATGTCCTCCCTCCGCCACACCCGCGGTGGTGGACGCCCACGGCGACAGCGTCGCAAGACGATCTCTGGCCACCGTAGGCGCGGACATGCGGGCGGCGAGTAAAGGGCAACTCGCTGCCCGACCATGGACCATGCCCGGGTCGACGGCGTGCTGTGTTCCACGTGCGCCTGACGGGGCCCCCTCTCTAGAGGGCCAAAGCCTGCCGGGGTCGCGGGACTTATCTCCTTACCGTGACCCCGGAACATAAAGAGCTACTGAAGGACACCGTGGATTTTAGTCAGTACAAGTCTGACAGTCCCTCCTGCCCTGCCCGGGGTGGGAGGACTCATTTGATGATTTTACCACGCAAAAAAAAATATACCTAGAAAGTAGTAAAAGTACCCACGCATTGAAAAATGCACATTTTCAACGTTGAACTCACATAAAAGGCGAGGTGTTAAACTGAGCCATCTTTCCAATATTTTTTATCCAATTTCCAACCGCTTAGATTAAACCCAGCTTATGAAACTGCGCCTTATAAACGTGGAATCCTCGTCGTCCGAAGGCACGTACGATCGCTCCAACTGATATGAATCACGTCCCTTCGACGTGGTTCGCCAGACTTCAATACATCTACCTTACGCATGGCTAGGCCTTTAGTTCAGGGGACAGGGATCCGTAAATTTGCCAGGATTGCCAGAAGGGCTTAAGAGATTATCACGGCCCGGAACGCAAATTGAAGGAACCCTGAGGGTATGTATTGGGGTTTATGTACTACGTTATAATTATTCCAACGATTTTTTAAATGGCATCTCGCAGGCCAACCTAGATGAGGTTGTGTGCTGTTTAACCGGAAAATCCTGATATGCCCTGAATATAAGGCCTCCAGCCAATAGCTTACCAATTAGATTAAAAACTAAGCAACCACACTCTAAGGGCACTGTGGGAGTACAGCAAGGGACATGCTGGATCAGAATGATTGCATAAAACAGAAGCGATGATAGTATGACACAAATAGGATAGTTTTTTGTTCCCGTAGATTAAATTTAAAGTAACACGCAGGTGAAGCCAGTTAGCAACAGCTAGTTTGTATCTCCAAATCATTTATTAGCCTTGTACATCGCCTAGTCACGTCCAATTCTAGTTGAATTACCGACACTAGGCTCACGTACTTCAACAATAGTTATTCTCCTATCTAGAAGTCTTGATATACGCTCGTTTTAATTTGGAATTAAAAGTAATTGCGAAAACTAGATATTTACAGCCATACCTGCAGACGCTCAGACGGGCGATGAAGGAGACATTTGTTAAAGAGTAAACCGCGTATAGGGCACACGCTCTGTCGCACGATGGATCGATGATTTGAAAAAGATGGCTGGCAGTGGATGGATGCGTACTGGACCGAAAACCGGGATTGTTATCATTCTTTAGGAGGATGCCCAACAGCGAACGGCAAATCGCTGAAAAGTGAAAGAGAAATATGTAGGGCAAGACTTTTCTGAACTCTACACGTTCCGATACAAATATCATGACAACATAGAAATTGGTGTTGTTGACGGTAGAATAGAGAAAAAAAATACCTTGCGTAAAGATTTATTAATCATCATAAGCAGGCTGCAAAGACACTATTAGACAAATGTCGGGTCATAACCTTTCCTAAGTTATGTTTAAAATGTTTAACAGACTATTCTTTAGTGGTCTACGAGTTGTGCCGTGGTTTGTCTTCAAAAGGTTAGTTTTGAACGTATTTTTTTTATTTTAAAATTTTTCTTTAAGAGCATGTTTTCTTACATTCATTCAGATAAACGATTATCATTCATGACAGAATTCAGAAATTTCTTTAGGAGCTGACAAGGCTTGTCATCAGTTATACTTAAGTTGGTCATGATTTATCGATACCGCTTAAGTTGGTCGTCAAGTGTCGATCATTTATCAGTCTGATACCGCGTGACAAGGCGTACAGTGGGAAAATGAAAGAATTAGGACACCTTGCACACATTTAATATTTCCTGAGGGTAAATTCTGTGGAGCCTTATTTTTTTTTTTATTAAGGAAAACGTTGCCTCAATTGAGGACTTTTTCCTGTGTCGTGAGTGCGTTTACAAACATTTTTTTTAATTCATTTCCAGAAAAAAAATAGGAATCGTTGTTAAAGGTTGATTACCGTGATGGTCCAGAGATCAACATACCTATACACGGACTGCTCAAGCAATTAGCCAGTGATCAACTCACACGGACTGCTTGAGCAGTTCGCAGCTTGAAGCAGTCGGTGTACAGTCGGCCTAAAAAGTAGTAACAAAAAAGAAGTTGTTTCCTTAGAATTATAATTTACTGTCAAAAAACGTGTTTAAGTTATAAAATCTTTTCATTTGCATAATTCTTATTTGGGCCGCCGCCCGAGGCCCTTGTTAATTTACTGGAGTAAGAAATAAATGCGGAGCAACAAGTCACCATTATTTTGTTGCGAAAAAGTTTCCTCGGTTTTCGGTTTTCTTGCTTCTTTATCTGTATATCATATTACTTAAGAGTAATGACTTTTCTTTTTTTTAAATGAGCAGTGGAAATCGCTAATATTTCGTTGTTACCGTGAAAAACGAAAAGAAAAACAATTTAAACCAAAAACGAAAATGTAAATTTAGCAAATGTTCTAAGCCTTGATGGTTTAGGCATCCGCCGCTGGACAATGTTTTTTTACTTGTTCTTAAAGTTAAAAAAAAATGTTAAAAACCGACGAATTGAGAATCTCCTCTTTATTTTTAATTCGGTGAAAAAAATATCTACTTAAATAAAATTTCCCGACGATTTTGAAATCAAAGACGAGACTCCGTAATTATCTTAAACTTTCAAAGTTAAGGCAAAAGTATTATGTAAACGTAAAGGTTTAGCGTAGTTTATTATTCGATTATTCAACGATATTTCGTCTTTTAATACACTAATTAATTTTCTCTTAATCGAAGCCTTTCTATTTATTTGCCCACTCACATGCCTTCAATACAATAGGAACTCAACGACTTCAGACTCTTAGGGACGGAATTGGAACAAAATTGGATGCAATGACGCGTGTGATGAGCGATTCATCTCGACATTTTCATGTTGTAAATTGGTTCCATTTAAGAGGAAACAGCACGGCCGTTTTTCCATACAAACGTAGTCCCCTGTTTTCTCCCTGGATAATGCCAGTAGAGCAATTATTTTTTTTTCAAAAAATCTATGACCACTATTAGCATGTCTCTATGTTTTCCTTTTTTCTATATATTAATTATTAAAAGAGATATGAACATTCAAAATCTTAAAAAAATGGCCAGATTTTCCGCTGTGTTCAAATATCCAGAAAACAAATTTGACGAAATTATATAAAAAAAGGAAAACATAGGAACACGGCCAATGCCTTTCTTTATTTTTTAAAGAAAAAAGTAGTGAAATTGGTTAAGTTTTGGAGGAGTAATCAGGGGACTACGAATCGTTGATTTTGTGCCATTTAATAAGGTATTTTCGGTTCAAGCTGCTGTTGTCTCTATCGCGCTCTGCGGGGGAAGGCTTGGGGTTGCGCGATAGCAATAGATTTTACAAATACCTATTTTTCAATTCTCCAGCCCTTGCTGTTTCCTCTTAAGGAAATGACGTAAGAGTTTCTTTTATTAAGTGACTAGCTATTTTCCGTGATTTCACCCCCACTACTCTGCTGTTATTGGTCGCAGTGTAATGTTATACAGCCTATAGCTTTCTCCAAAAATGCAATTATGCAACACGAAAATAACGATTCAATTGGAACTAGCGGTTTCTGAGATTAGAGAGTTCAACCAAATAAAGTCTTACTTAAATTTAAATTTATTTTTTAGATTTAAATTAAATTTAAAACTATCACAAGGAGGTTACGATTGGGAGTGAGGGAAGGACTTTTTAAAGTTCCGGTTACTCATACAAACTTATTAAAGTTTGTATCGGTGAATTGTACACTAAAGGATATTGATCCCTAAAAGTACTAACATTTCCGTCACTGTACATTCTGGAAATGGCAATGTTTGTAAAAACCAATATTAACTTATTTCCCATGATGTCAGAAGTTAGTAAAAAGCCTGTCAGAAGTCAATATAAAAAATTATTACATGTCGAGCCCTGTAACACAGCATTATTAAAAAAAAGTTTTATTTGTATGGGTCCTATCATATACAATAAATTACCTGACGATATAAAAGATTATACAGTTGAAAAGTTCAAAAATAAATTGGTAGCCTTACTAACAGAAAAATGTTATTATTCGATTAATGATTTTTTAATGGACGAATCTTTTTAATCAACAATTATGTATAATTTTAACATTTCTGAAAATTTACCTATCACTATTATTTTTATTAATTAATATTATTTTTAATTTTATTCCTTAGCAATCATTTTAAGTGGACATTTCTCAATTTTAATTTAGTTTTTAAATTAATATTATTATTTTTTTGTATGCATGTTCTATTCATTATTTTTGTGACATTTTAATTTTTTTTTTGTATTACATATTTAACTTTGTAGATCTATAAATTAACATTTCTTAGTAATATAAATTTTGCGTGCCTATATCCAGGCAGAATGTACATGGCTCACTTCTATCTATTCCACCTATATTTTAATGTAACCTACATTCTATGCAAATAAATGATTTGATTTGATTTGATTTGATTTGATCCGGTAGCTCGCCGTCTGATCAGAGACTATAGCCGTGTCAACAGCGCGTTGTGTTTCACGAACGCTTCGAAGAACTGTCAGCAATCTGACGAGGCCCTTATAGAAGGCCAGACGACTGCCGGGGTCTTGGAACTATCCAAACGGGTAACGGTGACTTTGGAACGTAAATGGCAACTGAAGTAACACGGTAGCTTTTAGTCAGTACGAGTCCGACAGTCTCTTTTTCCCCACCCAGGGCGCAAAAAGCAATCCAATGAGTCCTCCCGACTCATTTGATGCTGCCCTAATCCATTATTTTCTTCCATTATTCCATAATGATCCCTTACGCCATTCATTTAGTTAAACATGCTAATTGTAATTTTATTTACTCCTGGACATGGTCCATGATTGGACGACAAGTTGCCCATTACTCACAGTCCGCATGCTGTATATTTACTCCCTCGCTCATAAAGAATCACTTTTACTAGCACGTTCTAACTCCGATTGACAAACCGAAACTCCTCCACAAAATCTGCACCAATGTATCACACACGACCCAATCGATTCATCCCCGATCAGTTTACACCGATAAATCGTCGATCGCAAGTAAAGCTTACGTTAGCAACTGAACCCGGATGTATGTGATCAATTTACGATACAGCTCAAAGTCAAAGAGGTCCTCTGTGACCTACACTTTCCGTCCGACGTGGCACTTTACTTTATTTCGGTCAAGATTCACTTCAAGCAACCCCAATATGTCAAATTTATTAAATAAATTTTGCACGTTATCACCATTGATGAAGGTTTATTCTCTATTGGGAAAATTTCTTGTGGTTGTGTTGGTGTTGAAGGGTTTCCATATTTTGTTGTCGATTGTGAATGATATTGTCTAAAAGGTACATAATTATATTATTTTGTTATCTGTTGTTTCTTTGCTTGTATAGACCTCTTGTAAAAATAGGCTCACCGTAATAGTACTGCATTGATATTTACTGGCGACTTTACCCTTCGGTTTTGCACGCAAAATACGCGCCATTAAAAATGAACAACCCTTTTTTTATACCAAAAATGCAATAATCCTTCGGTTTCATCATCATCATCAGCCTTTAAATGTTCCCACTGCTGAGACACAGGCCTCCTCTCTGTAAGAGGGAATGGGCCGTAATCTACCACGCGGGCCCAGTGCGGATTGGTAGATGTAACATGTCTTCGAATTTTTGGTTCTAGGACATGCCGGTTTCCTCACGATGTTTTCCTTCACCGTTTTGAGAGCAGTGGTGTTGAAATAAATTACACAAAGTAATACGCCTGACTGGGTTCGAACCCACGACCTACAACTCGTAAGTCGAGGCCAATACCACTGGGTCACCACTGCTCCATCCTTCGGTTTACAAGAGTAATTTTATTGTTATTATTTTAGTATTTAGGTATGATTGGTTAGCATATTGAAGAAGATAGTTATGTTTCCGCAATAATGATTTTAGTTCAATACTGAAAGTTGATCGATTTGACGTCGGACATCCAGGAAAAGGCCCCCTGGTGCATGCTGTTTGCCGATGACATTGTGCTGATTGCCGAGAGCGGCCTAGAGGTCCAGAGCAGATTGGAGGTGTGGTGGCAAAGACTGGAGAACGTTGGCCTGAAATTGAGCAGAACCAAAACAGAGTATTTGTTTTGCGATTTTGGCGGTCTCTCCAGTCCTGTGCCCATTAATCTTGCCGGAACGCCCATACCAGTCTGTTCGGACTTTCGGTACCTCGGCTCGCTTGTCCAAGGAGACGGTGATGTAGACCGGGACATAACACACCGGATCAACTCGGGATGGATGAAATGGCGACAGGTCACCGGAACAACTTGCGACCCACGGATGCCCCTCAAGTTAAAGGGGAAAATATACAAATCGATGATTAGACCTGTCGTATTGTATGGATCGGAATGCGGGCTGTGAAAAAGATGGATGAGAAATTATTGCATGTAGCGGAGATGAGGATGTTGAGATGGATGTGTGGAATGACAAGAATGGATAAAGTAAGGAATGAGTTTATAAGGGGAAGTTTGAAAGTGACGCCTGTTACAGAAAAAATTAAAGGGAATCGTCTGTCTTGGTATGGACATGTGATGAGGAGGGATGAGACTCACGTAACTAAGAGAGTGATGAGTATGAATGTTGATGGATGGAGAGGAAGAGGAAGGCCAAAGAAAAGATCGATGGATTGTCTAAGGAATGATATGAATGAAAAAGGTGTGATACTGTGACGTCTGATAGGGGAGAATGGAAGAAAAAACGTGTTGCGCCGATCCCAAGTAAAATGGGATAAGGGCAGAAGATGATGACTGAAAGTTGATCGATTTGATGATCTACTTGTATATCTTGTACTTAAATAATTATGTCAACAGCTTTTTGATACTAACAGGGGTTTAGAAGAGGCAAAAGTTGAAAATATGAATATAATGAACGAAAATGCTCCGTTTTGATTTATAATTTGCCACCAATCTATAAACGCCCTCAGAAATATCTGAGGTAACTGCATCAGGACTGCAGTAACTGCAACCTTATAACGAACAAAATCAAAAGAAGAAAGAGGGTTGTTGGAAAACTTCAAATCCAAATTAAAAGGTTTTATCTCAAGGAAAAACTTAATTCTTATCACATCATCATCCCAGTGATGAATCGACCACTACTCTTAAATAACCATCAGAGTCATAACGACATACCATGATTACAAAAGTTATATTATAATGCCAGATGGCCGAAGAACGTAATGGTAATGAAGGTGATGAGAACCACGATAATTATTACATGTATCGTCGAGAAGACATCGAACTCTTTACTTACGAACTACAATTTTAGTGTGTATAGACGGTGTGAAGAACGCTGAGATCGAAAGAAAGATTTTTTTTATAGACGCACTAATGTTAAGAAAGGATTTAAAAAAATCGAGCTAACAGGACATGAATGCGGTAACGTAGTTAATTAGGCGTTAGTGACAATAGGTCAACCATGTTCGTCATCAGAAGATACAACGAAAGGTCTTTTAAGTGAAATTGGGTGGGTCAGAGTAGATGCGAAAGTCGGAAGATCAGCTGTTTTAGGTCGGGAAACGTGTTATAACTAAGCCTAGCTGCTGGATACGCAAGTCTCCGATACCTTACAACTTTGGTATCCCGGTAACTATCACAATACTAATTCATAGAGGTTCGTACACTGGCACGTGTCAATGGATGTCAAAGTCGCGAAGTATCGGAGACTTGAGTCACCTTGCGTACAATGGAGCTAAGGTTCTGCGATGGACCAGGTTAAGCATCTCGTCTATTTCTGTCACGGGTTCCTTACACACTGAACAAACATTTGTACAGCCATAGTATATTAGATCTTCCGGGTCTGGCTGTTTGTGTATGTAAGTTTAAATGTTTGTAAACGCTCCCACGATACAGGATTAATTCCTATTGTGCCGTTCTTGACGAAACCATTTCATCATGAGTCATGCGATGTGTACGAGGCTTAACCGCTTGCGTACAGATGATCATCACGAATGTTTTTTGTTTTGCAGTGCACTGCACTTTAGCGTTCGTATAATTGTGTGTTTCAGCTGTTTTTGTGAGCATTGGCAATCGTTCGTGTTTTGTTTTACATATTTTTTCTTAACTGGTGATCGCCTGATATGTTTTTTTGTGGTAACCAAACAATTTTATCAAATACTAGCTGACCGGGCAAACTTCGTACCGCCTCACCTTTTAAACCTTCCCTGGACTTCCAGAAATAATTCAAGACCAAAATCAGCCAAATCGGTCCAGCCGTTCTCGAGTTTTAGCGAGACTAACGAACAGCAATTGATTTTTATATATAAGATTTCTCTAATTACTTCATCATACTGCGGCTCTCAGGAATGACCTACGGGATTACTCTACCCAATGAATTTTTGAATTGAACCGTCTGCAATTTCAATAATATCTATTTAGTCCAGACTTCGTGTTCGAAACAAAACATAACGTTTTTTAGGGTTCCGTACGTCCGAATACAAAAACGGAACCCTCTCCGGAACGATTGTTGTAACGGCCAATGGCCCGATGGCCAACAGCCTCGACAAACATCTCTCGAGGCTCTCATTGAGTAGTTGGATCAAGGGCCAGATTCAGAAGGTAGTACTCCTTGACACGGCTCGTATTGTGAGGAGGTTCCTGTCTCTGGAGCCCTAACCACCGGTAGCTTGTACGGCTTATACCTTGCTCCCACACCGGTGGAACACTATGTTTTATATTTTAAATGTTTATTTTTTGTTTGTTTTTGTAAAAAAAACCTATTTCATAATATGTGAAATATATAGGTACAAAAGATGAATAAACAAATAATAATAATATACTTTATTGACACAAGTCCTTACAATCATTATCATTCCAGAATACTTATTGTGCCAAAAGGATAAATTTTAATTGTCTTCACGATTCAAAAATCAGTGTGTTTACCTTAAATTTACGTAATTTTCTATCGCTTGTGCCTCGGATAGTACAAACGCAGAAAATGGATCGAGTTACAAAATAAATTCTTTGGCCAACTCATTTCTTTGAAGATAAACAAAAAAATATAAGTACCTTCCAAGATTTTCTATAAATGAAAGATCGGAAATTGAAAAAGATTTTCTATTTAACTGTGTTTCTAAAAAGGAAGCTACTTTTTTTTGCTTTGGAGTTGAATGAAAAACTGAAAGCAAATACTATTGAGACTAAAATTCAGATAAAGTAACGACGTCACGTTTGTCGCAGTGGTTGAGCGATCCACTGCAATGCATGACATGGGTTCGATTTCTACATTGAACAAATGTTTTTTGACCCCGGTACAAAAAGGGCTACTGAAGGACACCGTGGATTTTAGTCAGTACAAGTCTGACAGTCCCCCCGCCCTGCCCTGGGTGGGAGGACTCATTTGATGATTTTACCAGGCTAAAAAAAAAGTGGGCGGCATTGACAATGATATTCTGACACAAAAAAGAAAGAAAAACAAAGAAGAATAAAGTTTCAAATCTCACATGAGAAAACTAACACCAAATAAAAATACCATGAACGAAGTAATGTTTAAAGCTACGCTTATATCTAAATAGCCGATCACAGATTAAACAACCATGACAAATACAAAATTATAACCACAGACTGATGACAGTACTGGAACAATTGGTTGATGGCAAGCAACCGGTGTTTACTTGAATATACACCAAGAAGTCACGGTTGACCAAAACTATGCGTGACATAGTTTCGTCAACCATGACTACGCTGAACGGCGCCATAAAGACCGCCTTCTGCAAGGGTCTAGTTTGTCCAAGACTCGCTATTTGCTTATTAGAAAGTTGGCTTTTAGATAGTCTATCCATGGGTGTGGGTCTTGTGTGGGTGGATACAGTCATTAAACCACGGTTTTTTTTATCTAATTCGACCGTCAGTTTGACTACAGACATCAAACATGATTTGATCCATTTTTTTTGTTACGTAAGCCAAAATAGACAAAAATATGCCGTTTTTATAATTGCTATAGGTACTTCACTTCTGTTGGGTGAGCAAGGATAAGTAACCTTCGTCTAGATCTGTCTTTGGTCACCAAAGTTAAGTGACTCTTGTTGAAGTCTCCCTATGTACGAGTATGTCTCTTGACTCAAAGTCAAAGTCATGTTGTGCATCAAAGTGAGATGTCAGATGTTACTCGTAGTTTTTCTTTCGGTCTTTGAAAATGTAGTTATCAGTAATAGAAGCTATTTCTACCGAGAATTTATTGCCCACAATTAAATGCGACTTGGTTCGTTCGTAGCGTCAAATTGTGGGTTTGTCAAGGGTCATTTGTCGACCGCCGACCGGGCGGGTGTAATGGCTGGTGAAATGGCGAGAATTGAGTAATGTTCTTAGTCTAAACGTTAATTGCGTTAGTGGCTTCTGTGGTTATGTCAGCCTGGTACATGATGTGTGTGTTATGGTTTCATGGAATTATAGGAAATGGTAATGAATTATATTGTCAGGTTTATGGACTAAATATCTAACAGAAGAAATGTCTGGAAAAATACAGGTCTCACTATAATCTAAAGAATATAATTTGGAACACGGTTGGCGCAGTGGCCAACAATGGTCACAACGATAGCCAAGCTCACATTCCAAATGTCGACAAAATCATGCGCCAAGTCAAAACATAAAAAATATATATCTCCCTCATGACATATCTAACCACTGACTAAGCACCTGATCTCAACATTTCTCCATTAAACCATGAACGCTTATCTAAAACCATGGCGAAAGCTGATGACATTGCAATGGCAGTTTAATGTTGCGGAAAATAACGCCGGGGTTCCGTATGAACGTGAGCAATTAGTAACAGCGGTACCCATATGGCGGAAAAACAGTTTTCTTATAGTGTTGTGTGTTTTTATCAGTTCAGATAATGTAAACAGTGTCCACGTAATACCTAACTGCCGCAGGGATTTTCAAGTCTAAGTAGCAGCGTCTACCGGAGTGCGGTGAATGATCGACATAAGATGCCATGCTTTATGTCTCGGCTGTCATTTACAGATCTTAGACAATCATTACAGTTAGTGGCTCGAAATACTACCCAGTACTAATTGTATTGAGGTCAGAAAGATACTCACCCATAGTTCCTGTCATAGATTATTTTTATCATGTTACTTACAAAGTCATAGATTATTTTTATCATATTACTTTTTTTAATTAAAATTCACCCATACCAGGATTTTTTGTGAAAGGGCTTCGCCTACAGTTTTATTAAACTATTTTGAGTAAATACAGAAATGCTTTTATAACTTGATCGTTTTCCCCACCATGTCTTCCTTCATCGTTTTTAGAGTGCGAAACATATTTCAAGGTTCAATCTAGACCTCCAGCGAATTCGAATAGGTATATGGCAATATAAGCTATATTGCTGTGAACGAGATCCTTCTGTCTCTCTGGCATCAAAAACCAACCACCAACCAACTACAGCCTGACGCCTTCCAATTTCACTTTCGAATTCATTACCATCTGACCAATGTCAGGGTCATACGCGATTGAGAGCAACTATCATTGCTCTAGGTGCTTAAACGTGCAATGACTTGCAATCTGACCGCAAGGTTTTTGTTACTTGTGGTTTACGATGTACGATTAACCACTGTTTTAGGCTATCACGGTTTGTTTCACAATTTAAAATGTCACTTACGGGATATCTTCCGTGATTATTTAATATTTTAAGTTCCCGATATTTATTTATAATCACGGAAGATATCCCGTAAGTGACATTTTAAAATATTATGTACGATTAAGTCGGTGGTTGAGAATAGGTTGTTTTGTTGTCTCTTTTTTGACTTCATCAAGTAACTTGGTGATGGTCAGGTCACATCTTTGCTTTATATGAAAATTAGCGTTTGTCCATGGTAGCCTCTTAGTTAATCAGAAACGCAAAAAGAGTATGTTTCATATTAATGCCCAAATAACTGAAACTATTTAAATGAATTTTGAGAAAAGCAACAAAATTGGTTGGAATCATGAATAACTCTTTTTGCATAAAACTTGTGAATCATTCCTGAGTATGTTCAAAATTGGGTGCTATTTTGGCCTTATCTCCTGATAACAGTAACAATGAACTTGCTTGCTGTAATCTTTTTTAAATTACGTTAAGGATACGATTCCCACATTTTTCGCAAAATTAAATGAATTTTCAATTTTAGGTCTACCTACTTTTGAAGTCGTTATTGAGAAGGTAAGCAATCAAGTGATTCGTGACGATTCAGAGCAAGGCGTTTGATTAATGTGAGCTTAAGACTTCAAACGTTCAGTTTGATTTATTTCCTTCGAATCTGTAATTCTACGACAATTTCGGGAGTTCAAATCGTGAGGTTAAAACCGTTGATGATGTCGTTACTCATCATTATTTGCGGCTTTAAACGCCCACTGCGTGGTATTAGTCTGTGGGTTTCAGCTAGGCACGATTTTGGGTCCTTTGTCGCCGAAGTGGCTTGATTAATTTGCTTTGATTTATCCACTTTGTTTTTGAACAATAAGTGTAATGACTGCTGAATATCTGAATTTCCAATCGTAGATACAACAAACCTAGAGAAATGATAAGCATATGACGATTTGGTTCTTGATAGAGCAAAAAACAACCTCATTTATGTCAGTTTATTGATTGTGTGATAGGTCCATTGCCACTTTAGATTAGTCATACTTTGGCTCTCTCTTAGCTCACCTCATTCCGGATCTAATCCATTTGAGTGACTTCCAGTATTTGCTCTTTCCATAGTTCGCTGAATTCCGGATTCGATACGTCATAGGCATTTCACAGATCGATGAGCAATCTTGAATTTATGGATGAACTGTTGATTTCTTTATCTAAACCTTAAGTAAATTATACCCTGTCTTCCTATTACCATGTTCAACAAAACATTATCCTATAATTCTTCAACTTCCTTCCGTTAATAACATAATTAGTTTAGGTAAGATGCGGAATACCAGTCCGTTGGCTGCGAACATCGATCACGAAGCGACGAGTGAAAGTGAATGCCGGCTGATCGTATGAAAGTCGGGCGGTATCGTTTAGTGAGTGTTTGTGTTCTTTAATTTAAGAGGATGTGGTTCTGTAGATTTGGATGAGATTTCATGTTTTGCTCGAGTTTATTTAGAATTTGTAAGACACGTAGCGCTATCTATTATCATGAGAAAGATATTGCTGTTTTCCTCACGAACAGTATCATTTTTCAGGATAAAAGGTAAGTACCCTATGTATTTTTGTGTGTGTGTATTTTTTTTTACTAAAAAAAATTGGATTTAAGATCTGATATAAATAAATAATAATAATATGTCCATTTCTGTACACCTGACAACGTACATAATATTCAAACTGCATCCCCTTAGGAAAAATACTAGGCCAGAAGGCGTATCCCAACGAGAAAGAAGCGTGAGAATGTAAGCACTGCGTCTGTTTCATACAAACTTTTCTTTTCATAACATTAGCGTAACGTGAGATAGATCGGAATTTCCCTCATTGCTGGTAATTTCTTCTCAGATTTAGCGTGAAAGATTAGCGATCTTGACACTTATAATGCTCTTGTTATCACGCAATTTGTTACAGACACGATAGTATAGCATTTTTACAAATCGTATAACTTAATTTTTTGTTAAAAATAATGCCTCTTCAAGTTCAACAAATTTTTTTATTCGATTTATAGTTGCTGTTTTAATTCAGACTATAACTTATCTCTGAATCTTTCATAAACATCCGTTCAGGGGTTCAAACATCATCTACCCAACCCAACATTTAACTTTAGCTTTTGTTAGACCAGCACTTTTCTGCAACTTCGCTCATAAATTATTATCATAAATTCTTCCACGAGAAACATTAGAAAAATACCCTATCATACTCGAGTACAATGATACGAGTATTCTAATAAATTAATCATTATCAGAATTCGATTAGTAATTAAATCTAAACTCAAAAACTTAACCCCTAAAAAAGGGTTAAGCTTAAAAGCTTCGCTACAATAAATTAAAAAAAGGTAATAAACCTTTCCCACTACGAATTTTTCGATGTGTTTCCATCGTTCTATATCCAAATTTGGAAGTTTCGCGCGTTCCGAGTGATCAACAGACATATCATAATATATTTATTGTCATAAATATTCCCTTCGTAGTAGAGAATGACGTTGACACGATAGGCAATTGTTTTTTTAATCATTCAAACCGTTTTGCGCTTGTTTTGCTATGGTTCAGTGATATGTCAGAAACAGTAGGTATATGTGGATAGATAGCTTCGCTGTCTTTATTTTTAGAAATTCTGTTTCCAGTCTGCGAATTGACAACTTTACACTTCATAAGTTTTTTAACTGACATGGTTACTAACCCATTTATCATGCTTAATATTTGTTTTGAATTTCCGATATTTCCACACTGTTGCAAGCATCATAATCGTGGAATTCATAGATGAACTGAAGGTGGCTCGGATGTTTATGAGCAGACGAAAAAGTTAACCTTTCTTCCTCGTTTTTAGGGTTCCGTAGCCAAATGGCAAAAACGGAACCCTTATAGATTCGTCATGTCTGTCTGTCTGTCCGTCCGTATGTTACAGCCACTTTTTGTCGAAAGTATAATATCCTGTTGAAACTTGGTAGGTAGATGTATTATGTGAACTGCATTAGGATTTTCACACAAAAATAAAAACAAAACAAATTTTGGGGGTGCCCCCCATACTTAGAAATGAAACTCAAATTTTTTTTTTCACCAAACCCATACGTGTGGGGTATCTATGGATAGTTCTTTAAAAATTATATTGAGGTTACTAATATCATTTTTTTTCTAAACTGAACAGTTTTCAGTTTGCAGTTTGTGTGAAAGTTTTTCAGAACAGAACTAATTTGGATGAAAGGTACAAATCTTGTTCATAATTTAGACTAGCCGATCCCCGTGGTTTCACCCCAGCTACTTGACTCCCATTGGTCATAGCGTGTGAATTCCAAATATTCCGATCCAACCACCGACCCCAAATTAAGCTGCAGTATGTATAATCTAATGAAAAAAACTTATGATTTTAATAAGGGATTGAAATATTCGTGCTAGCTGGATATGATTGCGGTTGCTTAGTTGGTAAAGCGTCCGGTATACTTATTGAGATTATAATATTTCTTTTAAATTAACGACTTTTATTGAAACAAGAACAGTGGTCTCTGACTGCTGTCCTTTTAGAGAGACTAAGAGTGATGGAAAGAGCTATGCTCGGAGTTTCTTTGCGGGATAAAATCCGGATATTCGGCGAAGAACCAGAGTCACCGACATAGCTCGTAAAATTAGCAAGTTAAAGTGGCAATGGGCAGGCCACATCGGTCGTAGAACTGACAACCGATAGGGAAGAAAAGTTCTCGAGTGGCGACCACGGACTGGAAGACGCAGCGTAGGCAGGCCTCCCACTAGGTAGACCGACGACATCGTGAGGGTCGCGGGCAACCGATGGATGCAAGTGGCGAATTGTCGATCGGCGTGGCGGTCTAAGGGGGAGGCCTATATTCAGCAGTGGACGTCTTCCGGCTGATGATGATGATGATTCAAACACATTTCGTTCGCTCGCCAAGACCAGAGACAACAATGAACCACAGATAAATAATCAATAATAATTACATTGCCATTTTACAATAATACTGAATCGGAAGGCCACTGGTTCAAGTCATGTCTGCACTCGATTTTTTCTTTGCACAAGAAACCCAATTACATATTTACCTACCTGGCTATCGACCCCACAACATCGCGCTGAGCATACCAGCAACTACTATACTAATGAGAAAACTTTTTCAAGTCGGTGGCTAAAAATCAATGAAATAAAAAAAATAAAGCCACCGACATCCGAAAGAAGTTATTAATTAGGTTTTTTCATTCTTTTTTGTTTTGTTGTTGTTTTTGAAGTCGGTTACTTTTTTGAAAAAGTTTTTATTTTACCCCTTTTAGTTTATTTATATATATTTATATATATAGAACTCTGCCGTTGCCGGTCCCAAGCCCGGATGAAAAAGGAGGAGGGTTGGTTCGGCAGGAGACGAAGCCAACTGTAAAATGTCAACGCCGAGTCGTGGGCGGCGGTCAAGTAACCCACCCCCGGGTCCACCCAGCGATCTCGGAGCGGTCTTTAGTGGCCGGGAAGGATTAAATACCCTCCAAAAGACTAACGTGGAAGGACGTGGGAACCCACCACGATTATATCCCAAGAAAACCACCTCATGATGCTAAGAAAGAGAAAGTGTGTTCTGTCGGACAACCCGGCTAACACCCGGCGCCACCCGGTACCCGGGCCGGCTGGTGTGAAATTGGCTACCGAAGCTCCCGAAGAGATAGGTCACCAGGTCTCTGAAGGCAGGAATGTTACTGGTGAATACAAACACACGAAAAGTAAAACCTCACTACGAGCACATCATCGTATTGGTACCTGGAACACCAATGGTATTCTTCATCCAGGAAAGCTGACCATTGTGGACAAGGAAAGAGAAAATCATAGGATCTCTATATTGGGCATCAGCGAAACCCACCTTCGTGGTCAAGGCCATTTTAAGACCACAACTGGAAGTACCTTGTACTTTTCAGGGAAGGACGACTCAAGCAGGAACGGTGTCGGTATACTCTTGCCAGCAGGCATGAGCAAATTTGTCCTAGGATACAATCCCGTGTGTGATAGAATCATCAGTTTGAAGCTAAACACAAAATCATGCCTGCTTAACATTGTGCAAATATACGCCCCTACAGCACAATCTTCTGATGAGGATATCAACGAATTCTATGGAAATCTCGAGAAGACACTAGATGCCATTCCAAGCCGTCAGATAACGATCATACTCGGCGACTGGAATGCAAAGGTTGGCAACTTTGAACCGGACTATACCATCAGAGACACGATTGGACGATATGGTCTAGGCACTACAAACGAGCGCGGTCAGAGACTTATTGAGTTTTGCGTCGGTAGAAATTTAAGCATTATGAATACGCACTTTAAGCACCACCTTAGACGCCTCTATACATGGAGATCTCCAGGCGACCGTTACAGAAATCAAATTGATTACGTAATGATAAACACTCGCTGGAAATCCTCTATAAAAAACGTGAAGACTTTTCCTGGTGCCGACTGTGGTTCGGACCACGTTCTTTTGGTCGCTTGTCTTTCCCTGCGCCTGAAAGCGATAAATAAACACTCCCGACCAACACTCAGAGCTTTGAACTCTACCGAGCGGGCACACTTCCAAAGCACGATCGAGGGCAGACTCACTCAGAGCTCAACACCACCGGGAGCTGACGCCGATGCTCTTTGGAAAAGCTTGGAATGTAAAATCAAGGAGTCTCTGAGTGAGATTGTCTCGAAACGAGAGAAGGACCACAAGAGAACAGCTTGGATAACGGACCACACGTGGGAACTTATTCAACGTAGGAAGGAAGTCAAAGTGAGAGGACTACAGAACGCTGACGTATTGAAGGAATACTCAAACATATGCAGAGCCATTAAAAACAATTGCCGCCTTGACAAGAATAACTTCATTACCAACATTTGTCGCGAAGTAGAAACTCATGCGTTGAAACAACAGACTTCAGATTTATTTAAGAAGGTCCGCTTGCTGAGTAGGCAATTCAAACCGAAATCATGGGTGATCGAAGATACAGATGGAAAACCGCTACACGAACTCGATAAAATTGCAGACAGATGGCGCGGCTATTGTGAAGACCTGTATAAAACACCCAACACATCGGACTTTTCGCGCGTGGACTGGTCCAACCTGGAACTGGAACCCAACATCCTGCGATCAGAGGTTGTAGCAGCCATTACCTCACTGAAAGCCAAGAAAGCACCAGGTCCAGATCAAATCACAGCTGAAATTCTTAGGGCCCTGGGTGACAAAGGTTTTGACACCTTGCACAACATCTGCAACCACATCTGGCGGTACGGCGAGTGGCCAAGTGCTTGGACTCAGTCGATCATCCTTCCTCTACACAAAAAGGGATCGACCAAAAAATGCGATAACTATCGCACACTTGCCCTAATCTCTCATGCAAGCAAAATCTTATTGCAAATCATCAATAACCGGATCCGTTACTACCTTGACTGGCAGATACCGCAAGAACAGGCTGGCTTTGTGAAGGGGAAAGGAACCCGTGAGCAAATTCTGAATGTCAAGCAGATTGTAGAGAAGTGCTATGAATTTGACTTACCGGTTATAATCTGCTTTGTTGATTACAGCAAGGCTTTCGATTGTGTCAACTGGGACTGTCTATGGAGAGTGCTGTTAGAATAAAAATAAATAAAATAAATAAACATATACGGTGAATACATAATAAGGCGCACTTGTGATAGCTGGAATGGAGGAATCACCGTCGGCGGGCGCAAGATTTGTAATTTGCGTTATGCAGACGACACCACCTTATTTGCGGCAAGTGAAGCTGAGATGATCACCGTTTTGGAAAGGATGGAGCGCATCAGCGCAGAACTGGGGCTCTCGATAAACAGGTCCAAAACCAAGATCATGGTCATAGATCGTACAGGCAAGCTTGAGCTCACTGGGAAACTTGACTTGGAGGTAGTTGATAACTTTATATACCTGGGCTCAAGCATTAGTTGTAATGGCTCATGTGAACATGAAATACGAAGGAGAATTGGGATGGCAAAGGGGGCCATGGCACAGCTTCAAAAGATATGGAAGAACAGAAGCATCTCCCTGAAAACCAAGATCAATCTTGTGCGCACCCTGGTGTTCTCCATATTCTCGTACGGTGCTGAAACTTGGACCCTGAAGAAAGCTGACCGCGATCGTATTGATGCTTTTGAGATGTGGTGCTGGCGAAAGATGCTGGGGATCCCCTGGACAGCACATCGCTCCAACGTGTCAATCCTACAAGAATTAAACATAACGACAAGGCTCTCCACCATCTGCCTACGTAGGATTCTCGAATACTTTGGCCACATTGCCAGGAAGAATGACGATAACCTAGAAAGGTTAGTAGTCACTGGCAAGGTGGAAGGCAAAAGACCACGTGGTCGAAGCCCGACACGTTGGACCGACCAAATTCGCACCGCTCTCGACACAACGGTCCACGAAGCTCTGCACTCGGCGGCAGATCGGGACAGATGGCGTCGAGTGGTACGCAACAAACTGCTGCAACATGGAGGTGGTCACGACCCTCAGCATTGAGGAAACCGATTCGAGGAGGAGTTTATTTATTAAATAGTCAACCCAAATTCTTGTAAAATACAAAATTTTCTTACATAAATGGACTAATCTTGTAATCCGTCAGAACATAAAAAAATCCATATCTCTAAAACTACCGAACCGATTTTGATGAAACTTGCAGTGTACCCTAAGTTGAACAATACCTAGTACAACAAAAAAAGAATTACTTAAATCGAGCTTGTAGTTCCGGAGATATGCGTGCACAAACATAAAAACATACATACATACACTTGTGAAATTTGGCACATTTGTTCAGACGCTGATATAGACTAACATATATGAAAACTGGGCAGTTCTGATAATATTACATACATACGGGTCGAATTGATAACCTCCTTTTTTTTGAAGCCGGTAAAAACCACGCTGAAATGAAGTAATTTAACAAACATTTATATATTTACTCAACGACTTTACCAACTGAAATGTAATCTGAATTTCTCTTAATACCTTGAGTGCCGTTGCAAGTGCTGCCTGCGATTCGTGACTCGCTTGGAATAACTAACGCTCCTAACTAGATATGTACCGATTAGTCGGCTAAAGTTACTGATAGGAAATTATAATCTTTTTTTATGAATATGTGTCTAAAGTTAAAGTTCACATAACTAGCTGTTGCCTGCGGCTTGACCTGCTACAACTCGGAAATTATCCCACAAGAAGATAAAGTCGATGTAAAAACTGTCCTATGTGTTCTTCTTATCGTGTTGATGACAATCAAAATTGACTCTGCCCAAAATAGGGCCACGAGTTTAGCGCTCTCCGAACAGTCCGGGCACAATAATAAGTGCCTCATCGTTTGTGGAGCAGCACCATACTTACACTCCAGAGCTGAGTTATCAATGAAATTCCACCTATTATCCTATGTGTTAATCCAAACAAACGTCCATCCATCAATAGGTGCGTCCACACAGAACGCGCAGCCTCGCGAGGCATTTTATGCGCGAGGAAACTGAAATACTCTGCTTAACCGACAAGTCGGCATGTCGGTTAATCGGCACACCTCTACTCTTAACCTAATTGTTATGTAAGACGCTACTAAGCTACAGCTCTTTGCTATTAAGGTGTTTGCTTATACAGCACAAGAAGGAATATTATGGTTGGTTAACTGGAGATTTTGTGGCAGATTACAAATGGAAGTGAATTTAATTTTGTTTTGAAAATTCTTTCTCTAAAGAAGTCTGTGTTTCCCGAGAGCTACAATTTTGGGCTCTTAAAGTCAGAGAAAAAAAAAATTGCAAGTTGAAGTGGCAATGGGCAGGCCACATCGCTCGTAGATCTGACAACCGATGGGGAAGAAAAGTTCTCGAGTGGCGACCACGGACCGGAAGACGCATCGTAGGCAGGCCTCCCACTAGGTGGACCGACGACATCGTGAGGGTCGCGGGCAACCGATGGATGCAAGTGGCGAATTGTCGTTCGGCGTGGCGGTCTAAGGGGGAGGCTTATGTTCAGCAGTGGACGTCTTCCGGCTGATAATGATGATGATGATGAAAGTCAGAGTAAATAGGTTATTTCAAGTCAAGCGTGCTTCACCGTCGACCATGGTCGACCATATCATTGCTCACCACCAGGCGAGATATTATTATAATAAAGACGATATACTCACATATTTTTGCCTGTCTCTCGTTTTGATAAAAACAGTAAACAAATACGAAAAGTACTTTTTTAAAGCATTTTGACTTGGTTCGTGAGTTTTTCGATGTCGAGATGTGCAATGTGGTTTCAGCGATCATTTTGCCACTATTCGTGTCCAATATCGGCTAATGCTTTAATTGCCGAGAGACTTCACTAACACCTCAGTAAGCTTTCGTAAGACTGTACCCTTAGCACGAGTTTTCACTCTTTTACTTTACAGCGTTTTTTCAGTATTTACAGCGTTTCTTGTATGAAAAACTGGAACAGCGCCTCTCGTGTGCGAAGAAGGAACTAATTTTTTCCTTTAAAATTGTCAATTTGAAATTGTCAAAGTTCCAGTTTACTTTACGTCTCAAATACTGAAAATTCGTGCTAAGGGTACTGGATTCAGAATGAAATACTTCTAGACACGACACGGCTGAAAAGGATTTCTCTTTTTTAGAGACAAGTAAAAGCAAAGGACCGTGGAACTGTAGTCTAATCCAGGAAGACCAGCCCTAAGACGCTAAAGGGCTACTAAATTAATAGGGTGTTTTTAGTGAGTACGAGTCAGGCAGTCCATGCCGGGCGGGAAAGACTCTTTTGATGATCTTCCAGGCCAAAAAAAAATGGCAAAGTCAAAATAAACAAGCAAAACAAAACCAATTTTAAAACCGCCCCGGTAACTCCACCACAAAAAGTAACACATATAAATACTGTTTCCTGATACAATCTAAGGAATAGCTGAACAAAGGTGAAAATCATGCAAATAAGGCCCGACCATAAAAGGTGAAGGGACGTAAATGTTTTAGGGCAAGCCCTATCAGATTGGGTGAGGGTCTATGGGAAATGATGGCGTGGAATTGCTTGTCATGGTTTTATTTGAATAGGAAGTAAAGTTTTGGGTGAATAATTTAGGTTATCAAAGAGGTTTGTGAAAGGTGCTACCTCAAAATAAAGCGGTTTCTAAGAAACGTTTGTTGTTTGTATGTTTGTTTTTTTATTTGCCCTGTGTTGTTTTTATTGCGATATTTTTTTCTGTACCAGTCTTTCCTTTCGAAAGTACAAATTAATAGTTTTTCAAAAAAGGTTCCTTTGTCATGAGTCCTGTCCATCGATATTTTGTGTTCTTGTTCCCAATGCTGCTAAATTATTTTTGGTCGTTAATTTTAAAAGTTAGTCGTAAAAAACTGTAAAATATAAATAGGCAACAAAAAAATCTCATCTTTTTTGAAAGTTGATTAAAAATACAATTTCCATCTAACTACATAAAAATAATATCAGTCGAAAATAGTCCTCATACTACGCTTCACCCATTTGCTTAAATAAAATATTGATGTACCCATTAGGTTGTCTCACGAGATTCTGTACAAAACTGCTTAACGTAATGTAATTTTACATTAAAGATGGTCCTCTTAGGCCGACATTATTTATTATTCTAGTAGTACAGTTATCTTATTTCGTACCCTTTTACGTAGAATTACAATACTGATATAAAAAACAGGTATCCATTTTATATCGCCAAAGCTTTTTACCTATTTATTCTTTATATTTAGATTCGTCTAAGAAAGGTGATAGAATATTGAGATTCATAGTATACAACATTATTTTTAGTATATGCGAAACCTGAATATAGTTTGTTCAGAATCAGTAACTGATTCGATTCCAATAATTTTTACACCATGTTATATTTTTTTTATAAAATTGTAACACCGCACTACAGAAAAAAAGTATAATTAGTATGGGCCCAATTATTTACAACAAAATTCCGAATACCATTAAAAATGACACGTTTCAAAAGTTTAAAAAGAAACTGACAGCATTATTAATTGCAAAATGCTACTATTCTGTAAGGGATTTTCTAAATGACGGTGACATATAATTTTTGTTTAATTTAACTGTAGATGTAGGTATTTTTTGTAAAATGACTTTGTTTAATTTATATTTTAATTCCCATAGTCTAAACATTTTATATTATTTATGAATCCTTTTGCTATTTGAATAATGCCACTGACATTTAATTTTTGTATAATTTTGATTGTAGATGTATGTATTTTTTTTTTATGACCTTGTTTAATTTGTATTTTAATTCAATTTTATTTTAATTTTTATATTGTTTTAGTCCTTTTGCTAATTTAATGTGTTACTGTACCAAGAATAGTTTTAATTATAATGTTTGCATGCCTAATAGAAGGTAGATTGTATAAGGATCATGTTTTGAATTGTAACATCTTATGTACTGTACCTGCAATCTATGCAAATAAACGTTTACTTACTTACTTACTTACTTACTATATTTTACCTAATTAAATTTTATTGCCAGTTAATTACAATACAATCACCGTACGGTTAGGTACATATTGCCAAACTATTATCACGAGTGAATAACACAGGAGACGCGGTTTACGCGGGTGTACCGCGAAATGAGCATGTTTTTGAACGGAAAACCAGGTACCTAATATACAAGCTTACTCGTATAACTTAGTGATTTTTAAGATACGGTTTTAAAATTTAGTACATAGATTCTTTACACAAAAATACTAGACAGGTGTAGGTATATTATTTTTTTCCAGGCTATATTAACCCTCTGCTGTGCAAAGGCCTTCCTCAAGTCCTTTCAGATAGAAGATGGATCGATGATTTTAGGAATGGTGCTGGCATTGAATGGGTGTGGCAGTCAGTTCCTAGGCAGTCTTAGGAACGGTAGGACAGGCGCTTTTTGGGGGAATTACGTGAACTACAATTGCCTAATATACTATAAGCGCTTCCAAAAGTTTTATTCCTTTAATGATGCCACCTGATGCGTAGCACCTAGTTGTCTCCCTCTAGACATTATTGACTAAATGACATTCGTTGTTAAAAATGAAAACTTGATTAAACTATGCACCTAATGAAATTATTCCACACGAACATAATTACTGGGATAACAAAAGCCAAACTCACGTTGTTATGATGGTTAAAAATGCTTAACCTCAAAGCTGGTATGACTGTGAAAAATGCTTCAAATCGTTTTAATAAAAAGCATTCCTGGAACACAGTTCGTTTGGCATGTCTTAATGGAAGCACGGTTCAAATTCTTGTATTAAAAATAACAGACATTACTGACATGACATTGTCTTGATTTTCATCAAAATCTTAGTCCACATATCATCGGTGCTAGCGATTATGGGAAGATTTATAGAAACTACTTTGTACCACCGGTTTGCAACACCTGAATTCGCCGCTACAAAAACAAACGCTTGATCGGCAGTGTGGACACAGATCGCGCCCGCCGTCGCGCCCGCCACCGCGCCCGCCGCCGCCGCCGCCGTCGCGCTAGGCTTCCAGTGTGGAGACACACAATACGCCTCTCCGCGGCGCGGCGTACCGCTAGGTCCTTGGCTGCGACACTTCTGCCAGTCAGCGCGGGCGAGCGGTGCAGAATGAAAATCAACTTATTTTTATCCAAAACACGAATAAAGGCTAAGCTCTTTCTAAAGTTAACAACAGTTAGTTAATTAGGTTCCCGAAACACTGACAAAATAGACTAAGAGGCTGTTTTGAATACATTACGAGATCCCGAATAAAGGCAAGTAATTTCGGAATGTTAGTTAGGGATGGCAATAAAATATTCAAATAGAGGTTTCAGGAAAACTTATAGTATTTTAGTGGTGCCGAAAGTCTTTGTGTAGTTGGTGATTTAGATATCAACATATTTAAAAGTCAACCAATAATATTTTTAAGTAGGAAAACATTTGGTATTGATGAATGGCAACAATGTTCTGAACGACGCAAAGGTCCAAAGCTTTTAAAATTGAAACACCGAGTCTATCGGTTTTTATCGGTGATATTTCAGAGAGTGTATGATGTAACTGCACAATTTTATACCGCCAAGCCCTCCCCAACATCAGACAACATGGCAGGACATACGCCATTGCGCCTTTAGTACTTACATGGTGGACGAGGACAAGTACAAATGCCTTGAATAGAAAGCACCCATTTCTAGCCTATAATCGTAGTTCAATTTTGTTCCTCAGAAACCAATGGCTCGCAATCCATTAGCTCCAAAGGACATGTATTCAGAATATTGTGTCTAAAATGTTCGTGTTTTACGATTCAATCTTCAATGGCACTAGTAAAATATAATTATGAAGCGATACTTACAAAATGGCTGACGTTCTGTGTAGATATTTATTGTTTCAGTCAAGATCGCTAATTAAAGAAGGCTTTATTTAGTCTTTTGTAACATGACTGTGTAAAATATTCATAGCATATTTATGCTACGATTTTTAAATTGACATATTGCGCGAAATCGGCCAACTTGTGCATGTCTGCCAGACGGACAATCGGATAAGGCGAAGCTATAAGAATTTCTTGTAGATTACGGAACATTGGAAATGAGAAGCAATAACTTGTTACGTAGGTATGTTTTGAAAATCCATCAGAACTAATTGTTCTATGCATTATATGCATGTGCCGCACATAATGCAAATGCATATTTTATAATCCGATTTCAACAAATTACTTTCACCCACCATTAGGTACTTACACACATCAAAAGTGTCTAGGGATCAACATATATTTTTGCAATAACTTTTCTCCTCATCATCATCATCATCATCTCAGCCATAGGACGTCCACTGCTGAACATAGGCCTCCCCTTTAGATCTCCACATATACCGGTTGGAAGCGACCTGCATCCAGCGTCTTCCGGCGACCTTTACAAGGTCGTCTGTCCACCTCGTTGGTGGACGTCCTACGCTGCGCTTGCTCGTCCGCGGTCTCCACTCTAGGACTTTTCGACCCCATCGGCCATCTGCTCTGCGAGCAATATGGCCTGCCCATTGCCACTTCAGCTTGCTAATCCGGTGGGCTATATCGGTGACTTTAGTTCGTCTACGGATCTCCTCATTTCGGATTCGATCACGTAGAGAACTTTTCTCCTGATTGATATTAATTAAAATTTTCTTTAAGGATTCATCAAATAAAGTGTTTTCGTTTGTCACAGTAACGATAAACCATGACTTGGTTTATCGTTACTGTGACAACCTTTGCATTAATAAAGAAATTTGCCATTTTCCTAATAAAGGGATTTTTGACATTTGAACCACTAACACAAAAGTTCGAAAAAAAGACTGAAATAACAGTTTTCTTTAAAATTTTATTGGGTAACTTAAACAATTAATAATCCGTGTTTCTACCGCGAACACTAACAACACAAGAACATCGGTTTGGCATACTCAAAATGAGTTCATCCAAATCACGCTGTGGAATGGCCGCCCATGTTCGTTGCAACAACAAAAAAAGGTCTTCTTGCGACTGGATACCCTCCATATTCGGCAGAGCTCTTCTCTGTAGCATATCCCATGCATGCTCAATCGGATTCAAGTCTGGCGACTGAGCAGGCCAGGGCAGGACATTGATGTTAGCTGCGGCGAGAGTCTGTCTTACAACTCTTGCGGTGTGCGGTCGTGCATTATCATGCATTAACTGAAATAAGGGACCGATTTGCACTTGTAGAGGAACGATGACGTCTGATACAATCGTCTCAGCATAAATTTGAGCGTTGAGGTTGCCTCTGATCCAAATCAACTCAGTTCTTCCGCCGATCCAAATACCCGCCCATACCATGATGGTTCCACCACTATAAGGATGGACTTCCTGGCAGGATTTTAATCGCTGTTGGCGTCCAGGGGTTCTCCAGTGTCGTATACGTCTTGTATCCGGTCTCATACCGAAACGAGACTCATCAGAAAAGCACACGAAACGCCATTGTTCTTCTGCCCAATTTCTGTGTTCAAGAGCCCATTGATATCGAATCCTACGATTGTGCATTGCTATAGGTGGTACCCGTAGCGGTCTTCGGGAATGAAGGTTCACTTCATGCAAGCGGTTTCTGACTGTTTGGTCGCTAATTAAGTTCCCTGAAGAGTGATGAAGCCTCACGGCTAACATCATGGCGGTTATTGTTGGAGCTCTTCGAGTTAAGATTTGAATGTATCGGTCTTGTCTCCGTGTGGTGCAGCGATACCGTCCTCCATGGCGCTCAGCCACGGTACCAGTGCTTCGGTAACGTGTCCAAAGTCGACTGATAACACTCTGACTTGTATTCAGAGCTAAAGCCACAGTACGTTGCCGGGAACCAGCTTCTATCATTCCCACGGCTCTGAGCATTTCTTCCCTGCTTAAATGACGTCGCCGCTCCATAATAACGTTGGTTTTAATCAGTAGTAGGGAAACAGTAGCACTAATAATGTCTTCAATGCGTTGTATGTTTTTATAGGGAAAATATTGATAGCTGATTTTCATCTTTTACTCGAATTTGATTCACAGTTCCTGATTCAAATTATGAAATGCACCAAAAAGGATCCATATAAATTTATAAAATCATAAATTTATTACAAAGCCACATCTCAATCTCAAGAAATCCGCATAAAAATGCTTGATCCCTAGACACTTTTGATGTGTGTATTTGTAATCCAGTCTAATATCAGGATAGTATGTTTTTTGTTTCTACCTCAATTTTTACTATCTTTAAAATTCCCTTTTCATATCGTAGCCAAAAAACAAAATGGTTGTTAACCTAACACCCTCATACAATGAATAGTAAATACGGTGTAAAAGAATAGCACATTTGTAAAAAAAAAATTGTTCCTGTACTCCAAACTGTAACACTACTTTAATATTTAAACAGAGGTTATGTTTTATAAGGATTCGTTCACATAGTCAATTTTGTATGAAGACACTTCGCCTCCTTCTCTGAGGAAGTTATGCTCGCGAAACAGGCGGCGGAAAGGGGAAGGTAACTCCCGACCTCAACTACGATGATATGTAATGGTACAACTGTATCGAAATAGTGTACGGCACATTTTAAACTCGGATCCCGTCGTACCACAAAAACTTTTAAACGTCTGTTGAACACTTGTCTAAATAAATGTCAGATTATGACGTTGAAATAAGGTTCGTTTTGCAGTCACACTTTTTTTAGACAAGTCTTCAACAGATGTTTAAGTTTTTGTAGTAAGGCTGCTAGAGTTTGCGGCGTTTCATTACAGAGTTCTCATGGCCACCTTCCAGTTCCATCATCAGATCAGCTCCATGTCATCATAATATCTTAATTTTACACGCGATATACATACGTGCAAAATTTCAGCTCAATTGGAAACCGGAAAGTGGATCAAATTATACTTGCAATATTTGATTATACGAGTATAAAATGGGACAGGTGAAAGTCAATAAGTACGTTCACACAGAGCGCGCAGCCTCGCGAGGCATTTGCTGCGCGAGGAAACTGACAAGCAGCTAAGGCTGCTCAGTGTGTGGACGCGTCTATTGTTTTTCGACCGAGCCACGAAACAATATACGCGAGCAAAACAAAAGCCGACACTGGATGGCTCGGGCGCTCGGTCGCTCGACCGCGGCAGCGCTGTCACTAGCCTCGCCCGAGGCACGTCCACACCAACCGAGCTGCTTCGCGCGGAAAATGCCTCGCGAGGCTGCGCGCTCTGTGGGGACGCACCTAATAAAAGCTTTTTTAAAAATCCTATCGTCAGTGTGACCAAAGCTTAACCCAACTTTAGTTCCGAAGACAGGAATTTTATAAGTTTTACTTTGTAACTTATGTGTGTACTTTTTCTGTTGGGTAATATGTAGTCAAAGAATTTTACATATTTTAGTGGATGAGGCGCTTTCTAGCCGACTTCAAAAAGGAGGAGGTTCTCAATTCGGTCGGTTTTTTATGTATGTAAGTACATCGATTACTCCGAATTTTGTGATGCGATTTGGTGTTTTGTTATTAGTGTCAGTACAATAAATAAGAAAATTGTAGTGCGCGTGTAAGAAAATTTTGTGTGTGCAAGAATATTAGGGTTGTTTATTTGAACTAAAAAAAATAATAATTGACTTTAAAATCAACCACAAAAATTTTAAAAAAAACTTTTTTGCTTCAAACTCTGTAATGATTAAGTTTCTATGATTCAATTTTACGTACACACTCCGCTGGCATAAGTCAGTAAATTACAATTTACGTAATGAATCAAGTTTAAATTAAACTTATCAGCAGACGCATCCCACGCAGCCATTAAACACAGCTATAAGTTACACAATCATCCAACGCAACTGCCCTTTTCATCGCACATTTAACCGAACCGAGCGACCCATACCCTCGCTCTAATGCCTACCTGCTCGCTCGTAAAGCGAGCATAGCGTGCCAAGTCACAGTAGAACTACTTACAGTGGTTCAATGCCCGCATTTGACAGCAAAAACTACTTTCACGACTATTCGTGGTGTAAAGATAACTGTGACCCTGGAACGCAAAGGGCTATTGAAGCAACATGGTGGATTTTTAGTCAGTATGAGTCTGAAAGTTTCTTCCGCTTCACACAGGGCAGTAGGTCTCATTAGATGTTTTTAATAACCATAAAAAGAGGTAAGCGTGGCCCAGGAGCGTAAATAGCTATTATTAAAGGACACCGTGGATTTTAGGCAGTACACCTCTAACAGTCCCTCCCGTTCCGCCTGTGTGAAGTCATTTGATGATTTTACCAAGAAAAAAAATTAAAGGTCACGTACCCCACGCGACCGTTTACTTTACTTTTTACTCGTGAACAATAAGCTAACTAACTCTTTACAAACGCTTTAAAAAAGTTCACGTTAGACCACTGTTCAAAGTTACACTGTGGCAGTGTTAACTGAGATGGGCACTAGAGTGTTAAGTGACATAACAATGTTAGCGCCACAAATGGCTTTCAAGATTTGGTCTTAGTTATGTTAGTCACAGTTTTAACGTGGCTTGTGGGATGAACTGGTCGTCTTGGCATCTCTTAGGTGTAGTCTGGAGATTTGGCATTTTTTTATCATAAAATGATACGTTCCAGGATCTCGGTAATTTGATAAGTCCCGCGAACAACTAGCTATCCTAGCGTGAAGATTGAAATGCTACATTTATAACGTTTTGACCTTGATCCGTATTACTACAAAAAGTTAAACATCTGTTGAACACTTGTCTAAAAAACTGACACTGCAAAATGACTCTTATATCAACGTCGTATTTTTTTTGGGCCACATTTGTCCTTTATCTCGCCTGATGGATGGTAAGGAAAGATTTGGTCAACGGTGAATTACGCTTGCCTAGAAATAACTTATACAATAGGTAAATAATATTATACAATTAAAGTAGAAATCAAAAACAATAAAAGAAAAAAAAATATTTAAAATTATAAACAGAATTTAAAAATTAAATGAAAAGGAATGCTAGTATTTTAAATGCGAGTGTTAAATAAATTCAACTTTGATAATGCACCTTGTAATAGGTATACTGCGGGTCTTAAACCGTTACTTGAGCAATGTAGCTTACAAAATTCAAAAAATGGATTTTCCTATTACATTGATCAAGCAATGGAGTAGATAATTGATAGAGAACAATTTGTAACATCGCAAAAGAACAACATTGCTAACGTAATTAATTATTTGCCTCTGTGCTAATAGTCATATTTTTTTTTCTTTACAGGTAAGTTGGATTTGAATGCTTCGATCAAACACAGTATGCTTCTGGATTATTATTGGTATGAAAAGTTATTCATCTCCTTAAAATTCTTAATAAAACCTAATAAGGTATAGACTTGAGCATTCTCTTGTATGTACTTGTACAGAACATCGAGCATTCGTCGAATTGAACAACAAACAGAGCCAAGCAAAGAGCCAAACATCGCCACAAACATTTTCACGATCCGTCTAGCGAACGCTCTAGTCCATGGTCTTCAAAATTAATTCTTCGCTCAGACGCTCGGCAAAAAGCTCGCCAGAACGCTCCTCCGAATATTTGTTAAAACGTTGTAATTTGTATTTCTGTTATGCAATATTCGCAAAAATGCTCATTATATTAAGTGAATGCTCAAGATTATCAGCACCTTTGACCAACGATCAATAAAGGCCAAAGGAAAAATCTTCCGCAAACATCATCATCATCATCATCAGCCGGAAGACGTCCACTGCTGAACATAAGCCTCCCCCTTAGATTGCCACGCCGAAGGACAATTGCCACTTGCATCCATCGGTTGCCCGCGACCGTCACGATGTCGTCGGTCCACCTAGTGGGAGGCCTGCCTACGCTGCGTCTTCCGGTCCGTGGTCGCCACTCGAGAACTTTTCTTCCCCATCGGTTGTCAGTTCTACGAGCGATGTGGCCTGCCCATTGCCACTTCAACTTGCAAATTTTACGAGCTATGTCGGTGACTCTGGTTCTTCGCCGAATATCCATGTTCCGGATTCTATCCCGTAAAGAAACTCCGAGCATCTCCGATCTCTGAGCTCTTTCCATCGCTCGTTAAGTGACTCTTAGTCTCTCTAAAAGGCCAGCAGTCAGAGCCATGCTTCCGCAAACAATTAATAATAATTACTCCTAATCTTCATCATTGCTTTGCAACAGACGTTTCCTGTAACAAAAACAGAGCCAAAATCTCGCCTTATTATAGGAACATATCAGTAAGGCACGTCCTGTGAGATACAAGCCGTCGCTAATGTCTTGGCTTAAACCCCATCCCTTGATCTCGGGGCGTAAATACCACGAAGTAGATAGAAACAGAAGCTTTATTACAAACAACAAGCAAAAACGCACGCACTCATGGTCACCAGCAATAAAATCTACTCTTAACAAAATTCAAACGTGAATTTCTCATGAAATACTATTGCGTAGCTTCTAAAATAGAAGGTTCATGAAAATGCAAATAGTTAATCTATATGGTAGGAGAACATTGCTTTTGAATTCTGCTCAGTGCATAGAATAATTGCTTGTTTGAGATCCCTAGTCGGTAATTCTTGTTTTTTTTTTCCTTAAAATTCCCTTTAGCTATTCCTCCAAAACGGGGCGTCTACTTTCAAAACCCGTGAACGAAGACACGGGTACGGATAAGGATGTGCCGTTATGAGTGGTGGCACAGACTCTTGGGAGCTATCTGTCAAATTGAAATATGATTCATAATAAAATACCACGTAGTTAAGGGTTTCGTGCTTAGAGATCATACCCTCAGTTACCACCAATCTAAGCCTTCTATATCCACCTGTTTTGTATATTCCGAGTCTGTTACATTTAACGTGCGCTGCCAACATGTGATATAATGTTAATTGTGTCGACGCCATATTGTGAGACAGCGCCGAGTTACACAGACACACATCTGTTTGCTGTGTTACTAGTAAATACGGAGGCTTTTGTAATAAAACATAATTGACTTTTTGTTATGCAAGGTTACTATTGGGGAATAATGAAATCATAAAGAATAGAGGTAAATATGTGGTGTTTGTGGAAAGTGTTATTGGGGTTTTCCTTCAGGAATTACAAGCCACGTAGTCTGGATTCGAAACGGTTGACGACAATAAACTCGCCCTTTAATGACTTTAACATAACTGGCGATTAGTATTAAGAGCAGTGGTGGCCCAGTGGTATCGGCCTCGACTTACGAGTTGTAGGTCGTGGGTTCGAACCCAGTCAGGCGCATTACTTTGTGTAATTTATTTCAACACCACTGCTCTCAAAACGGTGAAGGAAAACATCGTGAGGAAACCGGCATGTCCAAGAACCAAAAATTCGAAGACATGTGACATCTACCAATCCGCACTGGGCCCGCGTGGTAGATTACGGCCTGCTCCCTCTCACAGAGAGGAGGCCTGTATCCCAGCAGTGGAAACATTGAAAGGCTGATGATGATAGACTTCCAATAGAACTGGATGGAAATGGCTTGCATCCATTGATTGGTTTGGATCCAGCCGGATCCTGTGGTCTTCGGTCTCGTCCTACGCTGTGCTTGCGTCCGTGGTTTCCGTTCGAGAACCGTACAACCCAATTAAATTTATCAAAGCGTGTATGACGTCACAATATAGCCACATCACAGCTTCATCGTGGTTGCATAGTATACCTACTCGTATGTCATTCAGAATGAATCCTAGCGACGACCCGCTTTTAGTATACACAATACCTACCATATTATTGGATTTCATGTTGGATATGTTAGGATTTCTCTAAATATATTTACTATATAGTTGTATTTGTGGTTTAATTCACGGCTTCAGTTGAAACAGATATTGAAGATACTACAATCATAACGTCTTGCCCTTACGTAAAAAGCGTTTCTAAGGAGTGGAATTCCCTACCAGAGTCTGTTTTTCTTAATAGCAAACCTTGTTTAGCGTGCTTCACCATCGCCACATCTTCGTTTACTATCGTATATTTAGGCGACATAGTGGTCAAACAAGAACCTTGTGGTTCCTTTCTCTGGAGCCCTGACCGCCGGTAGCTTGGACCCTGTTCCCGTTAGGCCTCTTACGCACTAGCGGTTAACCGCGGGGGCGGCTAACCGCGCGGTTAGCCGCTTTTCCAGTTTAATTTATGAAACCGCTTATGATTGTACGCACTAGAAGCCTAAGCGGTTGCATATTAAACTGGAAAAGCGGCTAACCGCGCGGTTAGCCGCCCCCGCGGTTAAGCGCTAGTGCGTAAGAGGCCTTACCGGTGGGACACTATTGTTTATATTTTTAAATGTTTTTTTTTGTTTTGTAGCAATATTTAATTTATTTTAAAATTGTAAAAAATAAGGAGAAAAAACAAATCGTTATTATTACAGTCAGTCAAACCGTGAGGTAGAATTGAAGTGCCTAAACAAAAGCTCATAAGGCCAGGATTACTCATAAGTAATTCTTGCCCCGTCTCCCAACAAACTTCGATACACGTGACTTTTGCTCTGTAAATACTTTTTTGATATATCCAAAAGTTTTCTCCTTTATATTCGTGTATCACTGGCTTATTATTGGTTTGGAAGTGCGTGATGTTCTTAACAAGAGGGGTCTAATGACTAACCGTCTTACTAAAAAAAAGTGTAAATGCAAAACAACCCTTGTATCAACGTCAAATGCCGTTTTTTTACAAGTGTTCAACAGATGTTTAACTTTTTGTAGTAAGACGGTTTTGGAGCATTTGGATCAATTATTTCATGGGTCAAAATGGGTTATGTCTGGAGGGCTTAGCCCTAGGTATTTGGAGTTATAAAACTCATAAGCCCTCACTCTCGAATTTTGATACGTTGATGAAGAATTGGTGATTTAATAAAAGTAAAAATAAAAATACATGTGGCACTCGGAGACTGCCGCGGCTAAGCTATTGCATAACATTTTTTTTTTTAAGAATAAAATCGCCTACCACGTATATTTAACGAGAATATAATTTATTTAAAATTTTTGTGGTGCGCTACTGTAATAAAGAACTTTGTTGTAGGAAAATTTTATAAGTAGGTTTCATTGTGAAAACTCCTTTTGTAGCTGGCCGTTTAGAATCAGTAAGAAAAAGTAAATTGTTTTTATGACGGATATTTTTATGATTGCTGAAGTCTCCCGAACTGAAACGATGTTAGACGATGCGTGGTGTCGGGTATTTTCGTTAGGTTTTTGGAAATTTTTTGATTCAGTCGCCGCGCCGCGCCGCGCTCGGAGCCCGCTTTAAAAGCTATGCAATAGCTTAAAAACGTCATTTATTCAAAACACTAACTGACGGAAGTTATTGAACGGTGCATCCACACCGCCGGTAACATTTGTGGAGAAACAAAAGGCAACACGATAACATTCGGTAACATTCGGTAACTGTTGTGGCTCCTTGTTGCTATTTGTTGATTGTTACTTACCCGTGCATCCACACCGCAGTAACATCCGACAACAAAAAGTTACTAAGTGTTGCCGTGTTACTGTAAGTCGAGTAACGTTGCTCGACAATCGGTAACATTGTTAGATAATGGGGGTAACATTGTTACCGAATGTTGAGCAACGTTACTCGACTTACAGTAACACGTCAACACTTAGTAACATTAAATAACATTTTGTTGGCGGATGTTACCGAATGTTGAGCAACGTTACTCGACTTACAGTAACACGTCAACACTTAGTAACATTAAATAACATTTTGTTGGCGGATGTTACCGAATGTTGAGCAACGTTACTCGACTTACAGTAACACGTCAACAGTTAGTAACATTAAATAACATTTTGTTGGCTGATGTCACCGAGTAACATTTGGAAACGTTGAGCTACAAATGTTACCGGCGGTGTGGATGCACCGGAAGCTGAAAATATGGCCTACTAAACAATAAAGAATCACCTGCTTCTATAAGCAACCCAAAAACGTAAAACAAACACATTTCGAAAAGTGTTTCCCATTTTCGATTGTAGAATCTAGGTAAACTGAAAGCCGACCTCAATAAACCCGATAATAATACAAAATCATCAACGATAGTATTAAAAGAACATCATTGTTTAATGATTACGTTCCGTAAGAAGAAAGATACATTGTAACTGTGGGACTTGGATACGTACTTTCGAATGAAAATGTTCTAATATGTACATTGTGATGTAATTTTCTTTTTTTGTATTTCTCTTTATTACATTTGAAAGATTGTGAGATAATGGGATCTTTTTGGAGAAATGGTGTTTTTGTTTTCGTTTTTTTAATCACATTACGTATGAAAGAAGATTACTAAATATGTGAAACGTTTGAGATTTGTCTCTGAATTCGCTACTGACGGATCCTCGTCGCGTGTTTCAAACATTTCTATACATTTGATCTAAAGGTACAGGAGCCCGCAACAGGAGACCGCGACCGAAGATTGCTACCGTATCTGTCTCCTGTCGCTGTCTCGCTCGCGAACTGCCGCTCATACATTGCCTAATGGCAGATTTACATTGAGTCAGTAACTGACGTCAGTGCTGGCGCCGAAAACTGACTCATGCTATTTAGACGAGGTCAGTATTACAAGAAATCAATTTACATTATGGCAGTGCCAGGTCAGCACTGACTCGTCAGTGGACCACAGACTACATATCAGTGGACTGACGCCAGTTACTGACTCAATGTAAATCTGCCATAATGTTAAGTACTGTCGCCTGTCGCGGTCTCCTGTCGCGGTCTCACGAGCGAACCGGCACCTTTACGCTCGCGACCCCGCGCTATGTCACCGCTCATAGCGGCAAAGTAGTGATCGGGCCATAAGCTTTCATTCCAAACACATAGGTACGTCAACGAAACCACATCGCTGCACTTTGTCGCAACGTGTCAATAGGGTCACTGTAGCTTTTTGGAGTTGCGTTGTGGTTATGATGCGGCCAGTATCACCCACGCTGTCGATAATGACGACAAAATGCGATCTGTGTTAATTAAAATACTCGTATTAATTTTCAATACTGACTACCTCCATATTTTAAGTTCGTACAGTTCATAAGGTTGTCTGGAAGATATCGCTGTTAGCGATGAGACCGCCGTTATAACCATAGAATTATAAATATTATAAAACAGTTTTTGTAATAATTTTGGTGTACAATAAAATGTATTCTATCTATCTATGTGCCCAACCACGTTGTGTCGTTACCGTACTTATGAATTGAGCCTTAAACCCAAAATCATAACGTAAACAAAACCACAAATGTACACCAATTACTGTAAAAACATTGACACACGCCAAACAAACGCTATTTACTTAAACTATTAAACTTCCGACGCGTTTACCTTTCCATTTTATTGACAGTAAACAAAAAGGAACCGTTTTATTCTGGCCGTGACCTCAAAAGTCTCCAAAAAGCATGTACAGTACACGAAAGGCATTTCATACATACTTTGAAGTCTTTATTTTTAAAATCTGAGCTTATTTTAAAGAAACTTCACACGCACCAGTGGTGACAAATGGGAATAGACGAAATTCTAAGTCTGAAAGTTATCAGCTGTTATCGAATAGTAGTGTTATATTTTTTTTTACCGAGTCTTCTTAGCGCGTCGATGGCATTTTGTTTGGCTCGAAATTTCAGCTATGTGAACCACGGTCATTGATGCTGTTCATTTGACGACCTGATGACTCAGGTCGTCAAATGTACAGGTGATAGCATGCGGCGCAGGATAGAAGGTGGACCATATTATCTGTGGAGACACACCGCATATTTGATTTCATTTGTGGTCTGAGCCTTCAGTGAATCCCCGATCTGTAGAGGTTATTTTTAGGGTTCCGTAGCCAAATGGCAAAAACGGAACCCTTATAGATTCGTCATGTCTGTCTGTCTGTCTGTCTGTCCGTCCGTATGTCACAGCCACTTTTTGTCGAAAGTATAAGAGCTATCCTGTTGAAACTTGGTATTATGTGAACCGCATTAGGATTTTCACACAAAAATAAAAACAAAACAAATTTTGGGGGTGCCCCCCATACTTAGAATTGAAACTCAAAAAAAAAATTCACCAAACCCATACGTGTGGGGTATCTATGGATAGGTCTTTAAAAATTATATTGAGGTTACAAATAACATTTTTTTCTAAACTGAACAGTTTGCACAAGAGACACTTCCAAAGTGGTAAAATGTGTCCCCCCCCCCCCTGTAACTTCTAAAATAAGAGAATGATAAAACTAAAAAAAATGTATAATGTAGACCTCAACAAAAACTTCCAACGAAAATTGGTTTGGATGAGATACAGTACATTTTCAAAAACCGCAAATATAACTTTGCCATTCATACAAACACTATGAAAAACAAGTTATTTTTATTGTTTGTATATATATATTACTTACTGATCTCAATATAATTATATCCCTAAACTATGCTTGCTACTACGGAACCCTTCATGAGCGAGTCCAACTCGCACTTGGCCGGTTGTTTGAATCGAGTTTAGACGTTGAATAAAAAACAAAGTTTTCCATTATAACCTATTCTACGCAATTTTTTATTTAATTATTTTCAAAAAATGCTCTCTGATACCTTCTAGATTTGTGTGTCATGAGGGTCTAAAACGGTCACTTTCAGCAATATTCCTTATTACCACTATTCAAAATTTTAACAAAATCGGTTCCGTATTTTTGAAGAATAAGAACTTGAAAATTTGTATGAAATGTCGTTTGACGTACACAGTCTTAAGTGACAAACATCTAAGTTCTTAAGTGAAAGTCTCATGAGTAAGCAGAAAAACATATAAAATGAATCACATGTCTACAAATCGCACCCCCAGGCCAATAAAGGCGTAAGTGGAATTCACTAACTTTACAGGGGAGCAAAAAAACTGTTTAACCAGGTGTAACTTTTTAGTTTTTGACTCTATGATCTTTTGTTATATATCAAAAAATAGTAAAAAAATTAACCTTTTTTTTTGTTTATATTCGAAACACCTTAAATTATTGTGGTAGTCAATATTTAATGTTTAATGTTTTACAGACGTTTTCCTTATTTATTTAAGACCAATACTCATGACTTTTATTCCAATCTTTGCTTTCTAAATATTTTTTAAACTGTAACTACTCATGCTTACGTCTGTTACGAAGTTCTATACTATGATAAAATACAGGAGCTAAGTACTGTTTAAGCCCTTTTTGCCTTAATTTTATTTTACATATCGAATTGTATGACGCTTTTACAGCTTTTTTTGTTAAAACATAAAACTAAAATATGGTATTAAGTATAAATACGGGCTTTTTTTTACAGTATGTTCAATTGAACTATAACTGTAAGTAATATTACGTTTCTAGATAAAATATATTTCAGTGGTGTAATAAAAAAGGTTTTTATGAAATTGCACTTTATTATAATAATAGTCATAACAAAACCTGATAAGAGATAATAAAATTAACAGTGAATTATAATCTTTCTGATAAGTTTAACTAAGAACGGTTTCTAAATACAAATTCTTAGAAAAACCTCAAAATCTGGCATCAACAAAAATCTTACATTATTTATTAAATATACCAATTACTAAACATCATCATCAGTCGGGAGACGTCCTTTGCTGAACATAGGCCTCCCCATTAGACCGCCACGCCGAACGACAATTCGCCACTTGCATCCATCGCTCGGTTACTCGCGACTCTCGCGATGTCGTCGGACCACCTAGTGGGAGGCCTATGCTGCGTCTTCCGGTCCGTGGTCGCCACTCGAGAACTTTTCTTCCCTACCGGTTTTCATTTCTACGAGCGATGTGGCCTGCCCATTGCCACTTTAACTTGCAAATTTCACGAGCTTTGTCAGTGACTCTGGTTCTTCGCCGAATATCCAAGTTGCGGATTTATTCGGCAAAGAATAGCGAGCATAGCTCTTTCCATTGCTCGTTGAGTGACACTTAGTCTCTCCAAAAGGCCAGCAGTCAAAGACCGCGTTTTAGAACCATATGTCATCACTGGCAACACACACTGGTTAAACACTGGGATTGTCGATGAAATGGTATCACGTAGCTTCCCAAACGCTGCCCATCCAAGTTGGATTCTACGGGTGACCTCTTTGTCGAAGTTGGACCTACATAACTGAATAATCTGTCCAAGGTAAGTGTAAATATCTACAACTTCGAGATTATCATTCCCAACAACAACCGGTACGGGTGCCACATGGACATTCGACATGATTTTCGTCTTGTCCATGTTCATTTTAAGGTCCACCTGTAGGGAAACGATACTTAGGTCGCTGAGCATAGCATTGAGGTGCTCCAATCGTCGGCAAATCGAAATTGACTGATGTATTCACCATTGATATTGATGCCGAGTCCGTTCCATTCCAAGAGCTTGAAAACGTCCTCCAACGCGTTCGGGAACAGTTTCGGAGAAATACCGTCTCCCTGATGTCTCACGCCTTTCTGCAATTGAATTGGTTTCTTGCTCTATTCCTGAAGTCGGATGGACATGGTGGCATTTCTATACAAGCACTTCAACACTTCGATAAACCTATAGTCGATATTATTATCACATCGTTGGAGGGACTGCAATACTGCCCAGGTTTCAATTAATCGAAGGCTTTTTCATAGTCCACAAATGCTAGACATAATGGTCGATTGTACTCCTCTGTCTTCTAAATAATCTGACCGAGCGTGTGTATGTGGTCTATGGTACTAAAACCTTTTCGGAAACTGGCTTGTTCGGGAGGCTGGAAGTCATCAAACATACGTTTGAGACGGTTCGTAATGACTCTTGAGAACAGCTTGTATACATACATGGCTCAGAAGTGAGATTCGCCTGTAGTTCTTCAGCAAGATGTTATCACCCTTTTGAAGAAAAGAACAAACACATTCCTGTGCCATGCTTCTGGCGTATTACCTTCGAGTATGACGGAATTAAATAACTTCTGGAGGACTAGAAGTACCGGTTTTCCACCCGCTCTCATAAGTTCTGCTGTGATTCAGTCCTCACCTTGCTATTCAGCGCCTTGTTATTCTTGAACTGTTGAAGAGTAATTCTAATCTCGTACAGGCTGATGTCCGGGATATCCTCAGTGTAGTGTCGAGTCAGTTTAGCTCTTGCTTCTCGACCTGCACAGACATTGGGTTGTCATGTTGATGTGTATAACTCTCCGTATAACCTCTCAAGCTCTCTCAGTATTTACGGTTTCGTCGAAATGATGCTGCCGTCGTTAATCTTCAGCTTTGTTATTTGGCTTTGCCTAATAAACAAATTCTTTGCGAAGGCTTAAAAATCTTCGCAAAAGAATTTGTTTTGAGCCCTGGTTCGGCTCGATTGCCTCTTTGATCCGTGCCGCACTATAGGCACGAAGGTCACGTCGCATTGATTTAGAAATATCAGCTTAAGATTGCAGTCTCATCTCGGTCTGGGTTAGATCAACTTGATGGCGCAGGGTCTTAAAGAACTTGGACCGCACAGCTTGGACAGTTTCCACCAACCCATTGTTAATCTCGTCCATAGTTTCGCATTCGATTAGGCATTGGAAGCGATTGTGTAGTTCCAGTTGGAAGTCTTCGGGGTTCTAGATGTGGGCAGGACCAGATCGTAGCGTGGACTTCACTAGAAGAGACCTTTCAAGCTTCAAATTGAATATTTAATGTGCCTGTGACGATTTGGTGATCGCTACCGGTTTTTACCTTGGCGATCACAGAGATATCACTGAATATTCGCTTCTTGGTCGTCATGATGAAGTCAATTTCATTTCTGGTAGTACCATCGAGGCTTATCCACGTCCACCTCTTTGATGGCCGCTTCTGGAAATAGAAGTTCATTAAATGGATTTCTTCTTTTTCCATGAAGGCGACCAGCCGCTGCCTCCTATGGTTTCGCTGCCAATACTTACATGGCTTCACTCTCAGCTCATCGCCATTCCGTGCGCCCACCTTCGCGTTGAAGTCCCCCATAACAATGGTGAAGTATATTTCGAGGTATGTATGGCCTCGGATATCTCCTCATACAATGCCTCTGCTTCATCATCAGAATGTGTCGAGGTCGGTGCTTAAACCTGTATGACCTTCAGCGAATACCGGATGGTAATTCTGAGTATAAGGTATGCTACCCTACTCGACACACTGTCGACTGTCATAACGTTGTTGATGAGGGACCTGTGGACGAGAAATCCAACACCACCCTGGGATTTACGCTCTCCTTCCCGCTAGAAGAGCATGTTGCCCGAATCTAGAACTATTGTATCCTGACGCTCTCTTCGGAGTTTAGATAATCCCAAGATATTCAAGTGTATTTTGCTCAATTCTTCCTCCAGCTCCATGCGTTATAAGGGTAAGCACCCAGACCTTTCGAATTGTTTATGTGACGAGTGCGTGATTACTTCCGTCCAAGTAGATCAAATCGTGAATGGAAAAAAGGCGTAAAAATGATTATTTCGAAAATGTGTGCGAGTGCACCCGTAAATGAGAAAATACGGCTCTTTTTGTTTGATTATTTTTATTTGTGATGGGATGTAATTGGTATTATTTTAAGAAAATATTTGGTTTATTAGGCATTAAAAAGCATAATATGAGATACAATTATGACATTATTGCTTTATTTAATGAAACAAAAACTTAAGCAGGATTAGGTGTATTTTAATGAAATTTTACGTTCTTATGCTGATTTATCGACGTTCTTATGCTGGTTTATCGACTTTATTAATTGACAAAATATTGAACTTAATCGACGCCAAAAAGTTTTTTTTTGCCATAAAAGCCTCATTTTGAGTCTAAATGTCACGGAAAAAATTGAGCGCATGTATCTTTACTTATACTATCCAAAAGTGCAAAAAAAAAATTGACGTAATCGCACTTACGTCTTTGTTGATCTGGGGGTGCGAAATAACTTAAGATGTCGGGGTCTCTTAAGTTGTCTTGATTTATTTATGTAAATAAAAGCATTCGGTATTTGTTTTGAAAATCAGAGGTAAGTTTATGTGTTACTAGTTAGATTTTGGTCGCGGCTTCGCTCGCGTTCATTTAGAATTTCGATGGGTCCTACGTATGAGGGCCAAACCGACAATTTGGCCATTTTCACTTTTTTATGGAAAACGCATCTTAAAGATATAATTAATTATGTGAGTTATTAAAAAATAAGATTTCTGCATGGAAACACGATTTTTAGAACTGTAAAACGGCCTAAATCAATCTGACGCTATAGTAAATTAAAACTTTGGAAGCCTCTCCTGTAAAGTTGTGATTTTGCACTTTGGCCCTTAACATAGGACCCATCGATTTGTCATTTTTTTTTTACCAAAGACTGAAACAGCTCTCTATTCACGCAAGTCTATGAGTCGGTAAGATATTTCCTATGCATATTTTTTATCACTTTCTTAATTAACAGCTTAAAACCAATCACTTTGCAAATCATAAACATTACATTGTGGCTAGCCACAATCTAAATGGATAGCCTGATGGGAAACCTAGGCTTACCCAATGATATATAAACTATACTTAGATACGTTGTCCGCACTCTAAAATGGCAACAAAAAATGAAGCCAATTGGCCACATTGCGCTTAGTTGCGTCTCCCTCCCGCCGTACGGTGTCATATTTTTTTTATCTTTCTTCACGCGTATAAGTAGTTCAAGTATTGTCGCCGTTTTTAAGCACCGCGATGTTCGTTCATGACGTGTCTGTATATAATAATACGTCATTGGCTTACCAACAAAGACTAGTATCTAAAGCTGGTAACAGCTTCGACTTACGAGTTTAGTTTAATTAGAAAGCCGCTCACCGTTTAGGCGGCATTGGTGATAAACGTAATTACGTTTATTTCATCACCAATACTCTTGAAACGGTGAAGGAAAACCAACATAACGATGACATAAAAAAATAATTTTGAATTATACAATAATTTTTGTGATTTATGATAGGTTACTTCTAGACGTTGTTCTGTACCCTGAGCACGAGTTTTCACTCTTTTACTTTACAGCGTTTTTCCAGTATTTACAGCGTTTCTTGTATGAAAAAATGGAACAGCGCCTCTGGTGTGCGAAGTAGGAACTAATTTTTTCCTTGAAAATTGTCAATTTGAAGTTGTCAAAGTTCCAGTTTACTTTACGTCTCAAATACTGAAAACTCGTGCTCAGGGTACTGTGGATGGGTGACCATCTGTCATAGCGAGTTTCTTCCGTGCCTCGGAAAGCACGTAAAGCCTTTGGTCCCGGCTGTCATTTGTAGATCTTTGACAGTCGTTACTGTTAGTCAGAAGCTCTAAACTCTGACAACCAGTCTTATCATGGAGTATCGTGTTACCCAGTTACTGGATTGTGGAGGTCCGATAGGCAGTCGCTCTGATATTCAGCTGCATCTGGTTTGACTGGAAGCCGACCCCAATATAGTTGGGAAAAGTCTAGGCAAATGAAGACTTCTAGATTATTGCCATCAGGCGACATAGTGGTCAAACTCGATACTATCGTTAAATAAAAAAAAGCATATTATGTGACATTAACAAACCCGCACTAGGCCTGTGTGTTAGAGGGCCAAAGCCTGCCGGGGTCGCGGGAGCAACGAATTACCGTGAACCCGGAACGTAAAGGGCTAGGAAGGACACCGTGGAATTTAGCCAGTACGAGTCTGACAGTCCCTCCCGCTCTTCCCTGGGTGGGAAGACTCATTTGAAGATTTTACCACGCTAAAAAAAACAAAAGGCCTGTGTGTTAGGTTACAGTCATCTTCCACTCATAGAAAGAAAGCATGTGTCGCAGCAGTGGGAGCATATTAGACTGATTATGTTACGCTATGCTACATTCGTAAGTGTAACATAACATTATGCCAGTACTATGCTTAAACATAGGTGTACTTAAACGCAGCCACATTTTGTCAGTTTAATTTTTAAGTATTATTTAATTAAAGCAGTGGTGGCTCAGTGGTATCGGCCTCAACTTACCAGTTGTAGGTCGTGGGTTCGAACCCCGTCAGGCGCATTACTTTGTGTAATTTATTTATTATTTATCACATGCTTCTTTGTCATTACAGATACTTAATAATCTAATGCGACAAAGTAACTTAAAAAATATAGTTATTTCAACACCACTGCTCTCAAAACGGTGAAGGAAAACATCGTGAGGAAACCGGCATGACCTAAAACCAAAAATACGAAGACATGTGACATCTACCAATCCGCACTGGGCCCGCGTAGTAGATTACGGCACACTCCCTCTCACAGAGAGGAGGCCTGTGTCCCAGCAGTGGGAACATTTATAGGCTGATGATGATGATGATTTAATTAACTATCTGTTCCCCGCGGTTTCACCCATGCTGGTCGGCTCCTATTGGTCTTAGCGTGATGTTATATAGCTTTTTCCTCGATATGGACTATCCAACACAAAAAAAAATCAATTCGAACTAAGTAGTAGCTCCTGAGATTAGAACGTTCCACCAAGTAAACAAACTCTTCAGCTTTATAATATTGCCATCGTCCAGGTACAAATCCAGCCTTCTACTGCGGATACTGAGAAATTCCTAGTGGAAAAGTGAACATTTTGCACGCCCCAGAATTAGAACCTGAAAACGCTTGATCAGCTGTCGCCTTTCCGACCACTAGACCAGCAAGGCGAACTTGAAGATCTATCCTAAACAAAATCAAGAGTAACACTCATAAACACATCCCAACACACACAGATAAGGTAGAAAGCAGTGACGGTCGCACGCGCCGACCGAATAATTTGCATTTGTTAGAGACGCTTGCTTATGGGCCATTACACTGTGGTGTCCAAGCTAAAGAATTAAAGCGATAACCGATCTATTTTCTCTTGGAATCAAAATAACCCTTTCATCATCGTCATAGCAGCCTGGGATCACCCACTGCTGAGTAATAGGCCTCCCCCTTTTTTGCCATATCTCTGGGTTCTGTGCGTCTCTCATCCATCTATTCTCCGCGATCCTGACGATATTGTCAACCCAAAGGGGTTTTGGGCGGCCCTGGTAAAATAACACTTTAATAACAAAAAAAAATGAAAAATAATAAAGCTATAGCCAAACAGACAGGCGAAGCGAATGCGATCCGGATCCTATCATATAGAAAAGCGAAAGCGGTGCTATAGTCGATGTATACAGGCTACAAACAATTCCATACATTACAAACAAAAACGCTTCGCTTCGCGTTCGCTTCGCCTGTCTGTCTGACAATAGCATAAGGGATCAAACTATTTAAAATAAAAACTATAGAAATTGAAATTACCCTAAAGAGCCTAAAAACAGTGCGTAGTATTATCACGTCTCATTTATGTAACAAAGAATTCAACAATTACACGATATAAAATGAAATCATACTGCGGAAAATCTTAGTGTGAGGACACCTGAAATTTTGTCTTTGTTGTGAGATAATTTAGAATCATATAAATCCACAAATTTACAAAAATCCAATCGCTCAACCTTTGCGCCAACCGTGCCGTTTCATTTATTTTGTCAATTTTAAAATTCCCGAAACGTAATCTCAAAATTCGTTCTCAGATTCAGCCCAATCGGACGTAATTTATTACCCAAATAACAGTAGGTACCACTCATTGTTCTAATCTGAGAAACATTCCGATTTCCGACAAAATCTGAAGGTAAATCTAATTAAGATCAGAATTATAAGATCCAATTTATTTGTAAAATTTCCTTCTGGCATTTTGATTATATTATTGATAAAGACAGCGATTGCAAGGAGTAACAACACGAAACAGATAATAATTTTCAAAAATTCAAATTGTATTTATGCAAAAGACACGTTTTATTTTTTAGGACCTCGACTAGATCTCGTTATTTTTTCCTTGAATTGGAACCTGATACTGCCCGGGGAGTGGGCCCGTGATAAAATTTTAGGGAGAATATAGAAGAGTTACACCGTGGAATCATATTTTGTGTAGTGGAATTCTGCTGACAATCCTGTCAGGCCTCGTTCGCCAAGTTAAAGCAAGCGCGTTGCGTCTGGCGGTTCTTTGCGCGTGGCGAGCGTAACGTTCAAGAAGCAGAAGGTAAAATTAAGCCTGCGGTGCCAAACGCGTTCCAATATTATTATTTCATTGTCACTGCGCTAATAATCGTTTTATTTCTTTACAGGTAAGTTGGAAAAATGCATACGCAAATTCCGGATAATTTTTGTTTTTTTTTTTTTTTTTTGCGTGGTAAAATCATCAAATGAGTCCCCCACCCCGGGCAGGGCGGGAGGGACTGTCAGACTTGTACTGACTAAAATCCACGGTGTCCTTCAATAGCCCGTTATGTCCCGGGGTCACGGTAATGAGATAAGTCCCGCGACCCCGGCAGGCTTTGGCCCTCTAGAGGGGGGCCCCGTCATCATGCTGACACCCCTTGAGGCGCGCGTGGAACACAACGCGCCGTCGACCCGGGCATGGTCCATGGTCGGGTGGCGAGTTGCCCTTTACTCGCCGCCCGCATGCCCGCGCCTACGGTGGCCGGAGATCGTCCCGCGACGTCCGACGCCGTGGGCATCTACCACTGCGGCTGGGGCGGAGGGAGGACGCTGTCCTCTCTCTCTCGCGGCTCGCCTCCTCCTTCACAAGCATAACTGCTTCGCAGAAGGAGGCGACCGCTTCCCACTCCGTCTCGCCCCGCAGCATGGCCTCGACCAATGCCGGGCGCGAGAGGTCTCCGCCTATCGCTGCCGCGAGGACACGGCGGTGCTCTGCCCAAGCGGGGCAGTCCTGCACCGTATGCTCCACCGTGTCCTCCGGGCGATCCTCGCAGTGGTGACACCCAGGCGTTTCTTCCCTCCCTATCCGACACAGGAACCTTCCGAAACTTCCGTGTCCGGTGAGGACCTGCGTCATGCGGTAGGTCAGGACGCCGTGACGCCTTTCCAGCCACTCGGCGTGCGGCGTGCCCGGACCTCGGTTGCGACAGTCGTCCCCTCCATACTGCCCTGAGATCGCACCGGAGCTCTTCCCGCCGCGCCTCGACTTCTCAGGGCAGCGGGGTTACACCCCGGCGCTGCGCCTCCACGCGCCACTCATAGACGCGCTGAAGGGCAGTCGCCTCCAGATCCCAGGGCAGTGATCCGGCAAGGAGGTTGGCCGATTCACCGGCGATCGTGCGGTATCCCCGGATCATCCGGATAGCCATGACCCTCATGCGACCAACTTTAGTGGTCGCGTCCGGATGCTCAGGGCCCACACGGGGGCCCCATAGAGGGCCATGGACCGCACGATACCGGCGTACAGCCTACGGCAGGAGGCGTTTGGCCCGCCGAGATTGGGCAGGAGTCGCCTGAGGGCGCCTGCTGCCCGGTTCAGCCTTGGGGCCAAACTCAGGAAATTCTCCCTGAAGTTCCATCGGCTGTCGAGGACGAGTCCCAGGTACTTCATCGTCCTCCCGACGCCGATGCGAACCCCCTCCACCGTTATGTGGGACTCGGACCGTGGCGCGTTCAGACGACCATGAAAAGACATGGCCTCTGTTTTGTGCAGCGCCACTTCGAGTCCCAGCTGCCGGATCCTTTCGACGACTGTCGCAACCGCTTGCGTCGCCAGGTCGGCCGCCGCCTGATGCGACCCTCCCTCCGCCAGGACGAGCGTGTCGTCAGCGTAACATATTACGCTGACGCCGTCGGGGATAATTTTTGGTATGAAAAATGTTACTTTTATCCTTAAAACCATCCCCTCACTACTTCAAAACTTATTATGTTGATTTTTAGTACGGGCTATTTAACTTTGCACCGCACTTGCATTTTCTCATTGGGTACGTTCATAAACACTTAGTCTCACATACGCAAACAATTAGACCCAACATGACCTGAACCTGAAGGCCACATAAATATTTTTACCGTGCAAGAATGGAACCCGTGATACGCACCGCAGCAGACAAACGCTCAACCACTGCGCCAGCCGTATCGTCTCTCATGTAGACATAACTTTGCCCTGGGATCTGGAGGCGACTGCCCTCCAGCGCGTCTATGAGTGGCGCGTGGAGGCGCAGCGCCGGGGTGTATCCCCGCTGCCTCGAGAAGTCGAGGCGCGGCGGGAAGAGCTCCGGCGCGATCTCAGGGCAGTATGGAGGGGACGACTGTCGCTACCGACGGCCGGGCACGCCACAATCGCGGCGGTAAGACCCCTCTTTGAGGAGTGGCTGGATAGGAGTCACAGCGTCCTGACCTACCGCATGACGCAGGTCCTCACCGGACACGGATGTTTCGGGAGGTACCTGTGTCTAAAGAGAAAGGAGGAAACGCCTGGGTGTCACCACTGCGAAGATCGCCCGGAGGACACAGTAGAGCATACGGTGCAAGACTGCCCCGCTTGGGCAGAGCACCGACGTGTCCTCACGGCGGCGATAGGCGGAGACCTCTCGCGCCCGGCATTGGTTGCGGCCATGCTGCGGGGCGAGACGGAGTGGGAAGCGGTCGCCTCCTTCTGCGAAGCAGTAATGTTCGCAAAGGAGGAGGCGCGCCGCGAGAGAGAGAGGACAATGTCCTCCCTCCGCCCCACCCGCGGTGGTTGGCGCCCACGGCGACGGACGTCGCAAGACGATCTCCGGCCACCGTAGGCGCGGGCATGCGGGCTGCGAGTAATGGGCAACTCGCAGCCCGACCATGGACCATGCCCGGGTCGACGGCGCGTTGTGTTCCACGCGCGCCTCAAAGAGCGTCAGCATAATGACGGGGCCCCGGGGCCTCTAGAGGGCCAAAGCCTGCCGGGGTCGCGGGACTTATCTCATTACCGTGACCCCGGGACATAACGGGCTATCGAAGGACACCGTGTATTTTATTCAGTACAAGTCTGACAGTCCCTCCCGCCCTGCCCGGGGTGGGAGGACTCATTTGATGATTTTACCACGAAAAAAAAAATGTAGACATAACTTAGGAATTGGTGTTCTTACGCACGATAGTAAAAACGCTATCGCTCCCTCTCATATCTTACACCGGTCCTCAAACACGACCTGGCGAAAGTAGCAGACAGTGGTGCGTCGCTTGGCCAAACATCCTTGAATTATAATATTTTATTACTAAATAATTTAAATTGTATAATATAAGTGTTTCGTAATTTTTTTTTGCATATTTTCACCAAGATTTTGATAACATTTTAGCGAGAAAGTGTTTTTAATTGTTGTCAAGGCCACAAATAGAAATTTATATTTATTTTAAGTATTATTTTATGCATTCTATCTATATTATATATTTCTATGCAAGTTATCTTATGCAAAGGAGAATGGGCAAAAATCTATGAAGCCTGGTACTCGACCCAATAGCCATAATAAATATATCATTGGAAAGGTCTTTTTACATGGATTAATGATAACCGAGTCGCTTGTCTTCATTTGTTGTCGGAACGGAGTTATTTTGTGTTAAGTATTTAAAACATTTTTTTTATTATTTTTCGTTTCTGTTTGATTTAGTTAAGATAATGGTCATATTATATCGTTGTCTTGCATAAAATCATATGTGTTGATTAATAGGTACTAAAACTTTTTGAAAAAAAAGGAACCGACTTCAAAACCATACACGGAAAAGCGTAAAATAACTTTTCTTTCGGAAGTCGGTGGCTTTGTTTTTCATTTTATTGACTTTTGCCACCGACTTCCGAAAGAAAAGTTATTTAACGCTTTTTCGTGTTTGGTCTTGAAGTCGTTTCCTTATTTTTCAAATAGTTTTATTTTACTCTTTTGTAGTTCAGATATTCAACAAGAATATTCGTATAATCGGTGCCTTTGAAAATCTACAATCCAAGTAAGTAAACACGGATCCATGCGAGCAATGTCACGGGATATGCATTAGTGTTATATACTAAAACCTTCTCCGGAATGTACCTAATGAACATTTTTATGACAACCGAATCAAAATCGGTTCAGCCAAACGCGAGATAATCGCGGACAAACATACATACATACATACAAAGATACAGGTCGAAATGAAAACCTATTTTTTTTAAGTTGATTAAAAATCATCCATGCGGGCAACGTCACGGGATATCCATTAGTGTTAAATACTAAAATCTTCTCCAGAATGTAACACTTTTCTGAAAAAAATCTTTTTAAAAAAAGGGAACCGACTTCAAAACCATAATAATCAATGAAATAAAAAAACAAAGCCACCGACTTCCGAAAGAAAAGTTATTTTACGTTTTTTTTTTTGTGTTTAGTTTCGAAGTCGGTTCCCTTTTTTTCAAAAAGTTTTTTATTTTTTCCCTTTTTAGTTTAGATATTCAACAAAAATCTTCATAATAATCGGCGTCTTTGAAAATCTACAATCCTAGTAAGCAACAAAAACGGATCTATGCGGGCAACTACACAAAATATTCATTATTGTAATATAAGTACTTAAACGTTCTCCAGAATGTAATGAACACTTTCCTGAAAACCGCATCAAAATCCGTTCAGCCACGCGCGAGATAATCGCCGACAATCATACATACAGGTCGAACTGAGAACCTACTTTTTTTTAAGTCGGCTAATAACTGCGAAGATCGCCCGGAGGACACAGTAGAGCATACGGTGCAAGACTGCCCCGCTTGGGCAGAGCACCGAAGTGTCCTCACGGCGGCGATAGGCGGAGACCTCTCGCGCCCGGCATTGATTGCGGCCATGCTGCGGGACGAGACGGAGTGGGAAGCGGTCGCCTCCTTCTGCGAAGCAGCCATGCTCGCGAAGAAGGAGGCGGGCCGCGTGAGGGAGAGGACAATGTCCTCCCTCCGCCCCACCCGCGGTGGTGGACACCCACGGCGACGGACGTCGCAAGACGATCTCCGGCCATCGTAGGCGCGGGCATGCGGGCGGCGAGTAAAGGGCAACTCGCTGCCCGACCATGGACCATGCCCGGGTCGACGGCGCGTTGTGTTCCACGCGCGCCTCAAAGAGCGTCAGCATAATGGCGGGGCCCCCTCTCTACAGGGCCAAAGCCTGCCAGGGTCGCGGGACTTATCTCATTACAGTGGCCCCGGAACATAAAGGGCTATTGAAGGACACCGTGGATTTTAGTCAGTACAAGTCTGACAGTAAGGGGTGGGAGGACTCATTTGATGATTTTACCACGATGATGATTTGATTTTTTTTTTTTTAAAGTCGGCTAATAACCGCATCAAAATTGGTTCAGCTAAACGCGAGATAATCGCGGACAATCATACATACATAAGAAACATACAGGTCGAACTGAGAAGCTACTTTTTTTTAAGTCGGTTAAAAATGAATAAACACTCTGGAATAAAGAAAAAGAAAAGTAAGAAACGTTATTTTTTTTTAAACATTAATATTAACAGTCTTCAAAAAAACAAGTAGGTTCTGATGTCGACCTGTATGTATGTATGTTTGTCCATCTCGATCTCTCATTTGATTATCTCGTGTTTAGCTGAACCGATTTTGATGTAGTTTTCAGAAAAGTGTTTGTTACATTCCGGAGAAGGTTTTAGTATTTAATAATAATAGATATCCCGTGACGTTGCCCGCATGGACCCATGTCGGACCCGTCGTCAAGTACGCAAGTACTTGGACTGTAGATTTTCAAAGACGCCGTTAAACGAAGATTTTTGATGAATATTTGAACTAAAAAAGGTATTACACAAGGGTAAACACGAAAAGGCGTCAAAATAACTTTTCTTTCGGAAGTAGAAAGAAAAGTTATTTAATGCTTTTTCGTGTTTGTTTTTGAAGTCGGTTCCTTTTCTCTTCTCCATCATTCATTATGTCGCTCATGATGTTTTAGTCGGTCTTAGTGGCAGCGTATGGTCACAAAACATCGATTATATGGCCATTGTAACACACAACGGAAAAGAACGAATTGGAACGGCTAGGTATTTTGAACATTTTGCCAGCGGAGTGCATTGCCTTTTTTATCGTGTTAAAATCGTCAAATGAGGCCTCCCTTCACCCAGGCCAGCGCGGGAGGGACTGTCAGACTCGTACTGACTAAAATCCACGGTGTCCTTCAGTAGCCCTTTACGTTTCGGGGTCTCTGTAATTCGTTAGTCGTTATATATGAATAGTTACACAATATATTTCTCGTTTTAAATAATGTTATTTTACATTGTTATTTTTCGTATTTTCAACCATGATGGGTACTGATGCATTATTATGATATCAACTAACTTTGAGGGTTTCCCGTGGTTTTCGGACAAGGATTTGGGACAAGTCGTCATAGTAAATATTTTTCCTGATTAAAAGATCTATCCAATGACACCACAATGATTGCTATTGGATCAAGTACCAAAAACTAACTTTGAGGGCTTCCCATGGTTTTCGGACAAGGATTTGGGACAAGTCGTCATAGTAAATATTTTTCCTGATTAAAAGATCTATCCAATGACACCACAATGATTGCTATTGGATCAAGTACCAAAAACTAACTTTGAGGGCTTCCCATGGTTTTCGGACAAGGATTTGGGACAAGTCGTCATAGTAAATATTTTTCCTGACTAAAAGATCTATCCAATGACACCACAATGATTGCTATTGGATCAAGTACCAAAATGCTCATTGTTCTTACGTCAATATACTTTCTACCAGGATTCGAAAATATCATTCTAAATTATGACTGTTATTTAACAAGCACAATCCTAACCTAACCTAACCTAGAACGTTCCCACTGCTGCGCTGACACAGGAAGGACTTCATCTGGGAAAATCCAGGAATTATTTTTTTAAGTGGTTAAATCATCAAATGAGTACTCCCACCCAGGTCATGACGGGCGGGACTGTCAGTCTTGTACTAACTTAAATCCACGGTATCCTTCAATAGCCCTTTACGGCCCGAGGCCACGGTTACCTGATAACTCAGTCCCGCAACCCTGGCAGGCTTTGGCCCTCTGACGGGGCGGAATGACGGGGGCTGACAGCTCTTTGAAGCGGGCGTGGATCACGACGCGCCGTCGACCCGAGCATGTTCCATAATCGGATGACGAGTCGCCCATTACTCGCCGTCCGCATGACCGTACGGTGGCCAGAAATCGCAAATTCCACGCATAAAATAACGGTTTAAAATACTAATAATATCTGGTTATTCCCATCCAATACCAAGAGCTAATAGGTACCATTTGGTATTAGTTTATTTCCGAATTTGTTTTCTATTCCCAACTAGTACCACGTTTCTTTTAATAAAAAATCTATTACTAACGAATACCAAAACGTGACTTTTTATACACTCAGCTACACAAATTACATAGCGAAGCGAGCTCGAGACTTGGGGTACTCCGACTCGGACAGGTTAGTTTCGAAGGGGATCCCTTTCGTGTTAGGTTACTTTAAACCTTGTAAACAGAAATAGGAGCCCGCGAAGCGGGGCTTTATCGAGCTATCTTGGTAGGTTTGGACATAAATGGTATAGCGGGCTTTTTAAGATATCGTCGGTGTTCTTTGAAACTGTAGTTGGTCATTTTTACACCTTAATTAAAATCACTCAAAGCATTTTAATTTTTCTGAACCTGACTGTACCTAATTTCTTTAAACTTATTTTGGTATTGGTTTTGAAATGTGGTACTCGTTGGGAATAGAAACAAAAGTCGGAAATAAACTAATACCAAATGGTATTAGCTCTTGGTATTGGATGGGAATAGATCCTAATATTAATGAGTCTTAAATTTTGTTATAAAAAGTTATCAGAAAACCATTTTCGAAACCCGTCTTTATGTATGTATTCTACGACGGAGTTATAACATAATATGTTGGGACATAACATATATATGTATATATATTATATTTAAAAAAAAATAACCTCCTCCTTTGAAGCTTGTTAAAAACGACCGGCGACAAATAAAATTCTGACCCCTTTCAAAAAGTTCACCGCTGTCTCAAAAGCCTCGTTTAAACAGATTTAGTAACACTTAAGAATCATTTACGGGTGTTATAAAAAGCTTTAATATTTCAGCAGCCGAGGTGAAATTGGTTGTGTTTCGCTTTTGGTCCTTATTTTATTTTTATGAAATTCTAGCAGATTTCTGATTCAGTTGATGAATTGGTTGTCTTGCAAAAGAATATAGTCTATTTCCTTCTTCCGTATTAAAAGCAAACAAAATTGAGTTGGTTCAGATTTGATTTTGAATGAAGGGCTCATTTAAAATCAAATCTGAACCGACTCATCACCTCCATTTCAGCCGTAGAACGTCCACTGCTGGATACGTCCATTGTCCAGCCTTGGCCTTCCCTATATCCCATAATACCGGTTAGAAACAACTTGCACCCAACGCGATCCTGACATAATTACAACCATATTCAGATATTTATGCTTTAAGTATTGTTACGTCGGTCGAATTGACGAGTCGAATCGAGACCTATCTATAAGCTTCTCGAAAGTTCCACAAGGTTCTCGACAATTCCACTGAAGATTGGTCTGGAAGTTTCTAGAAAATTCTACCCTGTTCTAGATGTTTCGCGATGGTTCTCGAATGTTCCAGAAGGTATGGGACTATGTCGAAGTCTATGGATGTTTCCAGAACATGCGTCCATCTTCTAGAAACATCTGGTGGGTCCGGCCGGGGTATAAATTGGGCACCGATCGGCGACCCCGAACCTTGCAGAGCCTGCCCGCGAGCTGAGCTTAAGTTACAAAATAGCCCCTAAATAATAATAATTCATTGAGATCCAACCTGTCCCTTGCTGCCCTCCCAGCGACGCCCTAAGCCGAGGCCCGTACCCCAAAGGGGGTGCCCTTGGCGTATGGTCGCTCAGTTTTTAACTAAGTTTGTTGCCCTGGCTGGAGGCCTTAAATTCTTAAGGCATCTACAGAAAAGCCCGGTTGAGCAGTACACAACCTAATAGAGGTTGACCTGTGAGATGCCATAAACAAAATAAAAACGACTTGGGTCAGTCTGGTTTTGACTACGATCGAGGCGCCTCGGAAGTGAACTCAAGCGATCTCTAAGTGACTTTCACGTGTGATTAAGAGTGTGTATAAGTGTTGAGTAGTGTTAAGTGCTTGTTGTATTTAGTGTTTCGTGTGTAAATAAAAATTATTTGGTTTTAATTGGTGAGCAGTGGTGGCCCAGTGGTATCGGTCTCGACTTATGAGTTGGAGGTCGTAGGTTCGAACCCCGTCAGGCGCATTACTTTGTGTAATTTATTTCATCACCACTGCTCTTAAAACGGTGAAGGAAAACATCGTGAGAAAACCGGCATGCCTAGAATGAAAAATTCATTGTGACATCTACCGATCCGCACTGGGCCCGCGTGGTAGATTACGGCCCATTCCCTCTCACAGAGAGGAGGCCTGTGTTCCAGCAGTGGGAACATTTATAGGCTGATGACGATGAATTGGTGTTAATTAATTTATCCCGATACCCAGGTTTCCTGTCTTAGCACCCCATTGGCAAAACGCTTTGTACATTTTCAGAGGGATGTCCACCACACGCCTTACGTCTTGTAGTCCGAAGATGGATAGAACCAGGCGGAATTAAGTGGTGTAGAAATTATAAGTCTCAGAAATAAGTGCCTGTAATAAGTGTGCCATAATAAATAGATGTTATACTTAGGTATTTAAAAATATAATTTGAATTATCACGTTTTTTGAGAAAACACTGCCCAGTTTTTGCGAAGCGCAAAAACTTTCACCTACCACAAACTCGGCGTTCATTTGTTAACAAAACATTATTACCTTTTACGTACACTTAAGTTTTAAGCATAATTTTTGAATATATTCAACTTGAATGAATATTTCTACACAAAATAATCATGACATTGACTTTGACTGTGACCTACTTGTGAAGTGAAATGCAATAAAGAGAATTACGCATAATACTTAACTACATGCCTAAGTTATGGCTGTTTTTGAAAAAAAAATAGATAAAGTAGCAGCAAAAAAACAAAAGAATACTGGCCAATACCTATAATATATATAACAGGTATTTGGCACTATATAATATAACAATAGAGAAAGGTAATTTGCCTTTAAACATTGTCCTTAAACAGCGGGTGTCAGAAAGTCGATCGTTTTGATACAAACTGTGTTTGTATGATTGCTTAAAAAAAATACTTCAGGATGACGTTAAAAATCTAGTTTAAACTAATTTTATAAAACGCGAAAGTTTGGATGGATGAATAGATTGATGGATGGATGTTTCTTACTTAATTATTCGTAAATCAAATGCCATCAATAATAATGGAAGAAGAAGCTGTGGTTACTTTACCACAGACATTTTATTCATACAATGAATTCAGTTACGGTCTGACAGAAGGTTTGCAAAAACTTTAAGCTTTTTGCGGTCTGTCTTAGGGCCAGTTATTTGATAAATTATTTAGGTACTTTTTTATCGTGGTACCTATAATCATAAAATGAGTCCTCCCGTCCAAACTGTCAGACTGGTACTGACTAAAATCCACGGTGTCCTTCAATAGCCTTTTACGTTCCAGGGTCACGGTAATTCAATAAGTCCCGCGACCCCGGCAGGCTTTGGCCCTCTAGAGGTCCCCGCCATTATGCTGACACTCTTTGAGGCGCGCGTGGAATACAACGCGCGACTGCGCGTTGTGTTCCACGCGCTCCTCCACCGGGGCATGGTCAATGGTCCGAGCGAGTCGCCTATTTCTCGCCGTCCGCATGTCCGCGCCTACGGTGGCCGGAGATCGTCTTGCGACGTCCGTGGCTGTGGGCGTCTACCACTGCGGTTGGGATTAGTTAAGTACTTAGGTATTGTTTAAATGTTATACATTTTTAAAAAAAATTTTATTCAATTCAATTCTGCAAGTTTGACTATGCTATACCTACTTGTTACCTTTTCACGCCTTTTGTCTTTCTTTTTCTAACATTTTTACCCTAATATCATATAAGGACGTTCCCAAGAAAATATATTCCATCCATCAAGTGAATCCGCTAGCAAAAGCTAGTTTTTCATAAAAACTTTAATCTACGCTAACACAACACAACTTCTGAGCGAATATCGCACAAACAATACACCCACATATTCACAAAGGTGACCTTTTCCATTTGCTCATATTCATTACAGGACAAAACATAGGGAACAACTGAAATCTCACAACGGTACTCGACTTGCTTCTCATTTTAATTTGATTTTCAAAAGTTTTAAACTTCTGAACAATGCGAAGCTTTTGGTATGAAGATTAAATTATTTCACTCTTGTATACGGGCTTAATAAGGCGCATCACACAAGACATCACCGGTCCGCGCGGTGACAGAGACAGACGATATCGCACGTCCGCGCTGACGGGCGGAGACAGACGACATGGGGCGGGTCGTCAGACGGTAAGCGCCACTGGTGTGGTGTACATGTGTTAAATATCAACGAATTTCATACAATAGCAAGTTCACTGTAAAAATGTAATTAGTTCTTCAGTTAAATATACTAAACCTAAGTATTTTGTTACTTAAACTGACAATACGACACGTTATTAGGTGCGTCCTTGGTGCGTCCACACAGAACGAGCAGCCTCGCGAGGCATTGACATGCGTTTTGACATTCCGGCCCCCCAGTTTTGAAAGTTTCGATGCGTTTTTTTTCTTTTGACCATTATTTTAAACTTGTAAGTGATGGTCTAAGCAAATTTGCAATTTGTTGATGTCAACTAGTGTAACCGCGGAGATACGCGCGGTCGAGCGATGACGTGTGGTAACCGTCTTACGATTGAGCAATTTTAGATTGTCAGTTGTTTGTCATCCCACTGCACTGCACTGAAGCAGAAACATTTTGTGCAAAGAGTATTTTAGTTACTCGTAGAAGTGACACTCAGGGATAGTTATTACGAGTATTTACTTTCCTTTGTATTCAAACAATAAATTCCGAAATAATGAAGTCAAAGGAAACATGAATTTAATGTATCAAAAGGATACATTATATTTAACGTGTCAAAGGAACAAAGAATACGCTTCTGTTTCTACGTTTTTCTTTTTATTTCTTCACATATTTTTTTTTATACAATTATAACTTTGAAAGTTACTTATTTTATCTTTATCTTTAGTTTATATCTTTAGTATATACTAAAAATATATACTTTTATTATAATATATTATAATATATATCTTTTGTATATCTAGTTTATATCTTTAGTATATATAGTATATATCTTTAGTATATGTCTATTTACATTTAGTTTTTTGTCAGTAATTCAGTAACAATTAATTTAAAAGCAAACAGATTTGTGATCAGTAGTTATGTAACCATTAGTTAAAAATGTATAGCATTTTAACTTATAGTTTTTTTAACTACAGGTGAAACAACTTGCCCTAATCCGCGTAAAATCTTTCGATTTCGACTAAATGACAGTTGCTTTGGCATATTGTATTACTGGCATTGTCAGCAAATGGACTTGGAGTCACGGGACGGTCTAAGCCGCGGGAACACCCAAATACTCCGAAATATTTTATTCCGAATTTCGGTATTCCGATTTTCAAAACTCCGAATATCATAATACCTAAAAATTACAATATCTATTATTAAGAATCACGAAATTTATTTAACCGAAAGTCGTATATCCGATTTCTTAGTTTTCTGATTTTCACATATTCGAAAAATGTAATGCTCGATGAGTTCTCATTCCGAAAAACGAAATTCCGATTTTCAATATTCCGAATAAACTGATTTTTTCGGAATAATGAAAATCGGAATTTCGTTTCTCATTCTACAAAGTCAGTGCCAGAAACGAATTGCTGCAAAACCGGCTCCACGTAGTTTTGTCTACCGTACTCTTAGAGAGTTATTTAAGCCTGTGTAGGCGAGGAGTGGTGAGGCGTATCCTCTGGACTTTGACTGTTTGCCTTCAGGATTGTTATTGTTATTAGGAGAACTTAGGATCCATGAGCGAGCGAAGCGAGCTCGGGACTTGGGGCACCCCGACTCGGACAGGTTAGGTTCGAAGGGGACGGCGGGGTCTGAAAGACCCCGCCATCCTCTTCGTGTTAGGTTACTTTAAACCTTGCTCACAGAAATAGGAGCCCCGCGAAGCGGGGCTCCGTCGATCTACCTTGGTAGGTGGTAGTCAACAAATTGACCAAGGATGCAAGAGCGAGCGAAGCGAGCTCGGGACTGGGGGCACCCCGACTCGGACAGGTTAGGTTAGAAGGGGATGGCGGGGTCTGAAAGACCCCGCCATCCCCTTCGTGTTAGGTTACTTTAAACCTTGCTCACAGAAATAGGAGCCCCGCAAAGCGGGGCTCCGTCGATCTACCTTGGTGGTAATCAACAAATTGATCAAGGATGTAAGAGCGAGCGAAGCGAGCTCGGGATTGGGGACACCCCGACTCGGACAGGTTAGGTTCGAGTTAGGTTAAGCTAACGGAAATAGGAGCCCCGTAAAGCGGGGCTCCGTTGAACCACCTTAGTGGTAATATAACTCAGGAATTCAGGATGCGATAGCGAACAAATTGTGTGTTGGGGCACCCCGACTCTGACAGCTTTCGTTCTTCTCACAGGGATTTTTTGTAATATTATGAATGAAAATACGTAACTCAAAAATAAATTATATTAATTACTCAAAAAAAAATTATAAAAGAAATTATTATCATTGAAAAGAAAATATTCTTATTCAAAAGAAATTCTTTTATTGAAAAGTTAAGAGGCATTTTGACAAGGCGTTTTAAAAGCATACTTTTCTCTGATAAGCGATTAAATTTTCGGAATTCTAATTATTCGGAATTTTAATAATCGGAATTTTAACCATCGGAATTCGTGTATTTGATGTTTCGGAAAATTATTAATTCGGAATTTTTGATATTCGGTCTATTGAAACTCGGTATTTTGAAAATAGTAATTATAAATGTTAGGAATATTGAAATTTCGGAATTATGAAAATAGGAATAATGATCAATCGGAGTTGTTATATTAGGAATTTTGAACCATTCGGAATTATGAAAATCGGTATTTTGAAATTCGTATTTATGAATTTCGGAATAAAGTTTTTCGTATTATCGTAGTGTACCCCTAAGCCGCATACCCGGTAGCACTAATCGCAAAAGGGAACCGAAAGAACAGGGTGGAGTTTTTACAATTTCAACTCCACCTGGGGTGGGAGAACTCATCTGATGATCAGCCAAAAAGAGGCATGTAGACCTATAATTGTGTTCTCAGCAAATGTCGCATCTACACAAAGTATTTATTATCTTTGTCCTGTACGTAAAACAGAAACACCACATCCTAGTTTCGCTGACATTTCTATCCGTCAGATGCATTCTTAGTGAAAAGCTACGTGACATTACAAAATGTTCTGATTTTACAACGGTTTTCATGTTAATTTTAGTGTTGTAAACTGTAGAAGTTACGACTAATCCTAGGGATAAAATTTTGCTTAATTTAGTCAGAATGCTAAATTAATTTTAGTGGTCACTTTAATTAAAGGCAAGAACGTTCAAACAAGCCATCTCTTTTTAAAATGAGGTATTTAAAAGACTTCTTGTGAAAAAAAAGTACATACAAACAAAAAAGCTACTCGTAGCTGGAATTTCAACTCATGAAAATTTGCGGAGAATGTCAACTCACACCACTTAACTACTCAGACAGCGGAAACCATGGTTGGTTTGTAATTACTGTGAGATAATTAGCGAACTTTACACACGCGGGCACATAAATAAATTCTATCCACCCATTAAATTAGTACTACGTTTTGCCATCCTAATCCGTAACAAACATATCCAAGCCAGTACAGAAACAGGAGCGTATGAGAGAAGTTAGCATACTAGTCTGAAATTTGTTCCGCAAAATGTAATACAAAATCCTAATTAACGCTCAGAAATTCAAGCTTTGCTTATTTGCATATCAGAAACAGCACTGGTTTTGTTCGTGGCTTAATAATAACAATTATGTCGATCATCGAGGTTAAGCCGTGTTTGGTGAGGTTGGACGGAGGATGGTTGTAGACTGCCACGTACATTGTAATAAATAGATAGACACTTTATATTTCACACCATACAAATTACAGTAAAAAGTAGATCTTATAAATAGGGTGACACAATGGGTGGTGCTACACAAACAACTACTTGGGCCTGGGGCCTTACCACGAGCTCTTAACGCGATCCAGTTTAGGTTGTGGGAAAGAGACAGAGCTATACAAGTCGTCTAGCGCCATCTCTTTCCCACAGCCTAAACTGGATCGCGTTAACAGTTCATGGTAGGCCACCAGGTCAGTTAGCAATTCACAACTACGTTTGTTAGCTTGGGTATAACTGGCCTATTAAAACAGTTAATGGAGTGTAATTATTTATTTTCAAGACACATCATTAGTTTCTATTACTTAAGAAGATATGGGGTGGTCGGGTGACGCTTCCAGACATAAAGAATAGCTCTTTATGTCCAGACACTACACTTAATTATGAAAACATGTCATTTAATTATGGTTTGTCAAAAAAAAATCATTTGTATAAAATAGATAAGAAGATAAAATAGATATAAAATAGATGAAGTAAGGAAACATCCCAAGACAACAATGGACGTGAGCAAATTTGAATTACATTACTATTCAAAGATGTAATTTCATGCATATTCGTTGAATGGTAAATGGTTAGACTTAGCCCCTTCGTACACGACGCGACGCAAGTCTCCGATACCTTACGACTTTCACAATCCAAATCCATAGAGGTTCCTACACGGGCATGCGGGCGGCGAGTAATGGGCGACTCGCTGTCCGACCATGGACCATGCCCGGGTCGACGGCGAGTTGTGGTCCACGCGCGCCTCAAAGAGTGTCAGCACAATGACGGTACCCCCTTTAGAGGGCTATACCCTGCCGGGGTCGCGGGACTAAACAAAAACCTTGACCTCGGAACGTAAAGGGCTAATTGAAGGACGCCGTGGATTTTAGTCAGTACAAGTCTGACAGTCCCTCCTCCCGGGTGGGAGAACTCATTTGATTTTACTTCGCTTAAAAAAAGAAAAAAGGTAGTTAGATTACTTTTGCTAAAAGTAGTTACGTTAACTACATGCAATCATAACTACATGTAGTTAACTACTTTTAATCGTAGTTAGTAATCAGATTACAAAAAGTTAACTACGCCCTACACTGCCTCCCGCTCTGCCCTGGGTGGGAGGACTCATTTGATGATTTCACCACATAATAAACCCGCGCGATTTTTTCGTAGTCGGGTTTAAGTTATTTTAACTTATTTTTTATTTACACTATTTTGGGGTTATTTGATATAATAAGCAAAGCAGCGAGTGAATTTAAAATGTACTCATTAAGCCTTTTCATTTGATACCCATGTTGACACTGTTAGAAACAAGCAAAGTAGCTAGTAAAAGCTATATAATGTATATATATTTCAAATGTGCTCATCAAGCCCTTTAATTTGATACCCATGTCGATACTATGCGAACATATTTTTTTTTGGTTACGACTTTTCATCCCCTAGAGGGCGCCATATTGGATTTGGTGACACGTCACCTACTCTATAACCAACGGACAACTGAGACGCTTCTAACGACACCTCATTTGTCAAGTAGTGATAAGTAGTTCAGAAGTTATGAGGGAACAGATGAACATACATACATACATACAAACATACATACATACATACATACCGGTCAAAATCATAACCCTCCTTTTTGCTTCGCCGTAGTCGGGTAAAAAAACAGAAGGTTCCTACACAGGTGCGCATTAATAGATACCAAAGTTGTAAAGTATCGGAGACTTGCGTCATGTTGTGTACGAAGGGCCTTAATCGGACGGTAATCATTGTTGTAAATGGAGCGTTTGAAGAACAGCTATTGTTATGCGTATTGTGGATGATAAAGGTTCACTGTATTCTGTTTATTTAGGTTAAACTGCTAGAAAGACTAAAATTGTAGAAGGAGTTGAAGATGTACTTGAAGTTATTGAACAAACAACTGTATAGGTAATACTTTGATGACGATAGCGGAATAACAAACAATAGAATTGAAAATATATTCACTAAGCATAAGGCCTAAACCCAAATTCCTTTCATCTACCATTACTTTGTTGACCCAGATGATCTAACTGTCGCGAACGTGAGCGCAGACACATACGAAAACGAGTATGAAAAGAAAGTTCTGACAGAAACGAGTTTACAAGACGCTTGTTTATTAAAATCTGTGGGTAAAACACGATTAATATGGAAATGAGATGACAAAACGTCAAAATTGGGTCAAATTGTTGACATTCTTTCGATAGCCATTACTGCTCCAGACAAAGGCCTACCGGGGTTGTAAGTAAGGTTGCATTTGAAGAAACAAGGTAGATTTTTAGTCAGTGAGAGTGTAATAGTACCTTTCGCTCTTTCTCTTTCTTTTTAATGAAAATAGTGCGATAAATGATTACCTTTCATTGATTCCACCAGCCTCATTCTGTCATCGGACCACAAGGCGTACAGCAATGACCATCGGTACATGGTGGACATCCAACCCTTTCGTAAAATGCGATTTGCCAATACTTTTATTGAAATCATAGCTAAGGAGTCGAATTCCCTGCTGGAGTCTGTTCTTAATAGCAGGAACGATAGCTTGTTTTTATTTTATTTAAATCAAGAATGAATAAGTTACTTCTAGGCAAGCGTGCTTTGTGTGCGTGAGCAGTGGTGGCCAAGTGGTATCGGCCTCGACTTACGAGTTGTAGGTCGTGGGTTCGAACCCCGTCAGGCGCATTACTTTGTGTAATTCATTTCAACACCACTGCTCTCAAAAACGGTGAAGGAAAACATCGCGAGGAAACCGGCATGTCCTAGAACCAAAAATTCAAAGACATGTGACATCTACCAACCCGCACTGGGCCCGCGTGGTAGATTACGGCCCACTCCCTCTCACAGAGAGGAGGCCTGTGTCCCAGCAGTGGGAACATTTATAGGCTGATGATGATGATGATGAAGCGTGCTTTACCATCGACAACATCATCACTTACCATCAGGCGAAATAGTGGTCAAACGCGAGCATAACTCTAATTAATAATAGTAAAAAAAATCTTTATTGGAAGAAAAATATTTCTTTGCCCTAAATAATATAGAAGTGGCAGAGAAAAATTTAGAGATTGTGACGGATTGGTGTATCTTAGCAGCACTGATCTTGTTCTGTATTTTATAGTTCCCTCCCACAGGTAAAATTCCAGGCTTGTTAGCAATAGAATATATACACAAGTAATTAGGCTGGCAGACGATAACAATTGCCAAGCTTTAGTTTCACAACTCCATCTTCATTATTTACACTCATTTAAACATACAAGAGTATGTGGAATGGTTTCATGTTGTTTAATTATTCACTTGGATCAATATCTCCGTGATTGTTTGACTTCAAACATTCGTGTGTACATATGTGTACAGCCAAATCTTATTAAACGCGATACTTGAGAACTGCTGAATAGAATCTCGAGAAATGCTGTTGAATTTCGACTTAAACTGGGTTTACACCTCAATGTTTGTACATACTAGATATGACATTGTCTGCAAAATTTTTAGAAAGACACAATGTTACAATGTGAATCGACTAGAAGGCTCTCTTTAACTAAAAATTTAATGGTCATCATCATCATCATCTCAGCCATAGGACGTCCACTGATGAACATAGGCCTCCCCTTTAGATCTCCACATATACCGGTTGGAAGCGACCTGCATCCAGCGTCTTCCGGCGACCTTTATAAGGTCGTCTGTCCATCTCGTTGGTGGACGTCCTACGCTGCGCTTGCTAGTCCGCGGTCTCCACTCTAGTACTTTACGACCCCATCGGCCATCTGCTCTGCGAGCAATATGGCCTGCCCATTGCCACTTCAGCTTGCTAATCCGGTGGGCTAAAAATTTAATATCGCCATTAAATGAGGAAATTTTGCTTCTCATCTAGACATTAATATTTATTGTTATTTTTTTTTTTTAGTTTTTGTAGATAGTTAACAGTTGATACGAATCCAATATACTTAATATTTTCAATCGGAACTTTTCCATCAACAAAATTAAATCTCTCTTTATTGTCAAGAAACTTTTTTCCAATTTTCTCACATATTACACGTTGCCAATCTAATAACAAATACACTTAGTTACAGGACAAATTCCAACCCAATCTAACTTTGCGAACAGAAAAACAACACGAATTAACACCCAACATGCAACAAATAAATTGGACCGAAAATCGAACCTTGAAAGACGCCGCCATTAAATCAATTATGAACATAACTACATAGCGTGTGTTTTAATTTTTTTTGAGGTACACTTACGCTTCTAACATACCCAAATGCCTTATAGGTTTCGGTTGCCACGAGGGATCTAAAATTGGGTTCTCACAGATTCCACAATCACCCCTCGCTTAACATGCATGGTCGCACATTTAATCCATTTCAAATTCCATCCTGATGATAAAATTACTAGGACTGTTCAATTAAAATCCGACCCCGGGGCAAAATACCCGAACATAAATACCGATCTTACAAAATAACGATATTAATTTAAATTTATTTAGGCACCATTATTTTCTTTTGTTATGCTAAAATATTATCAAAGTTTATGCTAATTATATTTTCTGTTTTTGTTACAGGTACGTGCGGTTTAAATAATTTCGGTATATATAAACATAGTTTATTAATGCTTCTTTATATAACTTCACCAGCTGAAGTAGGTAGTAAGTAGTAGGTATGTAACTTAACAGAAATAAGAATTATTTTCAGTTAATATATATAGCATGATTAGAATTCAAGCTATGCCAAAACAAATTAACCTAAATGATTATTCGAACAAAAACTAAGCCAGAAATAAAATATGGCAAAGTATGATTTTGCCAAAGTAAATTATGCCAAAACTATACCAAATGATATTCCGATAAAAAACATTATGCGTAAAAAAAGGGATCTCATCAATACATACAAATATTGTAATTAAAGTCTTCAGACTATTCGTATTCACATGCAAACTCATTTTAAATTAATACCTCTGTGAACTATTTAGTACTTTAGGACAAGACTGCATTCATAAAAGAGTTTCAAACATAGTGAAGGTTCAAACATGGTGGGTGTATAGTTTTATTTAAATTAACTTTCACCTAATTCAGTACAGCAAAAACAGACATGAAAATGTAAATTAAATAAAAAGAACTTTACAGTACCAAGTACTAAGAGCGTGGACGCTTAATGGCATGTCATACAAACTTTCAATTTCTTATTATTATTAGAAATGACTGAACCATTTGGAAGGTCTGACATAAATTAAAGATTTTTTTTTTAACTTTATTTATAAATCATGATAGGTTTAAAATTAAAATTATATTTAACTGTAACACTGTTTTTGTTGTCTGATAACTTTTATACTATTTTTTATATAACTTTACCTAAAAAATTTGAAAGAATAATGTATAGTTTGACTTGATAGATAAAATAACCTTTATTATATGCGAAAATTTTTACACAATGATTCAATGATGGTTAAATAATATACCTAAATATAAAAATAATAAACATTGGTATATTTTTACGCATTATTTTAAATAACCCGTTTCACAATTGTGTCACAAATATAAAATACTAGATTAAAATCGGTACAATAGGTCATTGTGAAAAAAAGGACTTAAAAGTTTGTATGAAATGTCACTCGCTTACACGCTCAAAAAAGTGACACCAAAATTACTCGCTTCCAGCAATTAGCAAACCCTCTTTAGAAATTACTAGCCTTGGACGGCTATTAAGGTACTTCTAAACATTTTAAGTAAAACCTTCGTTTTAGGCAAAGTAGTTAGGACTATTTAAACATATACTTTACCATTTTTACTTTTATTCTAATTTTGATCTTTAGGTAGAAAATAGAAATAGGAAAAACCTTTGTTGTCTGGCCTAACGATCTACTTAGGCTGCCTATCCGCAGGAGAGGAACGAGACTACGGAGCGGAAAAACTGAGAAATATTAATGAATATGATTGCATCAAGTCTCCGCTCCACTTCAGTGGTGCAATCTTATCGGTTAATATTTCTTCTTTTCTCCCCTCCGTTCCTGTAGACAGACAGCCTAAAACGAGCAATTGACTCGACGGACATAAGTTCTCGTTGTGAAACACTAAGACCGCGCGAAACCACGGGTTGCGTGCTTAGATATTAGACCCCCCTGAACCATTGTGACCCTCACAACAAAATACGACTTTCATTCGTAAAACATGGATGTCAGACTTTCGAGCTTGTGACTCGGTCTATTAAAGTTCTACAAAAAAAACCGGCCAAGTGCGAGTCGATCGCCCATAAAGGGTTCCGTAGCAGCTAGTAACAAAATATAAAAGTTCTTGTAGTTGGTTGTAACTTTGAAAGGTAAGTTGCGTTTTTTTATGAATAATAGGTTTGCTCTTGACCTTAGTCTAGGTTAGGAGTGATTAAGACAAGGTCGACGATGGAGCGAGCTTACCCAGAAGGTTTACGATTTAATATGACGTATTAAAAAAAAACTAATTACTTGATCTCGTTCAAACAAATTTTCGCTGGAAGTTTGTTGAGGTCTACATTATATATTTTATTTAGTTTTATCATTCTGATAGCTCTTATACTTTTGGAAAAAAAAAGGTGGCTGTGACATACGGACGGACAGACAGACAGAAAAACAGACATGACGAATCTATATGGGTTCCGCTTTTTGCCATTTGGCTACGGAACCCTAAAAATGGCAACCGCCGCCCTCAAACTCAGTATGATAGATGGTCAAATCCCATCTACAGACCGAACGTGTGCAGCTGTTATAGTCTCGAGCTCCTCCTTTAAAATAACCGCAATAATGTCAAAGAAAACAAAGTTAAAAGTAAACCGATAAACATAGTAGAATACTTAAATTACTTTAAAAATCACCTAGCTTCAACAATGTTTTCTTAGAAGCTTAACTTCTTAAATACTCGTCTCAAGACTTTCCCTGCACATCAAGTTACAAAACAGATTAAAACTTCTAATTACGAGGGTCTTATGTTCGACAGACTATGTAGCAATAATATTAACTCTTAAAGTTAGTTGGTTGATGTACGATGAACTAGTGTTGGGCTGAATGATTGGTGTTTGGCCGAAAACGAAGATGAGCCACAGCTTTCGGACAAATTTGAAGACGAAAGTTAAATGAAAATCATTTTAGCCCTTTCTTGGTGAAAGGCGTAATGTGAAAAATGTGTGTTTCTTTTAATAAAATTAATTCTGCAAAACAACTTTGAAGAAGTTTATAATTTTCAAAATAACTCTTCGAAATATGTGACACCTGCATTCGTATTTCCCCTAATGCGCATTCGCAATACATAATTCGTTCAATTTCGGAATTTTCTAATATCCTTCGAATTCGGCTAAAACTTCGTCCCGTTTTGCTCGATGCCGAAGAAAGCCGAAATCGAAACCAAACCTTCGGTTGAACAATAAATTAAACTATTTGATTACATGCAAGTATTCCTGGAAGTTTTGGGAGCTCTGAACTTTAGGATTTTGATCCCAGACAGAACTAAAATAGTAACTCCATGTAGTGATATAGGTAAGGTACATGATAGACAACGTGCCGCGGGTTTGATCCCCGTACGGAACAAAATAAATATTTGTATGATCTAGATGCTAGTAGTTGTTGCGGTTCTGGGTGCTTGAGTATGTAAGTTTCTATGTTTGTAAACGCACCCACGATACAGAAGAAATTCCTAGTGTGGGGGAACGTTTTTTAAAAAAATATTAAATCTCGTAAGCGAAAACGCGGGTAAAAGCTAGTTTGTTAATAAAAGGATACTAACAGACTATACCGTTATACATAGCTAGTATTTGTAGGTAGCACAGGTTAATATCACGTAGGGATATACCCCCGACTGCGAGACAAGTCTTATGATATGAAATATTGCACTCGTTACCTCGAACTTGTGTGCAAGTTTTTCTTTGGCTTTAAAAGTGATGAATATTTTTTTATGTATTATCGGCTGATATTTGAAATATGTACTGACCGCAATCCGTTTAGGGCATGTTACTTAGAAAGCGATGGCGACGTCTGGAAGACCCCATCATCCCCTTTGTGGTTATTTATATAATAACATCCAGATGGAGGAGCCACGCTAGGCGGAGCTTCTTCACCTGGGTGTTATTTATTCTTACATAGAGGTTGATAAAAAGTAAAGTGTCCACCTCAGGAACAAGACTATTTTAAGCTCACATAGTTTAAATTCCTCACTGCGCTCTGGAAACTATTTAAAAATCTCTCGCGACGTTGAAAAAACATTCTCGCCTTAAAAGGGAGCAAACTAGCTTACATGGTTAACAATCTTATATTTTGCCCAACGTACTACCTTAGGCATTGAATCCCGCGAACTCTTTGCTAAATCACATAAACTATTCTCATTATCGTTGGCAAGGCGAATATCCGTCTGGATTGTTGGAAACTACACGGTTCTCGATCATAACGAAGCTTTTATTTACCAGTACGGTATTTCGTTTCGGTTGACTAGTTACAAATCCTCTTAAAAAATTCTCATTTATTGGTTCGGAATTCTTAAAGCGTAAAATCACATCGGGGTTTCCACTTTTTTTTTTTAGCGTGGTAAAATCATGAAATGAGTCCTCCCACCCAGGGCAGGGCGGGAGGGACTGTCAGACATGTACTGACTAAAATCCACGGTGTCCTTCATTAGTAATGGAATAAGTCCCGCGACCCCGGCAGGCTTTGGCCCTCTAGAGGGGGGCCCCGTCATCTTGCTGACGCTCTTTGAGGCGCGCGTGGAACACAACGCGCTGTCAACCCGGGTATGGTCCATGGTCGCGCGGCGAGTTGCCCATTACTCGCCGCTCGCATGCCCACGCCTACGGTGGCCGGAGATCGTCTTGCGACGTCAGACGCCGTGGGCGTCTACCACTGCGGCTGGGGCGGAGGGAGGACGCTGTCCTCTCTCTCTCACGGCTCGCCTCCTCCTTCGCGAGCATAACTGCTTCGCAGAAGGAGGCGACCGCTTCCCACTCCGTCTCGCCCCGCAGCATGGCCTCGACCAATGCCGGGCGCGTGAGGTCTCCGCCTATCACTACCGTGAGGACACGACGGTGCTTTGCCCAAGCGGGGCAGTCCTGCACCGTATGCTCGACTGTGTCCTCCGGGCGATCTTCGCAGTGGTGACATCCAGGCGTTTCCTCCTTTCTCCTCAGACACAGGTACCTCCCGAAACTTCCGTGTCCGGTGAGGACCTGCGTCATGCGGTAGGTCAGGACGCCATGACGCCTATCCAGCCACTCCTCAAAGAGGGGTCTTACCGCCGCGATTGCGGCGTGCCCGGCCGACAGGTGCGACAGTCGTCCCCTCCATACTGCCCTGAGATCGCGCCGGACCTCTTCCCGCCGCGCCTCGACTTGTCGGGGCAGCGGGCATTCTCCCCGGTGCTGCGCCTCCACGCGCCACTCATAGACGCGCTGGAGGGCAGTCGCCTCCAGATCCCAGGGCAGCAATCCGGCTAGGAGGTTGGCCGATACGCCGGCGATCTCGGATCATCCGGATAGCCATGACCCTCTGGCATGCGACCAGCTTTGCTGGTCGCGTCCGAATGCTCAGGGCCCACGCTGGGGCTCCGTAGAGGGCCATGGACCGCACGACACCGGCGTGCAGCCTCCGGCAGGAGGCGTTTCGCCCGCTGAGATTGGGCTGGAGTCGCCTGAGGGCGGCTGCTGCCCGGTTCAGCCTTGGGGCCAAACGCAGGAAGTGATCCCTGAAGTTCCACCGGCTATCGAGGACGAGTCCCAGGTACTTCATCATCCTCCCGACGCCGATGCGAACCCCTCCCACCGTTATGTGGGACTCTGACCGTGACGCGTTCAGACGGCCATGAAAACACATGACCTCTGTTTTGTGAAGCGCCACGTCGAGTCCCAACTGCCGGATCCTTCCAACGACTGTCGCGACCGCTTGCGTCGCCAGGTCGACCGCCGCCTGGTGCGACTCTCCCTCCGCTAGGACGAGCGTGTCGTCGGCGTAACATATTACGCCGACGCCGTCAGGGAGGTCGCCGTGCAGCACATAGTCGTAACCGATGTTCCACAGGGGCGGTCCCAAGACCGATCCCTGTGGAACATCGTACAACACCTCTCGCCGGTTCCATTATCCCCGGTATCGGAGTTTCCACTAGAGAAAGACTCAAACTATTTTTTTTTCATTTGCTTGTACTGTTCCACTACTGGAAAAGGTCTCCCCTGATTACTTCCATCAGTTCTTTTCCTGGGCCGCTTAAACCAGTCCTCGTAGTATACGTCTACAAGTAGTCTCGCCAACTTTTTTGTGCCGGCCTCGACGGGTGAATCAAATAAGTCCTCTCGCTCTGTGTGGAGCGGAAGATACTGTCAGACTCTTACTGAACAAAAGTAGGTATGCCCTTTTCCTTTAGTTGACCTTTGTTTTCCTGGGACCCGGTATCCTTTTAAGATGGTCCCACGGCTCAACTAAGTATTATTATAATATTGTTCTTTTCAATATTATAAATCGAACTACTGCCACTACACTAATTAATTACCATCATTCTACTGCCCTTATACCAATTCATTATTTTAAAGTCGGCACAAAATCTGCTTCCATACTTTTAAATTAAATTTTTAGTCATCTCAATAATATCGCTTACAATTCAAGGTTATGGGAGTTCATTCTCTTCATAAGGTATGGTTACAAGCTGCAACCGAGCTGGCTACCTGCCAACAAAATATTATGCTATACTAAATAGTATACTGTAATGGTAACTATAGCCATTCTAACCAAAGCAATTGCAGTTTCATACTACTCTCATTTATGTTGTGAACATGGAACATTAGGAATTATAACCGTGAAACCTGAAATCCAATTTAAAACTTTTAGGTTTTAATTTTGATATTAAAATCCAAAAGTAAAAGCGTGCATTTGTGCTATCACGAGAAAATTAAAACGTTCATGTTTTATTCATTATGTGAATAATTTTGATCATTCATAAATTATTGTTATCATTCTATGCGGTAAGCACAATCCAAGCTTTTATTTAAGTTGCCTTGTGCCAAAACTTGCAATTTAATTTTAAAAAATTATCCTATATCCAATTGGGCTGATATAGACACGCTTCAAGTTCTGATATCAATACATTTTCCTGATAGACTAAAACTAATTTTGCAGCCAGGATCGATTCCTCACGAAGACTCCTCAAAACTCTGCGAGTGTTCAATTTTGATATATTATTTGATATATTTGATATATATTTGATAATCAGCTGAATGACTCCGTTGAGCATCAGCATGATAAAATCTTTTAATTTATCAACTTAATTATTTTAATGAGAATAAAAAAGGTGAATTTCATATTAAACCTATTCTATTCTATTTTATGACTCTACTCGTACCTGAGCTCCTTAATAAAATCACGGAGAAAAACTTATTTCAAAGCAATTTTCTACCCTTCGGTAGTAATAAAGTTAAGCTAACCCGTAGCAAAACGGTTATTAAAAATATTTATGAGTTCGCAGGTCTTGAAAAAAACCTCTTTTAAACAAGAATAAATTGTTGCCTCTGATGTAAAAAAAATATTAATACTTGAAATTCAGGACCTTTCTTTATTTGTTGTAGACATTTTATTATTCTGTGTCTAGGGACTTATATTAAATCTCACTTGTCTAAAAGAGTTCGTACCTCTACCATAATAAATTAGTCGAAAACGCTTAAGGACTTAAAATGCTGCCTTGCAGTACTCTTAAAATCTTGCAAGGAATAATTTGATAAAGAAAATATTCAAATAATGTGTACTCAAAATAAAAAGAGATGCGTGAACTTTTTCAAACACTATTTTAAACGACCAAACTTATAGGATCAATCAAAAATAGTAAATGTAGCTACTATGAAGATTTGACCGTGTCAATCATTACAGCGAGAACAAATTTTGCAAATTATGAACGATAAGATCTCTAACTCCCAAATATTCCTCAAACCAAGATAAGTATCTACACATACATATTTAGTGTCTTCCGTACTTGCCTAAAGAGATTTATATGATCAAACTTATAAATAGTTCTGCCAACAGAGATTTCGGCAACGGATCCGCATTCATTTATGAAACTTTTCGGGATTTCTTCCTCATCCCTATCTATTTGCTGTATAACCTCGTAGATGAGAGAGAGTAAATTTGTTCAGCTTTATTTAATGTTACATGCTAATTTTCTTCAAGGTTCTATGCCTGCAATACATTATTTTCAATTGCTCGTAATTATAATTTAAACCAAATGATGGTGTGGGTTTATGTACGAGTATGTATGTTTTTGAGTATAGTATTATGAGTTTAAAATTTTCCCACTGCTGGGACAAAGGTGTACTATCTATGAAAGAGACTGATGAAAGAAATGACTAGATAAAATAAAGTGCATGTGCCACCGGTCGTGTTCTAGCATTGACGTAAAATTTTAGATCTCCATTCGATTTTAAAGACCTTGCTCTCTCATGTTTGATCTTCTCTTCATGAAATATTTCTTTTATTGCGTATAACTTTAAGAATATTAGTTACGTGCAGATTGGTTCAATTTTGTTTAACCGGCTCTTTGATCAATAATAGTACTGGCTACTTATGATTACGTCTATGGCACAAGTTCCTCGACCGCTAACTGTTCACACCAACAGATTTTTTTTTGCTGGCATATCACCTTGTCTTCTGCCTTCCGCATAAAGTCTGTTTCAGCTACTTTTTCAAAGTCGTCGATCCATCATAGCTTGGAAGCGTTCTACTACACCAATATTTATGCGCTCTCCACTCCAGGACTCGTCTGCTCCACCGGCTGCCATTCCTTTGACAATCAGGAACCTATTACGATAGATTTTCATCATCATCGTTTCAGCACGAGGTCACTGCTGGGTTAGGCCTCTCCCTTTTTCCATCCATCAGTTTCCTGAGATTTTGACGATATCGTCAATAGCCCATTCAGGGCCAAAAACGCGTTGCAATAGATAATTATTAGTAACATGTATTTCAAAGGTTTAAAAACACTTTTCATTTTGATATAGCGCTATTGGCTGTCTGTTCCTCCAATAAAATTTCTAATTACTGATAACTTTGTCATGAATTTCACTTATCAATCAATAATTTGTAGTAAACTGTTGCTTTTGTCCACTAATTATCTCCCTATCATCATTCTCACTGCTTCCTAGTCTTCCACAAAAAAAAACCAGTTGCATGGAGTCAAAAGTCATCAAAAAATCTTTGATTGGATTTCGCCTTTGTTGGCTTTCTATTGGGCAAACGACCTATGCCCAAAACCTATAAAATATAAGTGAGTGTGTAATTTGCCTATTATAGTGTGTCTGTGTTCACAGGTAGTTATATAAACAGCCGTATCTAATTGCCACACGATGTACGTTCAATTAATAATTTGATAGCAGTTTCTATTTCCCATTTCCCATACGGAAATAGAAACTGATATCAAATTATTTTGGTGGCATTAATTAAGAAATGGCAACTTTTTCTTGCCATTGTTGTTCAACTTTTATTCATGCAGCTTACCCGTCCAATCCCAATTTCGTCTGGCAGCATTTCTACCTACATCAATAATGCCTATTTTAAAGCGCAGTATGTTGTTCTGCCTAATTAAAAAAAAAAAAAACAGACAGATCAACCAAGAATAGTGCGCTCCATTGCTTTGTGGGGCAACTTTTTTTATGGAAAATATTGAAAATTGAGTGAAATTAAACTTTTTAAAATAAAGTATAGACATTATTCTACTCTATGTTAATGAGGGTTGCTACCGGATAACAAATCAGGACATTCAAGTCCTGTGCTACTAAAAAACAGCATTTTGTTTTGGTGGGTGTTCTCAAATGCTATCCGTAAACCAAATCTAATATTAGTTAAAGTTTCACCCATATTGCAAAACCTCTTATCACGCACAAGTTTTATCGAGAAATCTCATCTTGGCTTAATTCCAAGGGACGTTAAACATACCCGTCAAGTAAGTTTGTTTTATAACTTACCAACTTACCGTAGAGTTTGCAATAATTTTGTCGTGGTTCTTCAATTTACTTTGACGGCACGACTAGCGTTGGCTGAGTGATTGGGTTCAATTCCCGTACGGAGCAAATACTTGTATGACTTATAAATAGTTATTTCGGGTCTGGGTGTTTATATGTTTGTGCACCCACGACACAGGAGAAATTCGAAGTATGGGGACAACGTCATTAAAAAAAAACCTTTTGAATGAAGACAAGACAGTGCTATCTATGAATTAATTTAAATCTAAGGATGAAATCCGCAGTAAAAGTGATAAATCACTTATTACCTAATGCGGTGAAACCAAGGAAAACATGTAGTCTTAAATCAACTGCCTTTTTGACCTCTATATAACCTAGTAAAATACTCGTCCTCAGACTGATTGTTAGACATTCAGGCTCCTGCTTATCCATAACGACTGCATTAGACGTGTTTCTTATACAAACAACTTCAGCCAAACATAAAAATCGTCCAAGCGCGTGTCGGAACGCACATAGTTAAGGGTTCCATAGCCTGGGTTGAATAATAACAAGTTAGTCATTTAAAATACTGTGTTATTTTTAAAAACAAGCTATCAATGTTAAAAAAATACTTACATAGACAAAGTTCTCGTCAAGACACATCAAACGAGTCTAAACTCGATGGGTTTGTGGCGTTTCATTACAGAGTTCCTATGACCACCTTCAAGGTCCGTTATCAGATCAGCTCCATGTCATCATAACACTGCATTGTCACTCGATATACATTATGTACACGTGCAAAATTTCGGCTTAATCGAAAACCAGGAAGTAGATCTTTAACTTGCAAGATTTGATTACAAACATCGGGACAGGTGAAAGTAAAAACAAACTCATAATTGAAAAACGTTTTCTCCTATACTGGGTGTAAGAGACAGCCCTCCGCAAACTTTCAGGGCTTGCTCAGTACACGAAACTGAACACTCTTCCACAATTTTTTTTCAGGAAATGAAAAAATAAATCAGCCTCACCATAGAAAATTATAAACTTGATTGGACAGTTTGTATGGAGAGGCTGATTTTTTATTTCATTTCAGCTTAATATTTTGCTAACGGATCCCTTAAACTTAAACTTTTTTCACAAACCCTCAATGTTTTTGATGACCTATGCAATGACATACCACACTTAGGGGTACGCGAGGAAAATAATGAAACATCCCCAGCGGGAGGGTGGTACTGCATCTTGCATCCAAGCCAGGTTTTTTGTCGTGGAAACAAAGCTAGATATTTTTTTATCAAAGTAACGCCTGATTCAATAATTAATTTTACCTCTTAGTTGGCGTAACTAATCTGTATATTCGTACCAAATAACAGCCTGCTCTCTAATACTAAGTGTATCTGATCTTAGCTGCGGACAATGGCGAAACTATAATAATATAAGGGTTCCTTGTTTACTGAACCCTGAAAACGCCAAAAAAAGGAATATAGGTCAACGTTTGAAGAAAAAACTGTAATAAAAATCTAGTCACATCCTTCTCATTCGCAAAATCTGCTATCAATGAAACTGAAGCAAATAAACTCCTATATTCACAAGCCATTAGCAAAAGGGGTAAATGAAAATTGATGGCCTGAAAAATGCTGTTTCAGATGCTAGGCTTGCTTTTGCAGTTACGTGCCTAACGACCAATAGCGTTCGATGTCTAAGCTGAATATTAATTTTATTATGCTTTACTTTGCACATTACCTAGTTAATAGTTTCACATGAGATATGATAGACGTTATTTTTAATGATCAAAGTGAGATACTATTAAAATCAAGTATAAAGTGTTGGTAGACCAATCGCCGTCCCCGGAGAATAAAATAATAACTGCCATTATCTTAGCTTTAGTGTTATGTAATTTTTGGTATCTGTGGGTGTTAACATTTGCTCAATTTTTTTCGTAATTTTTATACAGTTATTGACGAAGTTACAAAATACTACAATAGTATTCAAATATTTAAAACAGTACACTGGAACTTTGACAATTTCAAATTGACAATTTTCAAGGAAAAATTAGTTCCTTCTTCGCACACCAGAGGCGCTGTTCCATTTTTTCATACAAGAAACGCTGTAAATACTGGAAAGACGCTGTAAAGTAAAAGAGTGAAAACTCGTGCTAAGGGTACTGGTCTTGGGGTGCTAAGACAGGAAACCTCCACGTGCGTCCGTGGACTGGAGTTCCCTCTCGGATACGTCCGGGGGGAAGACCAGTTTTTCGGGCCGGTGCACCCTGGAATGCGGGCAAAAACTCTTCCTTAGGCACTGTGTGCCTAAGGGGTCTCTTTGCCCGTATGCAAATAGCCTGTCGGGTGGACGCTCCAACGCGTGTCCCTCTGAATAGCAGAGGGCACAGCGGCGGAGCGGGCTTGCGGACGGTGAGTAATGGGTAAGCTCGCCGTCCGACCAGGTACCAAGCCCGGGTCGGTGGCGCGTCGTGTTTCGCACTTCACCGACGGGGCCCCTTATGGGGCCAAATGCCTGCCGGGGTCGCGGGATTTTTTCTTAATCCAGGATACCGTGGCCCCGGAACGTAAAGGGCATCCGAAGGAACACGGGTGGATTTTAGTCAGTAAGAGTCTGACAGTCCCTTCCGCCCCACCCAGGGCGGGAGGACTCATTTGATGATTTTGCCACCCTAAAAAAAAAAAAATGGTACTGGTCTTAAATTACGAGAGTAAAATGTTAATATAATGTTATCAAAATGTATTCCCACTTGTTATTATGACAAATAGTCATATAATTATGTTCCCGTGAAAATATATTCGACGAGATAATAATAAACGCACTTATCATTTTATTCTCATTCAAAACCATGCAGTCGTCGAAAAAATATTCGACTAGATAATGATAAGCGCAGTTATCATTTTATTCTCTTCTTCTTAAAAACTCTTAGAATAAAATGATAAGCGAAGAGCGCAATATTTGATTCTGGCCAGTTTTTATGAAAAGATATTTAGATCTTTCGATGTAACTTTTGTAGATATTTAGATTTTAGATGACGTAGATCATTAACCGACTTCATTTAACCATTCGATATTATAAACTTTCGATATTTTAATTTTCGATTTTATGGTCATTCGATATTTACATTTTCGATGTTTCGAACATCGATATTTTAAGCGTAGATATTTTAATCTTCGATATTCAAATATGTACCCCCATTATATTATTAAGGCCTCCTGCAGACACACGCGATTAATCGCGCGGGGCGACATGTCGCGGTCCATTCGCAGTATTTTTAGAGAGGAAATTAGCTTGGCTCGTTGTCGCAGCGCGATTAATCGCGTGTCTCTGCAGTAGGCTTAATTCAGTAATAAAAACGCAGTCACATGTTTTCTCTCACACCTACTTGTATTTATATTTATGTATTTTTTAGTTTTTGCCACGTTCTTGTTCAAATCAATCGATTTGCACGAGTTACTCACAGATAATATAAGCCAACTACGAGTATGTGTCAACTTTTTATCAAAATATTTCAAACGCTTTTAGCATACAATACATATCAAATGCATAGAACACATATATTATTACACTTCAATTCAGCCTTAACAACAATAAATTTATTATGACATTCCTGGCATTATACTAGCAATAAAACCATGAGCTTTGAAATAAAAAGCAATATATTTAGGAGGAAATATATACGTACATAGGTATAAATGATATGGGCTGGAAAATATCATCTTTATTGCTGTTTCGCCCACGAAACATATCTATGCTTCAAAGATCAATATTCGCCTTGATCCACATGTCTTCTGAATAAAATAAAAAAAATACATGTGGCACTCGGAGACTGCCGCGGTGAAGCTATTGCATAACATTTTTTTTTTATTTTAAAAAGAATAAAATCGCCTACCGCGTATATTTAACGAGAATGAAATTTATTTTTAACCGACGAAAAAAAAAGGAGGAGGTTCTCAATTCGACATGTATATTTTTTTATGTACGACCACGCACAACTTTTCCTAACGTGGTCCGATTTCAAAAAATCTTTTTTTGTTGGAAAGAGTGTATCTCAAAGTTGGTCCCATTATAATTTCAAAACTAAAATCGGCCTCCAAGGGTAGAAAAAAAGGAATTAACTGTCAATATTTCTACAGAACTTTCATTTGTGAACCGATTCTGTTGAAATAAAGTTAACATTATGTAGTTTTGAGGACATGACTATACACCGTGTTCCGGACGATATACATAAACTTCGACCAGATGTTCAAACCACAGAAGTAAGCATTTTTCATTATGGACACATTAATAAATTCTTATTTTTTATTTTTTGTTAATTTTCATACAAACTAAATACCTAGACGTAAATAACCCGATATGCATGCCTCTTTATCCGAATTGGCAACGTCATTCATAACATTTGGCGGGCTGAAACAAATGAAATGCAAATAGTATTTGATAGATTTCAAATTAAGATACTTTCTCACTGCATAGCTCAATTAAATTTCATTAAATGAAATTACAAATATCTTTGTAACGAAGCCTTTTTAAGTACTACTTCCTTTGTTGGATTTGATTTGTAAAAGCCATAGAAGTATTTGCTAAAGTTTATGGATAACGTGAAGAACACGGTGTATAGCAGAGATGTGGAGAAGATAACATGATGACGTGACCATCATCAGATCAACTCCAGATCCCTGTTATGTTGTGAAGTCAGTCCCAAGAGTTCCTCAACAGTTAACAACAGCTATATCGTATTTGGGCTCATTTAACTCAGCTTGATGAGAACTTTAGACCCAGCTGAGGTATCATTGCCATCGAGGGTCTGAGGATGGTGACGGAAAGCAGGGGCAAGAGGTCCTCAACAGTTAACAGCAACCATATCGTGTTTGGGCTCATTTCACTAGTCTTGATGAAAACTTTCGACCTAGCTGTGGTATAATTGTCATCGAGGGTCTGAAGATGGTGACAGAAGGCAAGAGATGCTCAACAATTATCAGCAACTATATCGTATTAGGGCTCATTTAATTCATCATGATAAGAACTTTAACCATAGTTGGGATTTAACAGCCGTTGACAGTCGGAGAGTGGAATTTTTAGTTGCAAGTTACAGGTCCTCAACAGTTAATGCGATAATTACTGTGACGGTTACGTTGCCAATGACAAAAGTGAAGACGGGTTTTTCCATATGTAATCATGGTATACAACTGAAAAGCTAAAAATAATACCTTTTTAACAAAAAAATCAAACCGACGAAAGATCGAACTGAAAAGCAAAACATAAATTTTGAGGCGGCGCGGCGCCAAAGAAGCAATCAACGAAAATTAATTTCAAATAATTAATTTAGGTGAAATGCTTGTTTGTTTGTTTGGCGCCACCTCAAAATTTATTTTTTGCTTTTCAGTTCGATCTTTCGTCGGTTTGATTTTTTTGTTAAAAAGGTATTATAAATATTTGTGGTGCACTACTGTAATAAAGAACTTCTTTGTTGTAGGAAAATTTTATACGTACCTTTCATTGTGAAAACTCCTTTTGTAGCTGGCCGTTTAGAATCAGTAAGAAAAAGTAAATTGTTTTTATGACGGATATTTTTATGATTGCCGAAGTCTCCTGAACTGAAACGATGTTAGACGATGCGTGGTGTCAGATATTTTCGTTAGGTTTTTGTTTTTTTTTTGATTCGGTCGCCACCGCTGCGCCGCGCCGGTCTCAGAGCCCGCGATAAAAGCTATGCAAAAGCTTAAAAATTGAAATAACCACTTTATAAAAAGTTTAATACACCTAAGTGGGCTGCAGCTGAAAATCAGCGTCAGGTGGTAAACTTTGTCCTGCCACCGCATAAGCTGAGCTGAGGCCCTTTTGGTGTTAAAAGATCTGTTTTTTTTTTCTAGTTTTTTACTACTTTAAGTTCTAATGGCAATAAACATAATTTTCTTTCTTTCATAATGTGTAACACCTGTGCGACACTAACGAGAAATTATCGCGTTAAAAGGCGTTTAAACGAATACGAAAATTTAAAGACTACTATCGCTAAAAATCGGGAAATACCGTTAATATGACCCTAACGTACCTAATACATAAAATAAAGTATATGCGTATCGAATTGATAGGCGACGAAAAAAAGGAGGATGTTCAGACTCCTTTTTTTCGTCGGTTTAAAAATAAAATGGCAGTTTCAAAAAGCCCTTCTTTTATTTTATGTAAATTCAAATGTTACACGGAAGTAGGTACAGGTTTTTATAAGCATCATTATTTGTTATGCGGTTTTGTTAATGGCCCATTTTCTTTATTAAACGGTTCGTTAGGGACCTTCCCTCGAGCACCATTGAATACCAGATACTGGTATTTAAAATGAAAATATTTTTTCTCATATTGTCATCTCTTAATTTTTTGATAAAACAACTACGAGTATCTAGGACAGCGGACGGCAAACTTTTGGACTCAACTTTATATTAAAAACGGAAAAATAATTGATTATAAATATTGTTATCTCCTTATTTAAAGAAGAAAATCTTCGATTTATAAAATAACCACGGGCCACAAGGGTTATAGCTCGCGGGCCGAGCATTGTCGTCCGCTAATCTGCCGTATCTGATTAGACAAAATCAATCACGTTTAACGGCCAGTTATTTGATCAGTCGTTTTGAAAACTGTTAGGTAAGATGCTAATTTTGTTCACATTCTTTCAAAAGTATTAACTTATAGTTTTTTAATCTACAGATTAAACTACTGGTCTAGCTACGCTGGCCCGAACTGGTATTAGTACTAAAATCCACCGGTGATCCTTTAATAGCCCTTTACATTTCAGAGTCACTATAACCTAATGAGACAGTTCAGCGACCCCAAAACGCCCTCTAAGCGGGCCTCGTCATTGTAATGACAGCTCTTTGACGTGCGCGTGGGAAGAAACTCGCCGTCGCCATCGTCCCGGCGGCGAGTCACCCATTACTCGCCACCCGCAAACCCGGGCAACATATTCACGCTACGTTACCTGTTTTTTTTTTACTATTTTCTCTACTAATAAAAATAAGATAAATACATACAACTAGCGGCCCGCCCCGTGCTTCGCTACGTGTTACAAAAAATGTGATAAATGAAGAACCACTCGACCGATTTTGTGCAATCTTCACATAAATAATCTACTAAATAGTCCGAACAAAGCCTGAACATTTGGTTTGATTATGTGAGCCCGATCTTGAGTTATAAAGTTACAACGATAAGTGGCATTGATTTTTATATAGATATACAAAAGCATGTAATAATATTAAAATTACAATATCGTTTCTTTTTGATCTTGAACCCCACAATGAAACCAAGGGATTCCCTTCTTTTGTAATAATAGTGTTACAGATATTACCGATTCCCCTTTTATGCTTTTGAATAATATTATGCTCTGTTGAATATGATATAATACTTATTTGGTAAATATTGGAATGACGCAAAAATCCCAAATAAGATGTTCAGTGGTTTGAAAACGCCAGGCTTTGATAATAAGAACGGCCAGGTGCGAGGTGGACTCGCGCATGAAGGGTTATGTCCCAGCACTAGAAACATTACGCCTTTTTTATCGTGATAAAATCATCAAAAGAGTCCTCCCACCCAGGGCGGGACGGGAGGGACTGTCAGACATACCTACTGACTAAAATCCACGTTGATCCTTCAATAGTCCTTTACATTTATTACTATTTTACCTTTACATTTATTACTATTATTTATTACTCTGAAACTAAATACCTAATATTTTCCGAACGACTTAAAAATTCTATCAACTGTTGGAAAATATCAAAACTAATTTATTACAGTCATGTTATGACTTTTTTGAGGGTTGACGTCTTTTCAACAAAAAGAATATTCGTTGTTAGTATTACATTCTTGGTTTTTTATAAAAATATATTACAAAACAGATATTTTTTGAACAATTTCTTTACAAAACCAGCGTAAAAAGCCTCGTAGGTATCATTATTGCATACAATACTTTTTAAATACATAGATAATTGTTTTTCGTAAGTAACCTACAGATTTTTTTATATTTTTTCTTAGAATTATAATATTCTTTTTTTATTTTTTCTTTTTTATGGGTGTTCGAACAGTGCCAGCTCAATTGTTTCTTCAATTCAAAAATAAAGTATCAAAGTCAATTTTCTTCATTTTTGATACAATATTGAACTTTTAATAGGAATATGAACTCATTTTCACCTTCTTTATCCAAAAATAAACTACTACAGTACAAACTTCAAAACTTATTGATGGAATTCTTTGAACTTTCTGCGTAGTATTATTTGCCTTGCTTATTTGTTTTCCACTTCAATGAATTCGATGAATTTGTAGAATTTCATTATTTTCTTTTAAAAGTTTTAAGATTTACGCTAACATAATTATAACAGAGTTCAATGGCTAAAAACACTGTGATGTAGTTACTCGAATCTAGTCTGGTTATAAAAACAATATTGTTTCTTTGAAATTTAAAAATGTAGATGCATTAACTTCACAAATGAGCAATAATGCAAATAGTCTATAGATAATAAAGAATTCAGCTAAAATAAAATTGAATAATCAGCCAATCGACGCATCAAGTTAATTGGTGGACCTTTTCTTTCATGTTTATTTTGTTACAAATTAATTTAACAGTTAGTTTATTAGCTATTTAAGGTTACGGTTTAAAAAAACTGCGGTTTGATAATGTTTATCGTTTTGTTTTTAACTTTTAATGATCTCCACTTTTAATTTTGAGAGTAATCAAGTTAAAAATTATACAAAAATGCTCTTTATCGGTGCATCCACACCGCCGGTAACATTTGTAGCTCAACGTTTCTAAATGTTGCTCGGTACCATCCGCCAACAAAAAAGCTACTAAGTGTTGACGTGTTACAGTAAGTCGAGTAAAGTTGCTCAACATTCGGTAACATCCGCCAACAAAATGTTATTTAATGTTACTAAGTGTTGACGTGTTTGGCTGGATAGGAGTCACGGCGTCCTGACCTACCGCATGACGCAGGTCCTCACCGGACACGGAAGTTTCGGGAGGTACCTGTGTCTAAGGAGAAAGGAGGAAACGCCTGGGTGTCACCACTGCGAAGATCGCCCGGAGGACACAGTAGAGCATACGGTGCAAGACTGCCCAGCTTGGGCAGAGCACCGACGTGTCCTCACGGCGGCGATAGGCGGAGACCTCTCGCGCCCGGCATTGGTTGCGGCCATGCTGCGGGGCGAGACGGAGTGGGAAGCGGTCGCCTCCTTCTGCGAAGCAGTCATGCTCGCGAAGGAGGAGGCGGGCCGCGTGAGGGAGAGGACAATGTCCTCCCTCCGCCCCACCCGCAGTGGTGGACACCCACGGCGACGGACGTCGCAAGACGATCTCCGGCCACCGTAGGCGCGGGCATGCGGGCGGCGAATAAAGGGCAACTCGCTGCCCGACCATGGACCATGCCCGGGTCGACGGCGCGTTGTGTTCCACGCGCGCCTCAAAGAGCGTCAGCAAGATGACGGGGCCCCCCTCTAGAGGGCCAAAGCCTGCCGGGGTCGCGGGACTTATCTCATTACCGTGACCCCGGAATATAAAGGGCTATTGAAGGACACCGTGGATTTTAGTCAGTACAAGTCTGACAGTCCCTCCCGCCCTGCCCGGGGTGGGAGGACTCATTTGATGATTTTACCACGATAAAAAAAAAAAAAACCGGCCAAGTGCGAGTTGGACTCGCGTGAAGAGGGTTCCGTACGATGTTACTTATCACGTTTTTTTTTTTTCTGTCAGACTTGTACTGACTAAAATCCACGGTGTCCTTCAATAGCCCTTTATATTCCGGGGTCACGGTAATGAGATAAGTCCCGCGACCCCGGCAGGCTTTGGCCCTCTAGAGAGGGGGCCCCGTCATTATGCCGACGCTCTTTGAGGCGCGCGTGGAACACAACGCGCCGTCGACCCGGGCATGGTCCATGGTCGGGCTGCGAGTTGCCCTTTACTCGCCGCCCGCATGCCCGCGCCTACGGTGGCCGGAGGTCGTCTTGCGACGTCCGTCGCCGTGGGCGTCCACCACCGCGGGTGGGGCGGAGGGTGGACACTGTCCTCTCTCTCACGAGTGACCAATGCCGGGCGCGAGAGGTCTCCGCCTATCGCCGCCGTGAGGACACGCCGGTGCTCTGCCCAAGCGAGCACACAGTACACAGTAGTGAGTAGAGCATACGGTGCAAGACTGCCCGTCTTGCACCGTATGCTCTACTGTGTCCTCCGGGCGATCTTCGCAGTGGTGACACCCAGGCGTTTCCTCCTTTCTCCTTAGACACAGGTACCTCCCGAAACTTCCGTGTCCGGTGAGGACCTGCGTCATGCGGTAGGTTAGGACGCCGTGACTCCTATCCAGCCACTCCTCAAAGAGGGGTCTTACCGCAGCAATTGCGGCGTGCCCGGTCGCGGGATGACTTACAAACTATTTTGCATTTGTTCCAACTGAACTAATACATTTATCTCAAAATATGTGTGCTCCCTAGTCTTCCAATACTTACTAAATTCAAAACTTATGTAGTTATCAATTTCATGTATACTAAAAATCCTAGCATTTTGGTCGAATGGCCGAGAATTTCTATTACTGGGCATAAAGTTTAACGTTTATTTTCGGTGAGCTACTTATAAATCGCCGTTCGCAAGACCTGAACCAGGGGGGGTATTACAACGTCTTAAAACCAGGCTTAATCCGGAGAGTGAAAGTGACAGAGCTATAGAAGTCGTCTAGTGCCATCTCATTCACTCACTCTTTACTTCTCGTTCACACAGGGGTAGCTTAGCACAAGGCGACGCAAGTCTCCGATACCTTACGACTTTGGTATCCATTGACGCGTACCTGTGTACGAACCTCTATGGATTTGTATTACAATAGTCGCTTGGATACCGAAGTCATAAGGAGACTTGCGTCGCCTTGAGTACGAAGGGCTTACTCTTTATCACTTACGGACATAAGACTAAGTAGTGGTACGTACTAAAAATTTATAACAACATGGTAGGACAGTTATACCGACTACCGATATGTTGTCAAAACTATTAATTTAAAGAGAATAGAGAGTAGGGTTCTCTTAAAAGTTTTGGGTTACTTTCTTAAGGGCCCGTATCTTTGTTGACAGACTATGAGGGTAGACCCCCATGGCTGCATGATTACAGGCCTGACATTGTTTTGTTTGTTATTTGCTCTATTTGCTCGAATGTTTAGCAAAATATGTGAGGTAATTGTTTCATTTTTATTTTGTCGTTACCGAGGGAGGCCTATAAAACGATGGTATGACGATCTAGACGCATCTATTAGAGATTGGCCGCAGAAAGGCACACAAAGGGAAGAGTGGAGGGTTATGGAGGAGACCTTGGCCCGGCAGTGGAACAATAATTATAGTTTAATAAAAAACATCTCACCTTTCGGCTTAGAAAGTAAACTGAGATATCTCGTACTCGTATTCCTTTCTCATTAAAGATTTCACACGTATCAATAATATCAGTATGGAAAGTAGTGAATGTTTTATTATGCGAAGATTTGTATGCAGACAATATTGAGTGAGAATTCTCATAAATTGTTGTGTTATAATATCAGTTGACGTAATCACATGATTGTGCTCGCTGACAGCGGATCTAAAATGGCGACCTTGCAATATTTCTATTGATTCACTTAGTAAATTTCATTAGCAATTCTTTTTCCTATCGGCAGGGTACGCCCTAGAAAGATCTACCTACATTGACTTTATTGGTGAAGTGCTTCAGAAAGGTCGGATGGGTAGTATTCGCTATTGGCGTGCTTGAATGACCAGATGTATGAATGTAGATGAGGTAAAGCAGATGGTGCTCTATAGTTTAATCGTACCCCCATGAGAAACTGGCGTGAGTTTATGAATGTATGTATTTATTAATAGGGATTTCACTTTTGTTTCAGATCTCCCGATAAATCAACGCGTGAAATACCAAACCGTGGAGATAAGTGATGAAGTTTGTGAGAACCTACAAACATGGACACTATAGAAGGCTTAAAAAGTAGAAGTACAAAATGGAGGTGTTCCAACCTCCTTATTCTGTACTTACTACTCCTCACTGCAACCTGCCAAGGAGATACCAGTCATACTGATTTAACCAAAACAGAAGTAAAACTAGATAATAATGTAGATTCTAATCCCTGCCATAGATGTAATAGTAGTAGCAACGAAGAGTCTTCAAATGTAGGCAATTATGAAAATTTTCTAGAAGATGTAGTTGAAGAACTTAAGACTTTCACTGATGAAAAATTCAACTTAACAAAAACAGTTGGTAACTTAGAAAAGGCTGTCGAAGATGTTCTAGATAAAGCACTCAGTAAAGATAAGTTTAAGATTTTCGACGGAGTTGAAATAAAACCTGCGGGTACTGACAATGATACAAAGATTGAAAAGAGAAGCGATGAAGAAGAGAGGGCGTTGTTTAGTAAATATACGTATGAATACAGAATGTATCAGAAGATTAAGAATTTCGTGAACACACATATACTTTCGATCAATTTGCCGATGGCCGCTAAATGTGAGTATGATAATTAGAATAATATTTACAAAAACAAATCATAAAGTCTTATATTTCTAAATAAAAAATAAAAAAAAATTTGGTAATTGGAGCCTCCTTTAAGCAAATAATTCCTGTGCGATCTCTTCCACACCAATTTTGATCTAAACATAATGTGTGGGTGTGAAGGAGTTCGTGGTTATTTATACCTGTAAGTGAAAACTAATGTCCCATAAACAACCTTCGGTAACCACTAACCAAATTCAAAATCTACAGCATGTATCAGGAAGGTGTATGTGCATATTTAACACGGTAGAGTTTATTTTCAAAATGGAATAGTTTTGAAACATGCATATCTAATTTGATATTACTAGGCTGTATTTACGTTCAGTTTTTAATTCATTCAGGTTTACCCTTATTAATGCAGGGTTGTTGCTCGCTCGTTGGACGAATTCCATTAATTGTTCAGCAAAATGTTACACGTAGAATACGTAGAAATTGAAATGAATTTAAAAGCCTAAGCTCTTTTTATTCTTGCATTTACGAAAATAAACTATATAGATACATTTTATTATACATATACACGGCTATGTTGGTACATAGCCGTGTATAATTATGTATAATAAAATACGAAGCAAGGCCAGTATAAAACTGGTTATCTACAGCCTAGTGGCTGTAGATAACCAGTTTATACTGGCCTTGCTTCGTATGATCTTTCGGCATAATAAACGGTTTACTTAAACTGGATTTTATTTTGTAAAGCTTGATGTGCATCCGTGTGTGCATCACTGTGTAGCTATGTACTTGATAGGGTTTTGTCCTTTCACAATAAGACAAATAAAAATTTACAATAAATTGTTGCAAAAAAAAAATATTAATCCATTATCTCTTTTGCAGCGTTTGGCCTCAACAAATTATTCATACCAATACTAATTGGAGGACAAGTATTAATAAAGACAGTACTTTTGGCCATGTTCCTGCCAAGCATACTGGGAAGTTTCGGCAAGATCCTCAGCAAAGGTGAGATAGTCACAGTAAGAAGGGCAGGGTCTAAAAGGTCACTATAGAAGAACCATTAATTGAATAAGGTATTTGAAACATCATCGACGTACTTTCTATGAACTGTCAAAACGCGATAAGTACTCCCATAGATTTTGAATGAAAAATCAAATAATAATGATCTTATTATTCAATGATTTTGGCTACAAAAATGTAATTTATACATTTTCAACGTTAAGCGGTTTTTTTTTTAATGTAATATATGTATCTTTGGAATTTATCGATCAATGATTATGAATCTGTATCATCCAATCATTTTCGGATTCTTTTAAAGGGGCCTTTTTAGATCCTTTTTTGTGTGGTAAAACCATCAAATGAGTCCGCTCTGCGTGGTGCGGAAGGAACTCTCAGATTCGATCTAACAAAAATTTCACCGTATCCTTCGGATGCGATGCGCGTCTTCAGGCACCAATTCAATGAACACTCTTATCTAGCCCAGCGGTCTCTGAACATTGTGGTCTGTTTATCAGACTATAACTATTAAGTAATTATATCAAAAAGGAATACAATTACTGCTACTAAAATGAATGTATGCTTCAATATAAAATACCATTTATTGTTAACCCTAAACAAAGCAATAAAAATATTAAAAAATCAATAGCTACAGAAAATAAACTGGGTCGTAACCATTGTAAGACTGAATAAAACATGTCAAATGAAAGGTAATCTGTAGTCCATTGTGTTTCTGTTCTGTAGTCCATTGTAACTTGAATACCCTAAGGGCCACATGTATGACGTACCTTAACAAATTGACTTAAACCTTGGATGTGCCCTTACAGTCCTTAAGGCCAGGAATAGACACAATGCTTGAAAAAGTCAGCATCGACTAACTTACGTACTGCGTACACCATTTACGGAAATGCTCGACCAGTCGAATTTCATGCTTCGGGAGGTCGATGTGTTCAAACAGTCGAGATATGCGGCTCTTGGCATGCGCTATAATTATTAAGTTAACAGGCAAACCTAATTACATGCTCGTTACTAAATTACAATCACAAATCACCATGTCTGAACTGTGACGAACCATGCGCAAACCAAGCAAGCGGAGTAATTGACATGTCATCTCATTAAAATCCAAAATGGTTGCAGTATTTTTTTTCTGACGCAGTTTTAATAAAACTAGTTTCATCAGTTACACAAGTTTGTTCTGAAATCGGGATATTTCGGTAAAATTTACCGATGGTTGCAAGTGGCGAATTGTCGTTTGGCAAAGCAGTCTAAGGCCTCTCGCCTTTTTTCAGTCTTCCGGCTGATGATGATGATGATAAACACTAGATCGAAGTCGTAAATACCACGGAACATCATAATTAAAACCTTATTTTAGACGACATATAAATAACCATATTTCTGGCGACGTTCTATGGCAAATCGTTTGATGTAAATCAATGCGTTATAATATTAATGTGTCCCGGATTTATGTAGGCATAATTGTACCACCTGTGCAGAAATCAATTCTTGCCTAAGGATTTTACTGTCTGTTTGAATTTTCCTTTTCTAAATATAATAGAATTGTTACAAACAATAACATTATCGGTACAGAACGGGACTTTGGTAAAGATAATTATAACGTCGAAAAACACCTGTGCCCCAGCATTTTGTTTTCATTGGCATTTACTTGTTTCAACAAAACTTTACTCCACTTCATGTCTCTTCTAAACTTTTAAGTTCTGGATTTATCTTTAAATATCTTGTATTTTATTATCTTCAATGTTGATTTTTACTTTTATCAACAACGTGACTAATAAATCCTCCTTTCTGATCCATGAATAAATCTTTCTCACTTACAAAGAAGAGTTTAATCTGGATTTTAATCAGGCTTTTATTCAAATGGATGTTATTCATATATCTGTGCCTTTCATAGAAATATATAATAATTTTAAAGTAAATTTGCTCATTGTGTTCGTCTGTGTGACCGCATAAAACAGATTTATTTGCGGTTTTAGCATATTTACTGAGTTTGAAAAGGCTTATTTGTGTATTGAACCGGAGGTTTTGCTCCCACGGAAACAAGTTTTCAGATATTCCAGGAACGTTTTAAATATAGCTAAAACTCTTGAATATTCTCAAAGAATTATCAAGAACGGTTCACAGGTTCCGAAGACAGGCCCTATACCCAAGTTTAAAAACTTTAGCTCCTGAATACAATAATGAGCATAGACACACACATAGCACAGAAATACGAGTAATTATTATCAACTGAATTCATCGTCAACCATACATCAGGAGACATATTGGTCAAACATGAACCTATTGCTAAAGAAATAAAACGACAGTTTAGGTACCTATAAATAGTATATACCCGTTGTACTCAAGCAAAGCCGGGGCGTGTCGCTAGTACCTTCATAAACTTTTAATCTTTACGGTTCATTGTTGCTTCAAACATTTGCTTTTCACTGTTGGCAGTGAAGTATGAGTGGTTGTTAACTCTGAACAGGCCGTTAAGCTCTAAAAGTTATACATTAGGTTTAACAGGGATATAAGACCACGTAGTAAATGTCTTGTTTATTTTTAGGGTGGTTATAGATTAGCGGTTTACCCGTATTGGCTCTTTTTTGGGAGAGCAACTTGGACATTCTAATACGCCAGTGTTGCCTCCCTGTGCAGACACGCAGAAATATGTGCTCGTGCTATCGATTATTAGAAGCGCTTTTGGCGCGCGTATAAGGGCATCAACGGATACGGCATACGCTCAAAAAACGCTAAGAATGAAGCTCAATGTTGCTTTTTTGTTGGAATATTAGAATGAGCTAACTTGGCAAACAAGACTGATTTAGCTGTGTATTTTTCTTTTAAGCCATAATTTTTTTTTCTAAATTATCAATATTGGAATCCTGTTGACAAAGGACAATACAATAGCAGTAATTTTATCAGTCATGTTTCTAAATTGAATCAGGTTATTTGTAGAATACTAGAAATTTTATAATTTTATTTTTTCATAAATAAAATAAAATATTCTTATTATAATATCAGTCGTGTGTATAAATTGAATTAGGTAATTTGAGAAATACTAGAATTATTGTCATTTTATTTTCAGATAAATAAAATAAGTACGCTTTCTTGTAACCAACCCTAAATAATTGTCACGAAACTTATTCCCAATATTTTTTATTACATAGGTACTAGCGGTCTTACTGTCGACAGCAATATATTTTTGATTACTTTTGTCTGACCTGAATAAATAAAAGTAGGAGATAAATATAAAGAAGGTCCTTTGTTAGGAATGCCTAAACAAAGAGACATTTAATCAGTACAACAATGTTCAGAAGGTTTAAAATACATAGAAATGACAAACTACTGAAAACTTTAAGATTAAGTACTGAGGCCCAAATGTATTGAGCGAACTTTGTCTTTCTTAACTTAAGCTTAGTCGAGTTACGCTTCATTGTCAAATAAACCTTATTAATATAAAGTTGAGTTGCATATTCCTACAGACAACTGTTGTGACTAAGCTAATCAAAAAAATAAGAATCCTAAGCTAAAATTAAACTAAGACTAAGTTCACTTTATAGATGAAAACATTGAAAATCACTGGGATTTGGGATAGACGTTTAAAAATAGATAAAACACCCTAATGGAATAAATAAGTTCCTTATGCCGTAGAACTGTTTGGTAAACATATAAACCACATCCCCTGACGATTCGTCTGAGGGGAGCTTCAGAATGAATGAATTACTTATCGTCGGCATACAGGTGGTAGAATGAAAGAAGTTCATTGGAAATAGAAATTAAGACAATTGCAAAAAGAAGAGGAGACAAAACGTTCCCCTGTGGTACGCCAGCAGAGGTATTGCACCATGATGACGCGGTCACAGGTAACTGCGAAACCAATTATCGTTGGAGATTATGTTAAGTGAGCAGTATATCAGGAGTAGGATAATAATAATATCAAAATCGACGGTGCTAAAAGCGTTACAATCTAATAAGGAAAGGACAGTCAGATTTTCCATACCAATCTAATTTAGTAATGATAGCAAGGGCTGTTGTAGTGCTATGTACCAAAATACATGTAAGATTTCAATAATAGTTAATTTTTTTTTTACATCTTCCAGGGTTATCAACAATCTCCGCATCGTCCTCTCAAGCCAGTTATCCTCCTATCAATGCGGAAGACCAGGTGGGGTACAACTCGGACAACAAAGACTTTATGGGTTACGAGACAAGCCACACCGATACTTTTGCCTACCCTCAAGACGGGATGTACGCCGCCGATGCTAACGAAGTCAATGATTTGGGCAATGTTGATATGTCAAGGTAAGGGAACAATTTCTATTACTTCCCCATTCATAAGGCCCAGTGGTAACGGTTCCGAGTTACGAATTTGAAGGTACCAACCTGTTGACTTTACTTTGTGTAATAATAATAATAATAAATAATAATAAGCCCCCTAAAACAACCACACGTCCTGATCGAACATCTTATCACGTGGGGGGCGGACACACGACTGAAATATTACTGGCGTGGCTAACGTGGCTCTGGAAACCCATTTAACATGGAGACTAGATCAAAGAAAGTACGTATAGGACCGCTACCCGAGGGCAATCGTCGGGGCACACCTGGGGCCGATGCTGGGTGTCTCAGCATACGATCCATCGGCGGTGGGGGACTGAGCAGGCGGGTTCTCCCCGATAAAAATACTACAGCCGAACTGACAGACAGACAAGACATTGACAGTAGAGCAGTTACATCCCCCGTCTTGGATGTTTCGCAGGCGGCGTCAGCTACTCAGCCTGCGACCACCAAAGCGGGTAAACCCAGAGTGCGCATGAAATGGACTGAAGATATGAACATATTCATCATGCGCACCTACTATCACATTACTAAACTTGAAGAGGACAAAACTATGTACTGCACACGATTACATGAACAATTTAAATTACAATATCCAGATATTAATGTTACAGAACAGAGAGTTGCAGACCAAAGACGAGTCATTATCAGAAATAAACTTTTATCAGATGACATTTTAAATAGAATTAAATATGAAATAGCAGAACAACTTAAAAGAGAGGAAGAGGAAAGTATGACACAACACATTAACACTGCACAAGAATTAGAACTAGACACATTGTCAAGCACTGAATATTTTGCAACAGAATCCATAATAAACTCACAACACAGCAACCAACCTATTGCAGATAATTCCGAATTATTGCAAATACAAAATAATGGTGAGGTTGACCCTTCCTTAATAGATACATTAAGTAACAATTTAGAAACCAATATGTTAAAATACAATGGAATGGACCCTGCATGCCGACCATTATTACCAAGAATGAGACAATCTCGTCAATTATCAAATATTATTACTATATTCAATCAAAAAATTATACCCCACAAACTATCATCACTAGAAAACTTAAGCGACACACATTCTTTAATATACTCTATAGCTATAACAATCGCAGCTCACTTTAAATTAAATATAGATAGAATTAAAATAAATATAGATAGAACTACCAATAAAAGAGATAACAGAATCAAGAAAGATCCACCGTGGAAACAAAGGTTAGAGTCAGATATAGATCAACTAAGAAAAGACATAAATAGGCTAACACAATATAAAAGCGGTAATACATCAAGAAAATTAGAAGAAAAAGTAAAACAAATAATGAAAAATACTAGACAACACAGTTCGCATGGAAATTATAACAAAACAATAGAAGATCACTTAGACACATTAAAACAAAAACTTTTAGTTAAAAGCCATAGGCTAAAAAGATACAGAAAAGCGAAAGAAAGAAAAGATAATAATAGATTATTTAAAACAAGTGAGAAACAATTTTATAGAAAACTTAAAGGTAACGATACAACTATCACTAACCCTCCATCTCAAGAGTCCTTAAGAGCATTTTGGCAAGGGATTTGGTCAGATAGCAGTAGTCATAACAAAGAAGCAGGATGGATACAAGAAGAAATTGATAGGTCAGAAACAATAGATGAAATGCCATTTGAGGATATAGATACGCTCGAAATTAAAACAATTATAAATAAAACACATAACTGGAAAGCAGCAGGAATAGATGGTATACATAATTTTTGGTTTAAACGACTTCATTCACTTCACAGTACGTTAGCAGAACAAATTAACGATATTTTGAAAGGCAACCAAAATATCCCAGGTTTCCTAACTAAAGGAATTACATACATGATCCCTAAATCAAATAAAACCCAGGATCCGTCACAGTATAGGCCAATCACTTGCTTGCCAACCTTATACAAAATAATAACATCATGTATCACAAACAAAATTATCAAACACACCGAACAATACAATATCTTAACCGAGGAACAAAAAGGATGTAGACGCGGGCATATGGGATGTAAAGAGCAATTAATTATCGATTCCACTATTCTAAAATATGTACAGAGGACTAGGAAAAACTTATACATAGCATACATAGATTATAAAAAGGCATTTGATAGCGTTCCACACTCATGGTTAATTGACGTACTAAAAATCTATAAAATCAACCCAACTATTATAAATTTTCTCGAAAATACTATGCAATCCTGGAGAACTACACTTAAATTACAAACTAATACAACAAATATATCCGTAGAAGAAATAGCAATTAAAAAAGGCATTTTTCAAGGGGACATATTAAGCCCGCTATGGTTTTGTTTAGCCCTAAATCCACTCTCGCGAGCATTGATTGACTCTAGATTAGGTTTTGATATTAAAGAAGGTAGATCAATATTGCACCAAATAACACATTTACTTTATATGGATGATCTAAAACTATATTCTAATAAAAATGCAGATTTACATAGCTTATTAAACATAACATCAACATTTTCGAAAGATATAAGGATGGAGTTTGGACTAGACAAATGCCGAAAATTAAATATAGAGAAAGGCAAGATTATAGAAGGGAATTACTCAACAGACACTGATGAAGTCATTGAAGCGATGAAAGATGAAGAACTTTACAAATATTTAGGATATAACCAAGCACGACTATTAGAACATAGAACTATTAAAGATAAGCTAAAAAGAGAATATAGTAGTAGAATACATTCATTATGCAAAATGCATCTGTCAAGTAAAAATTTATTCAAATCTATTAATACTTACGCAGTACCCGTACTCACGTATTCTTTCGGTGTCATAAAATGGTCTAACACAGAACTACATGCACTCGAAGTCAAAACAAGAACCACACTGACACAACATAGATATCATCATCCCAAATCAGCAATAGAGAGAGTTATATTGTCCAGACAAGAAGGCGGCAGGGGATTAATTGAAATATCACATCTTCATAAAAGACAAGTCATAAACCTTAAACAATTTTTCATGCGAAAGAAAAACCATAGTCAGCTACACAAAACAATTACAGAAATAGATAAACAATACACACCACTAAACCTTAGCGAAGATAGCAATACTGAGACAATAGATAAAGCGAGACAAATATAGAAGAGATACTTAGAAAGTGGAAGCATAAAGAACTGCATGGAAGACATCCCAACGATCTACACCAAACACACATTGATAAAGAAGCTTCTAACAAGTGGCTGGAACTAAGCGAACTATTTCCGGAAACAGAAGGGTTTATGTTAGCCATTCAAGACCAAGTCATCAATACTAAAAATTACCGTAAATACATTATTAAAGATAGTACAGTAAGGAATGATTTATGTAGAAAATGTCACAGTAAACCTGAAACAATACAACACATCACAGGAGCTTGTAGCACACTAACTCAAAACGACTATACCCACAGACATAATCAACTAGTTAACATCATACACCAGAAACTCGCAATCAAACTTAATCTCATGCAGGACCCATACACACCATACTACAAGTACTCACCTAAAGCTACTTTGGATAATCAATTTTACAAAATGTATTACGACAGAGCGATAATTACTGATCACACCATTTACAACAACAGACCGGACTTAACACTTGTTGACAAAGAAAATAAACACACATATATAATTGATATTGCAGTCCCTAACACTAATAACATACAAAAAACTATCTCAGAGAAAATCAGGAAATATACAGAACTACAAGAGGAAATTACTCGAGTTTGGAAAATGAATAGAGTCACAATAGTCCCAATTGTTATATCAACAACAGGTGTTATTCCGAAACAAATTTTCAATAGTTTTAATACACTTAATCTGTCTAAATACACATATCTCACACTACAAAAAGCCGCCATACTAAACACTTGCCGAATAGTCAGAAAATTTTTGCAACTAGACTTAGATAGTAATTCCACAGCAGTACAAAATGATTTACAACCACAAACAGATAACTAGGATCTCGCCTTGGTTCACACCCGTGAGATTCTATAAATACCAGGATAAATTAACCTGAGAAAAACGAAAGTTTGAAACCATAATAATAATAATATTCCACAACTATCACACAACGCCATCTAGTCCCAAGCTAAGCAGACCTTGTGTTATGGGTACTAGACAACTGATAAACATACTTATATATTTCTAAATACATACATATTATAGATAAATTACACCCAGACACAGAACAAATAATCGTGCTCATCACACAAACATTTGTCCTGGGTGGGAATCGAACCCACGACCTCCGGCATAGCAGTCAGGGTCACTAACCACTAGACCAACAGGCCTGCAATCATCTATCACCGCCACTAGTCTTAAAAAGGTGAAGGATAAAGTGAAAATAATCGAAATATCCTAGAATAAAAAATCTAAGACATGTGACATCTTAGGTAAATGAGCTGATTGAGTACGTGTGGTGGATTATAGCAATCACAAGGCCTGTTTCCCAACAGTGGGAACGTTATAGCCTATTGTGTATGCCCCTTAGGCCTAGGCCGCACTGCGGTTAAACCGCTGTGGAAAACTAATACAAGCGGCCGCACCTGCGGTTTTTTCCCGCGACTGTTTTTAAAACAGTGATTTGCTACAAAATTCTCGCGGGTAAAAGTCGCGGCAAAACTGTAATCTATAGAACCTAGTTGACGCGCACGCACTGGCGTTAACCGCGGGCGGTTTTTTGGTCAGTATTTGATAGATCGTTCGGTAGAGTCGTTTCGCGATTTTTAATCGTAGTGTGTGCGTCTCAAGCGGTTTCGCGGTTGTAGCGATTAATCGCTTGCTGAAAAAAAATCGTAGTGCGGCCTCAGCCTTACTAGGATATTTTGCGTGGGTGCGTTTATAGAAATAAACTCACTTGCAGAAATAGCCAGCCCTACAACAATTACCTCTAGGTAATACAAATGTTATAATTATGTTCAGCTAGATTTCGATATTTTAATTAATTTAACGACCTATGTCTACCGACGATTTTTGGCCCAGACACAGTACAAAATATTTCTGTAACCAAGTCCAAAATTAACTTACCTACATTTTAATAAATCAATAAATGTTCTGTATCGTTTCATAAAACATGTTATATTTTTTCGTTATACTTACAAAATGGAGAACGGATACAAACGCAATTTAATCATAAGGGAAATGACTGCGCCATTTTTATTTATTAATATTAAATTGACTAAAGAAAACCGATAACAATGTCTGTGGCATTGAATTTAGACTTAATTTCCACGAAAAATTGGTTCCTTTTTATTTAATTATTGATTTACGGCCCAAAAACTTCATTGAGGGGAGATTAGGCGTAATTCAATCCTGCTCCCCAATTTGAATACTGCCAATATTAATGGCGAAATTTTCTCATTTTTTTGCAATTTGGAACCATCTTGCGTTATTAATATTATTTTTCAAATTTTTCATCACGAAATATGGTAAGTAAATATGTTAATTTAGACGTCTAAATTGAATCAGTATTTAATATTAAATATATGTTACAGTCAAAGTGCTTAACCCGTTATTATGCATAATAACTTGTAATTATGTATAATCACTAAACTTACTAGTGAAATTATAAATTATTCACTTTGACTAGTTATTATTCATAATATCGGGTCGATGTTAGTTAAAGTAATAAATACGGCTCGACGTCACTTGGGTAAAGTCTGCATAATCACTCAAAATATATTTGAATTCAACGTTTACCCAACCGTGAAACCGAAGTAGCTTCGGGCACTCCGACAAGAATAGTTTAGTTTTAAGGATATTAAGAATTTCAATCATGGGTCCTCTGGACTTTGATTGTTTGCCTTCACGATTGGAATTGTTATTAGGAGAACTTGGGATCCAAGAGCGAACGAAGCGAACTCGGGACCTGTGGGTACCCCGACACGGACAGGTTAGCTATGACGAGGATGGAGAAGTAACCTAACACGAAGGAGATGGCGGGGTCTGAAAGACCCACCATCTCCTTCGTCTTAGGTTACTTTAAACCATGCACGCAAAAATAGGAGACCCGAGAAGCGGGGCTCCGCTGATCTTCCTTTTTAGGTAATCTTCACCTATACTGACTTTTTTAATATTAAATTATCCCAGATCCACCACAGTAACTAGTTGATGTGATTAATTCTATGTCAGTTGTCACTTTAACTAAGTCGTGCCAGATATTATACGTAATAACTAGCAAATGTGAATCACTTTCACTAAATTGACTAGTTATTGTGTATAATAACTAGATTTTTTACTTTGACTGTAACATACATAATTTTAAGACTTTCCAGTAAATTAACAAAAAACACTGAAATATCCATTTCTATTACGTCTATTCAAAAAAGAGATAGCTACTCGTATTATTCGTAAACAGGTACTAAAATAGTTCATTAATCCCTAGGGACTCAAAATGAGTGTTGTTCTTTTAGTCCCTCGCTGCGCTCAGGTTTCTTCTCGCCTCTCAAGCAATAATTTCCTTCATATTTTCCAGGTTTGGTGTCGACGGCCAGAAAGCAGGGTTCCTGCCTTCGAAAAACAGCTACTACAAAAATCAAATGACTACAGCAAATAACTATAAGGTATTTATGCTCTACCTCACCTGTCTTAACTTATATTTTATTTTATTCGTTTTGTTATCCCTAACTTTTTTTACGTGATAAAATCATCGAATGAGTCCTCCCACACAGGGCAGGGCGGGAGAAACTGTCAGACTTGTACTGATATGAGTAAAATCCACGGTTTCCTTCAATAGCCCTTTACTCTCCGGGGTCACGGTAGATCGGAAAACCCGCGACCCCGGATTGTTATCACTTACTTGAGACTCATTATTGGTTTAGTAAAACAACTTACAACTCACTGTGCACTTGTTCGTTCCTTTGTTGTATTTCTTAACAACTATAAGCCGCTACATTAGCGAATAAAATAAAGAGATTTGTAACTCTCTATGAACAAAAAAAAACGCCAAGTACGAGTTGGTGGCGGCGATAGGCGGAGATCTCTCGCGCCCGGCATTGGTTGCGGCCATGCTGCGGGGCGAGACGGAGTGGGAAGCGGTCGCCTCCTTCTGCGAAGCAGTAATGCTCGCGAAGGAGGAGGCGGGCCGCGTGAGAGAGAGAACAGTGTCCTCCCTCCGCCCCAACCGCAGTGGTGGACGCCCACGGCGACGGACGTCGCAAGACGATCTCCGGCCACCGTAGGCGCGGGCATGCGGGCGGCGAGTAAAGGGCAACTCGCTGCCCGACCATGGACCATGCCCGGGTCGACGGCGCGTTGTGTTCCACGCGCGCCTCAAAGAGCGTCAGCAAGATGACGGGGCCCCCCTCTAGAGGGCCAAAGCCTGCCGGGGTCGAGGGACTTATCTCATTACCGTGACCCCGGAACATAAAGGGCTGTCGAAGGACACCGTGGATTTTAGTCAATACAAGTCTGACAGTCCCTCCCGCCCTGCCCGGGGTGGGAGGACTCATTTGATGATTTTACCACGATAAAAAAAAAAAGTGCGAGTTGGTATCACGTCATTATCATTATTATTTCGTACCCCCTGAGACGTGATGCTCTAAGCAATTGCTTAATTTACTTATGGGTTAATCCGGAACTGACTCCAGGGTCCAGGGCAAAGGCCTCCATTCATTCTTTCCATCGTTCAAGTCCAGCTCATTCTGCCATCTCCTTCTGGCCAGCCGCGTTTACTTTAAATCACAAAAACGAGAAAAGTCATGCTAGGGCTACTGTTTAAATATCTTGTGTTCGTAGTAATAACTGAATCACATAAACGAAGCATGTCCTCATAAATTCTGAACTACGATTAATTTCCTAAACTAATTCCTAGGCTCATGACGCGTAACTGATTTATATTTGACATGCGTTCAGCCAATTATTTAGTTGATATTATCATACTGATGGATTTGGCAGACATTAGCGCATGACATTTACATTCACAATTCGCGAAGCAGGCATTAATGCGAATAAAAATATTTATTTAATTTATTTTGTTTTAATATATTCACAGGTATTCCAAAAGATCCCAGCCTCCTCAATGATCCTGAGCAACTACGACCCGTTCTACTCTCCTCTGCTATCTCGACTGGATGGCATATTTGCAAGACTTGGTAATTTTTACATTGTTCATCTATACCTATAATAAATCTGTAGAAGGGTCAATTCTGTACATTGAAAATATTGAAAAAATAAATAGCGGGGGGTGTTGCTGGATCGATACCAAACCCAAATATGTGATTAAAAAAATTTTTGTCTGTCTGTCTGTCTGTCTGTCTGTATATGCAGGCATCACGTGAAAACCAACGGTTCGATTTCGATGAAACTTGGTATAATTATACCTTATTATCCTGGGCATAAAATAGGATACTTTTTATCCTGGAAAAATACGTAGAAAAAAAAAATCTATAACAAACCCTATTATGGAACCACTGGCGACACCTATTATCAAGCAAGTAGAACATTACGCCACGCCTGCCTCCATTGATTTCTAAAAAGGTTCCACCACTCACCACTAGATGGCGTTGTGCCTATGACGCGCATTACTGAATCGCGGTGTTAAGATTCTCCGAGAGTTAATGACTACCGCGACTTTATTATTTTTCCGTGTGACATAACTAGCAGTGCACTTGCGGGCTACGTCCTAATTGGAATAGCTACACAAGACTCGGCTACTAAGTTTTATTATAAAGTTAAACAGTAATTCAATTCTGTTATTTTTGGTTTAGAGGACCAAAAACCCGTGCTTTTCAGCGCGACCTTTTTGATTACTGTTCCGATCAGTTATTTGTAAATACAAGGTCGGAATTACTATGAAAAAAATACTTACTACAGAACGCGAGCAACAGCAGTAGCTCAATAGATCTCCTTAATTATTATAGGCTTAGCCGTATTTGGGTCCAATAGATATTTATAAGATGTCATTGTCAGAGTTACTCAAAATGGAGAAATAAACCATCCACGCGAAGACTAAGAAGCTAGTTTAATAATATAATTATCTTTTAAGTACTTTCCTAAAAATTTCTAGAAATAGATTGTTTTAGTAATGGTTGTTCAGAGGCTTCAGTTCTTAAGTAAATATTTTTAGTTTTGAAGCACTATAATTTATTTTATTTTATTTATTTTAGGGAAACTTACAGCTAAACAGGCACAGTAAATAACAATTTAGACAAAATATGGCCAATTACAAGTTTCCACATGTGATAAAAATTAGATCAAGTTGGCTTAACAAAATTAAAATAACGAGCGAACCTTTCAAAAGTCAGGTGTAGCAAAACGACAGATGTAACTTTATAATCGCTTATATATTTAAAATAGTTATTTACAGTATTTTTTATTAATTTTTACATTTTATTGGTAAATAATCCTTAAAAAACCAGTACTCACGTTTGTAGCACTTTTATGTGACTCAAACTGTGCTTGGACACCACCTGCTAGTTACATCACTTCTCAACACATCTTTCACTGTCACTGAACACAAGTGAATCTTCAGTAATAACAATGTCCCAACTCAACGACATCATATCTGCTCAGAAGAGCCTTGAGGAGAGCTTCGTCCGGAAGATGAGTGAGTTGGAAGCGCAAATCCAGTGACCTTCAGGGAGCTGATCTTCAGCATGCTGAACTTACTGAGAAGACAGATCAGCGAGTGTGCTAAGCAGGTCGACGGATTGGAGACGAGGCATCGGCGGAAGTCACTCATTTTTCAGGGCATTGCAGAAGCTGAGGGTGAGGTGAGCAGTGCAGTTGTTCTGGAAGTGATCAACAAAAAGTTGGCCCTTAATACTATCACTCCATCCTCTATAAAGACCTGCCACAGACTTGGCGTGGCTAATAAGGAACATCATAGGCCCATTTTGGTCAAGTTCTCAAGCTATGATGATAAGTCTGCAGTTTGGAGAGCGAAGACAAGGCTGAAGGGATCATCTGTCACCGTCAAAGAGTTCTTAACCAAGTCTCGACAGTCCATCTTTGGGCAAGCGCGGCGACACTTCTCGATGCGGTCGTGTTGGACACAGGACGGTATAATTGTGATTAAAGTCCCAGATGGAACTAAACATAAGATCACGTCGATGGAAGAACTGAGTCCTCTGTTGGAGAGGTTTCCCGGGGTTCAAGCTTCTTCGGATAACCTGAAAAACCAGATGCGTTAGAACAACAACGTTAGGTAAACAACATAATATTTATTCAATAATACATATTCAATACCAGCATTTAATCTAAGTAACAATGGTGTGGAGTATTTACTTACTTTTTCAATTTGTTATCTTACACCTTGTTTTTCTCTATGATAACTTTAGATTACTTTGTCTCATAATACTTTGCTTTCCTGTCACATATTTCTGTATAAATTCACACGATAAATTATTATATTCACCCTCAGTTATTATTAATTGTTATTTTGTTGTAACCTTGACAGCGCTATAAGATGTCATGACTGTCAAATGTCAAATTAAACGTCATTGTCATTGATTATAGTTATACGTTCGGATACGTTCTCAATAATTCTGTCTGTTGACTGTAATGACTGTTCTCAAGCGTTCCGATTATAGATCCGTACCTACTTTTTAATTATGTTTTCTTAATTATTGTAAATGGTTATAAATATGTTATTGTGTTCAATGTCAAAGTTAATGGTGTTCTATGTGATGAAAATGTTAGCTGGCGGGTGGTGCATAGACGTAAACGCCGTAACAGTTTTCGTGTAGGTTTTTGTTATAATTATTTATAGCTTTCCGTTTTATTATTTATTGTGTTTATATATATTTTAATCTATTTATTTTAATGACAAATTCTTCCGATAATGATTCTTTTTTATCTGCCATTGAATCCACTGCCTCTTCTGATAATAGCTTTTGCTCTATAACTGACACTCTTGGTGATCTCTTGCGCTCAAACTTTAACCAAAATCATAGCCGGCTGTTTAATGTTTGTCACATTAATGCTCAGAGCATTCCTAGTCACTATAATGAACTGTACGACACTTTTACCAACGTCAACGTCCATGCCGTCCTGATTTCCGAAACATGGCTCAAACCTGAGCTTCTTTCGACCACATACCCTCTCCCAGGATTCATTCTTCTTCGGAATGATAGAGTCGGTAAGAGAGGGGGTGGTGTGGCAATTTATCTTCGTGCCGATTTCCCTTTTAAAATTCTTGCTACTTCATCCTCTAATGATTCGGCCGAATTTATTTTTCTTGAGGTTTGTGTCAAAGGAGCTAAAGCCGTTCTTGGAGTTGTGTACTGTCCCCCTTCTCTTGATTACTTCACCGAATTCGAATCGGTCCTAGAATCTTTGGGTTCTGAGTATGCACATCACATCATTATGGGTGATTTCAACACCAACCTCCTTGTCCATAACTCCCCTCGTTCCCGTAAACTCATAGATCTGGTCGAGTCAGCTTGTCTAAATGTGTTGCCTCTACAACCAACTCACCACAATACTGTTGGTGATGATACTTGGCTCGACTTGATGCTCACCTCTAATCCTTCTCTGGTTTCCTCACATGGTCAACATGACGCTCCTGGTTTTTCCCATCATGACCTCATCTTCCTTTCATATGTCCTTAAACCTCCCAAATCCAAACCGACGTTCCAGCATAGACGTGGCTTTGCACGGATGGATACTGAAAAATTTATTCAGGATGCATCCAATATTGATTGGACATCCCTGGAGCAAGCCACTAATGTTGATGAGAAAATTAATATTTTTAATGCGATTGTTATCAGGTTGTATGACACTCATGCTCCCGTCAGGAGAGTGAAATTGAAGCGCGCGCCTGCACCCTGGATGCATGAGGATATTCGGATGGCAATGCGACGAAGGGACCGCGCGTTTCGGAAGTTCAAAAAGGATCGATCGGAGGAAAATTGGACTCTTTTTAAAACGGCTCGCAATCGTTGTAACCAGATGATACGCAACGCTAAACGCCGTCACGTTCTTAATAACGTCACTAATGCTTCTTCTGCTGATATCTGGAAATTCCTCGGAACTCTTGGTATCGGTAGAACGCGACATTCAGACCTTCCTGTTACTTTGGGCTTGGATGATCTCAATCTCCATTTCTCCACTGTGCCCACTCTTGACAGTATAACGAAATCTCATACAATTGAATACCTTGCTGGTCTGACGCGTCCAAATATTACCCCATTTGCTTTCACCCCAGTCGACCCGGAGGAGATCAAGAAGATTATCCTGTCTATTAAATCCAAAGCCGTGGGCTGTGATAATATCAGTCGCTACATGATTGTGGCGGCGCTAGATCAGCTCCTTCCTGCCATTTCCCATGTCATAAACTTCTCCCTTTTCTCTGGTGCTTTTCCGTCTCTTTGGCGGAAAGCCCATGTTCGCCCATTACCTAAAATTACTAATCCCACTCTTCCCTGTCACTTCCGACCAATTTCCATCCTTCCCTTTTTATCTAAAGTCCTTGAAGCCTGTGTCCATAAACAATTTTCCAATTTCATTCACCAAAACTCCCTCATCAGCCCCTTCCAATCTGGGTTCAGACCTGGCCACAGTACCATTACCGCTCTCCTTAAAGTGACTGACGATATTAGGCGGGGAATGGAAGACACACAAGTTTCCGTTCTAGTGTTGATTGACTTTTCCAATGCCTTCAATACCGTCAGTCATGAAGTCCTCTTATCCATCCTATCCTATCGAATGGTCTCTTCCGAGGTTCTGGAATGGTTTACTTCCTATCTTCGAGGGCGTCAGCAATCAGTTTTTGCTGGAGATTCTTCTTCCAGCTGGTGTGATCTTGCAACTGGCGTCCCTCAAGGCGGAATCCTTTCTCCACTTTTGTTTTCTATGTTTATAGACCTCATAACTACCGAACTTCAGTGTGCGTATCATCTTTACGCTGATGACTTGCAGCTCTACTGTCGGGCGGGTGTTGACAACATATCCGATGCAATCAAAAAACTAAATCAGGACTTATCTGCTATAAAAAACTGGTCTGATCGTTTTGGGGTGGCTGTTAATCCAACTAAATGCCAAGCTATTATTGTAGGGAGCTCCCGTAGTATTCGAAGCTTGAATGGTTCGGCATTGCCGCCGATTACCTTTGATGGAACAGTCATTCCATTTAGCCCTGTCGTTAAGAATTTGGGTATGTATGTTGACACTTGCCTCGACTGGCGGAAGCAGGTTGCAGCTGTGAGTCAAAGGGTCACCGGAACGTTGCGGTCGCTTTATCGCCTGAAAAATATTCTCCCATCACACATAAAGAAAATGCTGGTTCAGTCCCTTATCTTCCCCATAATTGACTATGGTGATGTGTGTTATTATGACCTGAATGCAGATCTACTCAATAAATTTGACCGGCTTCTGAATAACTGCATTCGATTCGTGTTCAATCTACGTAAGTATGATCATGTGTCTGAACATCGATCCACTTTAAAATGGCTACCCATTCGTCAGCGCAGAGCGTTGAGGGCATTGACTACCTTATTTTCTCTTTTAAATAATCCTTCTTCACCTTCTTATCTAACCTCTCGTTTTCAATATTTATGCTCTGCGCACAGTAAAAATCTTCGTTCCTCCAACAATCGTCTTCTTCGATGTCCCTCTCATCGTTCTGGATTTCTAAAATCATCCTTTCTTGTCCAAGCGGTCTTCCTTTGGAACGAGCTCCCTCGGAATATCAGGACGGTCTCCAGTCGGTTCACTTTTAAGTTGAGAGTTCGTGAGCATTTGCACAAGATGTTGGCAGACTCGGCACAAAGTTAATTTGTTATTGGTAATCCCCATCTTTATATATATATATATATATAATATTCTCTATTTTACACTTTATATTTGTATATATCTTGCTTTTATGTATGTATGTTTGTATGTATGTATCATTTTTAAATATTTTTCATTTAGTGTATTGTTGCACCTTCTATGTTAATTTCTCTGCATCACCCTAAGGTAGACTGGGAGAGAATGCCCAAGGCATTAAGTCCGCCTTTGTACTGGTTTGTGCATGAAGTTAAATAAATAAATAAATAAAATACGATGCGTAGTACCTAGAGATGGGTCGAGGGCAAAAACTGTTATGAACAAACTGGGAATAAACTTGGCATATTGGGCACAAATGAGTTTATGCCCAAATTAATTCCCGGTCACTAAGGATAAAAATAATAATTGTTTTGCAAAAAAATAAGTGGCAACTTAACTGGGAAAAAGCCTAGTCAGAAGGCATTTTTATTTGGCGTTTATGGGCATTTATCGGGCGTTTATTCAATGCACCCAATATGGGCATAAACCCACCTCGATATATTATGTAACATCTTTGTAATAAACTTTGCTGGTAACCAGATTTCATTTATGTACATTTTTACATAATATTACTTATTATTGCTATAAGTAAACTGAATTAGTAAGAAGTTTGTAAATAGCAAAAAACATTTGTTCAACCACAGGACGCCATTTTGTTAATGGCCGCTTGCAGATGACGTCCTGATGGCGCTTGCGCTACGATATTGTTGTGTATGTATAGTGTTGTATAAGTATGCCTAAAGAGTGAATGTCCCTATTATACCTCGCGTCCCCGTCTTATACACTGTTCCCTTAATAGTAGACTTGACACCCTGGTACACTGGTACTTTATGGAATAAGGCTGAAGTTTCCGTCCATCTTCTTTCAGGTCTAGCTCCTACTGAGAACTCAGTGGACGAGAACATCGAGGCTTGCCGGGAACAGCTCATCTGCCTCATGTACGCCAGTCCTGCTAAGTTCGCGCCCTACAGTAACCTGGTGTCCGCTCAGTTGAGCAGGTAGGCACTATGCATTTTAGATAATTATATGTGTGTGTGAGAGCAGTGGTGGCCCAGTGGTATCGGCCTCGACTTACGAGTGTTAGGTCGTGGGTTCGAACCCAGTCAGGCGCATCACTTTGTGTAATTTATTTCAACACCACTGCTCTCAAAACGGTGAAGGAAAACATCGTGAGGAAACCGGCATGTCCTAGAACCAAACATTCGAAGACACGTGACATCTACCAAGAGAGGACCTGCTCCCTCTCACAGAGAGGAGTCCTGTGTCCCAGCAGAGGGAACATTTAAAGGCTGATGATGATGATGATGAGAACCTAACGGATCCCATCGTCGGCTGCTGCCCATGGACTCATTTTCGACGACTTATTTTCGACTTCGACGACACGGTTAGCGCAGTGGCTGAGCGGTTGGACTGCTGCGCTGCGTGTCGCGGGTTCGATTCCTGCACGGAGCAAATATTTGTATGATCTACAAGTATTTGTTTCGGGTCTGGGTTTTTGTGTATGTGAGTTTCTGTGTTTGTAAACGCACCCACGATACAGGAAGAAATTCCTAGTGTGTGGCAACATTAAAAAAAAACTTCGTCGGCTGTTTGGTCCAGGCGTAGGCGCTGTATCTCTAACACTAGAACGAACGCACTACTGACAGACCCATAGACTGACATAGACAAGTCCAATGTTATGGCATGGCCTCTAGCCTTTTGAACATTTCTTAGAGGCATAATATCTCCAACATATTTTGTATAGAGTATTTTTTATGTAGTGCGCATATTTTATTCTGTGGATCTGTTTTAGATTTATTTCGATATGATATTCGTGAGGCCTCAAAAAATCGCTATCACCAACTTCGCACATCGCGTATAGATTACAACGGGACAAAAGCTAGGCCTTCATTTTTTTTGGGTCCATTTTATCCGCTTGTGGGTCAATCTGCCATCCACCCCGTATATACATTTACATAATAAGCAACACTATAACTAGATCGCTTCTAAAACTACTTATTTATGCTGTCAGAATTACGGCTTGTACTGAATACATATTAATTGTCTAAGGAAACTATCTTCTTACGAATTGTTAGTGCTCAAACTTTGGATCTAAAGTAACTTGCTCTTACAACCAAGATATCTAATTAAGGGGTTATGCCGACAAAGTTTTGTTTGAAACATGTAAATAGCTATTATGCTTCGAGAAAAGTACTTATAGACCTACAGTAGTTACTTTATTTGCTTTTAAAACGTTGCTTACGAATTTTTACTGCGTCGTGGCTGCGTTTAAAAACTTTGAAACCCACATACACAAACACACCCACGCCCGGAATAAATACTTGTAGATCATGACAGATATCTATCCATGTTATATGCGTATTATCATGCATTTATGACTGATGAATTAAAACACAAGGAATTGTAATAATTATTGTTGTTAACCTTTTGACCGCCACAGTCATGTATAGATGACAAGCTAAAAAGTGCCCAGCACGCCACTGTCACGACTACATGACAGACTTTTAAACACAAATAAATCTTATTAAACAACATTTATATTTTTATTTCTTTTGCTAATTATGTTTCTTGACTCATTGTTATTTATATTAATAAACCTCCTTTCTTTATATTTCATCTATATTTACATAAGATGACAAAAACTTAAACCAATTCTAAAGTTCGAAAAACATAGTTCCCTCCACGCCACAGTCACGATAGGATGACAAGTAGTGATGTAGCTAACAGGCAATGTAACAACAATATCGACCTGACCGGTAACCTACGTTACAGTTAATTTCTTTAAGTTATTCTACAAAATTTAAGTACAAATGTTGATATTGAAGCTTTATAATTGAGAAATCATGAAAGTTTTTAATACCGAGCCATTTATCTGCTCATAAAATGTCGGTGTCAGTTGATAATCGATAAATCATAATGACCATAATGCCCATCCCCATCACGCTGTCAAATTGTCTGTGCCTGGAACGCCACTGTCATCTATACGTGACAATCCCCTGACGTCATAAGCAGAAAGTATTTAAATAGAGGTGGACCTTTATTATTAAATTTTAATGATAACGATGCGTGAAAATAATACGAGTACCTACTGAGGAGTTAATAAATATATTACAAGGAGTCGACAATGACGCTTACATCATGGAAGAAAGTGCGGATTTGAAAAAGATTTTGAAGTAAATTTAACTTACGTACATACAAACTTAAAATACTAAAAAAAATATTACGTAAATTATGTATTGTCTTTGTTTATACCAAATATTAATGAATAAGGTGCCAAATGGAGCTATGATTTAAAGTGAAATTACAAATTTTATAAACAAATAATATGTTTAAAAAGTTTTATTAGACCTATTAGGCATACCTGCATTATATTTTTATTTCATCTATATTTTACTACAAGTGACTAATTGTATCGCAGTATTACAAATGTTATGTTCTAGCTACAAACTTAATGAAAAGACAATTTTTTCGTTTATTTTAATTTCTATCCCCTTCGTTTCCTCTTTTCTTAAACTGCTATAATGTTATATGATATTTGGAATTAAAAAATATGAATAGCAATTTTTTTTTCGATGTTTATTTTATTACTATCTAGCCTAAAAAGGCTAATATGTGAGATTTTTCTCAAAATGTAATTTACCTTTTTTGTTTGGCACTGTTTTTATTGAGTCATTACTATATTATTACTTATCCAAAACCCACTGCTATTATACTACAAACATTTTACAGAAAACCGCATAAATTTAAATTGGACAAACCGTAGTGTAGATAAAGGTTTGCCCACATAAACTACAAACAAACAACCTCTCACCTCAAACGTATAATACTACTCCGTTCCGTCGTGATTATAAATACGAAACCATAAAAATCGATATTATTAATAAATAACGGTTGCACACCTCTAGTAAGTCTACTATTTGTGTGATCACAACCTTGAAGGTCCAACAGTGTTAACTTCTTGCAAATGAAAGCCAAATTTATTTCGGTCAACTCTCGTAGATCCATAAATTGTTACTTACAGGTTTGCACTTAAACACATGGTAACATGACCATAAATATCTACTAAAAGACCTTAGTCAAATTCAGAGAAATCTCACCCCTTTGATAGTGATGTCACTAACAAAAAGGTTGAGTTTTCTCTGAAGCTAACCACAGTAAGGTATTAAGTCTTCTCACAACAAGTGTAACGATTTAAATCTGCGTAAAACGAAATAATATTTTTTTTATAACCCACAGAGAACTGAACGAGCTCCGTCGACCAGTCTCCGATAACCCTGAAATCATGAGGTTCTTCAAGTACATGAAAGCAGCAAGACGAGGGCAGGAGGCTTCGGACTGCATGTACTCCTATCCTACATGTACTGAGGCTGCTCCTAAAACTCACACAATGGTAGCAGCCTACCATGACATCAACAAACTGGTCACTGCTCGGAAACTGCACTAGAGAGCTGTATAAATATTATGAAAAAAATGCAATAGATTCTAAGAAGGTCATATCCGAAAGCGCAGCTCCACTTTGAACCTTCAAATCGCCTCTAAAAACAAAAGACGGTCGTCATCAATGTTCTATCGGTATACGTAACTCGATTGTCATGCATTACACTAGAGCGATCTGGAGGCCTACTGTGAAGTCTTAAAGCATGAGTAGTTAGGCTGTAGGAAAGAGACAGAACTACACAAGTCGTCTAGCGCCATCATGTTCCGGTGAGGTATGATGGGAAATCACACACTTAAGGCAAACTTAACACAATACTAACGTAGCGCAAGTGCCAACAGGACGCCATTTGTTAATGACCGCTTGGAAATGACGTCCTGATGGCGCTTGCGCTTCTTAGTGTTGTGTTAAGTATGCCTAAAGAGTGTATGTCCCCATTATACCTCGCGTCCCCGTCTTATACACTGTTCCCCTAGTTGGAATCGGTCGAATCGCAATCGCATCGCGTCGTATCGCGCCATGTAAAGTCCCTAAGACTTCATGGTAGGCCACTTGAAAGGTTGGTGTTATCGGTCGACCTCAACCTAGCTGCACTTTAACATGTCATTTTGTCTTTCCAATCAAATACAATAGACTAGTGAGCAGTTAACTGTTATATCAGCAGTGCTAGTTATGAACTGCAGTGCTATTCTCTATAAACAAAACGCGGCCGCTCGCCACACTGGCACTAAAGTTAGCTATTCACTAAGCCAGGGGTTCCCAAACAGTGCGTCGCAACGCCTCGTAGCGTCGCAGAGAGTACAGAGGGGCGTCGTGAGACGCGAGGGTCGACCATTCTCCGGATTGATATTGTGTGGAATCAAGATTCTATATGTATAAAATATCCACCAAAAAGAAGAGAATAGTCTCATTGATCTCTTTTGCAGCAACAAACCCAGATTCACGTGTTCTGATTTCGTGGAGTTCGGAATCAGGTATTATTGTTTTATTATTCACCTGGTATCAAATAGCAAGGGCGTCGCGAAAAAATTCTAAACATGCGCCGTGAGCTGAAAAAGTTTGGGAACCCCTGCACTAAGCTACTGACAGCAACATGGCCCTCACCGCTTGCCCTGCAAGATTTGACGATATCAAAACGGAGGTCGTCGAAAAGCACACGATGATGATGAGATGTTACAGAGAATGGCATAGCTGAACTTTTAAGTGAGTGAAGTTTTGTGAATATCAAAGGATTTTTTAGTGTGTCCAATGTCACACAATAACAACAAAATAGTTTGCGGATTCTTTGCATAATAAGTTATGAGTTGTTGAAAAAGTTTTGAAGTGATTCATCAAAGAAATTGAAAATATTTCAAACATATACTTTACTCATATGATTGTATGTAAATATAACTTCGAAACTTTGAGCCATGTATCTTGGTTTCTCAAACTGTAAACAAATGTGTATTCTTGATGAAGAATAATAATTAACTGGAGTAGCTCCAAGGAGTTTACAAAAGCCATCTGTGAAGGAGCTCCTTGTAAACTTTGAAGTAACTTTGGTTTATTTTGATAGGATGTTTGAGGTTGGGATCTATAAAAATGTGTCTTATATGTACTTTTATAAGCGCTATTTTCGTACTTCCAAACGAGTAGGTAACTTTATAGATCTCAGCCTGGTCGTTACCTAAAAGTTAGAACCTACGCAGGTCTTAAAGCGTGAGTTATTCCAGTGTGGGAAATTTGATGATTTTACCACGCTAAAAAAAAAACATTTTGGCACTCGGAGGCTGCCGCGGTGAAGCTATTGCATAACTTTTTTATTTTATTTTAAAAGAATAAAATCGCCTACCGTGCATATTTAACGAGAATATAATTTATTTAAATGTTTGTGGTGCAGTATTGTAATAAAGAACTTCTTTGTTGTAGGAGAATTTTATAAGTAGGTTTCATTGTGAAAACTCCTTTTGTAGCTGGCCGTTTAGAATCAGTAAGAAAAAGTAGGTATATTGTTTTTTATGATTGCCGAAGTCTCCCGAACTGAAACGATGTTAGACGATGCGTGATGTCAGGTATTTTTCTTAGGTTTTTGGAAATTTTTTGATTCGGTCGCCGCGCCGCGCCGCCGCCGCTCTCAGAGCTTGCGATAAAAGCTATGCAATAGCTTAAAAAAAGTGTGGGAAAGAGTCAGAGCTATACAAGTCGTCTATCGCCATCTCGTTCACTCACTCGAACAAGCCTGGTTTTAAGACGTTGTAATACCCCCCTGGTCTTTTTAAATCTTAAAATATGCTGTTTTATGAAAAATGTATTTACATACTTCTATGGTTAAAATTTTATTATTTATTAATTTATTTGAAGTGTGAATGTAATTTATTTTATGACTGATAGTGTGTGTGTAAAAACTATTTATTACTTATTTATAATCTTATTTAATAACTTATTATCCCGATTTTTAAAATTATTAATAAGGTAAACATTACATTAAAGAGTCAAAGTGTTTTATACCACCGTAGTCTGTTCAGAAAAGTCCTTTAGTAGATTTATATTAAAAAATACGTATTGGGAACCTAATTTATTTATTGCAGTTAATTTTCTACCATGTACCAATAAAAATTTCTACCATGTTACTTTTTTGAGGGTTAAAATCTGAAAAAAAAAAACAAACTCTATGTTAATTTTTAATCTCTTTTTTGTAAAAAGTTCCATTTTAATTTATTATTTCTAATTTTATTTGAATTTTATATAAATTGTTACTAACAAAAAATCTAAGTACTCTAATATGCGCATACACATCGAACATTTCAAATCTAGCCAATAGCGACGCTAGATTTTTAAAATGGCCATTTTCTCGGCAAGCGATGGTGCACATATTACAGAATGATTTAGTGTTATAATCTATCACTGTGTGATTGTTTAAAGAATAAAATGGCGTCTGATTTTATTGATAAAAATAATAATTAAAAGTCAAAACATAATTACAGATGGCTATTGACTGTGAGCAAGCAGCTCTTTCAAATGCAAGAAGATTGAACCAAAACTAATACCTACCTGCATAATGAAAACTGCAAGTTTTTTTGAATACCTAAAAAATTAAAGACATTTTTTCAAAATGCAAAAAGTTTAAATTTTATTGGATACCTACTATAAAAAAGATAAGTCTAAACTCGGTTATAATTTATGATTTTGTGACTTCTTGCATGATTGAGATGACAGTTTTTTTTTCTGTACAAAATTTCATGTATTTTTATTAATAAAATCAATAAGAGAGACTAAAGTTGTGGTGTTGTGTTTATTATTTATTGTTGTAGTCATAATCAATAAAAATGTAGATTGAAATAAATATGTTGAACAAACATAAAGGTTTTTATACTTATACCTTATTATCAAAGTCCCCGGTAGGTAGATTGATTTTATGTAGTACCTACTTGTATTACGGCAAGCACTGGCAAGGTGGAAGGCAAAAGACCACGTGGTCGAAGCCCGACACGTTGGACCGACCAAATTCGCACCGCTCTCGACACAACGGTCCACGAAGCTCTGCACTCGACGGCAGATCGGGACAGATGGCGTCGAGTGGTACGCAACAAACTGCTGCAACATGGAGGTGGTCACGACCCTCAGCATTGAGGAAACCGATTCGAGGAGACTTGTATTACGAACTGTCATAGAAATCATAACATGGATTAGTCTTTTTCCGGGGATTTCATTTTAGTACTTACCTACGGGATTTTAAACCGATTTGGCTGACATTTGAAATAAAGATGGCTTATGCCCTTAGCACAGCCCAGCCATGCCAGTGGACACAAAGGCTAAACGCAAAACAAATTAGCGATTCTGTTAAAGTTGCCTTTTTAGACCTTCTGAACAAAATCAAAGCCAACTTTAACGATACACCAGGGAAAAAATATGGCTTATCTGAACATCCGGTAACCGAAACGAGGATATAAAAGTAATTATAAATTTTCACTGAGTGGCAGTGAAAATATGGGAATAACTCATAATGTTACATGTTTATGGGTAATGAAGGTAATGTATTTCGCAATAATGCGTCTCCCTCTAGGATCAAAACTTGTGTAATTAACTTAATACCCATTGGTATTAACTTTGTGTTATTAAAATTAGTCATGACCAAAATGAGTAGGTAGGTAGGATTTTAAAAGCGAAAGTTTGTAAAGATGGATGAATAGTAGATGGATGGATGTTTGTTACTCGGTCACGTAAAAAAATTCTGAACGGATTTGGATAAAGATACACGTGTAGTTTATAATCTGGATTAATAGATAAGATATTTTTTTCGTTTATTAGGTACGTACCCTAAAATTTCCTAGGGTGCTGGAATATTTAATATAAAAATTTAATTGTCCATTTAACCATGTTCAGATGTAACATGCAATTCTGCTTGTGCGAATTTTCGTAAAATTGCTAGAAATTCAAGAAGCGAATCAATAAAAGGATAATAGGAATTTTAAACCCGCTGGTCTACAAAAAAAAAAATGTAACCGACTTCTAAAAAAAACAACCACTAAAAAGGGTAAAATAACCTACCAAAAAACTTTTTTTTCGGAAGTCAGTGGCTTTTTTTTTTAATTGATTTTTTTGCCACCGACTTCCGAAAAAAAAGTTTTTTGGTAGGGTATTTTACCCTTTCTAGTGGTTGTTTTTTTTAGAAGTCGGTTACATTTTTTTTAAAACTTTTTTTATTTTACCCTTTTTTAGTTTAAATATTCAACCGAAATTCTTGTCAAAAACATAATTTTCTTACTTATGCACTAGAATTTTATATTCCTTAGCACCGGTTATAACATCGCCCATGTACACAATAACCAAGAACACCAAAATAAATGATTTTATTATGAGACCAAATGGCAGGTATACTGCATCGAACAATAACCCATATGGGTCATTAGTATAAATGAATTAAGTCCAAATACAAGATAGCTGCTGTAAACCGTTGAGGAGTTCCCTGAACTGTTCTTCGTCTTCATCATCAGAACCCTAATGACAGTACCAACCCATCTAGGTGTAAAGTTCTCATCAATATAAATGAATTAAGTCCAAACACAAGGTAGCTACTATAAACCGTTGAGGAATTCCCTGAACTGTCCTTCGTCTTCGTCATCAGACCCCTAATAACAGTTACAACTCATCTAGGTGTAAAGTTCTTATCAATACAAATAATTAATCAAGCTCAAATACAAGGTAGCTGCTGTGAATCGTTGAGGAGTTCCCTCGACTGCCTCTCGGCTCCATCATCAGATATACTCCAGACCTTTATTAAATTGTAGTGCTTTGAAATATTTAATGAAAAAAAATAATTTACTAAATCAATCGACGCCAACTCCTTACTGTTAAGGAGTTGTTGAACCTTCCATCATCAGCTCAGCTACATGAGATGATGATTACTATACGCAAGTACTTAAATTACTTCATAATATTTGCGAAAAACGATGTGTGGGCCTATAAAATTTGAGGGTTGCCCTCGATATCTCCAGGATCCCATCACCAGATATTGAAATGGTGACAATGGGACCACACGGGAAGCACCAGCTTTCGAATAAAAAAAGAATCATGAAATTCGGTTCACCCAGTCGCAAGTTATGAGGTAACAAACATAAAAAAAAAAAAAAAATACAGTCGAATTGATAACCTCCTCCTTTTTGAAGTCGGTTAATAAACAAATCTCATCGGGCTCTTTCTCTCTAATCTACATTTCATCAAAGCAAACATTGTTGAAATTAATATCTTTATCAAATACTGCCATCCACACGATATCACACATGCCTAACGTAATAAATAGACCCAGTCTACACTCTCTGGTTCATATAATTCAATATAGAGGGGTCACAATGGAATTAACATGTCTGACGGGATTAAATTGTCGAAGCGATCTGCTGAATCAGAATTAAACAGACTACAAAATAATGTTTTACGAAAATATTTTAACAGTTTTTTATTAGAATTTGTTGAATTGTTTAATGATGTGAAAGAAAGAAAAACTATAAGGTACATAGAAACATTTCAGGTATCCCTCCACTCAGAGGCGGCCTTAACCATTGCGAGGCCCCGGGCGGCAGGTCTTTGCGAGGCCCTTTGTCCTTCATAAAAAATATGTGATGCGGAAGTAGGTCTGGTTGTTTGATTAGGGTCAGCTCAGACCGAGACGTGACGCTTTTCACACATTTAAATAGAACTACTCAAAATCTAACTCTATTTCCTACACGAAAAGATACACCTTTCGCAACCCAGAGCGACGCAGCGCGGCGCCGCGCTGCATTTTAATAGCGACTCAAAATCTAACTTTATACGTCACGTCGGGTTGCGTCGCGTTTCTGTGTGAACTGACCGTTAAGGTATTTGTCATGTTTGGGGAGAAATGCTAAAGTTATAAAACTTTCAAAATATTTTATAATTCGTACAGAAACTTTATCACATCGGTGTTTGCGTTAAATTTAGTAGGTACATAACCTGGCGTCGAGTCGACGATGAAGTACCTGGGACTCGTCAGCCGGTGGAACTTCAGGGAGCACTTCCTGCGTTTAACCCCAAAACTGAACCGGGCTGCAGCCGCCCCAGGCGACTCCTGCCCAATCTCAGCGGGCCAAACGCCTCCTGCCAGAGGCTGTACGCCGGTGTCGTGCGGTCCATGGCCCTCTACGGGGCCCCAGTACGGGCCCTGAGCATTCGGACGCGACCAGCAAAGCTGGTCGCATGCCAGAGGGTCATGGCTATCCGGATGATCCGAAGATACCGCACGATCGCCGGCCAACCTCCTATAATAGCCGGACTGCTGCCCTGGGATCTGGAGGCGACTGCCCTCCAGTGCGTCTATGAGTGGCGCGTGGAGGCGCAGCGCCGGGGAGAATTCCCGCTGCCCCGACAAGTCGAGGCGCGGCGGGAAGAGGTCCGGCGCGATCTCAGGTCGGTATGGAGACAGCGACTGTCGCAACCGAGGTTCGGGCATGCCGCAATCGCGGCGGTAAGACCCCTCTTTGAGGAGTGGCTGGAGAGACGTCACGGCGGGTCCTCACCGGACACGGAAGTTTCGGGAGGTACCTGTGTCGGATAGGGAGGGAAGAAACGCCCGGGTGTCACCACTGCGAAAATCGCCCGGAGGACACAGTAGAGCATACGGTGCAGGACTGCCCCAGTTGGGCAGAGCACCGCCGTGTCCTCACGGAGGTGATAGGCGGAGACCTAGCTCTCTCGCTCGGCATTGGTCGAGGCCATGCTGCGGGGCGAGACGGAGTGGGAAGCGGTCGCCTTCTTCTGCGAAGCAGTTATGCTCGCGAAGGAGGAGGCGGGCCATGAGAGAGAGAGGACAGCGTCCTCCCTCCGCCCCAGCCGCAGTGGTAGACGCCCACGGCGTCGGACCTCGCAAAACGATCTGCGGCCACCGTAGGCGCGGGCATGCGGCCGTGGACCATGCCCGCGGCGTGTCGACGGCGCGTTGTGTTCCACGCTCACCTCAAAGAGCGTCAGCAAGATGACGCGGCCCCCCTCTAGAGGGCCAAATCCTGCCGGGGTCGCGGGACTTATTCCATTACCGTGACCCTGGAACATAAAGGGCTAAGGACTGTTCGTTACAGGAGCTGATGGACTGTTCGGAGAGCGCTAAACTCGTGGCCCAATTCTGGGCAGAGTCAATTCAGATTGTCATCGACACGATAAGAAGAAGAAGGGCTAATGAAGGACATCGTGGATTTTAGTCAGTACAAGTCTGACAGTCCCTCCCGCCCTGCCCTGGGTGGGAGGACTCATTTGATGATTTTACCACGCTCAAAAAAAGGTACATATAACCTACTTCTGATGTTTTGCAGGTTTGTTCATGGTGTTGGCCCAACGAATACCTAATTCAAGTTTAAGACGTCGAGCACTGAACGCAAATTTGTAAAAAACGAAAAAAAAACACCGAACATTTGGTGTTTTTAAAAACTTAAAAATTTTGGTATTTTTGGCGATTAAAGCTCTAAAGGACTAGTTTTTGATGAAACTTAAGCATGACGTTTTGAAAAAGTAGAATGAATTTGCTACAACATGAGACTTAAAATGGTTTCTGTAGACCAAAAAGTAGAGCCTAGTTAGAGCTTTTCAAAATTCATCATTTTTTTTCGAACTTCGCAATTTTTGGCATTTGTTAAGTCTCTCGAGCAACTTTAGCGGTATATCAAATCGGCTTTATGTTTTTACAACTAATGTGGAAGAGGCAAAGCATCAGATACCGTGTCTTCAGTTGGGATGTTAAAAAAAAACCCACGTTTTTAAATGTCCTAAAAATAAGAAAATATCCCTACGGGGCTGAGAGGGGCCACTCAAAACGTGACCACTCAAAACTAGCCGTACGCTTAGGCGACAAAATTATTGTACTAATTAAAAGATTTACAACATTAACAAATAATGAGATGATAAAAAATCGATCCTTACGATTTTTTCTAAAACTAAAATCTTATTCAATTTACCGTTTTGTTATAGCCTTAATGAGTACCTAGGTAGTTATAGTCAAAATCAAAAAGATTTAATTTAAAAATAACTATTTTTTCTTTTGCTTGGTTCGTTGCGCGAGGCCCCCTGCTAGCGCGAGGCCCCGGGCGGTTGCCCGGTTCGCCCCCCCCTAAGGCCGCCACTGCCTCCACTATTGTGATAAGGCCGAAAATCCGTTAAAGAATTTTGACAGATTGAAGTACCTAGTTTGATGCTGTGTGTGCCTAAATTATATCTTTCAACCTAGTAGTACGAGTATATTTATGTACTAACACAATTAATACAATTAATCCTTTGGAGCTTTATGGTTTTTTTTTTTTAGATTGTAAAATCATCAAATGAGTCCTCCCGCCCTGGTTGGGGCGGAAGGGACTGTCAGACTCCTACTGATTATGATCCACCCGTGTTCCTTCGGATGCCCTTTACGTTCCGGGGCCACGGTATCCTGTGTTAAGAAAAACCTGCGACCCGAGTAGGCATTTGGCCCCATAAGGGGCCCCGTCAGTTTGCTGACAACTCCCCGAAGGCATGCGCGAAACACGATACGACGCGCCACCGAGCCGGGTTTGGTCCTTGGTCGGACGGCGAGCTACCCATTACTCACCGTCCGCAACCCCGCTCCGCCGCTGTGCCCTCTGCTAATCAGAGGGACACGCGTTGGAGTGTCCACACGACAGGCTATTCGCATACGGGCAAAGAGACTCCTTAGGCACACAGTGCCTAAAGAAGAGTTTTTGCCCGCATCCCAGGGTGCACCGGCCCGAAAAACTGGTCTTCCCCACGGACGTATCCAAGAGGGAAGAGGGAGGGGCTCCAGTCCACGGGCGCACGTGGTTTCCTGTCTTAGCACCCCAGCTTTATGGGTTTTAATAAAGATATTCGTTTAGCTTCTGAGGGCGCTAAACTCCTGATCCAATTCTGGGACGACTCAATGTAGATTGTCATCGACACCCCTAGAGGGAGAGTCTAGCTTCTTCTAACGATCAGGCGATATCTTACGCGAGCCAATCGCTAAATTATCTTACTAAAACTATAAAAAAGAAACTTTGTTAGTTTGTGTTTCATGTACTTACTCTTTCACGCAAAAAACTACCGAACGGATGGGCACATAAAATAATAGCTTATAATCTGCAATAACATTGTTTTAAGCGTGGTAAAATCATCAAATGAGTCCTCCCACCCAGGGCAGGGCGGGAGGGACTGTCAGACTCGTACTGACTAAAATCCACAGTGTCCTTCAATAGCCCTTTACTTTCCGGGGTCACGGTAATTCCGGCAGGCTTTGGCCCCATCATTACACTGACACTCTTTGAGGCACGCGTGGAACACAACACGCCGTCGACCCGGGCATGGTCCATAGTCGGACAGCAAGTCGCCCATTACTCGCCGCCCGTATGCCCGCGCCTACGGTGGCCGGAGATCGTGTTGCGACGTCCGCGCCGTGGGCGTCTACCACTGCGGCTGGGATGGAGGGCGGACGCTGTCCTTTCCCTCACTCGGCGCGCCTCCTCCTTCGCTAGCATGACTGCTTCGCAGAAGGAGGCGACCGCTTCCGACTCCGTCTCACCCCGCAGCATGGCCTCGACCAATGCCGGGCGCGAGAGCTCTCCGCCTATAACCTGCATTAACATAGGATAATTTTTGTTCCGCTATTGCATACCCGGGGTATTATTGTCGAGTTACAAACGGGCGATTTTTCGCCCGTTTGTAACTTGTAATAAATAAAACCTCTTTTACAAAAACCAAAGGCGGTTTCGGTGGTTGTATAATGGCCATAGTTAATATCGTGTCTCTCGACGTTGCTTTTCATTAGCGTGCATGTAGATAAAGGCTTTGAAAACCGAGACACTGGGGGAAGATTCTAGATAATCCTTTATAAACCTTGATTAAGATTCTGCGCATAAACCAAATTAATAAGGATGAGAAACTTACAAGGCAGTATAACAGTGTTTCCAAAAACGGATCTACACGGATTTAAGGATAATACGGTACCCCATAAAGGACTGTTTACCAACAGAGCGCCGATCCGTTTCGGCGATACAATATCGCATGCGATCTCTGTAACTTATGGTTGTCCTTATGTGCTTTCTCACTACCGGCGTCAAATCGCATTGCATTCAGCCATTACAGAGAACACATGCGATCAGTAATTATGCTATTCTCAATAAGAAATCACATCGCTGGACTCGACGACGTGCTGTTCAACTTGAGATCGTCCAATCACGAAGCGCGAGCGCTCACCGTTCGCGCCGCACGATTTATTAGGTCACCTGGCGTGAGAGCTGCTGCCGCGCGGTCAAAAGGCTGTGTTAATAGGTGCGTCCACACAGCGCGCAGACTCGCGAGGCGTTTTCCGCGCGAGGAAACTGACAAGCGAGGCTGCTTGCTCTGTGTGGACTCGTCTATTGTTTTTCGTCCGAGGCACGAAACAATATACCCGAGCAAAACAAAAGCTGACACTGGATGGCTCGGGCGCTCGGTCATTCGGCCGCGGCAGCGCGCTCGCTTGCCTCGGCCGAGACACGTCCACACCAACCAAGCTGCTTCGCGCAGCAAATGCCTCGCGAGGCTGCGCGCTCTGTGTGGACGCACCTAATTGAGAATGGCACTGAAGATTGCTTCGCCTGATGGTGTCGCCGGAGGGATCGTGCTTTGTGGGTAAAGGCCTTAAATGAAATCCACATAATGGCAGCCGAGAGCCGGAGACCGACAGCTTACCATTATTTAGCAGCGTTTGCTGAACTGGGTATTTGGTGGAGCCGTGGGACAATGTTATAGAGTGATCTAATTTTATATTGTTGTATAGGTACGGTTTTAGTTTTATTTTTATTAATTCCAATTTTTTTGTTTGTTTTGTGTGGTTCGTGGCTTATTAAACGTGTTTTTTTCTTTCTTTTCCTGTATTAAGGCGGAAACATAGATACCAGTCGTGACATAAATTTAGTACAGCTAGAGATACAGTTGAGTATCAAGTCGTGTCGTAACGCGCGATGGTAAATGTATTAATCTGAAAGCTTCGGTCGCGTTACGACACGCCACGACACGTAAATATGTTTCTACCTTTAATATCGAAAGAGGGATCATGAAATCGATGTATACCTACTTTTTTTTTTAGCGTGGTAAAATCGTCAAACGAGTCCTCCCACCCCGGGCAGGGCGGGAGGGACTGTCAGACTCGTACTGACTAAAATCCACGGTGTCCTTCAATAGCCCTTTGTGTTCCGGGGTCACGGTAATGAGATAAGTCCAGCGACCCCGGCAGGATGTATACCTACTTGCTAAAATTTATTTATCAAACATTTATCCTAAAACATTTATTATTTTCCTGTTTGCCAGGTTAATGCCTTTAGGCAAGCGGAAAAGCTCTTTCGGTAAACGCTTGTCATTTTTTGCATTGACATCATGGACGCTAATGAAAAATATGTTCGGTGAATATTTGAAAATTAAATGATGTAGGTATGTGACATTGGATTTCAAACTTTTGTCTCAGAGCTGTAAGTTGCAAATCCAGAGGCACACTCAAAGGGATGAATGCAGAAAAGTGTAAACAATGGAAAAATGTCAGTTTCGTGGAATATTCTATCTGATTTTTCAATCTAAGGTAAAAACTTCTTTTTTTTAAATTTAATTGTGGGTTCGCGTTTGACCCCTATCTCGCCCGATGGAGTGACGATGAAGAAAGCTTGCTTAAAAGAAACCTATTCACTCTTGACTTAACAAGTTTCGTCAAAATAATCCCAGAAACTACAAGTGGAGTTTCAAAGTTTAGCATGTGGATTTTTTTAAGACGTAGGTGCTCAATAAGACGATTTTGTATATAAAATTCAACCCCTAAGGGGTTGCTTTTGAGGAATGATGTGAATTGTATGAAACTTTGAATTGTACGTTACTACAATTTCTAAGAGTCTCTTTGTTGGATATTTATTTAAATCGAAAGGCGAATACAGAGGAAAAATCTCCAAATTCGTGCAGACAAAGTCACGGGTGGCGGTCCACCAATATAGTAGCAAAAACACCAACGCGTGTCCTACTTAAACTAACCCCAATCCTTCTCCACACACAGGTAAAGGACAAGCATCCACTTTTACGATCTAGAGGCGACAGTGTGCCAAGCCAAGTTCATGAAAAAGTACTAGCGATGCCGACGCAGCAGCCGCGTGTTACATTACACGAACTATTTGGAGCCATTTTTGATCCTTATTCTACAGAGCCGACTAGATATTTATTTCAAAACTATGGCATGCCTAAATAAGCCTGAGAACTAAGAAAAAAAAACATACCGACCGAATTGAGAACCTCCTCCTTTTTTGAAGTCGGTTAAAAATGCGATCGAACCAGGCCCCGTAGCCATGTTACAAACGATAAGCGCAAACGCTGAGTAGGCTGTAATAGATTTTCAACTTTCTGTGCTTGGGTATAACGTTGAAGATCTAGTGAAGATTGCTTATTGTTTTCGATCTTTCCTCTCGCTAACGCTCAGAAATCTTAAATAGATTTTCAACTTTAGACTCTAGGCTATAAAGTTGAAAATCTATTGGGAAGTACCGAGCGTTTACGATTATCGTTTGCGACCTGTTGTGACTTGGCTAGGGGGCCAGGAATTGAGTTTACAGAAGCTTTGAGTCAGGGATTGTTAGGTCTAGTGTATCCAATAGTAGTGATTGATATTCTTCTTTTATGTTTTACTTATATTCACAGGTGACTCAACCCGCGATCATGGCGCTTCCAACAGCGTCGAAATATTATCGAGAGCTCAAAATCATGAACACTCACGGAAGATATCCCGTAAGTGAAAATATTGGTTTAGTTGTAAACCATATACTAAGTTATAAAAATACATTATCAATGACGACGACAACATTTCGACACTATCCTGTCGGAATCCGGCGCTAACATGTTCCGTCAGTACGTTTATGAGTCCAGTTTCTTCAGGGTGAGCTCGCTCCATCTTTGGCCTCATCTTTGCCTCAAGAGTAAAAAAAATAAAACTTAAAAAAAATAGTTGTTACCTAGTCAAAATCACCAACCACGCATTTTCTCAACATATACTGAACTTGTGTAGCGTTCACAGCTGATTCCAACTTTCCCATCACATTTTGCAGACTTTGGACTCGCAATTTATCGAAATACTTACAAATAACTTATTTTATTGGCCATATTAATCGGCCAAAAGAAAAATGCTTGAAAAAAAAATTAATAATTTTGAAACAAAAATTGAAAAAAAAATTTTTTTTTTAAAAAAGCTCGAAAAAAAAAAAAAGTTTGGTATGTGCTTGATTTTTGATACCGAGTACACACACGAAATTCCTGCAGTTGATTTTTTAACACCCTATATATTAGGCTATAGCCTTCCTCGATAATAAGACTATCCAACACAAAATAATTATATTTTTTCAATTCGTATCATAGTTCCCGAAATAATCGCGTTCAACCAGAAAACAATCAAACTACAGCTTTATAATATTGAGCATCGATATCTATAAATAATAATTCTTTAATAGATTAAAAAACTAAAAAACACGCTTTTAGCACGCACTAAAAATTATACTTTTTAGTCTTTTTATTATTCAAACTTAATTTATTACTTATCCGCCACCTTGGGACGGCCGCCATGTTGGATTTAGGTCACGTGATAATTTTTTTTGTATCCCTTTCAGCAAACCCTTTCGTTTAATACCCATAATCATGGGGGTGGATTTCAAACAGCCAGTCCGCCATCTTGGACGTCCGCCATATTGGATTTAAGTCAATTGCTGAACCGATTTGGCTAATTTTGTTTCTGAATTATTTTTAGAAGTCCAGGGAAGGTTTAAAAGGTGAGCAAATATGATTCTGTCGATTCTGAGGCGGTGCGAAGTTTACCGGGTCAGCTAGTGTTATATAAATTCCACCACCCGTATAAAGGTAACAAGCTACCAATGACTCACTCAACTCAAGATTTTCACAAAAAATATTGTTGACAAACAAGAAGCATGAATCACGATAAACGAAACAAGACGGATCCGGTATTAAGTCTATCTCTTCTACTTTCTTGGTAGAAAGTTGAACTACCACGTTACTTGTCATTCAATTTTAAACTCTATAACACTTTCAACTAAATCGAAATTCTTTTGAGACATAATGAAAAGTGACGTGTTAATCATCACCAAAGCATTTTAATCAGTGCTGTGAAAAAGATAAAGTTGATTTTTATGGTGGCCAGCAAGAATTATAATAAGAATTAACCAGCGCAGTGTAATATTAGGTAACACGAATGTATGTTTTTCGGTTAGTAGTGCGTTAATGTCGTTGCTGGGGGCATTGGGTTTGATAAAGGTTACTGACATCCGTTTAATGGTCAAGCAGATTTGCAATTTTAAAGAAAACCAACCGAGGCTTTCAATTTTCTTGAAGAACACTCAGAAATACTGGGTTAACAATAGCAGACCATAGAATAGTCAACCTTCAAGGTAAGCCGTGCTTGCCTAGATCGTTCGGTGGATGAGTGACCATCATTGCATACCGAGTTCCCGTGACTGGGAATCATGTTAAGCCGTTGTTCTCAGCTGTCATAAGTAGATATTTTGACAGTCTTTACAGGTGGTCAGTGGCGCGAAAGTCTGACAACCAGTCCTGCTAAAGGTTACCGTACTACTCAGTACCATAATCGAGGGCAAAAAGTTAGTAGCCGGATATAAAACCCGGTATTCAGCTGCATCCAGATAAACTGCAAGCTTACCCCAACATATTTAGTTGAGGCGGAACGCGAGAGGGAGAGGACAGCCTCCAACTCACGATCCAGCTGCCGTGGTAGACGCCCATGGCACCGGAGTTCGCGAGGCGATTTCCGACTACCGTAGGCGCGGGCCTGCGGCCGGCGATTAACCGGTGACTTTTCGTCCTATCATGGATCATACCCGGGTCTAGACGGGGCCCCTTTAAAGGGCCAAAGCTTGTCGGGGTCGCGGGACAGTATTATCAGGTATTCGTGACTCTGAAACGTAAAGGGCTATTGCAATATATTATTATAATAACCGTGGATTTTAATCATTAAAGCCTTTGTCAAACAGACAGGCTATAGCGAACCGAACCGAATCCTGTCATATAAAAAAGTGAAAACGATCCGATAGTCTATGTGACAGGCTTCAAACAATTCCATACAAACAAAAATGCTACGCCACGGATTCGGTTCGTCTGTCAGTTTGACAAAGGCATAAGAGTGTCAGTCCTTTCCGTCTCTACCTGGGTGGGAAAGACTCATTTTGATGATTTTGGACTCTACACCAGAATTAACATAAAGGAAAAGACATCCCTGTGATAGAAACAGGTTATTGGCAAAGCCAAGGAATGCCGAATAATGAAATATTGTCATTTTTCATTTCATGTGCCACACATTTTTTATTGGAATACAGTTTATTTTTTATGATCGAGCTTTATATTGAACGGATGATAGTCGTGACTCAAGCCTATTTGGATAGGAATCAGGAAAATATTGTCCCCAAAGAGATTTAAAAGAACTATAGAGCGGGCATTGGGAATATTGTCATACAAAAATGTTGATGTCGGGCGTCAGTAGCGCTATCTAGCGTTGTATAGCAAAACCACGTATTAAAATAATTCATCAGAATATATTTCAGCCATTACACAATAGATGGCAGAACTGAGCATCTTGTGATAGGGGTGCAACATTTTAGAATGGCACAATTATCGATACATAAACATCGATAAAGTTAACTAGGATTTAAATATTAGAAAAAAATTAAAAAGTGTGTAAGGGCAGAACAGAAATTAAGTTATTAGTTATTAATACAATCCTATATTATCAATCTATCGTCATTAACTTAGTCAATGAACAACATAAAAAAAGGTTTTTTTTTTTTCGCTCGTATGGTTAATTGATGAAAACGTCTTTTTCTTTTAACCAACTTCCACCGTCTCGATTTTATTCTTCCCATGTCATAAAATGATCCTAACATTAAATGTGTCAAACGGCATGAAAATAAATGTTTTAATTAATTTTTGTGGACAGCTCGCCCTTGAACAAAATAAAAATGTTTGAAAAGGGAGCTAGTGTCCTAAAACAGTTTTTCCGTAAGTATCTCTTTCATTCATAAACAAGTCAGTATACGAAATTAATCATTTGGTATTTTAATTACTCTTCGACTTAATAAATATCGATAACACATATCGATAAACAGACAACTCTAATTCTAACTTTAGCATATTGTCGTACAGCTACTGAGCAACAGATGGCGTTTATTTAAAAAATGCAAGAGTTCTAGAATAATATCAGACAAACTCTTAAAAACCAGGTAAAAATAAAAAAATATTTAGGAAAACAAATTGATTTCAAGTCCACATGTTTTCTTATATCTTGATTTGCAGTTACGCAAAGCGCAACTAGGCATATTTTCCTATAATCGTCCAACGAAGTTTGAATTTTGACGCACGGTCACACGACCTGTCAGGCGGACGTCTCAAACTAGACTGGTCGAGTTTTTACCGAGTGGTAAAAATTTGTGGATCACAACTTTCTTCGTGATGTCCCGTCTATTGCTCGTATATAGTTTAATGTCTTTGATTGTCCCACATTTGGATGATTATAATTAATTATATTATAATCTGTATTTCGGACTAATAAAATTGTTTGAGTAATAGTCTACAGTACAGGTAAATTCGATGTCTACATAGAATCTAGATTTTAGATTTAGATCTATTCTATTCTATTCTACTGGATAAATTTTTATTTGAAATCAGCAGCAATAATATAATTAATTTACCATCAAAATGTGTTAGCTTTTCATATTATCCTGATTTCTAACCAAATTGGCTTGAGTCACGACTATTATCCGATCAATACAAAGATCGATCATAAAAATTAACTGCGATTCATGTGTTCCAATATAAAATGTGTCATAACCTAACAAATGACATTTTTTTATCATGTAGCATTCCTTGGCTTTGTCAATAACCTGTTTCTATCACAGGGATGTCTTTTGGCTTCAACTAAATGTTTTTCATTTTTTACTGTGACAAAAATCTAAAATTACTAAAATTCACGGTGTTCCTGAAATAGCCCTTTACGTTATAGGGTCACGGTTACCTGATAAGACTATCCCGCGACCTCTACAGACTTTTTTATGTCTCTTCGGCGTCTCTTTCATACAAAATGTATAGAAGCGTCGCGAACGTGAACACACAGAAGAGACGCGTCGCGGGCGCGACTCTCATACATTTTCGCCCGTCCGCGACGCGTCCTATCTTACGTCTTTACTATGTGGCCCGCGCCTTAAAACGACGCGCCGTCGACCCTTTATAATCCTGTTCTCCTAGTACATTCTGTTCAGCATAACATAGTCATTGATCATATCTTTTTGGACACTTCAGAATCGCTTTTATTGCAATCTTAGCTCTAATAGCAAATCCTTTTTGTCACGTCTATACGGCGTAGTAACAAAGCCTTGCTCAGAATGTACGGCAAGGCTCTCACTTGCATACTTTTGTTGTTACTGACTGACTTTAGTATACATATTATTATCTGGTATGGTTGGGTAAGCTAGGACGGCCGCGGCGCCTGATGACAACATAAGATTTAAAAATAATATCAAACTGATCATTCTAGCTAGTCAGTTGTATCTATATGTCGCAGGGAAATTAGGAAATCAGGGATTTCACAAAATCTCTAGGGATGTCACGAAATCCCGGAAGATGTGGAATAATCTTGTTAATTACATATTCTTACTAAAAGTATCTAGTGATATGACAAACAAAAATACTAATATAAAGTCAGAGATATGTCATTTCATCAAACTAAATGTAGTAAAATGTCAGACATTATTTTCACGACTAAGTCAAGTGTCTGATTGGCGTGGCGGTTAGGTACACATCATGACTTACAGTAAACATAATTGGTTCAAGTTCAAATCTTACATCACTGTTTTAATAAAATTATAAAAAACTTTTTTTTAAAAAAAGTACCGACTTCAAAACAAATACAAAAAAGTTTAAAATAACTTTTCTTTCGGAAGTCGGTGGCAATAGTCAAAATGACACAACAAAACAAAGCCACCGACTTCCGAAAGAAAAGTTATTTTAAACTTTTTTGTATTTGTTTTGAAGTCGGTACAATTTTTTTAAAAAAGTTTTTATTTTACCCTTTTTATAGTTTATTTATTACGTATTCAACCCAAATTCTTGTAAAATACAACATTTTCTTACATATGCAGTTGCACTAATCTTGTAATCCGTTACAACATAAAAAAAATCCATATCTCTAAAACTACTGAACCAATTTTGATGAAACTTGCAGTGTACCCTAAGTTGAACAATACCTAGTACAACAAAAAAAGAATTACTTAAATCGAACTTATAGTTCCGGAGATATGCGTGCACAAACATACATACATACATACACTTATAAAATTTGGCACATTTGTTCAGACGCTGATATAGACTAACATATATGAAAACTGGGCAGTTCTGATAATATTACATACATACGGGTCGAATTGATAACCTCCTTTTTTTTGAAGTGCAAGTTTCATCAAAATCGGTTCAGTAGTTTTAGAGATATGGATTTTTTTATGTTGTGACGGATTACAAGATTAGTGCATATGTAAGAAAATTTTGTATTTTACAAGAATTTGGGTTGAATATTTAATAAATAAACTAAAAAGGGCGACTTCAAAAACAACAACAAAACAAAAAGGGTGAAATAACCTAATTAATAACTTCTTTCTGAAGTCGGTGGCTAAAAATCAATGAATTATAAAAAACAAAGCCACCGACATCCGAAAGAAGTTATTAATTAGGTTATTTCACCCTTTTTGTTTTGTTGTTGTTTTTGAAGTCGGTTACTTTTTTGAAAAAGTTTTTATTGATAGATGTGATGATCTTTACTTTTTTGAGTGTTTGTTACGCGATTACTCCGCCAATTCTGGACCGATTTTCAAAATTCTTTATTTGTTGTACGAGGAATAGTTCACTTTAGGGAACATTGCAAGTTCCATCAAAATCGGTTCAGCAGTTTTTGATGAGGAATTTTATTAGCTTATTGTGTACATGAGCGATGTTAACACCGGTGCTAAGGATTACCAAATTCTAGTGCACATGTAAGAAAATGATGTATTTGACAAGAATTAGAAAAAAGAAAAAAAAACAAGCAAGGCATATAAGTATCATAACAGGTATATTTATTAACTTGGCTCTCATTTCACATAAGTATTTTATATTTTTGATGGGCTATGTATTTCACTCAGGCGCTACGCATAGTCACCTACTACATATATTGTTTACCAGTCTAAGGGCTCCCACACATAAACACGATACGACGTCGCGTCGTGGAAATCTACGACACGACGTCCTAACGTGTCGATGCACGATACGACGTTGTGACTCACGATGCTGCGCAGTTGTTATTCGAAATTCAAAGATGACGGATGGTATTGAAGTCGATCATTTAATTACCCTAGTCGAGCAGCGTCCCGTACTATGGAACAGAATGCGACTTGAGCGGTCCATTTATCGGAATGTACTAAAACACCACCCCACTGTAACGATGCTCATCGTATTAGATTTTTTACGACGTGACGTCGTATCTCCCGAAACAAATGTGGGAGCCCTAACGCACGGGCTTTATCTCTGGTATGAAAGTTTATGTAATGTTTTTAAATATATCCATGACGCAGGGGAAAATCCTAGTATGGGATAAATTGTATAAAAAATAAAGACGGAAATATTATTACAAAGCTCACACCAACGGTACGAGTGTTGATAATACATTATCAAAGAGGTAGGTATAGTTTAAAAGTCAATTTGTAAACAAAATTAATCTTGGGTATTTTATATAATTAAAATTCTGTGTTGCGAAGATAATTTTTTTTTTTCTAGACTAGTACCTACTCAACTTATATAAACAAAACAGCATGATGTTCCACATCTATACTAATACAAGATAAGCAGAAGAGTTTGTTTGTTTGTTTGAACGCAATGATATATAAACTATAGATACGTTGTCCGCACTCTAAAATGGCAACAAAAAATGAAGCCAATTGGCCACATTGCGCTTAGTTGCGTCTCCCTCCCGCCGTACGGTGTCATATTTTCTTTCTCTTTCTTCACGTGTATAAGTAGTTCTAGTATTGTCGCCGTTTTTAAGAGCCGCGATGTTTTTTCATGGCGTGTCTATATAAGTAATACGTCATTGGTTGAACGGGTTAATCTCAGGAACAGGTTGGAATTGAAAAAAATATTAAAGAAGGCTATAGGCTATATAAAATCACGCTATCACCAATAGGAGCAGAGCAGCAATGACAAATGTTTCAAAATCGGGAAAATGTATTCCTTTTCGAGAGCTTCCGTTGCGTGCGCTGCGTAAACGGTTAAAAATACGCAAAAATTATGTACTACGGAATTATTCCTCATGAAAATTTCTAAAATAAAGTCTGCGAGAGCATATAATATCTATCTTTTAAGATTTAGTCACTATAACCTTTTTTATGGAAAACAAATTTGTTTTAAAGTAATGCATTATTTGCGAAGGTATTTTCATTGACATGATATTAGGTAGGTAATCGTTATCCAAAGAAGTACGTTTATCATCACAAGCATTTAATTTTAAACAAAATTGCCTATGTATTATTTTGAAACTTTGATACACAAAACAAAATAATGACTGCCTGGGCATGTCATAATTGCGGCGGTAAGATCGCTCTTTGGGGAGCGGTTGGAGATGCGCTACGGCGTCCTCACCTTCAACCTGACGAAGTCCGCAGTCCTCCCGGGCACGGTTTATTCGGGAGGTACCTCAGGGATTCGGCAACAGGCTAGGGGAATGGGGAGCAGTTGGAATGCGTGAGGGAAAGGGCATCCTCTACCTCTCACCCCAGCCACCGCTGAAGACGCCCAGCGTGTTGTAAATTTCGGGTCATATTCCAGCCGCTTGCGGACGGGGAGTAATGGGTAGCTCGCCGTCCGACCAAGGAAAAGAACCGAGTCACGGCGCGTCGTGTTCCACGCGCTCCTTAAGGGGGGACGGGCCCATGACGCGGGTGAAATCGCAGGCAGAAGCTAGTTAAAAACATTATGGAAAACAATTATTGCAAAAATGTTTGTTCTTTATTATCAGAGTGTATGTTAACGAATCTGTGGTTCTCAAATACTTGTGAACACATTTGCGAAACCTGAATATTAGGTATGTAGTTCGTTCAGAATAAAATTAGTTACTGATTCGATTCCAATAATTTTTAACCCATGTTATATTTTTTCAAAGTATATTTTAATTCGGTATGGAGACAGCAACTGTCGCAACCGAGGTTCGGGCACGCCGCAATCGCGGCGGTAAGATCTCTTTGAGGAGTGGCTGGAGAGACGTCACGACGTCCTGACCTATCGGATGACGCAGGTCCTCACCGGACACGGAAGTTTCGGGAGGTACCTGTGTCGGATAGGGAGGGAAGAAACGCCCAGGTGTCACCACTGCGAAGATCGCCCGGAGGACACAGTAGGTAGAGCATACGGTGCAGGACTGCCCCAATTGGGCAGAGCACCGCCGTGTCCTCATGGAGGCGATAGGCGGAGACCTCTCGCGCCCGGCATTGGTCGAGGCCATGCTGCGGGGCGAGACGGAGTGGGAAGCGGTCGCCTCCTTCTGCGAAGCAGTTATGCTCGCGAAGGAGGAGGCGGGCCGTGATAGAGAGAGGACAGCGTCCTCCCTCCGCCCCAGCCGCAGTGACGCCCACGGCATCGGACGTCGCAAGACAATCGCCGGCCACCGTAGGCGCAGGCATGCGGGCGGTGAGTAATGGGCAACTCGCCGCCCGACCATGGACCATGCCCGGGTCGACGGCGCGTTGTGTTCCACGCGCGCCTCAAAGAGCGTCAGCATAATGACGGGGCCCCCTCTCTAGAGGGCCGAAGCCTGCCGGGGTCGCGGGACTTATCTCATTACCATGACCCCGGAACATAAAGGGCTATTGAAGGACACCGTGGACTTTTGTCAGTACAAGTCTGACAGTCCCTCCCGCCCTGCCCGTGGTAGGAGGACTCATTTGATGATTTTACCACGCTAAAAAAAAAAGTATATTTTAGTTAAATTATATCACCAGTCAATTACAATACAATCACCGTACGGTTAGGTACCTATTGCCGAACTAATATCAATTCGGGTACGCCACAGGAGGCGCGGGTTGAGCGAAATGAGGATGTTTTTGAACGGACAATCAGGTAACATAACAAGCTCATAACTTTGCGAGTTTTCATATTACAGTTTTTGAATTTCGTACCTACGTAGATTCTTTACACAAAAATCCTACATAGGTTTATCGGGTTTCGCATAAACAAAAAATAATGTTGTATGTGCGATTGTGCGACCGCATAAATTGGGTTTATTTTACCTGTACGTATCCGTACCGAGTCGATACGGAGTCGGTCGGTACTGCCGACCTGTCAGCACCGACACAGCCTGTTTCATTATAAAAGAACCCTAGCACAAGTTTTTAAACTGACACAGTCAATAACACTATCATTATTTTTACAACATGCGTTTTTTTTTGTTGGTTTTTATTCAATAGGTGCGTCCACACAGAGCGCGCAGCCTCACGAGGCATTTGCTGCGCGAAGGCAGCAGCAGCTTGGTTAGTGTGGACGTGTCTCGGCCGAGGCAAGCGAGCGCGCTGCCGCGGCCGAGTGACCGAGCGCCCGAGCCATCCAGTGTCGGCTTTTTTTTTGCTCGCGTATAATGTTTCATGCCTCGGACGAAAAACAATAGACGAGTCCACACAGAGCAAGCAGCCTCTCTTGTCAGTTTCCTCGCGCGGAAAATGCCTCGCGAAGCTGTGCGTGGACGCGACTATTAGATAAGGGCGAACATTTAGGTATACATAATTAGTATTATATTGATACATAAGCGAAAATTAAACGAGAATAAAATAACTACTAACAAAACCCCCTACTTAACCCAATTATTATGTAACGAAATATTATAATAGATGTAAAAATATACCGAGGAATATCCGTCGGGGGCTGCCTATTCTATATTATGAAATTTCAACATAAATTTATTCATACTCATAAGCAATGATATTGTAAGTAAAAAAGGTGTAGATACGTTATACGCGCTCAAAAACAGACGCGCTCAAATGTGGTTGATTCACAAACCTTGATCTCAGTCCGACGTTGCCAGCGACAACGGATGCACTTCACGTACCTACTACAGAGTGAGTCAAAAGTAAAAGTGACTCAAAACCACCGAAAATGCCGTCGTGTGTGATGAGATATTGTACAAATTATATAAGCAAGACTTCTAAAAGTCAAAGAATCACTTATCATTCGTAAATATATTATTTATCTTAATATTTTCACAAATAAAACATTACGTTTCTATAATATGGCGTCGTAAAAGAAAGAGTGCGAGTGAGAGTGCGAGTGAGATAAAAGAGAGAGCGACACCATCTAGCTGTCACTTTTTTTCATATTGGTTTTATCAAACTATCCTTTTTACTTGTAGTGAAATGTAATGTGTGTGAATAAAAAGTATGTATGTGTGCTGCCTCTCTGCGCGGTACGCTTTTTTCTGTTGTTTTGTACGTGTATAACATATCTATGACTTATAATATCATTGCTCATAAGTGTATTTAATGTCGTCGTTAAACATCTACAATTCCTCAATAATTGTATTCACGTCACTAGAAAACCTTTAGCTTGTTTAATGGCAGCCCCCGACGGATATTCCTCGGTTATTTTTACGTCTGTTATAATGTTACATATTATTTGGGAACCACTGGTCGTAAGATACGACAATAATGTCAGATTATGATTCTTGGGATCATTTATAAATAGCATTCAAAATATTGTAGTGCCATTATTTACATTTCAGTCCTAACAAAATGAAGTCTCAAATAAAATATCTTGTTTTACTTCTGTGCCTGAATTTTATAGGTAAGACATTTATTTTTTTATTATTTGGTTAGCTCGTCACTTGAAAACTTGTCATGTTATTTAGCTTGTAAATTGACATGGCTTTCTTTTACGTGGTAAAATCATCCAATGGGTCGTCTCACCCAGGGCAGGACGGAAAGGACTGTCAGACTTGTATTGATTAAAATCAATCCTTCATCCTTCAATAGCCCTTTACGTTCCGGGGCCATGGTTACCTGATACGACAGTCCCGCCTCCCTGGCAGGCTTTGGTCCTCTAAGGGGGGCCCCGTCAGATTACTGACACTTTGAGACGCGCCTGTAACACGACGCGCCGCCGGGCATGGTCTATGATCGGATAGCAAGACCCCCATTACTCGCCGTCCGCATGCCTGAGTTAATGGTGGTTGGAAGTCGTCTCGCGACGTCCAATGCTGTGGGTGTCTCCCGCGGCGGCTGGGTTGTGAGTTCGAGGCTGTTTTCTCTCTCACCCGCCTCCTCCTTCGCTACCATGATTACTTCGCAGAAGGAGGCGACCGCTTCCCACTCCGTTTCGCACCGCAGCATTGCCTCGACCAATGCCGGGCGCGAGTGGTCACCGCCTATCGCCTCCATAAGGACACGGTGGTGCTCTGCTCTAGCGGGGCAGACCTGCAACGTATGCTCCACCGCGTCCTCCGGGCGATCCTCGCTATGGTGACACCCAGGCGTTACTTTCTTCCCTATAAGACACAGGAACCTCCCGAAACTTCCGTGTCCGGTGAGGACATGCGTCAAGCGGAAGGTGAGGACGCCGTGGCGCCTCTCCAGCCACTCCTCAAAGACGGACCCCTCTCTCACGAAATTGTCATTGCTAAGGGTGTTTTTTTAAGAAACCGGTTGGTTATAGTTAAAACTTATATAAAGAAACCGACAAATCTGCCAAGTCTCAACCTGTGTATGCACATCATATACGAGCTCATTCTAACCTGTCTTTACTTACAATCGGGTTCTTTATAAAAGCATCCTATGAATGATCTCTTATTTCTTACCCATGTAGAACATTTATAATGTTATATGTTGTTTCGTAAAATACATAAATGTAATTCTTTTTAGAGGGAGCATTTAGATGTGACTATAAATACAGTTCAGAAACCCGAACATGGTTTAAGTTTCATAAGATACCGGCGACTTGGGTCGATGCTCGACTGCGATGCTCTATGGAAGGTAAGCTGTTAGTAATATTCCAAATGTAGTGTGGGTTCCGAAGGGGTTACAGTACCGTGGACCACATAGGTACATACCCTCAGGCAAATAATCCAAAAGACTTCTTCTTCAAGGTAAGGCTTCGTGTAGGTCTCGGATTGAATTTAGACAAAACCAAACTCATGTTCAATGGTCATGTCATTCCGACAGCTGTAATCGTAAATGGTGCTGCCCTCGAGGTTGTGAAAGAATACATATATCTAGGCCAAACTATACAACTGGGCCGGCACAACTTCGAGAAGGAAGCAACCAGAAGTATACGCTTGGGCTGGGCGGCATTCGGGAAGCTGCGTCATATCTTCGAATCATCGATCCCACAATCCCTCAAAACCAGGGCTTATAACCAGTGCGTCCTACCCGTAATGACTCACGGAGGCGAAACGTGGAAAATTAAAATGTGAATGCTTCAGCTGAATTAACGTGAACGAGGTGAATGGAGAAAGAAAGGATCGTAGCAGCAGGTGGCATTTATACATAATATACGCAATTAAGTAAATATTCTAATCAAGTGATATTCGAAAAAAATGTATTATTGACTAGCTACAATTATCAGTTTGATATATTTATGATACTTTTAAATCTTATGTTGTCATCAGGTGCCGTCTTAGCTTCGCCAACCACGCCAGATATACTAACTGAAATGAGAAACATCATGAATACCTCCATTTCGGAATATGAGATTTTCACCGGGATTCATGCTACATTCTCCCAAGGAGATTATTATACGGTTGAAGGTAAGTTTTAATAGTACTTAGTGTTTGTTTACCAAATGAGCAAACACCTATTTCAAAGGCGAGATTGCACTTTGAATCCAGAGCGTAGCGAGGAATATTGTGCAACAATTTCATACTTAATTCACCCTGTTCATATACTATATTATACTATCACTCTCTCTTTCTCTTGCTTTACATTCATGTTTGAAAAACAACATGCACACTTTGAATTTGAAACATTCACATTTATTCTTTATTAACAATCATTCTCTTTCATCATACAATACATTATCTAAGTTCTCTAAACATTTTACAATACAGTTAGTAACAATAAAAGTATGCAAGTGAGCCTAGCCGTTCATTCCTGAACAAGGTTTTGTCACTAGGTATTCCGTATAGATGTGATGAAAGGAATATTCTATTATTACTAAAACTGAACTAAAAGCGATTCTGTAGGGTCTATAATATATACAGGGTGTCCAGTAATGAATGGATAACCTTGGAATGGGTCATAGTAGAACTAAAGGCGATTCAGAAAAAAATACGAAAAAAAATCAATACCTAGTATTTCCTAAGATATGTCACTTTTAAAAATATTGATAATTTTTGGTACCCTACTTTACATTCTTGCACACCACGATCACAAATTGATGAATTCCATCATTTTTTTACTGTTAAAATAATCTACATTAACTGAGCTGATAGATGATCAGTAAATAGTAACACTGTTAATACACGGCTTTTCATCAAAAAATTAACTCGAATTAGTGCTTTAGTGAAAAAAATGAGAAAAAATTTCGTTATGACAAAGTTTAAGCAAGCATAGCATGAAAAAAACGTATGGCAATACACGTGACCAATAATTTTAAAATAATGTGTACTTAATGCAGATTTTGAAATGGTATTACTTATCATTGTACCTAATGTAAATAATGAATTATTGCTAATTGTGTTTGAAAGGAGAGAAAATAGCTGCTGAGAAAAGTTTGAAATATTCAGGTATTCCAGGTAAACCCCACACATTTTAAGAATTTCACCTAGTAAAAAAAAGTCTCGTCTTCTAGACGCTTTGAATGACACCTATTTCAAATCTGTTGGATACCTTCACCTAGGTTGATTAGCAAATTTCTCTCCTTTCAAACACAAATAGCAATTATTCATTATCTTCAATAGGTACAATGACGAAAAAAACGTATGACAACCCAAGTGGCCAATAATTTTTAAATGATATGCACTTAATGCAGATTTCAAAATGGTATTATTCATCACTGTACCTATTGAAAATAATGAGTAATTGCTATTTGTGTTTGAAAGGAGAGAAATTGGCTTACCTAACCTAACCTGAGTGAAGGTGGGTGAAGGTATCCAACAGATTTGAAATAGGTGTCATTCGAAGCGTCTAGAAGATGAGACTTTTTTTTCTTCGGTGAAATTCTTAAAATGTGTGGGGTTTACCTGGACTACCTGAATATTTCAAACTTTTCTCAGCAGTAATTTTCTCTCCTTTCAAACTCAATTAGCAATAATTCATTATTTACATTAGGTACAATGATAAGTAATACCTTTTTGAAATTTGCATTAAGTGCATATTATTTTAAAATTATTGGTCACCTGTGATGCCATACGTTTTTTTCATGCTATGGTTGCTTAAACTTTGTTTCAATGAAAATTTTTCTCAATGTTTTTCACTCAAGTACTAATTCGAGTTCATTTTTTAAAAAGCTGTTTAGTAGCAGTGTTACTATTTACTGCTCGTCTATTAGCTCAGTTAATTTAGATTATTTTGTCAATAAAAAAATGATGGAATTCATAAATTTGTGGCCGTGGTGTGCAAGAATGTAAAGTAGGATACTAAAAATTTTCAATATTCTTAAAAGTGACATATCTTAGGAAATACTCGGTATTGATTTTTTTTTGTATTTTTTTCTGAATCGTCTTTAGTTCTACTATGACCCATTCCAAGGTTATCCATTCATTACTGGACACCCTGTATATTGTAATGCTGAACAGAATGTACTAGGAGAACAGTACCCTGAGCACAAGTTTTCACTCTTTTACTTTACAGCGTCTTTTCAGTATTTACAGCGTTTCTTGTATGAAAAACTGGAACAGCGCCGCTGGTGTACGAAGAAGGAACTAATTTTTTCCTTGAAAATTGTCAATTTGAAGTTGTCAAAGTTCCAGTTTACTTTACGTCTCAAATACTGAAAACTCGTGCTCAGGGTACAGCACCCTTAGCACGAATTTTCAGTATTAATTGTAAAGTAAAAAAGTGAAAACTCGTGCTAAGGGTACAGGATTGTAAAGAAGGTGTTCGTTCATGTCACTGCGCTGTCTTTTCACTACTAAAAATGTACTAAGCTTGCATAAATTCAAGGTGGTATTCATTTCACCGTTGTTATGTGAACAGATGAAATGATTCGGATAAGTATCACAAGTAAGATTTACAACTTACAGGTACATCACTCTCGGAATTCCCAGTGAATTGGGCTAAAAATGAGCCAAATAATAAAGACAACCTAGAAAGCTGTATCACTCTTAATGGTGACGGAGACTTAGCAGATCGTAGCTGTAATGAGACTCGTTCTTACATCTGTTACCACCCGGAGAAACATGAAATAATCAGTGAGTGCGGTACCGTCGACCAAGGTAAGATACAATGCTTTTTTTTTTTAGCGTGGTAAAATCATCAAATGAGTCCTCCCACCCAGGGCAGGGCGGAAGGGACTGTCAGACTTGTACTGACTAAAATCCACGGTGTCCTTCAGTAGCCCTTTGTGTTCCGGGGTCACGGTAATGAGATAAGTCCCGCGACCCCGGCAGGCTTTGGCCCTCTAGAGGGGGGCCCCGTCATACTGCTGACACTCGGAACACAACGCGCCGTCGACCCGGGTATGGTCCATGGTCGGGTGGCGAGTTGCCCATTACTCGCCGCCCGCATGCCCGCGCCTACGGTGGCCGGAGATCGCCCCGCGACGTCCGACGCCGAGCATAACTGCTTCGCAGAAGGAGGCGACCGCTTCCCACTCCGTCTCGCCCCGCAGCATGGCCTCGACCAGTGCCGGGCGCGAGAGGTCTCCGCCTATCGCTGCCGTGAGGACACGGCGGTGCTCTGCCCAAGCGGGGCAGTCCTGCACCGTATGCTCCACCGTGTCCCCCGGGCGATCTTCGCAGTGGTGACACCCAGGCGTTTCTTCCCTCCCTATCAGACACAGGAACCTCCCGAAACTTCCTGCGTCATGCGGAAGGTCAGGACGCCGTGACGCCTATCCAGCCACTCCTCAAAGAGGGGTCTTACCGCCGCGATTGCGGCGTGCCCGAAGATACAATGCTGGAGGAATTTGTTGAGTAGGTAGATTTTAAGCTGATAAACCATCACCTGTGTGTGTGTACTAAAATATTACATAACAGTCACTTTTACCGTTTGTGTTACAACTTTGCCTCTAGTAATTATAATCATCGTCAACATTTTTGTATTCCTGTATATTTTGAATAATTGCAGGCATGTAGCCTTCTTTTTGCAGCAGTCGCTGCCTTTTTATCATTTTAATGAGGCAAATAATAATAAAATATAATTTTCTTTCAGAATACTACTTGGATAAAAGAACTAACAAATGCTACAAGTTTCATACAGTTCCAAGAAATTACTCTCGAGCTTTCATGGCATGCTCAGCTGAAGGCGGACATCTTGCTATTATAAACAGCTATGTTGAAGCCACAGTACTACAAGAACTTTTTGCCAAACACCCTTCAGGTCAAATACCAGGATCTAGCTTCCAAAAAGATTACGCTTTTATCGGGTTTCAAGGTTGGGGCGAAAAATTTGAGTATAGGACTATTCATGGTAATTACAATTTTCTTGTGTACATACTCGTAAGTCGTAGTAGGTCTTCGATCATTAATAACAACCTTGCGGAGGAGGTTCTCAATTCGCATATTTCTATTTTTTTTATGTTTGTTCGCGCATAACTCCGTCGCTTACCAACCGATTTGAAAAAATCTTTTGTAAGAATGGGTACCTATACTTCCGAAATAGTCCCATGAAAATTTATCGTAAGTATTCGGACAAGCGGTTTTTGAAAAATCAACAAAAATCTAAAAATTTATCCTGCCGGGGCAGTGGTCCATCTAATTGGGACCATGGGTCTTTGCTGCGCAGTTGTCGAACTTTAAAAATAGTTGGACCACAGCACTACATAATCGGTATAGATTGTGTGATTTTTTTTGTTCGATGCAATATACCTGCTATTTGGTCCCATAAAAATTCCATTTAGTTTGGTTCAGCAGTTTTCACCCCCATGATATGGGTATCAAATGAAAGGGTTTGCTGTCAGGAATACGAAAAAAATAGTCATGTGACTTAAATCCAATATGGCGGACGTCCAAGTTGGCGCACTGGCTTTGAGGCACTTCCCGATAAGCTAGCAGGCTGAAATTTTCAGGGTAGCTTCAACCCCGATGAACAAAAATAAAAATAATGAAATGATTAATAGATTAAAAAAATCTAAAAACCCACGTTTTTAAATGTCCTAAAAATAAGAAAATAACCCTATGGGGCTGAGAGAGAGGCCACTCAAAACGTGGGGGCGTATCTTTCCAAGTTACATCCACGATCTGTACACGCCATGTAAATATATGCCATAAATAATCTCTCAAATAATATACGCCCCCACGTTTTGAGTGGCCCCTCTCTGAGCCCCATTGGGTTATTTTCTTATTTTTAGGACAATTAAAAACGTGGGTTTTTAGATTTTTTAAATCTATTAATTATTCGTTAGTGCGTTTAAAAATAATTAACTAGTATGGTAGACGCACGGCAAGCGCAGCGTAGGACGTCCACCCACTAGGTGGGCAGACGATCTTATGAAGGCCACAGGATCACGCTGGATGCAGGCCGCTTACAACCGGTCCTATTGGAAGTCTAAAGGGGAGGCCTATGTTCAGCAGTGGACGTCTTATGGCTGATATGATGATGATGATGATAGACGCTATCTCATTATACAACTTTGATTTGGCTGTAATATCAATGTGATATTTGGAAGTACTTAGTTAGAAACTAGTCCAAAAGATGGCGCTCACATTACTGAAAAACGTTTCGAAGAAGAGACGATTCAGCATCTGAGTATGAGTTGCGGTAGCCTTATTGTTAAGGCGTCTGAAGTACATATCCAGAAGACGCGGGTTCAAATCCCACATGTTAATCTCGATAGATTATAATAAATTGTCGAATGCATAAATGCGTTTAAAATAGTAGTTTTTGAAACTGGTACATAATGAGGGTATTATACACGAGTGTGAGTTTAAAAAACGAGCGAAGCGAGTTTTTTAAAAGTATCACACCAGTGTATATAATACCTAGTTAAGTGCATTCTAAGGCAGATGCCTATGTTCAGCAGTGGACGTCTTCCGGCTGATGATGATGATGATGTGCAGTTTCATACACTACTTATCTACTCTACAGCCACATATAAAAATTAAATAGATGTATCTATGATCTGTAATCTGTACCGCAATGAAAAAAAAATATATAACATTATTTTGTTGCAGAAATAGTGTCATAACTATTTTTTTTAAATTTCATTTCGATATACTATTTTAAAGTACGTCTATATAAACTCGTTTTGAGTTTTTTATTTTGAATTTAACGATATGAGAGTAGATTAACAATTAAACATGCATTAGTACGACCAATAAACAAAAAAAAATGCTTGAAATAAAGAATGTTAAGAAAGTTGTGAATTCAAACGTAATGAAAAACGTTATGAACGTAGCGGGCACTCTTTCAAAAAGTAACTTTACTTCCTCTTTTCAGGTCAAACATTAAAAGAAGCAGGATACGATAGCTTTTATTCAACCTATCCTAGCGCATCGACAGAGCGTGATACATGTGGTGCGATAAACCGTTCGTACTATACTCTATTTACTATATCGTGTGACAGTCCAGCCGTATTCCTTTGTGAGAAGAGCCCAGAATACAAATGCCATGCTGAGGAGAAGCTCTAAAGAATTGACAGTATGTTGAAGGAGCTTTATTTAAAATAAATAAAATACAATTTTGAGTATGCACTTTTATTCCTTACACCCACCGCCTGTTATTATGAAACAAGTTTGATTAGAAGCGAGCCTATTGCCATTCTGCGATTAAAGACAGTCGCTGCTACTGAGAAAATATCTGATGTGTTAGGGCATAAATAAACACAAGAGTTTTAGGCACTTTATGGGCATTTCTACGGACACGGTGAGTTTTCCTCAATTCTGTGGGCAATTTTTTTTCACATTATGTCAAATTGTTTATAATCAAAATAAAATGTAATTTTTTAAACAAAATGGTGCTAATTTGCCAGTAATTGCTCCAGTACAATACCCTTAGCACGAGTTTTCAGTATTTGAGACGTAAACTGGAAATTTGACAATTTTCAAGGAAAAAAATTAATTCCTTCTTCGTACACCAGAGGCGCTGTTCCATTTTTTCATACAAGAAACGCTGTAAATACTGAAAAGACGCTGTAAAGTAAAAGAGTGAAAACTCGTGCTAAGGGTACAGTTTGATTCAAACTTAATGGCGGTTCGGAAGTTAGCTGCGAGTGCAGTTGCGCGCAGGTACCAGTCAAGTTGACAACAAACATACACCGCGTCGCGCGAGTGCGAGTGAGACAGAGGGTGCGCGGGATGTACCCCGCCCGTCTACACCCCGCTGATACCCAAAGTTGCGTTTTGCGCATCGGAACGCACGATGTTCCGAGCCGCCATTAAGTTTGAGTCGTACTGTAGTTTATGAAATAAATCGATTTACATTTTGAGTGCCATGAAATGTGACCACAGAATTTAGAATTACACATATTCTACGTAACCGGGAAAGAAAAATACAATTAAAAAAAAAAACATTCAAGAACATTTTTTAGCAGTTTTTGGTATTTTAGTTTTTTAAGTTTATATTGAAGTACCTTGAGAGAGATTCCTTGAGTAAACATGCTCAGTTAACTGACTTTTAGTCAAATCATTTAAATGAGCATTTTTATTAAACTTATAAATGATATAATGTATTCTATCAAGCATTTTCATTAAACATTTAAATTACAAACAAGAGACATGAAGTATAGACATCAAGTCAGTTTTATTTAACAAACGCAGGAAGTAATAGACATAATCGAAGTATTTGGTAGTACCTCAATTAAAAGGTCAATTTTTTTACTCAAAAATTACTGAATGTATTTAAATTAAACTTTGCAGCAATATAGTTTATACATCAGAATAAAACATAACTATACGATCTTCCGAGACTCGAATAGCTAGTCGCGGTAGTATTAGCTAAAATCAGATCTTGCAATTGCGACGTCTACTCTAGATACTTTAAACCTCATATAAACCGAGATTAGTTACATAGGTAAACCATCGTTCTCAATTCCGTGGTCACCAGGACACAAAATTGAGAAAATATCGTACAATTATCAAAATAACTTATTACTGTTACGACTTCAAACAAATTAAATGAAACAACCATGCTGATGTCTAACATAACCTCCTCCTTTTTTTGAAGTCGGTTAAAAATAAGCAGGTTTATTTATTGTCAATGTCTTTTGGTTATTTGTCCATATACCCAAGAATATTAAAAGTTTGCTTGAAATTCCGCTCCATTAAAAAATATAAAATATTTTCACACTCTATTTCGGGAAAGGCAAAGGCCAAAATCAGTGAAATTACACCCGTTTTTTTTTTGACTTCAGATTTTTGATTTAGGAAAATTAAGAAGTAGTACGGAATTTATATTATGCTCTCCAGTTAGAATATAGATTTGGAGGTACGCTTAAAAATTTTGGGATGTGTATTATGTAACTTCCAACCATGTTTTTTACAACCAGAGAACAGTTGAGAATCGGCACTCTCTGGGATACCAACAGGTACCGCCTTCAGATCCTTTTTTATGAGGGAAAAAATCAAATAAGTAATAACGGGAGGGGCTGTCTGACTTGCACAGACGCCAGCACATCAAGCTACCACAATCTGCCAAATTTCTTCAATAGATTTTCAACCTTATCACAATAGTGAAAGGTTAATGTTCGATTGGTAAAATCTGACAGTTTCGGGTAGGTTGACCTGCAGGCTGGCGTCTGTACTTACAAATATCCACCGTGCTTCTTCAACAGTACTTTAATTTTAGGAGTCGCGGTTCCTCATTTGGACAGTTCGGCGACCCTGACAGCGTTTGGCCCTTTATTGACCCTCAAATTGCTGACAGCTCTTTGAGGCGCACGTGATACACAAACCGCCGTCGACTCGGGCATGGTCCATGATCGGACGGCAAGTCACTCATTACTCGCCGTCTGAATGTCTGCGCCTACGATGGCTGGAAATCGCCACGCGACGTCCGTAATTGCCGTGGCTGTCTCCCAGGCGTTTCTACCCGTCCAATCCGACACAGGAACCTCTCGAAACAAACGTGGTGAGAATCTTTGTCAGGCGGAAGGTGAGTGACGCCGTGGTGCCTCTCCAGCAACTCCTCAAAGAGGGTCTTCCTACGCTTAAGACCTGAACGACCTAAGACCATTGCGAAAATTTTGTGTAACTGTAATTCAAGATAGTCATGGTACTATTGTAAAAACACGTTTTCTCGTTAGTTATTCGCAAATAAACATATAAAAAATACCGTTATGACGATAGTTCCCCCATTATAGCAATTTTTTGGGAACATGACGTAACAGTGTCGTCGCCTAATGTGTACACTGATTTATTCTTCGACTCATAATCTCGTCGCCGTTCCGTGTTAGAATAGTCGCTACAACTAAAATTGGGGACGAGTCGACACAGTAACATTCGGTTTATAATTTACGTCGCTGTGTCGTAACATTGTAACCATATTTTAACCAGTTCCCACAAATCATTCATTCAATCGTTCATAACCGCTTATTCGTTGACATGGACTCGTAAAGTGACGTGAATTAATAAAACCGGCCAAGTGCGAGTTGGACTCGCGTGAAGAGGGTTCCGTACGATGTTACCTATCACGTTTTAATCTGACCCAAATTGGTAATTGGTGAATTTACCATATTGTTATTTTAATATCATGGACTTCTTATTGGTTTTCCTATAATCTATAAGTAGAAAATTAATTTCTGTATTTTTTTCAAAATTTTAGGTTCAGTAGTTTCGGAGATAAGGGGGGGAATGGTCAATTTTCGTCTCTTTCTTGAATAACTTGGAAACTATTTATTTTAAACTTACAAAAACATAAATTTGAGATCTTCTCAACAAGACCTTTCATTTGAATTGTCACACGATGCACTTTTCAACTTTTTTTTTTAATTTTCCCCTTCCCCCCCAAAAATTACCTCCCATATACAGATATGGACTTCTTATAGGTTTTCCTATAATCTATAAGTAGAAAACTAATTTCTGTATTTTTTTCAAAATTTTAGGTTCAGGAGTTTCGGAGATACTCGTAAGTAGGGGGGAATGGCCAAATTTCGTCTATTTTCTTGAATAACTTTGAAACTATTTATTTTAAAATTACAAAAAAATACATTTAAGATTGTCTCAACAAGACCTTTCATTTCATATGTCACACGATGCAGTTTTCAAAATTTTATTTTTTAATATTCCCCTTCCCCCCCAAAATTTACCTCCCATATACAGATATGGACTTCTTATAGGTTTTCCTATAATCTATAAGTAGAGCCCGGAACATAAAGGGCTATTGAAGAACACCGTGGATTTTAGTCAGTACGAGTCTGAGAGTCCCTCTCGCCCTGCCCTGGGTGGGAGGACTCATTTGATGATTTTACCACGAAAAAAAAGCGTTTAGCCATGAAAGCGTAACAGACAGACACAATAGCTTTGGCATTAGTTTATATTATAACATTAGTATCGATTTATTCAAACTCATAAAAAAATTGTAGTAAAGCTTACATCAAATTACTACTCGTAAATTAATTAGGACTTTTAACCTTTAGGTATAAACGTAAGACAAGCTATTTTGTTGTATCAATACACTGTCACTTTGTTCCGTGAGTGAAATACTATGACGTATTTCATCTCACTCGGTTAACAAATCCATTAATTGGTTTATCTCATCACTATCTGCGTCAAAAGGCAGCGGCGACTCTGTAAAATAAAAACAAGAATATCTTTTATAACATTTTTTTCAAAAGAATACTGTGATAAATTACGTTTCATATCGAAGTAAAATGTCTCAAGTGCAACAAAGGATATTAAAACCGGCCATGTGCGTGTCGGGCCACGGACAGTGTAGGGTTCCGTAGTTGCCCATCAAAATACTTATGCGAACTAACTAAACTAATTAGCTGAATTTAATTTTAATTTAATTTACGTACATTAACATTTATTAGGGGCCTAAGTGATTCAGTAGCCAACTCATAACGTCTAAAAACGGGCCCACATGGACGATGGTAACTGTAGAAGGAGTTATAAAAACCAACTTCACAGGTAAAGTTGGAAAAGATGTCTATTTGAGTACCACCGCGTGTAGAGGTAAGCGGCTGTAACAAAGATTTAAAACCAGCGTTACGTAATAATTCGAATACATCGCTTCAAGAATGATTTAAAATTTAAAGAGTTCCCACGACTTCTCCAGGATTCCATCATCAGATCCTAACTTGATGATCATGGGACCAATTGGATGGTGTACTCTTTAAATAAAAATAGTTGACAATAAAAACCTACCTATCCCCAAAACATACCCACCTATTATAGCTGTAAAAATAAAGTTGACAAACTTACATTTGCAGTTGAAGAACATGTTCTCCGATACATTTTGTTTAGGAAAATATGTTATCCAAGTACGTTTTTATAAGGTGGTCGACTATTACTCGTAAACTTGTAAAGCCTACTTAGTCATGATAATTTTCTTTTAAACTTCGTTATATATACTACTATTGTGAATTTTTTCACACTCCCAAACATAACCGTTTAGCTGGTAGAGGGGGGGGGGGCACTCAAGTCGAGCAAAAATTAGCACTTTAAAGCTTAATATTTCACAAACGAATCTTTTTATCAATAAATTGTTAATGGAAACTATCAATATTTTTTAAAGGCCTATTTAATGATACCACACACTAAGGGGTACGTGAGAAAAAAAAAACATCCCCACTTTACGTGTACAGGGGGTACCCTAAAAAAATATTTCACGAGATTTTATTTTACCACTTTTTCGGTGCTATAAATCCGTATATTTACACTAAATTACAGCTTTCTAGTACTGGGCATCTCTGAGCTAAACTGCAGACAGACGGACGGACGGACGGACATGGCGAAACTATAAGGGTTCCTTGTTGACTACGGAACCCTAACCCAACGAAAACTATCGTAAGTAGAAATACAGAACACAATTATATATTTTTTCAATAGTAAAGTATCGTAACTATTTACTTACGATATTAGAGAAGTATCTTAATTCGATGTATATTGAAAATGCTTGATAGAATACATTAAATCATAATTATAAGTTTAATAAAAATGCTCATTTAAATGATTTGACTAAAAGTTAGTTAACTGAGCATGTTAACTCAAGGAATCTCTCTCAAGGTACTTTAATATAAACTTAAAACACTAAAATACCAAAGACTGCTAAAATATGTTCTTGAATGTTTTTTTTTTTTAATTGTATTTTTCTTTCCCGGTTACGTAGAATATGTGTAATTCTAAATTCTGTGGTCACATTTCTCAATTTCATGGCACTCAAAATGTAAATCGATTTATTTCATAAACTACAGTACGATTCAAACTTAATGGCGGCTCGGAACGTCGTGCGTTCCGATGCGCAAAACGCAACTTTGGGTATCAGCGGGGTGTAGACGGGCGGGGCACATCCCGCGCACCCTCTGTCTCACTTGCACTCGCGCAACGCGGTGTATGTTTGTTGTCAACTTGACTGTACCTGCGCGCAACTGCAGTTGCAGCTAACTTCCGAACCGCCATTAAGTTTGAATCGAACTGTACTGGAGCAATTACTTGCAAATTAGCACAATTTTGTTTAAAAAAAAATAGAAATTTGGTTATATACAATTTGACATAATGTGAAAAAAAAATTCCCACAGAATTGAGAAAAACTCACCGTGTCCGTAGAAATGCCCATAAAGTGCCTAAAACTCTTGTGTTTATTTATGCCCTAACACATAAGATATTTTCTCAGTAGAAGCGACTGTCTTTAATCGCAGAATGGCAATAGGCTCGCTTCTAATCAAACTTGTTTCATAATAACAGGCGGTGGGTGTAAGGAATAAAAGTGCATACTCAAAATTGTATTTTATTTATTTTAAATAAAGCTCTTTCAACATACTCTCAATTCTTTAGAGCTTCTCCTCAGCGTGGCATTTGTATTCTGGGCTCTTCTCACAAAAGAACACATAAGGAGTGTCACACCCCCCTACAAATAGATTAGTAACGGAGGTACTCGTAGGGTGCAAACGGCCTAACAAACCACATGTGGCACGTTCTGACGCTGCGTTAGGCTGTCCAGGATAAAAGGTGTCGTAACCTGCTTCTTTTAATGTTTGGCCTGAAAAGAGGAAGTAAAGTTACTTTTTGAAAGAGTGCCCGTTACATTCATAACGTTGTTCATTACGTTGAATTCACAACTTTCTCGACACTATTGTCTATATTTAAAGCGGGATATTTACCATGTTTACTATTTGTTTTGAGTTTCCGATATTTTATTCCGGAATTTTCTGATATTTGGAACCCAGTGGTTCAATTATGTAAAAACAGAATAAGCACGGAAACTAGTTCACGAGCGGATACAGTGAGTTTTCTGTGTCGGGAACAAAATCGTGTTGTGAGTGAGACGAGTGACAATAGTTAGTAGTGGTATTGAATGCAAAAAACGAACGAGAAGGAGAGTAGACCAATTTGCCTGCTCATAAACATCCACCCGCAATATCTCCAGTTTATCCGTGATTATGGCCCTTGCAACAGTGCCGAAATATCGGAAACTCAAAACAAATAGTAAACATGGTAAATATCCCGCTTTAAATCTAAACAATAGTTGCATTGTCAGTCTAAAAACTTATTTCTCAACACTCTTTATTTCAAGCATTTTCTTTTTAGGGTTCCGTACGTCCGAATACAAAAACGGAACCCTTATAGGATCACTCGTGTGTCCGTCTGTCTGTCGCTTACAGTCAATTATCTCCGAATCTACTGAACCGATTGGGTTGAAATTTGGTACACATATCAATTCTTGTGACCCAAGCACAGAGGTGTGACGTGAATAGATGAAATCTGTATGTGGGAGGTAATTTTTGGGGGGGGGAAGGGGAAAATGAAAAAAAAAGTTTTGAAAACTGCATCGTGTGACATATCAAATGAAATGTCTTGTTGAGACAATCTTAAATGTATTTTTTTTGTAATTTTAAAATAAATAGTTTCCAAGTTATTCAAGAAAATAAACGAAATTTGACCATTCCCCCTCCCCTCTTATCTCCGAAACTACTGAACCTAAAATTTTGAAAAAATACAGAAATTAGTTTTCTACTTATAGATTATAGGATAACCTATAAGAAGTCCATATCTGTATATGGGAGGTAATTTTTGGGGGGGAAGGGGAAAATTAAAAAAAAATATTTGAAATCTGCATCGTGTGACATACCAAATGAAAGGTCTTGTTGAGACAATCTTAAATATATTTTTATTGTTATTTTAAAATAAATATTTTCCAAGTTATTCAAGAAAATAGACGAAATTTTACCATTCCCCCCCCCTTATCTCTGAAACTACTGAACCTAAAATTTTGAAAAAAATACAGAAATTAGTTTTCTACTTATAGATTATAGGATAACCTATAAGAAGTCCATATCTGTATATGGGAGGTAATTTTTGGGGGGGGGGGAAGCGGAAAATTTAAAAAAAAATTTGAAAACTGCATCGTGTGACATATCAAATGAAAGGTATTGTTGAGGCAAACTTAAAGGTATTTTTTTTGTAAATTTAAAATAAATGGTTTCCAAGTTATTAAAAAAAAATAGACGAAGCTTGACCATTCCCCCCCCCCCTTATCTCCGAAACTACTGAACCTAAAATTTTGAAAAAAATACAGGAATTAGTTTTCTACTTATAGATTATAGGATAACCTATAAGAAGTCCATATCTGTATATGAGAGGTAATTTTTGGGGGGGGGAAGGGGAAAATTTAAAAAAATATTTGAAAAGTGCATCGTGTGACATATCAAATGAAAGGTATTGTTGAGACAAGCTTAAAAGTATTTTTTTTGTAATTTTAAAATAAATGGTTTCCAAGTTATTAAAAAAAAATAGACGAAGCTTGACCATTCCCCCCCCCTTATCTCCGAAACTACTGAACCTAAAATTTTGAAAAAAATACAGGATTTAGTTTTCTACTTATAGATTATAGGATAACCTATAAGAAATCCATATCTGTATATGGGAGGTAATTTTTGGGGGGGAAGGGGAAAATTAAAAAAAAAATTGAAAACTACATCGTGTGACATATTAAATGAAAGGTCTTGTTGAGACAATCTTAAATATATTTTTTTTGTAATTTTAAAATTAATAGTTTCCAAGTTATTCAAGAAAATAGACGAAATTTGACCATTCCCCCCCCCCCCTTATCTCCGAAACTACTGAAACTATTTTTTTTTAAATATAGAATTTAGTTTTCTACTTATAGATTATAGGAAAACCTATAAGAAGTCCATATCTGTATATGGGAGGTAATTTTCGCTATAAGAAGTCCATGATATTAAAATAACATGGTAAATCACTCAATATTGTGCGTACCAATTTGGGTCAGATTAAAAAAAAAACGTGATAGGTAACATCGTACGGAACCCTCTTCACGCGAGTCCAACTCGCACTTGGCTGGTTTTTGTTTACTGGTCCTGCTAATGCAGTATTCAATTAGTTTTAAACTTATTACTGTATGCGACAAGATAGATTAACATTTGTGGGATGTGAACCCGCGTCTTCTGGATGGGTACTCCAGACGCCTTACCAATTAGGTTACCGCAACAGAAGCTGAATCTTCTTCCCTTTGAAACGTTTTTTCAGTAACGTGAGCGCCATTTCTTGGACTAGTTTCTAACTGCTTCCAAATAACACGTTGACATTGCAGCAAAATCAATGTTGTATAATGAAACACCGTCTACCATACTTATTAATTATTTTAAGATGGGGGGCCATCTCGGAAATCGTATTTTACTCTTCGATATCTGAGCGCAAAAGCCGTTTTTATTCTCTAGAGGATAAAGTAAATAGATCGCTTGCTGTGGTGCCCACTTGATGTTCGAAGGAACCACATCTTTCAAAATAGTAGTTTATGAAACTGTCACATAATGAGGGGTATTATACACGAGTGTGAGTTTAAAAAACGAGCGAAGCGAGTTTTTTAAAAGTATCACACGAGTGTATAATACCTAGTTATGTGCAGTTTCATACACTACTTTATCTACTCTCATTGAACACGAATATAATTATCAAATAAAAGATAAATATTGTTAATAAGTGTTCATTTTGTATTTATAATTGAGTATGAAATTGAATATGGAATTGTGTATCGTTGGCGTTAGACGTACTCCCTTTTTTTTTTTTTTTAAATGTTTTTGGCATGGCTTCGAGGCCTTTATGCCAAATCTTTATTATTATGTTTCGCTCATATTTTATGTTTGCTAAGTCTTCTTTTGGCGTATCTTCATATCTTCTTATTTATATTTTTCCAATAGTGTTTTTGATATATTTGTATAGCGGCATATAGCAATCTTTTTTTTGTAGCAACACGTTAAGGCGGCGGGATTCGACATTTGTTGACATTTCTTCTGATATTTCAAAGAGCTCGCTTGCAAGAATTAGTCGTTGGAGGTTGTATTCTTCACAGCTAAAAATAATGTGTTCTAGGGTTCCAGGAAACTTGTGGCAGGCAGTGCATGTCTGATCGTCAATTATGTTGAATCTACTCAAATGTGCGGGTGTGGTGTTATGCCCAAACCGGAGTCTATTGATTGTTGTTATGAAGTCTCGACTTGCTGTCTTCAACTGATAATACCAGGGTTTACTGGGTAAATCCGTTTGAATACTTCCATACCACTTTCCTTTATCTTCTTGATCTTTTTTCCAAAAAATTCTCCATATTTCATTTATATCTTCATTAATTTCAGGATAACAATCAGTGATAGGGATTTTAACAACAGTACTTACATCTAAAGAATTTATACCCTTATATGCAGCTTTATCAGCAATTTCATTCCCACTTATGCCTTTATGAGAAGGTATCCACATAAAAAATACTTCTTTTCCTCTATACCTAAGATTATTTAATAAAACTTTAATTTTAAATAGTAGATAATTGGATTTAAATTTAAAGTTGAATCCTTTTAAACTATTAATTAAACTAAGAGAATCTGTAAGGATTAAAAAATATGTACATTTGTCTATAGTATCAATATACCTAAGGGCTTCTAAAACTGCATATGCCTCTGCAGTAAATATACTACAACTAGTGTCTAAAACAAAACTTTGTACAAATTTAATTTGAGAATCATAAATGGCACTTCGCACATGAGAGTCTCCTTTACTACCATCAGTATATATTTTATAATATTCCCTATTGTGGTCCAAAAACTGTAGAAGATCTTGATTGGAGCAAACAGAGGCGTTAATCAATTTTGGTACATTAAATAAAATATGAAATTGTGTTGAATAGTATGGCCATAAAGAATCAGAAAATGTTTTATTATATTTACTTTTTATTTGTAGGAGGATTTGGGACAGTTCTGGATATTGGTGGTGAAGAAGATTCTCACCAGTTATCTCAGGAACACTGTATTGAAAATGGTAAGGCAAAATTTTGTTCATTACTGTTTGATTTTTACAGCATATTAATTTTAAACAAAAGCGTTGGGCTAAAAGCAATCTGCGAAGTGATAGTGGTATTATTTTTGTTTCTATTTCCATGGCTCTAATGGGTGTAGTACACATAGCACCTGATATTATCCTAAGACCCTTATTTTGTATAATATCTAATCTATTTACAAACTTACTGTTGATATTAATATATACAAGGCAACTGTAATCAAAGTGACTACGTACAATTGATTTATACAAAATTGTAAGAGTCTTAGGGTCTGCACCCCAAGAAACTCCAGCTAAGCAACGAAGAATATTAAGACTTTTTAAAGAATTTTCAGAAATGTACTTTAAATGATATTCAAAAGAGAGTTTCTTATCTAAAACTATACCTAAAAATTTATGTTTGTCTGTTTGTGGAATAGGTTCATTGTTAAAATTTATAATTGTGTTAGGTGATTCCTGGCCAAAAATCACAACTCTACTTTTACTTGTATTGATTTTGAGGTCCAATGTATTGTAATATATTTGTAATTTCTTTAGAGAATCATTTAAAGTACATGCAGCTTGGTCAATATTTCTATTTGTACAATATAAAACAAGATCATCAGCAAATTGAAGAATATTTACATTAGGATTATTTACATATTTACAAATTTCACTACAGTAAAGGCTATACAATAGAGGGGACAATACTGCGCCTTGCATTGTGCCTTTTGATGCAGATCTAGGTCCATAGATAATATTATTATGTCTAACATATAAAGTTCTGTTGTTTAAAAAGTTAAATATCCATTTACATAAGAGTCCGGGAATGCCAAGTTGTGATAGAATTTTAACTAAAATGGCTGGTTGCACGCTATCAAATGCCCCTTGTACATCTAGAAAAGTGCATATCACATTATTTTTATTATTTTTTGCATATTTCAGATCGGAGACAAGTGATACAAAGCTGTCTGCACAACTTCGCCCTCGTCTGAAGCCATATTGTACATTTGGTATTATGCCATTGTGCTCAACAAACCAATCAAGTCGAGTTTTTATCATATTTTCTAGTAATTTACCTAGACAGGATGACAGTGAAATAGGTCGATAGGAATTTGCGTTATCTGGAGGCTTATCTGCCTTTAAAACTGGTATCACACATTGTGTTTTCCATGACTCTGGAATAATCTGATTAATCCATAGATTGTTAAGAATGTCTAAAAAAAGTTTTTGAATTGAGAGATGAAGCTTTTTTATTAAAATGTAAGGAAAACCATCTAGACCAGGTGTTGTATTTTTTCGTGAATTCAAAGAAGCAGAAAATTCCTGGAATGAAAACTTTTCTAAGATAAATTTCGTATTTTCATTATCGTTATTAATATTAAAATAAGTTTCTAAGTTGGGGACTTCTAAGCCTTTATCTGACAATTTATCTAAAAAGGGATCAATGAATGTATCCGAATAAGACCTATTATTAACCTTTCTACTATGTTTAAACATTTTAATTTGATTCCAAATTTTGCTAATGGGAGTTGTCCTATTGAAACTATTACACAAACTATTCCATCCATTTTTCTTTTCCTCAGCAATTGTCCTTTTTTTCATAGCATCTAACCTCTTGTAATTAACAAAATTTTCAATACTGGGATTTTTCCTATAGTATTTTAGTGCTTCATAAGAATTGATAACACTCTGTTTGCATTTATCGTTCCACCATGGTACTGGAAGTTTACTTTTGTAATTAGATGTTCGAACAAACTTAGGAATACATGCATCTTTTAAAGATTTAAGTTTATCACAGAAAATATTATATGTTTGTAAAGGGTCTTCATGATCCACATTTACATTACTAAAATAGTCTTTGGATAGCTCACTATACTGTTCCCAGTCAGTATTATTATACAAATACTTTTCTGTAGGAGGGTTTATTTTGTATTTATCAACACATAGTGATATAGAAGTAATTGTTGGAAAATGATAACTACCCATGTTATCGTCATAAACTGACCAATCGCAAAGTGGTGCAATACAGGGACTGACAAAAGTAACATCTATAGCAGATGGATTACGATTTGGATATTGAAGAGTTGTATAACTACCATCATTAAGTATGCATAAATTAGAGTCATCAATTATGTCATAAAGTTGCTGTCCACGTCCTTTTGTGGCAACACATCCAAACGCTATATGATGTGCATTAAAATCACCACTGATGAAAACAGGAGGAGGCAATGCATTGATTAAGTTTCGTAATCTGTTCATTCTAATATGTCCACTTGTAGGTGGGGAATACACACATAAAACAGAAAGAAGACCATGACTTGTGGTTAACAATATAGCTATACTTTGTAAATCTTCATAAAACTGAATATCCAACTGTTTATATTTTAAAAAAGGGCGGATTAATATTGCTACGCCTCCATGGTTATTGCTTGCATTACGATAATGTAAATTGTATCCAGGAATATTAAATGTTCTATTATCTTTAAACCATGTCTCATTTAAGAGACAAATGTCAATATTTTCATGTTTTAAGAAATTTATTAGTAAGGGTTTTTTATTATATGCACTTTGTATATTAAACTGTGCTAGGCGTAATTGCGACTGTGATGAGGTGTAATTTATATCCATAAGTTTAAGTAAGGTTTTTAAGTAGCATGTCGCCAACTGTTTTGCTATTAATTGGAGTCTCATCACCCTTATTACTAATTTCAAGAATAGTACGAATAATTGCTGAGTTTAAATCTGAATTATTTAATAATTGGTCTCTTAAATTAACTTGAGGAGCCTGTGCAGTAGGAACTACAGGAACCTTATTATTATTAGGAGTAATTTTATCATTTAAGTTTTGTATAGTTTTATTTACATTTTGTACATTTTCATTATTAATTAATGTAGCTTTAGTGGAATTTTTATTTACAACACGTTGTTTTTTATTTACACTTTCGGATATTGTTGGAAAGCTTTGTTCATATTTTTTGGTATCAACGACACTAGAATAGGTAATTTTATTTCTTTTTTCTAACATTTTTTGAATTTTGATAGGACAAGATCTTGAAATGGCCAAATGTGGCCCCCTGCAGTTGGCGCAGCAAAGCTCAGTACTCTTATCGCATTCCGTATAAAGATGTTCTCCGGCGCAGCAACTACAACGTTGCTTACCATTACATACTTTTGCTGAATGATTAAACTTAAAACACCGGTAACATTGCTGCAGAGGCGGAATATAATCAAAAACCCTATATGAGAAAAGATCGTATTGTACATTTTCAGGTAGATTATTGGAGAGAAAAGTCAAGCTAACAGTCTGTAGAGGAACTCGTTGTGTTCCCACTTTCTTCGAGAAACGACGAACAGCGATGATTTCAGAGTGAGATGAAAGTTTTGAGTACAGTTCCTTTGTTGAGATGTTAGTCGGAACAAATCTTATCACTCCTGTTTTTTCAATGTGAGCCGCTGGTATAAATGCCTTTAAATTATATTTGGCCAAAAACGCAGAGTTCGCCATGAAGTTGTTGGCAGTATTGGCCAGTTTAAATACTACAACAATCTTGGTTGCATTGACTCTTTGCAGGGTCACCACACCCTTTATTTCTGTTGTAAATATATGATTGAGATAGATTGGACTTTTATTTCCAAATCTTTCATTTTTGTCCAGGGATTCTACATATACTTTAAATTCAGTATTTACTGCATGCTCTGGGTATTGCCTTATATAATTTGGTTTGAAAAAAGGAGCAAAATTACTTTCCTGTCTCTGCCGCTGTTGTTGCTGCTCAGGATCCAGTAGCAGCCGCTTAGCCGCTCTCTGTCCATCTGGACCCTCATCTTCATCACCATCCATCCAAATAGTGTATTTATTATTAACTTTTCGCAAAAAGTATCAATAAATTCTAATTAATGTAATTAAAATTTCGGAGAGTTTTTTTTAAAGAAACCGCCTTTTTTGAGTTTCCCGCCCAAAAAAAAAAAAAAAAAAAAAAAAAAAAAAAAAAAAAAAAAAAAAAAAAAACGACGTACTCCCTAAGCGCGCGCAGCCACAGATAATAAAATAAATTCATGTATCTATGATCTGTAATCCGTATCGTAATGAAAAATTTTTTTACTATAACATTATTTTGTTAGAGAAATAGTGTCATAATTTAATTTTTTAATTGTTATGGTTAAGCCTATTTGTGTCACATTTATTTGCTAACCACTTTCGGTTCGCTGATGCATTTAATGTTACAACAAATATGTATTTAGGTGCTCACATGTTTTGAAAAGTATTCAACATTTGTAGATTATTAAATTGATTTTGCTGCGAACATACATTACAAACATAATTACTACAACAACCTAATAACTAAAATATACTTTTCATTTATTTAATGGTATGAGTTTGCTTTTTTCTTGAATTACATCTAACTTAAAAACAATACATTAATAAATTAATTAAACCTAAACATTTACAAAATAAAAAACTATGAAATAAAACCAATTAAGTAACAAAACAATTTTTTTAATTTCATTTCGATATACTGTGTGTAAAGTACGTGATTTTAAACTCGTTTTGACTTTTGTATTTTGAATTTAACGATATGAGAGTAGATAAATAGAATTTATTTCCTCGAAGTTGGTGTGAAAAATAGAGTTCGCTCTTATGCTTTTTAAGGTGGTATGGAGCAAAACAGAAGGAGACTTCTCTTAATAACTATCGCTACCAGCGTTTCCTCCAGTCAGTATCAAATGTCAAACCAGACATTTCCTCCCTACCACCAACTGAGGGAGCAGCGATGGAGCATTTTTTCCGTACTTACCATCAGGTCCAGGCTTGGCTTGGACAAGACCTTTCCGAGACAGATATTAAGAGAAGTCTCCTTCTGTTTTGCTCCATACCACCTTAAAAACATAAGTTTCCATTTTTTATGTCATCATGCGATGAAGAGGGGTTTGAAAACACTTCTGCGAACGAAAAAATCGAAAGAACGAGACAGAAAATTTAACACATTTTTGAAAATAGGTCATTTTTCGGAGCTCACAGCTATGCAAATATTGGAGATAGATAAAAAGTGTGACCAACAAAGTTGTAGAGAATTCTATGAGGTTTTATTATGTATAGTACAACAAAATTTTACACGACGCATCGTTTTCGAGATATAAGCAAAAAACCAAACAACGGGACCTTCTTTGCCCCCCCCTCCCTCGGGCTCACCTCGGAGGGGTCAGGACTTTTAATATGTTTATCTTCTAACTAGTCCAAACAAAGTTCATAAGTCAGATTTTCTGCTTTCAACTTTTCCAACCACAATCATTCGTTGCCCAGACTAATAGTGCGAGGTGCGACACGCACTTGGCCAGTTTTTTTTAGCCTATACTACCGTCTACCAAGCTGCAAATCATATTCCTCCCCAATTTCCCCAGCCCTCCCTGTGTTTTTTCTCGGGCCAGTTGACTAACTGGCAAACTAACAAAAAGAGCAAAAATTAGATTTTTTTTGTTTTTTAAATAACGTTAACACTAGGAATTTCTCCTGTATCGTGGGTGCGTTTACACACAAACACCCAGACCCGGAACAACTCGTATCTCGTATCTCTCCATTACTATCTCGTAGAATTAACTACCTACTATTGCAATACACAAAAATAGTAATATACTATGTACACAAGAAAATTATAATTACCATGAATAGTTCTATATTCGTAGTTTTCGCCCCAACCTTGAAACCCGAGCAAAGCGTAATTTTTTTCAAAGCTGGATCCTGGTATTTGGTTTGCAGGGTGTTTGGTCAAAAGTTCATATAATACTGTGGCTTCGACTGCACTGTTTATAATAGCAAGATGTCCGCCTTCAGCTGAACATGCCATGAAAGCTCGAGAGAAATTTCTTGGAACTGTATGAAACTTGTAGCATTTGTTAGTTCTTTTGTCCAAGTAGTATTCTGAAAAGAAAATAATATTTATTATCATTTATGTCATTGCAACGATAAAAAACGTGGCGACTGCTGCTGCAAAAAGAATGCTACATGCCTGCAATTATTCAAAATATACAGGAATACAAAAATGTTGACGATGATTATAATTACTAGAGGCAAAGTTGTAACACAAACGGTAAAAGTGACTGTTATGTAATATTTTAGTACACACACACAGGTGATGGTTTATCAGCTTAAAATCTACCTACTCAACAAATTCCTCCAACATGTATCCGTACAATTCTTACCTTGGTCGACGGTACCGCACTCGCTGATTATTTCATGTTTCTCCGGGTGGTAACAGATGTAAGGACGAGTCTCTTCACAGCTACGATCTGCTATGTCTCCGCAACCATTAAGAGTGATACAACTTTCTTGGTTGTTTATATTATTTGGCTCATTTTCAGCCCAATTCACTGGGATTTCCGACAGTGATGTACCTGTAAGTTGTAAATCGCACTTGTGATACTTATCTTAATAGTTTCATCTGTACACTCAAGTGCTGAACTTGAGTAGTGGAGAGAACCTACTAATGTGAAGAGAACTAGACTTGCATGAATTCAAGGAAGCTTTCAAACATGGCATCCCTTTTCTTCTCCTAAAACTGTTTGTCCGAAAATCATTATCTATAACACGTTTGCTATAAAATTCAGTAACCATAATGATCAAAAATTCTAAATATTGTTTTACATAATTATCTTTACTTCTAATGCTGTTCTGACATAACATCGAGTATCTCCTAATTTTATATTTAATAAAGTCCTAAGTATTGTATTACATAATGTGTATTATTCCAAACGTTCAATTAGGTATAGTTAATTGAATTTCATTAAATTGTTTAGGTTTTTTTAAACCCCTTCGACCTCATATTCGTGACCAAATGTTTACGCTCTCTGAAAAGATATGTCATGTTAATTAAATTCAAAAAACCAGAGAACTTGGCATCCAAGAGCGAGCGAAGTGAACTCGGGACTTGGGGCAACCTTGCACGCAGAAATAGGATCCCCGCGAAACATTGTCAAACGTTGTTCGAATTAGTAAAATTATATCAAAAGTTTTTCTACCAATTTATTATTCGGTGAAATGAATGATTCTACGAAACGACTTTATTGTATCCAAAATTAGCCGGAGTGATTTTCGACGAAACGTTGTTCTACCAAACAAGGGTTAACCATTTGTAACATGTACCACAATTTTTATTACTTTGTGCTGACGTGTTATCTCGATAAAAAGTATGAATTTCAAAACGGACTTTCCTATTCGTCCTAAAATGTTTGTTCATCCTTAATAGAAAAAGACGTTCGCCTCCATGGGTGCTATCTCTACCGGCACGTTTTTGGCGTGAGTGCTCAGTCCTGGCTCAGTCCTGATTGTATAATAAGTCCCTGTGTCAAAATGTCACAAATGACATAATCAACAAATTATCCTACATGTTGATATTTGGGGGCTAATACGATTGTGTTTATCAATTGAATTATAAACTACACACATCAAAAGTGTCTAGGGATCAAGCATTTTTATGCGGATTTCTTGAGATTGAGATGTGGCTTTGTAATAAATTTATGATTTTATAAATTTATATGGATCCTTTTTGGTGCATTTCATAATTTGAATCAGGAACTGTGAATCAAATTCGAGTAAAAGATGAAAATCAGCTGTCAATATTTTCCCTATAAAAACATACAACGCATTGAAGACATTATTAGTGCTACTGTTTCCCTACTACTGATTAAAACCAACGTTATTATGGAGCGACGACGTCATTTAAGCAGGGAAGAAATGCTCAAAGCCGTGGGAATGATAGAAGCTGGTTCCCGGCAACGTACTGTGGCTTTAGCTCTGAATACAAGTCAGAGTGTTATCAGTCGACTTTGGACACGTTACCGAAGCACTGGTACCGTGGCTGAGCGCCATGGAGGACGGTATCGCTGCACCACACGGAGACAAGACCGATACATTCAAATCTTAACTCGAAGAGCTCCAACAATAACCGCCATGATGTTAGCCGTGAGGCTTCATCACTCTTCAGGGAACTTAATTAGCGACCAAACAGTCAGAAACCGCTTGCATGAAGTGAACCTTCATTCCCGAAGACCGCTACGGGTACCACCTATAGCAATGCACAATCGTAGGATTCGATATCAATGGGCTCTTGAACACAGAAATTGGGCAGAAGAACAATGGCGTTTCGTGTGCTTTTCTGATGAGTCTCGTTTCGGTATGAGACCGGATACAAGACGTATACGACACTGGAGAACCCCTGGACGCCAACAGCGATTAAAATCCTGCCAGGAAGTCCATCCTTATAGTGGTGGAACCATCATGGTATGGGCGGGTATTTGGATCGGCGGAAGAACTGAGTTGATTTGGATCAGAGGCAACCTCAACGCTCAAATTTATGCTGAGACGATTGTATCAGACGTCATCGTTCCTCTACAATTGCAAATCGGTCCCTTATTTCAGTTAATGCATGATAATGCACGACCGCACACCGCAAGAGTTGTAAGACAGACTCTCGCCGCAGCTAACATCAATGTCCTGCCCTGGCCTGCTCAGTCGCCAGACTTGAATCCGATTGAGCATGCATGGGATATGCTACAGAGAAGAGCTCTGCCGAATATGGAGGGTATCCAGTCGCAAGAAGACCTTTTTTTGTTGTTGCAACGAACATGGGCGGCCATTCCACAGCGTGATTTGGATGAACTCATTTTGAGTATGCCAAACCGATGTTCTTGTGTTGTTAGTGTTCGCGGTAGAAACACGGATTATTAATTGTTTAAGTTACCCAATAAAATTTTAAAGAAAACTGTTATTTCAGTCTTTTTTTCGAACTTTTGTGTTAGTGGTTCAAATGTCAAAAATCCCTTTATTAGGAAAATGGCAAATTTCTTTATTAATGCAAAGGTGACTTGGTTTATCGTTACTGTGACAAAAGAAAACACTTTATTTGATGAATCCTTAAAGAAAATTTTAATTAATATCAATCAGGAGAAAAGTTATTGCAAAAATATATGTTGATCCTTAGACACTTTTGATGTGTGTAGTTAATATGATTATTTATCGTACAGCGTTCACCAGAATCTGTTATTCGTAATGAGTGCTTTTGTGGCTAAACCAACATTATAGAAAATTAAATGTGAATACTGTAATACCCAACCTAAATGTAATATTTTTCTTACATTTAAACGGTAACCGCACTTTCTAAAGGTATGTCCTAGCATTGTCCTTTCAATCCTAACCATGAGGTTATACGGAATACAATCGAATGTATTACAATCTAATAGTGACATCTAGCGTCGAATAGCGGAACTTACTCATGATGTATTTTTTATACATTTAAACAGAAACCGCAACTTCTAAAAGCATGTAAACATGTTTAGTTATCAGTGATAAAGCACAAACAGAATGCTACATTTGGCATGATTGGAAACCAACTGGCATTGTCTTTTTATTAGTTTTCTTTCTCATATTGAAAGTTTGTGTTGTTGTAAATTGTTGGTTCACAGAAATATATCTATGATTTGGTTCAACATTTTGTTTGGTTCAGTTTTTGTTTTAAATGCCACCTAGAAAAAAACAAACCTGTCACAGCGTAGCCGAAATGCGAAAAGGGTGAGACTAAGTAGGTCCCAGGAATGACTAATGTAATCAATCCAGTACTAAATGTATGTAACCGATAGCTTACCCACGCGTTGCGACACACGGCGTGGGGATAATTGCGGCTTTAAGGACTGCCAAGCGTGTTTATAGGCTGACCGGGAGCATCTCACCTTCTCACGTTAGCCTGAGACTTTCACCGAAAGGGATTCGCGCCACTAAAAATACATTGTTAAGTTCCGACATACACGCGAACGAAGTCGCGGGCAGAGCTAGTATGAGTATCACATATACCTAATAGTCGGGCGGCGGCGAAGCAATTTCAGATTTTTCGTCGGACCCTCTTCTATATACCTAAAACTAGTATGTCCGTGTTCCTTGTGGTCTACAGAATACGAAACTGTGGGTTTAAAGAATGGGAAGTGGGGACACGCATAGCTATGACGTCACAAAGATGGCATCCGACCGTACCAAATTTTTCTTCATATCTCGAGTTCTACTGCATCAATTTCATTGTTTGATATGTCATTTGAAAGATAATATAATTGTCTTTGATTGCTCTTTAGAAACCTACTTCATTAATCTTGTGGTTTTTAAAATATCAACAAAAACATGATATTTTTTTCTTTTTTTTGCACAATGTTGAAATTAGGATCGGAATAACTGGAAAATAAGATTATTTAGCATAATATTTTATTACTAATATTAAAGCACGTTTCATTACCTTCTGAAAAAAAAATAAACATCATCTCTTTACAATAATAAATAAATAAATTGTGGCCATTACCGTAAAGCAAGTACGTCGGCTACTGTAGCCGTGTGTACTTGCTTTACGGTAATGGCAGTTTATCTTGGTCTCGCTTTGTACGATCTTTCCTGTCAACGTACGGTCAGCTAATACTGGTTTTGGATAGCTTAATGTGTAGCCGTGTGTACCTACGCCGCCGACGTTGATGTTAATTAAATGTACGTCTGAAAATATGGTTCTGCAAGCGGCAAGGCTTGAAAGCGATTTTGGATGATTGACTGCAGGTGGATTTAATCATTTTCTTGATGTTATAATAAATGTGAACAGAGACATTCGTCATTTAATGAGTAATTATGAAGAAGCAGACACAAGGTTCGCGATAATGGAATAGGCGCTCTGCCCAGATGGTTTACAAGACACTGATTGTAAATAGCAAGATTACAGATTTCATGTTATTTGTTGACCTATTTCTATTAGAAACTATTGCCTAAAGTATGGGTACAATTTTCACCACAAAAATTGATCTATGTGCCTATTCATGACATACCCAATCGATCGGGCCAGAAGAGAAAAAAATAATTACTTACCTTTCTTACTCTAATAGGTAGTGATGGTACAAGCTCACAGTCTTGTTTTACTAAAAAGTCCAATTGGAAGGTCATCATCGAATGGTAAACACTTCTTGACGAATTTGGCTCTGAAGATGGAGAGATATATATAGATCTCGCAGAGATATTTGAGGCTTCAGGCTTGTGATACGAATTAAGGAATTGTTTTCCATGGTCATTTGGTCCCTATATGTCCTCCATCCACACTTTTCCGGTGAGGGTAAGGTTTGAAAAAGGTTTAAAAACCTGATAATTAGGTCTGTGTAGATGATGCTTCCGTACTTCTCTAGAAGGTGGAATTTGTCTAAGTTATTAATATTAGAAAATATAATATCTACGCCTCAGACAAGCAATGCTGTTTAAGGCTTGAAGTGTGGTTATTTGTCACAATCAGTGGTAATTATGAACATTTCTCCATTCATCATAACGTCTTCTCATAGTTTCTGTACAGAGCCAAATTCGTCAAGAAGTGTTTACCATTCGATGAAGACCTTCCAATTGGTATTTTTAGTAAAACAAGACAGTGAGCTTGTACCTTCACTACCTATTAGAGTAAGAAAGGTAAGTAATTATTTTTTTCTGTTCTGGCCCGATCGATTGGGTATGTCATGAATAGGCACATAGGTCGATCGATTTTTTTGGTGAAAATTGTACCCATACTTTATGCAATAGTTTCTCATAGAAATAGGTCAACAAATAACATGAAATCTATGTTCTTGATAACCGTGAAAGAGACGACTTTTTAAATGGCCGTCCGACTATCTATACATATATAAATCTGTAGAAGGGTCAATTCTGTACATTGAAAATATTGAAAAATAAATAGCGGGGGGTATTGCTGGATCGATACCAAACCCAAATATGTGATTAAAAAAATTTTTGTCTGTCTGTCTGTCTGTATATGCAGGCATCACGTGAAAACTTATGGTTCGATTTCGATGAAACTTGGTATAATTATACCTTATTATCCTGGGCATAAAATGGGATACTTTTTATACTGGAAAAATACGTAGAAAAAAATTCTTATTTTTCAGTTTTAATCATAGACGTTGTTCTGTAGAACCGCGAACACACGTTGCATTGCCCGCAGTGGATTCAGCGCCGTAACCTGTAGCGCCGAAAGTCGGATTTGGCTTGAACCGTTTGCGGCACACGCGGGCCACGCCTCCCCGACTCCTATACATATAAGGAGCCGCGTTCCGCGCCGCACGATGCATATAAATTCTGAATTTTGATGCGAGCGGACGTGTCCAGTGTGGCGAGCGGTCGTCCGTGGAATTAATATTGTATGCGTGTAATTTTAAACCGTGCTTTTCAGCGCGACCTTTTTGATTACTGTTCCGATCAGTTATTTGTAAATACAAGGTCGGAATTACTATGAAAAAAATACTTACTACAGAACGCGAGCTCAACAGCAGTAGCTCAATAGAGGGATCTCCTTAATTATTATAGGCTTAGCCGTATTTGGGTCCAATAGATATTTATAAGATGTCATTGTCAGAGTTACTCAAAATGGAGAAATAAACCGGATGGTTTATTTCTCCATTTTGAGTAACGCGCGAATGTCGGTCTTCGCGTGGATACGCGAAGACCGACATCCGCGCGGACGGAGTCGCGGGTGGAAGCTAGTAAGTAGTAAAAATATCACTATCACTACATAGTATAAAGCAAAGTCGCTTCCCGCTTCCTGTCCCCCTGTATGCTTAGATCTTTAAAACTAAGCACCGAATTTTGATGCGGTTTTTTTTAAAAGATAGAGTGGCTCAAGAGGAAGGTTTTTATGTATAATACATGCATAATATCGTATCTTCTCTATAGTATAAAGCAAAGTCGCTTCCCGCTTCCTGTCCCCCTGTATGCTTAGATCTTTAAAACTAAGCACCGAATTTTGATGCGGTTTTTTTTAAAAGATAGAGTGGCTCAAGAGGAAGGTTTTTATGTATAATACATGCATAATATCGTATCTTCTCTATAGTATAAAGCAAAGTCGCTTCCCGCTTCCTGTCCCCCTGTATGCTTAGATCTTTAAAACTAAGCACCGAATTTTGATGCGGTTTTTTTTAAAAGATAGAGTGGCTCAAGAGGAAGGTTTTTATGTATAATACATGCATAATATCGTAGAGAAACTTTGATAATTTTAGAGGTTTAGTAAGGTCGTAAACAAACTCATTTTTTTGCGCTTACATTGCAAACGCTGGCTGAACCCTACGAGATAGATCAAAATAATGTACTACAGTATTATACACCTTAAAAAGGTCTACAATAAAGTCCGCGATGGTATATGTCTAGCTCTTAGGAATAACCCACAATAACTATTTTTATCCTTTACTTTACTAAAATAATGGCTTATTTACGAAAAAGCGATTTTAAGTAATAAAGCATTAATCCTTATCCAATTAAGTACGTTCAATAAATTTTGCATGTAATATAGATCAATATGGCCCTTTACAGCATGTAATTTAAATGTATATTTTCGAAGATATGACAGATTTAAAATGCAGGGACATAGCGGTTGCGGCGATACACGATTTCATTATATTACAGGTAAAGGAATTCGTCTTAGCAAGAGTTGTTCAGCCTGATGAGCACTCTCTGTTGACATATCAAAATTTAAGATCTGGAACACCTGTTGTGGAATTCCAAGCGCCCAGTGACACTATTGCAAATATAGGAATGACGTCTTTTTTTTGAAAGTGGTAAATTCATCAAATGAGTCCTCCCACCCACGGCAGGGCGGGAGGGACTGTCAGACTCGTTGTGATTAAAATCCACGGTGTCTTTCAATAACCCTTCACGTTCCAGGGTCACGGTAATGGGATAAGTCCCGCGACCCCGGCAGGCTTTGGCCCTCTAGAGGGGGGGGGATCATAATGCTGCCGACGTCCGTAGCCGTGGGCGTCTACCACTGCGGCTAGGGTGGAGGGAGGACGCTGTCCTCTCCCTAACACAGCCCGCCTCTTCCTTAGCGAGCATGATTGCTTCGCAGAAGGTGGCGACCGCTTCCCGCTCCGTCTCGCCCCGCAGCATGGCCTCAATCAATGCCGGGCGCGAGAGATTTCCGACTAATGCCGCCGTGAGGACACGGCGGTGCTTGGGCAGTCTTGCACCGTATGCTCCACCGTGTTCTTCGGGCGATCCTCGCAGTGGTGACACCCAGGCGTTTCTTCCCTCCTTATCAGACACAGGTTAAGTGTTTGTTTTAATTAGTGATTCGTGTGTGAATAAAGTTTATTTGGTTTTAATTGGTGTTAATTAATTTATCCCAATACCCAGCTCGTAACAATACTTATTCTTTTATCACATCTATACGGAATAGTCACAAAGCCTTGCTCAGGAATGATCGGCTAGGCTCACTTGCACACTTTTGTTGTTACTAACTGTTACTATATTATAAAATGTTTAGAGAACTTATTATAAAATCTTTAGAGAATGTATTGTACGATGAAAGAGAATGATTGTTAATGATGAATAACCTGTGAATGTATCAATATCAAAGTGTACATGTTGTTATTCAAACATGATTGTTAGATGACCGAGTGTGGGATATGGAACGTACTCGAAGGATGTGTCGGTGTGTGAAAGGGAAAGAGAGAGTGATAGAATGAGGGGTAGTCGTCATTAAGACGTTGACATGTGCAAAGAATAGGGTGAATTAAGTATTAAATTCTTGCACAAAATTCCTCGTTACGCTCGGGATTACTACTACTATTAAAACTTACCTTCCACCGTATAATAATCTCCTTGGGAGAAAGTAGCATGAATTCCGGTGAAAATCTCGTATTTCGGACTGCAGGTTTTCATGATGTTTCTCATTTCACTTAGTATATCTAGTGTGGTTGGGGAAGCTAGAACGGCACCTGATGACAACATAAGATTTTTAAATAATATCAAACTGATCATTCTATCAAGTCAGTTGTATTCATTAATCATTGTCATCCATTTTGTATATCAGAATAGTGGAAAGTTGATAAAATACTTTTTTCATCGAATGTTACTCGATTAGAATATTTCATTGCATACATACGCCACCTGATGCTACGATTATTTTTTTCTCCATTAACCTCGTTCGCAGCCAGCGTGCGTTCAGTGAACGTTCACTGAACGCACGCTGGCTGCGAGTAGGTATTAATTACCTAATTTCTCACATTATAAACTAGTGCAATTTCTTATGAAACATTTACTACATTACGTTTGGAATATTACTAACAGCTTACCTTCCATAGAACATCGCAGTCGAGCATCGAACCAAGTCGCCGGTATCCTATGAAACTTAAACCATGTTCGGGTTTCTGAACTGTATTTATAGTCACATCTAAATGCTCCCTCTAAAAAGGATTACATTTTACATAAAAACATATAAAAATGAACATATTAAATGTGTAAGAAACAAGAAACCATTCATAGGGTGCTTTTATGAAGAAACAGGTAGTCAGTATAGACAGGTTAGAATAACTTGTACATGATGTGTATACACAGGTTGAGACATTGCAGACTTGTCGGTTACTTTATCAAAGTTAACCCTTTTATCAAAGTTAAGTCCTTATCAGACGACACAGGTACCTCCCGAAACTTCCGTGTCCGGTGAGGAACTGCGTCATGCGGTAGGTCAGGACGCCGTGATGCCTATCCAGCCACTCCTCAAAGAGGGGTCTGGTGCCCGGACCTCGGTTGCGACAATCATTCCCTCCATACTGCCCTGAGATCGCGCCGGAGCTCTTCCCGCCGCGCCTCGACTTCTCGAGGCAGCGGGGATTCGCCCCCGCGTTGCGCCTCCACGCGCCACTCATAGACGCGCTGGAGCGCAGTCGCCTCCAGATCCCAGGGCAGCAATCCGGCAAGGAGGTTGGCCGATTCGCCGGCGATCGTGCGGTATCCTCGGATCATCCTGTGTCTTATAGGGAAGGAAGAAACGCCTGGGTGTTACCACTGCGAGGGGGACCGGAGGACGCGGTGGAGCATACGGTGCAGGTCTGCCCCGCTAGAGCAGAGCACCGCCGTGTCCTCAGGCATGCGGACGGCGAGTAATGGGCGACTTGCCATCCGATCATGGACCATGCCCGGTTCGACGTCGTTCCAGGCGCGTCAAAGAGCTGTCAGCAATCTGACGGGACCCCCTTAGAGGTCCAAAGCCTGCCAGGGTGGCGGGACCGTCTTATCAGGTAACCATGGCCCTGGAACGTAAACAGCTATTGAAGGACACCGTCGATTTGCCCTGCCGTCCTGCCCTGGGTGAGAGGCCATGTTAATTTACGCTAAGTTACATAACTTTCTAAGTGAAATTAATTGGGTAGATTGATTCGAGCTAACCAAATAATAAAAATAAACGTCTTACCTATAAAATTCAGGCACAGAAGTAAAACAAGATATTTTATTTGAGACTTCATTTTGTTAGGACTGAAATGTAAATAATGGCATTACAATATTTTTGACTGCTATTTATAAAGGATCCCAAGAATGATAATCTGACATTATTGTCGTAACTAGGGAAGGTACGTATTTACGCGACCACGTTTTTATACCAGGTATTTGCCTACAAGTACGTACACCAGGTGGCCTACCATGAACTCTTAACGCGATCCAGTTTAGGCTGTGGGAAAGAAATGGCGCTAGACGACTTGTATAGCTCTGTCTCTTTCCCACAACCTAAACTGAATCGCATTAAGAGCTCGTGGTAAGGCCTCAGGTACTCTTTAAGACTTTAAAGTATTTTATACGGCTACTCGGACTCGCTCCGTCGAGGCTCGCCGCTCGCCGGACCCGAGTCTCGCTGATTCGTACTCGTACTTGTGACGTGGCATGGTTTCGGACGTCGCGCGTCGGGCCGCTTCGGCCGCGTTCGTGTCTCGAGCAGCACTCGCCCTTTGCAATAAGAAATGATGATAATCGTTCTCGCTCGTACAAATTCTACATTTTTCTTTAACAATTGCCTCAGTGGACTGGTTATTTCAGACATATTGGGGATATATCCCTTAAATAGTTAACAAAACCTAAAAATCTCTGAAGACTTTGCTTATCACTAGGCATGTCGTATTCTAAAACAGCTTTGACCTTATCTTTGTCTGGTACTAAATTTCCATCTGCAATTTCGTGACCAAAATATTTAACTACATCAAATAAGTATTGAAATTCCTTTGGGTTAAACTTGATATTCAACTCACGTGCTCTGCTGAGGACTTTTTCAAGTATCTCATCATGTTTTTCTCTGGAATCCGCGTGAATTAAAAAATCATCAATATAATAATATGTGAACAAACCTTCAATGTCACTAAAGCAGTTTCTACAGATTTCTTGAAAAACTTCAGCTGAGATTTCAAGTCCAAATGGTAAAACATTAAAACTATACGATCCATAAATTGTAGAGAATGTACAGTACTTTTTACTGTCATCAGTGAACCGAATCTGCCCGAATGATTCTTTCAGATCTAAAACAGAGAAGAATTTTGAATGACCAATTTGTGACTTTAAATCACTGATAGTTGGAATTTCATAATACTTTTTAAGAATGCACTCATTGAGAGCTCTGGGGTCTAAAGTACATAAACGGATAGAATCATCATTTTTTTCCACAATAACAACCCTATTTACCCATTCTGTAGCTTCCTCAACTTTGGATATCACATTCAGTTTACAGAGTCTACTAAGCTCATCTTTTAATTTATCTTTTAGTTTTAAAGGAACCCTATCTGGAGGTTTGGACACTGGAACAGAGTTTTCTTTCAACAAAATCCTTTAGGAAATTATATATTTTAAATTTATTTAATTTGGCCTGTGCCTGAGAAAACATATTTGTACCTATCCATCAGTATCTGTTTACTTGATTGATTACTTCTGATACTGTTTATGAACTTTCTTTCAACAATGCCTAATAACAAACATGAATCCTTCCCTAATGTTGGCTGATATTGAGAATTAGTAACAATAAAATCCAATAAAATAATAAACTTTTCACTTTAATTTTGTTTCCAATAGAACAGTACCATAAGTTTTTATCTTTGATCGGTTGTATGCCAGTAATGTGAATTTTGATTTACTTAGTTTATTATTATTAAGTTTATTCCTAGAAACTTTATTTTGAATATCCTCTAGCAACGAGATAGGAATTAGGTTAACATCAGAACCAGTATCCAGTTTGAAGGTACAACTTATGACATTTTCCATGATTAGGTTCTGCTCCCAACAGTTAGCATTATGTACTTGACCTACCTATTCACAAAAAAAAAGTTCCTTTTCGTCAGTTTTTTCTTCAGATATGACTTGCACTTTCTTGGTGCGGCACACTTTTGCAAAGTGATTATATTTCCCACATTTTGCACATTTTGTTCCCCTTGTGGCAAATGGGTTTCTAGGTAGAATGAAGAAATGAAACCAAAGTATCACTTACACATTTATTTGTGAAAAACACGAGACACAGATTTAATAGGGTCGTAGGTTCTAGTTAGCTTAAGGTCTCTAGGCACTGTCACTGGTCACGGTAGAAAGAGAGTTACTGCCCTGGGCTTAGGCACGCGTGGCACGGCGCTGGGCTGGGAGCGCGCACGTGGGTAGACGCGTTCGCCGGGCAGGCCTGCAGGCAGTAGGCAGGCAGGTAGGCAGGCAGTGCCTGGCGCTGGGACGTGGCCCACTCAGGCAGGGGCCTCGACACGCGGCAGGCGTCTCGGCACTCACGTGCCGCGTGGATGGCCGGATCTGGCGGCGGGCAGCAGGTAGTGCCTTAGGCTTGGCACCGTGCCAGCAGAGGCAAGGGGCTTGCGCGTGGCAGCGTGGGTCTCTACACCACGACCACGTGGGAGTAGACGGCGGTAGGTAGCGGCCGCGCAGCTAGCGAGTCAGACGTCTCTCTCCCACGGTAGGTGGGGAGACAGCAGGACGTCTGACACTCGTGTGTAGCCGTAGATTGGAGGTAAAACAGCGCAGCCCAAGACTGGAACCTCCTACTACGAAGGCGAGGGCCTCCTACTACGAAGGCGAGGCCATCCCCTTCGAACCTAACCTGTCCGTGTCGGGGTGCCCCAAGTCCCGAGCTCGCTTCGCTCGCTCTTGTATCCTAGGTCAAATAACTGATTACTACCTGTCATGCTGGCTCGACGGAACCCCGCTCCGTGGGGCTCCTATTTCTGCGTGCAAGGTTTAAAGTAACCTAACACGCAGGGGATGGCGGGGTCTTTCAGACCCCGCCACCCCTTCGAACCTAACCTAACCTGTTCGTGTCGGGATGTCTCAAGTCCCGAGCTCGCTTCGCTCGCTCTTGGATACTATTTTTTTCTGATAACAATAGCATTCGTGAAGGCAAACAATCAAAGTCCAAAGGATAAGCCAAAGTCATCAAAGAAAATGGTTTAAACATTAAATTATATGTTTCAAACGTTATCATAATGATTTTCGCTTAAATAAACGTTATATCAAATAAAATCATATGAAATGAGTTTTAGAGTAACACAAACATTATGTGTAAAGAAATTATATCAATCGTTGGTATTTCTCACGTTGATTATATCATGTGAACGTTATTGAAATGAAAATATATCAAATAACTTTATATGAAATGAGACGCACCCATCTATGGCGCCATGACCCGGACGAAACCCATATTGACACCCCTAGACCGTACATTCCTGTCGGGTCCGAGAGCCAATTACCCGCTCGAAGAGCTTCATGGTGTGGGACATAACCTTAATACCACGATAACCACCACACTCCTGCACCGTTCCCTTGCCTTTGAAGACTGGAATGATAATATTCAGTCTCCATTGGCTTGGGATCTTTCCGTGAGGAGCATGCCGTTAAAAAGGTGGGTTAAGTTGCCCACACCACGAGGACCCATCGCCTTCCAGGCTTCAATAGGAACTCCATCATGCATCAGGAGCCACATGTACTTCCTCGTGAGTTACCGGGGGCACTAGTCCCTGATTTGGAGGGAGATCCGGTGAAAGCACCTCTTTATGCTGCTTGTTCAGCAGCTCGTGGAAATACGAGCGCCATCTATCCTTCACCGCGAGGTCCTTGCATAACAGTTTGCCTTCAGGGTCTCTTACACAGTGGCACTTTGTGATATCCAGTGCCGCTTTGACCCTGGAACGTACCAACTTATAAGTCATATACACCGTGTTCTTCACGTTATCCATAAACTTTAGCAAATACTTCTATGGCTTTTACAAATCAAATCCAACAAAGGAAGTAGTACTTAAAAAGGCTTCGTTACAAAGATATTTGTAATTTCATTTAATGAAATTTAATTGAGCTATGCAGTGAGAAAGTATCTTAATTTGAAATCTATCAAATACTATTTGCATTTCATTTGTTTCAGCCCGCCAAATGTTATGAATGACGTTGCCAATTCGGATAAAGAGGCATGCATATCGGGTTATTTACGTCTAGGTATTTAGTTTGTATGAAAATAAACAAAAAATAAAAAATAAGAATTTATTAATGTGTCCATAATGAAAAATGCTTACTTCCGTGGTTTGAACATCTGGTCGAAGTTTATGTATATCGTCCGGAACACGGTGTATAAGTTGGTACGTTCCAGGGTCAAAGCGATAAGCGATAAGTTGAAATCGTCTGAGGGGCAAAAGCTCATGCCTTTGCCCCTCAGACGATTTCAACTTATCGTAAAGTGGCTGTAAGTGGTCTCGTCTGGCTCTGGCGACGGCTCTTTTAGTGGCACGTTTTGCAGCCATGTATGCGTCGCGGTCTTCGGGAGATATGGACGCTTGCCACGTTTTGAAGAGAGCTTTCTTCACTCTGATCTCCCTCTGGACTGTGTCGTCCCACCACCAAGTTTCCTTGTCACACTTGCGACCGCCCCTGGACGAGCCGAGCACCGATTTTGCCGCTTCAGTGATGGCAGCCTGAATCCTGTCCTAGTGGCTTTGCACAGGTTCGCCATCGGTACCATCGCACTTATTGCCGATGGCCGAAGCAAACGACTGGAACGTGGCTTCATCTAGTCGCCACCACCGTATTTGGCGTTCTCGGCGCTCAATATACTTGTCCCTAGGTTTGACGCGCAAGTCCATAACAAGGAGACGGTGTTGAGCAGTAAGACTCTCGCCGGGTATGACCTTGCAGTTGGCTACCTTGCTGATATGGTGCCGCCGCGTGAGTAAGAAATCGATTTGGGTAGCGTCCTTCCCGCTCTTTTAGGTGATCAAGTGTTCGGATTTCTTTTTGAAATACGTATTCACGATGGCAAGGTCGGCTGCCGCACATGTTTGAAGAATATTCTCTCCTTCTGAGTTACTGCTACCGTATCCAAAACCACCGTGAACACGCTCAAACTTCTCGCACCTGTCATCCACATGACCGTTGAGATCGCCACCCAGAACGATTCCCTGTGACAAAGGGATGTCACGAAGCACCCCACCGAGTTAATCCCAGAACGCAGCCTTTTCAGCGTCGCTGCAACTGACCTGCGGCGCGTAGGTGCTTATCAAGTGGGTTACAAGCCCATCAATAAGCACTCCCACGACCATAAGCCAATCACTATAGCGTTTCACCTCCAGAACTGCATCCTAAAACTCCTCAGAGAGTACAACGGCCACCCCGTTCTCCCCACTGGCTATACCCTTGTAGATCAGCTTGTAGCCATTGCCAATGAGCCGGGACTTGCTGCCTTTCCACCGGGTATCCTGCAGGAACGCCACGGCATATGAGTTAAGACATACATTACGGAAAAGGTTATTCGTTTTTGTACGGAAACCGCGTACATTTTGGTAGTAAATAGGTACTAAGCGAAGCCATTTATGGACTCATCACATTGATAAGATAACAATAATAGCAAGTTAAGTAATTATGTCTCATCAAACCCTTTTCAAAACATAACAAACACAGCAATGCCGTTGGGCATACACCAAAATATAGCAAAAGTTTCAAATAACAAAAATAGCCATAGGTAGTAACATCAAGTCATAAGTTTTATCAATACGCAAACAATATTTATCTGTAAGATGCAAGCAACACGATAATAAATTGCAAGACCAGTAAAAAGTTTAGCAAATGATGACCCGAACCAGTTAGTAATAAGCAGCAGTATAGCACAATAAAAAACAAGTATTAAGTACAACGTTATAAAATCACATTTAGCGTGACAAAAATTATGCAAAAAATCAAAATAATATTCTAAGAGATTACGCAGCTGCGTCAACACCGGGAAACCACAATTTTGGCATTTCGCGGAATCGGCGAGTAGGTAGTTAAGTTTTACCTTGTGGTTCTCAAACTTATAAAAAAAAAGTAAGTGGCACTCGGGGACTGCCGCGGTAAAGCTATTGCATAGCATTTTTATCAACTTATGCAATTATAATTATTTATTTATTATATTTATTACTGTACTAATTAGGCTATGGTCAGCCACGTCAATCAAGTCTACCTTTATGAGCACGTCTGTCCGTACGTTTATGATTGCCGAAGTCTCCCAAACTGAAACGACGAAAGACGATGCGTGGTGTCAGTAATTTCCTTAGGTTTTTGGGAATTTCTTGATTCGGTCGCCGCGCGGAGCCGCGCTCAGAGCCCGCGATAAAAGCTATGCAATAGCTTAAAAACACTTTGAACTTCGATAATATTTTGATGTTGGTTTTTGAGATCACTAATAATAGAAACACTATTTCACTTTTGAAAGATCCTTCTCCGTTTTTATTACTATGGTAGGAGTGTAGTGTCGTTTTTTTGGCATATATGTATCTTGGTATGCTTGACCCAAACATATTGGAAATCGGTTTCAGCGGCGGCCTTTTTGTCTTCGATAGAAGCGCTTTGTTTTGTACGCTGAGGTGATCATTCACGTAGATCTAATGATTCCTGGTAGTCCTAAGAAGTCAGTAGTCGTTGAAGAGGATTTTGAAGCGTCGATTACAAAAGCAGGCAATTATGGGCTTCGTGTAATATTTTACCCGCGTCTCCCCCGCAATAAAGTTAACTTGATTCTTCGAGATAGGATATTGTATCTTGGACCCGATGGTAGACAATATTTGCTAAAGGTTCTCGTTGTTAGTTTGGGAGACACCTTTAATTTCGATGTTGTTCATTCTTGACCATTTTTCTTTGGAGTTTCCTTCCTGTTCCAGTTTATCCAGCCGAGTGTATAATACTTAACTCTACTTGAGATTTAACGTTTTCGACTTGTCCAATGCGATGTTCCAGAGTTTTGAATTCAACATTAAACTCTTTAAGCTCCTTGTTGGCTTCATTCACTGAAGATTTTAAGTCGGCGATCTCCTGTTTCAGTACTATAACCTCGTCCTCCTCCCTCCGGCTTTCTTTTGGACCAAGTTTCGCTGAGAGTGCTCAGACCTCTTTTAATATTGTATGAGATTCCGATTTAGACATTCTGAGAAGATACGTCAACGTAACATTTTACGAACAAAAAAAGTTTGAGAAGAATTAGGCGGTTCACCCAATAAAAACGCGTCCCGCCGCGGTGCGCGGAGTGACATATAACGCGCGCGGCGACGGAGGCGCAGATCTGCCTTACTAAGCGTTGCAATCTGCTCCCCCGCGCGGTGATGCAGATAACGACAACCTCGCGCTAAATAAACTCATGTGTTCACTGTGTTGTCGATCGTCGTGGAGAATTGACGAACTTATTCAATTTGAAGATGTTGCAGTTATAATTATTGTCATTTTGGTTTTTGTATACAAGAATTAAAAGACTCTGCTGCGTCCATAGAAGATTTTGGATACATCCCCATTTCCGATCGCGATCTATAAATTGATCATTTGCACTGAATTACAAAGACTTAAGAAAATATAAAGATAATTCTTTAGCTACACACGTATGTCAACTGCATCTTTAGATTATTTATTAAGCAAAATTCACTACACTTATTATTTGCTTTTCATATCCCGAATTGCAGGGCGTTGCTCAATTTCATAATTTTATTAATTTGTCTACGTCGAGATCCATCATGCAAACGTCTTTACAGTATCAAATCACGCGCGGGACAGCAGATCCAGTGTGCCATATCCCGCGGCACGTCCCGCGCCTCCGCGCATGTTGTGCTAAGCGTGATTTCTAAACAAATTGAGATATTTGCATACAATAAAAAATTCTGCCATCCCGCGCTACGCGACGGGACGCGGTGCAGTGGGTGGAACGCCTTACTGTACTATTTTTAGAGCTAACTAAACAGGTGCATAATTATGGAGCGACTGTTCGCGGTAAGAGCCATGACGAGACTGAAGCTGGTGACTTCAACATACAGATTGGAGACGACAATACGAAAATAAATGAAAACACGCATAATACTATTTATTTATTTATTAAACTTTATGCACAACAATGTACAACGTTGTGCATACAGTTTAAGGCGGACTTAATGCCGTAAGCATTTTCTGCCAGTCTACCTTGGGGTGATGCAGAGACAAAACATAGTAGGTGCAATAAAAAGAAATAAATACACACATACATACATACATAAATAATACATACATACACTCACTTTGTGCAGAGAAAAGAAAAATTAATGGAAATACTGTCAACCAATTAATTTTGAATCGAATCTGCCAACTTCTTAAGTAAAAATTCTCGAGCCTTTAACTTAAACGAGAAACGATTGGTTGCCGATATTCAAAGGGAGTTCATTCCATAGAAAGACCGCCTGAACAAAAAAGGAATATTTCTGGAGCTTAGAGCGGTGAGAAGGACATCTCAGAAGGCGATTACTGAGAGGAACGGAGATTTTTGGAGTGCGCAGATCATAAAAATTGGAAATGAGAAGTTAGATAAGAAGGAATTTATTTTTTTCTTTGACTTCACTTTAATTTAAACTTAAACCCACTTCGGGTTCGTTTAGAAGATAAAATAGGGCCGTCAAAGCCCTCAACGGTCTACGCTACCGAATGGGCCAGCCACTGTAAAAGTGACCGTTGTGCGGAAACATGATCATATTTGCGGAGATTGAATACGAATCAAATGCAGTTATTTAGGTCATTCTGGTCATAGTAGCACACATCACCTAGTCAATTATAGGGAAAATAAGGACTGAACAAGCAATGCCTTTATGTGAGAAGGGAGAACATTCTTCAAGCGATAAAGCGACCGCAACGTTCCCGTGACTTTACTGCACACACTCGGAACCTGCTTACGCCAGTCGAGGCAAGTGTCGACATACAAACTCAGGTCTTTGACTCCAGAGCTGAACGGAATGACAGCGCCGTCAAAGATAACTGGTGGTATAGCTAACCCATTCAGCCTACGCAAACTATAGGGGCTCCCTAATATGATAGCTTGACACTTAGCTGGATTTACCGCCACCCCGAAACGATCTGACCAGTTTTTTACTGCTCTTAAATTCCGATTCAGCTCGTCGATCTCAACTGAGACGCCGTCAACACCCGCCTGACAATAAAGCTGTAAGTCGTCAGAGTAAAGATGATACGCACAATAAGCTCAGTGGTTATGAAGTCTATAAAAATAGAGAAGAGAAGTGGAGATAAGATACCGCCTTCAGGGACGCAAGCTTCAAGATCACACCAGTTAGACGATCACCAGGAAGAACCGACTGCTGACGCCCCAGAAGATAGGAAGAAAACCAATTTCACACCTCAGGAGAGACCATGAGATGGGAGAGGATGGACAATAGGACTTCGTGACTGACGGTATTAAACGCATTAGAAAAATCAATTAGCACTAAGACGGTAACTTTAGTGTCTTCCATACCCTGTTTTATATCGTCAGTCACTTGAAGGGCTGAAACGGTACTATGCCCGGGCCTGAACCCTAATTGGAGGGAACTGATAAGGGAATGTTGGAAAATGTACTGGGAGAATCGTTTATGTACACAGGTCTCGAGCACTTTTGACAAAAATGGGAGGATAGAAATTGGACGAAATTGGTTTATTAGAGTAGGATTAGGAATTTTTGGCAGTGGACGAACATGAGCTTTCCACTACAAGGAAGGGAAGACACAGGAATACAAGGAATAATTAATGATATGGGAAATTGCAGGAAGGAGCTGTTCAAGAGCCGTAACGATCATGTGCCGGCTAATGTTTTCGCAACCTACCGCTTTGGACTTTATGGAAAGGATAATCATTTTGATCTCTCCTGAGTCAACTGGGGTGAAGACGAAGGGTAGAAGTAAGTAAGAAGTAAGAAGTAATATTTGGACGCGTCAGACCATTAAGGAAATTTAAGGTTCGATCGAAATTTCGTTGGACTATCAGGAGTGGGAACGGTGCAGAAATAATGCCCGCCCCGCGCGCGCAAGGCGACAGCACGTATCTACTTAGTTGAGCATTTTAAAAAATCATAACAGTTGTTAAAAGTACGTTATCCCTGTTTCAAAATATATCGATGTGTAGACAGTTCAGCGTGGATTGCGGTGCACGAAACAGTTCTTGAATCCATCAAACTGTACATAAGTTATCATCGTTTTTCTTAAACCCAACCGCAAAAATATTCAAATAACACCAGCAGCGCGTGAGTCATCGAAGGACGAGCGGTGCGACGACAATTAGCGAGGTCATTGACCAGCCTTCCCTTGCTAGCCATCGTGACGAAGACACACCTCCAGCGAGCAGTCGGGCGCACTCGGGTAATACTCGGAAGGATTCGTTGTGTTGTGGAACAAGAAGGCCAAGCTGACGGCGCGAGCCGTGTTTACATACAAACACAAATAGCGATCACTCTTGCGCATCAAGATTCCCAACATGCTGTCCGGTGTTAGACGCACGCCTCCACCTGCCTCGCCTCACTCGGCATCAGAACCAAACCTGACATCGAGTATAGACAACGATTTCAATATAAGGAAAAGAAAACGCAGTGTAGAAGAAATGATGGAAGATATGAATGAAATGTTTTCTCAAATGGTTGCTAAACAGAATGAACAAAATGCAAAAATGAATTTGTTACAATTGGCTCTCGATGATATACGGTCTCAAAATACTGCGATTAGCTTGCAAAACTCCGAAATACGAGCACAAAATGAAAAAATCAAAGAGACGATGGATTTTTTGTCAGAAAAATATGATGAAGCACTGGTGGAAATAAACGATTTAAGGGCGAAATGTAGCAATAACCAAAAGGTTATAAAGTCGCTTGAAATCAGGGTCGACTTCTTAGAAAAACAACAAAAAGCGGCTTTGCTTGAAATTAAAAATTTGCCGTCTTCAACCCTTGAAACTAGTGACTCCCTTACGGGTGCAGTTCAGAAATTGGGTCAAATCATTAGCTATCCCCTGAATGCAACCGATATAAAAAACATCTTCCGTTATAAAAGCAAGACTCAAGCGGTGGGCCCAGTCCTAGTGGAATTCACATCGACAACCATCAAAGAACGATTTCTAAAGTCGACCAAAGAATTTAACAAGCACAACACGGAAAATCGCCTGAACACATCCCATTTAGTAGAAAACGGACCTAAACAACCCTTATATATAAATGAAGTGCTCACAGCTATGACCAGACGCCTACATTATCTCGCCAGAGAAATGACGAAGGAATTCGGTTACCATCAATGCTGGGTGGCAAACGGAAAGGTGTATATTCGTGAAAAAGATGGAATGTCAAGCCGCCTCATTAAAACTGACGAAGACCTCGAGAAGCTCCGTAAGAAAAAATGACTAGCACTGCACCTTCCATTACTTTTTATCTTTGTTACTACAGTTCCATTAACCATAGTCCAAATTTATACTATTTCATTAATAACTAACCCTAACCATTTTTCAATACAAATAGACTTGTTACTAACTTTAATTATACATACACAATACAGTACACAAAACATACATACAGTCACATTACTAGCACTCCACTTCCATGACACACACACACGTTTGATCGGTCGACATACATTTTTTAATAATACAAAGCCAACTATAATAAGTACTTTATCGTATGTACTCTGTACCAGTGTTTCGAACATGATTGTTATGCTATTAAGCAGCGGCAGCGCTCAAAACATAAAATGTCAAAATGGGAATCATCCGCATTAACATTCGATAACACACAAATCAACCTAAATAACCTAGATGCTGTCTCGGTGTCGGCTGCTTCGACTTGTGACCTTGAAAATTGTACCCCGCCAGATTTCAGACCTAATCAAACACTTAAAATCATAACACAGAACATTAGAAGTATAAACAAAAACATAACAGGCTTTATGACTACACTCGCACGAACTAAACTTGACTGGGACATAATTGCATTAACCGAGTGTTGGCTCCCTAACACCCATAATATTCCCGAATTGACTAATTATAGTTATTACCTTACCAACAATAATTACACACAAAATGAAGGTGTAGTTCTGTACGTGCATAAAAATCTACAACTAGTTGTAGAGGAGCCGACATTCTTAGATGCTAACTGTCTTCTTGTAAAAATCGACGGAAAAACTGTTCTCTTAGCGATATACCGCCCGCCAGGTTACAAAGACTTAGACAATTTTCTAAACTCCCTAGATATTATCTTAAATAAGCTATCCAATTACGAGACTATAATTATTGCGGGAGACATAAATATTAATATACATGAAAACTCTAAAGATTCCACTAAACATACGTATTTAAACTTATTGGCTGCTCATGGCCTCTTACCTGCCCATACAATACCTACGCGACAACAAGCCTGTCTTGACCACGTCATATTAAAAACTCGACTACCTGCTTCTACTTTAGTTGCACACTCTTCTCTAACTGATCATGACACAGTAATGTTATTCTTGTCAAAACGAATGCCTAAAATAATTACAAAAACATGTACTCGTTTTAATTATGTTAAGATAGAGAAAGACCTAAAACAACTAGACTTTAGTGAAGTATACAAGACCCAAGATCCTCATGTAGCAGGGGAAACAATAACTAGACTTATAAAACACGTAATAGACTCAAATTCTGAATCTGGTAAGACACCGAACCGTAAACAAATATTAAAGCCATGGATAACTCCTGGTTTACTTCGATGTATGCGGCATCGCGACACTTTGCATAGAAAATTTAAACAGGCGTCTAATAATGAGATTTTAAAAGTTACTTTTACTCGGTACAGAAACTATTGCAATAAACTAGTGAGGAACTTAAAAATAGAATTTGAAAAAAATGAAATTAGGAAAGCTGGGAAAAACACAAAACAGTTATGGTCGGCTATAAATAATATCTCAAATAGATCGACAAGGAAAGTCAACACTTCATCTCAATTATTAGCATCATTAAGTACACCACAAAATTCTGTAAACCATGTCAATGCCTTTTTTGCAAAAGTAGGTGAAAACCTTGCTAAAAACATAAAGGGTCTGCAAACAAAAGTTACAAAGGGAAACCTAACAAACGTAACACAATCCATGGTGATGCTCCCCACAGATGAGAAGGAGGTAGCCGGAATATTAATGTCACTCCGCAATAACTGTGCCGCGGGTTGGGATGGGATATCTGGTGACCTCCTAAAAAAGCATGCGGCCGTGGTTGTACCTCCGTTAACGTACATATGTAACCTCGCTCTTTCTACGGGTAAATTTCCTAACGTGTTCAAAAGGGCCATAATTCATCCCATCTACAAGAGTGGGGACAGGAGCCGTGTTGATAACTACAGACCTATATCTGTGCTAACTGCTTTTTCCAAAATACTGGAACGGGTAATGAACAGCAGACTTGTGAACTACTTGGAAAATAATAACCTCATCGCACCAGCACAATTTGGGTTTCGCTCAGGCAAATCCACTTCTGATGAGATATCTGGCAACACTGGCGGCCGGTTGTCAAAAAGTTACGTGTAATAATTAAATTGTAAAAATATTTTTTTTAAGTGTATAATAAGTCCTAAATGTACTCAAAATCGTTAAGCTACCTATAAACAATAAGGATCTATGTTTGCAAGTTGTTTCGATGCAAAATCAGAGTGGAATTCGATAAACAAAAATCAGCTGTCATCCAACGGACGAATTTGAAGTCATCACCTTAACGGGGGAGTATTTTGATTTATTTACTTTATTTTAAGTTGTAGTTAGAATAAATGATAATTGTAGTAGGTGTCCCATTGCCCACTCAACAAATATTCTCCCTTCCCTGCGAGCTGCGGCTTAATTTTCATTTTCATTGTGTCCATGCAGGAGAAACCTTAAAATAATTTACAATAACTTTTAGGCCCTGTTTAATTCATTAATTTGATTACTAGAGATAGCTCCTACTTCATTATTTCCCAGATAAATACCAGTATAGGAAATTAATGTGTTCTTTACATAAATAAAACCACTTTTGTTTTGGTACTAGTACCCTCAAAAAGAAATTTGTTATCATAATTTTCTTTTATCAGATTTATTCAGTAAAATATTATATTAACCTAGATTATTCTACTAATTAATAAATAATTGAGTTATCACTTCTTTCTTAGCTATTTATTTATTCTATAAAACTATTAATTGAATTTTAAAGTTAGTTTTCACTCTTTATACTTATTCATCCTGTCCCTCACTACTATTCTTTTCACATACTTAGCTGTTCCTTATCTAATTCCAGGGTGCCTCTGAGGTTGTCTTCAACATGTTGACCCGCAAAGCAGCATCCTTAGAGGAAAAACTGAGGGCTACTTTGAAGGAGCTACAATCTAGCCAAACCACGGTTAGTCAGCTGTTAAAGGAAAGGGAAGAAAGTGAAGTGGAAATAGGGTTAGTTATTAAGAAGAACACTGAGCTTAAGAACCAGTTGGCTGAACTACATGTGCAGCATGTGGATATACTTGACCAGCATCAACAACTCCGTCAACTTGTTGCCAACTTTGAGCAGTGCAGTGACACTTATGATCAGGCCTTAAAACGCATTTCCGAACTGGAACTGGAATTAAGTAAAGCACACAACACTGTAACACACCTAGAAAGGCTTAGAGCTAGTGAAGTGTCTGTGAACACCTGCAGTTTGTATGATGAGTTGGTTGATAGCCGGTCCGGACCCGTATGTGTTGAGCCAATTGTGACCATAGACTTAACTAATGACACTATCACTAAATGCAGTTCATTTACTAGTCATAATAAGATCAAAAAATATATAAAAATTAAGAAGTTTATTAGAAAAATTAAAAAGTGTAAGAGGTGTTGGTAGGGGTTTCACACTCGAAGGAAACACACACGAAGTTTTCAGGAGATGTATTTCAACGAACACAGTTACAGTTGATGAGGTGATGAGGTGATACAGAATTTATATGTTTAAGCGATGATGGATGGTTTTGGATGTAAATATAGGGATAATTCCGTCGACCAAGACCTTAGGACGAAGGTCGGGAAATGAGGTCCCTCTATCCAAAAACTCCTTACGGATAATAGTTAACAACAGCTATCAGAGGTGTCCCTGGTAACCTTTCCAAGTAGGACGAAATTCCAGAATGCACTCTCTAGGTAGCTGTGAACTGGAGAAATTTATTGATCCAGCGAGGGTCATTAAGTCACGGAGAATCTTAACACCGCGATTCAGAAATGCGCGTCATAGGCACAGCGCCATCTAGTGGTGAGCGGCGGAACCCTTTTATTGACAACTGGATCAGTAAACCTCTGTTACTTATAATATCTAATATACATGATAGATGGTGTGTTACAATCTCCCCCTCAGTCCTCAAAGACGTCTCGGCGTGGAGGACTGGATAGTGGGTTATTGTTTCTAGGGCGTCCACGTCCTCGTTTGGGCCCCGATAAAGGCTGGCTGGCAACCTTCTCCTTTCTTGGTTCTCCTCTTCTTCGAAGTGGTCGTGAGCAATCTGCTCGCGTATTCAACGGGATGCTCATTTTCCCTCTCCCCCTGGACCAGAACTGCTCCACGCACATAGCTACTGGCATCAGTCTTCAGAATGTAGGGCTTTGTTTCGTCGCAGTGCTCTCCAAGCAAGGATGGTTTGTTGTTATCAATAAAAACATCTTGGTAGTCGACAAGTATTTTATTCAACATTTCCTTTTGACCATAATCTATATCAACACTACAAAAGTGATAGCCACCATCAGAGTCCGTAGGTTCGTTTGCACTAGGAAACAGTTGGATTGAATGCGGGGATAATGTTACTTCCGCTTCTTTGACGTTTACTTCCGCATCACGCATCATATATTCTGCGAAAGAAGGTAAGTAACCGTCGAAAACCCTTTTTGCTTTCTTAGCAGGTGACAGCTGGAGTGGTATTAATCTGTATCCTGGGGAACCCTCAGGAAGAGCGGCAGCACTTGACGATGCAATAGCCGCTGAAGGCATTCCTTCTGTGATATCAAAAGCAACACTGGCCGAGTTGCTATTCGCTTCTTCAAAGGTAGCGAAGTCCTCCTCATATAGCTCATAGGTCGAGTCAGCGTCAAGGAATTCCCAAGTAAACTGAGGAAGGTTGAGCACCATTTTTGCGTCTTGCATAAACCCGACGCCTAGTAGAGTTCGGTTGTCCCTTGAATTTGGCAAAACAATGAAGCTGGTCGGAATGATGCGGTCCTCTAACTTTACAGGAACTAGTACCTTCTTTACTCGTTGGTTTTTCCCGATGCCATCGGCCAGAGTAATCTTTACCGTTTCTTCGTGAAACTTGTATCCTCTGTTTATCAGCTGCTGGTATAACTGGTACGATGCGATGCTGGTCTTCGCACAAGTGTCGACGTATGCTGTCCCTTTAATACCATCTACCTCAATAAATACTATTGGCCTGTTTCTTACATCTGTTTGGACATCAACTGGGCAGAAGGCTAGGTTTGTTGATGGCAGTGACCGTTGTTTATTGGCGCAGCAGGTTGGGCAACTACTGCGAACTACACCGGGAGTACCACAGCCGTAACAGGTCACTTTGGGTGCGGATGGAGATGGAGCTTGCGTCGTTTTGGTAGTAGCTGTTTTAGCTTGACTCTCAGGAACGGGTTCAGTTGCCTCTAGTTCTCTCTGCTTCTTTTTCAGCTTCCTACAGTGTTCGGTAGCATGGCCGGAGAAGTGACAGAACCCGCACTTCACCTTGGGTTTCACGGTTGGATTTGGCTTGGCTTCCTTGTCACCTTTATCCGGTTTGTCGATCCACATTTGTTCGACACCCCGAGCTGCTTCCAATAACTCGTCGTAAGATTTAATCGAGTTGCGAGGAATTTTATCTCGTATTCGGTGTTTGAGTTGGCCGTATATCATGTGAAGCTGATGTGATTCCGGTATTTCGGGTTCCGGAAGTTGCGCAAAAAGCATTCGCTTGTGAGCGATGAAGCTTTCAGTGGTTGCTCGTGGGTCTTGCTTTTCTGAGACTATTTCCTGGAATACCACATAAGCTGGTTTCCTTGGGGCAAAAGCGTGACGAAGTCGCTCTTCGAAATCCGCCCATGTGGAGACATGCTTTTTAACTCCCTGCCACCACACTGCAGCTTCACCCTTGAGGAGTAGTGGTAATCCAGTGAGCGCTTCTGCATCACTTACATTTTCAATTTGCTTGAAAACTGTCACTGCTGCCAAAAAAGCTTCCGTCACTTCGGAGTCCTTGGTCCCGTCAAATTCAGCTTTACAGGTCGTAAACGAACCGTGTCTTCCTGGTGAAAGTTTCGACAGCAGCGCCTCAAACTGAGTATCAGACATGGTGACCGACATCTCTGCTTTCCCTTCTGTAGCTGGTGTTGTTGTTGTCCGTCCGTAGCGTGTGATGTACTTTGGTTTCTCTTCGAGCCCCACGTTGGGCGCCAGATTGTAAGAGGTGTTGGTAGGGGTTTCACACTCGAAGGAAACACACACGAAGTTTTCAGGAGATGTATTTCAACGAACACAGTTACAGTTGATGAGGTGATGAGGTGATACAGAATTTATATGTTTAAGCGATGATGGATGGTTTTGGATGTAAATATAGGGATAATTCCGTCGACCAAGACCTTAGGACGAAGGTCGGGAAATGAGGTCCCTCTATCCAAAAACTCCTTACGGATAATAGTTAACAACAGCTATCAGAGGTGTCCCTGGTAACCTTTCCAAGTAGGACGAAATTCCAGAATGCACTCTCTAGGTAGCTGTGAACTGGAGAAATTTATTGATCCAGCGAGGGTCATTAAGTCACGGAGAATCTTAACACCGCGATTCAGAAATGCGCGTCATAGGCACAGCGCCATCTAGTGGTGAGCGGCGGAACCCTTTTATTGACAACTGGATCAGTAAACCTCTGTTACTTATAATATCTAATATACATGATAGATGGTGTGTTACAAAAGTCATTAAAAGGACAAAAATTAAATAATGTAAATTTAAAACTTAGACAAAAAAATGTGAATTTATTACTAGAATTAAAGAAGTGTCATACTGATTTGGAAATTTGTAGGACTATGTATGACACCGACACACAAAACCTTCAGGATGAGCTGTTTGTGAGGGAATATGCTCTAAAAGATATCTTTAACAAATATGAGGCTTCTCAACAAGACCTGAGTAAGCGCATGCTGGAGGCTAATGAGCTGGTGGACTTGGTAAGGTACAATGCAGAGAGATATGAGTCTCTGACCAACAACCTCTCCTGTAACTGTGCCTGCTCCCAGTCGCCAGCACCCCAGCATGTTACACCCACAACCGTAACAGCTCAACCAGTAGGTTCTAATAATGTTTTAAATAATAATACTGTTAATACAACTTATGTATTTTCAGACAAATTTGGTAAAGGTTTCGGTAGTGTTTTTAGTCAGTGCTCTCAACAATATATTATAAATTATTGTTTACCCGGTGCCAGTTTTAGCCAGTTAATGAATAGTCTTAAAATTACAAAATTAAACCCCAATTCAACTGTTATATTGTTATTTGGGAATAGCTTAGCTGTAAAAAAGAAAGATGTAATTGAATGTTTTAATTTAATGTTTAAGCTATATGAGTCCAGTAATTGTAAATTTATTTATTCAGCTTTGCCTTACTCTAATTGTTTGTCTGATGAACAAAATAGGCATATTTATAATTTAAACCTGTTAATGTACAATAGGACTTGTCGTCACAGTGACGCGTTTATATATTTTGATTGTAACAGTTTTATCACAGATTACAAGCTAACTGATTGTTCGATGTTTTTGCCAGCTAGTTGTAGGAGACAGATTGCTAACCTTTTAGCATACACTCTACGCGTTTACACCGGTACTTGTATCGTACCTACGTTTTCTGTTAGTGGTGACACTAACGTCGCTATTGATACTTTTCGTACTAACTTCACTTTTGATTCTGTTAGTAATGATACTAACATTAGTTTACCTACACCTAGTACTTTAAACTGTTAGGTTCGACAAAGGCTAAGTCGCATATGTTGAATGTTGTGCATCAAAATATGCAAGGTTTGTCCGGCAAGGAATTAGAGTTAAGCTTATTTTTAGAAAATTATGATGTTCACGTGTTGTGTTTAACTGAACATTGGTTGAAAGAACATGAAGTAGCGTTTATCAATGATGAGTTTTTTTCTGTACAGAGTGCATTTGTGAGACAAAATGCTATTCGCGGTGGATCTCTAGTTCTTGTTTCAAACAAGTTAAAATGTAAACAACGTTTAGACTTAGTTAATCTTTCAATTGAGCGCACTATTGAGTTGTCTTGTGTTGAACTCGAGCGTTACATTATAATTTGTGTTTACAGACCCCCTTCTGGGGATTTCAGTACTTTTGAAGCCGCAATGGAGGATGTACTTAATAAGCTAAAATGCAGTAGTAAAAACATCATTTTATGTGGAGATTTCAATGTTAATATTTTAGATGTTACTCCACTTAGCATAAGGCTTCTCAACTTGTTTAAATCCTTCAATTTGGTTAATTTGTTTTTTGAACCAACAAGGATCACGGCGTCTTCTTCAACTTGTCTAGACAACATGTTTTGTGAAATTGATGCCGAAAATATACTGGTTTTAACAGATTTATCATCTGATCACTGTGGATTGATGGCTAGCTTCCCTATGCCATTAAGTAAAAAGCCGCACAAAATAGAATGTAGGCCTTATACAGTTAGTCGTTGCAATAAGTTTAAAAATAATGTATCTCTTAAAGTTGTACCGTCAATAGTAGAACACGAGACCCCCAATGAAATATATGAGGCTCTCTTTGATGTTGTGCAAAATGAGCATAAATCCATTTTTAAAACTAAAACTATTAACATTGCTGGGACTTCAGCTGGATTCAACCAATGGGCTACACCAGGCATTTATAAAAGTCGAGCGAGATTATATGAGTTGTATGGTCTGAGACAGTACAAATTTGATAAACATTTTCTAGAATATGTTAAAAATTATTCAAAATTATTTAAAAAGATTTGCCGTATTGCAAAATCGAAATTTTTAAGTGAGACTATTAAAAATTCTAATAATAAAGTAAAGACCACTTGGAAAATCATTAACAATGAAACAGGTAAATCACTCAAACAAGAAGATCAACTTGAGATCATGGTTGATAATAAATTAATTAATAAACCAGCTGATGTAGCTGAGGCATTTAATGAGTTTTTTGCCAGCATTCCTGCAACTACGACTCGCTCCTTATGTTCGTCACCATCTAAGGCTGAAAACCTTTTGCAAAGTAGCGTCCCTAAATGTAGTCATGTATTGAGATTCGAACATGTAACGCCCCATGATGTGGTTAATGTTTTTAATTCACTCAAGTCTAAAAACACTGGTGATTACTGGGGCATTTCTATTAAACTTTTGAGCAATATAATTGACATTGTAGCCCCCTATCTTGCTATTACTTTCAATAAATGCGTTGACTTGGGTACTTTCCCTGATCTCATGAAGAGCAGTAAAGTCGTCCCTTTATTTAAATCTGGCTGTAAAAATAATATTGGTAATTTCAGACCAATTTCTATTCTACCTGCATTCAGCAAAATATTTGAAAAGTTAATACTCAGACAGTTACTTCGCCATTTTAATTCAAATAGTCTTCTTCATAATGATCAATACGGGTTCACAAAAGGCCGTTCGACTACAGATGCGGGTGTTGCTTTGTTGAAACACATATTTGACGCATGGGAAAAGTCGCAAAATGCAATTGGTGTTTTCTGTGATCTCTCTAAAGCCTTTGATTGCGTACACCATGATACACTATTGCGTAAACTTCGTCATTACGGTGTTCAGAATGAAGCCCTCAATGTAATTGAGTCATACTTGTATAATAGATCTCAATGTGTCGATGTTAGTGGCGCAAAATCTTCTAGGTTACCTGTTCAGCTAGGTGTACCTCAAGGCTCAATACTGGGTCCGTTTTTATTCCTGGTTTATATTAACGATCTACCATACTATTTGAAGAATATCTGCGATGTAGTACTGTTTGCAGATGACACATCTCTAATCTTTAAAGTGGATAGGAATAGACAAGAGTTTGATGACGTGAACAACGCACTATCAAAGGTCATAGATTGGTTCACAACAAATAACCTTGTACTCAATGCCAAGAAGACTAAATGCATAAAGTTCACTTTACCCAATGTTAGAAATCTGGGTCCCAGCATCGTCCTTGGTAGTGTGGAGCTTGAAACTGTTGATTCAGCCGTGTTTCTGGGTATAACAGTAGATTCAAAACTACAATGGGGTCAACATATATCAAAACTAGCAGGTAGGCTTAGTTCGGCCGCCTACGCTGTTAGAAAAGTTAGACAATACACTGACGTTGACACAGCAAGATTAGTCTATTTTAGTTATTTTCACAGCGTCATGTCCTATGGTATTCTGCTGTGGGGCAAAGCCGCTGATATCCAAAATATATTTGTACTCCAGAAACGAGCGGTTCGTGCCATTTACCAACTAGGTGCGCGAGATTCTCTAAAAGATTTCTTTAAAGAGATTGGAATTCTCACAGTGGCTTCCCAATACATATTCGCCAACATTTTATATATCAGGCAAAACATTCACCAGTACAGTAAAAATAGTGATATCCATAACTTTAATACTAGGAATAAGCACAAACTTCGTGTTCCTTTTCATCGGCTTCATAAGGTGCATAATTCATTCGTTGGGGTTGGTATAACTTTTTATAACAAGTTACCGTCCTCTTTCCTAGACTTGCCATTTAACGTGTTTAAAGCAAAAGTAAAAGCTAACCTCTGTTCTAAGGCATACTATTCTGTAAGTGATTATTTAGATGATAAGCATAGTTGGTCGCTGTGTTGAACACAAGACATTGTTCATGTTCTTTTAACAAAATTGCTAGCTGACAGGTTATTTGACTCCATGTAGCTCTGTATTTTTTTATATTTTTAGTTCTCTTACTTTAGATACTTATTTTATTCGTTTTTTTTTGTGTGTGTGATTTTTTATTTATTTTTTGTTGGACGGTCGTAGGGTATCATTTGGTACTACTCGTATTGTCGGAGCTGATGAAGATTGTATAATGATCTTTGTATTGTATAGACTCAATCTCTCTAGTTTTATATAGTTTAATAGCAAGCATTGTGTGAGTACTATGTATTTCAGAGCTTTCAATGATTAGATACCCACGTCTTTTAGTGACTTGAATTACCCTGGTGGTTGAGAATATGTCATGCTCACTCAAATGTCTCGCTGACGGTGGCGTGTGTGTCGGATCATTTAGTTCCCTTCAAAATGGTTGAGCTGAATGGTGCTGATACATGTGTCATGTTCGTGAACGGGCGCCGTCAGTCGTGACTGGTCATCTCCTAGCTGCCACGGTCTATTTTAATGATTTATAATTCTCTTGAATTGTCTATTTTATATTTTCCTATGGGCACTTTTTTATTTGCTACATCGTTCTCACATAATGTACCATCTTAAGATGAATGATGTAACAAAGATTCTGTAATAATTTTGGCGATTGAAAAAGAGTGTCCATGGAGTTTCTTGCTCATTCTTCTCCATAGAGATCTACGCTTTGGAATGAGCACCTACGGTACTTTCACAGTTTTTATGTCTTGTGACTGGGACTGTAGCACCATAACATATATAAAATTTTATTTTACCTATTTTATTTTTTGTCTTTTGACAATTCAAAAGTGCCTGTAACAGGCCTACTTGAAATAAATGATTTGATTTGATTTGATTTGATTTGATTTGATGCGGTCCATGAGTTGACAGACTTTGTGGTCACAAACATGGATAGTGGGGATAAGGTTGTAGCTATATTTCTTGATCTTGCTAAGGCTTTCGACACGGTTTCTGTCCCAATTCTTTTACGTAAAATGGAAAGTTTGGGAATCAGGGGACTTCCACTTGACCTCTTTAAAGACTACCTGAGTGAGCGTACCCAGAGGGTAAAAATAGATGAATTCATCAGTGATGAACAAATAATTAGCGGCTACGGCACGCCTCAAGGTAGTGTCCTCGGACCTTCGCTTTTCCTCATCTATATCAATGATCTGGGTACGCTCACTATCCCCAATGGAAAAATCATAAGCTTTGCTGATGACACTGCCCTCTTGTTCAGCGCGACTTCATGGGAAGACGTTTATAGGCATGCACAGGGAGGCTTTGATAGGGTATCCAGTTGGTTACGCGAAAATCTGTTGACCCTCAATACAACCAAAACCAAATACCTAGCTTTTTCCATAAAAAACAATGCATCCTCCCAAACATTAGGTCATACTATTGTAGCTCACTCTTGCAAAAACCCAATCACCTGTACGTGTAATTGCGAACCACTCACCAAGGCTGAAAGTGTAAAATACCTGGGAATAACAATCGACAAAAATCTAAGATTTCAAGACCACATAACCACTCTTAGTAACAGATTACGGAAACTTATATACGTGTTCAAAACGCTGAGACATGTAGTCGATAATAACATTATGAAATCAGTGTACTATACCTTGGCTCAATCTATAATCTGTTACTGCATCACCACATGGGGCGGTGCCCCAAAAACTACTCTAATAGAAATTGAAAGAGCCCAAAGAGCTATACTGAAGGTGTCGTCTTTTCGTCCTTATCGCTATCCCACCGAACAATTATACAAAGAAAAGCAAGTCCTTACGGTCCGTCAACTATTTATATTGCACGTTCTGTTGAAACAACATGGTCTCTTGCTTTATAATCCAACACTGTCCAGAGGGAAAAGACGTTATGACCCTGTGAAGCGCCATCATCTACGTTATAAAACTGTTTTTGCAAGGCGGTTCTTCTGCTATCTGGGTGGCTACCTATATAATAAAACTCATAAGCAGTTACATATCTTTAGTCTTACAAAGAATAAATGCAAAGAAAAGATAATTGACTGGCTACTCAAATTAAACTATAATGATACTGAAACCCTTCTAGCACAGACCTAAACTCACAATTTCACACACTCCCACACCCACACACTCACGCACACACACACACACACACACACACACACACACACACCAATACTATACATCTACTAACATTCTACTACTAAAAATACAAAAAATGTTTTTATTCATCGTTGAAATAAAATTATATTATGTAAATCGTAACTACAAAATGTCGTATGATCAACCTATATACTGTCAGCGCGCTTAATAGATACATAATTATTATAATGAAAATGTAAAGGGGTGGGATCCTGGTGTCCTGAAACACAGGCCACGAGCCTAGCTTAGGCGCCAGTCTCCCACAATATATACTTACCTGAATTTTGTATCTTTGTGGAATCTGAACAATGTCAAATGATTGATGTATATTGTGGTGAGAAAAAAATAAATTTGATTTGATTTGATTTGATTTGATTAATGATTTAGATCATCCAAGCCAAGTGTGTTAGGAAGGTCTGAATGTCGCGACCTGCCAATACCAAGAGTTCTAAGGAACTTCTAAATATCAGCAGGAGAAGCAGAAGATATATTATCAATAATATAGCAGCGTGTAGCGTTGCGTATCATCTGATTACACCGATTTCGAGCAGATTTGTAAAGGTCCCACTTTTCCTCGGATCGATCCCTTTTAAACTTACGAAACGCGCGGTCCCTTCGTCGCATCGCCATCCGAATCTCAGGATTCATCCAAGGTGCAGGAGGGCGCTTCAGCTTGATTCTCTTAACAGGAGCATGGGTGTCGTACAGCTTCAGTACAACTTTATTGAAAAAGGTAACTTTGTCATCGACAGTAGTTGCTTCCTGCAGGGGAGTCCAATCAACCTTAGATGCATCCTGTGCAAGCAACACATTATACTAGTTCATAGGAATAATTCTACACTGTCAATAAAATCCCAAAATTATTGTATGTATTCCAAAGCTGTGTATGAGTAACGACTAACGAGGCAATATTATTACCTACAAACGAAACACAAAAACTCAATAAACTAAGAGTCTTATCTTGCACATTTCACTTAGCGCTTAACTCGATACCTATTAAAATGTTACGTGTCCTGCCACTAAAATAATAAAGCATTCAATTTCGCACTTATGATAAAGAACTAACAAATCACAAACACGAACTCGGGCGCCGGTTACTTAAAAGGCAGCGCGACAAGGTGGGCAAAGAAAGTACATCCTGCGGTACTCGTACGCTTGCGAAGCGATAACGCGTAAATCATCACAGGATTATAGCGACACACTTTTGCTTTTGGTGCTGATTAATTTCGCACTGTTTTTGAATTGGCACTAAATTCTATCATGTAACTTTTTTTTTTATGTGTAATGGGATTGCTCTTGACCTTAGTCTAGGACAAGAGTGACTATGACAAGGTCGACGATGGAGCGAGCTTACTTCTTATTACTTACTTCCATTATTTTGTACATTTACTTAAATAATAACCTCTAAACATTTGTACGCTGACTGAGGCAAAACATGTTGGGTCTGAAAAAATTATGTTACCATCTTTATGTGCATAATATTTTTTATGTATCATGTTACACATGTTTAAACAAATAAAATCTTTATTTTTATATTTATCCTTATCATATTATTTGGGAACCACTGACGTAAGTTACGACAATAATGTCAGATTATCATTCTTGGGATCCTTTATAAATAGCAGTCAAAAATATTGTAATGCCATAATTTACACTTCAGTCCTAACAAAATGAAGTCTCAAATAAAATATCTTGTTTTACTTCTGTGCCTGAATTTTATAGGTAAGACGTTTATTTTTATTATTTGGTTATCTCGAATCAATCTACCTCATTAATTTCACTTAGAAAGTTATGTCATTTAGCGTAAAGCGTGTCCTTCAATAGCTGTTTACGTTCCGGGACAATGGTTACCTGATAAGACGGTCCCGCCACCCTGGCAGGCTTTGGACCTCTAAGGGGGTCCCGTCAGATTGCTGACAGCTCTTTGAGACGCGCCTAGAACGACGTCGAACCGGGCATGGTCCATGATGGGATGGCAAGTCGCCCATTACTCGCCGTCCGCATGCCTGAGTTAACGGTGGCTGGAAGTCGCCTCGCGACCTCCGATGCCGTGGGCATCTCCTGTGGTGGCTGGGTTGTGAGTCGAGGCTGCCTTCTCTCTCATGGCGCCCGCCTCCTCCTTCGCTAGCATGACTGCTTCTCAGAAGGAGGCGACCGCTTCTCACTGCGTCTCGCCCCGCAGCATCGCCTGCTTGAGGACACGGCGGTGCTCTGCTCTAGCGGGGCAGTCCTGCACCGTATGCTCCACCGCGTCCTACGGTCCTCCTCGCTGTGGTAACACCCAGGCGTTTCTTCCTTCCTTATAAGACACAGGAACCTTCCGAAACTTCCGTGTCCAATGAGGACCTGCGTCAAGCGGAAGGTGAGAACGCCGTGGCGCCTCTCCAGCCACTCTTCAAAGACCGCCGAGATTGCGGCGTGCCCGAAATTGTCATTGCTAAGGGTGTTTTTTAAAGAAGCCGGTTGGTTAACTTTGATATAGAAACACAAAACAGAGGCCATGTGTTTTAATGGCCGTCTGAACGTGCCACGGTCACAGTGCCACATAACGGCGTGAGGGGTTCGCATCGGAGTCGGGAGGACGGTGAAGTACCTGGGACTCGTCCTCGACAGCCGGTGGAACTTCAGGGAGCATTTCCTGAGTTTGGCCCCAAGGCTGAACCGGGCAGCAGCCGCCCTCAGGCCACTCCTGCCCAAGCTCAGCGGGCCAAACGCCTCCTGCCGGAGGCTGTACGCCGGGGTCGTGCGGTCCATGGCCCTCTACGGGGCCCCCGTGTGGGCCCTGAGCATCCGGATGCGACCACTGAAGCTGGTCGCATGCCAGAGGGTCATGGCTATCCGAATGATCCGAGGATACCACACGATCGCCGGCGAATCGGCCAACCTCCTTGCCGGATTGCTGCCCTGGGATCTGGAGGCGACTGCGCTCCAGCGCGTCTATGAGTGGCGCGTGGAGGCGCAATTCCGGGGCGAATCCCCGCTGCCTCGAGAAGTCGAGGCGCGGCGGGAAGAGCTCCGGCGCGATCTCAGAGCAGTATGGAGGGAACGACTGTCGCAACAGTGGCTGGATAGGCGTCACGGCGTCCTGACCTACCGCATGACGCAGGTCCTCACCGGACACGGCAGTTTCCGGAGGTACCTGTGTCTGATAAGGACTTAACTTTGATAAAAGGGTTACCTTTGATAAAGAAACCGACAAATCTGCAATGTCTCAACCTGTGTATACACATCATGTACGAGCTTATTCTAACCTGTCTATACTGACTACCTGTTTCTTCATAAAAGCACCCTATGAATGGTTTCTGTCTTACACATTTAATATGTTCATTTTTATGTTTTTATGTAAAATGTAATCCTTTTTAGAGGGAGCATTTAGATGTGACTATAGATACAGTTCAGAAACCCGAACATGGTTTAAGTTTCATAGGATACCGGCGACTTGGTTCGATGCTCGACTGCGATGTTCTATGGAAGGTAAGCTGTTAGTAATATTCCAAACGTAATGTAGTAAATGTTTCATAAGAAATTGCACTAGTTTATAATGTGAGAAATTAGGTAATTAATACCTACCCGCAGTCAGCGTGCATTCAGTGAACGTTCACTGAACGCACGCACGCTGGCTGCGAACGAGGTGAATGGAGAAAAAAATAATCGTAGCATCAGGTGGCGTATGTATGCAATGAAATATTCTAATCGAGAAACATTCGCTGAAAAAAGTATTTTATCAACTTTCCACTATTCTGATATACAAAATGTTTGGCAATTATATATGAATACAACTGACTAGCTAGAATGATCAGTATGATATTATTCAAAAATCATAGGTTGTCATCAGGTGCCGTTCTAGCTTCCCCAACCACACTAGATATACTAAGTGAAATGAGAAACATCATGAATACCTCCAGTCCGAATAACGAGATTTTCACCGGAATTCATGCTACTTTCTCCCAAGGAGATTATTATACAGTTGAAGGTAAGTTTTAATAGTAGATTGTTAATTAAAGGAGCAAACAGCTATGTCAAAGGCGAGATTGCACTTTAAATCCCGAGCGTAACGAGGAATTTTGTGCAACAATTTAATACTTAATTCACCCTATTCTTTGCACATGTCAACGTCTTAATGACGACTACCCCTCATTCTATCACTCTTTCTTTCCCTTTCACACACCGACACATCCTTCGAGTACGTTCCATATCCCACACTCGGTCATCTAACATTCATATTTGAATAACAACATGTACACTTTGATACATTCACAGGTTATTCATCATTAACAATTTTCATTTCATCGTTCAATACATTCTCCAAGTTCTCTAAACATTTTATAATATAGTATCAGTTAGTAACAATAAAAGTATGCAAGTGAGCCTAGCCGTTCATTCCAGGTGGCCTACCACGAACTCTTAACGCGATCCAGTTTAGGCTGCGGGAAAGAGACAGAACTATACAAGTCGTCTAGCGCCATCTCTTTCCCACAGCTTAAACTGAATCGCGTTAAGAGCTCGTGGTAGGGCCTCTGAGCAAGGCTTTGTGACTATTCCGTATAGATGTGATAAAAAGAATAAGTATTGTTACGAGCTGGGTATTTTTTTTTTTTTTTTTTAGGGTGGCAAAATCATCAAATGAGTCCTCCCGCCCTGGGTGGGGCGGGAGGGACTGTCAGACTCTTACTGACTAAAATCCACCCGTGTTCCGTCGGATGCCCTTTACGTTCCGGGGCCACGGTATCCTGGATTAAGAAAAATCCGCGACCCCGGCAGGCATTTGGCCCCATAAGGGGCCCCGTCGGTGACGCGTGAAACACGACGCGCCACCGACCCGGGCTTGGTCCTTGGTCGGACGGCGAGCATACCCATTACTCACCGTCCGCAAGCCCGCTCCGCCGCTGTGCCCTCTGCTGTTCAGAGGGACACGCGTTGGAGCGTCCACCCGACAGGCTATTTGCATACGGGCAAAGAAACCCCTTAGGCACACAGTGCCTAAGGAGAGTTTTTGCCCGCATCCCAGGGTGCACCGGCCCGAAAAACTGGTCTTCCCCCCGGACGTATCCGAGAGGGAACTCCAGTCCACGGGCGCACGTGGAGGTTTCCTGTCTTAGCACCCCACGAGCTGGGTATTGGGATAAATTAATCAACACCAAATACCAATTAAAACCAAATAAACTTTATTCACACACGAATCACTAATTAAAACAAACACTTAACACTACTCAACAATTAAACACTTATAAACTCACTTAGTCACACGTAAAAGTCACTTAGAGATCGCTTCCAGTTCACTTCGAGTTGCCTCGATCGTAGTCAAAACCAGACTGACTCAGGTCGCCGATCGGCACCCCTTTTTATACCACGGCCGGACCCACTAGATGTTTCTGGAAGGTGGTAGAATGTTCTGGAAACATCCATAGACTTCGACATAGTCCCATACCTTCTGGAACATTCCAGAACCATCTGGAATCATCTAGAACAGGGTAGAATTTTCTAGAAACTTTCAGACCAATCTTCGGTAGAATTGTCGAGAACCTTGTGGAACTTTCGAGAAGCTTATAGATAGGTCTCGCAATTCGATCGACGTAACACTGCCCCCTCCTTAGACATGCTCGTCCCGAGCATCATTGGTCCCGTTATATCGTGCTAAACGGTCAATCTTGGGCGCGCCACATGGACCCTTTTGAATCCGGTAGGTGACGTCGTAAATCTTGGTCACGACCCGGTATGGTCCATCCCATTTTGCTTGTAATTTAGGGGACTTCCCTTTGCTGCGCACTGGGTTATGCAACCACACAAGTGACCCCTCGTCGAAACCTCTATTGTTTGTCTTCCAGTCGTATCTCGGGTCTTCATCTTCTCCGATATTTGTTGGCTGGATTGTCTGATATGCTCATACACATCATTCAACTTGTTGTCAGGTCCTATTTTATTTCTAAGAACCATCTTGTAGTCCACTTCTTTCATGTTTTTGTCTTTCTTTTCTATTTTCCAGGTTCCATTTTTAACATGTGCTCTAATTTCGGATTTAATAGCATCGTGCCAGTATTCATCATCTTCATTCTCATCGGATATATAGGATATCTCCGAGAGTAGGTGACTTTCTTCAGTCTGGTCCAGTATAAAGTCCCTGGTCCACGCTGGTGGGAGTCTCTCTCTTTGTAGCCTCCCATTTTCAGGTATTTCTATAATATCTGATGCGTCATCGTAAGACTCAATTTCTACTCCCGAAGAAACTCCATGTTCTTGCTCATTGAAACCTTGTAATATATTTTTATTTTTAACCGACTTCAAAAAGGAGGAGGTTATCAATTCGACGGTATGTTTTTTTTTTTTTTTTTGTACATTTGTTACGCGATTACTCCGCCAATTGTGGACCGATTTTTAAAATTCTTTTTTTGTTCGAAAGGAGGTACTTCTGAGGTGGTCCCATAGTCACCAAGTTGGGATCTGATGATTGGATCCTGGAGAAATCGAGGGCAACCCTCGAATTTTATAGGCCGACACACCGTTTTTCGCAAATTTTATGAAGTAATTTAAGTACTTGCGTATGGTAATCATAATTTCATGTAGCTGAGCTGATGATGGAAGGTAGAACTCCTTAATAGTAAGGAGTAGGCATCGACTGATTTAGTTTGAGTTCGCATATCTCTGGAACTACAAGTCCGATTTAAGTAATTCTTTTTTTGTTGTACTAGGTATCATTTAACTTAGGGAAAATTTCAAGTTTCATCAAAATCAGTTCATTAGTTTTTGAGATAGGGAATTTTATTAGCTTATTGTGTACATGAGCGATGTTATTACCGGTGTTATGGGTTACAAAATTCTAGTGCACATGTTGTATTTGACAAGAATTCGGGTTGAATATTTAAACTAAACAGAGTAAAATAAAAACTTTTTCAAAAAAAAATGTAACCGCCTTCAAAAACAACCATAAAAAACGGTAAAAAAACCTACAAAATAACTTTTCTTTCGGAAGTCGGTGGCAAAAAAAGACAATGAAATAAAGAAAACAAAGACACCGACTTCCGAAAGAAAAGTTATTTTGTAGGTTTTTTTACCGTTTTTAGGGTTCCGTTTTCGCCATTTGGCTACATTTATAGATTCGTCATGTCTGTCTGTCTGTCTGTCTGTCCGTGTATGTCACAGCCACTTTTTGTCGAAAGTATAAGAGCTATCCTGTTGAAACTTGGTAGAAAGTTGTATTATGTGAACCGCATTAGGATTTTTACACAAAAATCAAAACAAAACAAATTTTGGGGGTGCCCCCCATACTTAGAATTGAAACTCAAAAAAAAATTTTCACCAAACCCATACGTGTGGGGTATCTATGAATAGGTCTTTAAAAATGATATTGAGGTTACTAACATCATTTTTTTCTAAACTGAACAGTTTGCGCGAGAGACACTTCCAAAGTGGTAAAAAGTGTGCCCCCCCCCCGTAACTTCTAAAATAAGAGAATGATAAAACTAAAAAAAAATATATAATGTAGACCTCAACCAAAACTACCAACGAAAATTGGTTTGGATGAGATACAGTTAGCAGTTTTTGAGATATAGTACATTTTCAAAAACCGCAAATATAACTTTGCCATTCATACAAATACTATGAAAAACAAAGTTATTTTTATTGTTTGTGTATATTACTTACTAATCTCAATATAATTATATCTCTAATCTATGCTTGCTGCTACGGAACCCTTCATGGGCGAGTCCAGCTCGCACTTGGCCGGTTTTTTTATAGTTGTTTTTGAAGGCGGTTACATTTTTTTTTGAAAAAGTTTTTGTTCTCAGTGATTTCAATTTCAATTTGGTTTTCATTTTTCCGAGACTGTTCTATTTCGTTAATAAGTTTATCATAGTTCTGACTTTCTTCTTCGTAGTACATCTTATCTATGACTTTTATGTCCCTGCTTATTACTACGTCATCGTCTTCCGGTATGTACACTCTGTAAGCCTTTGAGGTCATCGAGTACCCCATTAATACACCTTCTTTGGCTTTTTGGGTAAGCTTGCCTAGTTTGTTCTTTTTCAAAACGAAAGTCTTTCTGCCGTACACGTAGAGATGATGTCCGCATGGTGTCCGGCCTAGCCATTTCTTGAATGGAGTTTCACCATGAACTACGGTTTATGAGGTTGTTGTTGGGAATGATACTCTCGAAGTTGTAGACCATTACACTTACCTTGGACAGATTGTTCAGTTAGGTAGGTCCAACTTCGAGAAAGAGGTCGCCCGAAGAATCCAACTCGGATGGGCAGCGTTTGGGAAGCTACGTGATATCTTCTCATCGAGAATCCCACAGTGTCTCAAGACGAGGGTGTTTAACCAGTGTGTGTTGCCAGTGATGACATATGGCTCTGAAACGTGGTCTCTGACTGTTGGCCTTTTAGAGAGACTAAGAGTCACTCAACGAGCAATGGAACGACCTATGCTCGGAGTTTCTTTGCGGGATAAAATCCGGAACATGGATATTCGGCGAAGAACCAAAGTCACCGACATAGCTCATAAAATTTGCAAGTTGAAGTGGCAATGGGCAGGCCACATCACTCGTAGAACTGACAACTGATGGGGAAGAAAAGTTCTTGAGTGGCGACCACGGACCGGAAGACGCAGTGTAGGTAGGCCTCCCACTAGGTGGACCGACGACATCGTGAGGGTCGCGGGCAACCGATGGATGCAAGTGGCGAATTGTCATTTGGCGTGGCGTTCTAAGGGGGGGCCTATGTTCAGCAGTGGACGTTTTCCGGCTGATGATGATGATGATGATGCTCTTGGATGCCAAGCTCTCCGGTTTTTTGAATTTAAATAACATGGCATACTTTTGTTTATCTTTTCACAGACCGTAAACATTTGGTCACAAATATGAGGTCGAAGGGGTTTAAAGAAACCTAAACAATTTAATGAAATTCAATTATAGTATACCTAATTGATACTCTCTGGAGAGCAGTGGTGGCCCAGTGGTATCGGCCCCGACTTACGAGTTGTAGGTCGTGGGTTCGAATCCAGCCAGGCGCGTTACTTTGTGTAATTTATTTCATCACCACTGCTCTCAAAACGGTGAAGGAAAACATCGTGAGGAAACCGGCATGTCCTAGAACCAAAAAATTCGAAGACATGTGACATCCACCAACCCGCACTGGGCCCGCGTGGTGGATTATGGCCCACTCCCTCTCTCAGAGAGGAGGCCTGTGTCCCAGCAGTGGAAACATTTATAGGCTGATGATGATGATGATACCTAATTGAAAATTTGGAATAATACACATTATGTAATACAATACTTAGGACATATGACTTTATCTCTAATATATAAAATTCTCGTGTCACAGTTTTCGTTGCCATACTCCTCCGAAACGGCTTGACCGATTTTGATGAAATTTTTTGTGCTTATCCGGTATCTATGAGAATCGGCCAACATCTATTTTTCATCCTCCTAAATGTTAGGGGTAGTCCACCCCTAATTTTTTTTTTTAATTGTTTATATGGCAATTGTTTTGCCGTTTGCCGGGTCAGCTAGTTTCATATAAAATTAGGAGATTCAATTAATATGATGACTCGATGTTATGCCAGAACAGCATTAGAAGTGAAGACAATTACGTAAAACAATATTTAGAATTTTTGATCATTATGGTTTCTGAATTTTATAGCAAACGTGTTATAGATAATGATTCTCGGACAAACAGTTTTAGGAGAAGAAAAGGGATGCCATGTTTGAAAGCTTCCTTGAATTCATGCAAGTCTAGTTCTCTTCACATTAGTAGGTTCTCTCCACTACTCAAGTTCAGCACTTGAGTCATCATCATCATCAGCCTATAAATGTTCCCAGTTCTGGGACACAGACCTCTGTGAGAGGGAATGGGCCGTAATCTACCACGCGGGCCCAGTGCGGATTGGTAGATGTCACATGTCTTAGAATTTTTGGTTCTAGGACATGCCGGTTTCCTCACGATGTTTTCCTTCACCGTTTTGAGAGTAGTGGTGTTGAAATAAAATACACAAAGTAATGCGCCTGACGGGGTTCGAACCCACAACCTACAACTCGTAAGTTGAGGCTGATACCACTGGGCCACCACTGCTCTCTTGAGTGAACAGATGAAACTATTAGGATAAGTATCACAAGTGCTATTTACAACTTACAGGTACATCACTGTCGGAAATCCCAGTGAATTGGGCTGAAAATGAGCCAAATAATATAAACAACCAAGAAAGTTGTATCACTCTTAATGGTTGCGGAGACTTAGCAGATCGTAGCTGTGGACAGACTCGTCCTTACATCTGTTACCACCCGGAGAAACATGAAATAATCAGTGAGTGCGGTACCGTCGACCAAGGTAAGAATTGTACGGATACATGTTGGAGGAATAGCCCACCGGATTAGCAAGCTGAAGTGGCAATGGGCAGGCCATATTGCTCGCAGAGCAGATGGCCGATGGGGTCGAAAAGTCCTAGAGTGGAGACCGCGGACGAGCAAGCGCAGCGTAGGACGTCCACCAACGAGGTGGACAGGCGACCTTGTAAAGGTCGCCGGAAGACGCTGGATGCAGGTCGCTTCCAACCGGTATATGTGGAGATCTAAAGGGGAGGCCTATGTTCAGCAGTGGACGTCCTATGGCTGAGATGATGATGATGATGATGTTGGAGGAATTTGTTAAGTAGGTAGATTTTAAGCTGGTAAACCATCACCTGTGTGTGTGTACTAAAATATTACATAACAGTCACTTTTACCGTTTGTGTTACAACTTTGCCTCTAGTAATTATAATCATCGTCAACATTTTTGTATTCCTGTATATTTTGAATAATTGCAGGCATGTAGCCTTCTTTTTGCAGCAGTCGCGTTTTTTATCGTTGCAATGACATAAATGATAATAAAATATCATTTTCTTTTCAGAATACTACTTGGATAAAAGAACTAACAAATGCTACAAGTTTCATACAGTTCCAAGAAATTACTCGAGAGCTTTCATGGCATGCTCAGCTGAAGGCGGACATCTTGCTATTATAAACAGTGCAGTCGAAGCCACAGTATTATATGAACTTTTGACCAAACACCCTGCAAACCAAATACCAGGATCCAACTTTGAAAAAAATTACGCTTTGCTCGGGTTTCAAGGTTGGGGCGAAAAATACGAATATAGAACTATTCATGGTAATTATAATTTTCTTGTGTACATAGTATATTATTATTTTTGTGTATTGCAATTGGAAGTTAATTCTACGAGATAGAAATGGTACTGGGCGTATGGTAGACGGTGTTTCATTATACAACATTGATTTTGCTGTAATGTCAACGTGTTATTTGGAAGCAGTTAGAAACTAGTCCAAGAGATGGCACTCACGTTACTGAAAAAACGTTTCAAAGGGAAGAAGATTCAGCTTTTGTTGCGGTAACCTAATTGGTAAGGCGTCTGGAGTACTCATCCAGAAGACGCGGGTTCACATCCCACAAATGTTAATCTACCTTGTCGCATACAGTAATAAGTTTAAAACTAATTGAATACTGCATTAGTAGGACCAGTAAACAAAAAGAAAATGCTTGAAATAAAGAGTGTTGAGAAATAAGTTTTTAGACTGACAATGCAACTATTGTTTAGATTTAAAGCGGGATATTTACCATGTTTTTACTATTTGTTTTGAGTTTCCGATATTTCGGCACTGTTGCAAGGGCCATAATCACGGATAAACTGGAGATATTGCGGGTGGATGTTTATGAGCAGGCAAATTGGTCTACTCTCCTTCTCGTTCGTTTTTTGCATTCAATACCACTACTAACTATTGTCACTCGTCTCACTCACAACACGATTTTGTTCCCGACACACAAAACTCACTGTATCCTGTATAAAACGAACTAGTTTCCGTGCTTATTCTGTTTTTACATAATTGAACCACTGGGTTCCAAATATCAGAAAATTCCGAAATAAAATATCGGAAACTCAAAACAAATAGTAAACATGGTAAATATCCCGCTTTCAATATAGACAATAATGTCGAAAAAGTTGTGAATTCAACGTAATGAACAACGTTATGAACGTAATAGCGGCCATACACCATACTGCCTATCGTACAATCGGCATGACGCTGCCAATTTGATCAGTTAGATTTGACCGTGTGTGGGCGTGGAATCCATCAAATTGGCATGATCATGCCGATTTGATCAAATCGATTTGATCAAATCGATTTGATCAAATCGGAATGATCAAACTTCAAATCGGCAGCAGTGATACCAACTTAGCAACTTTATAGCTAGATCTAGCTAATATTCGGTAGCTACTTTTTAACCGACGTAAAAAAAAGGAGGAGGTTCTCAATTCGAAACGTTTATTTTTTTGGAACGAAGTTCCTTATGGCGCGTTGCGAAAGGGGGCTAGGCGGAAAAAATTGTCACGACACTTTTTACAGTGGAGTGGAGTGGAAAAAACTGGTTCAAGCGATTTTTGACCTTATTGACATTTAAAATTTAGTTTGTTTTTTCTCACATTCTCGTTAGCTAACATTGCTCCTTCATTAAAATCCGGTGTTTGCATAAATGTCAATAAGGTCGAAAATCGCTTGAAGGTCGGAAAACATTTGCTTAACGATAAGCAAATGTTTTCCGACCTTCACTTGTATTACCAACTGATTCCCACCAGTGGGATAGACCGGTAAAAAAACAAGTCGGTAAAACAGTAGCTAAAAAGTTAAGCCACAACTTTTATAAAATTGTAGCTGTCGGTCACCGAATAATAGCTAGATCTAGCTATAAAGTTGCTAAGCTGGCATCACTGCTGCCGATTTGAAGTTTGATCAAATCGATCGTCATGCCGATTGGACGATAGGCAGTATGGTGTATGGTGTATATGGACGAACTGCCAATTTGATCAAATCGATCGTCATGCCGATTGTACGATAGGCAGTATGGTGTATGGCCGCTATTACGGGCACTCTTTCAAAAAGTAACTTTACTTCCTCTTTTCAGGCCAAACATTAAAAGAAGCAGGATACGACATCTTTTATCCTGGACAGCCTAACGCAACGTCAGAACGTGGCACATGTGGTTTGTTAGGCCGTTTGCACCCTACGAGTTCCTCCGTTACTAATCTATTTGTAGGGGGGTGTGACACTCCTTTTGTGTTCTTTTGTGAGAAGAGCCCAGAATACAAATGCCACGCTGAGGAGAAGCTCTAAAGAATTGAGAGTATGTTGAAAGAGCTTTATTTAAAAATAAATAAAATACAATTTTGAGTAAGTATGCACTTTTATTCCTTACACCCACCACCTGTTATTATGAAACAAGTTTGATTAGAAGCGAGCCTATTGCCACTCTGCGAACAAAGCCAGTTGCTGCTACTGAGAAAAATCTGATGGAAAACCATAATATAACTGCATTAATTTTTAGGGCAGAGGCCTTATCATGAGTTTTCAGTTATTGTGACGTAAAGTAAACTGGAACTTTGACATTAATTTCAAAGAAAAAAATAGTTCCTTCTTCGCACACCAGAGGCGCTGTTCCATTTTTTCATTCAAGAAACGCTGTAAATACTGGAAAGACGCTGTAAAGTAAAATAGTGATAACTCGTGATAAGGGCTCTGAAAAGGAAATGCTAGCAGCCGAGAACAGTTGAGAATTAGGGTGATGGCACTCACGTTACTGAAAAACCGGCCAAGTGCGAGTTGGACTCGCCCATGAAGGGTTCCGTAGTAGCAAGCATAGATTAGGGAATATGGATATCATTATATTGAGATTAGTAAGTAATATACACAAACAATAAAAATAACTTTGTTTTTTATAGTGTTTGTATGAATGGCAAAGTTATATTTGCGGTTTTTGAAAATGTACTATATCTCAAAAACTGCTAACTGTATCTCATCCAAACCAATTTTCTTTGGAAGTTTTTGTTGAGGTCTACATTATATATCTTTTTTAGTTTTATCATTCTCTTATTTAAGAAGTTACAGGGGGTACACACATTTTACCACTTTGGAAGTGTCTCTCGTGCAAACTGTTCAGTTTAGAAAAAAATGATCTTAGTAACCTCATTATCATTTTTAAAGACCTATCCATAGATACCCCACACGTATGGGTTTGGTGAAAAAAATTTTTTGAGTTTCATTTCTAAGTATGGGGGGCACCCCCAAAATTTGTTTTGTTTTTATTTTTGTGTGAAAATCCTAATGCTGTTCACAAAATACATCTACCTACCAAGTTTCAACAGGATAGCTCTTATACTTTCGACAAAAAGTGGCTGTGACATACGGACGGACAGACAGACAGACATGACGAATCTATAAGGGTTCCGTTTTTGCCATTTGGCTACGGAACCCTAAAAATGTTTCAAAGGGAAGAAGATTCAGCTTCTGAGTGTGAGTTGTGGTAACCTAATTGGTAAGGCGTCTGGAGTACTCATCCAGAAGACGCGGGTTCACATCCCACAAATGTTAATCTATCTTGTCGCATACAGTAATAAGTTTAAAACTAATTGAATACTGCATTAGCAGGACCAGTAAACAAAAAGAAAATGATTGAAATAAAGAGTGTTGAGAAATAAGTTTTTAGACTGACAATGTCACTAGGGGAACAGTGTATAAGACGGGGACGATTATAATCGCGAGGTATAATGGGGACATAAACTCTTTAGGCATACTCAACACTAGGGCTTTCAATCCCAAGTTCCGGAGTTTCGTAACTCCTAAGCGTTTTAACTAAGCGTTTTTCAACTCCGGAGTTGAAATAGAACATCGGAGTTGAAACCGGTTTTCAAAAACCATGTAAATATTTACTGAACGTTGAAAAACGCATCTAAATTCTTGAGCGTAATAGAAGTAGAGCAGATTACACTAGCTCTGGTATGATATGCCGACGTTGCATTGAAAAAAACCTGGCAGGGCCGTTTACTATTACTTTTAAAAAGTTGTTAAAATCTGTGAGCTTGTATGATAAGAATCCCTAGTTTCATTTCGCAACAGGAAATTTATGGGTAGAGCTATAGGATAATGCTATGATGCAAGCCCCTTTGACTGGCTCTATTGGTGGCAGCAGCATGAGAAGCAACGCCTCGTACTAGGTTATCTAGTATGATCGACCTTCAAAAAAAACAAACGCTCATCTGTAAGATTATCAATTTTTAAGTGACAAAAACCACTGCTGCAAACAGTGGAGAAAGTGGTAGTTGCAGCGATTGATGTTCGCCCTCCGCGCAGCTGGGTTCAGTGTTCCAATTCAGTTTGACACAGGAACGTCCCGAAACAAACGTGGTGAGAATCTTTGTCAGGCGGAAGGTGAGTGACGCCGTGGCGCCTCTCCCAAAGAGGGGTCTTCCTCCGCCAAAGACCTGAAAGAACTAAGACCATTGCCAATCAATAATTTTATGTTACTGTATTTAAGATAGTCATGGTAGGTACTATTGTAAAAATACATTTCTCGTTAATTATTCGTAAATAATCAAATAAACAAAATCAGTTATGGCGATATTTCCATGCAAAGTCTTGCCAAGATATCTAATGAAACTGCATGGAATTATACGTAAAACATTTCTGAAAAACGAAAGATGGGCGATTTACGCCCTGGGTTCGTACAAGTACAGTCTAAAAAAAACGTGTGGCACTCGGGGACTGCCCCGGTAAAGCTATTGCATAGCATTTTTATCAATTTATGCAATTATAATTATTTTATTTATTACTCTACTACCTAATTAGGCTATGGTCAGCCACGTCAATCAAGTGAAACGTCAAGAAAAAAATTCATTAATTTAACCTCTACACGCATACGTCTAATAGTCGCACGCATAAACACCGTACCGAAGTCTGCCGAACTGAAAAGACGTTAGACGATGCATGGCTTTCAACGACGCACCGCTGTGCCGGTCGGAGTGGGGGGTGTTAGTGTCTAAACACACTATGCCGAAGTTACGCGACCGAAGTTCGGCGCAATTACGCCTGCAGTGCTATTTGAATTACTGACGACACACTATGCTAAATTACGTCGCGTCATAGCGTACAGCGTAACTTCGGTCGGGCGTAAGTTCGGCGGGAACTTATTCTGTGACCACACATTATACACGTCCGAAGTTCGGTTCGATTACCGACGAAGATCCGGAGGCAGGGAGCCGCCCGCGCCTCCCGCGCCGAATTTCCGCCGCGTAAGTTCGGCACTTATGGTGTGTCATATCTGCCGAATACGTCGGAACGTGAAATCAGCCGCCGAACTTCCGTCGCGTAACTTCGGCATAGTGTGTTTAGGCACTTAGGTTTATTTTCGTTACGGGATTTCTTGATTAGGTCGCCGCGCTCAGAGCCCGCGATAAAAGCTATGCAATAGCTTAATATCAATATATAATTTTACTAAAAATTTTTCATACTATTGTGTATGGATTAAAGGAACCTAACCAAACGAAACCTCAGGTTGTCCCTGCTATCAATCCTCTTCTTCTGGTTTAAAAGCACAAAAATATACAAAAACCGTTAGTTGACATCCTCAATGACCTTAAAAGTAAACTATATGTGTCGGTGTCATTGATGTATTAAAAGGGGGAAGATGGGGTACACGCTAACATCTCAATCAGTAAAACTGGGCTCAGCGCACGACTACATGCACAAAAAGTCGCACATCTGTGATTAGTGTTACTGGTTGGCGCAAATCTACAGACAAGGATAGAGATAGGAGACGGCGCTGTTGTGCGAGCGAAATCGCGTCAGCCGGCATGACAGACATGGCGTGCGGTCGTGCGGATCGTGTCTCTCCCGCATGTTTGTATAACTATCTCGCTCTGACAAACATGGCGAAGCAAACAATTAAAAATATTGTATGTATTTGCCAGTTAAATAACATTTTTGACTACTTACGAGTGGTACGTGATCCCATGTGTCTTATTTTTCTTCCTTGTATTATTAAAACACTGTTTAGCTACACAAGACGTCATTTTGATACGGATTTGTTGTAAAGATCTGAAATTATCGAGTTGTGTGATCGTCGGCCGTTCCGTGCGTCCAAGACTACCTACGTGCCGTGCGCGACTGAGTGCCAACTACGGGCAATCACTTAGTTGGGCAGGACCAAGCGCTGTGGCAAGTCCTGTATCTTCCCCTTTTGAATACATTAATGGTCGGTGTGCCCCAAGCTCCTTCGGTTTCCCGGTTCGGTAAACGTCGAATTCAAATATATTTGTGTGATTATGTAGACTTTACCCAAGTAGCATCAGCTAGTCGAACCGTATTTATTACTTTAGCTAACATCTACCAGCTATTATGAATAATAACGGGTTAATCACTTTGACTGTAACATAATTATACATCCTTTTGTTAGGCGCGGGCCACATAGAAAAGACGTAAGACGCAGACGGGGCGGAGACATATGTCTCTTCGGCGTCTCTTTCATACAAAATGTATAGAAGCGTCGCGACGTAAAACATACAGAAGAGACGCGTCGCGGGCGCGACTCTCACATTTTCGCCCGTCCGCGACGCGTCCTCGTCTTACGTCTTTTCTATGTGGCCCGCGCCTTACAGCGTCGAAACAATAGTTTGGTATTCATTAAGCTACTGACAGCGTCGTGTCATGACGCTATCCCGAGGCTCTGTGTCGGCGACGAGTCTGTCGTACAGCGTAGAAATTGTTATCCTTAAAAGAAGAGAATAGCTGTATTCGAACAAGATAGATAGACGGACAGCGGAGTCTTAGTAATAAGGTCCTGTTTTACCCTCTGGGGACATAGTTGACAATCTTTACTTCTATACTAATATTATAAAGCAGAAAACTTTGTTTGTTTGTATGTTTGTTTGGTTGAACGCGCTTATCTCAGGAACTACTGGTTGGAATTGAAAAAATCTTTTTATGTTGGATATTCCATTTATCGAGGAAGGCTATAGGCTATATAACATCACGCTATCTCTAATAGGAGCGGAGCAATAATGAGAAATGTTTCAAAATCGGGAAAATGTATTCGTTTTCTAAAGCTTCCGTTGCGTGCGCTGCCTAAACTGTTAGAGTTACGCAAAAATTATGTACTACGGAATTATTCCTCATGAAAAATTCCAAAATAAAGTCCGCGAGAGCATAAATCTATCTTTTAAGGTTAAGCCACTATAATCTTCTTTATGGAAATCAAATCTGATTTTAAAGTAATGCATTATTTGAGAAGGTATTTTCATTCATCATCATCATCATCATCATCAGCCGGAAAACGTCCACTGCTGAACATAGGCCTCCCCCTTAGACCACCACGCCGAACGACAATTCGCCACTTGCATCCATCGGTTGCCCGCGACCCTCACGATGTCGTCGGTCCACCTACGCTGCGTCTTCCGGTCCGTGGTCGCCACTCGAGAACTTTTCTTCCCCATCGGTTGTCAGTTCTACGAGCGATGTGGCCTGCCCATTGCCACTTCAACTTGCAAACTTTATGAGCTATGTCGGTGACTTTGGTCCTTCGCCGGATATCCATGTTCCGGATTTTATCCCGCAAAGAAACTCCGAGCATAGCTCTTTCCATCGCTCGTTGAGTGACTCTTAGTCTCTCTAAAAGGCCAGCAGTTAGAGACCACGTTTCAGAGCCATATGTCATCACTGGCAACACACACTGGTTAAACTGGTGTATTTTCATTAACATGATATTAATCCTTATCCTAATAAATACGTTAATCATCACAAGCATTTCATTTTGAATAAAATTGCCCTTATGTCATCGTTTGATTTCAATGAATATATTAGGAGATATAGTTTTAAAAGAATAGGTACTACAACAAAATAATGACTGCCTTGGCATGTCATAATTGCGGCGGTAAGATCCCTCTTTGAGAAGTGGTTGTAGATGCGCTACGGCGTCCTCACCTTGAACCTGACGCAAGTCAAATAACTTTTGTTTCAGAAGTCGGTGCCTTTATTTTTTTTCATTTCATTGTCTTTTTTGCCACCGACTTCTGAAAGAAAAGTTATTTTGTAGGTTATTTCACCCTTTTTTGTGGTTGTTTCTGAAGGCGGTTACATTTTTTTGAAAAAAAAAGTTTTACTCTTTTTAGTTTAAATATTCAACTCAAATTCTTGTCAAATAAATCATTCTCTTACATGTATGTGCACTAAAATTTTGTAATCCGTAGCACCGGTAACAACATCGCTCAAGTGCACAATAAGCTAATAAAATTCCCTATCTCAAAAACTACTGAACCGATTTTGATGAAACTTGCAGTATTCCGTAAGTTAAACAATACTTAGTACAACAAAAAAAGAATTATAAATCGGACTTGTAGTTCCGGAGATATGCGAACACAAACTAAATCAGTCGATGCCTACTCCAAGCCGTTGAGGAATTGTACCTTCCATCATCAGCTAATCTACCTGAGATGATGATTATCAGATGCAAATACTTAAACAGCTTTAGAAAATTTATGAAAATGGTACTATGTTGTGCCTATAAAATTTGCCTATAAAGGTTGCCGTCGATTTCCCTGGGATCCCATCATCAGATCCTGACCTGATGAGTATGGGACCACTTGGAAAGTAAACCCTTTCAAACAAAAGAAAAATTTTCCAAATCGGTCCAGGCGTCTTCGAGAAATCGGGGAACATACATAAAAAAAACATTCCGACGAATTGAGAACCTCCTCCTTTTTTTAAAGTCGGTTAAAAAACACGTAGAAATGACGTTTTAGCAAAAGTTGTTCAATCTGACGAGCACTCTCTGTTGACTTTTTAAAATCGAAGATCTGGAACACCTGTTATGGAACTCCAAAGCCCAGCGACACTATAACATATACATATAGGAATGACGTCTTGGCAAAAGTCGTTTAGTCTTACAAAAATGAAAGATCTGGAACGTCTCAATCGTTTCGCGCATTCCGTTGGTTTTCCATCCCCGGGCTCTTAGAATTCGACATCAGACGTATCAGAACTTTGATTTTGACAACCCCGTTATCTCTGGCATAAGCAACAGTATCCGCGTACGAAGTCGCGGGCAGAAGCTAGTAAAAAATAATTAATTACAACTTAAAAGCTCCAAAAACTTGGAAGAAAAAACGATATTAGTACGCAACTGTTATAACCAAGGTCAGAACTGACAAATAGGCATTACAAAACGATCATCAAGCAATACTGAAGGGAATTCCTGATGCTATCCATGAACTGAATGTTGTAACGCACCAGGATACAACAACTGGAGTGTGCGGTGAAGCTAGTGTGGAGACAGCTTCTTTAAAAAAAAACCGGCCAAGTGAAAGGTTTCGTAGTCTGGGTTGAATAATAAAAACAAATTTATATTTGCAGTTGAAAAATTTTAAGTCCCGTACAACATTAACGTACATCCATACAAAATTGTACCTATATGTATAGGAAAATATGTTATCCACGAACATTTTGTAAGAGTCAACAAAATTACTCGTAAACTTGTGAAGCCTAGTTTTTCTATTTACTTCGTATACACTACAACCGTAAATTTTTCACATACCCAAATTCAACCTTTAGAGGCCTTAGCTGGTAGAAGGAATAAAATTAAGTATCCGACATCCTACGAGGTATAAGAGAAAAAAAATAAACATCCCCACTTTACATATAGGTACAGGAGGTACTCTAAAAACATAATTTTAAAAGGTTTTACTTTACCACTTAGTCGGCATAACTAATTTGTATGTCCGAGCCAAATTACAGCTTTCTAGTACAAGCGTCTGTGAACTAAGCTGCAGACAGACAGACAGACAGACAGACGGATATGGCGAAACTATAAGGTTTCTTGAGAGGTTGTTAATTATGGAAGCCTATAAAACAGTTATAGATGTTTTTGCTTCCTCTGATTTTTATAAAAGCATTAGTAACAAAACAAAGCCAAATAATTGGTAAGATTTTGATTGATAAATTTTACAGCATAATCGCTAAAACTGAAGAATACACCATTATAAATTAACTTTGAAACAGTCCCTTCTACCATAGAACTTCTCGCCATACTGCTAATTACCATCCATGCTAAGTTGTCATTCCATTACCTAATTCGCACTAAGCGCTTTAAATAATTCTTCATAGTGCGCATTGCAAGAAAAGAAGAACAGTCATCTTCGGGGTAAATTCAATCCATCGCAGTCTTTGTTTCTGACCTCCTTTCTCCAAGACCTCTTTTTTGAGCCAAAATAAAAAGTAACAACATATTAAAGTGTTCTCCATACTTGTCAACTCACGACAATATTCGCTGGGATATCCCACGTTACGCTAACTTCATTCAAACTCCGGTTTGCAAGTTCGCAAGCATTACCTAACGAAATTCAACCTTAATGCTCTCTGTCATGGCTCAACTTTCTTTAATGTTAAAAAATTGTTTCCGTTTTTCAACTTAAGTTTGGGTAAATCTTCGAAAGTTTTTTCTAAAATAGACTGTATGTCTATTGAGTTTAAGTTAAAAATGTGTTATGTAAGTAAACATAATCGCCAAACAGATAAAGTCGTGTTCAGACGCAAAAGTTTTGTTTGAGTCAGGTGACGACTTCTAAATAATTACAATACAACTTTCAGTGTTTCAGTAAATGCTTCAAACTATCTCTAGAATTATGGCAAGCGAAATAATATACAGGGGAATATTCTGAGAAAAGCAAAAGGTATAAAATATCAAGAAAATGTTGGCAGTGATACTTCAAACCGGCTAAAAGCAGTTATTTATACAGCGTTAGCATACTAAATAGTGGAAACGTTAAATATAGATCACGTTAAAATTAAAATTTAGCGAGGACTGAGAAGAAGTTGTAAATCGATTTTCACCACTCCGTCAATCATCATAAAAGTCTCCTGCTCTTATTATGGATCAGCGCAAAATATTTTCTTCTTTCACAAGTCTTTTTTACCGACTTCAAAAAAAGGAGGTTATCAATTCGACCCGTATGTTTGTAATATTTCCAGAATTGCCCAGTTTTCGTATATGTTAGTCTAGATCAGCGTCTGAACAAATGTGCCAAATTTCAAAAGTGTATGTATGTATGTTTTTATGTTTGTATTCGCATATCTCCGGAACTACAAGTTCGATTTAACTAATTCTTTTTTTGTTGTACTAGGTATTGATCAACTTAAGCAATACTGCAAGTACAATTTCATCAAAATCGGTGCAGTTTTTATTGCTTACTTGGATTGTAGATTCTCAAAGACGCCGATTATAATAAAAATATGTTTATTGAAAATCTAAACTAAAAAGGGTAAAACAATAAAAAAATTTGAAAAAAAAAATAGAAACCGATTTTAAAACCAAAACACAAAAAGTGTAAAATAACTTTTTTTTTTAATACTGAATTCATTATTCAATCCCATTTTAGATATTCATTTTTCATCACTCTCTACCCTTATTTTCTTTTTTTCTTTAAATTAAATTAACATAAGTACTTTTCTTGCCCCGCGGTATTTTTGAAAAACTAACCTTAAATGCACTGTCAAATAAAAAGATGTGGCACGAGGTTTTAAAATGTTGCTCACTGAAGATATAAGTCGATTTGGTCAGATAGAAGGAACACCATTATCTCTGGGTGAAGCGGAAGGTACTGACAGACTTATCATGACTAAAAATCACCCTGCCCCATGTCCCTTAGATTGCCCTTCGCGTCACATGGCAACCTCCTATTGGTAAATTCCCGCAGCCCAACACCACTATCCTTACAGTGAGCCTTCACAAGCACCGAAAACTGGTCCCGTCTGAACAAGACCTTTCCGAGGTTTATGCAATTCTTATGTTTTGTTATTATATAAGGTTGTTTGGCGCTAACCGAGTCACTCTCGTCTGCATCGCTCAGTGCATTGAACGCGATCTAGATATTTGGATCACTAAGATTTGTGTTAATTAGTTTTCAGGTAAGTCTTCGATTTTTTATTGTTTACTCATTTTTGTTACTAATTAGTTTCATTTGGCAAATCTAATTTATTTATACGGCAGGTTTCAGTGATGTGTAAAATTTGTTATTTTTATTGAATTTTGATAATACTTTTCTCAGTTGTGATTAGCTTAGCTTTTTATTCGACAAAGTTAATGAAGCTGGGATAAAAAAAAAATTGCCGGATAAAATTCAGAATTAAGTTAAAGTAAAAATAGTAAATAATGGTGACATAATTGACACTAAACACAATAATAAAAATAATATAGTCGATCTTCTAACAATACTATTCAGTGAACCATCTCTTTAAGGATAACAAGTGAAAGTGTTTCATGTAACCATTGTTAACAAAGAAGAGATTGCTATCTCAGTATTCTCAGTGAGATGTAACAGTAGCTTTTGTTCTGAAGCAGTAATTGAGAAGTCTTATATAAATAAGTTAAGAAGTAAAGCTAGACGAATAATAGAAAACTCATCACCTTCTGATTCAGGCAGGGCAATGTTTGGCAGTTTAAACTTATTAATTGGTAAATTATGATCATCTTCATCATTATTGTTTAGACTTTCTTTAACCTTTATTAGTTTTGAATAGAAATATACGTTACTGCAAATTTACTCTTATTATCTATTGATTTGATTATGTTACTATAGCTTTTCGAAGTATTTTTGGTAAAACTTTTGTTGGAAAAAAAAACTATGTAATACCAATAAACTAGTTTATTGGTTCTACCGCAATTTTGATATAACAGATCTAGTCCTCCCTGAATTCCGTGAGGGCATCCTCCAAAACATGTTGTTTCAACATGAATGTTAAAGAAACGATGAATATTTTTCTTTGACCTGCGTTAAGAAAAACACTGTTGTATTTCCATCAGCCTACATCGGCTTCCACTAACCTCAAAAGATGAGTCACACTACCATGACAGGACACTGGCCCACTTGATGACCAAGAGAAAGTTATCCTGCGTCATTCGTCCAGTGGGTCAAGAACATGAATGTGTACAGCAGTACGCTTATGTGACATAACCGTGTCATAAGCAGCTTGGTTCGAATTAATTTATGTCTATTTGTGTTTAGAAATTTGATCATTTGAATACAATAGGGAAATAACAATGTACAGACACCAGCAGTTCAACCAATCCGAAACTGTCAGATTTTACCAATCGAACATTAACCTTCCACTATTGTGATAAGGTTGAAAATCTATTGAAGAAATTTGGCAGATTGTGGTAGCTTGATGTGCTGGCGTCTGTACATATATAGGTTTTTAGTTTTTGCAACTACGGTTAAATAACAGATTTGGAGGTATGTAGTAAAAAAAAAATCGACTGCATCCAGTTCTATAGATTTGAAAAGGCTAGGTCCATAAATATCATGTTCAGCAGCAGCTACCTCAGTCCGTATCACAACTTATTTATTCACTTCTTAAATTATATTTCTTTACTTTGATCATAAAAGATCAACTCCGTGTAAGAAATATTACAACCTAATCTCATCTTATCAAAACATTTGAAGATTTTCCTTTGACCTTTTTGCTTGACAATAGTAATTGTATATTTTCCTTCTGCTATTTTTATTACAAGATCGTGTTTCCATTGTCGGAATGTTTTCTTTTTTATTTTAGCGGATTAGTCGTGCTCCTAACAGCAGTTATTGTTTCTAGAATTTAGTCTACTTACTCTATCTTTTACATTAGTTTTGTCTACTATTGTATTGTATGTTATTGTTTTGTCTTTATTAGGGCTAATTTCTACTTTTATTATGTCTCTAAATCGTTGACAGTTTTTATCTTTACTCAGTTTTTTTTTACTAATCCATTACATTTTTTAATGTTATTTATATATTTTTAATGTATATAATACTGTAATATGTACAACTTTTTACAATTATATATAAAAAAGTTATTGTGTTTGTATCTGAAATATTCTCATACAAAAAAAAATATTCATCAAAAATCCATCGCTATCAAATCAAATTCAGAATCTCCCTCCAAAAGTTTTAATTGAACATACCACAATTGCCACATCTATTCCACAATTGTAACCTAAATCGCCGTTCCTGCAACTTTAATATGCGGATCACATCCGCACTGGACTACATACTATGGACTGCGCACAAAAAGTTTTTTTGTTTCGCAACGGTTTCAAATGATTAAGTTCTTTAACTTAGGTACACTTCGAGACCCGTATTTGGGTCAGTGTGGTTGGAATTCAGATCTAAAAGGTAAAAGATCCGGTGGTGTTTCACAAATTCTAAATGATGATGCGTTGTTTCTACTTTTGTTTTCAATTTTGGCAATGTTTTGATGTGCCTTATTAAATTTCATAGTCCACTATATTTAATTCCTCTTCTTAAAATTGATTTTGGAGTTAACTTCTATTGGATTACTGTAGTACTTAATTTGTTTCTTCACCATTTTGGTCATTATATTGTCATTATGTCATTTTGTTGTGTAATTTGTTAAACTTTATATTTTATGTAAGTATAGACAGATATTGGGACTTACTTTGGAATCATAAAGAAATCTTAATAATTTCATAGATAGTGAAAGTTTACTCGTTATACTTATAATATGTGAAGAAAAGTTTCGAGTCTTGTACATTCGTTCAATCAAATAAACAGAGCAGAAATACGAGTAAACAACAAAACAGACAATAATATTGTTTAGTAGACCATAAAAAACCACTTAAATTATTTTTTCGACTTTTCTTCTGATTCTAGTTCATGTTACTCATCCCATTTTCGATACACTTTAAATTCCGAAGAATCTTCTGTAGTGCGAATGTTCTATTCCTTACACAATTTAACTATTCTGCTTAATTAAAGTCTCTTAATTAATTATGTATACTACCTACATATTCTGTTGTTTACTGAAGAGAATTCCTACACAATTAGAAGCGCCAAAATTGCTTGTCACATCATCATTAGATACGCGGTATGAACACATCAAGCCAACTGTCAACAATACAACATGAGACATCTTGATTCCATATTGTCACTTAATAAGCTTTCAACTAACCAAAACCATGAAATTACGTTACGTAAAATCATGAACTTAATGCCAGTAATGTGAGGCGAAGGTATTACATCAAAACACCTACATAAATATTTTGTCTAGAATGAGTCCTCCCACCCAGGGCAGGGCGGGAGGGACTGTCAGACTCGTACTAACTAAAATCCACGCTGTTCCTTCAGTAGCCCTTTACGTTCTAGAGTCACGGTAACTTATTAAGACAGTCCCGCGACCCCGGCGCGCGTGTAACACGACGCATCGTCGACCTGGGCATGGTCCATGAACGGACGGCCAGTCACCCATTACTCACCATCCGCATGCCCGTAGCCAAACCCATCAAGTGGGTACAAATCCTTACTCCATGCTGCTAATTCTGCTGAAAAATCCTAAGATGTCACTGACTGGAGTTCCTAATGAAAAAACCCAATAACACTCCACCTGACCCAGGAAATGAACCCACTACCTTACGCTCAGCAGCAGCAGTAGCACCGATTAAATCAACAATGCAGTCAACTATACAATTATAGCTCAATTTTTCCGTAGAAATAAAACCATCATTACCTCTTTACTTTTTTACTTCAAATATGGCGACCGTTATTTCCCGCCGGCTCGTGCGCAGTCTACCGTCGCGCTTCGTGTATCTTACTCGCTCTTACCATGTGTTTTGAACTGACCGTGTTCCATTTACAAACTGTGTCTTTACCGTGTTAATTTTCGCTATGTGAAAATATATTCGTGTATTGAAAAGTAAGCACAATGTTTTTGTGTTCTTCTATTTGGTTGCTTTCGATAATTGGAGTGTAAAATGGCTAAATAAATTGTCTTGTGTGAGGTACATCTTCCGTGACTAAGAATAAGGTTCATTTTGTAATAGTTTTAAAATACTTATTTAATACCGGAAAAGTACCTATACTCAGCAGATACTGTTCAGTTGCGTACTCTAAAATTTTCTTACTATTCTAATGAATTGTACTGAATGATCAATCATCAATACTATAAACAACTATTAATATTATTGCGCAGTTCAATTCATCAATGCAAAGTAATGCGAAACTGATTTCTTGCATGACTTGATCAAAATAAGTAACTTTCTTAAAATTTGCATCGGTCGTTGTCCCGTTTTATTATTAGGTTCTTTACTTTGTAACATTCATTAAATATTTTTTGCGCTTTGTTTAGTAAATATTTTACGTTTTCCTGTAACTTTTTTCTCTTGTGTTTTGTCCAAAATCCTTTTAATTTGTATATTTTCCTTCCCTTGTCTTCACTTGCATCTAATACAGAAATCTTGAGCAGGTTTACGGTCACAGTGTTTATTATTTTGATGTGTAACATCTTTTATATCTATTCTTATGAAGAGGTTTCATGAAATTTAATGGAAATGTTTAAGAATAACTGGAACAGTATTGGTTAAACCTAATCACTACTTGATTTGTCTGGATTTGATTTGAAGGTCTGTCTTTGCGTGGGTCAACAAAGTAAAATAACTTGTGGAAGTCTGTCTGTGGATAAATCTACTGACTCAAAGTTAAAGTCGAAGTCGTGTTGCGTATTGCCAAGATGAGATGTCAGATGTTACACATCAGATGCGACTGCTTTTAGGACATACCTATCCTCGTCACATTATCCTTGAATATCATATATAGTGATGCGAACGATTTCTTGCACGTCTCCATCAAAATAAGCCACTTTCTTCGAATTCAGTTCAACCGCTAAGTCACGTACGCCATTTTAAATTAACCTCGGGTCCTCATTTAACTGGACCATAGTGTCATTGACATAAATGCTTTAGCAAATGCCAGTAGAATTTTGATCTCTGGACTTCTGGGTCTTCACTGAGTATTATATAAATCTAGGTTACGTTGAGCTGGTTAGTCTTTTTTTAAACGTTGCCTGTTTAGACCCATTTTCCGGGTCTGACTGTTTGTGTATGTTAATTTAAATGTGTGTAAACACACCTACGATGCAGAAGATATTCCTAATATGGGGCTACGTTTAATATGGGAAGACGTACTTATGTTAAATTTGTTTCGAGTGGAAATCGAAACTGCAACATGTAGCGCAGCATTTGATCACTGAGCCACTGCGCCGAATGTGCGGACATTATCATTACTTTGATCATTATCATTTATCTATGTATCCGCACGCTAGTCTTATAAGGTCGGTAATCCATCCAACGTCTAACAAAGAAAAAATGTACCTCATTGAAATAGTGCACGAAAACTATTTCAATTATCTATCATTGTTTGCTGCTTGAACAGGGATTCTCACAGAAATGAACACATCAACTATGGGAGCGTAATAACATACTACACATAATAATATAAAATACATAATAAACAATAAATATTTTACTCAAAAATGTAATCAGTCCGAAAGACAGATTATCAAAAAAGTCATTCGTACTACCGTACGTCCTACGTACATCCAATTATGATTATTTTCATCAATGCATACAGAAGCCATTACAAAACATTTGGAAACATACTTCGATCACTTTCAAAGAAAAATATCAGCCGTCATTGAATTTCTTCAATTAAATCCACACCCAACACTTATAACTCCAGATAAAGTTCACACCAGTAAGACCGCAAACACGAGTTGGAACAAGTTCTAAACTAGTAAGTGCAATGTCGTGCCGTACTTAACTAATACAGAGTAGAAAGTGCTGACAAGCAGAACTGCTAATAAAGTAGGAACGAACATTGAATGTATGGTCCGAGGTTTTGTCTTGAGAAGAAGAATTTCTTGTAAGGAGATTAGCTTTTAAATGATCGCAAAAATCATTAGTTATATTATTACGTCGATAGTAAATCGATGTAATAACATAACTAATCTCTGGTTAATTCGAGATTTTCTGCGAAAACGTTCTAACCTTTGATGATATTTTCTCTTCAAGCAAGAAAATCAAAAGATATAATATCCGTAAATATAATGAGCAATCAAAAGATCTTATTTGTGGAAGTAATTGGCGAAATATTTGATGTTCATCAAGGGACGAAAACCATGATGGAGAAAAAATAATTTTCAGTTGTAGTCCATAGGTAGTTTGTTTATTTAAAGTATAAAATCAATGCCCTCAAGCAATTAATCAGTCATCGGCATCGTTAAATTGTGAACTGTAAAAATATTATGTAATCTTTTCATCGAGTAGAAGAATTAAAAATAACGATGTATAAAATGAATTCATAATCGATGTAAACTCACCTATTTAAATTATGTTTCTGAGGTTTAATAGTAAACGTTATCCGTCTTACCACTAAAAAGTTAAACATCTGTTGAACACTTATCTAAAAAAACTGTCAACGTCAAAACTGCATTTCACGTTGATATAAGGGTCGTTTTGCAGCTACACTTTTTTTTTAGACAAGCGTTCAACACAATCATGTTTATCGTCTTGCGGTAAGACGGTATATTAGTCTAATAATTCTATTGCCCATAATTCATATTTTTCAATCCAAATCCTAATCCGTTTTCTTTGACAGCTGCTTGTGGTTAACGACGTTTAAGATCAGGAACGCCACTGAGATACATTAATAAATTCAAGGCAACTCGTAGTCGTTACTCATATATTAAATACTAGCTATTCTCCGCGGTTTCACCCACTGCTCGCTCCTATTGATCGTTGCTTGATCTTTAGCCTCGATAAATATCCAACGCATTTCTTTTTAAATTTAAACCAGTATTTCCTGAGATTAGCGCGTTCAGCCAAACAAACTCTTGAGAATTGTAAAATTAAGTATAGATTAGAAACAATTTCTAAAAACGGGAAAGAAAATAAAACTTAGTACGATTAATAACACTGACATACATGAAATTAGCTCATAAGTACAAAACAAATGAATTCGAACAATTTCCATCAAAGCAGGCCTTTCACATAGAAATTATAGATATGTCTCTTGAGATCAAACAGCACACGAAAGGTTTCCGAACCCCTTAGGAAATAAGTGGAAAGAACACAGACCTAATTCAAACTTCAATGGATTGAAGCAGTTCTCAATACCCTTAACAATTAAAAAAAGAAAACGCAATGATATCCCCAAGAGAATTTCGAAATTCGAAATCAGAACAATTCAAAGCTGCGTATGTCACAAGTAGGTTTGTAGTGGACATAGTTTTGTTGGAGGCATTGCGCAAATAGCGACTTGCCAATTAATAAAAAAAAAAGTGGACATAGGATTTGAGAGCTCTGACTCATTTGATGATAATATTACCACGATACAAAAAAACCCGTATGATGCTAACCACAAATTGAATTACACTAAATCCATAGTATAATTAAGAAAAACCCTCTTTTCCATCAGATCACAGTTCAAGATGCTGAATCAAGCACGGTGGCTGATGCTATTGATAGCAGCGGTGATGACGCTGCAATCAAGAGGAGAAGGTGGCATCAGGTTACCTGACCAGCTACCTAATGGGGAAGGCGAAGGAAGGAATTTGAATTTCGGTGGCGGAGATCATGGAAGATCGGTAAGCTATATTTAAGGATAATATTGTGAACGAGCTCTTAGTCACTCTACCAATGAACTGCAAGTTTTATCTACGTAATCTCTAATATTCAAATTTGAACCTTACAGCCTCAAGCTCAAGGTCGTGGTCTTCTGGACTGGCTGGGTTTTGGAGAAGACCAGGACCCTTACGTCCAGCAGTCTACCCAGCAGTGTCTCAATGGAGACCTGGCAGACTGCTTCAAAGCGCAGGCTCTGCGGTCTTTTGACGACTTTTTTGATAAACCGGCTTACCAGTAAGTGTTTTTATTAAATGTATTGATTCTTCTAGTTTAAATGTTCTTTTGAGATTCTTTCCCCTTATTTCTTCTTTTTTTTTGGATAGACATCTCGTTGTTGCAGTCAACAGCTAAGCAAGTAGTCCCGGGTTAATTTACCAAGTCAGACAAAGTCTTATTAGATTTTCCATCAATAATTCCTCAGTAGCATTCACGGAGTCTCGATTTGGCTCGGATCCAATAACATGGGTCTTTTGCACACATTATCGAAACATTAACGTTTGTCATTTCAGTATGTCAAATTTATGCCCATTTTTCTCGTAAATGTTTTGCTCTCGAAGCATCTCTACTACTCATTTATTAATTTCCAGGTTATCCGAAAACGCGGTATTAGTGAAAGTGGAATCTCAAGCTCGGGCGTTGTCCCGAGAGCCACCTCAGCTGGAGTCACAGCCTCGAAGCGAGGACTCTGACTGGGAGGCACTCGTCAAATACGGCATGAGGAAGATTGAAAGGTAAATATTATTTTCAGTTACTTCTTCAGCTTTATTTCATAAACTTTGTAACTGTATATTGGAACAATAGTACGGGAGCAAAGCCAGCGATTTCCTCTAAAGCGATAAATATTAACTACATCAGAGAGTTGTATCATAAAGTTTCGTTGACTTCAGCTGCAGTTCCGTGGGTAGAATAAGCAGCGGTAGCCTCCTGAACTGAAGAAAAAAAATGTGGAGGCAGTCATTTCCTCTCAACTGAAAACAGGTTTATATTGAAGCTAACCCAATATCGCGAAGAAAAAACAATCAGCGGACTATACCAAGTACAGATGAACTGGTCACTCGACTTTTGTCTTTTGACAATTCCAAAGTGCCTGTGACTGGCTTAGACTTTAATGCTATTTTGTTCGACATGCAATTGTAGCTTTTTAGCTTTAACTGAAGATTTTTTCACACATGTTGGTTTCCACGTAACAATTCTATTAATATTCACCTTCTTTGCCACCAGGTTCTTGCGATCTACCGCTCTGGAGATGCAGTTGGACGAAGAGGTGACTTCCCGCGGAATCATCGCTCCTCGCTTCATTGAGCAGATCGCTGATGAAGTGGACATCATTGAGGATAAGAAGGCGCCTTTCCGTGAGTACCATCTTACTTATATTAAAGCTTGGATGTTTGGATGGATGGATGTTGACTCAATCACGTCAGGGGGGGTATTACAACGTCTTAAAATCAGGCTTGATCCGGCGAGTGAAAGTGACAGAGCTATACAAGTCGTCTAGCAGCATCTCGTTCACTCACAGGAATAAGCCTGATTTTAAGATGTTGTAATACCCCCCCTGGTCGGATGAATGGATCTTTGTGTTTGGCTCAGAGAAAGGTGGAAGGTACTTTGGAATATCACATAAATGATGTTCCCATGGGATTATTTTCGGATTACCGTAGGTGAAGCTGCTGGTCAGTATTTTAAAATACACTAGTTGTTCCCCATGGTTCACCCCCGTTGCTCAGCTCATACAAGTTGTAGCGTGTTGTTTAATTTAGCCTTCCTCAATAAATGGACTATCCAACACAAAAAGAAATTTTCAATTCGGACTAGTCATTCCTGAGAAGAGCGTTCAACTAAACAGACAAACTCTTCAGATTAATAAATTAGTATCCTAGATTTGTTGTCAGCCATGATCAAAGTTTTCTTGTGGTATGTAACCACTTTGTTGTGATCTTTGATTATAATTTGGCCACAAGACAAATGCACAAATTACATCAAAGAACTCAAATAAAATTATATATTTCGTAGAGGACGACTTTATAAAAAAATTAAATACACTACTAAACAGCTTTCATCTCCATCAAGGTAACCTTTCGTTATGTCACAAGGCATTTTATCACATACACTTCATCACAATCCCTAATCAAATATCTTTCAAACAGGTTTCATCTTATAAAGGACTTAAATTCTAGTAATCTTATGGCATTCCTTTAATGTCTAGGATTTATAGTAATTAAAAACTTCTAGTCTAATTTCGAAGCCAGATTAATTAAAGAGTACTAAAGTAAAACTAGTCTCAAGGTTTTTTAGTGGGCGCAACTGCGTGTTTTTAGTGGGCGCAATTGTGTGTCGTTTGGGAGAAGTATGATTACTTTATTAATTTTTTTTTCAACCTTTAAAGAAACCTTTTTTGGAACATGTCCACACACTAACAAAAATAATACAAGATTTATTTTAGCACTTTGAGGCGTAACTTATCTATGTATTCAAGCCAAATTACAGCTATCTGGTACTTAGCGTCTCTGAGCTAAGTTGCGAATAAAAGGGCGGACGGACTCAACGAAACTGTAAGGATTCCTTGTTGACTAAGGAAAACCGATGACGAATAAAGAACCTTCAATAATTCTTTTCAGGTCAACACAAGCTCAAGAAGCTGATCATCCCCATGCTGTTGATCCTCAAGCTGTTCAAGTTGAAGCTGCTTCTCTTCCTTCCCCTTATCCTTGGACTCGCCAGTTTCAAGAAGTTCCTTGGATTCATGGCCCTCATCATACCCGGTATGTTTTGCATCAATACTTATTCTTCACTAGAGTTTTTAAAATGAAAATTGGGTTTTCTCTTGACCTTAGTCAGGGGTGACAAAGAAAAGGTCGACGATGGAGCAAGCTTGCCCACAAGAAGCCTGTAGACTGTAACTTTGAAGAGATTAGGATGACACAAGCAAAGAGTTCCACTACTTCGTTGTTCGCATTATACAAGACGTTTGGAATTGCTTAGTGCAAATTGGTGGAATAGCAACAATGGTAATGGCAATTTGCCGTGCCTCTAGATGTGCGATGATAGATTGAAGAGGGCTGGTGGGATGAGGTCGTGGAGTTCTTGGGCACATTTACCGAAGTACAATCTGTGGAAGACTGACAGGCAGGCAACCTTGCGGCGATGAATCTCAAATTAATGATAAGTTTTGGTTTGACAACATCTTTAACCATCATCTTTCCACATTCCAGGTGTTATTGGCTACTTCAAGTTCTGCAAGCCCAACTCCTCGCCATTCTCGTCCAATCACTTCTCAGGTCCTCATTACAGTCCAGCTGGAATTGGCCTGGGGCCTTACAGGGAGTCTCCACCCCAGTCTCATTACGCTCCATCACACTATTCTGAGAGTTACCCCGTAAGTGGTTTTCTTTGATTTTTTGACCTTCTAGATTCTGCTCTCTTCACCTGGCTCGTGGAAGCTACATTATACCTGAGGGCTACCAACATCACCATCAGCTTATAATATTCCCACTGCTGGGACATAGGCCTCCTTACTGTGGGAGGGAATGGGCCATAATTCACGACGCGGGCCCAATGCGGGTTGGTAGATTTCACGTTTTCTCACGATATTATCCTTCACCATTTTGGGAGCAGTGGTGATGAAATAGTACGTAAATTGCACAAAGTGTTACGCCTAGCTGGGTTCGAACCCACGAACTCGTAAGTTGGTGCTGATACCACTTGGCCTGGCTGGTGACATTTTATTTACGCATATAAATGATCTTCATATTTTATTCTCCATCCAATCCATACGAGACTTTTCTAAAAATATATCTTTAAAAATACCTTGCCCTTCTAATTCTCTCCGCTTTATTTCCAGGGTGGCCACAAATACGGCTCTGGCGGGATTTCCTTCAGGGAACATGACGTCAGTCCCCAAGACCTGGCCTACCAGGGCTGGGAGTACAGGAGCAAGAATGGAGCACAAGATATCAAGGCTGAACAGTCTTAAAGACTGAACCATTATCATCATCATAATTATGTTTTTGGAGTTTTGACTTAATTTTTTCGTATTGAAATCGTATATCGAGTTCGGACATTTTAGTAAGTTGGGCATCAATTGGTTACCTCAATATCGAACGTAGGTACATCCAAGGGCTGTTGCGGAACTGTTTAGGCAGGTTACCAGGACACTGGATGGGCGGCGGGACTCATTTGCTGGTCAGCAGTCCAAAAAAAGTGCAGGTAGCCACATCATGACTCGGACTACATATACTATGCGACTGTTTCATAAAGGCCGATTTACACGTCCATAGCAATGATATTATAAGTCATAGATATGTTATACACGTACAAAACAACAGAAAAAAAGCGCACCGCGCAGAGAGGCAGCACACATACACACTTTTTATTCACACACATTACATTTCACTACAAGTAAAAAGGATAGCTTGATAAAACCAATATGAAAAAAGTGACAGCTAGATAGTGACGCTCTCTCTTTTATCTCACTCGCACTCTTTCTTTTACGACGCCATATTGTAGAAACGTAATGTTTTATTTGTGAAAATATTAAGATAAATAATATATTTACGAATGATAAGTGATTCTTTGACTTCTAGAAGTCTTGCTTGTATAATTTGTACAATATCTCATCACACACGACGGCATTTTCGGTGGTTTTGAGTCACTTTTACTTTTGACTCACTCTGTAGTACGTGAAGTGCATCCGTTGTCGCTGGTAACGTCGGACTGAGGTCAAGGTTTGTGAATCAACCACATTTGAGCGCGTCTGTTTTTGAGCGCGTATAACGTATCTACACCTTTTTTACTTATAACATCATTGGTCCATAGTAAGTACGTAAAAAAGTTCAACTTGCGTACTTACGTACTGACTCAATTTACTAGCAACATACACATTTTTTGCCGGGTAGGTTCCAACGTGTCTTTTTTATTACTTACTTATGGATGTGTAAATCGGCCTTAACTAATGTTGTTTAGGTTTTCATCAAGCTCCCACAGAATTTCAGTTTGCAATACATGTGAATCGTGTCAAGTTCAGTCATGCTCGGCAAAGTCGTACTTTTCGTTTCATTCTTAAACGTCGTATGGTCAAGAATGAAAAAAAGAAAGAAAAAATTCTTTAAAAAATCTTTCTAACTAAACATTCTATGTAGAGCTGAATTTGCTGTTTGCGGTAACCTAGTCTGTGCTGTAGGTTTAGTGGCCTCAGTAGTGTGTCGTCCTTTGTTTTGTAACCTTAAGCTCTCTTTAATCTATTCATGACAATCGTCATAATTTAGATTGTCATTTTATTTTAATCAATCAGTACCCTGAGCACGAGTTTTCACTTTTTTACTTTACAGCGTCTTTCCAGTATTTACAGCGTTTCTTGTATGAAAAACTGGAACAGCGCCTCTGGCGTGCGAAGAAGGAACTACTGCTCAGGGTACTGTACCCTGAGCACGAGTTTTCAGTATTTGAGACGTAAAGTAAACTGGAACTTTGACAATTTCAAATGGACAATTTTCAAGGAAAAAATTAGTTCCTTCTTCGCACACAAGAGGCGCTGTTCCATTTTTAACCGACTTCAAAAAGGAGGAGGTTCTCAATTCGGTCGGTATGTTTTTTTTTTTTTTTTTTTTTATGTATGTACACCGATTACTCCGAGGTTTCTGGTCCGATTAGTGTAATTCTTTTTTCGTTCGATGCAGTATACTTTCCCATTGGTCCCATAAAAATTTCATCCAATTTGGTTCAGTACTTTTTATTTTGTGAGCATTTTTATTGATGGATGATGTGATGATCTTTACTTTTTTGAGTGTTTGTTACGCGATTACTCCGCTAATTGTGGACCGATTTTCAAAATTCTTTTTTTGTTGTACGAGGAATAGTTCACTTTAGGGAACACTGCAAGTTTCATCAAAATCGGTTCATCAGTTTTTGATAGGGAATTTTATTAGCTTATTGTGTACATGAGCGATGTTAATACCGGTGCTAAGGATTACCAAATTCTAGTGCACATGTAAGAAATGATGTATTTGACAAGAATTTTGGGTTGAATATTTAAACTAAAAAGAGTAAAATAAAAAACTTTTTTCAAAAAAAATTTAACCGCCTTCAAAAACAACCACAAAAAAGGGTAAAATAACCTACAAAATAACTTTTCTTTCGGAAGTCGGTGGCATAAAAGACAACGAAATAAAAAAAACAAAGCCACCGACTTCCGAAAGAAAAGTTATTTTGTAGGTTATTTTACCCTTTTTTGTGGTTGTTTTTTTTCATACAAGAAACGCTATAAATACTGAAAAGACGCTGTAAAGTAAAAGAGTGAAAACTCGTGCTAAGGGTACAGTTCTACTTTTTTACATTTTTACGTACTTACCTAACTTCGTTTTCGAGTTGTGAATTATTTTAATCTATGCTCCAATAATTCATCACACGAATTTTAAGTATTTGTAATTCGTACTTTATGTACTTTACATCACAAAACCGTGAAAATTCATGGTACAGCTCCTGTTTAATCAAATCTTTGATATGATGTCATTATTTATTTTTTCATTCCTTAAAAGTGCCATTGCTTTGATATTTTAGCTTTTAAATGCATTGGACCGTACAACAGTAGTAACTACCAAAAGCTGGTCTGACTTAACATTAACTTTTCATTGAATGAGAGACCAGCTTATAATGGTTCTGTTACCACTGACGTGGTACTACAAATCCTGTACAGTATTCAATCAAGCAACAACCAAGAGCTGGTCTGGCTGAGTAAGAAATTTACATTAAATAAGAGGCCAGCTTTCACTGGTTATATTACCGGTGAAATGTAGCTACAAATTCTGTATAGTTTTAAATCGAAGCATTTCTCTTTGAATTATTGCAAGTCGTAACAAGTTGATGATCGCGATTTTAGACTCATTTCTGTAGAATATTGAAGCTGTCTGAATCTAAGTGCTACCGAGTTGCTGGATCCTAAAATACGGATGGAGATTGATCTTTTAACATTTTTTTTTTGTTACGTATTTAGTTTTTGAAATAAATCAAAAACATTTTACCTTTTTTATCAGGGTCCAATGTTTGTCTTCCATTCGAATACGTTCCCTTTAAATTCTTTCATATTTTTTTGTTTTAAATAAAAAAATATTTTAAACAGTTTTGTCGACCGAAAAACAGAAATAATATTAATTTGTAAGGAAGTCTACATACTCGTACATATACGCACCTTTAATGACAAACCGTTGCTAAACGATTTTTTTTATAAATTGTGTCACACCTTCGCTGCGGCCGAACAATCGCTGCGCGCGCTCTTTGTGCGGCCGGCAACACACAGGGTGTGTGAGCCGCACTGTCGTAGCATATTTTCGTAAGCGCGACGACTGTGCGGCCTCACACGCCTAGCGTGTGGCGGCTCGCTTTTACGCCAGTGCGGGTTTTACGCGCTAGGCGTGTTTCTATCCTTGAATGCGGCAAACACAGACGCCTGTGTTTCTACCAATGTAACAAGAGTGCGGCAAACACAGACGCCTGTGTTTTACCAATAATGTAACAAGAGTGCGGGTTTACACATACCGTGCGTTTGGTCATTATTTTTAGGACTGCGTGGTAAAGTACTAAGTATAGTGTTGGTAATTCTTTAATTTCTAGCTACGATTTATATTGATAGGTACGATAAATGATTTTCGGTTTTGTTTATGTGCTCTTTCTATGTCTATCAAGTAGTACATTTTAATTTATTATAATTCGCCCCTGATGACGGAATCTTTGAGAAATCGAAGGAACTTTTCAATAAATGAAACCAAATTCTAAAAAATCAACACAGGTGGAAAATATATATATTTTGAACTAAAAGTTATTTTTGAAAGTCGGTGACTTCCAATTATCATTCAAAATTTATTTAACACCTTTTGTGTTTTTTTTTACTGAGAGTTAACACATTACAAACATATACCTACATTAATACCATCTTTATCATAGTACGGCCACACTAACGGCATTTTCAGTTAATTTTCGCGATATAGCCATTAAATGTTCATATAAACGTCCATTAACGCGATAATTATCGATATTTCCCGTTAGTGTGGCCCTAGTTTTAAAATGATGTAAACTACAAGATGAATCTGTCACATACATGCGATGTAATGTAAGGTTAAGGCCACACTGTAATTTATTCCGTGCAAGTGCGTGAGTTTTTACGCAATTTCTATATGACGCAAAAAAACGCGCGAATAAAATTTGTTGGCCTTAAATATTTAGTTTTAACTTAGTAACTTAGCTAATCATTATTGATTTTCGTGGTTCTTTTATTACGTTAATGTAAAAAGATAGTATCTATCTTTATTGTGCGTCAATTTTGACATAATTATTAATTAAATTTTTTACTTAGCTGCATTATTTTGTAGTCACATAACTTTAAGTGATGTAAATTATTTTGTTTATGTGAATAAATAAAGTGTTTTGATATGAATAACTTTTTTCTACCCATCGATGACCTCAGTTTCTTTGTAGTAGGTATAATAATAATATTAGATAGTAAAACAATAAATGGATTCAGTTTGGGTTTGTTGCAACTGCCATGACTCTCACTGCCACTCTTTGACAGACATGTCAAAATCGCCAGGCATAAGCAATAGGGTTGCTGTACATTCGTCACATTTTGTTCTCACCTTCTGTAATTTTGTACCTGGATGTATTTTTTTTCTGATATCCATGTGGAAAAAGCAATGAGAATAATTATCAATATTAATAAATAAAACTTTTGGAGAATTTACAAATACTTTTTTTCGTGACGAATCAAGTTTATGACAAAATGTCTAACAACTTACACAATAAGAATCATTTATTGTACCACATAAGATAAAGTTAAACCAGGCGAATTAAACCGCGGATAAGGACTGGTTACACATCCTTAAGCAAGTAAGTAAAAAACTGTGTGAATACCGCCCGGTCAGTAAGTTGCTAGTAAATTAAAACATTGCTAGTAAATTAAGGCAGTACACTAGCTGAACTTACTAACTTGTAGAAGTGTAAATAAGTAAACTCAAGCACCTCCACCAGTTCTTCCCATCCGTTCGTGAGCGGCTGGCTAGGACGTGGTTGGAGGTGGATCACTGTGTTGCCCAATTTCTCACGGGACATAGTAACTTTAAAAGTAAATTGTTTTCCTTTAAGCTTGTTCCCTTGCCTTTTTGTCAATGTTCGTCACCTGACTGTGAATATGAACAATCAGCACATCATATTCTTTGGGAGTGTATTCTTTGGCAGAACGAACGCAATATTATGTTGGATACTATTCAGACTACATCTGGAGTCATTTATTATACGGACCTTGTGGAAACTCGAACAAACTTCCGTGCGTTCAAGCATTTTTGCCATACCTATTATTGGAATCAAATATAGCAGCTCACAATTTAGGACCCATTAATATTAGTAGTCATTTTTACCCGTGGTGCAAGGCAGCTGGGCTTCTCCCAGTTGTAATGTCCCTTTGTGCCTATTGGCCTTGCTTTGTTCTGTCTCCTGCTTGCATGGAGGGAAGTGGAAACATATTTTTCCTACTCCTCCACTATTATTTTTTGGTTAATTTCGTGCAGGATCCAAGACAGGTAAATTCATTCTCCGGGACACGTCGAGCTTCATTGTCTTGGCGCTTTTCTGGTGGTTGTCACTGTTGATTCTGGCTCTCAGGAGTTGCAGTGGTTTGGGAATAGTGTGGTGGGTTTGTCCCCAATAAAAAAAAAAGTAAACTCATCAAATGAGTCCTCCCAGTCCCACCCACACTGTCAGACTTGTACTAAATATACCTAATCCACGGTGATCCTTCAATAGCCCTTTACGTGCCAGGGCCATGGTTATCTGATGAGACAGTCCTGCAACCCTGGCCGGCTTCGGCCCTCCAAGGCGAGGCCCTCCTTGGAGGGTCGAAGCCTGCCAGGGTTTTGTCAGATCGCTGACAGCTCTTTGAGAGCTGATCATGCCCGGGTTGAAGGCGCGTCGTGTTCCACGCGCGCCTTCAACCCGGGCATCGTCCATGACGGACGGCGAGTCACCCAATACTCACCGTCCGCATGCCCAAATCGTCGTTCTTCAGGTGTAGTTATTTTAGTACAGTCAGCATCAAAAGTTGCTGACCACACTTAGATTTTCAAAATCGTTGTACACCGTATTATTCTGTATTTTTACGGTGTACAGCGATTTTGAAAATCTGAATGTGGTCAGCAACTTTTGATGCTGACTGTACATTATCCGGTTGGAATCGAGTAAGACCGAGATCTAAACACGATAAACGTCATGTTGTACTTAGGCTTGGGCAATAATCCGCTAATACTGTAACTGTCACACTATCGGCATTGGTAACTTGGACATGTCTACGCGTCTGGATAAATAGTGATGTCTACAACGCAACATGAACTACCCGTTCCATAAAAAATAAAATCAGCTGAATATATTAGTGATCACAAACTTTTTTTGATGTGTGTATATCTGGTCAAACGACGAACATACTACAGTGTAGCCGGAATGTTATGATTTACCGTCACCCTGGAACACACAAGGCAATCAAGGATCGGAGTCGTTTTTAGTCGGTTCAAGTCTGACAGTCCATTCCGCTTTACCCTGACAAAATACTAAGGCCTTTTCATCTGAAATCGGAGTTCTGCAAATACAAATGTTTGGGAAGTATATATTTTCCCGATTTCATAATACAACAGATTGATAACACCACCAGGTTAGGCCTTAGCTCATGACCTTATAAGATAATAAGACAATGACAGAAGTGCCAAGTTAAACAATTGGTAATCTTATAAGAAATGAAAATCAGAACATGTAAGAACACGTTACGAAGCACTTTGGAAACCCTTTTTTTTTTTTTTTTTTTATCGTGGTAAAATCATCAAATGAGTCCTCCCACCCCGGGCAGGGCGGGAGGGACTGTCAGACTTGTACTGACTAAAATCCACGGTGTCCTTCAATAGCCCTTTATATTCCGGGGTCACGGTAATGAGATAAGTCCCGCGACCCCGGCAGGCTTTGGCCCTCTAGAGGGGGGCCCCGTCATCTTGCTGACGCTCTTTGAGGCGCGCGTGGAACACAACGCGCCGTCGACCCGGGCATGGTCCATGGTCGGGCAGCGAGTTGCCCTTTACTCGCCGCCCGCATGCCCGCGCCTACGGTGGCCGGAGATCGTCTTGCGACGTCCGTCGCCGTGGGTGTCCACCACTGCGGGTGGGGCGGAGGGAGGACATTGTCCTCTCCCTCACGCGGCCCGCCTCCTCCTTCGCGAGCATGACTGCTTCGCAGAAGGAGGCGACCGCTTCCCACTCCGTCTCGCCCCGCAGCATGGCCGCAACCAATGCCGGGCGCGAGAGGTCTCCGCCTATCGCCGCCGTGAGGACACGTCGGTGCTCTGCCCAAGCTGGGCAGTCTTGCACCGTATGCTCTACTGTGTCCTCCGGGCGATCTTCGCAGTGGTGACACCCAGGCGTTTCCTCCTTTCTCCATAGACACAGGTACCTCCCGAAACTTCCGTGTCCGGTGAGGACCTGCGTCATGCGGTAGGTCAGGACGCCGTGACTCCTATCCAGCCACTCCACAAAGAGGGGTCTTACCGCCGCGATTGCGTCGTGCCCGTTTTTGGAAACCCTTAGTAAAATAATTAATCATCTATGTACTTTAAATTTCTGCTAAATTCAGATTCACAGGTTAATTAAAAGGGCACAAAATTCTCGTTATCTTGTCAGAAAATCCGTCACGAATCGTAAATCCAATTAATTTGAATAAACATACATAATTAAACAATTCGCGCTGTTATACCATTTCGTTGAAATTGCTAGTTTAATAAAACGTATCTTTAGGTTTTAATTATAAATTAATAACGTACAAGCTGCGATGCTCTTATTTGACGAGAGCAGAAAGTTCATATCTCCGAATACGAAATTGAATTAATGAGACAACCAAGGCAACAAAGATGCACACCCATTTTTAGGGTTCCGTAGCCAAATGGCAAAAACGGAACCCTTATAGATTCGTCATGTCTGTCTGTCTGTCCGTCCGTATGTCACAGCCACTTTTTGTCGAAAGTATAAGAGCTATCCTGTTGAAACTTGGTAGGTAGATGTATTATGTGAACCGCATTAGGATTTTCACACAAAAATAAAAACAAAACAAATTTTGGGGGTGCCCCCCATACTTAGAATTGAAACTCAAAATTTTTTTTTCTCCAAACCCATACGTGTGGGGTATTTATGGATAGGTCTTTAAAAATTATATTGAGGTTACTAATATCATTTTTAGGGTTCCGTACGTCCGAATACAAAAACGGAACCCTTATAGGATCACTCGTGTGTCCGTCTGTCTGTCGCTTACAGTCAATTATCTCCGATTCTACTACACCGATTGGGTTGAAATTTGGTACACATATCAATTCCTGTGACCCAAGCACAGAGGTGTGACGTGAATAGATGAATTCTGTATGTGGGAGGTAATTTTTGGGAGGGAAGGGGAAAATGAAGAAAAAAAGTTTTGAAAACTGCATCGTGTGACACATCAAATGAAATGTCTTGTTGAGACATACTTAAATGTATTTTTTTGTAATTTTAAAATAAATAGTTTCCAAGTTATTTAAGAAAATAGATTAAATTTGACCATTCCCCCTCCCCTCTTATCTCCGAAACTACTGAACCTAAAATTTTGAAAAAAATACAGTAATAAGTTTTCTACTTATAGATTATAGGAAAACCTATAAGAAGTCCATATCTGTATATGGGAGGTAATTTTTGGGGGGGAAGGGGAAAATTAAAAAAATATATTTGAAATCTGCATCGTGTGACATACCAAATGAAAGATCTTGTTGAGACAATCTTAAATATATTTTTATTGTAATTTTAAAATAAATAGTTTCCAAGTTATTCAAGAAAATAGACGAAATTTGACCATTCCCCCCCCTTATCTCCGAAACTACTGAACCTAAAATTTTGAAAAAAATACGGAAATTAGTTTTCAGCTTATAGATTATAGGATAACCTATAAGAAGTCCATATCTGTATATAGGAGGTAATTTTTGGGGGGGGAAGGGGAAAATTAAAAAAAAAATATTTGAAAACTGCATCGTGTGACATATCAAATGAAAGGTATTGTTGAGACAAACTTAAAAGTATTTTTTTGGAATTTTAAAATAAATGGTTTCCAAGTTATTCAAAAAAAATAGACGAAGCTTGACCATTCCCCCCCCCTTATCTCCGAAACTACTGAACCTAAAATTTTGAAAAAAATACAGGTATTAGTTTTCTACTTATAGATTATAGGATAACCTATAAGAAGTCCATATCTGTATATGGGAGGTAATTTTTGGAGGGGAAGGGGAAAATTAAAAAAAAAATATTTGAAAAGTGCATCGTGTGACATATCAAATTAAAGGTATTGTTGAGACAAACTTAAAAGTATTTTTTTTGTAATTTTAAAATAAATGGTTTCCAAGTTATTCAAAAAAAATAGACGAAGCTTGACCATTCCCCCCCCCCTTATCTCCGAAACTACTGAACTTAAAATTTTGAAAAAAGTACAGGAATTAGTTTTCTACTTATAGATTATAGGATAACCTATAAGAAGTTCATATCTGTATATGGGAGGTAATTTTTGGGGGGGAAAGGGGAAAATTTAAAAAAAAAATGAAAACTGCATCGTGTGACATATCAAATGAAAGGTCTTGTTGAGACAATCTTAAATATATTTTTTTTGTAATTTTAAAATAAATAGTTTCCAAGTTATTAAAGAAAATAGACGAAATTTGACCATTCCCCCCCCTTATCTCCGAAACTACTGAACCTAATTTTTTTTTAAAAATACAGAAATTAGTTTTCTACTTATAGATTATAGGAAAACCTATAAGAAGTCCATGATATTAAAATAACATGGTAAATCACTCAATATTGTGCGTACCAATATGGGTCAGATTAAAAAAAAAACGTGATAGGTAACATCGTACGGAACCCTCTTCACGCGAGTCCAACTCGCACTTGGCCGGTTTTTTTTCTAAACAGAACAGTTTGCAAGAGAGACACTTCCAAAGTGGTAAAATGTGCCCCCCCCCTGTAACTTCCAAAATAAGATAATGATAAAACTGAAAAAAATATATAATGTAGTGCTCAACAAAAACTTCCAACGAAAATTGGTTTGGATGAGATACAGTTAGCAGTTTTTGAGATATAGTACATTTTCAAAAACCGCAAATATAACTTTGCCATTCATACAAACACTATGAAAAACAAAGTTATTTTTATTGATTGTGTATATTACTTACTAATCTCAATATAATTATATCTTAATCTATGCTTGCTACTACGGAACCCTTCATGGGCGAGTCCAACTCGCACTTGGCCGGTTTTAATTTAAACACTGTTTCAGTGCGTAGAAAATCTTACCATTGACATATTTAACTACGTGTTTATAAACTGTTATATGTTGTTGTGTGATTGCGTAAACAATGCATCGATAATTGTGATAGCAGTAATCGCTGTAAATTTTGGTATTAATTGAAGAGTTCCCTCGATGTCTCCAAGATTCCGGCATCAGATCCTGACTTGATTACCATGGGACCATCCGTGAAGTATAGAAACCCAAACCAAAGGAGAATCATACAAATCGGTCCAAACGTCGAGAAATCGGGGAAATACTTAAAAAAAAGATTCCAACTAAAATAGAGAAAAAGTTATTAGTTAAAAAAAACAAGCATGTGACCATAGCAGTTTTTATAAAATATTTATTTGAGTGAACAATATCAGATTTTTTTAACTTATTATACTTAACCCTATTTTTTAAATATTCAAAAATGATCAAAACATTACGTACAATTAATTGTTTAATGAAGTCACTATAGACCGCGAGGCAAATTAAAAATAATTGTTGCGCTGGTTCTTTACCAGCGCAACAATTATTTTTAATTTGTTTGACCCTACCATGCCCTACCTACTTTAAAAACCACAGAAAGGAATGGGAGCCCCGCCACGCGGGGTTCCAACTATCACAACTATCTGTCTTTATCAGGATACAAAATGACTTATTTACCGCAATAATTAGAGTAGGGTATATTTTGACAAACAACTTCACAGTCTATAAATTCAACAATTACCAATATTTCTTAAAATGTGCGTTAACAACATTGTACTCATCCTCATCTTTCTTTCCTTTGTGAAAAACTTGCATCGAATCAAAATCTTTAAATATGAAAAGGTTATTTGCATCCCGTTTTGGTCTTTTAAAAGTATTCTTTCTCTGCTTTTGTTTGTAAGGCATCGGGTATCGTGGCAGCTTCACCTGTTTTACACTGTATTTCTTTATTTTCTTGTGCTGGTTTGGACTCGTTGTCATGTGGTTCTCTGCGTTTCGTGATTCATCATCATTCTCGAAATCATACTTCGGTATCACTGTGGGTTTCGAAGTCATCTTCACTACGTACAACTTCTTTATCCTTGATTTGTTACTCTTCTTTATAATCTTCTGTATAGTTCTCTTTGGTGACTTTTTTACTGTTTTCTTCTTGTTCCTCTTGTCTTTGTAGTAATTAGTTATCTCTGGTAGTCTGATCATGTTTTCTGCTTTGTCGATGTACGTTATGTTGTAGGGAGTCTGCAATGAAAATGGAAAAAAATAAATATTCGGATTTTTCCTTTATAATTCTAAAATATTTTACGTAGTTTCATGCTTTGCGTAACAATGATAGCGGATAAAGCTTATAACAAGTGGTTTAGAGCATCATCTTCGCGGCTTGCGAAGCAACGCCGATAGTCTAGTGTGTATTAATGAAAGAGTGCATTAAATAAAGTGTTCATTACTACGAGGCCGACCTTGTAGTCGACATCTGTCAGTAACAGCGACAAGAGTTAAAAACGCAGTCTGATATATCGCCATTAAAACTGACGAATGGGTCGTGGCCTGATCTGAAGTTACGCGCGTGTTTCTGAACTACGAGTAGTACCTATTTAAAGTGCTAGGTAAGTTAAGGTTGTTCGCGTCGCAAGTCGCTTCGCCCGAGGACGTTATTAATCTATATACATCTTGATAAATTTAAATGAAAGCTCTTAAGTATGTAACAGACTGTTAGATGGGTAAGAACTTAAGGCGATGACAAGAGCGTACCTCTCGCTCGCACGTTTCGACATTTTGAAAGATAAAAAATCACTGAACCCATTTCTGAAAAATTGCAATCAACCATTTTGTGTGCAATCACATTGCACAGTTTAGTAAAAAATAACATTTTAATCGATACAAGTTTACCTACTCAAAAGTTTGCTTAAGTACTTAAACTAGTAAAGCAAACTTTTGAGTAGGTAAACTTGTATCGATTAAAATGTTTTTTTTAACTAAACTGTGCAATGTGATTGCACACAAAATGGTTGATTGCAATTTTTCAAAAACGGGATCAGTGATTTTATATCTTTCAAAATATCGAAACGTGCGAGCGAGAGGTACATTAGCTCTTGTAATCGCCTTAACGAGATAAGTCCCGAACAAAACTCTGACGTAACAGAAGCCTCCAATAATGTAATTAATTAAAATTAGTCTTATTTTCACAGAAATACGACTAATTGGACGATTATTAGATACAGAAATCTTTTCGAGTGTTTGCGAATAGACGAGACACAATTTATTGCTTAGAATTCCGTAAAATCATTTTTGTGTTGATGAAAATATGTTTTGTAAAGGCGTGCTTTTATTTTACGACAGTCAAGTATGTTTTTGGTTGTTTTTTAACTATAAAAGTACCTACTTAAGTTATTTTAAGTTATTAAGTTGTTATTGTTAAGTTATTTTTCCTTTTATTCTTACTGAATTACTTTCTTTATAACTTTATTTGTATTGTTTAGTTTTAAGTTTTTAGTGCCAATAAACACAATTTCTTTCTTTCTTTCTTTTCTTTCTTTACTAGACCTAGATTTTGGAACTTACCTGGATATGGATTAACCTTCTACTGTCAGTCCTTATATCGTTAAAGTGATTGATACTCGGATAGGCCGTCTGTTTCTATTTCAGTTGTCATTTAAATAAATAAAAAATAACACGCTCATTCACACACGAGAACAATAGACCAGTCATTTGGAAGAATTATCAAAAGCAACCACACATTAAAATTAATAAAAAAAAACAGAAGGGGAAGAGTTATAATATAGAAAAACCATAATAGTAGAGGCGGCCAAGAAGGGATTTTTGAAGTGACTCGAGCGTGTCAGATAATTATATAGGGAGAATCCTTGCACCCTTTAATGTACCCCTACCAAGTATGAACCCTCCACATGGTAGTTGTGTTGGGAGGAACCCGTCAGATTAGTAAAAAAATTGATCCTCAGAAAAACTCGAGCGCGTCAGATTAGAAAAGGTAGATTAATTACGTTCAGAAGAGTGTATCTCAATAATCTGACAATTTGAGCGTGACATTAGGAAATGAGCAAGTCCTGAAGTTGTAAAACAAAAATGTAACGCTTGTTCGTTCCCTATGAGCAATCAACTTTCCATCTAATTAGTTTAATTATTTATATGGTCTTTTCGTTTTTGGTTTTTCAACCGCTTGTTACGGACAGCCCCCTTGAATTAATCGTCAAATTAATATGTAATGTTTATCGGAAATATAGAGCGCGTTTACACTGTACATGGCTGGCATTTATATATTATTCATGGGTACATTTATACAACATTTTTTTTTACTGTTTTAAAATTGTTTTCACGCTCCCCCCCCACTAAAATAGAAAACTTCCAATAAACTTTTCTCTTTTTAAAACAATCTTTCAAATCCAATAGGTCGCCATGACGCTCAAAGAACTGCAAATTTAGCATCCTGGCCTCCCCTACTATAATGTTAATTATTATGTAAGCCTTTGTCCAGCAGCGGAACAGTAGTAAGATGGCGTCATTATTATTATTTTAATTACTCTTTTATGAGGCTTCCAGTGGTGTTGATTCCAAGGTTGATACTCGTTCGATTTGATCCTTTCCTAAGAGACAAAAAGCGTGAAAGATATTGTTAGTAATAGCCATCAAAATAACCATCAATAATTATTAAAAACAAAGCTATTATTTTGTTGCGCAACTGTTGCCAGTATGTAAAGTTTATTGTTTTTGTACTTACATTTGTGCCCATCAGCGCTTTATTTTCGTTGGCATCTTTTGACAAGTACTGTAACAAATGAGAAGATTCTGTGAATGTTTTGCATTTTGTTGATGTGCAAATAATTTTGTTATGCGTACAGCGTTGAAGTTAAATTCTCTGCCAGTATCTGTTTGTATGCATACCTATAATCAATATCTTGGGGCCCTGAATTCAAGAGTAAAAAGTTTAATTTAAGGCAACGTGCTTCACCGGCAGTCACATCATTGCTTACTAGCAAACAGCTTGCAGCTGTTGTTTTGGTGTGGCTGATGGTAATCAGGAAAGATAGTAATGCGAGCCAATCGTGAAAAATAATGCTGTGGCTAAATAGCTGTCAAATATCTATATCTTTTGGACCGTCATCTACCGAGCCTTTTTCCAGATACTCGTATGTTTGGGTCGGCTTCCAGTTTATCACAAGCACCTGAATAATCAGTATTTGACATGGATACTGCCTTCACAACAAAGTACCTGGCTAAATCGAGACTCCTTAGTAAGACTGGTTGTCACACTTTCGAGATTCTAACAGTAACGACTGTCCAAGATCTACTTAGGACAGCCGCGTCCAGCGATCGAGAAAACGTTTCGTTTGCGTGTGAGTGAAAAGAGCTGAGAGAATGCGGTTACAGGCAGCTCGCTTCGCTATCCCTTTTCACTCACGGGAACTCCTAGCATGTGAGAAAAAGAGCGGGTACGATTCCTGGTTAGGAATACTGATTGCATAAAAAATAACTTAATAACTAATCGGAACTTCCACCAACTTGTAGCGCCTGAGTGAAATACATTTATTGATTACCAGTCGAACACACGGGCGCCACCAGTTGCCATTATAATAATTGTAGGAAATTTAATTTTTAACGTATTTTTGCGTCTGCCGAGGTGTAAATCCCAACTAAATAATTCGGCTTATTAATTTTTCCACTCTTCAAATATTCAATTTTAAAGGTACAAAGGTTTCGAAATGCCTAAAAACAATTCTTTAAAAATACGTCTGGCTTTGATCAAAACCAGTTTCTCTCAGCCAGGTCTGCATTTCTATGTTTAGGCGTTTAGGGATAATTGAAGAAGTATTGAGTAAGTTTTCAACATGCCTTAAGCACTTTCGCAAAGATTCGTGGAGCTCTCCAGCTAAAAAGAAATTAAATTGTGTGTTAGTTTGTGTTCCTAAAAGGCACTGCAGCGCTGAACAATACCACCTCAAAAACTACTTAAATGTCGAGCCACATTTTCCCACAAAGTGACCGTGAAATGTCCCTAGTGAAAACGCGGCTTTATACTGTGGAGCACCAACGAAATCCGGGCTGCTACTATATATTTTACAAATGGTTAAAACCCAAAAACATTGACTTAATAGATAGGCAAATGCATCCTGAACTGAACGTACACTTTCAAAATTAATTCTATAATACATTTTATACACAGCTTATTTACAATTTATTTTATACTACTATCACGATATATAACTCGGCCTATTTTGAATCAGCGAACCGTGATGATGGCTGTTTGTTCTTAATATCATGTATAATAATTTGACCAATTGGTCGGCTTTCAATTGTCAAAACAATTGTTAAAAAAAGGCCACAGTTTCAGATATAAAAAGTTTGAAAATGGTTCAATAGAAATGTCAAAATATAACTACACAGTTTTTTTTTTTTAATTTGGCAGCTAACAGTTGAAAGCGATTTTCCCTAGGCCGGCAATGGATAACTTTCAAACGGCTTATCAGACATGTAATGACCTACTTTCAGAGTATGAGTAATGAAAATAAACTTACATGTTTATCAGCAGCAGCTACAAAATTAATTATAACCGAAGAAACTATTAAGTGCAAATACATTGCAGAGACATCTGTCACTTTCAAATGACTGCCGGAACACTAATTACGAACTTTTATAAACTATCCTAGTCGATAACTACTATAGAAACTGTAAACACCATTGTTTGAGGCAGCCATTTTAAAAAAAGAAAGTTAGTGTTTGAAAATGGCGGATGTGAACCCAGTAGATTTTCTGCAGTCCTTTACTGCTTTTGTTATATTTTCTTAGACTAAACATAATTTTTATCACAGAATCGTGTTTATAAAAAAAAAGATTATATTTTGCAATATTAGCTATAATGTTAAGGATATTGAATTGCAACTTTGATTCATTTAATTATTTAATTTTTATTTGATTATTATAAAATAACAGTTCTTTTGATGTTGACACAGATAATTAAACAAACGTAAACTCACGCCTCCTTCTCATGGGGGTAGGCAGAAACTACTGAGCGCCACCTGGTACGAACCTTCCATACTCTTTTCGCCTCATCCACATTCATACATCTCGTCATACAAGCACGCCAATTGCAAGTTTTAGTGTTGACACAGTGTGTATTTTATGAGTTGAAGTGCGAACTTAATTCCGATCGAGTGCAAAGTGCTTTCAGAAAATCAATTCTCAACAATAAAATCAGTGAAAAAGTTATTATTTGTTATTTAATGAGTGAAATATAAGTGCGTCCAATAAAGGAAAATTAGGTAATAAATGAAACATTTTTACAAAAAAAAAATGTTCCAAAAAATGACAAACGAACGAAACTTTTTTGTAAAATTATGAAAAGTGTTCCAAATTCGTGAAAGGATTGTTCAAATGGTGTAAAAAGGTTCGACTAAATTGAGGTTTACTGACTAAAAGGACTATAATGTATAGACAGCGACAATTTTATGCTAAATTGCTCTTTGTGAAGTTACAAGCATCAAAATGATTATAAAGGTGAGTTTACATACATTGACTTTGTGTTGTATTTTTATGTTTTATTCGTGTGAGAACAAAAAAAAATACATGTGGCACTCGGAGACTGCCGCGGTGAAGCTATTGCATAATTTTTTTTTTATTTTAAAAGAATACAATCGCCTACCGCGTATATTAAACGAGAATAATTATAATTTATTTAAAATGTTTGTGGTGCACTACTGTAATAAAGAACTTCTTTGTTGTAGGAGAATTTTATAAGTAGGTTTCATTGTGAAAACTCCTTTTGTAGCTGGTCGTTTAGAATCAGTAAGTAAAAGTAAATTGTTTTTATGACGGATATTTTTATGAATGCCGAAGTCTCCCAAACTGAAACGATGCTAGACGATGCGTGGTGTCAGGATTTTTCCTTAGGTTTTTGGAAATTTTTTGATTCGGTCCACGCGCCGCCGCCGTGCCGCGCTCAGAGCCCGCAATAAAAGCTATGCAATAGCTTAAAATTCAATACAAATTTCCTTCAACTAGGCCAATTACAGGCACTTTTGAATTGTCAAAAGACAAAATAAAATTAGTACAAAAATAATTGTAGTGCTACAGTCCCAGTCACAAGACATAATAACTGTGAAAGTACTGTAGATGCTCATTCCAAAGCGTCGATCTCTATGGAGAAGAATAGGCAAGAAACTCCATGGACACTCTTTTTCAATCGCCAAAATGATTACAGAATCTTTGCAACATCATTCATCTTCAAAAGTAACCATCCTCTGGTGTTAATGTTTATTTCGCCACCTCTGGCAACTCCACGGGGTTCTACCTTTTTTTTTTTTAGGTGGTAAAATCATCCAATGAGTCCTCCCGCCCTGGGCGGGGCGGAAGGGACTGTCAGACTCTTACTGACTAAAATCCACCCGTGTTCCTTCGGATGCCCTTTACGTTCCGGGGCCACGGTATCCTGGGTTAAGAAAAACCCGCGACCCCAGCAGGCATTTGGCCCCATAAGGGGCCCCGTCAGTTTGCTGACAACTCCCCGAAGGCACGCGCGAAACACGACACGACGCGCCACCGACCCGGGCTTGGTCCTTGGTCGGACGGCGAGCTACCCATTACTCACCATCCGCAAGCCCGCTCCGCCGCTGTGCCCTCTGCTAATCAGAGGGACACGCGTTGGAGCACGGGGTGCTCCTACGCCTTGGTGAAAAAATTATCGAATGAGGTTCCCCGCCTGGGTGAGGCGGAAGGGATTGTCAGCCTCGCAATAAAACCCACCGTGTTACTTAAATTGAGTGACACAACAGTGAAAACGCAACTGTTTGGACGAACTTGGTATGTACGAACAAGATTTTGTTCAAAACAAACATTTGTTCAGCTATCATAGTGAAAACAAGTACTAGTTCAACATATCGAGGGCACTAGCAGCCAGATGCAACATGTTGGCTCACAGATTTGCTCGCTGTAGTAACGAGGTCAAAATAACTTTGTCAAAATAGCTTAGTGCCTAAACACACTATGCCGAAGTTACGCGACGGAAGTTCGGCGGCTGATTTCACGTTCCGACGTATTCGGCTGATATGACACACCATAAGTGCCGAACTTACGCGGTGGAAATTCGGCGCGGGTGGCGCGGGCGGCTCCCTGCTGCTCCCCACCCCCTGATCTTCGTCGGTAATCGAACCGAACTTCGGCGCGTATAATGTGTGGTCACAGAATAAGTTCCCGCCGAACTTACGCCCGACCGAAGTTCCGCTGTACGCTATGACGCGACATAATTTCGGCATAGTGTGTCGTCAGTAATTCAAATAGCATTGCAGGCGTAATTACGCCGAACTTCCGTCGCGTAACTTCGGCATAGTGTGTTTAGGTACTTATTGTCAACCGTTCTACGCGGCCAGTCTGTGGGTCAATTATACGCAGAAAGCTCTAGATGCTTCAGGGTACCTACTGTTGAGGTTGTCCCGATTCTGCAGTGCGTCTAGTATGTTTGCTGTAGCACGAACGGATGAGTTCTTTGCCGTTATGAGGAAGAAGAGCGCATCATCCTTAATAGCAGAATGAGGAGTAGCACCAACAGTATCTTGAAAATCCTAGCTGAACAACATGATGCACCGATTTTAAAGCACTCTGTCCGGTTGCTCGTGCGGCAGGGTTGATAAATTTTGTACCTAGGTTAGCTACTAACCCTTACCTAGTTGATAAGTATTTTACTAACCAGTGGGCCGATGTTGCCAAATTATTTAAATTAATTATTATTATCATCATCGTCATATCAGCCGTAAGACGTCCACTGCTGAACAAAGGCCTCGATCTCCTATACATTTCCAATAGAATCGGTTACCAGCTCTTCTATCCACTTTGTAGGTGGACGTCCTACCCTGCGCTTAGTAGAGTACTAGTTACTTTCAGTGAACACTGGCAAAATAAGCAAACATTCACTCTGATCAAAATATTTGCTCGGCGGCCAAATGGAAACGCGGCTTAAGACGCGGACTGACTACGATTTTAATCGCTTATGACCGCGTAAACTATTGTCACCACTATGGAGCGTCAATAAGATTGAAAATTGAAAAAATGACATTTGTGTTGAAATGTGACGTAAGCTGCGAATGGGCATTTATTTTACTGCTTTTCTTTAGATTATTTAAAATATAGACATAAAATTAAATAATGGCTCGGTTAAAGTTTTAAAAAAATGGAAAACCTACTAAATTCTTAAAAAAAAAACTGTTGTTATCGCTGGAAATACAGAGATCTTCGACGTCAAAGTTTATTTTTGTGCTACAACTTCCCAATTTTATTGGGAATATCAAACTCTTATTTATTATTCTGTTCGGTTTAAATTCTTCTTTATACCCTTCTCTGTTCACTGTATTTTTCGCGTTGCTTATTTTTATTACATTACGTCATACTCGACGTTCTAAGAAACCAATTTTTGGGAATATGAGATAAGACCGCGCCTTAACAAACAATACAATTCGAAACATTTTTGAAATAAAAACAAAAGCGATCCAAGAAATTGGGACAGTTCTATCGACATTGCAAAGAAATAAGAGGAAAAAATGGTTTTTGTATGATTTTGCAGATTGTGGTTTGTTTTACCGTTTTTTTTTTGTCAATTCATTTTGGAAAATATCACCGTGTTCACCGTTTTCACAGAATGTGTTTTCACGCCTTTTTTATGGATGTGTCAAATTCGTTCAACGTTACTGAGGAAGATAAGAAGCTGACGTCAGATATACTAGGCCAGCATGGTGAATGTTGGCCCAGTCCCCAAAATATAGGTAGTCATGTCGTAGGAGGACACTGTGCTATAAAGCTCCATCCATAAACGTCAAGGTAGAATTAGCAACCCGCCTCGAGCGGAGACAACGACATTGTTGGCAGAGTGGCTGAGTGATTCCCGCACGAAACAAATATTTGTATGATCTACAAATAGTTTTTCCGGGTCTGGGTTGGTGTATGTGAGTTTAAATGTTGTAATGTAATGTTAACATTCTTGGTGCGGGACAACGTTATAAAGCTGTCTCACTTTCTGCAGTTATCTGGCTTAACTCTCAAAAATATTAAGTATAACCATTTAACACAAAACTGAAGAATAATTACTTTATGAAAATGTGATGCAACAAATAACTTTCATACAAACGATTATTATATTATTATTATTCGTTTATTCATCTTTTGTACATATTTCACATATTTTTAAATATTCTTTACAAAAACAAACAAACAAAAAACATTTAAAAATATAAAAAACAGTGTTCCACCGGTGTGGGAGCGGGGTCCAAGCTACCGGTGGTTAGGGCTCCAGAGAGAGGAACCTCCTCACAATACGAGCCGTATCAAGAAGTACTGCCTTCTGAATCAGGCCCTTGATCCAACCCCCTAAGGAGAGCCTCGAAAGGTGTTCGTCGAGGCTCTTTGCCATCAGGCCATTGGCAGTAACGACAATCGGCACAATGATAGCCGAGTTCACATTCCACATGTCGACAACCTCGCGCGCCAGGTCGAGATATTTGATTTGTTTATCTTTCTCAGCCTTCACGAGGTTCTCGTCATGTGGGATGGTAACATCGATTATCATTGCGCGGCGCGCTGATCTGTCTATCACTACTATGTCAGGCTTATTGGCGACAATAGTCCTATCAGTGATGATAGGCAGATCCCAGTACAACGTGACATGGTCTTTCTCGAGAACTGGGTCGGGCACATACTTGTAATACGGTACCTCAGATTCCACAAGTTTGTATTTCAACGCAAGTTGCTGGTGGATGATTCTGGCTACTAGGTTGTGCCTGTGCAAGTACTCGCCGTTAGCAAGACGAGAACAACCAGAGATAATATGTCTAATGGATTCACCAGGACGATGGCATGCCCGACACACGTCAATCGTCCCATCCTTTATAATATGTCTCCGGTAGTTGTTCGTCAAGATAACTTCGTCCATAATCGCACAGACAAAACCTTCAGTTTCCCCGAAGAGGTCACCGAAACGTAGCCAGGACACGGACGCTAGAAAATCTACATCGGGCCCATGAAGGGCCCGGTAGAAGCGTCCGTGTAGCTCCTTGCTTTGCCATACCTCCCTGCGGTCTTCGGTACTGAGTATCACAGGTATGTGCCAGTTCTCTTTAGCCATGGACAACGGGGTGAGTCCCTTGTCCACTGTGACCACATCTCGGTGCATACCCACTTCCATTTTCAAAAAATATTCTCTGAGACTGCACACCTCGCGGTTGTGGAGGGTCTTAGCATTTAAAAAGCCTCGACCCCCGCATTTCCGCGGGATGTACAGCCTCATTACCGATGATCGTGGGTGATGCATCCGGTTTGCAGTCAACAGCGTACGGACTCGTCTATCCAAGGCGTCGAGTTCAGTTTGAGTCCATTTGAGTATGCCGAAAGAGTACATTAAAACCGGCATGACCCAACCGTTGAAGGCGCGCACCTTGTTTCCGCCTGAAAGAAGGCTATTTAAAACTTTTTTCAGGCGTCCAAAGAAGTGGTCCTTCAACGATTGTTTCACGTCCGGTACATTAATGCCTAACGCTTCCGACATACCCAAATACTTGTAGGTCTCGGATGAGGAAAGTGATCTAAGGTGTATGGAATCTGAAAGCTGAATCCCTTCAGATTCCATAATCTCCCCTCGCTTTACATACATGACTGCACATTTGTCCACACCAAATTCCATCCTGATGGCACTACTAAAAGTTTCAGTTACCTTCAGTAGCTCCATCAGTTGCAATTTGCTGGGGGCAAAGAGTTTCAGATCATCCATGTATAGAAGGTGAGATATGACCTGACCACCTCTCCTCAACCGATAGCCTAGACCTGAGTCCTCCAGCAATGTACTTAGAGGATTCAGGGCTAAGCAGAACCAAAGTGGACTCAAACTGTCGCCCTGGAATATTCCCCGCTTGATCCATACAGGTTCATCGTTCGCCTGGATCTGTCGACACCCTGGATAGCGAAGGACCGTTCTCCATTGCCCCATACACGACTCAAGGAAGGCACGTAGAGTTGCATCTATTTTGTACAACTCCAGCACCCTCATGAGCCATGTATGTGGCACCGAGTCGTAGGCCTTCTTATAATCTATCCAGCATGTGGACAGATCCCTGCGAGATCGACGAACCTGTTGACTAATGGCCATGTCAATGAGGAGCAGCTCCTTAGTACCACGGGACCCGTTCCTACATCCATTTTGAGAGGCAGACATAATGGAGCTACTTTCAACATGTGTGTTAATTTTCACTCTCAAAATGGATGTAAGAAGTTTATAGACCGTCGACAAACAAGTGATTGGTCTATAGTTCTTGGGTTCCGTGGTACTACCTGATTTATGGAGCAGGTGGGTAACACCAGTTGTTAGAAACTGTGGTAGCGACCCAGACTCTAAAGCTGACTGGAATTGAGATGCCAGACAAGTGTGTGAACTATTCAACCATTTTAGCCAAAAGTTGTGCAGTCCGTCCGGTCCCGGGGATTTCCAATTCGGTAACGAACGGACTGCTCGTGCTATATCTGATGGTGTAATGGTTATAGGTTCTATTTCTGGTATAGGCTCACACACCCGTTCGACATCACGCATCCAATCAGCCTCAGTATGACTGACGGGTACCGACCAGATGCTGCGCCAGAATGTACTCGTGGCGCTGTCATCTGGGCGGCACAGGTCAGCCATGTTTTGTTCAGGTCGCTCCCAAGCTCTATATACCCACCTCTCATCGCTCCGGAACATGCGATTCTGCAAGTACCGATCAACCCGTCGCTTATACCGCCGAATACGACTTGCCCATGCACAAACTTTTTGCTTCAGGAAGTCGATGCGCTCTGTGACACGGGACATGTATTCTTGAGGACCGATCCCAGTCCCCGAGAAAGCCCGTCTCACAAAGCGCATCACACGTGGTCGTGTATTTCCCTCCCTGAAGCAATATAGTTTGCCGATGAGCACCCTGGCCTCGCCGATACGACGCTCAATCCTGCATTGCCAGGCTGGTACAGCTGGTTTTGGTCGATTAGCTCCGTCACTGTCCGGAAACTTGACATTAGCTAATCGACATGCCGCAACAGCCCCGCAAAACAGGATTGAATGTGTATCGACAAGATCCTCGCTGCTCTCGAAAAGATTCTTAAGCAGCGAGTTCAAGGCACTCACCAGCGCCCTATTTTTTTTGTGCATGGGCAATCGTGGCAATCGGGGTCTAAGCGTAATGGGGGTTGAGCGGTACTCACGAAGCGCATCCTCCAGTGCGCTCCTCAATCGTTCGTTGCACTGGCTGCTTACCGTGGCAACCGCATCATCATCCTCCACAACAGAAGCAGTAACAGACTGCGGCGGAACTCTGTTTGCAGACACGGACGCCGTTGGTGGTGGTGGAGTTAAGATGATACGGTTGCTTAGTTCTTCTGAGCGCAGCCTATCAAGTGCGGCGTCGTCCAACATGTGATTACGTTGGATGACCCGCACCTGATCCGACAGTCGTTGGGCCGAGACGTTTAGGGTTGGTTCAAGTACCTGGAACAGAGACAGCATCCTAGCACGGTACGCAGTGAGGTTAGTTCCCCCCTCTGTAGACCCGTAGTATGCGCGCATGACATTCACATTAATGGACTGAGTCCATCTCATGCGCTGCACACAACCACCGGCAGCGGGGACCCGGCTCGGGGCCGGTTGGCCCCTAGATCCCAAGCTCCGTGGTGGCCGGCGACTCCCCTGCCGACGTACAGGTGTTGGCGACGTCGGCGGGGAGAAATATTCGCCGCTCGAGCTCGACGCAACTGCCGCTGCCGGTGACGCAGGTGATCCGGTGTCCGGCGGCGGCGAGGCGGAACTGAGCGACGACTCCGGAGGTGGAAGGCGTGCGCGTTGTGCTCTGGCTCTCGTCAGCATACTAAATCATTTAATTTACATCTTTTCATGCATATTTTCTTGATTTTTCTTCTGACATGTGTCAATTTTTGTCAGGAACTGTTTTTTTTCAATAAAGTATGGGATACAACCCATTTTGTATCGGTTTTTCACGGTATTATTATGGATTGATGTTTTTTTTACTTGGTTTGCACTATTTTTATAGGTATATGGGTATAATTTGATTTGGAAGATGTAGTAAAATTTTCTAAGTATGTCTGACATACAGTGTTGCCAGTGTATTATTATTATTATTATTCACAACAACTACGGCCGACTGATCGCTTTGACACAATACCTCCTAATCGCAATAAAAATGATCACAATATTTATATAAATAAATACCATTTTCCCTTTCCAGCTGTTTCCACTGCTCCTCCTCGTACTGAATACCTCAAAATGCTCGCTAATCATCGACAACGAGCACCAGAAGGGGTTGTACCTCTCGGACTACTGCCCCAATATGAAGTATTGCAGAGAAGGGTCCCATGTTATGTGCAACTTCTACGATCCTGTAAGTACATCTAAGGTTCATTTTATATCGACCTCTCGCGCCTGGCACTAGTTCTGATGAGGGAAGACGGGAAGCAATCTCCTCCATCTGCGAAGTCATGTTAGTGAAGGAGGAGAACCTCCTCCATATTACAACCTAGGCGCTTCAAATTATTTATTAGGTATCTATGATTTTTTCCGGTCCCCCAACGCGACGTATTTTTTTTTGTTTTTATTATTTATTACTTTTTAAAGGAAACTTGGTTTTTGTGTCAGGGGTTTTTTAAATTTTTAATTTAATTTTTTATTTTATACTTTTTATAGGTACATACTTATTTTAAATCATTTTATGTTGGGCGGTTACAGCACTGCGTGCGCTTTCAATTGAAACCAACCTCACTCGAGTTTATTTACAAACCTTCGGTTACTCTTCCCCACTTTCACCCCCATAACTTTTAAACGGCTCAACCGATTTTCATCAAACATGTCTAAGAACACTCGCACGTAAATCACCTTTAATACAAAAAAAAAAAAACTAAATTGAAATCCCTTCATCCGTTCGGGCTCTACAGTGCCACAGACAGACATACAGACACGTCAAATTTATAACACCCCTCTTTTTCCGTCAGGGGTTAACTAATAACATTTATAAACAAAATAAAGACTAAAGCAGAAGAACTAAAGCCAGAAGTTGCATATCGTCATATTTGAGTTCTCTGGGAGTTGAAAACACAAATTAATGTTAAAATCCCACAAGAACTCGAGGACAGAGGATCCACCATTTTCAAACAAGAATGAGGAACTTTACATCCCGTTCCTCACATCTAATAAACCCATTTTTACATTCTTCTTATAATGTTTTAATTAAATTTTATCGCTAATTTATATTCTACAGTACTAAAATAATATACAAACTATAAATAACTTAATAATAACTTACTAGTAATATAAACAAAAGATGAAAAAACATTTAAAACTTTTACATTTTTATTATTTATTACCTACTAGTTTTGTTTTCGCCATAATTTTGAATTTAACAATCTACTCGGGGTGGTACGTGATACCGTAAAGTATTTTATGAACCTTTTGTGGTTTTCCTCGGAAACAGTACATTTTTGGAATAAAAAGTATCCTATGTATTTAAGTACACTTGAGAACGCATTATGCAAAATTTCAGGACGATCGGTTCAATGATTGGGCGTGGAAAGGTAACAAAAAAAATCTTTTCCAATTATAATATTAAACAAAATTAGAATACGGTTGTGTACACTTGTGCATCTTTATGGAAGGGAAGTATTTTTATAGTTTCCTGAAATGTAGGTGTACCTTTGCTAGCTTACTTCAACGGTATTTAAATTCAATTGCTAAAACGTATTTCAGGTAAGTAAATATAATGAACAACTGAATAAATAAACCCGATTGACCTCACTTCCGCTCGTCAGATAAATCGGGATTTTCCGTTGACACCTTTCAAAACAATATCGATGGCGTCACCTATAGCTAAGTGATTTTATTGTTTACCAATGTTCTGTGTGGGAGGAACAAGAGGATATTAAGAGGGCTATTACAATATGAAAGAACACAGTTTCTGTCAATCTGACATCGTGATGCCCCACGAATAGAAACAAAACACAAACAAAAGAACTGTGCCTCGTATACCAGGAAGAAAACAACATGAGCTTTTGCCACTTTTCTTTCGAATAAACAGAGTGAGATCCCGGGGCTTCCAGACACTACTTATTTTCTTAGTTACGAATGGATAATACGATAAATGTCATCAAACTATTCTATAATAAATATCTTGTTATGATATGCTCTTTCTCCAGATTAATTTATTTTCCGACAGGTTATATGAACTCATATAAAAGTATTAGTATTGTTTCCAGTGACTAATTGGAATTCATAACTTTTTTTAAATTAGATTTTTGTGATTATTTAGAATTTACGGTATGGTAGTCTTGGACTTATACAGCAAACAGTCATTTATGTCATGTATTCAGAGACATAATTATGGACGCAAAATTAGCCACTTGGGATAATTAAGGTGACATAGATAAGGAGATTATAGCCAGAAAAGTTGGGTTTAATGGTCGAATGTTCCCAAGTAGTGCTTCAAAATGTTTGAAACCTGTGTCAAGTGAGGGGTAATATCGCAAAACGCCGTGATAGGACGAAAATGAGTAAGGCCCAAGAATCAAGTTCGTTGAACCGCGCAAAGAGAGCGATAAATCTACCACGTGGACCATACAAACTCTATTGCGACGAGCCACATGCACCCCTATAATTGACTAGGCTATTTTGAATCGACACCATGAAGATTAAAAATATTCAAGAAGCTGCTTGGTTCGCCTGCAGTTAACTGTAGCGTATGGTGAAAAACGTTAAACAATTGCAAATGAGAAAATTTATTGAACTGTTTTGACTGGGCTTCAGTGCTTCCTATGGTGGGTTACTGCTGGGTTTTTTTTTTTTTTTTTTTAATAAAGTAAGATCTATTAGAGTGTAGAGAAGATCTTAACAACAGGTTTCAGATCTTTCTTGAAACAAACTGTTTCGGTGAGCTCTAAATTATGCTCTGGGATGGTTATTTCTATTTTGCAAAACTGGGCTTGCGCTTCCTAACGACGATATATGTAACTGCTCAAAATTGCGTAGAGAATGTGGTGTAAATCCACATTATTTCATTCGTACAGCAAGGAGTACCTGAGTTCAACTTAGATCAATTTGATGCTCGAGCGAATATGACGCGACTAACAGTGCACAGATTCGCTGATGCTCGAATTACGATGTTACAGTGGTCACTCAGAATTTTTATCTGATTTCTACTGAGCATAGAAAATTTTCGGTATTTAATCCAGAACATTTCACCTTCAATCAAATAACACACGGTAAAAGAGAAATTTTGAAGAACTCTTTGGAATATTGGTAACGTTATTATTCGATTTTATTATTTTATATGAAACTTGATACATTCCTGTAATATCTCACTTTTGATTAAATTTTGTTTATTTTAACGATTATTGAAATGCGACTGACTTATTGCGATTTGCGAATGACTTATTTTTTATGAATTTCCATCTAAAATCGTCAATGACATTTTAATATTTTGTTTTGAGTAGTATATTCATGAATAAAATTCACAAATATCAGGCGAAAAAACCATGGTCGCCCAAGCAACACGTAAAAATTAAATACCAATTAGCAGTTTATAGCTGCATTACATCTATAAAAACGCTGACGTGATAGCTTTATCTTGAATAAGTATTTAAACTTTAATTACACTGAAAGCTTGATAAGTTCTGCATAAGATTGTTTTATTTTTACTTTATTCAAATAAAAGTGACTGAGACAGCTAGTAGCTACATAACAGCGAAAAATTTAGCTTTGTGCTGAACAACTTTGAAATATTTCAATTATACAGCTTGATTCTGAATAGTTTATTGTTTGGTTTCTTTAAGCTGCATAACCCGGCAAACCGTACTCATTTATTCAGAATATGGATACTGATTACTTTTTTAGCGTTTAAGCAGCTAACTTCTGCATAAATGAAGATCAATACGATCTTATGACAATCTTATAGCAAGAGAAGTGCACTAATCCTTTTTTATGCAGCTCAACCCCTAATAATCTGAATAAGAGTACTGAGACTCGCAGCTTTAGAACCGTTTATCAGAAGTACGATAAAAACGTACTGTTACTGACAGTTACAAGTGACCTGTTACACAGAAATTGTAAACAAATCGTCTGTGTGAACAGCTTATATGCAGAATCAACATCGTCGCCATTATTTATCCTAAGATAACCTCTCTTTTCTTAAACTAAACGATGTTATTACAAATAATAATTCGATGTTTTTATTAAAAAAAACATCTGGGTAGTATTCTAATACCTACCTGATTGTTTTCTACCACTTTGATTAGTAACAATTGAATAAAATATTTTATCCGTCAAAAAGGGTTACTATAAGACAATTTTTTTTTTTAAACTGGTTTTATCTTGTGGGGCTCGAAAATTTTACTATAAACTTATATGTATTCTCACAGTAAAGTAGCATGCGTTGCAATAATTGTATTGTTAACAAAACATATTACCAAAAATAATTTACTTAGCAATATTTATAATTTCATCCAGAGAGCGATGCCACCATCACTTAAATTGGATAACAAAATGCTGATATTGTACATTTAATTACATACCTTTTTTATAAAACAACGAAAAAGATCTGAATTATGAATATTTCTGTATATCAGAGTTTGATATTTTCATCTGCTTAATAGAGTTTTAAATTCTGAACAAAGGTTCGATCAGCTTTTATGCAGAAGTTAACGAAGCGTTATTCAGATTTAAGCGATTAATATGTGCCCAAATTGCTTGAATATTGACTGTATAAGCATTTATACAAACTTTATCCCTACATCTTTTACAGCGTTTAGTCATCAGAATTGCTATTATACAAAAGTTAATCAGCTAGTTTGTGTTGCTTGGGCGGTTGAGTGCTTGAACTTGTCCTTGGAGGTAATCTCCGATTGTGGCGCTGCCAATTTAGTCAGGATCAATGCCGCTAAGACGTGACTTTTTCCGCAAAAAGAAGCTAATTCCACCCAGTTCTATCTTTCTGAGGTATCCGTAAAAATGACAGACCATCCTGATCTTTTTGGGGTGCCGTTGACATCGGCCCTCAATTTTTGTCCACTTATTGAGTTGGCTGCAAAAAAGTTCAAGTCCGGTAAATGGAGTACTGCTCCCACCCGTGGGACAGATATGCTAAATCCCAACTTGATGCATTTGAGTCAATTTATCAGCTCCGGGCACTGATCGAGGTCACGCTCCGGGACGAGACGGAATGGGAAGTAGTCACCTCCTTATGCAAGGCAGCCATGCTAGCGAAGGAGGAGGTGGAACACGTGAGGGAGAATACAGCCGAATGACCTACGACGTCGCGAAGCGATTTCCAATCAGAGAGGTACGCCTTAGAGGGCCGGAGCCCGCCGTGGTCACGGGATTGTCTCATCAGGTAACGGTGACCCTGGAACGTCAAGGGCTATTGAAGGACACCGTGGATTTAAGTCAGTACAAGTTTGAATGACCCGCCCGTCCTTCCCTGGGTGGAAGGACTGATCTGATGATTTTACCGCGTAAAAAAAAGACATACCACCAGAGGCATGGCCAGTGGTATGGTGGAAAAAAAGCTATCAGAATTATTAACATTTATTATGTATTATTACATCCACATTCGAATATAGTAGGGAAATACAATCAACATCATTTATTAATTTACATTGTAATCTGATCAGAATTAAATTAATTCAAAATATTAACTTGTATCAAGAAAGGTTGGTTACGCTGTATTCTTGGCGATTGGAAAAATTCCTGGCCACCGCTTATGACCTGCGGAAAATTCGAGGTACTACATTTATCAAGTGCAATTTGATGTAATGACAAAGACACTAGCGCCGCGTCTAAAGGTCATGAATGGTGGCGTGTATTTTAAATTTTAATGATTACGTGACTAATGTCAAAATGGTTGCGAGCGATACGTCCTCCCTCAGAAAGCGCTCCGCGCTGTCTAAATCAAAGGAAAAACCGTTCTTGGTTTTATATTAAATTTTGTCATTGCATATTATAATTGTTTAATATTATTATTTTACTTTTAAATGAATTAATTATTTTTTTCATGCAAGCTAACATAGTAACCTTAGTTATTTAATACTTTTTGATTGAATATCCAGTAAAATATTGAGAGATAAAAAATATAATTTCGAACGAAAAATTGTCAATATCTTCCTGTTTTGCGGAATTATTTTTGGTGTATTTCTGAATGAAAAATAAAAAACTGATTAATACAGTCCAAATATAAACATTTAGTTGTACCACGGACATTTTCAAATATTGTTTTACTATTATAACTTCTATGTAATGAGGTACCAAACATTGACAAAATGTAGAATTTTATGAAACATCCTTTGCAGAGACAAGGTTTTTACTCATGTACGTAAACAAATCTAAAAATTTGTTTAATACACTCCACAGAAAAATAATCAAACTTTCTCGGGTATATACTTCTTTTTAATTTGTGGCCATATCTTTCCCAGAATCAGGTTCCAAAGTTCGCACAAATGTAAGGAAACGTGTGAAAGCCCTCTTAAGCCTATTTTGGACGAAGCTATTTCCGATCTTCTTTTATTATTTGCTTATATTACATCTTGTTTACCAATAGATTGGCCTACTTCTTTATCTTTGTCATCTACATAGCCTTTTCCCAACTATGTTGCGGCCGGCTTCCAGTGGATTCAGCTAAATATCTGTATTTTACACGAAGTGACTAAGTACCTGTCTTTGCAACAAGATATCCATATTGAAGTTCTTGAAGTATTATGACATTAACTTGTAAGGTAAATAAAAAAACGCATTTGAAACTACTTGTCTCCACCAAATGAACGTCAAAGTTCGCGTTTAATTTACGTCACAAAACGATAACACACGTAATCCAGAGAGATGAGCCTGAGCCAGAACTTCGAATTACCCAATCCTCAATTTTGATGACAATCGAGCCACTGCATTATATGCTCAATTTCGAGCCAACAGTTACTTTCATGAGAAATGCATTTACTCGTCGATTGCAGGCTTTCATCCAACGATCAATACGTAACAGCCTAGCTGCAATTATTGCCATAAGGATTGGTAGTGTGAGACTAATCTATTGGATTGGATTCTAAAATGACGACGACGTCGAAATAACGACGATGACGCTGGCTAAGGGCTTGTGCGCAGAGATCGTCCACAGAGATTACAGATCGAGATTTCGATTACAGATTTCTTAGACAGAAGATAAGGAGCAACTGGTCCTTTGGTCCAGTTTCGAATGAGACGAGTTGTTCCCTAATAAATAGGATAAGAAGAAACTGGACCCCGGTCCCAGTTTCAAAATGGACGTGTTGTCCCCTAAAAAAATAGATAAGGAGCAACTGGACCCCGGGCCCAGTTTCGAAGTGGACGAGTTGCCCCCTAACACAAACATTAATGCCAAAAGGCATTCTCTACTAGTCAACCTTGAAGTTAAATAGCCACCATCCAGTAGAGATAAAAAATGTCACACTGATCTAATGTGGGAATCTAAAATATTATTAAATAACTATCTCAGTTTATCTTGAACGCAGACAGCGATGAAGGATAACATTGAAAGGAATTGATTTATATTATGACAGCTACCTTCCTGTGTTTAAATTGTTCACAGTTCATTATGTAATACATAATATTATATTGCAAATGTCTGGAACAATGACTGATTCCGGTAGGTCGCCGTAGAGATTCTTTAGAGGTAATAATCACTGGGATGTTCTTATGAGTTTTAAAGTTATATCTAATGTAATTTAATTTAAGTCACGTTTAGACAATAGTTGCTTAACCGACCACCGAAAAAAAAAATACAACAAACTCAGGGGTATTGGTGGATATTAAAAACGACCGGGCCCTTGCCACTATTCGATTTGATCTACACTTCCAGGGAGAGAATGTATATCTAATGTATCTAATTTACACAGGGTTTTTTTTTATAATTAATAATTATCTACATTGTAAATAAATAAAAGTCCATTTACACTAATATTAAAAAGAAGTTTTGGGAGTTTGTTTTTAGGATCTCCAGAACTACATAACAACCAATTTTGCAGGAGTATAAAGTAAAGCAATTTCTAAGTGACATAAGCAATTTTTTTAAGTGGAGTGCTAGTCTATACTTCTATACTAATATTATAAAGTGGTAACATTTGTTTGTAAGTTTGTATAGGGGGTAATCTCCAGAAGTAATAAACCGATTTTAATAAATGTTTCACTGGTAGAAAGCTACATTATCCGTGAGTGCTAGGCTACAAATTATAAAGATATCTTGCATATTAGCCGAACTATCTCAAGTTTTGTTTAGCCAGGCGGAAAAAAAACGCTCTTCCAACAGAGTTATTAGCATGCGCTGCTTTAGGGTAGTTCTTCAGAGACAAAATTTTCGATGTCTGTGGGTATATTTCCGTAACCAACTAACAAAACGGCATGTAATATTTTTTTCTGTATACTTTAGCTTTAGATCTAACTAGGACGAATTATATTTTTTTAATAGTAGCTATCTAGATGCAAAATAAAAATTTTTGAAGTCTGTTCTCCTGATTCATATGGGGCGTCCGTTTCCCATTTTCCGGAACAAAATGGTCAGTGTCGCATTTTCCCTTTGATTCATCAATATAAATTCAAGTTATATCGAAAGGTAATGAATTGACCTCTTACAAAAAAAATATGTAATAGTTGTAACTACGTTAGTGTGTTTATAATTAAGTAAATAAGAAGTGTCCGGCGTAAAATACTGATTAATATGGAGTAAGCTTTGCTTGACCGTACTTGGTCGAGGAATGATAATGAGAGTCTGGGATCCCGCATGGGGGGAAGCCTGTCGTACAACGGACATGCTAGAAAGCGGACGTGAGGCTGGTTGGCTTAGAACCCGGTGAAACAAAGGTAAATATCTGATTCATCTGTGTTTGGTTTAGGTACCTTGCTGATTACAATGCCTAATTTATTAATTTAATTTTGCTGTTTTAAGACTTTAATCTGAGTTTTTTGTGATGCTTTTGGGTTATAGATTCGTGTAGAAAAATGACAATACTGAAGTCTGTATGAATTATGAGTTAAGCATGAATTTAGGCAAAATCATGATTCATCTGTGCCTGATTGATATGTTCAAAAGCCCATATGAATCTGAAAATAAATTAGTTTTCCCATTTTCCAGCAAGAAAGGAACACTTTTGTTACGTTATTTTACTTTTCCAAGTCAGTAGAGTGTGTGTGAGACAATTTTGACATTATTCTTCGGTATTTATTCACAAGTCAAACTCTATCTGTTTGTTTTTATTTTGATATTGCAGTTCACAACAATGCCACTATCAACAATAGAAAAGAAGGAGAAAAAGAGACTCTTAGAACGTACGAATTTTTTATCCTTCTAGGATGGAAATTGGAAAATAAGAAAAGATCCAGACGAGTAGATAAGCTGCGTGGAAATTAAAATAATTATATTTGAAAAGAAAGGGAGAAAAAACCAAAGTAAACTGAGAGAATATTATAATGTAGCATTAAAATGACTATCTGGTACCTATTTATAACAAAATTCTCGCTTTTCTGTAAGTATTTATTCTGTATAAATATTATTCTGAAAAACAAGCGAATCGACCAGATTTTTTCCTTGATATGATCACTAATGATTGTTTTTATAAAATCAATATTATTGTTGTATAATATTTCGATTATTTTCTTAATACAGAGCCCATTTTTATTTAAAGTTTTCCATTTTTATTTCTGTTCCTGATTCATCTGTATAAAATTCTGATTCATCTGGGCACTAAATTTTTAAACGTAAATATCTTAAAAACTACTTTGTAAAAACGAGTCCCTCATACAAATATATGTTATTTGGAATATCTATTTTCATATGAACATGTGTTACTGAGCTGAAAGTGAAATTAAAATTTGACCATATGAATCAGTCAAAGAATCGAATTTCGAAGAACTACCCTTTAACAGTTGTATATAATTGAAAACAATGTATGGCAAAAATGTCCGCTTTAAAAAGTTCTACAATAAAGTCTGCGACACCATATTTAGCAGATATAGTAGCTTTTATGAGTTAAAAAAAAGTATTTTCTTTCTCTTCTTTCAAATAGTTTCGAAGATAATATAAAATTACTAAATCGCAAAATGCCGCCGTCCATTCACAAACCGCATGCTTTGTACGGACGTTTTATCCATTTACCTATAGATGGCGTTGTGCAATTACGTGTTGGTCTATAAAATTGTTTTGGTTGTTCGGTTTCTTAAAACACAAATACTACCGCGTTCTCATTATTCGAGTTCGAAGCTGTGGTATTTATGTTTTTGGGATATCGGACAGTTTCAGCGATTGTTATTACCACGCCTAAAAGGAAATCACAACTTTTCCGTCAGACATCCCAGACAAGAGCAGCTCGAGTACGCCGTACGGAAGAGTCTCCTCTTGAAAACCATCAGCGCCTCTCGAGGAATAGAGAAAACATTTCGCAAGCACGCGCTGGGGAATCTAGCTCCGAGCGTTCACAGCGGCTTGCCAACCAAAGCCGGAGAACATCGCAGCTGCTCGGGAATCTAGTGCTGAACGTGCGCAGCGTCTTAGGGATTTAAGGCAGCATGTCTCTGCAACAAGGGATAGGGAGTCTAGCGCTGAACGTGCGCAGCGTCTTAGGGATTTAAGGCAGCATGTCTCTGCAACAAGGGATAGGGAGTCTAGCGCTGAACGTGCGCAGCGTCTTAGGGATTTAAGGCAGCATGTCTCTGCAACAAGGGATAGGGAGTCTAGCGCAGAGCGCTCGCAGAGGCTCGCTAGCCAAAGCGCGAGAACATCGCAGGCCCGTGCTCGGGAATCCAGCGCTGAACATGCGCAGCGCCTAGCAACAGAAAGACAGCGGGCAGTTACAGTCAGTATGCAATAAAAACAAAATCCTTCTTTTGGCAGTCAGGAAATAAATCATAGCACTCAGTACTAACCGAACCACACTGATAATTTCATCACAAGTTGAAATGTTTACCGCCCAACGAAGTGGGCATGGGTCAGCTACTTATTTATAACCTGGATAATAAACCATTATCATAATAATATAATGTCTTTTTACTATTTTGTGTCCTAATATTAAATCTGTGTCAAAAATATGTAGGCCATTTTATGTAAATCAGTCCCGGACCGCCAACCTGTCACTGATTTAATTTGGTAATATTTTGGGCAAATACTAGAATAATACGGGGATAGTTTCCATGAATTTGACTTCCATTTTCAAAGCTTTGATGTATGAAGATATGATACGTTATTTTTTTAAAGATTTTTCGCATCCTAAAAGACGCAGGTCTAAATGTGCAATATTTTTATTGCAATATACAACAACACATCCGGCCAGCTCAAAAACATTTTCAATCTAATATATAAAATTCTCGTGTCACAGTTTTCGATGCCATCCTCCGAAACGGCTTGACCGATTTTGATGAAATTTTTTATGCTTATCCGGTATCTATGAGAATCGGCCAACATCTATTTTTCATCCCCCTAAATGTTAGGGGTAGTTCACACCTAAATTTTTTTTAAATTATTTATATGGCAAAACAACGTTTGCCGGGTTAGCTAGTATTTTAATAAATGTTAATGTAAAGAAAATCATGCAATGTAGTATATCTCATGTCTGAACCAGCATGGTTTCAACGTATTGTCTTACGGACAGATCAAAAATGTGTAGCCGGGCCGTACTCAAAATATTGCCATATATTGCTGAACTTAATAAACTAGACTTAAAAAAAAAAGTATACATCCCTGTTTTGTTCCTTCTAAAGAGGATTTTTACATATTATAATGAACAATTTGTTTAACTTTACAGAACAACGTGATGGGGCCTCGTTGCTTCAACGCAGTCAACGTCAGCATCACCGCTGAACTAGCAAACCAGCTACTTGATGTATCAAACACGTAAGATCGATGCTAAAATATAGGTACCGGCAATAAAGAAGATCACATTGATAGTCCTCAAATATCTTTCCACGCACCATTATCATCATCATCAACACGTTCACCATCATCAAATCATCGCCAAAGGCAAACAGTGGGAAGAGTGGTCTCCAGGCTTCGTGAAGCCCATATATTAGCCCTCTTGCATCTAGAACTGTAGTGTGGCCTCTATGGAAAGCATTGAATCGTTGGCGTACCCATCTCTTTCCGAGCGACGATGTGCAATCTTTATTGCCATTACGATGTGCAATCTTTATTGCCCTTACAAAAATATAAAGTACAGAGTTACATGTTTACCTGCAATAGCAAGTTCGTGGAATATATGGAAAATAATTATTATTATTTCTCTAGAAAAATAATAAATGTTACTTACATATTTTACATAATATATTCCACGAATTTGCTATTAATAACTTTCATTTCCTATCGGTAACGTTATAATCACAATAGCTGTGCCTCGCGATTTCACCCATTCTTCATTTTTCCTGGCTCATGAAGATCCCATCGTGATGTTTTGAGCCTTCCTCAAAAATTGATCTATCAACCGACTGGTAATTTCTGAGATTACCGCATTCAAATAAACTTTTGAGCTTTATTTAAGACTAGTCTGTCACTCAGGACCAAAGCAGCTTTCAACTGGTGAAAGATTGAATGACTGACATAGTGATCTATCAACGCACAGCCCAAACCACTGGACGGATCGGGTTGTAATTTGACAGGTAGATGTTATGACGTAGCCATCCGCTAAGAAAGGATTTTGATCAATTCTACTCCCAAAGGGATAAAATAGGGGATGAAAGTTTGTATGAAACTTTGTCAATTTTAAATCGATCGGGCTGATACTTTGCATGCATAAAGCTACTATGACGTAGGCATTCCCTGAGAAAGGCTTTTGATAAATTCCACCCCTAAAGTAATAAAATAGGGGATAAAAGTTTGTATAAATCTTCTTAGATTTTCGACTGATTACGCGAGCGAAGCCGCGGGCAAAAGCTAGTATAAAATAAATGTATAAAATGAATCAAGAGATATTAGTACGGATCTAACAATGTTTTACTTTCAGAATACGAAGTAAACTAGCCAAAGGCAAAGAGAAAGGGAAAGATGGCGTCTTATTACCAAGGGGATATGGAATATTCCGACTGGTATGTTATGTCTAACCGTATATTTTAATCTACAAGTTAAATGGCAATAATAACTAAAGAGTAATATGTATAAAAAAGAAAAGAAAAACATTCAAAGGGCGTCAAAAAATCCACATCGCTGTCAACGGGAACAGTGCCCAGAACGCTGGCAGCATTGCCACGTTGTATGGCAATGCGGATTCGTTGGCCTAGAAATAGGCCAGCCCTCTGGTCACCTGAAGAGTCGACTAATCGCCTGGCGATATCATTAAAAACTTTGTGAGCGCTCGAACCCCATGGCCCTAGAGTTTCAACCCCAAACGGCTCATACACATAGCTACTAGCTAAGCCAATGTATTTGCGCCGCTAGTAAATTACCGTATATTGGAATACTAAAACAATACCTTTTTTTTTTCCTTATCTTTTACGATTGCTTAGGTATACTATAGGTAGTATCAAATTGGGTATTATTGGACAATCGGCGCAGTGATTGAATGATTATACTGCTGTGCTGGAGGTATTCCACAATGGGCACCCGCTGAAATGGCACCTGAGTTAATGGCACCTTCACTATTCCACACATGGCTCCTATCCAAATTTTTTGCAGGCCCTATGTGAAATTCCTCCTGTACTGTATTCGGGCTTGACTGCCGCATGAAATAATTAGTCAACCAGTCAAGCTGAATCATGCAACCGATAATGCTAAGAATTTAATGGCTTACTGCAGTCATCCTGAACCTGAAGAGTGATAATCTGGGTTTTGGAATGGTACCTACAGCTCCTCCTCGTGTCGATTGAAAGACCTAAGGGCCCCCCCACATTTATCGACGCTCGGCTCGGCTCGGACGACGCGATCCGATGCGAATGGCATTAGTAACACCCTTATTACGTTGACATAAAGGTTTTCTTGACCGGCTTAAGCCGATTCCGCGTCGATAAATGTGGGGGGACCCCAAAATGAACCGGGGCGGTGATATGGGTGTGGAGCAAATATTTTTAACGATTATAATTCAATGATAAAAAAAATACATGTGGCACTCGGAGACTGCCACGGTGAAGCTATTGCATAACGTTTTTTTTTATTTTAAAAGAATAAAATCGCCTACCGCGTATATTTAACGAGTACGATATAATTTATTTAAACTTTTTGTGGTGCACTACTGTAATAAAGAACTGCTTTGTTGTAGGAGAATTTTATACTCAAGAAGGTTTCATTGTGAAAACTCCTTTTGTAGCTGGCCGTTTAGAATCAGTAAGAGGGGAGTCGCTAGATGGCGCTGAACCAAGCTTGACGCTAAAAAGTAGATCTATGTAAAATATCTCTTTTAAAAATACTAATTGTGTGCAGAACTAAATAAAACTAACTCAAACGACTAAACAGTGACTAATAATTAAGTGAGAGTGTTATCTACGAGTTTCATACACAAACTATGAAGATAAGTTTAAAAAATCAGAAATCGTTAACAAAGTGAAAAATACATATAAAAACCACTAAATAATAAAAAGATTTTAAGTGAAGTAACCACAAAAATAGTGATACTTAATAAGAAGTGCAATTTACATGTGAAAACAAAATATTAATCCCGTATAATCTTAGTCATCACCAAAATGCGAACCAAAACAAAGAATTCAGAAGCTTATTATTAGTCGTTAATCGATGATATACGATGATCATAACATTTTTATAATAAACTTTCTTAAACAAAACAAAAAAGTGCATAAATAGTGTAAAAAAACTATAACATAAAAAACAACAACAAAGTGATCAGTGTTTGACAGCGAAAAAATACCAATCGCATGAGTCATTTCAACCGTTTTTTGTTTTATTCAAATATTGAGACCCCAAGGTGATACAGAAATTCAACTTCACTAGCTAAGCTCAGTTGGTTCGGGGGAATATAAGCCAACTATTACACACTACGTGAATGGTTGCCAGTTCGAATCTCAGCACTGGCCTCCTCTTTTTGTGGATTCTTATATTTCTAATTGCTTCACAAAGTGGCGCTCGGATATAGGTGCAAATCACCGTTCGGCCAGGAGAATTAATTGGTTAATAATTTCGCACCAGAGGGCGCTACCGGTCGCTTGAAGTAACGATGGACTCCAGCAGTAACAACATTACCTACCGCAAACCTGGCAGGTCAAACTCGCTTACTGACCTGACTAACAACAGCGACAAAACGATACTCGATACAACAATGATGAGCATTCCAGATAGTTTCCACGACACAATTGACGACATTCGTGAGTTAACCGAAGAAAACAAAATTCTTAAGAACCAGTTATTAAGCGCGCATAAAGAAATTGAAGACCTTAATATGGAGAACTCTCGTCTTCGTACAGAGTTACAAAATATGATTAAGACTGCCAACACTTTTAAGAAAATATGTTCAACTCCTGAGAAAAAATGTGCGACTCCGATACGTAAAGATAAATCTCTGCAACGAATTATCTCTCCACATGCACAACAAACACATTATATTGAGTGTGTGAATAACAAACAGAAACAGAATAAAGAGACTCAAACCTTAGTTACCTATACACCAAATAAAGTGAAAGACATTACGCCTACCTATAAAGAATTATCATCAAACGTAGTGACGAACCCGATGCAAATGAATAAGCAACACTTTAAGAAAATTATAAGAGAGGGTACCAAAACTAGAAAACTCTGCGTACTCAGCAATTATACTCAACCAGGCATGCTACAAGCTATTGAAGAAAATTTTGCAACGGTATTTGATTATTGTAGTTATACTTTACCGAATTCAAATCTTAAAATACAGTAGAACCTCGTTATGTCGAACCTCGATAAGTCGAAAACCTCCAAATCTCGAAAAAATGTTTTGTCCCCTTCCCTTCAAACACCAAAACCTCCATTACTCGAAATTTCAACCCTCTATTAGTCGAAATAATCAGTGAGTCCCTCCAAGCCATTTTGGTACATATTTTCCCTCCATAACTCGAAAAATTAAATTTTACCTCTGTATCTCGAACATAGCAATGTTTTGTTTTACAACCTTTACAACCCGATTATTTGAGAGTCATTACCTCTATTGTTCGAATAATAATAAGTTACCGACTTTAAGAATTCGCCGACAGTGTAAGTACCCAATTTTTCTTAGAAAGCAATTTAGGAGTCTACAATGAATAGAATTACCATGAATTTATGACGTTAACACGTGTTTGCTTGCTTGGTGTCAGGTGTTTCATTTTATTAGTTTTGATTTCATTTGAATTTTAGCGAAGCAAGTCATTTGTTGTAGGAGCAGTGGTGGCCCAGTGGTATCGGCCTCGACTTACGAGTTGTAGGTTGTGGGTTCGAACCCCGTCAGGCGCATTACTTTGTGTAATTTATTTCAACACCACTGCTCTCAAAACGGTGAAGGAAAACATCGTGAGGAAACCGGCATGTCCTAGAACCAAAAATTCGAAGACATGTGACGTCTACCAATCCGCACTGGGCCCGCGTGGTAGATTACGGCCCACTCCCTCTCTCAGAGAGGAGGCCTGTGTCCCAGCAGTGGGAACATTTATAGGCTGATGATGAAGTCATTTGTTGTCGAGTGAATTATTGTCAGAAGTAGTTTGGTTCTACTGCAACACACATCAATTTGTTGTAGAACAGTGCACAAATTAAATTGTTGGAAACATGAGTGCTGTGAAACGTAGGCTGAAAACTTTGAGTCTCGGTGATAAATTAGAAGTGCTCGAAGCTGTGAAGAGCTGTCAAAAGAAGAAAAATGTTGCTGAACAATTTGGCTTGCCAATGAGTACTCTGTCAACAATGATAAAAAATGATTTAGACATCATGAGAAAAATACAAAACGGTCAAAGTTTGTCCTGCAAAAGACAACTAAAGAACAATATGTGTGTCACCTCTGCAACTTGAATTTTTATTTATTATACCTCTCTAACTCAAAATTTACAAGAATTAATCTCAACCTCTTTATGTCGAATCAAAATCCGCCTAAGTCGAAACTCTCTATAAGTCGAAAACTCTATATCTCGAATTTTTTGGCGTCTCCCTTGAAGTTCGACTTATAGAGGTTCTACTGTATTATTAGCGAGTATACCATCAAAGATAAAACATTTTACAATGACTGATTATTGTATAATTGTATTAGGGGAGACTGACATTAAAGCCAGCGATAACTTTATTGACCAAGTAAAATTAATAAGAGAAAGCTTAAAAAATGTAACACACACTAACATAATAATATGCGTCCCCACATATGTCTGTGGGGCACCTATATATAATTACAAGATTGAAATGTTTAATAACCTTCTCTGTTTGGATATCCAAAATAATAAGTATGTGTATATTTTTGACTCCAACCATGGATTAACACTTGACATGTTTTCAAATATATCAGGCAGATTAAATAAAAATGGAATAAAATGCATATTTAGGGACATTATGAATAGAATTAAAATTGACATTGAATTATTTCCTGTTGACTTGACTAGTGACGCAAATGCGCAAAATCCACAGTTTTTTCTTCTACAATAATATACGTATACTCCACCAAAACATAGCAGGTCTCATAAACAAATCTGATATTTTGACGGTACATTTAGAGGAATTAGCACAAAATAATAAACCCATAGACATTATCTGCATAACCGAACACTTTATGACAACCGAGCAGGAAAACATACTTGACATACCAAATTTTCGTCTAGCAACAAGTTATTCTAGAGACGTCAAGAGAGGAGGGGCGTGTATACTAACTAGAATTGGACATGAATATACAACACTTGATACTAATCATTGTTCTATTAAAGGCATCATAGAATGTAGCGCTATAGAACTAATTGAACATGAACTCATAATAGTTTGTATATACAGAGTGCCAAACTCATGTTTAAATCTATTTTACGATAATTTAGAGAAACTATTACGCCAGATATGTGACAATTGTAACAAGAAAATTGTTCTTTGCGGAGATTTTAACATAAACATACTCAACCGAAACCGCCATGCTCTATAGACTTTGAATATCTTTTGGAAAGTCACAATTTAAAATTAGAAATTAGAAATCCCACGAGGCTCAGCAGTATGTCTTGTATTGACAATTTTGCACACAACATTTGTAGATGCAAAAGTGAAATAATTGAGTTTGGCATGTCCGATCACACTGCTCAACTGTTACAATGCCCCGTCAAAAAAACTTGCGTGATAAAATCGTGGCGTATCAGAAGACGGGACTATAGTACTGAAAACCTAATCAAATTTAAAAAATGCATAAAAAGCCTATCATTTAGTGAAATCTACAATACAAATGATGTAAACGAAGCTTATAATTATTTTCTAGACCTTTTTGTATGTTTTTATAATCTATGTTTCCCTTACAAAGTTATAACAAAATCGGTAACTAAAAAATCTAAATGGTTATCTAAGGGACTTAAAAGTTGTAGTAGAATGAAAAGGAAAATGCTATGGCAGTATAGAACACATCCAACACAAATAAATAAAAATAGATTCAAGCAATACGCAGCTAGATTTAAGAAAGTAATATCACTAACACAGAAATCACAGAACAATTACTACATAAATACATCACAAAACAAAGCAAAAGCGACATGGTCAATTATAAACAAGTCTAAACTTAACTTCCCCAAAGAACCTATTACAGAAATATTAAAGGATGACATAAAAATTACAGATCCTAAATCCATTGCGAATAATTTTAACGACTTCTTCATTAACCAGGCTTCAGAATCAAATCAAATAAATAATAGAAGAAATGATAGACAAAACAGAACCCAACCATACAATCATAAAATCTACACTAAAACGAATTCAATCTATCTTACTCCCACAACACCTTTAGAAGTAGACAGAGAAATAATGCAACTAAAAAATACCCATAGCGTCGGCCATGATGGTGTTTGTACCAAAGTTATAAAATATGTATCCACGGATATTTCTCCTCATTTATGTTACATAATTAACCTATGCATTTCTAACGGAATATACCCAGAAAAACTTAAAACGTCCATTGTCACTCCACTACACAAAAAAGAAGATAAACGGAAAATGGGAAACTATAGGCCCATAGCATTGATTCCCATTTTTTCAAAAATATTTGAAAAAATTATATATAGTCGACTCTATAGCTATTTAGAAAAATTTAATATTTTGGCGGACGAACAGAAAGGCTTTCGTAAAGGGAAATCAATAAATATGGCCCTTTATGACCTACTGAAAACAATTTTGGTAGCCATGGACAAAAAAATACCAACATGTGCCATCTTTATGGACATGAGTAAAGCATTTGACCGAGTCGATCATAAGATACTTTTACAAAAATTAAGCATGTATGGTATAAGGGGCAAAGCGTTAGATCTCATTTCTTCATACCTGCACAATATAAAACAAATAGTAGAAATAACACAAATATGTCAGAAAACACGAACAGAGATTAAGCATAAATCGGACACGAAAACTATAAAATTTGGAGTCCCACAAGGAAGTGTTCTTGGGCCTTTATTGTTCTTGGTATATATCAATGATCTTCCTAACCATATAAATCAACCAATGGTTTTGTTTGCAGATGATAGTACGGTCATAATAAAGGGTGAAAAGGAGAATGATTATGAGCATATAGTTAATCAAACATTAAATACGATTATACATTGGTTAAACGAAAATAATTTAAAAATAAATATGGAAAAAACTAAAATTATCCACTTTCACCAAAAAACTAAACCGTTAAATATAAACGTTGGTTACCAAGGCAAAACTGTACATCCCGTGACAGACACAAAGTTTCTGGGAATAACAATAGACAATAAACTGTCATGGAAAACACATGTAGAAAATGTATGCAAAAGAATTAATAAATCCTCATTTGCTCTTTACAAACTGTCAAAAATTGACAATAAAGAAGCTGTATTAGCTGCATATCATGGACTTGTTGCACCTATTCTAAGATATGGTATTGTATCTTGGGGTAACTCAGTAGATAAGGAATATGTATTCAAAGCCCAAAAGAAATGCATAAGAGCTATGTGTAATGTGGACAATACTACCAGCTGTCAACCCTATTTTAAAACATTGAAAATTCTGACATTCCCTTCGTTATACATTTATGAACTTAATGTTTTTGTGAAATCAAATCCCAACTATTTTAAAACTGCTTTTAAAAGCAACTATAGACAATTACGTGACAAAAAAAGACTAGAAATTGATATACCTTATGGGAAAACAGCACTAATTAATAAAAGTATTCTTTGCATGGCATCTTTAATTTATAACAAGCTGCCCGATTTTGTTAAAACTTTACCTGTTCACCAATTCAAGTCGAAGATACACAAACTCCTAATAAATAAATGTTATTACAGTGTCAAGGAGTACTTACAGGATAAAGATATAGATAGATACTTATAGTACAAGTAGTGTGACATGCAGTAATAACTTTTATGTAATAGCCTAATTTTTATGTTAACTAATATTTTTAATGTATTTAATGATTAATTTAATTTTTTGACCACGACATAAATAATTGTGACTCTCTTGACATTCTTTATTAATCCTTTGACATTTGTATAGCTCTGATACTTTGATTATAATATAACCATAGCACTGATACTGAATTTGTTTTTAGCTTTTTGTTTTCGAGCAAGATAATTCTGTAATTTTGTAACATTATTGTAAAAATTAAGTAATGTTATCAGAAAAATTAGATTGCCTAAAGATTATATAAATATTTGCACATCTAATTAGGTAATGATACAGTGCACTCTATATCTATTGGTAACATCTTTTATACCTGTATTATGCAAATAAATGATTTGATTTGATTTGATTTAAGAAAAAGTAAATTGTTTTTATGACGGATATTTTTATGATTGCCGAAGTCTCCCGAACTGAAACGATATTGTTAGACAATGCGTGGTGTCAGGTATTTTTGTTAGTTTTTTTTTTCGTTAGGTTTTTGGAATTTTTTTGATTCGGTCGCCGCGCCGCGTCGCGCTCAGAGCCCGCGATAAAAACTATGCAATAGCTTAAAATTTCCGATAGAAACAGTATACGGTCCATACGAGGGGGCTATGAGAGCAGTGGTGGCCCAATAGTATCGGCCTAGACTTACGAGTTGTAGGTAGTGGGTTCCAACCCTGCCAGGTGCATTACTTTGTGTAATTTATTTCATCACCATGCTATCAAAAGGATGAAGGAAAACATCGTGAGGTCACCAGCGTGTGTAGATTATTGCCAACTTACTCTAACAAAGTGGAGGCCTGTGTCCCGGCAGTGAGAACATGAATGGCTGATGAGAGGTCTATGTATCACTGTAAGAACCAGATTACAGATTGCCATCGGGTGGCGTCTCCGACACACATTTGTTTTAAATATTGTGTACCTATATTTACAGAAATGGGACAACGAACTGGCGACATTTGCACAAGTCCTGGCCAATCAGTGTCTTCTGAGACATGACATGTGTAGGGCAACTAGTAAGTACCTATGATTTAAGAGGATAGTATATCGGCTGCCATTTTAAAAAATAGGTATTTAGAAAAACTCGTGCTGTCGCTACCACACCTCCCCGACCCCCGATCGTGCGATAGAGAGCGTTGCAGCTCGCGACTGACTGTAAGTATTTTTTATATGAAATTTGTCTCTCGGGAGAAAACGTTTTTCACATACTAAATCACGACCAATCTCTTAGATTCTGTCGTCAGTCGTTCAGGCGTCAATCGTTTCAGCATATTACATTCTAGGTTTGTAGGTTTTGCTTTTTTTCTAAAAATTCTTTATTTTTAAAATACAAAGGTTTTACTTCAATGAAGATTTTGTCATAAAAATAGTAACACTTAGGCGCCTGTAACTTTCAAACTTTTATAAATTTTGAAAAAATGAAAACCTGTAAACCTAGTTTTTTACTGTGTCAGAAGCATTCTAAAAAATCATTGAGATAGGATAACATCTAGGGGCAGGAAAACGTTTTCTCTTTTTAGCGCTCGGTAGACGATTGTCTTAAGTAGTGGTAGTCAAGCCCACGAAAGATTTACTTGAAAATTCGTGGACCAAGCGACGTCTCTCGTTGACAACGCGGAGTTCACTCGTTGACCGCGCGGGGTCCACTGGTTGACCGCGCGACGTTTATTGATGAGAACGCGGTGTCCAACCGTGAACCACCTGTCGACAACGAGTGGACGCCGTGCGATGAGGCGGCGGAGTACCCACTCCGCCGCCTCATCGCACGGCGGCTGCCGATACTTCTAAACACCGCTCTACTATCCTTGGAAAGCACGTAAAGCCGTTGGTTCCTGCAGCTATTTATAAATATTTGACAGTTGCTGCTGTTAGTCAGAAGCTTGAAAGTCTGACAACCAAACTAACCAAGGGGTATCGTACTACCCAGTTCTTGGGTTGTCAAAGTCAAAGTCAAATCATTTATTCCAATCAGGCCATCATAGAGGCACGTTTTGAACGTCGATTATTAAAATTATAGGAAATAGGAAGGGATGGGATTGATTCTACACCCATTCGCAAAGGTAGGTTTGTATGGAGAAGAATGGGCAAGAAACTCCATACTTACTCTTGTGGAGGTCCGATAGGCAGTCGTTCCATATAATATACTGATATTCAGCTGAGTCCGAGAAAGACTAGGCGGAAATGTGTAATAAGTTAATTATATCTTTTTCAGAAAGATTTCCGAATCCGAGTCAAACAGTTGGCCTCGTCCGGTTTACATTCCCCGATTGGAAGCCGATGTCCAATGTGAACGGTATATCTCCTACTCCAGGACTTACAAATGCAAAACTGGTGTATGCAATCACTCTGGCCCTGAAGTCTTGGTACGATCACAAGTCTGGGGTAACGGAGAGCATGGTGAAAGTTTATCCTGATTGGACTGCGTAAGTTGAAGCTTTATATAAACCATCATCAGCCGAAAAATGTCAACTGAAAAACGAAGGTTTCCCTTTTAGGCCACAACGACGAAAGAAAAACCGGCAATAGGCTGGTTGCCCTAAAAAATGTAATTAGTCCGTCTTTTAGATTATTCAAAAATAAGGGACACGTATTTTTTTATTTGTAAATTAGACTAAAAATGACAAAGATATAGCCTATTAAGGTTACGTGGTACGTCACGCCCCGCGTGGCATTTAATCGCGCTGGGTGACTTTACACGTAACTTTAATGGGCTATTATCTTTGTTATTTTTTGAAAAAGAATGTCCAATATTTTTTTATAATCTAAAATACGGACTAAATAGAATGTAATTATTTGACCCTGGAAACTACCTATTGCATCTATCGGTTTCCAAAAAAAGCCGCCACACTATTTAAAAAAGATTACGTGACCATTAAGCCTCCTGCAGACACACGCGATTAATCGCGCTGCGACAACGAGCCAAGCTAATTTCCACTCTAAAAATACTGTGAATGGACCGCGACATGTCGCCCCGCGCGATTAATCGCGTGTGTCTGCAGGAGGCTTTACGGATAGTGTTGTTCCTTTGTGTGAATTAAACTGTGTTTGTACGGAACCACAAACTAGAATATTGTACGCAACTGACAAGGGTTGCAATAAATCACTTGGAACTTTCGATACACTTGCGTAAAGAAAATAACACTCGTTTTCTTGTCAATAGAACTGACTTGAGGGGAATTATTAATTATATTTTTTAATTAATTCTTAGAGCTCTTGAAAAGACTTGGGGAGGCCTTTGCCTAGCATGGGACACCAAGGGCTGGAAAAAAAAGTAATTGTCTTGAAAAAAAAAACCGGCCAAGTGCGAGTTGGACTCGCCCATGAAGGGTTCCGTAGTAGCAAGCATAGATTAGGGATATAATTATATTGAGATTAGTAAGTAATACTCGTATACACAAACAATAAAAATAACTTTGTTTTTCATAGTGTTTGTATGAATGGCAAAGTTATATTTGCGGTTTTTGAAAATGTACTATATCTGAAAAACTGCTAACTATATCTCATCCAAACCAATTTTCGTTGGAAGTTTTTGTTGAGGTCTACATTATATATTTTTTTTAGTTTTATCATTCTCTTATTTTAGAAGTTACAGGGGGGGGACACATTTTATCACTTTGGAAGTGTCTCTCGTGCAAACTGTTCAGTTTAGAAAAAAAATGATATTCGTAACCTCAATATAATTTTTAAAGACCTATCCATAGATACCCAACACGTATGGGTTTGGTGAAAAAAAAAAATTTTTGAGTTTCAATCTAAGTATGGGGGGCCCCCCCAAAATTTGTTTTGTTTTTATTTTTGTGTGAAAATCCTAATGCGGTTCACATAGTACATCTACCTACTAAGCTTCAACAGGATAGCTCTTATACTTTCCACAAAAAGTGGCTGTGACATACGGGCGGACAGACAGACAGACATGACGAATCTATAAGAGTTCCGTTTTTGCCATTTGGCTACGGAACCCTAAAAAAAGCCATACCTACATGACACAAAATGTCCCAATCCCCGAAGGGCGAGGTAGAGGTCTAGTAGATAGTACACCAAGCCGGTTATGTTTCATTCTCATGTAATACCTGGTTGATGGCAATAGGCCCCTATTGCCATCAACCAGATACAAATTCAGACTCGATGGGTCATTCGGAAATGTACGATTATTAATTAATATTATCGAATTAATAAAACATCAATATTGATTTTGTTATTAAATATTTAGGTTTAATTAATTTATTATTGTATTGTTTTTAATAGTGTTTATTTGTAGTTTTAATAAGTTAGTATTTAGTTTATTTTAATTAATTATTAATAAAGACTTCTTTATATATTGATCAATCCCTATACGTAATATTACGAACGTTCATAATATCGAATGGTTAATAAATCATCGAGTTATCGAAATATACGTATAAAGCCTCCTGCAGACACACGCGATTAATCGCGCTGCGACAACGAGCCAAGCTAATTTCCACTCTAAAAATACTGCGAATGGACCGCGACATGTCGCCCCGCGCGATTAATCGCATGTGTCGGCAGGAGGCTTAACGCGTTTTGTCGCATTTCAAATACTTATTTGTTAATATTCCTCTCCAGACCGCCAATTAACCAGATTGGTCGTTTGTACCTGGAGATGATCCATGGTCCCGCCACGCATATGGGGTGTGGCATGTCTGGGTACACCGAGTATGTTTACTACGAGAACAAACGCCAAGGGTTACAAAATGTAAGTAACATTTTTTTTTCTTTTTTGTTACGCCGCCCATACAGGATGATTTTTTAGTCACCATCCAAATTTTGATACATCATCTTTGGCGAAAATCAATGAACACGTGTTTTTTCTTTTTGTATACAAAAAACAAAAATATTGAGATATCACGTCACAAAGTTATCTATAAAAAGTTGACGAATCTGGACACCGCGCTGTGATGTATCGCTCAGGTGTAGCGGGGCGGGGCGGGAGGTAAGCGGGGTGCGCTCTGCCCGTTTCATGCGCCGGCAAGTGTAATATTAGAAGGCGCTGTCGTAGAAAAGTGGACATTTTGGGAAATGAACGTTTTGGGAAGTGGACATTTTGGGAAATGGACATTTTGGGAAATGGACATTCTGGGAAGTGGACATTTTGGGAAATGGACGTTTTTCAACCGGTGGACATTTTGGGAAGTGGACATTCTGAGCCTGAGCGTTATTAACGTTGAGCTTGGTGACCACGCAGAGTGGATAATTCTTATGAGAAAATGATTTAATGTGAAAATTTTACGTTTCGATTTTTTTTTCAAAAATTGGGTTAGAGATTGATACCTAATGCCTAGAAAAATTTTGGACGGTGGTTAAAAAGTCTTCCTATACCTATATGGACTCCTCGAGTAATTGGCTAGTGATCAACACACACGAAATACTTGAAGCACACACCGTTTAATGTTCAACACATTTTCAATATAATAATTCACGCCCTGGTTTTACAGAAGGAAAGAGTGTATTTTATACCGGGATAAAGTCATCCTATTCCAGATTGTAAGCTATCCACGTGCCTTCATTCGATCGGTTCAGTTCAGCCGTTTTTGCGTGAAATACTTACTAACATTCATCCATACTTTCAGACTTACGCATCCTAATTCCTAATTGTTTTGCTTTCACGACTAAACCGTTGAACTAGTAGAGTCTATTGATAAACGAATCGTCCTGTCCGCGAAAAGTCCCTAGGTGAAAGAGTCTATCGGTGAAACGGCCATAAATGAATCGTCCCGTCGGCGAAAAGTCCAAAGGTGAAAGAGTCTATCGGTGAAACGGCCATAAATGAATCGTCCCGTCGGCGAAATGTCCAATGATGAACCGGTCGTCGGTGAATGGTTGTAGAATCAGTTTTAATACATTTTGACAGAAACAAATGAGATATTTGGTAATAAACTTAAAAAGGGAGAAATAAGTCCCGGCGAACGAAAACATGGGAAAAAGCTGTTGATAATAAAGGAGTAAGTTATATTTTACATCTTCCTTCGCAGTCTCTCCAATTGATATGCAACTTCTCAGCCGGGGCCCGCAAGGGGGCTCCAGTGTATGAGACAGAACCTCCCATTCCCGGCCAGGGATTCAGCGCTAAATGTGGCTGCCCTCCTGGTTCAAAAGAAGATAGCGACTGCCTCTGCAATAAGGCGGAGCCTGCGCCACGTGAGTGTATTATATAATTCAAATATTATGAAAAATATATGCTTTAATTCCGCGAGACAAAAAGCCAGGCTTGGATGCAGGAGGCAGTGCCAGGTCCCATCCTCCATGCATATGCACACATGAGGGCCAAGCGAGAAAAACTTAGCATGTAATGCAACCGAATCTAAACTCGACACCTGTATCGCCCCAAAAAAATCGTAAATTAGAATTGTGACAACTCTACGATTGATGGCGCCAACGTTACCATAACACGAGACTCTAAGCCCCTTCGTACTACACAAGGCGACGCAAGTCTTCGATACCTTACAACTTTGGTATCCAGGTGACTATCGCAATACAAATCCATAAAGTTTCGTACACAGACACGCGTCAATGGATACCAAAGTCGTAAGGTATCGGAAACTTGGGTCGCGTTGTGTACGAAGGGGCTAAGGGTCAGCTCAGACCGAGACGTGATGCTGCGCGCATATTTTAATGGCGACTCAAAATCTAACTTTATTTGCTACACGAAAAGATGCACATTTGCAGTATCGTTATATCACGTCGCGCCGCGTCACATCTCGGTGTGAACTGACCGAAAGGTAGAAAAAGAAGATAGCTTACGAGTAGTTGGTAAAAATGTCTGGTGTATTGCTTGCAATCTAATTCTTTTAGATATTGTGTTTTGAACTTTTCCAGCTACTCCACCTGAAATAACGTGTCCTTTTGGTGAAAAGTCTACAAACTGTGATCCAGCGTTAATTCTGCTGCCAATATTTACGATAGAAGATGCACCGCCAGAGAAGTTGTACCACATTGTCGAAGAAACAAAAGATCCTTTGAAGAATTATATTTTGCAAAGGTTAGAGTCTATTTCTTTTTAATGGAGGTCCGTCAATATGGAAACGTTTTCTGGTCTAGAATACAGTATAATCTTCACCGTGTTGGTCGTCTTCCAAGATGCTTGCCCAATGTAGATTATACCTAAGATATAAGGGATTTTTAAAGCCTTCTATCTTAGGTCTGTTTGTCTTTCGACAAAGGACTGCACCAATCTTTCTCATTCTTGTTTTTCTATGGCCACCATGTTACTCTTGCAACTGGTTTTTTGTCATCCCGTCCCATCCAGTCCCATCTTCTTTGTGGTCTACCTCTTTTCCTTAGTCTTTCCTTCTAAGCAGTGCTTCCAAAATAACAGGGATAATTCTTCGAAATTTTGTTTCTAGAATCGCCAATCGCCTGTTTGTTTTATTTTCTTCATCGTACTGAGACCGTCAAGTAGATAAATGACAAAAACCTGGAAGTCAGTTTTTTTTCGGTCCATCAATTGATATTCCATCAACTAGATTATGGACACTTCTTACTTTTACAGAATTGACAACACAACTGATACCGTGGAGGAACAAGATAATTTCAAGGACGTTGCTCGTGCACGATCATCGAACGAAAAGTTTGATTTTTTAAATGAAAAAGATTCAGAGGTACCTGCTATTCAAATATTAACAGAGGCATCACAGTATCAAGTTTTAATCGAATATATCACTCGAATCATCGGTACTGGAGCCCTTATGATCATGAGGTCTTTGTTCAGCAGTGGGTGTCGTTGCATTGATAATGATGATGACCTAACACACTCTTGTGTATCAAGAGACAATTAGACTGAATTACCTTTCAACTTTTTATCATCAACTAGAATATTGTAATTTTGCCACTTAAATCTAATCGTTAAATATATTAGTCAAAGTGTTTATTGTATCACAATCTTCTTCTTATTAGAATGCGATTTTGCAACATGCATTTGGACCGTCTTCTGCGCCATTCACCACAGCGCCTTACCATGAGTAAGTATCTATGTCATCATAAGAGTTTTTTTCTTTTTATTTCATTCAAATTGTCAAATAAACTTGTTTTCTTTCTTTCTTTAAAATATTACTTTTTCTTTACAGAAAAGACAATACGACTGACGCCATATTTGGACAGACCAGATTCAAGCTAATGCCACGTGCAAGAACATCGATGGAGTTGTTGGAATTCATCCGTGAGAAAGACGCAAAGGTGACTTATAGACAGTCGGTGCCCAGCGTTATATGACCCATTTTTTTCGGCAGAATAATGTTAAAATGGGTCAAGTAAAGCTGGCCACCGACTGTTATTGTCTTTCCTCGTGTACTAGCAGTAGTTTTTTAAATAATTTATTTTTTAATTAAGCCATGCACGACGCAATGCAAATTCGCCATGAGACAAATTAAAATTTGACAGCTAATAGTCTATATTAAAACTTTTAAAAAACACCGACTTCAAAAACAACCACAAATAGTGTAAAACGACCTTTCAGTTCCGCCAGTGCCATCCGCACACCGCGCTTCCATGGACACCGGGATGTCAATAAGATACGGATTACGGCTACGAAATGGCTACTGGTATGGTCTGACCAGCCGACTAAGATTCCACACTATCATCCAAGTCAACATCTTCTACTTCAAAATGGTACTTGACCCTCAGGCATTCTCCGCAATCCATCAAGTGCACGCTCAGGTCTTTAATACTCTCAAAGATCCGCGATCGATTCAGTTTGGTTACGTTCTTATTGTTGAAGTAACATAGGTAAAGAAACACTTACCAGATACCCTTAAATTTACACGTTGAAGACAGCATGGCTCTCGTAAACCTTGAAGAGAATCCTCACTCACCATGGTCACACGTTATACCGTCAGCTTACCTGCTCGGAGAAAATCTTCATGCACTCGTACAAGAGCGACACAGGACTGATTTTCTTGTTTCTTGAGAATGTCTAGAAATATTTCTTCCGCTTCCCGTAGGCCATAAATGAACCTCAATGATGTCAACATGAGGCTCTTCATCATTTGCAGTCATAATATTAATGAGTCTAGCAGCCTCACCGATCAGCAGCTCAGGAGGACTAGCTTTCGTGACTCTACTTACAGCGCAGTTGAGAGCAAGCTGAACGTCGGGCAACGCATCTTGCCACGAACGATTGTTCGTCTCCTCAGGAGTGAGCATGTTTTCTGAGCGTGCTCATTACTCGCTCAACCTCACAAGAAGCAATAAAATTATACCTAAAAATCTTAATTCGGTCAGTAGTCATCTGAACAGTCAAACCATGTTCTAGAATCTCACGTCCAATCATAATAGTTATAACGTAGAAAATGATTAGGCAATACATGGAAACAAATTTCAATACTAATGTCATGTATCTCTACCAAATCCAAAATCTGTATCATAGAGTTAACGGAAGTCTTGCCCTATCCCAGTCATAGTCACAGTCTCATCAATCCACTTTCCTTCAAATTTACAGGCTACAGATTCTTTAATTAAAGAACACTCGGCACCAGAGTCGTAACGAAATGAAAATTGCTCACCGGATAGGGTCCCAGTCGACGCGTTCAGGAGGCACAGGTCTAACCTCTTTTTATTAATAGGCTTTGATGACCCGGAGTCGGCGCTGCTCCTCTCATTGCGCCGTGGTAGGTAAAACACTTCGGAGGCTTCACAGCACTATTCGCTTTGTACCGCTTTTCACATCGCGGTCATCGCTAGGTAGCGTTCTCTTCTTAGAAAAAACCGCTGGCAGCTTTTGTTGTAGCTGGCTACGTGTCTTGCAATAAAGTTGCTTAAATCGATTCACGTCATCCCAGGAAACGACATGGTACTAGTAGATAGCCAGGTAGAAGCTCCTGCCTTCAAGGCGCGGCTTATAGCGACCGTCAATCACATCTCTGCAGTCGTCACCCAAGCACGTGCATCCACATCTTGTTTCTCAGGATCGAAATCCGGTAAACGAAAGCCATGTGACGACGTAGTAGGTATTTTCACGGCCCGAATCAGTGTCAGAAAATTGCGGGTTTGTTGTTCCAACAAACGCATCCATTTTTCGTCGCTAGCGTCTTTATTTCGAACACGCGTCGTGGTCCAATCCCACTTCTGATGACGACGTCAGCGACGGCGGAGCGATAGGACGTCATCATCTTGGTTCGGTGGTGAAGGATCCATTTTGTAGGTGTCGTTGAAGTATAGCACGAATAACACGATACGTTAATATAACCAACGATGTGAATTAAGTGATTGTGAAATTGTGCATGTTCACAATCACTTAATTCACAATATTATTTGATAATATTTTAGTTAGGCAAACCGACAGTTTCGTTTTAGAGATGTGACTTGGTCCGCGTCTCGATGCAAACTGACTGTTCGACAATCCCCACTTCCCAAAACGACTCTGTCCACGTGCCGCCATTACAAAATAACGTCACAGCGTTTGCCCCACTACTACATCAATCAATTGAGCAACTTTTATTAAAAACAATATTGCTATTCACGACATATATATATAAACATCCGAATTGAGAACCTCCTCCTTTTGGAAGTCGGTTAAAAAGAAAACTTTTTTTCTAGAATGCTCTCAGCTGGCGAAATGCGCATGAACCAACTTCAGTTGAATTACCAGCGCCGTCGTTTAACGAGTGAGTATTACATTTATTTATTTATTTGCACTTTCTCTTTAATTTTTTTGTTGTATGGCATAATCAAGGCATTAATTTAACTGCCAGTTAACACATGGGTCAAAAGGAGCACTTGAAATAGATACAACAATATTAGTCAAATACATTTTATTAAAACTGCTACGTATTATAGCTATGGCTAGACAGTCTAGAGCAACCCGTCTCAAATAAAAAAAGAACATAAAAACACAACACACACACACAAACAACACAACAACATATTGTCATACTAACATTAAATTATTTAAATTACCATTTTGGCAAATGTTAATAATTACACTGACAAAAGAATACTAGCGATATCTATTGAATTAATGAAGAACTAAACTATGTAATGATATCTCAGATTTAAATCATAAAATTATTTCAACTATCAGTTTTTCATCATTACTTACTAAGCATTTCCCAATTACATTGGTTTTGTTTTCGATACTTAACTCCAGTAATCGAACGTTAGATAGTTATGAATTGCATATATTAAACGATATTTTACATTATACATAACTAATTATTTCAGACTCCACAGAGGACAGCAATCATCCTCGCAAAACCGGTTGGTTTCGGATTCGGAACCTCCGCCTTTTCCGTCTCCACCACCTCGACGAATTCCAGCTCTTCGACCTTCGCCCCCCACGCGTCCTGCCACGAAGCATCGTCCACCTCCTCCACCACCACCTCCCCCGCCGCCGCGAATACCACCACCGCCTCCTCCACGAATAGAATACTCCACAGCACTACAGACTCATGTGGAGCAAAGACCAGCTAAAAAGGGTTCTCAGGACAGAAGTCGACCTCTACCAATATTGCCGCCGAAGCATGGGCTAGTGACGAAGGTAATAATCCATTTTTTATCAGAAAACATTTTACAGAACCCATTCTTATCCAATTAGTCCCTTTTCATAGGTCACAGTTTGCGGGTTAAGGGTTATTCCAATGAATAGATGAAGAACTAACTCACTTTTCGGATTGTTCTTAGTTTACAACAGACCCACTGTACCATAGTAACAAGTGAGGAATACTTCCAAGTTAATCACAGTGTAATTACTTTGTACTAACAATTTTTTTTTGGTGTTAATGTCGATTTCCGATAAAAAGTCCATAATGAAATTTTATTTATCTACTTATTACAGAAATCTAGTATATTCACACGAGTAGCCCAATTTCAATTACCAGAAAGAAGAAATGCTTCACCACTTAAAATTGTGAAAAAAGATGTTGAACCAAGGAAAGACTTTTCAAATTTAAACAAAGTAGTCAATGACTATCTAAGACGCCATCCGGGTTATAGAATAATCAATGGCAATAACGATAAAAAACAACCGAAAGAAGATGTAAAATCATATGGAGAAATTAGAACACAAACAGATGCAGTGGCAAGTGAGACGAGCATAAACAAAGCTGAAGAAACTGTTATCAATTTTAATAAATATGCAGCTCAAAATAATAACAGTAATTTTAATGATAAAGACGCCGATATTAAAGATGATAACGATAACAAACTACTTTCTCTTCTCGATACTTTGGAACGAGAAGTGAAGCATATAGCACTCAATGGTAGCGAAAAACAATTATTTGATGCAAAAATAAGAAAAATATACGGTTCTATTGTAGGCAAAACTGCACTACAGAAGTTTCCAAAGCCAATTATATTTACTACTCCTGATCCAGAAGCTGCTGAAATCGATTTTGGAGAAACAAAAACTAGAGATACAGTTGAACGCAATAATGAAGATAATGACACCTTCAAAACTATAAATGAACCCAAACAAATAACGCGTTATAAGGTTGACAAGAGAATTGACCGAGCAAAACAACCAAACCCATTCGTCCAGGGTCATAAATGGAAGAATAAATTCATTGATAGTTTTGACCAAAAACAGTATAATACCGATGTTTCCAGCTATGGGGATAAGAAACCTAGCGATAGATACGACCACAACAATGATAACTTAGAAAATACGTATGGTGATATACATCACGAACGAATGGACGAGTTAGATCACAAATATAATGAAAACATTAATAAAAAATACAATGAAAATCACCTAGATCATGAATACAATGAAGTTCCACATAAATTCAATGATAATTTTGATCATCCAGGCCACTACGATACTGATCGAAAATCGTATGATGATGAAGCTGCTGCTAGAAGTAAATTTAAATACGATGCTGACAGAGCAGTTTTCAGGGAATTCGTGCATAATTCACTAAGCTCTCAAGAAGATGTCACATCTAGAAATTATAAAAAAGCCAATCCAGGTCCTCCTGATGTCCCCTCGATAAGTAAAGGCCGCGATAAAAGGAAAAGAAGCGAGAGGAAACATAGGAAACGAGTTAAAAGCCTAAGTTCACGCAATGACGACGATATATTAAGTCTTGAAAGAAGGAAATATTACCAAGAGAAACTAGATAATATTAGAAGAAAGCTCCGTATTCGAAAAAATAGGAATAACAATGACGTAAGTTTAACTAATAAATGTAATTTTACTGCTATCAATGTTGTTCCTAAGTTTAAGAAAAACTGAGATTAAAGTAATAGATTGTCATCGTCAATCAAGTGTACCATATTCTATCCTTAAAGAGCAGTTTTACGTTAGACGATTACAGTAACGACATGACCACTGCATATCGTCCGCCATAACTCATTTCCCCTAAAAATGTATGAAACTACCCATCCCATCGCTATCGTTTAGATATCGTAATCGTCTGATGTCAAACCCAAGAATATTAATAACGAATTTAGTTTACGAACTGTTCCAACAGTGGCTAAACGATTGACTGCTGTGGTGTGTCGCTCATTCGATTCCAGCACGTAACAAATATTTACAAACCTACAAGTAGTGGTTCCACTGTTTGTGTACCTATGTGTGTTTAAAAACACGACATAGGAGAGCGCAATGCATTTTTTTAAGAAAGACTCATTATTTTCAGTCCAAGAACGAGCGATCGCTGCGCCGGATGCACACAATAAACCGAGATAGTTCAAGAATGAGATCAAAATCGCAAGCTGACAACTTTTATATGCCAGATAGAGCGAGATTTTTACATGGATTTTGATAATGCTGATAATTGAATGATTATTTCCAATTTTTGGAACACGCTTTTTGCTGTATTTTTAAAATGTAGTTCTTTTTATGACTTCCATGTAGTTTCGCTTTTAGATAAAGATAAATAAATACACCTTATCAATTAATATACTTTTACTTTACTGTTTTTTTATGTCCTCCACCTGAAATGTGACATCCTAAAATAGGCTTTAAAATTATCTTATGACATGCATCAGTGAACAGAATTCGCGTAGTTGAATTCAGGGCAAAATATATCTTAAATGATAATCATTTTGCTATCGATACGCTTAGAAGAAGAGGAAGAATTTCACAATTAGATTCATAGTTTTATTAAACAAATATTAGAGAACACGGTGAAGCGTACGGTGGAAATGTTCCCCGCCTAGGCAGAGCACCACCGTCTCCTCATGGAGCAGATCGAGGCGGTAGGCTGTGATACTGGTTGAGGACGTGCTAAAGGTGAGAGTGAATGGGAAGCAGCCGTATCCTCTTGCGAAGCAGTGTTAACGAAGGTGGAGGCGTACGACGTGTCAACAAAGCTGTTCGTATGATCTTCAATGGAGCAAAAAGAATTTATGATTATTGTAGCAGCTTTACGAAAATGAAACAGTAAATAAAAGAGCCATAAATTCCTAATATCCTAATTACTAAAGCAAAGAGAAGGACTAAAATTGATTTCCGCTAGAAAAACAGAAGATCGATCGATAAGTGTGTTTTGAACAGAATTCTAGCGATAAAGCCACAACAAATAAAGGAAAACACAAAGGAACTGTTACTCACGCAAAACACAAGTGAACATTTTTAAGAAATAGAGAGTCACAGTTAAAATAACAATAGTTAACTGAAAAGTGTTTTAAAAAGTTAATGATAACAATTACTTATTGTTTTAAAAATAAGTAAAGAAAATTATCTTCTTGCAAGTGACGAGTGATAAAATAATAATTTCCTGGTAAAAAAAAAATGTCGGACATAATTAAAGTGGAGTAAAATATTTTGAAGCCCTTTCTCCAAATTTTGAAATGATTCAATATATATCTCGGTCAAGAAAAGCAAAGACCATACCGTTACCTGGAAATTAATAACTAAACATCTTACAGTGGTAAATGGGAATTTCAAAAAAAACGTGGGAAAATGATTTCAAATGTGAGTATTTTTGTAAAATGTACTAAGATACTCTCCATAAACCTAAATCTGCTATCTGCATAGCCTTTTCCCAAATATCGGAAATATTAGTATTGGTTGTATTAGTTAGACTGGAAGCCATTATCCATAAAAAGACTAGGCATACAATATGAAAAAAATAAGTCTATTAGTAGAAGGCAATATACTGATGTGAATGACACATTTCAATGTGCACGAATAAGAAATACCAGATGAAGATTATAATTCTGATCGTCTTAACCATAGAAAATGAGCTAGCATTATAGCAAAACAGAGAAATGGATAGAGAGAAAGAGGAAGACAAAAGATAAGATGAGAAGATTGCGAAGGATTTATGTGAAAGAAAAAGGAGTAAATAATACCATGGTACATGTCAGGGGAGAAAAGAAGGAGAAAAGGTGTTGCGCCAACCTTAATTAAAATGAAATAAGACAGAAATGCGCAAATGCTAATGAGACGGACAATATTATACTACCTGCCTCAGTGTTATAACTCGTAGAACTTCTTAACCTTTAAAATTATACACGTTTGTTACAAATTACAGATTATCCTAATCCTAGTCATAATGAAGTTGACAAGATGTTCACTGGTACTAGATGCCATGTCGCAGAACACTCTATATGTGTCCAGTTACTGCCCCGTAATGAAGAACTGCATAGAGGGATCCCATGTTATCTGTCAGTATTATAATCATGTAAGTTAAATAGTTCTTTTAGACTTCTTGCGGCTGTTTTAGGCCATTCATTGACAAAGGAGTTTCTTACCCATTCTCCTCCATAGACATCTACGCTTTGGAATCAGCATCTACAGTACTTTCACAGTTCTATTACCTTTTGTGAGCAAGCCTATTGCCATTAACTGGCACAAAATATACAAATTACGTGGCTTCTACTCAGAAACTTTCGACGGAAAACCCAATAGCACTTTACTCGACCTGGGAATGAGGTCCCGTCTCAGGATCAACAATTGGTCTTGTAATCGCGCTTGCGATTACAAGACCAATGAGACAGTTCTAATTGATCTCTCTTTTTTAAAACGGTCTTCATTTCTACCAACAAGAATTGTCTTTTGTACCTTCAGCGACTTAAAATCGGTTTAAATGCCTAATATAGTTAAGAGTAAAATCATAGCAATCTTTACCAAGGGCTGTCATTCTAATGTTGTTGTTCACACGGTTTTTTCTTTGGCAGCGTCGTACTGTAGGAGAGCTCTGCCACAATTACGTGAAGGTATCCATTACTTCTCGAATGGTGCAACAAATACTCGATGGAGTGAATAAGTAAGTACTTTGTTACCAGCACTTAATTTTTTTTTGATAGATCACGTGTGAATTTTCTTGTTCAATAAATCTAAGTTCAGCAGACTGACCGTCTGTTGCCTCAAAACCAGGATTATCTGACCTTTTTGCTTCGTTGAAACTCCAAACTATGCTAGGCCAGCTGAAGGTAAATAATTCATTATTTTCATTCCAGGATAAGAATGAAATTAACCACTGGTAAGGAAACTGGAAAAGATGACCAGCCCTTACCAAGAGCTTATGGAATGATGAGAATGGTATATTTTATAGTCATAAAGATAAATCGTTTAGTAATTTCTTTATTTTAATTTTCGACTTTTGGCAATACTGTACACCCTTGCCCATGGAATAGTTTCCACACCTTCGAAACTGCGGGTTTTTTTTTTTTGTTGAGAACCAATGTAACTGTTGCCGATGACTTTGCCCACATGTAACTTGACAATACAGCGGAAACGTAATGCCGAGATGTAAAGTACACTAATCCAGATTAAAAGTTGGAAATCTGTATACCGTCGAAATCAATTCAGTAATTTTTGTGGGAAAGAGTGAGTCCTCACAAATTTACGCATTTATAATTATATAAATTCAAAATTTATTACAGCACTGGGACAGCGAACTGGCGACTTTAGCACAAGTATTAGCAGATCAATGCCTTGGTCTGAAGGAGGATAACTGTAGAGCTACCGGTAAGTTATCATCAATGTATTATACCCTTAATAACGAAACTAAATACGAGCCTTTAAGAACAAATATCACATCGGTAAGTGTGTATGGTCAATTGGTCACCCCCAAATAAATGGGGCGACAATTTGCGAAAGGAAGCCGGCAGAGACTTGATGAGGAAAGTACAAGACCGGGCTCAGTGGTGCACATTGGGAGGGGCCAATGTCCAGCAGTGGACGAATACAGGCTGATGATGAAATAGATGGACCTACTATCTTAGAAATACTAGATGCTGAGGCAAGGAGGATGATTTGGGTGAGCCCTATAATACCAGTAGTATAAATTAATGAAGTGGCTGCTCTTATTTGAGCTCTACGTAAAGCCTTACGTAGAGCTCAAATAAGAGCATGATTATCAGACTTTCGGGCAAGAGCTAAACGGCTGTCATAAACCTACAAATGCCATGGATGGTCACTCATACACAGACCGGTCTGAACGATACGAGCTGATGACAATTGGAATCTCATCACTTGATGAATTAGCTATAAGGGCAGGTTTACATGGATCCAGTAGCTGAATCCAGCGTCACTGGATCCCAGCGCAGGATTAGTACTGGAATAATGTGAGGGCTGGCTTTTGTCTTGGGCAGAGGCTAAGTATTGCCATACAAAGAGGCAACGCCGCCAGTCTCTTGGGCACATTACCAGTTGACAACGTCGAAGAGGATTTTTTGATGCTTTGTAATGAAGTATAATTAAGAAAATTTAATGTTATTAAGCGTTCAGCATCCAGCGCTAAAACCAGGCTTTATTATTCATTTTACAGATAAATTCGAAAACCCTAGTCAGATTATCACGCTGATCAATTTCAAAGCCCCAAATTGGGAATACTTGAGTAATAAAACAACAGAAGTCGGCTTAAACAATGAGAAAATCAGGTCTTCGATAAACAAAGCATTAAAGTCTTTGCATGGAATCAAGAGACTGATCAGCTCACACGACATCAATCAGTGTCCAGTTTTGGAGAAGTGAGTGGATACATTTATATATTACCAAAATGAAACTGATAGGCCACCATCGTCTAGTTCAAAAAATAGTTTTTTTTTTTGCCATGTAAAAGTGTCAAAACCAATTCCTGAGTTTTGATCCATCGGGAGTAGGGACAATTTTGTGCAAGCGTGTTGCCACCGATTTTTAGGGTTCCGTAGCCAAATGGCAAAAACGGAACCCTTATAGATTCGTCATGTCTGTGTCTGTCTGTCTGTCTGTCCGTCCGTATGTCACAGCCACTTTTTGTCGAAAGTATAAGAGCTATCCTAATGAAACTTTGTAGGTAGATGTATTATGTGAACCGCATAAGGATTTTCACACAAAAATAAAAAAATAAACTAATTTTGGGGGTGCCCCCCATACTTAGAATTGAAACTCAATTTTTTTTTTTTCATCAAACCCATATGTGTGGGGTATCTATGGATAGGTCTTTAAAAATGATATTGAGGTTACTAATGCCATTTTTTTCTGAACTGCACAGTTTGCGCGAGAGACACTTCCAAAGTGGTAAAATGTGTGTCCCCCCCCCTGTAACTTCTTAAATAAGAGAATGATAAAACTAAAAAAAAAATATAATGTAGACCTCAACAAAAACTGCCAACGAAAATTGGTTTGGATGAGATACAGTTAGCAGTTTTTGAGATTATAGTACATTTTCGAAAACCGCAAATATAACTTTGCCATTCATACAAACACTATGAAAAACAAAGTTATTTTTATTGTTTGTGTATATTACTTATTAATTTCAATATAATTATATCCCTAATCTATGCTTGCTACTACGGAACCCTTCATGGGCGAGTCCAACTCGCACTTGGCCGGTTTTTTAATTCATGTTCCTAACTAATCTTGTGACCGTAAGTGACATGGAGTAGAAGTTTCGTACGGGTTTCGTGATGAGAAATTAGTGCCCCTGTTCCGTAAATGTTTTTATTAGGATTAGAATGGGAGTATTTTAATTGAATAGTATCCTTACTGACAACCCTTCATTTTCTTTTAAGACTTCCAGACAAGGGATCTAGAAGTTATCTGAAACTAATTCGTGGCAAGGCAACTCACATTGGATGTGGCATATCAGCCTACACGAGAGCCCAAATATCGAGCAGCGGATCACAGCATATTTATAATGTAAGCTTTTTCCTACTCTATCACTAAGTGGCATTCGGGGTCCTCCGGGACGGAGTCTCGGGGAATGGGGTACTCTAGCAATAACCCGAAATATCAACGGCGTTGGAAATTGACATTAGCACATTTATGTTGAATTTTTTTGTTCCCAAAACTGACACTTATTTTTTAATTAATTCAAATTCCCGTTAGGTCACCTATCAATGGAATGGAATAGAACTGACAGGGACCAGGGTCTGCCCGTAGGGTCACGGCACTGCCTATCTAGGATGAATAACGAAAAGGATAACTGAAGGAACAGGGTTTACTTTTAGTCATTAACAGTTTGACCTTCTGCTTGACCCACACCAAAAAAATACATGTGGCACTCGGAGACTGCCGCGGTGAAGCTATTGCATATTTTTTTTTATTTTAAAAGAAAAAAATGCCTACCGCGTATATTTAACGAGAATATAATTTATTTACAATGTTTGTGGTGCACTATTGTAATAAAGAACTTCTTTGTTGTTGGAGAATTTTATAAGTAGGTTTCATTGTGAAAACTCCTTTTGTAGCTGGCCGTTTAGAATCAGTAAGAAAAAGTAAATTATCTTTATGACGAATATTTTTTTTTACGATTGCCTAAGTCTCCCGAACTGAAACGACGTTAGACGATGCGTGGTGTCAGGTATTTTTCTTAGGTTATTTCGTTAGGTTTTTGGGAATTTCTTGATTCGGTCGCCGCACCGCGCCGCGCTTAGATCCAGCGATAAAAGCTATGCAATAGCTTAAAAACAGTGATAATCACATCGCGAACTGCCAAAATCTGGACTGTCATTTTGTAAGAATTTCTAGTCATCAACAGCCTATAAATGATCCGGCCACAGGCCTCCTCTCTGTGAGAGAGAGTGGGCCATTATCCACCCAGTGCCCAATGCGGGTTTGTGGATGTCAGGTGTATTCGAATTTTTGGTTCCTTTTGTTTGTTTGTTTTCCTTTTTTCGCTTTGAGAGTAGGATCGATCCCAATGGGCCAACACAGTTCCTCAAGACTTTTACTGATAGGAAAACGAAATCCGAATAATAAACACGTCTCTTTTCAGAGCCTCCAACTGGTCTGCAACGTGTCAGATGGACCGGTTCAATCAGAACCGGTATACACGATAAACCCACCACTACCAGACACTGGCTTCACTGATAAATGCGGTTGTCCCGAAGGTTACAAAGACTCCAACGGTTGCCTGTGTGAAAAAGACACGCATGGACATATTGAAAGTTAGTCTTAAAGTTCCTTAAGTCAGCAGAAGTTCTTTTTTCATAACGCGCACAACAAAGGAGTGCAACTCTCATCTGCGTCGGTGTTCCCGAACGCATGCAACATCAATTTAGCCCGGAGGCAAAGATGAGGCCTAAAAAGGAGCAAGTTCAACGGAGAGAAATATAATCATTGCGCATCGACGGAATATAGTAAAAATTGTATGTGTATGGTACCGGACTTGAACAAGATGCTGGATTAGTATTAGGAAATTTAGATTAGATGTAGAATAAGCCTACATTTACTTTCGCCTAACTCCCAGGTAAGGCAAAGTACGAGTACTAATCACATTTTTCTGTTTGCAGATACAGAGATTCAATGGCGAGATTTTAATTTAAATAAACACGGTACGTTATTTTGTTATTATTTTAGTGAACGTCAACAACAAGTAATACAAAAGCTGCAAATAAATGCTACTAAAATAAAAATCAAGGGAAGCAAAATTCTAATTGATTTATTGTCTCTTGTTAAGATACTTGCACTGTAAACAGATATACAAACGGTAACTGCAAATGTCTTTTCTATCTTACAATACAGGTCAAAGACGTAACCAATCAAATGAGGTCGAACCTCATGGCGACTCTAATTATGATGCAGCAAATGTGGTAGTGCTACCAATATTTGAAATACATGACGCTCCCAGCAGTTCCTATGAATCAGAGAACGATGTAGAAAAGCAAATCTATCGTAGGTGAGTTTTCAATTTATGCAGGGCTCCCTGCAATACGTAGCTAGAATTATTTCTGGGTCAGACTTACACTACCAATTTCAAAGGAAACTGACCATCGTCATGGGAGTTATTATTGTGCAAAAGCTTGTGTCTAAACACAGCTGTTATTCCCTCTCTACTGCTCCACTCTCTTAATGTTATACCCGATGATACAGCAAATCGTCACACCTCAATATACAGTATAATCATTTTAATAGAAACCTAATTTTTTTTAGATTTGGCAATACAAGTTTCATGCAGTCATCCATGGAAGACAATGAAATTTCGGACATAGATAGTGGTTTTAGACATCATGAATTTCGTGAAGCAGTGTCGGGAGATGAGAAAGAATTGAGAACTAAAGAAAATGTTCCACTGAGCATTGAAGAGTCAGCAGAACCGTTCCACCATGTGTTCCGCGCTAGCATAGAATATAATAATGCTGAGCTCGATGACACACGAACACAAAACAGTGATGTCGATGCTAGAATGAAAGAACAGTACTCTTTCTTGGAGATTCTTGAAAATTTAGAAAGAACAATGAAGAATATTGAACTAGAGGGTGCAGAAAAGGATATATTCGATTTTAAAATGAGAAAAATTTACGAAGCTGCCCTAAAACCAAAATCACTGCGTGGATCAAATGAACTAGAAGATGAATTTCAGAAATTAACGGATTATTTGAGAGGTAAGTCAGATGCTGCGTTGGAAGATGAAAGAGTACACAGTGACAACGAAGATAACATAATATACGATTTAGCGAATCGAGGAGACATTGACAGTAACGAATTTATCAATGACATAGATGAAAAATTACTTGAAATCTTAATTAAAAAACATCACCACAATGATGACTATTTTAGTAAAAAAAGAAAAATAGATGATCAAAGTGATGAAAACTATGCATACACTAACTATCCTTTATCTAGAAAACAAGAAAAGATTAACAATTTTAATAAGAATTCCATGAAAGCAAATAAAATAAAAAGAATTTTAGCTGTACGCAATAACAAAAGTTTACGTCCAACGGTAACCGAAACACAAAACGAAGATGCCAGAAAATTAATTGAAAAGAAAATGAATAACGAAAGACAGAGGAAACTGGCGGTTTATAAGAGAAAAATGGGTATATTTAATAACTTAGATAAAGCTATTAAAACTTATAACATAAGAGCGTATCCAAATCAAGGTCGCAAAGCGAAGAAGATGTCCAGATTTCCCGGTTATAGAAGAGTATTTGAAGTAAGTATGAAATAGTGTGGCCATGAAATTTATTTATAAATCTATAATGTCCCGAGAACAATGCTACGGACACATCTCATTTTGACTTGAAATGAGCTGGATAAGTACCTTATTAAAGAATACAACAAAAAAAATGCTTTTTTGTTGTATTATTTAATAAGATACTTGCACTATAAATCACACTTGAGCTCCTAGGCTAGGCCCCTAGGCTGTACCGGGAAAATTTCAAGTTTAAAACTTCTGCTTGATCCGGAAATACTTAGTAGAAATTCTTTCAATCACGAGTGTAATCTCTTTGGTGTAAACCAATGAACTATATAATAAAATGTGTGACCTTGTTTTATTGTCAATTCCTATTACATTTTATCAGCTGAATTAAACAAAAAACTTGAAAGGTGTCAAGGGACACCCGGATGGAACGAAGTTACTGTATACACTCAACAAAAATAATCGTCGCGACACCACACTGTTCAATGCGAAATAGAAAGACGAAACGAAAACATCTGGCTTGCTTTCTATAAGAGAGAGAGAGAGAGTTAGAAAAACATGCGCACGCCGCAGGGCTTACAATAGCTTACTATAGCAAAAAGTGTCGTTACAACTTTTCGTCTTAATTTTTTCCGTCTTGACCCCTTTCGCAACGCGCAATAAGGAACTTCGTTCCAAAAATATAAAGGCAAGCATAGGTTACTAAAAATTTAACTGGGTAATTGTAAAGTATTAAGTACTCGCTGGCATTACATTGCCATCACACATCACCGTTTGTTGCCTGTGGTCCAATCGCCTGGTTCACCTAGGTGTACCACGGGAAATTAACTATTCAATAAGCAATATTCAGTAATTTCAGACCGAGCACGAACGACCGACGCTTCCGACGTCGACGCAAATACCTGACAAAATAAAACTTCAAATAATCTCACACAAAAAGAGAAAGAAATATCTGAAAAAGGATAGAGCAATATTGTGATTGGACAAGGATATATACGAACAACAGCGAGTATACTAAGATTGGATGAAAAGACTATATACTATGTTTCAAAGATGAAATAGATGAGAAAGATCTAGAACAAGGCTGCTCAACCAATTTTGAAGATGGGCCATTGCTTTTTTTCTGGCTAACCAGCGCCATCCATTCAGAAATATGTGTTGCGAAAAATGAGAATCGAAAATGTCAAAAACAAAAAGAACTGGTTGAAACAAATGAAAAAAAGGGTTTTCTAATTTTTGTAATTTCTTGAGCTGTCACCGAGACGCGACGCGGCGTGATGACGTGACACAACGATACTGCAAATGTGTATCTTTTTGAGTAGTAAATAAAGTTAGATTTTGAGTCGCTATTAAAATGCACCGCGGCGCCGCGCTGCGTTGTGAAAGGTGAATCTTTTCGTGTAGGAAAAAGAGTTAGATTTTGAGTAGCTGTATTGAAATGCGCGCGCAGCGCCGCGTCTCGGTCTGAGCTGACCCTTACTAAGCCAATTATGGTTTATAAGTCAAAGTCAAAAGCTGTTAGTGTCGAATAAAAATAAATAAAAAATAAGTTAAAAATAACTAAAACCCGACTACGAAAAAAACGCGCACTGAAAAGTATAAAACAAGAACAATATTCATTTGACCGATATTGTGCTAGCCGTGGTCGTATGCCACCTGCGGTTGTATCACACAATCTTTATTGGCTAGGTGGCATACGACCACGGCTAGCACAATATCGGTCAAATGAATATTGTTCTTGTTTATACTTTTCAGTGTGCGTTTTTTCCGTAGTCGGGTTTTTGTTATTTTTAACTTATTTTTTAAGCTAAGAACGTATTTTGTAATATATTGTGATTAGTAATAAGTTCACTAAGAAATATAAGCATTGCGTTTCTTCTATCAATGGTTTTAATTATAACAGCCTATTCTACCTCAGATACTCAACATCTCTGCCTAGCATTTATCCACCGACGTCAAAATCAAATTTGTTGACGGATAACAACGCCACGATTATCTAGTCCACACGGCGCTAGTGTGTATGTTATTACATCAAATTGCATTAAAAAAGGAAGACAAGAGATATCAAGCTTGATGGTAACCACCGACTTCAAGAACTACTTATACTTTTTTTTTTTATCGTGGTAAAATCATCAAATGAGTCCTCCCACCCCGGGCAGGGCGGGAGGGACTGTCAGACTTGTACTGACTAAAATCCACGGTGTCCTTCAATAGCCCTTTATGTTCCGGGGTCACGGTGATGAGATAGGTAAGTCCCGCGACCCCGGCAGGCTTTGGCCCTCTAGAGAGGGGGCCCCGTCATTATGCTGACGCTCTTTGAGGCGCGCGTGGAACACAACGCGCCGTCGACCCGGGCATGGTCCGTGGTCGGGCTGCGAGTTGCCCTTTACTCGCCGCTCGCATGCCCGCGCCTACGGTGGCCGGAGATCGTCTTGCGACGTCCGTCGCCGTGGGCGCCAACCACCGCGGGTGGGGCGGAGGGAGGACATTGTCCTCTCCCTCACGCGGCCCGCCTCCTCCTTCGCGAGCATTACTGCTTCGCAGAAGGAGGCGACCGCTTCCCACTCCGTCTCGCCCCGCAGCATGGCCGCAACCAATGCCGGGCGCGAGAGGTCTCCGCCTATCGCCGCCGTGAGGACACGTCGGTGCTCTGCCCAAGCGGGGCAGTCTTGCACCGTATGCTCTACTGTGTCCTCCGGGCGATCTTCGCAGTGGTGTCACCCAGGCGTTTCCTCCTTTCTCCTTAGACACAGGTACCTCCCGAAACTTCCGTGTCCGGTGAGGACCTGCGTCATGCGGTAGGTCAGGACGCCGTGACTCCTATCCAGCCACTCCTCAAAGAGGGGTCTTACCGCCGCGATTGCGGCGTGCCCGAACTACTTATACTTGTCGGCATTGAGGAAAACTTCTTTAGCTGGAGCCCCATACCAGCTCAACATGTAGGTTTCATCTGGCTGTGTTCATTGTAGGTTGTGAGGGAAGGGTCTGAAATGACTGCTGCTGTTTTCTGGATCTTTGGCGATATCAAATAGAACTTTCCAAATGTGAAAAGGTAAAAATGATTTCTCCCAAATTACAGACATTCAAGACCAGATACCTCGAAAACTATACAAGATATCGAAAGCTCACTGAATAAAACTTATGAGGGATTTATTCAGCTTTTATTTCGTTTATAAATGTTATGTTATATCTCAAAAGCGAAAAACCAAAAAATGGTACCTTCAAACCCCCCTCCCTCTCCCAAAGCTCAAGAGCTAGGGGCGGGGACTTTTAATATGTTAATCTCCTAATTAGCCCAAACAAAGTTGCGTAGTCAAAAATTGTGTTCCAAGACTTTCCCCTCTGTAATTGTTCGTTGACTGGGCTAGTAGTGCCACGAACTTTCTGCAGATTATGAGTGGTGGCGCGGACTTTCAGGAGCTATCTGTCAAATTGTGATATCAAACATTCCTAGTTCGGTCTCGTTGTCAAAACGCCCGTTACTAAAGTAGAAACCATGAGTTTCATGCTTAGAGAGCAGACCCCCTGCTGACAATCACTCCGAATGTAGCTGAATACCGTCGTAGTACGTCATATGGAGAGACTGCCTTTCCAATTTCCACTTGACCCACCATAAGCTTATTTTCTTTAAGACAAGTAATAGGGCGAGCGTTTTAGAAGACTGTTTCCGGTAATTGACTTTCAAAATAAGCTGATCTTCAGCCAAAAAAAAATATCAATAACAATTTTTAATACACTGTTAAGGAAGAAGAAGTTATCCTTAACTAACTTCTGGATCGGATGCGAATTGTGCTGTAATGTTACATTCTGTCAATTTTATTTTCAAACCTAAACCTATTGATGATGAAACTATTATTTTTAAACCATAATATGCCTTATTCAGCCAAATTAATATGATGATGAACAGAATTACAATAGTTTCCATAAAGGTTCTTATGGAAGCTTTCTCCGCCGAGTCCACAATTTGACGGTTTCAGGCAGATCGAATCTTTACAAAGAAAGCAGAATCAAGAATCAACATAGACTTTGCGTCTTAGATGAATGTTTGAGAAAAGAAGACAAAGGTTATAGTATCACTAAAAGAAGGAATGGAATTAAATGAAGGCAGTAGAACAATGAATGTTTTGAACAGAATCAATGGCGGTTTTTTTATTATTAAGATAGTGTTTAAGAAATGGAAGAAATAAAACTAAAAAATATAAGAAAACACAAAGGTGCAGAAATTGACGGAAATCAGAAGTGCTAAGTGAAAAATATTTAAAAAATAAGATTAAATTTGTGAAATAAAAATAGTTTAATTTTCTGAAAATAAAAACTAAAATAAAACCAAATATTTTGAAACAACAAATCAGTAACGTTTTTTTAAAACATTTAAAGAAATCTACAACTAAGTAAATAGTATTCAAAATAGCCTAATATAATCTAAAAAATATTGTTTAAGTAATTAAAGTATTATTTATCCAAAAAGCATATTTTCCGAAAACATGTGTTACAAAGGAATTTAAAAAAAAAATCCACCAAAAATGACAACGACCTGATTGACTTTCAGTTTATTATGTTTACATTCTACTTGGGTGCTTAAAGCAATGAATTTGAATGTAAGTTTTGTTGACGTTCTTCATTAACCGACTTCAAAAAGGAGGAGGTTCTCAATTCGGTCGGTATGTTTTTTTTTTTTTTTTTTTTTTTTTTTTTTATGTATGTACACCGATTACTCCGAGGTTTCTGGACCGATTTGTGTAATTCTTTTTTAGTTCGATGCAGTATACTTTCCCATTGGTCCCATAAAAATTTCATCCAATTTGGTTCAGTACTTTTTATTTTGTGAGCATTTTTATTGATGGATGATGTGATGATCTTTACTTTTTTGAGTGTTTGTTACGCGATTACTCCGCTAATTGTGGACCGATTTTCAAAATTCTTTTTTTGTTGTACGAGGATTAGTTCACTTTAGGGAACACTGCAAGTTTCATCAAAATCGGTTCAGCAGTTTTTGATAGGGAATTTTATTAGCTTATTGTGTACATGAGCGATGTTAATACCGGTGCTAAGGATTACCAAATTCTAGTGCACATGTAAGAAAATGATGTATTTGACAAGAATTTTGGGTTGAATATTTAAACTAAAAAGAGTAAAATAAAAAACTTTTTTAAAAAAAAATTTAACCGCCTTCAAAAACAACCACAAAAAAGGGTAAAATAACCTACAAAATAACTTTTCTTTCGGAAGTCGGTGGCATAAAAGACAACGAAATAAAAAAAACAAAGCCACCGACTTCCGAAAGAAAAGTTATTTTGTAGGTTATTTTACCCTTTTTTGTGGTTGTTTTTGAAGGCGGTTAAATTTTTTTTTAAAAAAGTTTTTTATTTTACTCTTTTTAGTTTAAATATTCAACCCAAAATTCTTGTCAAATACATCATTTTCTTACATGTGCACTAGAATTTGGTAATCCTTAGCACCGGTATTAACATCGCTCATGTACACAATAAGCTAATAAAATTCCCTATCAAAAACTGCTGAACCGATTTTTTTTATTTATAATTTTAGTCCATAATCCAGTGAAGCGACATGTACTAGTAGCTTGTTAAATTGTATCACAAATGTCTCTGATTTTGTGGGTTAAGCACATGGAATTTCAATTTATTATTAAATTGCAAACTTACTTGATTATTCCAGGTTTTCATACTGGTATTCATAATAATAAAGTCAACAAGATGTTCTATCGTTCACGAAGTGTTAGACCAGGAATCTATACACATGTCGAAGTACTGTCCCAAACAAAAGTACTGCGGTGAAGGCTCTCATGTTGTTTGCATGTACTATGATCAAGTAAGTAAATAAAAATATATCGTGCCTTGAAGTACCCCCTAAAGTAGACCTTGAAAATAGGGCAAAGGTGCACATGCTGAACATATTTTTTACAAACTTACTAAAAACTTAAAAACAATGTAACCGACGTAAAAATCGTACACAAACAAGTTTAAAATAACTTCTGTTTCGGAAGTCGGTGGCTTTTTATTTATTCCATTGATTTTTTGCCACCAACTCCCGAAAGAAAAGTTATTTTGAAGTCGATTATTTTGTTTTTTTTTTATATTTTACCTTTCAAACTAACGAAAATTCTTGTCATAAATACAATATTCTTAAATGCGCACTAGATTTTTGTAATCCGTATGAAAGTTTTTTACATCATCCAAATATCAAGAAGCAAAAAAAATTGTTCACAAAATAAAAACTACTGAACCAAATTGAATGAGTTTTTGTATACCTACTGCATCAAACATACAGTACCTATACATAAAAATTGGCAAACCTACCACTATCTGAAAACGGGAAAAAATCATTTCTGTTGTACAGGAGCCCTCTATATTTATTTTATTCTGTTTAGTATTAGTTGTTCTGTGTCTGTGCAAACAACTGTCTATTATCACGGTTCATGAGATACAGTATTTTTTTATGTTTGATGGGTTTGCTCTTGACCTCAGTTTAGGTCAGGAGTGACTAAGACAAGGTCGACGATGGAGCGAGCTTACCCAGGAGAAGCCCACTCTAACTTAAAAGAGATTAGGATTGTATGTATTCGGTTGTATATATAGTAATAGGATCCCGTTTTACCCTTTGGGTAGGGAACCCTAAAAATTACCGACCAAATAGAGAGCCAGATCGTCTTTGAAGTCGGTTAAAAATAAAAAAAATATCTTTTCATATCCACTGAAGTAGAGTGAGAGGGGGCGGAATTGTACTGGAATCTAATATGACACGTGTAAAGGATTTTCCGTAACTATTCCTGCTCAAACCCCATTTGTTAATGTTCACTTCAATGGAAACTATCTTTTACCTTGTAAACCTGTACTACCCTGTACGCAATACGGTATTTTACAGCATACATTAATTAAAAATCTGTTCAGTCCGTCAGAGTTTTGAAAAACAATGGACTCTCATTTTTAAGCTATTGCATAGCTTTCATCGTGGGCTCTGAGCGCGGCGACCGAATCAAGAAAATCCGTAACGAAAATACCTAACGAAAAAAACCTAACAAAAATAACTAACACCCTACATCGTCTAACGTCGTTTAAGTTCGGGAGACTTCGGCAATCATAAAAAACATCCGTCATAAAGACAATTTACTTTTTCTTACTGCTTCTAAACAGCCAGCTTGTACTAGAGATCGTTCAACTTAGGAAATACTGTAAGTTTTATCAAAATCGGTGTAGTAGTATTTGTGATAGGGAATTTTATTAGCTTATTGAGTACTTAAGCGATGTTAATACCGGTGTGCTACAGATTACAAAATTCTAGTGCACATGTAAGGAAATGATGTATTTAACAATAATTTAGGTTGAATGTAAACTAAAAAGAGTAAAATAAAAAACTTTTTTCAAAAAAAATTGCCCACCTTCAAAAACAACCACCAAAAAGGTTAATATCCTACAAAACATCTTTTCTTTCGGAAGTCCTTGGCAAAAAATTTTTTTCTTTATTATATGCAGTAGTGCACACAAACATTTAGATAAATGATAAATTCTCGTTAAATATTCGCGGTAGGCGATAATTTTTTTTTCTTGTTTTTTTTTTTTTTTTAATTGGTATGCAATACCGCGGCATCTTTACCGCGGCAGTCCCCGAGTGCCACACGTATTTTTGTTTTTCTAAATCATTGAATATTGACATAGATAAACCGCTTCGAAATTCAGGAGTGAGAGCTTTGTGACGCCATAAAGCCTGTAAATTATACCGACTGAGTGACGTTTTGTGAATTTTAAAAGTGTTGTATTTTCGTCAATTCCAGCTTAGGTAACAAAAGAAAAAATACGGATAAAATATTTTTTGATATTTAACTTTTAGACGAATTACATTTTTTCGGTGAAATAGCCTATTCGTCTTTTTTTAGGATCACGAATTCGGAGCTCGTTGCGGTAACCCAGTAAAAATTCAGATGACTCCTAAGATGATCCAGAATATATTGGCCAATGTTAATGAGTAAGTCCGTATTTACCTCGACACCATTATCTTACTTTTTTTACCACAATGGCGACAAAGAAGCTTGCGAACTGCCTGTTGAAATACGGTCACTGTAGCTTATGGACGCAACAACAAAGGTATCGTTTGCTCGTTATTGAATAACTCCTCCTCAACACTGTTAAGTGATGGAGTGCCCTTTAAAGACCGAGCGAAGCGAGCTCGGGACTCGAACAAGTTATGTTTTTTTAAACTACCCAGAAATAGGAGCCCCGGGAAGTGGGCGTAAATCGACCTTCTTCTCCTGTTTTTTGAGTAGCTTTTGACTGAAATAATTTAAATTCATTCGAAGGAGCAGCAGTCCATCAATTAGTCTATTAAAAAAAATATTCGGAGAATTAGTGGAAGAAGGGTTTGACTTTCCATTAATCGCACATATGACTCTCGAAGTTATGAGCCCGTTGACAAAGTTGGAGCGTTTCGAGCTTAACTTGAGCTGAATCATCATCATTCGCCACTTGCATCCATCGGTTGCCCGCGACCCTCACGATGTCGTCGGTCCACCTAGTGGGAGCCTACGCTGCGTCTTCCGGTCCGTGGTCGCCATGAGAGAACTTTTCTTCCCCATCGGTTGTCAGTTCTACGAGCGATGTGTGTGCTGAATCAGCGACTAAAAAATTCAGTATTATGCCGCTAATTACTGTTTACTCCGTACTCATCCAAGATTCGAAACTCAATCATTTATTGCGTCTACTGCTATTTTGTAATCAGTGTTGGATTACTAAAACCAAGTTTCTAATATTCTAGTATAAGAAGCAAAGTAGCAACAGGCACAGAAAAAGGAAAAGATGATGAAGTTCTACCGAGAGCCTATGGGCTGATGAAATTGGTAAGTTTGTGACAAACACAGAACACCTGATTAATTCAGATGAAAACTTCAAACCATTACATGAAATTTAAGTATGCAGAGGTTTAATTGAGGAATTTGGTGCTATTAAGGTGCTGGTACGTTGGTCCTTCGAGCCGGATCAATGTGCAGCGGTGATATTGAGGTATACGAGTTAAGACTGTATTGGACCAGTGGCACAGAAGGAAGGAGTGTGTGATGCCATAGTTTAAATTTTAATGCTTATAATAAACAACATGAAGACTTAAGAATATGAGACATAGTACAATTTATATCACACATTTGTTTTATAAAAGAACATAATTTACAGGAATGGGACAAAGAATTGTCATTTTTAGCACAAGTGTTGGCGAATCAATGTCTCGGCGGTAGAGAAGACAACTGCAGATCTACTGGTAAGTATTCTATTTGATTCATGGTCCAATTTACACCCGGTTTTATGCCTGGTAAAATCAAATGAGTACTGTAACCACCCTGAGTGGTCAGATTCTTACTTACTAATAAATCCACCCCGTTTCTTGGGTTGCCCTATTGCGTTCCAGGGTAAAATATTCCCGCAGCACCAGTAAACCCCTAGTTTCTCACATAATATACTTATATTAAGTCCGCCTATGTACCACTTTATGTACATGAAGTTTAAATAAATAAATATACCATCTCTCACATAATGTACCATCACAAGATGAATGATGTAACAAAGGTTTTGTTATGATTTTGGTGATTTAACAAGAATGTCCATGAAGTCTCTTGCCTGTTCTTCTCCGTAAAGATCTACGCTTTGGAGTGGGCACTCACGATACTTTCACAGTTTTTGCGTCTTGTGACTGGGACTGACTTTGCATTGTTTTGTCTTTTGACAATTCAAAAATGCCTATAACTGGCATTCTTGAAACAAATTATGTGCATTAATTATTCTTTTTGCCTCATTAATTATTTTCAGACAGATTTCCAAACCCAAGTCAGACGATCGCAGTTATTCGATACAAATACCCTTACTGGGAATATTTGCAACCAAACAATACGGAAAAGGGGTTGAATGAAGGGAAACTACTATTTGCATTGGACAGATTCTTGAAGACTACTCATTCGTTGAAAAGAACGGTGACGAAAGATATTATCATGAATTGCCCAGCGTACCATGAGTAAGTAATGTTTTTTTTTCTTTTTTAATAACGATTTTATCCTATATACCTTTCTTTTTCTGTTTCAAGACTTCCAAATGTAAATTTGAAATATTACCTGAATCTCATTCGTGGCGGAGCGACGCACATTGGATGTGGTGTATCTGCGTACTCAAAATTCAAAATGGACGGAGATACTGAATCTATGCAAAACGTGAGTCTTTTATTTTTTTGATGACTGTTAAGCTTAGTTTATGCTGCGTGTTAAATCCTCACGCAAAACCTTTTTTTTCGGGAGGAAACCTTCGAACGGTACCGGGTCTTGTAGATAAGCCCAGGAATTGTGTGATACTTACCTACCTAAAACCACCTCGGTCCTCCAAGTGCTGATGGGGTCCCATCAACACTTGGAGGATGGAATTGGGAATTTTTAAAAGACCAACTCTAGAACCCCACTATGCAACGTCTGTTAAGGCACATCTCTTTGAAGACTGAATGTGTCTTCCCTTGCACGGCAGCACGAGACCGCTGTGCCCTTTTCTGAGATCATTTAGTGGGGAACAGCCACTCTGAACGCCGGCGATCTCAAATTCTTTACCCCTCACCCTAAACCTACAAAATTAAACAGTCCCTCATACTCTGATATTAAAGGAGGATACTTCGACCTGCAGTGCTATTCTCGAAAGACAAAGAACTGCGCGTAGTGTCTAAACCGTAGCCTTTATTATTTTATTTTATCAGAATTTTCTCAGTGGTAGTCTGGAATTGTAGATAAAGTCCGCCAATTGAATGCAATAGCGTCGCCCCATTGGCTTAAACATATATAATAATAATATAATATTCCACAACTATCACACAACGCCATCTGGTCCCAAGCTAAGCAGAGCTTGTGTGATGGGTACTAGACAACTGATAAACATACTTATATATTTCTAAATACATACATATTATAGATAAATTACACCCAGACACAGAACAAATGATCGTGCTCATCACACAAACATTTGTCCTGGGTGGGAATCGAACCCACGACCTCCGGCATAGCAGTCAGGGTCACTAACCACTAGACCAACAGGCCAGCCAAACATAACTGGAGAAATATGAGTGCACCTATACCTGTGCCTAATCCTTCAAAGAATACAGAGATGTTCAACTATCCATTAGTTGAAAATAATGATAGAACATCTCTACACTTATTCTTATACTTTCAGAATGTTCAAATAGTATGTAATATCTCAGACGCACCAAAACTAAATCAGGCAGTGTATAAGGTAGTCCCTCCAGCATCTGGACAGGGCTATAGCAAACGTTGCGGCTGCCCTCGAGGATATAAGGAATCTCGCAGCTGCCTTTGCGAGAGGGACTTAAAATACCAATGGAAAGGTAAGTTCGAACTTACGTGAACATTATAATACAGAACTAGGACCTCAAGTCTACTATTACAATAGTGACAAGAATGGTCTCTCATTGATTTTGACAAGTAAGGTAATCTACTAATAAAATGGCATCACTATGACTTTCACATGTTCAACCACTGATACTCTATTGAAAGAAATGGCATAGAATGTTAATTTCGTACATAATGACAAGTAAGTGATTTGACTGGCGGTTACCTGGATTTTATAATAATGGTAATACGACAATTCTATAACGAGACCATTGCTTATCAATGATCAACCATTATGAATTTAGCAGATTACGAACTTTTAGCAAAATTACAGTGGGATCGTGTTGGAATGACGAATTTATAAAAATAGCAATAACCGAGGTTTTCAACTTCGCCCAAATTGACACTCTGGACCACTCCCGCGTTAAATAACATAAATAACAAATAAAAAACTCAAAAACACTTTGTATTAACAAGCTGAGGATCACCCAAACCCTGCAGTAAGAACAAAAATCGAAAACGTTTATTTCGTTGTCACACTAAACGGCTGAACTGATGAATTTTGGTACAGAGCTGGATTGAAACCTAGAGACGCATATTGGATATAATAAGAGAGGGCGGGCGAGTGAAGCCACGAGTAATACATAATGGTAACTAGCTAGTTATCAATAACCATTTTTGGAAAAGCAAAGTATAACTGAATTTTACCATCGCTAACATTCAGTAACACCCTGTTGTTCTGATTACTGGCTAGTCGGTAACCAATAATCCTTCACATACTACAAAAATATATTCTGTATATTTTGTTATACTCATATTAAAGTCTGTTTTGTTTTTTATTTTAGGAAACACACAACCCAAAGACATTGAGAAGAAGAAAAAAGGTTCATAATAAAAATTTAATAAAATCAACGACAATATTTATTATTAATATTCTAGTTATTGGAATTCTGAGCGTATGATCGACTTACACGCGTTACTGTTGGATTGGCCGGAGAAAACTGAAAAAAAAAACACAAAGAAAAAGTGATGGGTTATGGGAGAGACCTTTGCCCAGCCTGCTGTGAGATAGCACAGTTACATCCTTAGGGGAATAAATAAGCCCTTTTCTTTATTCCCCTAAGGACATAAAATGCAAAAATCCAAAAGCAGTTTGAACGTTGATGGACCGAGTAGGTAGTTTTAATTTATAAAACAAATTATTTGGCAGGGCTTAAGCATCAGTTGCTGGAAAATTATGAAGAACATACAAATCAAGACGTCAAGTACCGACAACATGAAGTTGATAACGACGCAGAAGTAGACTATGATATCATGGAATTCAATGAACATTCAAAGCATTCAACAACACATGATTCGCCAGAAAATAAAGGAAATCATCCAAATGCTATTGAATTATCAGATAATACTCTAAAGTAAGTTACAATCTCAAAATACCATTCATGAGCATAATTTATTTTTATAAGGTCCGTCCTAGGTTCAGCGCCAAGGTCACACACAAACACTTTTGTGTGTAACAAAAAGTTTGTCTTTATTACACACAGTGACAAAACACCACGAAAAATTTTATTTTTCAGATCTCACAAGAATATAAAAGGAAATGAAAAGCCAGAACATCGAGAAACGGAAATAAAAGGGGCAAATTTTGAATTTTCAGACGAAGTTTCTAGGGTAGGTGTTATTTTAGTAACATAACATTTTAATAACAACAAATATTTAATTATATAGGGATAACTTGTCGGAAATCGTTTAAGTGGAAACAGATTATTTATTCACAAATAAATTTAATTACAGATAACGAATGCAATAGCACCTAAAAATAGTAACTATAAAAATACAAGATTCCCTCAGGAACGAGTTATGATGTTAACTAATCATGAATCTAAAGCTCAAGCTCACAAACCAATGTCTCAACCCACAAAAGCAGCAGATGCATTTGAAGAAATTATAATGCATGTAAACTCGTATGGAGGAGAAGAAAATACAGAGAGCCCAAAAGACTTTGTACACCATCAACACATAAACGAAAACCCACCTGATGTAAAACCACAAAATAATGATCGTGATTCTAAACACAAAAGATTGATTTTAATATTAAACTCATTGGAACGAGAGGTTAATAACATAAAGTTTGATAACGATTTACAAAAACTGTTTGATTTAAAAATGAGGAAAATATATGAAAAGGGTTTAAAGAAAGCCAAAGCAACTCCAACACTAAGAACATTTGACAAACAATTAGGCAAAGAGGATTTACTTGAACTTAGAACTTATCTAGAAAATGATAAAAATGCAAGTGTAGAAGATGAAATAGCTACTCTAAGGAGAATGATTCATCAATTATCAAGAGGAAAGCAAAATGATCACATAGTTAATAACGCTGAAAATGAAAATAATCCAGACTATATGGATCAACAATTTGATGATACTTTGTACGAAGATATTTTAAGAAAAACAGAGTTAGCAGACCATCGTGATAATCGAGTTCAATTCCTTGACATTATGAACCGTCGTCAAGATAATGGACATCCCAAAACCAGGAATCAAGAAACTCTAGCCAATAATATCATACGCGAGAACATTTTATTAAGGGCTGATGATAACTTTAATGATTATGACGAAAATAACTACGAAAAACAAGGTGGTTATATAGATAAGAATAGAATTGATGAAAGTCATAAAAGAACTTTCGGTGCAAGATTACAATTCACTGAACCCTTTAGTCGGAGAAATGAAGTAAGTAACTTAACTGTTTCAATAATTAAATAATATGAGGCTTTTACAATATGGCAGTTTAACCAATTACAATACTAATAAAAAATGAAAATACAAATTGCATGACACAAAAAACAATTCAACTAAAATATAGATAAAGATGGTCCAAGAATACACCCCTGTGGAACTTTGTCATAGTTCTTTTAATATTAGGATTGTTGAAACTGACGACAACAACGACAAAAATATAAGAAAAAAAAATTGGGAGTATTTAAATTATGCTTGTTTCGAGCAGTACTATTCCAATGTTCCCCTAACATATTTTGTTATTTTTAGAACGACGACCTGCATCAAATGCTGCGGCAACGACCCAATCTCGGCACGTTGAAATTATATAGAAACCTACAAAGACCGTCGATATACCCGAGTGGGAGAGATACAATCATTACGTATTGATTAAAGATCAATCATATTCACCAGCCTGATGAACAGTGTATTGCTAGACATAGGCGATTTCACTCGGTTTTTAGAGTGGGCTAGGGATCGACATCCCCACTCTCGGTCCCTAGCCCACTCCTCCCAATCCTATGTTTGTCGATTCGTGGGCTCAACTTAAGAACGTGTCCACCAAATAACTAAGCAGGCAAGGCAAGAACTTATTTATTTATTATTAATTATCTAATGTAAGCATAATATACTAAATTATACACACGAATTTTAATAAAATAAAATGTTTTAAGTATTTTCTTGTATTTGGACTGAGCTGAATTTTTCAACTCGTGCACAGAGTATGCTGATGTTACATGTCTTTTAATTTAGCTCCTGGCCAAGCGCAACTAACAAGGCCGTACCATACTCCGTACTTAATTCATTTAATTAAAGACAATACCAGTAGCAGGCATTGGTCTAATAAGTTATAACTGGCTGGCATTTCAGCTCAGTCTATCGCAGCCACTGCTGCCTTATGCTCCTTCAAATGCCCTTCACGTGACAGGGTCACGGTTACCTCTTTAGACAGTCTCGTCACCACGGCAGGCGTTATGGGGGCCGTCAAATAATATGCCGGTTTCCTCACGATATTTCCCTTCGTTTTGAGAGTTTGAGAGCAGTGGTTATGTAATCAATCACACAAAGTGATGCGCCTGGCTAGGTTCGAAATAACGATCTACAACTCGTAAGCCCGGTCCGTTACTGCAATCCTCGATACTAACAAGATGATCTTCACTCGAGAACAATGATATCACACAAGTCATCGCATGAAATGTGTCTGAGGCCTATCCAAGTGAAGATGGCGAGGCGAGCTAGGCCCCTCGTACACAACTCGACGCAAGTCTCCGATACCTTACGACTATGGTATCCATTGACGCGTGCATGTGTACGAACCTCCATGGATTTATATTGCGATAGTCGCATGGATACCAAAGAACGTGTCGGCTTGCGTCACGTTGCGTTGCTGGTTGCGGGCAGCCGCGAGAATTGGAAGGAATGGAAGGCCTTTGCCCAGTCTCTTCCCGGATCAAAATCCAGCATAGCCGTATGCATCAAAATGCCAGTATTTAAAATGAAGCAACTGCCTATTTGTTCTCTACAATATTATAAGTATAAAATGGAAAGATCTGCAAATGATAGCCAAGGCCTACGGCTGAACAGATATATATGTATATGATCAGCCATCTCTACGAGGATTGTGCTACTGTGAACCTACACCAAAGGAGAAAGAAGTAACTGGCGTTCACATGTCTAATAAATTCAACATGGAAACACTTGAATTCCGAACTAGGTATATATGGCACACGAATTAAGCGTTATCAATACAAAAAAAAAACAATCGGCTGCCTTTTGTCAACATCCTGTGCGCCCAAAAAGAACGAATTGAATTCAAACCACAGAATGGAACGCGAACTCAAAACAAGTGACCGTCGACCGTTCTATGTTTGAAACTGTTTCTAAAATGGAGGTACCTTTAAAAGTTGTCATTTTTTTAAGTTTAATCGTTTCTGTATTTTCCAAGGAATTACACGCAAAACAGGTAAGTGGCAAAAGTATTGTCTAAAGTTATAATAATTATAATGACACAAGAAATTGTGTGATAGTTGTGGAATATTATTATTATTATTATTATTATAAATAGAGTTAAGGTTAGCATTGAAAATAATACCAATTCAAAAATGGAAGAATTTTCATATTTCTCTGACTAGCTGAAGTCTGAAAATCCAACAGCGCGTTTTTCTATTTAATCATTATTTTATTAAAATTACACCAAGCTAGTGAAGACAGACGTCACTTTAGATTTACACAAATTATTATATTTGGAAGTCTTCTAAGCTAAATGTATAAAGGCGCTGGATTTTCCAACTGATATTAATTTTCGCTGACTTTGCGTAGCCTTGTAATTTAATATTATTTTTGAATTTCTTTTCAGACATTGGAGGCCAAAGATAAAGACGCCAAAGCTTTTATGAGCTTACTAAATAATCAGGATTTTTTTAAAAATTTGAGGGTAAGTATGTATAAATAAAAAATTAAAATGTCGCTTTACTACTATTTATAAATTCGAAAATTTACTAGGCTAGAAAGATGCATCTCTTGTCATCATCTCTCATCGAATGAATTGTGAAAATAATAAAATTTCTTCCATTTCAGTATGTTCGTCATGTTAAAGCAGTAACAGAGAGTGTTCTAGATCATCTAATAAGCGAAATAAAGCATCAATATTTAAAAGGCGAATACAATGCGAACAGCCCAATTCCCCGGCTCATAAGAAATCTTAACAATGAACTGAAAAGAAATGAGCGACAGAAATTGCTGAAAGGAAAAGCCAAAAAGAAGAACGCGAGTAAAAAAAAGAGTAAGTCGAAAGGAAATAAGAAACAGAAAAAATCAAAGATGGCGATGAAGACAATGGTGAAGACAACACAGCCGACGACAGAACAATCGATAGGAATAATATAGCTTAAATAAAAGTTAGTAATAATGGGTAGAAAAAAACTAAAGTAAGATATGAAAACAAAGGAAACGACAGCAAAATCAATTTAGATATCAATAATGGGCGTATAAGGAAACTGTATTTGAACTATTAAATATCAATAAAATCACACTATACATTTAGCTCTTTCTTTTTTACTTCAATGGATGTTATTCTATTATTATTTGGGACAAATTTAGAAAAAAGGCTTTTTGACATCTACGTCCAGATGGAAACTTTACTCTGTATACGCTTATATTTCTTAAATCCTCCATTCTTTCCTTTAGTCCAGGTCTGTATTATTTTTATTATCACACGACGTATGTATCTCCTAATCTACCCTCTGAACCCTAAAATGTGAAGCCAAAATTACGTCTATGCAACAACGACACTGTAGAATATTCCTAAACATGCATAATTGGGAAACTTTTAAGATTATGAGTTACTGTGTTAAAATGTTGAACAAACATTCCAAACTGCGAACATTGGCAAACGGTCGGGTCGGGTCTGAGACCAAAGACCAAAGGACCTTTTCTGATTTGATAATGGCAACAGGGCTCCTGGCTAGCAGAACATAATATGGCATACAGAGTTTAGGGACATGGATAAGTTAGGTTCGAAGGGTATTAAAGAGAGAAGAAGAAAAATTTTCAATTCTTCGTTTTCGGTTCTCCAACTATCGACCTTGCGTTGGTCGGTTGAATAAATACCCCGTCTTGCATCCCGCAACAAAGATATCTGTTTCCCCCTATCGGTATTTCCTTCTTTCCCTTCTTCATGTGCTAGTTGATAGCTGGTTTTGTGTATTTGGTGTGTACGAGGTCAGTAACGCCGTTAGGGTAAGCCGCGGTTAGGCGACCGCCCAGGGCGCCGGATATAAAAGGGCGCCACAGGTCTACTTAAATGCCCTTTAGCGAAAAAATCGTTTTGGTGGCAAGATTAGAATGGAACTCAGTGTCAAATTCGGAGCACTGCACTGCATGCATAGCAGTTTACGTGACCAAAAATCCTGGACGATATAGAAAAACATCAATCTCTAAATAATAAAAAGTGCTTGAATTTTGACAAACTTGGCAACTTTGTCAATCGAAAATCTAAATGAAATTGCAGATAACCTCGACCTCGAAGGTAAAATTTTACTAGTTTTAATAAATGGTAATTTCATTATATCCTTTTCCTTATTTCATATGGGATTGAACTGCAGTTAGGGGGCGCCGTAGAAATCTCGCCCAGGGCGCTGGTAGTGCTAAAACCGGCACTGTCGAGGTAGATGAATGTTGTGTGATAGACGATTGGTTCTATGTTGTGTGGCTGATATTGAAGTGTGTATTGTTTGCTGTTTGTCTGGCGTGGGCTCCTGTGAGATCCATAAACTGTTCACAATTTGTATGAATGTGGATAAGGCGAAAGGAGTTTGTAAGGATTGTAACAGGTGGCGCTCTGTAGTTTGTGCCTACCCCCACCGGAAGAAGACATGAGTTTATGTAAGTATGTAATGTTATTTTCAGAATAATTATTACAGTTTATTGAAGGGTTTGCAAGTGTCTCAAAAGCGTGCATGACGTCGCAATTTGGCGCCGTCACAGGTTCACCTTTCTCTTGGTCGCATAGTACATACATGTAATCACGGCTTTTTAGTACCTAGTGTGGAACTAAGCAACACACAACTTCCTTTAGGTTGACCTACGAGTGATAAAGAGGGCGAAGCGAGGGAAAGTTGCCAGTTAAATATAATAATTAAAGCTAATCGTTCATTTTAATGTGTACAATAATATCAACAGGCTTTCGCCTTTTTACTTCATCTGACTCGGAACTATTTGATTCCTTTGGCGACGTCTTCACAAACTTCCTTTGATTATTCACCCTGTCTTTTGCTCTCTTCTTGTGATTTGTTTGTATAACTTTTTTGGGAAACTCTGCCTTGTCTTGATCTGCGCTTGCGTCTAATCTTTGTTCATGTGGTATATGTTCATGGTGTCCATGTTTAGCCTTATTGTTTTTATTATTCTTTTTCTTAATTCTCTTGATTATTCTCCTCTTCTTTTTAGGAACTCGTGTTTTTTCTGTCACTTCTTGTCTTGGTGTCCCGAGCTCTGCTTCGTTCTGCAAAAGAGATTATAACGTTAGGAGCTTATATATGGTGATGGTAGTAACAGATATAGCACCCGTAAGACAGTTTGCCAACCTTATTCCAAAATAATCATGAATCCTACATAATTTTCTTTAAAACTTTTCTCTCAAACCATTTTGCTTTTTTTGATATGCCACACGTCAAACCAACCATGGGCCAAATATAGCCGAGTACTGGGTGATGAGTGACGGAGAGAGACATTCAGACCAGGGATTGGGTTACGACAGGTCTTAAAGGAGATAGCGGTACGAATGACAAAAGTGGAAAGAGGAGAAAGGAGTTTTTTGTCCAGGACATACGGCAGTCTAAAAAGGAGCTAATTCGAATATTTAAGTATGATAAACAGAATTTAATGAATAATTTATTATCCAATGTTTCAGATGAATGAAACCAATACTTTTTTTACTTATAAATACTTTATTTGTTTTCTTTTAGTTATTTTTAACTAACATAGGTAAGCAGCCGATATTTGTACCACTCAGTCTCCTTAATTCTATGCAATGGGCTTCTCTTTTGATAATGTCTGGTTTGTTGCATTTAAATTATTGTTGCTCAATTTTTCAGAACTTGCTAAACTTAATTCTTCTGTTATATCACTGACATCGTGTTCGTCGTGTAGATGTTTAAAACCTATTACTCCTTGGTAATTTTTTAATTTTGTGTCTTTAATTTCGTCATCTATTTTAATTTTTTCTTTGTCATCTTTTTTGGTTGTTTGTTTCTCCGTTACTTCAGTGAAGAATGCCTGGTTTATTGTGTGTCGAAAATCGTTAGCCTTCTCTCTAAGTTTTCTTACTGCATTCTTAATCGTGCCCTATAAAATGTATGCAGAGATACCATTGCTGGGTACCTATGTCTTTTAGAAATCCAAATTTAGGATTTAATTGAACAATTTGTGCAGGTAAACAATAATTATGGTAAGTTAAATAAGTGTCACTACTAAGTAAAAGTGACGACTTAAGGAAGAAACAAAAAACGTAAGTTTATAGTAGATGCCGAAAGAAAAGATAAGAGTACTAAGAATCATAATAATCCTGTGTCCTAGTCATGCTTTATTTATGTGGGATCAATAATCCTAAACGCAGGTCAAGATCTAAGAAGAAAATTTCATTGCAATCCGTTACATAATTAAAGTTTAACTAATTACTTTATTATTTTCATTAACTATTATGATTAAGTCATCTTCACAATTTAAGTATGATTTATATTATCTTTTAAGTTGAATGTTCACTTTAAGCCTCCTGCAGACACACGCGATTAATCGCGTGTGTCTGCAGGAGGCTTTAAGAATCATTATTTAGTAACAGTACTAATTAAATTACCTGTAAATTTTCGAAGTTCTTTTCTACGCTGTTGAACCAATTTCCGACAGATAGTGATTCGGCGTCCACCTGCAAGAGAAGCAATTTTAAAGTATTTATTAACCGATATTTATTAAAAGGAGGTTAACAGTAGTTCAACCCGTATGTTTGTAGGTTGTTTATCCATGGTTATCTTGCGCTTAGCTTCACCGATATTGATGCGGTTTTCAAAAAGCTTTTGTTACGTTCTGGAGAAGGTTTTGGTGTACGTAATTTTGCTTACCCATCCAAAGACAGACTTAAGGACGAGTTGCTATAATCTGACGGCTAACTCTACCACCCCACCGCTAATTGGACAAAACAAATTGCGCGCTCTTTTGCGCTCTATTTGATTTGACCAACCTGTTGTTACACACTTCCGCTATATTTCAAGAAATCAATCCCACAGAAGCGATAGGTAATATTAAAGATGTTACGTATCAAAATGGTGGCGTATTTTTTTAATAACTAGCTGACCCGGCAAACGTTGTTTTGCCATATAAATTATTTCTAGTTAAAAAAATGTTAGAGGTGGATAACCCTTATCACTTAGGGGTATGAAAAATAGATAGTAGCCGATTATCAGACCTACTGAATATGCATATAAATTTCATAAAAATCGGTCAAGCCGTTTCAGAGGAGTATGGTAACTATGTAACACTGTGACACGAGAATTTTATATATTAGATTATACATTATTAAAAAATGAACCCACCTCATTAACATAATGATACTGTACTACTAAAACAGCTAATAAGACAGTATGAAACGAAAATAAACACAAATTCATGTTAATACGTCTGTCCAATGTTATATTCCTAACAGTTCTGACTTACCTATGTTTTGTTTTGTTGACTTATTCGTTTCCTGAACAATCATTGTTTACGGTAAACGCGTAGATAACACCCTTTTGGCTGAAGTTGTTTTATGAATTATGTTTCTGACTAGCATTTACCCGCAACTTTCCCCGTTTGAAGTTCGGCAGTTGTCCCGCAAGATAAAAAGTATATTTTTTGTTGTCATTGTTAGTCCAGAGGTTATCAATTTTATAGAAAATCGGTTTCTAAAAAACTCAAAGTGTTTAATAGTTTTTGAATTAAATTAATCATTGGAAGTCGGTGACTTTTACGCTAGTGACATCAGAAAGTCACTAGCCGGAAACTCCCGGGTTTCGATGCATTTTTTTATCTTTATCAATATTAAAAACAAATAATTATTAGTGTCTCTAATTTTTTATTAACTCAGACTAAAAATAATTCTAATTTTTTTAAAGATGTGAGTAATCCTGTCTATTATTGAACTGAACTTTTATTGTTGATATTTCAGACTAATGAATTAGAATGCCACTGCTAATATTATACCTATATGGATACCAGCGGAAATCAATGACCCGGATACGAAAAAGAAAAACAATTATTTCCCATAATGAAAGCTGAAAACACAGCCTACTTTTTTTTAGTAAGTAATATCATCAAATGAGTCCTATTGAGGCCCAAGGGACTGTCTGAATCGTACCTACTGACAATGATATTAACTACTGACGAAAATTCACCGTTTTGCACCTGCAATTGCACGGTCATCATCATCAGCCTATAAATGTTCCCACTGTTGGGACACAGGCCTCATCTCTGTGAGAGGGAGTGGGCCATAACCATAATCCACCACGCGGGCCCAGTGCGGATTGGTAGATGTCACATGTCATTGTCTTCGAATTTTTGGTTCTAGGACAGGCCGGTTTTCTCACGATGTTTTCTTTCACCGTTTTGAGAGCAGTGGTGATGAAATAAATTAATAATAATAATAATAATAATCATTTATTTATAAACAGTAAAGTGACACAGCTACATAATAGCTCTGCCTCCCGAACTAGGTAGTTAGCCTGTATCTCAGGAGACAGTTCCCTTCCTAATTACATAAGCCAGTTCGTTTACATGCTAGATACATAATATTAACTTGTAAAATTAAATTTAGAATAAATATACAGAAGAAAATTTATAAAAAAAAAACATGCGACATTACAATATGTGAGAAGTAAAAAAAAAAAAAAGAAATATGTAAGTACTACCATAAAATAAAATAATATGATGAATGATTGCTCATGTGTTTTCTCATCTTGCATGTATTCAAAAGAATTACAATGTGTGTGTGTGTGGGTGTGAGTGTGTGTGTGTGTATTTGTATGTATGTATTGATAGTTCAGTTCATATATTCGTTTGTGTTGACAAGATTTTCTGTTTGATCGTAGTCCAATTCACTTAGCCAGTCAAGTATCCCTTTCGCAAAATCGTGATTATTTAAGTTCTGAACGTTTTTCATTTTAAGTTTGTTATAAGTACGCGTTGCGGTAGAGTTGTACTGTCGCTTCGCGAAAGTCGATTTCACTGCGGGTGTTGGACATATGAAGCGTCTCTTGGTACACGGTAGCAGCGGAGGAATTACGATGCGGTGGATTCTCCGAAGCACCCGATAAACGTAAAGCTTACGGACCGATAGAACATCAGTGCGCCTGTATAAATCCGTTGTGGAGTGCCGGTACGGAAGGGTCATGAGAACCTTTAGGAGCGCACGTTGAGCACGTTCCAGTTCAATCATTACTGATTTCATCGCGCCCCCCCAAGCGCAAATGCAATAATTAAGTACGCATTCGCCTAGAGCTTTATAGGTTGACATTAGAAGCTTTGTAGGCGCAACATTTCTTAGTTGTTTAAATACGTAAATCAATTTTCGCAGTCGAGCACTTAGGCTTGAAATATGGCGATTCCAATTAAGGTTCTCATCAATTATAATGCCCAAGTATTTGATTACATTTGACCTTGCCAATAAATCACAGGTACACTGGGTATTACCTCTCCAGTTTCGGTTGCAATGGGAAAGTATGAATTCTTACACTAAACGACGGATCCGGACGAGAGACATTAGTCTTTGTGAAGCATAAATATCTTGTTTTGGAAGTGTTCAGCGATAGCAGGTTATCCTCAAGCCAACTCGTGACAATTGCGAGACCGTTTTCTGTTACCTCACGCACCTGCTCCCATGTTTGACCATGGAACAGGATAACTGTGTCGTCTGCGAACATAATGGTTTCAGCGTTGGGAATGGCGATCTCCGCAAGACTGTTTATGTATGTTAAAAAAAGGGCTGGGCCAGTCGCACTTCCCTGCGGAATGCCAAACGTGCAAGTTGCAGCGTCACTTAGATGCCCATCTACCCTCACACGCTGCTCCCTACCTGCCAAATAGTCCTGAAACCATTGGAGAGCGTGTCCCCTTACACCCATACTGTGTAGCTTTGATAGAAGTAGATATAGGGAAATTACACAAAGTAATGCCCGTGACAGGGTTCGAACCCACGACCTACAACTCGTAAGTCGAGGCCGATACCACTGGGACACCACTGCTCTCAAATTGCACGGTAATCTGTTTAGAAAAAGTAGATAATATAATGGAGAATTTAGTGTTGAAATTAATGACGTTTTAAAATTGACCAACCAATTTTTGCTACACCTAAATAGGTGCGTCCACACACAGCGCGCAGCCTCGTGAGGCATTTGCTGCGCGAGGAAACTGACAAGCGAGGCTACTCACTCTGTGTGGACGCGTCTATTGTTTTTCGTCCGAGGCACGAAACAATATACGCGAGCAAAACAAAAGCCGACACTGGATGGCTCGGGCCACAGTATGATAATATTACCGTGCTCGGGCGCTCGGTCGCTCGACAGCGGCAGCGCTGTCACTTGCCTCGCCTGAGACACGTCCACACCAACCGAGCTGCTTCGCGCGGAAAATGCCTCGCGAGGCTGCGCGCTCTGTGGGGACGCACCTAATGGCAATTTATCGGCGATGTCAACTACGCTACTGTCAAAAAATAACACCTTATCTTAACCTCAATGTCCCAGAAAAAGGCACAACAACGTCATCAAAAAGGTCAAAGGACCTGAAATAACAGTAAAAATATAACAGTCCTAAAATGTTTTCTTATTTTGATCCTTCGCGGTCATTGACAGCCAGATTTCACACCTAACTGGTAATTTTATCCCTATCTCTCTCTCACACATATAACTTACAATACGAAAGACAGAGAAAAGAAATAGAAACGGTATTTCTTTCTTATGGTACCGGAGTTCATAGTCAAGGACGAATGCACTCGGTGTTAGAAAGAGACAGAGCAATACAAGTGATAAAGACAACGATGTAGTCTCGAGTTGGACCAAAAAAGATCGTGGAGTCGATGCTCGCACGCCGAACGCGGTATTCGAATTTTAAACTTGCATTTTCTAGTGTTTACCGTAATAAAATATAATATTTTTCACGTGTGGCAACATTTCTATTTGATAATGAATACGTGTTTTCACAGTAACCGGTGAATAGTCATGGACTGTCATTTTATCTCAGTGGGAAATCGTGATATCCGTAAAAAATATTTATAAAAAGATAATTACTTATTTATTTTTTATTACACGTATAGTGATTGTGTGAGTTGGGTGCTTGTAAATAACTAGGATATTTTAATAAAGGTAAGTTAACATTTATTATTTCAGTTAAGAATTGCTCTAATTTTGGCGCAATGCAACATTTAAAAAAATATTTTGGATTTATTGAATTAAAAATGACACAAGAAACCAAAAATCTTGACCAACATATTATTTATAAACTATTAGGAAAAAATATTTAATCCTTATATTTTTCTACCAGCACCATTAATTTTTTTTAATCATTTGTCTAAAACTTTTTATTTGTGACTATTTTTTTATTTTACCTTTAATCGTTCATTATTCTGTTTGCAAGCATCTCAAAAAAATAAAACGATGAATTATACATTATAAGGTAATATTACCTTTTATAAAAAGTAGGTCACATACACTAGCACCGCCTCCGCCGTCGAGTTAGCAAAGAGACATTTGCAAAAAAAATATAATTCCTAACCAAAAAGGCTCATTTATTTCGGTACGATAGATAATGGGATACCAGGGTTGCAGGGATGTCTTAAAATTACAGCGGCCCCTTATTTTTTAACCGACTTCAAAAAAAGGAGGAGGTTCTCAATTCGTGGGAATCTTTTTTTTTTTATCTATTTTCCCCGATTTCTCGAAGACGCGTGGACCGATTTGGAAAATTTTTCTTTTGTTTGATACTTATATACTTAGATACTTCCCAAATGGTCCCATGATCATCAGATCAGGATTTGATGATGGGATCCCAGGGAAATCGAGGGCAACCTTCAAATTTTATAGGCATATAGTAAGTACCATTTTCATATATTTTCTAAAGCTGTTCAAGTATTTGCATCTGATAATCATCATCTCAGGTGGATGAGCTGATGATGGAAGGTACAACTCCTCAACGGCTTGGAGTAGGCATCGACTGATTTAGTTTGTGTTCGCATATCTCCGGAACTACAAGTCCGATTTAAGTAATTCTATTTTTGTTGTACTAAGTATTGTTTAACTTACGGAATACTGCAAGTTTCATGAAAATCGGTTCAGTAGTTTTTGAGATAGGGAATTCTATTATTTTATTGTGCACTTGAGCGATGTTGTTACCGGTGCTACGGATTACAAAATTTTAGTGCACATGTAAGAGTATGATTTATTTGACAAGAATTTGGGTTGAATATTTAAACTAAAAAGAGTAAAATAAAAAACTTTTTCAAAAAAATGTAACAGCCTTCAAAAACAACCACAAAAAAGTGTAAAATAACCTACAAAATAACTTTTCTTTCAGAAGTCGGTGGCAAAAAAGACAATGAAATGAAAAAAAATAAAGGCACCGACTTCTGAAAGAAAAGTTATTTTGTAGGTTATTTTACCCTTTTTTGTGGTTGTTTTTGAAGGCGGTTACATTTTTTAGGTTGGTAAAATCATCAAATAAGTCCTCCCACCCAGGGCAGGGCGGGAGGGACTGTCAGACTTGTACTGACTAAAATCCACGGTGTCCTTCAATAGCCCTTTACGTTGCGGGGTCACGATATTCGTTAGTCCCGCGACAGAAGTTACAGCGGCCCTGTAACGAAAATGGCAATTGAAGGTACAGGGTAGGATGTAGTCAGTACGAGTCTGACAGTCTTTTCAGCTCCATTCAGATTGGAGCAGTCATTTGATAAAATACGAGCCTGCCTTCCATAAAAAAGAACTGGATAATTGATTTTAAACGAGTATATTTAACCGACTTCAAAAAAAAGTAGGTTCTCAGTTCGACCTGTATGTATGTATGTTTGTCCGCGATTATCTCGCGTTTTGCTAAACCGATTTCGATGCGGTTTTCAGGAAAGTGTTCATTACATTCTGGAGAAGGTTTTAGTATATAACACTAGTGGATATCCCGTGAAGTTGCCCGCATAGATCCGTTTTTGTTGCTTACTAGGATTGTAGATTTTCAAAGACGCCGATTATATGAAGATTTTTGTTGAATATCTAAACTAAAAAGGGGAAAATAAAAAACTTTTTGAAAAAAAGGGAACCGACTTCAAAACCAAACACAAAAAAAGTGTAAAATAACTTTTCTTTCGGAAGTCGGTGGCTTTGTTTTTTATTTCATTGACTATGGCCACCGACTTCCGAAGTCGGTTCCCTTTTTTTCATACTAGTGACGTATTTGTGACATCGCGCAGGTGTTATTCAAAAAGTAATTGTAGCCAATATTCAAGAGTAATGTAGCTTTCTTCTTATGAAATAATTTTCTAAAGCTTTTTAGTAGTTCCACAGATAGTTGGATCCAGAGATTAACCAACTTTAACACACATACTTAATTGGACTGAAGCGATCAAAACGACTAATTGTGAATAATACTGTGCACCCAAGATTATAAACGGATTAAAACCACAAACAACATTAATGCGATACGATAGAATATAAAAAGTAATTATAAAGAAATTATATCTAAACTACAACGTAATCTACATTGCATAAGCAGCCTATACTAGGGATCATCAGCATCATCAGCCTATAAATGTTCCCACTGCTGGGACACAGGCCTCCACTCTGTGAGAGGGAGTGGGCCATAATCCACCACGCGGGCCCAGTGCGGGTTGGTGGATGTCACGCATCTTCGATTTTTTTGGTTCTAGGATATGACGGTTTCCTCACGATGTTTTCCTTCACCGTTTTTTCTTGAGAGCAGTGGTGATGAAATAAATTACGCAAAGTAATGCGCCTGGCTGGGTTCGAACCCACGACCTGCTACTCGTAAGTCGGGGCCGATAATACTAGTGAATACGTCGCAGTAATTAGCAGTCGATCAGCTCAGCCACTACGCCAACCATGCATCAATTTAGATTTACTAGTTTCTGAGATTATCCCTTACACACAAACAAACAAATTTTACAATATTAGTAGAATTTCGTTCCGAATCGGGTCACAGTACCGTTAGAACCGCAAACCACACTAAGTTATGGGAACTCGCAAAAAGATGAATGCTAATTCTATAGCCGTTATTCGCATTATTATGATGGCTAGGCCGGATATTTATGCACGAGGTTGTGGTTTCACAACCTAGGATATGTTCTAGGGTCGCGGGACTATCGGGTAACCATGGCCCCGGAACGTAAAGAGCTATTGAAGGACACCGTGGATTTTAGTCAGTACAAGTCTGACAGTCCCGTACTGCCCTGGGTGGGAGGACTCATTTGATAATTTTATCACGTAAAAAAGTAACCGACTTCAAAAACAACAACAAAACAAAACAGGGTGAAATAACCTAATTAATAACTTCTTTCGGATGTCGGTGGCTTTTTTTTTATTTATTTCATTGATTTTTAGCCACCGACTTCCGAAAGAAGTTATTAATTAGGTTATTTCACCCTTTTTTGTTTTGTTGTTGTTTTTGAAGTCGGTTACTTTTTTGAAAAAGTTTTTATTTTACCTTTTAGTTTACTTACTTTTTAGTTTATTTATTAAATAGTCAACCCAAATTCTTGTAAAATACAAAATTTTCTTACATATTATGCACTAATCTTGTAATGCGTCAGAACATAAAAAAATCCATATCTCTAAAACTACTGAACTGATTTTGATGAAACTTGCAGTTTACCCTAAGTTGAACAATACCTAGTACAACAAAAAAGAATTACTTAAACCGAACTTGTAGTTCCGGAGATATGCGTGCACAAACATAAAAACATGCATACATAGGTACACTTGTGAAATTTGGCACATTTGTTTAGACGCTGATATAGACTAACATAATTATATGAAAACTGGGCAGTTCTGATAATATTACATACATACGGGTCGAATTGATAACCTCCTTTTTTTTTGAAGTCGGTAAAAAGGACATGTTCTAAACCTTTATGGTTCTTTTTTAACTTTTAATTCAAGTCGATTATCTTACTTTAAAATCCCACACATTTTTTTCAAATATACTTACAAGGTTAAACAAAAAGTTAGTTTAACTACTATTGATCAAACAACTCGAGAACAGCTGAACCAATTTGACTAATTATTTTTGTTGTGATTGTAATTCCCCTTTCACAACGCGTCCGAAACCGTTCCAGTTGAAATGCAGCTACTGAAAATTTCCTGATTAAAACCTAACTATATGTATAGTTATTAAGGTTTGCCTGACCTAGAAACCGAACTCTGGACCCACTTAGTAGTTGCAATAGACCAACGAATACAACATAATATTCTAATGGTGATTATAGTAGTACCAATCGGTAATGACTAATTTCAAGTGTCAAAATTACTTATTTTGTCATAATATTACAATTATCTACTTTTGAAGAAACTAAAGATGTAAGCAAAATCGTGAAATTGAATGACAGCAATATTAAACAAGGTATCATAATTAAATTCAATAATTGCTGATATGATTAAAACTGTTTGGTCAGACTATTAGAAGTACCAGCCATAAAAAATGCACATCGACGCTTGGAAACAGTTGGAACAAAAATAGAACCGTAAAACGGGGTGAATAGCGAATGTAGGGATGAATCAATACTAAACTCTGAAAGGGATTGAACTATTATGGTCGTAATAATATGTCCTATTCTGTTAAAACATTATTAAAATTCCTTTTAAAGGTTGATCTTGATTAAACCCATTTTACCGAAGTAATTGATGCAATGACACCCGACAGGCGAAAATAGAAGAAGAGAACGTGTTGCACCAACCCCTGACTAAACTGGGACAGGGACAGAAATATGATGATAGTGCTTGGAAAGAGATATTCGTCGAGTATCTAATATGTGATCGGTTCCCTAAAGACTCTTAAAACTTTATGTTCTAGAGCGGAAAGTTAAATATCTATTACAAGCTCGTCAACGAGATCGTCTAGTCTTTCAAAGAATAGCTCCGATGTGTATTCTTTATTGCCGGTACCTGTACGTGCTCTTATGAAAATAATTAAAGTACGTGTTTCTTATTAATGAATATCTGGAGAGAAATTAGGAATGCTTTGCAAATACATGCTTTGGTTCATTGGGTTTGGTTGAATTTCTATAGACATAAACTTAGTTCAAAGTAAGTATAGTAGTGTTTCATCAGAAAACAAACCTGTTTCTATCATACCTAATTATTATCTTTACGTGCATATTGCCACAAGGGTTTGTCAGTAAGCGTATTAAACCTCTCTTACTTAAGTTCTAAGACATTTACACTAAGCTTTACAGGTTCACAATCAGCAGGCTAGACCCCACATTTGAGAATTTCAGTCCAATGGAATAAAGACCCGCTATTTATTCCACTGCATTTAAAAAAAATGACAACAGATTGTGAAGTGCACTAAAATGAAATACAAATATGTACAGACGAGCGCACATCAACCTACCCGAATCTGACAAATTTTGCTAATCGAACGTGAACCTTCTACCTTTGTGATAAAGTTGAAAATCTATTACAGAATTTTGGCATATTGTGGTAGCTTGATGTGCTGGTGTCTCTACATAATTTATTAAAAAATATGTATATTTTTTTTTCACATTTAAACTGAACTAGGTACCTACATATTATGTATACATATATCTAGTCATTATAAAATTATTATTGGGAAGCAATAAAAAAATTCAAGTAAGTACCTAAATTACCGTAAATAATAGTTAGGTATAAAGTGTTACTAAAATTAAAATGGAACCTTATTTAAAACCGATTCACATTATTTAAATACGGATAATAGGTACCTACTAATCATTCTGCATATAAATTGTCAAATTATGTATGCAATGCATTCTAATATATGATTTTCTAACCTCTTGTAAAGAATAACAAATTACCAAAATGTTCGGAGCCCAAAAAAAAAACCTGAATCAAAATCGGATCATCCGTTTGGGAGCCCCTTTTTTCCTAACTGAAGTGATAACCTTTCAATAGGTATTAATTTAGCATTAAGGCTATTTATATTTTAAGTATTGCATATGCATCATCCATTAAGTAATACATTTTAGTTTACTTATTACAGTTATCTCGTTTAAATCAAACATTCCTAAGACCTAATTAAACAAAAAGAAAAATGAACAACACATAACCTACAAAAAAAAGAACTACCTATAACAGTAGCCTTCTTTCTGACGTAAGAACATACATTAACACTAAAATGCCGAGTACAAAAAGTATGAGCCGGCGATTATAATACAAGTATCAAGTCAGGTAGGTCAATGACTCGCGACAGGTTATGTGACGTCAGAGGTATACCGCTAGCTAAGATACCGGCACGGCCCGTAACAACTAGAAGGTTGTAGATTTGGTCAGTTACGGACTTTGTGGTGCGTTCAGAAACTGGTGGCTTGGTAAAAAAAGTTTTTATGTAAAAGTACTGGTTGAGTCAATAATAATTATAAATAATGATATGACTGTAGGAATATTGTGGGATCACTTATATATAACCAGGGTTGGCATGATCAAAACATGTTGTTTTAAAACACCTGTTTAAAACAGTTTGAAATTAAACAGTAATTTTTAATACCCGTTTCAACTACTTTTCAAGGCGGATGAATGCATATAAAATGAAAATAAATTAATATTCAGGAGTCTAAATAGCCTGACATGAAACCATTCAGTCTATGCCATTGTTATGTCATATTTTTAACTTATATTGGCATTTTATTCTTAAAAATATTAGAAAAAAAAACATCACAACATGTTTTTTTTTTTCCATTGATCATGTTTCGTAAAATTAATAGATTTTAAAAAATCTAAAAACCCACGTTTTTAAATGTCCTAAAAATAAGAAAATAACCCTACGGGGCTGAGAGAGGGGCCACTCAAAACGCGGGGGCGTATATTATTTAAGGGATTATTTATAGGATATATTTACATGACGTGTAATAGATCGTGGGTGTAACTTGCAAAGATACGCCCCCACGTTTTGAGTGGCCCCTCTCTCAGCCCCGTAGGGTTATTTTCTTATTTTTAGGACATTTAAAAACGTGGGTTTTTAGATTTTTTAAAATCTATTAATTATTTTATTATTTTTAGTTTTGTTCGTTGGGTTTGAAGCTACCCTGAAAATTTCAGCCTGCTAGCTTATCGGGAAGTGCCTCAAAGCCTGTCCGCCATCTTGGACGACCGCCATATTGGATTTAAGTCACATGACTATATTTTTCGTATTTCTGACAGCAAACCCTTTCATTTGATACCCATAACATGGGGGTGGATTTCAAACAGCCAGTCTGCCATCTTGGACGTCCGCCATATTGGATTTAAGTCACGTGACTATTTTTTTCGTACTCCTGACAGCAAACCCTTTCATTTGATATCCATATCTTAGGGGTGCATTTCAAATAGCCTGTCTGCCATCTTGGACGTCCGCCATATTGGATTTAAGTCACGTGACTATTTTTTTCGTACTCCTGACAGCAAACCCTTTCATTTGATATCCATATCATAGGGGTGGATTTCAAACAGCCAGTCTGCCATCTTGGGGAGGCCGCCATATTGGATTTGTTATGACGTTTCTTAGCTAGTCATGCATTGTCATCAGAACTTAGAGCGTGTGCAAAATTTCAGCCTGCTAGCTTATCGGGAACTTCCTCAAAATTGAGCTGCAAAAGTCCAACCGGAACGACAAACAAACAAACAAATAAACAAACAAACAAACAAGAAAAGTGAGTGTATAAAAACGTGGGAAAAAATCACTACAAAGGGCGAATTTGAAAAGATGTAGTCTAGAAATGAAAAATAATTGATTTATAAGTTTAGACATCGACAAATTAAGGTGGAATCAATTTGAAAAAACACTTGTTTAAAACAATTTGAACTGTTTGTTTTATAAATTTGAAAAAAAAAACTGGTTTTTTTTTTCAACCCTGCTTATAACAAGTTGCTGTGACAAGTGCCGTGTTAAAAATAATCAAATGAGTCGTCCTCCCGCCCCGGGTAGAATGATGGGACTGTCAGACCCTACTGACTAAATCCACCCTGCTCCTTTATATGCTTTTATGACAGTTCCACGACCCACGATAGGCTGTTCATAGATTTTACAGACGCCAGCACATCAACCTACCTCAATCTGTCTTTCTTTAACAGATTTTCAACCTTATCACAACAGTGGAAGGCTAATGTTCGATTGGGACAATTTGACAGAGTGGGGTACGTTGATCTGATGGCGTCTGTACATAAAAAATATAGTGTTACCAATTTATTTCCAATTCGATTTTTTTTTAATGTCATTAATTTTAACAGCAAATCCACGATGGGTCTGTAGTTCATGCCGATACAACAGAAAATATGAGTATCAACTGTTCTCTGTATAATTATGTAGATAATGGAACGAATAGTCAGCAATGCCTGACAAAAAGGACAATGTTACTAGGTAAGCAAAAAATCGGACAATCGTGTAATAATGTAGGAGACAGTACGTGTCACGGGCGGCTATGCGTCACCGTTATGGCATGAGAGATGGACGTGACGCATATTTGACATAGTTTGACTTATTTACGCATAAACAATGAAATATTTGTACAATGTCTTTGACTTAGGTATCTTGGAATCCTAGGCCCGGACCTTTGGAATGTGTATAAGAAGCTGAAGTTAACTTGCAGAGGCCCTTCAGAAAACCATTTAAATGGAATGAGGCAACAAATTAAACACTGTTAAAACCTACTATTACATGAACGCTTACAAAGGAGACTTCACTAAATACGGGCTGCACATAATCCTTAAACTAAAAATGGAAGAAACCCTGAAAAAACAACTTACAAGAGTAAAACAAAAATAAAATAAATCTGGCATTTGGAATCAATTAAGGGCAACGAAAATATTAAATGTATTGTGCCTGTAAATCGTCAATGCATGAAAATATGGACAAACAAATTTTCCCAGACTTGAGACCTAGCTAGAGGTCCCATGTCTGGAAAAAATCATTCAGGGATATTGCAAAATTTCATCAAAATCATTTGAGTCGTTTTCGAGAACCGGAAAATATAAACACAAAATATATTGTTCCTTTAATAACTCATGATAGGATTTTGATGCCATACTGATAAAATGACTCAGGGTTTAACACCCTGACTGAGTCATTATAAATTTACCTGTTTTAAAGCCTATTCATTCTAATCAGCTTTATCACCTTTCTAAGAACTGATAGAACTTTCTTCAACTTTTATCAGATTCTCGTAAATGCTACCTACAAAGGAATAGTTTAGCATGCGTCACCCGTATTCAATAACTATTCCAAATATGTAAGCGCTGTCCTCGCGATCATCGTACGGTCGATGGTCGTTCGTGAATAACGGTATAGATATTAACATTTTGCAATGCTTACGTTTTATTATTTGATTCATACTGCCTTAGGGCGGCCACATATACATCAGTTTTATTTTTCGTTCGGAATGTATCCGTTTTCCATCCGAACGCAGTAAATTCCTACAAATGTGCGCATGTTTTGTGTGTATTGTTCATCCCGTACAGATTTCGAATTCCGAACGGGAAAAAACTGATGTATGTGGCCGCCCTTACTGACCGTTATTTCAAGAAATTGATGCGGTATTGAGTATTATTGAATATGAAAGTATGTTATGCTCTGAGCCTAGATAAATGAATTCATTATACCTACTTTGTCTTACAAAAAATCAATTAAACAACTTCAAATAATTGCGAGAAGTTTAAAAAACTAAAAAACACGTTTTCAGCACGCACTAAAAATTACAATCTTCGTATTCCTCTCGTCGAACCTTATTGATTGATACCCATAACACAGTAAGAATTTGGTAAGAAAATGTCATTTCGCATTATTTTCAGCAAACCCTTTCATTTTATACCAAAAGCTGCATTTCAAATAGCCAATCCGCCACCTTGAGACGGCCGCAATGTTGGAATTAGGTGACGTGATATTTTTTTTCCTATCCCATTCAGCAAACCCTTTCATTTGTTACCCATATCATGGGGGTGCATTTCAAATAGCCTGTCCGCCATCTTGGACGTCCGCCATATTGGATTTAAGTCACGTGGCTATTTTTTTAGTATTCCTGACAGCAAACCCCTTCATTTGATACCCATATCATGGGGGTGGATTTCAAGCAGCCGGTCCGCCATCTTGGGGTGGCCGCCATATTCGATTTGTAATGACGTTTCTTTAGCTAGTCATGTATTGTCATCAGAACTCAGAGTGTGTGCAAAATTTCATCGTAATCGAAGACCGGGAAGTGGGTCAAATTAAGATTTCAAGATTTTCTTACATAGTTACAAGTGAAGCTAATAAAAGCGTGTTAAAAAGGAGAAGATTCTCAATTTATTATTCGGTTTTTTGTATGTTTCTCTATTTCCAAAGACGCTTGGACCAATTTAGATTTTATTTTGTTGATCAGGATCTGATAATGGAATCCTAGCGGAATCGAGAGAACTCTTCATAATTGACAGCAAAAGATAATGTGTTACCTTCGTGTGTTACTTTTCTTTTGAAAGACGTAGACGGTGCCAAAAAATTCAATGAAATTAAAAAAACAAAGTCACCGACTTCGAAAATCAAAAAAAAGAAGGCGGTTATTCTCTTTTCTAGGACGATTTTAATTTTCTTGTAATATTCGTAGTCTCTTTTCCATCCAAGCATCCACTATTCATTCAAACACGAACAATTAGCAACAGTTCAAGAAATCCCGTTTAGACCCCCGTTTTAATACACAAAAGGTACCATTATGTACTTTCTTCAAATCACTTAGATCTTCCAGTCATCATCCAAGTTGATTGTCCTATAATTATAGCTCTGCAACTTACTTTCAACCATGACATTTTGATATAAGGTTGCTTTTCTATTGTTGTAATAGTTATTATAAAGTGGTTTAAAATCTATTGTGTTTTAGTATAATGGAGAAGACTAGGATTATGATAGACTAGCTTTCGCTTTTGGTTTCGCTCGCTTGATGGTTGTAATCGGTTTTGTTACACATGACGTACTATTGGTCTCTTTTCTACACACTGTGACTTTTACCTTGGATTTAGAACACAATTTAAATTGCAGTAGCAGCTGGCTATTATGAGGAAATGCGGGTGGGGACACTTTTAGTAATTAGTTATTTGAAGAATCTATAGCTATATAGCTCTATGGGCATTCGGGTATAAGGACAAAAAATAACTGTCTGAATAGCCTAAATAAAGTCATATGTTGTGGCTCGGCTCTCGCCTATTTCTCCTTCCACTATTAGACCACTTTAATAGTTATTTGTGCAACAAGAGAGCAAAGTGGTTTTTTGCTGCGAGTGCTGATTTTGAATTCAAAGGCACGAGATGCAAAAAACTTTGCTCTCGTGTAACACACATAATTTTTCACTTCAGCAGCGAGAACACTTTAGGAGATAAATATTTACAGGTTAAATATCAGTTTTATTTGCAGTACTTAAATACTTATTTTCGTTTAAGTACAACAATAAGTTAAAAATTCAATAAATTACATTAAAAACATAATTATCTTTTTGCAAAATTTCTTTAGTTAAGTAGTACAAATTTCCGAACGTGTTTGTCTTTGAGATCAAATTCAAAATCGGAACTTCGAAAGGGCTGGTCTTTGTCTCTCTCTCTTTCTAATGGCGGGAAAGAGATAGAGTGTAAATGATTCGAATTGTATGACTAACCCAAGGCTGACTAAAAACCTATATGTTTGAGCTACTGAAGTGAAAAAGATATTTTTCACTTCAGTAGCTCAAACATGTAGGTTTTGCTGCCTGAAATCAGTGAGCAAAATGCGATTTTGCTCACTGAGTGAGACAAAGTAACTTTTTAATTTTTGTTTTCAGAAAGCCACGAATATCTTATTCAGCCTTGGGTTAATCATACAATTCGAAACATAAAATTTACACTCCATCTCTTTCGCGCTATTAGAAAGAAAGAGGGACAAAGACCAGCCCTTTCGAAATTCCGATTTTGAATTCGACCTCAAAGACAAACACGCTCGGTTTGTACTAACTAAAGAAATTTTGCAAAAAGATAATTATAATGTTATTTATTGAAATGTGTAATTTGTTAAATGTGTCATTTATTGAATTTTTAACTTATATAATATACGTAGTATTTAAACGAAAATAAGTATTTACTGCAAATAAAACTGTAAATATTTATTTTTAGTTTCAATAATGTTACGTAAATATTTTGAATAATAAAATATCATGGGTGCTATAATTTCCGAACACGCCTTAATTTAAATAAAAGAGCGGGAATAAAATTTCGTGGCTGGCGTAAAGAGTTGAATAAGTTAATAATGATTTCAATTTATTTCTGTTTATTATTTTATCTCCTAAAGTGTTCTCGCTGCTGAAGTGAAAAGTTATGTGTGTTACACGAGAGCAAAGTTTTTTGCATCTCGTGCCTTTGAATCCCTCGCCACACTCAGGATTCAACTTTAGAATCACTCGCTACGCTCGTGATTCAATCGTTTGAATCCTTCGCTTGCTCAGGATTCAAAATCAGCACTCGCAGCAAAAAACGACTTTGCTCTCTTGTTGCACAAATAACTATTTCACTTCAGTAGCTCAAACATATAGAAAAGCAAAATGCGATTTTGCTCACGGAGTGAGACAAAGTAACTTTTTAATTTTTGTTTTCAGAAAGCCGCGAATATCTTATTCAGCCTTGTATTAATCATACAATTCGAAACATAAAATTTACACTCCATCATTTCGCGCTATTAGAAAGAGGGAGGGACAAAGACCAGCCCTTTTGAAATTCCGATTTTGAATTTGACCTCAAAGACAAACACTGTCGGTTTGTACTAACTAAAGAAATTTTGCAAAAAGATAATTATGTCTTAGTGTAATTTATTGAATTTTTAACTTATATGTATACGTAGTATTTGATCGAAAATAAGTATTTACTGCAAATAAAACTGATATTTAACCTGTAAATATTTATTTCTAGTTTCAATAATGTTACGTAAATATTTTGAATAATAAAATGTCATGGGTGCCATAATTTCCGAACACGCCTTATTTTAAATAAACGAGCGGGAATAAAATTTCGTGGCTGGCGTAAAGAGTTGAATAAGTTTATAGTTATTTCAATCTATTCCTGTTTATTATTTTATCTCCTAAAGTGTTCTCGCTGCTGAAGTGAAAAGTTATGTGTGTTACACGAGAGCAAAGTTTTTTGCATCTCGTGCCTTTGAATCCCTCGCCACACTCAGGATTCAACTTTAGAATCACTCGCTACGCTCGTGATTCAATCGATGAATCCTTCGCTTGCTCTGGATTCAAAATCAGCACTCGCAGCAAAAAACGACTTTGCTCTCTTGTTGCACAAATAACTATTGTAAACTGAATATGAAGGATATACCTAGGTACTGTTCCCCTATGTTTTTCTTATTCTACACTCAATTTTGAGCATTTTAAGGGTTCTAGTGTTTATGAAAATAACGTAGAATCAAAAAAGAAACATAGACTGAAGCATAAAAAAGTAAACTGTCAAAAAATATTGCTTTATGGCCACCCAGGAGGAAAACAGGCGATAGCATACAGAAGCTTAGGTACGAGGGGCGGCTGAAAAGTTTTGAGCCTAATGTATTAAAAATGCTGATAGATATGTATAAAAAAAAATATTTTTCAATATAATCTCCCTCTATTTCAATGCACTTCTTACATTTATTAAAAATAGCTTATAACCCTGTGAAAAAATATTCGCCGTTTTTGTCTTCAAAATGTTCGTCTTCATTTCTTCATCACTGGAAAATCTGCGTCCTCGGAGGTCTTTTTTCAAATTTGAAAAGAGGAAATAATCGCTGGGGGTCAGGTCTGGACTGTAAGGTGGGTGGTTGATTTCTTCAAATCCAGTCTCAGCGAGGGCACGCCTTGCAACTCGCGCAGTGTGGACGGGCGCATTGTCTTGCAAAAACAGGACTCCTTTTGCCAGTTTGCCTCTCCTTTTCTCGACAATCACTTGACGCAGTTTGGTAAACAATGCGGCGTAATAATCTCCGTTTATTGTAGTATTTTTAGGAAGGTAGTCGATGAACAAAATTCCTTCACAATCCCAAAAAACAGTGACCATGAGCTTGGATGCCGATTTTTCCACTTTGAACTTCCGTGGAGGCTTTTCTCCCTTTTCTATCCACTGCATTGACTCCTGTTTTAATTCCGGATCATACTGTCTAATACGTTTCATCAACAGTGACAAGACGAGAAAAAACATCGTCAGGATTATCGCCACAGATGTCCAAAAACTCCTGCGGAGTTGTGACTCGACGTTGCTTGTCCAGTGGCGTGAGCATTTTCGGCACCCAACGCGCGCACACCTTTTTCATATGCAAATGAGTATGCAAAATGTCGCTGATTCGTTCCTTGCTAATGCCAATGGCTTCAGCTATCTGCCACAACTTGATTCGTCGATCTTCTAAAACAAGTTTTTTCACTTTTTCAATGTTTTCTTCGGCAAAAGCGGTGTTTGGGCGTCCCGATCTGGGATCATCTTCGAGCGACTCCCTGCCATGTTTGAAGTCTCGGCTCCAACGTTTTATGGTCGCAAATGAAGGCGTAGACTCCCCATAAACTGCTGACATTTCTTCAGAAATTTCCGTCGGCGTTTTGTTCTCATTGTAAGGAATTTTATGACAGCTCTATACTCAAATTTCGTTCAAAGTGCGGATGACTCGGACATGGTGACGTTTATGGTTCAATTACTTAAAGTGTAATGAAGTTAATGACATGAAACTTGACATATATATTTCGTAGGATGCCCGCAATTTGTGATATGCTGCGCGAGTCATTAGTGACACTTAAAGGTACTTAGGCTCAGAACTTTTCAGCCGCCCCTGGTAGTATATTAGTAGCTAAGCAAAGCGAATCGTCTTATGGACTAGAATGTCGAAGAATTCTGCAACTTAAAACTATTGCAGCAAGGGTCCAAAACGCTTCAATCGTCTAATGATCAACTTACAATGTCTATTCCTGCATCCGACATTTGATACAGATTTCACTTTTATATCACTCAATGCAGGTATGTCGGTGAAACACAGATCTTCTGAAGCGTGACGATCTTACTGGTCTCACTACTCGTATCTTTTATTCATAATTATAATTACATGCAGTGGACATTTTTTTGGATGCCACTAACACAGTTGATGTTGAAGGAAACATTCATTATAATTAGGTATAATTCCAATCTTGCAGGCAGCAGTACAGCTGCTATGTTGCTTCAGGTGATTTTAAGCATGGCGGCAGGCGGAGCCACAATAGATTTTAGTCAGTAAAAGTGTGGTACAAGTCTAAAGATGCGATTCCACCGGCGTGTGGCACTTAGGGGCACAGTGTGTGGCACAGGGGCCTTACCACGGGCTCTTAACGCGATCCAGTTTAGGCTGTGGGAAAGAGACAGAGCTATACAAGTCGTCTAGCGCCATCTCTTTCCCACAACCTAAACTGGATCGCGTTAACAGTTCATGGTAGGCCACCTTATGTTCTTTCTGGTCGACTCACTCAAGCAAACACAAATGGGATGGGGTACTTTTGTGCGCTCACACGTGAGTAGTGGACTCTTTGCACATTGCTAAGCTCAGTTCCACAAATAGGTATGCTGCACTGTGCGCGAACAAAAGTTACACCATATGAAATATATGAAATATATCTAGCTTTAAATTCCGCGACAAAAAAGCTTCAACTTTCGCGGAATTTAAGCTAGATATTTTTAAAGAAAGAGTAACGCCTGATTCTATAATTTACCAAAAGATACACCAAACAGCCTTGCCGGTGGAGCTTAGTAAGTACGCGCACTGCTGAAGTGCGCGTACAAAGGTGCCGCACACTATTTTGGTGGAATCGTACTATGACACTCCCTTAAGTCGTGAGCAGGTGTTTAATATTGTATCTCAATCCATATACTTATTAGTTTCCTTTGATGGTTCCTTGTAGCCACTTGTAGCGGAAGCTCAAGATTGTAACCAAGATACATTGTTAATTTCCGGCGTAAATGTTTAGTAGATTTTTTTTTAATTTTTATTTTTAACAATATCATATTTATACACATCTACTTATTATAAGCCACAACAGGAAACTAACAGTCTTTTCTTATCAAGTTCATTGACATAAAACGGGTAATTACATTTGCACGAATGTGACAATTAGAATATCATACATTTTTAACCCAAAAAAAAAGTTATTCAGCGACTTAGGCTACACCCATGACTATGCATGCAACATAATGCACACATGGTCAGAAAGTTAATTAAAGAATAGATAACAACACTTTACAATGTAGAATTGTACATGAAGAGATGAAACACGCAGAATGCTGCAAAAATACCAGCGGTTATCATAAATATGGATGATTCCATCAGATTTCTGCACGACACACTTACAAAATATGGCTGACTTTTTCCGGTACACAGTAGGTACTTTTTTAAACAAAAAAGTGTATGCTTTGTAATTCATCACATCACTTTTGCCTCCGAAAGAAAAGTTATTTTTATTTGGTGCAGGTTATAAAATCGGTTAATTTTTATTTTTAAAGTTAAACAATGAACCCAACTCCAAAACGCAAAGGGCAAACGAAGGAACCAAATTTTAGTCAGAATCTCGATAAGAGGTCTCATTCATGACTAAACTGCCCAAAAAATCAAGTATCGGCGTTTTTGAAATTACAAGACTCAGCGCAATATATTTGACCTCGATACACGAGGGCAACATTAATTTTCCACTATTATTCGCCACAGCCACAGATTTTATCCACATACCTCGGTTATGGTGACCATAAATCCTGAATTACGACAGACCGTCATAAACGCACTTCTAAGCAATAACCGTTAAATCTATACCTATAGCATTATTTATATATACAGGATATTATTTAATAAATATGCTATGTAAGTGGTAAATTTATATTTTGGTCATAAACATAATGGTTCCTTCCTTCTTATCATAAAGTAGGTACTAGCTTAGCCTACGGCGTTGCTTGCGTGTACATTATACCCTGAGAACGTCATACCGCGATAAAAAAGATCCTATGGGTTAATCCATATTTTGAACTACCTATACCAAATTTCTTCTTCTGGTCTTTCACTATCGGCCTCATCTCAAAGCTCAAAGTCGCTCAACGAGCTATGGAGAGGGCTATGCTCGGTGTTTCTCTATGTGAGCGAATCCGAAATGAGGAGATCCGTAGACAAACTAAAGTCACCGATATAGCCCACCGGATTAGCAAGCTGAAGTGGCAATGGGCAGGCCATATTGCTCGCAGAGCAGATGGCCGATGGGGTCGAAAAGTACTAAAGTGGAGACCACGGACTGGTAAGCTCAGCGTAGGACGTCCACCAACAAGATGGACAGACGACATTATAAAGGTCGCCGGAAGACGTTGGATGCAGGTCGCTTCCAACCGGTATATGTGAAGATCTAAAGGGGTGGCCTATGTTCAGCAGTGGACGTCCTATGGCTGAGATGATGATGATGATGATGATACCAAATCCGTTCGATAGTTTTTGTATTAAGAGTAACAAACATCTATCCTAATGTTATACAAACTTACGCACTTACATTATAAGAACTTCATCATCATCATCAGCCAGAAGACATCCACTGCTGAACATAGGCCTCCCTCTTAGACCGCCATCCACGCCGAACGACATTTCGCCACATGCATCCATCGGTTGCCCGCGACCCTCACGATCAGTCAGTCCACCTAGTGGGAGGCCTGCCTACGCTGCGCCTTCCGATCCGAAGAAGAAGAACTTAATTTAATTAATTAAAAATCAACAAAGTCTAGGTTTCCTCATGATGTTTTTCTACACTGATGTCAGTGATGTCTAAGATACGTAAACTTGAGAAAGTGCAGTGGGTATGCATTGAAAAATACACATTGGTAATTGGTTGGGTTAAAACTTACATAGGTACTCGCGCATAAGACGCGAGGTTTTAACCACAAGACCAAAAAAATTGTGAATATATTAAAATGTTTTTTTTTTTAAATTATAATGGCCTTCAACATACATATACGTACCTACGTTTTCTACTAGGTACTTAACTTCCTTTTTGAAACGAAGATAATTCAAATTAAATATTTACACAGCTGAAAAGCGTTTTAAATATTATTTATTTTATATCCAAAAAGCAATTAGGTAGCAATTGTTCTCGACAGTCGCACAGTTTAGAACAGTTGGGTCACTTCCCAAAAACAATCAAACAAATGTAAAATCTATGCTCGAGAGAATAAAGTACATTTGTACTAGCATCGGCATCGCCCACGTACTTTTATAATAGCCTAAACTTCCCATGCGCAAGCAAAAATGTACTGAATGGTTACGCGCGAGAGTTTATTTTTGTTTATCTGACGCTAGCGACATTACAATGTGATTACATTGTTGCTATCCGTGAATCTCAATAGGGTTGCGACTTACGAGTTTAGGAGGCACAATAAGGTAGGTAGGTGTATTTTATGCATTTGTTAAATTACACTATTAACATAAATGTTCTTCAGGGATTTTTTTTATCATCAGCCTATATCTTTTTGGTTTCGTTATTACATTCTTCATACATTATCGATTGGTAGCACAGAATGTTAATACATAGTACCAACGGCACCTTACATTAGAACCTATTATTGTAATATTATTAAACATTTTTCATCTTACAAAAACAAAAAAGAATATTATATAAAAATATTTGAAATGTTAGGCTTTATTGTTTATAGGCTTTATTAAATGTATTGGTTTACAATTAGTCATTATTCTGCAACAAACACTACATAAAAATCAGTATTTATTTTTCTTTACGACACACAGATTCTAAAACAACAAACAAATGAATTTTAAACAGAATGCAAAAAGAAAGTCAAAGATTACAAACAAACGTTACTTTTTTTTTTATTAAAAAGAGGCGAAGGTATCCAAACATACAGCCATCTCGCGAGTTTTTGAATAATTAACCCTTTAACCGGCAGCACTCTTATAATACGGGTACATTCAATTAATTGTAAATACTTTTATGGTTTATAGCAAAAACTAAAATCGAATGTCGCGTTTCAAGGGTGAAGTATCGATTCACTGAATCCATTCAGTACTATATATAGATTAAAAAAAAACGATATTTTGACTCCAACAATCGATTCTTCGATTAATCGATCTCAGATCTCCATTCCTACGTCACAGGTTCTGCGTTGCGAGTCTTTGTAAATGGTAAAAAAGTCGCGCAACCAATTACGATCGCTGACCTTGAATGCGTAGCTGCTATTTTCTGAGTTTGAACGTGGTCGATATTTTCACCTTTCGACGTGACGCGGTAGTTTATGAAACGTGAGGCTCTTATCACTATTGTCGTTTAAGCAACCAAAAGCTATGCAGTATTTGCTTTTCCTTATATTTTATAACTAAAATAAATATAAAGTTATTTCACACAGTACCTAATTAATAATACTACTTTTTATTTCGGTTATTTTCTCTTTCACATACGTAAACGTAACAAAAATATTAAGATACGGAACGCGTGCGAGACGGGCGGCCCGGCATACGGCACCGTGAACGGTGTGCGCGTGTGTGCGTGCCGTTTCATACCTACACCGCATAGAGACCCCTCTGTAGTACTCTGTGACAGTCGTACAAATAGGTACGATTGTTATGTTAAATATAATTTATTCGTCTTCAAAATACCTACGTAAACACTCTGATAGTAGTAGTAATAAAAACTTAAATGACGACACACACACGTCCTGTGGGTACCTACTTAGTATGAACTGGCTCAAACTTAAAGTGCACAAAAGCCAAAAAGCTACGTTCCAAAGGACAAACCACTTCCAGGATTAGATTAGAGAAGCACCTTCCAGGATTTGAAAGAGACAAACAGCAGAGCTGTGCAGTTGGCTAACTGACTAGATGTTGGTCGAGTAGCAGGAGTAGGTAGCAATCACTACGGGCCCCGGGCAAAAGGGAGCCTGCGACAATTTATAATAAGATCCCTAAACGTTTAAAAGATTTAAATACAGACCAGTTTAAGAAAACACTAAAAATATACTGACAGAAAAAGCCTATTATGATGTCAATGAATTTTTAACTGACAAATCGCTTTAGTTTCGCTGAATGCATAATTATCCTATTTATTTAATTTGCATGTTTATTTTCTTAATTTTTGTTAATTAATTGATTTTTTTATTGCTGTTTTATTAAATCATTATTCTTGTGTAATTCTATTTGAAATGTTATGTTCTTTCGAACTAATTTGTACACCAGCCATGGTCAAACATGTTGAGACAAAGAATATCCTGTAACACCTATATTATGCATTTTACTATGTATATTATCTACACGTGTTTACACAAATAAATGAATTTGAATTTGAAAATTTGAATTTGCGCATAAGGGGCCACGTGTACTTTACACACGACGTTGGTGAAAATAAAATACATATTATTTGTATTTGTTAAAAATCTCCTTTATGTATGGCTTTTTACCGACTTCAATGTACTTGTGAACAGCTTGACGAAGCCTAACAGGGCCTGGCAAATACCATTTTACATTACAATTTGAGTCCATCGACACTTGCAAAAACTAGACAAAAAATGCTTTTTCTAATACCTACCTTTTTTCTTTTTCCAGAATCATGGCGCGTCTCAGCATACTTCTGATGGTAGCCTGCCAGTTGCTCACGATCCCTTCCATCAGGACAGCTGATGATAACAACATTATGGCTGACTTAGCTTCCTCCTTGCTACAAAACATGATGGCTGACGGCAATAATAAGAATATGGATGGCATGGCGGCCATTGGGAATGTCATCGGGGGTCTGATGCAGGCTCAGGGGGGTGGGAATGGAAATGTTGGGGATATGCTGTCGGGTAAGATAATTTTGTATTGTCGGTATATCTACTTATTGGTACCTATTTCAGAAATTACTGTAAAGGTGCCGTTCGCGCGCGAGACCGCGACAGGCGACCGCGACCGAAGATTGCTACCGTATCTGTCTCCTGTCGCTGTCTCGCTCGCGAACTGCCGCTCATACAATGCCTAATGTTAAGTACTGTCGCGGTCTCCTGTCGCGGTCTCGCGCGCGAACCGGCACCTTTAGGGAGCTTCCTCTCAGCATATAACGTGCTGTTGTCCACGGGTAGATGTAAAACAAAACACGGTCGCCACGACGACGTCAAGTCAATCGAATTGCATCATTATATCGTAGTAGCAGGGACGATTTTCATTTTTAGTTAGTAGAAATTGCAAATCGCACAATCACGTCCTATGGAAGCTCGCTTACTGTTAAACACGAACGGCATGACATATTCCACCACGCCGGGCAATACTGTGATAGCCTAGTTGGTCTGGAGTACTTATCTAGAAGGACGCACGTTCGCTCCCAGTCGACATTTTCTTTCCCTAAGCTTTACTGACTGCTACTGTCAGCTTGTGTCATCCCACTGCTCGGCAATGGTCGCGTATGTCAGCGAGTAATACACAGGAATTACGTACGCGCCGCTGACGTCACAGCATAGTCTTATATATAAAAATCAATGCCACTTTTCGTTGTAATGTTATAACTCAAGAACGGGCTCACCTATCCAAACCAAATGTTTATAGGCTTTGTTCGAACTATTTAGAAGATGCTTTATGTGAAGTTTGCACAAAATCGGACGAGCGATACTTACTATACCCGTGCGAAGCTGGGACGGGCCACTAGTGCTATATAAAACGTATATTCGTAGGTCAGTAGTGACTAAGACAAGGTCGACTATGGAGCTAGCTTACCCAGAAGAAGCCTGTTCACTCTAACTTTGAAGAGATTAGGGTTGTAGGTACCTATGCGTTCGGAAACATAGACGCAGGCAGAGAGTTCCACTCATCAGAGAGATTTTTTTTGAGCCACGACTAGCACCATCAATCCATACAATAGAATCATTACTTGCAGTTCAATGACCACTATTATGGCCAAATCACAACGCAAATAAAAATTCACAAACATGGCGAACCTTACCAAATAAACGATGGGTTTACCGATAAATATTTCCGTTGATAAAAAATATCGGTAAAAAGAACCCGATTTTTAGAACTATCGTATCCTGACCCTCTCTTCGGACTTCAGATATCCCAGCGCATTTTGCTCAATTCTTCCACCAGCTCGATAATCTTCTCATCGGTCCTCAGTGTGCGGATGTTGTGTTGCCAGGGCCAAAGTCCGTTGGGGGTGGTAGCGGGGCATTTGCCGGGGATTCTTAGCACCCCCTGCTCCGCCGTATCATCAATCTGGATCAGGATTTCCATTGAGATGCAAAATAAATCTCGGGCGTAAGCTATGCGAACTTTACAGCTAGGCATAGATTTCCTACTATCTCCAACTGCCTGGGAATTTGCGGGAATTTGGCGGACGGTGAGTAATGGGTGACTCGCCGTCCGATCATGGACCATGCCCAGGTCGACGGCGCGTGTCTGACCAGGCCCCCCCTTAGAGGATCAAAGCCTGCCAGGGTTGCGGAACTGTCTCATCAGGTAACCTTGACCCTGCTGGAACGTAAAGGGCTATATTGAAGGATCACCGTGAATTTTAGTCAGTAAAGGTCTGACAGTTCCTGTGACATCAAATGAGTCCTCCCGGACTCATAAAAAAAATGACTGGGATTTTTTTTTAAGTAATAGATATTTTACTAAAAACAATGTAAGGTTGTCCACGTAACTAAATTAGATTTTATAGAATGTTTCACTATCAAATTTATTACTTTAGACAGAAGATCTTGATCTTACATAATAACCGAACCAAATAATGAAGACTAGAACAATGTCTTCATTAATTGAATCAAATACGTTTGACATTCGTGTGTTACTCGCACAGGTAACAATTAATGCTATTCAGCATTTCATTTTGTGTTTAATTGGCTGAACGACAAACATTTTTCCACACACTAAATTTGAATAAACACACATACTTGAATCTAGTTTAGATAACATTGTTTTTCTTATCATAGGTACAGCCTTTATTATTCGCTGAATTTAAATTAATCTTACAGGTACTTACAAAATACTTAGCATTTTTTGTTGCAAAATATTCAAGGAGTACTTCTTAAATAAATCGTTACCATAATCTACAATGTTCACTCACAGATGTTTTGAAAAATGTAATTTCAAACGCCTGCGTCGCGAATCGCAAGGCTTTTGTGCAAAGAAAAATTCGACTGCAAGCAAGACTCGTGCAGACGGACAAGTTGTTCTTGCGTACTCTAGACGCGTTACCGAATAGACTATCGCAGTCCTTCTCCTTTCAATCCAATGTCAAACGTCTTTTGATGACGTTGATCCATCTATTGTAGCAGTTTGACTAAAAATGAAAATCCATATAACAAAACAACTAAACTCTAAATCCTTCCACAGGTCTTGGCAGTTTACTTGGAGGTCAAGATGGCAAAATCGATCCAGCTCTAATAGGATCTGCGATATCCATGTTTGCCCAACAAATGGGCAACACAGAGGCCCCAAAACCAGCCAGAAAGAAACGAGAGAACAATGAAGGAGATTTAAATCTAGAAAGCATGATGAACCTTGCTTCTGGACTACTCGGCAACCAAAATCCTGGAGCCGGAGGGAGACAGAACACAGAAGGAGGCCTAGACATTAACAGCATGATGAATATAGCATCTGGTCTACTCGGCAACCAAAACGGTGCTGCAGGATTTATGCCCGCAATCATGAGCGCTTTAAGTTCATTTTCGGATACAGAAGCCCAAAAACGTGCAGATGATCACAAAGACCACGCTTCATTCCTACCTCCAATGTTGGAGAAGGTTCACTTGTACTGGGACCTATTCATCAACTCGGAATTAGGGAAAACCATTTGGGAGAAGTCTGGATTGAAGAGGGCACTGAAGGCGTTCACTGGTCCTGATGGCAAAATAAGCTTCCAGCAAATGTTCAAGAACTTTGAAAACCATTCGTTCAGGAGGCACTGGATTAAGGCTGCAGCGAAGTACTTGACTGACATGGTTGTACATATTGCTAAACCGGAGGTTTACAGCAGGTAACTAAAGTATTTGTTGTTATCAAAATATTCTTTTATAATACCAAGAAACCTCGTTGGTCCCTCTAGGCCCCCCACTGCTGAGTAACCGATGTTCTAAAATTAATAGGTTAATCCACAACTTTGGCGGATCATGATTTTACATCGAGCTCCTCAGTATAAGTTTCGAAATACTTGAGAAAACTTAAATTACTTCAAATTGTATTGACATTGTAGTTTATAGTTTAGTTCAAAACTAACAATTAGGACAGATAAAGTTAATTACAGTACCTACATTTTGGGAAAGTTACCAGTAACCTTAAAATGCAGATTGTTAGAGTTAGTTTTAACAAAAAGGATAATTTGACCCTCACTAACTTTTGGGATAATAATTCAATTTGGAACTAACTAGTCCAGCTTGTCGGTATTAGTTATTTTGTCTATTTAGTTCCGCGCTGAGTATAGTTTGCCTTCAATCTAACAACGCATCACAGTAACGTTCACAAAAGCGAAAAATGCACATATCTTAAAAGCTATCTGTGTACCAAACATACAATTCAGTAGGTAATTAGTTTATGTGAGAAAAAATAACAAACATTCTTCTGTCCTGAAAAACTTCGCAATAAAAAGTTTTGAATTACTTACACACATTTTTTCACTCATTTATTCCCCTTTCCAGATATCTAATCTCAGCCCAATACATCACGAACAGCTTCCTTGACTCTCAAGGTATCCCGAATAGCGTCCATTTGAACCTGAAGAAACCTGAACAGTCCATCACAACACTGCTGAACTACGTGCTCAAACGTTATCTGGACATGGAGACTGATGTCGGCGATTACGTGGTGCCTGGTGTCCAGTACGTTAAGGTAAGGCAAACAGGCATCACTGAGCTACTTTAATTTTTTGGAGCAGCTGTACTAAGAGTCCACGTCTTAGTTGTGGAAGTCTGTCTCTGTGGAAATAGATGACGAGAAGATTCGACACTGTTTACCAAACCCAGCAGTATAAGCTTCTGTTAAACTTCTTCTCGAATTCTAGTCTTATCAAAACCTAAAATTATGAAGTCTCCCCTTGACCCGTTTTGGTTGGAATGTTCGGAATGAATTAAGATAGGGTTGTTTGACCACTATCTCGCCTGATGCTAAGCAATGAATTGGTCAAAGGTGAAACACGCTTGCCTAGAAATAACTTATTCACTCTTGACCTGAAGACCCCAAGGTTGCAGCTATCAGGAAATACAGATTCCAACAAAGAATTCGGATCCTTAGCTGTGCGCACAATGATAGTAGAGTCATGTGGGGTAACTGTACGCAGTTTTTAATAAATTGCTTCAAAAATAAAAGTTTTAGATAACTGAAGAGAAATCAACCTTTATTATAAAATAACAATCCTTTGGCCACAATAACAAAATATAAAATTTTAATTCTAGTAATTATTTTTACTTTTATTGAAACTTTTAATCAACAAGGGAAATGCGGACAGTTACCCACATCAGTGGGAAAGTGTCCGCGCGCCTTAGGTTAAGTGTACGCATCGACGACAAAATGTACGCACGTCACAAACTTTATCCTAAAAAAGACATAAATCACAAGTAAATATGCCAATTTCGTAACTGGTGCAGGCTTCATGCCACCAAGACTTACAAACTGCACACTCTATCCACACTTCCGTCGTGTCTCCGTATTTTTCTCTACATAACGGACAGTAGTACTCTTGCTTTGAAGATTTTTTCTTAATGTTTTCTTTTCTTTTCGTTTCTATATTTATCTTTGGTTTTCTAGGTTTCTGAGATTTTTTGTCTATTTTCTTTTCTTTCTCTTCTAACATATTTGGACTATTAGTTATTATTTCTGACTTGCTAGAATTTTTGCATCGTGTCTGAATGTGGGTTGCCTTTGGTAATGAGCTTATATTTACTAAGGGAATGTGAGGTTTGTTCGAATTCGAAATGTTACGGAGAATATTAGGTGAAACACTTTGCTGATCCTGATATTCTTCGATTTCGTCCATTGGATCAGTCCAGTGGATCATTTCATTTGCAGTCTCGATGTCATGTTGTCCAGACAGTGATGAACTTTTTGCGGACACTTACCCGCGTACAGTTTCACAATTCCGTCAAAAAAAAAAAAAAACGATAAAAATATAAGTATGACTCGCCTCAGGTAGAATACGTGTTTTTGCACAAAAACTTGAATAATTTCTCCTGTTCCACGTCACTTTGTTTACTTAGTCAGACTAATCGTGAAAGCTTTACCACGTAAATGAATTTGAAGTAAATAAATAAGAAACCGGCGCAAAAACAATAATCCATCGATAGCTTTGCGCGAGAAACCTGTGACGCAATACTCTCGCTCGGCGGTCAATTGCGAACTAAATTTCACAGGTCGCGACCAGTTGTCAACATCGCTGTTCGTACAATGTTCACTGCGTACACTTACACGCTGCGTACGGTTACCCCACATGACTCTATTTTCATTTTTTAAAACGCATTCTGCGTAGGGCGAGATCTTCAAATTCGCTTTCACTTTCCTGTACCTATTTCGATTGCAAACCCAGGATAAACGGTTAAGTTTTTTGGTAACACCAGTCTAAACAGCTACCTTTTCTTCCACAGCAAACCCTCAAAATGGCAGAGACGACAACCAAAACGATGTCCTCTCGAGGAGACTACAACGCTATCGCCGACCGTCTGACCGACGCACTAAACCTGGAGGTTATCGAACCGGTCCTGAGGGTCTACCGCGCGTACCAGCACTCTGTGAAGGCGCCCCACTGCCAGGAACATCTGATGTGCCTAGTTAACAGACATCATGACGGAGATAAGAAAGGTGAGTTTGGAGAGTTCGTTTTTTTTTTTTTTATATAAATAGGTTCGCGTTTGACCACTATCTCGCCTGATGGTAAGCGAAGATGTGGTCGACGGTGAAGCACGCTTGCCTAGTAGTAACCTGTTCACTCTTTGACTAAATTTCTGGGAGTTACGAGAATATTTAAATTTCTTTTTAAGTGTCCCCAAGTTGGCAAGTAAGTCTCGTGGGCGCAAGCACGACTGCTAAACCTGGGCTCCTGGGATGGATTCCCAAGTTGGACAAAAAGTGTTATTGAGTTTTTCCATGAGAAATTCAGTAGCAGCCCGAAGTTTGGAACAGGCGGTCATAAAAAAATTGATCCCTCACTAGAAATGTCACCTAAATCATGGGTGCGTTTCCATAAATTTAAACTGACATACACAAACATTCAAATCCGGAGTAACTGCCTAACTTGTCTATCATGCAGATGTTTGCTCTGCAGTCCACCGCTCAGCTAGTTGGGAAAGTTGGTTGGCGCAGTATCCAAAGCACGGGAACTGCGCTATCCAACCCATACCGATGCGGGGATACCCCGTGCTTCGGATAGCACGTAGGTCCTAACAGGAGGACTATGATTAAAGGTCAAATAAAATTTTTGTGAAGGTTGTAAATATTCAAAGTAGGTACAATTTCAATGCGCTTTATGAAATTTTATGGCACTTGACATCAAAACGCTATCAAATGCCAAAAGATCTTTGTAGCTTCCTAAATACCTATTTACTTATGTACCTACAGTTTCATGCCATGTCCCGCCTTGATTTTATCAGAATAGGTATTATTTATAGCGTCACACAATCTAGCAATAAAATAACAATGCTAGGCAATAGAAACGAGAAACAATATTATTATGAAAGGAAATGCGTGACCAATGTAGTTACATTTCATACAATAATCAGGCACATACATCTATGTTTATTATTGACGCTTTTTTTTTCTTTATATATTATGGAAATAATACAATAGCTTTGTGTACCTACGACAACAAAATTATCGAGGTGGACATGCAATTAGAAGGGTGAGTTTTGTATGATGACATTATACCACCAAGAAAAAAAACAGATGAGCAACGACAATCAGACGGAATACAGTAAAACAGTTTGGCGCCGGATTCCGATAGGATGGTTATAGTCGACAAATGTTGAACCTTAAAAGCTTGATGTTTACGTACAATTTTGTCTGTCCCAGGTCTCCCAGGCTTCAAAGCAGGTCTTACGAAGCTCAGCAGCTTGGCAGCGTCCGCGGCACTCAGCTTCCAGAACGGGAAAGGGTTCTTCGACCTGTACAACGCTATACAGAATGATGTCAATTGTGAGGTAAGTAACAAAACAAAACATTGATATTTTGTTAACGAACCATAACTCTGCGCCTATTCTAATTCGTTTAGGGTACGGCTTACCGTCTGTTCTACAATGCCTCTATAAATGCTGTCTATTTTTTTCAATCGATAATTCTAGGCCCACACTAACGGGCCCCCCTTTAGAGGGCCACAGCCTTGCCGGGGTCGCGGGACATACGTATATCTACCGCGACTCCGGTACACAAAAGGGCTACCGAAGGACACCGTGGATTTTAGTCAGTACAAGTCTGACAGTCCCTCCCGGCCTCTGCCCGGGGCTGGGAGGACTCATTCGTGATTTTAACACGAAAAAAAAAACAAAAAAAAAGAAAGGCCCACACTAACGGGAAATACCGTAGATATTCGAGTTAATGGACTTTTATAAGACTTTACGATTCAAAGACTATTATCGTGAAACTAACGGCATTTCCTTTCGGTGTGGGCCCCGCATAAGGAAGCGTCCTAAGTAATTAGGCAAAAAAAATATCATACTTTGATCAGTGGTGGCCCAATGCTATAACCATTTTTTCATGTGTGCGTCGGCCTATAGGTATACCTACCTACATGCGTCTCTGTGTCTCGTCTATGGATAAAGTTTTAACTCTGCATTATAATCAATAAAAAAAAATCAATTTAGTTTTGGAATCAGACGTTACTTTGGGAAAATCCATGTCATTAAATATTATTTCTTGTTTTTTTTTTCAGGCGGCCTACCCAGCTGACTGTTCAGCGTTCCACGAACACGAATTGAAAGTAACAACAGAAGTATACCACAGTGAATTATAAGTCTTAAGTAGACGCATTAAATTGATTTTACTAATTAATGCCTTATGTATTGTGTTCGGATTAAAATCAGCAATTTTCCAATAGGTCTATCTAGATGATTTGCAAATTGAAGAAGTTAAGGTAGCTAAAAAAAAATATTCGACGTCCTTTCTTAATTTTTTAAATAGATAAAGTCTTAATTTGGCAACTTTATTTTTTATTACCACATTTGGCAATCATTCATCATTAGCATTTCATTCATCAAACTAGTTTTAAATATCGTCGCTCATTTATTACACCATAATTATTGACCTTTTCATCAATTGTGGCCTTACCTCACCTGAGCGCCTTTAAAACTGCATTAATTTAATTTATCACTATTGATCATTTTTTATCACCATTCATTAGTCATGAAATTTTCGAAAATTCAAGTAGGTATACGTCGTCGTATTTATGACAATTTCATTTAAAATTCACCAATCCATTAATCACCATTATTCACGATTTTTTTCAGTGATTCACTCACTCATTTTAATTCACTCACTAACTTCATCACAATTTATTCACTTCATGCACTCATTTCAATTAACTTCATGCTTTTTTTATTTTTTACAGACTAAATGCATCATTATAATTGCTAAATTGTACTTATGTAATGTTACTTAATTTAATAATTCATCGTGATACATTGCTTTTATTAGAACTATTATTTTAAGAGTACCTACATTTTTTTTTTCATGGATAATAAAATTATGATTTAATTGTCTTTCAGACGTTTAGAATAGTTGTAAACAGAATTTTGTGGCTTTTTTTTTTGCTTTTTTATATTTAATTGGTGTTGTGAAAAAAAAATAAGTATTCCATTTTTATGATGAAATCAAACAATTATTTATTTAAAGGTTTTAGTTTTCATATTTTAGTTGAAAATAAATGAAAGAATCATTTAAAATGGAATATTTTGACAAATTTACTTATTTAAACATAGTATTATAGTTACTATAAAATTGAAATTAAGTAAAATAATTATAGTTTTTTGCTGGACATTTTGGTGCTAAATCTTTCGTTGCATTTAATACTTTCTGTCTACCCCACAAACAAGGTTTTCAGGGGTATCAAGATAGATTATAAAATATTAAAATCTCGAATCTATATTTAATATTTTTACTTAGTAAGTAAATTATAGTTAAAAATAACTATATTTTAAATGTTTTGTTTTTAAATATTACCTATTGTTATTTTTAGTTAAATTTCTGAAGTCTTCCGAATCACTTTCATTTAAAAATGTAAATACATTCCACATTTATGTAAGATATCAAATAAAACATGACTGAAAACTCGTATTATTTATTTCAATGGAAGGTACGGTCCATTTACCTATACAATCTTACAAAAAATAAAATAGAGCAAACATTGTTAACCGACTTCAATAATGCAAGGCAAAGCCTCTTTTTTGTCCCCATTGACTGGACTATATTATTTTTAAGAGTGGACGGACTTTTATACCCATGACGGATATTATAAGCATTAAAATTATGACATCATTTAAAAGCACTTTTAAAACTTTTGATAGGGCCGAGTCATACCGGAATGGCAGCGGCCGGCAGCGGCGAGGCGAGCACTTTCAGTGTGAAATAATTTTAAACTTTAACTACATACTTAAAAGACCAGTGTCGCTTGAAAAGGTCGCGAGACCGCGCGGCTGCCAGCGGCGACGCTGCCGGCCGCTGCCATTTCGGTATCACTCGGCCCTTACTGTACATACTTTCGACACAAAATTATTTTTTTAATTATTAGCACCTAACTGTGTGCAATCATAACTATTTTAATACAATAGTAATAAGTACTAGGTAATTAAAACGAATTTATCTTATAAACAACACAATTAAATAATGTATATTTTAGAATAAATATAATATTAATACATAATTATGTCCAATAATTAATTTTACAAGCCTTTCTTTGTTTTAAAGAAAAGTATCTTTAATTCATAATTGTGCCAATCGAGAGGATATTTTCTTACTTGCACTTGCTTCTTTGTATTTATTCAAAAGCTGAAAATAAGTATCACCTTGGTCCAAAAACCGTATACGTATATTTTAGTTTCTTTCTTAAAAATAAACCATATGAACTAGGTACTTTAAATTATATTAATGGAGTTTGTCGTTGACTGTACTTTAACTTTTATTTTCTCTAAAAATAAAAGCCATTGAAAAACGAACTTAATAAAATCTTAACTAAAATACATTATAACTTTGGACGGATTTCATTAGACTAGAATAACTTGTGAATTCAAAATGAATAATATCTTTGATTGGTAGTGATTGTCAACAATATAATTAATATTTAAAGATAATTAGAACTCCTAATGATGTTAAGCGTAAATAATTACTATTTATAATAGAATGGTTATTTCTTAGTTGGGATGTTTTTGCACACCCATTCCATGCCCTCCTGAAAAGAGAAGAAAATAAACGCCTTAAAATATAGCGAGCGCTATCTACTGGAACGGAAGTGCAGAGTCAACAAAAGTCAAAAAACAGAGTCACAAACACAAAACTAAACTTCCTCGAAACACAAAATGGTCTTTGGTCTTTTATGTTTCTTTATTTCTAGTTTGAAATTTTTGGAAAGGGACATTTTGGAAAATGGATGTTCCAGGAAACAGACTTTCAAGGGGTTTGACGCATTTGGTGCACTTCTCAACTTGTACTCCATGCTCAAATGGTGAACTTAGCAACTGGTGCACTTCTCATATGGTACACTTCGCAACTGGTGCACTTCTCAATTGGTGCACTTCGCAAAAGGAGCACATTTTAAGATGAGTGGAGATTTGGAATAATTGTCTAAAAATGAAAGAATCTTTGGCTTTGTTGGGCAATTTTCTTAAAAATACAATCAACAAAATAATTTTGAATTAACTGTACATAATCACTATAACATTTTTATTTTTTCAAAAATAAAAATAACGTCACTTGGAAATAATAACAATATAATTATGTAAGAAAAAAAATAGATTTAAGTACAGCATAAAGTTATATTAAACACATGACATAATATTATATAATATTATATCAATAACCTTTATAATATTATAATTTAAACTGTACTTCTTTTAGTTATAGTTATTATTATTAATTAAATAAAAGCTTTAAATTAAATCAAAACCTGTTTCTCAAAAACAGTTTAAATAATTAATATAGATAAACCTTTGTTTGTCTGACAGTCCCTCCCGCCCTGCCCTGGGTGAGAGGACTCATTTGATGATTTTACCACGATAAAAAAAAACTACCCTCATTTAGTTTTATATCGCATGCATATTGGGTTACCACTCCGCAATAAACAAGTACTTGAAAATTGTATGTTTGTTTTATATGTGTAGCATAATCACTTTGTTATTATTATATATTTTTTGCAGTAGGTAATAAAGAAAAGATCACGTTTCTCCAATTATTATATTAGTGATTATGTAATTTAATAAAAAAATGTAATGTAATGCTTTTATTTAATTAGTAATAATAACTAAAAGAAGTACAGTTTAAATTATAATATTATAAAAATTATTGATATAACATGATATTAAATCATTTTATTTTTATTTCTATGATATGATATTAAATCATGTCTTTATTATGATAACTTTTTGCTGTGAATCTATTTTCTTACATAATTATATTGTTATTATTTCCGAGTGACGTCATTTTTATTTTTGAAAAAATAAAAATGTTGTAGTCATTATGTAGAGTTACTTTAAAATTATTTTGTTGATTGTATTTTTAAGAAAATTACCCAGCAAAACCAAAGATTCTTTCATTTTTAGACAATTTTTCCAAATCTCCACTCATCTTAAAAAGTGCTCCTTTTGCGAAGTGCACCAATTGAGAAGAGCACCAGTTGCGAAGTGTACCATATGAGAAGTGCACCAGTTGCTAAGTTCACCATTTGAGCATGGTGTACAAGTTGAGAAGTGCACCAAATGCGTCAAACCCCTTTCAAGTAAAGTAAATAGACAGTATAGTAGTATTTGCACTTGAGGGACATTTTAAAGCTGAACTGTAATTTTGTACAATAGACGACATACATGTTGCTCATATTGTGAGTCATCATCCTTCAAATAGGAACTTATGTTATAAAATAAAAAAATGGACCAACCTTGACTCCAGTGCCATCAGTAGCAACACATGCCTGTATCTGCCAAGTACGATCTCTGATAAGATGAAGACCCAGATGCTGGGCTATCTCACTGGCTGGCAAAGCTGTAGAGAAGAAAATAGTTTATTTCATTACAAGTGCGGAAAGGCTGTCATTGCAAAGAGTTCCGACAAATGTCTACCCGAGCCGAAGGCGAGGGTTGACAGTCGGAACAAGTTGCAATGACGGTTCCGCACGTGTACTGAACGACTATTTTTAATACAGTTGCGAAAAAATGAAGCAATTTAATAAATAATAAAAACATAATAAACTAAACTCGCAAAGAAAATTTCTGGAAAATGACGCCAACCGTAAAATATAAGCAGTTTTTTTTTTCTTCACCCATTTTGGTAGGCAAAGGGAACGCCCATACAGCTTAGTCTTCAGTAATTTTTTTTTATTGATATGAAATGAAAATGAGATGAAATGAAACCTAACCTAACTCGTTCAATTAAATCATTAAATCTGACATTGAAATAAATTAGTAGCTTCTTTATAGAAATATACGTTTTTGTATGAATCACAAAAACTCTTTAGTAAAAACTTCATGGTTGGTTTTTCTTTTTGACAGTTGGGAAAGAGAACGCACTAGTGCGGAAAAGGTAAAAAAATCACTAGTGTGTGTGCCCACTTCCCGAATGCTATACGTCCCTGCAATATGCCACTTTTTGAGCAACTGTATTAAAAATATCTTTTAATATATATTTCAATTAAGTATCATCTTTCTTGTGCTCTATGATATATTTTGAATAGCTAATAAGAAACATGCAGTATTAGATAGAGGAAATGCATCAAAATAATTTTATAACTCAAAAACAAGTGTGTTTTAAATTAATTTAAATTACTATTGATATTGGCATTGACTGTACCAACCTCTAACATTATTTTTTGTGTTGTTTTTTTTTCTAAGAATATTATTAGATGAGTAATAGAGCTTTATACTTAAGTCCAACGTCCAAGATAAAAAATCATAAAAAAATCATGGCTTACCATCAGATGAGGTAGTGGTTGTAGTAAATGCAAGCAATAAATTTAAAAAAAAAAATACTTTTTTTATGGGATTTGTTAGAGAAAACAGAGAGAAGAAAGAGTTGCCTTTGCCTAGGAGTAGGGCACTATTATATTTTGAATTTAAAAAAGTGGAAAATATCTGTAAAAATGCTGCTCTTCATTTACCTGTAGCTAAGTCCTGTTTATTAGCATATACCAGTAAGGGCACTCCTCGTAACTTCTCATCCTCCAGCAGTTCTGCTAACTCCTGGCCTGTTTCCTCCAGTCTTTGATGATCAGAGCAGTCAACTACGTAAATCTGTAAATTTATCCAATAAAATGAACAGTCCATCAAACTTTATTAGTGAAGTATGGTAATAGTTAAATAGTTGGAAATTGATTAACATATTAAAAAATAATGCCTATACCTAATTCCTGAAGGTAGGCCAAAGATCTGCGTATTAGAACAATCACGTGTTGCCAGTTATGTTTAAGTCCCATATAAAAAGTGAGGAATTGAAATAGTTACTAACCAAAATATCAGTATTTTCGAAATAATTCCGCCAGTAGGGTCTTATCTTCCTCTGGCCGCCGATGTCCCAGACGTTTAGCTTAAAACCATTGGATAGCACTGATTTTATGTTGAACCCTGCTGTTGGGGTTACGTGGTTCACATCCTCGGAAGCCAGCTGCTTCAGAAGCGTAGTTTTACCAGCATTGTCCAGCCCAAGTAACAGCAGACGCAACTCTTTATCAGGATTAGACCTCAGCTTTTTCAAAATATTCAGTAGGCCCTAGAAATTGTAAGAGTAATCAGCACAACAATAAACATGTTATACCTCGAAAATTTGATTTTTTGCTCAAAATACCATCATGGAGACAATCTTTGGAAAGTTGACTAGATAAAACGTGAGATATTCTTAGTAAAAAACAATACTTTTCATCGTAATTAAATTATGTCCTCGCGACTTGCGTGAATTGATAGATTTTTGTTGACATTGTGCCGTTTCCATGGTAACGAGACAGGAAAACGTTCCGTTTTAATGATAGAATGATTCACTGATTTGAAACATATTTAATTTTGTGAGTATCCCATTCCCACTTAAAAACTGTGAATACTGCTCTTTATATCACAAAAAAATACTTACAAAACAGTGGGAATTAAGAATTATTTTGAATCACAGAGCATGACATGTTTCGAATGATTTGTTCTTGGAAGTTGTTCACGTGTAGAGAAACATAATAGTCGTTCAGGAACACTTGCAGCGAAAGTTAACATTTCAGACAAGATATTTTTATTGTGACGATTACAGTAGAAAATTGCTTGAAAACTCACAAGCAATTTAGTACATTTTGTTTTACAAAGGCTTCAAGAACTACATAAACAAATTCGAAATAGACAATCGATAATCAGCAGTAAACCATTTCTGAGCGTTACATCATACGTCAATTTTCCGTTCGCCTGGGTTGTTGACTTGTGCGTGCGCACGTGTTTGCGATCAGAGAAAATATAATTTCTGACCACACAATAAATTAAATCTATCAAAATGGGTAAAATAAAGCAAGAGCCTGTAGAACAAGACGGAGATGTCAGCATCAAAGCAGAGCCACAAAGTTACGACGACAAAGTTGAACACTGCAGTGTGATTGCAAAGCCCATGGCGCCGAAGAAATTAAGCAAAAAGATTTATAAACTCATCAAGAAGTCTACTTCTCATAAAAACTACATTAGAAACGGGCTAAAGATAGTGCAAAAACAGTTGCGGCTTGGTGAAAAAGGGTAAATAAACATTTTTTTTTTAATTTTGAGGTTATGTAAATATGCGTTTCTTCATGCCGCTTGCACGTAATCTAACAATGGATATAAACAGTTTTCTTTCTTTTCTAACGTTTACCCACCTAAAGCTGATTGTAGCTCTTTTCCAAATCTCGCCTTTTTGTTATTTTTGTGTCCAGTCAGTTTATTCTGGGACCTTCACTACGATCATCTGTGTACCCTGTTTGTTGTCTAATCTTAATAACGAAGAACTGACTTTGTAATAATTCTGTATCCTTGGTTTGATTCCTATAATTAATTTTATGAAAATGGCAGATCCCAACTTCATGGATGTATGAAAATTAAATCGTCATTTTCATTTTCGACAATCAATTTCAGCTTCAACTTTCTAGAATGTACTCTCTTATTCCATTATACAGGCCTTTCTCTCCCTTTTAACACTATCCTTATATTAATCCAAATGAAATACCATAAAGATTTGCATCATCAATACTATTTAGAACAATGTATCAAACCTTTTTACTCTTATTTTCCAGGCTTGTCTTCTTCGCCGGAGACATATCACCAATAGAAATCATGTGCCACCTTCCCGCAGTGTGCGAAGAGAAAGACATTCCATACTGCTACACCCCAAGCCGCAAAGACATTGGTGCAGCCATGGGGACCATGAGAGGATGCGTCATGGTTCTCGTCAAAGAACATGATGATTATAAGGATTTGTATGACGAGGTTAGAGGAGAAATTAAGCTGCTTGGACATCCAATATAATTTAGGAATATTTTAATTGGTATTTTGTAGTTATGGGACAATTTCAATATTATTTTGTTAATTTTCCATATTCAGTATAAAAATTGTAGAGATTGTTTTTTACATATTCAAAAAATGTTCTGGACAGCTATTGCAACTTCAGTAATGTATTATTTTGCATGGTTATAATTGTCAAAAAATCATTGTATAACCATGGAAAGAAAATTTAAAAAAGATTATTTTATTATCTCTTTATACATTAGGACCTTTCCATTGTCTTCTACTTTCTGAATACTGAAATCAAAAATGTATTGTGTTTTTAACTACAAAATATCCATAAAAAATACTGCTGGCCTACCAAGCACTTTATTGTCAAGACATTAAGACACAGATTAGTTCAAAACCTGTAGTGTGTCTTGCCTTGCAGTTCTTGTTAGGCTGTTTGAAAACCTGATTGATACAATTAATTTGACACCTTGAAATTGTGTGAATCAGATTGTTTTACTTTTAAGTAGGCTAAGTACAAAATATTGGTGTACAAGAATTTATTTTGTGACAAATTCTTGTGTACCAAGGTTTTTTTTTAATATAGACAATTTATTATCAATTTTTTTGGTTTTATTTTACACATCTTACTACAATGTTCCTCTGATTACCTTTGATGTGCACTTGTGCCAAGATAAGTAGCCACAGCCACCTTGTAAATTAAAGGTATCATATAAATTATTAAATTAACTACCTATTTTTTAAATATTAGGATCACCTGCATACAAAATATTGTTCTAGTGATTTACAATTTTTCTGAGACAGCATGTGATTATTCTGTACTAGCTTTTGCCCGCGACTTCGTCCGCGTGGAATAGTTACTTTGGGCTAACGTTAAATTTAACCCGGATTTCGAAGCATTCTTCATTGGCGCTCCGCTCCTATTGGCCTTAGCGTGATGATATATAGCCTATAGCCTTTCTCTATAAATTGACTATTTTATACCTTCGGCCGCGAGACGCGTCGAGCGCGGCGACCGATTCTCAAAAAAAATCCTTATAGCATGATTCAGTATTCACGCGCAATGGCTTATTGGCGTATTTCATGTATAACTTTGGTGTTTCTGTACTGATTTATATGATTTTTTTTTATGGAGCAGTTAATTAATGTTAACTTTTTCAATTAGGGGTGACTGAGAGTGTTATAAACGTAAGAGTATTCAAATGTAATCAGAAAGCTTCGAACTGCTAAGCTATCGGGAGTTACACGTGTTATTGTGAGTCAACCATAAAAGATAGACATATGCTGTCGTGGGGTATTTTTTATATAATTTTAAGGAGAAAATTTCCGTCATAAATGATTTCTGTGTAGCTTAACCATTAGGGTTGCACACGCGACGGAAGATTAAAAAACCCACGTTTTTAAATGTCCTAAAAATAAGAAAATAACCCTACGGGGCTGAGAGAGGGGCCACTCAAAACGTGGGGGCGTAAATTATTTAAGGAATTATTTATGAGATATTTACATGACGTGTATAGCTCGTGGGCGTAACTTGCAAAGATACGCCCCCACGTTTTGATTGGCCCATCTCTCAGCCCTGTAGGGTTATTTTCTTATTTTTAGGACATTTAAAAACGTGGGCTTTTAGATTTTTTAAATTTATTAATTATTTTATTATTTTTATCTTTGTTCATCGGGTTTGAAGGTACCCTGAAAATTTCAGCCTGCTAGCTTATCGGAAAGTGCCTCAAAATTGAGTTGCAAAAATCCAACCGGAACGACAAAACGTGGGAAAAACACGCTTTGAGCACCCACTAAATATTATACTTTTTTTTAGTCTTCTTCATATTCAAACTTAATTTACTTCTTATCCGCCAACTTGGGACGGCTGCCATGTTGGATTTAGGTCACGTGATATTTTTTTTCGTATCCCATTCAGCAAACCGTTTCGTTTAATACCCATATCATGGGGATGCATTTCAAATAGCCGATCCGCCATCTTGGATGTCCGCCATGTTGGATTTAAGACACGTGACTATTTTTTTCATATTCCTGACAGCAAACCCTTTCATTTGATACCCATATCTTGGGGGTGCATTTCAAATAGCCTGTCCGCCATCTTGGACGTCAGCCATATAGGATTTAAGTCACATGACTATTTTTTTCGTATTCCTGACAGCAAACCCTTTCATTTGATACTCATATCATGGGGGTGGATTTTAAACAGCCAGTCTGCCATCTTGAACGTCCGCCATATTGGATTTAGGTCACGTGACTATTTTTTTCGTATTCCCGACAGCAAACCCTTTCATTTGATATCCATATCATAGGGGTGCATTTCAAATAGCCTGTCTGCCATCTTGGACGTCCGCCATATTGGATTTAAGTCACCTGACTAAATTTTCGTATTCCTGACAGCAAACCCTTTCATTTGATACCCATATCATGGGGGTGGATTTTAAACAGCCAGTCTGCCATCTTGAACGTCCGCCATATTGGATTTAAGTCACGTGACTATTTTGTTCGTATTCCCGACAGCAAACCCTTTCATTTGATATCCATATCATAGGGGTGCATTTCAAATAGCCTGTCTGCCATCTTGGACGTCCGCCATATTGGATTTAAATCACGTGACTATTTTTATTTCGTATTCCTGACAGCAAACCCTTTCATTTGATACTCATATCATGGGGGTGGATTTCAAACAGCCAGTCCGCCATCTTGGGTAGGCCGCCATATTGGATTTGTAATGACGTTTCTTAGCTAGTCATGTATTTTCATCAGAACTCAGAGCATGTGCAAAATTTCAGTCTGCTAGCTTATCGGAAAGTGCCTCAAAATTGAGTTGTAAAAATCCAATCGGAATCCCTTCACTGCTCTGCTCCTATTGATTGTAGCGTGATGAAAAGTATACTATAACCTGCTCAGGAGTATGAAAAATAATTGTACCAAGTTTCGTTAAAATCCGTCGAGTAGTTTTTGTTTCTATAGCGGTTATACAGACAGACAGACAGACAATAATTTTACTGATTGCATTTTTGGCATCAGTATCGATCCCTAAACAACCCCTGATAGTTATTTTGGAAATATATTTAATGTACAGAATTGACCTCTCTACAGATTTATTATAAGTATAGATAGAAGATTATATATTATACGTGTATATATATGGTTTCTTGTGAAAAAAAGGAAAGAAAATGAATAAAACAACAGTATTTAGTTACACATACATTTAATACACTTATTAAAATCTATGGGTACGTAAAAAATGGCAGATTGTCATTATTACTGACAGTGAAGATTGGCAAAATACAATTACTTTTAATTACGCACTAGGATCACTAAAATATCTAAGCTAGAAGTCTAGATTAGCTTTAGAGGAGCAGATTTCAGTACACTTGAAACACACTGTAGAAAACAGTCGAAAGATATAATTTCACTTTTTTTATCCTAACAAAAATTTGCTTATAATGCTAATTTATCATAAACGATTGGTTTAGTGCTTCGATCATTAAAAATAACTTGTTTTTAATGATCGAAGGTTTAGTGTCCTTGTAAGTTGTCTAATACTTTGATTGTTATTTATTTATTTTATACCTAGAAACTTGTTCTTGAATTTATAGTAATAAAATTTTTACTCAATAAGTTAGATTCAATAATTAGGTATGTGCAGTAAAGTCTACTGAAATCGAATCCTAAATATTAACTAGTAATTGAAGCAGTATTTAATTTCATATATTAACCCTGCTTTTGAATGAGTGCCCAGTAATGTACGAGATCATCAAAATTGTACACTTGCTTGCATTAAAGAGGCCACCATGAAATATTGAATAGATTAAGTACGCCACATTGAGGTATTACAATTTAGAACTTGTAATAATCATTGCGGTCTTTTCAAGACTGCCTCTGAAATTATTGAAATGAAAATAGAAGTTTATTCATGGTAGATATTAGTTTATGAGCTTAATGAAAACAACTGACGAAAAGTCGGTGAACGATTGATTAGTATTAATAAGAATCTGTCTAACCCTATGAGAAATTTGTATATATGAAATTTGTGTTGTTTTGAAGTAGGAATTAGGCTTTGATAGTCACTAAGGACTTGCCTTGGAATTTCCATTTTCAAAGTCGCCTTTCTCAGTTTTTTTGCAAGCAAGTGTATGCAACAATACGTAGCGTTATACATACAAAAATAATTTGTTTTACGGCGTGCTTTGTTTATAATATTATGTCTATTTAGGTATTAGTATTTTATAGTATAGACAAGAATAACCCATTAGTAGAAGTGATGATGACATTTTGTACTTCAAATTCTTATGAGATTATTTAAACTACAAATACATAGTATGTTTTTGGATTTGTTTTAAGTATATATTATTTAGTAGTTAGTATATTCTCTTAAAAATATATGGCCCTATGTCCTAAGCAAAGCGATCGTTCGCAATCTTCGCATTAGTACTTAGGACACGGCTTAATGAAGGTAATCATAGTGAAATTAGCTGGTACTTGACAATTACCAATACGCATTGAACAAGTTTGATGATTGGGTCCTAGTCTTTAAGTGTCTAAACACACTATGCCGAAGTTCGGCGGGTATTTGGCTGATATGACACACCATAAGTGCCGAACTTACGCGGCAGAAATTAGGCGTGGGCGGCTCCCTGCTGCTCCCCGCTCCCGGATCTTCGTCGGTAATCGAACCGAACTTCGGTCGCGTATGTGTGGTCACAAAATAAGTTGCCGCTGAACTTACGCCCGACCGAAGTTACGCTGTACGCTATGACGCGACGTAATTTCGGCATAGTGTGTCGTCAGTAATTCAAATAGCATTGCAGGCGTAATTGTGCCGAACTTCGGTCGCGTAACTTCGGCATAGTGTGTTTAGACACTAAAGCTACAGAGTTGTGTCAGCGCTGCCCCGCCCCAGCGATGAAAGAAGAGTTGGTCTTTATTCGATTTTCAACTTTATTCTCTAGATTTTAAAATTGAAAATCTTTTAAAGACAAGCTATAGTCGACGACTAGCATAGCTTTTCCAATGATAATGAATAAATAAATATTTTTAATTTACCTAAAACAAATCCAAAATTGAACATCACTTAATATTACAAAAATGTTAAATCTACGTAGATGTATTAAATAAATCGTTTCATAGCGTCAACATTCTAAGCCGTAATCCAATTTCGATCTTACAAAACTCATTTTAAAATTTAAAATTGTTCGCACAACTAAATACAAGCTTAGTTAAAGCTGATAATACTTAAATAAATAAGGTTTTAAGATCGTTGTGCGTAAGTAGTATTGCTGGTATCTGTACAAGTGTACAGGCTTTAAAAGTTGAGGAGTTTTTGGTGATATTAAGCACTGCAAACAACAGTGAACTTTATCAGTCATGTCATAAAGCTCATTGTTGTTTGGAAATTCCTGTCGAGTTAAGCAAATATATTACTAGTTGAACCGAACATTGGGGATTTCAATAAATTAAGACTTTAACAGTTTAAATTGATTTTAGCATTGTTTGTACCATTTTCACAATTCACGGTATATGGAATGAGCACATTTATTTCTAAATGAAGTTTTATTTGGAAATTCAAAACCCTCTCTTTAGTTTAGCGAATCATTTCTAACTGTTGCTACCCCATTGACATCATAGGGCACACCATAAAAGCCACATTAATTTAGCCTTTGGCTCAAAAACATTAAAACAATCTTACCATTAGAGCTGCCCCTTACATGTTATATTATTAGATATCACACTCGCAAACAAAATTACGTACCCACTACACTCAACAATCGATAAAATTCTTAACACACATCACTTACAACACTATGGTCAGCAAAACACGTGTACCTACTGGGTGAATTTTTCAACTGGGCGTATTTGGCCAAATCCGAAACTATGAGGAATAGCGAAAAATGCTCAAAGAAGCCTCGAGGCTTATTTTTATGAAAACAAAATGTGCATTTTTGGAAGTTAGAAAAACCATTATTCCTGTCCTGAAATCTAACCTATTGGTTAGTAACATTGATTTATATTTCAAAAAACTATGATCCTGTTTTAGTTTTCACCAAAATTGGCCTCGAGACTCCTTGTAAGTATATTCCGCTATTCCTCATAGTTTCGGATTTAGTCATTCACACCCAATTGGAAAATTCACCGCGTATATCAACCACCAATAATGGACGTTACAGTTGTCATAGTCAAGGTATGTTTCTGATCTCTACAGCACGCAGCATTACTGCCACTGTGATGCTTCGTAGCAGTGACGTCTGCCACGTCACGCATATTGATGTGGAGTTCGGAATATCATTTAAACATTAACAAAATATATTATCGGCGTACCGGGATAAGTCAATAATTCGACAAATCCTGCTTTGTGACTGTAAGTTTAAAAGTGAACGCAACTTTACAGTCCAATATCTCTAGTATTTTTTGTCGACTTATTGAGTTTTCCCGCTACACCGATGCACGATATAAGACCAGACTCTTAGCACGAGTTTTCACTCTTTTACTTTACAGCGTCTTTTCAGTATTTACAGCGTTTCTTGTATGAAAAAATTGAACAGCGCCTCTGGTGTGCGAAGAAGGAACTAAAATTTTCCTTGAAAATTGTCAAAGTTCCAGTTTACTTTACGTCTCAAATACTGAAAACTCGTGCTAAGTAATGCGGCAACACTTGACAGCACTACTGCGTGCAACGGAGTTAGAAAACATACATTTAGATTCAAATACAAATTGTTAACATTAACACAATCAAATAAGTATCAAAAAATGCACTAGACCTTTTTTCATTATTTCAGACCATATTGAACATAGACACAAAAAATTTGGGGTATATATTTTGCTGACCATAGACAACATCTTTGGTATGTTACGCGTGGTTTGACCGTACTGATCACAGTTCTGATTATTACCTATCACAGACTACACCTATCGAGCTCCGTCAAGCAATACTGACGACAATACTATCCACCTGCTAGCTTTTGATATGATTTTGTGGCAAAATGAACTCTAAGATATCTTTTTAATACCCCCCCACAGGTGGGGTATTACAACGTCTTAAAACCAGACTTGTTCCAGTGAGTGAACGAGATGGCGCTAGACGACTTGTATAGCTCTGTTACTTTCACTCGCCGGAACAGGCCTGGTTTTAAGACTTTGTAATACGGACGCTGGGTTCTAAAATGGCCACTTTAGCAACGTTCCGAAAATCAATGTTTCTCTTTTACAAAAATAATTTTCTTTATTTCTTGAGCAATAGAATAGATTAGAATATTTCATGTTACGCATTTTATCGCAATCATCATCATCATCATCATATCAGCCCGGGATCACCCACTGCTGGGTATAGGCCTCCCCCAGCAGCGTGCACTGGTTCCTGAGCAAAGCTAGGCCAGACAAAGATAAAAAAAAAAATAACTACATTATTCAATACTGACGATGCGAATAGAAGAAAGCTTCGGCCCAATTCAAAACGTATAATTTAAAACACTCACCGCATTCTTCACGTAAGATTAATAATCATGATATTCTGACAATCAAATAGAAGATTCGGCCACCTCAAATATCTCTCCAATATACTTAGTTACAAAACACGTCACTTGCAAGAATAAGAATAACTCTCGAAGATTGAAATGACGAGTACGAGATGAATTATCATATTTCTAGGTTAATTCTCGTAATTTTTAGACACAACTTGAATCTTGTACGATAATATTAGGAGTTCTTTTTATGATAGTTGTGAAAAGTAAGTTTTCACAACAATCGTAATCAGATTCAGTAATAAACACACATTGTCAGCACAAATCACACAAACTAGGACCATTTTAAGTAAACAAACGAATATTCTTTAATATTTACACACCCTTTTGTTTCAAAACGTATTACTTAAAGCTGAATATGATCTAGTAGGTAAACAATAACTACAAAAGTACAAAACAATAACTTTTGCCGGAATAAACTGACAGTAACAGTAACAGGTTGCCTCATTTTCCCAAGTTCCCAAAAACCAAATTCTCAAATTTGAGGAGAAAAATTAAACAACAGTTTATAATTATTACTAAACCGCTTTTGCTATTCTTTAAAATTATACATTTCTTTTGGAATGTATAGATTTGACATTACTACCCCGTATTTTTAATTGTTTCTATTAGTGTCGTTTCTGTGTGAAGTTTGTTTCTTGAACTGGCAACACCGTTCAGAGCGTTTCCACTAAGGTTGGCATAAAGGCCTCGAAGCCATGCCAAAAAACATTTCTAAAAAAAAATATTCCACTAAGGTTTTCATTCATTAAAAACGCTGGTCATTTCTGATTGGTTACCGCCAGCTACAGCGAGCCTAAGAACCCGCCCATTTTTATACATCTGTACCGTTCATACACACGACAATATGAAACAAAAAATCATACATTCTTGAATGAAATTGACTTAAATTGAGGCAAGAAAATAGTGGGCCTCAGCTTCGTATTGTAGTGAACGTGATGACGTCACACGGTGCGGAAAGTTGCTAATGCATTATGCCAGGCGTTATGGTTTATTTTTTAATTTTGTTTTATATTATTATAAATGCGTTTGTTTTAATTATGCGTTTTTGTGGTAACCTAGGCTTGGCCTAAATCAGTACTATGAGAGACCGCCCCTGGCCTCCCCCTTTTGTTGCCATATCTCTCGGTTCTGTGCGTCTCTCATCCATTTATTCCCCGCGATCTTGATGATATTGTCAACCCAACGGGCTTTTGGGCGGCCTTGGTTTCTATGGCCGAACTTTGGCCACCATTCCATTTTATCGCAATAAATTTATAAAATTCTCAACATGGAATATTCTACTCTGTTGTTCAAGCAATAGGGTAGGCTATTTTAGACCTGCTGTTCATACTCCGCTATTAATGAAAGTCCGGTCAGTAAATCAAATGTACAGTACACTGCAATAAATAACACACATGGACTTAAGGAAGAGATAATCGGCTAGTTTTGGCTTCGTATATTGTTATCTCTGTCACACCACTAAGTATGTGACGATTGTCGATAGTTCATCGCTGGTGCAACATAATAGTTTTAAAATGTTTTTCTATTTCAAAAGTGGATTTACCACAAAATCATCATCCACTTCATCATACTCTAAACTAAACAGAATATAATATAAAATTATAAGCGATTGAATTCGGCGCCTTACTCACTAGCTTACTTAATAAAGGAGGAATGAGTGATGTTTCTAATAATGTAATAATACAGAGTGTAGAAAAATATTCTGATGAGTAAATATTTTTTTTTTGTATTTTAAATTTAAACTGTTAATTTAAATTTTAAAAATTAATTAATGTTACCATGATAAAATGTCGCCAGGTTTAAAAGGATTGCCAGATTATACTAAAAAATAATTCCATTCGTCCAAGCTAAGTTAAAAGTTTGTTAAAAGTATTTTATATCAATAAACAAAACGGAACCTTATTTTAATAGGGATGAGGATCATGAGGCGTTCTGTTATTTCTATCTTTGTATATTTATGATACAAAGTCATTGGTGAATTACATTGTTCAACCTGGTAAGACGTGAAGACAAAATGATATACTTCTATAATGATGTTATATGATTAGTCTCTCTCAAATATCTTAATCAAAACACTTGACGAAGCCACATGGCAAAAGGTTTAGAAACACCAACATTCAAAAATGTACATTTATTTTTTGAATCCGGCAACCTTCAACGTAGAAATATTTTCCATACTGGCAACCCCGACATAAAATGGTATAAACCATCAACATTTTCTTAAAATTCGTTCCTAAAAGACCCTAACATGAAATTCTACAAGCACCAAGCTAAACTACCTTCAAAACTGCGCTCATTTTTACTATTTTAAACTTTACGCCTTTGAGTTAAGGCTTAAAATCTTACTGGCAAAATATACTGCTTGGTTATAAAAATCATATCCTATATCTTTTTAAAAGAATTCTCAATTACACATCACTCAGAAACAGGACAACACAGTATTACAAAAAATAACAACGATCTTCATGCAAAAGAGACCTTAGCTTTAAGAGATTGAGCTCAAATTCCCTAATCTTATAGCCGCGAGCGCAACGCAATTTACATATTAATGGAAAATAGACTAAAAACTATGTTTAATAAGGTCGAATTTCGCTCTGCGCTTAGTGACCAAACACTGAGGCTGGTGTTTTCATACCGTTAGTAAAAAAAGTGATTTAAGAATTAAAATACCATAAATAATTAATTATAATCTAAACCACTAAATATTTAAAAAATAAGTCCTTTACAATTGAGTAAAACATATTGATTACATAGATTGTTATAAAATCATTTATGAATTAAAAGCGAATATGCTACTGATATACACAAGAATTAGCAAAATACAAGTACATAAGCATTCAAAAGATTAGTACCTTAATTTAGCTGAAGAAATACTCAACATACTCGTATAATGAGAGAAAAGTTACTACTAAAATTGTCATTCAAAGATCTGTCATCTAAATTCATACTTACACATTTCTATCATATCATGGTTATACAATATACAGGGTGTAAGAGACATCGACGCACAAAAGGATACAATGGGTCCAGAACATGATTCTGGACCCCCGCCCCGTGTTGGAATTTTCCGTCGGATTTTTCCTAATTTTCAAAATTTATTAAAAGTTTTTTGGTGTTTTTTTTATTTTCGACTGTTCATAATCGTTATTCTTACCTAATCCAATGAGATTTTTAATGAAAAAGTATGTAATTAATTCACTACTTTCACTACTAAAAGTAGCAATGTAAATAAAACTAGAAATTGTGTCTTCTTAGATGTTTATAATGAAAGGTCATTGTACACCTAAAAACTGTGTCCAGTACCACAGTACCTGCAGTACTTTAAGTGCGGCTAACTATTAAAAAAAAAAACAAATATAAAAAATAGGAAAAACCCGACGAAAAATTCCCAGACCCATGGTACCCGTTTGTGCGTCGATGTCTCTTACACCCTGTATTTTAATTGACCACTGGCTTACCGTAGCTTTGAAACGTTTTGGGCAATAGAACAATATAACGGCAAATTAAATTAACTGGTAAAAGTTCACGCAGCGATATCTAGAGCTGTAAAACAGTGAAAAATAATTGTTTGTTTTCATAATTTCTAATAGTTACACATCACTGGCAGTGGTCGATGTCACTTGTTTTTTTTTTCAATTGTATCGGAAAGATTCTATTCCTCGTTCAAAATCTGAGTGCAAAACTCCATATTGCGCCCTAGCGCTGAAAGTGTTGTTCAAAATTCGAATACTTACTTCTTGTATTCAATTATTTTCTACACTGTCAGGCGAGCCGGCCCCACTGCATTTCTTCGCTACGCTCAGTGTTCAATTCAAGTACTCGCGCCGATAACCAACTTTGCAGCCTTGCATAACAAATAACTATTTCGGTTCGAGAATGAAACCATGCATTGCGGCAGTTTGATGCAATATATGATGTTAAAATAAAAAAGAAACTCTTAAGATCCACCAGTTAATTTAACTTCACCTTATGCGCAAACGCATTAAGACAAAAATGTGTATTCCAGCATACATTTTCAACACCAGCCTCCTAGCTAAATCTCGCCGTGTATATTACATTATACGTTAGTTAGTGCAACGACATCTAGTCTAATGAGCAGTGTTTAAGTGTAGATGTGGAAAAGTATCAGTATGGTCAGTATTGTGCTCATGAAGCACAACGATACTGGCAGGAGCACCGCGAAACGGAGGGACCTGGAACGGAATGGAATTAGTTATCATACCGTTTTTGTACCATAAGGCTAAGTTCAGATGAACGCGCGACGACGCGCGGTTGGCTCGACGCGCGGTTTAAGATTGTAACAAATCAATGTTGTTGTGTATATGACCGCGCGTCACCGCGCGTGCCCGCGCGCACCGCCATGCTCCGCGCGCTAAATGTTGACCCGCGCGCCACCGAACGGTGACGCGCGGTTTAAGATCTACACTCCTGTATCGACCTGTTCAGTTGACCCGCGCGGTTTAAGGCGGACGGACGCAAGGAGTGACGAAAAAAATGGAGGACGACAACCCTGAAAATAGTTGAAAAATCGATCTTCGTGTAGTCTTAGTGTGGGATATAAAGTCAGAAACAGGCTTAAAGAAAATCTTTGACTTAAAACAGGGGGGGACCCAGTATCGTCTTTGCTTTCGATGGCGACGTCGTAGTTTGCGGTATAAAACCCACAAGCATATTGCCTCCTCCACGTCCATTCTCACTGAATGTTCACGCTAGACTGTCGCGCGCAAGCCGCCCGCCATCTGAACAGGTGAATCGCGCGGCAGCGCTCGTCGTCGCGCGTTCATCTGAACTTAGCCTAAAGGTGACAAACGAGCAAACAGCCTGATGGTGCACGGTCACCGTAGGCTATTGACGCCTGCAACAACAGATCGCTTGCGTGTTGCCGACCTCGCAATTTTTCCACGCTCTTTCTAAGGGTGTAAAGAAAGAAGAAAGGAATGTGTGTCGACAGTTAAAATGACAATATTTCCGATAAAATGGTAAGAGTTGACACAACAATGCTTCAAAAACTGGCTCATCCGCATCCGCGGACGAAACGCAGACGAGCTATTTGACGCGACTTATGCGAGTGGATGGCCGCCAGCCAGTCAGACCCTGAAGGGGTGTCTACTACTTTTAAAATTTTCTTTTCGCCTTGATCGGTTGTGACGTCAGGCCCCGGCTACACACACACACACTTACCTCCAGTAAGGCAGATGTCAGAGCGGCGGCTGGTGCTGGTTGAGTGCGGGATGCGACACGAGCGGCGCGTCGGCCGAGCGGCACAGCGCGGTTGTGACGTCAGGCCCCGGCTCGCTGTCGCGCCGATTCTTACCTATATACACACTGTCATTTACCACTAATGGTTGATTGCAGGACTAACAGGAATATTAAGTTATTGGCTTTGACAAAAAAAAATCTAGAAAATCGTATTTTCGACTAGATTACTGGCTTATTCAAATATGTTTAGAAAATGAATGCCAAAGGTAACGGAAACAGGTGCCACCCTAAAATGTTGACGCCAGGCAAGAAGCATTGGAATTTTTTGCAACTTTAGGCCTCTGCCTCGAATCTTGCGGGCAGCGGGGCGGCGGCGGCTGCGGCGCGGGAGCGGCAGGATCTTATGCGGAAAATCAAATGGAACGACCCTCGAAAACAGCGGCGCGGGAGCGGGCAGCGAGCGGTGTACTTATGTCAAGCGGTGACAGCCCGCGCGTTCTTTTGCCCACAATAAATCAAGCGTTAGGAATAAATTTGAATCAAAAAGATGTTGCCGCCATTGTTCAGACATTTCCTTCGCGAATAAAAACAAATATCACGACGACACAATCACGAACACAACAATACGCAGCTATAGTGACGCTCGATCTGCCCGCTACCCGCTAGTTTCGAGAACGGGTCTGCGATGAACGCCCCGCTCCCACGCCGCCGCCGCCACCGCCCCGCTGCCCGCAAGATTCGAGGCAGAGGCCTAAGGCCTCAAGTAAGATCACGGCAATTGTTCGTCAGTAAGTTGTTGTCGCATCTCTTTGAAAGCTCTATACTTCGCGTATTGAACTAGGCCTAAGGCTTTTGATTGCGTTATCATGAATTTTTTTGCTGGAACTGCAGTAGTGTAAAACTAGGACTTCAGCTCTTAATTTGCTAAGATCATTTATTAAAAGATAGCCAGATTAAAGTTCAGGTAAAGGGCATAAATTAACTGTGGTCTGAAATTACAATGGGCGTTTTTCAGGGTAGGATATTGAGTCCATTCTTATTTTAACCGTATACTTGGTGTGTACGGTATTAAAATATTCAACAGGTGTGCTATAACGATGAACACACATCAACAAACAAACAAGGGCTTAGAAAAAAAACTTAAATAAGTAAACTCACTAGTGAAACACAGACAGCCAGTCTGCTGGTTGGCTTGCAGCGACGTGGTAGGTCGCAGCTCCTTCTGTTCTTTACTCTGCTCATTCACACATTTCTGGTAGTAGTCAAACTCTTTCACGTACCTGCAACAGGGAATTATGTATTCTCATTCTGCTACAATAACTATCTACATTTTAAACAGGGATAAGGCAATATGAGACTAAATGCCTCTCACTTTAGTGTATACCATTTTTAAGGTTCCAAAAATGAGCACTTTCTTGTAGTTGCCGTATATCATTACTTTACAGAATTTCATTTTTTTTCAAAAATCCAATAATTCACATTTAGTTTTCGATTTTAGCATTTTATGCTATTCCTCATAGTTTCGGAAATGGCCATCCAAGCCCAGTTGGAAAAAACACTCTGCATAATGAACAGAGGTCAGAATTAGGTGGTAGAGTTATTTTAGTATTTGCATCGAAATGTTGATATTAATATGGATCTTCCCGGCATTTCTAATAGACTATCTCGTGTGGAAAACAGTATCACAAATAAATAATAATAACAAAAACATTAAAGAAAGATTAGACTAATAAATTATGTAAAAGTAAATACCTATTTCTATACATGGGATTTATCTGCTCTTTAAAAGTAATTCCGGGATTTGGGGTATATCCACTTTATTCTTTCGCTGTATGAAATCAGTGTAAGTACATGAAACACTGGGGCCATGGGGTCCGATTGCTCACCAAGTTTTTAAGGAACTTGCTAAACGTATAGTCGACTCTTCGCGTGACCAGAAGGCTGGCCTATTTCTTGGTCAAAGAATTAGCATTGCCATCCAACGTGGCAATGCTGCCAGCGTTCTGGGTATATCCCATTGACAGCAATGTGGACGAATTTTTTGATGCTCTTTGTTAGGTTATTTTAATTTTTATTAGGTTTGTTAATTCAGTATTTACATGAATAACTCTACTTAATTCCGACCTATGACAATGAAGCTACAATAATATCTCACCAGACTGGCGGCCACCTGTTGTCCGACAGATAGTCCCTGGAGGGCTGACTGAGGTGTCGTGCACGACACACGCGGTCGTACGCGCCACACAAACGCCACATACACCAGTCTGCCAGATTGTGTGCGTTGTGCAACTGGAATAGAGATCTGACTTAGGGCGAGTTGTTTGATCAGTAGTTAAACTATCTGGTAAATATAATAAAGATAAGCAATGATATAAGTGGTAGCAGTGGCGCCTCGCACTCAGAGAAAAGAAGATCACCAGCAGTACAACTTAACTTCAATAATAGTAGATTACGCAACAAGGGCGTAAAGCATTGCCTTACGTCACGGGCGTATTGAATTCCGAAGCGACACTAAGGATTCTAGGGCTGGTAGGGGTTCAAGTGTTAATTCCCGTGTGAAACGAGGGAATTAAGTTAAGAATCCTTAGTGTAGTGAGGGATTCAAGTTAACCCAAGACAAGGCAGCTTTACTCCCGAGGAGCGTACTCTGCTTTTAACACCTACTGCGAGGAAATAAATTCGATTTTTGAGATTTGATGTGGTACGACAACCTTCGAGCATGAAGTTGGCACCACTGCAAGCGATCAGCTGTTGTGGTCACCGGCCGCCATTACTGCTACAACTCCTTGGTAAAAGTTTTCATAGGTACTGTTTTATTTGAGGTTCCAAATTCAAATCACATTATTCCCACGGGAATAATGAAATTCAGTACAATATTATTGCCCGGCTCGAACGGGGGGCAGCAATGACCTGCTTTATTCCTTGTTTGCATGACATGCTGGAATGTTCTATTAAATTGTATAAAGTCTTGGTTCTTCTAACCGTACAGACAGATGTGTTGCTGAGGAGTTTGTTCCGCCACTTCTTCTTCCCAGCCAAAACACTAGGAAGTGTCGAAGGGACACATAAGACAGTCCCCCAAAGCGCCCCCTTTGGGGGACTGTCTTATGTAAAAAATTGACCTTCAAAAAGTGATAAATCAGCCTAATTTGAATAAATGACTTTTGATTTTGATTTTTTTGATTTGATTTTGACATATAATTTGACATTTACGAGCACTTGGTGTGAAAAGAAATTAACATGGCCTACAATTATATACTTCTGGTGTCTGATGAGTGGGAACTGAAATAAACTAAGAGGCCTCGCAATGATGATGTCGCCGACGATCACGTTTAGGTCAAGCACCTGCACTGCTCACTTGAGTCCCCATGTTGTAAAATAACTTGGGGAAAACCAAGTCATCTTATAACAAGGGGGCCTCGTACGAGCAGTGGATGCAAGTTATATTTTCGTACTGAAAAACAACGGCCTCGCATGCGTCTTGTCCTCGTCTATATTCGGTCGCTACGCCACTGAGTGGTAGATTACCTTGACAGGCTCCAACAGCGACAGAGCTATCTCGACGACTTGGTCATCGTCACCGCACACTCTGCCAACAAAGAATTCAAATCAATCAATCAATTCAAATCAAATATTTTATAAAAATATCATTATTACAAGAATAAAAAACAATTTATAGCTGCTAACTTATGAGTTGTAAATCGTGACTGACCCCGGAAAGAGGGCTATTGAAGGACACCGTGGATTTTAGACAGTTCGACTGACAGTCCCTCCGTCCCGCCCTGGGTGGGACTCATTTGATTATTTTACTACGATAAAAAAAGGGTCACGGTATCCTGCTTTTTTCACGTGGTAAACTCATCAAATGAGTCCTCCCACCCAGGGCAGGGCAGGAGGGACTCATCAGACTGTACTGACTAAAATCCACGGTGTCCTTCAATAGCCCTTTACATTCCGGGGTCAGGATATTCGTTAGTCCCGATACCCCATCAGACTTTGACCCTCTAAGGGAGGGCCCCGTCATTATGCTGACACTTTTTGAGGCGCGCGTGTAACACAACGCGCAGTCGAAACATGGTGCATAATCGGACAGCGAGTCGCCCATTACTCGCTGCCCACGGTATTCTGCTTACATAATATTCTGGGATAGTGTCAGACCAACCTGTCTCTCTGCTGCAGTTGGTCTATAACCCTGGCTTCCACCAGGTTGACGAGTCGGTTCATGCACAGTCTGTTGGCCAGCTCCAGAAGTTCCAAACATTTGTTTGGGTCCACTGCTGGGATCTTGTCGCTGTATATGTAGCTCAGCAGGATGTGGAACGCGTACATTTTCACGCCGGGGAATGATATCTGGGGGCGGGAGAAAAAGTTTAGGAAAATCATAGACGTAGAGTATGGACCGAGCATTATTGGTTTAAAATTGATTTATACTCTCTAGAAATAGAGAAAAAACAATCAATGGACTATCTATTTATTTTTTGTATGAGGCAGATAATTTTTTATATGGTAATGTAAAAGAAAGAGACACATACATAGTTTTACATTTTATTTCTCTCTTTTCCAGAGAGTATGGCAATTTTATTTGACATTTTGCTTTTACTTTAGCGTAGGACAAGGTTTTATAGCGCAACTATCTGTCGATCTTAAAAGTTGAAGAAAGACTGGATGCGTAAAGCAAGAGATACGGTATAGCGCATCTCGGGAAAGGCCTAAGTATGTTCTATAGTTGACGGCACTTGTATGATCCACAAGTGGTTAGTCCCGATCTGGTTGTTTGTGTAAGTCAATTTAAATGGTTGGCTAGCCTTTTCCCAAATATATTGGGTCGGCTTCCAGTCAAACCAGATGCAGCTAAATATCAGTATTTTACATGGAGCGTCTGCCTATCGGGCCTCCACAACCTAGAAAATGGGTAATACAATACCCCATGCTAAGACTGGTTGTCAGACTTTAGAGTTTTTGACTAACAATAACGACTGTCGAAGATCTACAAACGACAGCCAGGACCAACAGCTTTACGCACTTTCCGAGGCACGCAGGAAACTCGCTATGACAGGTGGTCATCCATCCGCAGACCAACCTCGGCCAAACGCGGCTTAACTCAGAAGATCGGCTGTAATTATTCAGCCACGAGCTCTTCTAAATTAAAAATAAATGTTACTGACCACTCTGGAGGTACTCTCTCGGAAGTGTCCCTGGAACATAGCTTTCATGGGATCACAGCGAGCCATGAGCACGGCGCGGTGAGCGAGGTGAATGCCGTCGTCCAGGTCGAAGGTCACGTCGGCGAACAACGCTCGGTCCACGTACATGTCGCGGAGACGGGCTCCTAGAGGCTGAGGGGTGAAAGTTAAACTTTTTAGACTTGCGGTAATGTACGAAAGAATTCAAAAGGGCAATCAATTCAAGAAATAGGGTAGGTTTTAGTCAATACGAGTCTGACAATCCCTTCCACTCCACTCACACAAGAATTCCAAAAACAGTCCTCATTAAGTTAAAAAGCTAATATCACACTAGTGATTTAAAGAAAATTTGCAACAAGGAAGTATTGGATCGAGTTGTTTGACAACAAACCAAAAAATACTTTATGGAGATCATTAACCTTTTAACCGCGCGAGTCGCATATATGCGACAAATATTTCCGTGCCCCTACCGCCCGTGTCGTATCTATGCGACAGAGAATATTCACTATTTTTGTTGTTTTCTTCGATTTTATTGCATCTATTCTATATCTCTCTATTTATTCAAAGATTAATGCGTTTAATATTTAAATATCTCTCTATTTATGTACATAGACAGATAGAATACTTTTTATTGTACACCATGATACTTAACAAATCGGAGCTTAAAAGGAGCAGAAAGAGAGAAGAAGAGGAAAGGACGATTCATAGCCGCGCGCTAGGGGCACGGCAACTGATATTTAGCCGCGCGGTTAAAAGGTTAATTTTGGGCCCAAAAGTCAGAGATTGTTTCTGACTTTTGAGCCCAAAATTAATGATAAATATTAATAAAAACGGACTAAAGAACTCGGACTGACTTCCGGTATAATTGGGACACACATTTTTTTGTTGGTCAGCTCGGTCGTTCGAGTTTGTTTTTTTTCCTTTTATATTTTATTAGATAATGTTTGCACTTACAAAGACTTCTTAAGAACTATCCCCACTTAATAATGAAATACCTCAACAGAATTTTAAGTGGGGGTGTAATCTTGACACTATGCACACGGGCCTTTGAAAAGAGATAACCGGCTAGTTTCAGCTTCGTAGAGCGCTATCTCTGTCACGCCTAGCGAGAAACGTCACAGAGTGTAGTGTGTGACAGAGACGGATGTGCAATATTTATCGCATCAGCGATAAATAACAAGAGTATCAAGTTGTAATAACTTTGAACCTAAACGCCTTACCAAGCGCCGAATTTTACATTTATTCTTTAGAAACTCACCGTATGAAACTGTAGCATGAAACCTTTGTCGAACAACAGGTGTTGGTCGAGAATGAACTGACTGAGCTTGGTCAGCTCGTGGAAGCCGAGCAGCTCTGCAGCCTGTCTGATCTCCTGGTAAAAATATTACGGTAACAGTCAAAGATGTGTTAGAAGTTCATATTTGTGTTTATGTGTTTGGATTTGTTTTCTAATTCAAGAATTTTAACAGTACTTCAAGAACTTGAACAGTTATCCAAGAACTTAAATAGTTCTTCAAGAACTTGAATAGATCTTGTAGAGCTTTTGAATAAGCCATGGAACGGATATGATATTCTTTAAATAAATGATAAAAACTTGGTTAAGACGAATAAACTGACTACGTTCGTCAATTGCAACATTAATTTATCAACAAAAAATGTATTCGTGTCGTTTTTTGATGTCTTGTAACTGTTCTATCGCTTCTGTGGATGTGATTGGACAGACGCACGGAAATGGAACAAGATTGGTCATATCAAATAAGCGCGCACTATTTGATTTGACCAATCCTGTTTTTTTTAAAGAGCGCTCGCTGTCAGCTTTTTGCCGTAGCAACTCTTACCGAGGTTGGTCCGTGGATAATCTATTGGGTCATATTTGAATTCGCTTTGCTTATTAGCAAAGTGAGATATCAGATGTTACAACATCAGCGACTACTATAATGCTCGTGTCCTTACAAATTATGGAAGTAAAAACTCTGTGCTCCTTTTTATGAAAATTACGGAGGAGTATGTTTGGCACTGTTAAGTTTATATGAAGAGGGAAAGCTCTTTCTTTTCGAAACTAAAGCTTTGTCGCCCAATGGTCAAAATTCTGACCACTGGGCGTTGTGTTGTGTAAAATTATTTGTTGATTAACATCATCAACGAGAATTAAAATTATAGACATGAAGAAAAGCGCTGAAAGCCTAGATATAATTTCTACAGAAAAAAAAAATGCATGAACTTACTTCTGATTTGAACATGAAAAGCTAAAGTAAAACTTCATCCAGTAATCTAGGTATTTTTTATTATAAAACTGTTGATCTAGTCGTATGTAGCTATGTATTATAATTATTTGGTGATAAATCTAATGAATACAAAATAATAATAGACACATTTATACTATACTTTCATGAGCATATCAAATAATTTAATTTTATGATTTATATCTGCCCGCTGTATTTTAATATGATTTTTATTTATGTTGTTTCTTGAAAAAGTGTCTGCCCTTTGGAAACAGGCCTCTTAGCCTCTGACATGGCTTTAGACTTATATTGATTATGTCAGTCTAAGTTTTCTTCCGTTGTTTTCTTGTGAATATCAGTAATGTCCAAGATTATCTCAGTTAATTCATCACTTATTAAATTATCATTACGGGCTAAATAAAATGAGTGACGCTCCAGAAAGTGTAGTTATAAAAATATGATAAACTACAAAGAAATACATTCACAACATACAAGGTGCTGTTTTTATAATAATAATAATGGTCAAATTAATAATTATGAATTTGTTTTAATGGTATAATTTATTGCAATAAGGTTTACCAGTAACAATCCGATAGCAGCTGACTGCAAAACATTTTTGTTATTATAAAATTATTAATTTTATATATTTTTTAATTTGCAATATATTTTATTTGTAGTGGATAATACATATAATAGAAAAATGGAAGCACAGTAGAGTAGAAAATATTAAATTAATTATATAATATAAACAAATATTTGTCTCTTTATCAAAATAATCTAATAGATACTTCAGAATTTTGCAGTTTAGTTCATTAAAAAGTAACTTTCTTTTAAATTATTTTAATAAATAGACAGAGAAACAATAGCCGAAGTCAATAATAATATTTAATAATTACTTAAAATACACGGAATAAAATGTAAATATATCTTTAAATACAAAGCTAAAGCTTATTTAAATTAAATTAAATGTGGTTTAGTGACGAAGTGACCGATATTTTTATTTTTAAGGTGTTAAAGTTGTGGAGCATTTAGTTTTCAAAATGTATTTAATATTCGGCCGTTCAGAGAATGCATTCCTGACACCTATCAGTTAGTCACTTATTTAACACTCAGTTTGGCACAAAATTATAACATTCATTGATTATTGATATAATAATGTTGTTTTAATGCTCATCAATTTGTTAAAACGGTAAACAACCAGCAAAAATATTTTTATCGTAACTGCAACGCCATTAAAAAGTTACGTCGTCAGTTCAATCGCGACGTTTCAGGAACGCATTCTCTGAACGGCCGAATATTAGTAATTTACATTATTTTACTGTTTAGCTTTACATTTTGGTTATGTCGTGAGCCTAATGCTAAAATATTAGTATCCTAGTTTTGCTAGGGATGCAGGAATGTTATAAAAAGTTACCGCGGCCCTGTAACGGAGAAGGTAATAGAAGGCACTGGATAGGTTTTAGTCAGCAAAATCCTGACAGTCCGTACATCCAAAAAGAAGTGTCCTTATCTTCTATGGTACCGATCGATCACTCCGTCACGAAACCACATAAAACTCCAAACCTTATACCTACTATCATAGAGCTCAATATTGACTAACCTGCTGTTTGAAGGCGCTGCTATCTAAGGCACCGGTGTATATAAAGTTGACAATCTCCTGCATGACAGTCTGTGAGATTAGTTTGCTCATCGTCACTATGGTTTGTGTTTGGGAAGTCGCGTGTTGAATCTTGTCGCACTGAAAGGTAATACGATTCTTTAGATCCCATACGTTCAAACGCCAGCACATTGAGCTACCCTAATAGATTTTCAACTTTATCACAAAAACAAAAAGGTTTATATTCGATTGGGAAAATTTGATTTTAAAACAGTAAGGCCTCGTTTAAGGTCAGGCGGAGCGGGCCGCCTGAAACACAAACATATGGCGATGCACAAAGCGTTCAAAAGAAGCTGATTTACGAGCGTTTTTTTTTTTATTTCTGCCGGAAGACCGCCGCAATGGACGCCGCGATCACCATAAACGGAGAAAACAATTGTTACTATTCGAACAAAAATGAATGCCAGGAAGAGGCGTTGGACGCTTGATGACGCAACGGACATTTTAAACGGAGAAAACAATTAGCGTCTCGCAACACGCTCCGCCCGACGCTTCGCGTGGCCTTGACTGGAGCCAAAGAGTCTGACAGTACCTTCCGCTTAATTTCAAAATCCAAAACATCAAAATTTCAACACACACAAACAACAGTTAAATTTTTCCATGAATCAGAATGACATTAGCTTAAAACAGAAACAGTTCAAAATGTCAACACATCAGATGAGCAACGAATGTGAATAGAATATCCACAACGTTTTATTAAAAATAAAAATAAATAAAACTAAATATTTACAACAAAATACTAAATTTAAACTAAAACTAAAATACCTAATTACAAAAAAAAAAAAAAAACTCAAGAAGGGCATAGACACTCAGGCGTCAAAGTACTCCTCCGCATCGCTGTCATCTGGAAACGTGCCCAGAAGACTGGCAGCATTGCCACGTTGGATGGCAATGCTTATTCTTTGACCAAAGAAAGAACCAGCCCTCTGGTCACGCGAAGTGTCGATTAATCGGCGAGAAATTTCCTTAAAAAGGGAACGCGCACTCGGACCCCATGACCCGAGTGTTTCGACCCCAAACGGCTCAAAACTGTAGCAACCATTAAGGTTACAGTATTTGCGCCGCTTGAGGTTCTCAGCAGCCGCAGCAGCGGCGCCAGCACAGCCCGCCGTGCTTGCAACGTGGGATGGCGCAAGGGTATCGACACAGGTAGCGTCCCACACCAAAGGCCTACCCACCTTCCAAGGCACTAACGTCATACCGTCTGGTCTTTTCCCATCGTCACGTACCAAACCATTTGGTTCTAAAACCGCTGGTACGCCGGCGGAGGCAAAAGCTCGACGAATAATGTCGTTGATGCTAGCGTGACGAGCTATGCGACCTGCGCTTCTGCTGCAGGACAGGCCATGATGCCCGAGGTTGTCGACAGCTTCACCACAGTGGCAACGATGCGGAGCAACACAAGGTGCGCCTAAGCGAAGGCCTGTAGCGAGCCGAAATGAAGCATCATCCATCATGGTACCAATGGTGGATGATGGGAGTGCTTGTAGCCATAATCCCGACTCCCACTCCCCCACAGCCAGCAGACGGGCGCGCTCCGCAGTATTAGTTGACGTATTTAACAGGTTATTCCGTACAATACTGCAGAGCGGCACGTCCCACCGTCTTTGGGAGGACAGGTAGTCGGGCAAATCCGTATTGGGACAAGCCATTTTCCAAGCGTTCAACGCCTCGGTCATGAACGGTACCTCAAAATTGACCAGTGAACTAGATAAAATGTTTCTGGTTAATTTTTCGGTACCGTAGACCGAGGAGAGGAAGGCCGGTAAACTAATACTTGAAATTTTGCGGACGCCGAGACCACCCAAGCGGATAGGAAGTGTGGCTTGCTGCCACGCTCGGTCGTCCAGGGCCACATTTAGGATGGAGGTCAATGTATTTCTGATGATTTTATCTACTTTTTCTAAAAGTTGTGGGTGTTTCCAGAGGTGCGAGGAACGAAGGCTATAGGTAAATTTTGGTCCAAAACAACAATATCGAATAATTGTGAAGGCCGAATGTATGTTGATTTTAAAAAGCCTTTCCGAGACATCATTAAAATTTTGAATTTTGTTCTCAATGAAGGTGGGAAATGATTCATCAAAAATTGGGGACCCCAGGAGGTGAAGAGACCCTTTTTCCGTAATTTTGATGTTAGGTGCGATTGAATTGAATTTAGAAATGGTTGTCTGTCTGTCGGTACTCCGGGGAAGGTAAATTTCACATTTGGATAAGTTGAGCTGTAGGCCAATGGAATTAAATTTTTCTTTTGAATAGAATTGATTCATAATAACAATATAAAGTTTAGATGGACCAAGAATCTGAATATCATTAATTGATTTTATCTGTAATTTGTATGGTGTACATAATAAAGAGTATTCTATTCTATCAGAGTAGTCAGGTACGAAACACCGGCCTCATCTAGCTATAAAAAAGTGTTTTGACTTGTAAAAGTGTTTGCGAAAACCTATTTGCAAAATAAATATCATTTATAATTTATTTATCCTATCATTGATTTACAACATAACATCCAATGGTGTTGGCATTTTCATTCTTGATGTTCTTGAAGTTAAGGCTTTAGTCTTGTGTTGCACAATATAGAATCGCGTTCGGCCAGTCCATACGTCGTACGTCAAATTTCGGCTCCCCGCGATACCCCGCATACATCCTGCCTAGCGAAGTATTATAAAACAATTTTGATACAGTCGAAAATGTTATGTTATTATGAAAAAGACTATTTATTAAGAGTTAAAATCCGAGAATATTGATGATATTCTGACTTCTAAATTGAGAAAATGAAAGATAAATAGAAAAAAGTAATCAGCGCATTTTGAAGACGAGAATGTTGCGGTCATTATGCGCTGAACAGATTTTTAAATTAATTCTTCATTGTCTCAGATAAAGTGCACAAACGTAACTCGAAATGACGTTGGGCACGAAAGAGCTGTTTTGAACGCTTGATTTACCTAATATTATCCACTTAAATCAACATGAAAAAAATAACTAGCTGTTACTTATATTATGGTTATTTATGTGCAATAATAATATTTCAAGCTATTTCACTATTTTATTCAAAAACCACATACAAAGTTTCGCAAATAATTTGGCGCGAGTGAATTTTAGAAGACTGGAGCCTTAAGTATCCCACCCATTTGATAGTTTCACAACAACAAGAAAAGATAGAGCGACGATCTTTAGAACGTGACCGGTAACAGTTGCATCATCAAGTACCTAGCCGGCAGTGAACTACATAAATTGGAAAGTGATATCTCAAAGGTTACCTTAACAACTCTAATAGAGATGATAGCGGGATGGTTGACCTCTCTGTATAAGTCCGGAGGTTTTTTACAGCTGTCACTAAGAGGCAGGATCTGACACGATGACCGACGTTTGATCTGATCCCATACTCTGGAAACCACAATAAGTTTTTTGTAACAATTTTGGTGTACAATAAAGTGTATTCTATCTATCTATCTATAAGTGTGACTAATTTGTAACACGAAGTGTCTAAACACACTATGCCGAAGTTACGCGACCGAAGTTCGGCACAATTACGCCTGCAATGCTATTTGAATTACTGACGACAGACTATACCGAAATTACGTCGCGTCATAGCGTACAGCGTAACTTCGGTCGGGCGTAAGTTCAGCGGCAACTTATTCTGTGACCACACATTATACGCGACCGAAGTTCGGTTCGATTACCGACGAAGATCCGGGGGCGGGGAGCAGCAGGGAGCCACCCGCGCCGAATTTTCTGCCGCGTAAGTTCGGCACTTAGGGTCCCCACATACATCAGTTTTCCTGATCAGGAATCCTGATCCGTTTTCTATACGAACACAGTGAATTCTTACAAGTGTGTGCATGTTTTGTGTGTGTTGTTCACATTTCATCGTATTTCAATCATCATTTCGAACTCCGTTCGGAAAAAAAACTGATGTAGATATGTGGGGACCCTTATGGTGTGTCATATCAGCCAAATACGTCAGAACGTGAAATCAGCCGCCGAATCTCGGTCGCGTAACTTCGGCATAGTGTGTTTAGACACGAATAAATAGATACGCAGCTCCAGTCAAATCCTTTTATTGAAAACAGACTTTAGAGCTTCTGACTAACAGTAACGACTGTCAAAGATCTACAAATGACAGCCGGAACCAGCGGCTTTACGTGCTTTCCGAGGCACGGAGGAAACTCGCTATGACAAATGGTCTGGTCACTCATCCATAGACCATCTTCGGCAAGCGCGGCTTAACCGGGAACATCGGCCTGTAATTATTTAGCCACGAGCTCCTATAAACAATAGGCTGTATTATTGACAGTAATGTTTCGATGCATAGTCTGTCATTTTGCTAACCTAACTATGAAAACATGAGTTTTTAAGCCCAATATAGCCATAGCAATCCATCCAGCAGTTTGAAAGATTCGAAGTTATACGAATTTACGATATATGAGCGATAACTGTAACCCTTTCTTTGGAGTATTTTTCTTTTAGAATAGGTAATTACTCTGATTAATATAATTATTTAGACACAAGCTTAAAAGTTGTTTTATTTGAACGATGATAAGACTTAAAATTACCTCATCTGTTTCGCTTGATCCTGACGTATCAAGTACTCAGTGTCTTCGTTAAACTCGCCGGTAGTAGCCTCACCCATACTGCTTACCTACAATAGACAATTAATTGTGTAAAAGAAGCTTAAGACTAAAAGCTTCTTTTAACTTAGCCCATCCGCATTTATTAGTCACACCAGTCAGTATAGACGCGGATGATCCGCCGCGGATCATAAATGTCAACATCAACATCTCCAAGGAAAACATTTAAATGTGTGCGTGGCGCTCACTCACACATTTAAAAAAAGTTTTCGTTTTGTTTCGAACACGGAATCTGGACATTTTTTAATCTAAAAGTAGCCACACACCATACTGACTATCGTCCAATCGGCATGACGCTGCCGATTGGATCAAATTGGCAGTTCGTCCATATAGACCATACACCATACTGACGATCGATTTGATCAAACTTCGAATCGGCAGCAGTGATGCCAACATAGCATTTATAGCTAGATTATAGTTGCTAAGTTGGCATCACTGCTGACGATTTGAAATTTGATCGAACACTTGCGTCCGGAGCTGCGGGTGCGCATGTTACTTCCGCTGCCCCGGACTAGTGCCGGCCCGCCTCTTGCAGGCCCCTTCCGGTTGGGGTGAGGTGTTCTCCCCCGTTACCTCTTAGATAGGCGCGCGCGGAACACTGCGCGCTGCCTTCTTCTCGGGTCCACTTGAGTGGGGGATGGCAGACGTCCCCAAATCTGCCACCCCTGGACCCACTTATGGAGGCCGAAAGAGAGCGTTGTCCGCTCTCCTTCGACGCCCGGTGCGTCTGCTGCGGGATGGGAGAGCACTGGCGATCTCCCTCTCCCTTTCCGCCGCTTCCTTCTGCGAGATGACATCCTCGCAGAAGGAAATCACTGCGTCCCAGGACTCTGCCTCTCCGACCATTGACTTAACAATGGCCGGCAGTGACAGGTCGCTCCCCACTTTTGCAGTGAGAGCACGGCGCGGCTCGTCCAACGCGACACACTCGGCCAGCGTATGCCGCGCCGATGATAACTGTCATGCCAATTTGATGGATTCTACGGGCGTAGAATCCATCAAATTGCTCATCCATCCATTGACCGTGTGTGGGCACACACGGTCAATTCTAACTGATCCAATCGGCAGCGTCAAGCCGATTGGACGATAGGCAGTATGGTGTATGGCTACCATTAGGCATTGAAGCATGTAATAGCATACGCAGAAGTAAATCGCTCAGACACTGCGTCTTCCTATCGAAGTTCTAAAAGAGAAAGAGATATCTCACCATGCTGCTCTCACTGGAACTCCTGGCCAGCTCAGCTGACAGACTGACACAGTCGTTGGTCAGCAGACGATGGAACGCTTCACAAGCAGCCGCCATCATAAACCGATGCACTGGGAAGCCTTTCGCCCCGCATATGATTACCATGTCCGAGAAATACTGTTGGAGGAGAATTTAAATATAAACCAATTTGTTATTTTTTTTTCACCACTGCTCTGAAAAAGGGTGAAGGAAAACATCGTGAGGAAATCGGAATATCATAGATTAGTAGTAGTCTTCCTGACCAATTTCGGCCACGTCGGCCAATCTCAGCGGAGATTAGACAACTGTGCGGGACATATTGTAGTGCACAAGTGTGTGCGCAGGCACAGGTGCACTGTCTGTTCTTTTACTCTCATAGTCCAATGGGGCGGCAAAACTTCATGACCGACTTAACGTGCTTTCCGAGGCAAGGGGGTATCATACCGCCAACTTCCAAACTTCGGGGCTTATAAACTTAGAAAGAACATAATGTATTGAAAAAGACACATAGATACTTGCCTGGATTTGAACTAGCAACCTCATGCATGCATGAGGTTGCTAGTTCAAGTAGTTCAAGAGTAGTTAATTTCTCATGAGAAATGAGGTGATACACCTCCGGGGCCATTACTACTTTTTGTTACTACTTAGGTAAAACTACATATAAAATTAATACATCTTACTTCATTTACCTGTTGTCTCATTAGAGTGGTCATGTTCTCAAGGTAAGTGCTGTTGACTATAGCCACCTCGGGCTCCATCGGACGAGGAGGTCTAAATGGCGCCTGAGAACAAAATGTATTGGATCTTAAAATTTTATCTTATTAAAAATGAAAAAAAATGGATCTTAAATTATTATCTTTTTTATCTTTTCTTGAGAACTTACAACGCGCTGACGGCACTACAATCTATGTCGAACCTTACAATTTTCCCTGTCAAAAATAAACCTTTTTTTTCTGTGATAAAGTTGGAAATCTACCTAGTCTCCAATCGGGCAAGAAGACAGTAGTTTCTTTTAAAGAAACGTTGCCCGCTTTACGGTCAGTTCAGGCCGAGACGCGACGAGGCGCGACGTGACACATCGATACTGCAAATGTGTATCTTTTCATGTAGTAAATAAAGTTAGATTTTGAATCGCTATTAAAATGCAGCGCGGCACCGCGCTGCGTTGTGAAAGGTGTGTCTTTTCGTATAGGAAACAGAGTTAGATTTTGAGAAGCTCTATTGATATGTGCGCGCAGCGTCACGTCTCGGTCTGATCTGACCGTTAGGAATTTCTCATGTAGGTTTTGTGGGTGCATTTCCTAACATTTCAACTCACATACAGCCAGATCCGGAATAGCTCTTATTGATCATAGAAATGTTTGATCTACGCGTGAATTGAACCCAGGACACGCAGCGCAGCAGTCGATCGCTCAACTACCACTGCGCCAAATATGCCCCCTATTAGTTTCTAATGTGTTTTTCGTGAAGTTATGCTCTAATCACTCACAGGGGTATAACTTTTTACTTGCTACATCATTCCCACATTTTGTACCATTTCAAGATGAATGATGTAACAAAGGTTCTGTTATAATTTTGGCGATTGAAAAAGAGTATTCATGTAGTTTCTTGCCCATTCATATCCATAGAGATCTACGCTTTGGAATGGACACCTACGGTACTTTCACAGTTAATAAACTTGAAATAAATGATTTGAATTTTGAACATTTTTTTTTATAGCCTGTATGCATACCTGTAATAGGGGTCTTTGCACTCTCTTCAAGTTGGTCATCCAGAACCGTTGTTGCCTCCTAGCGATGAGTGCAGCTCTGATGGCGTTCTCGAATACCTCGTTGACTCCATAGTAAGTGAAGACCGAGGTCTCGTAGTAATAGATGCCAAATTCATGCGCTAAGGCTCGCCCTTGGTCTGGCATTACTAGATCGCTTTTTCTTGGAGCCCTACAGAAGGAAGTATAGTTTTTATGCATGGTATTACTTTTTTATGAAGCACAAGATTCGGTGAAATCTTGGAAAACATGGTGTATTTGTCTTGTTACTTGATAAATAAGAAATTGTCTCGGAATTGATTTATACACAGATTTAATCATAGTAGATGTCGGACGGATAATATCGAAATAAATAATTTCTTTTTAGCTCAAAAAATTATGAATCGGATGATCAAATACTACCGAATCGGATGATCCAATACTAACGAATCGGATGATCCAACACTAATGAATCGGATGATCCAATACTAACGAATCGGATGATCTAATTCTACCGAATCAGACAATTCCATACTGCCGAATCGGAAGATCCAATCGGCAATATTGGATCTGTAAAACCGGTTGATCCAATACAACCGAATTGGATGATTTAATACTTCCGAATCAGATGCTCTGATACTGCCTGATTACTGAAACGGCTGATTTAAAAACGGGTGATCCAATACTACCGAATGAGATGATTCAAAACTGCCGATTTAGATGATTCAATACTGCCGAATCGGACGATTCAATACTACCGAATCGGATGTGCCGGCACAGTCACATGCAGAACAAATGCATTGTTAGTCTTACCTTATGAAAGGACTGCGATCCTTACAGTAATTCAAGTAGGTCTCATCTCTGTACATGTAGCGAAGATCGTTCTTGCAACCCACTAATAAAATTGGTGTGTTTGGACAGAAGCGCCTGAAATTAATAAAAAAACAATATTGAAAGTAACGAAATACTGCAATTTATCAAGGATTGGACACTTACAATCTCATATGAAAAAAATTTCAATTATTAAAAAAGAATATGAATGCTTACCTAATCTCAGGATACCACATGGCTCCACAGTTCCTCAAAGAAATAGGGTTGGTTATCGAGAAACATAAAAGAACCACATCAGACCTGAAATATTACAAGCTATAAGCTTCTATTTGACGCTATTCACACAAATAAAAAAACTACAGAAGATTTGTATGATAAATATTAAATGTTACCTTCCATAGGCGAACCTCCTGTCCTTTTCATGGTCACCGAAGGTGTCCCAAAGGCGAAGTGAAACGTTAACGCCATCTACCACTTCCCATGATCTTTCTAGAACCTGTCGGTGAGCAGATTAATTAAATTTTACAACAAACATTTTTGTATGGATCCTTGGCACGTGGAGCTCGTGCCTAAATAATTACAGTCGCACAGACCGATCTTTGCCGAGGTTGGTCTGTGGATGGGTGACCAATGACCATCTGTCATAGCGAGTTTCCTCCGTGCCTCGGAAAGCACGTAAAGCCGTTGGTCCCAGCTGTCATTTGTAGATCTTTGACAGTCGTTACTGTTAGTCAGAAGCTCTAAAGTCTAACAACCAGTCTTGTCCATGGGTATCGTATTACCTAGTTACTGGATTGTGGAGGTCAATAGGCAGTCACTCCATGTAAAATACTGATATCCAGCTATATCTGGTTCGACTGGAAGCCGACCCCAATATAGTTGGGAAAAGGCTTGGCAGATGATGATTTTTGTATGGAGCCTTATTTTGGGTGGTAAAATCATCAAAAGCGTCATCCCACCCTGGGTGCAGTGGAAGGGTCTGTCAGACTCATACTGTCTAAAATCCACCAAGTTCATTTTAATTTTCCTTTATGTTCCAGGCTTCCAGGGTACGGTTGCCCATTTGGCCAGTTCCGCGTCTTTGTATGGAGCCTGGGGTAACTAAAGTTTCAATTGTACCTGGGTTGCTGTACTGTCTTATCAGGTAACCGTGACCCTGGAACGTTAAAGGCTATTGAAGGATCGCTGTGGATTTTAGTCAGTACAAGTCTAACAGGCCCTTTCAATTACCTAAAATGACTGATTTTGATTACAATATTTACAAGAACTACTCAAGACGAGAACAATAAATACTCTTTGACATAATGTTGTAAATGATATTTGTTTGAAATATTCAAATAATTTCTTAAATTTATTTAACTGGGGAGTTTAACCTGGGCATATCTTCACTAACAAAAACAAAATCTCCTAGATTGAGGAGTGGTAGCTATAATGAGACTAATAGTCTGAAAGAAAATTTTTATCAGCGTCTGACTGACAAGCATAAGATTCTAACAATTATTTAAATGTTTTTACTTTGTAAAATGTGCAGCGGTATAATGTATTTATCCTCCAGAGTTGTGGGAATGTTCAAAAGAGTTACCATAACTCCAGGATTCAAAGCGCAATTGAAGATACAAAGTGGGTTTTAATCAGTATGAGTCAACCACTCACTAAAAAAAACCTAAATCATACTACAGTATCATTCTACTTACATCCTTATATATCCGGTACTGATCGATAGCCCACACGGTAGGCACATGGGTGGTCATCAGCTGTGATAGGGACACATGCTTGTTGCAAGCCCTTGCACAAATGAGACGTGTCTTGCCAACCGCTGTGTCGCCTACTACCACACATTTTACCAACTCTTGATGGGGCTGCTCGTTGTCCATTATCTGGAAAGGATTTCTTTTATTTGAAGACACAACATCATCATAGGATTTTACTTATCCAAGCCATCAGCAAATCTAAGATGGTTATCTTTTTGCCCATGATGTATAGTCCAAAGTTATCCCATTAAACTTGGGGTTGGCATAACATATTTTTTATTAGAAGAAACATGATTAGAGAATGAATTTTCTTGTGAATAATTTCAGCTCACAAGCAATGAGAGAACAGTTACAATCAATAATAGTTTTTAATTTTCACCCTAAGACGACCCACTGACCAAAATCCTAACCGATTTTGTATTAAACTAATGGGCTTGAAAACTTAATATTTAGCATTAATTTTCAAAATCAAACATTCATTGACTGCCCAAAAATAAAACAGAAAAGAAGAAAAAAATAATTGAAAAAAAAAAAACGTGGGGATAACTAGGTATACCTACGTAAAATTACAAATTACCTATATTTTAAACAAAGACATTACCTACCAATAAACATTTCGATAGCTTTCATTTTCAGATTACTAGTTTTCATTAATCAGGAATAAGTTCAATAGATTGTGCATAGCTTGTACGTATAGAAAACCTAATCAAGTTTATTTTGCTTGTAGTTTACTTGAAATAGAATAAATATAACAAAAGAATTATGAATTAAAAACAATTCACGATCAAAACAAAAACAATTTGAAATCGACAATCGAATTTTGAAAATTATAAACAAACTACTGTCAAATTTTGACAATTGATTGACAGTAACATTTTCCGAAAAAATTAAATCGCGTTCAAAATAATTTATTGAACTCTCAATTTCATTCTCTTTCGTTTAATTTTATTCCAAGCTTTACTCACAACAAGTCAAATCGTTAGGATTTTCGTGTAAAAAGATCGTGAACATATTTTATGAAGATCAGTACCGGACTTTATGACTATGCAGATTCATTTTATAGCCTGTAGATTGTATAACTCATGAAAGCCCTCAAACGTTGCTTAGTAATCCCGTTAATGATTATTTTTTATTCCATAAACATCTAACTTTGACAAAAAAAATCTAAACCACATTCATAAAATTGATAGAATGATACAGCAAGACTTTAATTCACTTACGTTTTCGTCAATGAATTCTTAATTGATTCATATACTCGAAAATCTTCGTGAGCACTTAAATTATTTGAACATCATCATTCACTAACACTCACTTATGATCACTACTACAGAATAAAATCTGCATTATGTCGATAAGAATGGTATTAGTGCAAAAAAGATTATCTTTTCACGATATTTGAGGCAATGGAGTGAAGTTGATTTTGTAGCATTGCAGTGATCTGCGCATGTTGGACGTCTTGCGCAGAACTGTAAGAACGCGTACAGGGCAAGTTCATTTTAATTTTGTTATTGACAATTTTAAGTCAACGAACTTTGCCGCTATTGTTGAACTTTTGAATATCTTGACTAAAGCAGCGGCTCAATACTCTCAATTACTGTATACAATGAAACACGCAATTGTAAATAAATACGTCCTTCCTTTTTATTACCTACTTACCTATGGATGCGTTCAACGCGTTCAATTCAAACATACAAAAGTCCTGTTTAGACATCGTAACTACCTTAAAGAACTAAAAAGAATTATTTTTAACGTGTTCTAAGACATTTTTAGTGTGTACTTAAGTGTTTTAGAGTTTAAACATTCTGCTATGTACGAAATAACTGTTAACTATTTTATAGTCTGGTGCCTACCCATTTAACCATAGCAAAGGGTAATTTTGTGTGGTTAGCGTCATTAATTTTCATTTAGGCGCCTGTACAGCTTGGCCTGAACGTCTTGAAACGGAACTAATCTTTTTATTTGCTGACAACGTTTTAAAATATTTGATATTTGATGTGAACAAAGACGCAGGTTTCTAAGATTTATTATTGTGCCATAAAACTAACCTAATAAGTGAAAATAAATCAAATAAAATCATTCAAAGTGCTGGTAGCGTGAAGACAGTGGCGACTTCCGGTTTTCTACTGTTTTTTGCCAAGCTGTAACCCAGTTGGCAGTGCAATACCTTCACAAGTTCATTTCTTAGTTCACCTACTTCGATCATTAATAACAACAGTTCACCTAAAAATAAAATGGAAAAATATATAAATAGTTTTCATGTCCTTGAGGTTGTATAAATAACATTACTGATACATTCAAACTTTTTGCACTTCCTGACATTTATTCTTTCTACTCCTAGCTGTTTATTGGAAAAGAAGAAAAAAAAATTGTCTTCTGTCTGCTTCTGTCAGAGTTTATTGTATGAACGTGATGAATAAAAGTAACTACAAAAATGTGTTTCGTATACACGAAGACGAGAATTTTAGCAATAACAGCTAAATAAAAAGCCATCAAGCATGGCATACTGCGCCCTTCTATGGAAGGCAAGAACAATAGAAAACTACAGACATAATTATGAAAAAGAGAAAATCAACTCTATAGTGCTGGGAAATGCTCATCTAGAACAGACGTTATCCCAGAGATGGCGCTGCTTTCGGTTCGACACAAAAAAAAGAATAACCAGGCTCTTGAAGAAATTGTACCCCGATGGAAGTGTGATCTCCAATTTTTTCCTGTACTTGATGACAGATCAGACTTTCCCGAATTTTCTCCTCAAAAGTGTGATGGGATTCGTTGGAGGCATTATACTGACATATCTCTGCTTCATGTTCTTTGTCTTCCAGCTTGCGATATCTCTGATCCATGCGACCATCATGAGTTCTATTATAGGAGTTCTTTTGACTTTGGGCTTGGCTTTCAGCTATAGGATTAGGTACGTAACATGTATGTTAGATGTTCACAACATTAGTAGGAGGCCATTCAATACCTAGATGGTTTTCGCTGCCACTGTGGGCAGAAGTGCAAACATTTAGGTACGCTTTTGTTAAACAATAAATCGCATCCATAATATGACTGCTCGGACACAGGCATCCTCTCTGTGAAAGGGAGTGGGACATAATCCACCACGTTGGCCCATTGCAGTGCGGGTTGGTAGATGTCACATATCTTCGAGTTTTTGGTTTAAGATCATGCCGGTTTTCTCACGATGTTGCATACCCACTTGCAGTTTTCTTTATCAAAAATGATTGCGAATATTGCTTAGGTTTGAATAGGCCCTAAAATTACCCTGTGATGGCTACCTTAATGGCTTAATGTAAGTACCTCATTTTTCAAGAGCGGTAAATAATAATCGGTACCATCTCTGAATTGGGGGTTTCATCTCCATTCAAAAGTTGATTGTTTCCAATAACGTCCAATTTGTTCCAGATGCCTTGTATTCCTACTGATCCCGCAGTTCTTCTCCCGCGTTGGAAGGTACACCCTGACCTGCTACGCGCTGGTACTCATCCTGACAGGACCTGCCACCAACACGCTGAAGAACTCCGAAGTTTTGTCGGAATCCATGGCTTGTAGTCAAGTAAGTAGAAAGACGGCTTTTCCAGTTTTTTTTATGAGGGTGGAATAGTTATTTGTGCAACAAGAGAGCAAAGTCGTTTTTTGCTGCGAGTGCTGATTTTGAATCCTGAGTGTGGCGAGGGATTCAAAGGCACGAGATGCAAAAAACTTTGCTCTCGTGTAACACACATAACTTTTCACTTCAGCAGCGAGAACACTTTAGGAGATAAAATAATAAACAGGAATAGATTTAAATAGGTAACTATTGACTTATTCAACTCTTTAAGCCATCCACGAAATTTTATTCCCGCTCTTTTATTTAAACTAAGGCGTGTTCGGAAATTAGAGCACCCATGATATTTTATTATTCAAAATATTTAGGTACCTACGTAACATTGTTGAAACTAGAAATAAATATTTACAGGTTAAATAGGTACCTATCAGTTTTATTTGCAGTAAATACTTATTTTCGTTTAAATACTACGTATACATATAAGTTAAAAATTCAATAAAGTACACTAAGATATAATTATCTTTTTGCAAAATTTCTTTAGTTAGTACACACGGCTACGCATCAAGCTATACAAAACCAGTTTACCGTGGTCCCGCTTTGTATGGTCTTTCCGTGTATTCAACGATCAGCTTATACTGGCTTTGTATAGCTTGATGTGTGGCCGTGTGTACAAACCGAGCGTGTTTGTCTTTGAGGTCGAATTCAAAATCGGAATTTCGAAAAGGCTGGTCTTTATCCCTCTCTCTTTCTAATAGCGGAAAAGAGATGGAGTGTAAATGTTTCGAATTGTATGATTAACCCAAGGCTGAATAAGATATTCGCGGCTTTCTGAAAACAAAAATTAAAAAGTTACTTTGTCTCACTCAGTGAGCAAAATCGCATTTTGCTCACTGATTTCAGGCAGCAAAACCTACATGTTTGAGCTACTGAAGTGAAAAGAGGTTTTCTCCAAAATCCTGGCTATTAATCAGCAGGATGGTTCACTGGTAACAGTTCGACACAAGTTGATTTTGCTTTGGTGCTGTTTGTAATGTCCTAGTAATTTTTTAAGCTTTTACCAACTTTTGGGGGGGGGGTAAAAACCCTTTTTCATTACTCATACTCTGAAAGTAGGTCATTACATGTCTGATTAGCCGTTTGAAAGTTATCCATTGCCGCCCTAGGGAAAATCGCTTTCAACTGACAGCTGCCATATGTAAGAAAAAAAAAACTAGTTCTATTTTGACATTTCTATTGAACCATGTTCAAAATTTTTATACAGCCACGAAATTACAGAGCAAAAAATATAAAATAACATGAAGTTAAGTATTAAGAATATAAATAATAACTTTAAAATAATTTAGTTTCAACTATTTCTCTAAAATATCACAGATTTCGACAAAATCTTTGCCATTTTTTAAATAATGTACATGAAAAATCCTGGCTGTATAGCTGGACGACCACAGTGACCACAACACAAAAATTAAAAAAAAAAAACAAGCAGCAAAGTGACAATCCGGTCTGCACTCATTTTTTCTTTAGCTAAAATTTATGTTGTTAATTTTACTTTTTTTCCTCGTATTCGTAATGAAAAGCACAGTGTTTACCTCGGGTAAATTACTTATTTAGTCCCTCGTACTATTAGCGCCCTCACTACGTTCGGGCGCCAAACCCCGTCTCGGGACGTAAATAAGTAATTTTCACGCCTTGGATATTTGATAACAATGTAGGTACTATTGTTATGTTCGCGAGTGGTTATATCTGGTAGTCTCTAGGTAGCTAAGGATAGGTACAGAGATGAAGCATGATCTTCTAAAGAGATAGTTTCAGAATTTTATAAAATTATCTGTGTTGAACGGTGCGCTAAACTGAGCTAAACCGACCAAAACAAACGGCGAACCCGCGACAAATGTCACTTTTTTTTAAGCGTGATAAAATCATCAAATGAGTCCTCCCACCCAGGGCAGGGGGTGAGGGATTGTCAGACTCGTTCTGACTAAAATCCACGGTGTCCTTCATTCCTTCAATAGCCTTTCACGTTCCGGAGTCACGGAAATTCGTGAGTCTCGCGACCCCGGCAGGCTTTGGCCCTCTAAAGAGGTGCCCTGACATTTCTTGAGGCACACGTGGAACACAACGCGACGTCGACCCGGGCATGGTTCATGGTCAGACAGCGAGTCGCCCAATGTCACATAGGTAAAAAAAGTATCTACCTACCTAGATGTGTAACAGAGATAATCTAAGAAGCCAAAACAGCAACACTAGCTTATCTTTTTACCGACTTCAAAAAAAAGGAGGTTATCAATTCGACCCGTATGTATGTAATATTATCAGAACTGCCCAGTTTTCATATATGTTAGTCTATATCAGCGTCTGAACAAATGTGCCAAATTTCATAAGTGTATGTATGTATGTATGTATGTATGTATGTATGTATGTATGTTTTTATGTTTGTGCACGCATATCTCCGGAACTATAAGTTCGATTTAAGTAATTCTTTTTTTGTTGTACTAGGTATTGTTCAACTTAGGGTACACTGCAAGTTTCATCAAAATCGGTTCAGTAGTTTTAGAGATATGGATTTTTTTATGTTGTGACGAATTACAAGATTAGTGCAATGTAAGAAAATTTTGTATTTTACAAGAATTTGGGTTGAATATGTAATAAATAAACTAAAAAGGGTAAAATAAAAACTTTTTTAAAAAAAAGTACCGACTTCAAAACAAATACAAAAAAGTTTAAAATAACTTTTCTTTCGGAAGTCGGTGGCTTTGTTTTGTTGTGTCATTGACTATTGCCACCGACTTCCGAAAGAAAAGTTATTTTAAACTTTTTTGTATTTGTTTTGAAGTCGGTACTTTTTTTTAAAAAAGTTTTCAAAGGCCGATGTGCATTCTTTATGGCACGTAATAAGTATGTAGGTACAAGTTCTTATTAAAATGGGGCAAATTACTGCGAAATAAGGTATGTTTGTGTTGTGTGTTTCAATTAAGCCTATTCAAATCATTTCTAAGGCAGTAATTTGTAACTACATACGGCACACATGATAACATGTATAGGTACACACATAACAAAATTCAAACGCAATTTACTCGTGAAATACTGGTTTCCATTTTGAAATAAGACCTATTTCGTAATAGTATGGCTTCCAAAATAGAAGTCTAATGAAAAGGCAAAAGTTTAATCAATATGGTAGCAGAACATCGCTTTTGAATACAGCTTAGTGTACTTATATCAAGTGTATATGGTATGGGCGAAGTGATTAATCGGGCAATATGAATAATGCCCATGCAATAAGAGCGGGCAATGCGATTATAACCAATCAATTTATCACATTGCCCGGGCATTATGAATAATGCCCACCCTATCTTGGGCACAGTAATAAAATAGGTGAATTCGACGAAGCCCCGCTCCGCGGGGCTCCAACTTCTGGGTGGTTTAAAAAAAATAACCTCTAAGGAGGTGGCGCCACCTCCTTCTTAACTTGGCATCATTCCGTAACCTTCAGCTCTAAACTCATGACAGGTCTCAAAATCATCACTGTGAATAAAAATATGCCTCTCCATCTTAAAACCAGAGGGTTCTAAAAATACTCCAAACTTTCCGCTCGTTTAGTTTTTCTCCCTATAAAAGTTTAATATCTAATATTGGAAGGGTGTCGGGGCCGTTAGACGCCGATAAATTGCGAAACTTGGGATATAACCAGTAAACATGTTCGGTGCTTAACCTCATAATTCATGTCTAGTCTGCAGGCGTAGCATGGCGCCGTAGAAAGGGGTTTTGTCGACGGAAGAATAGACAAAATGACAGAACGTAGAAATAATTTTAGCGTTTTAGGCATGGTAATGTAAAAAATATAGAAAATAAACGTTCTATTCTTCAATAGTGGACGAATGGTGTCATATTTGTGCAAAAAAACAGTCGATTTGTTTAGAAATAACGATGAAATAATTTTGTCTTTTCTTCGTAGAATAGAGATAGAATCGCCATGCTACGCGTGCTGCTGTACCTACAGAAATAGAGTGAAAAGCGGTTGGTTTTATTGAGATTTACTTAAACTGTCTGTTATAATTTTTTTTAAACAGACATCTACCGATGAAGGATGTAGCTGGAAATGTACAAAGAAACTTAAGTAATGACTCTCTAACGGTCATATGCTATTAAAACTTTGTATTTACATTACGAATAAAAACACCCTTAATATTTTTAGAGCTAGTGCTGTTTTTTTTAATATTTTTGAGATAGTCTCTAAGAAAAAGTTACTTATTCTTAATGATTAAATACTTCACTCCCTTGAAGTCTCACCTAGGTCACACATAATGAATCTGCCCAGAAATAAGATTAACTTAGCCAAAAATTTTTTGTATGAAAGCGATCTAGTATGTCGTTTGGGAAATTCCTTTTTTTTGAGCCTAGTATAATGCGACTATTATCCTTTACTCAGTGCCGGATTAAGCAAACGCGAGGCCCTAAATTCTATCGAGGGGCCTTCTCATTGCGCAAACGGGGGCCTTTAGGCGTGGCTGACTAAAACACAACATTACGAAATCACTTACCCCGAACTCCAAAAACTTACCTTTATTTACCAAAGTTCTTTCTTCAGGAACAAATAAAGACGAGCGTTCACCAACTGAATGACCTGATGAAGAAACCGATAAACGCAATGAAGGATTCTCTGAAGCTGATGGTAGACCAGCTGAAGATGGTCACGGCTAAAGTGAAAGAGACTATGATAAAACTCGATCGATTGGTTCTGAGTATCGGTAAGTTGTTAGGTTGGGTTTTGACTGGGAAACAATTGATAGGGCATGCAGTACTTGGAGACATGGCCGTGGTCTTGGGACTGTGCTACTAAGCCCACACCCACATATTACTACAGTAATTTTACAATGGAATATTTTTCAAAATCAAAATCAAATCATTTATTTTAACTAGGCCAACAGGCACTTTTGAATTGTCAAATTAAAGACGTAAAAACTGTGAAAGTACTGTTATGTAGGTGCCCATTCCAATGCGTAGATCTCTAGGCTGGTTCCCACTAGTTCTACTGAACAGTTCTACGGTAGAACTAATGGTGGTGGAACTAAAGGTTAGGTTAGAAGCCCCGCCATCCCCTTCGTGGTTATTTTTTTTAAACCACCCAGAAGTAGGAGTGCTCCGTCAACGTTTTCTGACATAGTTATAGTTAGTAGTTAGTGGAACTGTTCAGTAGAACAAGGGGGAATAGAAAATCCCAATAGTTCTACTATTTTGTTTTAACTAATATCGTAGAACTAGTGAGAAAAAAAAATACCATTAGTTCTACCGTAGAACTGGTCAGTAGAACTAGTGGGAACAAACGGATCTCTATGGACAAGAATGGGCAAGAAACTCGACTCTTTTTAATCGCCAAAATTTTTACAAAACCTTTGTTATCATTATTCATCTTGTATTGTGATTCATCTTCTTTGTTACATCATTCATCTTGTATTGTGTGTGTAGCTAAGGAAGGGTCTTTGTTTCCTAATACCTAGCTACAACTTTGGGGTCTTTAAGTCAAGAATGAATAGGTTATTTAAAGGCAAGTGTGCTTCATCATCTCGTCGAGGTCGACTACATCTTTGCTTACTATCAGGCGATTTATTTTAACCACTTAAATGTGAGCGTATCGCTAAATAATCATTTATGCCATGGGTAATTCAAGAGCTTCTATAAACGGCTTGAGTAAGACTGTAAAATTGGTAGACGTGCTCGCTGCAGACACCTCACATAATTTGATGGAAATAATGATCACTGTATTTTATAAAGTGGTGCAAAAGAAGTAAACCGATAGAAAACCCACACATAACAAAAGAGCTGACGACCTAGGGACTGCTGAACCGATTTCAACTAAAATAAAACGCATTTTAATCGGTTCACCCGTTTTAGAGCTACAGTACCAGACAGACACACATAGGTCAAACATATAACACTCCTAACCATTTGCGTTGGGTTTAATTCAGTACTGATTCCATGCTAAAGATTATGTAACTTGTTGCATATTGCTAATTACATCAATATTTGTGAATCACACAATACAATTTTTTTTTCTTATGTTACTTTTGCAATTTTTGCAATAATAGATTATTGCCTTGTCTAGACACGGCTTTTTGCAATTCTAAGTAGAAAATTATTAGAATATGCAATCGATGTGTATCATGTGTACATTCCCATGCTTTTAAAGACTCCAATCGTTTTGCATTAATATATTATTCAGAGGAATTTCATTACTGTAGGTTCAAGCACGTGTTTGGTTGGATAGGTAGAAAATTTCATCTTATCTTTCAAATATATTTATTTTACTAACCCGTAGTATTCTGCTCTTGGATTCCTCCAAATTTTGATTGCGATACTTTATTAACTCCAGCGCATCAGCTGCGTTTTAACGCAAAAAGATGATCTCTGATCATTTCAAGTTGCAGTAGCCCTCTAAATTGTCATGGGATTTGGAAATCTATGAAAGACATACTTAATAAAACATACATGTCCTAGGATAAAATTTGTCTTATGATGACACCAAACTAACCGCACTGGGCCCGCGTGGTACTTTATTGCCTCTCACTGAACAGAGGTCTCTGTTTCAACAGTGATATTATAAGCAGCAGTGCTATTCTCTAAAGGACACAGGGCGGACGCAGCGTCGAAACTGCAACCTGTCTTTAGTGGATTTTCAACTTTACGCACAAAATATAAAATTGAAAATCTATTGGGAACAGGCTGCGGTTTCAACGCTGCGCTAGGGCTGAGTCTTGCACGAGCACTGCTGATCACGCTGATATATTTATTGACACTAGAATCCTCTTCCAGTCGCCACAATCCAATCCTCCTTCTCCTGGCTGCAATCAGTAGCAGACATATGCAACGTCAAGCTTGGAACTCCTTACGACCGATGCTGTAATGCAATACAAGATGGATACTCTCACTGTCAGAAGTCCTTGGGCCCTCAAGTCTCCGAGCTCTGTGACGTGGCTTATGTAGCTCAAGCTGTTTGCTATTCAGCGAAGCCTTTCAAAGCATTTTGTTATGCCACCGATTTTATAGATGAAGCCATTTTGGCGAGCGTTAGGAAGAGTAAGTTTGTTTTTTATTGTATACGTTTTAAAATTAAATTGTAGTCACAACTCGGGTGATTATTTGAAAATTTGTTAACAGATCACGTTCGTCACGAATTTTTAATCCATTTTTCCAAAATTTGTTCTTTTGTTTGTGAAAATGTTCCCCCCACACTACAAATTTTTCCAGTATCTAATACAGTATTAAACACTTTAAACAGCCTCGAAACAACTGTAGTACAGAACATGCAATATTCTTTATTTGAAACGCGCTGGGCAGTTAACTATTCAATACTTGCATACCACAACTCACGATAATGAGACCCAGTGTCTGATGATAGTTAACCCTAATATCGATACCGATACCTCTACTGAACGAACAGCTTTGCCTACACATCTATCGACAAACTCGTATCAAATTCATCGCATTCCAAGCGTTCGCGTTCTAGCCGCAATTCGGTTTGGAATTTCCTCTTAACCACATTTGGAATTGTACTGGGTTAATATCAGTGGCAATTGCGTTAGTGATATGCCATTATTTGTGGGTCTGACTATGTTATAATGCGATACCGAACATTTTTGAGTTCACATAATCAGGGCCCCCGTAAGGTCTACTGGCGCCTGTGTGCAAAAAAGGATTTTAGCGCCCCTTAAGGCATTTTGAATTATCTTTTTTTTTACGGTAGGTCGGTCAGTGGCGTATTTTAAAATTCAGCGCCCTGGGGCTGTAAAGCTTGCCGCCTCGGAACTTAAAAACAAAAAAAAAACTTCACACCCAGAGTTCCATACCATCTTAGAGACAACAAATTAAAAATTTTTTAGACCACGACAAGATTAACTAACATAAGAAGCATTACTGTTGAAAAATGAGCTATCAAAAGAGAGGCCATGATAAGCGAATGCCAACTTTATTTGAAGAGCGAGCGAAGCGAGCGCGAAATTTTTTAGTTTTTAGGGTTCCGTAGCCAAATGGCAAAAACGGAACCCTTATAGATTCGTCATGTCTGTCTGTCTGTCTGTCTGTCCGTGTATGTCACAGCCACTTTTTGTCGAAAGTATAAGAGCTATCCTGTTGAAACTTGGTAGAAAGATGTATTATGTGAACCGCATTAGGATTTTCACACAAAAATCAAAACAAAACAAATTTTGGGGGTGCCCCCCATACTTAGAATTAAAACTCAAAAAAAAAAATTTCACCAAACCCATACGTGTGGGGTATCTATGAATAGGTCTTTAAAAATGATATTGAGGTTACTAACATAATCGAGTCCAACTCGCACTTGGCCGGTTTTTTTTGGAATAGGACAAGGCAATTCTTCATAGAAGAGCGAACGCAGTGAGCTCTAAAAGTTAAACGTGTCCGGACTTCAAGTTTTAATCTACAAGTGAGATTAAATATTTGAAATCTTTAGTACTTAAACCTAATCCTATTTAAATTCACAACTTTTATTTAAAAAATATTTTTGTTTGTTTTTTTTACAAATTTTTTCTGGGCCCTAGGCTTTGGCGCCCCTAAAGGATGGCGCCCGTGTTCATTGCACACTTTGCACATATGGTAGCGGGGGCCCTGCACATAATTAATATTTATCATTGTAGTCTTAATATCACAGAAATGTCGTAAGGAAAAGAAATACTTACGTACAGTCGTTTGTTACCTCCATTAAGTGCAAAATTTTAATAAAATCTAATAAAGTATGGATTTTTTTTTGAAAAGTCCGCTACAAATGGCCCTTTCACGATTTTGCGGCTGTGAGCCCTGACATAGCGTGGGGCGGAGAGCGATAAGATTAAATGTATGTATTCGCGCCGCACGTCGCACGTCGCACCGCTCACCTTATTTGTGCCTATAATGTTCCCACTGCTGGGACACAGGCCTCCTCTCTGTAAGAGGGAGTGGGCCATAATCCACCACGCAGGCCCAGTGCGGGTTGGTGCGCACCGCTCACCGCCAGCGCTTAAACCAAAGTCGTGAACGAGCCACTAGGGAATTTAGTCGTCTTGGCGATTTCTGAAACGTTCCATTCCTTTTTCAGAACTAAGAGATTTTACCGAACACCTCAGAGAAATGTTTCACGTAGAAGTCCACATTCATCACTCGTACTCCTATAGTAGCAATACCAGTCGCTCTGCGAGCCAAGTTGCCGCTGGCATCGTCACTGAGATCAGGAACAGAGCTGATCCGATGTTAACCTGGCTTTCTTGGAGTTCCTGTGTCACTAGCTTGTTCTTACTGCTTATTATATTCAGGTAAATCTATTCAACCTTCAGTTATTAGGTCTAGTCTGGAATTAGGAATAGAAAATTAAAACTCCTGTGTCTCAAATTCGTTCTAACTGCGAGTCTTTCTGCTATATTTTTGTGTGAGGATGTAGCCACTACTGGGATTAGCGTTAATTAAGCCACCTCTAAGAACCTTACAAGCTTCGGACATGGCTTTAGACTTGATTTGATTATTTAGGTCCAGGTTCTACTACAATGATGTAAGTAATAACCACGATAAACTTATCTAGAAGTTAAGATTTTTGTATGAAACTTGACGTGCCAAATGACTCCTTTACAAAATTTCATTTTATGCATTTCTATTTCAGGGCAAAATACTACCAACACATGTATGAAACTCGCTCCCGGTTCGACAATCGTTATGTTACAAAAGAATTACAGGCGTTGGACCTGAAGAGGCAACAGCAAGGTAAAGAGACCGTCCTGCCTCTAAATAGAAGAGAACGTGCTAAATATATCACTGTAAGTTAATTTTATTAACGTAAAGCTCTACTTAGAAGATAATTTATTAAAAATATTGTAAAACAAATAAAATAATCTCTGTTTGTAGGAGTCATTTGGGACTATCATAGTCTTTCAGCTAGAGTTGCATCTAGGTTATTAGCAGGTCAAACTGCGCTATTACTTAATATTAATCTCATCTCTATAACATTGCTAACATTATCGTTTCATACTTCAGAATTTGATGAAAAGTTAAAGCTTTTTAGGAAGCTTTCAAGCTAGAAGGTTTTCATAATTTTCTGCTAAGGCAAAAACAAACATTCTCTTTTATATGGATGATGTCATAATAACTGATGTATTTTTCGCAGCCATCATCCTTTAATCTCGTGGCATCCGAGAAGGTGTATCTGAATCGTTCAGCAGTATTCATGGCTATAACTACCTTCAAGTTACTCATACATATGATAGCTGATTATAGCTTGTATTGGGTTTTGATGACTATTCGTTGCCATGGGAAATATCAGTCGGATTTGATGCGTAAGTTTACAGATTTGTAATTTACACGATAATTATCTATTTCGAAGGTAAGGGAACCGCTTCCATAGTGTCGCATTGTCACTTTAGGTGATATTTAATTAGATGCTTTTTTCATAATTACCAGTTGTGTTATTGCGATCTGCCACTGCAATTGCAGCTTTGCTGTGACATTTTACGATAACTCTCGCCTTCGGAATTTTATATCTTAAATGAGCTTACAGAAGAAGATAGAATATGAGTATAATTACCATTTTCAGCGGGAATACCTCATTCAGGAGCACACGTCTCTGGCAGTGGTTTTGCGGCAAGACTGTTCAGATCTATCATCGGGATCTTAGATATACCGCTGTCCTTTCCTTCACCATCACCCGTATCCTGCTTGCCAGATCCGTATCCACCTGATTTGAGACGTTATACCCAGATTGGTGTTCTCATTTTTCTTCTATGGTTCTTTGCTCTCTTTGAACCTTACGGTCTTCGTTTACGTCACCTGATCATGGGTCACTACAGACCAGAGCGAGCTAAAGCCAGAGCAACGTGGTTGTATAACCATATATTGAGGACCAGAGGTAGGTTAAACTATTTTACAAGTCTGTTGTACTTAAATATACGTAATTATCCTTAATTATCACAGCATCGACCTAAAAACTAAGCCACTTGACTAATTTTCAGGTAGTTTCATGAAATTTGCAAGAAGAAAACTACATCGGGAGTACAAATATTCATCAGAAGCTTCGCTTACATTTCGACAATGGCTAACTAATATTGTACCGTAAGTTTCAATAGCTTTGATTTTTTTTTGTTTTATCTGGTAAGTTTATTAATTTATTCCAAAAATAAATTTCCCACTGTTTATTCAAAATATGTATTAGTTTTCAGTGCCTGAGATCCTTGATTGGATTAGGTCCAAGACAGCAACATTGTTTATTGTGTGGAATCACTTCTTCCAGCGATCCTGACTCTCGACTGACAAAGTATGACTAAATTTTATAAAATTTAACTTTGTAAAATGTTCTTGATTGCATCTGGTTTCCGTAACCCTTGTTAGATATATGTTTATGTTTCTTAGATTTCAAGATTTATGAAAAGTAGTCTAGATATTAATTTACGAATATACCATACATACGCCAGCACATCAAGCTGCCCCGATCTGTCATTATTTTTAAATACCTAGATTTCGAAATTTTGAACTTCGAAAAATTTTATAGATTGAGGTAGGTTAAAGTACTGGTGTCAGAACGAGGTAAGTATCGATAAAAGACCAACCGCTTTATTAAAATTAAATACGATTATTAGCTAAGTTATTAAGTAATTATTCTTCTTCGTAGATGTCAAACCCCTGGCTGCCCAGGTGTATTCTGTATCAGTTGCTTCGCAGACATTGGTGAGCTGTGCACCATATGCTTGTCACCAGCCGACTATGGTGACCTAAGTGATATCAGCTTGGAAAAGTAAGTTATGTTTTTATCAATTCGTATAATCCCGTTCTTTTAAGTCTAAAGAAAGTGGAGATTTTCTCAAGAATAGCGAAACAACAGTCGCTGAAGTCAGGCTGCTGTAGTTACTTTGTCGGATTAATTTGAAAATATTAATTGTCAATCTTGTGAATCTGATATTTCATATATGAAATCTTTGTAGGGGTTCTTCTGATGATAGTGACAGTGATGGCGGATTAAACGGAGGAAGAATGAATGAAAACGTAAGTAAATTAATCACTTTATTTCTAATCGAAATTCGCAATAGAATGAAATAATACAAAGTATGTGCAATTTACAGATAACATTACATTCGACTACTGAAATCAATCGTATAGCAAATCCAACAAGAAGCAAAGATGGAAATCGAAGATGGATTTTTTTCAAGGAAGCCAGTGGTCCTAGGAGACTTCAAAATTCAGCTGCTTTGGTCTACAACTGTGCTTATAAAAACAAACGTACATTTTTGAGTAATTTATTTCTAAAACGATTTCAAATCTTGAAAAGGAATATGAAGAGAAAGCGTTGTAGTGTTAAAAAAGATACTGTTAATTGGGTCGCTAAACTTAAACCTAAAAGGGATATTTCTAAAAAACGAAATCATATTAAAGAATATAGTGAACTTGACTTAGTTTCTAACAGAACACAATCTATTGGAGTGAATACTGACAGAAATCGTGGTAATTTATTAAGCGTGCTATCAAAAAGTTTTTTTAGGCGAAAGGAAAAACAATCTCGTTCCAAAAGGAAGAAAGCCAAGCGAGATTTGAAGCATAAGAAACCACCCATGCGGCGAATAAAAAAACGTACTTCTTCAGCAGAAAGTAGCATAAAAACAAAGTTCTCAACAACATTTCAGTCACTCAATTTCTCAATGCGACAAAGAAATTTGAAGTGCATTGTAAGGAATAAGAAAGACAGCAGACCAAATAATAGAATGAAAGGGTATGAAGGACTGAAAGGTATTCTGAGAGCAGTAAGGTATTTTATAAACGGTAGTGACATTAACAAATTAACAAATCAGAATAACGATAATGCTCCAGCCAATTCTCCTAATGAAGATGGAAAGAAAATAACTAAAGCTTCAGATAACGCTAATTTCAGCGGTAAGAAAAATAAGAAGGAATGCTCGAAAGACAACAAACCAAAGAAAACTAGAAAACAAAAGGATTTCAATAAGATTAAAACGAAGAACTCTCGCCATAGAATTGCTGAATTTCACAAATTTTTCTCTAACCACTGGAATAATTTCAAATCAAGTATAATGCCTGACAATGCCCAAAATAGATCCGATGTTCCGATGACTAAAGAGAAAAAAAATCACAAACGTAGGAAAAAACGAAAACCCTTTGATTGTAAGGAGACTGACATCGAAAAATGTCTTGCAAGAAGGGATATTAAACAAACGAGAAACCTTAGAATATCTGCGTTTTTAGCTGAACTGGAATGGACTAAAAGAGATTTTAGGAAAGAAAAGGACATTGAGGATGAAAAAGATTGTTTTTTGCAAAAGCTTGAACCGCCCGTCCCCATGAACACTAATAAAATAGTAGGTGTAAGTATAGCGTGACTAAATTCTCTACATATAGGTACTCATTTTAGAACCGTCATGATTCTGAAGGAGTCATTCACGAAGCTCAGTTAGAAGTCCAAAATCTTAGTAACAGATCGTATTGACACGAATGATTGGCATTTGATTAAGTTACGTTAAAATCAGTCGTGTCGCTACCGTGTATCCTAACGATTGAGCAGTCATATCGCTTCAGTTTGCTCTTGTAATCACAACATAATAGCATGCATAAGGAATTCTACTCTTACTGAAAAATTTAGAAAAGTTTAGAGATAACTAACTTAATACCCAACCTCCTACATTGTCACCAAAACCTCTCTTCCAGATGGTCCAGCTAAGGAGTTTGCCCTTCCAATGGCGTGAAGCTCCGAAATACTGTATGTGTGGCAAAAATTGTGCTTGCCCCAGAAAACAGTCATGCACTAAACTATTTGTAACTTTATCTAAAAGTAAGTACATGTTCTATGGACCATTGCCTTTGACCATAATCGTAAGCATTTTCGCTCCGAGAGTCAGGGCCGACTGCAAAGACGGGTTTGCTGTTTGACCGCAGTCAAAAATAACAATTTCATCATTTAATTTTTTCGAGGAGTAACATCAAGACACTGTAGTGCAAAGGGCTCTTATTATACCAAAGGAAGCACAAGCATTGATTTTCTGAACTCCAAAAGTCCTGGTTTCCTCATGATGCTTTTACTTTTAAATTATAAATTGTTTTCAGAAAAACTTACTGCCAAAAGAGCTATCGACAGGTTTCGTCATAAAGTCCATACGGTGATGGAGTCACCTGCATCTTCAAGTATGGTACCAAGAGTTTCGACCAGCATAATTAATGGTGCGCGAGAGGAAAGTCCTATAATTTGTGGTAAGAATTGATGTAAACAACGAATACCTTTTACCTACCAAAACCATTAATTCGAAAAGTCCATTGGGTTTTTAGATGGTTCACCATTAAATTTCCTCAATCTGAATGAACTTCTTACTCTGTTCTTCTTTACATCTTCTTTTTCATTCATTTTCCATTTTTTATCTCGTCATGATCTAAGTAGGTGCCACATCATGAGCGTATGCTCAATCAACATTTGTTTTACAGAAAGTTCAATTTGTCTATCAAAACGCACGAGTCTCTATCGCTCATTTAATCCTGGTTGGAGTCAACATTCCGAGTAAGTGTTACATTCTACTTCTGTAACACAGATTACTCTGTAATCTAGCTAAGATGCTAGTCACGACATGTTTTGTAACCTAATTTTACTGCTCCTTTATTTGGTAATTGGTAATCTTTTTTTGGTATCATTGGTTGTTAATAAATTATTATTATTCTCAGTAACAATGTTATTAACTGATTGGACATTTTTCTAACCATCTCTATTTTCAGCCTTTTGAACACTGATTTGTTGTTTGAGAATACTAAATACGGCAGCAAGTTGATGCAGGTAAGAATATGTAGTGCAACTCAATGGCCACAAGCTTTACGTTTAAGCGTCATGAGTCTTGCGAAGCCTGCAAACTAAAACCAGAGTGATTTTCCCCATGAGATAGGAACATATTAAAAATCCTACAGCATCTATTTTAAGTGTTGTTGTGACTTCATTTCGCTTGAGCGTGTTAGACATGGCCAAGGGGTTTAAAGCTGTAAAATTGACAATGAGTAGAGTTCATAAGTTGTACCAAGGAGGTTTTAAGATCAAGAAAATCTACATTCTGCAGTGGCTGCATGATGGATTAGGCGACAGAAGAAATAGAAACGGTTTTAAGAAAAGACAAAGGCTTCAATATCATTTTGAATTCAAATCCATCAAAAACAAAGTTAAAAATAAGTATTTTATTCTACTATTTTGTAACTGTAATGCAAATTCCTGTCCTATTTATCTTGGCCATTTTTTCTATTTTTCACAATTAATTTTATTTTATGAGTTAAATTCTTTAGATTGGACAAAGGTGGAGAGGAGACTTCTAGCATAGGTTAAATTCATTCAAAATGTGAGAAAGGATACGTATAGGTAGAAGGGCTACGGTGTACTAACAGAGAAAAACGTGTTTCTTCAATTTAAAAACATTACCTCGTTTTAAGGATCCTTTCGGAGATATACCGTCAAATCTTTCGGAGAGAAGCTCAAATCTTTCGTCGGTGTTAGGAAAAGACATAAGTGAGTATTTTGAAAACTTTTTAATTCATTCTAGTAAAAAAATTTCATCTCGAAAGACTATCACAGCCCGATTACGACCTTGTCGCTGTCAGCGGTGACCTAGCGCGAGCTGTACGATCAAATGTTTGAAACACGCCACAAGGCGCCGTTAGTGGCGATTACGCACCGCTTAGACCAAATTCATGTAATGGCGAAGTATGAAAAAAGAAGTCATTTCGAATGTTTAATATGACATTTAAACTTTTTCTCCACATCTTTAGTTGTTTCTCGCAATTCAATAACAAAAGAAGAAGAAGAACCGATAAGACGCTGCAAATGTGACGTGTTAGATGACCTACAAAGGAAATGGGACCATGTGAAAAAGTAAGGAAGGTTTATAATACACTATAGCTTACCTAACAGAAGTTATCCTGCTGCACGCGTACCATGATCAATTCTACGAGTATAATATTTATCAATTCTGCCAAGAATGTAAAAAGTTCGACATTTTAGAACCGTAAACGAAAGAAGAATAGAAAACTTTGACGATATTTTTATGACGATAGATATTTCTACATTCTGTCAGTTTGTTTATTTTTCCGTCAAAAAAACCCGTTAGTACGATGTTATGCTACACGAGCTGTCTTTTCTGTATGTGTATGTGTACCCCATCACCCTCCGAGACCAAACTGTAGATGAAAACCATCTAGACTAGAGATCCACTCAAATACAATGAATCTCCAAATTCCAATTGATATTAAACCAAGCCTTTCCTTCTCATTTCAGATCTTTCACGGATTTGCAAGGGTAAATTAATTATAACAAATCGTATATTGCACAATCGACAAAGTGGAATTCATTTTTGTGTGTTTGTGTGGAACCCATTTTGACAATAAATCGTTTGAATCCGTCAAGTTGACAAAGATCAAAGTCGTTACCATGCTTATGTATGTTTACGCGAATGTGGACCTAATTGTATTTGAATGTCTGTAAGAAAATAAGCTTATGGTGGGTCATAATTCCATTTTGTCGATTGTACATATCGTTACTTATCATTGAAAGGTTGCAAAATCTCGCCAGATGATCGGGTTCTTGAAATCTCGGTCTCCAGACTAAGATCACAACATTTGGAGCCTTCACGACTCGATTGTTTTGCTTTATAGACTATTGCACTTGTAGGATCGCTGGCGGTAGATACTGAAGGCTTCAAAGTAGGTTCGGCGCTAATAAGACTCCGGAGTACTTTCTTACTTCTTGTTTATTATAATACTGCTGGTTTTCGGAATGAATGCCATAGAAAACTACCCCTTTTTTTATACAGAGCTCTGACCAATCAGAACCCTTAAAATTTGCACACGACCCTAATATTTTTTCCTTCAGCCAATCAGAGCAATCCATTTTTGCACACGGCACTAATGCGACTTTGTATGGGGAACCTTAATTTTGGCAGTTTTCTATGGTAAACCTTCCCCTTTTGCTTTACAATTTATCTTATAGCCTAGGGGTTAACTTATTCTATCTAATTACATAAAAACCTTATAAAAACCTTAATTTTTAGACCCAAAAATGACAAAAAACCAATTTTGCATCAACCTACAGGCAGAGACACCAAGTGCCAAAAATTGGAATTACAATTATTTATCACTGTTTTTGAGGGTATTTGTAAAATTTACACTTTTTACGTCTACCTATCACTTTGCTTACTTTTTCGGGACAACACAGTTTCTCAACTTATTTGACGGTGTATGTAAAATGTGCATTTTTATGTTTACCCTACTATGGGTTTACTTTGTGGCATCAGCAGAGACACCAGGTGGGAAAAATAAAAAACAAACCAAATTATCAATGTATTTGAAGGTACTTATAAAATGCACATTTCTACATTTACCCAATCCTTATTAAATATAATAACAATAGTTTTATTGCTCAAACTAGCCTAATCTTTCTAATTACTACATATTTACATAATTGCTTGATGTGATTATTATTCGTCGCTAACATTCTCCCCCACGGTGCGCAGCACATCATCTTCTTGAAGCGACGAAGCCGCGGGGACTAGCACGATGACCCGTCGTGTAGGTCGCCGAAGCACTCCGCCTGATGTCCTCACGTCCAGCACTCTGGTTCTCCCATCTGGCCCAGGGTACGCCTTGATAACTTCCCCTCGAGGCCATGAGTTTCTGGGTAGCGATGCGTCGACTATTAACACGATGTCTCCTTCCCTCGGGTCGGTTGTCTGCCTCCCTTTGATTGCCCTTGGCATCAAGAGCGGTAGGTACTCATTGATCCATCTCTTCCAGAAGTGGTCAGCAAGCCTTTGGGTAGTTTTCCAGCTTGGCTTCCCAATCAACTCTGTGTCGTCGAATTCTCCCGGCGCCATTGCTCCACACGATCTTCCCAGTAGAAAGTGGTTTGGTGTCAGACTTTCTTCATCTTCTGGCTCCATACTGATTGGGGTTAGAGGTCTGGAGTTTACTATGTGTTCGACCTCAGTCATAAGAGTATGAAGTACTTCTTCTGGTGGGTTTCTCTCGTTGAGCACTGCCGCCAGCGCAGTCTTGACTGTTCGCACGAGTCTTTCCCAGGCGCCCCCCATGTTTGGGCTCCCCGGGGGAATAAATTTCCATTTGATGCCCCTTTCTTGCGCAGCCTCTTCTAGCTCCTTGCTTGCCCCAACGAAATTGGTTCCGTTGTCGCTGAATATGGTTTTTGGGGTTCCTCTTCTTGCTGCCATTCGTCGAAGTGCCATTATCATTGAGCTGGTACTGAGAGAGGGTACCAACTCCAAGTGAATGGCTCTGGTTGTAAGACAAGTGAATAGCGCCCCCCAGCGCTTCTCGACTCTTCTCCCTATAGTGACCTGCATCGGCCCAAAGTAATCAACGGCAGTGCAAGCGAACGGGAACTGATGATGTTGCAGTCTCTCGCTTGGTAGGTCTCCTGTCGGGGGCACTTCTGGCAAACTCTTCTTTGTCTTGCATCGCTGACAGCTGTGGGCAACCGCCTTTAAGGTCGCTCTTAAACTTAGAATCCAATATTTCTGACGTAGCTCGTTCATTACTGTGGCAGTGTTCCCGTGAAGAAACTTCTCGTGATGGTGTTGTATGATGAGACGCGTGATTTTCTGTTTCCCATCTAGTATGATAGGATTCATTTTTCTTCTTTCTTCGCCTTGAAACTTCATTGTTCTGCTTCTTAATTTAATGATATCGGCGTCATTTAGGTAGACGTCGATTTTCTTAAGCCGACTTGCGTTTTCCAAGGGCTTCTTTTCCTTTAAATTCCTTATATCTGACTTGAAACTGTCATTCTGACTTATTTTCATTAATATTTCTTCTGCTTTTCTTAAGTGTTCGTCTTCTAGCGGCAGGTACAACCTCTTCTTCTCTTTGCTGACTGGTAGTTTGGCGATTTGTGTCTTCTTCTTCTGGGATCTTCTATGGGGTCTCCAGGGCTCTTCCTTCTGACGGACGGCGGCGTTGGTTGCTTTACGGGTCTTCTTCAATAAGAGGCATGCGAAAGCAACCACTCTGGCCGTCACGCGCAGCAGTCGCTCCCAGCTCGAGAACCTCTCCAGGTTGAGTAAGACCTCCTCAGCCTTTATCGCCGTCACTCTTTGCTTGTTCTTTTCTTCCAACATAGTACCCTCTGGTTTAAAGTCTTTGTATGGCCACTCTTCTTCTGGTTGACGGAGAAATGACGGCCCTTGAAACCACCTTGCGTTGTAATCGAATTCAGCCGTGGTTCCCCTCGTGGCGTCATCTGCTGGGTTTTCTTTAGTAGGTACCCCTCTCCAGTCTTCGGACTTGATCTGCTCCTCGATTGTAGACTTGCCATGGTGAATGAAGTTTACAATGGCATTCTTCCCTGATTCACCTCCATGCAGCACCCACCCGAGGCTAGTGAGAGAAGCCACGGGATCGGCTGGCTTGCCTTTCTTCAGTCTTCTTGTAACTATGAGTCCCCAGTTGTCTTGACCAATCAACAGCTTAGGTCTTTCTGTGACGTAGAGAAGTTGATCTTCAATTGCCTTCAGATGCTGACAGTTCTTCACAGTGTTCTTGCTTATACTTTGCTCTGAAAGGTTCAGGTCGTCGATGGTTCTTGCTGTGATTGACTTCTTGTCTCTTCTATGAGCCCCTTTAATCTTCAACTGGATCTTCTGTGAACTATCTTTCTTTATAACTTTCCCGCCGACTGTTTCGATTGCGAGAGTTTCTTTATTTCCCTCGGCTCCGATCTTCTTGGCTATTGATGCGTCCAAGAGTGTGACTGTTGAGCCTTCATCTAGCAGTGCCAGCACGCGAGCGTGGCCTTTCGGTCCGTAGAGATCCACTGGAATCATCTTCAAATAAATTTTCTCTTCCCCTTTGCTGTTGTGGATCGAGGCGACTGTCTCTTCTGATGCGCTTTCCTTGTCTTCTTTCTTTTCTGCTGACTCTGGTGGTTTTTCAGAGTGCAGGATAGTATGATGCCATCTTCCACACTTCTTGCAGACTGGAGCTTTGCAGTTGATTCTGGAGTGCCTGAACCGAAGACACTTGAAGCATAGTCTAGCCTTCTTGATAATGCCCCATTTTTCATCTATGTTAGCTTCTTTAAACTTCTTGCATTCTATCACAAAATGCTCTTCTTCACAGATCGGACATGACTTCTTATATTTTTCTTGAGACACTTCTTGCACTGTATGTACAGGTTTTCTTGACCCTTTCTTTTGCTCCGAAAACACTTCAGGTGGAGCAAAGTCCCCGCACATGTCGCTTTCTATTTCTAGAAACGCTTCGATGAGTAGCAACTCTTGAATTTCTTCCTCCCTTCTGGTTCTATGGTAGGCGAACCATCGGAATTTCATTGATGGTGGCATCTTGTCTACTATGGCCTTCAATGTTTCAGGAGAACTGAGGTACTGCGACTTCTTCAATGCCTTGATGGTTTGGACGGCGTTCTTCACTCTGCTTGCGAACACACATATGTCACTTGGGTTCTCGCCCACCTTTGGCAGGTTCTTCATCTTCTCTAGTTCTGCCAGTGCCAATGCCCCAGGTCTTCCGAATCTGGCTTCTAATCCCTTGAGTACTTCGCGTGGATCTTCAGCTGTAAACAGTAGGCTCTGGACGGCTTCTCTGGCTGCACCTTGAATTGCTCTTCTGAGGCGCGCTAAGTTCTGTGCGTCGCTGAAGGAGGCAGCCCCGTCTTCATATGATCTCTTGAACGGCAACCATTCTTCACAGGACCCGCTGAAGTGAGGGAGCTCGAAGTGCTTCGGCGTTGCGACGTCACGTGACTTCTCAGACAGCTTGACGATGACTTGGGCTAACTCGTGGATGTCACTCTTCTTTTCTTCTGTTTCAGTCGGCCTACTATCATTGCTAGGCTTGACCCCAGATTGGATGAACCACCTCTCGACTTCTTGAGTTTGCTCGTACATCTCTTCTCCGGCACCATCTTCTTCTTCTGACTCTGCTGTTGCTAGTTCCAGTTCAGCCTGAGCCACTCTTGATCGCGCTTCTGCCAATTCCAATTCCCTTAGTGCCACTGTTAACTTTGCTTGCGCTTCTGCTCTCTTCCTATGCGACGAGCGGACGGACTGCGTGTCTATGTCGCGGGTCGGCTTCTTAGGGCGAGGCTGCTGCAGACTCCCATCTATTGACGTCGGTACACTTCCTTCATCTCGACGTAACTTCACAGCAACACTTCTATCTGGGTTCTGCCGCGTAGTGTTGTGGCTTTCTTCTCGGCGTGCGGGATCAGACGCTTCAACTTGCTCTTCCACGGTGCTGGCTAGGGGCGCGGTGCGAGTCGCTCCCCCCGATGCTGATTCCCTCCCGGCAGTATTCTGCTGACGAATGGACGACTGGTGGGCTCGTACGCTAGGCGGCGGCGATCTTCTAGTGAGCGTTGACCGACTTGTAATTGACGCGCTCGTAGTCGCCTCGCTTGTAGTTTCACTTGGCGTGCTTGCACTCCCGTCGACCGACGAAGTACTTTCTCCCGTAGCCTTGGACTGCACTGATCCTGATCTTGTAGAAGGCATCTTCAGTTTTCTTGAACCCGATCCGGCTTCTCGAAGGACCACTGTAGACTATTACACTTGTAGGATCGCTGGCGGTAGATACTGAAGGCTTCAAGGTTTGGTTCGGCGCTAATGAGACTCCGGATTACTTTCTTACTTCTTGTTTATTATAATACTGCTGGTTTTCGGAATGAATGCCATAGAAAACTACCCCTTTTTTATACAGAGCTCTGACCAATCAGATCCTTTAAAATTTGCACACGACCCTAATATTTTTTCTTTCAGCCAATCAGAGCAATCCATTTTTGCACACGGCACTAATGCGACTTTGTATGGGGAACCTTAATTTGGCAGTTTTCTATGGTAAACCTTCCCCTTTTGCTTTACAATTCATCTTATAGCCTAGGGGTTAACTTAGTCTATCTAATTACATAAAAACCTTATAAAAACCTTAATTTTTTAGACCAAAAAATGACAAAAAAACAATTTTGCATCAACCTACAGGCAGAGACACCAAGTGCCAAAAATTGGAATTACAATTATTTATCACTGTTTTTGAGGGTATTTGTAAAATTTACACTTTTTACGTCTACCTATCACTTTGCTTACTTTTTCGGGACAACACAATTTCTCAACTTACTTGACGGTGTATGTAAAATGTGCATTTTTATGTTTACCCTACTATGGGTTTACTTTGTGGCATCAGCAGAGACACCAGGTGGGAAAAATAAAAAACAAAACAAATTATCAATATATTTGAAGGTACTTATAAAATGCACATTTCTACATTTACCCAATCCTTATTAAATATAATAACAATAGTTTTATTGCTCAAACTAGCCTAATCTTTCTAATTACTACATATTTACATAACTGCTTGATGCGATTATTATTCGTCGCTAACATGCTTTTTCATACAAAATTTCTAAGATAATATTTCTAAGTTTATACGTCCGCAGTATCACCCGCATACTTCATTTTCTTTTACTGTAGAAACAGAAATCCTCTAAGCATGTTGAAGAATTTCTGTTCCTCTCTATTTGGACCTACTTGCGACGTGGACACTTGTCCAGTCAAACGTGGAAAAAGGGACGGACAGCCCAAGAAGCAGACCAGAGACAGAGAGCAAAATAATAGGGTACCCAGAAGAACAGAGTCTAGGTCTAACATACTTGTCACAGTTGGAATTCAAACGCAAGATCGAAAATTCGTGGAAACACATAAAACAGATCAACATGTTATGAAAAAAATAACAAGTGATATTGTACGTATTCAAGATGAAGTAGAAACAGGAGTTAAGGGTAAATAAAATTTTTAATCATGAAACTCGTCAGTTGGCATTTGGTTATAATACGTAGCTAGCTGACATCGGTAGAATAGTTAAACTGCTTCATTATCTTATTTCTGTGCCCCTATCCTATTCTACAGGTGGTAGCGTAACACATAGTGCTCAAACACACTGCGAGCCTAGCGCGGTGGCGGCGGCGGGCGCGGAAATATTGAATGTATGAAATCGCCGCTTGTGGCCATATTGAAGTGACTAAGGCGGGGGCCTAGCGCGATGGCTACAAGCGATTTTGCGAGCCTAGGCGTTGCTAGGCAACAACCGATACAACGGGCGGGTGGCAGGTGTATCAAACTTTTTCGATCATTTAGTAGCGCCATCTAGTTACCAGAACATGCACTAAAGTACTACTGTTGGATGTTTTTGTACATACTTAAATTATTTTTACCATACTTGAATAGAAAAATGTAGAATGATTGTTAATTTACTTGTAAGCAATACTAAACAACCTATAAAACATTTTACAGCTTGGCAAAAAAGTCGTGAAAATAATGGTGGCGCCTCTATCGTACATATTGTAACCCTATATAGTACGGCACTAACGATCTTGATACTTTGATTTTTTTTTTTCAAATATTTTTTTATTAAATGTGTTTTGACGTGTTTTAGAGGAGCTTATTTAGCCCCTAAATAATAAAACAACCGCTCATGACAATCTTCAAGGTTAAGCCATGATTGAAGATTGTCCTGTATGTTATTTGTAGATTTTTAATGAGCGTCAGAAACTCAATGAAAACATGACTTTCCAAGTGATATTGAATTACTCAATTGCTTGATTGTGGAGTTCAGAGAGTCAGTCGCTCCATGTAACATACTAATGTTTACGCTGCATCCGGTTAGACTGGACCGACCCCAAAATTTGTTGGGAAAAGGCTAGGCACATGATAATGTCTTTGACGGGTTTCACATTACTTAAACTTAAATTAAACCAAATAAACAAATTTCTCTACTCGTTACACACTCGCTTTTGTATGATAATGCGCAAGTAAGTACGTGTGTATATTGATTTTCATTATGAGGAAAATAAAAGTCAATGATTCTTTTAAGTGGTTTTTATTAATAACAAAGTAAATGTGTCTAAAGACAAAAGGTAAATTGTTGCTGAAGCGACAATAGAAAATCAATTGTATCTTTTTAGGTATATATCATATTAAATGGTTAAAAAATCGACTAACAATCTTTTTGACAGTGTAACAGAATTAAACTTTTTGTCTGATCGCGCACAAGTCAAAATCATACAACTGTTTTTTGGGTCGCCCTGCTTTATGTTTCCCTGGAGTGGAGAAAATACCTTTGTTTGTTTGCCCTTCCTTAGCAATTCTCCCGTATGGTACTTACGGATTTACCTAGAAAAAAAAACTTAGTTATTTTCATTCTGGAAGTAACACAAAAAGTATCAAAATTATAGGAGCGTCCATCTTTTGCAAATAAACATAACCTCTAATTCATCAATGTTTTTTAATGTAATTAACAGTTATATTAATGGTTTAAACTATCTATTGTAAGTTTGGACAAACATATTAAACCTAATTACTTAAATAAAATAACATTTTACCTGTCATTTCAGCAGTTCTTTCATAAACATCGTTTATATTCGATAAAATTTGTCCGGCTTCAAATTCCGCCAAACATCTGGTATACACCTTATAAATTATCGCTCTAGCGGAGCTGCGAATGGTTTTTCTATTCATTTTGAGCCCTTTGAGTCACCAAATTCAACACAATAATAAAAAATACACAAAAAACAGCCAGCAATAACATGAAATGACATTACATGTACTGACTAGACGTAACAGTGGGTGAAGTTGCCAACGATGAAAATTTTTAGTACCGTTTCAGGACATTTTTGCCAAGCTGTAAAATAAATTTCTTTAAACAAGATTTATAGGAACTACTTTGTACCACCGGTTTGCAACACCTGAATTCGCCGCTACAAAAATAAACGCTTGATCGGCAGTGTGGACACAGATCGCGCCCGCCGCCGCGCCCGCCATCGCGCCCGCCGCCGCCGTCGCGCTAGGCTTCCAGTGTGGACACACACATAGTCTTCATCCATACTGCTCTGTTAGACGTCACATCATGAATTACTTACTAATTTTATTTTTCATATCCGTACCTCACACCTGTTTTCTTTAGCCCTACGTTTCCTCTCCATTTATCAACATCATGGATGTTCCGTTATTTTTTATTCTGGAACATTAATTCATCTTTCCTCATTAGTTGTTCATACTTTCTCCTTCTTCATCGTGTCGATTTTTTCTTGTATTTTAGTGTAATTAGCTTTGACCAAAACTCTGCCATAAAAAAACTCGTCTTTGACTATGGTTATTAAACTTTTTTATTTTGTAGTGGCACGTTGCCTTACCATTACCAACGATTTAGTGCTCACAAGTTACCAGAGAACCACCATATTACCGTACCATTGCCAGTTACCATTACCAAAACCAAGTACCACGTTTTGACGATTTCTGTTAAGGAAACAGTGAAGCAAGACGTTTTCTGTTAAAGGAAATAGTGAAGTTTCGCTTTGGAAGCGATTTGTAAGCGCATGCAGAAGCTCCAGCACCCTCCGTGATCTTCGCTTCAAGTCAACAGAACCTCGCAGACGGAACACGTGGACTCAGGCAGTGACAAGCAGTATGGATCTTCACTCGACGACGGCGCTCGACGGAAAGGACCGCGCTCCGCGCGCCACCCATATTTATAGGCTCGCGAATGCGCGCGACACATTAGTGCCGTGTGCAAAACAGCGCCCCGCACCCCGCACGCGTCTCATCCTACGCACATCGCTATTGGTGGATATGTAAATATTAGATTTAGTACTAGCTCTAATTGTACCATTATTTTTGTAGATATAAGTAGCGTAATTTTTGACAATAAAGTGTGGATAATCTGACTTCAATCCTGAGTTTTATTCTACTAAACGACGAAGATCCTGGTTAAGTTAGCTACCCAACGCTAAAGTGGTGACCCCGAGAACCCCGAAAATCCCGAAAAAACAAAAAACCGACGACCGGAAACCGGACTACAACACATCATGAACAAGAACGATACCGAAGATTTCAGCGACGCTCAGGGCAGCACAGCTATGAAGAACGACGTGGCATCAATCTCACTACCGGCAAGACTACCACCATTCTGGCGTCAAAACCCACGACTATGGTTCGCGCAATTTGAAGCCGCCGTCGCTGCCAGCAAGATAAGTGAAGAGCAGAAATTCAACCTCGTTGTTCCACTACTTGGCAACAGCGACCTAGAACAGATCGGCGACATCATCTTACATCCACCGAGCACCGGGAAGTACAGCGCGCTCAAAGATAGACTTATATCAACGTACCAGGAGTCAGATCACCGCCAGTTACAAAAGCTACTCAGCGGACTCGAACTCGGCGACCAGAAGCCAAGCCAGCTGCTGCGTAAAATGCGAGACCTCAGTGGGAAGCTACTATCAGATGAAGCGCTGAAGGTTATGTGGCTCAACCAGCTGCCCACACAGGTCCGCGCCGTACTCTCCGTAAACACAGAGTCGTCGCTCGAAGTGCTAGCTGCGATGGCAGACAAAATGATGGAACATTTTGAACCAGCTACAGTCGCCGCACTCTCTACGTCAAACCCTCCATCGTCAAGTCCAGCAGTCAACGAGGGGCAGATAAACACGATAACAGCTCTACAAATCAACATGCTTACGAAACAAATAGAAAAATTGTCACTCGAAGTCGCCGAACTCCGCAACCAGCAATATTCGTCGCATCATCGTTCCCGCCAAAACTCCGCGCATCGTGGCCGCTTCCGCTCACGTTCACATTCAAGACAGCGTACTGATAACGCCCGCAAGCCCGGCGATCCCGACTGGTTGTGCCGTTATCACTACCGATTTGGCAATGGAGCACGAAAATGTGAATCGCCGTGTTCCTTCACAAAGCGGGAAAACTAGAACGTACATCGATAGTGGCGGGTGTCGATGTAAACCAAACTAACCGCCGCTTATGTGTAATCGACACCAAAACAAGAGAAAAATTTTTAGTCGACACGGGAGCCGACATATCAGTGCTAGCCGCGCGAAACCAGAAATATTCAAGACCGGCGGAGAATGCAAGTTACAAACTGTACGCGGCAAACGGAACAGAGATTCGTACCTACGGAGAGCGCACACTCGAGCTCAACCTAGGCTTACGAAGAAGTTTTAAGTGGACTTTCGTCGTCGCCAACGTGAAGACTTCATTACTGGGTGCCGACTTTCTAGTACATCATAAACTGTTAGTCGACTTGCACCAAAGAAAACTAATCGACCGTTTAACGGAGCTCAGCGTGAACGCCATCAAAATAAACAGCAAAGAAGAATCGATCCACGTTATCAACCGCGACCACACTCATCACGACCTGCTGAAGAAATATCCAGATGTTCTGCGACCGATGACACTCAAAACTCCAGTCAAGCATGACGTCACACATCACATCGAGACAACTGGGCCGCCGATCTACTCTCGGCCGCGCCCTCTACCGCCCGACAAGTATAAAGCGGCTAAACTTGAGTTCGAGCGCATGATCGAGAGTGGAATATGCAAGCCGTCAAACAGTCCGTGGGCAAGTCCGCTACACATCGTAAAGAAAAAAGACGGATCACTACGAGTATGTGGTGATTACAGAAGACTCAACGCCGTCACAGTTCCAGACCGATATCCCATTCCACGAATTCAAGATTTCACATACCAACTTCACGGCAAGAAAATATACTCAAAACTTGATCTGAAAATGGCGTACTTTTGGATTCCTATTTCAAAAGAAGACGCTCAGAAGACAGCGATTATAACACCGTTCGGACTCTTCGAATTTACTTGCATGACGTTTGGCCTAAGAAACTCCGGTCAAACTTTTCAACGTTTCATGCACGAGGTACTACGAGGACTAGATGACAACGTATTCTGTTTCGTCGACGATCTGCTTGTCCACTCAAAAAACAAGGAAGAACATCGCCGCCACCTAGAGCAAGTGCTAGAACGACTAAACACCTACGGCGTCAGTCTCAACATCGACAAGTGCGAATTTGAAAAAGAAAAAATCGAGTTCCTCGGATACGAGGTATCAGCAGACGGAATCAAACCCACTCAAGAAAGAATACAAGCCATAGTCAACTATCCGAAACCGCAGACAGTTCAAGAATTAAGAAGATTTCTGGGAATGATAAACTTTTACCGTAGTTGTTTACCACATCAAGCCGAGCAACAACATGAACTAAACAAATACCTACACAACAGCAAGAAGAATGATAAGACTCCCATTCAATGGTCACAAGTAGCAGAAGAAGCCTTTGAGAAATGCCGACAAAGCATCCTCGAGGCAACAACATTGACTCATCCGATACCTAACGCACCGTTATGTTTATTCACTGACGCATCAAATACAAGCATCGGCGCCGTCCTACAACAAAAGGTCAACAACGTGTGGAAACCACTGGCATTCTTCTCTAAAACGATGAGCGAGACGCAGCGACGATACAGCGTGTACGATCGCGAACTATTAGCAATGTACACCGCTGTACAACATCTACGACGACTCATAGAGGGCAGTGACCTTACAATATGCACCGATCACAAACCACTTACTTACGCGCTGACAAGAACGCCAAGTAGCAGCGACACACCACGAAGAGAGAGACAGCTACACTACATCAGTCAGTTCTGCACGAAGATCGAATATGTGCACGGTGATAACAACGAAGCAGCCGACGCCTTATCACGTATCGAAGAAATCAACTTGTCACACTCCACAATCGACTACAACCTACTCGCCCAAGACCAAGAAAATGACGACGAACTGAAGATCTGTATGTCAAACCCGAGTCTACAGTTTGCCCGCATCACATTGCCCGGAGGTCAACGACCCATCACATGTGAAACATCAACTGGCAACATTCGTCCATACCTACCAGCGACTTATCGTATAATAGCATTCAAAGCGCAACACGAATTAAGTCATCCGGGTGTGCGAACAACAAGGAAGATAATGTCAACAAAGTTTTTTTGGCCAAGTATGAACAGAGATGTTGGTTTGTGGGCCAAATCATGCATCGGTTGCCAGCGTGGAAAAGTTCAACGACACGTTATCAGTCCACTCGGCGAGTTTCAAAAATCATCGCGATTCGAACACATTCACATCGACATCGTGGGACCACTGCCGCCCTCTAACGACTACAGATACCTAGTCACGATGATCGATCGCTGCACTAAATGGCCGGAAGCGATTCCTATCCGTGACGTCACCGCCGACACTATAGCTAAGGCATTATACGAGGGGTGGATATCGCGATTTGGCTGTCCACTACGTGTCACGACGGACCAAGGAAGGCAATTCGAATCATCGTTATTCAACGCCCTAATGAAGAAGTTTGGCATCACGAGAATACGAACTACTGCATACCACCCGCAAGCAAATGGTCAAGTCGAGCGCTGGCATCGTACATTGAAGGCCGCGCTCATGGCGAGAGGCGCCGGCACACACTGGAGCGAGGAGTTATCAACCGTATTGCTTGGATTACGTACGGCACTTCGTGAAGACACACAAGTCAGCCCGGCCCTGATGACCTATGGATCAACACTCAAAATACCGTCAGATTTCTTCGCGCCTACACAGCCGAATAATGAAGACGCAGAATTCGTCCGCCAGCTGACCGAAACAATGTCGTCACTTGCACCTAACAGCAAATCACATACCAACAACAGGAGCACGTTTGTACACAAAGACCTCGCAACGTGTACGCATGTTTTCGTGCGAAATGATACCGTGCGAAGTCCATTGACCCCTCCTTACGACGGCCCGTTCAAGGTGATTCAACGTGACAGCAAGCATTTCACCATACAGATGCCACTTCGAACTACAGTTGTCTCAATAGACAGACTCAAGCCAGCACATCTAATCAACGAAGAAGAATGTACCACATCTCCACCAACATGCGCACAACAAGCACCGCGCACCGAGAGCACTCATACCACAAGCGACGCGCTCCGGTCATCAACCCCTAGAGCGCCGCGCGACACATACGTCACCCGATCCGGCCGCGCAGTCAAACACAACGTACGCTTCGCTTAGGGGGGAGTGATGTAGTGGCACGTTGCCTTACCATTACCAACGATTTAGTGCTCACAAGTTACCAGAGAACCACCATATTACCGTACCATTGCCAGTTACCATTACCAAAACCAAGTACCACGTTTTGACGATTTCTGTTAAGGAAACAGTGAAGCAAGACGTTTTCTGTTAAAGGAAATAGTGAAGTTTCGCTTTGGAAGCGATTTGTAAGCGCATGCAGAAGCTCCAGCACCCTCCGTGATCTTCGCTTCAAGTCAACAGAACCTCGCAGACGGAACACGTGGACTCAGGCAGTGACAAGCAGTATGGATCTTCACTCGACGACGGCGCTCGACGGAAAGGACCGCGCTCCGCGCGCCACCCATATTTATAGGCTCGCGAATGCGCGCGACACATTAGTGCCGTGTGCAAAACAGCGCCCCGCACCCCGCACGCGTCTCATCCTACGCACATCGCTATTGGTGGATATGTAAATATTAGATTTAGTACTAGCTCTAATTGTACCATTATTTTTGTAGATATAAGTAGCGTAATTTTTGACAATAAAGTGTGGATAATCTGACTTCAATCCTGAGTTTTATTCTACTAAACGACGAAGATCCTGGTTAAGTTAGCTACCCAACGCTAAAATTTACTTTATTATTTTCAGCGCACAAAGAAATGCAGAGTACTAATAAATCTGATATGGCTACAGGGTAAGTTACAATTTATTTTCAGTCTAAACTTAACTGAGAATCAAAATGCAAGTGAAATCTGACAACAGGTGGCCTACCATGAATTCTTAACGCGATCCAGTTTAGGCTGTGGGAAAGAGATGGCGCTAGACGAGTTGTATAGCTCTGTCTCCTTCCCACAACCTAAACTGGATCGCGTTAAGAGCTCGTGGTAAGGCCTCTGTTCTGTTGTCCTCACGATCGATCGTGAAAAGTTGACAAAATTTGTAAAATTCTATGAAATCACAAAGATTTTCTCTTATGAAGAATTCGAGAACCTTGGTGGTTCGATTGGTCAGAACAACGACCTTTCGTTCCACACAAAATCCTTATAAATCACGACGTATGCGTTAATGCGAACGATATTTTAAAAAGAAATACCTCTAGTATACACGGCTACGCATCAAGCTATACAAAACCAGTTTATCGTGGTCTCGCTTTGTATGGTCTTTCCGTATATTCAACGACCAGCTTATTCTGGTTTTGTATAGCTTGATATGTAGCCGTGTGTACAAAGTAACACAGGTAGCTACTAATTAGCTAGTACTAATTAGCTCTTCGTATGTGTCAGACGCTGTGCTCACTTTCTATATTAAATACAACTCTTGGCATTTTAGCCCCTGTGAAGACTGCTCCAAATGTTGTCATCGCGAAGTACAATATGATCCGGAGGACGCTAAAGACTTTACAGATAATAAAGAGTGTACTGAAAGTAAGGCCGTAGGATCTTATCTGTGCCTTTGCGGTGAGTTTTTTATTCTACTTATTAAACACTTAGCTTTTCACCCAAAGGCTAAAATAGTTATTTGTGCAACAAGAGAGCAAAGTCGTTTTTTGCTGCGTAAATAATTTTACGTAACATTATTGAAACTAGAAATAAATATTTACAGGTTAAATATCAGTTTTATTTGCAGTAACTACTTATTTTCGTTTAAATACTACGTATACCTACATATAAGTTAAAAATTCAATAAATTACACGAAGACATAATTATTTTTTTGCAAAATTTCTTTAGTTAGTACAAACCGAGCGTGTTTGTCTATGAGGTCGAATTCAAAATCGGAATTTCGAAAGGGCTGGTCTTTGTCTCTCTCTCTTTCTAATAGCGGGAAAGAGATGAGTGAGGAGTGTAAATGTTTCGAATTTTATGATTAACCCAAGGCTGAATAAAATATTCGCGGCTTTCTGAAAACAAAAATTAAAAAGTTACTTTGTCTCACTCAGTGAGCAAAATCGCATTTTGCTCACTGATTTCAGGCAGCAAAACCTACATGTTTGAGCTACTGCAGTGAAATAGTTATTTGTGCAACAAGAGAGCAAAGTCGTTTTTTGCTGCGAGTGCTGATTTTGAATCCTGAGCAAGCGAAGGATTCAACGATTGAATCACGAGCGTAGCGAGTGATTCTAAAGTTGAATCCTGAGTGTGGCGAGGGATTCAAAGGCACGAGATGCAAAAAACTTTGCTCTCGTGTAACACACATAACTTTTCACTTCAGCAGCGAGAACACTTTAGGAGATAAAATAATAAACAGAAATAGATTGAAATAACTATTAACTTATTCAACTCTTTACGCCAGCCACGAAATTTTATTCCCGCTCTTTTATTTAAATTAAGGCGTGTTCGGAAATTATAGCACCCATGATATTTTATTATTCAAAATATTTACGTAACATTATTGAAACTAGAAATAAATATTTGCAGGTTAAATATCAGTTTTATTTGCAGTAAATACTTATTTTCGTTTAAATACTACGTATACATATAAGTTAAAAATTCAATAAATTACACAGACATAATTATCTTTTTGCAAATTTCTTTAGTTAGTACAAACCGAGCGTGTTTGTCTTTGAGGTCGAATTCAAAATCGGAATTTCGAAAGGGCTGGTCTTGGTCCCTCTCTCTTTCTAATAGCGGGAAAGAGATGGAGTGTAAATGTTTCGAATTGTATGATTAACCCAAGGCCGAATAAGATATTCGCGGCTTTCTGAAAACAAAAATTAAAAAGTTACTTTGTCTCACTCAGTGAGCAAAATCGCATTTTGCTCACTGATTTCAGGCAGCAAAACGTACATGTTTGAGCTACTGAAGTGAAAATATCTTTAAATGTTACTCAGGTCTACGTTTTTTGTTGTTGGCTATCAATGCCTTTTTTATTTGAACTTTCTCGGCTTTATTACAAAACGTGGTTTAACTTAGACCAAGGTTTAAATCAAAAATCAATTTTTGAATTTCGAACTTTTAGTTATTAATACAAAAACCGAGTTTAGATCCCGGTCTAAGTTGTCAATGTGCATTTTAGAATTTTATAGCAGTTGGAATAAAGTTCGAAATTCAAAAATTGATTTTTGATTTAAACCTTGGTCTAAGTTAAACCACGTTTTGTAATAAAGCCGTGAGAGTTCAACTTAGTAACAACAATACTCATTACATATAATAAGTCTAAAGCCATGTCAGAGGCCTATGGGGTTTGCGGGACTGTCTTATCTTGTAAACGTGACCCTGGAACGTAAAGGGCTATTGGATTTTAAGTACGAGTCTGATGATCCCTTCTGCTGCACCCAAAAAACCAAACATTTTTCGATTTCTAATGTTTCGATTCGATTGATAATGTTTGTAACACCTGTTTTTTTTATTTTTCAGGATTTGTTTCATAGTAAAACTTGTTTATAACCATGAGTACTTTCAGCCCATGAAAGATTAATAATGTTTTACAAAATAATAACCCTTTAGACATGATTTTATTATTACAGACCGATCAGTACAATTCACTCCATGCGAATTATGTACTTGTGCCACGCAACACGTCTCCAGATCTAAGTTTGATAACATCTGGCAAAGGCAGGTGAATTCGGTGACCGTGGAAGACACACCTCCTGTGTGCGCCTTCGTTAATAAGAAGACACAGCATAAAGTTGTAGGTAAGTATCAAGGAGTAAAAATTATCCTAGGAAAAGTCCACGCTTCGGTAATTGTAGGATCAGCTTTAGGGTATTTTGTTAAGAAAACATGCTAATAAATTGAAAAATGTTGTCAGCATCCGAATAATGGTAATAACGACATTATTTCATATAATGCGAATTAATAATAACCTTTTGCTTTTCAGCTGAAGTAGCCCACAAAGCGACCCACTGCACTACTCGGAAGCAATATAAGAATAGCAAAGGTAACTGAAAATACCAGTACTAAGATCGGTTTCTCCCGAAGGAGATTTAATGTCCATTGAATATGCATTACCAATATCATACGAAGACTTCCCTATGTCCACCATTCAGTAATATTGTATTTATCCCGAATTACCTGTGGGATAATCTTCAAGTTGTAGCTGGCGAAGTATTACTCATCAATTCCTAGTAAGATAATTTGTACTAACATAATTTTTATGTCTTACTTAGACGTAAAACCCGGATTATCATCGTCGCTGGAAAGCAAGATACAGCTGAATCGTAAGTGGAATCTGATTTATTGCCCACTACTTACTTTACAGATACTATTTTTATTTGTTTGTCATTTCATCAGTTTTTACCATTTCTAATTTTCGTGAACAACCAATAATAATAATGGAACCTCATGGTCGCAGTTACATTTACAAGAACTTGAAATTATCAGTTTTCCACGTGTTAAAATTGCATATTTTATGTTTTTCGAAGACCTCTACATATTCGTTCATATACCTTAAATAGACGCTATTGAATAAGCTTTTATTTCAGGACTCATAAAAGTAGTACAACCGGTGAAAGAACAGCTAACAGATACCATAAGCGATTCATCAAGCAGCTCAGTATCACTAAAAAGCGATGGAAGCAAGACAGACACGACGATCTGCAGCCTAGCGACGATGAACTACAACGATGTCCCTAGACGCAAAAGACCCAGAGTCAAAGTCATCACAAAGGCCAACCAAGCAACGTTGACTGACAAAACTAAAGTCTGTGACACTGGTATGGTGACCGATGATTGGTGGAGCCCTATAGTAGAAAGAAAAGCGAATGATGCAATACAACTCGAAAAGAAGACAGGATTTAATGTTATAGAGAAGCAGAAGAAAGAGTTGCAGGAACTGAAGGGATTGAAAGAATTGAGGGAGGTTAGGAAGAGGAGAAACTGCGGAGTGGCGACTAATTTTAGGAACGTTACTTTTAGGAGCACGACGCAGATTATACCGGCTGGTGAGTTTAAGAAGTAGTGGTTTTGGTTGTTGAAATTAGAACTTTAATTTAAGTGCAGTACGTATCTCCTAAAATGTTATGAAGCATGATTGTTTACAACAATAGTTATTCAAGACAGAGAGACAACAGTCTAAAGATTTTTTTTTTAAACTTCATCCCCATATTGTACGAGTATGTCTAGGGATCTAAACAAGAGTTGGAACAGAATTTGCATGAGCTTAATAAACAAAAATGAATTTATATCAGTTACAAGTCAATTCAATCCATTTTTGACTGTTCCAACATATTATCGCTCACTGAGTGACATTTTTGTCTAGACCTTTCCGTGTTGTAATATGCGACAAAGACATCAGGCGTGGAAGTTCACGTTCTAAAGTCATTACGGAGACTATTCTTAGCATCTAAGTAGTGTACTCCGAATGACTGAGGTGTTTACCCCGTTTAGTGACCTCGCCAATTGTAAATGTATACGACTCTCTGTCAATTTGATAAACGTGTGGTGCCAATTAAGGAATTATGAAGGTGAACCTTGATTGTTAGGAATTTCTAAAGGATGATGTGGACTTCTTTATTTTCGAACGTACCTGTAATTTATCATAATGTGCTAAGTAAGGTAGGTATATAACAGCTAATGATAGCATGCCTTTTGGAGATCGGCTATGCTATAACATGTCAACTAATCTACTCGGACAGTTCTACGTTATACAGTTTTGGTTCCGATTTCTAAACACTTCTTACTTCCTACTAACATTGTTGAATGTTACTTTTGCAGGTCTCGTCCCCTGCAAGGATATTCTGTCGCCATCGCGGTATCTTTTAGAGGTTAGTCAATTTCATTTATTGCTTTGGCATTTATTTGTTCTTTTGGTCCGTAATGTTGCCATTTCCACTCACTACTTTTTGTGAAAGGGCGTAGGTACAACATAATCCACGTTAAGGATATCTCACATCCCAGCCGCCGCGGGAGATGTCCACGGCATCGGACGTCTCGCGAGCCGATTTCCGGTAAAGTAGGCGCGCGCATGCCGACGGTGAGTAATAATGCGGAAGGTGACTCACCGTCTGATCATGGACCATGCCCGGGTCGTCGCCGGCGCGTCGTGTTCCACCCTCTCTTTAAAGAGCTGTCAGCAAAATGACGGAGGCCCATTAGAGGGCCAAAGCCTGCCCGGGTCGCTTATCAGGTAGATTTTAGTTAGTACAAGTCTGAAAGTCCCTCCCTTCCCGCTCTTGGTGGGAGGACTCATTTGATGATTCTACCACGTAAAAAAGAAGTGCCTGGTTTTGGTTTTTTTTTTTGTACCATAAAAAGATAAATGGGTTTTTTATAAACTACGGACTTCAATTTCAGTCGCAAAAGTACTACAACGAATTATTTGCCTGCAACTACCGTCATCGTCCACAAGCCGCATACAACTACGTCTCTCATGTGCCGAAGTTTTACGAGAAGGAGAAGAATAAGTCTTCTACGGGAAGTCGCAGAAGTAAGAAACTTAAGCTACCTTTTACTACAAATACATCGCTTAGGGGTTTAACATACACTCTCGTCTGACATCTTCATCGTCTTCCTTCTCTTAACCGATTCAACTTAGGGTCGGCGCAATACGTTCTGCCCTCTCAGACGTCACGTTATCATCTAATCCTTTTTCTTTCAAATTATTCCTCACATAATTCATCTTTTCTTTGGCTTTCTTCTCCCTCTTAATCCAGTTACTAGAAACAGGTCAGTAAAAGAAACAATTTCGTGTCGAGCAAAGATCGCTAATGGGTAAAGGTAAAGTGGGACGCCTTCAGCCAGAAAATCACCGGGTGGCTGCGAGGATTAACTTGAACAGTGAACTGCTGTAGACGATAAATAATGCTAAGTAACAATCGTTGGTATATGACCGCAAGCGCGTCTGCAGAACATGATGTCCCAGTTTCAATTCCTAGCTAGGGCTAGATGTTTTGGGATTTTACCATTAGGAATAATTTCTTTCTCTCAGCCCGGTTGATGATAAGAAGCTCGCCCACTATTACATGGGGCCTAAACGTTACTGGCGAAAGGTGGATTTACTATTAGGGATATGAAGAACATATCCCTTCTGGTCGTTTCTCTCAGCAGTCTGCACCTTAGAAGATATGACGCATTCTTTCCCAAGAGTATCGGTGTCCCATAAATATTAACCGATCTGGTATGGCAGATAACTGTATCCAGCCCTGTCTGACGTAGTTATTTACGAAACAATAGAATATCAGACCAAAATGTAGCGTACAATTATTCTTTTTTGCAGATCACCACCATAAGACGAAAAGGTTGGATGAATGCTATTCACCAAGAAGACAGGTAATCAAATTACATGTTTATGAACTTTTTATTTTCTGTCCTAAGTCTAGTTATTAATTATTTTCATTGAACTTCAGATCACGTAGGCCTCTTAGCCTGCGTCCTTTCTCTACAAAGACATGAATGAATACCTTCCCAAAGACTTCCAGAGTAGTGTTAAAAATCAAAAAGTTTGTTAGTTTTCTCCTGCATCATGTTTTTTTCTGCACCATTATCTAATTTGGTCTACTACGTCGACTTCTCTTCAATCCCTTATATTGTAATTTAAAAAAAAACTTTCACATTCTTTCAACACTTGGATTTTTCAGATATCCCCAAGAAAACGTAAAACGGAGTCAGTAAGGACACCGGAGTCACCTCGTAGGAAACATCATCAAGATCGACAATCAAACAGGTTTGTGTCACTAAGGTTATTCTAGAGTAACATGTACTAACTTATAGGGCCGAAGGACGCTCATTGACGAGGAGAAATGCCACGCTGTGGCAACCTGCTGCTTACTTGCAGAGTGAAGGATGCCATGGCATTCCATGTCGTGTTGACAGCAAGCGCTAGCGGTGAGCGATGCACTTCACCAATAAAGTCAGTGTAGGTCTTCCCAAGGCGCCCCCCTCCCGGCTGCGGAGTTACCAATAAAAAAAAATACCTATCCGATCATATTATTATTGAAAAAAAAAATTGTTTCAGACATGCAAAAAATCACTCTCCTAGGAAAAGAAAGTAACAAAAAATAAGTTTGAAGAACGGACCTGACTGTACACGTACACCATACAATACAAAGGAAGACTTTTGTTTCAAAATATTTTTATATGAACGTTGAATTTGAATTGTTGATGTCTCAAGTGGTTTGTTTAATATTTTGATTGGTACTTTAGTGTGTTTGACATTGTCGCATTTAAATTTTCAGTGAAATTGTGATTGTGTAGGTATATTTTTGGATGTGAAATAAAGTATTTTATTCTTATTTGATATATCAAACAACTCTTATTCCACTTCAACGAAATGAGCAAAAAATACGATAAAACTGCTACAAGAGATTTAGTTAAATAGGGTCGACATTAGAATTGAGCAGTGGTTGCCCACTGGTAGATAGCGGCCCCGACTTACGAGTTGTAGGTAATGGGTTCGAACTTAGCCAGGCGCATTACTTTGTGTAATTTATTTCATACCTATTGCTCTCAAAACGGTGAAGGAACACATCGTGATATAATCGGCATATGTACTAGAACTAAAAAAACGAAGACATGCGACATCCACCAACCTGCACTGGGCCCGCGTGGTGGATTATGCCCCACTCCCTTTCACAGAGAGGAGGCCTGCGTCCCAGCAGTGGGAACATTTATTATACGTTCATGATGATGATGACATTAGAATATTCCTATTTATGAATAATAAAATTAGACAAGCCAACTTCGTATTTACATCAAGGAAATAATAATTCCTATTGATATTGATAACTGATAACTGATCTCGTACCATGCATTGTACTTTAGTATAGTGCACAAGTATAACCGCATTGTTTTTTCACAAATACGATATATAAGTCCAAACATTTTTGTTAGAAGGTCGATTCTGAAAATCTTAGTAGCTGCTATAATTTCTACTGTTTGTACCTAAGTCAAATCCAATGACATTGCGACTTATGGGTTAATTTATGCCAATAGGTAGTGATTCGAAACGTGGGACTGGCCAGTTTCTCATTTTTATACCTGCAGTAATCTTTATCATCATCAGCCCTAGGAACTTCAATAACATAAAATGGTAGGTAATCAACTTCCTTGTAAAAACTCACACAGTACCTGTATAGACTACAGGCCCATGTCCAAAATGGATGGGTCATAAGAACCACCAGGTGACGTATATAGGACAATATAAGAGCATAAAATAATAAGATTCAGCACTATGCCGGCACTTGTAAGCTGTCCAACTGAGTGCTGGTGAGAATTCAAAAATATCATCCTATATACGTCACCCGGTGGTTCATATGAGTGTTCCTAGTATTCTCAAGCACTTCCATCAACAACGCACTTCAATTTGTCTAACTTGTCTCTTTCGCTCCTTTTTGTTATGGCAAAACAACACATAAGTAAGAATTTTTTGGGCAGTCGTCTTAAAAAACGTTGTCTCATTTTGGATTTTTTCCAACCATGTTGTCGAACATTAATTTCCCAAATCGTATTTGGTCTGTAGAGCGATTTAGAGGAACAATCATACAAACATAGACTGTTAAACACATTACTCTCCGGAAGTCCAGAGTCGGGTGAAAATAATTATCATTGTTCAAGCATAGATTGCAGAATAACCTCCTACGCTGCGCTTACCGTAGTAAGGAGACACCGCGCCGCGTACGCAGTGCGTGGTGAGCCTCGGAACCATGGACATCTACATGAAAGTGCTCTGGTAATATTATTTAATTAGTACTTCAAAGATTTTCTAGGGATAGGGATAGAAAAAATGCAATAGATGGCGTGAAACGTCACCGTCAGACGTTAGAAATGGATTGACAAATGAATGGATCGACGACGCATAATGGTGGGCCCCCGGTGACTCGGATGGTAATCCGGACGCAGGTTCAAATCCTGCTCGCCGTTCGATTTTCTCTTTTCATGGAACATTTTTGCGAACAATATTCACTCTTTTTCAACGTAAAATACAATTGGAGCTTTTTCATCAAGTGAAAATGATGGTCCAGTTGTGGATTATGGGATCCCAAAGCATATCATATGCGAGAAGCAAGCTTCCATTGAGCTGCTTCATTGTTGAAGACTGCAGAAAATTGTGTCTATCCTTGAAATTATATTTTAAACCTTTGTATAATAGGTAACACATGGTTCAGTTTTATTATCTTGTACTCAATTTCACCGATTGTTATTTTGTCTACAATCTTCTTTCATCCTGCAAGATTACGTTGTTTTATTTTTAACTTGAAGATGATCACTTGTTAATATAATCAATCACTCATCGACAGTGTCTTCCTGCTCATGTGCGACAACGCGCTGAGCAAAAGTAAGCCCCGACCATTTCCTGCAGAATTCCTCTTCGGAGCTTCCACATCTGCCTTTCAAATCGAAGGAGGGTGGAATGAAGATGGTAAGCTCATGAGAATATTTTTCATGGTAACGTAAAATTAAATGAAATATCATACTCAAAGTTATGATTAGTTTAGTAAATATTTAGAAAACTCCTAATGGATGAGACGTATGAAGTGCCGTGGACAGTGTCGCAATAACGAAGAGGCTTAAATATGTCCAGTAGTGATTTGCAATAGGCCAAGTAAAACGTTCGCCTCGTACTACATATTTCTCGTGTAGCGTCCGGTCCGTGCGTCTAGAAACAGTGCAGAAAATATGGGTGTGCCAACGGTGCCCAGGCACAGGGTACAGGCCCTGGAGGAGCGCAGAAATGACCAGACCAGGCCCACATTGATTACGGCGCAGTTGAAGAAGCTCGCACGGGTTGTATAAAAAGCTACTTCCATCACTGTTTACTAATATTTAAACTACGTACTCAAGCCACTGCACCAATCATACCGTCGTGATTAACAGCTAAAACGTTGACGGCTCATTCGTACATCAATTCAGCTATTAACAATTTATTATTTATCGCACCACAGGTAAAAGCCCATCGATATGGGATTTAGGATCCCACAAACAACCTTCCCTAATCAAGGATGAGAGCACTGCGAACGAGGCGGCAGACTCCTACCACAAACACAAGCAAGATGTAGCTGTGGCCGCAGATCTTGATATAGACTTCTACAGCTTCTCCATGTCCTGGTCCAGGCTCCTGCCAAATGGATTCGTCGATAAAATAAACCATGTTGGAGTAGAATATTACAACGAGCTTCTAGACGAACTCATAGCCAAAAATATAACACCTATGGTAACGATGTACCATTGGGATCTTCCAGCTAATCTACAAGAACTAGGGGGTTGGACCAATCCTTCCGTAGTCGAATGGTTTACGGACTATTCGAAGTTCTTATTCGAAAAATTCGCTGAGAAAGTGAAATATTGGATCACGTTCAATAATCCTAAAGAGATTTGTGTGAATGGTTATGGGAGTGATAGCCAAGCTCCGTTTTTGAATATCTCTGGCATTGCTGAGTACATGTGCGCTCGTAACTTGTTGATAGCTCACGCTCAAACGTACCATATGTTCGACGCCGAATATAGAAAGCTGCACAAAGGCTATGTTGGAATCTCCATTGGTTTCGAATGGTATGAAGCTGCATCTGACACTATGGATGATCATCAAGCTGGTGTTGACGCCAGAGAATTTGAAGTAAGTTTAGTCACACTTTAGTGTTAAAATGAAATTACAAGTTTTGTTACAGGCTAGGTTAAGTAAATGCTTAGATACATAAAGGAGTACGTAGGTATTACTATGAATTCATCACAAATGATTCTGAATCCCAGTGTGGATTCGTACAAGGTAGATACCTAAAACTACTAAAAGTGTTTGAAAAAATACTGATAGATTTTTTTTAGCGTGGTAAAATCATCAAATGAGTAAAATCATCACCCAGGGTAGAGCGGGAGGGACTGTCAGACTTGTACTGACTAAAATCCACGGTGTCCTTCAGTAGCCCTTTACGTTCCAGGGTCACGGTAATTTGATATGTCCCGCGACCCCGGCAGGCTTTGGCCCTTTAAAGGGGGGACCCCGTCATCGTGCTGACACTCTTTGATGCGACCGGCGACCGTCGACCCGGGCAAGGTTCATTTTTTGACGATATTCATCATTTCCTTTCCAGTGGGGCTTATTCGCCCATCCAATATTCTCAAAAGTGGGCGACTACCCTTCAGCTGTTCAAAAGAATGTAGCAAGCAAGAGTGCGGAACAAGGGTTCGCCAGATCCAGACTGAAAGATCTATCATCGAAGGAAGTATCAATGTTGAAGGGATCAGCAGACTTTTTGGGCGTGAGTGCATTTACCACGAAGTTGGCGTATAGGGATGCGTCTTTAGAAGGCATGTACCCTGTGCCGTCATTTATGGATGATATGGGCGCAGTCCTTGTCAAGGATCCTTCTTGGCCACAGTCGGCATCGAGCTGGTTGCAGGTATTTTTTTCTGCAGTTTTTATTCCTTTCTCTCCTCATCCTTTTCTCTTTGTTCTTCTTTTTATGGTTTACACCTTCGAATAAAATCATCTTCAGCAAGCTCTCCATGCATGCTTTCATAAACAAACGTCATCGAAATAATCATCTTTGCATTACAGGAAGTACCATGGGGCTTCTTCAAACTCCTTATGGAAATAAAGTCCCAATATGACAACCCACCAGTGTTCATCACAGCGAATGGCTGGTCTACCGCTGGAGGGTTACTAGATGAAGACAGGATCCACTACATTAGGACCTATCTCAATGCTTTGTTGGATGCAGTATACGAAGGCTGCGATATCAAAGGCTACAGTGTATGGTCACTTATTGACACTTTTGAGTGGCGAAGTGGATACTCGTAAGTATTTTTTAAAAAGACAATGTTGACGAAGTTTCTAAGAGTATTTCTGCTGAAAGTAAGAACCTAAACCTAACCAATCTATCTATAGGTACACACGGCCACACATCAAGCTATACAAAACCAGTATAAGCTGATCGTTGAATACACGGAAAGACCATACAAAGCGAGACCACGATAAACTGGTTTTGTATAGCTTGATGCGTAGCCGTGTGTACCTACCTAATTATAAAAAGAACTAGATGAAAACCCGGCTTCGCTCGGGTAAAACGTGACTCATAATACACATCTAGGTACAAAATTACAAAATCTAGCTGTGCGTGGATGTCGGAGGATACCGATACAAATCATTGTTGGAGGATACCGATACAAATCATTTTTATTTATGCTTTTTTTTATCGTCATAAAATCGTCAAATGAGATCTCCCACCCAGAGAAGGGAAGGAGGGTCTGTCAGATTTGTACTGACTGAATTTCTCGGTGTTCTTCAATAGCCCTTTACGTTCCGGGGTCATGGTAACTCATAAGTCCCACGACCGCGGCAGGCTTTGGCCCTCAAAGGGGGGCCCCGTCATTGTGCTGACACTCTTTGAGGCGCGCGTGGAACACAACGGGCCGTCGACCCGGTCATGGTCCATGATCAGACAGCGATTCGCCCATTACTCGCCGCGTCTACCACTGCGGCTGGGTCGTGAGGTGCATGCTGTCCTCTCCCTTGCGCCTCCAACCTCCTCCTTCGCTAGCATGACTGCTGCGCAAAAAGAGGCGACCGCTTCCCACTCTCTCGCCCCGCAGCGTGGCTTCGACCAATGCCGGGCGCGAGAGGTCGCCGCCTATCGCCGTTGTGAGGACATGGCGATGCGATGCTTCGCCCAAGCGGGACAGTCCTGCACCGTATGCTCCACTGTGTCCTCCGGGCGATCCTCCCAGTGGTGACACCCAGGCGTTTCCTTCTTCCCCGTCTGACACAGATACCTCCCGAAACTTCCATGTCCGGTGAGGACCTGCGTCAGGCGACAGGTCAGGACGCCGTAACGCTTATCCAGCCACTCCTCAGAGAAGGGTCTTACCGCCGCCATCGCGGCGTGCCCCGACCTCGGTTGCGACAGTCGCTCCCTCCATACCGCCCTGAGATCTCTTCCCGCCACACTAAACTTGTCGAGGCAGCGGGGATTCGCCGTACCAACAGTTCAAGGACCAAACGACTGTTGGTAAAACGTTTCATGCCCGGTTTCTGGTGTCACCAGTTATCCTCTCAATAACTATTGCTTCAACAAAGTTATTGGTCAGTTAAACTTAGCTTAACTGTAGCTGGGTTTCTGATGTCACACGGACCGATAACATAACTATGAGACCAATAGCCAGTTCCAAAATTTGCCACTAGATGGGTCTGTTTAATAATTAAAGTTTAAAATGGATTTCATTACTACAATTCGTCGATAAAACTAGTTTTATGTATAAAATACTTTAACAAGAGTAATGAAAGCCCTTTACCCAGCATTTGGACACATTATATTCAATAAAAAAAGGAAAGTGCCGGTGTCATAGGTAGTTACTTTACAACTGAAAACGGAAAGTAATGTATTTTTATTAGAAATTAAAACTGGTTACTTGCCAAGTTGATTTGAAACATTTGAAACCCATCATCAACAATGCTGAAATATGGTATAATAAAAATAAGTAATAAACATGGTTATAATAGTTCTGATTATAGTGTAGTGACCATGCCAGTTTAAAAACTTAGGTATACTACTAAACTGTGGGTATACCTAACGTGTTTTTTCTTTGTTTCTAACACAGGTGATTGTTCAAAGAAGTACATTTTATTTTAATCGTCATCTGTATCACAGTTTAGTCTGTATCTTTTTTGTGTGGACATGTAACTGCCAATAACAGTAAAAAATAATAAAGAGAAAGAAGTGAGCTCTATTTATATAAAACTATGATTCAATTTTGTTTAAAATGAAAATCATAAGTACTGGGTATTGATCCCAGATGTTTGACCATCCTTTGTAAAAAAAGGTCAGAACAAAAAAATTCAACCTCGTAATATAGTTATGGAACCGACAAACGGCGAAGATTGGTCAGTCAACTTGAACTTAGTTTATGTGAAGTTTATCTTACTTTGCGGTGTTCAGAAACCCATTTCTGTAGTTTAGCTAACCAACAGCGCTATTGAATTGATAAACTGTCGACAAAAGGACACCAGAAACCGGGCATAAGACTCCTAATATGTATTATAAAGAGGAAAGGTTTGTATTTTTGTGTGTGTGTGTGTGTGTGTGTATGTTTTTAATGTATATTTAGTTTGTAATGAATAAACTCAAAAACTACTGTGCCGACTTTAAACAATTTTTCATCATTAGAAAGCTACGTTCACCCTGCACCCGTGTCATAGGGTGTATTAAGGAGGTTTAGTAATTACTTAAAACACCACATGACACTGGCATGCTAACAGTGCTATCGACTCGGTTGCCAAAAAGAAAGAAAAGAAATAAAAACTTCTCAACATGCTATCCGATGTCAGTGACGTTTCGCGTCAGTGGCCAATATGGCGGATGCGATCTGTCTAGTCAGAACCATTAGAATTTTACAAAATACTCAATAATCCGAATTTTGTGGATATATGTTGTCGACTCGAAATCTTTATTTTTTATTGTTTTATTATTCAGTTAAGCTTTCGATCGAGTCTACCGTACCCCTCGACGAAATTATTAATATAGATGCCGCATGAAGCATCGCTTGAGGATGGTTCTTTTTATGGAGTTCGTAATAATTGGAAAAATATGTTTTTCGACATTTTGTGAATTTTATTAATAATTATTAAAAAAAAAGAAGATGGCGGTAAGATCAGGTCAGGTTAGTCCCAAGTTTAGCCGCACGCATATTATATTTTTGGGGAGCTAGAAACCCAATAGACGTTGCCTCAGTACCACAATAATAATAAGGGACCTGTCCGAGGACACCACCAACGCCGTAAATGTGGCAGAGATTTGGTCGAAGTTATCATCGACACGACGAAGAAGAAGAAGTATTGTACCACAATATAATACGAAGTTGATTCTAAAAGGTAACCGTTAGACGCCCTATACTTACAAAAATAGGAGTCAAGAACTTCGAAGTCTTTCTTACTAATAATTATTTTTTGTTTTAGTCGAATAAATACGTTTTTCTTTCACAGTGAAAAGTTTGGCCTCTACGAAGTGGATTTTTCAAGTCCCGAGAAGGCGCGGACCCCGAGAAAGTCTTCATTTATTTATAAAGAAATCATCAGGTCCAATATTCTAAACCCGGACTTCGAACCTGAAAAGTTTATTGTTGAAGTCCCTAGAGTAGTAGTAGATAGTCAAGAAGTACGGTAGGAGGATGACTTTTGTTAAAAATATTGAAGTATTTTTCGCACTTACCTACCACTTTAATTAAAAGTTACATTTTATTTATTAAATATTTATTCTATTTATGTTGGTGTTATTATTTCATTTGTCAAGTGCCCTGAATCTGCACTGAAGGTGAAAAGCCGTGCGCTGCGCTAAGCGGGCGTCCGTCGCGGGCGCCCGCGTGGCTTGCTGTTTCATGTAATCTCATAGATCAGCGCAGCGTGCAGCGGGTCGCCCGTCGCACCTGGCGCGGGCGGCGGACCCGCCCCGCGGGCGACGGGTGTCCGTGTGACGGAGCACGCGAGCGGAGATGTGGCTAGGAAATCAATGAGCGCCGTTGCGTTAAATTCTCCTCACAACAATCTAGACGTGACATATACAAGATATCGACTGTACACCCGCGCGATCATATTGGACTGGCGGCGCTGCGAGAGGCGGGAGACCGTCGCGGGCGTCCGCGACGGAGCACGGCACGGCGGGTCCCCGCGATGGACACCCGCGACGGACGCCCGCTTAACGCAGCGCACGGCCTTAGACTTTTGGCTAGTAATATTATAAAGCAGGGTCCTTTAATCGTTTGTTTATTTGGTTGAACGCACTAGTCTCAGGGACTACTGGTTTGAATTGAAAAAATATTTTTGTGTTGGATCACGTCACGTAACGACCACTGGAGGCCGAACAGCGGGGGTAAATCCACACAATCCAACGGAGCTGTTAATTTTATAATCTCATGCTCATATTAAGCTGACGTCTGAAAATAAAGAATTTGGTCTTGATGTTTTAGTATCCTTACTAAATAATTCCAAATAGTAACACGATCGCATCACTAATTCCGTCATCTTTCACAAATAGTAAGAAACGCCCAACACTAGTGAGTGCCGTGTCAAATGGTGTCAAATTTGTTTTGTTTATATGTCACGTCAATACCAGTTTCATTGAATTTTAGGTGTAAAAAGTGGTTAAAAATGTGCGATATAAACGATAATCCATTAAAACTAAGTGTTAAATGGAATGGCAAGGAGTATGAGATACCGGAGTTCTCTCCATCGGATTCGGTGGCGATGCTCAAAATCGCCATCGAAAATGCCACCGGAGTCAGACCGGAAAGACAAAAGCTGCTCAATGTTAAATTTCAGGGTAATTAAAACGTGTTTCTTTTCGCTATAATAAATTGCAAACACTCAACAATGATTTAGCCCTGATATATTCCAAAATAATCAACAGTTTTAGTACTAAATCTCGTTGTAAAATATCATATTTTAGCCAGCACTTCTTTATGTAATATCACACCGGTAGAGACGTGTAATTCATTGTGTTTCTCAGAAATATACACAATGGCCTACATTTTGCTGATTTTTTAAATTCTAGAACATGAAATTGTGTAACAATGTGTAGATTTAATATTTTTGAACAAAATCAGAGAATGCTAACATGCCCATAGTTATATGATTTTTCTTCAATAACATACAATAATAGAAACTAAATTCAGTTCAATTGAAACCAATACTAAAATGCATAGTATACCCTCATAATGCCTTAAATTACTTCTTAAATAGCTTTAATTATGAGGATAAACAAATCTGGATTATGGAGATCAGATAGGCAGTCTGTCTCTGTAAAAAGCTGAGAGTCTAAAGGCCTATGCACACCACGTTTTTTAAACGCGCGTCGACAGCGCGCTTTTGTCAAACAGAGCATTCGTTGTCGCGATACAAAGCGTCGAACGCGCGTTTGCATTGCGTCTGTGTAACGTGATGTGCATAGGTTCTAGAACTGCCACTGTAAGCAATATTCCTAATGATTCACTTTGTGCATTTCCAGCGATGCCATTGCATTGGCTATTCATTGAAAGTGAATCATTTGGGTTTTTTTTATGTAAAATGGGTTTGCTCTTGACCTTAGTCTAGGTCAGGAATGACTAAGACAAGGTTGACGATGGAGCGAGCTTACCCAGAAGAAGCCTGTTCACTCTAACTTTGAAGAGATTAGGGTTGTATGCGTTCGGAAACACAGACGCAGGCAGAGAGTTCCACTCCTTCGCTGTCCGCATTATAAAAGATGTTTGGAAACGCTTAGTGCGAATTGGTGGGATATTGTTAAGTGGCCGTTTTATACCTGCTTGTATTCAGTCAACTGAAAATATAGTTATAAATAAAAGGTAGTCAGTTGAGGATGTCAGGAATAGAAAGAATGGCTTACAACCATTCACTGGATCATGTTGTACATGATATACAAGCTATAACCTACCATGTTGTATCATTATGGCAAAACAATATTTTTTTTTTTTTTCTATAATCAGTTTTCAGTTGACTATAATCTTGTTTTTGTAAATAAACTTACCAAGAAGTAAAACATAGTTTCCTGCATTCATAAAATGTATCCTGTTATTATAAATGTGAGACTTTGTGAAGGTAGATGAATGGATATGCGTTACTTCTACACAAAAAAAAATAAAAAAAAATAACCGGATTTGGATGTTTGGCACTTCCACAGATAGTTTATAACCTGTATGCTACTTATCCTGGTATGATGTTCCGTTTGTATGATTACTGAATTTAATTTGGGCAAAACTGCAGGCTTAAGCTAGTTTTAATAATATTTTGATTGAAGACTTCCAAGATTAGAAAGAAACTAGTTTAGAAAGCTGTATGAAACTTGTCACCATTAAATTTATTAAGTTGTTTTTTTCATATGCCATATAAAAGTCAAATTAATCACAGAATATAAAATAAATTTTAGCTGGCATGTAAGTGAGTTGCACAACCTTTGCCATAATATTTTATTCTCAAATACAAACATGTTTATAAGTTACAAGCTTGTATATCAAAATCAGAATGTTTGTTTTAATCTAATAAATAAAAATCAATGCCACTTTTCGTTAACCAAATGTTTAGGCTTTGTTCGAACTATTTAGAAGATGCTTTATGTAAAGTTTGCACAAAATCGGACAAGCGGTTCTTAATACACCCGTGCGAAGCTGGAACGGGCCACTAGTTTTTTTATAAAGATAATTTCACCGCTATCTCCTCTAATAGAAAGCAATAATGTAGTTGACGGTGAAGCACCCTTGCCTTGAAGTAACCTATAGGTACTTCTACACTTGACTTGAAAGATCTCAAAGTTGTAGCTATCAAGAAACAAAGCAGCATTCACCATTGGACAACCAAAGTGAAAAACTGAATAAACCAACTTTGAGTGGCAGCGTAAACACCTTGTACCTTTTAACATATCTTGTCCACCTATTAGATTGTGTGTAGCGGGATCGATTCCTGTATATCACAAGCATTTGTATGTCCTGCCATGATACACGAGAAATTACTATTGAGGGGGTAACATTTAAAAATAAAAAATGTCTCTCTACGCCATAACCAAATCGGTAATCCAAATAACCTTCACACTGCTATCGTCATCAGCCTGTAATATTCCCACTGGGACACTGATCTGTTCTATGTGAGAAGGAAATAGACTTTAATGCACGCCGCGAACCGTTGCGGGTTGGTAATAATGGTACGATTCTACCAACATAGTGCGCGGCACATTTGTTCGCGCACATTTTGTGCAGAACTTCAGCAGTGCGCGTACTAAGCTAGTATCGCGTTAAGAGGAAACAGCAAGGGCTGGAGAATTGAAAAATAGGTATTTGTAAAATCTATTGCTATTGCGCAACCCCAAGCCTTCCCCCGCAGAGCTCGATAGAGACAACAGCAGCTTGCAATACCTTATTAAATGGCACAAAATCAACGATTCGTAGTCCCCTGATTACTCCTCCAAAACTTAACCGATTTCACTACTTTTTTCTTTAAAAAAATAAAGAAAGGCATTGGCTGTGTTCCTATGTTTTCCTTTTTTTATATAATTTCGTCAAATTTGTTTTCTGGATATTTGAACACAGCGGGAAATCTGGCCATTTTTTTAGGATTTTGAATGTTCATATCTCTTTTAATAATTAATTTATAGAAAAAAGGAAAACATAGAGACATGCTAATAGTGGACATAGATTTTTTGTAAAAAAATAATTGCTCTACTGGCATTATCCAGGGAGAAAACAGGGGACTACGTTTGTATGGAAAAACGGCCGTGCTGTTTCCTCTTAAGCCTCTGTGTCCACCGACAAGACTGTGCGTAACTTTAGTTCAGGGTTGCCAACTCAATGCCACGGTTGGGTGCTAAGTAACATCTCAAATAGTGCTAAATTGCTAGAAAGTTTCAAAAATAGTGCCAAATATATGAATTTAATAAAAAAGAACACATAACATAATAATATGTATTAATTTTCGAGTTATTTTTTGTTTTTTTTTTTCAATTTTATCTGTATGTTTTTATGATTCCGAATGCCGTTTGATTTCAAATATTCTTGCGTTAAATTCTATTTTACAGAAGGAACATATTGCTTTTGAAGTATTTCATAGCACAGGTCTAAGCCACTTTTTGTATTTTGCATCTTCCTCCCATTCTTTTCTATAATTTTGAATATAAGTACCTTTTTAAGTAAAGGAACATCCATTTTCGTCTCACTGTCACCGAAACAAAACAAATTTAAGTTAATAAAATGATTAATACTATTAATCAGGTAATTATTGCGCACAAAGACACGATGAATGAAAAACAAAAATGAACGAAAAACTAGCAAGGTTAGACAAAGAAGGAGTTATCTTAGAGAAAAAGACAAACATAGCACTGTTCGTCTCGTCTGCCATACACGCCTTTTTTTTCACGTTCACGGGAATCCCCTACCGAATTGCCGCAGATTACAGACTACACTAGTTTGCGTTTTGTTACTTCAGCCACAGCTGCATTTTGTGAGCGAACAGACAACATCAAAATTAGTGCTAGATTTAGTGCTGGGTGCTGTTTCTTAAATTTCAGTGCTAGGCACATGAAAATAGTGCTAAATCTAGCACTCAAAGTGCTGAGTTGGCAACACTGCTTTAGTTCGCGCACAGTACAGCACATTTGTACGCGAACTTTTACACTGAACCATATTAATTATTCTGTGACTGAACTGAGAATGGCAATGTGTTCGCACAACTAACGAATCCACTGCTTACGTGTGCGTGCACAAAAGTATCCACGTGTGAGAACAGTTTTAGGATGTTCGCGCACAATTTTGTTCGTGTTTGCTTGAGTGAGTCGACCAGGTGGCCCACCATGACGTCATAAAGCGAGAGTAAGTCCAGTATGGGAACGAGATGGCGTTAGACAACTTGTATAGCTCTGTCTCTTTCCCACAGCCTAAAGACTCACGCTTTAAGACGTCACAGTAAGCCACAACGTCTTAAAACCTTCGTCCACATTGGTAACTAAAGTTACCTAACCAGTTACAAGAGAAGATTTTTCTTTCGCTGTTTGATTACTAGTTGTGAGAGAAGAATTATTTTTCCATATTCGTAGATCAAATTATTTCCATTTTTGCAACCAACCAGTTACAATAGAATTTTCTTTCGCTGTTTGGTAACTAGTTCTGAGAGAATTAAGTTTCTAGATGTTAATGTACAATTGCACCGCTTCGCGGTGCTCCTACTTCTGGGTGGTTTTAAAAAATCGGGGTGTCCCAAGTCGTTATGACGACTTTTTTTTCTCAGTGCCCAGTTACGTACACTCCTACCTAAATACCAGCTGAATAACTTTGTGCTTTTGAACGAGACAAAGACGGTCGATTTCAACGGCACCCCGAGGTTCGGTTTGGTTAGGTTCCTTTAAACCCTGTAGACAGAAAAAGGAGCCCCGCGTAGCGCGGCTCCGTCGACCTTACAGCGAAAGCCTTCTTTCTCCGCTTTAGAAATAAAACGCGTTTTAATTATTAAAAAAATACTGTAGGCGTGTCGTCCATTTAGGTATTTCGATATTTTGGTTACAAAAAGTTACAGATAAGGGAAAATAATTCTTCTCGCACAACTAGTTACCAAACGAGGAAAGAAAAATCTTTTTCTGTAACTGGTTACGTAACTTTAGTTACCAAAGTGGATGAAGGGGTCTTAAAACCAGGCTTATTCCAGTGAGTGAACGAGATGGCGCTAGACGACTTGTATAGCTCTGTTACTTTCACTCGCCGCCCGCCGAAACAAGTCTGGTTTTAAGACGTTGTAATACCCCCCCAGAGCGAACATTTGGGCCTCACAGTGACACACAACGGTGGAATCGCATCTTCATATGATAAAATGCTAATTTAATTCGTCCACTCACTAGGCAAGGTAGCAACAGACAATTGCACGCTATCAGACCTGCAGTTGAAGCCAAATCTCAAGATCATGATGATGGGCTCCCTTGAGGAAGCAATAGCTGGTGCCCAGACCAAGCCGGATGTTGGTGATGAGGTGGTGAACGACTTGGATATTGAAGAAGAGGAGGTGGATGTAGAAAATCAGGAGGTATGTAGTGAATGTCACTATTAGCACATTTAAATCAAATCTAGCATCTCACAATTTAGGACCCATTAATATTAGTAGTCATTTTACCCGTGGTGCTAGGCAACTGGGCTTCTCCCAGTTGTAATGTCCCTTTGTGCCTATTGGCCTTGCTTTGTTCTGTCTCCTGCTTGCATGGAGGGAAGTGGAAACATATTATTCCTACTCCTCCGCTATTCTTTTCTGATTAATTTCGTGCAGGATCCAAGACAGGTAAATTCATTCTCCGGGACACGTCGAGCTTTTCTGGTGGTTACCACTGTTGATTCTGGCTCTGAGGAGTTGGAGTGGTTTGGGAATAGTGTGGTGGGTTTGTATTAGCACATTTGGAAGATGAGTATCTCCGAACATTAAGGCACAGGTGTATTTACTAGTGCATATTTCACACAGTTATTTGACAGTTTCTTATAACCAAAATGTATGCTTATATAAATTAAGAAGTTCTTTAGAAATGTAAAAAGTTTTCATCCTAGTAGAAGAAATTGGGATTTAAAAACTATCAAAAGAGGGAAGGACGCCCAAAGGATGGAGCGAAAGAAACTGTCAGGCTCTTACTGACGAAAAACCTTTGCGACGTAGGGTTGCGATGTCCTTTTAAAACATTACCATATGGTCCCTCTGTCAGTTTGCTGACAGCTCCTTGAAGTGGAAAGCTCCATCGACTCGGGACACTCGCCGGCTATTGGCCGGAAATTATCCCACAATGCCACAAAGTCCGACGCCCAGTACGTCTTCCACGGGGGTTAAGGCGTGAGCTAGAGGATGTCCTCTCCCTCACGCGTGACGCCTGCTTCCCATAATTGGTTCAGAGAAGTAGGTGACGGCTTTCCATTCCTCTCGCTCCATAAGAGTCTCAATAAAAACAAATAGTTACTACTTAAATTATATTCTGTTTCCAGATATACCTAGCTAAAATAAACAAGCGTGTGCGAGATTACAAGATCAACATTCTGAACGAGCCGCGGCCCGGAAAGAAGCTGCTCGTGCTAGATATTGACTATACGCTGTTTGACCATCGTTCGGTGGCGGAAACAGGTAATGTAAAAATATATCGGATATTTTTATACCGGATCTTAGTCTACCTAACCAATATTTTATATAGTTTTCCTGTTATTGAATTTGCTACATTAAATTAAAATACGACCCATCTTTGACCGGATATAAATAGGTACTGTAAACCAGTGTTTCCCAAACATTCTTCTGCCATGGCCCGGTAATTTTCACACTACCTCTTCGTGACCCACTTAATACTTTTAAATCCAAGATGTGCCTAAAACCTAGCTAACCCATTAGGTAAAATAATACACGTTTATTAATAGTAAAAAGACCTGCGACCCGGTATTTTATTTTGATGACCCGGTACCGGGTTGCGACCCAACTGTTTGTCGATGTTTGATGGCCTTTACCCACAGAGCGCGATCCGTTCCTACAATCCGATCTGGCGATACGATCTGAATACGTTTACATGGAGAAGAACCGGCAAGAAACTCCAAGGTTAATCCAAATTGTGATTCGTTTTCATTGACGGCTGCTTATGATTGGACATCTTTAAAGCGCGAGGGTCGGCAATTTCGGCCGTTGACCGAGAGGCAAAGATCGATATTAAGATTGTGATTCAGATAGTTTATTAATTTCCGGTGTAGCAAATTCTACAACAGTATAAGGCCATAGACTCGAAGAGAGCGAGCAGCGGGGCGGCTGCAGTGCGTTTAAAAGTCACCCATTACTCGCAAGTCGGCACCTTTGAAACTGCCACTGCCTTTTTTTAGCGTGTTAAAATCATCAAATGAGTCCTCCCACCCCGGGCAAGGCGGGAGGGACTGTCAGACTTGTACTGACTAAAATCCAAGGTGTCCTTCGATAGCCCTTTATATTCCGGGGTCACGGTAATGAGATAAGTCCCGCGACCCCGGCAGGCTTTGGCCCTCTTCCCCCCGTCATTATGCTGACGCTCTTTGAGGCGCGCGTGGAACACAACGCGCCGAACTGCCACCGCCTTTCTAATAATTATTTTTCACAATTACGTCAGGATAGCTGAATCGGATCTTGATGAAATCTGTCTCTGAGAAGGTCTAGATTAACATCTAGGACAACTTTTATACCTATATTACGTTCCTATGGGATAATTTTCCAATAACACGCAAGCGAAGTCGCTAGCAACTGCTAATTAACCACTGGCCTCAAAACGGTTAAGGAAAACATCATAGTGAAGAAAGCGGCATTTCCTAGAACCAAAAATTCGTCGACATGTGACATCTACCAACCCGCATTGGGCTCGCGTGGTGGGCTATACCCACTTCATTTTAAAGAGAGGAGGCCTTTTTTTTGCGTGGTAAAATCATCAAATGAGTCCTCCCGCCCAGGGTACGGCAGGAGGGACTGTCAGACTTGTACTGACTAAAATCCACGATGTCCTTCAATAGCCCTTTATGTTCCGGGGTCATGGTAATTCGTTAGTCCCGCGACCGAGGCCTGTGTCCCAGCAGTGGGAACATTTAAATACTAATGATGATGAATCGGGTTTTTCGGGCCTATAATAAATGTATTATAGAATTATTGTTCAATAGTGTTAAAAACCCAATTCCAGGCTACGAACTAATGCGTCCTTTCCTCCACGAGTTTCTAACGTCAGCATACGAAGACTATGACATAGTGATCTGGTCAGCCACCGGCATGAAGTGGATCGAGGAGAAGATGCGACTGCTGGGCGTCTCCACCCATCAGGAGTACAAGATCATGTTCTACCTGGATTACCTGGCTATGATCACTGTGCATACAGCCAAGTATGGGACTATAGATGTAAGTATTTTTTATTGTTTTTTTTTTATATAAAATTATGGTAACAAGCAAGTATACGGCCCACATGATGGGAAGTAGTCACCGCAGCCTATGGACACCAGAGGTGAGGCCTGCGCGTTGCCGATCCAGCAGAAACTATTTTACGCCTTTTTAAAAGGTTTGCCTTTTAAAAAGGTGTAAATCGATAATCACCATCATCAGCCTATAATGTTCCCACTGCTAGGACACAGGCCTCCTCTCTGTGAGAGGGAACGGGCCGTAATCTACCACGCGGGCCCAGTGCGGATCGGTAGATGTCACATGTCTTCGAATTTTTCGTTCTAGGACATGCCGGTTGGGGTGCTAAGACAGGAAACCTCCACGTGCGCCCGTGGACTGGAGTTCCCTCTCGGATACGTCCGGGGGGAAGACCAGTTTTTCGGGACGGTGCACCCTGGGATGCGGGCAAAAACTCTCCTTAGGCACTGTGTGCCTAAGGGGTTTCTTTGCCCGTATGCAAAAAGCCTGTCGGGTGGACGCTCCAACGCGTGTCCCTCTGAACAGCAGAGGGCACAGCGGCGGAGCGGGCTTGCGGACGGTGAGTAATGGGTATGCTCGCCGTCCGACCAAGGACCAAGCCCGGGTCGGTGGCGCGTCGTGTTTCACGCGTCACCGACGGGGGGGCAAATGGGGCAATTATGGGGCCAAATGCCTGCCGGGGTCGCGGATTTTTCTCAATCCAGGATACCGTGGCCCCGGAACGTAAAGGGCATCCGACGGAACACGGGTGGATTTTAGTCAGTAAGAGTCTGACAGTCCCTCCCGCCCCACCCAGGGCGGGAGGACTCATTTGATGATTTTGCCACCCTAAAAAAAAAAAAAAAAAAGGACATGCCTGTTTCCTCACGATGTTTTCCTTCACCGTTTTGAGAGCAGTGGTGTTGAAATAAATTACACAAAGTAATGCGCCTGACGAACCTACGAGCTACAACTCGTAAGTCGAGGCCGATACCACTGGGCCACCACAAATCGACAATATATTCGCAAAATAAGATGTAGGCATCTCTGATTTTTTAGTTTATTGTAAGGATCCGTTAGGATAATGTAACGAATTGAGAAATCTTTTAAAAATTGTGGAATATGTTTTACTCACTCCTAAATCCTAATCCATGCATTTTTCGCCGAAAGTCACTCAACACGTTTTAAGAGCATTCAATTTCAAAAATAAAGAAATTCATATACATATAGAACAGCTTTCATAGAGACGTTCTATCTCTTAAAAAATAACGCAACCCTTAATTAAAAGAAGTAAATACTTACAATAAAAAAATCCGTGTGTACATTGTATGTTTTCTAATCATGAACATTTATTTTCCAGGTAAAACCTCTAGGCGTAATATGGGGCAAGTACCCTCAATACAGTTCCAAAAACACGATAATGTTCGACGACATCAGGAGAAACTTCATTATGAATCCGAAGAGCGGCCTCAAGATAAGACCATTCAGACAGGCTCACTTGAACAGGGACAGGGACCGGGAATTACTACACCTGTCCACCTACCTTAGAGATATAGCACAGTATTGTGAGGATTTTGACCTCTTAAACCATAAAAAGTGGGAGAAATACAAGCCTGATAAGAACAGAACGCAACAAGCTGGAAGCAAGAGGAAAGCTGAAGATAGCACCCCGACCACACCCAAAGAATGACGGTAAATACTCACAGACCGATTACTCCGGTCTCCGAATCGCCTTAATCGCTTATAAGACTGCATTTCTGCTAAAAAAGCTTAAGACTTAAACAAAACATTTCGAAAACTAAGTCAAACATTAAAAATGTTATGTAAAAAATGTTTTTAAAACAATAATTTTAATAATTACGTATGACATTAAGGCGATTTGCGTATCTTTAGTTAGTGATTTCGTTTATCGATATTGTATCCAAGTTGATTTCGAATAACGATCTTTGTGTTGCTATTGAAAAAAAAAATGATATTATCTAGAACAAAGAAAGGTTAATTGTGAGACTAATAAATGTATTTAGTTTCAACAATGGCGCTAGTGAACTCTTAAATTATTTTAGCAATCAGTTTTGTAATTCTCAATTTAGCTTTTTTTACAATATTTAGTTAATTTTTTGCTTGGCAACATTTAGATACTGCCCAAAATTTACGCACGAGTAATATTGTTAGCCTTTATGATAAAATGGCTTCTGTATGTAATTTTAATTATTACCTGATCCTTTTAATTTGCCTGATCTGTCTCACTGCTGCGCCTCTGTCATACCTTCCCAATCTTCCGAATGTCTTGCCTTCTTCAGCCATTCCTAAGGAGTCCAATTTGTCACGCCAGTGTTGTGAAGCTAACATTGGCAGCAAGACTAAATTACCAGTGTCAAAAATAGTATAGCGATTTTTTTAATGTCGATAAGACTAATGGAAAGTGTCAGACAATTTGCAAAATTTTACATCAATGGGTAAAATCTAAAAATGTCTTCGATGTCTCCAAGACTTCGTTTCTTTTTTTTTGAAGAATTGCCTGATTATTTATTATGCATCTAAAGGTGCGTACAAACCATGTAACATGTTATATAACTTGTGTTTTAAAACACGTCCACATTATGTAACCTTGTTATTTAACATTACAACATAAAACAATACTGTACACATAAGAATAACATTGCAATATAGCAATATTCTAACAATGTTATCCGGTGTAATGTTGAGCCGACCAATTGGTCGGTTTTCAATTGTTAAAAAAATAGCCACAGTTTGAGATTTATTTATATTAAGAGACATCGACGCACAAACGGATACCATGGGTCCAGGACATGATTCTGGACCCCCCCCGTGTTGGAATTTTCCGCAAGCACTGTCCAATATTGACGGCGCGTTGTATTCCACGCGCGCCTCAAAGAGTGTCAGCATGATGACGGGGCCCCCTCTAGAGGGCCAAAGCCTGCCGGGGTCGCGGGACTTGTCTCATTACCGTGACACCGGGACATAAAGGGCTATTGAAGGACACCGTGGATTTTAGTTAGTACAAGTCTGACAGTCCCTCCCGCCCTGCCCGGGGTGGGAGGACTCATTTGATGATTTTACCACGCAAAAAAAAGCACTGTCCAATATAGTTAGTTTTAGATATAGGAGCCATTTTGTTCATAAAGCCAAAAAGTATGTCATGACAATGCTGATGATACAGGTAACGAAAACATTGCATTTAATGCGTTGTATTTAAACGAGGTCTAACATTATTAGGCTCAGTATTTTTCAGAATAAATACTTAAAATAAATTTTTTTGAAAAAAAATCATATGTTTTAAACTGTAAACTGCTAGCATATTTGACTACTTATACAAAAATAATAACTAATATGGCAGAAAAATTTCATAACTACCATGGTTTAATTAGTCGTCCCTATCCTGGCAACATTACAGATAACCAGTGTTTGGCAGTGCAATTAAAATCAATGGTTAACAAATAATCACAAGAATAGAATAGACAATATATTGGTTTTGTGTTAGATTTGATTTGCAATTAGACATATTTAAATTACCAATTAAATGAAACTGGGCCTAGTAGCATAAGACTTTATAGTTTTAATTAAAATAAGTAAATTCTTTAATTTCAAACACAGTTTATTGATTGTGAAACTAAACTGTTTCGATTATGATTGACTTACATTTTTTTTTTATATTTTCTCAACAACTTCTCAATAAAACTATTTGAAAAATAGCTCAATTACACTAAGGGCTGATTTTTCAATAGTCAGATAACTTTTATCCGAGGAATAAAAATGGCGGTTTGACAGCTTATCTATAGAAAATACGTCAAATCGCTATTTTTATTCCTCCGATAAAAGTTATCTGACTATTGAAAAATCAGCCCTAAAAGAAATTCTCTATTCGAAAATATGATAAAAATAATCGAAAGGCGATGAATAGAAGCAGGTAGTCAGCCTTTTGTATCTACCCATATTTTAAAATTTTGTGTTTTAACATTTTTTTGACTGGCGATTTCCTTGTCATTCAAAATATGTATGTCGTCTTATGAAAAATAATTTTGTATCTAGGTCATACATGCCAAAAAAATAAACGTTTAAATGAGTCTAGTTGTCTTTTTCCAAGATGTATAGAATATATTCCTTTCCGATTTTTTCTGTGTAGACTCGACTGCTGCATAGACATAAGAAATAGACTAAAGGCGGAAACACATTATTAAAACGCGACGCGACGCAACGTGTCGACACCCCATGAGTATCGTAGTACATTACCAACACACGATGCCACGATGCGCTAGCAATTTCTGAACACAGGCTCTGTACAGCAGTGGCCGTGTATGGTTCTGTGCTATGCAACTACTAAACTTCTCGAACAAATGACGTGTGATGCGTCGGATGGCGTGTTTACCCCACCATCGGCATCACACCGACCCACGTCTGGATCGGGGGGCGTGTGCGCGCGTGGCGTCGCGTCGTATGTTCATAGTGTGATTCTGGTCTATAGAAAATACATTTGATTCGACTCAACACACATCGCGTTTCGTCGGGTCGCGTCGCGTTTTAATAATGTGTTTCTGCCTTAACCGGTGCTTGTGCAAATGTCAAGTAAAATGGGCATAAAACTGCGAGAGACACAAGATATGGCGCCGGTCTCGTTGTCTTTTTCTATCTCGTACACGAAAGAGACAGGAAGGGATAGTCGAATCGCTGTCTCACTTTCTAGACCTAGAGTGGCCAATATACAAAGTTATTGCTTAGTCCATCCTCTATGTCTATGGGAAGCAGTATGCTGAAAAATCTACGATTAACATTCAAATATGCCATTTTTGTTTTTGATCACACCTCCATCTTAAAATAAATGTTATGAAGTACCAATCGTAAACATCCGAAATACATTCTAAAATAATAATAATACTGTGGGCAATTTATTTTTAAACTTCCAACTGGGTGGTTGTAGATGTTACAATTTTACTTAGAACATTAATAAATTTGTCTTGAAAACAAGGAAAACGCAAAAACCCATAGATATTGAGAATACGTAATCTCATAAAGTACCTATTATTGTTTTTTTTTATTTAATTCTAATATTTGACGGTGACAGGAATTGTGCTAACCCAAGTACCGGTGATAAATATTGCACGTCGACCTTTGGAGAGAGATATCGGCTAGTTTCGGCTTCGTGGTTGTCTCAGTCGTTACTATTCGTCTACTTAAGTACGAAAAATGAATACCGTGTTTAGACTGGAGAAACAGTTTTAATATAAAATTAATAAAAGGATCAGTATTATTTCGATCCCTACAAAAAAGAAAGAAAAATAAATACTGACTATTCTTGGCCTCAATGCTACTCTGAATCAAATGATTCATATTATTTTTTGAGACTGCAGAAGAAGTTGTCCAAGAAAGCACTCGTTAACTATACTCTAAAGGAGTTTCCTAAGTTACCCAGAAACTGAGAAATCTGTAATTTTGTAACATTTACTGCAACCTTTTCAATTCTTTCGGGTAGGTAGTAATTTATATATTTTACGAAATAAGTCATATAATGTAGTGACTGTCCATTTTTTATTAGATCTATGTATAAGTCTTGGCCATGTATAAAACGCCCATTGTATATAAATGATACGTGGTCTGTGTCTATTTAGGTTATTTCTAATTTATAAAATAAAATATTTGGGAAATCTATTTATTGTTTTTTTTTAATTTAATTTCTGCTCACCTTATTGGCGAGACTTTAGTTTATTTGATCTGGGTTTTCTCTTGGCCTCAATCTATACCCAGAAGAAAGAATGAGGCCTAATTGAACTGTAATGCTATTCTCTTAAGACTTAACGCCACGACAGCGCTGTAATTTAATTACTACGGTTTGTCTTTAGTGGTTTTCCACTTTGAAAGTTTTAAAATCTTTGATCAGTCTTTTGGTCCTCCACGTTGAGTCAGTTACTGTATTACAAGTAGTAATACACCGTGTTCCGGACGATATACATAAACTTCGACCAGATGTTCAAACCACGGAAGTAAGCATTTTTCATTATGGACACATTAATAAATTCTTATTTTTTATTTTTTGTTAATTTTCATACAAACTAAATACCTAGACGTAAATAACCCGATATGCATGCCTCTTTATCCGAATTGGCAACGTCATTCATAACATTTGGCGGGCTGAAACAAATGAAATGCAAATAGTATTAATTGATAGATTTCAAATTAAGATACTTTCTCACTGCATAGCTCAATTAAATTTCATTAAATGAAATTACAAATATCTTTGTAACGAAGCCTTTTTAAGTACTACTTCCTTTGTTGGATTTGATTTGTAAAAGCCATAGAAGTATTTGCTAAAGTTTATGGATAACGTGAAGAACACGGTGTATACTAACTGACGTAGTTAAGTATTTTAGGGTCAGTTCAGACCGAAACGCGAAGCGACGCAACGATACTGCAAATGTGTATCTTATCACGTAGTGAATAAAGTTAGATTTTGAGTCGCCAATAAAATGCAGCGCGGCGCCTCGCTGCGCTGGTTTGTGACAGGTGTATCGATTTTGAATAGCTCTATTGATATGTATGCGTCGCTTCGCGTCTCGGTCTGAACTGACCCTTAGAGAATAACATAGCTGTGCAAAAAAGCTGCAGTAAAAAAGGGTTTGGTTGTGAAGACCGACAGAATTCTGGTCGAAAAGGTAAACACGAGTAGTGATGATGAATTTCAACTTGATTGCTCTACGCGTTCCTGAATAAAAGGGTCTTGACAGACAGACATCGATGTAATCCTGTAAAGGTTCCGTTTTTGAATTTACGAGTAATTCGTTTTTGTTTTAATTTAGAGACATGGTACCTACCTTATAAATGTATAAGTGTTTGAAAACTGACGATTACATTTATTTAAGTATTAGGTACAGATGCCAACACATCAAGCTACCAAAATCTGTCAAATTACTATCATAGATTTTCAACTTTTTCACAAAATAAGAAGGTTCACGTTCGATTGGCAAAATTTGTCAGATTCCGGTAGGTTGATGTGCTGGCGTCTGTACTTAAATAAATGAGACCGTCAGTTTTATTAAAAACTACATTATTTTTAGTGAACTCTGGGTTTTTTTTGTCGTTAGTTCGATTAAAGTAAATTATTATTGTAAAGGGACGTCCAAATGAAACTCGTTAAATATTTTATTTAACGCCGTTGGAATTACAACTCTAGGCGATGAAACGAGGGTTGGAAATTGAATAAACGGCTTTTTATGTGGTTTGTTTCCTGTTTAAATTAAGTATTAATTTATTATTGTTTTGATAAATTATCAAGCTTTATTTTCCAGTATAACCTGGCTTATCAACGTTTGGAAATTACATACAATAAGAGTTCATCGTATGTAAACTTTGATATCACAGTAGGTAAGTAATGGTTCGACCGAAAATAATAATTAATTTAATTAGAAATAATTTGTGGTTCCGAACAGCTAACGGGAAAATAAAATACGTCAAAACTATAATTATTGCCTTTCGTAGGTAATTAAACTATAATGGGGATTTTCGTCGCGGGGCAAAGTCGCGGGCAGGAAAATAGGTTAAGCCGAACGCAAGATAATCGCGGACAACTACACAAGCGTCTTTGAAAATCTACAATCCAAGTAAGCAAAAACGGGTTCATGCGGATAACGTCACGGGATATCCAATAATGTTATATACTAAAATCTTCTCCAGAATGTAACAATTACTTTTCTGGAAACCGGATCAAAATCGATTCAGCCAAACGCGAGATGAGGCCTAACATGAAGCGAGCTAACCCAGAAGAAACTGAAACACCGTGCGTCGACGGAACACAGTAAAGTTATTTGTTATGCAAGGCTGCAAAGTTATTTTCGGCGCGAGTACTTGATTTGAACACTGAGCAAGCGAAGGATTCTAGGATTGTTTCAAATGTAGAATCCTGAGCGTAGCGAAGTTTTCAAAGGTACGAGACGCAGAATAACTTTGCTGCTGAGCGCAACACACAACTTTTCACCTCACTTAGCGAGGAAATGCAGTGGGGCCGGCTCGCCTGTCAGTGTAGAAAATATAAAGACGTGTTCGAATTTTGATAACACTTTCCGGTGAAATAACTTTTTCGAAATCACTCAGATTTCAAATGACAAATGGAATCTTTCCGAGCGTATGAGGTGAAAATCTATTTGGCGCCGGACTCCGACCGAATGGTGGTCACGAGCCAGTTGGCCCTGATCCCATAAAATCTTAACAGCAAGGTAATAGCTACAGACCGACAATCTTCGCCTGAAAGCATGACTGTATTTAACGGTACCTAGGTCCTACATAATTATATAAGACTAGCTGTGCCCGCGACTTCGTTCGCGTGGAGGTCGGAACTCAACAATGTATTTTTTTAGTGCTTCTTTATTAACAACATTAGCTGTAAACCATCATTCTGGAGCATACATAAATCATCAAATGAGTCCTCCTACCCAGGGCAGGGTAAGAGGGACTGTCAGACTTGTACTGATTAAAATCCTCGGTGTCCTATAAATCCTATAATAGGCCTTTACGTTCCGGGGTCAAGGTAATTCGATAGTTCCGCGACCCCGGCAGGCTTTGGCCTTCTAGGGGGGGCCCGTCATCGTGATGACACATTTAGGCGCGTGTTGAACACAACACGCTGTCGACCCAGGCATACTCGCCGCCCGCATGCTCGTGCAAGAGAAAAATCTACGTTTAAACGCCTCTGGGACCTGAGTAGTATAGGCGGACTCCGGAGCCTGCCCGTTCCTGCCTTTACCGGCGCTGGCAGCCCCAGGACGTAAGCAGACATGAAACAGGTCGTACCTATGCGTGACCCATCGTATCCCATCCTATCCCATCCTATCCCATCCTATCCCATCCTATCCCATCCTATCCCATCCTATCCCATCCTATCCCATCCTATCCCATCCTATCCCATCCTATCCCATCCTATCCCATCCTATCCCATCCTATCCCATCCTATCCCATCCTATCCCATCCTATCCCATCCTATAATATTAGGTTATTATTAGGATTAATATTGTGTTAATGAAAATACCTTCGCAAGTAATGCATTACTTTAAAATCAAATTTGATTTCCATAAAAAGGTTATAATGACTTAACCTTAAAAGATAAATGTATGCTCTCGCGGACTTTATTTTAGAACTTTTTATCAGGAATAATTCCGTAGTACATTATTTTTGCGTATCTTTAACCGTTTACGCAGCGCACGCAACGGAAGCTCTCGAAATGGAATCCATTTTCCCGATTTTGAAACATTTCTCTTTACTGCTCCGCTCCTATTGATGATAGCGTGATGTTTTATAGCCTATAGCCTTCCTCGATAAATGGTCTATTCAACACAAAAAGAATTTTTCAATTCGAACCAGTAGTTCCTGAGATTAGCGCGTTCAAACAAACAAACAAACAAACTCTTCAGCTTTATAAGATGATGACTGAGCGTCATTTTGCCTGTTGTTCAACATCGTTAGGTCGTGAGTTGTGTTACTACCTATAAAAGTATTAATAAAAAAGCGTTCGCAAGACATTTTTACAAACTTTATTACGACTACAAGTTATGTTTTAGAACACAGTGAAGTGATACAGTTATCTTAGTGTTTGGCGTTAACAAAATTGGTGGACTGGAGATCATAAAATTAAACCGACTAATAAAAAGCATGTTTCATAGAAAACAATAAGGAAGGATACACACATAAACTCACGGGTTTTTCCAAGAGTGGCGGGAATCACTCTTGCCACCTGCTACGAGCATATTTATCTGCATTGCTGTTCTCTAAGAATGAACATCCTTCTGTGCAGCGCTGCCTCAGCATCGAAACAGCAGTTTGCTGAATGCACTAAGCTACTGATAGCGACGTGTCGCGACTCTATCTCAGGGATTCCGTCTTCGACGACGAGCTCGGCGTAGAAATTGTCTTTTAAAGAATAGCATAGCTGGTACGTACACTCTGGTTGCGAGTACTACACTTACCCTTTTTGAAGAACTTTTAATTAAAGACAGACATTATTCTGCAAGATATTAAAAAAAGAAAGATACCGTATCATAAAGAAATACGAGATTAAACTTTAATCGCAATTATCTCAAAATGATAAGTTTGTGTGTTGGAACGTTTTTCAGGAACTACGTCAAATTATAAAATGTCACAAGTGATAACAACGCAACCAAAAGCAAATATAAACGAAAATGGAGGAGAAATTTCAGCCCAGAATGAACAAGAAATTAACGAAGCAGAAAAGAAAAGAATGAAAGACGAAAAATGGTGCGCAACTTTAAGACCTAACGATGATCCGGTAGATGTTGGTGACGACAGTGGCACCGGTGGCGACTGCTGTTGCTGCGGAACTGGGGTTGATGGTACTACTGGGGTTGAAAATACCAGGGCTGGTGACAGCGGGGACGGCGGGGATGGTGGTTGTGACGGCGGGGATGGTGGCGGCGACAGCGGGGGCGGAGGAACTGACTAGTTGCAATTATATGAACAATTGAATAATGATCCTCTTCCAGTGATACTTATTGTAAAACAGACGATGGATAATGTGTCGCGTTCGGTCGTGGATTTCCTGTAACTGTGTGTGATAATAAGTGTGAACAATTTATTTTTAAACAAGGATAAATATGATTTTACTAGGTGAGGTACTGTGTGCTTTTGGACATAATTATCAAGCACGCAAAGTGCATTCTTGACTTGACAGAGGCAGTTTCAAAGTTAGTGGTTATAACTTCAGACAGACGTTAGTTAAATGTGTGACTGCATTAGTGCTCCGATAACTTAATGTACTAGTTGATATAGTGAGTTTTCCTGTCCAGTATTATAGCATCTCAGCACCGAACAATACGGTGGAGGGAATTTTTATTTCGGGATCGGCCAGACAAAGGTGCAGAAGAATAATTTAAACAGTTAACCACAATAAGATGGTGCAAGTGATATCCACACAGCCGTACGTAACATCGCCGTATCAACCAACAGCACTGCAAGAAGACAATGGCAATGACATCACACCCATGGTACAAAAAATAGACAGTAAGCAGTTTGATAACGGTTGTTGTTCAATCTGCAAAGTATTATCAATGTGCTGCCAATGAAGGCATCAAAAATCGTATTAAAACCTGCTGCGAAGACAAACCTAGAAAGAAGAAGCAAAGGATTTATAGCAAAAGATACAAAAACAGTGACAATGCGGAGACTGCTGAAAATCTTGCTAGGTATTTTGTTGTAACATTAACACAGTACCCCATAAAAGATTTTTGGACTTTAGACAATCTAAAATAAGGTTGATCAATTTTATCTTTATTTCTAGTGTTAAAATTATATCTACCTATCGTTTAGGTATTTCATTCAAAAGCATTAACATGCATTATATTTTCATAAATAAATTGACAAGGCACTGTCGACTGAATTGAATAGTCATCAAGACTCTGATACTAATAACACTTGGGGCCGAGACACACCGAAATGGGAGCGGCCGCCAGCGTCGCCGCTAGCAGCCGCTGGCGGCCCCGCGACCTTTTCAAGCTTTTCAAGCGATACTGGTCTTTTAAAAATGTAGTTAAAGTTTAAAATTATTTCACACTGAAAGTGCTCGCCGCGCCGCTGGCCGGCCGCTGCCATTCCGGTGTGACTTGGCCCTAACTTCTCATAGCAGTATCATGATACTATAAAGGGGGTGGAAGCCACTCTGGGGTTGGTGACACTGAGGAAGGAGGTGACGATGGGGGAGATAACTAATAATAGGGTAGTAGGTATATAGCATTAAAAAAAATGAAAAATCTGTTGAGTATGTCTATTAAATGTGTAGTAAAAAACGATGTGTTTTTTTTCAATGAATATGGACAATGGTAAAAAGCATCAAAGTTCGGGAGTGGGGCTCGTGACGTCATAATGTCTCTAGAACCACACTAGAATAGAACTAACCCAACGGTGTGAAGTATTAAAGGTAGGTATGTACCTACATAACTACAATAGAAACATAAGTAGGCTATTAATTTGTCGTGAATAAAATTCCTGCCGGAGTTCTTGTAAAATTAAAAAAAAAAACCGGCCAAGTGCGAGTTGGACTCGCGTGAAGAGGGTTCCGTACGATGTTACCTATCACGTTTTTTTTTACATCTGACCCAAATTGGTACGCACAATATTGAGTGATTTACCATGTTATTTTAATAGGTATCATGGACTTCTTATAGGTTTTCCTATAATCTATAAGTAGAAAACTAATTTCTGCATTTTTTTTAAATTTTAGGTTCAGTAATTTCGGAGATAAGGGGGGAGGGGGAATGGTCAAATTTCGTCTATTTTCTTGAATAACTTGGAAACTATTTATTTTAAAATTACAAAAACTTTTTTTTAAATAAAATTTAACCGCCTCAAAAACAACCACAAAAAAGGGTAAAATAACCTACAAAATAACTTTTATTTCGGAAGTCGGTGGCTTTGTTTTTTTTTATTTCTTTGTCTTTTATGCCACCGACTTCCGAAAGAAAAGTTATTTTGTAGGTTATTTTACCCTTTTTGTGGTTGTTTTTGAAGGCGGTTAAAATTTTTTTAAAAAAAGTTTTTTATTTTACTCTTTTTAGTTTAAATATTCAACCCAAATTTATTTATTTATTTATTTATAACCACTTACAACTATTATTACAGGTATATAACCCAATGCAATAGTGAAGCAAACTTAATAGTAACAACTTATTTTCTAAAACTTATTACATGCAATGTCATCCTTGTGAATTCACTCCGAGTACACGCAAAAACGTCTATCTCCTCTGCTACGAGGTTAAGAGTGCGAAGTGCCCGCGTCAGAGGCGCCTCATTTAACAGATTTGTGCGGCCACGAGGTACAGCCAGCAGCTGCGGTCGCCGTCGCCGCCACACATATCTGTCTGGTACACTCAGACACACTAATTCTAAAATGTCGGCGTTATGAGTTTTGCCTCTAATTAATTTAAATATATATGAGACAAGTGCAAACTCACGCCTAACTCTCAGCTCGTTGTACCCAACCATGCCTAATATAAACAAGGTTGGATACATAAGCGGGTAAAAAGGATATACTCCGTAGAGCCTCAAATATAAAAATCTTACAAACTTATTTTGTATTCGCTCCAACATGAGACTATATTTAGTCTCATGTGGAGCCCAGATGACTGCGTTGCATTCTAATTGGCTTCTCACCAAGGTGTTGTATAAAGTGACAATCGCCGTAATATTTGTGAAACCACGAACAGTACGCAAAAGAAACCCTAAATTTCTGTAGGCCTTTTTACAACACTTTTCAACATGACCACGAAACGCAAGCCCCGCGCTAAGACTAACTCCTAAGTCCCTAACCTCTGTAACCCTGGTCATCGGGATCCCATCAATGTTGTACTCGTGAACAATAGGACTACGTGCACGCGAGAAAGTGATTGTGACACATTTTTGGATGTTAAATTGCAGAAAGTTTGCCTTGCTCCAAATAACTACACTATCTATGGCCTTCTGTAAGCGTGCACAGTCATCATCACCCCTCACTGCCAGGGATAACTTAAGATCGTCTGCAAATAATAAACAATTTGCATCCTTAACGACTTTAGGCAAATCGTTTATCATAATAATAAATTGCAGAGGCCCGAGGTTACTGCCTTGGCTAACACCAGACCACGTAAAGTACGGCTCTGACAGGTGTCCCTCGTACTCTACGTATTGCTGCCTATCCCTCATGTAACTGGCAAAGAAATGAAGTAGGTGCGGAGTGAAACCAACAGCTGCTAACTTTTTGAGCAAGATGTCATTATCGACTAGGTCGAATGCTTTTTTAAAGTCGAAGTAAGCAGCGTCAGCTTGACCCCCACCGTCCACAATCGGCAGCACATGAGCCATGTAGCTCAGCAAATTACTGGTGGTGCTCCTCATTGGTCGAAACCCGTGCTGTGCATCTGAGAGTTGCGCTCTCACTTGCATAAAAATGCTGTTATGAATAGCGCCCTCTAGCACTTTAGCCGGCGATGACAGTACTGCAATAGGTCTGTAGCCACTAACGTTATCGTTACCTATACCTCCTTTCGGTATGGGCACGACACGAGTGGTTTTCCATCTATCTGGAAACGAGGCTGTCTTCAGGCACATATTGAATATATGGAGCAACGGTTCAGCCAGCATAGATCTACAGTCTCTGAAAATGTAAGGCGGAATACCGTCCGGTCCCGCAGACCTCTTCGGTTTAAGCTGTTCAAGCGCACTTTGCACATCCTTCAACTGTAGTTCCTGCAGATGAATTCTCGCCGCTCCATTCTCACCACCCGCCCCTTCTATTGCTGCGGCCACATTCAACTCTGGCTGTTTCGTGCTATAGACAGAGTGAAAGTACTTGGCAAACTCTTTTACACATTGCTCACCGGACAAAACCTCCCCATTTTTTAAAATCCTTTGTGGATTTCGACTACCCCTTTTGGACTTTACATATTTCCAAAATGATTTTGGGTCTTTCTGCAGCTGATTTTGAACCCTGTTGCTATGTTGCTCTTGTGCTAATTTGATCAACCGTTTTACTTTAGCCCTACACAGAGCAAACGCCTCGTAATCATCCTGGCTCTTAGGACTGGCTCGTAGGACCTAGGGTACCGTTAAATACATGCTTTCAGGCGAAGATTGTCGGTCTGTAGCTATTACCTTGCTGTTAAGATTTTATGGGATCAGGGCCAACTGGCTCGTGACCACCATTCGGTCGGAGTCCGGCGCCAAATAGATTTTCACCTCATACGCTCGGAAAGATTCCATTTGTCATTTGAAATCTGAGTGATTTCGAAAAAGTTATTTCACCGGAAAGTAGGGTTGCCAACCGTACTCTAAAATAGAGTATTTTACTCAATATCACGAAGGCGTACTCTATAATGTATAAGACTAATAGAGTACGCTAAAATACTCTTTTTACACAATGTTTGCTATACTAGGCCAGTCATGTAATATTATGCAAAACCATGATCATAAACAAAAAAGTCGACCATTTACTGTTAAAATGTTGGTATCCCCAATTCCACAAGCCACATTCGGACGTTTCTGATTGCAGCCAGCCACTAATGTTCTCGTGTCACAATTTTCGATCATCGAAAATTGTGACACGAGAATTTTATATATTAGATAGCTTATATATTTTTTTATCAAACAAACACGTCAGGACATTAAAAAAAATGCCATTTTTCTGCCGACTTTTGCGTAAAATCTGTGTTATTTTACAATTCACCTTGGAGTTCTTTTAAAATTATAACTCCTGAATATAATAACCATTGTTGTAAACAAAGCAAACAGTGACATGAAGTTGGCATAGTGACATTAGTGGCTGGCTGCAATCAGAAACGTCCGAATGTGGCTTGTGGAATTGGGGATACCAACATTTTAACAGTAAATGGTCGACTTTTTTGTTTATGATCATGGTTTTGCATAATATTACATGACTGGCCTAGTATAGCAAACATTGTGTAAAAAGAGTATTTTAGCGTACTCTATTAGTCTTATACATTATAGAGTACGCCTTCGTGATATTGAGTAAAATACTCTATTTTAGAGTACGGTTGGCAACCCTACTTTCCGGTGAAATAACTTTTTCGAAATCACTCAGATTTCAAATGACAAATGGAATCTTTCCGAGCGTATGAGGTGAAAATCTATTTGGCGCCGGACTCCGACCGAATGGTGGTCACGAGCCAGTTGGCCCTGATCCCATAAAATCTTAACAGCAAGGTAATAGCTACAGACCGACAATCTTCGCCTGAAAGCATGTATTTAACGGTACCCTAGGTCCTACATAACACCTAGGTATATAAGATGATGACTGAGCGTCATTTTGCCTGTTGTTCAACATCGTAAGGTCGTGAGTTGTGTTACTACCTATAAAAGTATTAATAAAAAGTGTTCGCAAGACATTTTTACAAACTTTATTACGACTACAAGTTATGTTTTAGAACACAGTGAAGTGATACAGTTATCTCAGTGTTTGGCGTTAACAAAATTGGTATAGGCGTATACTAAGGACTGGAGATCATAAAATTAAAATCCAAGTGCGACGCAAGACCGACTAATAAAAAGCATGTTTCATAGAAAACAATAAGGAAGGATACACACATAAACTCACGGGTTTTTCCAAGAGTGGCGGGAATCACTCTTGCCACCTGCTACGAGCATATTTACCTGCATTGCTGTTCTCTAAGAATGAACATCCTTCTGTGCAGCGCTGCCTCAGAGTCGAAACAGCAGTTTGCTGACTGCACTAAGCTACTGATAGCGACGTGTCGCGACTCTATCTCAGGGATTCCGTCCTCGACGACGAGCTCGGCGTAGAAATTGTCTTTTAAAGAATAGCATAGCTGGTACGTACACTCTGGTTGCGAGTACTACACTTACCCTTTTTGAAGAACTTTTAATTAAAGACAGACATTATTCTGCAAGATATTACAAAAAGAAGGACACCGTATTAAGTAGGTACACGTAAAAGTCGGAAGTGATATCAATCTACAGCCGAACGCAAAAGGCATTGGAACAGACATCCAACCAAATTATAAGGAAGAAATTTTTATGTCGGAACTGATTTAGGCAGCATGCATTAAAATCAGTTTCAATTATTCAGAGAAATTAAAACCCCCTGTCTTTAAACTCAAATTATTATTTAAAAATAACTGTTTGTTTAGCAGTTTTAGTGTGAAGGAGTAGGTAACAAACGTCTATCCATCCATTCATCATCGTAAACTTTCACAATTAGTAAGAAAGAAGTTCGACAAGAAATACGTAGATTGGGGCAGGCAGTGACAAACTTCGGAAAAAAATCCCTTAAAAATTATAAAATGTCACAAGTGATAACAACGCAACCAAAAGCAAATATAAACGAAAATGGAGGAGAAATTTCAGCCCAGAATGAACAAGAAATTAACGAAGCAGAAAAGAAAAGAAAGAAAGAAGAAAAATCATGTCTATACAAATGGTGCGCAAATTTAAGTTCTAACGATGATCCGATAGATGTTGGTGACGACAGTGGCACCGGTGGCGACTGCTGTTGCTGCGGAACTGGGGTTGATGGTACCACTGGGGTTGAAAATACCAGGGCTGGTGACAGCGAGGACTATGGGTGCGACTGCTGGGGTGGTGGCTGTGACAGCGGGGACGGCGGTTGTGACGGCGGGGATGGTGGTTGTGACGGCGGGGATGGTGGCGGCGACAGCGGGGTTTATGGTTACGACAACGGAGATGGTGGCTGCGACACCGGGGACACTGGCGGCGACAGCGGGGGCGGAGGAATTGACTAATTGCAATTTATTATAATATGAACAATTGAATGATGACCTTCTTCCAGTGATACTTATTGTAAAACAGACGATGGATAATGTGTCGCGTTCGGTCGTGGATTTCCTGTAACTCTGTGTGATAATAAGTGTGAACAATTTATTTTTAAACAAGGATAAATATGATTTTACTAGGTGAGGTACTGTGTGCTTTTGGACATAATTATCAAGCACGCAAAGTGCATTCTTGACTTGACAGAGGCAGTTTCAAAGTTAGTGGTTATAACTTCAGACAGACGTTAGTTAAATGTGTGAGTGCATTTAGTGCTCCGATAACTTAATGTACTAGTTGATATAGTGGGTTTTCCTGTCCAGTATTATAGCATCTCAGCACCGAACAATACGCGGTGGAGGGAATTTTTATCGGGATCGGCCAGACAAAGGTGCAGAAGAATAATTTAAACAGTTAACCACAATAAGATGGTGCAAGTGATATCCACACAGCCGTACGTAACATCGCCGTATCAACCAACAGCACTGCAAGAAGACAATGGCAATGACATCACACCCGTCATACAAAGAATAGACAGTACTTAAAGATAGGTACCTATATTATAACTACAATGCAAACATAAGTAGGCTATTAATTTGTCGTGAATAAAGTTCCTGCCGGAGTTCTTGTAACATTAAAAAAATACTTAAACGAGGACGGCCCATCAGATTGCTGACAGCTCTTTGAGTTGAGGTTGAGACGCGCGTAGAACACGATGCGCCATCGACCCGGGGCATCGTGACCGGTCCATGTCGATATGTCGATCAATAAAAAAAAAGGTGTTAAGTATTAAAAAAATCTAAACAGTCCTAGGCTCAAAACGTTCGTGCAGACGAGAGGATCAGAGGAAACCTACAAAAATAATAATACTCGTTATTTATAGATTCCCAAACAAGTTTAGTTTTGCTGTTTCGTGGCGCCTTAATTTTGACGATAAGAGCAATGACCTTCGTTTTGACAGTTCACTGCCGGTGTTGCAAGAGTTATTTTTAAATTACCTCATTTTCTTCAATTAACAATGTAATTAACGCTGTAGTGATGGGGAGCAATAATGTGCTAATTTTTTAAGGCTACCTAATTATAGCTGTGTTACGCAACTACATTTTACAAATATGACGTCATTGACAAATCGAAGATATTCACTACCTAATCTAAAACATATAAGTAGGTATATCTAAAACATATAAGTAGGTATACCTAAGTATTATTTGATTGTTATTTTACCTATTTAAAATTCAGGGCTCTTTTTCTTAGTTAGATATATACAGGATATTAAATAATATGGGAAATAAGTAGATAGCTAAATAATTAGTTATACATAGATATCACGAGTGCCAAACCATTAAATCAACTTATTAATCAACATAATATTCAATCTATCAAATTTCTTAATAGATTTTCAACCTTATCACAATACTGGAAGGTTAATGTTCGATCGGTGAAATTTGACTGATCTGGGTAGGTTGACCTGCTGCATCTGTACCTTTTCCTTTCAAATTAGTTTAAAGTAGTACCTATAAATTTTTGAGTCCCACAAATAGCTCAGTACTCAACTGCATAGACACACGCGCCTACTACAAAACGAGTCGATTCTCCAATACATTTGGTAGAGCGCAGTGCGCAGTCTTGTTTACAACTGCGTGGCATGACTCAGAGTTTCACAGTTAGTGACTATAACTACAGACAGGCGCCTGTTCAATGTGTGAGTGCCACGATAACTTGTACTGGTTGACCGTAGCGTGGTTATTCTTGTCCAGTCAGTATTATCGTGGTTCATCGGCGAACAATACGTTAAATATAGTGAGTTTATTGAAAAAATGTGCTTTCAATAATTTATGAAAGCCTTAAAGGACAAAGTGACATTGTTTACCAGATTGTAAGGCTGCAGTTGTGTTCATGGTGTTTATTCTGTCATAAAAAAAGTAAACACACATCGACTTTTGAGTGTAGCAAATAAGTTTTTATTAAAACTGTGATTCCAATGTGATTTACCACATAAATGATAATAATGAACCTATTTAAGGAAGAGTGCAGGATATTTTTAACGGTTACGTCATGATTCGGGAGCGGCCAGGCGTAGGAACAGACGAATAAATTAGTGCAGTTCCAAACAAACAATAAAATGTCGCACGTGATATCCGCCCAGCCGTCGGCAACATCGCCGTATCAACCAACAGCGCTGCAAGAGGGCAATGGTGGAAACCCACCCAGGATACATAGGATAGACAGTGAACAAAATGACGATTGCTGCATCCACACAAGAAACAAAAAAGGTTGCTGTTTATTTATTTGCACACTTTTATCAATGTTCTGCCAGGGCATTAAAAATTGCACGGAAAGCTGCTGTGATTGCTGTGCAAACTGCTTAAATGACTGCTGCGAAGACAAACCTAGAGATAGGAAACAAAGGATTTATAACAAAAGATACGTAAACTCTGGAGGCAGTTATTGTGACAACACTGCGGATAATGATGATTGGGGTATAACCAGCCTTTCCAACATTGAACAACCCGAGCCCACTACAAACTTGATGTCGAATTTTAATGATAATGATTACTCTCGTGCTCCTGAATCGGTAACTCTTCATTCGACTGGCCACCACGGCTCAGTAACGCATCATTCGAGTAATCATCATGACTCTGGGACACATCACTCGAGTAATCATCATGACTCTGGGACACATCACTCGAGTAATCATCATGACTCTGGGACACATCACTCGAGTAATCATCACGACTCTGGCGCCCATCACACTAGTAGCCATGATACTTCAACTTGTCATACCAGTAGCCACGATGCAGGGGATTCAGGCGGTGGATGCGATTCAGGGGGAGGTGACACAGGCGGTGGATGTGACTCTGGGGGTGGTGACACTGGGGGAGGATGCGACTCTGGGGGAGGTTGTGATTCAGGTGGCGGAGGTTGTGATGACTAAATTTTAGATGTTATTGTTTGGTACTAACTTTTACATAAACTTAAATGTTTTCGCCTTAGGGTAAATTTTATCAAATAAGTAATTTACAAACAATGTCTAAATCTAAAACACGTTTTGTTAATGATCCATAGAAATGAATCCAGGCTCTTGAACACATTTCGCTAAGGCTAAATTTTGGTAAGGTCATCAGCTTCGCAGTAAAGCAGTACTATTGTACCTCCCGTATCGAGTTTATTATCAACCTTGCCAAGAGTAATCCTTCTCGCGGTTCAAATTTTCCTTTCCATAGAAATTCGCGACGCATGCGTTAATGCGTATAATTATATTTTATAAAAAATATTTTCCAGAGAGTTGAATTCTCTAGCTAGATATTTGGATTGTCATGAATGAGGTGCCTACGAGAGTTTCTTGTCATACGAGTATTATAATGATGAATAACGTGTAATGTTTGCTTAATTAACTTTGTGTATGTGTATTGTGTACAATAAATGTCATAATGTGTACTTATACGTAAAATAACCTTTATTCGGAACATAGATCTACATAACTATATATTTTTAAATGAGAATAGTGCCTGCTTTTATACATAAATTGTAATCATACCTACTATACATACGTGGTTAGGTACGTACAGCTTGGCCAGAACGTCTTGAAACGGAACTAATATTTTTATTTGCTGACAACGTTTTAAAATATTTGATATTTGATGTAAACAAAGACGCAGGTTTGTAAGATTTATTATTGTGCCATAAAATTAACGTAATAAGTAACAATAAATAGAATAAAATCATTCAAAGTGCTGGTAGCGAGAAGACAGTGGCGACTTCCGGTTTTCTACTGTTTTTTGCCAAGCTGTATGATCTGTTATAGCAAAATGAGAGTAGCTTTATCTGGTATTTGGGTAAAAATATCTAAAACAGCAAATAACTCTAGAATCGTATTGACTCATTTGGAAGAGTACATAATTACGAGTAGCTTTATCAATCTGTTCCTAAATATGAATAAATAACTGAAACAAAACCTTGTACATTGTACCTATTAAGATAAGAAATATATTTACCATGATTATGTGCCTAAATGGCTGCTTTATATTTGGTGCTACAGTTTTATATTTCTGCAAAATGTTGTATACTCTACATTTAGATGTATTTATGTTTAACAAATAGTACCGTAAATTAGCGATAATCTAGTTTATTCTGAGCATGCATTGCTGGCAAATAAACTAGATAAATGAATGTTTCTGTTTCGTCGTCTGCCAAAATATGTAAGAAAATTGCCAGCATCATAGAGCTGTTACTGGTATTGATTGATAAAAGTAGGTCATTTTCAATGATATTATAAATAAAAAGAGGATAATATCATTGGTCATTTTGCACAATACGGACATAAAAAGTGATTATACTCCACTATTGGATAAAAGACTCGATGCAGAGACGAGCCCATTATTTTTGTATGTTATGTGTTTTACAAAAGACGCACAAGGTTCATTCATAATTATGCAAAATTATTTATTTATACTCAAAACTCGATAAACCGAAAAGAGACAGAAGAGAATTACTGAAAAAGTGATCAACCACTTTTATGTCTAGCAGGTACCTACCTATTAACATTGAAACCGCGGAAACAAAGAACAATGTCTGGATCTAAGAGATTTGAACATTCTTGATTTCAAGGTTGCATACATTTACTGTTTTGTATTTGTTTTGTGTCTACAATTAGATACTTACTTATAGAAAAATAAGTTCAATTCAAAAAACTTTGTTTAGGAACTTGTATTACTATTTACTCGGTAGGCCAATATATTCTGCGTACTAGCATGTTGTGTCAGAAATAATTACTAAATTACGGAAACAATGAATGTTGTGCATTTTATATGTTGTATTTTTAGGTATGTACTTACAAAACCACGAATAAAAATTATAACAAAAATAAACAAGTAGTTGTTTTATTGTATCTAGTTCAGTGTTGCCCTGCAATTATTTTTTGCATCAAAAATGGGTAATTGGTTGATGACAGCTAAACTTTCTAGGCAAATATTTAATGTGAACATTCCTAGACGCGACTGTGATAATCATAAAACTAATGATACGGATATTATATAAGAACATTAATCAAATGAGGTTAGATGTACCTACCTAGCGTGATTGAGCTTAGTTCACTCTAAGTACCTAGGTATGTGGTAATAATCTAATGCCCAAATATGTACCTACATAATATCCTATATTGCCGCGAAATGAAATAAAATAAATTTTTCTATCAAAAGCTGAAACATTATCAAAATGGCGAGTTTTTCAAACAACTCTTTTTTAGGGATATACCTAGTAGGTATTACACAATTGATAAATAAAGGTTAGTATAGGTACTTACTTTATATATAAGCTTTCGATAGGCACAAAAAATTCGCTGCCATTTCATTCCGCGGCAATACAAATTGAAGGAACCTAAGTAAGGAATCCCTGTCCAAAGTAGAGTTGTGAAAACATACGAAACAGAGTACCTACCTACCTACTTAGATAAACGATTGCATTTAGAACAATAATTTAGACGATTGTATGCTAGTACTGACGTAAATAGCACTTGCATTTTGCCAGTAGGTACTATTACTGGCTGATTGCCACTGCACTGTCTTGGTTTGCTATCACCTGGCAAAGTGCATCTTCACTCAATTAAGTAGGTACCTATGCACTGCAGGTATGCTTACCGTGTAAGTAACAGTTATTTTTACATTGCTTTTTTCAACTAATGCTAGCTAGATGCAGGCATAAAAATTTACTTAGATAAGTTCTTAATAGGCTAGTTGCCCAAAAAAATGAAATTAGTCCGTCTTTTAGATTATTCAAAAATAAGGGACACGTATTTTTTTATTTCTAAATTAGACTAAAAATGACAAAGATATAGCCCATGAAAGTTATGTGTGAATTCACGCCGCGTGGCATTTTTTCGCGCGGGGTGACGTTACACGTAACTTTAATGTTATATTTTGTTTAATCGAAAAAAGAAAAAAATATGTGTCCAATGTTTTTTTATAATCTAAAATACGGACTAAATAGAATATAATTATTTTGACCCTGGAAACTACCCTATTGTGAGGAATATTATTGTTACGTAGCAACACTGTTGCTAGGGTGTTTAGTCTATGACACCGAGGTCTCCCTACTCTCTGGACTGGCAAAATTCATGGAACAACGTCTCACTGTAATAGTTGTAAAGTTTATAATAAAACGATATATACCAATGAAGATGTCTTTAATTACATAAAGATAGATACATCTTACATGGCGCTGAGACAACTTTAGGAAAGAATCGACGCTGAAAAAAGTAAAAAGAGAAGAGATGGATCAACTACAACCGCCGCCGCCATTATCCTTGGTTGGGTCGAAATCGAAAAAGAGAAGTTTCGAGAACTGGAAACAGCGGTTTGACCTATATTTTCTCGCCAGCGGAGCAGATACACGTCTAAATGACGAACAAAAGAAAGCTTATATGTAGCAAATGGTCTAATATTCAAAGACTCCGCTTTGTTAGTACCAAAATCATTACGTTCTGACATGTTAAAGCAAATTCATTACAATCATATGGGTTATGAAAAGTGTAAAAATAGAATAAAAGGATTGTTATATTGGCCTCATATGTATAAAGAAATAGAAGATATGATTAAAAATTGTGACATCTGCTTACAGTATCAAAAAAGTCATAGTTATGAGCCATTAAAATTAAGAGAAGTTCTTGATAAACCATGGAGTACCATAGGAGCTGATATGTTTTTCTTTAATAATAAAATATTTTTATTAATAGTAGACTATCTCACTAAGTATATAGAGATTAGTGAATTAAAAAATCAATCAGCTGAGGAGCATATAAAAGCTTTACAAAAATCATTCTCTAGATGGGGAATACCTGAATTATTATATACAGACGATGGAGCTCAATACAGAAGTTCTGTATTTGTAGATTTCTGTCAGCAATTTGGTTTTAAACATAAGACATCAACTCCTTATTATGCTAGGTCTAATGGGATGGTTGAACGCCACATTCAAACAGTTAAAAAGATGTTAAAAAAATGTTTAATAGAAAAAAAAAATATAGATTTAGCTATGTTAGAATACAGGAATATGCCTATCGATAACGAGTTAAAGTCGCCAAATGAGATGATGATTGGTAGACAAGTAGCTTCTTTGTTACCTGTGAATAGACATGGTTATGAAACAAAGTATAAGAAAATAAAAAACTATGTACAAAAGAAAAATGAAAGTTATAAAATGTATCATGATAAGAAATTTAAAGGTAAAGGAATGATATTCTATAATGGACAAAATGTTTACATTAGAGATAGAAATAAGAATAAGTTAATCCCAGGTAAAATTGTAAAAGAAGGGGATAAATATAGATCCTATGTAGTATTATTGGAAAATGGTCAGAAAGTTCTGAGAAACAGATATAATATATTTAAAGGTTCAAAATATAGAAAATTTCATGTAAAAAATACATATGATTATGATGATGAGGATCTAGAATGTATAATACAAAATAATACATCAAATGAAAGATGTTATGATAATGTAACTAATAATGACTTTGTCGACAATTTAGCTTTTAGAGATATAGACTTTAATAATTGTAGCAAAGACAATATAAATGACACTGTAGAAAATAATGATAGTTTAAATTTTGAATATGATGATTGTGATACGGATAACTTTGTAGATTGTCCGGATGAACAGACTGATCTTGGAGATAATAATGACTTAGTAAATAGTAAAGCTAAGAAGACTGTTACATTTAATTTTGACAATATTGTTGTTGAAAATAAAAAGACTAGAAGTGGTCGAATTGTTAAGAAACCAAATTATTTGCATGATTATTGTAATGACTAATTATTATTTAAAATTGAAAAGAGAAGGGATGTGAGGAATATTATTGTTACGTAGCAACACTGTTGCTAGGGTGTTTAGTCTATGACACCGAGGTCTCCCTACTCTCTGGACTGGCAAAATTCATGGAACAACGTCTCACTGTAATAGTTGTAAAGTTTATAATAAAACGATATATACCAATGAAGATGTCTTTAATTACATAAAGATAGATACATCTTACACCTATTCTAAATTCCATACTTACAAAGTCGTTGGCAAAAATTATCAAAAATAAATATTTTTTGACACATCATGAATCATCATATTTTTTCTGCCCATAAACAATGCCATGGGGCAAGACCACCTCACTACTCCCAAACCAATGCAACTTTTGAAAGCCAGAATCAACAGCAAAGCCAAGGCAATAAAGTCCGACGAAGTTCCATAGAATGAATTGAACTGTCTTGGATCCCGCAAGCGCAACGAAATAAATCAGAAAATAAAAGGAGTAAGTAGGAGGCAAAGACGTCATTTCTATTCCTCCCTAAGTCCTCGGCAGAATGCCTAATGCCCGGGGGGCGATTCTAGGTACTAATTTGCAAAATCGGGGTCCCTAGGTCCTGCAAACATCATGGCTTAAAATAATCTAGTCCTAAAGAGGTACCTAGGTAGTTGCCTACTAAAATAGTTTTTTAATCCAACAATCCTTTGTTATTTGCATAATTTATGTAGTAGTGACAACAGTAGTGACCTAACAATAGGTTTTGAAAAAAGTAGCGTAGGTAGATGTTAATTTTGGGGTACCTACCTACAATAAAGTAGGTATATCCGTGATTTTAGGCATTCATAAAAGAACGAACTAGAATTAGTAGTGAAATGTAGCAGGAATCTTCAAGTTTCTCAGAATTGTCGTTTTTGAATGAGCGCCAAACTTTAATGTGGCGCTAAAATTGTCAAAATAAACAGAGCCGCCCGACATGTTTTATCACATTATCACTATTTTAAAGTTCCTTGGAGATATATCATTATTGTGATAACCTCGTGAAAGGGTACCTACGCTCTATTTGAAGAGTATTTAATAGGTACTCGTACGTCATTAATTCCACAAACAAATGTGTTGCGAACCATTTGTTTGACAAGTAGGTAATTGGATCGATCATAACTTCATAAGTTATATGGGTCGCGCTTTCAATATATCGCCCCTCTAATCCAAAAATGATATACCGAAGCATCTAACACAATATTCAAAATTTGTATTAGCAGAGAAAAATCAAACGCAGAACAGAACCTACGGTTTCACGTGCTTTCCGAAGCACAGGGGTACCATAGCTTGTACTTTCTAAAATCCGTCCTACTTAGCCTTTATCCCGAGAGACGCGAGAAGTAGCATTTGACTACAAAAAAATCTGCAAGGTTCTCGAAATCTCAACGCATCGCCATTGATTGAACTCCTTAGGGTAGATCGTGAGTTGAGTACTGATTATTTATTATTGTAATTAAGTACTACTGTGTACTACTCCAAGATTTACTTCACTGCATCGTGCCGATATGCGTTTATTTTTCTATGTTACCTACATAAGAAGATACTTGCACCAATTATGAACAGTAAATGAAAAGCCCCACTTTGAAACCGTATTTTGAAGTGTCTATAAATTATGTTGGATCGTCTAGATTCTAGAATTACAACACTTTACTACTACGAGGCCCTGGCTATCTACCCTCAGACTACTTACGGCCGATCTCAATAACGCACTTACATTTAACCATCTGTTAAATTACCAATCTTTAGTAGCTGTAGCCGCATTTGTGGGTTTCAATAAACTCAAGATAGATAAGAATATCTATCTTTACCATTGATCTATCTTTGGGAAGCTTGCCGCTTACCGTAGTTATGTAAAGCTATAGAAAAAAAACGTAGAGCGTCTCAATAGCACTTTGACAGTTAACTTTAGTTTGTTTACATTACAGTCAGTTACAAATTAGCTATCCCTCGAAATCGGGCGCTTAACTGCTGGTAGCAATAGTATTTACAACTTATTTAATTAAAATAATGGCTTTTTCCGTGATAATGAGATGTGGCCGGTGTATTTTATTTATTTGGCGGTAACTACAGAATCTGATGAGCGCACGATGCATTTTTTCATACAATTTATGAACAAAAAATATACCAATTTTTTTGTGATACCGTTTGACTTACCTAATTTTATGTAAGGATAATTTCATTGTATGGAAAGGATAATTTCTGGGTAGCAGGAGTGGTTCAAATCTTATAAAACATTGACTACTACTAAGTAAAACTTTAGACCTAATTTAATGATGAAAAAATACTTTACTTTTTGGCCAACTTTTTTCCATAGCATGCAATAAAATCATCCTCACGTGAAACTAATCCAAACAGCATAATAATGTTTCTTTTTTAATTTTTTGGTTACCAATGTTCCGAGGTCTCGTTTTTTTCTTCCTATTCAATGAAAGATCCTTACCTGAAACAGAGTCGAACGGCATTAAAAAAAGAAACCCTCCTTTTTTGTGTCCAAACTGCAGTAAGGGACCGATCTGTGGTTAACTAAAGTTAGCGATACGCAAATTTTGTTATTGAGACGGCAGTAACAGATAGATCAGAAGTAAGAGTTAAGCTCTGGTAGCTACCCGAGTTTAAACTTCAGTACGTTATTGAGCTCGGCCGTTAGAGATACATACGCTATAACCTTCCTCGTATCCCCCTGTCTACCGAGGTATGACTCGACTCATGACGTGTCTAATTTAAGCCAAAAGAATCGAACAAGTACTCGACTCAAGTACGCACTTAAGTTCGTAAAAAACGCGAACGATTTGTGGCCTCACTCAACAGAGGCCCTACCATGAGTGCGCGGCTTAAACGTAAATAAATGTACTTCGATTTTAAAACCGTTACTACCCTTTTTACAATTATTTTTGGTCTAATGTTATATTTACATCATGTTTTGCCGAAAAATCGATGAAAATGTACAGACGCCAACAACCTACCTCAACCTGTCATCATCATGACTGTTTCTGCCTTTATCCCATTTTACTTGGGGTCTGCGCAACACGTTTTTTTTCTTCCATTCTCCCCTATCAGACGTCACCGTATCATTTACTCCTTTTTCATTCATATCATTCCTTAGACAATCCATGCATCTTTTATTTGGCCTTCCACTTCCTCTCCATCTATCAACATTCATACTCATTACTCTCTTAGTCACATGAGTCTCATTCCTCTTCATCAGATGTCCATACCAAGACAGACGATTTCCTTTCATTTTTTCTGTAACAGGTGCTTCTTTCAAACTTCCCCTTATAAACTCATTCCTTACTTTATCCATTCTTGTTACTCCACACATCCATCTCAACATACTCATCTCCGCTACATGCAATCGTTTCTCATCCATCTTTTTCACAGCCAGCATTCCGATCCATACAATACGACAGGTCTAATCACAGATTTGTATATTTTCCCCTTTAACTTGAGGGGCATCCGTGGGTCGTAAGTTGTTCCGGTGACCTGTCGCCATTTCATTCATCCCGAGTTGATCCGGTGTGTTATGTCCCGGTCTACATCGCCATCTCCTTGGACAAGCGAGCCGAGGTATCGAAAGTCGGAACAGACTGGTATGGGCGTTCCGGCAAGAGCAATGGGCACAGGACTGGAGAGACCGCCAAAATCGCAAAATAAATATTCTGCTTTGGTTCTGCTCAATTTCAGGCCAATACGTTCTCCAGTCTTTGCCACCACACCTCCAATCTGCTCTGGACCTCTAGGCCGCTCTCGGCAATCAGCAAAATGTTATCGGCAAACAGCAAGCGCCACGGGGCCTCCTGGATGTCCAACGTCAGAGCATCCATTATCATCAGGAAGAGGTATGGGCTGAGAGCCGACCCTTGGTACAAGCTGTAGACCGGACTTGGGTACTGCATCGACTATACATTGCACGGATCAACTGTACATACTTCCGAGGCACAGTTTTCTCCTTAAGGGCCCACCACAGAACCTCAAGGGGCACCCGGACGTATGCCTTTTCCAGGTCGACGAACACCATGTGCAAGTTTTTATACGCACCTCTGTATTTCTCGCACAATTGGCGGATATAGTGAAGATGGCATCCGTCGTACCCCGACCAGGCATAAAACCGAATTGGTTCTGTGAAATTTCACGCTCCTCTCTCAGTCTTCTTTCAATAACTTTCTCCCAAACTTTCATACTGTGTGATATTAGCTTTATTCCTCTATTATTATTGCATTCCAGCACATTACCTTTGTTTTTAAAAATGGGCACTAGCGAACTATTGCACCATTCGTCAGGTATGGCTTCTTCTAGCAACAGCTTATTGAAGAATAAAGCTAACCACGTCCAACCATCCATCCGCAATATTTTCCACACTTCAACCGGTATTCCATCCGGTCCTAATGCCTTACCATTCTTCATTCCACTTACTGCATTCCTCACTTCATCCACACTTAGGTATTCTTCTTACTAATCCCTTATTTACTGGTTTATTTTTAAGCACACCACTCCAGTCATTCTCCTCATTCACCAGTCTTTGAAAGTAATCCTTCCACCTATTTTTTATTTTCTCATCTTCCGACATGATATTCCAGCATCGTTTTTTTTCACCATTCACCTCAACCTGTCAAATTTCTTTAATAGATTTTCAACCTTATCACAATACCTACAGGAAGGCTAATGTTCGATTGGTAAAATGTGACAGATTGGGGTAGGTTGACCTGCTGGCGTCTGTACAACGTATTTAGATTACGATAATGCTGCGCGCTCGTGTAGCGCCTTCTAACAGAATAAGTCAGAGTTTATCATATAAATATTTATATAAAGTCAGTAGATCCACAATTTTATTACAAGGTGGTTCAGTACCTACTGTGTAAGTCTCAGTGGTATTTATAGATGACTCAGATAATCAGTAGTGGTCCGGCTAGTGATCTGATCAATACTGAATAATTAAACGAACTTGTGTACATTATTATAAAATTATTTTGTGTTGTGAAAACGTAAACAAATAGGATACAAACTACAATGAGGAAAAAGCTGTGATTCGTGATTTATGTGTGGAATCAATCGAAATGACGCTGTGGTTAGTTTTACATCTGACAAATTAAATAAACAGAGCTACAATCGAGGAACTGTGAATTTTCCTGTTCGTTTTTTGCCAGAAATATAAAACTTTTACATAAAACGTTCGCATTAAAACGTAACATGCCTTCTTCGTGTACAATGGAATCTGAAGTTATAACAAATCAGCCTTCAGTAAGAAGCTCCAGAATACTACTTGATGATACGCTAACACCAGATATAGTGAAAGATCCGCTGAAGGAAATAATCCTCCAAAACGGCGAAGTGGATTCAAAAAGCCGATTCACTATCACCCCAATAAGGAACGATCAACCAATTGGACCTTTGAATTTACCGGAAAATGAACTGATTCCACTTACCGATGCAACGGATGCCCCAAATGGACCTGCAAATAAGCCGAATACGCATTCTTCAAAAGCAGTTAGAAACCCGCCAATAGAAACCTTGGATGATCCATATAGAGTTGAAAAACAAAAAGAATCTGCAGCTATTACTGAAAAAGTCAATCAGCCAGCAGCAAACAAAAATAGTCAGAATTATAGCATAAACGGACCTGGTGTACATCCTGGCGCGGAAACAAGCGTAGGACTAAGCGTATGTCTGCTCCAATTGTGTAACTTTTGTACAGACTGTTGTGATGAATATTATAAATGGTGCTGCTGTTGCTGCGCTGATTCAGAACTATGTGCCAGCTGTTGCACGGGTTGTATGGAATGCTGTACTGCGTGTGATTGTTGTTGTAATTAAAAAGCAGATCTGCAGGACTGATATCAAAATAATATATTCGGGATGTGGGGGCAAGTGAAGCGTGTGATCCTCTTGTCCTTAAAGTCAGGACAAAATAAATGGATTTGGGAGGCGGAGAACTGGGTGTTGTCGCGCAACATGGGAGACACAGTCACACAGCATTAGTTCAGCTGTGGATTACAATACGCTGCATTGAGCATCTGAGGGATTTCCAGAATAATTTTGTTAGAGGGTACTAACTCTTAAGTCTTGACAACTCTTAACAAATTAAGTTACATGATAATCAATAAACATAATTTTATTGTTTCCACTGTTGTTGTTATAAAATGTGATGAAAACTAAACGTAATGTCAAAATATGACGTTCATTGAGATTGCCTCAGAAGATTGCCTAAACTGTCAAAAAGTTAGCGCCACATCCACATGTGACATTTGATGATTCAACTTTGTTTATGAGTGTCGAGACTCGAGCTGCGTAAGAAATATCGTTTTATTTCTCGATATTAAATTATTGTTAAAAAAGTGATATAAAATAAAGTAGTAGTGTACAGTAAAAATTGTTCCAATGAAGACTAGATAACTATTTTTTATGCATTTATTACGGTAGTACCCAAAGGCAAGAACAGTGCAACAAATAAAATTGTTATAACTACAGTGCCAAATGTGTCGGACTTACAAAAAAAAAGTAGGTAGTACACATGTATACTACTTGTGGTGCATATGCTAAACATCATTGACATTCCGATTTAAAATAGAATACCTACGACACGAAGAAGAATTTTCCTAACGGTGCTAAAACTAGTTTTTAATGTGTACCTAGTATTTTATAAGCTTTGAACTTATTAATTCAATCATTAAGTGGAAGGAAATAATTCAATAAATTGAATCTGAAGTTGAAAACGATACCTACACCAAAGAACATTTAGGTACTAAATTATTACCTATTAATTTAGAAAAAAAAAATACTGTAAACTGCAATGGAAGGGAATACAATCACGACCCAGCCTTTAATGTCAAACATGCCAAATATAACTGTGTCTCCGGACGCCAGTGACGTCATAACAGCTCAACCATCCACAAACGAACAAACCGAAGAAGAACGGCAGAAAAAGAAGTTCAGTCAATTTAATCCATCAACTACAGCAGCAGAAACAAAGAGAAGACAAGAAAGTCAAGTTAACAACAATGATAGTTCATGGTGCTGTATTATTTGCTGCGACAGCACAAATGGCTGTGACTGCGGTACCTGTGACTGTGGTACCTGTGACTGCGGTACTTGTGATTGCAACTGCTGTGATGACTGCAACGTTGATTGCACTGGTTGCTGTGATGGCGGAGACCCAGATATAAACGGAGATGATGTTGCAGGATGTGTTGAGTGCTGCTTTACTTGTTTTGAATGTTGTAAAGATTAGGATACTTATACCTCAGTTCAAACACCTTGTAAATAAAAAATGGGAACATTACAAAAGAATGACAATACTGCATAATTTTATATAGAAACTATTTCAATAGTAATTGGTGCACACTTCCCGATTACATAGTTTGAAATATATATTGTTTCTGATTGGCTAACACAATGATTCTTCTAATTTTGTTGTAACTGCTATCAAAATTTACCTAGACGGTGTTAATACATTGAAACAAATGCAAAGTTAATATAGTTCAATGAAATGGTTACACAAAGTCAAATTGTTGTTACTTATCTTTATCATTGCAGTTGTGGGATTGGGTGCTCAATCCCCATACCCAATACAGGAAATATTCCCAGTCCGGAACAATGATTTTTAATAAAATCGTTGAATGAAATCGTTAAAACTAGGTAAATTGTTGTTGTTACTTATCTGTTATCTGTGACACTACTTCAAACAAACTTGAGCCAAATTAGTTTTTAATGTTTAGAAAATATGAAGCCTCATTAGTTGTAAATGTTGTACTTTGCATGCCAACTTATTTAAATGAATTATTCTTTATTGTATTTTTATATATATTGTATTTTAAGTATAATACATAACATGTTTTATAATTGTATTTTATATTTTTGATATTGCTAAGTCATTGCAATTGTATAATGTTAAAAAATATATTCTAGACTATGTGGATTGATTTGTCAATCTACGTGCTACATTTGTGATTCACTATTTACAATACTTAGTACATACAAGTACAGTGCCATAATTAATTATTAAAATAGTTAAAACAATAAGTTCCAGAAGATTTAATATATTGCTAAGCATTTTTGTATTTTTATTAGATGTCTGTTTTGATGTTGCTCAGTTGTTACAGTTCTATGTCATATACCTAATTAAATATAATTTATATGAAATATCTTAAAAATGTATTATGCCAAGTAATTTACGACTTGCTAAGTTATTTTCATCTGTAGTAAAAAAAAGTACATACCGGGTTTGGACGATGAAATTCTATGGGTTGTTTTGTAGTAACACTGTTTTTTGACAAGTGTTCAACAGGTGATTAACTTTTTTTGTGGTAAGATGGATAAAGTTTAAATATCTTGGGTCTTATAAGGATTGCAGACCCCTGGGGACATGCCCTGAGAGTTGATCAGGAAAAATGGTTTTTTTCTAAATATCTCATTAACTTCCTCATTCAATCTGGACCTAGGAGCATGAAACACAAGAGTATGTTAAGTATGTATAAGGAAAATGATTGCCAAGGAAAGACTGGCAATTTGTTTACAGGTTCTATTATTTTCTTGCGATTGAAAAACCCATTTGACTTGTTGATAAAAAGGTCCATCCAACCCAAATAAACATATTCTTTTATATACCTATTGTTGTACGTTGTACTTATCATGTTAAGAATAATTTTAAGGAAAGGTGTTGGAAGAATAATAAGTAAGTTTTTCACGGGCGTTCAAGTATTACCTACTACCCTACATAACGCAATTTTTGAAGATTTTTACAAGACACAGCAGCGCCACGTAATAATTGAACACCCCCATTTCACTTAAATACTTTGCGATCGAAGTTCTTGATCCTGACTTGGAAGCTTCATGTGTATATTTAAGCCTGTGTGTCTAAAAATGCCACTCCAACAACATCATAATAATGCTTCGCGATAAAAATCTAAAGTGGCGTTTTTAAATCCCCTGATCAGTCATTCGTCTAAGCTGTACCTGTTACCCTACTCGTCTATTAATCTATAATTTCCACACTAATATTAGGTAAATGGAGAAAAGATTTGTATTGTGCTTATGATTGTTATTATTAAATAATAAAAATATACTGGACGGATTTAAACAATAAATTTTCTTTCTTTTCTTTTTCCTCACTGAGTTGGTAACTTCAATTCTATAGTATCCATTGCGCCGTCTCATCTTTCCACCGCGATACAGCCAGCTGAAGTTTATATTTATCCTTAACTACATGTAAACTATAATCAGGGTGCATCTGGGTAAAATATGAGTCTTCGAGAAGAAATCACTGCATGAAAACAAAAATAAAAAAATCACATGCTCGAGTGACCAGCTGACGTAGTGTTTTCCACCATGGTACTTACCTACAGTCACCTGACTGTTTTTTTTTATTCTTCGTTATATTTTGAGTAACTGAGTAAGCTTCAATACAAGTACCTACATACTTAGGTACCAGTTTTCAAATGGGAGTAAATTACGTTTTTTTTTTCTACGTGATTGAAAGGAGAGCAGTGGTGGCCCAGTGGTATCGGCCTCGACTTACGAGTTGTAGGTCGTGGGTTCGAACCCCGTCAGGCGCATTACTTTGTGTAATTTATTTCAAAACCACTGCTCTCAAAACGGTGAAGGAAAACATCGTGAGGAAACCGGCATGTCCTAGAACCAAAAATTCGAAGACATGTGACATCTACCAATCCGCACTGGGCCCGCGTATTAGATTACGGCCCACTCCCTCTCACAGAGAGGAGGCCTGTGTCCCAGCAGTGGGAACATTTATAGGCTGATGATGATGATGATTGAAAGGCTATCGCTGCTTATCCCAGCAGCGGAACCGCAGCTGACTTCCACGAATCTTTATGATCGACCCCACTCTAGTCTAGACTCCAATGTAGCCTACTAAATTATCGCTTGTGAGGAAATGAAAAAAACCATGTGTACAAAGCACACAGTCTCAGGGCTTCGCATTCTACGCGTTCGCTTGTCGTGGTCCACAAAGATGTAATGTAAGAAGTAACGTTGGCCTGTCGGAATATGCACAGCAATTATTTATGTATATGCCCGTGCCTGGCCAAAGCTAGCTGGTAGCGGCCCGAACAAGGGGTAGAGGTAAATTTTTTGTACTATGTTTTAGTGTCTGCCTGGATCGCTGCCCCTACGGGGCATCCATTCGTAAGTCACAAGCCCCCCTGCCGTCCGGCCCACCCAGGGTAGGGCAGGAGGGACTGTCAGACTTGTACTGACTAAAATCCACGGTGTCCTTCAATATACCTTTACGTTCCGGGGTCACGGTAATTCGTAAATACCGCGACCACGGCAGGCTTTGGCACTCTAAAGGGGGCCCCGTCATGATGCTGACACTCTTGAAGGCGTAGGAACACAACTCGCCATCGACCCGGGCATGATCTATGATCGGACAGCGAGTCGCCCATTACTCGCCGCCCGCATGTCCGCGCCTACGGTGCCTGGAGATCGTCCTGCGACGTTCGTCGCCGTGGGCGGCTAGCACTGCGGCTGGGCTGTGAGGTGGACGCTGTCCGCTCCCTCACACGTCCCGCCTCCCCCTTCACTAGCATGACTGCTTCACAGAAAGAAGCGACCGTATCCCACGCGCCCCGCCTCCTCCTTCGCTAGCATGACTGCTTCGCAGAAGGAGGCGAACGCATCCCACTCCATCTCGCCCCGCAGCATGGCCTCGACTTGTGGGGACACGGCTTCTTCTTCCTTCCCTATCCAACACAGTTACCTCCCGAAACTTCCGTGTCCGATGAGGACCTGCGTGAAGCGGAAGGTAAGGACGCCGCAACGCCTATCCAGCCACTCCTCAAAGAGGGGTCTCAACGCCGCAATTGCGGCGTCCTCGAACCTCGGTTGCGACAGTCGCTCACTCCATACCGCCCTGAAATCGCGCCGGAGCTCTTCCCGTCGAGGCATCACTGCATCAGGGATCTGCCCCGGCGCGGGCGGTCGCTGCGCCTCCACTCGCCGCACTGCTGCCATTCTAGCTGTCAAAAAAAAAAAACATACCGACCGAATTGAGAACCTCCTCCTTTTTTTGAAGTCGGTTAAAAAGTTAACCGTATCACTCCCTTCATAACATTCGATGATCCAACTTCGTGCGCTAGTGTCGGGCCGAGAGGGAAAAATATTTTTATTTTCCTTGTTTTTATTAATAAATATAAAAAAAATCTGAGACTACTATAGGCATTTAGTAGGTACATTATATTATATTTATTGAACAGTGTATCGAATACCTGAATTTATAGTGACCAGTATGACTACAGCTACAGTGCAAATGTGTTGTTAGACGCTGTTAGACGTATAAAAAAAGCAAGTGCATTAAATTATATTTGTGGTGTGAAGTGAAAATGAAAAACATTGTTTGATATAAAAAAGATAAGACACGAAGAAGAATTTTCCTAGCTGTGCTAAAATAACTTCGATTTTTTTTTAATTGGGTACTCCTAATTAATGAAGGCTTTGAATGAACTAAAAAAGTATTTAATTATTAATTAATAACATTTAATCTTGGAAATATTATTAAGTGCAAATAAATAAATCATCTCGGAAAACGAAATCTGAAACAGCAATGGAAGACAATACAATCACAACCCAGCCATCAATGTCAAACATACCTCCGGACGCAGGTGAAGTCATAACAACCCAACCATCTCAACATCAAACTGAAGAAGAACGGCAGAAAAAAAAGACAAATCAACTTAACCCATCAACTGTACCGCCAGAAACAAATAGAAGACAAGATTCTCCAGCAGTTGACAATGATGATTGTATATGGTGCTGTATTTGTACGAACAACACTGAGGAGACAACAGGACAGGATTACACGGGATGTTGCGGCGATTGCGGCGACTGCGACGATGACGGGGATTGCGACGATTGCGGGGATTGTGATTGCGATGATTAACCATTTAAATAAATAAAACTTAAAAGGAGAGTGAAAAAATTGCATTATTTTACATGGAATCCATTTCAGTTTCTGATTGGCTGAATTAAAGCGTCTTCGAAAAATGAGAATTATTAGAATTTCCAAAGATTTTCTGAAAGACTGCCTCTACCCGAGCAGAGTTCGATCTACCAGCTGGTAAACTTTAATAAATTTTGAATTCAGTCATTACTGTTGTACCTACTAATATGCGGTTTTAAAATGCAATAAGTATATAGTGAATTATTAAAAAGAACATTTATTTTTTGTCCAGCATTTTATTTTTGTACGTATAGGTTTGTTTCCGTAACCTATCGCCTAATTGGGTCGCTAAGACCGCTTGTTAGGTAAGGAAAAACCCGACAGGTATAATATTATTCGATGTAGTAGGACAAAGTTAAAATTATTTTGGGTTCTGTGGCTGAGCTGGCTGTGAGGGTTCAGGCCGTTAGTTGAATTTATTAATGAAATTCTATGATTATACCATAACTAAACAATCGAATACACCTTTCAAAATAATATCTACTTTTCTATTGGAGGTTAAGTATTGCATCGCTCTTTATATCATGAAATGGTTCGTCTGGTGGAAGAATTATCTCCGGGACCGAGATTTGTGATAGTGGTGGTGTTAGGAAGTAAAAATTCTTATCATATTGCTCCAATCTATAAAATAGATGTAAAATTAGATGAAGAAGACAAACACAAAACTTGATGACATTTTTCTCAATATAGAATGTCAGAAGCAGTACTATATTCTTTGTAGAGGCTAGCACATGTAATACCACAGAATAATTGGTAATACCTACTTAAAAAATACAATTTTTAATCCCAACTACAAGTAAATGTGTGTTTAATGTAGTAGAATCAAATTTCTAGCCTCTCAACTAAATCCAAAGAGATTTAAAAGAACTATAGAGCGGGCATTGGGAATATTGTCATACAAAAACGTTGATGTCGGGCGTCAGTAGCGCTATCTAGCGTTGTATAGCAAAACCACGTTTTAAAATAATTCATCAGAATATATTTCAGCCATTACACAATAGATGGCAGAACTGAGCATCTTGTGATAGGGGTGCAACATTTTAAAATAGCACAATTATCGATACATAAACATCGATAAAGTTAACTAGGATTTGAATATTAGAAAAAAATTAAAAAGTGTGTGAGGGCAGAACAGAAATAAAATTATTAGTTATTAATACAATCCTATATTATCAATTTGACGATTATGTTCAACAGTATTGATATTGAACTATTATTGGCATTAAGTTAGTCAATAAACAACATAAAAAAGTGATTTTTTTCACTCATACAATTTGTATGAAAACGTCTTTTGCTTTTGACCAACTTCCACCGTCTCGATTTTATTTTTCCCGTATCATAAAATGATCCTTACATTAAATGTGTCAAACGGCATAAAAAAAATGTTTTAATTTATTTATGTGGACAGCTCGCCCTTGAACAAAATAAAAATATTTTAAAGTCTCCTAAAAAAGTTTTCCGTAAGTATCTCTTTCATTCATAAACAAGTCAGTATACGAAATTACTCATTTGATATTTTAATTACTCTTCGACTTAATAAATATCGATAACACATATCGATAAACAGACAACTCTAATTCTTTAGCATATTGTCGTACAGCTACTGAGCAACAGATGGCGTTTATTTAAAAAATGCAAGAGTTCTAGAATAATATCAGAAAATATTTAAAAACTCTTAAAACCTAGTTATAAATAAAAAATATTTACGAAAATAATTTTTTTTCAAGTCCACATGTTTTCTTATATCTTGATTTGCAGTTACGCAAAGCGCAACTAGGCATATTTTCCTATAATCGTCCAACGAAGTTTGAATTTTGACGCACGGTCACACGACCTGTCAGGCAGACGTCTCAAACTAGACTGGTCGAGTTTTTACCGAGTGGTAAAAATTTGTGGATCACAACTTTCTTCGTGATGTCCCGTCTATGCTCGTATATAGTTTAATGTCTTTGACTAAATCACTTTTTTTTCCTCTTGTAGATGCACCGCGGCGTCTTAGTTCTGGTTTTAGTATATGCACTTGCATTGACGAATAATTTCCTATATTTGTTTTTAAGAATAAACTCAATTTTTATAACAAAATACGTGTTTGTTTTTTGTATGTACAAGCTATACAGTAATCTGACTTATGGGACAACGATCGCAGCGACATTAATTTTATTAAATGTGACAATATAATACAATGTTATCGCACCCGATATTTTTGCGGATGAGGTCAAGACTATAAATAGATACCTAATATGCATGTCCGTCATTACTCGGTTTATAGTGTAGGTACTTATGACCCGTATGACGTAAATTAATGTCCAAAGGTTTACATGGCAGAATACTGTAAGCAAATCCAGTACAGTCTGCAGACGCCAGCAGAGCAACCTACCCCAATCTGTCAAAATGTTTGCATAGATTTCCAACTTTATTGCAAAACAAGAAGGTTCATGCTCGATTGGGAAAATTTGAAAGATTGGAGTAAGTAGATTTATGTGCGGGCGTCGGTACAACGAGTGTTGTTTTTTGGTTTCATATAAGGAAAATGTTTTTATTTAATGTGCTTTTCAGTAATTGTGAAATAAATCGATAGCCTCGTTTGTACAGACGATTATAATTATAGACTCAAATCACACGTTTGTTGTTCGTTCAAAAGTTTTATTTAATTTAATCCTTTAATATATTTTTTTCATACTCCATTAACTGTTTTTTTGGCTAAAGTTTTATAGCCTGCTATATTGGCTGTCAATAGTTAACCTTCTCAGCCTTTTCTATATCATTAAATGGTTATTATTTCATGAGTCAACATCGTGTGCGGATGTCGCGCTGTGGAAAAAATATTAATGTTTTATTTAAATAATTAATAACTTAATCAAAAAGTGACTGTTAAGAAGTATACATTCAATTAAAGACTAGGTACATTATCCTAGCACACTAATAGTGCAACGAATAAAATTGTTACAAGTGCCAAAAGTGTCGGACTTACAAAAAAAGTAGACTTTATATTTGTGTTGTGAAGTTAAAATACGAAGAAGAATTTATCTGACGGTGCTACTATTTTTAGAGCATTCGATCTTAGAAATATTATTAGGTGGAAAACTGAAACTGAGGCTTTATTATGACAAGAATGCCAAATAAAACTGCGTCTCCGGACGTAGAAGAACCTGAAGAAGTTATAACAGCTCAACCATCCGAAAATGGACAATCTGAAGAACTGATTGATTGCAATACTTGTTGTTGCTGTGGAGGGGAGGACAACGAAAGTCGCGTTAACAGCTGGCTCGCTTGTTGTCTATGTTGCGATTTAATCTTTCGTCTCGTCCATTGTATGTCAATATTATGTTGTTGGCCGAGGTATCGTTATGGATATCGAAGGTTTGGTTCTGATATAAATGGCTACGATAACCCAGGATGTGTTGATTGCTGTATTTCTTGTTTTGAATGTTGTACACAATATAATAGTAATAACTGACGCTTCAGTTTAAAGGCCGAAGTGGATTTTTATTCGCAGAATTTGAACAAAAAGCGCGATTATTTCTTGTGTTCAGCTTCATACTATATCATCACAATCACATATTTCCTATTAGACAGAATTCGTGCGGAAAAAAACGCGCGAATAAAATCGCAGTGTGTTGTCGGTCTTATATCATGTAAATCACATGTAAATAAAAAGTACCAAAATGTGAACGACTAGTATGACCTATTTAATAAAATTCTCTACGAAATTCTGATAGTATCATTAGAACCAGACCGTTAGATAGTAACTTTAAAGCACAAAAATTTCATGTTACAGAAACAAAGACATTAAACTATATTGTACAGAAACCAATTAATTGATAATTTGTGGACACTTCAAATTACATATTGTTTTGTTTCTCATTGGCTGAAACAATACTTTTTAAATTCACTAGGTAGGTACCGGCATCAGAATGTCAAATCGGCCGTAAAGGAGAATGACAAATAATGTGTGAAGCTTGGTCCAAATGTGCACTCCTAATATTATAACCTATTTTATAAAATTGTCTACTAAATACCGAGTCAGTTTAAGAACCAGACCGTTACTGAACAAATATGCAGTCTGTAAAAAGATATGAATACTGAATGAAAACACAGTCTTTTTAATCTTAGGTTTTATGTTCATATAATTTTGTCCATCATACATTTTGAACTGTTAAAGTGTTAAATCATGTCAAAGGCATTGAAATTTGAATGTTCATCTCTACGCTGAGAAGTGAAAATCTTACAACTCGCTTTGATAAAGGTAATAGCTAGTAGTACTTCACTAATTTACTGACTCCTTGTACCGAGTAGGCACAAAGTTATTTAAATCTTTATTGAAATGATATTAAATTGTGTGACTTCACAGAAAATGTTGTATTCTTTAGCTTCCCTATTTTTTATACATAGGTATAGATTATAAATAATCCTTCCTAGATGATACATTGACACGTTCTAAATCCAAAAACCGGCCAAGTGCGAGTTGGAATCGCCCATGAAGGGTTCCGTAGCAGCAAGCATAGATTAGAGATATAATTATATTGAGATTAGTAAGTTCTTTTCGATATTCCTATTTACAGCCTTAACCACCAATAGCTTGGATCCTGCTCAATAAAAATGTTTTAACGTTTTTAATGTGTGAGCTTGTTTGATATGCTTTCACGCTTAAAAAGCAGGACGGGTTTTGATGAACGGCACAGAAAAGGTCTTATTTTTATTTTATTAATTGTGACAATCGCTCCCGACATTTTTGCTGATCAGGTCAAAACTAGACTAGTATAAATAGATAATATGCATGTCTGTCATTGCTCGATTTAGGCTAAGTTCAGATGAACGCGCGACGACGCGCGGTTGGCTCGGCGCGCGGTTTTAGATTGTAATAAATCAATGTTGTTGTGTACATGACCGCGCGTCAACGCGCGTGCCCGCGCGCACCGCTATACACCGCGTGCTAGATGTTGACCCGCACGCCACCGCGCGGTGACGCGCGGTTTAAGATCTACAATCCTGTATCGACCGGCGCGGTTTGAGGCGGACGGACGCAAGGAGCGACGAAAAAAATGGAGGACCGGCATATCAATGGATTTACTGATAGACGAAATTGAAAAAGAGATGCGATTAGGAATCTTAGTGTGGCATTTAAAGTCACAAACAGGCTTAAAGAAAGTCTTTGACTTAAAATAGGGTGCACCCAGTATCGTCTTTGCTTTCGACGGCGACGTCGCAGTTTGCGGGATAAAACCCACAAACAAATTGCCTCCTCCACGTCCATTTTCACTGAATGTTCACGCTAGACTGTCGCGTGCAAGCTGCCGCCATCTGAACAGGTGAATCGCGCGGCAGCGCGCGTCGTCGCGCGTCCATCTGAACTTAGCCTTAGAATGTTGGTATGACGTAAATTAATGTCCAAATGTTTAAATGACAGAATTCTAGGTATAAGTAATTCAAACCGCACGACTACCTACCCCAATCCATCAAAATGTTTGCATTGGTTTCCAACTTTATTGCAAAACTGTAAGGTTCATATTCGATTGGGAAAATTGTTACATTGGTATATTTATGTGCGGGCGTATGTACAATGAGCGTTATTCGAGTTAATGTTTTTTAGTTTCATATAAGGAAAATGTTTTGATTTCATGTGCTTTTCAGTAATTGTGAAATAAATCGATAGAGTCATTTGCACGTCTCATCGAAATACACGTTTGTGGGTCGTTTTTATGTAATTTAATCTTAATTTTTTTTAGTCTGTTAGCTGTTTTTTTTTTTGGGAAAAGTTTTATAGCCGAAAATCATTGAATACGTGTTTTTCTTTTTGTATCACTTAATACAAAAATATTGAGATATCACGTCACAAAGTTATCAAGTTGATGAATCTGGACACCGCGCTGTGATGTGTCGCTCAGGTGTAGCGGGACGGGGCGGGGGTTAAGCGGGGTGCGCTCTGCCCGTTTCATGCGCCGGCAAGTGTAGTATTATAAACGTTTAGCTTGGTGAATACGCAGAGCGTATAATTCTTATGAGAAAATGATTTAAAATGAAAATTTAACGTATCGATTTTTTTTCAAAAATGGGGTTAGTGATTGATACCTAATGCCTAGAAAAATTTTGGACGGTGGTAAAAAAGTCTTCCTGTATGTGGGTAACTGGGTAGGTCCTACACATTTACATACTTTTAATTAGTTAAATGTTAAGGAAAATGAAATATTTTCGATGCGATGGTATAAAATTAGAGAAGAAAATAATATAAATAAGAAATTAGAGATTTTCCTTGTAGAGTATAACTAATTAGAGGATGTAGGTAAATGTAACCTACGAAAGGTTTATCTTTAAATTCACGGAGTCCTTCAATAGCCCGTTCTGGGGCCACTGTTACTCGTTAGTCCCGCGACCCTGGTAGGCTTTGGCCCTGTAAGGGGGCACCGTCAGTTTGCTGGCAGCTCTTTGAGGCGCGCGTGGAACAAGCCGCGCCGTCGGGCATGGTCCACGATGGACGGCGAGTCATCCATTAATCGCCATTCGCATGCCCGGGCCTACGGTGGCCAGAGGTGGCGGCTGGCTCGTGAGATGGACGTTGTCCTCTCCCTCATGTGTTCCGCCTCCTCCTTCGCTAGCATTACTGCTTCGCAGCAGGCGGCGACCGCTTCCCATTCCGTCTCGCCTCGCAGCATGGCCTCGACCAATGCTGGGCGCGAGAGGTAACATATATGTTTAACAAGAACTTTATCTCTTTCGAAATAAAGCTCAAAATTTAGTGAATGACTATAGCCTAATCTCCCTATTGAATAACTCGTTTTGTAGGAAGATATATTAAATAAAAGATTACAAACATATTTTTCATATTTTTAATCACACCGATCACAATACACATAAAATGACTAGTTATAGAGATGTAGGTACAACAATAAAATAGTTGAAAATATGTGCGTGTGAACTGAGGGACCAAACTGGAATACGCAAAATAAAAATCGTAGGATTTAGTCGTAGACTTAAAACAATTGTAGAACAAATCTGGGAATTTGTAAACAAATATATTAAAAACTACAGCCCTTAAAGTGTGGTCCCTCAGTCCTCACAGACCATCAGCCATATCTCGAAAAGTATTGGATAAATTAAGGTTTTGTGACTACAGACATTTAGTAAAGAAATTGTAAAGATATTTACTGAATAACAGATCACAAAGCATCAAAGGTAAAAAATATATAACGACTAAACTGTGGTCCCTCAATCCTCATAAGAAAAATAAATAGTTTATTGAATATCACCTAGTAAATCTTTCTTTTTCCACATGAAGTTTTAGTAAGAGTCTTAAAACATTTTGTAAAAAAGAAATGAAAAAAAAATATCGACGCAATTTGAAGATAGCGAATAATAAAACTGGTCCCTCAATCCTCACCTCTACTGACATAAGTGCATGTATTAGCTGCTAGACGAGAGGATTATCTGAAAGTCTAGTGTACTTAACTTTTAGTAAAAAGTCTCTACTAAATAATAGGTACCTAAAATTGTGTATTTCTTACCCCTTAGCTGATATAATATATTTTTTTAAATCATATAACAATGGATAGAGTAGTGTGACCACACTATGAAACAAAATGTAGACAGTACTATTATACTTTATTTAATATAGTAGACGAAACGAAAACAAGGTTGTACGGTTAATTTAAAGTTAGATATTGGCGTATGTGTATTTAATAAAAAGTAGATTACAAAATTAACAAATCACTTTTTATTTAAGTAATTTAGTTTTGGATGGAGCTTAATGAATGTAATGAATAAATGTTATGAATAAATATTTGATCAGTACTTTCAATCATTTTGAGATGTTCATCATTATAACAAAAGAAACGCTCATTCATAAAATAGTGACATCGGTAATGACCAACACCCCCTGAAATTAATGCTGGAATGAATTCAGATGCCCATGATTTTGTTGTTTACCGTTATGGTAGTTTTTTTAAAGTTAATTTCTTTCAGTGCCATTCAAATCAAATGATATTATTTTTGAAAGCTCGTAATTATAACTAAGTTGGTCATCACAAGTGACACATGTCCATGTCATGTCCTTGTCTAATGTTTGTTTTCTATTGTTGATGTCAAGTGTAGCTTATTCTCAGTTTTCTATTTTATTAATCCATATAAACACTATGCGTACGTAAAAATCGCTGAGCTGATACACATTAAATGTACTACAATAAAAAATGAAGGTAGTTTAATTTAACGTTACTTCAAGTTTGGTATCAGCTTGCTAATAAACTTAGTTATGTATTAAAGACAGGAAATGTTATAAAAAAAACCTAGGACTGCATAATATTCCTTTATCTACCGATATCACTATTATAAGAACGATAGTTTCTTTTGCTGTGATGATCAATACTTCAAAATTATTGTATGTAGGTACTGACAAAAGTATTATAATAAGTGGTTAATAAATTTTGCAAACCACTTTTTTATTAAATACACATACGCCACGGACCACGCCCGGCTCGACGGCGCGTTGTGTTCCACGAAGAGGGTCAGCATAATAAGGGCCACCCCTTAGAGGGCCAAAGCCTGTCGGGGTCGCGGGACTTATGAATTACCGTGACTCCGGAATGTAAAGGGCTATTGAAGGGCAACGTGGATTTTATTCAGTACGAGTCTGACGATTTTACCACAAAAAAAAATACACATACGCCACATGTAATATTTATCTAACATTAAATTGTAAATAATCCTTGTTTTCGTTTCGTCTAATACTATATTAAATAAAGTATAATAGTACTGTCTACATTTTGTTTCATTGTGTGGTCACACTACTCTATCCATTGTCATACGATTTAAAAAAATATATTATCTCAGCTAAGAGGTAAGAAATACACAATTTTAGGTACCTATTATTTAGTAGAGACTTTTTACTAAAAGTTAAGTACACTAGACTTTCTGATAATCCTCTCGTCTAGCAGCTAATACATGCACTTATGTCAGTAGAGGTGAGGATTGAGGGACCAGTTTTATTATTCGCTATCTGCAAATTGCGTCGATATTTTTTTTTCATTTCTTTTTTACAAAATGTTTTAAGACTCTTACTAAAACTTCATGTGGAAAAAGAAAGATTTACTAGGTAATATTCACTAAACTATTTATTTTTCTTATGAGGATTGAGGGACCACAGTTTAGTCGTTATATATTTTTTACCTTTGATGCTTTGTGATCTGTTATTCAGTAAATATCTTTACAATTTCTTTACTAAATGTCTGTAGTCACAAAACCTTAATTTATCCAATACTTTTCGAGATATGGCTGATAGTCTGTGAGGACTGAGGGACCACACTTTAAGGGCTGTAGTTTTTAATATATTTTTTTACAAATTCCCAGATTTGTTCTACAATTGTTTTAAGTCTACGACTAAATCCTACGATTTTTATTTTGCGTATTCCAGTTTGGTCCCTCAGTTCACACGCACATTTGAAAATTGCTCATCTAAAGAGTATTATAGAATAGACAGATATTAACGATATTCGAAATCGAGTGACATAAGTGTGTCCATTATTACAATAATTATGTCCGGTTTCGGTCTAAGATCAAAGAGGATCTTGTTTAATTCTGTTAAAAATATATAGTTCATGTTGAGTCGGAACCCAACCCCCCCTGAATGATAGCAATTCATTATAAGTTATAACATGGTCGTATTTTTACTGTATGAAATTGACCAATATCTACAAAGAGAAACGATAATACTGTCCATATCTCTTTCCTGTTAGACATTAGAACGTCATCATCTGTCTAGCCTTTTCCTAGTGACTGTCTATCTGACCTCGACAAACCCGTAACTGACTTTAGACTTCGTGACTTTGTTTGGACCGGTTAGGATGTGAACCCTAGAGTTTTACAAATAATTATTGTTTGTATAAATTTTGTTTATGGCGACATACCAGTAACCAAATAAAATTATGAAAAATTTGAAAAAAAATATATTTTATCAGTCAATTTCAACTGTTAACAGTTTATACATACATTTAGGTAATAAAAAGTATATCGAAGTTGTAATCGCCCCTGAAAAAATTAAACAACACGACAGAACACTTACGTCACTCGAACGAAATATATGGAATAGATTATAATATAATATAATAGAACGACTAAAATTCACTAAACTATTATACACGATACAGCACAGTTTAAAGTGAAATAACGCGAAGAGAGATGTGATCTATTTCCTATAAATATACAAATAATATTGTTTTACAAAACAATTCGGCATTTTGGCAAAATACGCTCAAAAAATACTAGAAACGTAGGAACGTTTCTAGTATTTTTTCATGCAATATTTGTTAATGTTGTAGACCTCAAAAAGACTTAAAAAACGGTTTATTTTATAATTCGGATTTCGCAAATATTGTGCACGCACCTTATACAATTTAATTCATAAGTTTTGATTGTCAAACATTTTTTTCATCATCATTCGATACATTGTGAAAGTGTTTTTCTCAGAAAGACTTCATACATTCTTTAAGGTCATTTTTAACACTTAAGACATTTTTTAGGAAAGCTTATAAGCTTTCCTAAAATGTCTTAAGTGAATGGAGAAATATTACATAATATAATTTATTTGAAAATGTATTTTGAGGTCTACGACGGTTCACAATAGTTATTTATCTAAGAATTTGAATACAACATTGATATATTAAAATCTCTCAACTTTGGTGTTCATTGCTTTGTATTTTAAATGACTTAGATTATACAACTAGATTCTTTAAAACGTTATCTATAAAGATTGCATATTATGCATTTATTACTGACTAAAATATTATAACTATCTGAGAAAAAATCATACTTTTCAATTGCAGGATTTTAATTTTTCAGCGCTAAGTCGATAGATTTAAATAATAACGATTTTGATTGGTTTTTCTGCTATTCATAGTCTATTTTTTAATTTCAAGTATTTTATTTTGCCTTTATTACGAGGCTCCTTTGGCATAAATGACATTGGCCAATTCTTGCTTGGCTTTAATACTCTTTTAATGGCACATTTAGCGTTAAAAATAATTTTATTTATCTAGTGTCAGTATTTTCTAAAAAGGTTTTGTCAACATTATGATACTGTCAAATAGGTACTGGCGCCAATTTCTTTTTTTTTGTATTTTGTGTATGTATGACATTTTTGACTAATAACATTTTACAAATAATTGTTTAACGCGTTTTGTGAAGCTATTGCTACACTAATTTCTTTACTTTGCTCTACATCAAATACATAGATTTATATCCTCGCTAGCGCATTTCAATTTCTACATAATACAGTTATTTATTGTGTAATATTTATATACCTAAATCTTAAACTGACTAGAAGCTTAATTATTAATGAAAATAAAATATATGTATAATAATAAATACTTACGTCTAATTATTATTAACATCTTTAGCAATGTGTAATATAACTGACGTTCTTTAAATGATACAATAATTATAATTAATAAAATAATGTATAATTAATGCTAAGGCAGGTACCGTTAAACTCACGAATGAACAATGATATGGCTCTAATATTACTTAAAACTATTAATTTTAAAATATTTTAAGATCTATTCAAAGTAGTTTGTGACAAGAATTTTAAATAATGTTTCTTTTTTATTATTAGATTCATATTCATGCCCCGTGACTAAACTACACCAACAATGACTAAATACATTTAGGGAATAATATATCGGTGTACAAATACATTACGGCACTTGGCCTAAGTCGTAAATTTAGTTTTTCAATACATTTATGCCCGAAATTATGACTGTATCTCGGATCCCGATCTCTGACTGGCAACGACTATTCAACGACCGAATTTACCAATGACTATATCTAGTCTTATCCCGGGCCACACTAACGGGGAACACCGTTAATTATTTGTCGATACCTCAAATGTTTGTGTAAACGATCATTACCGCGATAATTAACGGCATTTCCCGTTAGTGTGGCCCTAGTATTAAAGATGTCCGCCACTAGCTGCCACCAAAGAACATAGATCAGAATAGAAAGGCGTTAAAAGGCACGCTTTCTCTATATTCAAATCATCATTCTGTCATTGTCAAATTCAAATGCTCGACAGAAATTAGTCGATTGCATGCGGGTTGCATGCAGTTTTGACTACATTGCGGACTATTCATGGACAGTGAATTCTGTTGATCAAACAAATACCCCAATGTATTCCAACTTGCATGCAACTCGCACGCTACAACTTGTATTGTATAAATGAGGCATTATAATGTATCTAGTGATTAAAGGTGCAATTGGGCATAAGTTTTGGAAGTATAGATTAAGCCGCATGTTAGTATATTTTACACAAATTTCACATAGAAACACCTATGCCTTGCCTAGTGCACTAAATACTACAACAGTAAGTTAAGATTAATAATTTCGTTATTCACGGCATTTATAACTAGCTAAATACTCTGGTTCGACGCGAGATAAGGTTTGTTTTCACCACAAATCTCTAACGCCATTCAAAGGTTGTCTGGAAGATATCGCTATCAGCGATAAGATCTCCATTGTAACAACAGATTAAGCAATATTGTAAAGCAGTAAATTATAGTGTTAAATTTTTTTTGTACAATAACGTTCTATTCTTTTCTAACACCGGAAATTAATAATGTATCTATCTCAGTCGCAATCTTGTTGCCGATCTGACCAATCAGCGATCAAATTTGCCAATCCAAGTCTTAATCATAAGCAACTATCAAAATATACGGAACAGGCTTTGGATTGAGATACAATATTAATTTCATCAAGCTTGGATAGCGAGCTGAGCAGTCTAAATTCGATCTAAGGCTAACAGTACAAGTCTGACAGTCCCTCCCGCCCTGCCCGGGGTGGGAGGACTCATTTGATGATTTTACCACGATAAAAAAAAAAAAGTCTTCGAATAAGAGATTCAAGTCCTAAATTGGCAAGATATTGTCTAAAGATCTAATGTAAAGCGGAAAGAGATGTTCTACTCTATACCTACCACATTTAAAAGCAATAATTAAATTCTTGTCACAAACTACTATGTAAACAATTAATATTAAAATACACACAATATGATAAGACTTATCTTACGGAAGAAACGTGTTCATAATAATTTAAGTAATTATATTTATTTAAATATTTATAATAATATTATATCTTAAGTAATAGTTGAGATTTGATGTTTATCTCAGGAACTACTGAACCGATTGAGATGATTTTTGTAGTGAATATAGTTTAGAAACTTGATAAAATAGCGGTATACGTTATGAACGGCACAACGTTTATGTATGTTTTTTAAGTAATTAACTATATGGGTGCATTTTAAGTGCAATGCAATGTACAAATGAAAAAAATAAGATACCTTGTAGGTATTCTAACCATTCATTCATAAATTTGTACCTGAATACCAAAATGGAATAGATATGTGAACTTTTTATGTACGGAGTGCGGAGTTTTATAGATAAAACTCCGCCAGGTTTTGATGCGAAACATCTATTGCAGCAAATTGACTTGAGTCGCCACGCCAGCATTCAGAATTGCTTGAGCAATTAAAATTTACTTGAAGAGAAGGTTTTCTTTATCATTATTACGGTATAACAAGTGCTTCAAATGACATTCCAATGAAATACTTTCAAAGTACCGTCAAAAAGCTACTGTTTGATATACATTTGCATTTTAAGTATTTCTGGGGCAGATCTCTATACTAATTTGGACATCATCCTTTCATTTTTGAATAGATAGAAATTTTTAATAGCCAGGCCACACTAACGGCATTTCCCGTTAGTGTGGCCCTAATGTAAGAAGGATATTATATTTTATGATATAATCTACTGTATGATGGGCGAATGATTCGTATCTGATTATCACAATAGTGATGAGCATCGTATTATTATTTCTGGAGGGTTTTATAATTTTATTATTAAGTACTTATTATTTTTCTACTTCACTTTATTATAATTTATTGGCAATATTAAATAGACACCGAATACAATCTATTTCTAGTTTAACTAGTCATCTGTTTAAGTAAAAGTTTTTGTATTATTTGTTTTCAGATATGTTAATTGCCTAAAACACAGATGTAATGACTTGGCCACTGCCTACAAGATTGTTCGACTCACATATGCGATGCGATGAATAAAATGCGACTGTCCCCGCATTTCGTCTCGCGAGCATGTTACGAGCGGTAGAGCTCTTGCAGTCACACTATGACTGATTCGTTTTAACTATTATCTATAGAAATAGATTATAAAAAAATAACATACAGAGTTATTGAATACCTATTTTATATATTATTTTTTTAGTTATTTAAATACACGCAAAAATACTAAAATTGCAAAGAAAGTACCCTGTGATAAATCACCGACTATATCCTAGAAGTTAAATAAATTCAGTTTTTTTTTAAATTAAAATAATTATGAGAAAGAGCGAAAATAGAGTAATATTTAACAGAACTAAGACTAGATGAGTATTTAATTTTTTTGGCAATAGTTAAAAATTGAGATAAGTAGTTATAGTGAAAACATACACAAATTGCAATCATTATTAAAATTAGTAAAAATAAATTACTACTAATAAACATAATTAATATTTGGAATGTCATAGCTAGATTGTCAAAGAGATTATACAGTTTTTTTTAAATATTTAAATGTGTAAAAGGGTAACAATATTATTAACCTCAATAGTTATTGAACATTTTAAATACATACATGTTTGAATTTAAACATCATAGTTTGAAAAATATCTCATTTTATAATAGAGATAAGAAAAACGTTTTAATTATAAATATTCATACATATTCTTTTAAGTAATTGGCAATTAATTACTTTACTTGTAGGGAGTAATATTGTTATATATTTTACCAACAAAATGTGAAGCACATCAATTTACCCCAACAAACTTTACCTAATATATTTTCAACCTTATCATGAAAATGGAAGGTTCATATTTGGTTGAGAAGATCTTTAAGTTTGGGATAGATTGACAACGCTGCAATTGCTTTGGTTAAGAATCAGCAGGCGTTATTACAAGCCCGGATTTGCTTCTATCTTTGTAATTAAACGTGGGAGAGAGATGGTGAAACTCTAGAGTATCCTGCCATCTCGCTCTTAAGCTTAATGACCTTGCTGTGATGAAAGACAGCTCTAAAAGTGTGGTCATATTCAAGTGTGTGGTACGGACCATTAAACAGCCAAAGGACTCTTATCCACACTGTAAACTGTACAGTAATTACTAACATAAATATGATATACATACATTTAAATATCTGTCTCCTTAAATATACTGCTGGGACTGTCAAGGTTGAAATGAATATACCGTGAGTTGGGCGAATCTGCAACTGTTTCCGTCACCGTCTCGGGATCCTCCGGCTTGATATGCTTTGGAGACGATTCGGAGTGGAACTCTTGGCGGAAATTGCCTGGAATGTTTACAAAATATATTTTTTTTGCCTTGCAGTTCTTAATTCTTGGCCTGGGCGAATAGAAGTTATGTTTTATTAGGAGTGGATGCAAAAAAAAATATGTTGGCAAAAAAAGATAATTTAAACTAATCAAGGTAGTTGGTGGCCAGCATTACTTGACCCACTATTAACATTATTCTGCAGTATAAGATGGGTCATAAATAAATATCATTATTTTTTTAATATTAAAAAATTTGAACGTGGAAAATTATGGGGAATGGATTGAATACATCTTTGAAAATTATCTCAAAAGTGCTACTCTAATCAAAATTTAATTTAATGCTAAGTCTAAAGGCAAAAATACAGTGACTAACATACAAATACGTAGCAAAATAAAGACAAAATCAATACTTACAAGCAAAGCGAACAACGACAATAACTGAAAATAACACAGTAATAACAAAATATACATACACAGAAGCTGAAAGTCTCAAATTACTCAAATAGTTCAAAAATTGAACTAAAATGTACGAAAATAAATGGTCAAATACTTATAAAGTGTATTCTACAATATAGTAGTAATAAAACAACTAAGTATTTTCCTCTAGTTAAATCAATGAATATTAATTACAAAAACCAAACTCGATTGGGGCTCGTGACGTCAGAGGCTAGTACAAATTGTACTTGGTTGAGATATTATGCCGATTTTAAAAACTGTCGTATCTTCGTCCATTTTGGTTTAAAACTACCAAAAACAAAAGAAAAAGAATTTTTGATATTCTGACGGACTAATTTTTTTTATAAAACTTAAAAAAAATCAAATTAAAAAAAAAACTCCATGCGAAAATCCAATGTATAAAAATCAAAAATAAAAGTAAATATCAGTGCAAAGAACGTTTATTAAACGGGTCGACCACGTCGACGCGTGGTTTACATATAAGTATACAACTTACGTATTGAGTTAACAGTAGAAAAACCTTAAGATTTAATGTCAACTAGGAAAAATAAATTTATGTATTTTTTATGCGTTTTTGTGCTGCGTAGGTGGTGGGTTCCACCCACTCGACTAAAAAAAATAATCATGTCTAGAAAAAAAGCTGGTAAAGTCAATTAATCTATGCGTATTTTATTTTATATTAAACCTTCCCACCCCTTTATATAATCCCCTTCAAGTTTTATGGTTTTTTTCCAGTTCCTAACCATATAATTTAAATGAAGAATTCAATATAAAAAAATAGAATTAAACTTCAATAAATTAATACCTAATCATTTAGACATACTATTCGAGTCAATTTAAAAGATCATTTTAGAAAATTTTTGACATTAAAAAGCCGTTAGGTCTTACCACTGTAAAAATAATTAAGATTTTTAAGTGTTACCAGTCTTAAAATTAAATAGTGACTTTAAACCATAGATAATGGTAACTAATAGTGAAAGTGGCTATTATTTGTAATTAATTTAGAATGAAAATAAACCAATAATAATTATAATACTTGTTAAGTTACTGATGTATGGAATTTTGTTGACAAATTCTAGTTTAAATGCGTTACGAAGGTTATCGCCTGAAATTAATTTTGATCATGATTCCTGATCCGTGATTTTTTAATTAAGTTTTCTTATGGTTGAAGATCTTTAAGACTGATTGGCAAATTCGGTAGTTCATTGGTTACAAATACAATATATGATATACGAGTATACAGATACGATTTATATATTAACATTATTAATTTATCTTTACTGACTGGCCTGTTGGCCTAGTGGTTAGTGACCCTGACTGCTATGCCGGAGGTCGTGGGTTCGAATCCCACCCAGGACAAATGTTTGTGTGATGAGCACGATCATTTGTTCTGTGTCTGGCTCTGGGTGTAATTTATCTATAACATGTATGTATTTAGAAATATATAAGTATGTTTATCAGTTGTCTAGTACCCATAACACAAGCTCTGCTTAGCTTGGGACTAGGTGGCGTTGTGTGATAGTTGTGGAATATTATTTATTTATTTTATCGTGAAAAAATAAAGAAGCAGTTTCCATTCCCACTAAATAATTACCAATATATTTAGGTAGATAAATATTTGTTATTTCGTCATCTATATTTCTGAATACATAAATATTAAAGATAAATTACACCCAGACACAGAACAAATGATCGTGCTCATTACACAAACATTTGTCCTGGGTGGGAATCGAACCCACGACCTCCGGCATAGCAGTCAGGGTCACTAACCACTAGACCAAGGGGCCTGCCAACAATGTTACCATATTAAAAAAAAAGTACAAACATTCGATTTTTCGAGTATTTTTTGTCCTAACTTGATCGAAACTTCTAGAATAAGTCAACAAAATGTTTCATGTATTTTAATTGCTTGAGCATACAGACTAGATTTTACATGAACCATTTGGTATAATTTTTATGTTAAATTAACTGAGTAATTTATAAGTATATGAAATTAAATTATACAAAATAATTCTAGGCTATTTTATTTCACTGAGTACTCTACCCCCTTTTAAAATAAAAATAAGCAATAAATTATTATTTATAATAAAAAATGGAATTAAGGAATAATAAGTATTAGGAATCACTAATGGATATGCATTGATTTAAAAATGTCTATCACTCTACGGATTCGAATATCGAATATTTTTAGAGTGGTGACTCAGGGGTTTCCGATTAAAAATATCGATTTAATAATATCGACTAGTAATAAGCACATAGATTGTCCCTAAAATATGGAGGGTGTAACATAATATACGCAATACCTCTAAATAGGCAACTTATTGTCAGATCTATAGAGCGAATTCAGAAAATGAACCTTATTTGAATTAAGTTAATAATCTTATTTGTATGAAATATTTGATCAAAGTCGTCTGTAGGAATAAGCACATTAAGGTTTTAGACATAAGGTTTATTTTCGGGAGTTCGTGACTGAACTGAGTTTGAGGCCTACCCAAATGACCCAATACCCCTGTTTGACTTATCTGGCCTAAATGTCCTTTCTTTGGTATTGTTCGTCGTGTCGTTGAGCTCCTTGTGTTCTGAGTCGAGGACCACGATAACCGACAATGCTTGCACTGACTGGACAAGTCTACTGAAAGTATGGTTCTTTCTCCAAAAGACCATCTCAGACACAAACCTGCAGGGTCCTCGCATGACTTAACCAATTTAATGTCTGGACTTTAAAAGAGACGATGACCTCTGAGTTTTTTTCGGATGTTTCTTCTCAGAGTAGTCAGGTACGAAACACCGGCCTCATCTAGCTATAAAAATAGTGTTTTGACTTATAAAAGTGTTTGCGAAAACCTTTTTGCAAAATAAGTATCATTTATCAATAAATATCATTATACCAAGTTGGTTATTGTTACTTAAAAGGTATTGCGATTATTATACTACACCCTATGTTACAAAATTATTAAAAATAAACAGAGTTCACAGATGGAACTAAACGCTTTCAGTTATATGTATTTTCTATAAGCCAATAGTAATGTTTGACTCTACAACAAGTACATCGACGAGACTGCCGTAAAATCGAGGCTGTTTTAGAGAATACCAAAATGTATTAAGAACTGGGGGCCTACCATGACATCTTAAAGCAAGAGGGAAAGGGACAGAGCTATACAAGTCGTCTATCGCCATATCGTTCCCTCAGTGATCAGTGGAACTACTCTCGCTTGGTAGGCCCCCAGAACGTCGTTTACATGACCGCGTTTAGTTTCGTTGGTGAAATCCGTCTCATTAAGATTCAATTGAAAATTGATCAGTTATAGTTGAAAATGCATGCGTTATTAAATAATGTTACCATGCGTGTCCATGGTAAGGAAATTACCATTTTTGGTCTAAACACAACCTTTTTACAAGGTTGGAAAATTAATAATAACAAAAAAGAAAGTCAAAACAGTGCATTACAATAAGAAAATACAAAAGTGCACAAACAATGCATTGTCAAAACAATTATTATTATCTTCGTTTTTTTTATTCCAAAATTTATTTAATTTTTAATTATGTCTCAAGTCTCACACTTTTTAAAGAATGTTTCATTTCAAGTCAGCGTAAAAAAAAACGAAGACAAAAATAATAAAAAAACGTCTAAAACAACAAAAAATAATCAAGTCACATAACTATAACTACAAGCTGTAACTTGAATTCAGAATTTTAGATGCATTTAAATTGCAGTGTCAAACAACAATCTTCTTTATGCCACATGTAAACAAAGTTGATATTAGATTTATAAATATCCTAGATTGCACTTATTATAATAAAATTAGGACTTGGTCAAAAATTGCATTGTCAATCAACTATCTACTTTACAACGAATGCAGATAAAGTTGATTTTCGAGTAACAAAGATCCTTAATAGCATTTAAACGAAGGAATTGTAAATTGCATTTCAGAAATTTGAACTTTATTATGTTAGCAATAGAATTCCAACTCTATTGCTCATAAAATAGAGTTGTCTCCAAAACTCCAAATTCAAGTTTAAGTGTAACATTTAGTAAAGCCACTACAATCACACTTCACTTTGCGCGCCCGTCTCCTACAGAACCCGTAACACTTCAACGCCAAACAACAAAGCCCTCCTTTCTTGCTACCCTCAGATTTACAAGACTCCCGACTATTTAACCTTTGTAACTCCGGTATTACTTTAACCTTTTCATCTTTTTTACTTAACAACTTATCTAACCTAGATTTCAACTGAGAAGGCGATACACTACGATCTCGATTCAATTTACTCGATTTATTAATCGATACTTCTTCTGTCACTTCAACGGAAACTTCCGAACCGGATGACGCCTCCGCATTTGGGGTATGAGAGTCTATACTCTCTGGTGTGTACGGATCAACGCATCTCCTCACACATAGAAGAGTATTGTCTATGTCATTGACGTATACACCGTCATAACTAGAGTAATCCGCGCTTGTGATTTCCACATCAGGAATTCTAAGCATTGTCTCATTTAAGGAACCAGTTCTAGTCCTTCTTAAGTCTTCGGTAAATTTATCAGGGTGGCTGATAGAAACGTCAGGTAACTTGATTTTTTTGTTAGCGTAGAGGTCGGGGTCTGTGGGGAGACGGGGGAGGCGACGGAGAGGAGGCAGCGGGGGGAGGAGGGACAGGGAGGAGGGGAGGAGCGCTAGGGAGGAGGGGAGGCGGGCGGCGCTGGCGCACAGGGGACAAGGGAACTGGGCCGAGCAACACTCCAGGGTACCTCGGTCACTTTGCAGCATCACGCGCAGGTAGATCGGCTGTGGAAGAAGAGAAAGAAGATGGTTAGTATATAGATAGAATTCTCCAAGAAGGCGTGACTGGCTAAGAACTAAAACTACATCATTCGATTTTTGGAAAATCAATATTTCTCTAGCAAAAGTTTGTCGAAAAAATTATAAAATTTAAAATCAGTACTTTGACTACTTCGATTATTTTATTTTTTTCACAATTCCTCTCTTTTTAAAATGAAAGAAACGTTGTCCCACACTAGGAATTTCTCCTGTGTAGTGGTTGCGTTTACAAACATAGGTATAAACTCACATAAACTAACGCCCCAGACCCGAAACAAGATCATATAAATATTTATTCCGTGCCGGAATCGAACCCACGACACGCAGCGCAGCAGTCCAATCGCTCAGCCACTGCGCTAATTTAACCAACTGCCACGCCCTCAAGTTTTTCTTCCCACACGCTGTCACTTCCTCGACCTGCTTCCGTACCTTATGATCCCCCATACACGTGGCGTCCCCGATGACCCCGTACTGCGGTCGTCGTCGGGAGGCACAGTCCCGGCGCGGTGCAGGCTCTCCCTCCACCTTCCGTACCTTATGATCCCCCATACACGTGGCGTCCCCGATGACCCCGTACTGCGGTCGTCGTCGGGAGGCACAGTCCCGGCGCGGTGCAGGCTCTCCCTCCACCTTCCGTACCTTATGATCCCCCATACACGTGGCGTCCCCGATGACCCCGTACTGCGGTCGTCGTCGGGAGGCACAGTCCCGGCGCGGTGCAGGCTCTCCCTCCACCTTCCGTACCTTATGATCCCCCATACACGTGGCGTCCCCGATGACCCCGTACTGCGGTCGTCGTCGGGAGGCACAGTCCCGGCGCGGTGCAGGCTCTCCCTCCACCTTCCGTACCTTATGATCCCCCATACACGTGGCGTCCCCGATGACCCCGTACTGCGGTCGTCGTCGGGAGGCACAGTCCCGGCGCGGTGCAGGCTCTCCCTCCACCTTCCGTACCTTATGATCCCCCATACACGTGGCGTCCCCGATGACCCCGTACTGCGGTCGTCGTCGGGAGGCACAGTCCCGGCGCGGTGCAGGCTCTCCCTCCACCTTCCGTACCTTATGATCCCCCATACACGTGGCGTCCCCGATGACCCCGTACTGCGGTCGTCGTCGGGAGGCACAGTCCCGGCGCGGTGCAGGCTCTCCCTCCACCTTCCGTACCTTATGATCCCCCATACACGTGGCGTCCCCGATGACCCCGTACTGCGGTCGTCGTCGGGAGGCACAGTCCCGGCGCGGTGCAGGCTCTCCCTCCACCTTCCGTACCTTATGATCCCCCATACACGTGGCGTCCCCGATGACCCCGTACTGCGGTCGTCGTCGGGAGGCACAGTCCCGGCGCGGTGCAGGCTCTCCCTCCACCTTCCGTACCTTATGATCCCCCATACACGTGGCGTCCCCGATGACCCCGTACTGCGGTCGTCGTCGGGAGGCACAGTCCCGGCGCGGTGCAGGCTCTCCCTCCACCTTCCGTACCTTATGATCCCCCATACACGTGGCGTCCCCGATGACCCCGTACTGCGGTCGTCGTCGGGAGGCACAGTCCCGGCGCGGTGCAGGCTCTCCCTCCACCTTCCGTACCTTATGATCCCCCATACACGTGGCGTCCCCGATGACCCCGTACTGCGGTCGTCGTCGGGAGGCACAGTCCCGGCGCGGTGCAGGCTCTCCCTCCACCTTCCGTACCTTATGATCCCCCATACACGTGGCGTCCCCGATGACCCCGTACTGCGGTCGTCGTCGGGAGGCACAGTCCCGGCGCGGTGCAGGCTCTCCCTCCACCTTCCGTACCTTATGATCCCCCATACACGTGGCGTCCCCGATGACCCCGTACTGCGGTCGTCGTCGGGAGGCACAGTCCCGGCGCGGTGCAGGCTCTCCCTCCACCTTCCGTACCTTATGATCCCCCATACACGTGGCGTCCCCGATGACCCCGTACTGCGGTCGTCGTCGGGAGGCACAGTCCCGGCGCGGTGCAGGCTCTCCTTCCGACTGGTTCCGTACCAGTCGGCGCCGGGCCGAGCCATCTGCATCGTTCAGTCTGCAGAGAGTTAAAATTATGAAAACGACAACAATGACGAAAAATTTAAAATTCGCCGCAGCAGCCATTTTGGATTTTTATTGGTTAAAATTTTTGAGGAAAGAAAAATTCAGCTGAATGAAAGAATCGGCGTCAACGAGTGGGTTGTGATTTTCTAATAATAATCAGTAACCTTGAAAACTATAAAAACGACACACTCCTACTTTACAAATACTAATAGCAACTTGCAGAGCCAGAGTGTGTTATACATAGATATATCAAACGGGCGCCCCAAGTTGCTTTTTTTGTATTATTATTATTTTTTAGCCGACTTCAAAAAAAGGTGATTGAAGATTTGAATTTAATCAAAAACTCGCAAATAAAGGCTGTTACCGCCACTACTGCTTTTATAGAGCCACTTACCTAGCGCTAATAGCCTGTTGCACACTGGTGGGGTCAGCGATACTCTTCCGACTGAAGTTCATGCCACCAACCGGCACAGATAGAGCATCTATCTCCAACAAACTGCTTTTCTTCTCCAAAGTCTTGCCAGGACTACCCTGCAATGATAATTATTATTAATATTAGTCCTCCTGACAAAAACTCAATAATACTGCCTCATCTTTGAATGCGACCACTAGAACATTAAGGCAGAGATAAGTCTGGAATAAAGGACATTGATCCTAGTAATGCATCGTTCGAATTTCAAAATAAAATATAAGGTCAAGGTCGGTACGGTACGTTTGTTTTGATCGTGTTACGACAATTTCTTAACATTTTTTCTTATTTATTTGTAACTAGCTTCTGCCCGCGACTTCGTACGCGGATCCTGCGGTTATGCCAGCGACAACGGGGTCGTCAAAATCGAATATCTGAAACGTCTGGTGTCGAATTCTAAGAGCCCGGGGACGGGAAAACAACGGGATGCGTGAGACGATTCGAGATGCTCCAGATCTTCAATTTTTATACGTCAACAGAGAGTGCTCATCAGGCTGAACAGCATCGAGCATTTCAAATATGCGGAGGTTCACCTGCCGAGGGTTCTGTCCTGGTTTTTCACAATGTGCATCAGTCACTCTCATTTGCCTGCTGAGCTGATGCAAACTATTGTAATACCTATAGTGAAAAACAGGACAGGGGATATCTCGGACAAGGGGAACTACCGCCCAATCTCCCTTGCGACCACAGCTGCTAAAATATTGGACAGTATGCTTGATTCTTGCCTGAAGGAGTATCTGAGTTTGCATGATGCACAGTTTGGTTTTAAACCTGAACTTTCAACGGAAAGTGCTGTACTTAGTTTGAAGAATACTGTTCAATATTATACAGACCGAAAAACGCCGGTGTATGCCTGCTTCCTGGATCTCTCCAGAGCCTTCGACCTGGTGTCATATGATGTGCTCTGGAGGAAGCTAGGTGACAGGAATGTACCGGCACCAGTGCTTAGGCTCATGCAGTATTGGTATGCCAACCAAACGAACTCTGTTAAGTGGGCCGGAACGTTCTCTGAGTCATATGGGTTGGAATGCGGTGTGAGACAGGGGGGTTTGACGTCTCCACGGCTCTTCAACCTCTATGTCAATGATCTCATAGTCGAGCTCAGTAGTATGCGTGTCGGTTGTCGGGTTGGTGGTGTTAGTATTAACAACATCAGCTACGCGGACGACATGGTGCTGCTGGGTCCGACTGAGGGATCTATCAGAGAAATGCTGAAGGTCTGTGAGAGGTATGCTGCCTTGCATGGCCTTGTGTACAATGTACGCAAATGTGAATACATGGTTTTTAAGGCCGCCGGTAGGTGCCCTAATCATGACCCTAGTTTTACCTTGAATGGCATGAGTATTAATAAAGTCCACCAATTTAAGTACTTGGGGCATATACTTACCGATGACCTTAAAGACAATGTAGACATCGAAAGGGAGCGTAGGGCACTGGCGGTCCGAGGGAACATGTTGGCCCGTAGATTCTACCGGTGTGGCGACCAAGTCAAAATCACCCTGTTTAAGGCTTTTTGTCAAGGTTTGTACGCGGGGGTCTATGGGTCAGCTACACCAAAAGATCGCTAGATGTCTTACGCGTTCAATACAATAATGTTTTTAGGATGCTGTTGAAACTGCCCCGCTTCTGTAGCGCATCAGAGATGTTTGCACAGAACCGAACAGATGGCTTCCATGCAGTCATTCGCAAAAAAGTCTCATCACTGATGCGTAGAGTGCGGGTCAGTGACAATAGCATCCTGAAGACAGTAGCCGAGAGCCCTTATGCGCCTATTTTGAGGCACTATGTGGAGAGAATGATCAGATAGCTTCTATATTTCCTTCTCTGCACATCGTACCTCTGATATTTCTTTCTTTTTGTATTTGTGTTTGTACTACTAACACTAGTTATAAGGTATCCTACTAACAAAATGGACCAAGTGTGTTGTCCGATTTAATTAAATAAATATTATTATTAAAACGTCATTCCTTTACATATTATAGTGTAGCTGGGCTCTTGGAGTTCCGCATCAGGTGTTCCAGATCTTTCACTTTTGTATGTCAACAGGAAATGCCCTTCAGACTAAACAACTTTTGCTAAGACGCCATTCCTATACATATGTTATAGTGTAGCTGGGCTCTTGGAGTTCCACATCAGGTGTTCAAGATCTTCAATTTTTATACGTCAACAGAGAGTGCTTATCAAGCTGAACAACTCTTGCTAAGACGTCATTCCTATAATGTAATAGTATAGCTGGGCTCTTGGAGTTCCACATCAGGTGTTCCTGATCTTCAAATTTATTCTCGCAACAGAAAATGCTCATCACGTGGAACAATTTTTGCTATGGTGCCATTTTTGTATCTCTTATAGTTTAGCTGGCCTGTTACAGTTCTGCATCAGGTGTTCAAGTTTCCAAGATAAATTATAGCCTATGTGTTGCCCAGACTCAATATCTATACAACAAAAAATAAATCATTCAAATCCGTCCAGTAGTTCCGAAGATTAGCGTGTACAAACAAGCAGACACACAGACAAACAGACAGATTTTTTTTTTCGGATTCGTTCTCTATTACTGTTTCTAAACCCCCCTCATTTTTTTTTTAATATATTCAATGTACAGACACAGTTTTTTTACTCTTTTATTATATGTATACACCGTGACTTTTTAGTCGTCTTACAAAAGTGGTCCACCTAATGTCCCCGACCTAAAATACATCTAGGCGAGTTTAGTTTTTTTTTTTAATCGTCAAAAATAATTTTTATTATTAATAAATAGGAACATTAGAAATATGAAAATGTTTACGTATTAAGCTGTAGAATATACCTACCCAGCGCAATAGTCAGGCAGATCATTCCATCTCCATTTTCTATGAGACAAGGGTGTTTTTAACTAGGTACTCCTTGCGTCATAATAATGAATTAAAATTTTATTTAAAAAAAATTCAAATCTCTTAAATACCTATTTTTTATTATAAACGTGTTCTAGTCATTGGATACATGAACTGGGCTGCCGTTGTAAGACGACTAAAAAGTCACGGTGTATAGATATTGGAATACATTGGTACACGGGGTCAACGAATTTTATTCCAGACTTATTTGGCGGAGACTATAGTGAATGTTTAAATACCTGTGTGTTCTGACGTGCGGGTGATCCTGACCGCGCGGGGCTGCTGTCTGAAGACGAGACGCGACCGCTACTGTCTGTGGAATCTGTCACCGACTTCCTGTGAACATTAAAGGAATGAATAGCCCTTTATGTTCAAGGGTCACGGTAATTCGATAAGTCCCGCGATCAGGAAGGCAACTTAGGAATAGTTTACAAGATGAGGAGGTAACAATACAATTTTACAATCTAATGTCTAGGACGTCAGTTTGTAAAATTGTATTGTACTTTATGAAATAATATTTGGATTTACTATTTCCGCTTTCCCGGACTGGTGCCTGCGTCCCCCGTGCACCCGTGGTCTTTGCCTCAGGTCCAGTGTGAAGAGGAGGGAGGGATCAGTATACCCTGGATCTACACGGAGGGAGGGGGAGGTAAGGGGGCGTTGTCCACCTTCCTTTGGTCTCCTCCCTCGTCAACACTTTAACCATCAAGTAGTTTCATTGTGGCTGGCGCCTTGATGAATTTGAACCTTATTTTTACCAAATAAGAGGGAGGAAAATTTTAGCCTTAATTCAAACTCAAGTAAGATTCAAATTATAGTATTTATGGGACATTATGTTATTATCCACAAACCTTGAAGCATGCAATTGTCTGTTGTCAGCTTGCCTAGCGGTGTCCTGTTGTTGTACCAGCAACCGCGCAGATTGGGATAATAGGATTCTGTCGCACCAAGATGGACACCTAAAAAAAAGTAACTTGTGTTAACCATTACATATAATGAGGTGCATCGTCAAATACCTGGCTATAGACATTAGATTACATACAGACAGCACACACATACTCTCTCTCCTGCACACACACACACATACCACAGGCAGAGGTGATACTGCTACGTGGCGCGTCCCCAGGTTGCGGATTGGGGAAAGCCCGTTGTTGCATCTTATGCAACACAGGGTAGGGGTGAAATAAAATAGCCCCCGCGGACAAAACACATACCCTAACGTCAAGGTTTAGCGTGCCGAGGAATGGAAGGCGTCAGGGCAAAGACGTCGCAAGCGCTCCCCTGGAGGACCAGGTCCACACTCCAGGCGTATTTTAGTGGCCTTACTTCGGCAACCGGGGCTCTGCCGAAGCGGACTGAATATTTCCCTAGGTTCTCGTGGGAACAAGATGGATAACAATACTGAACAAACAACAACAACACAAGATAGAAGCATGACGGAGATAAAGAATGCATTGGAGCGTCATGAGCAAACAATAAATGCCTTAGCAGAGTTCATAAAAGGCAAAATGAATGTACATGGAGAAATCCGTAAATATGTAGCCACACTGGGCACCACATACAGAAAGATAGCCGGACAGGTTGAAAACGTCGTCAAACCGAATCTCACCACATCCGTAAGAGAAGTACAAACTTCGCCTTCTCTACTGAGGACGTACTCGGAGACAACAGTAAAGGACTCTGAAACAGAAGTAGACAAATCAGAAAAACCAAAAGTCCGAAAAATTCGTAAAGCAAAGAGGAAAGAACGTTCTTCTCCACAGGAGATCAGCCAGGCACCAAAAATGAGAAAGACGAATGAAACGGATTCGGTCTCTGAACTAGAGCCTGAGCCGAAAGCTAAGCCTGTTTCTCCCCATAGCTACTCCGAATGGAAAGAAGAAGAAAAAAAAAACCACCTAAGAAAAAAGCTGCACTTATTATACGCCCAAACCAGAAGGAGCAATACGCCGAAATACTCTAGCGGGTAAAGAAAGATGCGTGCGCAGAGCGTATAAGCCAATGTGTGGATAAAATCAGAAGAACCGCTACAGGAAATATGCTACTTATCCTAACGAAAAACAACACTGACAAAGCGGAGGAAATTAAAAACACAATTTCTACAGTTCTCGGAGACGATGCTACCGTGGTCAGTAAGGTACCTGAACAAAACTTTGAAATCAAGGACCTTGATGACACCACGACGAAGCCTGAGATAATAGAAGCGCTTCAAAAAATAGCTGGCAATGGATGCCAAATTACGGAAGAAGCCATTAAGTTCCTTCGCAAGGCATACGGAGGGACACTCACGGCGTCAATCAGAACCGAAGCAAAATTAGCCAGAACCTTTATAGAGATCCAGAAGATCAAAATAGGTTGGGTTAACTGTAGGATAAGGGCCATCCAACGGCCTTTAAAATGCTTTAAGTGCTGGCACTTCGGACATATCGCAAGCAAATGCAACAATAAAGAAGATAGATCGAAAACCTGTGCCAAATGCGGAGAGATAGGCCATAACATTAAGGAATGTAATAATAAGGCCCGCTGTGTCCTTTGTATGGACAATGGATCCACTGAAGACTGGCACATATAGCAGGCTGTGCTAAATGCCCTGTATTCAAAAGTGCACTCCAGACGATGAAACAACCGTCAAAATGATTAAGGTACTGCAAATCAACCTCAACCACTGTGAAATCGCTCAGGACTTGCTCGTCCAGACTGCACGAGAGTTAGAGCTGGACATAGTCCTGATTTCGGAACCATACAAGCAGCTCAATGGCGCAAATTGGGCTTCCGACGAGCAAGGGAAAGCTGCTATATGGGCATGCGGCAAAACATCTCTCGAGGGCAATCCAAAAAAATGTTCCGGGTTTGTTAGAGCCAATATCAACGGCATCCACTTCTACAGCTGCTATGCCCCACCCAGCCTGACAGACAAAGAATTTGCTGAGTTTCTGGACAGATTAGTTGAAGATGCCAAAATGTGCTTTCCTGTGGCCATCGCAGGAGATTTTAATGCCTGGGCAGTGGACTGGGGCAGCAGAGTCACTAATGCTAGAGGTTACTTGCTTGTAGAAGCAATGTCACTACTGGACGTCGTCCTTCTTAATACAGGCGATAAGCCCACATTCACCAGAGGTGAGGCGAGCTCAATTGTGGACCTTACATTTGTTAGTAGCATATTAGCAAAAGGCAACTCCAGTTGGGATGTTACTGAAATCTATACGGCAAGCGATCATTGTGCTATATACTGGGAGGCAACACATAAATCTGGCAATAACAGAAACCCACATTCCGGGCTTGACCCGGTAAGATGGAGGACTAGCACGTATGACGCTGGTTTGTTTACGTTAGCACTTGAAAACCAACCATTACTTTACGAAGATGCTAATGAAAAGGCTGTCGAAATTAATAGAAGACCGACAGCAGCCTGTGATGCAACAATGCTACGGAAGCGCTATACCAACCGGTTTCCACCAGTGTACTGGTGGAATGATAATATTTCCCAACTCAGGGAAATGTGTGTTAAGGCTCGAAGGAAAGCACAGCGGTCCAGGAAAACGCTACTTTTTGAAAAGCATTACGACAAATACAAGGAAGAACGCTTAAAACTAAACAAAGCCATCAAAGAGAGTAAGAAGAAAGCGTGGATAACACTACTCGAAGAGGTGGAAAAGGATCCTTGGGGCAAGCCTTATCAGATAGTAGTTAAACAACTGAGACAACAAAAAGTAATGCCCACATGTCCTGTTCTGCTGGGAAAGATTGTCGGCGTGCTGTTTCCCGAGCAGCCGAAAGCAACATTTGAACTTGAGGGAAATGAATCGGAAGAGATCCCACTCATCACAGAGAAAGAACTCTCGTTAGCTTGTACTCGTGTAGGAAACAACAAAGCTCCAGGACCAGATGGGATACCCAATGTAGCCCTTAAACAAGCTATTCTGTCAGCGCCTGAAATGTTTTTGGAGACCTATAACAAATGCTTAGCGACAGCGACTAGTACTCCTTCCCAAGGGAAAGAAACCACTGGACGAACCATCTTCTTACCGCCCACTCTGCATGCTGGATACTGCAGGGAAAGTGCTAGAACGTATCATCCACAATAGGATCGAAGTAGCAGTTGAACCCCACCTAGCCGACGCACAGTATGGGTTCAGAAAAGGCCGGTCTACTCTGGACGCTATTGAACAAGTAGTCAGTACAGCAAGACAGGCAATCTCTGGAACGAGATGGAAGAGAGGATCCATTAAATATTGTCTGGTAGCTACGTTGGATATCAAAAATGCATTTAACTCGGCGAAATGGGATGTGATTATGGAAGCACTCAGCGTATTGAATGTACCACTATACCTGCGCAAAGTGGTTGCTAGCTACTTCTCTGACAGGGTCCTCACATACACTACGCACAATGGCCCAAAGAACTACAATGACACTGGAGGTGTACCCCAAGGGTCAGTATTGGGTCCCCCTCTGTGGAACATTATGTACGATGGACTGCTGAAGAAACACCTACCCAGCGAAACTAAACTCGTCGCATTTGCAGATGACCTAGCGGTTGTAATCGTCGCAAAACACCTAGAAGAGGTGCACAGGGCATTTGACAGATCGTTCCAAATAATTAGCCAGTGGATGAAGTCAGTCGGACTGGAATTGGCTGAGCAGAAAACAGAGGCGGTTTTGATCACCGGCAGGAAAAAAGCGGAAACCATAAAACTCAGCGTCGGTAACTGCGAGATCATAACGCAGCCGTCTATACGATACTTAGGTGTAATGATCGACCACAGACTGAACTTCAAAGACCAAGTTCAGCACGCTGCAAACAGGGCATCCCTAGTGACAGCCAAGATATGCCGGCTCATGCCTAATGTTGAAGGCCCCAAACAAAACCGAAGGAGACTGTTAGCGTCGGTGGTCACATCGGTACTTATGTACGGAGCGCCCATCTGGTCGGGCGCGCTGAACAAACAGGAACTGCGACGTAAACTTAGCCCGGTGTACAGAGTCAGCAGTCTTCGAGTGGCTAGCGCTTTTCGTACAGTATCAGAAGATGCGGCATGTGTGGTAGCTGGTATGGTTCCGGTAGCGATTCTAGCTGACGAAAGGAAGAACCTGTACCAAAACAAAAGAAGTGACCCAGAACTATCTCAGACTGAACTTCGGACCCAAGAAAGACACAAGAGCCTGCAACAGTGGCAATCTCGCTGGGACACATCAACCAAGGGAAGATGGACCCACAGACTGATTCATGACATAAAATCATGGGTGAGCCGCGGCCACGGAGAAGTCAATTACTACCTCACCCAGATGATCACAGGCCACGGTTGCTATCGGAGTTATCTCCATAAATACAAATACGAGGACTCCCCTGACTGCCCAGACTGCCCCGGAATCGCTGAAGATGCAGAACATGTATTTTTTAACTGCCCCCGATATACGGAAGCCAGAAAATCTTGGAAAGAACAGCTTGGGTGTGAAGTCTATCCCGAAGACTTGATAACAGTAATGTTATCCTCGTCTTCGGCTTGGGAAGCAACTAGTGCTTACGCCACCACCGTGCTGAAGGACCTGCGTAAAAGAGAGCAAGAGAGAAATAAAATGGACTGAATACCTAATTTAGACAGAAATGCTGCGGCTAAAACTCCCCCCGCGAAGTAATGCCTAGCGGCCATCCCGCGGGGACCAAGGAGCCAGAAGAAAGAGGACTGTTTTTAGTCGGTATGGGTCTTCCCGATCGAGTCCGACATACGGGGCATTAACAACTGACACTACGACACGTTAACGTATTTTTAAACCTCTAAGGAAAAAAAAAAAACACACATACACAGTACACACATGCATACACACCCACCCTTACGCTTCAAGCAGGTATTGTGTTAAATCTTATTGTAAAATTGTTTATATCTGTGTAAAAGATAAATGATAAATTTATTTTGAAAATAGGTTTTCGCAAACACTTTTACAAAATCAAAATCAAAAGTCATTTATTCAAATTAGGCTGATTTATCAGCACTTTTTGAAGGTCAATTTTTTACATAAGACAGTCCCCCAAAGCGCCCCCCCTTCGACACTTCCTAGTGTTTTGGCTGGGAAGAAGAAGTGGCGGAACAAACTCCCCAGCAACACGTCTGTCTGTACGGTTAGAAGAACCAAGATTTTATATAATTTAATAGAACATTCACATCATACATCAATTCGAAATTACATCCCAACCGTGACTAGAAGGCACAAAAAGATAAACTAGGACCATCGCAGTAATTAACAATAATAAAGAAAAGAAAATAAATTACATATAACAAAACCAAAGGTCAGCAAGTCAGACAACTTGCTGCCGGTTCCTCAGTCAAAAACACTACTAAAATAAGATTAAAATTCGTGGTCGCTAGTTTATCATAGTGCAAAAAAAAAAAAACTACAAGTCAAAACACTATTTTTATAGCTAGATGAGGCCGATGTTTCGTACCTGACTACTCTGAGAAGAAACAGCCGAAACAAACTCAGAGGTCACTGTCTCTTTTCAAGTCCAGACATTATATTGGTTAAGTCAGTAGGTTTGTGTCTGAGATGGTCTTTTGGACAAAGAACCATACTTTCAGTAGACTTGTCCAGTCAGTGCAAGCATTTGTCAGTTATCGTGAAGCTCGACTCATAACTCAAGGAGCTCAACGACAGGACGAACAATACCAAAGAAAGGACATTTGGGTAGGCCACATAAATAACTCAAACAAATAAACCGACCGAAAAATAGAAAGCGTGACCCACATAGATCCTCACATTCACAAGAGAAACAAAAATAAAATTCGAGAATAATGTAATGTAGTATATTACATTGATATAAATTGTTTATTTGATATAAATACATAACATTGACATAAATCAATAAAGATTATTATTATCTGCCTAGATTTTTTCGTACTATGTTGCGGCCGGCTTCTGGTAAATATACAGGGTAAATTTTTCACCTGGGCGTGGATGGCTACATCCGAAACTATGAGGAATATCGAAAAACGGTGAAAGGAGTCTCGAGGCCGATTTTGACGAAAACTAAAATTGCATTGTTGGATTTTAGAAAATTCAATAATTTTGGCCAGGAATCGAACCCGCTGATTGACACTATCGAATGGTGTAATAATACAGGGTGTGATTTTTTTCCCAAAATCAGCGGGTTCGATTCCTGGCCAGGATTATTGAATATTCTAAAATCCAATGATGCAGTTTCGTCAAAATCGGCCTCGAGACTCCTTTCAACGTTTTTCGATATTCCTCATTGTTTCGGATATAGCCATCCACGCCCAGTTGAAAAATTCACCCTGTATAGCTTATGTTACCCAGGGTGAATGTAGTTTTCAAATGGTGTTTTTCTTTTTAAATCGGCATAGTAGTCTCTGAGTTTACTCATTACAAACACACACATACACACACAAAAATACAAATCTTTCCTCGTTATAATATTAGTGTAGATTGCCAACATACCTAGTCTTCATGTAGTGTGTGGGCAGTAGCACGTCCTCCTCGAAGGGGTAGGAGGGAGGGAACTTGACGGGGAACTCGTACAGGTGAGGGCGGAGGGCCTCCAGCTCGCGGTCGTAGCGCTGCAGCTGGGAATATAACATAACGTACCTAAATATGATTTGAAATTTTGGCATGAATGGTTTCATCAATCGAGATATTGCAGTCAGTTCACGCCATGTCGCGACACGACGCAGGAAGTGTGTCTTTTCATTTCATGGCAGGGCTGTTACTATTTTTTTTTTCTTTTAAATAACGTTGCCCCACACTAATTTCTCCTGGATCGTGACTGCGTTTACAAACATATAAACGGACATACACAAACGCCAAGACCCGAAACAACTACTTGTAGATCATACAAATAATTACTCCGTGGGAGAATGGAACCCGCGACAGGCAGCGCAGCAGTCCAATTGCTCAGCCATTGCGCTAACCGTCCATCAATGTTGATAAAACATAAAATATCAAGCGGCACTAAAACATATTAAAATCTATTCAGGGATTCATAAGTTATGGTGGAAAAAGAGACTCACAAAAATACACACATCAAAATTTGCATTCCCAATTAATGACTTTCCTGGAATTAATGACTTCTAAATACTCACCCAAGGCTCTCTGAAGATCTTCTGGTGGTCTACATGAGAGAACTCCTTCTTGCCGATGGTCAGCACCACTCTACCGTCAGTTGGCAAGCGGTACTGCAGGCGGGACGCGTCAATCTTGGCGCCGTTCTGAAGTCTGCTGCCTGACAGCACTTCTGGCTGATGATGATGATGATGAAGCACTCACCCAGGGCTCTCTGAAGATCTTCTGGTGGTCTACATGCGAGAACTCCTTCTTGCCGATGGTCAGCACCACTCTACCGTCGGTCGGAGAGCGGTACTGCAGGCGGGACGCGTCCACATTAGCGCCGTTCTGAAGTCTGCTGCCTGATAGCTCTTCTGTCACCTTCTGTGGGGGAGAAGAGGGTATTACTATGAGAAACTGTCTTCTGCTTTGTTGAGTCGATGATTCCAATAGACCACTCCCTTATTTCAATTGCCTGTTGCATTCCTTGGGACTTATATAAACGGTTCCGGTTAAGGATAACGATGAAAGCGCACACACGGGAGCCACCTCCTAGCATTCCACCTTGGACAACGGCACTACAGGCTACCTGAAACCCGCGGTGATTTTGAGCAATTCCTCTGGCAGTGGCCTACCATTGCCAGAGGAATCGCTCAAAATGACCGCGGGTCATACGCGGGTATGGATGGTCGCCTAGCGACTACTACAGTTACCGGCATGGATCTTGAGCGCTGACCCTGCGCAGAAGTAAGTTATTAGGTCCCTTTGGTAGATGAAGTGAGGAACGGGGGCGGGGAAAGTGTAGTGATTGGCCCGCGTAGCGTGCCGTAGCGCATCGCGTCATAGCCGCCTCTCGGGATTCGTTGTTTTGTGCGTTTTATTTGTTTTATTGTGCGTTTCATTTGTCGATAAGTGTACGATGCGCAAAGCGATCCCCACTCTTACGCCGAGCGCTCAAGAACCGTGCCGGTATGTGTATCTTGTCGGAAGTCGGCGTCAGAGTTTTTACTCTGTTGCGTCATGCCTTGAAGTTCCTATTGGGTGAGCTCGTTCAATCTTAGGTCTCATCTTTGATTCTATTGAAGCCAAGAGCAAATCCAAACCAAATAAGAAAAAATACTTTTTTTTTTAAAAAGTAACCGTCTTTAAGAAAAATAATTTTTCGGAAGTCGGTGGTTTTGTTTTTTAATTAATTTTTGCCACAGCTTCCGAAAGAAAAGTTTTTTTTGAAAGCGGTAGTTAACTTATCGTAACACGCGCTTACGCTGAGTACGAGTAAGCAGCCGCCATCATGATGCGTCGTTTTGCAACTATGCATTTACTGGAAATCAGATATATTATTTTCTTTTGCAATGTATTCAGTCTTGCATCAGCCACCAGCCTAACATCCCGTATTTTTTACTTCGATCATTAATAACAACTAGATACACAATCCCGTACAAAAACGAACTAAAAACTGTCCTCAAGTAGGTCGTAAAATAGAAAGAGAAAGAAAACAGAAAGAAACATAACTGGCCAACATATTATACCAAAAGAAATTAAACCTTATTCAAATGAGTTAAAGTCGAATTTAGAACGGTCATAAAAACACATTAAATTTTACGACCGGGACTCGAATCAACACATGTTACCCGACTAAATCAAGTAGCCATGCGACACTACGAACTGTACGTTTAGTAAAAGTCTTTTCAATTTAGGTGCTTTATAAACCCGGCTGATAATTTCGTCAATTTTAAAATAAATGTTTTACGGCGATTTCTTAACGAAATATCAGTATTTATAGTACAGTGATAGTTATTATAATTGGTAATGTTAGTACTTACTGAAAAAATGAAATTACATCCTTTTTTCGGTCCTGGAAGAGTGATTTTTGCACTTTTTAAACGAGCACGGAGGCATGTTTACGTTCCGAGCGTTAGAACAGTACTAAACCAAAAGGATGACCGATCTCTGATTTGGTCATTCTTTTGGTGAGGACGTTTTTTGGCGCTGATTGTGTATCTAGTTGTTATAAATGATCGAAGTTTTTTTATAATTAAATTCAATTGTAATAAATAAATATTTTTTTTAATAAAACCTCGACCGTCGAAACATAACTTGGTTATTTTTTTTGAAAATTCAATCGAAATTTGTATAGGATCAAACGACAGATATCATCAAACAAATGATACTACATCGAACAAAGAATCATCAGAATCAGTTTACCTAGTCGTAAGACATGAGGTAACAAACATAATATAAAAAATAAAATCGAATTGAGAACCTCGTTATCTGAAGTCGGTTAAAAATAAGCCTGGCTGTTATCAACAGGGCAACCACTCTTAATGTTCGATAACAATAATCCTTACTAATGTGCAGTGGCGTTAGTAAAGCTGGTAATATTTCAGGTGGATAAGCTCCTTTAAAGCCTTGTCTGCTAATATTGTCCTTCTATGTATTTATTCCGTGTAGTGGTTACGTCATTTACGTATTTGTATGACGATATGTGAGGCAATGTATTAAAAAAAATCGTGTGGCACTCGGTGACTGCCGCGGCAAAACTATTATATTATCAGCCTATTGCCGTCCACTGCTGGACTTAAGCCTCCCCCAAAGAGCGTCAACCATCCCGGTCCTGGGCAGCCCGCATCCATCCACTGCCAGCCACCTTCCTTAAATCATCGACCCATCTTGCAGCAGGGCGTCCTACACGATTGCCAATTCGCGATCTCCACTTTCGCACATGTTTGCTCCATCTGCCGTCTATCCGTCTACAGACGTGGCCGGACCACTTCCACTTCAACATGCTGATTCTAAGCGCAATGTCGGTTACTTTGGTTCTGTGGCGAATGACTTCGTTACGAATTCTATGCACCAGAGAAACCCCGAGCATTACTCTCTCCATTGCACGCTGAGCAACCTTAAATTTGTGGACCAAGCCGGTGGTAAGTGTCCACGTTTCGGCTCCGTAAGTCATTACGGGTAGGACACACTGGTTGTAAACCCTGGTTTTAAGGGATTCAAAGATAATTATGACGCAGCAAAACTATTGCATAGCATAAAAAAAATTATCGCTTACCGCGAATATTTGACGAGAATATCATTTATTTAAAATGTTTGTGTGCACTACTGTAATAAAGAAAAATAAATTATAATGAAGATATAAGTGGGTCTTTTCTATACAGGATTCCCAGGTCTCGCTTCCAAACTGGGTCAAAATTTTCAACAGGTTATGGACCCAGCACGCTTCCACTGCACTACTCTGCTTAACTGCTTTGTTGTAGGAGAATTTAATAAGTAGGTTTCGCCGTTTAGAATCATCAGTAACAAAAAGTAAGTTGTCTTTATGACGGATGTTTTTATGATTGCCGAAGTCTGCCGAACTGAAACGACGTTAGACGATGCGGGGTGTTAGGTTTATTTTTGTTAGGTTTATTTTCGTTACGGAATATCTTGATTCGGTCGCCGCGGTCAGAGCCCGCGACAAAAGATATGCAATAGCTTAAAGAGAAAAAAATTTCGTTCCTATACAGGCACGTGTCGCCAACATTTGAATTTACCCATGTTTTTTTTTTTGGGTACACTACGATAATACGAAAAACTTTATTCCGAAATTCATAAATACGAATTTCAAAATACCGATTTTCATAATTCCGAATGGTTCAAAATTCCTAATATAACAACTCCGATTGATCATTATTCCTATTTTCATAATTCCGAAATTTCTATATCCTAACATTTATATTTACTATTTTCAAAATACCGAGTTTCAATAGACCGAATTTCAAAAATTACGAATTAATAATTTTCCGAAACATCAAAAACACGAATTCCGATGGTCAAAATTCCGATTATTAAAATTCCGAATAATTAGAGTTCCGAAAATTTAATCGCTTATCAGAGAAAAGTATGCTTTTAAAACGCCTTGTCAAAATGCCTCTTAACTTTTCAATAAAAGAATTTCTTTTGAATAAGAATATTTTCTTTTCAATGATAATAATTTGTTTTATAATTTTTTTTTTGAGTAATTAAAATAATTTATTTTTGAGTTACGTATTTTCATTCATAATATTACAAAAAATCCCTGTGAGAAGAACGAAAGCTGTCAGAGTCTAGGTGCCCCAAGACACAATTTGCTCGCTATCGCATCCTGAATTCCTGAGTTATATAAATAAATAAATAAAATATTACCACTAAGGTGGTTCAACGGAGCCCCGCTTTGCGGGGCTCCTATTTCTGTTAGCTTAACCTAACTCGAACCTAACCTGTCCGAGTCGGGGTGCCCCCAGTCCCGAGCTCGCTTCGCTCGCTCTTGCATCCTTGGTCAATTTGTTGACTACCACCTACCAAGGTAGATCGACGGAGCCCCGCTTCGCGGCGCTCGCTCCTATTTCTGTGAGCAATGTTTAAAGTAACCTAACACGAAGCCTACACAGGCTTAAATAACTCTCTAAGAGTACGGTAGACAAAACTACGTGGAGCCGGTTTTGCAGCAATTCGTTTCTGGCACTGACTTTGTAGAATGAGAAACGAAATTCCGATTTTCAATATTCCGAATAAATCAGTTTATTCGGAATACTGTAAATCGGAATTTCGTTTTTCGGAATGAGAACTCATCGAGCATTACATTTTTCGAATATGTGAAAATCGGAAAACTAAGAAATCGGATATACGACTTTCGGTTAAAAAAATTTCGTGATTCTTAATAATAGATATTGTAATTTTTATGTATTATGATATTCGGAGTTTTGAAAATCGGAATACCGAAATTCGGAATAAAATATTTCGGAGTATTTGGGTGTTCCCTTTTTTTACCAATGCTGTAATTTGAGTGTACATAATTTGTTTTGTGTAGTCGCCTAGATACCAAAGTTGTAACTATGCAATTCCACCGGTGTTCGGCATAAATGCCCGCTCTAGTCGACTCACTCGTGAGCAATAGACTCGTTATTTGTGCGCGCACATTGCTAGATTTAGTTCAGTGTATAATGTTCGCGTACAATTGTGCTCCACTGGGCGCAAACAGGCTCAACGCGATACCAGCTTAATCGCCGCACACAATTTCGGTAAAATCGTAGCATAAGGTATCAGAGACTTGTGTCGCGTTGTGTGTGAAGGGCCTAAGATTAGTCTGTTATAAGTTAGACGATCTTACCTTGACTACGCCCGCGGTGTCGGTCCTAAAGTTGAAGTCTCCAAAGATGAAGTAGGGTGCCGCGTTGACGTCAGAGTGAAGATGACGTAGAGTGTGACGTAACGCGCGGCGGCGGGAGCGGCAGTATACCTGGAATGTAAGAGAAAAAATAGAGGAAGAGAAAAAGGGAGAAAAACGATAACTTGAGGTTTCTTTCGATAATTTCTACTGACGTGAGATCATCAAAGAAGTCCTTCGTCTCTGGTTGGAGCAGGAAGGGACTGTCAGACTTGACAGGCTTAAACAACTATGTTCCTACAGTTGCCCTTTGCGTACCAAGCCTACGCTAACTCCATAAGAAATATGTGTAACCCTGCCAGGTTGCTTTAATACCTGTTTACTTTCTGCCCTGCGTAATATGGAAGAATAGGCGGCCCAGTGGTAACGGACCCGATTTACGAGTTGTAGGTCATGGGTTCGAACCCGGCATTGTCCAGAACCAAAAATTCGAAGACATGTGACATCTACTAACCCACACTGGGACTGCGTGTTGTATTACAGCCCATTTCCTCTCACAGAGAGGAGGCCTGTGTCCCAGCAGTGGGAACATTATAAGCCGATTTGCTTATACTGCTTAATATAAACTTACAGAAGGGAACGGCTCAATGGCTAGCAGATTTGACGCGTCGTGGAACAGATGTATGTTGACGAATTCGACGGCCGTGCCGCGCATCCACCAGCGCGTGCGCAGGAAACCTTTGCGAGACCATTTGCACTGAAACAAAATATATTAAATTTTACTAATGTGAAAGTTTGTCCGGATAGATGGACGTTTGTTACTTCTGAGACAATGAAAAATATGGTAGTTAAGTATGAAAAACTAAGGATGAATTGTGCTAGATAGTGCCGGGCGTGGTTTGAGCCCCGAGCGGGTTGCGGGACTGTCTTAAAAGGTAATTATGACCCTGGAACGTAAAGGGCAATTGAAAAAACACAGTAGATTTTCCTAATCATCATTTTTGTTTTTGAAATTTCAATATACAAGTAATATAAAGTACTACAGGCGATTTAGCAGGCATGTGTGGCATAAATGTTATTCAAATATTCATGTGCAGATAAGAATCAGTAGAAATGCAGAATATAATGGCTTGAACAACCCTTAGAAATTCTTATCCTCTTCAACATTGAAATATATTACTTAGTAGTAACATCGCTTTGGCGTTATAGCTGTTAAGGTGTTATTTACATAATTTTAAATAAATAAATACTTGTTTGAAAGCAATAATCTAACTTAAAACGTGTGTGTTATTTATAAAACCAAAGAAAAGATAGGTATTATAGTGGCTATATGAGAAGAAAAGTCAAAGAAAAACTAAGTATTTCTTTTTCGTGTGAATATGTTGCCACCCTCTAGGTACGGTAAGCACAAGACGGGTGGCCCGCCTAAAACGTGTATGTATCTTAAATTACGCGTCGTTCTTGCTAATGAGAATGTGTGCGTGCAGACGCGTCGCCTCTCCCATGAGGAGCCGTCTTAGGCTTACCTCCACTAATAGGGGTACACTGGGTAATAGAGTTTGTCACAGGGTAATTTCTTTGAAGGCGGACGTCATGGGGGAAAGGACATCCCCATCTCACGACCCAGACGTCGCGGGAGTTGCGATTTTCGGCTACCGTAGGCGCGGTGTTACGAGCGGCAAGTAATGGATGGCTCCGTCCGATCAAGGACCGGTCGTCTCGCGACAAAGAGCTATTCAAATTCAAATTCATTTTATTTCAATCCATTTGAGATCACAAAATTATTCACATTAAATATCATAATAAATATACATAGAATTTAAAATACAATATTAGAAAGAAGTAGTTAAATTCTAACAGATAAATTAAAATTAACAAGATCACAAAATCAAATTAGGTGCCCATAATTATAAAAAAGCCTGAGTCATTTGTCTGTTTGTCATTACATTAATCATATAACAATGATTAATGTAATGACAATCAAACCTGTTCACAAATGCATAGGACCAAACGCCTGCCGGGTTCGTGGGTCTGTCTTTAAAGAGAACCGTGGATCTGGATCGGAAGGGACAAAGTGGATTTTTTGACAATAAGAGTCTGACATTCCCAGCTCCACAAAGAGTGGAAGGGCTAATTTTATGATATTACCACCTCAAAAAATAGGGGTCATTTCATTAAAACTAAGTACTTTAACAAAATATTCAGTGACAAAATGCTTGTTGACAACTCATAAAGGAAAAGTAATATATTTAAAGTATTTATGGCGTCATTAACATATCAGTGCGTCATAAGCGTTTGTTTGTCTATGTCCGCTAATTATGGAAACGGTTGAGTTATTTTTATTTACACAATAATAAAGGAAAAATAACAGTAATTAAATCAACAGGTCTAAAAATAGGTTATTTACAATAAAACAAGAGGACAATATAATGTTTTATAATAGAAGCTGTTTGAGGAAGTTTTTCATTATCTATGTAATTTATAAATAATTGAATTAGTTCATCGTATAATTATTATATCAGATGCAAACATTTGCAAAAATTGCACTTTTTATACAGTATTTTGATTCATTTAAACAAAAAACCAGCGGTGTAACTAAAAGTATTTCCTCATTTTGCCAATTATGTTTTAATTTCCATATTACAGGGACGCGGGGTCGAAGGTAACCGTGACCCTGAAACGTAAAGGGCTATTGAAGGATCACCGTGCATTTTAGTGAGTACAAGTCTGACAGTCTCTCGCGCTCCGCCCTGAGAAGGAGGACTCATTTGATGATGTTACCACGTAATAAAAAAAGAGTCCCATGCGAAAGAGAGTATCAGATTCGTTCCCGCGAAATCCCACCCTGTTCCTTCAACTGCCCTTTGCCTTCCAGGGTAGGAGCTTTCTGAACATAGCCTTAGATTCGTGGCGGAGAGCTATACTCGCAGACATCCAATATTTTGTGAAAACATATTTCATACTAACCCGATTGGACCACCGTAGTCCGAATTAATGAATATGTATTAACCCTTGCAAGACTTTTCCTGGCCTGGGTATCGAATTCAGGACCGTACTCAGTACTTGCACTTGCATACTAGCGGTAGTTTTATAGCTATCCTAAAACCTAATAAGGATACGACTGACGTTGGAATAAACTTTCACCATCCAAAATTCAATCTAAATGACAGTGCAGTCGAAATCGTTTTCCAATGACATGAGTGCTAAAGGAAAGTGGTTTACTACTAATTAGGTCAGAGTCCGACTGTAGCCGATACAATCCGACAAGTGCCGATTGGCTTCTGCACGAGTTATCACGATTTCGATTTGAACGCTGAACGTTTTTGTAGATACATAATTTCCGGCTGGATGGATGTTGCAACACCGATGAGGTGCCTAGCTTTTTCCCAACTATGTTGAGTTCGGCTCCCAGTCGAACCGGATGCAGCTGATTATAGAATTTTATATGGAGCGACTGCCTATTGGACCTCCATAACTGTGTGATACAATACCCCTGAGAGCAGTGGTGGCCCAGTGGTATCGGCCCCGACTTACGAGTTACGGGTCATGGGTTCGAACCCAGGCTGGCGCATTACTTTGTGTAATTTATTTCATCACCAGTACTCTCAAAACGGTGAAGGAAAACATCGTGAGGAAACCGGCATATTCTAGAACCATCAAATTCGAAGACATGTGTGACATTTACCAACCCGCTCTGGGCCCGCGTGGTGGATTATGGCCCACTCCCTCTCACAGAGAGGAGGCCTGTGTCCCAACAGTGGGAACATTGATGATGATGATGATGATGAGAATACCCCTTGACAAGACTGGTTGTCAGATTTTCGAGCTTCTGACTAATAGTAACGACTGTTAAAGAACTACATATGACAGCCGGGATCAACGGCTTTCAAGCTATCCAAGGCACGGAGGCAACATGCCATGATAAATGGTCACCCATTCACAAACCAACCTCAGCGAAAGCGGCTTAACTTGGAATACCGGCCTGTGCAGCTGTACCAAGATGACTAAGGGATCTTAAGGCTCTCTTGGACAGTTAATCTAAATTTTGATTTATTTGAGGAAGGATAGTTGTTTTTGTGGGAATATTTGAATTTTGTGAGAAGAATATGAAACAAAGAAAGAAAGATGTTATTGTTATACTTTGATTAATGGAATATTATAATTGGCTTCGGTTATTAATTAACGTCATAAATAAATGAGCGTCTTTTATATTTCCCAAAACCTACCTCCGGAAAGAAATGCTGTGGAAACTTCGCCTTTTCTTTGGTGGTGACCTTCTCGATGTTGCCAGCGTGCACCTCCTTGCCAGTAGCCTCCACGTATGCCTTCAATTCGAAGTCCCAAATCTTCAGGTCTGTTAAAGAGGAATGTGCGAAGTACATGTTGCCGAGGGCCTGGAAATGGAAAAGGTAGTTTAAAACAAGTGCGAGTTGGAATCGCCCATGAAGGGTTCCGTAGTAGCAAGCATAGATTAGGGATATAATTGTATTGAAATTAGTAAGTAATACACACAAACAATAAAAATAACTTTGTTTTTCATAGTGTTAGTATGAATGGCAAAGTTATATATTTTGCGGGTTTTGAAAATGTACTATATCTCAAAAACTGCTAACTGTATCTCATCCAAACTAATTTTCGTTGGAAGTTTTTGTTGAGGTCTAGATTATATATTTTTTTTTAGTTTTATCATTCTCTTATTTTAGAAGTTTCAGGGGGCCCCGACACACATTTTACCACTTCGGAAGTGTCTCTCGTGCAAACTGTTCAGTTTAGAAAAATGATTTTAGTAACCTCAATATAATTTTTAAAGACCTATCCATAGATACCCCACACGTATGGGTTTGGTGAAAAAAAATTTTTTGAGTTTCAATTCTAAGTATGGGGGGCACCCCCAAAATTTTTTTTGTTTTTATTTTTGTGTGAAAATCCTAATGCGGTTCATATAATACATCTACCTACCAAATTTCAACAGGATAGCTCTTATACTTTCGACAAAAAGTGGCTGTGACATACGGACGGACAGACAGACATGACGAATCTATAAGGGTTCCGTTTTTGCCATTTGGCTACGGAACCCTAAAAAGTTGCCTTAGACTAGGAATATGTACATAGATACTTTGTTATAGGTGTGTTTGCACGTTTACACAACCAACCCTGAAAGATCATAAAAAGTTGTTTGTTACTATAAGTACTTTCAGCCTATGAAATTTTGTTAATGTTTTACAAGCTCATTGAATTAGCCACAGAGTCATATGCCTAAGCCCATCGTGATACGCCAGCATTTCAGTGTGTGCCCAGAAGACAGACGTATCAACGATCGGCCGACAACATTTTCATAAACAGCCAGACCCAGAACAACTATTTATTGTCCCACACATATTATCACTGGCGCATGATAATGGTGATTATGCGATCCGACCGATTTCGGTTAGGAAGGTTGCTTCAGCTCCGCTGTAGTTGCCGTTCGTGTACTCGCATAAGGTTAACTGACGCATGACCTAGGAATTGAACCAAGGATATCAAGCTCAGCCGTCGCGCTTTTGACCACAAGACCAACGAAACTGCCAAAAAAATTGAACTTGTGAAATTTTGAACCCGTGACTTGTCCGTGTCTCGGATACCTTACGACTCTGGTATCCAGGTGATTATCGCAATACAAATCCATAGAGGTTCGTATACAGGCACGCGTCACATCTAGACTCCTAATCACAGGCGACCGATGTCTGTCAACACATTAGGTAAAAAAGTCTTATAACCGTCGTGACTCGACCACTCCTGTGAGTCCCCTCGTCGCACTGACCTTGAGTTATCCAATCAGAACGCAGTACCCCGTCCCCGTTAGCCAATCAGAACGCAGTACCCCGTCCCCTCGCTTACGTCGTACCTCAGCGACTTGACAGAATAATTTTCGTTAGTCAGATCGTGCATGAGGCGTCTAGATATAAATGGTCGTTGTCGTAAGGTATCGGAGACTTGCGTCGCGTTGTCTACGAAGGGCCTAATACATTTGACAGCACGGTGGCCGAGCCATCGAATTCGGCGCTGCGTGACGCGTTTTCGTTCCTGGTATGAAACAACGTTGTAAAAAAAAGATGAGGTAACGGTGCTCACGTGTCTAACAAATAAATAAACCTAGAATTAAAATTCTAGACCGGTTTGAAGATCATAAAAGGACTATAAAAATGTGCGGTCTAGAATATATTGACCTTTAGCCTGACATTAAGAAATTATAATTCCACAAAGTCTTACACATGCAGCCTTCACTTAGGGTGTGGCCAAATAAAAAGCTATATCTGAACTAAATAATGGCAGATTTACATTGAGTCAGTAACTGGCGTCAGTCCACTGATATGTAGTCTGTGGTCCAATGACGAGTCAGTGCTGACCTGGCACTGCCATAATGTAAATTGATTTCTTGAAATACTGACCTCGTATAAATAGCATGAGTCAGTTTTCGGCGCCAGCACTGACGTCAGTTACTGACTCAATGTAAATCTGCCTTAACATCTCAATTGTTGTAAGTAATACCAAAAATGTTAGAAAGGTTAGTTAGAACTACGAGAGCTATAGATGCTATTTACTTTTTTCACTTCACGGCAACTATCCATTTCCTGCGTTGTTCATTTTTCCAACAGGTGCTTGGGAATAAGTAAAACTTAAATTTATTACTTCTGCCAGTATTCTTGCAGTTTACAACACAAGAACTGCTGTGAACTTTTGTTGTTGGCGGAATAATGAGATTATGCAAAAATAGGTAAATTGTCTAACAGATTGACGGCTCAATGTACCAGTGACAGAACCTACAATAGGTAATAAATAAATAATATTAAGTACTACCCCCTCCTAGTACTTCGCACCCAGCGAATAGAAAGAGACAGAAAATAGTTTGATGACGCAGAGTTAAAATTCCAGCCGTACCGTGTATGCCTTCAGTTCAGTCTGTCTGCCACTATGTTGTATCTCATGAGCCGTGATAGTCAATTGTTTTCGAGATAGAAGTCCCTATAAAATGGCTTTTGGGCCCAAAATGAACGATCACCTTTCTTGAGTTTAATCGTCAGGCGATTGTTTACAAACTATTGAAAAGTAAATAATTAGGTTGTTGAACTGACCCCTCCTCTTTAAAGAATACCTACTCTCTTTGTGAAGTCGATAAAGTTGTAAGGAAAATGTGAAGTGGAACACTTCTTGAGAAGTACGACATAAAATCGATACTTCGTTTACTCGGATTTTATCGTAATAGACATATAGCTATCTTTATGTGGCCCTTTAGTATTTTATCAGTCCAGTAGTGTCCGACCGAAGGCGTTTTTTTTATTTGTGATGGTTTTTGTTTTGACTCTAGTTCAGATGTAACCAGCGTTGCCAGTCGTCCCGATTTTTCAATCCAAATTAATGTCCCGCGCGGGACAGGCTAAATCCCGCTTTCGGGGATGACATAGATTTTTAACCGACTTCAAAAAAGGAGGAGGTTATCAATTCGACTGTATTTTTTTTTTTTATGTTTGTTACCTCATAACTTGCGACTGGGTGAACCGATTTTCATGATTCTTTTTTTGTTTGAAAGCTGGTGCTTCCCGTGTGGTCCCATTGTCACCATTTCAATATCTGATGATTGGATCCTGGAGAAATCGAGGGAAACCCTCAAATTTTATAGGCCGACGCACCGTTTTTCGCAAATATTATGAAGTAATTTAAGGACTTGCGTATGGTAACCATCATCTCATGTAGCTGAGCTGATGATGGAAGGTACAACTCCTTAACAGTAAGGAGTAGGCATCGACTGACTTAGTAAATTATTTTTATCATTAAGTATTTCAAAGCACTACAATTTAATAAAGGTCTGGAGTATATCTGATGTTGGAGCCGAGAGACAGTCGAGGGAACTCCTCAACGATTCACAGCAGCTACCTTGTATTTGAGCTTGATTAATTTGTATTGATAAGAACTTTACACCTAGATGAGTTGTAAATGTTATTAGGGGTCTGATGACGAAGACGAAGGACAGTTCAGGGAATTCCTCAACGGTTTACAGTAGCTACCTTGTGTTTGGACTTAATTCATTTATATTGATGAGAACTTTACACCTAGATGGTTTATAACTGTCATTAGGGTTCTGATGATGAAGACGAAGAACAGTTCAGGGAACTCCTCAACGGTTTATAGCAGGTATCTTGTATTTGGACTTAATTCATTTATACTGATGAGAACTTTGCACCTTTGGTTATTGTTCGATGCAGTATACCTGCCATTTGGTCCCATAAAAAAAAATTATATATTTAGGTGTTCTTGCTTATTGGGGACATGAGCGATGTTATAACCGGTGCTACGGATAGTAAAATTCTAGTGCATATGTAAGAAAATTATGTATTTGACAAGAATTTTATGTGAATGTTTAAACTGAAAAGGGTAAAATAAAAAAAGTTTTTAAAAAAAATCTAACCGACTTCTAAAAAAACAACCAAGAAAAAGGGTAAAATAACCTACCAAAAAACTTTTCTTTCGGAAGTCGGTGGCAAAAAAGTCAATGAAATATAAAAGCAAAGCCACCGACTTCCGAAAGAAAAGTTTTTTGGTAGGTTATTTTACCCTTTTTCTTGGTTGCTTTTTTAGAAGTCGGTTAGATTTTTTTTAAAAACTTTTTTTGTTTTTATTTTTAAAATATCACATTTTTATAAAAATACCTTTCAATATCTATTGTTACGTAAACGTTATTTAAACCCAAATAAAAAGACAAATATATATAAAAACCCGTAATAATGTAAGAATCCTGCTTTTTTTACTCAAAAAGTTTCAAGATTACGACTTGGCAAAAAATAAATCTGGCAACGCTGGATGTAACAGACAAAGTCGATGATGTTGCGATCTTACCCAGATGAAGTATGTATTCGGGAACACAGACGCAGGTAGAGAGTTCCATTCCTTTGCTGCGAGATTTAATGAAAGGCGTTTTAGCCAAAATCAAAGATAAGGCCAATGGTGTTTCAAACTGTAGCTTTGGCTATGAAAAAATGGTTTACAATAGATAGAACAGTTACACCACTCTAGCTAGCTAGAATACTCACAGTAAACTTCTCCGGCGAACTGAAGTCCTCGTCGAGAAATATCCTGATCTTGTCAAAGAGCCTCAGCTCAGGACAGTCACAGAGCCTCTGGACAAAGTCCTGGACGTACTGCATGGACTTCTCGTACGCCTTGCCGCCGACCTCTTGCAGGTGGAGAGCGATGAACTTGGGGTCCATCCGGGAAACCGCTTGCAGGAACTCTGCCGTCCATATTGGTAGCATTACCGAGGGCTGTGGGAGAGATAGACGATATGAGATTTTTAAATAGAATAGGTAGGGGAACAGATTATAAGACGGGGACGAGAGGTATAATGGGGACATACACTCTTTAGGCATACTTAACACAACACTAACGTAGCGCAAGCGCCATCAGGACGTCATTTGCAAGCGGCCATTAACAAATGGCGTCCTTTTGGTGCTTGCGCTACGTTAGTATTGTGTTAAGTTTGCCTTAAGTGTGTGAATTCCCATCATACTCCGCGTCCCCCTCTTATACACTGTTCCCTTACGAAATGGCAGTAGGCTGGCCATTTTTGTCGAAGGGCCGAATGGCCGGTGAAGCAAATGAGTTCTGGAGTTGAGACCGTATTAGCAAGTGGACCATCTAGCTGGATACAAGATGGACCCCCCAGCTACATGGACCGACGACTTTAAGCAGGTGGCTGGGACAGACTGGATGCGGAAGGCGGAGGACAGGGTGATGTGGCGCCAGTCTACCAAAGTAGCCTTTTAGGACTCCAAGTTGTTAGATCTTAGGTATTTGAATTGAACCAATAATGTTTTGCACTGATCGGGAAGGTCATATCTATGTGGTTCTTTCCTATAACGACCATCTCAGCTATTAATGTGCAATGTCTTCATTTGACTTGACCAAAATAATGTCTGAACTTCAAAACAGTAAACAACATAGCTGTTTGTTTTGGTGCTTATTTCTAGACAAGTTAGACAGGAAACACTGACTACTAGTTTTTACAAAGTTATTGACGTGTAAGAATGATTAAAAAAAAGTAATTTTAATAATAAACAACATTTTGTTTTGGCAAACAGTCAGTTCCTAGTAAAAGTTCCCGTGGCCTGTAATTTATAACTCAGTAAGTGAGTGGCCTATAAGGCCAATTATATTGGCTCAATTTCATGGAATGGAAACGATTTTTTGAATCAGAGCTTTCGTACAAAGCATAATGAAAGTTATGATTATAGCGTAACGTGCAGACTAAAAAATTGCTGAAAAAACTGTCCGCGTCCTCCAGAGAATTCTCGCGCATTGTTGGGAATGTTCGCAGTAATGATCTCTTATCTCGTCAATTGATACTTTTAAATTAATTAGGTATGTGAGACTGGAAGGCAACCCCATCATAGTCGGGAGTCGGCTAGGCAGATGATGACATTTCCTTCGGATAATTTCCGAAGCTAAGTATTGCTAAGCTATTTGGACCAAAGGAAAACTAGCACACACTAACCGCAATATTTTTTGTTAACCTTTGCCCCACACTAGGAATTTCTCCTGTAAAGTGGGTGTGTTTACAAACATTGAAACTCAAATACACAAACACCCAGACTAGGAGTGCAGCAACTACTTTCTGCCCCAACCGTACCGTCAAAATATATCCCAAATACATTTAGCGCGACCGCATATAGTTTCTGTCAGAAAAATTTTGTTCCTCGCCGGATTTATCAGAAATTTTGATCCGGAAACTTTTACAATACAAAATTTAAGCAACGAGTGCCTTTCGGTGAGCATCAGAACTTTTCCGACACAACACTTAATATTTCTTATAGCCAGGCCACACTAACGGCATTTCCCGTTGATTTTCGCAATAATAATCTTTAAATGTTCCTATGTGACCAATCGGCGTGTGTGTATGACCAGATATATGAATGTGGATGAGGCGAAAGGAGTACGTAAGGATCGTAGCAGGTGGCGCTCTGGGGAAGGCGTGAGTTTATAATTTATTGATGTAAATGTTCGTATAAACGTCCTTTGTCGCTATAATCAACAGCATTTCCCGTTAGTGTGGCCCTAGCCTAACAGCACACTGCGTTACAGTATGCGGTTGCGCGTGAGACATTCATAGATCTTTAACGAATGTCATCACCTAGGTACGTCATCGTTCTATCAAAAGTTTTTATTGCTTATATTATTAACACTTTTATTTTTAGTAATGTATTCGCTGTCACGGACGTGATACCATAACAAAGCTATAAAAAACGGGATATAACAGTATCTGTGGTTATCTAACCAGTCGGCAACAACAGTTTAAATCAAGAGTTATCCATTTATTTGCGTCATATCCTGCGGTCACCATAATAATTTATAACGATAAATTCGTGTTTTTAAATGAATTTATTTGGCTTGACCCCGAATCTATACTAATATGTATTAGGTAAGTACTAGCTGACCCGTGCCCACTTCGTTGGGCGGTAAAATGTGCACGATATCTTCATAATTTATTACCCGACTACGGCAAGGCCAAAAGGACGGTTATGATTTTGACCGGTATGTATGTATGTTTGTCTGTTCCCTCATAACTTCTAAACTACTCGTACTTATCATTACTTGACAAATGAGGTGTCGTTAGAAGCGTCTCAGTTGTCCGCTGGTTATAGGGTAGGTGACGTGTCACCAAATCCAATATGGCGCCCTCTAGGGGATGAAAAGTCGTAACCGAAAAAAATATATTTTCGCACAGTATCGACATGGGTATCAAATTAAAGGGCTTGATGAGCAGATTTGAAATATATAATTATACATTATATAGCTTTTACTAACTACTTTGCCTGTTTCTAACAGTGTCAACATGGGTATCAAATGAAAAGGCTTAATGAGTACATTTTAAATTCACTCGCTACTTTGCTTATTATATCAAATAACCCCAAAATAGTGTAAATAAAAAATAAGTCTTCAGGAGATTACCTCTACATACAAACTTACAAACAAATTTTACCTCTTTATAATAATCGTATAGATAGATAAAGCTGAAGAGTTTGTATGAACGCGCTATTCTTAGGAGTTACGGGTTCCAACTGAAGAATTCATTTTGCGTTGAATAGTCCATTTATCTAAGAAGGCTATAGGCTCACACATCACGCTATAGTTCCCTACTACCTCAGGGGTCGGTGCTCTCAGCAACGTTGTTTTTGCTTCACATAAATGACCTGCTAAAACCCGGAACCTTTGGGTACGCAGATGACAGCACGGTTGCTGAGAGATACGTGTCCGATGCACGGGCTACTGGGCCTCAGATCCGGTCTCTCCGAGAGGCCATGGTTGAGCGCTTGAACGCGTCTTTGGAGGCTGTCTCAGAATGGGGTGAATCCAATCTGGTCAGTTTCAATGCTACTAAGACTCAGGCGTGTCTTTTTTCCGCAAAAAAGAGCCAATTCCACCCGGCTCCATCTTTCCGAGGTGTGACCATACCGATAACGGACCATCTTGACCTTCTTGGGGTTACATTAACATCAACCCTCAATTTCGGTCCATTCATCGAGGCAAAGGCTCAGTTGGCCGCAAAAAAGTTGGGGATCCTCTCCAAGGTGAGAAAGTACTTCACGCCTGAACAGCTGCTTAATTTATATAAAGCGCAAGTTCGGTCATGCATGGAGTACTGCTCTCACCTTTGGGATGGATCCGCCAAATACCAACTTGATGCACTTGAGTCCATAGATAAACGGGCCAAGAGGCTAATCGGTAACGATGCGCTGGTCGCTTCAAAGCTCCAGAGCCTTGAACATCGACGCCGTGTTGCCAGCCTGTCGGTTTTTTATCGGTTGCATTTCGGAGAGTGTGCGATGGAACTGCATAACTTGGTTCCTCCTGGCCCTTTCCATCATCGGACTACAAGACGTACGGCAATGCGCCATCGGCATATGGTGGACATCCCTCCGGTGCGTACAAAGCGTTTTGCCCAAACCTTTATTGTACGCACAGCTATGGAGTGGAATTCCCTGCCGGCATCTGTATTTCCCGATAGCTATAACCTTGGGGTCTTCAAGTCAAGAGTGAACAGGTTACTTCTAGGCAAGCGTGCTTCACCGTCGACCACATCTTCGCTTACCATCAGGCGAGATAGTGGTCAAACGCGAACCTATTTATAAATAAAAAAAAAAAAAAAAAAAAAACTTGATCAAGTTTTCATGCTCAGAACTCTCAGGGTTCCCCAACCACCAGGTTTCTAACCCTCATCGTATTCATGTTTTTAATTTTTCTTTATAATTTGTAATCTAAAACAACAACAAACCGACATCAGATAAAATTGGAAAAGTTTTCATACGCTGACGCAACGGCCGTCAGAAAGAGTCCGGTAAAGTTTTAACGCAAACCTGGTTCAGCGGAACCTAATAATAATGTTTCAGGTTGAAAAATGCTAATGTTACTATAGTTACATAATTTACAAGCTTTATGTAACGGCTTCGCTCGTGTAAGTACCTATTGGAAATAAGGGTAAAATCACAAATACACGCAAAGATCAGCGTTTTCTGAAATCTATTCCCTTTTTTTACAGATTGTGAAAGAATAAGGGTTATGTGTGTTACAGTCTGACACACGAAACATGAGCCTGGAAAATAGCATGGATTACTATCATGGATTACTGAGTAATCCATGGTGTAAATTCAAGTATCAAAATGTATTTTATTTAGATGATATATAGAGATTTTAGATGTAGATTTTTTGAATTTGCCGCTATTTTCCAGGCTCATGTTTCGTTTGTCAGACTGTATATTTCGAGTGTTTGTATACATTTTCCCACGTTTTTATACACTCACTTTTCTTGTTTGTTTGTTTGTTTGTTTGTCGTTCCGGTTGGACTTTTGCAACTCAATTTTAAGCAACTTCCCGATAAGCTAGCAGGCTGAAATTTTGTACACGCTCTGAGTTCTGATGACAATGCATGACTAGCTAAGAAACGTCATAACAAATCCAATATGGCGGCCTCCCCAAGATGGCGGACTGGCTGTTTGAAATCCACCCCTATGATATGGGTATCAAATGAAAGGGTTTGCGGTCAGGAATACGAAAAAAATAGTCGCGTGACTTAAATCCAATATGGCCACAGAATACTTAATAGTACAACAGAAGGACTACTCCAAAAAAAAATCAAACAAATGTAAAATCTATAAACGAGAGAATAAAGTACATTTTAACTGGCAGCCGTACCGCCCACCTACTTTTATAATAGCCTAAACTTCCCGTGCGCAAGCAAAAATGTACTGAATGGTTACGCCCGAGAGTTTATTTTGGTTTATCTGACGCCAACGACATCAAAAGGTTACTATGGGTCAAGCTCAATAGGGTTGCGACTTGCGAGTTTAGGCACAAATAGGTAGGTACCTATGCGTATTTTATGCATTTGTTAAATTACATTATTACCATAAATACCTATGTTCCTCAAGGAATTTTGTTTTTATCATCAGCCTATATCTTTTTGGTTTCGTCATCGATTACTACATACATTATTGATTGTTAGCACGGAATGTTAACAGTAGGTAGTCTAGGTACCTACGGAACCTTACGTGAGGAATAATATTTATAATAATATTATCTTTTCTACCTATTATTGTTATATTTTTGAACATTTATCTTACAAAAAAAAAAAAATTAAAAGATTTTTATCGTCTATGGCAAAATAGCCAGTCCTTATTATTTTGCACTCAACCTAGTAACCGACCAATTATTATCGCATACTGTCACAGGCCCCGCGTTGCGTGTCTTTGTAGGTAGGTAAAAAAGTGGCGCGCGAATTACGACCGCTGACCTTGAATGCGTAGTGTGGCCATTTTCTGAGTTAGAACTTTTAAACAGCAACGCAAACATCTTTCTACTTTCTACCGATCCTAATTCTTAGTACTCAGCTTAAGGTGAGTGAGAGTGTCGTCTTTTTATCTTGGTCGTCCAGTAGGCTCACCCCCCCCCCACTTACCCCCGTATCTATAAACAAGTCAAAGGTTTTACTTGAGTAAATGTCATTATTTAAGAGACGATATTTATTATGTAGATTAATAATTGCTTGAAGTTTGAACTGTAAAAATATAGAATTCTTACCTTTGCTTTGTTTGACGGTTCCCACTTCGTTTACATTTATGTCTATTGCATAAAAAAAATTGCATAAGTAATTGCTTAAGCTAAAGTAATTACTTTCACTTGACTATACATAGATACGGCTGTGTATCTCGCCTCATTTCCAAACTTGTAACCTACCTAATCATGATCAGTTAAGCCCATACTTCACAAGCAGGGAGATAATTTTGTTGATCGTTACTAAATATGTACTATATATTTTTTTTTCTTCATAATAATATTGTGTTATTAATTTACCAAAAGCACCTAAAGCAAGAAACTTGTGCGTAACTACACGTAACGTAACAAAAATATTAAGGAGACGGAGCGCGTGCGTAACGGGTGGCGCGTGGCAGCCGTAGTGAATGGGCCACGACATAATGGCCCCGCAACTACTTGCAGTTTTATGCCTACACCGCGGAGTGAGACAGGCCTGATATGGCGAACGTCCAAGATGGCAGACAGGATATTTGAAATGCACCCCTAAGATATGGATATCAAATGAAAGGGTTTGCTGTCAGGAGTACGAAAAAAATAGTCACGTGACATAAATCCAATATGGCGGACGTCCAAGATGGCGGACAGGCTTTGAGGCACTTCCCGATAAGCTAGCAGGCTGAAATTTTCAGGGTATCTTCAAACCCGATCAACAAAGATAAAAATAATAAAATAATTAATAGATTTTAAAAAATCTAAAAACCCACGTTTTTAAATATCCCAAAAATAAGAAAATAACCCTACGGGGCTGAGAGAGGGGCCACTTAAAACGTGGGGGCGTATCTTTGCAAGTTACACCCACGATCTATTACACGTCATGTAAATATATCCCATAAATAATCCCTTAAATAATATACGCCCCCACGTTTTGAGTGGCCCCTCTCTCAGCCCCGTAGGGTTATTTTCTTATTTTTTCTGTACCTAGTCTAAATGGCTTGATTGATTTTAGCTTGAGATTTCGTTAATTTTGTCTTAATTGTAAGTGACTCTGGGTAATTGCCCATTACAACTGATGTCAGTGATGTCTAGAATACACTTGGAAGAAAGACACATTGGGAAATGCTCAAGTTTGAACTCACAACTTCTTGCATTAGAGGCGAAATGACTAGATATAAAGGTGTCTAGATAAGTGCTATTTAGAAGTAGGTTAGTATCAATGTGTTCAATTTTGTGACCTAAACAAACTGGATCCCTAACCTTTCAGTCAGTTCGAGCCACATCTAATTTAAAATTAGTACAGTAATGTCCAAAATAATAATACCGAACGAGCGGTGATTGTAAAGGCTCCACACACACTGCCGATGTCGTTATGCTGCGTGCCCGAATTCAGGCTATTGAATAAAGCTCTGACAATGGGATGACAATTAGACCGCGTGGCAAAAATCTACTGGCATAGTGTGTTGTAATGGTAACCTTATTGGTAGGGTGGAAAATCGTCAAATAACTCCTACCGCTCTGGTTGGAGTGAAAGGGACTCGCCCTTGTCCTTTATTGTCATCTGCTCTCTCCCTCTTCTACAGGGCAGCAATAATCTATAAGACATTCTCGCAACGCTGGACATTACCGCAACTCTGATAATGTGTAGTAGCCATAATGATCTTTTCGTCAATCATGCTCAAATTCGTTCTAGGTATTGAACTCACTTGACTCTTGAACTTACACCTTTAGATTCGTGATTTTGTCACGTTAACTGCATTACAGGAGCTCATAGCTCAAATAATAACAGCTGTACTGGTGGCCTACCCATGACGTCTTAAAGCATGAGTCTTTAGGCTGTGGGAAAGAGACAGAACTATATAAGCCGTCTAGCGTCATCTCGTTTCCTGAGCAGAACTATTCACGCTTTAAGACGTCATGGTAGGCCACCAGGGGGGTATTACAACGTCTTAAATTAAAGTGACAGAGCTATACAAGTCGTCTAGCGCCATTTCGTTCACTCACTGGAACAAGCATGGCTTTAAGACGTCATGGTAGGCCACCAGGGGGTATTACAACGTCTTAAATCTGAAAGTGACAGAGCTATACAAGTCGTCTAGCGCCATTTCGTTCACTCACTGGAACAAGCATGGCTTTAAGACGTTGTAATACGGCCTCAGGCCTAGGTCTCTCTGGTTATGGGTGACAGATAATGCTGCCGCAGTTGCAGAGGGTTAGTGGGCCAGTCACCATCCGATCAAGGACCAGGCGGGATGGGGCGATAGAAACGCCAAGAATAAGAGGGAACAGGGTAGTCAGTCATGTCTCATTTGGTGATTTCCACCCCAAAAAATTGGTTGAGTCTTAGCTTTATAGCTCCCAGTCTTTTTTTATCGTGGTTAAATCAACAAATGAGTCCTCTCACCCAGGGCGGGACGGGAGGGACTGTCAGACTTGTACTAACTAAAATCCACGGTGTCCTTTAACAGCTCTTAACGTTCCGGGTCACGGTTACCTGATAAAGACAGTCCCTTGCACCCCGGCAGGCTTTGGCCTTCTAAGGGGAGTCCAAAAGTGCACTACTAACTCGCACAAAACAAGCGATAATTATCCGGTCTTTTTTAAAGCATGTAAAAAGGCTTTCAGTCTGAATTGGGGCAATTTCAGGCCAGTGTAGCAAGCACAATAGAAAATTGCACTGTTGCCTAAGAGCACAAATTGCTTGAAAGCCTCTGAGAGCGATTATACTTGAACAGGGCTGGCAGGCGTTTCAGTGGAATAATCAGAATAAATGTTCTGACTGCTGGGACATAGGTCTCTTATCTGTGAGAGGGAGTGGACTGTGATCCACCACGCGGTTCCTGTGACGGTTGGTAGATGTCACGATTCTTCTAATTTTAGGTGTTAGGACTGAGGTCACATTTCTTTGAATTTTTGGTTCAAGGACATGCCGGATAATATTCCTGACGACGCGCGACGTTTTCCTTCACCGTTTTGAGAGAAGTGATGATAAAATGAATATCAATGATATGCGCTTGCCTAGAAGAAGGAAGTCCATGGGGATTTTCTCATCATAAAATAAGTTATAGGACAGTGAAGTACAGCAGCTTTACCTGTTTTAGCCATGACTGTATGGTTACGGTGGCTACGGTAGGGCATTTTTGTCGTGGTAATTTCATCAAATGAGTCCTCCCACCCAGGGTGAAGCGGCAGGGTTTATCAAACTCGTATTGACAAAAATCCACGGAGTTTCTTCAATAGACCTTTATGTTCCAGGGTCAATGGTTACCTGTTTAGACAGTTCCGCGACCCCGGTAGGATTTTCGTAAGTCTAGAAGACATTAGCCCTATTAGGCTCAGTTAACCTATTTATGACTAACCAAATACTCTTCAGCAAGATGAACAGATGAACTTCATCAAGTTTTAAATTGAAGCTCGACTACCCCGTTAATATTCCAAACCCCCTTTCAGCATTTCAGCATTTATGCCACCCCTAATACTAGAAGCTATTTAAGTGCGCTACGTCGGCCGCACACTTAGAAGTAGCGCTAAACCTTGCTGGTTCGTTAATCTTTTTACCTCTACACGAGCTATTTACGTGCCAAAGTGTAAAAGGATTTATCTCTATGTAGATAGAGTGATTTATTGAATACACTTTATTATACGCAGGTATTTCAGAACGAGTGATAGATAGTTGTGGAGATACAATCAATTACGGAAACTTTTTTTTTGAATTTTCTATGGGTTTGCTCTTTGGCCTCAATAACAGGAAAAGATGGGGCCCAAGATGAAACGAGGTCACCCAGAAAGAACTGGAAATCCTGCTCACCGACGGAATACAGTAAGAACTATTAAACCTGGGCTCCGACAGGATGGTGATCAAGAAATCTGAATTATCTTTTTTTTTTGCGGATCTGGTCACTTTTGGTATCCGAGTTAATTAGGCCGCTGGCAATCCCATAGGCCTCTGACATGGCATTAAGCTTATGTAGATTGATATTATTAGACTTGTAGTCCAGGTTTCCTCATGATTTTTTACGTCACCGATGTTCAAGATAAACTTAGATCTATAGTATACAGGGTGTAAGAGACATCGACGCACAAACGGATACCATGGGTCCAGGACATGATTGTGGACCCCCCCGTGTTGGAATTTTTCGTCGGTTTTTTCTTATTTTTTATGTATGTTTTTTTTTTTTAATAGTGAGCCGCGCTTAAAGTACTACAGGTACTGTGGTACTGGACACAGTATTTAGGTATACGATGACCTTTCATTAAAAATTGAAAAGACTGATTATAAAAAACGCAAAAACGTTGGTTGTTCATTAGAGTTAATAATTCCAAAATTAAAAGCAATATTTAATAATCAATTTATCGATAGCAACATGCTACAACACGCGATTTGATGTGATAACCTTCGAACCTTGGAAAAGGACATCCAATCTAAAACATAGTTTGTATAAAAGTATAGTTAGTATTTTTGTATGAATAGGGCCGCCTACCTTTCCTCATTTCCCAGATGAATAGAAAACCCAACTCTATTCAACACACGCCAAGATTTCGACGTTTTCAATCTTGTCATATCTAACTTCTATGGTTGCACAAACCAACAGGTGCGTCCACATCCACACAGAGCGCGCAGCCTCGCGAGGCATTTTCCGCGCGAAGCAGCTCGGTTGGTGTGGACGTGTCACGGGTAAGGCAAGTGATAGTGCTGCCGAGGTCGAGCGACCGAGCGCCCGAGCCATCCAGTGTCGGCTTTTGTTTTGCTTGCGTATATTGTTTCGTGCCTCGGTCGAAAAACAATAGACGCGTCCATACAGAGTGAGCGGCCTCGCTTGTCAGTTTCCTCGCGCAGAAATTGCCTCGCGAGGCTGCGCGCTCTGTGTGGACGCGCCTAACGACGATCGTCGTTGGCACAAACGTTCCAATGACGTAACTAAGAACGGGTTTAAGGAAATTCATCCTCTAAAGGCGTTAAAAATCAAGGATGAAAATTTGTATAATGATAAATGATATTTATTCAGTAAATTGGTTTGGCAAACTCTTTTACACGTCAAAAAGACACTATTTTACACTAGATGAGGCCGGTGTTTCGTACCTGACTACTCTGAGAAGAAACATCCGAAACAAACTCAAAGGTCACAGTTTCTTTTAAAGTCCAGACACTTTTATATTGGTCAAATTATATGAGAACCATGCCGGTGTCTGAGGTGGTCTTGCGGTGGTTCTGAGGTGGTATGAAAATGACTTTAAATTAATTACTTGACAGTACCCGTGCACCACCCAGGTGGAGGAAATAGGTGGTGCACGAGTCCGAACCCTAAATTTCAATAATTTGCTTGAAATTTAGAATGTAGACCTATCAAACAGACGAAGCTGTGGTGGTGAGCGTTACAACCACCTGCCTCTTAACTCGCGGCCCGCCTCGCCCTTCGCCTACGCGATTTTAAATTACACTGAATTCGTTTCTGTCACTAAAACGAAATTTAATAAAACACGTGTTTTAAGATTTTTGGTAATTCCCCAAAGGGGTAACTGAAAATCATAGGGGAAAAAATAAGTTAAAATAACTAAAACCCGACTACGAAAAAATCGCGCACTAAAAAGTTTAAAACAAGAACAATCCGTGTTACAGAAATTTTTAATTAATAGCCGTGGTCGTATGCCACCTAGCCAATAAGATTGTGTGAAACAACCGCAGGTGGCATACGACCACGGCTATTAATTAAAAATTTCTGTAACACGGATTGTTCTTGTTTTATACTTTTTAATGCGCGATTTTTTCGTAGTCGGGTTTTAGTTATTTTAACTTATTTTTACCCGACTGCGCCAGAAGGAGGGTTATGTTTTTCGAGTGTATGTATGTATGTATGTGGGTATATTTCTTTGGCACGCTCTGCAGCCTAAACGGCTTGATGGATTTTAACTTGAGAGGTGTCGTTAGATTCGTCTTAAACGTGAGAGTGTCACTGGGTACATAAAACTGGCCAAGTGCGAGTCGAACTCGCGTACAAAGGGTTCCGAACTAAAATTTTTTTTTTAAATCTCTCACATTCTGTCAAGTGGGGTATCAAAATAAAGGATTTTAAAAATGGTTTACCGAAATATATATAACTTATATGTTTCAATTTAATTTGGACTGATAAATGCTAAAAACAACAAAACATTTTAAAACAAAAACCTAAGATAAAAATATACCAATATTGCCGAGCTTTTTGTTGTTGTCCCTGTGTGTGAGCAGACAACATTTATATACCCTGGGCAACTGACAACAAGCGTGCGGCGTGTGCGCAGCTATATAACAACATAAGCTGGGACGCGGTGAAGGCGGTAACAGTTTATCTGGCTAAAACTCCCATTAAACTCATTGATGCCTTCGGGCTTAAGTTTAGTTGTTGTGTATTTTGGATCTTCCTATTTGGCTCTGCCATCCCGGTAGCGTATTTCCAAAGGCTATACTATAATAGTCACGAGTCAGACTAATCGATTAGCTTTTGTTTCTGTATATTACTCTGCAATACCTAATCTATCTCAGTAATAAAATTGACTCTAATGGAATAGCTTTTTGTTTTGATATTTTCAAAGAAAATGCAAGGACAAAATCTAGTTCTATATACGAGTAGAGGCTCACTAGCTGTTTTATCACTTGAGGATAGGTAAATTTTATTTTTGGTTAAATTTTTTATTTTAGTTATATAAAATGGCTTTATCCCGTAAAACAAAAAAATAACAGAGCTAAAAGCTCTAAATTACAAAAGGAAACTCCTAGTAAACGCGAGAAGTGCCTAAAAAAACAAAGAGAGAGATCCTCTCAATATTAAAGTCAGCTTCCACAAGAAGCTCATAAAGAGCTTATAAAAAGTATTAGCGAACAAGCTAAGTATAAACGTGACAAAGAGTTGCCGTCCATCCGTAATCAGCGATTACAAAAAATGCGAGAGCATGCCGAAAATGTTCGAGAACTCGAATCTCCATTGTCACGCTCTATGCGGCTCAAAGAAAAGCGTGAGCATGCCAAAAATGTTCGAAATATCGAATCCCCACTGTCGCGCTCTTTGCGGCTCGAACAAATGCGTGAGCATGCAAAAATTGTTCGAGACCTCGAATCTCCACTGTCGCGCTCTATGCGGTTTGAACAAATGCGTGAGCATGCAGCGAGTGTTCGGGAACTCGAATACGAGAATTTCATAATTGTACTAACTAACAATGAAATTCATTCAGCCAATAGAGCAAGCAGGCTTCCCTTCGGGTTTTAGTACTACCGACCACATTCAGGCTTTAGAACAAGTCATAGAGAAATATCGTGAGTTCAACAAACCACTATACGTGGCTTTTATAGACTACTCTAAAGCTTTTGACAGTATTAGCCATCACTCAATTTGGAACGCCTTGAAAATGTTCTGATTTAACCAAACATATATGTATAAACATCTTATCATTATGTTTACTCAAAAAATCAAAGCTGCGTGAAACTCGAAACTAGAGGTAAATCTATAAATATAGAAAGAGGTGTACGACAAGGTGACCCGTTAACACCGAAATTGTTCATTGCCGTGCTCGAAAACATATTTCGGAATTTAGACTGGTCACATAAAGGTATTAAAATAGGTGATCGCATACTAAACCATCTAAGGTTCGCTGATGACATCGCTATAATAGCTGAAACACCTGTAGACTTGGAAGATATGATACAGACACTTGACCAAGAAAGTACAAAAATCGGTTTAGAAATGAATGCACAAAAGACTAAAATAATGACCAATAGTCACAAGAAGCCCATTAGAGTAAATGACAATACCATAGACTACGTCGGGAACTACATTTACTTAGGAAAGCAGATATCTTTTAACAACTCTAGCAACGAAGACAAAATCTCAAGTAGAATAGCACTTGCATGGAAAAGATTCTGGTCATTAAAAGAAATCTTAAAAGGTAACTACAGTCTACTAATGAAGAAAATCGTAATGGACACTTGCGTCTTACCATGTCTATTATACAGCTGCCAAACCTGGACCTTTACAGAAAAAGCGAAACAAAAGATTACGAGCAATCGGAGAGCAATGGAAAGAAGTATTTTAAACATTAGAAAAATACAGAAAATACGAAGTGAAAGGGTAAGAAAGAAAACCAAGGTCACCGAAGCACTAAGACATGCACTGACATTAAAATGGAAATGGACTGGACATATTGCACGATATACCGATAGAAGATGGACCACAGAAACAACGCGTTGAACCAACGGGAAAACGAAATGTAGGCAGACCAATAAAACGGTGGGCTGATGAGATAGTAGAAACTGCAGGAAAACAATTAATAGAGAAAGCTAAAGATAGGAACTTATGGAAGAAATTGGAGGAGGCCTTCACCCAATCTGGGATCCATATCTCAAAAAAAATAAAGACATACGAGTACAACAACATAGATGTAATTTTTTAACAGATGTTTACTTTTTTAAAGGATTAAAAATAAATGGCAATTTTATTTTATTTTATTTAACAATGAAATTCCCGTAAGCGATAAATTCATTCTATGCAAAAACTAAAAATAGTAAAATAAAAAAAAATATTTAAAAAAACAAAAAACCCGACTGCGTGAAAAATGTGAAATAACTGAAAATATAAAAACAAGCTAAGAAATATATTTTTTTTGGTTTCTAAGCGATCGTGGTGGACAATTTTCACAAACGCAGTCGGAGGCATCAAATGTTCTGTTCACACCACGACAATGGTGTAGAGTTAACCAATACTGAGTCATCGTGTACACTGTGTCTGTGAATGAATAGAAGACTGAATGGGATATAATTAGGATAAGAAGCTTGTGCAGCTTCTTCTTCTTATCTCAATTAAATTGCGGTAAGAATTTACAAATAAAAGGCAAGGAAGATTATGGATTACACTTACAAAGAAAGACATGCGGCCGATGATAGAACGTATTGTGTATATTTGATGCCTCCGACTGCGTTTGTGAAAATTGTCCACCACGATCGCTTAGAAACCAAAAAAAATATATTTCTTAGCTTGTTTTTATATTTTCAGTTATTTCACATTTTTCACGCAGTCGGGTTTTTTGTTTTTTTAATTTTTTTTTTTTTATTTACACTATTTTGGGGTTATTTGATATAATAAGCAAAGCAGCGAGTGAATTTAAAATGTACTCATTAATACGAAATTCTTCAGACGAAGTTGCGGGCAGAGTGTTGTTGTGAGTTAGTCATTCATATTTTCATATTTCATTCGAACTTGACCTTTAACATCCCTTTAACCCTACATTTGGGTTTTACGTCAAAACCAAGCTGAAAGGTTTTATAAGTAGGTAGGGAGATAGATTATGATCTATATATCTCGGTCTATCAATTTGGCCTACAGAACTTTTCACAAAGGGATTTATGAATAAACCGTGTCTGCGGCTCGCCAATTAATTTAATAGCGAGCTTTTGCCCGGGGTTTTGTTCTCGTTAATTTAAGAGTTTGATTAATCAATTCGGGTTGTACTTTTTTTAAGCTATTGTATAGCTTTTATCGCGGGCTCAGAGCGCGGCGCAGCGCGGTGACCGAATCAAAAAATTTCCAAAAACCTAACGAAAATACCTGACACCACGCATCGTCTAACATCGTTTCAGTTCGGGAGACTTCGGCAATCATAAAAATATCCGTCATAAAAACAATTTACTTTTCTTACTGATTCTAAACGGCCAGCTACAAAAGGAGTTTTCACAATGAAACCTACTTATAAAATTCTCCTACAACAAAGAAGTTCTTTATTACAGTAGTGCACCAAAAACATTCTCGTTAAATATACGCGGTAGGCGATTTTATTCTTTTAAAATAAAATAAAAAGCTCCGAATGCCACATGTATGTTTTTCTTCTAGCTTGCTCTGTTCCACTCCTGGGCAAAGGCTTCTCTCCACTTCTTCCGCCTATCGTGATACTGAGCTTCCTCCTTCCATTTCGGACGGAACCTGTCTAGTTCGTCCCGTCATCTTCTACGTGGCCTGCCGCGACCTCCCATTTGAATTGGACAGCCTGCTCAGCCACGTCAGCCAATATCTGTTTTAACTTGCACTTAGAGCTGACCCATTCGTAAAAATACTTCCAAAATGCAGATCTCGGTCAAATTAACATAAAAAGTTAATCACAGCATATTTTTTTTTAAATATTGGATTTGATGATCGCAATCTTCTTTCGGGTCTTTTCTTTTAGGTGTAAAAAGGTAACAAACAAAAAAACAAAATTACTTTCTGATTTATAATTTTAGTTAGGATGCGGCACATGATTCCCTCAACAATTGGTTGTGCACAGAAAGAATACCAAGTAGCTCATCATTATTACTCGGATGTTCATTTTGAGCTGATTCTAATTCATGATAGGTTCGCCCCCTATGACATGGGAACTTGTATTGGTGTACCTTCTGTTTAAGTATGGTTACAAATATATGTCATTTTGGTTCAAATTCCTCTGCAAATATCGTGTAAATCGGATTGCAGGACTGTCTTAAAAAGGCACCGTTGCGGCAAAGGGCAAGTCAAAGAACAGGGTAGATTTTCGTCAGTAAGAGTCTGTCAGTAATTTCTCTGATTGTATACGTGACGCACATCGTGGTCATACTTTATCGCCCTTTCGGGGTAAGTACATCTGAGTGATCGCCCAATAAGACCAGCTGGGCGAGGACAGGAGTCCCTTGAGACGATTGACCCAGAGTCAGACAGTCTGAGAACTGTAGATTGGGATGCAGTCGCAACTGACTAGGTACTTCAAGCAGTCCGTGTATGGTCTACCTATTATAATTTATTTTTCACAGAAGTAATAAAAGACTTCTTTCATCTACATATTCTGCGTTATTTTTCATCGATGTCGACGTTCAATCGTGACCAAATTTCCGTAAATAGAAGGTGCCCTAGATTACAGTCGAGCAATTTTTTTAATCACAATAACGGAACGTACCTGAAAATCGTTCAGACCCTTTCAGCTTCGTTAAGGCTCTTTACACAGCCTTTATTCCACCCAATAGGTATAAAAAAGCGGCGAAATTAGATTGTATAATCACACGGAAAATTTGAGGCGTTGCGCGTTGCCTCTATCCCTCTATCTTCGTAATAGGTCGGGGTGCGAAAAGGGGCTCAATGATTTTTTTTAAGCATTGCTTACGTAACTGGCAATTTATTTAATTTAAAATGGGATTGCTCTCGGCCTCAATCTAGCCCAAATGCAAAGACCTAAACTGGAACGAGCTAATCCAGAAGGAAATGTACCCATAGCATGAGTTGTCATTACGATACTCGATCCTACGCATCGACCGCGTTTGGCGCTCTCTTTGGTTGAGAGTTCATACAAACTTGGAGCGGGTCAATGAGAGCGCCAAACGCGGTCGATATCGATGATCGAGTATCGTAATGACAACTCATGATATGGACACTGAAATTCCTGCACACGCTGACGGAACACAGTAAAAACTGTTTGGCGCCAGACTCCGATAAGATGGCGGTTGCGAGCCAGGCGGCCCTGTTAGAGGCCTATCACCACCATCCAGTGGAATCACTCAGCCGTCAGTCACCGCAGGTTACAGGTAGACTGTGGTGACGTTGCCCTGGGTGGAACGCTAGAAGGTGGATTCAAAAAACAGTCTTAACACAATACCTGATATAGCTCATCAATAGCTGATATAAAAACAATTAAGTCAAAACCTTCTAAAGCTCCAAGATATTTATAACCAAACTATTCTGTTAAGCAATCATAGTTCACGGGCACTTATAAAACGTCGAGAAGAAAAAAAATTGGCACGGTTCGGGTTGGTCGTTTCCATGGAGAAGAACCGGCAAGAAACTCCATGGTTGTGCTGGTGGCAAATATTTATGCTTTGATGGCTGATACAAATCTTGTATGTATTGATTTGAGCTATCGATATAAACAGGTTTAACCCGTGGCACCTATTTTAAAAATACCCCAGATTATTAAAAGCCCTTATGTCGGTTCGGATAACTGGCTTTTAATCTGGGTGTCTGTCAACATCCAAGCTTCATAATTGTGATAAATCTACGTGTTTGAGAGTTCAACAGAATTTTGAGTTATTTCCGTAACGACTAGAAAAATATAGAACGTGCGAACATAGACCTTGCAGAATGATAATTACGACTGGATTTCGCTGTTTTCATCCGAGGTTCAAGGTCAAAGAGATTCATCTTTTCCTAGCCTTTTCCCAATTCAGTTAAAGGTCGGCTGTCTGTAGCGGATATATTTAATTGTGAACGACAGAAATAGAAGAACAAAAATCTAACAGACAAAATCCTGCATCGCACAATTAAAGGTTTCCGCGAGTTTAGAACACAAGTTATGGAACATTTCCGACAATGACTTTTGAACAGAAAGCCCACGAGACAAAAAAAAGACTAGTTGGAGGTCCCTCCCTTTAAATCGGGAAAGAGGAACTTTACACGCTGTTACTTATGAAATATCTAACTGGGAATACAAGTTTTTATTGTATGGATCAACGACCTATGGTCGTTTTTATGGATTGACTACCAATCTAACTCATAGATTACTGTGTAACACACATATTATACCTTTTGGTAAAATTGATCGCTACACTTTCAGGCTACCCAAAACGTGCTAAGCCAAGGCCACTATCTAGAAAAAATAAATAGGATCAGCGCGTTCAAGAGAAAAACCTCATTTAAACGAATAAATCAAATCTCTCCAATCTACCAAAATAAATTGAACTTTATTGATTTTCCTTCGGAGCCGAGACCGCAAATCGGTGACTGAAGCGTGGGAAATCTCACAGCTAGAATCAGCTAGATGGACCGAATGGACTCAAAAAGGCAGTTGAAAGACTACGAACTGCGGAGAAATGAGCGTTGTGGTACAACTTAGTAGAGGTCCAGAAAAGATTGTATTTACAATAAGCAAAGCTGTTATTATAAAAGAAAGAACGAAAAAGGTTTTTCTATCGCAACACACAAGGAGCACACACATACTCTGAACAATTAAATAAAAGATAATGTGTGAGTTGCGGCCATGCTAAAAAGGTTCCTTTCAGCAATAATGCCAGAATCAGACGGATGCTGTCCGACGTTGGTTTTCAAATAAACCTTTCCGGACGGGGAACAAAATGTGTCTAAATATTACGTGATATGATGGACGGACAGTCTTAATATTAGAATCCCGTTGGCAGTCTTTAGTTAGCATAGATTAACCTATAATGCTCCCAATGCAAGGACACAGGCCTCATCTCTGTGAGAGGGAGTGGGTTGTAATGTCAGAACGTCAGAACAGTGATGATAATGAAACCATAATCTGCAACTCGTTAGTTACCTGGTGGACATTCGTCTGGTACATGCAAAGCGTTTTACTAATACTTTTACTGTGTGCACTACAGTGGCGTAGCGTGCCTTGGCGGGGCCCCGTATAAAAATTTGTTTGGGGGCCCCTTAGGTAGGGTAAAAATAAAACACTCAAGAAAAAAAATGCATTTCTCTGTATCTACGCCGAAATATAAACAAAAAATTGGACAAAGGTCATCAAAAAATTCAAGAGAAATAAATAAATAAAATAAAGTTTATTTGGAACAACTTTGGTTTACAGTTTTACAAAGGAAAACGATGATAGCTACAAAAGTAAATTACTGTGGCGCAGCTATCAACGCCCAACTCACAATCACAAAATCACAATGTCCGTGTACTAAATTATGTACACGGACATTGTTCCAGACTTCGCAAAGAACGTTAATTAATTAATATAGTAATGCGACTGATCAGTCCAGAGGTCGGAATTAGGTAGTTATTTTAATACTTGCATTTGTAATAATAATAATAAATTGTGTAAAAGTAAATACCTAAGTTTTTTATTTAATAAATCATTAAGTTTTTATTAATTTTTGTTTACGCACGTTGGGGGCCCCTGTGGCCCGGGGGCCCCGTATAATTGATACGGCAGATACGGCGGTAGCTACGCCCCTGTGCACAGCTAAGGAGTGCAATTCCCCGGGGTCTGTGTTTCCTAATAGCTACGAGTATAATTTTAAATTAAAAAAGTCTGGGTCTGTTACCACTGGTTACAAGCACCTTGAAAATGGTGACAAAACTGAAGATCCAAAGCTAGCTCACTAGATCAACAACACATGTTGTTGTCACAATGTCTACGTCATGTTCACAAACACATATCAACCTAAATGCATCACTTAAAGCCGACGTAACGGACGGGTTACAGAATAGATTAACAATATATTACCAGAGAACAATGAGGCTACAGTACTTAGTGAATATGCAAAGTAAGTAATGCTAACGTTAACGCACGAAGCCTTAATGTGGATTGGAATTCCCACCGACGGTTATTTACTTTTGGGTTCATTTTGGCGTGTCTTAAGAGACAGGTTTAGGTCACAGACGACTGATAATAATCTAGTAGTAATAAATATGAATAGAAATGATAAAATAGAACGGACATTTAATAAGCTGCCGAAAAGTTTTTGCCCATCTTGGTGACGATCTTTGTGGAATACGAAAAGATTTCAAATCGAGAAACGCTCAGGCTTAAAGTAGTTCACATAGCCTACAGAATAAGTAATTTGGAGTAGCAATGAGCCCGTCACAGCCCGGCATTATGGTCGATAATCGTATGATAGTTAGGTTAGTGTTGAGTGGAGCACACAAATCGGTAAACGTAAAAACTTAGACTAGGTGGAACAATAACCATTCTATAGCAGATTAGAATACATAGCTGAATTTTGAGACATAGGTATGGCAAGTACAGGGTGATTTTGGAAAAAAATATGATGCTACGGCTTTTGTTAATTCCTGGACCGTGATCATAGGCTTCCTTAAATTCTCCAATCACATTCCGGTATGTGATAGGAGGAGAGAACACACTTATAGACACCTAAGACCCATAGCTTGAAGCTGTTTTCACGCATGAATTTGTATCAGCTTTTCTGCTCAATAACATGAATCTCTTTGGTTAATCAACCGTTTTTAGAGTATTAAACGATCAGGAAGCCATTTTTTATAGCTTAACATTGGTTTGTGTATCTTACAATTTGCGATATTGCGTTGTTGTCCGAAATATTTAATGGCAATTTTTGGATACCACGTTCTATAATAAAACATATAATATGAATTTCAAAACTAAAAATAAATTAAAAAAAAAAAAACACATTTTTTTAGCAACTCACAATAATATTTCGTGCCAAAGTAAATACGCTATCGAATCCCGGCCCCGGTTATATTTAGATATACACAGCGGTAGTTGAATTAAATAAAGCTTTATCTTATCAATACATTGTTTAATATATTGCTATCCTGACGCCCACATGGTTTTATTACAATTCAAATTACATGTATTATCCGATTAGGTTTTTTTTTCGTGTTGGGATTCCCTGTTTAGCTGTTACTGATAAAATTACATATTATAATGTATTGATTTTTTCGTTCGATTTTCTCGCGAAATCCATACCAGTCATCTAGTCAATATCGATTTTGTATGACAAATATTATGTCGTCAACGCAACGGGAAAATACATTTCATCAGACCGAGATTTTACAAATGCACGGAAATCGGTGGTTTGGGAGCGCTTGGCCTAGCACAATACCTACTATTTATTTAAGCTTACACACACAAAAACAAGCTTTACATATCCAGTATAACTTGATCTCGTTTTGTATGATCTTCTCGTATAATGAACGGTTGGAATATACTGGTTATGTATCGCTTGAATGGTCGTCGTGCGTATAAAGGCACTTATGACCGTAACTATCTCTACCAAGGGTTGTACTGGCGATGACAGATGACAAGTGTACTGTTTGAGAGTTTAAGGATATGATTAAGGTATAAAGGTCCTCAATCCAGTTGGAAAAGGTAGGATCCTCGGCCCAGACAGGTATTTATTTGGTCGGTCTAATTAATGCGAGTCGGTTTTTTTTCTGTTTTCTTTTTTTTTTGCGAGTGGCTTTTCACAGGTCTGCCTAGAGAAGGTTACGTGCTGCTTAACCGGACAATCTTGCGGTTATTTGAATGTAAGGCCTCCAACCAGGGCAATATTACCTATGTTCATTATTTGTAAAGCTTTAATATCGCGATGATGGGTTGTTTTATTTTAGTTTTTCATTTGCATATAATCCCTGCGACCGCTACGAAAATATATGATCTGGGGCCTAAGTACACTTTAGCAGGATCCAGATCTTATGGTTCTACAAACCCCCAGTTTTGGATAAATTGAGAGATCACTCGGCATCGGCCTTCATATTAACGGAAGGTCGATTAAGCGACATTCTGGAGCCCTGCCATAATTCTGTCCCTTTATGTCTATTATTATTAAAGAGGCCAAGTTTGAGGCCTTGGCCTTATTTACTTTCCCTTGGAGACTTGCCACGTGTATGTGGGGTTGAAACAGGGTTGAAAGCGCAAAGTTTGAAGTTTCACGCTTCGGTGTAATATTTTGGCAAGTAGGCCAAAACGCTGGACTGTTCTAAAAGGTTATTGCTGATCTGGAACGGTTATCGGATCAGGTTGTTTTTAGTCAGTCAGTTCACTCAGTTCTTCTCGCTCTACCCAGAGCGGGAGAATTCATTTTAATGACTTTACGTAAAAACGTCGCTTCCTCTGAAATAATTTTTATTTCGTCGATATCCGAAGCTCGCTCCATTTCAAATTACACTGTCAATCACTTTAAAACTCATTTTATTGCAGAACAAGCTTTTTAATAACGGCTCTAAGTAAAGTTCGAGAATCCAAGTGTTACTTAAATTACTTACAAATTCAATCAATCTTCGCCCTTAATATTTAATCGTCGAAGACTTGAGTTTGAATTATTTATACGGGACTCAACAAATGATTATAGACAGAAGGATAGATATCGACTCTAACCTGAGATTTTTACTTTACCATTATGTGCTATTATTTTAACACCTATAGAGTCTGACACACGAAACATGAACCAGGAAAATTAGCGGCAAATTCAAAAAATCTACATCTAAAATCTCTATATATCATCTAAAATACATTTTGATACTTGAATTTACTTAGTAATTGATTACTTAGTAATCCATGATGTAAATTCAAGTATCAAAATGTATTTTAGATGATATATGTATAGAGATTTTAGATGTAGATTTTTTGAATTTGCCGCTATTTTCCAGGCTCATGTTTCGTGTGTCAGACTCTACTATTGTTTACCAAATGCGGAATGTTGGGCCGTCAAAAAATAACATACACACTAATGGCCACGTGGTGGAAAACCGTAGCCAAAGATTTGGCGAGGGCAAACATAGACGCAGGGACAACCGAAGATCGACTATCTTGGCGTCGCATTACGAGAAGCGCCGACCCCAAAGAGGGAACAGACAGTAAGAGTAGAGAAAGACAGAAGAAACGATGGATGGACTTTGTGAAGTGAAGGATGGTATAGCTAGAAAGGTGACTGCTGAGATGATGAGTATTTTGAATAGACAACATGGAAGAACGCAAGCCTATCCCTAAATAAAAGAAAAGAAAGAAGAATGATGTGCCTACCACAAATAAATTTGTATCTATTGGGGATAATGTTGGAGAGTGCCGATGTGTTGCCAACCAATTCTGATATACTGGTACTAACTAAATGACAGTACTGGAGATGTTCAAATTGAGAATGCCTTTTCCAACTTACGTCTCGTCTCCGAATTACCATGCGGCCTTTAACCACGAACTCTCAACGAAGTACGTATATTTTATTCATACACGTGTAGATAGGGACGTTTAATTTGGTTCCTGTTAAACCACTTGACGAATCTTATCTAGTGCGATGATTCATTAATTTTGATACTACACGCAATAACATTGGATTACAGGGTGGGGGGCTTCACGAGTGCTATTTGCGTCACTTCAACGAGTAAAGTTTTTGAGTCTTGAATATTGAGTTTGCTTTCAGCAGCGTTTGTAAGTTAAATGAGTTTGCTGTTCTCGCTTATCTGTCCTCGCCTTAAGGATGGCAGAAGGTTTTGGTAATTTATTACTGTAATTCAGTTTAAAAGAAAACATTCGTTAGAATTTTGTAGCTCCGCTCAATTTCTTTCTTAGTCTGTTTTCTTCTAAATCTTGTACATGTTTGACTCATAATCTCTATTTTACTAAAGAATTTATGTATTTATGTGATTTAAAATTTGATTTCCTCGATTATGGCAGGTCACAATATGGCGCCATCAAAGTATTGGCACCAGTACATAGACCTACCCCAAACTGTTAGATTTCATTAATTGATTTTCTTTTACTTGAGTTCATAAAAAAAGCTTCAAGTTTGCGTGATTTTGAATTTGAGAGATTGCGGTAGTTTGATGTGTTACTCGACGTCGCGTCGTTCATACGTACTTGAATTAAATGCTTTGATTTCAATTTATGAAACCACAACAGCATTTAAAATTGGAATGTCCTAAAACATGCATTAACTTTTTAAAGACACTTGGATAACCACTTTTTATTAATTGCCAGTTCTCATAATTATGAAAAAGTACTATAAAACAAAGAAACAGGATGTATATCAACTATAAATAAGTTACTCATTTTTCCTTTTAAAGACGAACCTTTCCTGCTTTGTACTGTTGACTATCTTCATGATAAAATGTCATTAAAATAAGAAATGTGTATTTTTGCATAAGGTCGTATTTGATAGCCATCATTTAAGGATATAAATTTCTATGCCATTAAGATAATTACTTCCGATCCTTGACTTTTTAAATAGTTACCTATAGCTATTTATGTATGTAGTATATTATTGTCGTACTGACGTCAAAGCAAAGGAAAAAGCCAATAACCTCAGAATTATAGGTTACTAAATGACCCGATAAACGCGAGACGTTGTTGTCCTATTTTATTTAACTATAAGAATATTGAATTCCTATTGGTATAATTAATGAAAAAAGGTGCACCGAAAAACTATAAATTAATTATTTTAATAATATAATATCAACAGATTGCATCCATTTTAAATGAAATTTGCAGCACCCATCTAAGTAAAATGATTTATGTTAGGTACAGACGCCAGCACATCAAGCTACCACAATCTGACAAATTTCTTCAATAGATTTTCAACCTTATCACAATAGTGGAAGGTTAATGTTCGATTGGTAAAATCTGACAGTTTCGGGTAGGTTGACCTGCTGGCGTCTGTACATAAGGTTAATATTTTTTATGGTAGGTAGTATATTAAATTTGTTTTGTTTTTTTAATTTCCCGCGTCTTTTTTATTGTAAAAACGCATTCATAACATTGAATTGAATAAAATCTGTACTTGAAAATTGAATTCAATTTTTGTTATCTGAACAGTTTGTAATGCTATACAAATAAATAATTGTGTAAACGGCTATTATAATGTTGTGAATTTATAGAACAAATATGCGATGGAAAAATACTATCCATTTTTGTGGCAGTTTTTTTTTTAAATTACCTTTTGCTTTGGTTCATCCTTGTGAATCTTAAGGCAGGAATTATCTTATGAAAATGTACAGATGCCAGCACATTAATCTACACCAATCTGTCAAATAGAAACCTTTCACATTTAAAAAGGGACCTTCTGCTACTGTGATAAAGAATAGAAGTGAAAATCTATTACTTAAAGAACAATAGAAACGCATAGCTTGATGTGCTGGAGTCTGTATTATGCGGGTATTAATTTGGAGTGGGCTGTAATCCACCACGTGGGCCCAGTACGGGTTCGTAGATGTCATACCTTTTTAAACTAGTTCTACAAAAAAAAAGTAATTTATAGAAAAACAAAAAACCCGACTGCGTAAAAACTAATTTTTGAAAATACGTGAAAAAGTTAACTTAAATAGAAACTAAAAAGAAAGAAACAAGCCCAACTGAACAGCAGGAAGAAGCAGAACAGAACGACTCACAGTCGGGGCCCCTTGGGAAGATTTGATTGGTAAAATTTGAATGGGCCCCGACTGTGAGTCGTTCTGTTATGCTTCTTCCTGCTGTTCAGTTGGGCTTGTTTCTTTCTTTTTAGTTTCTATTTAAGTTAACTTTTTCACGTATTTTCAAAAATTAGTTTTTACGCAGTCGGGTTTTTTGTTTTTCTATAAATTACTTTTTTCATTTTACACTTTTTAGTTACGATTCATTGTTTTTTTTGTTTGTATATCGTATATATTTGAAATAAAAACTTAAATCAATAAGTAAGAAAATTAGCGAGAATGATTGTTCTGTTAAACAACTTTAAATCGTTATATATCCTAAACTATCAATTAAAATGAAAAATGATAAATGGAACCTCTAGATGATTTTAAAATACCTAGTGACACCCCACTTGACATAGTTCATCGACTTTTATTTTTTTCATTTTGACAATATGGCGTCTGGTTGTCGCTGTGGTGAATTTTGATTACTGTCATGTCTTTAGTGACACTCGCAAGGTTAAGACGAATCGATTGACGTAAGAATTATCAAAATCGGCCTACGCATTTGATCTCTAGAACGCCACATAGAAACAAACATACATACATATTACATACATACTTACATACATACATAGACTGATAAACACATTACCCTCCTTTGCGTCGCGCAGTCGGGTAAAAATAAAAATGACTACTTTTATCAATGGTTCGTTCGGAACTTTGATTTAGGTTTATTGGTCAGTAACCACAAAGTTGATTCACCGAACTGTACCGCTAGTAACAATTGATGTCCGTTTATGTATCACCATTTTACATGAAAGGGTAAATTAATAAACAATGATTTTATGTTTATTACGCATGAACTGGTAGATAATAAGAAAAACAATAGGAATTTTTATGTTTTCAATTCAGTTAATAATGAACTTAAAAAAAATTGTACAATCATAACCTATTAAAATACATTATATTTTCCTGCTTGTTTAAATATTTCCAAACTTTTTTTTTAATTACATAATGAATCACAAATGCAATATTATTGTATTTCTATAAGTACCTTTAGATCTTTCTTTTCAGTTGACATCTCATTATATGATTCTGATGTTTATAATTATTTCACAATTTTTAATGTTTTTAATTGCGCAATTTTCTATTTATTTGTTTTGAATTTATTTATTTTTTTAGATTATATTATATGGACTAACATTGTCTGATATAAAATAAATTATTATTATTATTTTCCCGCTCCAATGGCTCATGGTTCTTCATAACAATATAGGGTTTGCTGCCTTTCTTACTAAATCTATGAGTAATTCATATGTAGCAACAGTGTTTTCGATATCTGCAATCCAGTTAGTAATACAATATCTCTTTGCAGAGGGATGGATTCTGTGGTGGTTTATAGTCAGTATGAGTCTGATAATCTCTTCTGCTTTATTCAAGGCAGGCGGATTCATCTGAGATTTTCAATGGATAACAAAAGACTGGTTGTCAGATTAACGGGCTATTAACGACTCTACCCGTGACCACTGTCAAACAATCAATCGAAATAAATAGGGTGGAATGATAGGTAAACAAGGGAGTTATTCAAAATAAAATCTCATTAATGTAATATCATTTTATCACACAAACTACATGTATGTAATCTGATTATAATAAAATGTGACATGATGAAAAATGTTCTCCGACAGCCTAAAATGTATGTTTATATTGTTTATCTATTATCATGTGGTAATGACTCACTTGACTCCGAGTTAAAAATTGTGTCCAGCTATTTTTAATAGATAGGTATGTACATGAACCATGCTATTAAAACAGTTTGTGAGATTAGCAAACTATAGCGGTATTTTTTGGAATGCTAATACAAATAATGACAAACTTTTTTGAAAAAGAAAAAAAAATCGAAGTGGCTTGTTGTGATGTGCTAAAACCTTGGAAAAAAAGATTGATGTATGAGAAAATATAAATGAATAAAAACTCTGAAACCTCTTTGCAGGCATAACAAGATCAGCCAGTATTATATGCATGAAGTCCATTGTTTTAAAATTAGAACAGTTATCTCACCATTGCATCGCGCGCAACAATTTAATTGAATTATCAACATAATTACATTCCTTGTCACCAATCTATGGAATACAGTTAGGACATAAAATCGATTTTAAACATAATACTCACATCCTCGAATATAGATCCGACGTTCGCGGTCACAAGCAGCAATGGCACTTTATCCGAACCCATTTTTTTGAACTTCAACATGTTCCTGAAGAGTTTTTAGTCGAAAACAATTCTTCTAACACAAACGAGGTTATTAACAACACTACGTAAGTTTAACCACTGTTTCTTTAATTTGGCGTAAACACGCCTTAACTGAGAATACTGTTATTTACATTATTATTTTTAAATAATACTGTTCACCGTTAAAATCGGAAGATTTTGTACAAAGTAGTAAAATCGTCCAAGTCGCCCCAGCCCTTTCTGACATTTGTATGAATGAATGACATTTTTACGCTCACATTTGCACGTTTAAACAGCAACAACCCGAATAATTTACGATGTTTACAATTTTCGTTCAAAACCAATAAACGTTTAAAAAAATCCCCTCTAAAACATTGATAGAAATGTATTTAAATTATGAATATTACATTTTTATCTCTGAATTAGTACAACAATAAGAAAAAATCTCAAAAATCTGATTTTCTGAACAGGCCTGCTTGCGTGAGGAACTTAGAACGGAACGTAACTTTTGAACCATGAGACCTTTTGAATTTAGTCGGTTGTTGCACCAATGACGTCGATGCTAGTTTTACGTCACGCCTTCTTTCAGGGCCGTATTTGCGTAAATAAATATAGGAAGACTGTAATTTATTGTATTTAAACCCGAAAGGTCAAGAATTGCGTAAGTTGTGACGGTGAAAATTAAGAAATTGTGGCGTGGGTTGTTAAAATTTATTGGAGACATGTCCGTTTTTAACCGACTTCAAAAAGGAGGAGGTTATCAATTCGACGGTATGTTTTTTTTTTTTTTTTTTTTTTTGTATATTTGTTACGCGATTACTCCGCCAATTGTGGACCGATTTTTAAAATTCTTTTTTTGTTCGAAAGGAGGTACTTCTGAGGTGGTCCCATAGTCACCAAATTGGGATCTGATGATTGGATCCTGGAGAAATCGAGGGCAACCCTCGAATTTTATAGGCCGACACACCGTTTTTCGCAAATTTTATGAAGTAATTTAAGTACTTGCGTATGGTAATCATAATGTCATGTAGCTGAGCTGATGATGGAAGGTAGAACTCCTTAATAGTAAGGAGTAGGCATCGACTGATTTAGTTTGAGTTCGCATATCTCTGGAACTACAAGTCCGATTTAAGTAATTCTTTTTTTGTTGTACTAGGTATCATTTAACTTAGGGAATATTGCAAGTTTCATCAAAATCGGTTCAGTAGTTTTTAAGAAAGGGAATTTTATTAGTTTATTGTGTACATGAGCGATGTTATTACCGGTGTTATAGATTGCAAAATTCTAGTGCACATGTTGTATTTGACAAGAATTCGGGTTGAATATTTAAACTAAAAAGAGTAAAATAAAAACTTTTTCAAAAAAAAATGTAACCGCCTTCAAAAATAACCATAAATAAAAAACGATAAAAAAACCCTACAAAATAACTTTTCTTTCGGAAGTCGGTGTCAAAAAAAAAGACAATGAAATAAAGAAAACAAAGACACCGACTTCCGAAAGAAAAGTTATTTTGTAGGGTTTTTTTATCGTTTTTTATTTATGGTTATTTTTGAAGGCGGTTACATTTTTTTTTGTCATAATTATTGGTCATCTCATCTCGCTACACATCGGGTTTTTGTTGTTGCCATTGCATAACATAGGTACCTACACGGAAAATATTTACATTTTACGTCATTGTTTAGGGGCAGATCAATGTTATAAATTCAAAAAATACATGTAATTATAGAATACAAATTACTAAACTATCGATACCAAAGCAAAACGATTTTTTTGAATATTTCGCGCCACTAACATTAAGATCGCTGGAGTTTTGCAGACCTAATAAGCGAGTTTTTCATTATTTTATTTTTTAGAGTTCTAATTATGTTTCAAAATTGTATCCGGAACTAGTGACGTTATATGTTTACCTACGTTGCTATTGCCATACAAAATCTTACAAGGGGTTCTCTAGGTTTTTTAACAAATCTTATCAGTGTCTGAATTAATTTGTCGATGATAGCTACCAGATTCTTTATGAGTTTATTTATGAATAAAAATTAATCTCGAAAAAAGCGACCTCAAAGGTTTCGCGCGCTTTTTTGAATTATATTTCCCGCTCGCCCAATTTTCCACAATTCATCTCTGTATGTTTTCGGGGCGTTCCTTTTCGTCGCACATGCGAACTATGTTCCGGCGGCGCTCACTGTAAACGGCGAAAATAGAAATCGATTATTGTTTCTATTCCCGTGAATTTAGGTCGGGTTTATTCCTTAAATCAGTGCTATGGCGATCCGGTAAAGCGTAGGTAAGTGGAATTCATAACATTAGTGTGATTTATTGAGGAATACCTACCTATTTTTCAGTCGGGAAAGCTTTCGTTTCGTGCGGGAATGTTCGGGATTCCGCCTTGGTGCCACATTGGCCATGAGGTTGTGAGAAATGTTAGTTAGGAATGGTTTTGTTGGTAAACAAATAATAAAAACTGAATAGGTAGGGTAGATATTTCCGTGTCGGACACTGGCATTTTTCATTCATTTAGAACAGATTTTTATTATTGTCTTAAACATTTCCAGGTAAACTGTTAATTATTGCGAAAAAATATTGTCAGTTAAAACAAAAAAAATATATCATCTTTTTGGGTTTAGTTAAAAAAAAATCATAATCAACGATTAATTATCTAGATATTTCAATACTTACAATGATTGCCTACCTTTTTAAACTTTACTGACGCAAACTTATGCAAACATAAATTATTATTTTTCTCATAACGTCTTCGACCTTTCGAATAATAATATTACACTGTTGTGACCATTCGGTCATAAACAATACGACCTTCCAGACTGACGTATTTACAAAAAATATTTTATTTTTAAATCCAACAAGAACATTGGTAAGGTTCAGAAAACTCCTGGTAGGACGACTATGTTGTCGGCTCTGAACCATGTGTAAATTTCTTCTGGAGTTGCACCTCTAACTGCCTTTGTAGGTGAGCGATTTTTAATGTACACCGCAGTGTTCGCAGCCTCTAATATAGTAGAATCAGATGTGGTTATAGAACTTACGACTCCTTGTGTATCGCTTGTATTGAAGGTAAGGTTACTAATTTACCATATTAGAGACTGGGATAAGGTTTAGATTTGCGATCCAGTTTATTACGATTATTTTGTACAGCATATGCTAAACAACCAAACACACGTAAGTTATCTAAGTTTACCTTATGTCCCGTGTAAATTTCAAATGAGGATGTTGCTTATTCATGAAGACTTATTTGAATGTGTCAACGAGGTTGATAAGAAAAAAAATAAAAATTATATTTTTCAGTTGCACTACAAATAAGTATTTTCTTCCTCCAACCTTATCCCAGTCTCTAATACATTGTTCATCTATCTTTTACTACTTCGATCAAGAGTTCTTTTTTTATGTAATTAGGGGGCTTATAGTTACCTACTTTAGGTATACGGCTCTATTCATAGGTACCGGGGGTTTCTAGGAGACCCCATTTATACTTGATATTTACGCTTCAAAGAAAAGGCCGGGGCCCTTTTACAAGGCTACCCAATGTAGGTCGTAAAATTTAGTGCCCTCTAAAAATGGAGTCCACCTAGGTACATGTTGGGTCATTTACTTAACATGAGCATAATCAGCCTATTTGTGCTCCCACTGCTGGGAGAGGAAGGAGGCGTAGGTATATGCCTCCTTCCTCTCTGTATGAGTGGAACATGCCTCATGGTAGATGCTGTTACCTATGTACCATGCGGGCCGAGTGTGGAATAGTAAATACCACATCTTCAAACGTTCGTACTTACGAATAAGACACGCCGGTTTCCTCACGATGTTTTTCTTCACCGTTTTGAGACTACTTAGTGATGAAATAAATAGCGGTTGGACAGGTTAGACTTAAAGGGACTGACAAAATCGTAGTGACTATCAACCAATCCTGTTCCTTCATTTGACCTAAGCTTGCAGAGACGTGGTGCCATCTATAAAATTTGGAAACCAGGACAAGACGCGTAAAAACTCCGGATTTTAGAGTCCAGAACCCGGACAAGAGTCGAAGTGTGCACCATGGCAACTGCGTCACGCTCACGGGCGGCCCAAGACTTTAATTTCTAAAACCAGACTACAAATGAAGCCCTCTCGGAGTCCGGACCCCAGATGCCCCTCTAAACTAGGACAAATCCGGGGAAACCCGAAAGGATGGCAACCCTAGTGATAACTTCTTAATAGTGGTGGTTAATATATCATATAGCAAAATAAAGCACCGTGCTTAATACACATAAAATAAAGCAAATGCTATCGTGGCTTTCACAAGTTGCTATTTGCTTATTGCTTTTACATCGAACTCTCTGTCTCTGTCCGTCGCGCGAAAAGCAACAAGCAATGAATAAGCATTAAGCAGGGTCGTTCCGGTCGGTTGTGTGCGTAATCGTTATAAGCACCGTGGACGATTTTGGCTCTCATAAACATATCTACGCTATTTTGATTCGTGTTTTATAGTGTTAAACTAAACAGTGACAGTGATAGGACACGCAATATATGTATATTGACTATCTATAATTTTCGACCTTATTGACATTTTTAATTTGGTTTGTTTTTTCTCACATTCTCGTTCGCTAACATTGCTCCTTCATTAAAGTCAGATGTTTGCATAAATGTCAATAAGGTCGAAAATCGCTTGAAGTTGTTTTTTTTAACTTGCTATCGTTAAGCAATTGAAAAAACAGGTTCAAGCGATTTTCGACCTTATTGACATTTTTAATTTGGTTGGTTTTTTCTCACATTCTCGTTCGCTAACATTGCTCCTTCATTAAAATCAGGTGTTTGCATAAATGTCAATAAGGTCGAAAATCGCTTGAAGCTGTTTTTTTGACTTGCTATCGTTAAGCAATTAAAAAAACAGGTTCAAACGATTTTCGACCTTATTGACATTTAAAATTTGGTTTGTTTTTTCTCACATTCTCGTTCGCTAACATTGCTCCTTCATTAAATCCGGTGTTTGCATAAATGACAATAAGGTCGAAAATCGCTTGAACCTGTTTTTTTAATAGCTTAACGATAGCAAGTTAAAAAAACAGATTCAAGCCATTTTCGACCTTATTGACATTTAAAATTTGGTTTGTTTTTCTCATATTCTCGTTCGCTAACATTGCTCCTTCATTAAAATCAGATGTTTGCATTTTTTTGTATTTTTAACGGTTCTGTTTTATCGTAATTCATAAACGCGATGTAATATTCTTTTATAGCATGCTGCCACTCACCGCGCTTGCTTCAAGTCACTTGACTTAAAGCAAGCGCGGTGAGTGGCAGAATGCTTTGCCTACGCGTTTAAAAAAGCATGCTTTAATAAAGCATATAAAAAAACGTGTTTAAAATATAAAGCATTAAGCATTAAGCAAGTGATTGCCTTAAAGCAACTTTGAACACCACTACTTCTTAAGACCCCTCCCCCTGCAATAGAAGGAACTAAAATCCTCCATTATTATTTTCAGCCTTCAAAATGTACATCCAATGTATACTCCTGCTGGCTGCAGCATCAGCTGGGTCAGCGACCACGGCACATCTGCACCATGCTGTCGAGACGGAGATGTTCGCCATACCCATCAGTCCTAATCTGTTCAACTGGACGTACCAAGGTTGGTTTTTATGTCATTATTATTTGTATGACACGGAGCATATCTGAGGCTTAAGCACAATATTTCCGTATTTTTGCTACAGTATTTACGGCGTTTATAATGTGCCAATAAATGCATTAATTTGTAAGTAATGAGTAGGTATTGTTGCGTACTTATATTACATTACAGAAAAACAAACGAGAGCATTTTAGCGAGCATTCTAACGAATGTTCTGGAGAGCTTTTTGCCGAGCCGACTATCAAGTCTAACATCTTCATGACGAAAAATATTTTGACGAACACCAACCAGAGCGTTCGCTAGAATGTTCGTAACGATGTTTGGCTCTATGCTCTGCTCTGCTGTTCATTGTTCAGTTCGGCAAAATTAAAAACGTCGAAGGCTAGGTGTTCTTGTTACAATTGAATGCTCAAAGTACCTATGTCAGCACATTTACGGAAATGAAAAAGCGCCTCTAGTATACGAGCGAGGAACATTTTTTTCAGTAAATTAACGTCAAAGTACCCGTTTACTTTACGTCTGAAAACTTGAAATGTAGTGCTAGAGCCTCTGTGTTGGTACCGACGGGATATGCACGTTATTTGGTACCTATAACTTCAACCAAAAAAAAAACCTATAATGTATAAGTAAGCTACTGAAACGCTTTCAAACCTCGCTTAATGTAACGCCCGAAAGTAATAATTGTATCGCATCAAAATTGTGATCTGTTTTCTTTGACGGCTTCTTTTGATAAACGAAAAAAAGAAAAATCGTACATATGAAAATAGTATATTGAAAAAAGAAAAATATCGTAGCGCCATCTATGACGTAAATCAAGAAGTAACATCACGAGTGCAGAACATTAATTTTAAAATCTGACAATAAATGGTCGGCTTTTAGTCTTTATTTCCCTAAATAGGCTTAGCCTATGGACTATATAGGTAGTTTGGGCATTTGCAACACCAACGTATGTAGGTCCTGTGCGTTACATTTTCACTACCTTCTTGCGAAGGGTGAAGAAGTAAGAAGGAGCACTGTTCCGACGGTTAAAGATACAATGGTTTCGGTGAAATGTTTACACCATGTTTCTCCCAACAGCTGTCGGAACAAATATACTTCAAGAACTGGCTCACTCGCATTTGCGGTAGTAACGCAGACGAGTTACCTACTTAACGCGATTTATGACACGAAGTGCCTAAAGACTAAAGTCTTCAATGCGTGCGTCCTACCAGTAATGACCTACGGTGCCGAATCATGGACACTCACAGTGAGGCTAGTCCACCAATTTAAAGTCGCTCAGCGAGCTATGGAACGAGCTATGCTCGGAGTAACTTTGATGGATAAAATCCGAAACGAAGTAATCCGTCAGAGTACCAGAGTTGCTGACATAGCAGTAAGAATTAGTAAGCTGAAGTGGCAGTGGGCTGGCCACATCTCTCGCAGGACAGATAACCGCTGGGGTAGACGTGTCCTTGAGTAGAGACCGCGACTCGGCAAGCGTAGTGTGGGACGCCCGCCGGCCAGGTGGAGTGACGACCTACGAAAGGCGGCCGGCAGAGACTGGATGGGGAAAGCTCAAGACAGGGCTCAGTGGCGAACATTGGGAGAGGCCTATGTCCAGCAGTGGACGAATACGGGCTGATGATGATGATGATGATGATGACACGAAGGGATATTTAGACCGTCCCCTCACGGCACAAAAGTCTTTACTGAATATACAATTAAATGCGTAAATCTGGCTTTATATTATACCAGTATTTTACATGGAGCGATTATCTGTATGACCTCCTTAACCCAGTTAAAAGGTACTTACCTCTCCTTGGTCACACTGGTTACCAGGCAGGTCTATTCAATGCTTTCGAGTGTTAAAGATCTATTAGTGATAATTGGAACTGGTTTAATGTAATATTCAAGGTTCAGAAGTGTCCTATTGAATAACGGTTACTCAATTCATGAAGAGACCTTGACAACCGTTGCTTGACCTTGATAGACACGTGCTTAGTTACAGCCCCCTCGATGACATTGAGACGCAACATAAAAGCAAGGGCCATTTTTTTCTTAGTTTTTAAAACACGATTATTTTAAACCTGCTGTGGTGGGTACGGAGTACGGTGTGGTGCACGGAGTTGCAGTAGTTACTGCTGAGCACGAGGTCTCAATTATTGGGTTTGCTCATTCCACTAACGTTAATTCCTGCTAGAATATACAATCCTTATGCTGGGTACTCACTTTTTTTTTAGGTGGTAAAATCATCAAATGAGTCCTCCCGCCCTGGAAGGGACTGTCAGACTCTTACTGACTAAAATTCACCCGTGTTCCTTCGGATGTTCGAATGTTAAGAAAAACCCGCGACCCCAGCAGGCATTTGGCCCCATAAGGGGCCCCGTCAGTTTGCTGACAACTCCCCGAAGGCACGCGCGAAACACGACACGACGCGCCACCGACCCGGGCTTGGTCTTTGGTCGGACGGCGAGCTACCCATTACTCACCGTCCGCAAGCCCGCTCCGCCGCTGTGCCTTCTGCTAAACAGAGGGACACGCGTTGGAGCATCCACACGACAGGCTATTCGCATACGAGCAAAGAGACCCCTTAAAAAGAAGCCTAGAAGTCTGACAGAAACCGGAACCAGAACCCTGAAAAGTTTTTGCCCGCATCCCAGGGTGCACCGGCCCGAAAAACTGGTCTTCCCCACGGACTTATCCGAGAGGGAACTCCTGTCCACGGGCGCACGTGGAGGTTTCCTGTCTTAGCACTCCAAGCTGGGTACTCACTTAGCAGTGTTGCATGTAACGTATCAGATACGGTATCAAGTGAGTACGTAGGCACGAGCTCGCTGCGAACCGCTCGCTATAAGCTCGCAGTGATACCATCACTCGGCGGGTCATACAAACAGAAAGGCGGCTCGCAGTGTGCTCGGACGAGCCGTACCCATTTGCAGGTTGATACAGTATTTGATACGTTACATGCCACACTGCTAAGTGAGTACCCAGCTTTACGGAATTAACGCCAGTGAATTTACAAGCGCGAAGGACGATGTACCTAAACGTGTGTTTGGTCACTGAAGGATTGTTTTTCCTGTCGAACTGGCGTGTTGTGAGTTAAAGTCAGCCATAGGATTGTGGTTTAATTAGTGGCTTCAAAGGTTTTATTTTATCCCGTCGCTTTTCTGTACAGTTTGCACAACGGGACAAGTCAGAAGGAATGAACGTTAGTGGATGGGCCGCTAATTACCTTAGGTTGAGCATTATTGTTGTATTTTTGAGTTTGGATTTGTGCCTAGTTGAGCTGAGTTGATTACAATAGGTACACGGACACCCCTAATCCCGATTTATAGGAAGGCACATGTACCGTCAAAAAAAAATGCACATCAGATCACCAGATCATCTTCCCTCATTCCATTATATCCCTATACATAAACTTTACTTAGAGTTCGGATCGTGGCATTATGTTTTCTTCGTCTATTCTCCTCTGTCAGACTTCTAGGCATCATTAACTTCTATTACTCCTTTTCACAAGAGAGTAAAAACTACTCTTGCTACGCTTCCTACTTCCATAGCTGCCTTTCACAACACAATTCAATCTCTTCAAAGTTAGAGTAAACAGGCTTCTTCTAGGTAAGCTCGCTCCATCGTCGACCTTGTCTTAGTCACTCTTGTCCTAGACTAAGGTCAAGAGCAAACCCATTACACATAAAAAAAAAAAAAAAAATTACTCAATCTTTGTTTATCATTAAGTTTTAGTATGTATGACAACATCTCATCTTATCTCTGAGGAGTTATAAAGAGATATACCGACGGCATACTTACTCCGAAATTGATCTGAAGGATGAGTTCATCAAATCAAAGTACTCGCTGAGGCAAGTAAGAGGGTGCCCTTCTGTAAAGGAGTACTTATGCTATAATTTACCCTCGTGGTTATAAATGTCACCTGACAGCAGTACGATTTTTAGGGTTCCGTACCCAAAGGGGGGACTTACGGGACCCTGTCTGCCTGCTGTTAAGAAATGTAAAAAAAAGAATCCCTAACCTGTTTTCTAGTGGAATAGATCACCCTAATCAACTTTAATAGAAAGCTCCCAGGTATGTTTACGTTAATGTTTGTTATTGGTAAATAAAAAAAAAAAACAAAAAAAATACTCAATGACGTGAAGAATAAGTACCTGGCTTTTCGGCATGATAATTGGTATTTTATAATGCACAGAGATTATGACTCTCGGGCAACAGAGCTACAAAATTATGTAGTATCAAAAAAAGTAAGTAGAACGCTTTTGATATAAAAAATATCTCAGTTAATTTTATTTACGATTCAAGGACTTATATCTAATTTACATTCAAGGACTTATATCTAATTAATAAGGAATTACGCCCATACACAGCCTGCTCAATTAATTCATTTGTAGCTACGGAAAAACGTCAAGGGCAAATAAAAGTCACTTTTATATAATCGACAGGAAATTTCCACTCTAGAATCTTCCCCGCTAGTTAAATATAGATGCTTTTTGTATGGTTTTGCTTCCATACCGTTCGTCCGTGTTGAATAGTCCCACGTTGGGTGCCATTTGAGATTTGCCGCGTCTTGAGTCAAGATGTTTCTTTGATAAGTCGTTATTCAATTCTCGTTTATTAATTACTAAAACGTTGTATTAGTTTGTAAATGCGTAATTTAACGTGCCGCGGAATCGATCAAACTGCTTCGCACAATATGTACAATTTACAATCTAGAATTCGCAACTACAAACGATCATTACAAGTTAGTCCAGTAGGTACTACTCCCGAAAAGGGCTAACTTCAGTGTAGACTTTGAGAGGAGGGTCATTTATCTGTTATTATTATTTGCAAAGTCCGGCAGATAAAAAGTGATTTTAAAAACCTTCGTCAAAAGGTCGAGACTTGAAAGTAACAGTTTGATTCGCCCACGTGACCTGTGCCTACATTGGTTCCAATAGAGCTTTCGGGAAGCTTCCCTGCTGACAAACGTGAGTGTATGTTGGCCCAACATAGTTGCCCAATATTTCTTTTGACTTAATTGCTTCGAGAAGGTTGTGTTTTGTTGGGCCAACTAGCCTCCGTTGCAACTTCGCGCATGTCCTGTCCATTGCAACGTATCTCAATCGTCCATTCGGCCATTATTCATATTCGACATTGCACACTTTTGTTTGAAGTGTTATAAATTTTAATGGTTTATTTCATAGTTTTTGGTCGAAAAGGAGTCAATTTGTGAAGCTTTAATGGTGTTAGTGTGTTGCTGAAGCGGTCTGCAGCATGTGACTGGTAAGTGGTTATCAGTTTTTATATAGTTTGTTTAGATTCAACTAATGGACGCCATTAAGCGTCTCCATGCCACGCGTCATCAAGGTGGGGTAGGATTTTTCGCTATCATATTTTCGTAATAGATTTTCCGTATTTCAGTTCTTGACTTTAGGTTTTACTCAGTTATAAAGATCGTTTAAAGAGAATCATTCTCATCTCATCACATCCACTGTTAGAACATTGGTGGATTAAAGACCTTATTTACATATCACTTTATCAGTTAGAGACTTGGTAACCATTCTTTTCGGATATGGAAATCGGATTTAAATTTTGGTAATTATTTTTATCTTATTAACTTCGTTTTAATGTTATGAACTTTTAATTTCCAATGGCTTAGCTTTTCGGTTAGTATTTCCCTACATTATTAAGTGACGAAAACCAAAAAATATGCGCACAAATCCCCGTCGATTTTTTCATAAAAAGGAAATAGCTGACGAACATTTCTTTGGTTCGTTCGTCATAATTACTGCTTTCTATAGATACGGTCATCGACGGCTTTTATATTTATTTAAGAGTACAACGACATGCACTAACTTCCAAGTCTATGTTTTTCGGTGATAATGTAGTTTTCTATAGGTCGAGAATATAGACCGGGTTTCAAAAAAACGAATTTAAAAGTCGATCCAGCAGTTTTTTTATCAGTTTATTCATCTTAAACAAAAACACAAATCCATTCTTCGTCTAACCTTACATTTTCATTAACTTCGACACAGTTAACAATTTCCCAGGTGGTGAATAATTTAACATCGTAATTAGAGGTCCATCAAAATGGTGGAAGTCTGGATCAATACCAAATGCATACGGCGCATGTCCTAGTTTACCTGTGTGGTAGGGGTGTCTAGGGCATCCATTATTATTATGATTTATTACTATTGATTGGCGCGAAACGGACCCAGACATATCAATTACACTTTATAAAGTTTCTTTGAAACTAAGTTGGATTCCTTTTGTTAAAATTTAGTTAATTTACCGTTTTGTGGGCTAGGAGGTAAAATGGCGATACAGGTTAGTGATTAGGTGCGTCCACATAGAGCGCGCAGCCTCGCGAGGCATTTGCTGCGCGAGGAAACTGACAAGCGAGGCTGCTCTCTCTGTGTGGACGCGTCTATTGTTTTTCGATCGAGGCACGAAACAATATAGGTAGGTACACGAGCAAAACAAAAGCCGACACTAGATGGCTCGAGCACTCGGTCGCTCGACCGCGGCAGCGCTGTCACTTGCCTCGCCCGAGACACGTCCACACCAAACGAGCTGCTTCGCGCGGAAAATGCCTCGCGAGGCTGCGCGCTCTGTGGGGACGCACGCACCTATTAAGGTTTATTTGACTTGATTGAATAATAGGGACTGTGAATAGGACGCGTCCAAATGGCGGATGGCTTAAAGAAGATTTTTATTGCGACATCAATCTGCGTCGTCACAGATGTTATTAATTAATTATTATGTTATGTGTTTTCTTGATAGAATAATCAGTAAACATCTGGGTTTGGGATATTTTACAAAAATATTCACGATGAATTTGACGATTATTGTAATAGTGTGTATGATTTCTCCTTTAATTTTATTTGCAAACATCATCATCAATATCATTAGCCGAAAGGCGTCAACTCCTGAAGATGGCCTCCGAACGACAATTTGCCACTTGCATCCATCGATTGCCCGATTATCAATTAATATATGTGCATTAAATCACCATCCAGTTTATTACTTTTCCTGCATAGATATACATCACAAGATGGAAGATATATATTTCGGGCATCTCCATAATTATGTGTTTTCAAGTCTTTTGATTAGCAGTTTTAGTAAAAAGCTAGTACTAAATTATTGTTGTGGACTCAATTTAGAAGCTTCATGTTTTAGTTTTTGTAACTAATGTTTTTGCAAAGTTATATATTTATACGCAATAACGCCTGCGTCGCGTTATCGTAAAGATTTCTGAGGAAAGAAAAATTCAGCTGCGAGCGGGACTCGAACCTTCCAAACTAAACGTGTAAAACGTTCAAAAACAAGGGAATGAAAGATTCAGCTTCAAAACGAGAGGTTGTGATGGCCTAATTGGTAAGACATCTGGAGTACTTATCCAGAAGACGCAGGTTCGAGTCCCGCTCGTAGCTGAATTTTTCTTTCCTCAAAAAATCTTTGATATTTTTGCAATTCTTTAGGCGTGGTTCACACAGCTTTGTTCCACGTGACAGGGCGCGGGACACTAGTCACGTGGTCGTGGGAGTTGTTTTTCTGCATCACTTCATGAGAAACTCGCAGTGCAAACGTTGCCTAAGAAACCACGTGCCCAATTCTTTTCTTTTTAAACATTTACTTTCAAACCGTTTACAGACAATCCATTCTGGGATGAGCTTTCGAAATAGTCGGCATTCGTACGTCGTTTGTCTTATAGGGTCTTCGACAAAGTAAGAGGAGAGGGCAAAGTATACTCCCTTGTAGAAACCCAATTTGATTAAGAAATAAGCAATTTGAATTCAGATTTGTTTGTTAAAATTTTCAGTAAACATACCTTTTGATAACGTTACGAGCATTAAAAGTCGGAAATAAGTCTTAACTCATAAGCGTTATGAAGAAAATGAAAATCACGTCAATCAAAGGCCTTTGTTCGACATATTGCCTCGGATCGAGAGAAGATCTCCCACAATAAACTAGCTATCACAATTATATAGGTATGCTATAAAATCAATAACTGTTGCACTAGAGCGCATGTCCTAAATTACCTGCGTGAGACGAGAGTCGCATTTATGATTTAGTGTTCGACAGACTTGTTGTGCTATCAATCTTCCTTCCGGTGTTGCCTTCATTTACAAGTTTCTCTTGTGTCTTTAACGTTTAATCTTTGTGTCCTTGGCGATTTCTTCACGTTATTTGTTCTTGAGATTAGTGAAATGAGTAGTTCACTGTACTTTATCCGACGGCCAGCTATCCAGTCACCGCCGGTATGGACTTGTTTTGTATTTTATTGTCTATTTTGGTTTTGTCCGTTAATAATTGTATTTAAATTTTTATGATTCTTAATTTATTGCTGATTTTCATTTTAAAACAAACTTGCTTTACAACGTTAGTGATAAGTATGTTTTATTTATTATACCTAGTGCGTAGATAAATTATTTTATGAAAATCATGTAAACGTGATCCTGTTTTTCCGTCTTAAAAGAAATTGCCAAATTATTTGTGTTGAATCAACAATGGCGGCCATTAACACAAAATGGCGGAATTATCAATGACCATAGCCACATAGCTTGCTGTATCTATACCCATCGGCTCAGACTTCGGAAAATGGATGCTGCCCAGGAGCGAGCGGTGGTGAAGCTGCGTGGGGGGTGGTGTACGAATGTTTACGCGTGGGTCGTTTTATGAAATGGCGGACTATTTAACGGATGCAGTGATGTTGGATGGAAAATATTAGATAATACTAGCATGTCTAGGAGTTTTAAAATAGAAAAATACGTTAAAGCAAGATATAAAGAAGACTCAATTAGTAATAATTCTAGTGGACTCGATTTAGGCTATTTGTGCTTGATTCTGGAACTTTGGATTTACATGAGGAGCCATTTGGTTGGTGTTAATCGTACTACCTCGTGTCGTGTAACGTGGTGGAGCGCGAGACGCAGATTCACCCACGTGGTTGTGTAGGTTATCGTTTCTTGCCCTCTAATGCTAGCAGTGCATACAATGTCTAATAATCCACTTGGTCAGATAAAATTCATAAATCATAAACGAAATTAACATTTTTTTATACGCATTAACGCCTGCGTCGCGAATGGTAAAGATTTTCGTGTACTGAATCGGAAGGTCCCGCAGGTTCAAGTCCTGTCCGCACTCGAATTTTTCTTTAGACAAAGACGAACCTTTTTTTAGTTTTTATTCAAATATTTCAACACATCTCCGCTAATTGGTGCATTGAAACTAACAAATTAATGATAATTACATTGCTGCACCTCCAATGGTTAGTAAAATGCTGCGCTGTCCATATAGTTTCTTGGTAGGTTCCGACAATTTGATTATAGCATAGAAAGTAATAGAGGCGGCACAATTATACCACCTTGCGGAACGCCAATTCAATCATAGAAATAGGCAAACCGAATACAGACACTTGTCAAGAAAAAAAAAATTGATAAATAATGTTATAAATTTCTGAGCCCTGTTTGAAATTTCTAAAAACAAGAAAAGGCTATTTGACAGTATCAATAAATTATAAATCTAATTAGTCCGTTATTTAGAGTTTTGAAAAATAACGGACACATATTTTTTCTCATGTAAAATCAATGAATATTTACCAAGATATAACAACATCAAGACTCGAGAGTGGGGGCGTGACGTCAGAATTCAGTAAAAAATGTACTGAGTTGTGACGTATTGGCAATTTTAAAAGCATCATAATTATCTCCGTCAATTTTGGTTTGCGTAAAAAAAGAAAAAATACGGGTCAAATATTATTTGATAATCTAACTGACGGACTAATTAGAATTTTTTATTCAAATAGCCTATAATGCGTGAGCGTCATTAAGAAAAATATTAAAAAAACTTTTTAAAAAAAAGAACCGACTTCAAAACCAAACACAAAAAAGTGTAAAATAACTTTTCTTTCGGAAGTCGGTGGCTTTGTTTTTTATTTCATTGACTATGGCCACCGACTTCCGAAAGAAAAGTTATTTTACACTTTTTTGTGTTTGGTTTTGAAGTCGGTTCTTTTTTTTAAAAAGTTTTTATTTTACCCTTTTTAGTTCAGATATTCAACAAAGATCTCCGTATAATCCCGATTATACGGAGATCTTTGTTGAATCTTTAGAAATCTATAATCCAAGTGAGCAACAATAACGGATCTATGCGGGCAACGTCATGAAATATTCATTACTGTTATATACTAAAACCTTTCCCAGAATGTAACAAACACTTTTCTGAAAACCGCATCAAAATTGGTTCAGCCAAACGCGAGATAATTGCGAGCAAACATTCAATCGACTTAGAAAATCCACAATCCAAGTAAGCAAAAAAATCCATATCTCTAAAACTACTGAACCGATTTTGATGAAACTAGCAGTGTACCCTAAGTTGAACAATACCTAGTTCAACAAAAAAAGAATTACGTAAATCGAACTTGTAGTTCCGGAGATATGCGTGCACAAACATAAAAACATACATACATACATACATACATACATACATACATACACTTATGAAATTTGGCACATTTGTTCAGACGCTGATATAGATTAACATATACGAAAACTGGACAGTTCTGGAAATATTACATACATACGGGTCGAATTGATAACCTCCTTTTTTTTGAAGTCGGTAATTAAATAAATCAGAAGTTTTTGTTTGAAATATTCTCTCGGGAGTTGGGAGTATTTCCTCATCCCATTCCAAACTATCTATCAAAATGATATAGTATGCTATAAAATCAATGACTGTTGCACTACAGCGCATGTTCTAGATTACCTGCGTGAAAACGGGATACGCATTTATGAGGTAGTGCTCAGACAAACTTGTTGCGCTATCAATTGTGCTTCCGTTTAATCGTGACGTCTTGATTTACGGGTTTCTCTTGTGTCTTTAACGTTTAATCTTTGTGTCTTTTACGATCTCTTCTTTTTAATTCTTCTTGAGAGTAGTGAAATGAGTAGTTCACTGTATTTTATCCATCGGCCAGCTGTCCTGTCGCCGCCGGTATGGATTTAATCTGTCTTTTTATGTCCATGGTTTGGATCATGGTTATTTTTGTTGAGTTTTGTTTTTTTTTTTAATAAAATTGCTTCATAAAGTTAGCACATCGATAATTATTGTCAATTTAAATGTTGGTAATTGTTTTATCAAACAAGCGCGTAGATATAGATTTGTTTTATGAAACTGTTAAACACTGGATAAGTGGATACAGTTTCACTGTCTAACATGTCCGCAACAATGTGTCTTGTGATGAAAATTGCGTCCACCTATTCGAAATGGCGGTTGCGATCGATGACCACTGCAGCAAGGGCGCATGCCCTAGGCTTTTAGGGCATGCGTTGTGTCTATTTCGGCTCAAAATCCAGGGACTGGGCGCTGCCCAAGGGCGAGCTGAAGTTGCGGGGGGTGGGAGGGGTGGCTCAAAATGGCGATGACTTTGATGACCGGTGGGCGTTGCACTTACGGCGCATGCTCTAAATGGATACGTAAAAAATTTGGTAGCCTCGTGCCACACGTTTCTTTGTTCTCCGTAAGGAACTTGCTGAATCAAATGCATTGACATAGAATGCGAATTAAATTTTATTTATTATAAAATGCTTTGACTTAAGATGAGCTTGGTCTTCGGATGTAATTCATCTTCCGAGGATGTACTTTATATTCGTCACTGCAACCGCTATTTTGATATTTTTCACTTTGTGTAATAACAAAAATATGGCGACTTCTCTAAAAATTTTGCAAAGTGATATTTATGAACATTGTTGATTTTACATAGCGCAGCGTGCGATTTTACTTTTGACATTTTGATGTCGTTTTAGATTTCCCTGATTCACTATGACTTCTTTGTGGCCCTCTCACAGAAATGAGGGATGAATCCCACATTTGGGATTTACCAGACTCAGAAAATTTCCATTTCTTCTACAGAATTCGACCAACAGTACCGGTTCCACGCCTCAATGTTCGGCAAACCAGAGCTCCCTTCGTGGCTTCGCTATATCTATAGCGGCAGACATCATTCGGGCTTCATCTTCGGAACACCGCCGAGAGGCAGCCGAGGCCCGCTCACGGTAAGACAGATTTTTAGCTTAGTTTTTTTTGTTTATTTTTGAATGACTGACAACCCTTGGAGTAATAAAAATGAGCTGGAATGTGGACGTCATATAGATAATTTTGTTGATAGTTTTTAAACCGAGAATATTTAAAATCCAGAACATTTTTGAATTTGAGATCGGTGTACTAGAATTGAGTAAAACTTAAGCCTCCTGCAGACACACGCGATTAATCGCGCTGCGACAACGAGCCAAGCTAATTTCCACTCTAAAAATACTGCGAATGGACCGCGACATGTCGCCCCGCGCGATTAATCACGTGTGTCTGCAGGAGGCTTTAAGAATAATTATATATTTTTCGTCTTCAAGATCCCATTATAGCAAATCAACTAGCAGAGTTAACTAGTGATTACGATATCACGGTAGTTCCAAGTGCACACGCATCACAATCCACTCACAGACAACACAAGTACACATACGCAACCCTCGTGTATTTCATTAGAATCTTATTATTATTATTTTTTTTTGTTAAAATTTCTTTTATATTGTGTTTCTTTGAATTATTTTATTTCTTTGAATTATTTTATTGTTAACCTTAATTGCTCGAAACAGAAAATGTTTTTTCAAAACGAAATGTCCACGATACCGAAATTATAAATACTAAGACTCTCGCAACTCTGGTTCCCAAGATACAGGTAAAACCTAGTTTGGGGACCACCAATCAAACAATAATGTTCGCCTCAATTAGTTACACATGAAACAATTTAGATTTAAGGTTATCTTTGTAACAGTTTGTAAATAAATTTATTCTTATTCTTATTCTTATAAAGCTAGTAACTAGCAAGACGTGTTAGTAGCTTGCAAGTCTGTCTTTCCTTTCAGCTCGAAGTTATAGGCCTAAACAGACAAGATTATGAGACGAGGAGGGTGCTACTGACGCTGGACATACAACAGAAGGAGAAGATGGCGCGCCATGAGGTTGAGCTTAAGATCGATAATCTGAATGTTGAAGATCTGTTGGATGAGCACAAGTAAGTAGCTTTACAGAAAATTCTTCTAAAATGTGACTTCTTAATGTGGTGTAAAGCAGCCATTTCTTTAAGTTTCTTTGTTTTTCAATTTAGTTTAGAAAACTTTAGCACCGGATTCTACAAATGTTTTCTGAGTGAAGAGTGTGAAGTCCTTGAATATCCCTTTCTTATGATTTAGAAACATTGTCTTTTTTCCAGGATGACTCGTTTGAAAGACATCTTGAGAACTAAGCTCTGGACGGAGAGCAGCGGCGATCTGTACGCGACCTTCTTGGCGTCTGCCATCGATCTTGGCGCTCGACTGCCTTTGAAACCGAGTGATGGAGAAGGGTATGTACCTTTTATACACGGTTATCATATTTTTTCCACCATACCTAGATGATCCAAAAGGTAATTGCGCTTCGGCCGCGTATGGAACTAGAAACAGAGTTTTGGAACGAAGGCAGTAAAAGTTACGGTTGGTCTCGTTTGATAAAATAAATGAAATATACTGACGTAAGTAGTATTCACCTCAGAAAGTCCTTTTCGTCATTACATTTATACATACTCGTATAAGTAAAAAACACAAGATGACATGGCTACATTTTGAGTCTATGGGATTTATGTCTCACTTATTTATTTTCAGCTGGAAGCCTCGATGACTAAATCTGACATTATAAGTCTGCTGCTTTTTTTTTCTTTTTCGTGGTATAATCATCAAGTGAGTCCTCCCATCCAGGACAGGGCGGAAGGGACTGTCAGACTCGTGCTAACTAAAATCCACGGTGTCCTTCAATAGCCCTTTACGTTCCAGGGTCACGGTAATTCGATAAGTCCCGCGACCCCGGCAGGCTTTGGCCTTCTAGAGGGGGGCTCCGTCAATAAGTCTGCTGCTAACAAGTCTTTCGTCTTTTGCAGGCTGGTAGTCCGTCTCGGTAGTACCATGCCCTTCTCCTTGGAACTAAAAAGACTTCGCGAGGAAGTGCGCCCCCTCTCTCGTCTACCAAGTTGTCCTCGAGAGTACAAGAGAACCACTGTTGAGAGACTCTTCAGGGATGCTGGCTTGACGCTGGACTGGTGTAGCTTTGAGCTGGTAAGCATTTTCATCTGTAGAAATGGTAGAATTTTGTTTTTCGGAAAGCTTCAGAAATAAACATTGCTTTCGATATTGTCACAATCCCTGAGTTTAAGCATATCGGCCTTTCGATAACGCTTTAGGACCACTTCAGTCATTCTAAAATTCATCTAACGTGACATACTTATATCTTAACTTCTTCAAGTTATTGTTACTTCAACAGTCAGGTAACACCATTCTCCTCCATTTCCAGTACAACACTATCTACAAAGAGCGTTCAACTCAGCACCTGGAGTACTTGACAGAGGTCCCTAACACCAGCAAATCTGCCAAGTCTTTCAAGGCTTTGGACACTAGGGATACTTGGACTGCTCCGAATAAGGTAGGTGGACTACTGTTGCAGTTGAAATAAAGGAATAAAAAATTGAATGTGCGTTTTATTTTTGTGTTTTCTGTTTTCCCCAATTTTATTGGTTCTAAATTATTTACATCTTTTTGAATTGCTGATTCACTCGAATACTATAAATGGTTGTGCCTTATAATTTCAAAAGCTGGTAAGTTGAAAGGTAAGGTCCAGGATTCTTTAACATAAATCCACAATCGTGTGTATCACGCTGTTGAAACCACAGTGTAGTATCGGGACAGAAGATTATTCTGACTAATTTTCTTGTCGGATATACAAAAGTTAATTTCATTCGGGACACCTCGAGCTATATAGTGCTTCAGATATCTTCTGGTAGTTGCGACTGTCATTTCTATCAACTAAGAGTTGCAGTGGTTGGGTAAAGTGGCTAAAAAGGTCCATGTATAAATTGTCTATGTCGCAGGAATACTTGGATGAGGGATGCATTGAAACGAGAATTCTATAGCAGAAGAAAGGGAAGATTAGCATCCAGCCGTAGATGATTCAGCAATGACCATGATCAACCTAAGAGATCCCAGAGAAATCATTGCTAATGATATTCAGAAGCATATTATCTCTACTTTCAGGACTCCCTCCCATCTCGCAGTTACGGCAAGCTTCTGACGGCTGCAGTTCTGGTTCCTCTGACTCTCATGCTACTCTGTGTCACCGCTCTCACTGCCGCTGTCTGTGCGCTGCATGCTACTGTGTAAGTATACTCTAAACAAGTGATTTCTTTTTTAAATTTCATTAAATTGATTTTATTTTCGTTTGGATTATTTTTCATTTTATTTTTCTTGTGATCTTATTTCAGACGAGACCCAGAATCAGAATATTTTATGGATCATATTTTTGATATATTTTTTGACTTCGCAAAACCTAAAAGGTTTGAAATATTATGGTTTTTATTTGTGTTGACTAACATGTACACGTGAAAGGAACTAACAATATAATTCGAATATTAATACTTACATGAATTCTGTAACTCATACCTTTCTCCCAAGAGTCCTAAGGCAGTGAGCACAAACTACAGAATGCTTGCTAAAATCCTAAGATCTTTATTCCTAATATCGTAACAAAATCGTATAATTTGTATTAGCTAAATATTTTACTACTTTCAATAAACCTAATTTTATTATTTCAGGGCTCACAAATCAAAGGTAGAAATGTGTCGATATGGCACTGGCAACACAGAGCAGACACAAGTAGCTGACAATACCAGTACCAAAAGCCTTGGAGTCAGGTTAGTACAATTTAGATTCTTAACTAGATTCAATAAGTCCTCGTTCTTTACTGGTGGTGATTTCACTTTTGTTCAACTTCAACATAGTTGAGAAACAGATATAATCGTTGTGGTGGATGTGTCCTTTAGTGGAGATCGCAATTTATTTATTTATTTTTAAGGAAAGCTTACAGACTAATAACAATTATAAATATCTTGTATAAATAAGGACAATTGCTAATTACAAGCTTCCACATATGAATATCTATTTACTAACAGGTCAATTGCGTTGACCGTTGGTGACTTTAATTAACTAACTTAATTAACCAAAATTAGCCTTATCGAAATAAATAAACTATCTATATCAAGTCGTGCAACATCAAAAATAGGGTTGAAAAGCTATTTGCGACTATCAAAATATTCATTACTCAACATTTTTCTAATATTATGTGCGCTGGTGCAGAATAAGTCAATTTCCAAGTGTGATGGTAAACTATTAAAGGCTATAGCACTACGTATACAGAAGGCGTTTCGCCTGTACTTTGTCGATGTGTATGGTACATGGAGTAGTGGCCGTTTTCTTAGGTTTAGGTTTGTGCGAAGAAGTACACACATCAAAAGTGTCTAGGGATCAAGCATTTTTATGCGGATTTGAGATTGAGATGTGGCTTTGTAATAAATTTATGATTTTATAAATTTACTAGCTTTTGCCCGCGACTTCGTCCGCGTGGAATAGTTACTTTGGGCTAACGTTAAATTTAACCCGGATTTCGAAGCATTCTTCATTGGCGCTCCGCTCCTATTGGCCTTAGCGTGATGATATATAGCCTATAGCCTTTCTCTATAAATTGACTATTTTATACCTTCGGCCGCGAGACGCGTCGAGCGCGGCGACCGATTCTCAAAAAAAATCCTTATAGCATGATTCAGTATTCACGCGCAATGGCTTATTGGCGTATTTCATGTATAACTTTGGTGTTTCTGTACTGATTTATATGATTTTTTTTTATGGAGCAGTTAATTAATGTTAACTTTTTCAATTAGGGGTGACTGAGAGTGTTATAAACGTAAGAGTATTCAAATGTAATCAGAAAGCTTCGAACTGCTAAGCTATCGGGAGTTACACGTGTTATTGTGAGTCAACCATAAAAGATAGACATATGCTGTCGTGGGGTATTTTTTATATAATTTTAAGGAGAAAATTTCCGTCATAAATGATTTCTGTGTAGCTTAACCATTAGGGTTGCACACGCGACGGAAGATTAAAAAACCCACGTTTTTAAATGTCCTAAAAATAAGAAAATAACCCTACGGGGCTGAGAGAGGGGCCACTCAAAACGTGGGGGCGTAAATTATTTAAGGAATTATTTATGAGATATTTACATGACGTGTATAGCTCGTGGGCGTAACTTGCAAAGATACGCCCCCACGTTTTGATTGGCCCATCTCTCAGCCCTGTAGGGTTATTTTCTTATTTTTAGGACATTTAAAAACGTGGGCTTTTAGATTTTTTAAATTTATTAATTATTTTATTATTTTTATCTTTGTTCATCGGGTTTGAAGGTACCCTGAAAATTTCAGCCTGCTAGCTTATCGGAAAGTGCCTCAAAATTGAGTTGCAAAAATCCAACCGGAACGACAAAACGTGGGAAAAACACGCTTTGAGCACCCACTAAATATTATACTTTTTTTTAGTCTTCTTCATATTCAAACTTAATTTACTTCTTATCCGCCAACTTGGGACGGCTGCCATGTTGGATTTAGGTCACGTGATATTTTTTTTCGTATCCCATTCAGCAAACCGTTTCGTTTAATACCCATATCATGGGGATGCATTTCAAATAGCCGATCCGCCATCTTGGATGTCCGCCATGTTGGATTTAAGACACGTGACTATTTTTTTCATATTCCTGACAGCAAACCCTTTCATTTGATACCCATATCTTGGGGGTGCATTTCAAATAGCCTGTCCGCCATCTTGGACGTCAGCCATATAGGATTTAAGTCACATGACTATTTTTTTCGTATTCCTGACAGCAAACCCTTTCATTTGATACTCATATCATGGGGGTGGATTTTAAACAGCCAGTCTGCCATCTTGAACGTCCGCCATATTGGATTTAGGTCACGTGACTATTTTTTTCGTATTCCCGACAGCAAACCCTTTCATTTGATATCCATATCATAGGGGTGCATTTCAAATAGCCTGTCTGCCATCTTGGACGTCCGCCATATTGGATTTAAGTCACCTGACTAAATTTTCGTATTCCTGACAGCAAACCCTTTCATTTGATACCCATATCATGGGGGTGGATTTTAAACAGCCAGTCTGCCATCTTGAACGTCCGCCATATTGGATTTAAGTCACGTGACTATTTTGTTCGTATTCCCGACAGCAAACCCTTTCATTTGATACCCATATCTTGGGGGTGCATTTCAAATAGCCTGTCCGCCATCTTGGACGTCAGCCATATAGGATTTAAGTCACATGACTATTTTTTTCGTATTCCTGACAGCAAACCCTTTCATTTGATACTCATATCATGGGGGTGGATTTTAAACAGCCAGTCTGCCATCTTGAACGTCCGCCATATTGGATTTAGGTCACGTGACTATTTTTTTCGTATTCCCGACAGCAAACCCTTTCATTTGATATCCATATCATAGGGGTGCATTTCAAATAGCCTGTCTGCCATCTTGGACGTCCGCCATATTGGATTTAAGTCACCTGACTAAATTTTCGTATTCCTGACAGCAAACCCTTTCATTTGATACCCATATCATGGGGGTGGATTTTAAACAGCCAGTCTGCCATCTTGAACGTCCGCCATATTGGATTTAAGTCACGTGACTATTTTGTTCGTATTCCCGACAGCAAACCCTTTCATTTGATATCCATATCATAGGGGTGCATTTCAAATAGCCTGTCTGCCATCTTGGACGTCCGCCATATTGGATTTAAATCACGTGACTATTTTTATTTCGTATTCCTGACAGCAAACCCTTTCATTTGATACTCATATCATGGGGGTGGATTTCAAACAGCCAGTCCTCCATCTTGGGTAGGCCGCCATATTGGATTTGTAATGACGTTTCTTAGCTAGTCATGTATTTTCATCAGAACTCAGAGCATGTGCAAAATTTCAGTCTGCTAGCTTATCGGAAAGTGCCTCAAAATTGAGTTGTAAAAATCCAATCGGAATCCCTTCACTGCTCTGCTCCTATTGATTGTAGCGTGATGAAAAGTATACTATAACCTGCTCAGGAGTATGAAAAATAATTGTACCAAGTTTCGTTAAAATCCGTCGAGTAGTTTTTGTTTCTATAGCGGTTATACAGACAGACAGACAGACAGACAGACAGACAGACAGACAGACAATAATTTTACTGATTGCATTTTTGGCATCAGTATCGATCCCTAAACAACCCCTGATAGTTATTTTGGAAATATATTTAATGTACAGAATTGACCTCTCTACAGATTTATTATAAGTATAGATAGATAGAAGATATGGATCCTTTTTGGTGCATTTCATAATTTGAATCAGGAACTGTGAATCAAATTCGAGTAAAAGATGAAAATCAGCTGTCAATATTTTCCCTATAAAAACATACAACGCATTGAAGACATTATTAGTGCTACTGTTTCCCTACTACTGATTAAAACCAACGTTATTATGGAGCGGCGACGTCATTTAAGCAGGGAAGAAATGCTCAGAGCCGTGGGAATGATAGAAGCTGGTTCCCGGCAACGTACTGTGGCTTTAGCTCTGAATACAAGTCAGAGTGTTATCAGTCGACTTTGGACACGTTACCGAAGCACTGGTACCGTGGCTGAGCGCCATGGAGGACGGTATCGCTGCACCACACGGAGACAAGACCGATACATTCAAATCTTAACTCGAAGAGCTCCAACAATAACCGCCATGATGTTAGCCGTGAGGCTTCATCACTCTTCAGGGAACTTAATTAGCGACCAAACAGTCAGAAACCGCTTGCATGAAGTGAACCTTCATTCCCGAAGACCGCTACGGGTACCACCTATAGCAATGCACAATCGTAGGATTCGATATCAATGGGCTCTTGAACACAGAAATTGGGCAGAAGAACAATGGCGTTTCGTGTGCTTTTCTGATGAGTCTCGTTTCGGTATGAGACCGGATACAAGACGTATACGACACTGGAGAACCCCTGGACGCCAACAGCGATTAAAATCCTGCCAGGAAGTCCATCCTTTTAGTGGTGGAACCATCATGGTATGGGCGGGTATTTGGATCGGCGGAAGAACTGAGTTGATTTGGATCAGAGGCAACCTCAACGCTCAAATTTATGCTGAGACGATTGTATCAGACGTCATCGTTCCTCTACAAGTGCAAATCGGTCCCTTATTTCAGTTAATGCATGATAATGCACGACCGCACACCGCAAGAGTTGTAAGACAGACTCTCGCCGCAGCTAACATCAATGTCCTGCCCTGGCCTGCTCAGTCGCCAGACTTGAATCCGATTGAGCATGCATGGGATATCGCACCCCCAGGCCAATAAAGGCGTAAGTGGAATTCACTAACTTTACAGGAGAGCAAAAAAACTGTTTAACCAGGTGTATCTTTTTAGTTTTTGACTCTATGATCTTTTGTTATACATCAAAAAATAGTAAAAAAATTAACCTTTTTTTTTGTTTATATTCGAAACACCTTAAATTATCGTGGTAGTCAATATTTAATGTTTAATGTTTTACAGACGTTTTCCTTATTTATTTAAGACCAATACACAAACGTAACGACTTTTATTCCAATCTTTGCTTTCTAAATATTTTTTAAACTGTGACTACTCATGCTTACGTCTGTTACGAAGTTCTATACTATGATAAAATACAGGAGCTAAGTACTGTTTAAGCCCTTTTTGCCTTAATTTTATTTTACATATCGAATTGTATGACGCTTTTACAGCTTTTTTTTGTTAAAAACACAAAACTAAAATATGGTATTAAGTATAAATACGGGCTTTTTTCACAGTATGTTTAATTGAACTATAACTGTAAGTAATATTACGTTTCTAGGTAAAATATATTTCAGTGATGTAATAAAAAAGGTTTTTATAAAATTGCACTTTATAATAATAATAGTCATAACAAAACCTGATAAGAAATAATAAAATTAACAGTGAATTATAATCTTTCTGATAAGTTTATGTAAGAACGGTTTCTAAATACAAATTCTTAGAAAAACCTCAAAATATGGCATCAACTAAAATCTTACATTATTTATTAAATATACCAATTACTAAACATCATCATCAGTCGGAAGACTTCCTTTGCTGAACATAGGCCTCCCCTTAGACCGCCACGCCGAACGACAATTCGCCACTTGCATCCATCGCTCGGTTGCTGGCGACTCACGCGATGTCGTCGGTCCACCTAGTGGGAGGCCTATGCTGCGTCTTCCGGTCCGCTTAGGTCGCTGAGCATAGCATTGAGGTGCTCCAACGATTCTGACATGATGAGTCTATCGTCGGCAAATCGAAATTGACTGATGTATTCACCATTGATATTGATGTCGAGTCCGTTCCATTCCAAGAGCTTGAAAACGGCCTCCAACGCGTTCGGGAACAGTTTCGGAGAAATAACGTCTCCCTGATGTCTCACGCCTTTCTGCAATTGAATTGGTTTCGTGCTCTATTCCTGAAGTCGGATGGACATGGTGGCATTTCTATACAAGCACTTCAATACTTCGATAAACCTATAGTCGATATCACATCGTTGGAGGGACTGCAATACTGCCCAGGTTTCGATTAATCGAAGGCTTTTTCATAGTCCACAAATGCTACACATAATGGTCGATTGTACTCCTCTGTCTTCTAAATAATCTGGCAGAGCGTGTGTATGTGGTCTATGGTACTAAAACCTTTTTGGAAACTGACTTGTTCGGGAGGCTGGAAGTCATCAAACATACCTTTGAGACGGTTCGTAATGACTCTTGAGAACAGCTTGTATACATACATGGCTCAGAAGTGAGATTGGCCTGTAGTTCTTCAGCAAGATGTTATCACCCTTTTTGAAGAAAAGAACAAACACACTCCTGTGCCATGCTTCTGGCGTAGTACCTTCGAGTATGACGGAATTAAATAACTTCTGAAGGACTAGAAGTACCGGTTTTCCATCCGCTCTCAGAAGTTCTGCTGTGATTCAGTCCTCACCTTGCTATACAGCGTCTTGTTATTCTTGAACTGTTGAAGAGTAATTCTTATCTCGTACAGGCTGATGTCCGGGATATCCTCAGTGTAGTGTCGAGTCAGTTTAGCTCTCGCGTCTCGACCTGTACAGACATTGGGTTGTCATGTTGATGTGTATAACTGTCCGTATAACCTCTCAAGCTCTCTCAGTATTTACGGTTTCGTCGAAATGATGCTGCCGTCGTTAATCTTCAGCTTTGTTATTTGGCTTTGCCTAATAAACAAATTCTTTGCGAGGCTTAAAAATCTTCGCAAAGAATTTGCTTTGAGCCCTGATTCGGCTCGATTGCCTCTTTGATCCGTGCCGCACTATAGGCACGAAGGTCACGTCGCATTGATTTAGAAATATCAGCTGAAGATTGCAGTCTCATCTCGGTCTGGGTTAGATCAACTTGGTGTCGCAGGGTCTTAAAGAACTTGGATCGCACAGCTTGGACAGTTTCCACCAACCCATTCTTAATCTCGTCCATAGTTTCGCATTCGGTTAGGCATTGGAAGCGATTGTGTAGTTCCAGTTGGAAGTCTTCGAGGTTCTAGATGTGGGCAGGATCAGATCGTAGCGTGGACTTCACTAGAAGAGATCTTTCAAGCTTCAAATTGAATATTTAATGTGCCTGTGACGATTTCGTGATCTCTACCGGTTTTTACCTTTTTTTTTTTTTTTAGGGTGGCAAAATCATCAAATGAGTCCTCCCGCCCTGGACGGGGCGGGAGGGACTGTCAGACTCTTACTGACTAAAATCCACCCGTGTTCCGTCGGATGCCCTTTACGTTCCGGGGCCACGGTGTCCTGGATTAAGAAAAATCCGCGACCCCGGCAGACATTTGGCCCCATAAGGGGCCCCGTCGGTGACGCGTGAAACACGACGCGCCACCGACCCGGGCTTGGTCCTTGGTCGGACGGCGAGCATACCCATTACTCACCGTCCGCAAGCCTGCTCCGCCGCTGTGCCCTCTGCTGTTCAGAGGGACACGCGTTGGAGTGTCCACCCGACAGGCTATTTGCATACGGGCAAAGAAACCCCTTAGGCACACAGTGCCTAAGGAGAGTTTTTGCCCGCATCCCAGGGTGCACCGGCCCGAAAAACTGGTCTTCCCCCCGGACGTATCCGAGAGGGAACTCCAGTCCACGGGCGCACGTGGAGGTTTCCTGTCTTAGCACCCCACCGGTTTTTACCTTGGCGATCACAGAGATATCACTGAATATTCGCTTCTTGGTCGTCATGATGAAGTCAATTTCATTTCTGTTAGTACCATCGAGGCTTATCCACGTCCATCTGTTTGATGGCCGCTTCTGGAAACAGGAGTTCATTAAATGGATTTTTTCTTTTTCCATGAAGGCGACCAGCCGCTGAAACCTATGGTTTCGCTGCCAATACTTACATGGCTCCACTCTCAACTCATCGCCGTTCCGTGCGCCCACCTTCGCGTTGAAGTCCCCCATAACAATGGTGAAGTATATGTCGAGGTATGTATGGCCTCGGATATCTCCTCATACAATGCCTCTGCTTCATCATCAGAATGTGTCGAGGTCGGTGCTTAAACCTGTATGACCTTCAGCGAATACCGGATGGTAATTCTGAGTATAAGGTATGCTACCCTACTCGACACACTGTCAACTGTCATAACTTTGTTGATGAGGGACCTGTGGACGAGAAATCCAAAACCACCCTGGGATTTATGCTCTCCTTCCCGCTAGAAGAGCATGTTGCCTGAAACTAGAACTATTGTATATCCTACCTCTCTTCGGAGGTTAGATAATCCCAAGATTCAAGTGTATTTTGCTCAATTCTTCCTCCAGCTCCATGCGTTATAAGGGTAAGTACCCAGACCTTTAGAATTGTTTATGCGACGAGTGCGTGATTACTTCCGTCCAAGTAAATCAAATCGTGAATGGAAAAAAGGCGTAAAAATGATTATTTCGAAAATGTGGGCGAGTGCACCCGTAAATAAGAAAATACGGCTCTTTTTGTTTGATTATTTTTATTTGTGATGGGATGTAATCGGTATTATTTTAAGAAAATCATTTTTTTATTAGGCATTAAAAAGCATAATATGAGATACAATTATGACATTATTGCTTTATTTAATGAAACAAAAACTTAAGCAGGATTAGGTGTATTTTAATGAAATTTTACGTTCTTATGTTGGTTTATCGACTTTATTAATTGACAAAATATTGAACTTAATCGACGCCAAAAATTTTTTTTTTGGTATAAAAGCCTCATTTTGAGTCAAAATGTCACGGAAAAAATTGAGCGCATGTATCTTTACTTATACTATCCAAAACTGCAAAAAAAAAAAATTGACGTAATCGCACTTACGTCTTTGTTGATCTGGGGGTGCGATATGCTACAGAGAAGAGCTCTGCCGAATATGGAGGGTATCCAGTCGCAAGAAGACCTTTTTTTGTTGTTGCAACGAACATGGGCGGCCATTCCACAGCGTGATTTGGATGAACTCATTTTGAGTATGCCAAACCGATGTTCTTGTGTTGTTAGTGTTCGCGGTAGAAACACGGATTATTAATTGTTTAAGTTACCCAATAAAATTTTAAAGAAAACTGTTATTTCAGTCTTTTTTTCGAACTTTTGTGTTAGTGGTTCAAATGTCAAAAATCCCTTTATTAGGAAAATGGCAAATTTCTTTATTAATGCAAAGGTGACTTGGTTTATCGTTACTGTGACAAACGAAAACACTTTATTTGATGAATCCTTAAAGAAAATTTTAATTAATATCAATCAGGAGAAAAGTTATTGCAAAAATATATGTTGATCCCTAGACACTTTTGATGTGTGTATTTTGCACAATTAGGCGAATGTAACGTAGGACGCCCGCCAGCCAGGTGAAGCGACGACATGAGAAAGGAAGAGGAAAGCTCTGGATTGGGCTCCGTCGTGTACATTAGGTTAGGAGAGGCCTATGTCCAGCAGTGGACGAATACAGGATTATATTGATATTTGGGATAAGCCCAGGTAGATGATGAGATTTGCAACTGTCAAATTAACCAATGATTACTCTTTCAGCCCAAACAACAGCTTGGCGCGTCCTTACAGCCCGAAATCAACGAGCAACCTAGCGGGCAACTACAACCGCCCGCAACCACCGCCCTACATGGGCTCGGCAACCAACTCGCTCCACCACCGTAAGTCAGCAGACAAAACCCCATCAACCAGCGGCCACACTCCCGAACATCGCACCCACTTACTTGAAGAATCTCTAAAACTGTTAAACGAAGCCAAGATCTGTAGCGAATACGACAAAAAAGAACCCATAATCGACCTAAATGATGGTACTGAAGATTATGTCCCGATAAAACCAGATGGTACCGGTTATAAACCGGATTCATCCGGTTATATCCCGATTAAACCGGACGGAACCGGTTATGTTTCGATGAAGGATTTGGACGATATTGATGTACCCGATTTGGCCAAGTTTGGCATCGCGGGCTCTATTTGACATGAGGTTACGGCGGTTGGTGAACCGCCGGTTAAGACGTGGTTCTGTTAGGTTTTTATTAAAGTTTTTTTTCCGGTTGATAATTACAGTGATGTAAGGATCTTTTGACAATTGATATTGATGGAAATGACGGTAATTTGAAGAATTTGTTTTTAAAAAAGAGCAAGATTCCTTGCATGACTGTCTATCTTTTCGTACCCAGTTGAGATGAGCACAGTAAGTACTCCATTTATTTTTACTCTGTTATTTTACGAAAATATTTTAAACAGGCAACGAGGTTGGCGGCCCGTGCCTATTTTTATTGTTTTAAAATAAATACATGGTTCAAAATTATTATTTTATTTTTTTTATTCATTTTTGGTCGCTTGCTTATGAAAGCAAGTGACGAAAAGTAGGTAAGATATGCCTACTGAGGGTAGAGGATATCCCACATTTGTGTCCGTTTTCATTAACTCTAGTCAGCACCTAAACTAATGCTTAAATATGTTTGCCCTGTTGGAATATTAATACCGGACGTTTTAAAAATCTAAAAAGGCGCTTTTATCTAGGCATAAAAATAAGGTTCACATAGAGTTGGTGAAAACAGGCACTAGGCTGACCTAAATAAACATTATTTTGTGCATATTCTTAAATATGAGATATCTCTGTCTCTACAAATTGCATATGCAAGATAGAGACGAAACATAATCTTAACAATATCATGCTAGTGATGTTTATTTACTTAGTCCTATAACGTTTTATACGTTACACTTAAGAGATTAGTCTAGATTTTTCGTTTTTATTCAAATAATAACTAACGAGTAAGAGGTTTTCAAATAATTATAAAAATATATATTTATGAAGGGGACACTTGTCGTAAAGTAAGTTCCATTGTACAATTGTACATAAAATAATACTTAATATATAAAAACACTCCTACAAATAAATAGTTATAAAGATTTGAAGTTAATTAGGTAATTTGACTAGGTGTACGTAATTCATAGTTTCATACACATCACAACTACATGGCCTTCGTTTTATTTATTTTTTAAACCAAATTATTGATCGACAGCCTGTCTAATTTACGATTGTATAAATAATTTTATTTAATTAATCTTTTTTATACATATATTTCAACATGCTTAAACATGATATTATAAAACAATATAATAGAAGAACTGTAAAAAAAATATTCGTTTTAATTTATCATGTTCACCACGCACATTAAAAAAAAATAAAATAAGTCTAGTCTGATAGTTCTACGGGAAATCCCGAAAAAAACTGTACAAAGAAACAAAGAGCAAAGTCCAGTTGAAGGACAGGGCATAGTTGTAAGTTGTATAATAAGGTACATTATAGCTATATAAATAAGGTTTAGATTAGGTTACTGTAAGGATACTTAAAAAATAAGTCTTATTGGATAGGTACAAGGGAAAACCCGAATAAGCTGTACAATAAAAAAAAATCTGACAATGATGACGATTAAAGGATAAAAAAAACGTAGTACTAAAGTAAATTATAGATAGATATAATTATGTGATAGGTATACAAGATTAGTTTTTCTTTGACAATATTTTAAGGGGTAATTGTAGGCAATTATAAAGAACAATGGACCGACCCAGAGACCGCAAAAAAATCTTCCTTACATTTCGACGTAAATAATGTAATCTATGGTCCTTTAGTAAAAGTTGTTCAAAATGACGAGTACAATATTCTTTATAAGTATTTTGGTGAAGGAAAACTTAATTTGTAAATCTAGGTATACCAGTATAAGCTTGCTGTTGGGGTTGCCAGGTGAACAGGTTTTAGACGTCGAATCACCTTTGATCGGGATACTTCTGTTGCTGTTTTTTTCACCAACCTTCTTTGTTTGTACTTTTTTCGATCATTTTGACAGTTAAAATAGTTTTGCTTCCATTACTTTTCAGCTGTTTAGTAGCATAATCATTATATTTTTTCTAAAATATAATACGTATTTTTTTGTAGCCATATTAGCAGTCTTAAAAAAAAAACTTCCATTCAAAAATTTGAGACACTGGACATGGCAACACTAATTTGCTGATTAAAAAATAAGTAAACCGCATTGAGTAGAATATGCTGTACATTTTTACAAAGATAAAATAAAAAAGGTAAAGTTCAGACGCAAAAGGTAAAATTAGTTATAAAGTTTGGATAGGTTGGTAAGTAAGTATTGATAGGTATACTCGTAATATAAGGGATATTATAAGTAAGTATGTAAATATACAATCAAGGTGGTAAAAAGAATCTCATTTTGTCGTAGAATGTATAAAAATAAGTGTTTATTTAAAAAAGTAGTTTTAAGAAAAAAAATATATAATAAATTACGGCGTTCCAAAACTGCAGCAAATTAGTTCGTATCTAGGTATAAAAAGTTTAAAAACATAATTATAACTGGTATAACTATTACATTATTAATTTTATTAACCGTCAACCACATTCTCGCTTACCATCAGGCGAGATAGTGGTCAAATACGAACCTATCGATAAATAAATGAAGTCGGCTATAAAGGTGTTAATCCACTCATGCGATTAACAACCGTGAAATTTATTGACGTTGAACGCTATGCGCATTTAATTTACAAAAAAAAAAACTTAATCTGGTAATAAATAAAAAAAACCCGGCCCAGAGCGAGTCAGAATGGTGCACCAAGGGTTCCGTACCATTATCTATAACACAGGCAAAAAAATCATGTCTGTGGTATACAATTTAAGTGGGTTCCACTTAAATTTTATTTTATTCTGTTATTACTATTAGTTGTTATAGCGGCAACAGAATTACATTATCTGTACTTACTTAAAATTTTCAATTGTCTAACTATAATTTTTAATAAGGTAAAGCGTGGCGATAGACGGATGATAGACAGACAGACAAACAGACGGCGGATAGTTAGTCTTTGTAATAGGTTCCCGTTTTACCCTTATGGTACGGAACTCTAAAAACTAGACTATTGCAAAACTAAAATAAGAAATAATAGTTGGGCAGCGATTTATTAAAAGCTATAGCAATCAATCATCAACTAATTTCTTTCTTTTCTAATATTACTAAGCCCCAAGCATAGCACAGAGACTATTGGTTACCTGAAATTAATTGCAAGCTTAACTTAACTTAAATTTTAATACAACAGAAAACTCTTTGTGCTAAATTAACAAAAATACTATTTAGACCAAGATATAAAAAAAAAAAAAAATATTAAAAAACCTATTTGGAAGAAATAAATTGTTAAATCAATATCGTCTACGTTAATCGAAATATGGACACGTCGATCACGTGAGTGTAGAAACACCTTTACAAATAAGAAAAAATAGGTTATACAATCAAATAATTTTTTCACTTGTGTAACCTGACAGGCACTCGTTTGACTTCATAAATATGATCATTAATTTATTTTTCAAGAACCTTAATTATTTTTTTATTATTATAAGGTATGCATCGTAAATGACCGTCTTTTAAGCTTTCAGTTGCTTAGAGCACTGAAAAGAAAAAAACTTGACAAAATTCTCTAGAATTTCGTTTTTTTTATTTCTTTTAATGTTTTATCCTGTTTATAAATACGACAGGTGTTTTTTTATCAACTTACTCTTTAGTACCCTTTCCATAACCTTTGCACAGAAAAGAAATAATGGCGATAGGACGGTAATGGTCAGGATCTACACGGTCGCCATTTTCGGACACTGAAGATGGACAGAGTCAAATTCAAATCACTTTTAGTCCCTAGGGATTAATGAGCTATTTTAGTCCCTATTTACGACGAATAATCTAGTTCTTTTTAAATACTAATAATTTAGTAAAACAATTTTGGCATGGTATTTATTGTCACCCAGAATTTGCAGGAATTGTAAAAGAAAATCAATGTATTTATTACTCCTGTCAGATAACACCTGTGATTTAATTTTTGAATATGTGATTTAAACTAAATAATAAGTTCGGACTAAAATCAAGGGATGCTATATGTTATAAAAGTAGGTTTAATTATAATATAAGGTTAAGGAAGAAAACTGTACATATAATACGAACACTCACGTCACAACACTTCATAATAGAAAATAGTTAAGTGGAAATACGCATTTCGCGTTTGATAGTTATAAAATAGAATAATAATTACGAATTAAAACTATTTAAGGCCTTAGGTTAAAACAGGTTTATAAATCGGCACATGCTAGCCTACAACTTATTTTATTAAAAAAAAATTCTTTGGTCACCAGCGAAAATAAATAAAATAAGAAAAGAAGAAGAATATTTTTTTGAGAGTTAGATTTTTGCAACACTGCAATAGGTACACATTATTTTACAACCGACTTCAAAAAAAAGAGGAGGTTCTCAATTTGTCTGCATTCATGTAATTTTTTTATGAAGGTTCGGGCATAACATTTTTTCTTTATGTACAGATTTTGATGATTATAATTTATATAATTAAAAAGTTTTTTAATACACTACAGATTTCACCAAATAGTATAAGTTAAATAACTATAATTCTAAAACAAAAAAAAAGTTTAGTCAGTTACAGTAAGTAGGTATTTAAGGACACTGTAGAGGGTGTAAAAATATCCATATCAAAGCCGAATGTCATTTGTTCACTTGGTCAATTGTTTATTTTTTTGAAAGAAATAGTCCATTTAAGCTGCGACCACACTAACGTAACGTGGACGTGCCGTTAAATATCGTTTAGGTGTACGAACATAAACCGTCTTACCACAAAAAGAAAATAAACACCCGTTGAACACTCGTCTAAAAAAATTGACAACGTCAAAACGACATTTCTCCTTGAAATAAGGGTCGTTTTGCAGTTACACTTTTTTTAGACAAGCGTTCAACGGGTGTTTATCTTTATGTGGTAAGGCGGATTAAGTCCATTATCGAGATAATAAAAGGCATTTTCTTTTAGTGAGCTTCCACATAAGAACCTATTGATCATGGAGATATTTAAGTTTCAACGGTATTCTTTTTTTCAGGTACTTACCTACATTTCTTAAACATTGTATAATAGGTAAACTAAGCATTCATCTTCGTTAAAAAGTCTAAAACTAGTGTTATTACGTAAATAAAATAAATACCAGTGGCAGTGCGAGACCTACATCGTATGTAGGCAAAATATATCTAGTGAGTCTTTGGTTTTATCAACATTCACAATTAATGTCATGCTCACAAGGTACAGCTACAGATAAACTCCTTACAAGATACAGTTAAGACGGACGGTATACAAGATGCCTAACATTTCATGAAAATAATTTATTTTGATCCAAATGAAAGAGAAAAAAAAACGTTTCAACGTTTTGCGTTGCCATTTGCTTCTCCATATTTTTGAGGAATACGATTCATCTCATTGGGTATTAAGTATTCATGGTTTATGACACACTTGGACTAGTTTTGTTAATGGTCACGAGGGGCGCTTGTGGGTCACAGGTATGAACAAAATGCCTTTTTACCTATTCACATCAAATAAAAAAAAAAACATTATCCTGCAACAATTTGTCTCTTGCTTTTCTTGGTTTGATGACGGCTAGCTGTAGGTTGTTTTTACACCCTGTTTTAACAGGTATTTGAATGACAGAGCATGTGTTACATAGTTAAGGAAAAAACTAATAAGTCCTGTAAATATAATGAGAAAATGAAACACGAGACACGAGAAACCGTAAAATTTTAGTTTTAACATTAGTTTAAGCTTAATAATTACTACTGTAGATGAGGTAATTAGTAATATATTAAGCTTAAAGGAATAATAGGATTACACTATTTTACAAATAGACAATAATAAACCCACTCAATTCAGTGAAGGAAAAATAAAAAGCTAAATTAAATAAAATGTTAGTTTAGTCATCTCGACAACAACGGCAACGCATTTATAAATTCATATATCTATATTTTTTTAACAAAAAAATAATAATATTTGATAAACTGAAATGGGAAAAAAGAACATACCTATTTGAGTAGGTTCTTATTATTAAGTTTTTCTTACTTCATTGAATAGAGTGTACCTAGGATTAAGATGTAGTCTAAAAAGGCAGCGCACTACTATATTTTTAATTACATATAAATAAGGGTCATTTCACCTACTTTAAACAATATAAAATATTAAGGTATTTAAAAAAAAAAATAAGGCAAAATACAAAAATAAATTTATTTAAAAAAACTTACTTTGGGTAAATATTAAAATAGTCTCTATTTGATTTTTATAAATCAGATAAATTTCATCTCATGCTCACAGAAAATATATCAAAGACTAAGTTCGTAATTATATAAAAAAAAAACTTACCAATTCAACGATTTTTTTTCAAAATTATACCTTAGTAATAAAAAAGATAGTAGTGTTCTAAATAGAACTTGAGGCACCTTGAGGTCCATTGTCACTTAAACTAGGCAATGCAATGTAATGTCTAAATCACAACACACTATTAGAATTTCAACCTTCGCCTCTTCAGCCTGAAGTTGAAAACCCGATGTGCTATAACATTAGTGATTACATTTACGTGTTGAATAGTGGCAGTGAAAAAGGGTCTTAAGTGTTATTCATGGTTATGTTAAGTAATTATAACTGTACCTACTTTGTTTATATTTTTAAATGTTTTATTTTTGTTCTTGTAAAAATATTTTAAAATCTAAATAATAAGGAAAAAGAATGAATAAAGGAAAAACTGTACATTTGTATATAAAAAGCAAAGTCCGTTGAATGAAATATTATTCAATGTAAGAAGGGTCAAATAGAGTAAAATACTTGAATACATTTAAAACATAGGATTAATTAATGTAATTTACTGTAATAGTAAAACATAAGATAAAAATTTACAAATTTACGGACTGAATTTTCAGTCATCAAAACATTTTATTCGAGGATAGGTTCCTAAAAATAATTATTTATTTTGATGATTATCACTCATAATTGAATAAATTACTTATTTTAAGGTATTTTACTACCCAGTACACTAATTGGGTTGTTTGTGGGTCAGATTAGCAGCCACTCCATGTAAAATATATAAAAAACTCTATAACAACTATGTTGAGTATAGGTTTGGAGTTGACAAAGATGAAAATTATTACAGTTATAATTAAATAAAATTTATAATTCGAATAAATTGCATGTCATTTAAATTTATATCGAAAAGACATTTTTTTATGATCGGGATATCCAAGCGTTATTCAAATTTAGCGTATTAAAAAGGAAGATATCAAAATATCAGTGACCCCGGTTCAGTACGGGTGTAATTAACCATTTTTTTACATGTATCGTCTTCGTCATATCAGATACCTACTACACTAAAAATTATGGACTCGACAAAAATAAATTCAAATTGGTCGTGCTATTTTCATGTTTTTGCGAGAAATGCACTGCAGTTTTTTTTTAGAAACTATAATTACATAGCAAGTTATTGAAAAAAAAACATTCTTCAAAGTATCAAAATGATATGACAACATAAATTATTTCTCGGATAAAATATATCTGACGATGGAAAAATCAGCCTGTTGAAAGTTATTATTAAGGGTCAGTATGTGTGGTATACTTAAGGGAAAAAAATAAGCACTGTACAATTGTACATATAAAAAACAAGAAAGTTATTAGTTGTCAGTTATAACTAATTGAACGAAATAGTCTTAAGGTTTAAAAATAGGTTTAAGGAATCTATAGTCTAAAAATTAGGTTACATGGGCAGAGTTTAAAAATAAGTTTAAATAAGTAATAGTTTAAATAGGTTTAAAGAAACCAACGTTGAAGTAGAGTTAAATAATAATAATTTATGATTAGGTACATAGCCGGAGATTTAATTAGGTTGACTAAGTTAGAGTTTATTAAAGGCAGAAGAATAAATATTCTCCTTTATTAACTTAGATACAAAAAGATGTTAAGAATAATCCACTTCATTTCTCGGAAGCAAAACTGAGTTTAGAACCGTTTGTCATTTGTTTATTTTTCTGTTCTATGCTTTGGTATAAAATTAGGAGTTAAGGCGCGGACTGACTACGATTTTAATCGCTTATGACCGCGTTAACTATTGTCACCACTATGGAGCGTCAATAAGATTGAAAATTGAAAAAATGATATTTGTGTTGAAATGTGACGTAAGCTGCGAATGGGCATTTATTTTTCTGCTTTTCTTTAGATTATTTAAAATATAGACATAAAATTAAATAATGGTTCGGTTAAAGTTTTAAAAAAATGGAAAACCTACTAAAAAACTGTTGTTATCGCTGGAAATACAGAGATCTTTGACGTCAAAGTTTATTTTTGTGCTACAACTTCCCAATTTTTATTGGGAATATCAAACTCTTATTTATTATTCTGTTCGGTTTAAATTCTTCTTTATACCCTTCTCTGTTCACTGTATTTTTCGCGTTGCTTATTTTTATTACATTACGTCATACTCGACGTTCTAAGAAACCAATTTTTGGGAATATTGAGATAACACCGCGCCTTAAATAACTGTACATTGAATACAAGGACATGCATCCTGCGGTTGAATCTTCTAAAGGTAGCGACGTGGACTGTACATATTGTCGCGCGAAATACCTTCTAATTTTAAGTTTATGAGTAAGTAATTAAGAACCTTGTATAATTAGAGTTAAGATTTAAAATAAGTTTTGAGTTTTTATACTTATTATTTCCTTTATTGATGCGATGACGATCACTTTCCACGTAGGCGCGGAGAGAATCTTAAAACAAAAAAGAAATGGATTCTTCTCCGCTAGTTTTTAAGTAGATATCAAGTAGATAAAATAGATTACGTTGTATTTTATGTAACTGGGACAGTTTGGGGAAGACTATAACCACAGAAGCTGTCCGATTTCACTCAGTAAGCTAAACAGATGCCTGAAATATATTCAAACTGTTAGAATTTCAATTCCCGTCATTTAGACGAGTGTTGAAAATCGATAGTACGTTATTTTATCTATGCGTCATTTAGTAGCTTACTGGGCGCAAAACCAGATATTTTTATATGGAATCATTTTATATGCAAATGTTATTTCATCATTTTCACGATAACTTAATACAACAATTCATTTTTATGGCTGCCTGTCCATTGATGCGAAGCGAGCTGGGGCAGAGCGGAGAAACGAGGAAATATGAACTCATAGGATTGCACCATTGACGAGGCGTGGAGATTTAGTACAATCGTATTGGTTAATATGTCCTCGTTTCTCCGCTCCGCTAGCTCGATCCGCATCAATGGACAGGCAGTGTTAAAATTACTCAAATTGAAGATTTGCCTTGTGAATGGAACCCAATCATTTTATATTTTGGAGAGTATACTTCAATATCAGAGCAGTGGTGGCCCAGTGGTATTGGCCTCGACTTACGAGTTGTAGGTCGTGGGTTCGAACCCAGTCAGGTGCATTTCTTTGTGTAATTTATTTCAACACCACTGCTCTCAAAACGGTGAAGGAAAACATCGTGAGGAAACCGGCATGTCCTAGAACCAAAAATTCGAAGACATGTGACATCTACCAATCCGCACTGGGCCCGCGTGGTAGATTACGGCCCACTCCCTCTCACAGAGAGGAGGCCTGTGTCCCAGCAGTGGGAACATTTAAAGGTTGATGATGATGATGATGACTTCAACATCAGAAAGAAATATACTTTATTTAAATAAAAAAAATCTTCGTCTATTTGTAATTGTCACCATTTTCTAAAATCTGAGCTGAACGAAACAAATATGTAAGTAACAATAATTTTACTGCGGGTAATAATTGCATTGCGGGTTGCAAAAGGTTTGTTTTCAGTGCTAATAATAAATTTTCACATTAAAAAAAATTGTAGCACCTTATAAAATATCAAGTAAAACCTACTCTTTAAAAATTTATTTTAATAAAATCTGTGACGGTTCCTCACATTTTCCCAGTTAGTCAAAATATAAAATTTTAAACTAAGTAATTCTCAAAATGTAAATATAAAGAAAAACTGATGTCGATAGAGCGGATCCAAATAATTAGTAATCACATAGTAACTAAGTACACAAATCAGCCGATAATTTGGTGATTAATTTTAAAAACTAGGAAATAATCTGAAACTAGATTAATAAAATTAGGTAAGAGAGTACCTAAATAATAAAGAATAGTGTTATTAATCATAAAATAGTAAAGTATTATTTTTAAGAAACTAGGAAATAAGTCGTAAAAAAAACAGCGGTGTTTTAGGCAGTAGGCGTGCGCACGGCGCGGGCGCCCGCGTGGCGTGTTGTTTCATGTAATCTTCATAGATCAGCACTGTGTAGCGGGTCGCCCGTCGATGAGATTATCTGAAACAGCACGCCACGCGGGCGCTCGCACCGTGCGCACGCCTAACGCAGCGCACGGCCTTAATTAGTTATGGAAACAGGTGAAATGTCGTGAGTACACGTTTTGTTGTTTAAGGATGTTTTAGTTAGTTATAAGTTTAGATATACGCACAAAATATCAGGTCATAATTTCGCCACATTTTTTAAAAAGCTGATTGGCTGTCTTTTTCTTTTCTTCATACCTACCAAAATTCAATCATCATTTTTAGGGTTCCGTAGCCAAATGGCAAAAACGGAACCCTTATAGATTCGTCATGTCTGTCTGTCTGTCTGTCTGTCCGTGTATGTCACAGCCACTTTTTGTCGAAAGTATAAGAGCTATCCTGTTGAAACTTGGTAGAAAGATGTATTATGTGAACCGCATTAGGATTTTCACACAAAAATCAAAACTAAACAAATTTTGGGGGTGCCCCCCATACTTAGAATTGAAACTCAAAAAAAAGATTTTTCACCAAACCCATACGTGTTGGGTATCTATGAATAGGTCTTTAAAAATGATATTGAGGTTACTAACATCATTTTTTTCTAAACTGAACAGTTTGCGCGAGAGACACTTCCAAAGTGGTAAAAAGTGTGTCCCTCCCCCCGTAACTTCTAAAATAAGAGAATGATAAAACTAAAAAAAATATATAATGTAGACCTCAACCAAAACTACCAACGAAAATTGGTTTGGATGAGATACAGTTAGCAGTTTTTGAGATATAGTACATTTTCAAAAACCGCAAATATAACTTTGCCATTCATACAAATACTATGAAAAACAAAGTTATTCTTATTGTTTGTGTATATTACTTACTAATCTCAATATAATTATATCTCTTATCTATGCTTGCTGCTACGGAACCCTTCATGGGCGAGTCCAACTCGCACTTGGCCGGTTTTTAACATTGTCATCCTTGAGGGTGAAATAGTTTCTTTTTTAAATACTGATTTTCAGTTGTGTTCTATATTTCCAACACATTATGCGCCTTATTGTATCACATCCTCAAGCTAATTACTGTTTTAAAATACCAATTTTGGTTCATCCAGTTCTGATGAGCATTTTCTATCATTGGTCAGGAAAGTTTAATTCAAAATCCATAAATATTTCAATTGAACACGGCTAAAATAAAATGGAAATTCTGGTAAAATTCTCGTGAACCCTTTTAAAAATTGTTTTCGTGTAAACAAAAATAAACCCAAAATCAGGTGCCCTCTGTCAAAGTGACAGTTAAAATTTAAAATTGCTTGACACTTCACCTCACTTTCGACACCTATCTCAACTTTAAATCCAAAATTAGGATGTCTTGTGTCAAAGGACATACCTAGATGACCACTTATCTTATCACCAAACATCTCAACTTTATTGGTTTTATCTTTAAGGTTGAAAATCACTTGATAATTAGTAATAAAGCTGTAAATATAGCAAGATAATCTCCTAAACAACGTGACGCTAGATAAGTGAGGCCAGTGCAATAAACACAGTAACTTTATTGAAGTCACTGTTTTTATACGTAGGCATTGCATAGGAATAAGGAGTACCTATAAATTGGTAGAACTATTTTTTGGCTAGTTATGTTTTTTTATTTTATTTAAGAGTTTTCGAAGCAATTATTATTAGATATCCAATCTAACAATAATTGCTAAGAGATTAGAGTGCTCTGAGGGATTATCATTTTAATCAGATTTTATTTTTATAAAAAAATTATGTTAAGACAAAAAAAAGAAAAAAAGTAGTAATTACAGTAACTCCTTTTACCAATAAGTGTATTATAGTAATTAATTCCAAAAATAAACTAAGTTTAAGTAACAATAACTTCCGATATCGAAGAACAATAAGTAAAGCGGTCAGTTCTTAAGTGATAACTAAATAGTTTTAAGTAAGGTACGAAAAAAGAACACAGGATAGATCAATTATTAGTCGGTAAGGTATTATCCAATCATATCAATGTCAGCACACTCTGCTACCAACTTAACAAAACCATGTTACATTTTTTTTCGTTGTAAAATCTCCAAATGTGACCCCGGACGGGATAGACTGTCAGACTCGTACTGACTAAAATCCATGGTGTATTCTTCAATAGCTCTTTACGTTCTAGGTCACGGTAACCTGATAAGACAGTCCCGCGACCCCAGCAGGCTACCCTCTATGGGGGCTTTGTCAGATAACTGGCAGCCCTTTAGCGCGTGGATTATGTAGAATGGAAATATGAGATTTCAATAGCGTTACTGCAAATCAAAGTCATTTTTTAAGGTGGATGCTCCAGGGTAGCCCGCGAAATTCAAAATTTCTTGCGTTTTTTGCAATTTGCAGGCCAGTGCTAGGTTGTATGTTGATTAAAATATTGATCGCGGCTGTAAGACGTATGTAGTTACAGAATTATAATCAACAAAATCATCAATACAACGCTTTAAGTTCATAAAGCTGCAGGAATGACTTTATGTTATTTTTTTGTTCCTGCAGTTTTATGAACTTAGAGGGTTGTATTGGTGATTTTGATGATAATAATTCTGTAACTACATGCGTCTTAAAGCCGCGATCAATATTTTAATCAACATACAACCTAGCACTGGCCTGCAAATTGCAAAATACGCAAGAAATTTTGAATTTCGCGGGCTACCCTGGAGCATCCACCTTAAGATTAAGCTGAGAATCAGCACTTATTACTGTTAAACTAAGAGACATCAACATTAATCAAATTCAAAGACGGCACGGTTTATTCAGTGGGTAGTTGTCGATTCTAGCACGGAGCAAAAATTTGTATGATCTACAAGTAGTTGTTGCGGGTCTGAGCGTTTTCTTATGTATGTGAGTCTAATATGTTTGTAAAACCAATCAATATTACAAGAATTATTTCCAGTGTAAGACGATTTTTTTTTAATGGCGTGATGTGTCTGGTAAAATCAGGCGTATACATATTAAAAAAAGTATAACAATGTATTTTTTTTGCGATGTTAATAATGATATTGCTATGTTTGTAGCAGAGGTAGCAAGGCAGTTAGGTAATGCAAAAAATAGTCTTAAGTAAGTCTTAAGTAGGATATAAGTTGTACATTGATGCGGTACGGACCCGTAACCAAAATGATGAGGTGAATGCCATTCTACTTTATAATTAGCTGTAACGCCGAAAATGGCGAATTTAATTAGAAAGTTCTTATAATATTGGTAGAATTTAGGCAGTTTCCTTACAATAATAAACGAATCAAATAAATAAAATGCAATACAGCAATCAGAATAGGTTAGAATGAAGTCATCAATTCCAGAGGAAAGACTTAATTAAGGACAGGTGTTTGTACTGTAGTTAAGCTATTTTTTAAAATCCTATACATTTTTTAACAAATGGTTATAAAATGTATAGGATTTAACAAATTGTTAGTTGAATTACTGATCAAACAACTTGTCCTTACCTCGAAACGCGCGTTAGTAAAGCGCGCGTTTTGAAGCGCCCAAAGTGTACCGACTGACAGTTAGGTACTGCCTGTTCACATATCTTTGTTTATTTTTGATGACAGTAATGTGGATGAGTACTTTGAAGAAGATTAAGACTATTTTTTATTTGAGTGAAATATGGAATATTGAAAAAGCTTAAAAGCTCTACATATTTTGCTCATTATAATTCAGCATGCAAAAACATTACTTTTTGCACAAAAAATAAAAATAAAGAAGTTTTGAATCCGTATATTATTGTGGAGAAAATATTTCATATTAAGTACTTAGAAATCTTTAAAGCAGCTGTTAAGGTATTTTCTAGAGATTGTATTTAACATCTTTACTTTTAATAAAACTTTGAAAAATGAATATACTAAGTAATAAAACTTAGACCTATCTGAAATTTTTTAACTTAGGTATTTTATTTGTAAATTATGAAAAAAAAAATCATTTATTTGCAATAGAAAAACATTTATTGGCGTACGTGTAACATAAAATCATTAAATATTATTTAAATATTTTCTCAAAATAATCTAAGATCGATTGCGGCTGCTTTGAAACATTAATAAGTTAGTAATAAAATACTTTTCTGTAATAAAGTATACCTAAATAGGACGCGTGACTATGTACATCAAAGGCGGATAATATGGACGTGGAAATTACCAAAGAAATAAAAAAGTAGTGTGTAAATAGTTATCAATAGGTTGATTTAAGATATTATACATTTAACATTTAAGTAGAGTTAGAGTATCATAATTAATTAAACATTTAAGTAGGGTAAGAGTATCACATTTAAACATTTAAGTAGGGTAAGTGTATCATAATTATACATTTAAGTAGTGTTAGGATAATGTAATTAAGCGGAAGACCGATATCCTTGATAAACACAGTTAGCAATTAGGTTTTTTAATTAGGGATTAGTTTACATAAGTATGTAAATATATTGGCACATCTATAGGTCATAATCATGCCAAAAAGAAATAGGATATTAATAATTAATGACATGATTGAGATTTGAAGTTAAATCTGAGTTAGTTTTTTATAATTTATTTTTCTTAACATTTGGAATTTTCTTTTTTTTAATACATTAGGAGTCTTATTTCAAGTACCTAATCAAAAAACGTGACAATCGAAGTTTATTCTTCATCTGCTAGTCAGAGTTTTTTCTATGAAAATTATTAGTCTTATGACAAAGAATTTTATTAAATTGCCTCGCTGGCTGAATTTTAGATAAGTATACCTACTTAAGTCAAAATAATTATACTTTTTTATTATTTTCCGAGTTATTCAGCAGTGGTTCTAAAACCAAAATAATTAAAATCAATATAATTATACTTTTTTTTATTATTTTCCAGAGAAAATAATAAAAAAAGAGTATAATTATTTTGATTTAAGTAGGTATGTTAACTAAAATTCATCCAGCGAGGCAATTTTAATTAAAAATATTTAAAAACTGCTTTAAAAAAAATATTTTCACTTTCTGTAGTTCATATTCGACCTTAAATGGCTCAGATTTACACATAGTTTCCATTTTTCATATGAATTTATTATTACCATTTGAACACTTTTATTTATACCCTTAGCTGTTAGATTACATTCGTTCTACATTATATAGCATAGTCTCCATATGACTGAAACCATGCATATAAGTAAGACACGTGTACGGCAATCTCAACCAAATGCCAGTCGCGAGCGCGCTTGCACTCGTTGTACGTGAAGCGTGTCGATGTGTGCGTGCGTTTTAGCTCAGTATGTGGAATTAATTTGCGTAATTTTATCGTAAAGTAGTTAGCACAGCAAGAAAAGGATTCTTAAATACAGGTAAATGTAGCGTTGTCTCCATATAAGTAAAACTAAGCTTTTAGGTAGGAAAGCGGTACGGCAATCTCAACCGAATGCCAGTCGCAAGCGTGCTTGCAGTTACTGTACGTGAAGCGTGTCATGTGTGCGTGTATTTTAAGTCAGTATTTGGAGTCAGTACTCATAATCTGTGCCTAAAGTAAGTAGTTAAGCATAAGAAGCATAAAAATATAAGATAAATAAGCGAAAACCTCTTACTCCTTAGAAAATATGTTTTTTTTTATAAAAAAGGCGCTTGGCTTGACTATGATATTTCTAAATTCTCGTTAAATATAGCGAGTACTAGTAGGTTTACCTAAAGTAAGTAGGTATAGGCTACATTAAGTGCAAAATCCAGTAAAAAATCAACATCATTTTTGATCATTTTTATCCATTAATATAATTATTTTAATGAATTTCAATAACATACCAAATTATTGACGGTTAGAAAACTGGCGCTTGAATGCATCTTTGTCAATTTTCAAAATGAGACATAAAAAACCATATTCGAAACAGAAAAAAAAAATACTCCAGATTAGTTTTTATTTATTTTTTGGTAATGAAAACATTTAGTATTTTTTTTATTTTAGTTTTAAACATGAAGGCCTCTTGAAAGTTGTATAGGAGAAATACCTGTGTAAAAATAACATGTCGAATCATAAAAAATAAGTTAATATTAAGATATATAATATCATTATGTATATTAAATTTAAATCTAATTAAGCATTTTTTATTTTTATTATTTTGTAAGTATATCGTTCTCAGACCCTCAAAAGATTGTATTATATAGAGGTAGGCTATGCTCCGTCAGTGATTAAGGAAGTGTTAAAAACCTAGTCTTAAGTAGGTACCTACCTACATTTATTTAAAACTTAGGTAGTTACTTTCAACGTTTTGTCTTTAAGTCTTCTAAAAACTGCCCTTGTAATAGCAAATACGGTACCTACTTACAAAATGTTGGTTTCGAGAAAAAAATATTTAAGGCGACACGTTGGTGTACTCGTAAATATTTTTGTGATAGTAATGCAAGTTACATTATATTTTTTCTTGAATATAAAGTTGTTCTGAAACTTAGTCTGACACTACGAATGATACTAAGCTTGTCCAATTATTTCAATGTTGATTATCAAAATAAATATAAATGTCTGTTTTTGGACCAAGTTCTGTAAACTGTTTCTATTTATTTTTAACCGAATTCAAAAAAGGAGGGCGTTGTCAAAACGACTGTATTTTTTTTATACAGCAAGTTTATTTCTTTGATATCACCCAATTTACTCGAAACTGTAGACTTATCAACTAAATTGATAACAGATATTATGTTTCAATACTTTTGGATATTCCAACCCTAAAGAGGTAGAAATTAAAAATAATTGGGGAAGATACGAAAATTCGCGGGTGGAGTGCTAGTTTTCCATAAAAATAAAAACTGACTGATAGTATTTTTTTTACTACAAGGTTTTTTCTTAATACTGGGGCAGTATTTTAAAAATGGAAGACTCAGCCTTGACGGGCCGTACAGTGCGGACGCGTCCAAGACGTTTAAGTAACGAACGATCGTGCGTGATACGTATCTAAATAATATCAAGTTCTTAATCATCCATAAATAATGCAGTGTCAAAAGTGCAAGAAGAAACTGGCGAGTAACGGATCTCATTTCCTATGCCAAGGTACTTGCCAAGGAACATTCCATAGGAATTGTGTAAAAGGGTTGGCAGCAGACATGAAAGCAGGTAGAACAAGAATGTTTTGCAATAACTGTGAAGATGAAGAATCGGAGGAAGAGGAGCAAGAAATGGAGGGACAAGGGTTCGAACAAATACTTAAAGATATACAGATTAAAGTCAATTCACTACCGGGATTTAAGAAACAATTGAATTCCATTTTATCTAGCATGGCGGTACTTTCAGAAAAATACGACACTATATTGGCGGAGCACGAAGAATCCAAAAAGAAGATTTTAAAGCTAGAAAAATCCGTTGAAAATGTCAATAATAGATGTGTGTATCTAGAAAAATGTAACATAGCACTCGAACAAAAAGTACATGAATTTGAGCAATCTACACGTAAAACTAATATAGAAATTGTAGGTATTGAGCAAATGCCGGATGAGAATGTTATGGAGGTAGTTAAAAAGCTGGGAGATGTATTGGAGGTGAAATGCGACAATATTGAATGGGCGAGTCGTCGCCAACAACGTAAAACGAGCGACAAACCCGCTACAATTGTAGTAGGATTTAAGAGTACGGGTACCGAAAATCGGAGTGCATGGTTGGCGAATCGACGGAAGCTAGTTAAGATACACAGTGGAGTTATTACGTCAGGGTCACAGAAAAACAAAATTTATATAAACGAAGACCTAACTAAAACTACCCGTGAATTACTATGGAATACTAAGAACCAGCTCAAGGACATTTACAAGTCGTGAATGGTAGAATACTGGTGAAGAAGGAAGAAGGAGATAAATCAGTGTGGGTCAGGTCGGAAGGCGATATCAGTGAACTGCTCAAAAAGTGAAAGTGTTTCAGTGTATAGATAGGTACCTAAGTGATGTGTAAACAGATAAAATGAACTGCAACATTCCCGTTTCTCGACATAGAAACAATAACAGATGATGTTCAAGTTGTGCCGGTATGTGTAGATGACATACATAGCTGGACGTCCACATTAAGTAGAAACAATGTTTTTTGCTTATTTCATATTAATATAAGGTCACTAAAAAAACATTTCAACGAGTTACTAGTTAGTTTAAATAATAATTTAAAATATATTGATGTGATAGTTATTACAGAACCAAATATTAACTTTGAATATTTAGGTTTCTATAAGATTAGTGGGTACACATTAAATAGTTTCACTCGCACCGGGCGAACTGGGGGAGGGGTATTGGTTTACGCGCGGGAGGGGCTCGCAGCACAGGTGATCGAGTCGCCGTTATCTACTGATATGCGATCGGCGGAGTGCGTTTCCATTACTTTTAAACACGCGAACGAACAAATTTACTTAATATCCGTTTACAGACCACCTAAGATAAATAATCAAAATAAAATAGTCCAATTTATTGATGAATTTCGTAACTTGATAAAGAATATACCCCATAATACCAAAGTAATTTTTTGTGGCGACATAAATATTAACTTACTTCAACATCAGGATAAAAATGTATCCTTATATGAAGATCTTTTAGCAGAACATGGATTCACAGAATGTATAAGCCGAGTCACACGTAGCGAAATAGTTATGGGTAGTTTAGTAGAATCATGTCTAGATCATATATTTATTCGAGCACCTCTCGCACATATTGAATCAGCTGTTATACGGACCAAAATATCCGATCATTATCCAGTAACGGTAGCGGTAGAATGGGAACGCGCTCCAATTCACAGCCCCACCACCACAACACCTGCGAGTGCGGCTGAGCGAGCGTCACATTTGCGCGTGCGCAATGAGTCCATGCAACGCCGTGTACTGGATAATCGCGCGGTGCGGGAGAAATTATTATCAATGGATCTAGATGATCTCTTATTAATTGAATGTCCTGTTAAATTGTATGATTCGTTCAGAAAACTATTTACTGATGTTTATGAGTGTTGCTATAGGAATAAAACTGTTAAAAAAGGAGTCCGAAATAATAAAAACTGGGTCACGAAAGATCACAAGAAATTAATATTAGAAAGGGACAGACTGTTCGTAATATGGTGTAATGAACCAAAGAATATGATTAAACGTTTAGAATACACTAAATATAGGAACAAATGCAATAAAATAATAAATAAATGTAGAAATGAATATGATAGGAAATGTATAACAGATTGTAATAATAATATTAAAAAATTGTGGGATAGAATACATGTAATGCTGGGGAAAAATAAACAATCATTAGACAGCACAATATTAAATAACATTAGTATAAGTCATGGCAGTGTAAAAGATATTTGTGATAAGTTTTCGTCAACATTTACGAATGAAATTGAGAGTATTAAGCATAATTGTGATGTGATGTGGTTAGACAGAAGCACTTATGTAAAAGAGAGGGGTATGTGTATGAGATGGCAACCGGTAAATAGTCAGGATGTGAAAAGAGTTATTATGGGAATGAGTACAAATAAATCACCTGGAAGCGATCTCATACGCATGTCTGATCTTAAATATTTGGTCAATAAAGTAAGTCCCGTGCTTGCACATTTAATAAATTTATGCGTAAGTACGTATACATGTCCTAGTAAGTTAAAAGAGGCCATAGTGCGTCCTATCTATAAAAAGGGTGATCGTAAAAAAATGTCTAATTATAGACCAATAGCAATATTGTCAAGTGTAGACAAAATTTTAGAAAAATGTATTGTTAATCAATTAGGAAACTACCTCCAAAAAAATATTATTATTAGTGAATGCCAACATGGTTTTCAGAAGAGTAAAAGTACAAATACCCTATTATCTAAATTTTGTGATGAAATTAATAGTAATTTAAATAAAAAACAATTTGTAGTGGCAGTATTTTTTGATTTTAAAAGAGCATTTGATACTTTAGAAACAAATACTTTATTGAATGCAATGGAGGAGTGTGGGGTGGGGGAACCGCTTAATAAATGGTTTCGTGATTATCTCACTAAAAGATATTACCGCGTAAAGGTGGACGAGTCATACAGCGACGCGAGGGAGGTGAGGTGCGGGGTGCCGCAGGGCGCTGGATGCGGACCTGTATGCTACCTAATGCACGTCAACAGCTTGTGCGGCGTCTTACGCAATTGCTCGGCATACATGTTCGCGGATGACCTGTGCGTGCTGCGTGCCGGCACGGACCTCGCGGAATCTTGTCGATTAATGCAGGACGACGTAGACCGCGTGGTTAAGTGGTCGCATGACAACGGCATAGTCCTAAACGCGGATAAAACTAAACTAGTATTAATACGTTCACCATATTCGGTTCCACTTAGCGACCCTCCTCCATTGTATACGCATGATTTTGTGTGCATTCATAACAACTATGTAAACTGTAATTGTAAACCAATTGTATGTGAACGATGTGTAACGTATCTCGGAGTGAAGGTTGACGAGAACTTCTCATTTTCATACCATGTTGAGTATATACGTAATAAACTTAGAATATTGCTCGGTAAATTCTACCATCTCAGTTTTAAAGTACCTTATAACACACTTAAGTGCCTTTACTTACAGTTAGTTGACCCTATATTAAGCTACGCTCTCGACAGCTATGGACTCACATTCAAAAGTAATATAGATAAACTAGAAGCACAACAAATTCGATTCTTGAAATTACTAGTCAATAAAAAAACAAAAAACAAATGTAAACACAATTATAATAAATTATTTAAAATCTGTAAAATTCTCCCTATTAGTTTAAAACATAAATATCTTCTCCTGGTAAACAGTCATGGCTGTTGGGAGCGTCACTCGCTGGTTACTCATAATTATGGAACTAGGACAGTATCAGCAGGTAACTATAATGTACCTAGAGTAAATAATTACTTTGGCGACAGAACGCTTGAGAAAAGAATACCTTATCTTCTCAACAGTTTACCTGCTGGTATAAGAAGTCAGGCTAAAAAAGGCAAATTTGCCAAATTACTTAAGTTGTTCTTACTTGAGAGTTTGTAAAATATTGTTATTTATCATATTTAAGGTTCCGCACTTTAAACGTCTTTGTTGCCTATTTTGTGTTCCGTTCCTGCAGACAAACCGTGGAAACGGTTTTGTGGGGCATTGATCTTAATTATAATGTAATGTAATGTATTTTAGTAATAAATAAATAAAATAAATAAAATGGAACCGCGTCAGTTGATTCTGATTGTTATAACATAATTTTAGTATAAACTAGGATGTAATATTTTATTTATAATTGTGATTAATTTTGTATATATTCTGTGGTCCTCCTCCAATGTTGGAGGACGTGATAAAAATGAGTCTAGTCATTGCTAAAGTAAGAATAAATAATATATAAATTCTAGGGTAACTAATGTTAAGTTTAGGAAATTAACAATAGGATATTATACTGAAGTAATTTTTATTTCAAATTATGATTATTTTTGTACAAAATTCTCTGAAATTGGGCGGAAATGTTCATTCTAAAGCGATAAAATAAAAACCTTGTCGTAAGTTATAGGATATTAATTACCTAAAATAATTCAAGGAATTAACAATAACACAGTTATTAATAAGGAAAATATAAAAACATTTTTTTATTTGTGCGGTATATTTATTTTTGTATAAAATTCTATGGTCCTCCTATGAGTTGTATTAAGATGTTAGGGGACGTAAAGGCATGTTTGCTCTATTAACGAAGTATGAAAAACTTCAATGTAAGTTATCACATTATTATTTAAGAAATAATTTTGGGAAATAATAATATAGTATTATCAAATACCAACGTTTAATATAAAAAAATCTAGCAATTAAGCTTTATTTATGTCTTGTTATTTTTGTATAATATTCTGTGGTCCTCCAAAAATTGCATTTCGATGCCGGAGGACGTCATTGCAAAGCTACTCACTTAATGAAGTATGAAAAACCTAGCTATAAGCTATGGCAGATTAAGACATAGTTTAGGGAATTAACATTAAGATAGGTATAGTATTATTATTTCTGTTTTTTATATTTTTGTATAATATTCTTTGGTCCTCCGCTAGTGGCGGACGACGAACGATGGCATGCCGAGTCATATAAATATTTATTGAAGTATGAAAAACTTAGCTATAAGTTAGTAAAAGGATTATCTGATATTAAATATACTATAGGTTAAACATTATTTTTTAAATAGTTACAACACGTAAGAAGTAGGTAAGTTTTATTTCAATTTTGTTATTTTTGTATAATATTCTATGGTCCTCCTTAAATTGCATTACGATGCCGGGGGACGTGATGGCGCGTCTCATATTAGGGAAGTAGGAATATTTATAGCTAGATCGGTAAGTACTTCCCTTTTAAAAATTGTTTAGGGAATAGACAATAAGATAGTATTAAATACTTGCATTTAATATAAGTAGGTACCTATGAAGTAAGTTTTACTTCATTTTGATTTTTGAATGATATTCTTGGTCCTCCACAGTCGGAGGACACGATGGCTACTTCTATTCATTAAAGGTCGTAATTAGTTAAAAGTGTATTTTATTTAATTAAAACGTAAGAATTTACAAAAATAAGTTTTTATTTTAAAACCAAAAAGTAGGTGGTACTTCTACTTATTTGACTTTTCATTTTAGAACACGGTAGGTATTAATAAAAATCAAGTAACTACCTACTGATATATTTTTTTCAAAAATATATAAGTAATTTTTTTATACTTATAACTAGCACTATAATAACTTGACAGTTGAAAGCGATTAGACAGTTATTTTGGAGTCTTCATAATAATTCCTCATCCAGCTGTTTTAATTTACATTATTGATTAATTTATTTTATGGAAGAAGAATGCCTTCATAATTATGTTGCTGAAACTCCTAATTTTTAAACCCTGACTATATAGAAGGGTATGTTTTTTCATTTATTAAAAAACAAAAATTAAATATAAGATTTTAAAAATGTAACTTCATTGGAATGAACGTTTTAAATGTTTTGTGATAAAGTCAATTATTGGAAATCAAAAGTCTAGAGTTAAAAATTAAATTAAATACTCATTATTGATACTTGGCTTGCTTATATGTAAGAAAACGAGCCTAAATCCAATTTACACCTTAAATGTTTTATAAAGGTGTAAGTAACGCTGCTGCCCTTAAAAATTCAGGGCATTTTTGAACAAATGAAATGGAATATCCGGGACCTACAATTTCAAATAAAAAAAAACGAATATTGGGGGATATGTTATCAAGAAATAACTTCGTAAAAAAAAAAACGGTTTCAAAAAAACTGTGCGTTAAAATCATTTACATTGAAATCCCTTTCAAAGCGGCGATTTTTTTTTCCAACGTGTTACATAAAATAAAAGATCCGTTTCAGTGGATCAAATGGGGTGATGTATGGATTGTAAAATTGAGTACCTAGCTAGACCGATACCTTGATTTATCCCCTGAGGGGATAATATGCAGTTGACGGTAAAAATCGGTCATGTGGGTTAGGCATCATTTGTTATACATTGTAGGCATCCGTTGTCAAACCTAACCCCTTGTGAGAATGTATACGTACAACTAGTTATACGTACTTAAAAATTACACACAAGTTTCTTATATAATTTGTCATAAGTTTTAGCTACGATTTGCCATTTCGGTCATACCATAGTTTTTTGACAAATTATACCAAGAGTTTATGACGTCTTTTGTATAGTTATACCGCATAATTGGATAATAATTATTCATAAATTGTAGTTATAATTTTTGCCATAAATGTAACCTACAACTTATGATTAATAACATACTAAGTTATTTGTCATAACTTCTATGAATATTCCACATTAGTCATAACCTATTACAAGCTGTAGGCTAAGTAGCTTTAAACCAAACAACAGTTTTTTTCCTATTAGATAAATGTGATAAAAAATTGTTTAAATCAAGCAACAGGCCTAAGTTTGTACAGACGCCAGCACATCAACCAACCTCAATCTGTCAAACTATAATAGATTTTCAACCTTATCACAATAGTGGAAAGTGACAGATTCGGGTAGGTTGACCTGCTGGCGTCTATACTATAATTATTATGTATTCATGTTGAGTAAATTATTTAATATTATTTATTGCAGCAATAATATTTAATTGCTGCAATAAATAATATTTAAGATTTATTGCAGCAAGTATTGTATTTTGGCTTATCTTGCGAAAAACAGATTTTTCTTAATTTTTATTGTCTGTCAAAAACGTTCTTAAAAAATATTTTTCATTTTTTCTTTCAAGCAATGTCTCAACGCTGCATTATGTATCCCATTTCTATGTATTTTTTATATCCATGTACTCACTCATGATATTCATAGTAATTAATAAGTGAATAAGTCAATAATTACTCATTTAGATGTTTGATATCTGTGTTTAGATGAATGTCTACTTTCTATGTCTATTTATGAAATAAATAAATGTGCAAAAAATACATAAAAATACTTGTTTTATTTCGTAGATACGATCACCTATAAAAATTTGTTAGGGAACATAATTACTTTTAAAACATAAACGGACCAAAAAAGAACCGACCAAAAAACTCGAACATAAAAGTTCATAAAATCAAAAGATTATTCATTTATTTTTGCTGAAAGTTTCGATTAAAAAAATAGGTATTAAGCTTTTTAAAACAAGAGTGTTGATCGACTTTTGTCTGTTCCTGTACTATTCGTAATGTCAAAACTTATTATGGGCGTCAGCCAAAGTGTCGACGGCTACATAACTTTTCACCGGGTGCTGTACAGGGCGTCCCACGACTATGCCACATGGAGGGAAAGTACCTTGAATATTGTAGATGGAACATTTTACTGAAAGAAGACATTATTTTAATTTAAAAACAATTTCATTTAAACAGCATTCATAGATTTTTAAATAATTACAAGGTTGAATCGGGAATCGAACCCGAAACCCCGAAAAATAATTATCCTGTAGCTTTATCATACCGATCGAAAGGCTTAATCATAAGGATTATTTTTTGCCAAATAACATAGTATCAGAAATGAAAGGAAGACCATGAATTTTAACTTAGAACGCGAACGGTCAGGGCAACAAAGTTGCAAACGCTAGGTGGCGCTGTAGTCGAGCACAGAGCCATTAGTTATGTCCTACCCTCGTGTAGGACTTTATTTAAATACAGTAATACTGAGATGAAAGATTTGACTACTAGTTCTTATATTTTTCCATAGATGTCGCTAGGTAGTGTATGTTTTGTTGTCGACTTACATATTAAGTTTGCTACAAATTGTATCCGTACATCAACCCGTTTTTATACTGGTTCTCGATTTTGTCTTTCTTTGTTGGACGAAAAGTATCCTAGTCATTTTATTTATTTTTATTTTATTGTATTTGGGTGGCTTACGGCTAACAATACATAGGTAGATAATGAATTAATCAACGATCAGCCATTTAAAAGCCTCCACAGTTAGCAACACAGCATTTATTCATGTGTTTCTGTATACCTACCTGGACACGTATGAAATGAATGATTCAGTATGTTTTGTTCAGTAGTTTTGGACGTAAAAAGGTAACAAACAAACTTATACTCCCGCATTGTTGTAATTATAGTTCAGATTTAGTTTTTAAACACGTTACCAGATTCCAAAAAAAAAACCTTAATAAAACATCGAAATAAACTGTTTAGATTTATCATGTCATTGCGGAGCTCTGGGATCGAATCTAAAAGAATATGTGCACGCATTTTTCTTTCAAACTGAAACCCTAATCAAAGGTTCGAGTCAAACGTCTCGATCAGCTTTACATTCGTTTTTGTCTGTGAATCTCAATGTTTCATTGGAAACGCGTATCTTTTTTAAAACTGTTCTATAACAAAAGAACATTAGGTACTTATCGTTAAATAAAGCTGTTCAGAAGTAGAATAAGTATTTTAAAAAAAATTAAAATAAGGTTATAATAATTTTTTTTTGGCGTGAGCACATAAAATTCTGTTTTTTACTTTAAGAAAACTTACAGCTAAACAGATACAGTAAATGACTGTTTACATTATACACAGAATACGGCCAATATGTTGTCATGCTACATAAATTATCAACACGCTAATTTGTGTAAAATAATTATTACTTACTCATTATGTAACCTGTATTTTTTAATAAAAGTAATAATAATAAAAAAATGGTACCTCCTGTGGCCGTACTACATTAGTAACTAACAATTTGAGGACTTTCTTTAAAGAAAAAAAAACAACACTAGAACGGAGACTAGTCGAGAACAAAGAAAGAACGCAGAACAAAAGTTTGAAAGAACTGAAAGCGTTGTTATGTAGTCTTGCCTTAGTTTTTATTAAAGACGCGATACAATGAAATTAAGTTATGAAGATTAACAATAGGGCTAATCCTGAAAGCTAGACTCATAGTTCAGAATTCAGAAGTAAGAAAAGATCTTATAGTTACCAACCTTAAGGTGATTCCTCAGTAGTAGCCCGCGAAATTCAAATTTTCATGTGTTTTTTGCAATTTGCTTATCAGTGACAAGTAGTAGGTTGATCAAAATATGATTTGCGACAATAACAAGTATAATTTTACATAAGAATGATCAAAACATTCGCTGCATTCGCTTTCATAAAGATTTGGTCAAAGTTTGTAAAAAATCCGAAAACGAACACGACGCACCGTCGACTCGGAGATAGTTCATGGTCAGTCGGTAAGTCAAAGAGATATGCTAGTTTCAGCTTTGCAGAGAGTTATCTTTGTCGCACGAAGCACCAACGACGCACCAGCGACAAACGTCACATATCGGTAGCGTGTGTGTGACAGGAAAACGCGCTAAGAAGCCACAACTAGCTAAATTTTCCAAAGACCGATGTTCATTTTTAAATCTCTAGTGACAAATTTAATTAAGCCTAATCTGGGAAACCTACAGGCCTGACATGGTTTAGACTTTTGTCTAAAAAAAACTGTCAACTACAAACCGGCATTTGACATTGATATGAGTGTGGTTTTGTTGTTACACTTTTTTTAGACAGATTGATAATCTTTAAGTTCAGGTTTCCGCATTATGTTTTCCTTCATATCGGTGAAGATTCGGTCAGTAATGTCCAAGATAGACTTACAAAGCATTGAAAAGGAAACACTGATATCTATTTGCCTAGGTTTAGGTTAACTCACAACCTCCTTCATAAGAAGCGTGCTTGCGTCACACTGGTCACATCACAAAATTCCCTAGATCGTAAAAAACATGAAGTCTACTCTAACGTGCCAGTAGGCGTGTCACTTGAGCACCACTGCCCTAGAGTTGGCATTGATGGAACTGAGCCGCTGACGTCACTTCACGAGTTTCTTATGCAAATCTCAGGAAAAGGGACACTTGCTCCGGCGTCGGATCCAATTTGCGTTTCAATGAGATGCTATATAGTCTTGTGGGCTTATTCTGGTGCTTTCAAGGCGATTGACAGGTCGTTAGGGATTTGATGTAGCTTGAAAATGGTTTGGGTAATGACCTGTTTAAATAATTGTTACGAACCCAGCATTTTTTTTGGAAAATGCATTTTAGGATAAACCAAGTATTGCCAGTCTTGTTTGATTTTTTTTGATTTTATAAAAAAAATGGTCATATTTAGTTAACCCAAACTAAATAATACTAAACAAGTACACGCAGAGAAATGTATACGAGAACTTCTGGTTGCAACCGTGACAGCAAGACTCACTAGTTGACTTTACAACATTTCTAGTAATAAATACTAAGTCCTTGTTATCTCTACTACTTACTTAGTATTTATTACTAGAAATGTTGTAAAGTCAACCAGTGAGTCTTGCTGTCACGGTTGCAACCAGAAGTTCTCGTATAAGTAGCCAGACATTTATCTGCGTGTACCTACCTACTTGATTCCCGCATCGACGGCGTGTAGCGCCACGCCGCGCCTCAAGGAGCCGTCAACAAACTGACGAGGCTTAAAAGGGACCAAACGACTGTTACAGAAGGGTACCACAGCCCTGGAACGCAAAGGCCACATGAAGGAAAAGTATGATTTTTAGGTCAGTAAGAGTCCGAGTCCGTTTCGCTCCATCCAGGGCGAGAGGATTCATTTGATAATTTTGACACTGTAACCTGCACATTTCATCATTTTTTTTCACTACTTACTGAGTAGTGATAAAATCGGTCCGTAGAAGTTCGTCAGTCTATCTAAAGATCATCTACGTAAAACGAGCAAAAGTCACCATTTTCTTGGTAAAGGTTCCAGTAAAACTCGGCTTCTGTCTATAAAATTTCAAGTGCCAGCACTTTTTGTAACACAAGTCAATTTAATGCAAGGGAGCGTGAGGTTTTATAGCTCCAAATCTTTTTCCAATAATGTACTTTAGTATGTGAAGGTTCATCAATATTGCTCCAATGGACTTTAGAACGGTGACTTGAATCTATGTTGGAACCTTTGAACGCTGTAAATTTTTTAAGAGTTGAGAAGATTATCAATAACTATACACCGTGACTTTTTAGTCGTCTTACAAAAGTCGTCCACTTAATGTATCCGACCTAAAATACCTCTAGGCGAGTTTAATTTTTTTTAAATCGTTAATAATAATTTTTATTTTTTAAGAAATACCTAGGTACATTAGAATATGAAACACCCTGTTAAAATGTTTACGTAACAATCTGTAGAGTATACCTACCCAGCACAATAGTCGGGTAGATCATTCCATTTCCATTTTCTATGATACAAGGGCGTTTTTAACTACGCCTTGCGTCATAATAACCAATTAAAGTTTTATTACCTATTAATTTTTTCAAAACTCTTAAATACATATTTTTATATTATAAACGTGTTCTAGTCATTGGATACATGAACTGGGCTGCTTTTGTAAGACGACTAAAAAGTCACGGTGTATAGGTAAGCTCCATTTAATCCGTCGTGTCTTCTGGAGGATATTCATCGATTTACAAGAAATAATATTATTTACACCGTTTTTTTCCAAAGTTACTGGTTTGATATCTGTGATTCTGTATTTGTAGGCTGATGATGTGACGCTATTTAGAGTGTAAATTAACCACAACAGTAAAACACTCTTTAGGGGTAGGAAGAACAGAGTAGAAAGTTCCTCGCTACCCGGTGAAAAGGAAGATACCTTCCGACCATGTGTTGCATGAAGTTTTAAATAAAAAAACAGATTAAATAAATCAATATCCCACATTCTCACACACATCTACCAGAATAATACCGCCGTTGTTCACCTCACAAGATATTTAAAGCATGTAAATTGTATAATATACTTACGAGACACGGTTTAGGGAACGGGACGCCTAAACGATGTTCATTACACGACATATTATTTATTCAGTGATTATCTTTTGAGAGTAATCTGTGGAGTTCATTATGTAATGCTCTCTAGTCTCTATAGTTAATCGCGTTTAAAGCTGAACGGAGGATTTATAAACGTGTGGGCTGACTGTACTGAAAAAAAAAAAACAGTTGACTTATAACAGTAGATTTTACTGTTGATTACTTACAAGGAACTGTTTGTTTCAGCTGACTTTAATGTTCATACAGTTGAAATGACTGTTTAGCTCTTTACGTTTCAGTAGACTTTAATGTTCATACAGTTGAAATAACTGTTTAGCTCTTTACTGTTTTTGCCCATTTCAGTGCACTGTCCGTAATCAATTATTTTAACGTATAAATAAGTTCCCGGAACCGTTTTTTTTACTGTTCAAGAACAGTAGAAAGTCTCGTTTTATTTTTTTCAGTGTGGTGACTGGCGACTGGTGGTCAAATGACTACTCATCCGAACTTGCGGATGAGTCGACACCTATAATTTTTTGAAGGGTGACTTTTCATCCTCGGATGAACCATTTGCGGATTAGTTGACACCTTGTGGCTCTGGTACACAACCGACGGAATAGGGTTTTTAGTCAGTAAGAGAAATAGGCCCTACCTACAGCTCCACTCAGGGCGGAAGTACCCTCTGGAAGATTTATCAAGATGCAAATTTTGGTGATGCGACTGCTGAGTTTGAGCGGGTTCAATTCCAGATCGAGTAAAGTGTTATTGAGTTTTTCCATCAGGAATTTCTAAGTACGGTTTATGGCCCTTTTCCATGGGATTTAAAAAAGTAACTGGTGGAATGTGAAATGTTTTGAGAGATGAAATAAACTACACAAGTTATGTGCCAGGCTGTGTCCAAACTCACTACCAACAACTCGTAAGGTGGGGCTGTTACTTTTTAGCCATCATTGTTCCTTTATTAATGATTCGACTACCTATAAAATCAACCTACCAATCTTTCGGTAACACCACCATTTTTTAAATATACTCACGTATAGTTATATTATCAGCCTATTGCCGTCCACTGCTGAACGTAAGCCTCCCCCAAAGAGCGCCAACCCTCCCGGTCCTGGGCAGCCCGCATCCATCCACTGCCAGCCACCTTCCTTAAATCATCGACCCATCTTGCAGCAGGGCGTCCTACACTGCGTTTGCCCATTCGCGGTCTCCACTCTAGCACACGTTTGCTCTATCTGCCGTCTGTCCGTCTACAGACGTGGCCGGCCCACTTCCACTTCAGCATGCTGATTCTAAGCGCAATGTCGGTTACTTTGGTTCTCTGGCGAATGACTTCGTTACGAATTCTATCCACCAGAGAAACCCCGAGCATTGCTCTCTCCATTGCACGCTGAGCAACCTTAAATTTGTAGACCAGGCCGATGGTAAGTGTCCACATTTCGGCTCCGTAAGTCATAACGGGTAGGACACACTGGTTGTAAACCCTGGTCTACGTCACCCTCCCGTCACTGTCCCTGGTCACGTATAGTTGTGACTTGAGAATTACTAGGCTAGCAACGATTCGTCTAGCCAGTGTGAATGTACTGAAACCCTTGAACGTGTCTTTGTGATATCATCAACATTCAAGCAATTATAACGACCGAATGACTTTAATACTTGTTTACTAACTTTTTACTACACTTTTTAGGGTTCCTTTCGTCCGAATGCAAGAACGGAACCTGTATAGGATACGTCTGTTTGTCTTTTCACAGTCAATTTTTTTTTTTAATGCTGGGCATCTAAACACGTTTCTTTAGCATTGCTGCAAATAGAATTGCGATAATTAAAACGTTTTTAATCAATTTGTCTTCTCTATTGCTTAAACGATAGAATGGAATTATTCCATTGTACGTTTTTTATCGCAATGATATGAGCAATTATAATTTAAATAAAGTGGCCTTTTTAGATCTCCTGGGTTAAAATTTGTTTTAATTCAATTTCTGTAGCCCAAAAACAGAGTTGTGTTTTTCGTAATTTTAAATTAAAAAGGTTTACAGTAATTCAAGAAAATAGATGAATATTTACCATTTCACCCCTTATCTCCTGGGTCGCGGGACTGTCTCATCAGGTAACCGCGACCCTGGAACGTAAGGACTATTGAAGGACACCATGGATTTTAGTCAGTACGAGTCTGACAGTCACTCCCGTCCCGCAATGGGTGATGGGTGGACTCAATTGAAGATTTCACAAGGATAAAAAAAACCTCTTATTTCCTATTCATATAATTTTATTGTAAAATGCTAAGCCCTTTGCATGCGAATCCGTCTCGCACTTGGCCAGTTTTTCTTTGTAATCCTTCACATCAAAGATTTCTAATTACTGCTTCAGTAGTAACTACGACAAAGTTATGATATCTCTTCAGAACGCGATAAGTAATTAATCTTTCAGTAAGTTTTAATTATTGCCAACTATTCTAGAAGTTTGTTCGTCCCGATATAACTAACTTTGCTCAATTAATCACAATCGCTTTGGAGTTCTTTGTATAATTTGGTACTTATTATATTAATAGGCTATTCGATTTTGCATGTATACTTTGCGAATTATGGTAAAATTCAAGTGTTAAATTGTCCACATGTCATTATGTAAAAAAGTCATTTTTTTTAATAAAGATCAAGTTACAAAATGTCCGTATGACATAAAGTGAAAATGATTTTAAATCTACAAATTAAATTGTTCAACGACATTGGAACGTAAAGGGCTGTTGCAATAAAAAATAATGACATTTGTTCTATTATCAGCTCCGCGCGGGTGCACTCTCTACTATAGTATGCATGTTTACAAACATATAAACCGCCCCCTTGAATCACTCTATCTATTAAAAAAACCCGCATCAAAATCCGTTGCGCAGTTTTAAAGATCTAAACATACATAGGGATAGACAGAGAAAAGCGACTTGTGACTTGACTTCATACTATGTGATTATCGACACACAGGGTCCGCTGCAACGTGAAAAAAAAAAAGAAATTGCCAATCAGGCCCTATAGACAAACAGACGACGACAGCAGACGACAATCGTTATCGCTCAGCAGTCACTAATACATTTTCAACTTTATACCCCAGCGCGTAAAGTTGAAAAGCTATTGAAGTTCACAGATCGTTGTCGTTTGTTTTGTTCGTTATTGCGCAGCAGATTTTAATAGATTTTTAACTTTATGCGCTAGGGTATAAAGTTGAAAATGTATTAGTGACTGCTGAGCGATAACGATTGTCGTCTGCTGTCGTCGTCTGTTTGTCTATAGGGCCAGATTCTTCAAGGCGACAATAGCAAGCAGTCGTCAAATAAAACGGACCAGGTGGCCTACCATGAACTGTTAACGCGATCCAGTTTAGGCTGTGGGAAAGAGATGGCGCTAGACGACTTGTATAGCTTTGTCTCTTTCCCACAGCCTAAACTGGATCGCGTTAAGAGCTCGTGGTAAGGCCCCAGGTGGCCTACTAAGACGTCTTAAAGCGTGAGTCTTTAGGCTGTGGGAAAGAAACAGAGCTATACAAGTCATCTAGCACCATCTCGTTCCCTGAGCGTATAACTACTCACGCTTTAAGACTTCATCAATGTCATTCTATTCATGGTAGGCCCCCTGCATTTGAATTGAGAAACAACACTTATTTTGAGCGTAAGAAAACTAAACATCTAGAGAGCCAAAAAACACAATATTTATTTAAAAATACGTTGGAAAGATCTTCTGAAGGACTAAACTACAATAAAACATAATATTTATTTCTAGGCTACAAAATAAATACTGAGACGCTACTTCTGAAAATTATTGAAGGAAAATAGATTTTCTTTTTGTTTGCACTTAGAAATATTTTGAAATAGATTGGTTATATGATATTTATTTTAAAAACAAATCGACTTAATGGACCCAGTTACCTAGCGCTATTTATTATTACCTAGAGCGCAGCCTCGCGAGGCATTTTCCGCGCGAAGCAGCTCGCTTGGTGTGGACGTGTATCGGGCGAGGCAAGTGACAGCGCTGCCGCGGTCGAGCGACCAAGCGCCCGAGCCATCCAGTGTCGGCTTTTGTTTTGCTCGCGTATATTGTTTTGTGCCTCGGTCGAAAAACAATAGACGCGTCCACACAGAGTGAGCAGCCTCGCTTGTCAGTTTCCTCGTGCAGCAAATGCCTCGCGAGGCTGCGCGCTCTGTGTGGACGCGCTTATTGAATTGTGGAGGTCAATAAGATAACGGCACGGGTGACGTAGTAAGGACAGAGTGGATTTTAGTCAGTACGAATTTGACGGTCCCTCCCGTCTCGGTCTGGGTGGGAAGAGTCATTTTGATGATTTTACCACGATAAAAATAAAACAGTTGGCGAAGTGGCTGAGTGTTTGGACTGCTGCGCTACGTGTTGCGGGTTCGATTCCCGCATGGGAAAAATATTTGTAAGATCTACAAGTAGTTGTTCTGGGTTTGGGTATTTGCGTATGTGAGTTTAAATGTTTACAAACGCATCCACGATACAGGAGAAATTCCTATAAAAATAAAGGCGACCGTTTTTCGCCGTTTGTTGCCTTTATAGTTGAAAAAACTGAATTCCGACGCCAACATAATTAGGAAAACACTAGTTGGAGTCATGAGCAATAGGCTATTTGACTAAAAAATTCTAATTAATCCGTCAGTTAGATTATCAAATAATATTTGACCCGTATTTTTTCTTTTTTTACGCAAATCAAAATTGACGGAGATATGATGCTTTCAAAATTGCCAATACGTCACAATTTGGAACATTTTTTACTGAATTCTGACGTCACGAGCCACGACGGAACACAACGCGCCGTCGACCCGGGCTTGGTCCATGGTCAGACGGTGAGTCACCATCCGTTTGCTGTACTTCAAAATAGACAGAAACCAGTGTTTCACAATAAAATCGCGTTTGAATTTTGTTAAGTGTCTACATTATATTGCTCGTGACTGAACATTAGGCACATTAGTGTGTGTGGTCGGTACTAGAGTGATTGTAATGTTGACTGTTTTTCTAAAAAGATACAAGAGAATCAATTTACAAAGTAAATTAAAACTAATATCTTCTATTTCAAATTCCTTTATGTTTGAAACGAACTTATTTTAATCTCATCAACATTCAATTTCTCTAGAATTCTCATTTCTGCGTTCAAGTCGTCTGGTCAATAAAATCTAATCTGATGGGTTTATTTATCAGTAGACCGTATTTTGATTAATTTGTAATTGTTTTGCACAAGTAGTTAGGAATTGGCACGAAATGCTTTTTTTTTACAAAATGATTAAATTTCCACACAAAAAGGAGAGTGATGTGAGTTGAAAAATGAAAATTTTGTTCAATTTGATTTTCTGCAAGAGGTCCTAAATTAACCCTCATTCAAGTATTAACCCATTTTATTTTTATTAAACAATTAATTTATTAGTAACAATTGGAAGTGATTTGGGATATTTAAAAATCAAGGGGGCTAGTCAATACACACTTTACGGCAAGATGCAAGGGGCGAGTTGAGCCTACACACAAATTAACTGGTTGATTTACCAAAACGATCTATTCCCATCCAATAACAAGAGCTAATACCATTTGGTATTAGTTTATTCCGACTTTTGTTTCTATTCCCAACGAGTACCACATTTCAAAACCAATACCAAAACAAGTTTGAAGAAATTAGGTACAGTCAGGTTCAGAAAAATTAAAATGCTTTGAGTGATTTTAATTAAGGTGTAAAAAAAAATGACCTACTACAGTTTCAAAGAACACCGACGATATCTTAAAAACACGCTATACCATTTATGTCCAAACCTACCAAGGTAGCTCGACGGAGCTACCTTGGAGTGGAGAGATGGCGGGGTCTGAAAGACCCGCCATCCCCTTCGAACCTAACCTGTCCGAGTCGGAGTACCCCAAGTCCCGAGCTTGCTTCGCTATGTAATTTGTGTAGCTGAGTGTACAAAAAGTCACGTTTTGGTATTCGTTAGTAATAGATTTTTTATTTAAAAAAAATGTGGTACTCGTTGGGAATAGAAAACAAATTCGGAAATAAACTAATACCAAATGGTATTAGCTCTTGGTAATGGATGGGAATACACCACCAAAACCCTTTCTGAACTTGATCCAAAAAATATTATATTTAAAGTCTTTTGTCAATTCTTCCTTTGTCACAGTTGATTAATTTCTCGTCATTAAATTCCCAGGTTTCAATAACTAATCTCTTGTTCCATTGTGTTTGATTTTGTATCAAGTTTGTTGAACGGCGAACCAACTCATTATTCTTTGGTCCCTTGAGACAGCCGCCTGTTATCTTTATTTTGCTTCTGTGGCTATACCTATTCCTGATCGACGGACGACGGCACGATTTGTTAAACTTTTGTTTGGGTTCTTTTGATTTTTGGCCTTTGTATGGGTTATTTATGTAAGTGATTATTGTAACATATACTGGTGACACATCTTCTTATTGGATATACAGGATGGAACATGTGGTGTAGTTTTATTCAAAACCTTTGCTATGAATCTTACGTGGACAAAGAAACTACTGAGAGAGAGCCAGCCGCGATGCATAATCTTCAAATGAGTCTTCCCTGCTCGGTGCGGGAGGGACTGTCAGATGATTGAAAACCTCCCTGTTCTTTTAATTCCAATTTGCAAAGTTTCTTACCCATTCACGACGATACTAATTTGCGGAAACCATCACCATTGCTATCATCCCCTCAATATCATCATCATTTTCCTGCCCAAATCCTACGATACGAGGCATTCCATACCTATTGCGCACCCACTGAAATGGCACCTGAGCTAATGGTACCTTTGCTATTCCACATACGGCTCCTGTCAAGATTTTTCGCAGGTGCCAGGTGCCCAATATGAAATACCTCCATTTTACTTATGGTCGGCGCAACACGTTTTCTTCTTCCATTCTCCCCTGTCAGACGTCACAGCATCATTACCTCAATACGTTGGTATTTTATTGAGAGAGGTCATGTAAATATTTAATAATCTTGCATTGGACGTTGTATTCATTAAAATACGGCAACTGTGGACGTCACGAATGAATAAATCAGAAAATTTATTCACGTGTTAATTGAACACCGAATGCTTTTTTATTGAATTCATGGAACAGGTGCTTTTACAAAGATGCAGGTGGAAACTGGTCGGTGCAGGTAAAGTGGACCCATATTCCTTTATTCATTCAAAGGAATTTTTAAATATTTTTACAAATACAAAAAAAAAAAACAATAGTGGCCAACCAGTATCGGGAACAGGGTACAAGCTACCGGCGAAAGGAATCTCCTAACAATGCGCGCTGTGTTCAGAAGAACTGCTTTCTGAATCAAGCTCTTGATCCACGGGTACGCCGCAATCGCGGCGGTAAGACCCCTCTTTGAGGAGTGGCTGGATAGGAGTCACGGCGTCCTAACCTACCGCATGACGCAGGTCCTCACCGGACACGGAAGTTTCGGGAGGTACCTGTGTCTGAGGAGAAAGGAGGAAACGCCTGGGTGTCACCACTGCGAAGATCGCCCGGAGGACACAGTAGAGCATACGGTGGAAGACTGCCCCGCTTGGGCAGAGCACCGACGTGTCCTCACGGCGGCGATAGGCGGAGACCTCTCGCGCCCGGCATTGGTCGCGGCCATGCTGCGGGGCCAGACGGAGTGGGAGGCGGTCGCCTCCTTCTGCGAAGCAGTCATGCTCGCGAAGGAGGAGGCGGGCCGCGTGAGAGAGAGGACAGTATCCTCCCTCCGCCCCACCCGCAGTGGTGGACGCCCACGGCGACGGACGTCGCAAGACGATCTCCGGCCACCGTAGGCGCGGGCATGCGGGCGGCGAGTAAAGGGCAACTCGCTGCCCGACCATGGACCATGCCCGGGTCGACGGCGCGTTGTGTTCCACGCGCGCCTCAAAGAGCGTCAGCATAATGACGGGGCCCCCTCTGTAGAGGGCCAAAGCCTGCCGGGGTCGCGGGACTTATCTCATTACCGTGACCCCGGAACATAAAGGGCTATTGAAGGACACCGTGGATTTTAGTCAGTACAAGTCTGACAGTCCCTCCCGCCCTGCCCGGGGTGGGAGGACTCATTTGATGATTTTACCACGCAAAAAAAAAAAAAAGCTCTTGATCCAGCTGCCTAACGAGAGCCTCTTTAGACCCATATTATTATTAACTTACCTATGCAATCGCACGTAATAGACACAGGTTGTGACTAGGTACGTTTTCCAGTTTCTTTATAAAAAGTTTATCTGCAGTCAGGTAGGTCAGGTTTTACTGACCTATCTGTACCAACAACCTGCTTCTTGATAAAAGCACCCAACGGCAGTAGGCAGTATTTCAATGTTTTCTTTAGAGCTTTGAAAGCGAATAGAATGAAAAATATATCAGATTTTTCTTTTTCCAGTTCTTGATTGGGTGACTGAATTAATCAACAGGCAATCGGCAACCTTGAATTTCGTTTCTGTCTTTTACAGCGTCCATAATTGTCTTTACTTAAAGGCTTTCATAGGAAAATCTGAAAATTAAATTGGCAGCCAAATACAGAACTCAAAAATGAGAGGATAAAACCAAGTAATAACATTGGAAATTAATCAAAAACCAAACCGTTGACAGCCCAAACAAACCTTTTTTGGGTTGGGATATCATTAAAGGTTTCCTACCGCCCGTAGTGTTGAGGAAGGGTGTTCGTACTGACTAAAACCTACGCTGTTCCTTCAACTTACCTTTTTAACTCTTATTTAATAACATTCGGATAACCCTGGCAGTCATTTTGCCTTATCAGGCCTCTTCAGTGATGCTGGCAGCTGTTCGAGGCATAGAATACAATTCGCCGTCGATTCGGGCCATTGATTCTTGACCACCAACACAACACAACAACCAACCTTCAACCACCTACTTTCAAATAACATAAAAACCATGGACACACCTTCTTCTGAGAAGCAGTAATGCTAGCGAAGAAGTAGAAAAACATCTGACGGAGAGGCAATCCCCCTCACACTTTGGAGGCTGTAGTTCATCGCGAGGCGATTTCAAGCCACCATAGGCGCGGGCCTGCGGACGACGATTAATACCTATTAATATTCAGGTGGCGAGCTACCTAGCGCCACCTGAATAAGGACCAGACCAGGGTCGATGCTTCGTCGTGTTCAACGCGCGCCTCAAAAAACTGTCAACAAAGAGATAGCCCAGGGCCAATTAGGTATTTGAATTTAGGAAAATTATTTTTAAATGTAATTAATACCTAATTCCACCACAAATAAAACATTCATCGAAGAGAAAAAAATCATTAATTATGACCAATTTAAAAGTGATAAAATTTTAACAAAATTGACGTGACAAACGCACCACGGTTGGTCGCCTCGGTTGTGACGTCACTTTGACAAAGAATTTCCTTAGCACTGTGTCAACTGGCTTCTACAATAACAATTTCAAAGTTAGAACACGTATTATCGATGTATAGAATTTGTCTTAAGTGACGTCACACCGGCCGTCGGGCACTGTCGGCGTGTTTTGGCTCGGAGTTCAAATAGTGATTTTTAATTTAATATAACCTCATAATTTTAGAGCAAAAAAAAAAAACTAAAAACAGTTTGTTAAGAAATAAATATTACATATGATGTATCCATTAAAGACAAAAAAAAACATTCAAAGGACCAATTGCCTAGAAAATTGTCAATTTACTTGTCTACATTTTTAAACATCATTATTTTTTAAGTCCGCCTCTCAAATATACTTTGTATACCTTGAGAGACTACTTAAAATTGAGCGCCGATACTATATTGAATATTATTCGCAACAGGATTTTCGATTACAGATTTATTGTTCTCAAGGGACTTCTTTGTTTTAATAGAAATCTCTGATTCGGTTTAATATTAAAGACTTACTTTGGGATGAATACTTCTTCAAAATTATTTGTAGATTTCTTATATTTATTTCTAGATAAACGGTAATTTATCGTATGATTAGAGTAATTTTTGCGTTTTTTTTATTGTGGAGGCAGGCAAATATTTGACAATAACAACCTACGTACTCCCTCTCACGGAGAGGAGGCCTGTGACCCAGCAGTGGGAACATTATAGGCTAATGATGATGATGATGATGATGAACCTACGTACTACCCTAAGGGGAAAAGTAAGAGTATTATATAGATATTTAACAGTTTTTAACAGTTTACCCGAACACAAATTTATTAAAATCCTTTACGCTGAAAAGATGTGAAAAGTTCGGGCTTGCGTACGGCAAGTAAAGGGTAGCTCACCGTCCGTTTAAGGAGAAGGCTTAGGTCGTGGTCCACGGGCCCCTCTGGGAGACGTCAGCAAACTGAAGGGGCCCGAAAGGGTCAAATACATGACGATGTCCAGGGAATGTCGAGGTCAAAGAGCAACAGAAGGACCAAGTTGGTTTTTAGTCAGTCAAGTATTTGATGATTTTCCAACCAAGAAAAATGTCGTCGAACTCGTAAACAGAGAGACTGAAGTACGACCGCATTTTAAGCTATTGCATAGCTTTTATCGCAGGCTCTGAGCGCGGCGCGGCGCGGCGACCGAATCAAAAAAACTCCAAAAACCTAAGGAAAATACCTGACACCACGCATCGTGTAACATCGTTTCAGTTCGGGAGACTTCGGCAATCATAAAAATATCCGTTATAAAAACAATTTACTTTTTCTTACATTCTAAACGGCCAGCTACAAAAGGAGTTTTCACAATGAAAGCTACTTATAAAATTTTCCTACAACAAAGAAGTTCTTTATTACAGTAGTGCACCACAAACATTTTAAATAAATTAAATTCTCGTTAAATATACGCGGTAGGCGATTTTATTCCTTTAAAAAAAATATATGCAATAGCTTCACCGCGGCAGTCTCCGAGTGACACACCTATTTTTAGGGTTCCGTACGTCCGAATACAAAAACGGAACCCTTATAGGATCACTCGTGTGTCCGTCTGTCTGTCGCTTACAGTCAATTATCTCCGAATCTACTAAACCGATTGGGTTGAAATTTGGTACACATATCAATTTCTGTGACCCAAGCACAGAGGTGTGACGTGAATGGATGAAATCTGTATGTGGGAGGTAATTTTCGGGGGGGAAGGGGAAAATGAAAAAATAAAAGTTTTGAAAACTGCCTCGTGTGACATATCAAATGAAATGTCTTGTTGAGAAAATCTTAAATGTATTTTTTTTATAATTTTAAAATAAATAGTTTCCAAGTTATTCAAGAAAATAGACGAAATTTGACCATTCCCCATCCCCCCTTATCTCCGAAACTACTGAACCTAAAATTTTGAAAAAAATACAGTAATTAGTTTTCTACTTATAGATTATACGAAAACCTATAAGAAGTCCATATCTGTATATAGGAGGTAATTTTTGGGGGGGTAGGGGAAAATTAAAAAAAAATATTTGAAAACTGCATCGTGTGACATACCAAATGAAAGGTCTTGTTGAGACAATCTTAAATGTATTTTTATTGTAATTTTAAAATAAATAGTTTCCAAGTTATTCAAGAAAATAGACGAAATTTGACCATTCCCCCCCCCTTATCTCCGAAACTACTGAACCTAAAATTTTGAAAAAAATACAGAAATTAGTTTTCTACTTATAGATTATAGGATAACCTATAAGAAGTCCATATCTGTATATGGGAGGTAATTTTTGGGGGGAGGAAGGGGAAAATTAAAAAAAAAAATTGAAAACTGCATCGTGTGACATATCAAATGAAAGGTATTGTTGAGACAAACGTAAATGTATTTTTTTTGTAATTTTAAAATAAATGGTTTCCAAGTTATTCAAAAAAAAATAGACGAAGCTTGACCATTCCCCCCCCCTTATCTCCGAAACTACTGAACCTAAAATTTTGAAAAAAATACAGGAATTAGTTTTCCACTTATAGATTATAGGATAACCTATAAGAAGTCCATATCTGTATATGGGAGGTAATTTTTGGGGGGGGAAGGGGAAAATTAAAAAAAAATAATTTGAAAACTGCATCGTGTGACATATCAAATGAAAGGTATTGTTGAGACAAATTTAATTGTATTTTTTTTGTAATTTTAAAATAAATGGTTTCCAAGTTATTCAAAAAAAATAGACGAAGCTTGACCATTCCCCCCCCCCCCCCCCCCCCTTATCTCCGAAACTACTGAACCTAAAATTTTGAAAAAAATACAGGAATTAGTTTTCTACTTATAGATTATAGGATAACCTATAAGAAGACCATATCTGTATATGGGAGGTAACTTTTGGGGGGAAGGGGAAAATTAAAAATAATAATTGAAAACAGCATCGTGTGACATATCAAATGAAAGGTCTTGTTGAGACAATCTTAAATATATTTTTATTGTAATTTTAAAATAAATAGTTTCCAAGTTATTCAAGAAAATAGACGAAATTTGACCATTCCCCCCCCTTATCTCCGAAAGTACTGAACCCAAATTTTAAAAATAAATACAGAAATTAGTTTTCTACTTATAGATTATAGGAAAACCTATAAGAAGCCCATGGTATTGAAATAACATGGTAAATCACTCAATATTGTGCGTACCAATTTGGGTCAGATTTTAAAAAAAAACGTGATAGGTAACATCGTACGGAACCCTCTTCACGCGAGTCCAACTCGCACTTGGCCGGTTTTTTTTTTTTTAAGTTTGCCTCTCCCTAGAAATTTCTCCTATATCTTGAGTGCGTTTACATAGACACTAACATACACAAACACCCAGACCCGAAACAACTACTTGTTTACTCTACTCGAACCTGCGCCACTCTATGCAGTAGTCGATTCATCATCATCTCAGCCATCGGACGTCCACTGCTGAACATAGGCCTTCCCTTTAGATCTCCACATATACCGGTTGGAAGCGACCCAGCAGTCGATTGCTCATCCACAAATATACGGTTGGCCATTCAAAATATTATTATGGATTATTCACGTCTGGAAAGTTTCTTTGACTAAGATTTGCTTGACAGTCAAAATAACTAGGAGTTAAATAAATATACTATTCATGACTTAGATTTCTAAGAAACATCTGTAATTGCATCAGGGTTCATAACTCATTTGAGAACATTCACGTAAATTGTACGTAATTTATAATAATAATAATTATTATTATTCCACAACTATCACACAACGCCATCTAGTCCCAAGCTAAGCAGAGCTTGTGTTATGGGTACTAGACAATACTGATAAACATACTTATATATTTCTAAATACATACATAATTATAGATAAATTACACCCAGACACAGAACAAATGTTCGTGCTCATCACACAAACATTTGTCCTGGGTGGGAATCGAACCCACGACCTCCGGCATAGCAGTCAGGGTCACTAATCACTAGACCAACAGGCCTCTCAATTGTTATTGTTAGTGCATCGTAACAAAACTTGATAACCCATTTTGTTGCCATAACGAAGTTAAGCACCAACTTATTTACGACTTGGTTTTGCCCGTGATTTCTTTCTTGTTAATTTTGAATTTGACTATCAATTCGGTGACACGTCGGGTCATTCATGATCATAAGAACATTATTGTTGCTAGTAATTTTTATCGGGGTGATAGGTACACTGATGTCCGTCTTTGCACACCTGACAACGTATCTACACTAAAATCTACATCAATACTTTTTGTTCGCGCCGTTGCATTGGCGCTTCTTTATTTTAGGTATAGTTTTCCTTATACCCGCTTTTTACTTTATATTTTTGATTTTTCGCTGCTTGGTTTTGTACTAAGGGAGATATACGACTGACACCGCCGCCGCGTGGTCGTGTCCGTGCCGCTCCATTTAATATATCATCAATTTTGGATAAAAAAAACCGCTTTGAGGTTGTTCCGTGCCGTGCACGATCCTCACATCGTCCTCATCATCAAGAAGACCGAGAAGAGCGCATCAAGGTCGCAGCAGCGCTGGCACGTGGAGCGAGGCCCTGAACTGGACTGCCCGCCGTGGTGCTAAGGTTAGTCAATTTTCTTCCCTTAATCGCGAGACCAGCAGCTCTTCTCAATCTTGTGTTCTTTACCTTTTTCTTTTTTTTAATATAACCTATGGAGATACAACCACTAGCCAGCTAGTACCCACCCGCGACACCATTGTTTTTGGTCCTCGAGCCGCACGTTACATTCTTTTCGGCCTCATAGCCGTATATCACATTTTTTTTCCTATATCCCGCTATTTGTTTTTCCGCTTAGTTTTCAAAACTATTTATTTTCCGCTTAGTTTTAAAACTATTGTTTTATCTAGTTACGAAGGTAATTTACCTGCTGTAATTACCTACATACCCGCTATAATTTATCTACATCATTTATTCGTGTTCCATTTTCAAACGGATAAATTTCATTCCCTTTAGTAAGTACCTAAACGTATTTATGTTGCATTTTTGTCGAAAGTTATAAGCTAATTAAGGAAGCGTAGGTAACAACGTGTTATCGCCGGCCGTTCCGTGAGTTCTTTTGTTCTCGAAGTCGTCTATGTTGCAGTCAGTATCGCTGTTTCGGATATTTTATAACTTGGATATTTTTTAACAATATCTCATCATGGCCCCGGGTTCTAAGGAAGAAGAAAAGCATAATTCAACCATTAAAAGGCTCAGGGGGAAACGCGAGGAAGTTTATGCTAGGCTTCAGAGAATATATGACTCAAGAAAGGAAATGATTACGGACCCTAGTGATAGTAAGGAGGAGGATTTTCTATGTAGCATGGTCACCATTGATACTGTGCGTGACGAATTCATAAAAATTGTCGATGATTTAAATATGGTGAGTTTGATGTTAGATCCGGATTTCGTACCTAACTATCAAAGTTTGTCTACATTTGAGGACCTATACTGTCGCTGTAAATATGAAGCCAACAAAATAGTTGCTAGCCGTGATAGGCCCAAAGATGAAAAATTATCTTCATATTCCAGTAACGGTAATAAAAAATCTAACTTGTATTTGCCCAAACTAGAGTTAGTGAGTTTTTCCGGTTCACCCGCAAATTGGTCAACTTTTTACGAAACATTTAGGACTACTATACACGAGAATATCGATCTTACCAATAACGAACGTATTCAATATTTGATGGGTCAGTTATCGGGCCGGGCACTTGCTACTGTGTCGGGAATTACACCGAACGCTAACAATTATACTTTGATATGGACCACGCTGGTCAAGAAATATGAAGATCAACGTTATTTAGCTACCGCGTATTTGGATCAAATGTTCGAATTCAAATCTTTTTCCGTTGCTAACACTAAGAATTTGGACTCGTTTTTAGAACATTTTGCGTCTGCCGTGTCGAGTCTAAAAACGTTAAAACTTAGCAACTTGTCCGATTTTATTCTTCTTTATCTCGCTTTAAAGAAAATAGACCCGGAGACCGCTCGCGCTTTTGAAATGTTTAAGCGAGAGACTGCTTTGCCTAGCTACGAGGACTTAATCACATTTCTGCGTGAACAATCGAAAATATTAGACCGCACTTCGGCTAACACTACGACGAAGCGCGTCGGTACCGACTTAAACAGAAATGTTTCTAAGTCTACCCACTCCTTTGTAGGTACTAGCGCGCCGTTGCAGACAAAGGATAAAAACAAATCTTGTCCGTTTTGCGAATTGGCAAATCATTTCAACTTGTTTAAATGTTTTAAATTTCAAAAATTACCGCTCGATGATAAATTTAATTTTGTCAAAACTCGTAATGGATGCACGAACTGCCTCAGTTTGTCCCATAACAACGTCGCTTGTAAATCGGAAGTACGTTGCCGCTATTGCGATTGTAAGCACCACTCGCTGCTATGTAGAAAACAACAGCTGACTCCCCCCGCGCCCGGCGCAGCGCCCGCACATAATAATGTTACTCCGCCGCTGCCGGCATCCACCTCGCAGCAGGTACATACCACTGCCTTATCAGCCCTGTCGTCGCCTCCTCCTGTGCAAAATAATAACCGACGTGATAATAATATTACCTGTCTTTTAGGCACGGTTCAAGTTTTAATACCTGACTCTGCGGGTGTGCTGCACAAGGCTCGCGCGCTTATTGATTCCGGATCACAAAACAATTTTATTGCAGCGACATGCTTAACAAAACTTAACGTAAATTTTAATCGAATAACGCGCGCTGTTGTAAAGGGGATCGGTTCGTCGCCTAATCCGATTAAGGGTTCCGTCAGCATTGATTTGTTTTCGAACAATAAAAATATTTTACTTACACTGGACTCTTACGTCATTGATAAAATTACGGATAATTTGCCTTCTGCTCGTATCGAGCCCGCTTCGCTCAGTTATTTAAACCACGTTCAGTTGGCTGACAGTAGTTTCCATTCGCCTGGGGAAATTGACATCCTCATCGGTGCACCGCAGTTTGCCGAAATTTTACTCTCCGGACGCGTAAACGGTCCGCCCGGGTTACCTACCGGTATTGAAACTATTTTTGGTTACATAATCGTAGGAAATTGTCCTATTAGTAATCCGTCTACTGAGTTCGTTTCTTTGTGCTCGTTTGTACAGAATGAGCCTCCGTTATCAAATATGCTAGAAAGGTTCTGGCAGCTCGAAGAAATAGCGCCCAACCGCCCGCTGAACGCCGCGTCTAGGGAGTGCGAGAAGCTGTTTGTCTCAAGCGTGTCACGTGATGACACCGGACGTTATAGTGTGGCGTTACCTTTTGCGCGCGAACTCTCTGAGCTCGGTGACTCATACAAAACTGCTATGCGTCGTTATATGTACCTGGAGCGTAAGCTAACCGCTACCCCAGAGTTGCGAGTGGAATATGACGCTATTATTAAAGAATACCTATCGAAGGGTTATATCTCGTTACTTAATAATGCTGGTTCGCTACCTTCGGGGTTTTATATACCACATCATGCCGTTGTTAGGCAGGATAAAGTAACTACAAAGGTGCGAATGGTTATGGACGCCAGCGCCAAAACTAGTTCGGGTAAATCACTCAATGATTTGTTATATCAGGGTGAGAATTTACAAAACGATTTGTTTTTAATTTTACTTGACTTCCGCTTATATCCCGTGGCTTTTACCAGTGACATACATCAGATGTTTTTACAGATTTTGGTTAAAGAGGATCACAGAATGTTTCAAAAATTTTTATATCGTTTTGATCGTTCTTTACCGCTTGATACCTATCAATTTAACCGCGTTTGCTTTGGATTGCGCTGTAGTCCTTTCCTCGCCATGCGAGTTTTAAGACAACTTTGTGACGACGCACGCGCATCTTACCCGCGCGCCGCGGATGTTGTTGTACATAATTGTTACATGGACGATATTTGTTACTCCGTGCCCACCGTCCAGAACTCCTTGCGGCTCAAGGATGAGCTGTTAGGATTGTTTACGGCCGGGGGCTTTAACCTTATGAAATGGTCAAGTAACTCAACAGAGTTACTCGAGTCATTGCCTGATACTCACCGCTATTCTTCCAAAGTAAATTTCGATGAATCTAATCAAAGTCTAAAGGTTCTTGGCCTGGAATGGTCTCCCACTACAGATGTTTTTTCCTTTTCTGTCACTCTTGACAACCGTCCATGTACCAAGCGCAACATCTTATCGGTTATTGCTCGCCAGTTTGATGTCTTAGGTTTGATCGCGCCGATTATTCTTTATGCGAAATTAATCTTACAAAAGCTCTTTGTTCTCAAGCTGGACTGGGATGACAAGCCGCCCCAGAATGTAATGATCCTTTGGGAAAATTACCTTCGCGAACTGCCCGCATTACGGGACCTAAAGATAAAGCGTCATCTTGAGGTGTTTAGAAATTACCTCGTCACTATTATTGCATTTTCCGACGCGAGTGAACGAGCTTACGGAGCCGCCGTATATGTCAAAGTTCAGCAGGATCCCCATTCCCCACCGGTCGTCAATCTGGTGTGCGCGAAATCTAAAGTCGCTCCGCTCAAAACGATATCGGTTGCCAGACTTGAGCTCTGCGGCATTTTACTTATGTCTAAACTGGTGCAACGAGTTAAGAACACTTATAAACCGCGTCACAAAATTGAAAATATATTTTGTTTCACCGACTCAATGGTCGCATTATATTGGATTCATTCAGATCCCCAAACTTTAAAAACATTCGTCGCTACGCGTGTTACAAAAATTTTAGATTGCCTTCCCGCGGAACATTTCTTTCACGTTCCCGGTACCGACAACCCTAGCGACTGCTTATCGCGCGGTTTGTCTCCTAAGCAATTGTTGTGGCACCCGATGTGGTTCAGTGGACCGTCGTGGCTTCAACGGAGCGTCGATACGTGGCCTGTTACCTCTGTCGACACTAGTGCTATCGATGTACGATTGCCGGAAACCAAAGTGGTTTCATTGCCGGTTGTAGCAGATGTATGTGTAGACCCGCATCCACTTCTTGCATTGTCGCATCGCGTTTCTAAGTGGACGGTGCTGCTTCATTCTGTTATCTACGTTTACAAGTTCTTGGGTAAACTGCCGCGATCTAAATCGATTACCGCATCAGATATGATTTTTGCTGAAAGGATGTTAATTACCGCGTTGCAAGAATTTTACTTTTCTGACGAAATCGCACGATTAAAAGCAAACAAATTTTGTCGCACCGCGTTAAGACGCCTCTCCCCCTTTATCGATAGTGAGGGCTTATTGAGAGTCGGCGGTCGACTCCGTAACGCTGATTTGACCAATGAACAACGGCATCCGTTGCTGCTTCCGCATAAAGACCGTATCACCGATTTGATCGTGTCGCACTATCATCGCCACAACTGTCATACTGGTCCGGTGGCTCTTATGTCAATATTGCGGCAGAGTTATTGGATACTGTCTTGTCGTAATGTCGTACGTCGTATCGTGCATAAATGCAATTTCTGTTTCCGCGCTAAACCCAAGGCCGTGCATCCCTTCATGGGGGACTTACCCACGTGCCGTGTAACGGAAGCTAAAGCCTTTACACGCACAGCTGTTGATTACGCGGGTCCTATAAGCATTATCCCGCAACGTAAACGTGGCGTTCGCTCTATTAAGTCATATCTATGCATTTTCGTGTGCTTAGTTACTCGCGCTGTTCATGTCGAGTTGACTACCGATCTTAGTACGAGTACATTTCTCTCAGCGTTTAAACGATTTCTAGCGAGACGGGGTGCTGTACAAACTATGTACTCTGACGCAGGAACTGTCTTTGTCGGTGCGAAGAACGCTCTTTCGGACATCTACGCTTTAGTCAATTCTGAAGAGTATCAAACCGCGTTCTCTAACGAGTTGGCCGAACGGAAAATAACGTGGAAAATCAATCCGCCGCGCACTCCACATTTCGGTGGACATTATGAGATATTCGTTAAGGGCTTCAAAACTCATTTACATAGGACTATAGGTTCTCAATTGCTGACCTACGAAGAGATGTTAACTGTTTTAACACAAATTGAATGCGTTTTGAATTCGCGTCCGCTCACGCCCCTTAGTGAGGATCCGTCTGAGCTAAGCGCATTGACTCCATCGCATTTCCTGACGTCTACGCCGCTAAAGAGTTTACCCGCTTGCGAAGCCACCGGTGATAACACAAATCTAAAGAAACGATACGCTTTGTTAGATCAATTGGTGCAATCATTCGCAAAACGATGGAAACGTGAATATCTTCACCTTCTACAATCCAGAGGGAAATGGAACACTCATTCAGATCCTATCAAGATAGGTAGCGTCGTGGTTGTAGTTACTGATAACGTTGGACCTCTATCTTGGCCATTAGGTATAATTCTTGAAACCTATCCCGGTAAAGATGGGATCAGCAGAGTCGCTCTTGTCAAGACGGCGACAGGGATCTATACGAGACCTGCCGTCCGCCTCTGCCCTCTACCTTCGCAATAGCGTCTCTTCAGCTCCCCGGCTTATAGTTTAGTGTATTTTTTTATTTTTTATTTTAAAACCGATGGTTTTAAAGCCGGGAGCATGTTCGCGCCGTTGCATTGGCGCTTCTTTATTTTAGGTATAGTTTTCCTTATACCCGCTTTTTACTTCATATTTTTGATTTTTCGCTGCTTGGTTTTGTACTAAGGGAGATATACGACTGACACCGCCGCCGCGTGGTCGTGTCCGTGCCGCTCCATTTAATATATCATCAATTTTGGATAAAAAAAACCGCTTTGAGGTTGTTCCGTGCCGTGCACGATCCTCACATCGTCCTCATCATCAAGAAGACCGAGAAGAGCGCATCAAGGTCGCAGCAGCGCTGGCACGTGGAGCGAGGCCCTGAACTGGACTGCCCGCCGTGGTGCTAAGGTTAGTCAATTTTCTTCCCTTAATCGCGAGACCAGCAGCTCTTCTCAATCTTGTGTTCTTTACCTTTTTCTTTTTTTTAATATAACCTATGGAGATACAACCACTAGCCAGCTAGTACCCACCCGCGACACCACTTTTTTTTTTCGTGGTAAAATCATCAAATGAGTCCTCCCGCCCGGGGCGGGAGAGACTGTCAGACTTGTACTGACTAAAATCCACGGTGATCCTTCAATAGCCCTTTACGTACCAGGGTCACGGTTACCAGGTGAGACAGTCCCGCGACCATATTCACTAATATTTTAAAGGGGAAAGCTTTGTATTTTTGTGTGTGTGTGTGTATGTTTGTAATGAATAACTTAAAAAAATACCGTGCTACACAAGCTAAATTCACCCTGAGTAACATAGGCCACCCTAATAATATTATAAAGAGGAAAGTTTTGATTGTATGATTGTTGAATAGGCTCCGAAACTACTGGACCGATTTCAAAAAATCTTTCACTAGGTGAAAGCTGGGCACTGGGCCCGCGTGGTAGATTACGGCCCACTCCCTCTCACAGAGAGAGGACGCCTGTGTCCCAGCAGAGTGGGAACATTTATAGGCTGATGATGATGATGATGAGGTGAAAGCTGCTTTGGTCCTGAGTGCCACAGGCAGGGGGGGGGGAGAAAACGCGCGAAGCCGCTGGCAAAAGCTAGTATTCAGGAAGATCGGTTCAATGGAATGCATCAAGCATTAAAGCTATTGTCAAACAGACAGGCGAAGCGAACGCGAAGTCAAGCGTTTTTGTTTGTAATGTATGAAATTGTTTGAAGCCTGTCACATAGACTATCGGACCGCTTTCGCTTTTCTATATGACAGGATTCGGATCGCATTCGCTTCGCCTGTTTGACAATAGCTTAAAAGGGAACAAACAAACATGTTTCTCATTTATGATATTAGATAGGATGATCCCATTTGATAATTAATAAATTAACAAAGACCCCTCATAAAAGGATTAAAATGAGTTTGTTTAAAGTAATACAGTTAGGGACATCAAAGGCAAATTAGTGTCTGAGACGTCCTTTAAAGAAGTTGTGAGAAAATTTGGATCAAAGTTGTCTAAGTTTGTTGATTATTTGATAATAATTTAAAGTATTTTTTGTTGTTTATTTGTTTCTTGCTTTGGGCTATAGGCCGTGTTCATGAGAATGCAAATGCAGAGACGTTTATTACTGCCACACTTGCAATAACTGCCAGAATTGGGGTAGTTGCCAGGGTAGCAATAATTGTCAGGGTTGCGGTAATTGCCAGGGTTGCGGGAATTGCCAGAATTAATGAATTAATGTATTTTTAATCTTCATGTACATACGCCAGCACATCAACCGACTAAGTAGTTGACCAAGGTTGTTGGTTTTGGCACAGTTGCGATTATTGTCAGAGTTGCGGAAACTGCCAGAATTGCGGAAATTGCCAGGGTTGCGGGAATTGCGAAGAAAACGTTAATTGATATTTTCTTACTCCTAAAAAGTCCATTTTCTTTGAGTTAGACTGATATTTCGGTGCTATCAAATCTCAGTCAGATCAAAATCAATTACAAACCAAATAATCACATTTTAAAAGAACTAGTATTCGTAATTTACATGCCTTTGTTTACAATGGACCCACTGTCAATATCAGAGCACTGCGTTGGTTTTCCTCTTTTACATTTTGCATAAATTCCCCTTTAATTTGTTTCGTTTGGCAATTCATCAAATTGCCAACGCCGGATGGACGAACAGCGTAATGAAAATAAACTCTGGCCCTCAGGAGTGATTGGAAGGTTCATGTAGCCTTTTCACATCGTTATGAAGACAAGAAAAAGCTTTTATTGCCCTTATTAAGAAGAACAAATTGCTAATTTTGTGAAAGACTTGACAAAAATTAAAAAAAAAAACGGAGTAGGTACTCGTAGGTCCTGTTGACACAAATGTGGGGGTGTATTTTTTTAAAAATCATTCATCAAGTCCTCCCCCTTAATGGAGCCGAATTGACTGTGATACTGACTGAACTGTGCTCAGGCAGTGCTGTGAGCTCTGCTGCTAGGTCTTGGAGTTCCATTTATGAGTTGGGCAAAAATTTTTATACCTTGTGCTTTTTTCCATTATAAACTCAGTAGCAGTACGGAGTTTGAATTCAGAGCCAAAAAGTCCTCATCTATATCTATATCTATACATATAATAAATCTGTAGAAGGGTCAATTCTGTACATTGAAAATATTGAAAAAATAAATAGCGGGGGGTGTTGCTGGATCGATACCAAACCCAAATATGTGATTAAAAAAATTTTTGTCTGTGTGTCTGTCTGTCTGTCTGTATATGCAGGCATCACGTGAAAACTAACGGTTCGATTTCGATGAAACTTGGTATACATTATTATCCTGGGCATAAAATTGGATACTTCTATCCTGGAAAAATACGTAGAAAAAAAAAATCTTATTTTTCAGTTTTATTCATAGACGTTGTTCTGTAGAACCGCGAACACACGTTGCATTACCCGCAGTGGATTCAGCGCCGTAACCTGTAGCGCCGAAAGTCGGATTTGGCTTGAACCGTTTGCGGCACACGCGTGCCACGCCTCCCCGAGTCCTATATAAGGAGCCGCGTTCCGCGCCGCGCGATGGCCGCTCCAGCGCGTATGCCCGCCGTTGCGGGCACAACACCCCGATCCCGCGGGAACAAGGGCTCAGCCCATACCCGCCAGCCGCGCCCCCTTGCGGGGACGCAGCGACTACTCCAGCGCCGCGCGATGCATATAAATTCTGAATTTTGATGCGAGCGGACGTGTCCAGTGTGGCGAGCGGTCGTCCGTGGAATTAATATTGTATGAATGTAATTTTAAACCGTGCTTTTCAGCGCGACCTTTTTGATTACTGTTCCGATCAGTTATTTGTAAATACCAGGTCGGAATTACTATGAAAAAAATACTTACTAGAACGCGAGCTCAACAGCAGTAGCTCAATAGAGGGATCTCCTTAATTATTGTAGGCTTAGCCGTATTTGGGTCCAATAGATATTTATAAGATGTCATTGTCAGAGTTACTCAAAATGGAGAAATAAACCATCCACGCGAAGACCGACATCCGCGCGGACGGTGTCGCGGGCGGAAGCTAGTTGAACATAAATTCTTCAGCTTCAGCCAAAGATAAGTTCCTATATAAGTATTTACATATATATATATATATACTAATGTTATAAAGCTGGAGAGTTTGTTTGGTTGAACGCCCTAATTTCAGGAACTACTGGTACGAATGCAAAAAAAAAATTTGAATACTGGGAACAATAGGAACTGAGTAGCGGGGGTAAAACCAGCTAGCTATATAATAGTCTCTCTCAATCCGAATTAAATTGTTCCAGATCCATTAGTAGCTTCAATTTTCAACTGAGATAATGGCAACTTGATTAATTCCATCCATTATTTACTCAGATTAAAATCTCTCGATTCCCTCTATCAACTGAAGATAGCTTCGCAACTTTGTGATTGGGCAGACGAACGATTTTCCGATTGGGCGGGTTGCAAAGGTGATTGTCCGTGCCTCAGAAAGCACGTAAGCCCCAGAAGCAAAGGTCCCGGCTGTTATTTGTAGATCTTTGTACAAATAACCTATTTTTAAATCTATTAAAAGATTTTCCCTGTATTACTATTAAAACGGGTAGATTTTTCCGCTGCTTCGGAAAGCAAGTATCGTTGGTCCCAGCTGTCATTTGTAGATCTTTCACAGTCGTTCGTTACTTTTTGGCAGAAGCTCGAAAGTCTGACAAGAAGTTATTATATTGCCCAATTACTGGGTTGTGGAGATCAGAACGACAGTTGCTCTATGTGAAATACTGACGTTCAGCTAAATTATTTCTTAGAAACTCGAGGTAGATGAGACGGACGATTGTGTATGACACTAACCGTCGTACCACAAAAACTTTTAAACGTCTGTTGAACACTTGTCTAAAAAAATGTCAGATTATGTCGTTGAAATAAGGTCCGTTTTGCAGTCACACTTTTTTATTTAGACAAGTGTTCAACAGATGTTTAAGTTTTTGTTATAAGGCTGTTAATGTTTATATTGCCTGCAAGTAGTTGTTCCGGGTGTGGCTGACTGAATTATGTACGTCCTAATGTTTTGTAAAACCCACGGCAGAAGAGAAATTTTCCGTGTAATTTTATTAATAATCTTAAGTAAATATAAAAAAATGAGTTCCCCCGCTTTGGGTGGAGCAAAACTAATGGCAGATTTCTGTGACGTAAAAACATTCTATCCCTTTGCATTCCAGGTTCGTGGTATATATTCCGTTAAAAACAAAATAAAGTCGTCCGTCTGTAGAATTCATAAGGTAGCAAACTTTTATTTCATAATTAAATCAATCAAAGTAAAGTTCTATGCTGAAGCAATAAAACGTTAATTAATCGTGAAACTTTAATTAGTTTTGAGGTTATTTCGGCAAGGTTTGATGTAAATCTGCGTGTTTAAGTGTAAATTTACCGACTTCCGTGTTAATTGATGATAGATAAATTAATATTGGCTTATTTTAACACATCAGTAATTACGTAATTAGTTAGTGATTTGGTTGTTACGTAAATATATTAAATGTATTAATGTTTGGCCTTATTAGTCTAACTGATATATATGTAGTTTGGGTTTTTGTATGAATGTTTGTTAATTAATCACGTCAGGCGACGTTAGATGGCTAAACGGTTAGCAGTTTAGTCGTTTACCTTAAGGTATAGTCTGTTTAACTTTTATATTTCCGCGGGACACCTTTTTAGTAAAACGCGGGCGAAACCACTGGCAACATATGTCGTCAGAAGTTAAATTACATTATTTATTTTTACTGTGTTTAGTGAAAGAAAGAAAGAAGAAAAAATTTAGTTTATTAGCATTAAAACTTAAAACTAAAAAAAACGTGTGGCACTCGAGGACTGCCGCGGTAAAGCTTTTGCATAGCATTTTTTATTATCAACTTATGTAAATACGTATAATTATTTATCTAATCTAAAATATGTATAAAAATCAATGCCACTTTCCGTTGTAACGTTATAACTCAAGAACGGGCTCACCTATCCAAACCAAATGTTTAAGCTTTGTTCGAACTATTTAGTAGATGCTTTATATGTGAAGTTTGCACAATCGGACGAGCAGTTCTTAATATACCCCTGCGAAGCTGGGACGGGCCACTAGTATTGTTATATAAATGGAACCACACATTTTAACGCATTTTACCCTCCTCTGAAAAGTCGTCCTCCCTCTCCCTCTCATTTTTTGTTAGTACTTAAGGTGCAGGATCAGCTAAATCAAATAGCAAAACTTTACCTCTTACTGAATGGAGACGGAATGAAGAAATTTACTCCTTAAATACTACAAAGTATTTTTAGAACCCTCTCTTAATAAAATACTCGTAACATGATCGCTATTAAAGTTTCCTTCAATACCTTAAGAGGATTTACGTTGAGTGTCAAAAGAAATTTCATATAAACTTTCAGATCATCTTTTTTAATGACTGAACCGAGTTTTAATGAAACTTCATACCCATAAGCAGGATTAAAATAAATAGGTTTTAAAATCTCAATAGAAAACCATTAGTCATCAATAGAATTAAAACAACCTGTCAAATGCGAGCCGGACTCGAAGGATTCCGCGTTTAAATAATTACCGCCTTACCACAAAAAGATAAACACCCGTTGAACGCTTGTCTAAAAAAAAGTGTAACTGCAAAACGACCCTTACATCAAGGAGAAATGTCGTTATGACGTTGTCAATTTTTTTAGACAAGTGTTCAATGGGTGTTTATTTTTTTTTTGTGGTAAGACGGTTAATATTTATTTAACTGTTTTTTTTTAGTATTTGTTGTTATAGCGGCAACAGAAATACATAATCTGTAGAAATTTCATCCGTCTAAATAGCACCGTTAATGAAGAAATAAAGCCTGGTGACATATGGACAGAGGACAGCGGAGTCAAAAAAAAGTTTTTTTATTTGACTCGCAGGTCAATGCTTAGCCGGAGTTTTCTGTGGTGATGCCTTTAATGACTCTGAGGCAGTCGTTCTAGCCCCACATGAACGATGCTGCAATATACAGGGTTATTTGAAAAACACCAACATCCTCTTAAGAGGTCATTCCACTCACTATAATGAACAACTTTTGCTATGGGAGCAAACCTGAAATCACGAAAAAAAATCAGCTGTTCCGTATCTCTTAAGAGGTTGTTGGTGTTTTTCCAATAACCCTGTATAGAGGGAAGAGTTATGGGAAATTAAATAAAGAGCCTTTAACAGAGCAGATATTATTCGAGGTATTATAACAATATTTTTAAAACTTCACTAGAGTTGTAGGAAGCACAACATAACATCACTTAACTGAGTTTACTTTAAAAAATAAAATCGGCTTTTGAAAATAATGTTGCAGAACAGTCCCAGCTGCTAGCCGTGGTAAAATTGTACTGACTAAAAAGAGTTGTACGATGACGCAATGACAGAATGAAATTCGAAATATGAATATTCAAAATTTTAAAAATAAATATAGATCCAAAAGGAAAGAGGTTGAAGCAACAGAGGAGGTGGAATACCCACTGTGTTACAACTCTAAGGCCTCCAGCCAGGGGCTTACATTTAAAATACCACAAACTAAGTGATCACACGCTAAGGGCACTCCCTGTGGGATGCGAACCTCGGCTTAGGGCGTCACTGGGGGAGGACAGCAAGGGATAGACTGGATCGCAATGATATCATTACTTAGGGGCTAATTTAAAATTACAGGCTCAGCATCGCGGGCTGGCTCTTCTCTTGCAAGGGTCGGGGAGGGCATTGACTTAGGCGTCGCGGCGGACGTCCTCGGCGGCGAGGATCACAACATAAGTTTTTTTTAGATAGTTGTACGGAACCCTCGGTGCGCGAGTCCTACTCGCACTTGGTCGGTTTCCAATCTTAACATGTTGAAAATATTTTCTACTACTTTTTATACCTATGTTACCAGCTAAGTGTTTGAATTTTCATTCAATTGATTTCGTTATTTCAAATAAGGCATTGATTTGTATGAAATTCCGTACTCCTTACACGCTCTTAACGAACACCGTTCGAATTCCCTGCCTTTTGCTCGCTTCGTCTTTTATTTACCTACCTTTGAGAGTTCCCATCTAATAGAACGAAGTGCACATCGTATGCACATACTCGTATATGTTGCAAAGACTTAGCGCTTCAAAGTTTGTCCTCTTATTTTAGTTTAATTAATTCTTGCGTGTGAAGTTTGTAGAACAAATGTTGTAACTGAAAGCGTTTTAAAGTTACACCTTAATAATTCTACCTAAGTGTCTAAACACACTATGCCGAAGTTACGTGACCGAAGTTCGGCGGCTGATTTCACGTTCCGACGTATTTGGCTGATATGACACACCATAAGTGTCGAACTTACGCGGCGGAAATTCGGCGCGGGCGGCTCCCTGCTGCTCCCCGCCCCCGGATCTTTGTCGGTAATCGAACCGAACTTTGGTCGCGTATAATGTGTGGTCACAGAATAAGTTGCCGCTGAACTTACGCCCGACCGAAGTTAGGCTATACGCTATGACGCGATGTAATTTTGGCATAGTGTGTCGTCAGTAATTCAAATAGCATTGGAGGCGTGATTGTGCTGAATTTCGGTCGCGTAACTTCGGCATAGTGTGTTTAGACACTAAGCAAATGATTGACAGGAAATTATTAATTATCCAAAAAGTTTCATTTAACCCAGATGTCGAAATACGAAACACTGAAAAAGGCCAAACCAACCAATAAACTCAATTTACGTCCACAATCTCAATTTTAATTAACAAAAAAAAATCTGTTTGAAATACGGTGTAAAAATACACACCCCTGAGGTCCGATAATTGCCTACCCTCAAGGGTAGCGAAGCCCATAACTTAATGTGATTTATTTTAGGGCGGACATATTTTTTTCAAAATTACGCTCGTTTAGCCTTGGGCCTATTTAACCCTAGGATGGAGGTGAATGGATATTTATATAGCGTTAGATGGATATGGAGGCTCTACGCCGCCGTAGCGACTCGGTGCTACGGCGTAGCGGCACGGTGCTACGTCGTAGGGTCAGACTTCAAAGCTATTAGTTCAATGTGCCATAAACTTCTTGAGGTTACGAAACCACGAAAGTCTATAGACTTTGGTTTATTCTACTTTGTACGAAGAAAGAAAAAGAGAATAGACACTTTGGTGTCCTCTTTTCACGTTGATAGAATTTCACCTGGGTGATAGTTGATAGAATTATTTGACGTAAGCGGAGGCCTTTGGTCATCTTAGAATTGATTCAGTGAAGTGAACTAAGGCGACTTTTTAGTACTTGTTTACGTTGGAAAGCGCGGGCGCGGAGACGTGACGGGTTCGTGTTCACATTGGCCGCCAGGCGCGTTTAGGCGCGATTGGTCCAATTCGCGATTGGTCCAATTCGCGATTGGTCCAATTCATCTTATTCGCGATTGGGCCAATTCGCGTTGGCGCGAGCGACAAGGTCATACTATTTGAACTTACCTGCCGTCACGAGTGAATCGCGCGCTCCACCGCTAGTTCGACGTGAACACACACAAAAGTTTCATGCGTTTGATACTGCCGCTAGCGCAGCGCGCGCGTTGGTCGCTGGGTTGCCCGCTACCGTGCGTTTCGTACGTGAACACTTGGATATTACGCTATATGTTTGATATTTCGTGACCGAGTCAACGTGTTTCAGCACTTACTATTCATCTTGAGGACTTGTAACACCCAAAGTAGAGTAAACCATAATGATCTCACTACTGGGACTCAGGCTGTCTGTGAGAGGGAGCGAACTGTAATCCACCATGCGGGCCTGGTGTGGGTTGCTAGATGTTACATGTCTTCGAATTTTTGGTTGTAAGACATGCCGTTTTCTATTTTCTATCGAAATTTTCCTTCACTGTTTTGAGAACAGTGGTGAAGAAATTATTTTGATTTTTTTTTATATACCTACCATTGGTTTGCTTTTGACCTTAGTCTAGGTCAGGGGTGACAAAGACAAGGTCGACGATGAAGCGAGCTTACCCAGAAGAAACCTGTTCACTCTAACTTTGAAGAGATTTGGGTTGGAGATTACAGTTAGTAGGATTTACAGCAATAACTTAACTTTTTTGTTAAATAACTTTGCTTTTTTTTAACTTCGCTTTACACTAGGAAATTCTGCTGTAATTTATCTAATATAGTCAAATTTATATTTGAACCAAAAGGTTAACACATAAATACGTTATTTATTAAAACTTTACGCACGAAGTACATAGAATGATAGGCCTGTTGGTCTAGTAGTTAGTGATCCTGACTGCTTTGCTGGAGGTCACCCAGGACAAATGTCTGTGTGATGAGCACGATCATTTGTTCTGTGTCTGGGTGTAATTTATCTATAAAATTTATGTATTTAGAAATATATAAGCATGTTTATCAGTTGTCTAGTACCCATAACACAAGCTCTGCTTAGCTTATAGTTGTGGAATATAGACGGACTTTCATTATCGCCTTAGGCATTTTCTACCAGTCTACCATAAGGCGATGCAGAGAAAAAAAAAACACAGTAGTAGAGTGTTTATCTTAACATCCTAAGCCTGAAGATGAGAAAAAACGTCTTCCAAATGGATATAAAGTGGAGTTCTTATTACAAAGGCCTAACAACTACAAATGGATATAAAAAAAAACAGTACTTTCCAGATCTGTCTGTGAAAGGTAGGGATATCACTCTCAGCAGTTTTTTTTTGGGTCCCGTAGACAAACTGAAAAACGGCATACGGTCCGTCATATGATACGTCACATAGCCATAATGCTTGTTGACTGTTGGCTGAATGGTGAAACTGAGAGAAAAAAATATTTTCACCATGTGTTTACATTATGGCGGAATACAAAAGTGTTTTTTTGATATTTAGAAGATTTTTTAATAACTTATTTTAGTTTTTGAGATATGTAGAGGAGGTAAGCCCAAGACGGGTAGGCATGTTAAATTACGCGTAGTTCTTCTAATGAGAATGTGTGCGTGCAGGAGGCGGCTCCTCATAGGGAGAGGCGACGCGTCCTGCACGTACATATTCTCATTAGCAAGAACGACGCGTAATTTAACATGCATACCCGTCTTGCCGTGGTGGCCCAGTGGTATCGGCCTCGACTTACGAGTAGTAGGTCGTGGGTTCGAAGCCAGCCACGCGCATTAGTTTGTGTAATTTATTTCACCACCACTGCTCTCAAAAAACGGTGAAGGAAAACATCGTGAGGAAACCGGCATGCCATAGAACCATCAAATTCGAAGACATGTGTGACATTTACCAACCCGCGCTGGGCCCGCTTGGTCGATTATGGCCCACTCCCTCTCACAGAGAGGAGGCCTGTGTCCCAACAGTGGGAACATTTATAGGCTGATGATGATGATGACCCGTTTTAGGCGGGGTTGCCTTGGGCTTACCTCCCCTATATTTTAGTTTCCTGTGAAAGTTGATGGATGTATTATATTGTATGATCTGCTTTTACCCCGATTTTATGTTCCCGTGGGATAATTTTTGAGTTGTGGTGGGTGAAACTGATGGCAACGTCTAGTATTGTAAAAGTGAAAGTTTGTGAGGATATCCATCCTCACACACTTTCACTTTTACAATTAGTACAAATGTTTGCTACTCATTCACGCAAAAACTGCTGAACGGATTTTGATGATATTTGGTACATAGATAGTTTATAACTTGCATTAACACATAAGATCTTGTTTATTCTGATATTTCGTTTTCGTGGATCAATTTTCGAGTTACTAGCACGCGAAACTGCTGACAGCAGCTTGTTTTTTCAAAAGCCAGAAAAACTGATAAAAATATATATGTGTATAAGTTCTATGTAATCATGCATTTAGAAGGAACCTACCTGCTATTCAATATAAGAAACATTTGTTGCTCAAGACTATTCCAAAGAAGCAAGAACATCTTTTCCAACGGTAATTTTCATTAATATCCCTAAAAACAACCCCACGTTTCCTACTGTTATATTATTATCTTCACCCCAATCAAAATTTATAACTTCTGTATCCTCTGGCATTTCAATAACCACCTTATCTCAATCTGGTAAGGTGGTAAATGGATTATGAAGCAAATTAGGCTTGTTTTCGCCAATTGCGTGTGGATTCCCATTTGCCGTGTTCATTACATTTGTGGTACGATTTAAATTTTTATTTTTGCGCCTCGCTTTTTGTTTTGCATAGCTGTTTATATGCAAAGATGGTAAAGGATCTGGTTAACGCCTCGTTCAAAGAGGGCCGGTACACAAACATACGGCTCTGTATGGACCGCCTAAGGAGAAACGGCGACGATTGACAAACAATTTTCACCGCGCTGCCCGCTCCGCTTGACGCGCCGCGTGTCCTTACTACGAAGCGGTTATAAACGCTGACTCGTACTGCCCTTAGTTGAATTTATATAAAAGTCTAGCTACCACCGGATCAATGTAAATCAACTATTATATTCGCATGAGATGAGTAATTATTGCTGTTGTAAAGAGAACTGCGTTGTTGGTCTATAATAGTCGGCACGGCGACTGTTTAGCATTTGATTTCTCCGGTTCATCGGATAGTGAGTTTTTCCATAATTATGTAAATTCTAAGTAGCAGACACGGAGTTTGGAATTATGCCCTGTTGATAAAAAACCCGCCTTTTATTACGTATACGAGTTAAACATAACTAGCGAAATGTGGGAAAGGACAGTAACACAGTCCGATTTTAATATTAAATTAATTTACCGTGCCATTTGATGCATAAGAAATCCGATTAATATGTAAAGCAAATTTAATCGAATGAAGTCATTTAAATATTAATTTTCCACCACATTATTCACAATTGAACTCATCATAATTAAGAGCATGGATGAAAGGATTTATAATGTTGGCTCAGTGGTTGAGCGATCGACCACTGCATTGCGTGTAAAATTCACTGTGTTCCTTCAATTGCCCTGTGCGTTCCAGGGTTACGATTCCGTGACCCGGCAGACGTTTAGCCCTGTGGAGCCCCGCCCCAGCAGCAGCTTCTTGAGGCGCGCGTGGAATAAATCGTTCACCGCAGCTGTCGACCCGGGCCTGGTCATTGATCAAGCGGCGAGACACCAATATGGCCATGCTCGCCGTTCGCAAGCCCGCCAGCAAAATTTTCCTTTTTTCTATCGACGTAATTTTCTCATGAATGAAAACTACATCGTACCTATAGTTTCGGTGTAGTTTCGGGGACCTTAAAGTATGGGTCGCGGGACATACGTGGGTCGCGGGACATACATATACCGCGACTCCGGTACGCAAAAGGGCTACCGAAGGACACCGTGGATTTTAGTCAGTACAAGTCTGACAGTCCCTCCCGCCCTGCCCGGGGCTGGGAGGACTCATTTGATGATTTTACCACGAAAAAAAAAGGGACCTTAAAGTACACACGACAACAATTATGATATTACTTCCTCTATTGAAAGAGCAAACTCGTTAAGCTCATATTAGAGTAAACTAGACATACCGCATCAAAATGCAGTGAATTATAAACTTAGTCCGCCCGCACCGTTGACAAATAGTTTTAATTATAAACTACCCTCCACAAGTTTGCGAAGCTTCGGACATGTTACATTCAATAACGTGATTTAGAGAATTTACATAGATTTGGAACTTACTCGTAAACCACTATATATTTGCATCGTTAGATTCTCACTACAGAATTGTATTTCAGTCCGTGAGAATTTTGTTCTACAAATGGTGGTGTAGTATATATAAGCTCACCTAATTCGGAACACTGATTATTACGGCCCACACCAAACTTAAAATTCTGACAATATTCCATCGAGTCAATTCGCATCACGACTTCACGATGAGACGCAGCAGAAGGCGTTCACTTTTTAAGATATTTGAACTAGGTATATTATTTTTGCAATGTGAGAAGCTCGTGGCTAAATAATTACAGCCGCACTGGCCGATCTTCCGGGTTAAGCTGTGCATGCTGAGGTTGGTCTGTGGATGGGTGACCATCTATCATAGCGAGTTTCCTCCGTGTCTCGGAAAGCACGTAAAGCCGTTGGTCCCGGCTGTCATTTATAGATCTTTGACAGTCGTTACTGACGATACTGTTAGTCAAGAGCTCAAAAATCTGACAACCAGTCTTACCATGGGGTATCGTATTACCCAGTTACTGGGTTGTGGAGGTCCGATAGGCAGTCGTTTCATGTAAAATACTGATATTCAGCTGCATCTGGTTCGACTGGAAGCCGACCCCAATATATGTAGTTGGGACAAGGCTCGGCAGATGATGATGAAATGGTGGTGTAGTAAAGACTCCAGCAACCTATCTCAATCTGACAGGCCTGTTGGTCTAGTGGTTAGTGACCCTGATTGCTATGCCGGAGGTCGTGGGTTCGATTCCCACCCAGGACAAATGTTTGTGTGATGAGCACGATCATACTTTGTTCTGTGTCTGAGTGTAATTTATATATAATATGTATGTATTTAGAAATATATAAGTATGTTTATCAGTTGTCTAGTACCCATAACACAAGCTCTGCTTAGCTTGGGACTAGATGGCGTTGTGTGATAGTTGTGGAATATTATTATAATATTATTGATTGTCTTTAATTAAAAGGTTTTCATCCATATTACAAAAGTAGAACGTTTATATTAGTTTGGGAAACATTAACAGATTGGGGAAGGCTTTTTTTGGGGTTTGAAAATCATCAAACAAATGAGTCCTCTCACTCTGGCTGAAGCGGCAAGTTTTGTTATACTTTTACTAACTAAATATCCACTCTGATCCTTCAAACATAAGCATGCTATAACATAGCATAAGCTGATGTGCTGATGTCTGCAATTTTGAAATATGTGGTTTAGATTTTGTACTCTGATGAAAAATCCAAGTTTGTAACCTTGAGGAATGTAGAAAGAAATAATTATACTAATAAGAAATAAACCTCAATAATTTTGGAACCACACTTGAACACAACTTTTTAAGCTAATGGTCTTTTTTTACCTCTCCTAATAGGCTATTTGACAGTATCAATAAATTATAAATCTAATAAGTCCGTTATTTAGAGTTTTGAAAAATAACGGACACATTTTTTCTTATGTAAAATCAATGAATATTTACCAAGATATAACACATCAAGACTTGAGAGGGCTCGTGACGTCAGAATTTAGTAAAAAATGTACTAAATTGTGACGTATTGGCAATTTTGAAAGCATCATAATCTCCGTCAATTTTGGTTTGCGTAAAAAAAAAGAAAAATACGGGTCAAATATTATTTGATAATCTAACTGACGGATTAATTAGAATTTTTTAGTCAAATAGCCTATTGGACTATCTCAAGCAAATCTAAAAATTTAAATCTTAGCTAACGACTAACTCAGTAAAAGTTGTTATATTATCATCTAAATGTGTAATAAACGTCCTTATTAAGTAATTCTGAGGTGAGCTGTTATGGGCTCATGTTCCAAGCCCGGGCTTTGCTCCTTGACAAATTAATTTAGTGGTGTTTATTTGAAGCCCAACGTAAATCCATCTTAAAGAAGATTTAGCAAGAATAATCAAAGACGTGACTCTGTGTAAAATTATGATTTAAATTTTGCTTAGAATTGAGTACTTATATAAGGTATACTATATTTTAATTTTAAGGACTATTTAAATTTGAAAAATACTAGGTTTTGTCTGTGGCTCTGTTCGCCTCCTACTTCATTAGCTTTTATGTAAAAATTGTTCAAAACTGTGTCAAAAATTTTCGAAATCGATTCAGCAATTTTGCCGCAAATGCGTAACTACAATATCGAACAAACTCATTTTGCATTTAGTTAGGATCATCGATAAGGGTCGCGGGACTTATCTCATTACCGTGACCCCGGAACATAAAGGGCTATTGAAGGACACCGTGGATTTTAGTCAGTACGAGTCTGACAGTCCCTTCCGCCCTGCCCTGGGTGAGAGGACTCGTTTGATGATTTTACCACGATAAAGAAAAGCATGATCGATTAGAATGATTGACATTATAGTTTGTGAATATTTCATGAAACTTACGTAAACTTAATTATTATAAAATATTCTTTTGATGATTACAATTAATCAAGTTTTTTCATACACCAATTAATTTCTCAGACGTTGAGGTTTTGTGAGTTTAATCTATACTTATAATAAATCTGTAGAAGGGTCAATTCTGTACATTGAAAATATTGAAAAAATAAATAGCGGGGGGTGTTGCTGGATCGATACCAAACCCAAATATGTGATTAAAAAAATTTTGTCTGTCTGTCTGTCTGTCTGTATGTGCAGGCATCACGTGAAAACTAACTGTTCGATTTCGATGAAACTTGGTATAATTATACCTTATTATCCTGGGCATAAAATAGGATACTTTTTATCCTGGAAAAATACGTAGAAAAAAAAATCTATAACAAACCCTATTATGGAACCACTGGCGACACCTATTATCAAGCAAGTAGAACATTACGCCACGCCTGCCTCCATTGATTTCTAAAAAGGTTCCACCACTCACCACTAGATGGCGTTGTGCTTATTATAAAGTTAAACAGTAATTCAATTCTGTTATTTTTGGTTTAGAGGACCAAAAACCCGTGCTTTTCAGCGCGACCTTTTTGATTACTTTTCCGATCAGTTATTTGTAAATACAAGGTCGGAATTACTATGAAAAAAATACTTACTACAGAACGCGAGCAACAGCAGTAGCTCAATAGATCTCCTTAATTATTATAGGCTTAGCCGTATTTGGGTCCAATAGATATTTATAAGATGTCATTGTCAGAGTTACTCAAAATGGAGAAATAAACCATCCACGCGAAGACCGACATCTGCGCGGACGGAGTCGCGGGCGGAAGCTAGTTATAAATATAAAAAAAAACTTTAGTTTGATATCCAACAGCAGCTGGAAACTTGTTATAATAATAAATTTACTCGTAAAATATACTTCGCTATTAATTTGGAACTTATTTACTGTTGGAGATGCACAAAGTCAAAATTCTTAGAATAGATTTTCTAGAATTAATTGTGTTTTCTATGAATTTTAATGACATAAGTATATTTACTTAGTACGCATTAAATTCGTTCTGAACTGTTGTTGTTTGACTTTGGCTTTGAAGATTATTATAAGTTTTATTCATATAAAAGAGTTCGTTAGTAATCTTTATGCTTAGTTGGCGTTTTGGAAAAAATCTCGACTCCCAAATCAAAAATAATTTCACAAAGAAAGTTGGGGTCAGCGAAATTGTTTTAAATGGAATCAATTCATCAAACTTTATTTGTCAAAAAAATGAAGAAAAATTCGTCTCACAAAGGAGTATGGTAACCGCAAGATTGCTTTTTTTCTTTTTTCTGGAATCTTTTTATATTTAGAACCATGAAGGTTAACGAGAATAAAATTATCGATTTTTGTGACGTTTGATTGGAATCTTTGCTGAGAATTATAGAATACATCAATCATTTTAAATTCGTTATTCATGACTAGCTGTGCCCGTGGTGTCGTCTCACGTGACGCTGACGGTAATATAAAATTGGAATTATTTCAAAGGAATTAATTAATCAGCTTTTTCGATGTACGCCTCGAGGCGGCTTGACTTTTTCTAACGTTTTCAATTATTATCATTAAATTTTAAACAATGAATTGAAAACCTTAGTAAATTAAACACTTAAATCTTCCTCATGAGCCGCTCTCTCTTTTAAAGCAAATCATCATTTCAGCCTATTGAAGTCCATTGCTGGACATAGGCCTCTCCCAGGGAGCGCCACAGCGCACGATCTCCTGCTTTTTTCATCCAGCCACTGCCAACCACCTTCTTCAGGTCATCGGTCCATCTTCGGTTCCTCCCTACGCTTACCTACACGCTGTCTCCATTCGAGAACCGTCCTACTCCACCTTTCGTCGGTTCTGCGGCAGACATGACCAGCCCACTGCCACTTCAGCTTGCTACAGATTTCGACAATATCTGACTTTGGTCTTATGCAAATGGTATGACAATAATTTCCGTTCAGCAGTTTTTGAGTTTATTGCAAACAGACAGACGCGTCGGGGCCCTAGCTTCTGGCCTAAATCTTGTTAGAAGCAGAGATGAGATGTAAGATAGAGCTAGTATAAGAAGGATCTTCAACTCCTGAATACCTCCGATTGAACACAGTAGAGACTATTTGGCGCCGGACTTCAACAGTATGGTGGGCGGCCCTTGTGAGGCCTACCACGGCCAGTGGGGTCGATCAGCCATCACCTTGGATAACAGGTAACCTGTGGTGGAGCGCTATTTTTTACGTGGTGAAATCATCAATACGAATCCTTCCACTCAGGGCAGGTCGGGAGGGACTGTCAGACTTGTACTGACTAAAATCCACGGTGTCCTTCAATAGCCCTTTACTTTCCGGGGCTGCGGTTACCTGATAAGACAGTCCCGCAACTATGCAGACTTTTGCCTCCCAATGTGGGCCCCGTCACATTGCTGACAGCTCTTTGAGGCACGCATGGAATACGACGCACCGTCGACCCGGGCATGGTCCATGAATGGACGGCGAGTCGTCCATTACTCGCCGTCCGAATGCCCGCGCCTACGGTGGCCGGAAATCGCGTGCTGGTAGAGGTAGATTCCACCTCAAAAACAAAGTAATCTTAATAAAAAATTCGTTTACCCAACACAGTAGCAGGGTGTGCAAAATACCGTCGACGGTGAAGTCTATAAAGATGTCTTCATCGGGTAGCACGCGGGATGTATAGGACTTCAGAGACACGCCATAAAATCGTGGGAGCTCCTTTGGGCTTGTGACATACGAGCAGTATTACGAAACAACTACATAGCAGGTTGGTATACAACAAATCCTAGCTAGCTATACGCAGAATATAGCTGGATTTGTTACACCCATTGTCAATTTTTTTTATCGTGGTAATATCATCGAATGAGTCCTCCTTCCCATACTGTCAGACTGACTAAAATCCACGGTGATAATTCAATAGCCCTTTATGTTCCAGGGTCACGGTACGTTCCGGAGGGGGGGGGGGGTCAGATTGCTGACAGTCCTTTGGGGCACTCGTGGAACACGAAAACGACGTCCATTGCCGTAGGCGTCTCCCGCGGCGGCTGGGTCGCTCTCCTCTCCTTCACGCGTCCTGCTTCCTCCTTCGCTAGCATGACTGCTTCGCGGAGGACGACTTTCCATTACGTTTTGCCTCGCAGCCATAGACATAGGGTATGAACTGAGCCAAATGGCTAGACATGTATCACTCTTTAGAAATAGAGGAAGCGATTCGGGGGCCCATACCCAACTCTTTCCTGTTTTTGTTTTTTACCAGGAATTTTTTGTGCATTTACAAACATAGCTAAACTTACTTATACAGACACCCAGACCCGGCACAACTATTAACACAGAGACATGTCCAGTATTGTACAGGGTTATTTATAAAACATCGACAATCATTTATAGGTTGAAAGAACTTATGGTTATAAACAACTTTTACTATAAAACCAAACTTGAAAGTCGAAAAAAAACTGGTGTTTCATATGATTGTGTGAAACACCCGTTTCAGTTGATAATGTTGTTTACGGAAAAATATTGGATTTTGTGTGTTACTTTCAGCTCATGAAACGTTATTTATGTTTTACAAAATAAATAATCCTGTATAGTCTGAAATAACTCATTGTATTTAATCTTTGCTTTGTATATATGAATAAAGAATTCGAAGAACAAGACAGCCAAACTTCCGAACATTATGTATCAGCAACTAAGCAGCAAGAATGTTATTTATTCACCTACCACGAAACGGTTGAAGAGGTTTTACGGACATCTTCCTTAATAACGTGAACCCGTTTAACAGTTAGGTTGCATCTAGCATCGATCAAATATGAATGGGAATTGTAAGAGATTAAAGGATACGAAGGAATAGAGCAGTGGTGGTCGAGTGTTATCGGTCCCGACTTACGAGTTGTAGGTCGTGGGTACGAACCCCGCCAGGCGCATTACTTTGTGTCATTTATTTCATCACCACTGCTCTCAAAACGGTGAAGGAAAACATCGTGAGGAAACCGGCATGTCCTAGAACCAAAAATTCGAAAATATGTGACATCTACCAATCCGCACTGGGCCCGCGTAGTGTATTATGGCCCACTCCCTCACACAGAGGCATTGTAGGCTGATGATGATGATGATGATGAAAGGATACGAACAGGGTGCCTTGGATACCAAAGACGTTGATCCCAGGTGTCATTTGTAGATCTTTGACAGTCGTTACTGTAAGTTTGACAACCAGTCTTACCAAAGACTTATCGTTTTACTCAGTTACTGGGTTGTGATAGGCAGTCACTCCATGTAAAATATGCTAATATTATGATATTCAGCTGCAACCGGTTCGACTAAAAACCGACCCCAACATAGTGTTTTTTTTGTATTATTCTTCAACGTAGGTAAACTCAAACACTATTGTACAAATCGGCAAACAAAAAGGATTATTATTATTCCAAACCTAGTTATATGCTGCGACACCGCCTTCGAGCCCATAACCCGTTCCAGTCAAGCCTTAGGATTTACGCGGCAGATAACCAGCTGATACATTGTTTTTCTCATTTCAACACCCCACTTGAAACTGCACCCTATCCTCTAAGAAATCCAGTTCAAATTCTCTTGTACCACTTTCCTCTACCATTTATCGATCTGGAAGTCTGGTAAATGAAATCCAGATGTAGCTAAGTACGTATTTGATATTGAAGTAGTATAATCTAAGACAAGTGGGGGTTATCGACAAAAAGTGATTGACCCCATTTCTAGTGTACTGGCTCGATTTTCCCGTTTGCCTCTAAGCGGGGGAGATTGGGAAACAATAAGTATAAATCTCTAGTTGTACTGTTTCTGTTCCTATTGGCTATTTCGTGAGAGAGAAGTCTTTTGAAGCTGTAGTATTTTGTTTTTTGAACTAAACTGATTACTTCTTAGGTTTGGCAATCAGCAATTCTAAATTTTTAAGTAAATCTATTTCATCCGTCAGCTAGAGCTCACCGTCTGATAAGGAACAGGCGCAAGTCGTCGGCGTCGGCGCGTTGTGTTCCACGAGCACGGGCCTTATGGTGCTGCCAGCATTATTGAAGGGGCCTGGTAGAGCCACATTGCCAAGATTGCGATATCTTAGGAGGTTACCGCAGCCATGGAACACAAAGGGCCATTGAAGAAACAGAATGGGTTTTAAGTAAGAGTCTTTACAGTCCATTCCGCTTCACCCAGAGTGAGAGGAAACAAGGTTTTTTTTTTATAAACCTTCGTCCTTATAGATGAAATGACTGAAAAATCTTATTAGTTCGTTAGATTGTTAAAAAATGTTAGTCACGTATGCATTTTCTTTTGTTACACACAGACTGTCAAATTCCTTTAATAGATTTTCAACCTTATCGCAATAGAGGAAGGTTAATATTTGATTGGTAAAATTTGACGGTTTTGGGTAAGTTGACCAGCTGGCGTCTGTACAGTGAAAATTGACGAAGATATATTATGACGCTTTTAAAATTCACAATTATATCACTTCTAAGTATGATTTTTAATAGGTTTTGACGTTTTGAATTTAATTCGAGTCAGTAAAATGACAAGCGCAACTGTCACTGATACAAACAAAATGAAACAAACCTGTACCCTTAGCACGAATTTTCAGTATTTGAGACGTAAAGTAAACTGGAACTTTGACAACTTCAAATTGACAATTTTCAAGGAAAAAATTAGTTCCTTCTTCGCACATCAGAGGCGCTGTTCCAGGGTACTGTACCCTTAGCACGAGTTTTCACTCTTTTACTTTACAGCGTCTTTCCAGTATTTACAGCGTTTCTTGTATGAAAAAATGGGACAGCGCCTCTGGTGTGCGAAGAAGGAACTAATTTTTTCCTTGAAAATTGTCAATTTGAAATTGTCATAGTTCCAGTTTACGTCCCAAATACTGAAAACTCGTGCTAAGGGTACTGAACAAGTGAACACTGGAAATGTCATTTTACTGACTGGAATTAATAATCATACTTATTATAGTTTAGATTTACTTCTATCTTTGTCAAAATTCATTGATTTCAAAACCAAAAATTATACGTGCTCATTATAATTCAATACCCCAACTAACGGACCAAAATAAATTTGATGATTTACTGTCTTCATTCCTATTTCCAGGCGATCCTTAATGACCCTAAGTACTATCGAGTAGAGAAGCTATTGTGAGCAGATGGTTCGACAGCGAGTAACCGTTCAGTTTAATCAAACCTATGGTATGGTCGAACAAATATCTTGTGAGTACTGTTAAACTGATCACCCGATTCATCGAACACCAATAACTTGCTGCTGGATTTTCAGTGCTCGTTTCAAGCGTTTAGGGTTGACATTTCAACAGCGCAATAATATTCAGGCCTTCATTTAGGAATTGCCTAGTGTTATTGAAAATGGTATTTACATGATGCAGCTTGATGACTTGCTTGACAAGTCTTGTTTGAGCTCACGCTTGGCTTAACAGCTCACTCGTATTAGTTATTATGGACTACGTGCAGCGATTAAAACTTACCTGTGATCCAAGTATCCGAAATTTAACCTTAAGTGTCTAAACACACTATGCCGAAGTTACGCGACTGAAGTTCGGCGGCTGATTTCACGTTCCGACGTATTTGGCTGATATGACACACCATAAGTGCCGAACTTACGCGGCAGAAATTCGGCGCAGGCGGTTCCCTGCTGCTCCCCGCCCCCGGATCTTCGTCGGTAATCGAACCGAACTTCGGTCGCGTATAATGTGTGGTCACAGAATAAGTTGCCGCTGAACTTACGCCCGACCGAAGTTAGGCGTCAGTAGGTGTCGTCAGTAATTCAAATAGCATTGCAGGCGTAGTTGTGCTGAACTTCGGTCGCGTAACTTCGGCATAGTGTGTTTAGACACTAATAATTTATGTAGGTACAGGGTTGTTTGTTTTAAATTTGAATCATAATAATTGACATTTAAAGCTACTCAAACAATTTTCCATCAAAGTTCGTCTTTGTAACAAAATAACTTTTGCATCTCTTATCAACTTAAACTTAGTACTAGTTCTCTTTAATGAAGTATCTAGTTTCTTTTTACTTGTTTCTCTTGACTCAACCATGTTTAGAGAGGGCGCACATTAGGCGTTTTTAGTGACACGCTTTGGCAACATGCGTTTAAAAAGACCGGATTTTGGTTCTAGGATATGCCGGTTCCCTCACGATGTTTTCCTTCACCGTTTTGAGAGCAGTGGTGTTGAAATAAATTACACAAAGTAATGCGCCTGACGGGGTTCGAACCCACGACCTACAACTCGTAAGTCGAGGCCGATACCACTGGGCCAACACTGCTCCATACCAAGAATAGACAAAGTTATTTCTACACTTTTTTTGCCCGAGCATGGCACGACCCTCGGTTTTTTTTTGTTTTTTTATCATAGTAAAATCATCAAATGAGTCCTACCCGGGACGGGGCGGGAGGAACTATCAGACTTATACTGACTTAAATCCACGGTGATCCTTCAATACCCCTTTATATTCCAGGGTCACGGTTACCTGATGAGACGATCCCGGCAGGCTTTGGCGTCAGATTGCTGACAGCTCTTTGGGGCGCGGCGCGCGTGGAACAGGACGCGCCGCTGAACCGGGCATGGTCCGTGATCAGACGACGAGTCACCAGCTCCACTCGCCATCCACATGCCCGCACGACCCTCGGTAAATGACTGAACATTTCTTTTCTGTATTTTAAACATCCGTCATGCTTGGGATGATATAAATCCTTCTGTATTCTGCATTTTGGATATTGTTGTGGCGACAACACCCGTTTCGACCGTCATGCTACGCCTGTTGATCCAAAATTCGAATTTATGACAAGCGCGTGTTTTCAGATTTTGGTTAGAGAGATCGCATAGCCACTGTGCCATAAAATTGAGCCAGAGAACTCTCAAACGCTCGTTGAAAGCCGCGCCACCGTGCGGTTTATGTACACATGCCAAATGATACGCCAAACGCCTAGTGTGTACCAGCTCTTATTCTTAGCCAGTTATAAAGTTATGATCTGGTTTTTCTTTGCCGACACCTTGATTACTTTCAATGGGGAATCTAGGATCGACTCTCTGTAGTTGCTTTTTATAATTTGTTTTTCTTTGCTCAAAGCGGTTTTGCAGTTTGCAAATTTGTTTTCTATACAGTTCGATTTCAGTTTTGTAAACTTACATGGTTAATTACTTTACGTTATAATTATACGGCGTCATTGTCGAATCATGTCATGACAAGGGACAATCACACTTTAACTGACTAACTGTCCACACTAGCGCCTTGCCAGTTGCCATAAGCGTGTCAGGGCCCTGTTATCCCACGATCCAGACAGTCCCGCAGACCGAATCAATACAAACAAAACCAAAGTTGACATCCATAATTACCCGGACTCCTGAAGATGCTAAAAAAAGCCGCGGGTTCTTTCTTCTCTTATGCGGGGGCTACATTAATGCCGTTAAAATAGCGATAATGGACCTTAAGGCGCTGTATCCAAGCTCTATGTAGCAAAGGTAGTCGCGGGGGTGAAGCAGCTGCGCGCGGGGGCAAATTGTTAGAAAAAATTTAAGAAATTTTGCAGTTTTAACTTAATATTTAAACAATTACAGGTCTGAGTTCAAAAAAAATTTGATATGTCTTTAGTATATGAAATTTCTTCTGTTATAGTTACAAAAAATATAATGGTTACCGCTGAAAAAATTGAGAATTTCGAGACGAAAAATTCTTTTTCGTGGCCATATTGTCAATTTTTTTTTTCGTAGTTCTAGACCACTTTTGTGAATTGTTTTTGTAATAGTCTTTACTTCATACATTTGACTATACACTGTATCTTTTCCGGGCTTGTGGTAGGTATAGATACGGCTAACTTTGCGACGAAAAACTAGTCGTTTACAGAGTGTTCGCTATGTACAGCGCCTTAAATATTCGTATACATCATCGCGTTAATCAACGGTAATTCCCGTAAGTGTCGCCACAGAAAACTGTAGGCTAAATTAGGCAGTATATAATCAAATAATAACCAATAGGATTGCACCAAGTCTGCGCTCCTCTTCAGTGATGAAATCGTATAATTGGTTACTATTTCTCCGTTTCTCCAGTCCGTAGCTTCGATCCGCCCCTGTGGACAGGCAGCCTTACAGTCAAAAAACTGATAGGCGAAATAACTAGTAACAAAAACGACGCATGTCCCAATATAGGAACCGTATCAAAATAAATCACTCAGGCCCTATAGGCAGCTCTCCTTACCTGTAATATCGGGTGGTACCCGGCATATCGGTCGGTACCCGGGTACTCCACGTTAATTAGAACCGGGTCGATCTATGCGGGGGCACGTAGGTACCCCCTCGTGTGGTACTTGTCACCTTTAAGGGGTAGGCTGCAATTATCTGTCGTGTTTGGTGTTCGGGTACTTGGTTGTATTTTGGAAGCACTAGTGATTATTTTTAAGGTGTAGTAAAAGTGCAGTTGCTTTGAAACCTTTCTTGCACCAGGTTGTGAGATCACACTAGGGTGGTACCAATGTGTCTTCTATAATATAAAGATCATTTGCTGTTCATTAGTCTCGCTAACTCGCGAGCGGCTGGACCGATACGGCTAATTTTGGTTTTGAAAATTACGGCAACGCTTTTGCAGCTTTGAAGCCAATTCAAATTAAAAAAATATCGTCTCCTCTCTCGTCCTCGCAAGTAAACATTTCACTAACTGATCAGTATACTTTAGTTCTGAACCTTCATTTGTGTGGCTTAAGTTGACCCGTTTTTACAAATAGAGTGAAAAAACTGCGTTCCAATGCAAATAGTTTTTTTTCCAATAGTAATGTACATAATTTGCGCGTTCCAATCTGCTTGGCTTCGTACTGTAACCTCATTGGGTAGGTATCTTTGTTTATAGTTAATCAAGGGCGTCGCCAAGGGGGGGGGGCAGGGAGGTGGGGCAAGTATGCGAGCAATTGACTTCCTTGCCTATTAATAAATTCCGCATCGCATGACAAAACGTAAATAAATTCACAAAGTTTAATGTATATTGTAGAAAGTATTAAAATATTCAGAATAATTCAGCCCCCCCCCCCCTTCGTCATAATTTAAGCTGGGGTCCCTTGTACTTATTTGACAATAAAGCCAGTATCCAGTGTTACCTGACCCCGCTTTCTCCGCTTAGAGATTCGGTAAAGGGACATTGTCATTGACAGGAACTATTTTGAAACCGAGGGACATTCAGGTACCAAAGCATTATTTTATGTAATTAAGACTGTTTTAAAAACGGTGAAGAATGAAAACATGGGTAGCAGACAAAAATTCGAAGACATGTGATATCTACGATCGTAATCATCTACCAGCCCGCAACCCGCGTGGTGGATTACTAATCACTGTCTCTCACGAGGAAGAGGTTAGTGTCCCAGCAGTGGGAACCTTTGGGACCCACAAAAAAGTTTGACAAGACGCCAAAAACTACAATAACAAATATCCACGTATAACAAGCTAAAAAAAATAATTTAAAGAAAAATAAAATCCCGACTGCGTATAAACTAATTTTAAAAAATACATGAAAAAATTAACTTAAATAAGTAAGTCGGGTTTTTTGTTTTTCTTTAAATTATCTTTTTTTTTATTTTAAAGTTTTTAGTTACGATTCATTGTTCACTGTTTTTAGGGTTCCGTACGTCCGAATACAAAAACGGAACCCTTATAGGATCACTCGTGTGTCCGTCTGTCTGTCGCTTACAGTCAATTATCTCCGAATCTACTAGACCGATTGGGTTGAAATTTGGTACACATATCAATTCCTGTGACCCAAGCACAGAGGTATAACGTGAATAGATGAAACCTGTATGTGGGAGGTAATTTTTGGGGGGGAAGGGGAAAATGAAAAAAAAAGTTTTGAAAACTGCATCGTGTGACATATCAAATGAAATGTCTTGTTGAGACAATCTTAAATGTATTTTTTTTGTAATTTTAAAATAAATAGTTTCCAAGTTATTCAAGAAAATAGACGAAATTTGACCTTTCCCCCTCCACCCTTATCTCCGAAACTACAGAACCTAAAATTTAAAAAAAAAAACAGTAATTAGTTTTCGACTTATCGATTATAGAAAAACTTATAAGAAGTCCATATCTGTATATGGGAGGTAATTTTTGAGGGGGAAGAGGAAAATTAAAAAAATATATTTAAAACTGCATCGTGTGACATACCAAATGAAAGGTCTTTTTGAGACAATCTTAAATATATTTTTATTGTAATTTTAAAATAAATAGTTTCCAAGTTATTCAAGAAAATAGACGAAATTTGACCATTCCCCCCCCCCCCTTATCTCCGAAACTACTGAACCTAAAATTTTGAAAAAAATACAGAAATTAGTTTTCTACTTGTAGATTATAGGATAACCTATAAGAAGTCCATATCTGTATATGGGACGTAATTTTTGGGGGGGGAAAGGGAAAATTAAAAAAAAATAATTGAAAACTGCATTGTGTGACATATCAAATGAAAGGTATTGTTGAGACAAACTTAAAAGTATTTTTTTTGTAATTTTAAAATAAATGGTTTCCAAGTTATTCAAAAAAAATAGACGAAGCTTGACCATTCCCCCCCCCCCCCCTTATCTCCGAAACTACTAAACCTAAAATTTTGAAAAAAAAACAGGAATTAGTTTTCTACTTATAGATTATAGGATAACCTATAAAAAGTCCGTATCTGTATATGGGACGTAATTTTTGGGAGGGAAAGGGAAAATTAAAAAAGATAAATTTGAAAACTGCATCGTGTGACATATCAAATGAAAGGTATTGTTTAGACAAACTTAAAAGTATTTTTTTTTGTAATTTTAAAATAAATGGTTTCCAAGTTATTCAAATAAGATAGACGAAGCTTGACCATTCCCCCCCCTTATCTCCGAAACTACTGAACCTAAAAATTTGAAAAAAATACAGGAATTAGTTTTCTACTTATAGATTATAGGATAACCTATAAGAAGTCCATATCTGTATATGGGAGGTAATTTTTTGGGGGGGAAGGGGAAAATTAAAAAAAAAATTGAAAACTGCATCGTGTGACATATCAAATGAAAGGTCTTGTTGAGACAATCTTAAATATTTTTTTTTTGTAATTCTAAAATAAATAGTTTCCAAGTTATTCAAAAAAATAGACAAAATTTGACCATTCCCCCCCTTATCTCCGAAACTACTGAACCTAAAATTTTGAAAAAAATACAGAAATTGGTTTTCTACTTATAGATTATAGGAAAACCTATAAGAAGTCCATGATATTAAAATAACATGGTAAATCACTCAATATCGTGCGTACCAATTTGGTTCCGTACGATGTTTCGTACGGAACCCTCTTCACGCGAGTCCAACTCGCACTTGGCCGGTTTTTTTTGTTTGTATATCGTTTATACTTGAAATAAAAACTTAAATCAATAAGTAAGAAAATTAGCGAGAATGATTTTTTGTTAAAAAACTTTAAGCGACACCCCACTAGACATAGTTCATCGACTTTTTTTTTTCATTTTGACAATTTGGCGTCTGGTTGTCGCTGTGATGAATTTTGATTACTGTCATGTCTTTAGTGACACTCGCAAGGTTAAGACGAATCGATTGACGTAAGAATTATCAAAATCGCCCTACGCATTTGGTCTCTAGAACGCCACATAGAAACATACATACATACAAACATACATACATAGACTGATAAACACATTACCCTCCTTTACGTCGCGCAGTCGGGTAAAAAGGTTTTCCAATCTGCCTTAATTCTTAGTATAACCTAATCAGACGTTACTAAAGTGACGGAGCACTCCCATTTCACCCGGCGCGGCTTACAACTCACTCGCTACGTTAATTACAATCCGCGAGCGTTCGTTCCATCTATGTCGGCTCGTGTAATCAAGTGTAGTCTAAACCCTTTCGTACAAAACGCGACACAAGTCTCCCATACCTTACGATTTTGGTATCCATTGACGCGTTGGTGCCTGTGTACGAACCTCTATAGATTTACATTTCGATCGCTTGGATTTTTAAGCTAGTGCATAGCTTTTACCGCGGGCTCAGAGCGCGGCGCGCCGCGGCGACCGAATCAAGAAATTCCCAAAAACCTAACGAAAAAAACCTAAGGAAATTAGCTAACACCACGCATCGTCTAACGTCGTTTCAGTTCGGGAGACTTCGGCAATCATAAAAATATCCGTCATAAAGACAATTTACGTTTCTTACTGATTCTAAACGGCCAGCTATAAAAGGAGTTTTCACAATGAAACCTACTTATAAAATTCTCCTACAACAAAGAAGTTCTTAATTACAGTAGTGCACCACAAACATTTTAAATAAATGATAAATTCTCGTTAAATATTCGCTGTTGGCGATAATTTTTTCTTTAAAAAAAATGTTATGCAGCTTCACCGCGGCAGTCTCCGAGTGACACATGTATTTTTTTTAATTTGAAATGCTTTGCTCTTAACTCTAGTCCAAATCAATGGTGACTGAGACAAAGCCTACGAGCGAAGCGAGCTTACCCAGAAGAAGCCTGTTAACTAATAACTTATTCGGTTTGTATGCGTATGGTAACACCGACGCAGAAAGTGAGTTCCACTCCTTCGCTTTGCGTCTTATGAAGAAAGATTCCAAAGTCGTAGGGTATCAGAAGACTTGCGTCGCGTTGTGTACGAAGGGGTTTACGTGGTGCGTTAGCGTTACTCACAAATTGTTAGTGTATGATTAGAAGGTATAATTTTCTTTGAGTTACTAGCTTCCAATTAATTAAAAATTGTAACGCTTTAATTAGACAATGCAAGAACTTTCATGCAAGTTTGAATTTCTCAGGGGCAGCCACGTGGCTTAAATTTGTGCCCGTTAGATGGCAATTGGCACGCTGCCTTACATTTTAAATTAGCCTGGAGGAATTAGGCATGTACAACCCCATCTAACCCTCAAACAAAACATCTAATTATTTCTCTTGTATCGTGGGTGCATTTACAATTATTGAAATTTACGTACACAAACAACCAGACCCTAACACGTAGGTCATACAAATATTTAGTTCGTGCGGGCATCAAACCGCGATACACAGTGCAGCAGTCGACCGTTCAGCCACTGCAAAACCGTCTTTCAATAGTCCGCAATGTAATGCAAATCGAATGAAATTCCTCGTGTTGTCTAAAGGGGACTTAACAATAACGCAACACATCTCCCAATAACAAAGAAATTCTTACAACAGAATAACAGAAAAGCTAAACAAGTTCTACCTTGCAGCTCCAACCCAAAGTAAGGTGGTAGTAGCACAAATTATAATATCATTCCCCCAGCGGGTAGTGCAGAGTGCACAAATGCCAAGCCCAGATTGGATGGGATATTTTTCCAAGTATTCGCACAAATATTTTCGAAGAGCGGCCGCGTTATAAACTGAATTCCTGACAAGTTTGGCCTTACTATTGGTCTTAAAGAGAAATATTTTCAATTTTTTCTGCGAATGCGTTGTTTGTGAATGTCTTTATTAGAAGGTTCCTACGATTTATTTTGTGATGTTGACTATTTTTTTGTAGTTTTCTGTCAGTAAGTTGTCATCAACAAGTATCAGCTCTGCTTATCAGAGGCTCTAATGTAATTCCTGTTTGTCCTAAAATGAAAAACAGATACACTGACTGGTCTCGCGATAGGCCGCGCCGCCTCAAATCGGAGTGCTTTTGAAAATGATTTCTGCATGGTTTTTAATATCTGATTTGGAATTTGTGGATTATAAAAGCAACTTTGACACTCTGAGATGATGGACTCTTTAAGGACTCGAACGGCGAGCAATTGGTAGTCCGATCTGGGTCAGGACCAAGAAACGGGGTCTGATAGCTGCAAATGTCTACTTGGGTCGTAGGAATGTTCAAAAGAGTTACTGCAGATCTGAAACGTATCTGACACTCTCCCTCACTTCACCCAGAGTGGGAGGAAAGCTAGTAAAGTGAGAAAGAAAGGAGTAATGCAACAATAGTTGCATCGAACTATCGAATGCCTCACACAAACAATTTGTATATTGCGAACAGCATCGGATGCCTACGGTCGCACCAGAGGCTTTGAAACATTATCATTTGCGGGGAAATGTCACCTTCATGCGTATATTCTGTTATGAAGGTTATGTATGCAGATTATATACGTAAATTCTGGAGTTAGATGAATTTTGCTATTACGTTTTCCGCAAAATAATTTCCATTGTTTTCTTTGTGCTTGCACTGACTGGACAGGTCCACTCGAATTTGTGTGGTTCTTTCTTCTAAAGACCATTTCAGACATTAACCTGCATGGTCCTCGTATAACCTGATCTAATTTTATGATGTCTGGACTTTAAAAGAGACTGTGACCTCTGAGTTTGTTTCGGATGTTTCTTCTCAGAGTAGTCAGGTACGAAACACCGGCCCCTCCTAGTTTTATGAAAAGACGTGTAAAAGTGTTGATATAACCTACTTGCAAAATAAACATCATTTCATTTCATTTCTAGCTCGTGGCTAAATAATTACAGCCGCTTCTTTGTGGATGGGTGACCATCTGTCATAGCGAGTTTCCTGCTTGCCTCGGAAAGCAAGTAAAGACGTTAGTCTCGGCTGTCATTTGTAGATCTTTGACAGTTGTTACTATTAGTCAGAAGCTCTAAAAGTCTGACAACCAGTCTTACCATGGGGTATGGTATTACCCAGTTACTATTATTGTGGAGGTCCGATAGGCAGTCGCTCCATGTAAAATACTGATATTCAGCTGCATCTGGTTCGACTGGAAGCCGACCGCAATATAGTTGGTAAAGGCTAGGCAGATGATGATGAATGTTTCTTATTCTTTGACGCGAAAAACACTGAACGGATTTTTATCAAACAATAGTTATTTGTGCAACAAGAGAGCAAAGTCGTTTTTTGCTGCGAGTGCTGATTTTGAATCCTGAGCAAGCGAAGGATTCAGCGATTGAATCACGAGCGTAGCGAGTGATTCTAAAGTTGAATCCTGAGTGTGGCGAGGGATTCAAAGGCACGAGATGCAAAAAACTTTGCTCTCGTGTAACACACATAACTTTTCACTTCAGCAGCGAGAACACTTTAGGAGATAAAATAATAAACTGGAATAGATTGAAATAACTATTAACTTATTCAAATCTTTACGCCAGCCACGAAATTTTATTCCCGCTCTTTTATTTAAAATAATTGTGGCGTGTTCGGAAATTATAGCACCCATGATATTTTATTATTCAAAATATTTACGTAACATTATTGAAACTAGAAATAAATATTTACAGATAAAATATCAGTTTTATTTGCAGTAAATACTTATTTTCGTTTAAATACTACGTATATACATATAAGTTAAAAATTCAATAAATTACACTAAGACATAATTATCTTTTTGCTACTTTAGTTAGTACAAACCGAGCGTGTTCGTCTTTGAGGTCGAATTCAAAATCGGAATTTCGAAAGGGCTGGTCTTTGTCCCTCTCTCTTTCTAATAGCGGGAAAGAGATGGAGTGTAAATGTTTCGAATTGTATGATTAACCCAAGGCTGAATAAGATATTCGCGGCTTTCTGAAAACAAAAATTAAAAAGTTACTTTGTCTCACTCAGTGAGCAAAATCGCATTTTGCTCACTGATTTCAGGCAGCAAAACCTACATGTTTGAGCTACTGAAGTGAAAAGATAATTTATAACCTGTTTAAACGCATAGGTTATTTGATTTTTATCTCATTTCTATGGGATAATTTCTAAATTCCTGGCAGGTGACACAGAGTATAAAATAAACTAACAACTTGGTAGGTAACATCGAAGTGGTGGAACATGCGGCAGACGGTAAAAGTCTGATGACGAAACTGCATTGCGGTGACCTACATAGAAAAGTGTATGCGGGGGTTAAGGTTGTGCTGGCTTGGTCCAAATATATGTATATTAAAACTATGTATACCTACTAATTTTATAAAACTTAAGAGTTCGTTTGTTTGAACGCGCTAAGCTCTGAAACTACTGGTTCAAATTGAAAAACTAATTTTGTTTAAAGATAGTAAATTCATTGAGGAAATTTAAAGTTCACATCACACTACGATGGAGCCGAACAGCGATCTATGGTAACTATTATTTTTATAGGTTAGTCCTACGTGAAATTAAAAAGTACTACCAAATACAGAGCCCTTTTTTTGCGTGGTAAAATCATCAAATGAGTCCTCCCGCCCAGGGTGGGGCGGGAGGGACTGTCAGACTTGTACTGACTAAAATCCACGGTGATCCTTCAATAGCCCTTTACGTACCAGGGTCACGGTAACCAGGTGAGACAGTCCGGCGACCCCGGCAGGCTTTGGCCATCTTAGGGGGCTCCGTCAGATTGCTGACAGCTCTTTGAGCCGCGCGTGGAACACAACGCGCCGTCGACCCGGGCATGGTCCATGGTCGGGCGGCGAGTCACCCATAACTCACCGCCCGCATGTCCGCGCCTACGGTGGCTGGAGATCGTCTTGCGACGTCCGTTGCCGTGGGCGTCTCCCGCGGAAATACAGAGTGCTTATCACGAGTTTTCACTATTTTACTTTACAGCGTCTTTCCCGTATTTACAGCGTTTCTTGTATGGAAAAATGGAACAGCGCCTCTGGTGTACGAAGAAGGAACTAATTTTTTCCTTGAAATTAAATGTCAAAGTTCCAGTTTACCGTCACAATAAGTGAAAACTTATGATAAGGCCTCAGTACTTGTTACTTACTGGGCATTTGCCCAGGCATCATCATCATCATCATCAGCCGGAAGACGTCCACTGCTGAACATAGGCCTCCCCCTTAGACCGCCACGCCGAACGACAATTCGCCACTTGCATCCATCTTTGCCCAGGCATGGCTTAGCAAAATTCTGTGGTTCTGCTACCTAAAATCCCTTCTTTTAAATGAGCCTCAACAAACTAATTTTTGCTAATATTCTCCTAGAGAGCGATAATAGTGATAAATACAACCCACACCGAAATTATTATCTTGTAAATCTTTGTTACTACCACTCGAGGGTTGAAACGGATTGAACTGAGAGCAGTGGTGGCCCAGTGATATCGGCCTCGACTTACGAGTTGTAGGTCGTGGGTTCGAATCCAGTCAGGCGCATTACTTTGTGTAATTTATTTCAACATCACTGCTCTCAAAACGGTGAAGGAAAACATCGTGAGGAAACCGGCATGTCCTAGAACCAAAAATTCGAAGACATGTGACATCTACCAATCCGCACTGGGCCCGCGTGGTAGATTACGGTCTGCTCCCTCTCACAGAGAGGAGGCCTGTGTCCCAGCAGAGGGAACATTGAAAGGCTGATGATGATGATGATGAGGGTTGAAAAACTGTTCGGATGTAGTTTTATAATGGAAATTATTTACAGGTACTAGCCATTAATAATGTACGCCTTTTATGAAGATATAGGTTAGTTTCAGCTTTGTAGAGCATACAAATAATAATATAATATTTCACAACTATCACACAACGCCATCTAATCCCAAGTTAAGCAGAGCTTGTGTTATGGGTACTAGACAACTGATAAACATTCTTACCTATATATTTCTAAATCATCATCATCATCATCATCAGCCTATAAATGTTCCCACTGCTGGGACACAGGCCTCCTGTCTCTGTGAGAGGGAGTGGGCCGTAATCTACCACGCGGGCCCAGTGCGGATTGGTAGATGTCACATGTCTTCGAATTTTTCGTTCTAGGACATGCCGGTTTCCTCACGATGTTTTCCTTCACCGTTTTGAGAGCAGTGGTATTGAAATAAATTACACAAAGTAATGCGCCTGACAGGGTTCGAACCCACGACCTACTAGTCGATAAGTCGAGGCCGATACCACTGGGCCACCACTGCTCTGCATATTTCTAAATACATAAATATTATAGATAAATTACACCCAGACACAGAACAAATGATTGTGCTCATCACACAAACATTTGTCCTGGGTGGGAATCGAACCCACGACCTCCGGCATAGCAGTCAGGGTCACTAACCACTAGACCAACAGGCCTGTCAAATGTAACCAACTACATATAACGAGGGATGAACCAGCGAAAGTATAAACTGGTCTTCTATTCCATTAGAACCCTGAACTACTCAAGGCCAGCTACAGAGTAAAATGTTACTCATAAAAAAAAACTTTGCTTTGTTTGGCTTTGTTTTTTTTATTTCGTTGTCTTTTATGCCACCGACTTCCGAAAGAAAAGTTATTTTGTAGGTTATTTTACCCTTTTTAGGGTTCCGTAGTCAACAAGGAACCCTTATAGTTTCGCCATGTCCGTCCGTCCGTCCGTCCGTCCGTCCGTCTGTCCGCAGCTTAGCTCAGAGACGCCCAGCACTAGAAAGCTGTAATTTGGTGTAAATATACGGATTTGTTGTGTCAAAAAAGTGGTAAAATAAAATCTCGTAAAATATTTTTTTTTAGGGTACCTCCTGTACACGTAGAGCGGGGATGTTTTTTTTTTTTCTCGCGTACCCCTTAGTGTGGGGTATCATTAAATAGGCCTTTAAAAAATATTGGTAGTTTCCATCAACAATTTTTTGATAAAAAGATTCGTTTGTGAAATATTAAGCTTTAAAGTGCTAATTTTTGCCCTACTCGAGTGTCCCCCCCCCCTCTACCAGCTAAATGGTTATGTTTGGGGGTGTGAAAAAATTTACAATAGTAGTATATATAACGAAGTTTAAAAGAAAATTATCATGACTAAGTGGGCTTTACAAGTTTACGAGTAATAGTTGACCAACTTATAAAACGTACTGGGATAACATTTTCCTAAACAAAATGTATCGGAGAACAACTGCAAATGTAAGTTTGTCAACTTCATTTTTACACCTATAATAGGTAGTGGAGTGGAGTGGAGTGCAGTGGAGTGGAGTGGAGTGCAGTGCAGTGCAGTGGAGTGGAGTGGAGTGGAGTGGAGTGGAGTGGAGTGGAGCGGAGTGGAGTGGAGTGGAGTGGAGTGGAGCGGAGTGGAGTGGAGTGGAGCGGAGTGGAGTGGAGTGGAGCGGAGCGGAGCGGAGTGGAGTGGAAGGGAGTGGAGCGGAGCGGAGTGGAGTAGAGCGGAGTGGAGCGGAGTGGAGCGGAGTGGAGCGGAGTGGAGCGGAGTGGAGCGGAGTGGAGCGGAGTGGAGCGGAGTGGAGCGGAGTGGAGCGGAGTGGAGCGGAGGCCCCCTCTCACAGAGAGGAGGCCTGTGTCCCAGCAGTGGGAACATTTATAGGCTGATGAAGAAATCGTAAACCTTTCAAAGTTGGAACCAACTACAAGAACTTTTATAGTATGTTATTACTTGCTGCTACGGAACCCTTTATGGGCGAGTCCGACTCGCTCTTGGCCGGTTTTTGTGGTTGTTTTTGAAGGCGGTTAATTGTTTTTTTTTTAAGTTTTTTATTTTACTCTTTTTAGTTTAAATATTCAACCCAAATTCTTGTCAAATACATCATTTTCTTACATGTGCACTAGAATTTGGTAATCCTTAGCACCGGTATTAACATCGTGTGATGTTGGAACCTTGGCTTGTAGTAAAGGAAACACTGTTTACAGTTTGGTGTCTTTTATTAGACTGAAACTCCTAAGTACAATAAAAGGAATATAAAGAAAAGTTGCTTACATAGCTAGGTGCGCGCACATATAGGTATCTTACTACGTAATAATATAACTCACACTTCACATCCCGGGGACGAAGAGAAAAAAAAAAATGTCGTTATTACAATTTTTTTTTTAAACGCTATAATATTATTATTACGGGAAGATTAAAATTAAAAAAATAAAACAACTTAAAATTAAACATGACAATGTTATACATAAAAAAAACAATAATCTATAATAAAATAAGGAAGAGAAAGTTCAGTTTACTTTTATTCATAAAAAGGTTTAGTCCTATTTTTATGAATTATTTCTTCTTTATTTGAATTATTTTTTATCTTAACATTACATCCTAAGTCTTCTACAACTACATATGGTTCTTTATACAGAGGATCCAACTTACGTCCAGTTTCTATCTTAATTAATATTAAATCTCCTACCTTATATCTAACAGGATTCATCGCAATATCATACTTAGCTTTTCTCTTATGTTTTTTAGTTATCAAGTTATTTTTAGCTTCAGTTTGCGCCAACTGTAATCTATATTTTAATTGCAATGGATAACTGTCTACATTGTATAATGGTTCTACATGATCAGACAAATTAGAAGGTATATTACATAGTTTACCAAATACTAATTCATGTGGCGTGTAATTTGTTTCCGAATGAATAGTATTATTAAAACTGAAACACCAAAAAGGTAACCATTGACTCCAAGTTTCAGGATGATTATCGCACTGAATTCTTAAAAATGAACCCAACACTTTGTGGGTATTTTCCAAAGCTCCTATTGACTCATGATGGTAAGCCGTAGAGGAGAGCTTTTTAACATTCAAAATCTTACATACCTGTTCCATTGTAGACGAAATAAACTCCGTCCCTCGATCAGTGGCTATTACCTTAGGAATACCAAATATTAGAACAAAATTACGCACGAATGCATCAGCAATGGACGTAGTTTCTTTATTTGCAAGAGGAATTGCCTGTACAAATTTGGTCAATTCACATTGGATAGTTAAAATATAAGAATTATCATCTATTGACCTGTCTAGGGGTCCTACTACATCTAGATATACCTTTTCAAAGGCTGAAGATGCCGTACTGGTTATCTCCATTGGCTCTTTAATGTAACGACTATGTTTCATTTTCTGACACTTCGTACATTTACGTACAAATTCTTGAACATCTTTTTCAATATTAGGCCAAAAATATCGTTTCTTAATAATATTTATCATTCTGCGCATACCAGCATGTCCGCTAGATGGCAGTAAATGAAAATCGTTCATAATGAGAGTTTTCTCTTTATCGTCCGTTATCCTTTTAACACCTCGTAATATACATATGCGGGGCCCCGTCCAATCGTTTAGTGACTTAATTTCACTGCAAATATGTTTAATAAATTCAACATTTTGTTCATCTTTTACTATGCAAACTTCTTGGATACCTATCTTTTTGCAAAATAAACCTAATTTCTGCACAAATTCGACTCGCGAGAAATGCGCCTTGAAATTAAGATTAATGTATAAATGTTTTATATCTGATCTAAAAGCAAAACACTCTATTTCCGTAGTTATCATATTTCTCATTCTCAATTTTTCTAATGTTTTGCCATCCATAAACATCATCTCAATCGTGTCACGCGGTTTTCTTAATATATCTACGACTTTTGGTTGATCAGGCCAATCGTTTTTAGATTTACTAAGATCCGCATTCCCTTTTAAAACGTTATTGTCATTCATCTCCTCCATCCTTTTTTTCTGTGCTCTAGTCATCACATTTACAACTTGTTCATGCATATTTTTTAAATCATCCGATGTCATACTAACTCTTGATAAAGCATCTGCTACAGTATTTTCTTTCCCCTTTACGTAAATAATTTTAAACTTATATTCTTCTAAAGCAAGTCTAAATTTAAGTAATCTATTAGAAGGATCTTTGATGCCAAATAGATACACTAAGGGTTTGTGGTCAGTCATTAACGTGAAGTTTCTGCCGTAAACATATGGTCTAAAGTACTTCACAGCCCAAACAATAGCCAAGAGTTCCTTTTGAATGGTCGGGTAATTCTTTTCTGCCTTATTTAATGGCCTACTTGCGTATGCTATGGGTCTCATGTCTTTGTTGCATAGAACTGCACCAATAGCTATTCCTGATGCGTCTGTTTGTATTACGAATTCATTGTCTTTCGAAAAATCAGGATATTGCAATATTGGAGGTGTCATTAACAACTTTTTTAAGATTTCAAACGCTTTGTGACACTCATCTGTCCATTGAAATGGTTCGTTTTTTCTGCATAATTTATTTAACGGTATAGTTATATCAGCGAAAGATTTTATAAATTTACGATAGTAATTACAGAATGCTACAAAACGCTTGACCTCATCTGAATTTTTGGGGATTGGATAATTTTGGAGTATTTTAGTTTTTTCTGGATCAGGAGAAACACCTTTCTCTGAAACTACGTGTCCTAAATACAAAAGTTCTTTTTTTAGGAACTCGCACTTTTGAGGGTTTAATTTTAAATTTACTTTTCTAAGTCTTTCCATTACGCTTATTAAATTTTGATTATGAGTAGTCAAATTGCGTCCAAAAATAACTAGGTCATCTAAATACACAAAACATTTTTCAAATGCTAGGCCCGACATAGCAACTGACATCATACGACTGAATGAACTTGGACTAATTTTAAGGCCCATCGGTAAACGTTTCATTTGATACTGTCCTGAACTAGTTGTAAATGCCGTATACTTACGACTCTGTGGATTCAAGGTCACTTGGTAATAACCTTGGTGAAGGTCAAGGTGACTAAAATAAATTGCGCCTGAAAGAGAGTCTAATATTTCAGTGATATTTGGCAATGGAAATTTGTCATCAGCCACGATCTCATTTACTTTCCTATAATCCACTACTAGTCTCCACTTCTTATTTTGACCTTCAGCACTTTTTTTAGGTACTAATAATATTGGGCTTGACCATGCACTGCTACATTCTTCTATGATATCATTTTCTTTTAAGTTTTTTATTTGATTTTCAATTTCGGGCTTTAATGCTTGTGGTAAGCGATATGGTTTAACATATACTGGGGAAACATTTGGTTTAATAGTAATTGATTGTTGGTAAATATTTGTGGTTGTTAACCTGTCACCTTCTACGTAAAACACATCTGCATATTTTGCGCATATTGCTTCAATACTTTTTTGCTCTTCATCGTGTAAATGAGATAAATTTAATTCGTTTAGTAGTTTTTGAACTCTATTAACGTTTATGCCAGTTTTATTAAATGAACATATATGATAGTCATTTAATTAAGGCTTGTAACTCTGGTGTAAACAATGGTAACTCTACGTCTTTTTCAGAAACATTTAAGATCTTAATAGGAATTCTATTATTTATTACTCTTGTAATTTCATTTGCTAAAAATATATCTTTGCTCAGCTCTTTTCCACACACAACAACATCACCATTTATGCAATTATCCACATAAATATAATGTATCGATTCGGATCGAGCAGGAATAACTATGAAATTTTTATTTTTACTAGCATAATTAATTAATTTTAATGAATAACTGTAATTGTCTTTATATAAAGTAACTAAATTTGTTTGTAAATTAATATTAGCTCCATATTTCAATAGAAAATCTATACCTAAAATCCCATCAGCCGTTAGCGGTAACGATTCAAAAATTAAAAAGTTATGATTAAAATATATGTTGTCACAGGTTTTTAAAGTTAAATTAACCGATCCTTTAGATATGGTCTTCCCTCCAAAGCCATTTATTAATGTATTGTCTCTTTGTACTGGCGTGTTAAAGGGAATTGCTCCATTTTTTATAACAGATACTGAAGCGCCAGTATCAACAAGCCAATAATATTTGTTGTTGTTAATGTTTAATATCACGTACTTAGTGTCGTTATTACATGATAAGATGGTATTCTTAAGATCGAAAAAACTGAATCTGACTATTATTTGATTGTTCACTACTTTGGGGCTCTTCTACATTGTGTTCCGCCGTATATAAGTTACGGTTTTGTGTGTTAAATCTACCCCTGCTTCTCTGAAAACTGTTAGTAGGTCTACGATTACTATGATTTCCTCTAAAGTTACTATGAAAATTGTTTCCTCTATAGTTATAATAATTTCCGCGTCCTGTTCCACGTTGATATCCATTTCCACTGCTTTGTCCTAGCTGTCTATGAGAATAATTATTTGAGTTTTGACTATAATTGTGTCTACCACCGCGACCGCGACTGTTATTAAAGCGTCTATTGTTATAGAAAGTACGTCCTTGCTTTGATACATGCATGATGTTACCTTGTTGCTGTGTGGCAGGCCTGTCCTCGTCTTTTGCAGCCTGTATTGCTTCCTTCAAGCTGTTGTAATTGCGCGACGCGATGATGGTGGATAGTCTCGAGCTGCGTAGTCCGTCTGAAAATGTTTTTATTGCAGATTTTTCATTTATGGGTTTAAGTACAGAATAAGCACTGGAATCCCCGTCTGCTTGAGAAATCGTCATGTCAGTAAATAACTGCTCTATTTCCTTACCATATTCCTCAACAGTCTTTTGACCTTGTCTCATAGCCTGCATCCGCGATTGAATGGCTGTGTACGACTTTTTTGTTGTTAAATTATTCCTTAAATCTTTAATTAAATCTGAAACTTTCCCATATTTGTCAGAAATACGCAATTTTGCGTTTTCCGAAATTCTACTTTTTAAGATAAAAATGATCAATAAAGAATTACCTTTATCGTCGAGCATATTAGCGTACATTTCGATGGAGTCAATCATTCTCTTAGTGGTGCTTTCAGTGTCATCCATAACTGGAATTAAATTACATGCCACCTTTAAATCGAATTCCATTTTGTTAGTTTCTATTGACTTTTTTTTTTTTTTTTTTTTTTTTAGGGTGGCAAAATCATCAAATGAGTCCTCCCGCCCTGGGTGGGGCGGAAGGGACTGTCAGACTCTTACTGACTAAAATCCACCCGTGTTCCTTCGGATGCCCTTTACGTTCCGGGGCCACGGTATCCTGGATTAAGAAAAAATCCGCGACCCCGGCAGGCATTTGGCCCCATAAGGGGCCCCGTCGGTGACGCGTGAAACACGACACGCCACCGACCCGGGCTTGGTCCCTGGTCGGACGGCGAGCTTACCCATTACTCACCGTCCGCAAGCCCGCTCCGCTGCTGTGCCCTCTGCTAATCAGAGGGACACGCATTGGAGCTTCCACCCGACAGGCTATTTGCATACGGGCAAAGAAACCCCCTTAGGCACACAGTGCCTAAGGAAGAGTTTTTGCCCGCATCCCAGGGCGCACCGGCCCGAAAAACTGGTCTTCCCCCCGAACGTATCCGAGAGGGAACTCCAGTCCACGGACGCACGTGGAGGTTACCTGTCTTAGCACCCCGTTTCTATTGACTTTGGTAAAATACATAAATTTTGTATTTCGTCATACAATTCCTGGCTCTTTTCAAAAATATCCTTTCCTAATTGAATTACTTTTACATCGCTACTTTTACTTATAACTAAAAGTAATGATTTACACTTCTCAAAAACATCATTTGCTTCTTTCAATTTTATTTCAATAGTCTGGCCTTTATACCTACTTTGACCTCTTTTTACCAAATATGTTCGTATTTCATATAACAACTTTTGGCATTCTTCTAAACTTTCTAACATAATGACAATAATATTTTTAAAATATTGCTATAATTCATAACTAGGTAAAACTTAACACTATTTCGTAACATACTGACAAAAGAATGGAATACGTAAGCACTATTCGCCGCGAGGTATCATGTTCGATGAGTATCCGTGCGCCGTTTTATGAGTTATAATTTATTAGCGTAATGAAATTTGATCACTGGCTTTACACTTTACACTCAATATTGTCTTCCGAAACGATTTTAAACTGCTTGAATATATTCTAAACTCTTTAAATAACAGTCATAGTTCATTTGCAAGCACTTTTTGCGATGATTAATGTTTTTATAGGGTTTAAACACTCACGAAAAGTTTATTTGCTTACGCAGCAGTCTCCTCAACGCTGCGCCTGGCTCGTAGAGACGACCTGATGCGGGATATTGCCTGCATACCCATTTCTTCTTGAATTAGGCGTCGATGGCACGCCCTATATAACTTGCAACCAAAAAATAGTACAAGTACCAAAACCAGGGCCAGCAAAATATATGTCACCGTGCTCATATTTTGAATGTGGTTTCCAAAATCTTTCAACTGAGCCGCATTATCGCCCGCAGCATTCTGGGTTAGAAACACGTCTTCCTTTTCCACTTTTGACTGGCACATCTTGAGAACGAATTGGTAACCAGCTTAAAATTTTTGCTTGTGTAACTAGCACTTAAAAGTTGAAACAAGAGGAAACAAAGTTCCTTGGCAGAGCCCTGGCAGGGTCGCCATGTGATGTTGGAACCTTGGCTTGTAGTAAAGGAAACACTGTTTACAGTTTGGTGTCTTTTATTAGACTAAAACTCCTAAGTACAATAAAAGGAATATAAAGAAAAGTTGCTTACATAGCTAGGTGCGCGCACATATAGGTATCTTACTACGTAATAATATAACTCACACTTCACAATCGCTCATGTACACAATAAGCTAATAAAATTCCCTATCAAAAACTGCTGAACCGATTTTGATGAAACTGTGTGTGTGTTCCCTAAAGTAAACTATTCCTCGTACAAGAAAAAAAAGAATTTTGAAAATCGGTCCACAATTGGCGGAGTAATCGCGTGACAAACACTCAAAAAAGTAAAGATCATCACATCATCCATCAATAAAAATGCTCACAAAATAAAAAGTACTGAACCAAATTGGATAAAATTTTTATGGGACCAAACTGCAAGTATACTGCATCGAACGAAAAAAGAAATACACTAATCGGATCAGAAACCTCGGAGTAATCGGTGTACATACATAAAAAAAAAAACATACCGACCGAATTGAGAACCTCCTCCTTTTTTTGAAGTCGGTTAAAAAGGGTAAAATACACTCAGTGTCTCAATACTAGAGGTAACTATGAAGATACTCGTATAATCGAAAGAGTAATCCCAGATATACAGGCTCGTTTTGTCCCATTTACAGACGTAACTCAGTGCTAAAGTGTCAGGACCTCAGCATGAGTTCCAAATAAGGAGATTTCTCATTTATCTGGGTCTCACTTAACCAAGTTTCACTTATAACTACAAAAAAACACTGGCCGTTAATTAGCAGTGTTTTAATTTGAAGTTCTACTTCAAATCTGAGCCAGTACAAAGCCATTCAAAATCCCATATTCCCAATAGTAAAGTAAGCGACCACAAATATTGCTGGTCAACATAACGACCCCTACAATATTTTACAAAAAAAGAACAAAAACTGTAATCACATGTTACGGTGGTATTCAAAAAGATATCCTCGCTAGTATTCGTAAGGTTTACTTTGCAAAAGCGTTGACCACGAAGTGCCGTCAGGATTTTTGGTAAATGAGACGCTAGGGAATATGATAGGACCCATGGGCTTTCCTACCATTGTTGAAGATAAAAGCATGATATACATTATGTACAAAGTCTTTATGTATACGAAAAAAATACGTAGGACAGCAGAATGGTATTTATTTCACTTCGGATCAATTTTTACGTTTTTATAAAACAATTTTAATTCGTTAATTTTTGTAGGTACTCGTATCTCATTATCGGCCGTGGAACTAACGAATTAAAATGACCCCGGAACATAAAGGGCTATTGAAGGACATCGTGGATTTTAGTCAGTACAAGTCTGACAGTCCCACCCGCTCTGTCCTGGGTAGGAGGACTCATATGACGATATTACCACGATAAAAAAGGTACCTCATTATCAGATATTATCAAATATTTATGGAAATGTAGATCTATTTCTAGGAAAAGATTTGAAATGGTCAAACTAATCTACTCTAAAATCCACAAAATTTTAAACAAGCTCACAAAATTACTATTGTACGACAAACCACAATAAAGGGACAGGAATTATTAATATTATCAAGTACTTTCTAGGAAACCCTAATAATATGTGTAATGGGCAGCAATATCGACTTAAATAAATATAGATATAAGAACCAAAAGACACAGATATAAGTACAGAGGTCATTTGTATAAGATATCCACCCACACAAGCGCACTTGCGACTGTCATTTGTTTATGATTTCTCTCTCATAATATAAACGCTTCACGTAAAGCGAGTGCAGGCGCATTCGCGACTGTCATTTGTTTGTGAGTTCCGCACACACAGACACAAAGCTTCACGTACAGATAGTGCAAGCTTGCCCGCGACTGTCATTAGTTTATGATCTCCATGCATTCGTAGACACGCTTCTCGTACAGCGAGTGCAGGCGAACTCGCGACTGTCATTTGTTTGTCAGTTCCGCACACACAACGCTTCACGTTGTAGTGCAAGCTTGCTCGCAACTGTCATTAGTTTATGATCTCCACGCACTCATAGACACGCTTCTCGTACAGCTAGTGCACGCGAACTCGCGACTGTCATTTGTTTATGATCTCCACGCACTCATAGACACGCTTCTCGTACAGCTAGTGCACGCGAACTCGCGACTGTCATTTGTTTATGATCTCCACGCACTCATAGACACGCTTCTCGTACAGCTAGTGCACGCGAACTCGCGACTGTCATTTGTTTATGATCTCCACGCACTCATAGACACGCTTCTCGTACAGCTAGTGCACGCGAACTCGCGACTGTCATTTGTTTGATTTCCGCACACACAATGCTTCACGTATAGGTAGTGCAAGCTTGCTCGCAACTGTCATTAGTTTATGATCTCCACGCACTCATAGACACGCTTCTCGTACAGTACAGCGAGTGCAGGCGAACTCGCGTCTGTCATTTGTTTGTAAGTTCCGCATAAAAACGCTTCACGTATAAGTAGTGCAAGCTTGCTCGCGACTGTCACTTGTTTTAAATGTTCATTTGTTCTCGCCAGTTGTAAGGTGTTGGGCTTCTGTTTTTAACTATGTAGTGATATATTTTAACAATAGTTGCTAGTTGTACTTACGTGTTGTGGTCACTAATCCTCTTGTGCCACGGTTGCCGTGGTAACAACCTCTGGGGTGTACCTTGTGTCAATTTACAGGGCTTTGTCAAGTATATCTATGGAGTAGTTACATTCGTTGTGAATGAGATATGATAATAATAGATACCATATTTTTCTGGGTAGTACAAGGGCAATTATTGTTGGTTGTCAACGGGAATAGCAAAGCAGTTGAGTTCTAGAATGGACACAAACAGCAATTTACCTATTCGTATATAGTTTAATGTCTTTGATTTCTTAACTGAAAGCGCTTGAAATAAAATTATCTATTCCTACACAGGAAAGCGAGATAAATGAATATAATGGTACGTTTCCACCAAAATAATGTGCTATCGCGTTTAGCCTCTGGGTCCACCGGCAAGGCTGTCCTGCGCCACAGGTCCTGACTGCTTTCTACGTCGACTCGACGTCGTCTACTATATTCTAAGACATGAAATTCACCAATCTGCATCCAATTCTAAATTTGCTGGCGTGGTAAATTGCAAGAACAGTGAGAGTATAAGTCCCCTACACCCCTGTTCGGGAGAAGTCAATTGATGATTTCCCCCTTCCTCGTAAAACTGACGAATGAACCCATTTTGTACGCAGTCCTCATATTTCCTTTAAGACCCCGAATAATAACTTGCTCAACTAATGGCTCATTAGCGCTCTGGAAATATCTTTAGCACCTTAATGATGCTTTTGGAGAGATACTTGAGAATTTCACGTATGCTTCAGCTATTTAGTAAATATTGTGAGACACGGGAGAGACCCGGTGGTAGACCCGTCGTATCGGCCCCGACTTACAAGTTGTAGGTCGTGGGTTCAAATAACCCAGCCAGCAGCATTACTTTGTGTAATTTATTTCATCACCACTGCTCTCAAAATGGTGAGGGAAAACATCGTGAGGAAACCGGCATGTCCTAGAACCATCAAATTTGAAACACGTGACATCTACCAACCCACACTGTGTCCGCGTGGTGAATTATGGCCCACTCCCTCTCACAGAGAGGAGGCCTGTGACCCAGCAGTGGGAACATTATAGGCTGATGTTTATGATTATTTTTTTCTTTAGAAGCACCTCTACAGGTGAAGTATCATTAAGAGAGACCTACCTTTTTTTTTTCGTGGTAAAATCATCAAATGAGTCCTCCCAGCCCCGGGCAGGGCGGGAGGGACTGTCAGACTTGTACTGACTATAAAAAACTTTTTCAAAAAAAAATGTAAACGACTTCCCACAAAAAAGTTCAAAATAACCTACAAAAAAACTTTTCTTTCGAAAGTCGGTGACTTTTTTTTATTTCATTGACTTTTTGTCACCGACTTTCGAAAGAAAAGTTTTTTTTGTAGGTTATTTTGAACTTTTTTGTGGGAAGTCGGCTACATTTTTTTTTTAAAAAGTTTTTTATTTTATCCTTTTTAGTTGCAATATTCAACCCAAATTATTGTCAAATACATAATTTTCTTACATGAACACTAAAATATTGTAATCCGTAGCACCGGTAATAACATCGCCCATGTATTTTTACACAATGAGCTAAATAAAAACTACTGCACCAAACTAAATGAAAATTTTATTTAATTAATTATAAAATTTTATGGACCAAATGGCAGATATACTGTTTCGAACAAAAAAAAAAAATCATCGAAATCGGACCAGAAACCTCGGAGTAATCGGTGTAGACAATGTTGAAAACTTTTTAGGTTTTGTTGATTTTTCAAAAAGTGCTAGTCCGATTTCGATAAAATTTTAATGGGACCATTCGGGAAGTATACCCTTTCCAACAAAAAAATATTTTTTCAAATCGGTTGGTAAACGACGGAGTTATGCCCGAACAAACATATAAAAAAAATATACCTACAAACATCCGAATTGAGAACCTCCTCCTTTTGGAAGTCGGTTAAAAATCCACGGTGTCCTTCGGTATCCCTTTTGTGTACCGGAGTCGCGGTATGCGTATGTCCCGCGACCAGAGACCCACCTTGACTGCGCACGGTGCAATTCAAATTAAATCCCATTGTCTTTTCCCAGGACTTAAGCCTCCTTTTACCTAACGGTGGGAGGGGTTCGCATCGGCGTCGGGGGGACGATGAAGTACTTGGGATTCGTCCTCGACAGCCGGTGGAACTTCAAGGAGCACTTCCTGCGTTTGGCTCCAAAGCTGAACCGGGTAGCAGCCGCCCTCAGGCGACTCCTGCCCAATGCCAGCGGGCCAAACGCCTCCTGCCAGAGGCTGTACGCCGGTGTCGTGCGGTCCATGGCCCTCTACGGGGCCCCCGTGTGGGCCTTGAGCATGCGGAGCCAGAGGGTAATGGCATCCGGATGATCCGAGCATACCGCACGATCGCAGGCGAATCGGCCAACCTCCTTGCCGGATTACTGCCCTGGGATCTGGAGGCAACTGCCCTTCAGCGCGTCTATGAGTGACGCGTGGAGGCGCAGCGCCGGGGAGAATTACCGCTGCCCCAACAAGTCGAGGCGCTTTTAAAAAAAAAATACTACAGACTACCAAGGAATATATTCTACGAACTACAATCATCATTTAATTAAACCGCATATAGCGATATGAGTAAAGTATCGGATTCGATATCGTGTCCCTACTCGCAGCACACGTCTCACAGCACGCCGCTCACAGCACACGTCTCACAGCACGCCGCTCACAGCACACGTCTCACAGCCCGCCGCTCGCTGCACACGTCTCACAGCACGCCGCTCACATCTCACGTCTCGCCATACAAATATGTATTACACAGCCAGCACAAGGTCTCCACTGAAGCTGTGCAGAGTGAAGCTGTGTCAATTACGCAATTCTATTGATTGTTCAACACACGTCTCGACTCCGCACAGCTCGACACAGCTTTGGTGGAGTCTCGGACTGAGTCAAAGTGATTTATACGTCTTAGCGGTCTCGCTCTTGTTGTACATACTGTACCTACTCGTCCGTATATACCTACCACTGAAACACATTTACACGTATAAATACCAAGTGAAATAGGACCGACCTGCCGTCCGAGTGGCGAATTGAATCAGGTCAATAAAAAACGTCAAAGAGACAGGCCCTTTGAGACGTCTATAATTCAATTTGAAACTAGAAATTTCAGAAAGAAACTTTTATGGGGCGTGAGGGTCAATGGGGAATCGGGTTTTTATGTGACGAAAGCGTTAGAGCCGTTTGTGTTTTGTTTTTATTAGTGTTGTCAGTTTCAAAGGTTTTTTTGAGGATGGAGTTTCTTGCCCGTTCTTCTCCATAGAGGTCTACGCTTTGGAATAGGCATCTACAGTACCTACTTTCACAGTTATTTTGTCTTGTGACTAGGAATGTAGCACCATAATTATTTTAAATTATAGTTTTATTTTTTATCTTTTGAAAATTAAAAAGTGTCTGTAATAGTCTGCTTGAAATAAATGATTTGATTTTGATTTGAGTCTACATAATTATTATAAAACAAATCACCAATCGCACCTGTTCGTGATAAACTAAAAGCTACTGAATGGTTCTCGGATTTCATGCTGTTTTCACTAATGTAGTCCTCTTTCCCGATTTCGGTAACGGCAACCCTTTTTAATTTAGGTATTTCCTTGAGTATGCCCATAACGAACTGGTCAGACTTTGTGACTGCTGAAAAAACCCAATACCCCTTTGCCTAACTTGGGAATTGAACCCAGGAATTCTTGCTCAGTAGTTGCGTTTGCGACTACTAGACAAGTGAGGCTTAAAAGAAACCAGTATAAATGTAGCCGCAACACATGAGCTGGTCATCAAAATCCTGAACAGCTCTAATAAACTATTTCAAACTTGCCAGCTTTAAAAAAACAGGACTCTTTTTACGCCGAGTATCTTCTATTATATAAAAATCAATTGCTGTTCGTTATAGTCTCGCTAAAACTCGAGAACGGCTGGACCGATTTGGGTAATTTTGGTCTTGAATTACTTCTGGAAGTCCAGGGAAGGTTTAAAAGGTGAGGCGGTGCGAAGTTTGCCCGGTCAGCTAGTCTATTTTATGAAAATCAATTGCTGTTCGTTAGTCTCGTTAAAACTGGAGAACGGCTGGACCGATTTGGATAATTTTGGTTTTTAATTATTTTTGGAAGTCTTGGGAAGGTTTAAAAGGTGAGTAAACATGATAAAAAATATTCTGAGAAATAAAATTCTGTTTATAATATTTGCTATAACTTCCAACGTCTGCCACTTAAAGTAAACATACCTCTATAGTGTAAAGTTTGTTTGAACAGTATTTGATACTGCATGCTCAAAGTGTATCGTTGGTATTCCTGGCTCGTAGTGTAAATGGGTCACGCTGTTGTAGAGGCGACCGACCACTGTTAGCAGGTTTTTCCACGTTAGCTTAGCTACAGGTTTATATATATTACGTCAGACGATTTAAAGCCGTTGGTATCGGCTGTCATTTGTAAATCTTTGACAGTCGTTATTATTAGTCAGAAGCTCTAAAAGTCTGTCAATTGGTCTTATCAAGGGGTATCGTGTTACCCAATTACTGGGTTGTGGAGGTTCGATAGACAGTTGCTCCATGTAAAATACTGATATTCAGCTGCATCTGGTTCGACTGGAAGCCGACCCCAATATAGTTGGGAAAAGGTTAGGCAGATGATGACTTTTTTTTTTAAATCATCAAATAACGGGGCGGGAGGGACTGTCAGACTTGTACTGACTAAAACCCACGGTGTTCCTTCAATAGCCCTTTACGTACCAGGGTCACGGTTACCAGGTGAGACAGTCCCGCGACCCCGGCAGGCTTTGGCCCTCTTAGGGGGCCCTGTCAGATTACTGACAGCTCTTTGAGGCGCGCGTGGAACACAACGCGCCGTCGACCCGGGCATGGTCCATGGTCGAGCGGCAAGTCACCCATAACTCACCGCCCGCATGCCCGCGCCTACGGTGGCCGGAGATCGACTTGCGACGTCCGTTGCCGTGGGCGTCTCCCGCGGCGGCTGGGTCGTGAGGTGGACGCGGTCCTCTCCCTCACGCGTCCCGCCTCCTCCTTTGCTAGCATGACTGCTTCACAGAAGGAGGCGACCGCTTCCCATTCCGTCTCGCCCCGCAGCATGGCCTCGACCAGTGCCGGGCGCGAGAGCTCGCCGCCTATCTGCTCCTTGAGGAAGGCAGATGATGACTTAAAGCGATATAGCCGTTTGCGTAGCTTAGCTTTAAGCTACTGTGGAACATCGCCTTTACATATGAACTATGCAGAAAGTTTTGTCCATTAGTTGAACCTATAGAAGTTGCCTTGGTTCTTTGACTATGCAAAGTTTAACATTGTTGGCTTATGGCTATCAATTAATGAACACACAGGTTAATTGTGTTTGTATAGCTTGTGTATGTGTGTAATTAAGTGCGCGATATACGCTGTGTGCGCGAAAACAACGCCTCCTTGTGACCAAAAGGCTAAAGCTTGCCCGGTTCGCGGGACTATCTCATTAGGTAACCGTGACTCTGGAACGTAAAGGGCTATTGATGAACACCGTGGATTTTAGTCATTACAAGTCTGACAGTCCCTCCCGTCCCGCCCCGGGTAGGAGAACTCATTTGATGATTTTACCACGAAAAAGAAAGACTTCGGTTCACGAAGTACCGTACTAAAATGAGATGCGGTTTACATGATAATATTCTCAAAGATGGCCCATAAAGCCAATACTTTCTGATTGAGTGCACGCCTGCACTTGGCTAGACTGACAATAATATTAATGCTCTACCGTTTATCAGCGCTCAAGTGATCGCGTTCAGGGGTGAACATGATTTGAATAAGTGATGCTTTGATCGTGATTTTCTATAATGAGTCCTCATGACTCATTTGATGATTTTAGCTGATGCCCGCGCCTACGGTGGCCAGATTTTATACCCTTACATTGTTCAGCGTAGGTACTACATAATCAACGTATAATGTTCCCACTGCTGGGACACTAGCGTCTTCTCAATTAAAAAAAGTGCCTAATCATGAAAAAATACTTTGTTGCCATTTTATCACCAATCTTCAGGAAGGAAAGGAAGTTTTATACGTCCGTTTGACGTTTAACAAATAATAAAAGCCTTTCGAATAAGCCGTTATACGAACACTTAAGCCATTTAACAATGTTTTAATTGACCGTTATATTGTTAAGGCTACGTATTTCAAAAGATTTAAATCTTTAGATGTGTCATAACATAACCGTACTTAATTCACGTAACACTAGTGGCAGGACCGCAGTGCTAACCATCATTTTTAATATCAAACTATTATCGACATTGTTCTCACTGAAATAATAGTCAATCAATTAATACGTATCTGGTCTGGCTCTGGTCTTTGTATTAGTGTGTTTGAATGTTTGTAAACACACCCACAAGAAAGGACAAATAAAAAAAAAATTGATTTAAAAAAATCATCACTCTTCTATAATGCTATTGAGTAAAAAAAAAAACATTATGGGTATAGTCGTTTCGATGCTCTGCAGCGATAATAATACCAAGTTATATATGCGGGCAGAGCTAGTAAATAAATTTCATTCCAGCATAGCCACGTTGAACGGTATCACAGTATCGTAAGTAACATATTTTTTTGCCAACACACACTTTATCAATTATATGACGCGACAGGACGAATCTAACGATTTAAATCTTCACTAGATACGAGTCAAACAATGTCAAGTCCAAAACACGACAGAATCAGTAATTACATTGTATTGGGCAATAAAACTGCCATTTTATTAATAGGACGAAATGTTCCTGACAGGGGTTTTATGTATTATTTATTGATCTCCATTGCTATGACCTTTTAAGGGTAGATCCATGAAAGTTTTTGGTGGAGAACGATATTAGGGGTGTTAGGTACGGATATTTGGGAGAAGATCTTTCTTGTACGACATACTTATACTGGAATGATTACGGTAGAAAAGGGATAGAATATAAATTGTTTTCTTAATTTAATATTAAAAAAAAACTCGCTCGTATCTTTCTTCTTTTTTTTAAATTGTAATAAAGAAAATCGCTTGCATCGCACTACACACTAAAATAATAATACTGAAATATTCATCATCAGCCTATAAATGTTCCCACTGTTGGGACACAGGCCTTCTTTCTGTGAGAGTGAGTGGGCCATAATCCACCACGTGGGCCCAGTGCGGGTTGGTAGATGTCACATGTCTTCGAATTTTTGGTTCTAGGACATGCCGGTTTCCTCACGATGTTTTCCTTCGCCGTTTTTTGAGAGCAGTGGTGATGAAATAAATTACACAAAGTAATGCGCCTGGCTGGGTTCGAACCCACGACCTACTATTCGTAAGTCGAGCCCGATACCACTGGGCCACCACTGCTCTCAAACTGAAGTATTAATTTTAATGAATTTGGGAGTTCAGAAGGATCAAGAGACTGGAAGCGTAATTATTTATTTCAAACTAGCTTTTCCCGGTGGTTCACCTCAATTGCTATGCTCCTGTTGGTCTTAGCGTGATGTTTTATAGCCTATATTATTCCTCGATAAATGGACTATCCAACACAAAAAGATTTTTACAATTCGAACTAGTAGTTCCTAAGATAAGCACGTTCAGCCAAAAAATATGCAACCGTTCTATAAACCAAATCTTAGTGCACCGAGTACAAATGACAATCTATATAAAGAGCTTGGCTTGCCCTTAACAGCTTAAGGCGGGTTTACGATCGACCCGCGATAAATCTATTTAATGCCCATATCGACAGCTAATACCGAGCACTTGTACCAAGCTGAAGCTTGTGATCCAAGCTGTAAGCGATTAGAACTTTTGAACACAAAATTTAATTAAGTTTTCAACGGTATTACTCAAGTTTATGAAATGGAGGAATAGGGAAATTGTTGCGGGAATGTCTCGCGGCCCTGGCGAGCTAAGGGCAATTGAAGGAACACCGCAGAGGTCAAATGGTAGTGGCTTCGACTTATAAATTAGGTCGTGGGTTCAAACTCAGCCAGGCAAATTATTTTGTGTAATTTATTTCATCACCACTGCCCTCAAAACGATTGTGGACAATCAAAAATTGGATGTTATGATTGTGACATTTACCAAACCGTGCTGAGTCCGCGTGGTGGATTACAGCCCAATCCTTCTCACAGAGAGGAGGCCTGTTTCCCAGCATTGGGAATATTATGGGCCCATTATGCTAAGAGAGACCATTTACTAAAAAAAACAAATCCCAAGAATGCTGTATCAAAAATTTGAAATGTTGTATTTATATTTTAATTTAAACCCACACAGTAGTACTTCAAGAACAAAAACATTATTTCTTTCTTTATCTTTAAGAAACCTTAAAGAAAAATAATGTGCAACCCAGTTTTAAAAGCTACCTAGCCTTCCGCTTTTGCGTCAACACCGCTGTACCGTTTCCTGAACATAACCTCTAAGATTTTATGTCCTTTTACTGTTTACAAAATGGGGTCGTTAAAGTCCAAAGTGGCATTAAACAGTTTTGTGTTACAGTAATTTGATGTTTTATATTGTTACAGATTTGTAAACGAATTTAAAGATAAATTATTGTTGTTGTTTTATATTTAAGATTTTTCATAAATGTTTTTTTTGGATGTGCCCCGTTGACAATTACGTTTTAATTAGTTAGGAGTCCAATCCATTCTGTGCGGAAGATATCATACCATAATGATGTCGGTTTAAAAAGAATGTAGAAATCTTTTTTTTTCTAGTAGAAACCGTACGCACTGGTTTGCAAAAGGCGGAAAGAGAGGAGAGGACCTTTGACCAGGAGTGAGACACAGCAGACTATAAAAAACAAAAAAAACTACTTTCATTTTAAGCACATTAAGCGACACAATCGTCAAGAAATCCTTTTCCAGGGACAAAAAAAAAAATAACAGCCAGTGTCCCATTTCTGGTTTCTGGACTAAAAATAAAAAAAAATGTTTTTCATAAATACTAGGTTAAAATCTCCACGCCAAAGCCTACGTAAAACAACAGCAAGGAAATAAAATAAAACGAACAGAATAAAAGTTAATTTTACAACGAACATTGCACCGGCTGTTACTTCCACTTGCCATCAGCATTCTACACCTTAACTTAACAGTACAAAGTTCAATTTCAAACAACAAACTTCTATCAAAGTCTTTGCTACTCAATTTCACTAGGTTCTACCTTCAAGTCCAAGAAACTCATTATAAGTTTCTGCTTGAACAGGCAAAGGTCTAAATTTTATTTTCTATACCTTGGCGAACTATTTTTGAGATCTTTGTCATAGTAAGAGCACTGTTTGTATACTCAGTTTTGTGAAGAGCATATTCTTTTGTTGTTTATTTTCATTGTGTTTTGATTTTGTATGGAAAGTTTTGAAGAAAGTTCGAGTAGCTGTAGAAATGTGGCGTTTTAAAGACAATATCTGGGAAATTATGATTTCTCTTGATTTGGAGTTTTTTATTTAAATTGGGTTTGCGCTAGGTGACAGAGCGATACGAGCGAGCTTACCCAGAAGAAGTTTGTTCATTCTAACTTTGAAGAGATTCGGGCTGTCTTCGTTCCTTATCCCTAGCCTATAATTTTCTTACTGCTAGGACACAGGATACCTATCTTCGAGAGGAAGTAGGCCATAATACACTACCCGGGTGCAGTTAGGGTTCGCCGCGGTTGTTCCGCTTCCAATTTTCCTTCATAATATGCACAAACAAGCGGAAGATAGGCTCAAACCAGCCAAGTATTAAAAATACTGCTTTCAATTAATACTGACCTCTGTACAAAAATCATCAAAGTATCAAACATGGATACAATCGCACTTAAAAGTGAATTTTCCCTCAGAACCTTTTCCAACGAACATTTTAGACAAGTTAAATATTAAACTTCTCAAAGCATTTGCTCCAGTTATTTAAATATTTTTTCCTCAAAACAAAATCAGATTCCACAAAGGTACGAAAGACGTGTTATTAAAAACAACAAAAGTACAGCGAAATATCAAAGAGGAGTACAAAACAGCTGAAATAAAACTGTCGCAAGATATCACTTCGAAGTGTTCGCGTCGCTTGCTCCAAAATGTGCGGTAAAAGCGAATTCTTTGGAATCCACATCGTTTTCACACAGTATAAAGAAACTCAGAAGGTTTACGTTTTGCAGGTTTTCGAAGTAGTATCTAAAGGTGGGTCTACGATAAGCAGCCAAGCACAAGCTGAGCATAAGTGTCTAAACACACTATGCCGAAGTAACGCGACCGAAGTTCGGTATAATTACGCCTGCAATGCTATTTGAATTACTGACGACACACTATGCCGAAATTACGTCGCGTCATAGCGTACAGCGTAACTTCGGTCGGGCGTAAGTTCAGCGGCAACTTATTCTGTGACCACACATTGTACGCGACCGAAGTTCGGTTCGATTACCGACGAAGATCCGAGGGCGGGGAGCAGCAGGGAGCCGCCCGCGCCGCCCGCGCCACCCGCGCCACCCGCGCCACCCGCGCCGAATTTCTGCCGCGTAAGTTCGGCACTTATGGTGTGTCATATCAGCCAAATACGTCGGAACGTGAAATCAGCCGCCGAACTTCGGTCGCGTAACTTCGGCATAGACACTAAGGCCGAGCCGACCTTCTCAAGGTGTCAAGTAGGTATGTCGAAGGCGCGTCCCGGGTCTACGGCGCGTCGTGTTCTACGCTCGTATCAAAGAGCTTTGAGCAATCTGACGGGGTCTCCTTTAGAAGGCCAAAGCCTGCCGTCGCGGGACTGTCTCATCAGGTAACCGTGGCCCTGGAATGTAAAGGGCTATTGAAGGATCACCTTGGATTTTTAATCAGTCCATTTAGTTCTAGTCTTGCCCATTCTTCTCCATAGAGATCTACGCATTGGAATGAGCATCTATAGTAGGTTCTTTCACAGTTACTACGTCTTGTGAGTGGTACTTAGCAGCATAATTATCCTTGTAGGCTTTTTTTTATTTATTGTCTATTGACAATTCAAAAGTGGAGCAGTGGTGGCCCAGTGGTATCGGCCTCGACTTACGAGTTGTAGGTCGTGGGTTCGAACCCCGTTAGGCGCATTACTTTGTGTAATTTATTTCAACACCACTGTTTTCAAAACGGTGAAGGAAAACATCGTGAGGAAACCGGCATGTCCTAGAACAAAAAATTCGAAGACATGTGACATCTACCAATCCGCACTGGGCCCGCGTGGTAGATTACGGCCCACTCCCTCTCACAGAGAGAGGAGGCCTGTGTCCCAGCAGTGGGAACATTTATAGGCTGATGATGATGAATTCAAAAGTACAGCACTTTTGAATTGTCAATAAACAATAAATAAAAAAAAGCGTACTCGAAATAAATGCTTTGATTCTGAACGAAATCTTTCAATAATGCTAGAGATTGTCATTTTGTAAGTTTTTGCAGAATTATCCTTCTTTACGTATGTTTTCATAGATACCAGTGGACATTCCGAGGTAAAAGTTGAGTGAAAATTACAAATACGATTGCAGCAGTTTGCAACAGAACACCTTTGAATGAAGTAAGGGGATTATTTTTTCCCTTTGAAGTATTCTTTTTGAAAACTGTATTTTTGTATTTTACTGTATCCAGTTAGCCAGAAACTAAGTTTTTAAAAGAAGAATGTTTTCATTCATGTGTTAAAATACTGAGGTGTAAGTAGGTAATAGAAAACTATGAAGGGAGAAGCCAGTTCGAACCCACGACTAACAACTCGTAAGTCGGGGTTACTATCACTCCGCGTGAGAATAAAAATGGATCTTTGGATGAATTTAGATTGGTTATAGTCTGTAATAACTCATATGCGGCTAGCTACGAGTAGCTAGCTTCTAGGAATTTCTTCCTGCCGTGGGTGCGTTTTTACAAACATATAAACTCACATACACAAACACCCAGACCTCGAACAACTACTTGCAGATCATACAAATATTTTGTTCCATGCGGTGATCGAACGTGTGACACGCTCTGTTCAGCAGTCGATCGCTCGACCACTGCGCCAACTATGCCGTCAAAAAACATACAGGGTGTAAGAAGACACTTAACGAAGCCGAAAGCCACGTATTCTACCCATTATTTGGATGATTTTTTTCCTTTAGACCGTACCCGGGACTTCAAAGGTTCTCGAGATATTGAAGGTCAAAGTTGCATTTTTTAAAACTTTTTTTTTACGAAATCGAATTCTAAGTATTATTACAAAACCTTTTTCCAAACAAACATTACCTGAATTTTCGATTTTTCTAACAAAAATTACGCACGCACGTCGATACGTTCATATCACAGCGTTTTCCAGCATAGGCGCGTTGTGAGCGTCAAGCCGCCCGCCTACGCACACAACGACACGAAACCTGTTTGCTTTACATTACGCGCAATAAAATTATCAATTTTTTTGATACCTAAAAATAAAAGTCGGTTCCCAGCGATAATTTTAGCGTAAAGCTACTTAGTTAGATGTACAGTATGCGTAGTTAACGGCTATGTGATATGTCTAATTACACCCTGTATTTTGGTACAAAAGGACAGTTTGTAATTTTGATTAAAAACTGTTCCAAATTAACATTACATTCACGTCTCCTGTTCGTGCTAGTCCGATGTCTACGATTTAGAGCTTAAACACCGTTCGCCAGTAAATCATTGGGAAAGATCGTTCGCTACCTACTTAATTCCGGTCGTGCGAAATAGATAAAATTGCTCCAATGAACATTTGTTTTAAGAGCGCTTCCTTTTGTTTTAAATGCCTGGGTTGGAAGATCACGTCTGTACGTAGAGTTAAAGGTTTGCTCTTCTCAAAGAGATAGTTAGGATAGGCTAGTTTATCATCATCAGCCGGAAGACGTCCACTGCTGAACATAGGCCTCCCCCTTAGACCGCCACGCCGAACGACAATTCGCCACTTGCATCCATCGGTTGCCCGCGACCCTCACGATGTCGTCGGTCCACCTAGTGGGAGGCCTGCCGACGCTGCCTCTTCCGGTCCGTGGTCGCCACTCGAGAACTTTTCTTCCCCATCGGTTGTCAGTTCTACGAGCGATGTGGCCTGCCCATTGCCACTTCAACTTGCAAATTTTATGAGCTATGTCGGTGACTCTGGTTCGTAGTTTATAAAATCAATAAATTGTTAATCTATTAGTCGTCAGCGTCAGTCGTGTCGCGGGACTGTCTCATCAGGTAACCGTGACCCTGGAACGTAGAGGGCTATTGAAGGATCACCGTGGTTTTTAGTCAGTATAAGTCTGACAGTCCCTCCCGCCCTGACTTGGGTAGGAGGACTCATTTGATGATTGTACAACGATAAAGAAAGCGTCAGTCGTCAGTCTAACAAAGATATTGGACACGGATTTTGATGCGTTTAATCTGCTGAGGTTACGAGGCGTTACATCAGAAGTGTGTATGCGTAAGTAAGGGTTTTTTTATAATTTTATTTATAATATTCCACAACTATCACACAACGCCATCTAGTCCCAAGCTAAGCAGAGCTTGTGTTATGGGTACTAGACAACTGATAAACATACTTAACGGCACCTTGCCGTTATCATTCAAATCTGGGTTCATTGCGGCTGCCGAGCGATCGTGGGTAGGCGGGCGAGGAGAATTAAAATGATGTTTTGAAGACAATTATTACTGTATTTGAGCAAATACGGACGTAATTACAATCAGCACTTTCTTGTTAATTGGAATACAACGACACTCCACCGAACACGTCTTGCTTGAGTGCGATGCCAGCGGATTATCTCGTCCGACGGCCACATGCAAAAGAGCCCGGGGTTGTGTCAGAGTGAAGAAACGTCAACTGGCACTTCAAAATGTTCGCTGTCCTTCCTGACGTTTCAGGTCACTCTCCAAAAAGGTTCAAAGCGCCGTCACGGCCGGACTGACATTCGCACGTCCTCGTGCGACTGCTCACGCCTCGAGTTATCTGCAAAGACCAAACACAAATCCGTAGTACTCGTCTGAGCATGCTCGCCCATCCCTGACTCTCTACCCTTTTATGCTGTCTGCTTAAAAGGATCTCGATCTTCACCCCTCACATCTGAATTAAACACGCTGGGCGGACAACTGATATCAGGCGCCCCTTCGACCACCCACCAACTCGCATGGTACGGTGGACCGGACAACCCGTCAGCGCCCCTTCCACCAGCCACGCAAACCACACACAGCTGCTGCAGTCAACTGGTCCAGAAACGTCGACCCGCATAGGCCAGTCCCCGACCAATCTCCCGCCACTCAGCTCACCAGAGAAGTCGTAGTCTGATCGTGGGCGTCGATCCGGTTTAGGCCAGCCCCATTGATCAACCACGCCCTTCCCAACTGCCTATCCAGAGCCCTTTGCTCTAGATCGATTCCAGATAAAAACCAAAGGATTTACGCAATTGCTAAAAAAACTCACTATTTACTACTCATGGTGTTCGGAGGCAGAGAGGGTGCCAGAGCTTGCGGTCAAAGTATGTGAACTAGACACCGATACTGTGTCACAATCATCATCGGATCTTACCATTCCCTTCTCATGACTATGGACTTCCGCCGTCTCGGCCTCCTCCGTCTCATTGACTAACAAAGTAGCTACTTCAATCAATCCACCGTAGCCCCTGGGTACTGCGCGCAAATTTTCATGGGCGTACTTATAGGTTCGGTTAGACCCGTCAATGTCTCTCAGCTCGTATCTATCGTGATCTAGTACCTTGACAATTGTAAAAGGACCTTTGAACTTTCGCTGTAATTTGGTTTGGTTACGTTCGCTACCTTTGATTAAGACAAAGTCGCCTACACTAAATGGTCTCACTGTTGCTCTACCCCTATTAAAGCGTTCTACTTCTGACGAAGCAGCCTTTTTTATATTCTCTGAAGCATTTTGCCTAATGGTGTTTAAGTCTAGACGGGGTTCAGGTTCAGCATGCAAGGATAAAGTTGACAGTCCTAATGACTTTGCTCGTATGCCAAACATCAATTCCGTAGGGGAGTAGCCTGTAACTCTGGATTTAGTGCTATTCAAGGCAAGCTGAACTTCTGGGAGTTCGTCGCGCCACGTTTTGTTAGGGTCGTTCTCTACTATTGTGAGCAGACATTTTAGAGTACGCATTATACGCTCAACTTGACCGTTGGCTCTACTGGAGCCGGTAGCAATTAAGTGAAGCTCTATGCCATGCTCCCTACAAAACCGTTTGAAATTTGCACTAATATAGCACCTACCTTGGTCTGATATTATCCGTTTCGGTGCACCAAATAGGTAAACTGCCTTTTTAAGACATTGAATTGCGCTAGCAGCATCGAGAGAAGCTGTGTAATCTAAGAGGATATATTTGGTGAAGGAATCAATAATAACAGACACATATTCTTTCCTATCACTTTTACCGCTTAATTTTCCCGTGATATCTATGTGTATCGTATGCCAGGGCGAAGACACTTTTGGTATCGGATGTAATCGGACCTGCTGCGCTCCCGAGCATCCCTTTGAAGCTTTGCATACTATGCATGAGTCTACAAATTTACGCACCTGCTTGCACATTTGAGGGAACCAGTACTGTTCATATATTTTGTCGAGCGTCTTATCGACACCAAGATGCATGATTTCTGAGTGAACATGATTAATGAGGGTCCATGTCAGGGATCTTGGTACAACTGGTAACCAAGAGCTGGTTCTATTACGTTCAATTTTCCTATACAGTATACCTTTCTGCACGTCATACGTGTGTGCAATAGCTTCTGGCAATTCATTGTTTTGATGTTTGCTGATGAGATCACAGATTTCGCTATCACGCTTTTGCTCTACCGCCAGCCAACCCTGATGTAACTCTATAAAGTTGACTTTCTTACTCCTATTCGTAGCAATAGTTAAATCATTTGATCCCTGCAAATTAGGTGTGGGCTCTAAAACGGGATTTCTAGATAGATAGTCAGCGTGGCTCATGCTAATGCCCTGCTTGTGAACAATATCAAAATCGTACGCTTGTAGGAAAGCCCACCATCTGTGTACGCGTGGAGTTAAGTCGGTTTTGGATTTGGATGCTTTCAAGGAATTACAATCGGTGAACACAGTGAAGTGCTGACCGTATAAATAATGCCGGAAATTCTCAACCGCACGAACGACCGCTAGGGTTTCCAATTCGTATGAATGATATCGTGATTCCGCGTCCGACGTTCGACGGCTGAATTAAGATACCACGTGAGTAACATTATCTTTTCTCTGAATCAATATGGCTCTGTAGCCTTCTGAACTCGCGTCGGTGTGAAGTTCAATGGGCGAATCTTGATCGAATATTGTTAACACCGGCTCTGACGTAAGAATATCAACAATTTTTTTATGGATATCATCGTGAGCAGCTGTCCATTTGATGGGCCCTTTTAATTTTGTTAATGGGTAAAGAGGTCCTATTATACGTGTGAAATTTGCTATGAACCGCCTGAAATAAGAAGCTAGGCCTAAAAATTGCCTGACGTGTGTAGCTGTTTTTGGAGTAGGAGCGTCAATTAAAGCCTGAATCTTTCTGCGGTTCGGTGTAATTATTCCTGCTTTAATGACATAACCCAGGTAATCTATTTCTTTTTTCATAAATCTGCACTTTTTAAAGTTCAACGAAAAACCCGCGTCAGTAAGGGCTTTCAAAGTTAGGTCTAGACGTTCTAGCCCAGCAGTGATGTCATTCGAATAGCACATTACGTCATCCACGTAGGCCAGCGCTACCTTGTCCTTTAGGGGTCCTAGAGCTGTATTTATGCACCGCTGAAATACGGAAGCGGCATTTCGTAAACCAAACGGCATTGCCAGATATTCGAATTGACCATCCGGCGTCACGAATGCCGTTTTTGCTATACTATCTGGGTTAACGACTATCTGGTGATAACCAGATGTCATGTCTAATGACGAAAAATACACACATCAAAAGTGTCTAGGGATCAACATATATTTTTGCAATAACTTTTCTCCTGATTGATATTAATTAAAATTTTCTTTAAGGATTCATCAAATAAAGGTTTTCGTTTGTCACAGTAACGATAAACCAAGTCACCTTTGCATTAATAAAGAAATTTGCCATTTTCCTAATAAAGGGATTTTTGACATTTGAACCACTAACACAAAAGTTCGAAAAAAAGACTGAAATAACAGTTTTCTTTAAAATTTTATTGGGTAACTTAAACAATTAATAATCCGTGTTTCTACCGCGAACACTAACAACACAAGAACATCGGTTTGGCATACTCAAAATGAGTTCATCCAAATCACGCTGTGGAATGGCCGCCCATGTTCGTTGCAACAACAAAAAAAGGTCTTCTTGCGACTGGATACCCTCCATATTCGGCAGAGCTCTTCTCTGTAGCATATCCCATGCATGCTCAATCGGATTCAAGTCTGGCGACTGAGCAGGCCAGGGCAGGACATTGATGTTAGCTGCGGCGAGAGTCTGTCTTACAACTCTTGCGGTGTGCGGTCGTGCATTATCATGCATTAACTGAAATAAGGGACCGATTTGCACTTGTAGAGGAACGATGACGTCTGATACAATCGTCTCAGCATAAATTTGAGCGTTGAGGTTGCCTCTGATCCAAATCAACTCAGTTCTTCCGCCGATCCAAATACCCGCCCATACCATGATGGTTCCACCACTATAAGGATGGACTTCCTGGCAGGATTTTAAACGCTGTTGGCGTCCAGGGGTTCTCCAGTGTCGTATACGTCTTGTATCCGGTCTCATACCGAAACGAGACTCATCAGAAAAGCACACGAAACGCCATTGTTCTTCTGCCCAATTTCTGTGTTCAAGAGCCCATTGATATCGAATCCTACGATTGTGCATTGCTATAGGTGGTACCCGTAGCGGTCTTCGGGAATGAAGGTTCACTTCATGCAAGCGGTTTCTGACTGTTTGGTCGCTAATTAAGTTCCCTGAAGAGTGATGAAGCCTCACGGCTAACATCATGGCGGTTATTGTTGGAGCTCTTCGAGTTAAGATTTGAATGTATCGGTCTTGTCTCCGTGTGGTGCAGCGATACCGTCCTCCATGGCGCTCAGCCACGGTACCAGTGCTTCGGTAACGTGTCCAAAGTCGACTGATAACACTCTGACTTGTATTCAGAGCTAAAGCCACAGTACGTTCCCGGGAACCAGCTTCTATCATTCCCACGGCTCTGAGCATTTCTTCCCTGCTTAAATGACGTCGCCGCTCCATAATAACGTTGGTTTTAATCAGTAGTAGGGAAACAGTAGCACTAATAATGTCTTCAATGCGTTGTATGTTTTTATAGGGAAAATATTGACAGCTGATTTTCATCTTTTACTCGAATTTGATTCACAGTTCCTGATTCAAATTATGAAATGCACCAAAAAGGATCCTTAAAAATTTATAAAATCATAAATTTATTACAAAGCCACATCTCAATCTCAAGAAATCCGCATAAAAATGCTTGATCCCTAGACACTTTTGATGTGTGTAGTATGCGCCATGAAGACGGTCAATTTGTTCTTCAATGCGGGGCAACGGGTAGTGCTCGGGTCGCGTGTTAGCATTGAGTTCCCTATAATCCACGCACATCCTATCTGTATTGTCTTTCTTTTTGACCAATAATATGGGGCTAGCAAAAGGGGAACTGCTTTCCCGGATAACGCCTGCTTTTAGTAGGGACTCTATTTTCTCATTGACTATTTCTTTTTCGCGGTTGCTAACCTATAGGGATGTCTTTGCACGGTCTTATTTGGATCAATAAGGTCTATACGGAGAACACCAGTCGTTACACGTCGCGTTGGTATACCGGTAGTGAAGAACTCACTATATTTTTCTAAAATTCTAATCAATGCTAATTTGTCATCACCTAGTAAGTCTGTGTCAATCTTCGTAAAATCAAAGTCACTGGATTTGTCAGAAAAGTTAACCTTTTTACGCTGAAAAAAAGTGACCTGATCGTTATTTATATGCACGTGTATGTATATTATCCTCTAGTATGTCTCTGCCTATTATAACTGGTTCGGAAATAGTTCCATCAGGTACTATGTGAAACAACACCGAGAGCGAGAGGCCTTGAACTTTGATAGGGCTAATAACCTGGGAAACACTTTCTAAATCCCCCTTACCAATGCCCGTCAGAAAAACTAAATCATTCTGCGCAATACCAGGGAACTTCTCGGCGTAGCTGTTAATTACTAATGAACAAGCAGATCCACTATCAAAAAGAAAGGAAACTGGCTCACCGGCTGATGTGGTTAAAGTGCTCCTCGATGCCTTGAGTTCACACACATGAACCTCTTTGACCGCCGCTGCTCCGCGGCCACCCACTCGATCTGGACACGTCGACGCCAAGTGTCCTGGTTTTCCACACACGAAGCAGGTGATTGATCTTGGCTTATCACCGGCTCTGGATGATTGGTCGTACGTCTTCTCTGAAGTAGCAGGCTCTTCTTTTCGCTTGCGACAGTCTATCGCTTTGTGACCCGAAGTACCGCAGCGGTGACATGTTCCCATGAAGCGTGATTCGCCGAATCGGGTCTTCTTCACATCCGCGGCATGTTCGTCACTACCATAATGTCTTCGCTTCAGTGAAATGCTGTTTAGGATGCGCAGAAGTTGAGATCTGGTGGTCAGGTTATGAGAGTGGAGCTCACGGCGGATCGCGACTTCCCTTTGACACAAAACCGAAGATACGAATCCCGTTGTAACATCTTCAGACATCTTCATCCGCGGAATGCGTTCGATGATGTTCCAAAGGCGCATGGCCGCCTCACTCGCGGTTTCTTTCACACCAACTTGAAAACGTAGAATTTCATCAAAATAATCTTGTGGCAGCATAGGTTTAGCAAACTTTGCAAGCAGTACTTCTTTTATTTGAGGCCACGTCAGCTGCGATGCCTGCAGTTGTGTTAAACATGTAGCAGCTCGGCCTTTGAGTGCACGTGTAAGTAACAAAAGCAGTTCTGCACCTTCTAACTTACGGTTGTTAACTACGATTTCTGTCACGTTGCACCAACCTTCGATATCCGCTTCGTTGCCGTCATGATCAAACTCAATCAGCTGGGTGCACATGCTGCTCGAAGGTTGCGATATAGCCATCAGTCGGGTTAAAAACAACTCCATGTGTTGAGACAGGGTTGGTTCTGATGCCGATGTTGAAGATCTCGCACGGCTATTCTCCTCTGAAGCAAGCCCTTCATATCCCACTTCTGATAACGGCACCTTGCCGTTATCATTCAAATCTGGGTTCATTGCGGCTGCTGAGCGATCGTGGGTAGGCGGGCGAGGAGAATTAAAATGATGTTTTGAAGACAATTATTACTGTATTTGAGCAAATACGGACGTAATTACAATCAGCACTTTCTTGTTAATTGGAATACAACGACACTCCACCGAACACGTCTTGCTTGAGTGCGATGCCAGCGGATTATCTCGTCCGACGGCCACATGCAAAAGAGCCCGGGGTTGTGTCAGAGTGAAGAAACGTCAACTGGCACTTCAAAATGTTCGCTGTCCTTCCTGACGTTTCAGGTCACTCTCCAAAAAGGTTCAAAGCGCCGTCATACTTATATAATTCTAAATACATACATATTATAGATAAATTACACCCAGACACAGAACAAATGATCGTGCTCATCACACAAACATTTGTCCTGGGTGGGAATCGAACCCACGACCTCCGGCATAGCAGTCAGGGTCACTAACCATTAGACCAACAGGCCTGTCAGGTATATAGGTATCTACAATGCATCGATAGCGCATTGCCGTACACCTGATGACGGAAAGGGGCAAGTGGAATCAAATTGTGCAGTTCCATCGCACACTCTCCGAAATAAAACCGATAAAAAATTGACAGGCTGGCAATTCGGCGCCGGTGTTCAAGACTAGAGCATCGTTACAGATAAACCTCTTGGTCCGTTTGTCATTGTGTGTATGCATCAAGTTGGTATTTGGCAGACCCGCCCTAGAAGTGAGAGCTGCATGACCAACTAATTAAATTTTTCATTCATCTCAGCAATTCATTTCTTGTAAAAAATGTTGATGAAATGCCTTTGAGAGCATACTTTATAAACGTCTACCAGACCTTCTCCAGAATATAAAATGGTAAAAAACCTAATTGCTTTTGTAGGGAGCGAACCGTAAATTGCTATAACGAACGGTCTGGATGGTCTCTCGATCGCATCGGGTTTTTTGTAAAGTTTTCCAATACAGTAGTGCATCTAGAAAGGTACACATTTTCCTAGTTTGCGGTTTTTACGTAAAAACTTTTTACTGCAAACTGCAATTGGCTTGGCGGAGCAACTGATGTACCGGTCGTAAATTAAATTGACATTTCGGGCCTCTGGTCGCAAAAACGGCAGTTTGGTTTGCTCTTTGAAACTACTTGGCTTCTTCTATAGTTATATCTGTCAATGCTTTTGCAAGATTGTTTGCTGTCGGTACTGGCCGGTGCAGATAAAATTGACCCATGTTCAATTATGCAATTGCCGATAATGGACACAAAGTGGGACTTTTTTTAGCGTGGTGAAATCATCAAATGAGTCCTCCCGCCCAGGGCAGAGCAGGAGGGACTGTCAGACTTGTACTGACCAGCAGGAAGGGGGGGGGGGAGAGCTGTCAGCAAAATGACGGGGCCCCCCTTAGAGGGCAAAGTCTGCCGGGGTCGCGGGACTAACGAGTAACCGTGGCCTGCGAACGTAAAGGGCTATTGAAGGACACCGTGGATTTTAGTCGGTACAAATCTGACAGTCCCTCCTGTCCTGCCCTGGGTGGGAGGACTCATTCGATGATCTTACCACGAAAAAACCCCATATCAGGGGCGCGTAGGGTTTCCAAAGGCGGTTTAATTAACTTTGACACCAAGGACACTTCTCACTAGAAAAAAAATTTAAACGGCTCAACCGATTTTCATCAAACATGTCTAAAAACACTCACACGTAAATCATACTTAATGCAAAAAAAAAAAAATTGAAATCCCTTCATCCGTTTGGGCTCTACGGTGCCACAGACAGACAGACAGACGGACACGTCAAACTTATAACACCCCTCTTTTTCCTTCGGGGATTAAAAAGAGAAAGAACAGTAACTAAAGTTTTTTAATTCCTTGAGAATTATAAGTTTTAAATAGTCACAACTTAAATTAAAATATGAACTGTTTCCTTGTATCGTATAAACTTGTTGTCTGCTTTTGAAATGGCAACTTCTTTGTTGTCTCTTCGCTTTGAATCAAGAATAACTAGTAGTACAGTTGTTTCTCATTCTTATAGGTAACAAAGGAAATAAGAATTGTATAGGTACGAGTAGATTGTTTGTTTCCTTAATAGTTTCAAAATATGAAAGTGAGAAGCTCGTGGCTAAATAATATACCACACAGGTCGATTTTCAAGAGTAAGCCTCGCTTGCCGAGGTTGGTTTGTGGATGGTGACCAAGCAGAAGGTAGAAGCAAGTTTCCTCCTTACGCACCGGTCATCAGAGGCGAAGCGCGGGCTTGTGTATGGCGAGCAATACCCGTAGGTAGCTCACCGTCTGGTTAGAACCACTATGAGATTTTATGTCAATTCAAAAGTGCATGTAACGGTAAAATTGAAATAAATGCTTTGAGTTTGATGTGTTTTGTTTTTTTTTTATTTTTAATAAAACGTTGGACACTAGAATTTTATCCTGTATCGTGGGTGCGTTTACAAACATAGAAACACACAAACACCAAAACCCGGAACAACTACTTATAGATCATACAAATATTTGTTCCGTGCGGGGATCAAACCCGCGACACGCTGTGCAGCAGTCGAACACTCAGCCACTGCGCTAACCGTGCCATCATTGTGGAGCGAAAAGGACTATCTGACTCGCACTTACCAAAATCCACCCCTGTTCTTTCTGCCCTTTGTGATGCGATGCCGCGGTATCTTTTGAAAACATCCCCGTATTCCTACCACCTAAATTACATTAAGATATTTTATAAGTAACACCTCCAAAACATAATTTCGTTGAGAGAAACATTTTCAGTCACATAACACATTTCTCCCACATCTCAATTACTTCCCTTTCAAATAAAACCGTTATAAATGATTCACAACATATTCACAATGTTCTGAACGCATTATCTTCATACAATTATTATTTACCTTCACAAAGAAAATCGGCTTTTTACACATTGTACCGAAATAAATAAATTCGGTAACGCGAGGTTTGAAAGAAGAATTTACTTTTGCGGATGTTCTTAATGCTTTCTGATGTATTAATATTGCTTTTTGTTTGAGCCAGTGTTTTACGGAGCAGGAAGAAATGTACTCATGGCTAAATAATAAGTGGTACAGGGTCTTATCTATACATATAATAAATCTGTAGAAGGGTCAATTCTGTACATTGAAAATATTGAAAAAATAAATAGCGGGGGGTGTTGCTGGATCGATACCAAACCCAAATATGTGATTTAAAAAATTTTGTCTGTCTGTCTGTCTGTCTGTCTGTCTGTCTGTCTGTCTGTATGTGCAGGCATCACGTGAAAACTAACGGTTCGATTTCGATGAAACTTGGTATAATTATACCTTATTATCCTGGGCATAAAATAGGATACTTTTTATCCTGGAAAAATACGTAGAAAAAAAATTTTTTTTTTTCAGTTTTATTCATAGACGTTGTTCTGTAGAACCGCGAACACACGTTGCATTACCCGCAGTGGATTCAGCGCCGTAACCTGTAGCGCCGAAAGTCGGATTTGGCTTGAACCGTTTGCGGCACACGCGGGCCACGCCTCCCCGACTCCTATATAAGGAGCCGCGTTCCGCGCCGCGCGATGCATATATATTCTGAATTTTGATGCGAGCGGACGTGTCCAGTGTGGCGAGCGGTCGTCCGTGGAATTAATATTGTATGCGTGTCATTTTAAACCGTGCTTTTCAGCGCGACCTTATTGATTACTGTTCCGATCAGTTATTTGTAAATACAAGGTCGGAATCACTATGAAAAAAATACTTACTACAGAACGCGAGCTCAACAGCAGAAGCTCAATAGAGGGATCTCCTTAATTATTATAGGTTTAGCCGTATTTGGGTCCAATAGATATTTATAAGATGTCATTGTCAGAGTTACTCAAAATGGAGAAATAAACCATCCACGCGGAGACCGACATCCGCGCGGACGGAGTCGCGGGCGGAAGCTAGTTTTATACAATAAAGGTGAAAAACAAGCTGGAAATAGATCCCACAGCTGTTGGCACAATGATTATTATTCAAGAACTATATTTAAGGTTGCCTAGGTCTGTCCGTGGATGGTTGATATCGGCATGACGAGTGCAGTGGACGTTCGGTTTTATTTATATTAATAGATCTTGCCAGTCGTTACAAGTAGTCAGTGGCTCGAAAGTCTGACAAATAAAACATAAGCACATTTAATTAATCTGATAGTACACCCATAATTATTCACCAGTTATTTAAATTGCATGTAATAGGAGGCGAGCCGTAATCTGACACAAATGTAGACTTCGAGGCTGCTATTGATGAGTTTCGTTTGGAAAAACCCAATAACACTGATGGCCCACGTGATCAAACACAGATTCTCAAGCTCAGCTTTCACATTTACACCAACAAAACAGTTTTCATTGTAAACTCCTATAAATCGTAACATTGTTCAAGAACTCCGAGTGAAATCATTTTGCATTCCTCTTGTCGATTAATGGGACTTTTACTATTACAATCAGCGTTATAACCAAGGGAACGGCAATAAAGGACGTCCTTCCAGATTGCACAAATAAATATTTGTCCCGATCCGGCTCGAAGGCCATGGGGGTGAAATGGGGTTAAACAAATACAGGTATTTACCGAATATTAGTGATGGGTAATTTTAAGAAGTGTTTGGGGGATTTTGGACATGAATTCACTTTGATTAGCAAATTCATGTAGTTAGGTCATATGGGCAGTCGCTCCATAATAATGATAAATGGGAGCATACGAGTACATTATGGAGCGAAATAACTAAAATAAAACGAAAGGAGTATTTTAGAGGGTTAGAGAAATAAAAGGTTCTAAAGATTAGAAGAATCTATTTAACTTTGTTCAATTCTTTTACAGATAAAAATTCTAATAGCAAAATTATCTTTGGCAAGTGGCATGGGCTGTATTTTATTTTAGTACTTGTGAAACGGGGGCCAGGTGCTAGTAACTGGTGCAGAGCGCAAAATATGATAAAATAGCGAACGTGTGCTAAGAACACGGTAAGTATCTAGGGCGAAAAGTATCAATATTTACTCGGTATCAATATCTATTCGTTTCGAATTAATTAATTAAAAACAGCACCTTTTATTTTTTACGTTTATAAAGAAGTTTAAAAGTTTTATTTCCTACTTAGCACTTAGCTAAGCAAAGTATGGGTAAAAAAATGAGGTATTACGAAGTACTTTTTAACCGACTTCAAAAAAAGGAGGAGGTTCTCAATTCATCGGAATCTTTTTTTTTTTATGTATGTTCCCCGATTTCTCGAAGACGCCTGGACCGATTTGGAATTTTTTTCTTTTGTTTGAAAGGGTATACTTTCCAATTGGTCCCATGATCATCAGGTCAGGATCTGATGATGGAATCCCAGGGAAATCGAGGGCAACCTTCAAATTTTATAGGCACATAGTACCATTTTCATATATTTTCTAAAGCTGTTTACTTGCATCTGATAATCATCATCTCAGGTGGATGAGCTGATGATGGAAGGTACAACTCCTCAACGGCTTGGAGTAGGCGGATTTAGTTTGTGTTCGCATATCTCTGGAACTACAAGTCCGATTTAAGTAATTCTTTTTTTGTTGTACTAAGTATTGTTTAACTTACGGAATACTGCAAGTTTCATCAAAATCGGTTCAGTAGTTTTTGAGATAGGGAATTTTATTAGCTTATTGTGCACTTGAGAGAGAATGATTTATTTGACAAGAATTTGAGTTGAATATTTAAACTAAAAAGAGTAAAATAAAAAACTTTTTCAAAAAAAATGTAACCGCCTTCAAAAACAACCACAAAAAAGGGTAAAATAACCTACAAAATAACTTTTCTTTCAGAAGTCGGTGGCAAAAAAACAATGAAATGAAAAAAAAAACAAAGGCACCGACTTCTGAAAGAAAAGTTATTTTGTAGGTTATTTTACCCTTTTTTGTGGTTGTTTTTGAAGGCGGTTACATTTATTTTTGAAAAAGTTTTTTTTATTAATAATTTACTTCCAAGTATAGTATCGATATATCGTTTCGTCTCAAACGGTATCACAGTTTTGACAAACGTTCTTGACATTTACATCTACTTAGCACTTAAATTCAAAGTATCGATAAAAAGTACCTATTAGGTATTCCGTAAGAAAGTATTTTTATCTTTAGATCCGAGTAAGTACTTGTATTTAATCTTATCGTTTCGTGTCTAACAGTATCACAGTTTCGACAAACGGTATTGACATTTACATAATCGGCGTGCTACGAAGGTGGATTGGCGGTTGCAGTGAGACGTTACCACATTTCCCGAACTTACTCTCGAAATACAGAATTACCTCTTGGGGGCAATTGAAAAGTCTTAGAAAAAAAAAATCTTAAGATAAGGTTATCATAAAATCAATCTATAAATTATGTTTCAACTGCTGGCATACTCCCTGTGACTGGAAGTCAGCTGTAAATCTCTTCGCAGGCCCAATGAGGGTTTCTAGAGGTCACACTTGTCTTTGAATTTTTGGCGCGACTATACTCAAGGCGGTCACAGTGCTGTTGAAATAAATTACCTAAAGTAATGCGCCTGGCTGAGTTCAAATCTATCGATTGACAACAAAGTAACAAATCTGTATTTAATGCTATTTTTATAATTTTTTCGGTTTAATTATTTTTTTTGAATTTTTAGGGTTCCGTACCCAAAGGGTAAAACGGGACCGGTCGGACTGACCGTCTGTCAAAAGATATCTCATGAACCGTGATAGTTAGACGGTTGAATAAAAAAAATTCAACTGTCTTTTCTTCAACTGTGTTAATTTTATCTTTCTTTCTATGTCTAGAGACCGCTGCTACCCCACCACCACTACTGCACTCTTCCTAATAAACTAATCTTCTTCATAACTTAGACCCACATTAAGTTCTCCTAGTTCTATCATAACTCGCTTTGTACGAGTTTCTATTGAATTTGCGACAAATAAGGAATATAGTCTCGAGCGACGAGCTGGTTGTACTAGTAGAGTAGTTACTAGCTTGTTACTAATAAGCTAGTAACTTCTCTACTAGTACAACTGTCTTTTAATAACTCGCCTATTGTCTTAGTTAAATACAAGTACTTTTCTTAGTTACTAGATTAAAGAGTGATGTAGCTAAGCGCCTGTTCAAAAGTTTGTCCGAAGTAGCAGCGGGTATCAAGCGAATGAGCATACTTGCAAAGTTCTTTGTTTCTTACACGCTTTGCAAGTTGCCGTCTTATTTGCATGTTAGTGTAACTTATTAAATACAGCTTTGGTTTCAGGCACATATGGCGGAATTTCGATTAAGTTATTTTGTGTTTTAAAGTTGGATATTTTTAATGTAATGGACGGATATATGCGCCTTAATGGGGCCATGGTATCTTCTGGATTGTTATAAATAATGTAACACAACATCGTGCCATGTTCTCCTTGAGGGTAAACAGGGTTGAATCCAATAGTACACACTCATTTCTCTGGTCATTTTAAAGTCGGCTTTAGCCAGGTTTTTACGAATAGTGGCCTAGGTTGCGCCCAACAAATTAGGGCCGCTCAAAAGTCCGTTGGGTTGACGATATCTTCAATTAATTTGCACGGGAGAGGTGCTCTTGGGAAAACTTGGAGGATTTTTGTCCCACCCGTGGTACAGTCACTTTCAGAGACTTTTTTCCCCTCTTTGGTAGTGATGTCACTACCAAAAGAGGTGAGTTTTCTCTGAAGCTTACCATACATGGCTAGATAAATAAAATGATTGGTCACTATACAGGGTGTTAGGGACATCGACGCACAAACGGATACCATGGGTCCAGGACATGATTCTGGACCCCCCCGTTTTGGAATTTTTCGTCGGTTTTTCCTATTTTTTATTTTTTTTATTTTTATAAGTTTGTTTTTTTTTTTAATAGTGAGCCGCGCTTAAAGTATTACAGGTACTGTGGTACTGGGCACAGTATTTAAGTATTCGATGACCTTTCATTATAAACATCTAAGAAGACACCATTTCTAGTTTTATTTACATTGCTACTTTTAGTGAAAGTAGTGAATTAATTACTTTTATATTAAAAATCTCATTGGGTTAGGTAAGAATAACGATTATGAAAAGGCTAAAGTAAAAAGAACTCCATTTTTTTTTTATTTTTTTTTAAATTACGAAATATCCGACGAAAAATTCCAACACGGCGGTCCAGAATCATGTCCTGGACCCATGGTATCCGTTTGTGCGTCGATGTCCCTAACACCCTGTATATGTAACTACTACAAAAATGTACAAAACTTAAAAAAAAACCCTGTAAAAAAAACCACCAACCATAAAATCTACTCCACACAAACAAGCGATAGATCACCTACTAACTACATAGAACACAATTTATACCTACGAGTAGTACGCAGTTTGGTGGCGTGATAAACGCCCGATGAAGGCAATTAAGGTGTCGACAGAACGCTTGCGTTGTGGTTTTGTTCCTATAAAAGTTCGTGTGTAGGTAAGGAACGCGAGTGGAACGCTTCTGAAGGTTTTACATGTATTTAGTAAGGTAGATAGTGACTATGAAAGTCGGGGTGATACCAGGGTTGCCAGATTCAGACATTTTATTTCCGGGACAATTCGACAATTTTTTTATTCCGAATTCAGTCCTACGGTACTTTCACAGTTATAATGTCTTTTGACTGGGACTGTAGAACCATAATTTTGTTTTTTTTTTTGTCTTTTGACACTTCAACAGTGCCTGTAACTGGCCTACTTGAAATAAATAATTTGATTTAAGTTGATTTGGTAAGAAAAACGAAAATTTTTGACATAAATCAGTAAATCTCTTCATTTTTATTATTTCGCAAAATTCTATTAGGTAGGTATAGGTATCTGGTAAACATTAACTAATCTACCTACATTACATAATTATCGTGTGAGTAATGTAGGTCTAGGTAGGTAAGTTATTTTCGCAGAGTATTTTTAAAATAATATTAAAACGCAAAACTTTAGTCAGAAACTGAGCGCAGCATCTTTCTTTTTTTACTTGTTATTATTTTTTACTTTAATAATATTTTATCTTTTATTTAAATTTATAATTAAATTTATAAAATTGAAGTGATGACCTGAAACACAGGTTTTTTATAAACTTAGTTCAGGCAGGTCGCTACATATAATTTAAATGCCTACTTATGTCAATTTTTTTGTACATGTGATTAATGTAATTTAGCTATACACTAGTTTTAATGTAGGCACTATTTCTATTATAGTTATATTAACTTTCTGTGTCGTTCTATACACATCTTTTTGTAAAATGTTTTATGAATAAATATTATCTTATCTTATCTTATCTTAAACTTTGTGAGAACAGCTAACCGTACGCACGTTGACCTACGCGTAACATAGTGAGATTAATTGACTGTACTTTTTTTTTGGGTGGCAAAATCATCAAATGAGTCCTCCCGCCCAGGGTGGGGCGGAAGGGACTGTCAGACTCTTACTGACTAAAATCCACCCGTGTTCCTTCGGATGCCCTTTACGTTCCGGGGCCACGGTATCCTGGATTAAGAAAAATTCCGCGACCCCAGTAGGCATTTGGCCCCATAAGGGGCGTCAGTGACGCGTGAAACACGACGCGCCACCGACCCCGGCTTGGTCCTTGGTCGGACGGCGAGCTTACCCATTACTCACCGTCCGCAAGCCCGCTCTGCCACTGTGCCCTCTGCTATTCAGAGGGACACGCGTTGGAGCGTCCACCCGACAGGCTATTCGCATACGGGCAAAGAGACCTCTTAGGCACACAGTGCCTAAGGAAGAGTTTTTGCTCGCATCCCATTGGGGGATTGTCTTCCTCCCGGACGTATCCGAGAGGGAACTCCAGTCCACGGGCGCACGTGGAGGTTTCCTGTCTTAGCAATTAACTGTACTTAGGTATTCGAAATCCGGGACAGTAAATTGCAATTCGTGGATACGGGACAAGACTCGTAATTACGGAATAATCCCGGATTTCCCGGCCACCTGGCAACCCTGGGTGGTTCTTAGCTGTTCTTGGGCGTGTGAGTTTGGTCTAATGGTTAGTTTACACAGGGCGAGCTGTGCCTAGCCAGTAGTTGATGAGATAGGAAGTGACTGTTGTGCACACACGATACAGAGCGTTTTTTTTATTGTGGTAAAATCAACAAATGATTTCTCCTACCCAGGGCGGGGCGCGAGGGACGGTCAGACTTGTACTGACTACAATTAGGTATTTGAATTTAGAAACATTTTTTTTAATAATTAATAAATCCACCACAAATAAGAACATAATTATATGAAAGAGAAAAATCTTAATTATTTTTTAATAATTAATTATGACCAATTTAAAAGTGATAAAATTCGAACAAAATTGATGTGAACACAAACGCGCCTCAATTGCTCGCCTCGGATGTGACGTCACTATATCAAAGAATTTCCTTAGAAATATGTCAACTGGCTTCTACAATAACAATTTCAAAGTTGGAATACGTACTATCGATGTATAGAAATTGATATTATAGTGACGTCACACCACACCGTCGGGCACTGTCGCGATGTCGGCGTGTTTTCGGCTCGGAGTTCAAATAATGATTTTGAATTTAATATAACTTCTTAATTAGAGCAAAAAAAAAGAACTACCTAAAAATAGTTTGTTAAGAAACAAATATATGATTAAAAAAAAAATCATTGAAAGGACCAATTAGTTTTACCAGGTTAGATGTTTGTGTGATGTGAGTATAAATTTAATGTTTGTAAAAGCACCCACGTCACAGAAAAAATTACTAGTGTGTGGCAACGTAAAAAAAGAGAAAGAAGTCATTTGATGATTTCTGCCCCGAAAAAAGACAAAGTCCCTACAATTCTACTATAAAATAATTCTTACAAATTTTCAAAGGTTTTTTATATGGGCTTCGCAGTAAACTTGAACGGCGCCAAGAGTTAGCAGAGTGAAAACAACGCGTCCTTGACCGTGATATAATGCATTCTGTGCTATGCTCCACTTTAAAGTCCGCACAGGTAAAATGTAGGGGAGAAAATAAGAAGGTACTCTGACTTTAAAACGTATTTAATTTAAATTCTGATGGAAAAGACATGTTGACTGCATCAACAAATTAAAAACCTAACTCTATCAGTTGGAGTTTCGAAAAACAATGGAATGGTTTTGAAAAGTGATCGACTGTTGCGCATGCACATGCAGCATGTCACGGTTTCGATCCCCGTACGGAACAATATTATTTTTATGACCTACAAGTAGTTGTTTCGGGTCTGGGTGTTTGTGTAGGTATGTGAGTTTCTTTGTTTGTAAACGCACCCACGATACAGGAAGAAATTCCTAGTGTTGGGTAACGTTTAAACAAAAATAGAAAAAAAAACCGGCCAAGTGCGAGTTGGACTCGCCCATGAAGGGTTCCGTAGTAGCAAGCATAGATTAAGGATATAATTATATTGAGATTAGTAAGTAATATACAACGTGTAACACAAAATGCGCAAGACCTCTCGTGGGGTAACTCAGTCCATGTAACTGAACAATTTTTGTTCTAAGACTTTTGGAAATTCGCAAAAAAAAAATGTTTTTTCATACAAAATGAGAAATTGATCGGGCCCATCTCTAAAAAAAATATTTTTTTTTTTGCGAATTTCCAAAAGTCTTAGAACAAACATTGTTCAGTAACATGGGTATGGGTTTGGTGAAAAAAAATATATTGAGTTTCAATTCTAAGTATGGGGGGCACCCCCAAAATTTGTTTTGTTTTTATTTTTGTGTGAAAATCCTAATGCGGTTCACATAATACATCTACCTACCAAGTTTCAACAAGACAGCTCTTATACTTTCGACAAAAAGTGGCTGTGACCTACGGACGGACAGACAGGCAGACAGACATGACGAATCTATAAGGGTTTCGTTTTTGCCATTTGGCTACGGAACCCTAACAAAGATATAATGCAACAAAATTCTAGAGTAGGGGCTGGTGACCTCAGAAACAAGCAAAAACTGTACTTGCTTGTGACGTATTGGCTATTTTTTTTATTTTTTAATTCGAAACAGGAGTTCCTGAGATTAGTGAGTTCAACCAAATAAACCTTTTGTAATATTAGTCTAGATTTTATTCTTAAATTATGAAATACAAGAAAATCCCGATCGTCGCGATTAGTTATTATTTTCTATTGTTGTTCTTAATTTAAATCATTTAGCCTTCACTTTAATTTAATTTGTGGTCATTTAACCCCTTGACCACAGTCTCCTATCCCGTTAAAAGATCACAGAAATACACATAGAAAACAAGCACTAGAGGTTAAATAAAATCCACTTCGATTCCCACCGTTAACCGCTCGTTAAAGCTAGCCACCTACAGGTTAGACACGTTAACTGTTGGTCGTAACATAAATAGTGATAATGAAACATTTATTTAACGTTTCCTATGTGGGATGAACGAGTAACTATTCGCAGGGTTGCCTATAACATATTGGAGGCTCTGGGCACTTTGCCGGAGTGTCTAAACAAGGTTTCTTTTTGTGGTAAAATCAACAAATGGGTCCTACCACCCAGGCCCTGCAGTCTCGACAAATATAACGACAAAAATCGGTCATTAAGTCTAATCGATGTCCTTTCATAGATTTTCAACCTTATGCTTTAGAAATAAAGTTTAAAATTTATTAAAGGAATTTGATACCGATACGGCTTAGCGACCGATTTTTGTTGCTGTCTAATGTCGAGACTGCAGGGGCAGGGCGGGACGGGAGGGACTGTCAAATTTGTAATGACTAATGGTGGTCCTTCAATAGCCCTTTACGTCTCAGAGTCACGGTTACCTGATGAGATAGCCCCGCGACCCCGTCTAAACAGGGTATCGTGCTAATACTGCACCATTATTAAGGGTTCCATTCGGTTTGAACGATGTTTGCTATTGTTTGCTGATGGCAAGTATGGTCTAGCGGACGGCGAGTTTGCTGTCTGATCAAAGACCAAGCCCGAGTGGTCGTATTCCACGCGCTCCATGTTTTTCCATAATACCTACAAGAAAAATTACTAGTAATTTCTCAGGAAATTATTAATATTATCATGTCGACACTGGAAAGCGATATTGTCGTATCTAGAAAAATGGGATTTTCTTTTTAATTTTTTTTTTAATTCAGAAAAAAATAGGTACTGCGTCCGACGCGGACGTCCTGATCAATGTTTTCCTAGGACGTTTTATTATTATGATACGACGTTGACTTTTTCTTAACTTTTTTAACAAAACACTTCAAAATGCTGTAAATACCATAAAATAAACTATTTTACAACTGCTACAGCTGTAACTCATAAAAACTAATGTTATAGGTACCAACTTTAGAATGATATCTTTAGTGCCATCTAATAAATTTTATTTTAAGAAATACTTGTTCCAAAATTACCCCTCGGATTCAGCTAGTTTAAAAGTTATGAATTTTTAAAATAGTTTTTTGGCTCTGGTGTAAAGTTCAACTTTTCGAGATACCTACAGCTACAATATTGCTTTCTTGTGTTGATGTATCATGGGTGCGTTTACAAAAACTTAAACCCACATAAATATATAAAAACCCAGTCCCGGAACGAACACTTCAAGATTCCAAGTTTTCCAATAACCTAAAACATAACTCAATGTAGTTGCAGAAACTTGTAGCTAGTTCCAAAACTGCAACATTGCTTGAAATGATTTATTTAGAGTTTAATTAATAATTTACGTAACAAGACAAACTAATTACACTGTGCTGGTGCGGGCCTTGACTGCGAAATATCCGACTAAGCTCAAATTAGTACGCTTACGAGGCAATAGGGTTGGTACTTTGTGCTTAATGAGGAAAAGTCTCGAAAAACGTGTCGGATTTGGTATTGCAGAACTATGGCTCTGAGAAAAGGTTTTCGGGGATCTAAATGCTTAGATGTATGTATGTTTCTAGGAAAGTTGAGTTATTGGAAATCGTTGTTCATCTTTTGTGAATAATTTATGGTCATGGGACTGTCTCATCAGATAACAATGACCCTGGACTGTGAAGGATCACCTTAGATTTTAGTTAGTACAAGTCTTATAGTCCCTACCGTCCCGCTCTGGGTGGGAGGACTCATTTGATGATCATTTAAAGGAACAGGGGGGTTTTTTAACAACTTTTTTTTTTTGTTTTTAGCGTGGTAAAATCATGAAATGAGTCCTCCCACCCCGGGCAGGGCGAGAGGGACTGTCAGACTTGTACTGACTAAAATCCACGGTGTCTTCAATAGCCTTTTATGTTCCGGGGTCACGGTAATGAGATAAGTCCCGCGACCCCGGCAGGCTTTGGCCCTCTTGGGCGGGGCCCCGTCATCGTGCTGACGCTCTTTGAGGCGCGCGTGGAACACAACGCGCCGTCGACCCGGGCATGGTCCATGGTCGGGCGGCGAGTTGCCCTTTACTCGCCGCCCGCATGCCCGCGCCTACGGTGGCCGGAGATCGTCTTGCGACGTCCGACGCCGTGGGCGTCTACCATTGCGGGTGGGGTTTCTTCCTTCCCCATCCGACACAGGTACCTCCCGAAACATCCGTGTCCGGTGAGGACCTGCGTCATCCGATAGGTCAGGACGCCGTGACGCCTTTCCAGCCACTCCTCAAAGAGGGGTCTTACCGCCGCGATTGCGGCGTGCCCGAACCTCGGTTGCGACAGTCGTTCCCTCCATACTGCCCTGAGATCGCGCCGGACCTCTTCCCGCCGCGCCTCGACTTGTCGGGGCAGCGGAAATTCTCCCTTGGCGCAGTCGCTGAGAGATCGAGTGCTGCGCGGGTGTCGCGGATTCGATCCCTGCACGGAACAAATATTTGTATGATCTACAAGTAGTTGTTCCGGGTCTGGGTGTTTGTGTATGTATGTGAGTTTATATGTTTGTAAACGTACCCACGATACAGGAAACATTCTTAGAGTAGGGCAAAGACAAAAAAATGGCATTTAAAACTTCACTTTAAAAACACTTCACAAAAAACAAGTCATTCTCAGTCAAGGATCCTTTTATTCCAACAAACGACATAAAAAAAAAGAATTAATAGCAATAGTGCAATTTAGTAAGACGACGTTCATTGTACTAAGAGAGCTGGAGGAGGTCATAATCAACGAAATGATATTACCGGGAGAGCATCCCTTGGTAAACGACTGGAGTAAAATCTTGACAATGGTTGAAGTTGTAAGATATAGCGTATTTTTAGTTTTTTTTTAGGGTCACACTAAAATCTGTCATAGAAAAAATATTGACTGAATTGAATAGAATAGAAAAATATTATTTTGATATTGGACACACGCAGAAATATAATAAAAATAAAATTAAAAACACAATAAGAATTTTGTTGAGCATGTTCACACCAAAAGGGTTACTAACTCAGCATGTGTGGGGCGAAAGACACCCAGCGCTGGTTTTCAGTTGGCACCCCCCAGTGACTGAGTCTTTATTGGAAGTATTTTCTCTCTCTTAGCTTCAGTATAGCCCGGAGGCGAAAATGAGGCCTTTTTTTATCGTTGTAAAATCATTAAAATGAGTCCTCCCGCCCAGGGTTGGACGGGTGAGACTGTCAGATTCGTGCTGATTAAAATTCACGTCGTTTCTTCAATTGCTCTTTTCATTCCAGGATCACGGTTTCGCAGGCTTTGACTGGGGGTCCCGACAGATTGCTGACAGATCTTTGAGGTGCGCCTGGAACACAATGCGTCGTCCGCGTCGTCGACCCGGGCATGGCCCATGATGAGGTCTAATATGGAAATATCACTGAAATATCTCATTGTCATTATTTTTTGTGTGTCCACTATTTAAAAAGGAGCTTCTTATTTTAAGGTGTTTGTTGTAATCTATTGTATTGTTACTCATTTATTAATTAAAACTATAAGTTATTTTCCTTTAGTATACTTAGCCTTCAAAAGTTTAAGTTGGACATCATTAACATCGATAAATAAAACCACCTTGAGGAAACATGTACCCCCATAAACAAAATTAGTCAAAAGCCCTTACTAAAAATTTGTGGGGTTTCTAGAAGCGGCTCAATGAACTCTACTACCACATCCTAACCCGTAAAAGAAAGAAAGACGTAAAAAAACCGTAACATTTTCCTCTTAATTGTAGTCATCTCTTTATCACTACATCCCCTATATCTCCCTTATTCCAAGACAATATCATCCCCCTTTCAAAAAAACCTATCCTTTCAATCTACCCTCTTCTAAGATTAATTCCTGCAATTGCGCCACAAGCTTAAGGTCCCGTGACATCATTATCTGCCCAACACAAGCGTGAGATTAGGGACTATTTCATTATATTTTTCCGAGGGATTTCTTTCTCAGTTCCTCGCTGTAGGGACGAGTGAAATTAATGTATCTTGTGGACGGCAATCATACTTATACGTGTCTGGGACATTGGACGGTATTGCTATAGCTGTGATTTTGGAAGGACTTTTGAGTAGATATTCTCTGCGGGCTATGATCTTGTCTAATAACGGTATTGGTTATTGGTTATTGGTATTGACGTGATTTTGGCGTTTATTCACAGATTTTTTTTTTTGTGAGGAGTCTCATCAAATGTCTCTTCACAGCTTGAGTGGAGCGGAACGAAGTATTGGGTCGCTTCACCCTTGTTTGGTAGAACAACGTTTCGTCGAAAATCACTCCCGCTTATTTCGGTTTCAATAAAGTCGTTTCGTAGAATTATTCATTTCACCGAATAATTAATTGGTAAATTTTTATTTAGTATATTTATTATTTTCTCAAACGTTGTTCGAATTAGTAAAATATATCAAAAGTTGTTCTACCAAACAAGGGTGAACCTATTCGCTCAGTTTTAGATTGGCTTCCATCGAAAGTAAATACTAACTAACTGACTAATTATACGAAATGGATGCTTAGAACGTCGCTAAGCACTAACTTTGGCTTGGGTGTTGCTTAGCTACACTATTTATCTCTGCCTCAGAATCATGCTGACTAAAAATTACAACTTCTGGAAAAGTCTATATACTGTCACCTAAATATTATTATATCAAGTTTGGCAGATAAAATAAAGTAAGAACTCCCAGTATAAATACACAGTAATACGCATCTGAATTTTAACTAATACTATAATGCGAAAGAGGATGGATGTTTAGATGGATGGATGTTTTTTAAAAACTACTAAACAAATTCAATAAATTAGATAGTTTATAACCTGGATTAATGTTTGGAACTATTAATTTATTTACAATGTAGATAATTATTAATTATAAAAAAACCCTATATGTACACACTACCTTTAAAAACTAAAAATAAAACTAAAATATTTACAAAAATAACTAAATTAAAACTAAAATTAAAAATTTACATGGCGTCAAAAAATTCATCCACATCGTTGTCAATGGGGAAAGTGCCCAGAACACTGGCAGCATTGCCGCGTTGAATGGCAATGCTGATCCTTTGACCGAGAAATAGGCCAGCCCTCTGGTCACGAGAGGCGTCGACTATACGCTTGGCGATGTCTTTGAAGACTCGGTGGGCACTCGGACCCCATGGCCCTAGTGTTTCAACCCCAAACGGCTCAAACACATAGCTAGAAGTCAAGCCATTGTATTTGCGCCGTTTGAGGTTTTCGGCACTTGCAGCAGCCGCACCAGCACAGCATGTAGTACCAGGATGATGGGATGGCGCAAGGGTGTCGACACATGTTGCATCCCACACCAAAGGTCTACCCAACTTCCAAGGCATTATAGTCATCCCATCTGGTCTCTTCCCATCGTCGCGTGCCAAGCCACTGGGTTCTAAAACGGCTGCACCCCGGCGGTGACAAGAGCACGACGGATAATGTCATTTATACTAGCGTGCCGTGCTAGCCGACCTGCATGTTTAGAATGATGTTTATCTAGAGTATGACGTTTCCGTGATATAAGCTGGCAACTGATAGTTTACGATATAGATTTTAACACAGTCAGTCATGCTTGACCTCTGAGCCACCAAAACATCCATCCAGACATTAATTCGACATTAACATTTGTCTAAAACAAGAGACATTTATTCTCTCCGTGACTACTTCAATGTCAATAATAAAAATATTTGAACCGACTAGACGATCAAATAATATTTTAGTATTTCATCGAAAAAATACTCACAGAGCTCTCTGAAGCAACTGTAGTGAAATAAATGTATCATATGGTTGGCAATCACACTCAAACGTGATCTGGGTTCAAGTTTCAAAGATATCTTTCTGTATAGTATTGAGAATCGAATGATGTGTGATTTTGTTAGAACCAGTGGGATTTCTTTGAAAGATTCAGTTAGTAGTTTTAACTAAGCTTGTTGTTAGATAAAATGCCTATTTTGACATTTTGAAGTAAGTTGCTGTTTTGGGCGTGTAGGATATTACGAAATCAACAGTCATCAATAAATATCGCTAATTATCTCGCTCTGTGTGGAGCGGAAGTGGTCTGTCAGACTTTTTTTTACTGAAAAGCACCTTGTACCTTCAGTTGCCCTTTACGTTCCAGGGTCACGGTAAACTCTTAAGACATTTCAGTGACCCTGGAAAGCATTTGGCCGTCATCATTGAGGCACGCGTAGAACACAATGCGCTGTCGATTTGGGTTTGGTCCTTGATCGGACAGCAAGCCACCATGACAAGAGAGCGCCTTACCTTGAAAACAAACTCTTGAAGCTTTATTTATTAAGCCGCAATTAATATAAATCCAAAAATATTGGGACTTCATTTGGTAAATATTTGTATAAAGTGCCTAATGTCCAAGAAATAAAACAATTTATTTAGTTTATTTTTCTAAGAAGGTTCATTAACTACCTAATGGGTCCAGGGATAATATTATTATTTCGTGGTAGACACACTTCATAACATATTTTATTGACGAGACTTTTACTTGCATCTGTGATTGTGATTTTAAGAGTAATATAGAAGAAAAATATTGCTGAGATTCTCAGAGATGATTTATTTAAGAAAAATCTGATTGAGCAAGATTTTATTTTTATTGTTGGTCATAAATATAATCATGATTTTGATTCAATAATCGAGACTCAAGATGAATTTGAAATAGATAAATGATAATTGAAACCAACGAGGTCGCAGACTAGTCGAAAATAAATTTTCAGTTTGTAAAAAGAAAATTTTTGCTTTTTGCACTTCTTTTTTATAAATATGGCCCATTGCCATCATCCGAACATAGATACAGTCTCTGTGACTGGGCATGCAGACGGTGAGTAATTGGTGACTTGCCGTCCGAGCATGGACCATCCCCGGGTAGACGGAGCTCCCCTTAGAGGGCCAAAGCCTGCCGGGGTCACGGGACTTATTCCATTACCGTGACCCTGGAACGTAAAGGGCTATTGAACATCGTGGATTTTAGTCAGTACAAGTCTGACAGTAAGGGTGGGAGGACTCATTTGATGATTTTACCACGCTAAAAAAAAGTCAAATAATCGTAACTGATCGAAATGAAATCGCGAAATTGTTTTCTTGCAGCCTCTCTTATTTCAATGTTAGGTAAAGTCTACGTCCAACGAAGTATTTTAATTATTCACTTTGACAAAATTAATTGAAAACTAGAACTAAACTAATTAGGGCACAACTCAAAGCGAACGGCATGAACATTGAATACAACAAAGGTTCCGATTTTGCCTACTTCTAGAAGAATAAATTGAAAGTGGTTGCTATAATGTGAATGTATAATGGAATAGTCCTCCTGATTGATTTCTGGGACGACGGCCAATCTCAGCGAACATTAACCATCTCACCATCATCATCATCAGCCGGAAAACGTCCACTGCTGAACATAGGCCTCCCCCTTAAGGGGGGGTTGCCATAATCCCCACGCTTGGCAGGCGGCTTGGGGATCGCAGTAAGGACAGCAGAAGTTTACAAAGGACGCTGCTGCCCGTCCTTCGGTGGCTGGACGTAGTTTAAGGACGTACCCGGGTCCGGGTCCGGGTTAACCATCTGCGTGGGACATATTATAGTGCACAAGTGTGTGCGCAGGCACAGACGCACTCTCTGTTCCTTTACTCTTATAGCCCGATGGAACAGCAATCCGACACGACCGGAGAGAGAACAGGTGTAGGACCAATGTCTTAACGTGCTTCCTGAGGGACGGAGGTATTAAACCACCAACTTTCAAACTCCGGAATGCTACTGAGAAATTCTAATAGAAAAACCTAGTAGCACTTGGGAATCGTATACAGGAGGGACGCTCAATAGTCGCGCTTGGGAACACGAGACTAACTTAACGTAAGACGTAATTTAAATAAGCGCCATCTATCGCTTGAATATACCACGCCTCGCGTGAACCACGTAGAAACGTAAAAATGAAGGGACGAACGATAGCTTGCATTTTAATCGTGCAACGCCATCTATCGAGCATATGTAAAAACATTACTGATTTGACACCTGTACGACACTAACAATATGTAACAAAATTCGTTAATTTCATATCTGTACCACTCCAGTTTTAAAATATAACACAGTAATAAAAAAGTTTTCACTTCTACCGGCACTCCCGGAGTGTAACCCATCGTTTTTTTTGCCAGTTAATCACTTTCATCGTGGGCAAAGATTTCTTCCCATTCCTTTAATAATTTTCAATGCTGTGTGTGTCTCAAAAATAATAATTGTTATTATTATAAGCCCGTGTCGTCCCACTGCAGTGCAAAGGCCTCCCTTCCCTCTTTCCACTTTTCGCGATCTAGTGCGATTGTAGGCCAATCCTTTAAAAATGAGTCGAGCTCATCCCACCATCTCCTTCTGGGCCTGCCGCGTTGTCGTTTAGTGCCATTTGCGATCCACTGAGTGGTTACTATTTTTGCCCATTGCTCTTCCGACATACGACAGATATGGCCAGTCCAGTTTTACTTCAACCTTGCAGCTGTTAGGACAACGCGAAGTCAAAAAAAAAAATGCTTTCTATTTCTTTGACGCCGTTGTGTCTTGACACAGAATGAAAAAAATGCACTTCTGTTCTCTCAAAGCCTCTGAGACTCTCAGGGATCATTATTCTTTTTTCACAGGAACGTGTTCAGTGCAGAAACGCACACTTCACCTCGAGGGTTCATTTCATGATTTTCTACCCAAAAAAATACAACCTGTAAGCTAAGATAAATAAAGCAGATTTTTATGACGTCCTGACATTTAAATCCATGCCAATATAATAATAATAATAATATAATATTCCACGACTATCACTCAACGCCATCTAGTCCCAAGCTAAGCAGAGCTTGTGTTATGGGTACTAGACAACTGATAAACATACTTATATATTTCTAAATACATACATATTATATGTATATGACGACGTCAGCGATGGCGGAGCAATAGGACGTCATCATCTCGGTTCGGTGGTGAAGGATCCATTTCGTAGGTGTTGTTGAAGTATAGCACGAATAACACGATACGTTAATATAACCTCACTTTTGTTCACAATCACTTAATTCACAATATTATTTGATAATACTTTAGTTAGGCAAACCGACAGTTTCGGTTTGGAGAAGTGAGTTGGTCCGCGTCTCAATGCAAACTGACCGTTCGACAATCCCCACTTCCCAAAACGACTCTGTCCACGTGCCGCCATTACAAAATAACGTCACAGCGTTTGCCCCACTACTACATCAATCAATTGAGCAATTTTTATTAAAAACAATATTGCTATCCACGACACGGCCAGCCCGACGAGTCACACGTCCTCGTGTGCATCTGTAACATGATAACCAACTTTGAAGCATTTTTGAGAACTCGGCCAACCTGACCGTAACGCGTTATCACAATAGCTACACTCAAATCAAAAACTTCAGAATCATTTTAACAACTTAAACACAAAGGTTCCTCCAAGTCTCATAATTATCAAATCTCAAAAGGAAAACACACCACTCATGGCCCGGCTGCTACAAGCAGCCAGTGTCAATACATAATTGGCACCAGTATCGTCATCACCTCATGTGATACGACCAACACTTCATCGAGTCCGCGACTCTGAGGTCATAACATGACCATACAAATATTGTCCTTCAAAACTCTATTAGTCCCCGCCACACCACTAGCTGCCCATCGCGCTCTGAACAACTCCACAGTGAGATGCAGTTACGACTACAGACTAGTGCGTGCGGCGCGACCAATTAGCTATGGTACACCACTGGCTGCCCATCGCGCTCTGAACAACTCCACAGTGAGTTGCAGTTACGACTACAGACCAGTGCGTGCACCGCGACCAAAAACTATGGTACACTACGAGCTGCCCATCGCGCTCTGAACAACTCCACAGTGAGTTGCAGTTACGACTACAGACTAGTGCGTGCACCGTGACCAAAAAGCTATGGCATGTGTTCTATTTACTGGTGGAGGCACCCTCCTCACCATCTTCTACATTAACCAAATTTAACCAATCAGGTACACTACTTGGAGGAATCTTTCGGACGCGATCGTGGGCGTACTTATAAGTTCTATTGTCAGTCAAAGATTTCAGCAGGTAACGATCACCATCTAAGTAATTCTACAATTTTAAATAGTCAAGATTGTAACTTGGCCTTTGTAGAGTCAAAAGGTTTCTTGTCATAGGCAGAAGCTTTCTCCATGTTCAGCCAACTTCATCTTCTTCTTCATCAAAAAAAAATAACTTGTACACTCCGTTCGGTCAATCCTGACGCAACGCTGAAAATCAAAATAAAGTTAAGCCAAGTAAAGTTTAAGTTCAAACACTAAACATAACACAATTAAGACTGACCGAAAATCCCAGAGCAACCAAGTACCTTTGCAATTGTATCATTACAATGCAAGAAACTAATCATCAAAAAGCAGGAATCAAATTCGTGGCCTATGGCTAACACTAGCCCCACCAACAAACCTCTGTTTGTTTCACACCGTTCACCATGAACGCACAATACGCGACCTCCGCCAGTGCCATCCGCACACCGCGCTTCCATGGACACCGGGATGTCAATAAGATACGGATTACGGCTACGAAATGGCTACTGGTATGGTCTGACCAGCCGACTAAGATTCCACACTATCATCCAAGTCAACATCTTCTACTTCAAAATGGTACTTGACCCTCAGGCATTCTCCGCAATCCATCAAGTGCACGCTTAGGTCTTCAATACTCTCAATGATCCGCGATTGATTCAGTTTGGTTACGTTCTTATTGTCAACAATACGTGTAAATTTAAGGATATCTGGTAAGAGTTTCTTTACTTATGTTACTTCAAAGTAACATAAGTAAAGAAACTCTTACCAGATATCCTTAAATTTACACGTTGAAGACAGCATGGCTCTCGTAAACCTTGAAGAGAATCCTCACTCACCATGGGCACACGTTATACCGTCAGCTTACCAGCTCGGAGAAAATCTTCATGCACTCGTACAAGAGCGACACAGGACTGATTTTCTTGTTTCTTGAGAATGTCTAGAAATATTTCTTCCGCTTCCCGTAGGCCATAAATGAACCTCAATGATGTCAACATGAGGCTCTTCATCATTTGCAGTCATAATATTAATGAGTCTAGCAGCCTCACCGATCAGCAGCTCAGGAGGACTAGCTTTCGTGACTCTACTTACAGTTGAGAGCAAGCTGAACGTCGGGCAACGCATCTTGCCACGAACGATTGTTCGTCTCCTCAGCAGTGAGCATGTTTTCTGAGCGTGCTCATTACTCGCTCAACCTCACAAGAAGCAATAAAAGGATACCTAAAGATCTTAATTCGGTCAGTAGTCATCTGAACAGTCAAACCATGTTCTAGAATCTCACGTCCAATCATAATAGTATAACGTGGAAAATGATTAGGCAATACATGGAAACAAATTTCAATACTAATGTCATGGATCTCTACCAAATCCAAAATCTGTATCATAGAGTTAACGGAAGTCTGCCCTATCCCAGTCATAGTCACAGTCTCATCAATCCATTTTCCTTCAAATTTACAGGCTACAGATTCTTTAATTAAAGAACACTCGGCACCAGAGTCGTAATGAAATGAAAATTGCTCACCGGATAGGGTCCCAGTCGACGCGTTCAGGAGGCACAGGTCAAACTTCTTTTCATTAACAGGCCTTGATGACCCGGACTCGGCGCTGCTCCTCTCATTGCGCCGTGGCAGGTAAAACACTTCGGAGGCTTCACAGCACTATTCACTTTGTACCGCTTTTGAGAGACATCGCGGTCATCGCTAGGTAGCTTTCTCTTCTTAGAAGAAACCGCTTGCAGCTTTTGTTGTAGCTGGCCACGTATCTTACAATAAAGTTGCTTAAAATCGATTCACGTCATCCCAGGAAACGACTCGGTAGATAGCCAGGTAGAAGCTACTGCCTTCAAGGCGCGGCTTATAGCGACCGTCAATCACATCTCTGCAGTCGTCACCCAAGCACGTGCACCCACATCTTGTTTCTCAGGATCGAAATCCGGTAAACGAAAGCCATGTGACGACGTAGTAGGTGTTTTCACGGCCTGAATCAGTGTCAGAAAATTGCGGGTTTGTTGTTCCAACAAACGCATCCATTTTTCGTCGCTAGCGTCTTTATTTCGAACACGTGGGTCGTCGTGGTCCAATCCCACTTCTGATGACGACGTCAGCGATGGCGGAGCGATAGGACATCATCATCTCGGTTCGGTGGTGAAGGATCCATTTCGTAGGTGTCGTTGAAGTATAGCACGAATAACACGATACGTTAATATAACCTCACTTTTGTTCACAATCACTTAATTCACAATATTATTTGATAATACTTTAGTTAGGCAAACCGACATTTTCGGTTTGGAGAAGTGACTTGGTCCGCGTCTCAATGCAAACTGACCGTTCGACAATCCCCACTTCCCAAAACGACTCTGTCCACGTGCCGCCATTACAAAATAACGTCACAGCGTTTGCCCCACTACTACATCAATCAATTGAGCAATTTTTATTAAAAACAATATTGCTATCCACGACATATATAAATTACACACAGACACAGAACAAATGATCGTGCTCATCACACAAAAACATTTGTCCTGGGTGGGAATCGAACCCATGACCTCCGGCATAGCAGTCAGGGTCACTAACCACTAGACCAACAGGCCTGTCATAATAACTGATATTGATGATAATTATAAGAATTTCACATTAATCAGTACAGAACAACACAATAAATAATCACACTTGCCGTCATTGAAAGCACAGTGTTTTTTTTACATAAACATTAAACTCTTTGGCAATGTGTACTTTTGACATTGGATCTAATAAAGAAGTCAAGCCGAAGACTGGAGATAAAAATGTAGTCGAGATTTACGATTTTTATACCAATATATTTATGTCCCAAAGGAACACTATCATTCCGAATCTTTTGGTAGCAATACGATATTCTCTGCTTAATAAATATGGAGACGATTTTGAATATTATAAGCTTTGGCGGGCGTATCAGTGAATCTACACATAAAATGGTATAAAAATGAAGAGTTTGTTTGTTCTGTTGAACGCGCTAATCTCAGGACTTACTGGTTCGTATTAAAAAAATGTTTTTGTGTTGGATAGTGTATTTATTGAGAAAGGCTAGAGGCTATATAACATTACGATAGGAGCCGACCAGAGGGGGTGAAACCACGGCAAACAAGTAGTGCTCTAGAAACTGAAAATAGAATAGAACAGAATACACTTTATGCACACCATACAAATTACAGGTACAAATTATATCTTATAGGGTGACACAATGGGTGGTTTTATCGCTAAAAGTGAGAATTAAAAAAACAAACATTTTTTTTTAAATCAATGAATATTAAAAAAGATAAAACGCTTCAAAATTCTGGGTTGGGGGCTTGTGATGTCATAACGCCTGTAAAATTATACCGACCGAGTGACGTTTCATGATTTTTAAAGTATATTGTATCTTCGTTAATTTTGGTGTACGTAACAAAAGAAAAAATACTGGTCAAATATTTTTTATAATTTTTAACCGACTTCAAAAAAAGGAGGAGGTTCTCAATTCGGTTGGTATTTTTTTTTAATGTATGTACACTCACGATTACTACGATTATTACTTACGATTACTCTGAGGTTTGTAGTCCGATTATTAGTGTGTTTCTTTTTTCGTTCGATGCAGTATACTTTCCATTTGGTCCCATAAAATTTTCATCAATTTTTGCTCAGCACTTTTTATTTTGTGAGCATTTTTTAATAAGAAAGTTTGACTAAAATAGCCTATTTCTTGAGTTAATACTTCTTTAAAAGCCCAGACTTAAGTCGGGCTACTAAAATGATATCATTTCAAAATAACAAACCAAAATTACATTATCAAGCAAGCTTAACATATTTAAATAGATACATTACCGACATACATACAGCGGACCGCACAAAGCTGCACCCATACATCTGCATTAATGCCGGCGGATATAGTCCTACCTGTGTAAGTACCGTCGGCTAAAAAAGAGGTTATTACATCTAATAGCAAAAAAAAACATTTTTTAATATATACATAAAACGTTGCCCCCCTAGGAATATTCCTCCCTATACCGTGGGTGCGTTTACAAACATAGAAACTCACATACACAAACACCCAGATCCGGAACAACTACTTGTTTTGACTACGATCGAGGCGACTCGAAAGTGAACTCGAAGAGAAAATCTACAAGCGACTTTTTAGTGTGTTCAAGTGTGTCTTTTAGTGATGAATAGTGTTGAGTAGTGTTAAGCGTTTGTATTTATTAGTGATTTGTATGCCATTAAAGATTATTTAGTTATAATTGATGTTGATTAATTTATCACCTACCCAGCTCGTAACAATAATATTTTTATGTCTTATAGTGGAAACCCAGTTACTTAGCCGACAGTACATTCGTAGCTAACTTACGATCCGTCCTAGATACACTTCCTAAACTGCTGGCCATAAATTGTATCAAACGCGACAACTTTATGTAGTGCTTGCAATCAGTAACTGCTCAAGTTTCTGCTCTATTTCGGGACTTGGATTTAGTATCGGCTTTTTGTTAGGTAACGTCTCAATTGCTTTAGAATAGCAATAAGGATTTTATCAAAAGATAAATATTTTAACGACGTTTGTTCAGTATTCTTTTGTCTTTCGTAAAATAATTAATCCTGTAGTACTATTCTATAACATTCACCAGTTTACTTCATCCAATCGAACTCATTTTTTTATTACTTAAAAAAATGAGTTCGATTGTGCGGTCAATAATTTGGGTGTGATTGCAGTGAGAAGTGAAAAGGACTATCACGTAATAACTTAAACCTGTATTCTTTTAAAACAGACTAACCAAAACCAAACTTATTCCTTCAATTGCGTTCCAGTGCCGCGGTATCCTCTTGAAGCATTCGAGCAAAATTCAACACCCAATATTTTTCAATAAATAAAAAATTATTTAAATAAAAACTGTTTTATGAGCAACGCGTCTGTTATTATTGAAATTGGTAACCTTCGTGTTTCAAATCCGCGTAGCATAATGGTGCTACGGCGTAGTGGCTTGCTACGGCGTAGCACATTGCTACGCCAGTATTGAGAACATTGAGAGAGAGTTTACATAATTTTGTGTGTTCCAGTAAATTTTATTTGTGTGTATTTAAACAGTATTTAATTCCTTCCCATGAAAAAAAAACGACCAGACTGGGCGTGTAGCTCCATTTCTTTTTTTAATTTTTTTTTGTTTCTCTAATTGTGTAATTGCAATAAATTATTTGAGTTTGAATTTCATGTTTATTTAAATTGCTTTGACTGATATTGATTCGTTGTTAAAATGGTCGCAAGCGCAACTGCTGACTATGAGATCCGGGTTTCAATTCCCAGGTCGAGCAAAATTGGTATTATGAATTACCAATTCCGGGTTGGTTTCTCAGGACCAGTCATTGTACTGGTATGACAGCATCAGAGCAGTAGGCGCACTTCACCACCCAGTTGAAATGTCCCTTTGTCCCTATTGGCCTTGTTTCGTTCTGTGTCCTGCTTGATATGGAGGGAAGTGGACACGTATTTTTAGTGTTCCGTAGCCAAATGGCAAAAACGGAACCCTTATAGATTCGTCATGTCTGTCTGTCTGTCCGTCCGTATGCCACAGCCACTTTTCTTCGAAAGTATGAAAGCTGTCCTGTTGAAACTTGGTAAGCAGATGTATTATGTGAACCGCATTAGGATTTTCACACAAAAATAAAAACAAAATAAATTTTGAGGGTACCCCCCATACTTAGAATTGAAATGCAAAAATTTTTTTTTCACCAAACCCATACGTGTGGGGTATCTATGGATAGGTCTTTAAAAATGATATTGAGGTTACTAATATCTTTTTTTCTAAACCGAACAGTTTGCGCGAGAGGCACTTCCAAAGTAGTAAAATGTGCCCCCCCCCCTGTAACTTCTAAAATAAGAGAATAATAAAACTAACTAATTACTTACTAATCTCAATATAATTATATCCCTAATCTATGCTTGCTACTACGGAACTCTTCATGGGCGAGTCCAACTCGCACTTGGCCGGTTTTTTACCTACTCCTCGACTATCATTTTCTGATTAAATACGTTGCAGGATCCAAGACAGTAACTTCATTCTCCGGGGCACGTTGGCCTTCATTGACTCGCTTTTCTGGTGGTTGCCACTGTTGATTCTAGCTTTCAGGAGTTAAAGTGGTTTAGGAATAGTGGGTTTGTCCCAAAAAAATTAAAATAAATAGGCTCACTTCTATAACATAGGACTCAAACATTACTGGCTGCGTTTCCACCAGAGATGTGCAATGGAAATGTGTCGTGCGAGGATGTCTAGCTGTGCTGTGAAAATGTGTGGGCGTTTCCACCAAAGCTGTGCGATGAAAATGTGCCTACGAGGATGTGTAGCGGAGCTGTGAAAATGCGCATTAATGTGTGGTGCGAGGATGCGTTGCGAAGCTGTGAAATGTGTCGACGTGGTTGCGGTGAAAGAAAGAAAGAAAGAAAGAAAGAAAAAATATTTATTTGGCTCAAAACCACGACATGACAAACTCCGTCTATGGACTGGCTGGTACAGTATGCGCAAACCTCGCAACACATCCCTCGTACACATCCCTCGCAACACATCCCTCGCACACATTCCTCGTACACATTCCTCGTACACATTCCTCGCACCCATCCCTCGCACACATCCTTCACTTGTTTTGCTGTGCTGACCGAGGCGAGGTAAATGAAGCGATTGTATTGGTTCTTTAAAAACACATTCCTCGCTACACATCCTCGCACATCTCTGGTGGAAACGCAGCCGAACTGTCTGTTACGCGTTCGTTTATTACACGAACCAATTACTCCTTTAAATCGGTTCGTGTATCAAACCTACAGACAGCATTCTCCTCCAGAAATCACAATCATGACAGTAACATATTACATCCACTACTGTAGGTACATCACTCGTAATCGTCGGGCAATAAATTGCTCGAACTGTGACAACTGGCCGGAATCGGTGTCAAGTTGCACGGAACTAAATACGGAGTTGTAATGTTGTTTCATGAAGTTGGGGACGAATTAGTATGATAGGGGTCTTGTTAGTAGCGTTAGTGATGTGTTTAGAGGTTTATTAATTACTAGCTTGTTAATTTAGAATTTGTCAATCAAAGTGGTGCTATCTACTATAATCAGAGCGTGATTCTTGTTTTCTCTTAAACAGAGGCACTAGCAAGACTTTTCACATTTTAGTGATTCGTAAACGGGAACTTTGATGTTAATATGATGGAAAATTTTGATGGTAAAAGTACCTTGTAAATCTAATATATAAAATTCTCGTGTCACAGTTTTCGTTGCCATACTCCTCCGAAACGGCTTGACCGATTTTGATGAAATTTTTTGTGCTTATCCGGTATCTATGAGAATCGGCCAACATCTATTTTTCATCCCCCTAAATGTTAGGGGTAGTCCACACCTATTTTTTTTTTTAATTATTTATATGGCAATTGTTTTGCCGTTTGCCGGGTCAGCTAGTAAAATATAAAATTGTGATAAGACTTCTGGTCGGAATCGAAGTCGAACTGCGCGGAACTAAATACGGGGTCGTAATTTTGTTTCATGAAGTTGGGGACGTATTAGTACGATAGGGGTCTTGTTAGTAGCGTTAAAGTAGCCATACACCATACTGCCTATCGTCTAATCGGCATGACGCTGCCGATTGGATCAGTTAGAATAGACCGTGTGTGGGAGTGGAATCCATCAAATTGGCATGACAGTTAAATTTGATACGCTTGATCATGCCGATTTGATCATGCTGATTTGATCCTTCCGATTGGATCAAATCGGCATGATCAAACTTCAAATCTGCAGCAGTGATACCAACTTACCAACTTTATAGCTATATCTAGCTATAAAGTTGCTAAGTTGGCATCACTGCTGCCGATTTGAAGTTTGATCAAATCGATCGTCATGCCGATTGGACGATAGGCAGTATGGTGTATGGCTACCATTAGTAATGTGTTTAGGGATTTATTTATGTTACTTTTTATTAGAATTAGCCTATAATATTCTTACTGCTGGGTCACACGTATTGCTGTGTTGATTCGTCTTAAAATTGGAGCATAAGGTAAAACTAATCGGGATTTTGGGTTGTAGATTGGAACAATAAAAGACAATGTGTTTTTAAAATGTTTTATTTATTTCCTTTCGTAACTAAAAGTAAAATATATTATTATCTCTGGGTAGTACCATTAACTTCACAGGCTTCTGACTTCATGCATGATAGGCGAAGTAAACCTCTGAGCCATCGCGACTCTATAGAACAGCTCTTTAACTTTTATTCAAAATAAAATTAAAGTAGCACAGTCATTTAAAAGAAGACATTAGCAACTCCAAAATTACTATATACCCACACAACCGACGAACCGTCCACATACTAACCAGCATTTAAGTCCGAAAATAGTCGGAATTAGTCGGTAACTTTCGGACTCGCTTTCCAAACCGCCACAATTTATTATTCGTAGTGTGACAACTGTATGTGGTGTTGGAATCAGTCCTAACTGCTCGGAACTAAGTAGGGTACTGTAATTTTATGGAGCAGGATGCAGTTTGGATTATTGTCGCGTTAGAGGGGGAGAGGTAGTGACCCAGTGGTTCCGAATTACGATTTTACTTGAACAGAATAGAATACAATACTATACACTATACTATACTATAAGATTTCCTGGTTTTCCTTTCATTTAATTTATCATGTTTGTTAGAGAGATTTCATCCTTAAAATTGACCCTAACGATCGATGCAATAAAAGTACAGGGTATAATTTTTTCAGATTTTAGCCGGTTCGATTCCCGGGTGTGGGAGAAGAGAATTTTCGAAAATCTTTGAATGCAGTTTGCTTTCTATTCAAAAATAAAGGAATGTTTCCTTTGAGTAAAATTTTCTATCTGCAGTATTAAGAGTACTTTCCCTCCAGGTGGCATTACAAAATTCCACCCTGTTGTTCACCAATTAAAAAAACGCGTTTACACACCCAGACTCGAAACAATTACTTGTAATGTATTAAATTGAACCCGCGACACACTGCGCAGCAGTAGATCGCTCAGCCACAGCGCCAATTAGCCGTCAAAAAATTAATAAATGCACCAAAAGAAAAATGTATCTATAGTAAAAAATAAACCACTAAACACAGCGAAAGGAACATTTGGAACGAAATTCCTTATCGCGCGTTGCGAAAGGGGCTAGACGGAAAAAATTAAGACGAAAAGTTGTAACGACACTTTTTGCTATAGTAAGCTATTGTAAGCCGTGCGGCGTGCGCATGTTTCTCTGTCTGTCTCTCTCTCTTATAGAAAGTAAGCCAGATATTTTCGTTTCGTCTTTCTATTTTGCATTGAACAGTCGCGACGATAATTTTTGTTGAGTGTATACAGTAACTTCGTTCCATCCGGGTGTCCCTTGACACCTCTCAAGTTTTTTTTTAACTGACTTTATAAAAGAAACCAGCGACTGAGCTCGACCAGTGAGTGATGAAATCGACGTTCATAAAGTGCTGATCACCAGACTATTTAAAATATATTAATCGTGATTTTGAAGATTGAAATGGTTCGATACTCCTACTTCTAAATGGCTACTGCTCTTGGCCATACTGAAGGACTAAGGCGGGCGGAAGAACGTTCCTATTTGCACTTGGTCGAATATTTTATTCCAATAATCCTGCCAAATTAAATGATGAGACGACCCGAACAACCATCTTTCTTTTCTTTAAAAAAGGTTGCCCCACACTAGTCATTTCTCCTGTATGGTGGGTGCTTACAATCATATAAAGTCACACACACAAACGTCCGGTCCCGGAACAACTACTTGTAAATCATACTAATATTTACTCCGTACGGGATTCGAACCCGCGACGCTCAGCGCAGCAGTCCAATCGCACAGCCATTGCGCTAATCGTGCCGTCACAATTGGTTCAGGGGGCGTATTACAACCTCTTAATTCCTGTCAGTTTACGCCTTAAAGTGAACTGCCTTGCTTAGTCGTATTACGAACACACATTGACGGCCAGTAAACAGTCACGTGACCTCTTACCGACTTCTGCCTGTGCTTGTGCCTGGAAATGGCGTGGAAATTTCGTATTATAAGCTACATAATGACATTTCAAGGCCGGATTAACTGTCAAACTTTGCATCTCCAAAATCATTCAGTTTACGCCACTTTTTAGTAACTTTTACTGACTTGTTTCTTTTAATTTGTCTTTAAACAGTTTAAACTACCTAAATTAAGCTTTAGTATTAATAATGGAGGCACTACCGAATATCTGGAGAGTGAATACATGTTAAAATGTCAGCTGACAAGCTTTATTAAAAGACGACAAAGTTATTACATTTTACGATACATATCCCTACACTTATTTGCTGAACAATAAGCAATAAATAGATTCATATTCGTAAACATTTACTCATAATTATAATAATATACTGTTCTAAATAAAAAACATGTTTCTCCTGAAAAAAATGTTTTATTCTGTCGTAGTTCCATCAGTGTAAGAAAAAATGATCACGAGCTTAGATTTGAGACATGGAGACTGAAATAAGTAATCTTTCGTACCAATGGACTTAGGGTTGAATAAACCAAACAAAATGTATGATAGGACTCAAACCCTGTGTTAAAATTAATAGCCCCAGCATCATTCCTGAAACGGTACAGTCCAATGGAGCCAAAACTTGTGTTCAATTTTTATTTGGGTACATTGGGCAGTCTTTGATGTATCAACAGACATTTTAAGTTCACTTCCTCGATTGCTTCTGGTACCACAATTTCACAGCCAATTACACTGTCTTTCGGTTTGAATAAACGTCCTAGGTTTTATCATTCTTTCTCTTGCTGAAACATTTCTAGCTTCATATCTTATGCGCCTCTTTGATTTTGGAGCCTCTTGCTTTAAAAATAATAACAACGTTGGTACAGCTCCGTTTTTCAAATTTTTCCGCTCGTGACTTAGTCCATTGTTTTTTTACTTTCTCTGCGGCAGGAAAAGACTGTGCTCTTTATTATTGCACTAAAAAGCACTACATAGTGGCATGATAAATAAAGATGATAGATATTATTATTCTTGTTTGTTTTGGCAATGAAAACCGTCACAGTCTAAAAAAATATCGCAACACGATCGTTCAGAAACAAACCCCTTATCGAGAGTTGAATATTTAGTATTAAGTTTTTGCATAAAATAACAGTAAATGTTGCTCAAGTTGATTATAAATATTTAAATTGTTATTAAAATACAGTTTAACTCAAATATCTCCTAAATTTACAATGAAAAAGAAGTTTTTCACCCACTATTATAAAACCGGTAATCATCGGTAACTTGTCGATTCGATTTTTGAACGAATTCGCTAGCCCGTCTTAATCATCCAGAGACAAATAATCCTGGATGATTCCTTGCAGAATTACGTGCGTCATAATACGAAATAGAACAAGCCTGCTTATGGCCGTAAATTCAACTGCTCGAAAACTGCCCGGAATTGAAAAAGGTTGTAATACCCCCCCAGGTCGGTTTTGTTGTTTGATAACTGCCGAGCCTACATGCGAATGCTCAAGTGAGTGAGTACCTTTACTCATAATTTGACAGCGCCGTGTTTACATTTAAATTGATCCGCGTTAATTAGGTTACGGTTAGCTAGGCTAATAGCTGCTCGCGGATTAGTTGGATTAGTCCAAGCGATACTGTTGGTATAGGTGCGTAACTGACGATTAAACAACGGTTTAGTTAGAGCGAGTGCTTAAGTTATTGTATAGGAAGTAGGTAGGATTGTGAGGCGATCAATATATTGATTTATTTTGGTAGTAAGAAGTCATTAGTGGATATTATCCTTTTTTATGAGGGTGGGTTTTTTTTTTCATTAAATTATTCTTCCCGGTCTGGGTTTTATCCTGTACCGTGGGTGTGTTAAAAACTAAAATTAATAAAGGAAGAATCATATAAATAGGAGCAATAGTGCTATTCTGTAACGTTTAGAAGCTCACTTCAATATGATGAGCGTATAATCGAACTGATTTTATAAAAGTAAATAGTACGGTATTTTTACGAGACATTTTGTTAGAATTTCAGACATGATGTATAGAAAATTTATATTAATTATTAATTGGTTCAGAATTTGCAAAGATTTACTGAATTGGGTAATGTGAGCTTATGAAAGTTACAGAGTAGTTACGAGTACTTTAACCTACCTGTTCTCGAAAATTCTTTTTTTGTAATTAGTTAAAGTCGGGCCCAAATTCCTGTAACAGCAACACCTTAATATTCTACTGGTCTATTTTGGTCTTAGGGATTAATAAGTAAAGGTATCGTCTAGTGCTTAAACGTATCTCTAGCCCAGACCACAAATGAATAAAAAAAAGAAAAAAAAATGGAATCGTTATTCATTGTTGATTGTTGTTGTTGACTGACATTGAAAATTGTAATTTAATTAGGGAAAAACCTTGATTATAATTTCATTAATCTAAGTGATATTAATTCCAAAATCCAATTTAATACTATTTTTGAATATCCCAACGTTACCTAGGATTTTATTTTATCGTCTAGTGATATCGTCTAGTGCTTAAACGTATTTAAAACACAAATCTAATTTTATATCTCAAGTCCAGACACCACAATATTACATTCACAAACAGCCTTGAGTACTTCCAATTTCTATTAACTGTATAAATTAATACGTACATATCAAGCTTTGGTAATCCAGCATAATCTGACCGTTCACTGTGCGGAAAGATGATACGAAGCAAGGCCTAGATATACTGGTAATATACAACCTGATGTGTATACAAGCAGCTATAATTTATGAGGATTTCCCGCCTTCCCGTTTAGATTCTGTTCCTCTTGCTTTAGATAAGAGTAAACCATTTAAGTTGTGCGTGTGTTAGTTATAAATTACTAGCTGTTGTTGGCTTCGCCAGATACAACTCGAAAATTACAGAGGAGAATAAAATCGGGAAAAAAACTATTTGACTACAGACCCAATGGATGGGTCATATGAACCACCAGGTGACGTATATAAGACGATATAAGAGCATAAAATAATAAGATTCAGCATTATGCCGTCACAACTATGGTTGCAACCCTCGATTTTTTCCCCTTGTCGCATGATTTTTGTACGGCGTTGCGGAATAATGGATTAGAAGCTGTATTGAAACAGTATAAAACTGATGCCGTACAGAATGAAATGACCAAATTTACCCTGGAAATTGACAGAAAAAAAAAATACCGACTTTGTGGCGCACCATTTTTTTTACGGCACTGCGCGCTTTCTTATTATTTTTCATGGATCTATCGATGGTAAAAATGTCGTACAAAAATATATTGATTTGGTTGTACTCACTCTACCTGCACTTTTGAATTCCCAGCACTCAGTTGGACAGCTTACAAGTGACGGAATAGTACTGGATCTTATTATTTTATGCTCTTATTTCATCCTATATACGTCACCTGGTGCTTCATATGATCCATCCATTGGGTCTGTAGTCTAATAGTTTTTTCTGTTCTATAATGTAATGCTCCTCTGTAGGTAATTTTCGAGTTGTATCTGGCGAAGCCAACAACAGTTAGTAATTTATAACTAACACACGCACAACTTAAATGGTTTTACTCTTATCTGAAGCAAGAGGAACAGAATCTAAACGGGACAAACATTTTGGACACGGTCCTGTTGTCTATATACCTATGCTATGTGTTGATCCAGTCGCGCGGGCATGCGGGCGGGCGCGGGCATGCGGGCGGCGAGTAAAGGGCAACTCGCAGCCCGACCATGGACCATGCCCGGGTCGACGGCGCGTTGTGTTCCACGCGCGCCTCAAAGAGCGTCAGCATAATGACGGGGCCCCCTCTCTAGAGGGCCAAAGCCTGCCGGGGTCGCGGGACTTATCTCATTACCGTGACCCCGGAACATAAAGGGCTATTGAAGGACACCGTGGATTTTAGTCAGTACAAGTCTGACAGTCCCTCCCGCCCTGCCCGGGGTGGGAGGACTCATTTGATGATTATACCACGCAAAAAAAAAAAAAATGTGTTGATCCAGGCTAAAAACTGCCTGTGTTTTATTTTTTAAAATTTCAGCCAAATCGGTGCAGTTAGTAGATTTTGCGTAACAAACATCCACCCATCCATTCTTACAAACTTTCGCATTTTTAAAATTAGTTAGAAGGGTCGATTCTGTAGTCTGCAACTAAAAACCGCCGCAATGCTGCCGTTTGCTGTAGTGGACTGTAGAAACACGGCCTTATTACAAAAACTAAATAAACATTGGTTTAAACCTGGTCTATCAAGTCCAGGCTTATCTGCAAAGCCATGGTTTAAATTTGTCCGTATTACATAACTAAGATAAAACGTCGACTTTAGTAGTCATTTGAACGATTGTCTAAACAATTAAATCCACAATGTGTAATAACAATTAAATCTACCTTGTTTTAATCCATGCTGGGTGAAATAATACAAAAACAACAACACAATGAAAAAGTTGCTCTGAGAAACTTTGACACACCTTTGACAGCTACAACTGTTAGACCATGGTTTATCGCAAAACCACGATTTGTAATAACATCTGTGTAAACCGTAGTTTTACAAGATTTAAACCTGGGTTTTTAGTTAAACCCCTTTTTGTAATAAGGCGGCGTTAGTCTCTATAAAGCTAATACGAAGAAACCGAGCGACACCCCGAACTTTATTTTTAAACGTTGGCCACTATTTTTTTGCTATTGAGAAATTTCTTAAAAGAGATATTCCGCTCTGTGTGGACCGGAAGCCATTGTCAGACACGTTTTGGCTAAAATGTACCTAGTACCTTCAACTACCTTTGGGGTTACAGGGCTGCGGTACCTCTATTGAACATTTCCGCAACTTTGGCAGACATTAGGATCTATCGAGCCTCGATGTTGATACAGAGAGCTCTTCTTGAGACGTTCTGGGAACATAACTCGGTTCCGTCAACTCACAAGATAGGTAAGTTCTGACGGAAAGAAAATTCAGCTCGAATCAAATCAAATCAAATCATTTATTTCAAATAAGCCAGTTACAGGCACTTTTGAATTGTCAAAAGTAAAATAAAATAAAATCCAAGAAATCTCGAAATCCATTAATAATTCATCTAATCCAATAACAGTGTTATTTTTGTCTAATTTCCAAAGCTCTGAACACAGCTGCCTATTTGACATCAAATATTCCAAAACAAATGCATTCGCTATTTGAAATTCTACCAACAATTTGGATTTTATGCCCCAGGCGATTTTGATACACCACAACAAAGGATTTCATAGAAAATATCAAAGATAAAGCTGGTTTTGAAACCACAACAATACTGGAAATATTTGTATTTATTTAACTACAGTAGTATTCGTATGTATTTGGCTGGAGGTTTGCCGTTGCATTGTTAGAACGATGTTTTCCGAATACTTTCTGGGGCAGCTAGTGGCACAGTTTTAATCGTGGTTAAAGTTTTCAACAACACAAAAAGTGAAACTCGAATGGCACATGTTCTTCCCGACATGATTGCGTCGGGAATCGTAAAACTTTTCGTATAATCGGGTCATTCGATTCATAATCGGGTCTCGGGATTGTCTTATCACGTATAAACCATGGCTCCGAAACGTAAAGGGCTTTTGAAGAACACCGTGGATTTTAGTCAGTACAAGTCTGACAGTCCCTCCACTCTTCTGATAGGACTCATTTGATGAATGTACCAGGAAAAAAAAATAGTTATGGCACTCGGAGAATTTCGCGGTAAAGCTATTGCATAGAATAAAAAAAATTATCGCCTACCGCGAATATTAAACGAGAATATTATTTATTTAAAATGTTTGTGGTGCGCTACTATAATAAAGAAAAATAGATTATAATGAATATGTAAGTGGGTCTTTTACATACAGGATTCCCAGATCTCACTTCCAAACTGGGACAAAATTTTCAATAGGTTACAGGGCCCAGCACGCTTCCACTGCGCCACTCTGCTTTGTTGTAGGAGAATTTTATAAGTAGGTTTCATTGTGGAAACCTCCTTCTGTAGCTGGCCATTTAGAATCTGTAAGAAAAAGGAGATTGTCTTTATGACGGATGTTTTTATGATTGCCGAAGTCTCCCGAACTGAAACAACGTTAGACGAGTGTTAGGTTAGGTTATTTTTGATAGGGAATTTCTTGATTCGGTTGCCGCGCTCAGACCCCCGATAAAAGCTATGCAATAGCTTAGAAAATCATAAAGCTTAAAATGTGACTGCGACTCAAACCTGTGCTACTGGATAAATATTCCAGACGCTTTACCGACTAAGCTATCGCAGTCCTGCTCAGCCAAGTCAAATATTCCATTCCATTCTCAAAAATCAAAATCAAAGCATTTATTTCAAATAAGCCAGTTACAGGCACATTTGAATTGTCAAAGACAAATGAAATATTATTAAACACAAAATACAAAATTATGGTGCCACAGTCCCAGTCACAAGACATAAAAACTGTGAAAGTACAGTAGATGCCCATTCCAAGAAGTAGATCTCTATGGAGAAGAACGGGCAAGAAACTCCATGGACACTCTTTTTAGATCTCCAAAATTATTACAAAACCTTTGTTACATCATTCATTTTGAGATGGTCAAACGTCTTGCAGTTGCGCCATCTATTGTAGAAGTGTCTAACTACTACAGCAACACGTTCTTTGTTTCTTTTTAACGTGGTAAAATCATCAAATGAGTCCTCCTGCCCAAGACGGGACGAGAGGGACTGTTAGACTTGTACTGTCTAAAATCCACGTTGATCCTTGAATAGCTCTTTTTGCGTTCCAGGTTCACGATTACCTGATAAGAGACAGTCCCGCAACACACCAACACTTGATATTACAATCAAACCAATGTTGAATTAGATGGCGTCTACCAGAGCTGTCAGCATTGATGGGATCCAATAGATCTCTGCTAGAGTTACGGAAATCCGGGGTCCTGGGGGGAAGGTTTTAGTCAGTACGAGTATCTCAGTCCCTTTCGTTCCAACCTGAGCAGAAAAAATTCATTTGATGATTTTCCTTCCTAAAAAAAGGTTTTGTATTGAATTTTCAATTACCATTTTTTGTTGCCAATATAAATAACTCCCTTAAGTAAATATTTGGACCGAAAATGAACACAGACCAAATTAATTGTATCTAATTATCCTATTTCTGTCTTCTTTGACTTTCAAAATACTGGTATAACAAATATTTAGGATAAAACAACGTATCTCAAAGGAAAGTTCTACTTCACAAGAATTTCAATTATCCTAAAGTTGTACGACTCAATAATTTTGTAAGAAGCTTAAAGAAATAAAATAGCAAGTAGGTACGATAGTAATAATGATGAATGAGACGGTTTGTTAACTTTGAAAGAAATTGTTACTTTGGGAGTATCATCATCATCATCATATCAGCCGTAAGACGTCCACTGCTGAACATAGGCCTCCCCTTTAGACTTCCACTAGGACCGGTTGTAAGCGGCCTGCATCCAGCGTGATCCTGTGGCCTTCATAAGATCGTCTGCCCACCTTGTGGGTGGACGTCCTACGCTGCGCTTGCCGGTGCGTGGTCTCCATTCGAGAACCTTACGGCCCCCTCGGCCATCAGTTCTGCGTGCGGCCTGCCCACTGCCATTTCAACTTGCTTTTCGTGGGAGTATGTTTTCTACAAAATAATATTTGAATACCTAAAAACATAAAACAAAAATTAACTTTTCTTTCGGAAGTCGGTGGCAAAAAACTCAATGAAATAAAAAACGTAAAGACTTCTGAAAGAAAATTTATTTAATAATATATAATTTATGTTATTTTTAAGCTACAAGTAAAATGGCAATAATAACTAAAGAGTAATAATTATGTACAAAAATAAATGTATAAATAAATTGTTATTAAAATAAATGTAAACACAAACAATACATAGGTACCTATAGTTATAAAAAGTAAGTACTTGCATTACATTAAATTTAACAGGCCTGTTGGTCTAGTGGTTAGTGACCCTGACTGCTATGCCGGAGGTCGTGGGTTCGATTCCCACCCAGGACAAATGTTTGTGTGATGAGCACGATCATTTGTTCTGTGTCTGGGTGTAATATATCTATAATATGTATGTATTTAAAAATATATAAGTATGTTTATCAGTTGTCTAGTACCCATAACACAAGCTCTGCTTAGCTTGGGACTAGATGGCGTTGTGTGATAGTTGTGGAATATTATTAAAATTATTATTATTAAATACTAAGTAATAACATAAAATACTAGGTGTGAAATTAACGGAACGAGTACTAAGCACAATATTGCGCTCCAAAACAAATATAGCTGACGTGGCTCAGAAGGCTGCCCAACTGAAGTGGGACTGGGCAGGACATGTCTGCCGCATGCCAGACGAACTGTGGGCCAAAACAACACAATACTGGTGCCCTGAGACAGTGAGGCGAGGTCGCGGCAGACCACGCAGGAGATGGCGGGACGAACTAGACAGATTCTGCCCGAACTGGAAGGAGGAAGCACAGTGTCGTGAAAGATGGAAAGAGTGGAGGGAGGCCTTTGCCCAGGAGTGGGACAAAGAAGGTTAGGAAAAAAAAAAAAAACATAAAACACTGTCAACGCAAATTAGTTTTTTTTTATCTTAATTACTAATTATTCACCTAAAAAGACTTTCAAAGTAACAAAATCAGTTTAATCAATAATCCGTTCCGCTAAACGATCTTAAATCAACAGCCAAACCGAACGAGCGGCAGTGCCATCGGCCTCCAATGCGCACGTAAAAGATAAAGTTAGCACATAAATCCATGCTTGTCAGCCGCTCGCGATAAGCCGGTTTGCTTAGCCACCCCTTTACCTGGGCCGCAGCTCACACCGAACTGTAACGGAATGTAGGTCAGTTCTGGATATTTTTTGGCGAGTGTAGGCTTGCACACATACATTTTTATTTGATTTTATAACTAGAATTTATTTATCTCACGGGAACGTAATATGAGGATCAAAAGTATGGCATGTGTTAATTCAGGTTTCATTTTATTTAATACTAGCTTCCGCCCGCGACTCCGTCCGCGCAGATGTCAGTCTTCGCGTGGATGGTTTATTTCTCCATTTTGAGTAACTCTGACAATGACATCTTATAAATATCTATTGGACCCAAATATGGCTAAGCCTATAATAATTAAGGAGATCTATTGAGCTACTGCTGTTGCTCGCGTTCTGTAGTAAGTATTTTTTTCATAGTAATTCCGACCTTGTATTTACAAATAACTGATCGGAACAGTAATCAAAAAGGTCGCGCTGAAAAGCACGGGTTTTTGGTCCTCTAAACCAAAAATAACAGAATTGAATTACTGTTTAACTTTATAATAAAACTTAGTAGCCGAGTCTTGTGTAGCTATTCCAATTAGGACGTAGCCCGCAAGTGCACTGCTAGTTATGTCACACGGAAAAATAATAAAGTCGCGGTAGTCATTAACTCTCGGAGAATCTTAACACCGCGATTCAGAAATGCGCGTCATAGGCACAACGCCATCTAGTGGTGAGTGGTGGAACCTTTTTACAAATCAATGGAGGCAGGCGTGGCGTAATGTTCTACTTGCTTGATAATAGGTGTCGCCAGTGGTTCCATAATAGGGTTTGTTATAGATTTTTTTTTCTACGTATTTTTCCAGGATAAAAAGTATCCTATTTTATGCCCAGGATAATAAGGTATAATTATACCAAGTTTCATCGAAATCGAACCGTTGGTTTTCACGTGATGCCTGCATATACAGACAGACAGACAGACAGACAGACAGACAGACAAAAAATTTTTTAATCACATATTTGGGTTTGGTATCGATCCAGCAACACCCCCCGCTATTTATTTTTTCAATATTTTCAATGTACAGAATTGACCCTTCTATAGATTTATTATATGTATAGATAAATTCGTTTAGTAGTTTTTCGGTGAAAGAGTAACAATTTATCATCCTTCCGTTCTAATCGCGTGTGTGTGTGAGAGTGATTAAACATAAGTTTATAGCTCCCTATATTCCTATTACTTATTCATAAACACGCCTGATGTATGTTAAGCTACATAACAGTCCAGATAATAGCGGCCCATCCACTAACATTCATTCCTTCTGACTTGTCCCGTTGTGCAAACTGTACAGAAAAGCGACGCCATAAAATAAAACCGTTGAAGCCACTAATTAACGCTTTCCCCTGGCTTTATCACAACACGTCAGTTCGACAGGAAAAACAATCCTTCAGTGACCAAACACACGTTTAGGTACATCGTCATTCGCGACGGGAGACGTCAGTTGCGAGGTTTTAATACCGCCATTCTTTCTCGCTCTTGCCAATCCACTGTCGTTCATTCCGTAAGGATTGTAGATTCCGGCAGGAATGAACGTTAGTGGATGGGCCGCTAATATGGTTTGCATTAAATTATTTAAGTCATTTTGAAACAAATGCTTAATGCTGGTTTTGTTTTACAAAAAAACTTTGCTCCACACTAGGTATTTTTCCTGTATCGTATGCATTTACAAGCATTAAAGTCACAGACCTGGAACAACTACTTGTAGAGCATACTTACAATTTTTTTTCGCGTGTTCCGCGAGATCGAACACGCGACATGCAGAGCAGCAGCGAAATGCACAGACGCTGTGGTGTGAATTATTAATTGGTATTTTATCCGAATGTGCTACATATCCTAATGTTCTTAAGCGATATAATTACTGAACGGTGTAAACGAATCCCCTAACCTGGACCGCCTTGGCACAACTCCACAGTTACCGTAATGAAATTAATGGCAGTACTATTAACTTGGCTTGGAGTCGCCTGCTGCTCTATGTCTGTTGAGATCAAAGACAATCAAATCAAATCATTTATTTACTTGCAAAAATGGGTAGTTAACACATAGATATCTTTTTTTTACATTATTGTAGTATGCATGCATGTGAGGGTAAAATATGCCACGATATAAAAAAAAATCGCTATATAAAATTTTTAATGTGTGTAACAAAAAAATGTAAACAAAAAAAAAATATGACTTGAAAATATTGTGTTTCATGCAAAACATAATTTCATTTTGCTAGGGTAATGCGTAGTTCCATCACTCCGTGGAAGTTTGAGTTTCAAATTACAACTCAAATTATTTCAGCAAGTTTTTTTTAATTCTAATAGTGACTCAAGTCCGACCAAACAATTCAGTCGTCCGTACTTGTTGATATTAATTACATCTGTCATCAACAATAATACTACGATTTGTCAACGAAGTCGAAAATCTTAATTACTTTCTAGACGAAAATCAATCATCTGCAAAACATTATAAAATAAAGTAAGTAAGTAATTACTTTTTGTTCATGTCTGTTTATAAACTTCATAATGAAATCCGAGGTGTTTTCCATATTAACATACTAGCTTATGCCAGCGGCTTTGCCTTCGTCAAGTTCGTTAAATGTCTCAGAGCAAATAGGTACTACCGGGTTAAAAAATATCCCCTGTGTAAATCCGGGCTATAATCTCCCTCTGTGCCAACTTTTATCAAAATCGGATCAGTCGTTCTGATGTGCAGAAGATTTATTTATATTTTACAACAATATTTAACTTATCACTGGTTTTTAGGGTTCCGTACGTCCGAATACAAAAACGGAACCCTTATAGGATCACTCGTGTGTCCGTCTGTCTGTCGCTTACAGTCAATTTTCTCCGAATCTACTAGACCCATTGGGTTGAAATTTGGTACACATATCAATTCCTGTGACCCAAGCACAGAGGTGTGACGTGAATAGATGAAATCTGTATGTGGGAGGTAATTTTTGGGGGGAAGGGGAAAATGAAAAAAAAAAGTTTTGAAAACTGCATCGTGTGACATATCATATGAAATGTCTTATTGAGACAATCTTAAATGTATTTTTTTTGTAATTTTAAAATAAATAGTTTCCAAGTTATTCAAGAAAATAGACGAAATTTGACCATTCCCCCTCCCCTCTTATCTCCGAAACCACTGAACCTAAAATTTTGAAAAAAATACAGTAATTAGTTTTCTACTTATAGATTATAGGAAAACCTATAAGAAGTCCATATCTGTATATGGGAGGTAATTTTTGGGGGGGAAGGGGAAAATTAAAAAAAAATATTTGAAATCTGCACCGTGTGACATACCAAATGAAAGGTCTCGTTGAGACAATCTTAAATATATTTTTATTGTAATTTTAAAATAAATAGTTTCCAAGTTATTCAAGAAAATAGACGAAATTTGACCATTCCCCCCCCCTTATCTCCGAAACTACTGAACCTAAAATTTTGAATAAAATACAGAAATTAGTTTTCTACTTATAGATTGTAGGATAACCTATAAGAAGTCCATATCTGTATATGGGAGGTAATTTTTGGGGGGGGAAGGGGAAAATTTAAAAAAAAATATTTGAAAACTGCATCGTGTGACATATCAAATGAAAGGTATTGTTGAGACAAACTTAAAAGTATTTTTTTTGTAATTTTAAAATAAATGGTTTCCAAGTTATTAAAAAAAAATAGACGAAGCTTGACCATTCCCCCCCCCTTATCTCCGAAACTACTGAACCTAAAATTTTGAAAAAAATACAGGAATTAGTTTTCTACTTATAGATTATAGGATAACCTATAAGAAGTCCATATCTGTATATGGGAGGTAATTTTTGGGGGGGGAGGGGAAAATTAAAAAAAAAAATATTTGAAAACTGCATAGTGTGATATGTCAAATGAAAGGTACTGTTGAGACAAACTTAAAAGTATTTTTTTTGTAATTTTAAAATAAATGGTTTCCAAGTTATTCAAAAAAAATAGACGAAGCTTGACCATTCCCCCCCCTTATCTCCGAAACTACTGAACCTAAAATTTTGAAAAAAATACAGTAATTAGTTTTCTACTTATAGATTATAAGATAACCTATAAGAAGTCCATATCTGTATATGGGAGGTAATTTTTGGGGGAAAAGGGGAAAATTTAAAAAAAAATTAAAAACTGCATCGTGTGACATATCAAATGAAAGGTCTTGTTGAGACAATCTTAAATATATTTTTTTTGTAATTTTAAAATAAATAGTTTCCAAGTTATTCAAGAAAATAGACGAAATTTGACCATTCCCCCCTTATCTCCGAAACTAGGTACTGAACCTATTTTTTTTTTAAATACAGAAATTAGTTTTCTACTTATAGATTATAGGAAAACCTATAAGAAGTCCATGATATTAAAATAACATGGTAAATCACTCAATATTGTGCGTACCAATTTGGGTCAGATTTAAAAAAAAACGTGATAGGTAACATCGTACGGAACCCTCTTCACGCGAGTCCAACTCGCACTTGGCCGTTTTTTTTTTTATTACGTGATAAAATCATCAAGTGAGTCCTCCCACCCAGGAAGGGACGGGAGGAACAGCTGTCAGACTTGTACTGACTGGATTTTAGCGCGTCCTTCAATAGCCCTTTACCTGATAAGATAGCCTTGCGACCCCGGCAACTTATTTCTGTTATATTAATGTTTCGCAAAATCGTGCAAAACAAGAATCAATTTTTAGGGTTCCGTAGCCAAATGGCAAAAACGGAACCCTTATAGATTCGTCATGTCTGTCTGTCTGTCTGTCTGTCTGTCCGTGTATGTCCCAGCCACTTTTTGTCGAAAGTATAAGAGCTATCCTGTTGAAACTTGGTAGAAAGATGTATTATGTGAACTGCATTAGGATTTTCACACAAAAATCAAAACAAAACAAATTTTGGGGGTGCCCCCCATACTTAGAATTGGAACTCAAAAAAATTTTTTTCACCAAACCCATACGTGTGGGGTATCTATGAATAGGCCTTTAAAAATGATATTGAGGTTACTAACATCATTTTTTTCTAAACTGAACAGTTTGCGCGAGAGACACTTCCAAAGTGGTAAAAAGTGTGTCCCCCCCCCCGTAACTTCTAAAATAAGAGAATGATAAAACTAAAAAAAAATTATAATGTAGACCTCAACCAAAACTACCAACGAAAATTGGTTTGGATGAGATACAGTTAGCAGTTTTTGAGATATAGTACATTTTCAAAAACCGCAAATATAACTTTGCCATTCATACAAATACTATGAAAAACAAAGTTATTTTTATTGTTTGTGTATATTACTTACTAATCTCAATATAATTATATCTCTAATCTATGCTTGCTGCTACGGAACCCTTCATGGGCGAGTCCAACTCGCACTTGGCCGGTTTTAGTAGGTCGGTATGCCAATAAATAAAACTTAAGCAAACATTCCAAATTAACATTTCAAGTATTCATTAAGTCAAAACTTTGCTCCAATAAATAACAGCTCGAAAAACGATCGGAAGCCAACAAAACCACATTTTTCATTAATTACGAAGTTCAAGTACCAAATACAGTGAAGTACTAGCTTCAAAAACATAAATCAGAGCATTATTTTTAATGAACACTCGGCAAAAGCCCGATAAATCCAATAATTTAGCGATTCGGACGTATTAACGAATGATAACCAATGGACTTCCAATATAAGAGCCGTAGATTAAAGAATAAATGGAGAAGTGGGGTACAAAAAAAAAAACTAGCGTAAAAGAAATGAGATTCTTCTTCGGCCAAAACGTATTAAAATTTTGTACCTTGATAAAGAAAAGATATTTGGAAATTCAGTGTATGGAATTTCAAATCTAGGCATTTTAATTTATTATGACGGAGCCCCCTTAGAGGGCCAAAACCTGCCGGGGTCGCGTGACTATCGGGTGACCGTGGCCCCGGAACGTAAAGCACTATTGTAGGACACCGTGGATTTTAGTCAATCCAAGTCTGACAGTTCCTTCTGTTCTGCCCTGAGTGGGAGGACTCATTTGATGATTTTGCCACGTAAAAAAAAGAAAGGATTTTAATTTTCTTCAGTCTGTAATTAAAGTCTGTCAAATTAGTAAAGATAAAGAAGCGCGTATTCGACCGAATTCGTGCGTTTGAGCGTGAATTCCTTTTAACTAACTCAGAAGTTTAAAGATATACACTTAAAAACTAAGAGGTGAAAAAAGTTTTCCTTTAGACATCAGAGAGTAGGCTGGAGATCACAGCAAATTATTCGATTTTGGAATCAACACAGTAACTTTAATCAATAAGGATATATTTAGTTAACAATAACGGACTTAATTGGCATATCTTCGTACATATTGTGCTCTATGCCCCTCGCTATTACAATAGAATTTCATTTTAATTGAGAACCGACATCAATTGAACACTAATGAAAGTCTTCGATAGCCTCCATGGAAATTTAATGCTTAATTGGTTTTCCATCAACATACGTAATTGGACGGAAGCTTTTGTTTCGATAAGCAAGCATGAAATGAGGACTTTGTTTCAAGGAGGCTGGGTTTTATATGTATACGATTTTGCTGTAAATTAAATATTCACAAGTAATTTTTTTGGACTGGACCTTTGCTTTCAACATTCCTGCAACCCTCTAAGACATTTGACCGTTATACTGGCAAACCTTATCTGACGGTGAGTTACCTTTATATGTCACTCACAGATGTTTTGTAAATAACTGCCATCGAGTCTGTGAACCACTATCTGCTGAGGCCCCTAACTGTTGAGGCCCCTACCTGCTGAGGCCCCTACCTGCTGAGGCCACTACCTGCTGAGGCCAGTACCTGTTGAGACCCCTACTTGCTGAGGCCACTACCTGCTGAGGCCCCTACCTGCTGAGGCCACTACCTGCTGAGGCCAGTACCTGTTGAGATCCCTACCTGCTGAGGCCACTACCTGCTGAGGCCACTACCTGCTGAGGCCACTACCTGCTGAGACCAGTACCTGTTGAGACCCCTACCTGCTGAGGCCCCTACCTGCTGAGGCCACTATTTGCTGAGGGCCCTAACTGTTGAGGCCCCTACCTGTCGAGGCCCCTACCTGCTGAGGCCACTACTTGCTGAGGCCACTACTGAGGCTTACCCTACAGTGCGTGAGAAGTAACTGAACTGACCTGAAGAACTGTGTTTTTATATTTTGACTTTCTTGTATTTTTTTATCTAAAATATTTTGTCAACAAGTCTGTTTACATTTAAATCAAGCAGAATGTTACACAGCAAGTAGAACTGTTACACAGCAAACTCTTTCCTTTGATACCCATATCATGGGGGTGGATTTCAAACAGCCAGTCCGCCATCTTGGGGAGGCCGCCATATTGGATTTATAATGACGTTTCTTAGCTAGTCATGTATTGTCATCAGAACTCAGAGTGTGTGCAAAATTTCATCCTAATCGAAGACCGGGAAGTGGGTCAAATTAAGATTCCAAGGTTTTCTTACATACATACATAGTTACAAGTGAAGCTAATATTATAATAAAGCGTGATATAAAGGGGTTCAAGTTCCTATAGGCTAATTGTTCGCCTAAAAAAAGTGTTGAAATCCAATCCAATGCCAAGTTTAGAGCACTTACGAAACTAATTCATAGACTGGGATAACGTTAACAAAAAAAAATAAAATGAAAATCTCTATTGTTGTTTCAGACACTATACAGGGTGGAGAACACAATACGACAATAAATTAGGTAAGTAATATATGATATAACTACAAAATCTATATATATAAAAGAAAGTCGTGTTAGTTACACTATTTATAACTCAAGAACGGCTGAACCGATTTGGCTGAAAATTGGTGGGGAGGTAGCTTAGAACCAGGAAAAACATATAGGATACTTTTTAATTATTTTTGTTTTTTTTTTGTTTTTTCGGTTTCCGTGTGACGTGACATAAAACGCAACTGACATGGAATGACAGCAAAATGAAAAATGTATCAATCAAAACATCAATTGACCGGTCGATGTGTTTGTATTGAGTTTCTAAGCTTATTGTGCCGATATTATCATAATTATCAATGCGATGCCGCCACCATGATGATCAAATTTTTATCCTGTTTCCGTGAGACGTGACATAAAACGTAGTAACATGATCACGAAGAAGGTGTTGGTGCCGAAATTGAATAAGGGATCTGAACAAAAAGTACTAGGAAAACATGAAGAATAATTATGTTCATGCCGCCCAACGCCCACCGGTCTTGATAATGTTAAAAAAGTATTTCGGCGAATACTGAATACTCAAAAAATATACTAGAACTGCATAAATTCAATACAGCCATAGGTACGATGAAGAAACGCCTCGGTGTCGCCACTGCGAGGATCGCCCGGAGGACACGGTGGAGCATACGGTGCAGGACTGCCCCGCTGTTGGCAGAACACCGCCGTGTCCTCACGGCAACGATAGGCGGAGACCTCTCGCGCCCGGCATTGGTCGAGGTCATGCTGCGGGGCGAGACGGAGTGGGAAGCGGTCGCCTCCTTCTGCGTAGCAGTCATGCAATGGAAGGAGGAGGCGCACCGCGTGAGGGAGAGGTCAGAGTCCTCCCTCCACCCCAGCCGCAGTGGTACTACATACTACACTACACTACAGCCTACGGTGACGGGTGACGGACGCCGCCAGACGATCTCCAGCCACCGTAGACTCGGGCATGCGGGCGGCGAGTAATGGGTCTCGCTGTCCGACCTTGGACCATGCCCGGGTCGACGGCGCGTTGTGTTCCACGCGCGCCTCAAAGAGTGTCAGCATTATGACCCTTTAGAAGGCCAAAGCCTGCCGGGGTCGCGAGACTTACGATTTACCGTGACCCCGGAACGGAAAGGGCTATTGAAGGACACCGTGGATTTTAGTCAGTACAAGTCTGACAGTCCCTCCCGCTCTGCCGTGGGTGGGAGGACTCACATGATGATGTTACCTCGCTAAAAAATATTCAGTTGCGTTTAGGCACCAACTTTCCAATTTAATTAAAACTCCTTGGATATGGTTTACCACCGCACAATTTACGATTCATGAAGGTTGGCTTCGTAGTCATCGTGCTTCGAAACATAAACCAACCAAAGCTGTGCAACAGAACGCGTTTGGTGGTAAGAAAATTGATGAACAATGTGATTTACGCGACGATACTCAAAGGAAAATTCGAAGGTGAGGAAGTTCTCATTTCTAGGATCCCAAACGATATCTCTAATATTTACAAGAGATAACAACTGAATATATAATTTTATTTGATATAACGATCTGTTAATATAATAAACGATTGACATAATTTTAAAATGACTAATTTTTATTAGCATAACAATCAATGAGTATAAAATCGTTTTGTATACCACTCAAAAGTCATAAAACTTAGTTGGTCTAATTTTTTTTTCTTCCTGGTAATTAATCTAACTCTGATGTACCTAGTAATAGTACCACCTGCCATGAATGCTCGACGGAGCCCCGCTTCGCGGGGCTCCTATTTCTGCGTACAAGGTTTAAAGTAACCTAACACGAAGGGGATGGCGGGGTCTTTCAGACCCCGCCATCCCCTTCGAACCTAACCTGTCCGTGTCGGGGTGCCCCAAGTCCCGAGCTCGCTTCGCTCGCTCTTGCATCCTAGGTCAAATAACTGATTACTACCTGTAACGCTGGCTCGAGGGAGCCCCGCTTCGCGGGGCTCCTATTTCTGCGTGCAAGGTTTACAGTAACCTAACACGAAGGGTATGGCGGGGTCTTTCAGACCCCGCCATCCCCTTCGAACCTAACCTGTCCGTGTCGGGGTGTCCCAAGGCCCGAGCTCGCTTCGCTCGCTCTTGGATACTAAATTTTTCTAATAATAATAGCAATCGTGAAGGCAAACAATCAAAGTCAAAAGGATAAGCCAGTCATCAAAGAAAATAGTTTAAACGTTAAATTATGTGTTTCAAACGTTATCATAATGATTTTCGCTTAAATAAACGTTATATCAAATTAAATTATATAAAATGAGTTTTAGAGTAACACAAACATTATGTGTAAAGAAATTATATCAATCGTTGGTATATCTCACGTTGATTATATCATGTGAACGTTATTGAAATGAAAATATATCAAATAACTTTATATGAAATGAGACGCACCCCAATAAATTAAAACACACATAATACTAGTTCATAGGAATAACTCTACACTGTCAAAAAATCCCAAAATCGAAATTGAAAAAAAAATTTTTCAAACAAACTAAATGGTATAAAACTGAATACGAATTAGAACACCATTTATAATATTGGTTTACTAACCTATGTAAGAGCGGCAACCACGCAGTCCTGTAGCGACTTGATCTTTTGGCTAATGTTCAGTAAAACAATAACACTAAAATTTTTCACCAAACAATCAGGCAACTCTCATCCGCTGGTTAATTTTTAAATTAAATTTATGAATCACTATCTGGATCACTGTTCAATCACTTAGCTCCGATGTATGAATGTCGACCTGCCTAACGCAAACTAGACGTTGGGTTGCGTTCAAAACAATGATATTATAAGTAAAAAAGGTGTAGATACGTTATACGCGCTCAAAAACAGACGCGCTCAAATGTGGTTGATTCACAAACCTTGACCTCAGTCCGACGTTGCCAGCGACAACGGATGCACTTCACGTACTACAGAGTAAGTCAAAAGTAAAAGTGGCTCAAAACCACCGAAAATGCCGTCGTGTGTGATGAGATATTGTACAAATTATACAAGCAAGACTTCTAAAAGTCAAAGAATCACTTATCATTCGTAAATATATTATTTATCTTAATATTTTCACAAATACAACATTACGTTTCTATAATATGGCGTCGTAAAAGAAAGAGTGCGAGTGAGAGTGCGAGTGAGAAAAAAGAGAGAGCGTCATCATCTAGCTGTCACTTTTTTTCATATTGGTTTTATCAAGCTATCCTTTTTACTTGTAGTGAAATGTAATGTGTGTGAATAAAAAGTGTGTATGTGTGCTGCCTCTCTGCGCGGTACGCTTTTTTCTGTTGTTTTGTACGTGTATAACATATATATGACTTATAATATCATTGGTTCAAAATAATTTAAAATTCGTTCCTCAAGGGTCACTCTTACACGTGGAGGAGCACTATCCACATGCGGGATTAAGGATCGATTTTCACGCAACCTCTGGACAGCTTAACGCACAATTCACTTAACGCTGATACCTATTAAAATGTTACGTGTCCTGTCACTAAATTTAAAAAATCTAAAAACCCACGTTTTTAAATGTCCTAAAAATAAGAAAATAACCCTACGGGGCTGAGAGAGGGGCCACTCAAAACGTGGGGGCGTATATTATTTAAGGAATTATTTATGGGATATATTTACATGACGTGTATAGATCGTGGGTGTAACTTGCAAAGATACGCCCCCACGTTTTGAGTGGCCCCTCTCTCAGCCCCGTAGGGTTATTTTCTTATTTTTAGGACATTTAAAAACGTGGGTTTTTAGATTTTTTAAATCTATTAATTATTTTATTATTTTTATCATTGTTCATCGGGTTTGAAGCTACCCTGAAAATTTCAGCCTGCTAGCTTATCGGGAAGTGCCTTAAAGCCTGTCCGCCATCTTGGACGTCCGCCATATTGGCCATATTTAAGTCACATGACTATTTTTTTCGCATTTCTCACAGCAAACCCTTTCATTTGATACCCATATCATGGGGGTGGGTTACAAACAGCCAGTCCGCCATCTTGAGGAGGCCGCCATATTGGATTTGTGATGACGTTTCTTAGCTAGTCATGTATTGTCATCAGAACTCAAAGCGTGAACAAAATTTCAGCCTGCTAGCTTATCGGGAAGTTCCTCAAAATTGAGTTGCAAAAGTCCAACCGGAACGACAAACAAACAAACAAATAAACAAACAAACAAGAAAAGTGAGTGTATAAAAACGTGGGAAAATAATAAAGCGTCTTATTTCGCACTTATGATAAAGAACTAACAAATCACAAACACAAACTCGGGCGCCGGTTACTTCAAAGGAGGCGCGGCAAGGTTGCCAAAGAAAGTACATCCTGCGGTACTCGTGCGCTTGCGAAGCGATGACGCGTGGATCGTCACAGGATTATAGCGACACACTGACCTAAATTCGTATTTCGTACCTAGTTTCAAGTTTCGACAAAAAATGAAGTACAAACAAATCAAATTAAGTACCTACATTTATCTCTTTCGCACTTACTAAATTTTCTATTAATTAACTTCCGCATGCGTTATCTTCTTGTCTAACTCTAAGGATACTCTTTATGACTCTTATTGGCCTGGATTAAGGTATAATTTGCTGAAAACTAATTTGGCGCAAGTTTTTAAATAGCGAGTTGGCAACGTGTCTTTAATGTCTTGATGTTTTACCGATGCGGGGGTCGTTAACCTGTTAGTGCTTCCTTAAAATCAGATACATCATGTAGCAAATGTTGAAGATGAAAAATAATTTCCTGTGACTAAACTACTTGATATTTTCAAATGATTTTTTGTATGTGTATTGGGAACGTCTTGAGGTATACGAAGTTTAATTTATTGTCGTATTGTCATCACCACCCTGTATACATTATTTCCTCACTATTACAATGTGAAGCAAGCGTTTTATTGTTTCGCGAGTACAACATTGTGTTGTACCAAGCTCTTCGCTTTGTGCCACAGAATACAGCGTTTGATAACTTTTGTCGCGCTGATATTGTGTTTGAGATGTGAACATGGCTGTTACATGAATTGGTTTTTTGTCGAAAAATGTTTTGTTGAAAGAAAGTTCTCGCCTGACTATAGATACAATTTATGAAGAGTAGTGGCCGTCTTGTGGTCGAGATACGATTATACCTAGTTATTTTACGGTTTACGGTTAGTGCAGTGGCTGAGCGGTTGGACTTCTGCGCAGCGTGTCGCGGGTTCGATCCCCGCTGGGAACAAATATTTGTATTGTGTAGGTACTCGTAACAATGTAAAAATAAACACTTAAAAATATTTATTTTCTGCGCTCCATCTCCATAAACTTTAAATGTGACAATTCCGTACATTATGCTCCTCCGAGTAATTTTTACAAGAAGAGGCACAAAGTTTTCGCTTCTGGTATTAATTCCTCGTGGCTAAATAATTACAACCGCACAGGCTGATCTTCCGGGTTAAGCCGCACTTGCCGAGGTTGGTCTGTGGATGGGTGACCATCTGTCATAGCGTGTTTCCTCCAGTGTATTATCCAGTTATTGGATTGTGGAGGTCCGATAGGCGGTTGCTCCATGTAAAACACTGATATTCAGCCGCAGCTGGTTCGACTGAAATCGACCCTAATATAAAGTTGGGAAAAGGCTAGGCAGATGATAATAATAATAATATTCCACAACTATCACACAACGCCATCTAGTCCCAAGCTAAGCAGAGCTTGTGTTATGGGTACTAGACAACTGATAAACATACTTATATATTTCTAAATACATAAATATTAAAGATAAATTACACCCAGACACAGAACAAATGATCGTGCTCATCACACAAACATTTGTCCTGGGTGGGAATCGAAACCACGACCTCCGGCATAGCAGTCAGGGTCACTAACCACTAGACCAACAGGCCTGTCGGAATGAAAGATGACTGAGCGTATCGGGGTAAAAGACACTGTCTCTTGCTGAGCATAGTAATTGATTGAACTGCCTGTTTTGATGTCGTGTATCAAATCGCATCATCGCGCCATCACCGGGGATCCCAATGCACCGTAGACTTGGGTCTGGCCCTTGTCAGACGCTGAGATGCCCATTGCTCGCCGTCTGCAAACCGTAAAATAAAACAAATTATAAAAATTAATAGAAAATAATTATAACCTTAAATAATGATTAATCATATACCCTTTCCACTCTTATAATTTGACACAACTCCTCAAAAACCTAAGGTATTCTCAGTTGCCTTGCTTTTATATCTTTCAGTTATGGGCAACAACCCTTTTTAGGGTGACGTTTTATATTTAAACATCGAACTTTCTCGAATGCTCAGTCCTGTTATGAGTAAAGGAAACTCAGTCACATGAGAATTTCACATCGCTTTCAAGTATTTTTGTTGCCATTTGTGTAAGAACCCTGTATTTTTTTTACCTGAATGAAGTTAAATAAATGCTTTCTGTTTTATAAATCTTAAATTGTTTTTTTTTTTAATCAAAATTGTTTTTAGATGGCAAGGTTGACGCAATGACTGAGCGATGAACTACTGCGCAGTGAGGAACATATGTTTGTATGTACAAATAGGTTTTTCGTGTCGTTTTATGTGAGTCTACAGGGTGATTTGTAATTCGATGCGGTCCTTGAAATGGGTAATACTAGACCTTATTTCCAACAATTTTAACCCCGACAACATAGGGTCTAAACTGACTGGTTTTGGAGATATCGAACTTAAAAGGTATTTCGAAAGATTTCTACCTCTCCATCATTAAGTGCTTATTGTTAGAAAGTTACGAAGGTCACCACTTAGAATTTATACTTTTCAGATAGAATATGAATGACTGAATCTAGTGAATACAAGTTTGTTTTAAAACTAATCATATCTTGGGAAATTAAGTTCCTGTTTTTCATAAAGTTTCTGTTTTGAAGTTTTCTAAAAACTTTCCTTGTCTTTCAAAGCATATTTAAAAAAATAAATGTATGACACTTGGTTTACAAATGACAGGAAAAACTTTCTTGTCTCTGCACCTTTCTAAAATGGTGCCTCAGTACCCACTTTTAGTTAGTGTTTTACCAGAAAATTAGTGTTGTTACTGACAAGGTAGTAAATCAACGAAAATCGGTTGTAATGTTTTTCGACCCAACATTTTTTTTCTGTGGTTTATGTCCAAACATTTATGTCTAGCAGTTAGTTGACATTGAACTAACTGTACTTGGGTCAGTTGTCATCTCAATAAATTTAAGAGTTTACTGAGGAATTGTGATGGGCAGATGAGTTCGAAATTGTTGACGAAACAACTATAATATGATTGAGTTAAGTCTAGAGACAGTTATTTGCTTAGTGCTTACTCTCTACAACGTACCACGTAATAAATACGTATATTTGTAGTATCTACAAGTACCTGTTCTGGATCTAGATGTATGTATTTATGTGTATATTTGTATAGCAACCATGACACAGGAGGTAGTGTGGGCAAAAGGAGAAATGCGTTGAGATGAGAAAGTTAAAAAAAAAAACTTTATAATGGTGTGTTCTCGACCAGAAGACGTCATTATAAAAGGTGCCAGCGACCGAAGTCAAAAAAATACTCAAGCATAAACTTAAAGCCTCCAAGCTTATAGTTTATAGTAGGCGAGTTCCCGATTTTACTACTCAAAAAAGACAGATAATGAAAACGTAAAGACCTCCTCCTTATCCAGCACTCAGGTAAGAATACTAGAAATAAATTACACAAAAAAAAAATGTTTAAGGTCTCAACCGTCAAGGGCAAAGAAATAAATAATGACCAAGACCACTAAATCCGAGATGGCGATTAAAAAAATAATTATCTAGGTTTTCAAGACTGCTTTATAAAAATCATGCCATTTAAATTCTCTGTTGCTAGGAGTTTCAAAAAACCTTTAGACCTTCGTGAAAATTTTCCTCATGAAAAATTTAACTAGCATCATACTTGGGAGCTTAGATGTCACCCAAGTTTTAAGATGTTCAAAACGGTTTTCTTGAATAATATATCTCTGAAATATGGTATTTTTTTGCGTGGTAAAATCATCAAATGAGTCCTCCCACCCAGGGCAGGGCGGGAGGGACAGTCAGACTTGTACTGACTAAAATCCACGGTGTCTTTCAATGGCCCGTTATGTTCCGGGGTCAAGTGGTGTTATTTACATGTACACGTTTTATATATTTACAATTAACTAGCTGTTCCCGTGGATTCACCTCTGCTACTCGGCCCCTTTTGGTCATAGCGTGATGTTATATAGCCTATAGCCTTCCTCGATAAATGGACTATCCAACACAAAAATATTTTTCAACAAAAACCAGTGATTCGGGAGATTAGCGCAAACAAACTCTTCAGCTTTTGGGTTCCGTAGCCAAATGGCAAAAACGGAACCCTTATAGATTCGTCATGTCTGTCTGTCCGTCCGCATGTCACAGGTACTTTTTTTTTGAAAGTATAAGAGCTATCCTGTTGAAACTTGGTAGTAGATGTTTTATGTGAACCGTATTAGGATTTTCACAAAAAAAAACAAATTTTGGGGGTTCCCGGTAACTCTAGAATCCGACTCCAACATAGTTGGGAAAATGCTTCATAGATGATCGTATAACAAACCCTTACTTTACGGTATTTTCTTCTATTATAGCCGACAGCTCTTGAAGGCGATATAAATGTGATTGGTGAATTTCGCCCTTATCCACAGGCAATAAGAAGGCCAAAATCTTGACCCAGAACTAACAACCACTTTGAACTATCACTGGCAGGTAATAAAAAGCTAATTCTATCTACGAAAACGCGCCAAAGAATTGAGAAAAGTAAACTGATTTCTGTCATATATCGTATATGTGAAGATAGCGCTAGAGTGGCACAAGACCCGTGGAGCGTTGTCATCGCGAGATCCCTCCGAAAGTGGAGCACTGTATATGGTCTAAGTTATAGGAGATAGCGGGATTGATTTTGTGATAGAATGTAAATGTGTTTTATGTCAAGGTCATTGGGTATTGTGAGGGAATTACCTGAAGTAATTAGATTTGTAATTGTGTGTTTTTTTTATAATTAGAATCGCAAACTCTCTATACGGCTTATACACGGTCGATTTAACTGTGTGGCCTAGCCGTGCGACGAAATAGACCGTCTAAATGGCAGTTTTAACTAGGCCGATTTTTGCGATGAGACTGTATTAATCCCTCATAAGAGTGTGTCAAAGGGTGGCTCGAAAGGGCCAAGACTTCGGGTACGAGTCAATTATTAATATCTAATAGATAAAAATGTTATGATTGTCATTCTGACACATTACACAGATATTCCAGTTTTTGTATTGAAAAGCAGGTTCCATTTAATTTTGGATTTTACTAATATTCAACCCAATTATTTTGGAAACAATGCTATAACAAGTAGATCTTATCAACGCTTCGTCGTATTTTACTGATCATGTAACTGAATCCACAAGACCGTTTATACTTAGAGCCTACACCAGATTCATCAACACTTACTTAAGGGAGACACGGCTAAATTGAATCAGCATTTAAGGCTACATCTAAACGCCTAACCGCTTATACCTCACACCACAACCCAGCCCGGTGTCGCAGCGAGCGTTAAATCCCCAACTTCGGTAACACGACGGTGCCGCCAGTTTTATTTCCAAGTTTGCCCACTTCACCTACCCGGGTATCGTATAGTTCCAGGAAAAATATTTTACACGTACAACCGTATGTTCGAAGTGTCCAAGTTTAAAATTAGTCTACATTGTAAATATTGGTTGCGCTCTAGGGAAAGTTTGGTAGTATTTCTCGGATTGGTTTGAACTTGTTTGTTATGGATTGTGTGGTTTCTGGTAACATTGTTTGTGTTTCAGGATCAAATTTTCTTATTAACTGGCCACCATCCAGTTTTTACGGTGTTCCGAAGGTATGCAGGAGTTATTTGTCATGACACCGACTTTCAACCCTCTCCCAATCTTTTAACACCAATATAAAGGTGATAGGAGAGACTGTTAATTCTGGTGGAAAGCAATCTAGTGATTGGAGAGAAAGATTAGAAGGACAGAAGCTTAAAAGATACGAAGTTGGCACCATCTAAGCAACAAAAAAACGTAGTTGTGTTTTCATTCCTAAATCCATGGCTACTACTCTATTATTATTTTACTGATATTCTGTATAACCAGGGATAATAATATAATAAAAATACCGGTTTCGGATGAAGATAAGGTGCCCGTAGACGCGGGCATGCGGGCGGCGAGTAATGGGTGACTCGGCGTCCGATCAGGGACCATGCCCGGGTAGACGGCGCGTTATGTTCCACGCGCGCCTCAAAGAGCTGTCAGCAATATGACGGGGCCCCCTAAGAGGGCCAGAGCCTGCCGGGGTCGCGGGATTGTCTCACTCTGTAACCGTGACCCTGGTGCATAAAGGGCTATTGAAGGAACACCGTGGATTTTAGTCAGTACAAGTCTGACAGTCCCCCTCCTGTCCCGCCCTGGGCGGGAGGACTCATTTGATGATTTTGCCACGATTAAAAAAACCGGCCAAGTGCGAGTTGGACTCGCCCATGAAGGGTTCCGTAGCAGCAAGCATAGATTAGAGATATAATTATATTGAGATTAGTAAGTAATATACACAAACAATAAAAATAACTTTGTTTTTCATAGTATTTGTATGAATGGCAAAGTTATATTTGCGGTTTTTGAAAATGTACTATATCTCAAAAACTGCTAACTGTATCTCATCCAAACCAATTTTCGTTGGTAGTTTTGGTTGAGGTCAACATTATATATTTTTTTTAGTTTTATCATTCTCTTATTTTAGAAGTTACGGGGGGGGGGGACACACTTTTTACCACTTTGGAAGTGTCTCTCGCGCAAACTGTTCAGTTTAGAAAAAAATGATGTTAGTAACCTCAATATCATTTTTAAAGACCTATTCATAGATACCCCACACGTATGGGTTTGGTGAAAAAAAATTTTTTGAGTTTCAATTCTAAGTATGGGGGGCACCCCCAAAATTTGTTTTGTTTTGATTTTTGTGTGAAAATCCTAATGCGGTTCACATAATACATCTTTCTACCAAGTTTCAACAGGATAGCTCTTATACTTTCGACAAAAAGTGGCTGTGACATACACGGACAGACAGACAGACAGACAGACAGACATGACGAATCTATAAGGGTTCCGTTTTTGCCATTTGGCTACGGAACCCTAAAAAAGGATGAAGATAAGGTGGAATAACGAAACTCACAAACATACATGTATTTACACATGCACCTTGAAAAACATAACATTCCTCTTTTGGGCAGTCGTGTTATAAAACTCTTATATTTTTTTTTCTAAAACTCTTTCTAAATCTAGCCACACAAATATACAATATATTGCCTTCTAGACTGTATTACTTTAACAAACAACAATGTAAGCGACTTTCAAGTATCGTGGTTACACCACAGCGAAAACTTTTTCGCCTGTCCGCAGCAATATACGCAGATCATTCTTTTTCTTTATCCGGCGAGGCAAAAAATTGCTTCCAAAACTTTTGGTTTATTTTTTCGGGATCTGCATTTTTTAACTTTTTTTCTCGCAAGGAAAGAATCGTGGGAAACGCGGATTGCGCGTACCTACAAATTTTATTCGTACTCGTATACTTTAGAGATTTAAATAATGTATGTTTGCGTTAGAGGTATTTATAATATTTATATTGTAAAAGTTTTGTGGGTCCATTAGGGAAAGCCGAAGTTGGAGTTTAGTTTAAAATGATATTTAGGTAATACCTCTCTTGGGGATCTCTTTTTTTTGGGATGTGCCCAAATGGTCGTTACTTGTGGCATTTGGGGGAGCGGGACAATGTCCGTCCAACACTGGTCGGTTTTCGCTTGTTTTTATTTTATCTGAGTTCATAAAAAGAAGGAGGAAATCAAAACAAAAGCATGTAATGCTTTGATACTAAATTACGGATACCTTCTGTAATTGCCCATTCCATAGCGTATAAGATCTCTATGTAGAAGACCGGGTAATAAAACCGTGGACAGTCTTTTTCAACCAAACAAATGATTATAAATACATCATTCATCTTGAGATTGTACAGTATGTAAGAACGATAATAGTACCAAAGCCAAGAAAAATCCAAAGAAAACATAACCTAAAAGACGTTCTATATTCCAGATGTTATGATGGTAGGGCTCCGCGCTAGTTAGCAACTTGCCTCGGGTGGCTAAACAAAAATAGCGGCGCGAAATACACTAGCGCGCTTCAGTAAATGTGGACCAAACATTTTGTAGGTACACGTACGGTAGAAATGGTGTTTCCCGGCAGCCATGTTTTTTTTTGGGCGGAATCGTTTGAGATTTGGTGCGTGTTTGTAACTGGGTTGCTGCGTTGCCATTTTGTGTGAAAATGGTTGTATTATTAGCTTGAATATTAGATAATGTTATTTAGCAAAGTTGGTGTATGTACAGATAATTTTCTACATACTCAGAAGATCATTTTTGTAATCTGATCAGTGGCAATGATTCCGATTTATGAAAGTTCGAATTCGAACTCAGCCAGATGCATTACTTAATATTATATATTTTCATTACCGTTACTCTAAAAACGGTGAAAGTAATCATCAAGGTAAAACCAACATGGGACATTTACCAACCCACACTGGGCTCGTACTGTCCACTACCTCTCAAAGAGATGAGGCCTGTGTCCTTACAATGGCAATATTATACGCTGATTAAGTGTTGAAATATCACACTTCTGGTAAGGAAAGAGAAGGAAGTATCTATAATCCTCTCTTGACCTGATAAGATAGAATAGAATCTATATTATAATCAGATAAGATCGAAACTCCAAGGCACTTGCGTGACTTAATCAAAAGCTCCCGGTAATGATTCCTCTTAAAACTTAGGCATCATTCAGAGTGTATACGCGGTAATATAGGCGGAGCGAGCGAGGTAGCAGGCGGGATTCGATGATGTTTTTTTCGAATCTGATGTTATCAAATGAGTACTGAGAGCTCAGGGTGATGCGCAAAAGACTGTCAGAGCCGTACTAAATAAGCGAAAATTAAAGAAGAAGGCGTTTCTTTAACTTACCCTTTGCGTTCTTCGCAGTTATATATGTCGCAGGAATATGATCAAATCCCGGGAGATGTAAAAATAACAACACGATTTTATCATTTCTCTAAACAAATTTAGTGACACAAATCCCTAAATTTGTTCACTGAAATGACAAAAATTACTTTTCTGTGGTATTTTAAAACTAAACTAAATCTAATGTGCCCCATTTCGCACACACGGGGCACCCCGACGGTAATTTTTTATTAAACCAACCAGAACATTCTCGACATTTTACCGGGTTTAGTTTTAAAAACCACACAAAAGTATTTTTTGTCATTTCACTAAACCAATGTAGGGATTTGTCAAATTACTAGATTTGATTAGGGAAATGATAAAAACGTGTTGTTATTTTTACAACTCCCGGGATTTGACCCGGTTTTATCATTTCCCTGCACTACTGCAGGCTGCTACATAGGTATATACCCCTAAATAGCCACAATCGTCGTGACGCCAAACAAAACGTGACAGAAACAATGTGTCCGCAATGGTTCTTTTTGCTAGAACGTGGCCATTTGTAGTCCGCGTAAGCTCCTCACCCTGTTTGAAGCCGTAATCGTTGTATTCTTATCTCCCAAATGAACGTCGATATCTTCAAAGCACTTGATGATTAGATGTTTATCTAATTTTATACTCCCACGTAAAAATATTGGTGTTTTAAGTTTGATCGCTCGGTCTTGAAGCCAACGCTTCATTGATCATGCCCGCCTCGTTGTTACTGACTTGAAGACTGAAGGTGTACCTACTTCTGTTTGTCTGTCAGCGGTATCGGAGCGTAGCTCTTAAACGGGTGAACCGATTTGAATGCGATTTTGTTGGGTCAAGCAAAAGGGTCTGTCAGATTCGTACCATCTAATCAAATCATTTACTTAAATTAGGCCAATTACAGGCATTTGATTGTCAAAAGACATAAAATATGTAGAACAAGTACACTCCTTTTAAATCGCCAAAATTACTAAAACCCACCCCTTCCTCTAATTACCATTTAAGTTCTAAGAGCACTGTATCTTTTCATAACATTCCCGCAAAGCAAGCCTCTCACAATATGCGTCATATGCTTATATTTTAGTAAAGGATATCAGTAATTCTGAGCAATGCGTGCTCCGTTCATGCGCTGCATAGACAATGTATGCAAACGTGGTGGGATGTAATAAGATTTTCATGTTACCTACGGCATTACGAAGGTACTATAGTGTTGCAGGTGTTACGCATATGGGTAAACGTGTATATGTGGTATAAGCCAATACAAGTAATGTGTCATTTTCTACGCTCATTGGGACATAATCTCACGCCTACCAAATCTGTGTATCCGTTTTGGAGGAGTCATCATCATCATCATCATCTCAGCTATAGGACGTCCACTGCTGAACATAGGCCTCCCCTTTAGATCTCCACATATACCGGTTGGAAGCGACCTGCATCCAGCGTTCGGGCGACCTTTATAAGGTCGTCTGTCCATCTAGTTGGTGGACGTCCTACGCTGCGCTTGCTAGTCCGTGGTCTCCACTCTAGCACTTTTCGACCCCATCGGCCATCTGCTCTTGGAGGAGTGCGCCTTTCAAAAGATTTTTTATGCATAACGCAGAGCAGCATTTGATTTTAACCACTGCGCTAATCTTGTAATGTATTAATAATAATATTAAAATTGATTTGTTTCTATAATGATTATCTTTATTTTCTAATAATTACAGCAAAAACTAAACTACGAGTAATGTCGATTCCTTTCATGCTATATAAGAAAAGTATTCGATCGTTGTGCAAGTCATACCTCGCAGCGATGGGCCGGCGCCATCACATAATTAACTCTCTGAAGTCTCGTTACACTCAGATTATACCAACTAATCTAATCACGAGAAAGTTTATTTTGCTTTCTCTTTTCTTTTACATCATTAGTTTTCATAAAAAAGAAAACTTATCTCCACGCTAAGAAATTGTCTCCTGTATCGGTGGGTGCGTTTACAAACATTTAAATTGACATACATGAACACGCAGACTTAGTCCTTCGTACACAACGCGACGCAATTCTCCGACACCTTACGTCTTTGGTATCCAGGTGACTATTGCAATACAAATCCATAGAGGTTCGTATACAGGCACGCGTCAATGGATACCAAAGTCGTAAGGTATCGGAGAATTGCGTCTCGTTGTGTGCGAAGGGTGTAATAACCAAAGGTTGGAATTAGTTAGAGTTATTTTGGTACTTGCATCGAAATGTTGATATTAATATGGATCTTCCCGGGATTTCTAATAAACAATCTCGCGTGGAAAACGGTATTACAAATAAATAATAATAATAGAACATCAAAGATAGATTAGATAAATAAATTGTATGTAAGTAAAACCTTTTTTATTTAATAAATCACGGATTTTTTCTGCTCGTTAAAAGTAATTCCGCATATCCATTTTATTCTTTCGCTGCATAAGTACATGAATAACTCTTCCTAATTCCGACCTATGGTAATAAAAACTTGTAGATCATACTAATATGTATTTTGTGCGGGAATCTAACCTGCGTTACGTTGCGTACCTCTGTCTACCTCCGCCTAGCGCTCAGTCAGTGTGCTAACAATGCGGTATCGTGCTAGTAAAAAAACTTGATGAGTGATGTTTGGTTGAGGCCAACCTGCACTAGTTCCGCAAAGCGCATAATAATATAAAGACCACTGTCTCCCATAGAGAAGAAGCCTGAGGTCTCATAGGTGGGAACAGTATTAGCTCAGTATGAAAGTGCTGGCAAAGTATGTTCACGATTTTTTAACGCTTTCAGCGGAGCAACCTTATAATTTTTTTTTTTTTTTTTTAGCGTGGTAAAATCATCAAATGAGTCCTCCCACCCCGGGCAGGGCGGGAGGGACTGTCAGACTTGTACTGACTAAAATCCACGGTGTCCTTCAATAGCCCGTTATGTCCCGGGGTCACGGTAATGAGATAAGTCCCGCGACCCCGGCAGGCTTTGGCCCTCTAGAGGGGGGCCCCGTCATCATGCTGACACTCCTTGAGGCGCGCGTGGAACACAACGCGCCGTCGACCCGGGCATGGTCCATGGTCGGGTGGCGAGTTGCCCTTTACTCGCCGCCCGCATGCCCGCGCCTACGGTGGCCGGAGATCGTCCCGCGACGTCCGACGCCGTGGGCGTCTACCACTGCGGCTGGGGAGCAACCTTATAATACGTAAAATTTGATAAACGCTATTTGACAACGTTTAATCACGTCAGTAAAAAATATGTCTTTCTTCAAAGAACGTGTATAAACGGCTGAGGCTTATACAAATTCCTTCAAGCTACGTCATCGCGCCGTATCACTTTAAATTTTGGGACTGCTAGCGCCACTCCAGTACCCTGAGCACGAGTTTTCACTCTTTTACTTTACAGCGTTTTTTCAGTATTTACAGCGTTTCTTGTATGAAAAACTGGAACAGCACCTCTGGTGTGCGAAGAAGGAACTAATTTTTTCCTTGAAAATTCTCAATTTGAAGTTGTCAAAGTTCCAGTTTACTTTACGTCTCAAATACTGAAAACTCGTGCTCAAGGTACAGGTTAGTTTTTCACACATGCTATACGTGGATAAACGTCAACGTGTAGTAACGGTTTGTGTCACATTTCATTTATTATCTTTGGTTGTATGAAAAACAGAACGTCACTAATCGTCATTTATTTTGTATGAGAAAATAGTGCGCCGCGCAACAAACATTTGAATACCCAGATGCTCCGCTGAAAGTGTTAAAACACGGTAAAACAGTGGAACTCACTGCCTGAGTCTGTGCTCCTGAACATATTCAACCCGTAACTCTTCAAAGATGAGGTGAACAGGTTTTTTCTAAGTAAACTCACTCTATATAAGACTTTGTTTCTGTCACTTCTCACCCAGACTAGAGTCAACAGACCCTCAAATCTTCTAAACTAATATTGTGCAAACAGTAGCAATATGCTTGTATGAACGCGCTAAATACGGTTCGAATTATAAAAATATTTTTGTGTTGGTTAGTCCATTTGTCAAGGAAAGCTATAGGCTATAAAATATTACGCCATGGCCAAAAGGAGACGAACAAAAAAGGTGATACACAAAGACAAACTTCACACCAACTCACAGGAACTTTTTCTAAAGTCGTCCACAACAACTCGCCACCCGACCATGGACCATGTCCGGGTCGACGGCGCGTTGTGTTCCACGCGCGCCTCAAAGAGTGTCAGCGTGATGACGGGGTCCCCCTCGAGAGGGTCAAAGCCTGCCGGGGTCGCGGGACTTATCTCATTACCGTGACCCCGGAACTTAAAGGGCTATTGAAGGACACCGTGGATTTTGGTCAGTACGAGTCTGACAGTCCCTCTCGCCCTGCCCTGGGTGGGAGGACTCATTTGATGATTTTACCACGCTAAAAAAAAAAGTCGTCCACAAAGTTGACAACGTCCAATTTTCCTTCGTCTTCACTAACTTGAATAATTTACAGTCTACAGTCGGGACTAATTGTTGGAATTCTATTTAATACTTAGGATACAATAACGGTCTAATTAAGGGTGACACTTGCGTGGGTTTCGTTTCGCAAACACTACATTACTCGTACATGACACTTTAATTCTGTTAGGCATAGACTATAGAGGTACTTAAACATAATACGTATATATGTACTGCATTAAATTAGTAGCTGATGCCAGTGACTTCATCCGCTATCATCATCATCATTAGCCTATAATTTTCCCACTGCTGGGACACAGGCCTCCTCTCTATGACAGGGAGTGGGCCATAATCCACCACGCGGGCCCAGTGCGGGTTGGTAGATGTCACATATCTTCGAATTTTTGGTTCTAGGACATGCCGGTTTTCTCAAGATGTTTTCCTTCACCGTTTTGAGAGCAGCGATGATGAAATAAATTACACAAAGTAATGCGCCTGGCTGGGTTCGAACCCACGACCTACAACTCGTAAGCCGGAGCCGATACCACTGGGCCACCACTGCTCATCCGCTATCATGGCAACGTAAATACTGTTGTACATGATATTGCTGGTTTTAAACTATCTGTGTATACCCGTTTTTCCGACGATAAACCAGTGCCCTTGTATTTTATTATTACTTGATGTCTTTAGGTACCCCAACTAAAAACATTTTTTTATGATAACAATATTTTGACAAACAAATAAACGGCTCCATATTATATTTTAGGTAGTCCAGAAAAATCTTTAGTACCTAGTTATGTTGTTTAAAAGATTAATACTAATATATTTATTATACAGAGATAGAATTATCACCGAAAACAAAACTAGGTACGGTGTGACAACGAAGGACAAAAGAAACATTGATCTATTAGACCATGTTTATTTTTAAAACATAAAAAGGTAGTTTCAAGTCACTATTTAACGCTAATTATAGTAACAATGCTCAAACAAAAACTGTAGGCGCCAATTAAGTCTGAATAGCAGTAGTTTAGAGTTTAAAATTAATTGCTCTAAGAGTTGTTTTTAAATTTATTTTAGATCTAAAGTTTTATGTTCGACCACGGAAGTTTTCGAGTACAAAATTAAGTGGAAAGAGGAAGTTTATAAACGAAGTTTGGACGGTTCAATAATTTATTAATATCGTTATAAACGGTCACATTTTTTTGTGGGAACGAATGTTAAGTTTGTGACTTTGACCAGTACGTAGTTAAACTCTTTCTTTATTTACTTTTGAGCTCTCATATACACATTTTCGAAGCTATTCATTTTCGCCATTTTCGAATCTTTGGTCTTCCATCATGAAGTCCTTTATAATGGGCCAAATCTTTTCTCTACATATTTTCATCATATTCAAAAGTGCGTGAAAAGTTTCTACAGGGTCGGTAACGCCATGCGGACGGCGAGTAATGAGCGACTCGCTGTCCTATCATGGACCATGCCCTGGTCGACGGCGAGTCGAGTTCCTCGCGTGTCTCGAAGAGCAGTCAGCAAAATGACGGGGCTCCCCTTAGAGGGCCAAAGCCTGCCAGGATTGCGGGACTAACGGGTAACTTTGGCCCCGGAACATAAAGAGCTATTGAAGAACACCGTGGATTTTAGTCAGTATAAGTCTGACAGTAAGGTGGGAGGACTCATTCGATGATTTTACCACGTAAAAAAAAAGAAAAAAAGGGTCAGCAATGCGGAGGTGACACATCTGGTGTTGCAGTCGCGTCCAGAGGCTATGGTGAGCGTGCACCATTTTTTTTGCGTGGTAAAATCATCAAATGAGTCCTCCCGCCTAGGGTGGGGTGGGAGGGACTGTCAGACTTGTACTGACTAAAATCCACGGTGATCCTTCAAAAGCCCTTTACGTACCAGGGTCATGGTTACTAGGTGAGACAGTCCCGCGACCCCGGCAGGCTTTGGCCCTCTTAGAGGGCCCCGTCAGATTGCTGACAGCTCTTTGAGGCGCGCGTGGAACACAACGCGCCGTCGACCCGGGCATGGTCCATGATCGGGCGGCAAGTCACCCATAACTCACCGCCCGCATGCCCTCCGTGCACGTGTTTGTCACCATAATGGTAGGTATAAAAAAAATATGCTGTGATTAACTAATCTGAGATCTCTTTTGAGGCATTTTCATGAATAAACGTGGGCTCTTAACGTAGCACCTAGACTCTACGGCCCATTGCAATCTTATTTCTCTAATAGATTTTCAACTTTATCGCAAAAAATATGCTTCATTTTCGATTGCGAACATTACTAATTTTGGGATAGCTTGACGTGCGTCTAATGTCTGTTAACATGTTTTTATTTTTGAAAACTTATTAAAAAAAGCGTGCTTGGGTCAAACAAGACTTTATTATCATCTCAGCCATAGGACGTCCACTGCTGAACATAGGCCTCCCAGTTAGATCTACACATATACTGGTTGGAAGCGACCTGCATCCAGCGTCTTCCGGCGACCTTTACAAGGTCGTCGGTCCACCTCGTTGGTGGACGTCCTACGCTGCGCTTGCTAGTCCGCGGCCTCCACTCTAGCACTTTTCGACCCCATCGACCATCTGCTCTGCGAGCAATATGGCCTGCCCATTGCCACTTCAGCTTGCTAATCCGGTGGGCTATATCGGTGACTTTAGTTCGTCTACGCATCTCCTCATTTCGGATTCGATCATGTAGAGAAACACCGAGCATAGCCCTCTCCATAGCTCGCTGAGCGACTTTGAGCTTTGAGATGAGGCCGATAGTGAAAGACCACGTTTCGGTGCCGTAAGTCATCACTGGTAACACACATTGGTTGAAGACTTTATTATGATTCATTAATGTAAAGATTTGAATGTTTTTCTTAATTTATTTGAAATCCTATTTAAAATTGATTGTATTCATTAAGTAAAATGTTTAAATTTGTTACTCTAAATATTCAATACTTGTATTTTGTTATAACTTCTATGTTCATTTTGAAGTTGCTGTGCCCTTGCAGGGTTCAAGTCAGGTTCTGGCAAAATTGTTTAACATCTTGTAACACCACATGAATGCAATAAATGTTTGAGTTTGAGTTAAGTTCTCGAGTGGCGACCACGGATCGGAAGACGCAGCGTAGGCAGGCCTCCCTCTGGGTGGACCGACGACGTCGTTAGTGGACGTCTTTCGGCTCTTGATGATGATGATGAAGTATTTTTATTGAGCCCACTGTTACATTTTTGCCAAAGAAAACCTATCAGGTTTTGTCTCTAATGGCTTTCAAGAAAATGTTACTATGCTTAGAAGATTGCATGCACATTAAAACTCATGTGCCAGTAACCATTTAAAAGAAAAGCCTGTACAAGTGTACATCGCAATTCTATAGAATCTTTTAGCAGTTGCACTGAAGGTTTTCTATAGTGGATCTATAATCTCGACTTATAGCTTATAAAGAGACACTCGGCGAGTTTCGGCTTCGTAGAGCGTTATATATCTGTCATACACAAACATTTTTGTGGAGTATATCATTTGCATCCAAGGCCACACCCTGTTTAGATAGTCCTATTTACATGGATGGGTGAAACCTGAAATCGCGAAAAAAAAATCAGCTGCTCAGTACATTTTAACGGTTAGGCGAAAATAAATGTACTGAGCAGCTGATTTTTTTCGTGATTTCAGGTTTCATCTCATACTAAAAGTTGTTCGTTATGATGAGTACAATGACCCCTGAAGAGGATTAAAACGACTAAAATTTAACCATGTATAATTATGATCCTGGGACACGATAAAATCTTTGTCGCTGGTTCATCGTTTATTGCGTTTGGTCAGTTTCGTGCGATAGAGATAACTGTGTACGGCTGTAATTCTCTCTTTCGAAAGGTCGATGTGCAATATTTATTTTAGCAAAATGCAGTTCTAGTACAATTCAGTCATTATGTTTCATGGTTCAGTACGTCGAGCACTTTACGAATAACATCTTAAAAGCTTTCCCCTGAACAGAATAAGGTTTCGCATTGAAAACCTGACATGGCGACTATTTAGGGGCCTTTTGAGAGCTACATTTAATTCTCCAGGAGTCGGAGCGGAAAAGGGAAGAGGAATTGTAGATTCATGTTGAGTGCTCTTGGGGCTAAAGAAGTTTTAAAACGAATGAAACTGTTTTGAAGTCGACTAGATACTCGAATGTATAATATTTTTGTATCATATTCATTTACGACTTTTTATGTTATTTTGGGGGAGCTCGTGGCTAAATAATTACAGTTGCACAGGCTGATCTTCTGAGTTAAGCCGCCCTTGCCGAGGTTAGTCTGTGGATGGGTGACCATTTGTCTTAGCGAGTTTCCTCCGTGCCTCGGAAAGCACATAAAGCCGTTGGTCCCGGCTGTCATTTGTGCGTTGTTTTGTTTATATTTTCGTTGACAGACTTGGAGAGTAGACCCGCAGGCGCTATAAAACATTAACAGCCTTACTACAACAACTTAAAAATCTGTTGAACACTTGTCTAAAAAAAGTGTGACTGCAAAACGGACCTTATTTCAACGTCATAATCTGACATTTTTTTTGACAAGTGTTCAACAGACGTTTAAAAGTTTTTGTGGTACGACGGTATATGTTTTTCATGCCGAGTAAGATCATCTAAGTGAGTTCACTTATATGATCTTACTCGGCAGTTGAGATGTCCCTACCTACTCTAAAAACACACGAATAATGACGTGGAACGAGTAGCAGTTTTAAAACCTAGTTTTAAAAATGTAGCATCTATAAAAACTTAAATTTTTCAATGCATGAAAATTCCTAACGCTTTTTTAGCACAAAATTCTAAAAGTAGCACCTCTATATCATTGTCAAAGCTTCGTTATACTACCGTCTACCTGTTTCCTGAGAAATTGTAGTCGGGAAAAACTGGCCAAGAGCGAACACGAGGGGTTCCGTACCACTGTACAATGTTTAATATTAATGTATTTATAATACTTTTCAGGATTTGATCCTCAATGGTCTGAATATGGTGTGATAATCTACCGTGTGTTTTTTCTCACAATCAAACTAAAACTGCATAATTCGATTTAATTATAATCGGACGTATTTGCTTTCATTCCTAATAGTTTCGGATTCAGCTATTCACGCTTCGCTGTATAATTAATCTAAACATATGTAACTCAAAGGTCACTGACTGACTGACATAGTGATCTATCAACGCACAGCCCAAATCACTGGACGGATCGGGCTGAAATTTCGCATGCAGGTAGATGTTATGACGTAGGCATCTGCTAAGAAAGGATTTTGATCAATTCTACCCCCAATGGGATAAAATAGGGGATGAAAGTTTGGATGAAACTTTTTCAATAATTTTAAACCGATCGGGCTGAGACTTTGCATGCATAGGGCTACTATGACGTAGGGTTCATCTAAGAAATAATTTTGATAAATTCCACCCCTAAGGGGATAAAACAGGTGATGAAAGTTTGTATAAATTTTCTTAGATTTTAGACTGATTGAACTGAAATTAAAGATTGGAGCTACTATAAAGACGTCCGCTTAAATAGGATTTTGATAAATTCAACCCCATGGGGATAAAGTAAGGGATGAAGGAGGATGTAAATTAATAATAATACTTCTTATCGCCAGCGAAGCCGCGGGCAAAAGCTAGTTCTGCATAATTATTAATAAGCAGTGGGTCATCAACTCATTGAATACTACTTTAGAGTGTTTAATTGTAACGTTGTTTTTTTTTATTACAATGCGGATTTGTCGAACTTCAAAGAGAAGGTGATTTTCGGATTTGGACGGATACACCGACGGTCAGATAATTTTTGTAGATGAACAGATTGATGGACGGAACAACGGTTGGATAGATGAACGGATAGACAGCAGAGCCTCAGGATTAAGGTCCCGTTTGTACCTTCCAAAAACAGAACCCTAAAAATGACAAAAAACAGTCACCATTTTGTTTCATTTTCACAAAAATCGACGCCTGATCTTTATTACGGTGACAATCATTTTCCTCATTAAAGAGAGGGACTGGCTTAATGAGCGTCAAAGATTCAGGCAGGAAAAAAAAGTTGGTTCTTATCTTTTTATTCCCATAAGCTTTGGTATTCTTTCCTTTTTGGTTCCGTCGTCGTTGCTAATTAGTGAGGTTTTCTGAGTTATAAAAGCACTGATTTAATTCTAAATAAGAGACGGTTATGTCTTCTTTCATATTATTACGCTTCGAGGATTGGCTTATATGAGGTTAGGTTAAATGATAAACGCGGTATGTCTTTAATGCTCTTTGAAGTGGATTTAATCGGTAAGGTAATTAAAGCTTAGGGTATTTTTATTTTATGATTATTATGAAGGTTTGTTTGATTTGAATTTTAATATATTGAAGTTGTCAGTTTCAAATTAATAATATAATTTATTTTTTATGATATCTATTCACAAATAGCTAGTTTATTCTTCGTAAACAGGGAGTAAAATGGCTCATTAATCCCTAGGGACTAAAAGTGATTTAATTTTAAATATGGACATTGGACATCGTCCATAGTTATTCACACGTGAACATTATGTTGAACATGTGACTGGCTGTAAAATATTAGTATCTCATTGAAAAAAAAATATATTATATTGGCAAAAATTAATCTCTATGATCCCTGAAAAGGTTTTAGTTTAAACATAAAATAATATCCATAAAAGACTTCGAGGGTTCAGCTAGTCCTTAAATTAATAAATGTATGACGAGAATTTTAGGCTTTCAGCAAAATTGATCCAAAACCCAAATCCAAATTTAATTGGGTACCGAAGAGATTAAAATGTACACTTATCTACGATATTGGGAACATAATTTCCCTGAAAACTGATTACTTGTTAAGCCTTCCACACACACAGATGCGATCGCCTATTCTCACCGCAATACTAATTGCGATACTTCTCTCTCGTACTACCTACACTTTTAAATGAGGTTGGGGTTAGTTACCGTGACGATTTATCTCTTGGCAATGGAACAAATTAGAGATTGAATTGTGGACCGTATTGCTATACTAGAATATGAAGTAATTTCTATTGTGGTCGAGTCCAGGGGCTTGAAATATGTGGTGAATATTTTTACTTAACAATGTAATGCCTTTTTTATCGTGGTAAAATCATGAAATGAGTCCTCCCGGGGCGGGACGGGAGAGACTGTCAGTCCCTTACTGACTAAAATCCACGGTGACCCTTCAGTAGCTCTTTACGTTCCGGGGCACAGTTACCAGATAGGACAGTCGCGTGACCCCGACAGGCTTTGGCCCCTCTAAAGGGGGGCCCCGTCATATTGCTGACAGCTCTTTGCGCATGGAACAAACCCGGGCATGGTCCATGACCGGTCGGCGAGTCTCCCATTATACATCGTCCGCATACACGCGCCATGGGAGGCCGGAAAGTGCGTCGCAATATCCCATATAAAGGCTGTGCTGCATAAAGTATTATCCCATGAGTGCGCCCCATAATTCGCATCCCTGCCACACCGAGAGCTGCTATTGATTTGATAGATCTCACCAATAACTTCGCACATAGCGTATATGGTTTCTAGATAAATAAATAACATTTTCCAAAGAACTTGCATTTCTATTTCCAGCCCAAAGACTTACTGCTACCATTAAGTCAGCTCCATCAACCTCAGGGTATTTCAGTTCAACTAACAATTTAGACCTTTTGGTGACCTCCAGTAAGCTCTCGACCTTAACTTTAATTACAACTAAGGTTAGTTTGGCTTGGCCTTATCTTAGTAAAGCCTCGATCAGCCTTAAGATTAGGCAATGGACATGTACGGTCAACAAAGCAATTGGTATAAGAGCAGAAATTTTCAAACGATTTTTTAATGTTGTTAGGTGAGTTTTAATGTTTCTGCATACACAAATCTTTAGCTCAGCAACAAAGTGAATATTATACAGCATAATTATGGCATGCATACACCTAGTTTACAGGAAAACCTGTTTTGCTGACTGTACCTTCGAAGTTGGTGTAATTGACGGTAGTTTGGCAAAGCACAATAGACAAAACATGCATCTGAAGAGAGTTGAGATTGTCTATGTTAGAATTACATGGAAAAAAATATGTTATCAGTGTACTCTTTTTACGTGAGTTAAATTTATCACTATGGACTTTTTCCGCTTTGGGTTGATTGGATGGAAAAATCACCTTGTTCATCAATTGCCTCTTAGTCTTTGCATTCCAGGATTATGGTAATAGCTTCATATTTTCCCCCAACGCAGAAATTCTCGTGAAAGTACTATTTTTTTTTCTTGGCTTTGGCACGATAATAATCTATTCCAACTTACAAAAGTTGATCTAAAAACCAAGACTATTTACTAAAAAAAATACCTATTCGTAGCTAAACACACTATATTTCTCAACAACAATCTTGAAAAAAAAAACCTTTTACTTTCAAGACTCCTTTTCTTAGGCAATCTCTCGACGCGTTTCTAAACGACGGTACATCATCATCATCATCATCATCATCAGCCGGAAAACGTCCACTGCTGAACATAGGCCTCCCCCTTAGACCGCCACGCCGAACGACAATTCGCCACTTGCATCCATCGGTTGCCCGCGACCCTCACGATGTCGTCGGTCCACCTAGTGGGAGGCCTACCTACGCTGCGTCTTCCGGTCCGTGGTCGCCACTCGAGAACTTTTCTTCCCCATCGGTTGTCAGTTCTACGAGCGATGTGGCCTGCCCATTGCCACTTCAACTTGCAAACTTTATGAGCTATGTCGGTGACTTTGGTTCTTCGCCGGATATCCATGTTCCGGATTTTATCCCGCAAAGAAACTCCGAGCATAGCTCTTTCCATCGCTCGTTGAGTGACTCTTAGTCTCTCTAAAAGGCCAGCAGTTAGAGACCACGTTTCAGAGCCATATGTCATCACTGGCAACACACACTGGTTAAACACCCTTGTCTTGAGACACTGTGGGATTTTCGATGAGAAGATATCACGACGATAAACGACGGTACTGATTTAGAAAATCCTACCCTTCCGTGCACATACTCGAGAGTAAGCCTTCGCTCGGTATGTAAGTACATTGACAGTATACAGGGTGACTTTTTTATAAACGTGCTAATAGACTGAGCATTCACTCGCGACAGAACATCGAGCATTCACCGATTTTAATTTTGTTGAACCAAACAACAAACATAGCAAAGCAGAGCTAGCTAGCTTCGATGCAGTCCTTCTAGAGAACTTTCTAGAAATCGGATTGGTACGAGTAAAATGGTTGCCAGAACGCTCTCGTTCGTTTTTCTGTAATGTAAAATTCGTAATAATGCTCATTGCAATTGTGTATGCTCAAGTATAACAGTTTAGCTCATATTTGAAGGCGACTACAGGAAAATTAAAATGGTGTTGTTGGTTTTCGTAAACTAGAGGTCGTCCAGTGGTCGAAATTCATTGTTATGATAGTTGTAACAAAAATACTATCTACTATAAAAATAAGTCGGGTTTTCCTTCCTGACGCTATAACTCCAGAACGCACAAACCGATTTCCACGGTTTTGCATTCGTTGGAAAGGTCTCGCGCCGTCCGTGAGGTTTATAGCAAAGAAAATTCAGGAAAAAAAAAAATCTTCTTCTTTTAATCACTAAACGAAATGTTACATAAAACGAAGCTGTCTGGTGGCGAAACGGAGTTCGCCGGGTTTGCTAGTATAATAAATATGTATGGCGTGCTTGTACTCGTATGACCAGATGAATGAAAGAAAATGAGTCGTAACATTATGTAGTTGCCGTTTTGTTGTTTCTGCTTTTTAGGAAAAATGAGCGAATTTTAGTAAAAAAAATATGTATTACAAAAAAAAAAATTTGGCTCAAAACATTCAATTGATTTGACTTCTTTGCTGAGAGAGTGGTTAAATAAGGAGCAAGTGTTTAAAAGGGTCTAGTGTCGGTGATTTCACAAAGAGATCAAAAAAATTAAAGTGTCACGTTTTTAAACACACACCCTGTATACGTTCGTAAGTTTACGTGTACGTACCTTCATACATCTTCCCTGACCCCAATCTTACCGTCTTCCAACGACGCACAAGACTATTACAAGTTTCTTATCTTACCCTATGAATTATGGGGCATATCATTAAAATATAGGGTCGATCATTAAACTTAAACAATGTATGGGAAAGGGTCTTTAATTTGCATAATCTGTCAATTTGAAATTCACGAAACGGTGAATATTTCGGTTAACCGCTATTGGATTAGTTTCTATACGATTACTGTTTGCATAAATGGGTGTAAATGTTTAGATGAGTATTTGGATTGTGTCTAGTACTAGCGAATCGTCCCTGATTCACACGGCATTGAAATTCCAGGATAGGTGGGATTCTCCTGCTAGTGATTCACTCTGGGCGACAGCACCACAGTCAGCTGACAGCAGTGGTGGCTCAGTGGTAACGGTCCTGACTTACGAGTTGTATGTCGTGGGTCCGAACCCCGCCAGGCGCATTACTTTGTGTAATTTATTTCATCACTAGGTACTGCTTTCAAAACGGTGAAGGAAACCGGCATGTCCTAGAACCAAAAAGCAAAGACATGACTGTGACATCTACAAACACGTATTGGGCCCGCGTGGTGGATTATGGCCCACCCCCTCTCACAGAGAGTAGGCCTGTGTCCCAGCAGTGGGAACATTAATTTGCAATAAGTATTTTGATTGGAAGGTCGGGTGCGAATTACTAGCAATTAACGTGCATGTATGAATGTGGATAAGGCGAAAGGAGTATGTAAGGATCGTAGCAGGCAGAAACTAAAGAGCACAACCTCTTTAGTTTCTGCCTACCCCCGAGGGAAAATGTTAGAATTATTACTATAATTTTTGGAATGTTGATGGATGCCTAGAGGTCACTAAACTTTTAAACAAATTATTAACGCATAAAAACCCGTAGCCTTTTAGAAAAATAACGCACACACATTCAGACGAATGAAGACTCAAACACAAATAAACTTACACGAATTTCACGTTAACATGTTCTTACTAATCTATCAGAGCATTACGACTGCATATCTCTATGTATTTGTACACAGAACCGATTGAAATCGAGAAGCTCTGCCGCTAATACTCCTAAAGGCTTCGTCAGACAGGGGAGCGGGGCGCGACGCGACTGTAGCGTGGCGCGTTCATAGTGTGCTTACTTACTATGAAAATATATGTAAGTCGTCACACACCACGATAATCTTACGCGATTACAATGGACGCTGCGTGATCGGTTAGCGTGACGAGCCAAGGCGTTTGCGCTGATACATTTTCAGAAAGAAAAGTGACAGATATCATTAGCAGAATTCTGGCAAGAGCGGTGGCGCCGACAGCGTGGCGTTTTTCCTACAGTATGACCATCATGCCACGCTCGCGACCTGCCAGACTCGCGTCGCGCTAGCGCTGCACTTCAGCCAAGCTATCACCCCGTTACCACCACAATACCGCCTCGCTACCACCCCGCTATCAGCCCGCTATCGTCCCGCTATCGCCCCGCTCCCTGCTTGTCGGAGCCTAAAATGCTGCGAGCGTCATCGTAATATTCAATTACTGTTTATGAAAATCGAATTTTACATGAACAAATAAATTCGGAAATCCGGATGTTAGTTTGTACTTGTTAATGTGGTAATAAAATGTCCTAGTTATGCGATTTAAGTTGCAGTGACCCGGTGGCCTGCCATGACGTCTCTAAGCGAGAGTAATTCCAATATTGGAAAGAGACAGAACTATACAAGCCTAGTCGTCCAGCGCCACCAAGGTAAGCCACTAGTTCTTTTAAGAAATGCCTATAAAACTATGTTTTTGATTTAACCAATATTTTTGTCTGACGTTGTTTTCGGCTTTTCGGGTGGAAAGATACAGTTAGCTTACACCCAAAGAAATTTCGAACTCACAAATTGAAGAACTGGCGTGAATTGAATAAATAAACGAATAAACTGGGGCTTTTTTTTTAGCGTGGTAAAATCATCAAATGAGTCCTCCCACCCAGGGCAGGGCGAGAGGGACTGTCAGACTCGTACTGACTAAAATTCACGGTGTCCTTCAATAGCCCTTTAAGTTCCGGGGTCACGGTAATGAGATAAGTCCCGCTGGAGACAATTTTATGGATGTGGGACAGATGACTTCTCCCGCTCTGGGTGAAGCGAAAGGGATGTCAGAATTGTACTGACTTAAACTCCTGTTTCTTCAATTGAAATTTGAGTTCCAAGGTGCTTTAACACTTTTGAACATTGCCGCAGGGAATTCTATCCAGTATTATTTCTATTGTATCCTACGAGGTAGCGATAAACAAGTGATCAAGTGAAATGGAGTTCAATTGGAGAATAAGTTTCTCCAATTGAACTTGACTGCTGTTTGTTGATAATGATGATGATGCTACTAATTTAAGTAAGGACACGTAAATAGACCAAAATATTTTTTTTTATCTATTACAGAAGAAAAAATCTCATCTTTGTAAACCAGCTAAAGCCTTATAATCCAACATAATATAATTCTAATTCAAACCATTTATTCGTGTATTACCTTCCATCACCCACAAAGTGAAACGTGGGCCAACCGTTGCCCGCTGCTTCCGGCGGCTCATTTCCGGTAGGATAAGGAAACCCGACCGGCTTCCGGTGAAGAGATTTCTTGAAATATCTCCGCCATTGTAAACGTCTTTATCGGGCTGGTATATTTTTGTTGAGAGCCTTTTATGTGAAGGTAAAATGTTGGCTTTTAGGTCTTACTGTAGGTGACAAATTGTCAAATAATTATAGCCTTACGAGTCGATTTGCCTTTGCCTCAATGGCAACAAAACGGGGTTATTTTTCCAGTGAGGATAATCGGTTATTTTTCTAGCTACCTGAAATCTTGAAAACCGGTTATGAAGATGTATTTTGCTTATTTATATGATTTTAAATATACCACACTCTCTTCATGTGTAGGATGATCAATTCCATCTTTATTCTATCAAGAATGGATAGAGTTATTTCTTTACCTCATTATATAAAGTTATCATGACGGCATGATTAGCGTAGTAGTCGACCGATCAATTGCTGCGTTGCTTTTTTTTGCGTGGTAAAATCATCAAATGAGTCCTCCCGCCCACTACTGTCAGACTTGTATTGACTAAAATCCACGGTGATCCTTCAATAGCCCTTTACGTACCAGGGTCACAGTTACCTGCAGGTGAGACAGTCCCGCGACCCCGGCAGACTTTGGCCTTTGGCTCTTAGGAGGCCCCGTCAGATTGCTGACAGCTCTTTGAGGCGCACGTGGAACACAATACGCCGTCGACCCGGGCATGGTCCATGAGGGGCGGCAAGTCACCCATAGCCCACATGCCCGCGCCTACGGTGGCCGGAGATCGTCTTGCGACGTCTGTTGCCGTGGGCGTCTCCCGCGGCGGCTGGGTCATGAGGTGGACGCTGTCCTCTCCCTCACGTGTCCCGCCTCCTCCTTATTGCTGTGTTGCTTGACGCGGGTTCGACTTCGTACAGAACCACAAGTAGTTCTTCCGGGTCTGTTCTTCTGTGTCCAGCAGACGATCACTCAATCATTGCGCCATTTGGTTGCAAATGAACCATCACTTAACATACAAAAACCTTTAAAAAATCGGTAAACTGAAACGGGAATCAAACCCACACAAACGCTCAAATTAACTTACCACCCTTATAATTTTTACAAAAAATGTTATCGTTCTATCGATTGAGTTCAGTGACCCGTATTAATGTTAGTCCAAAATTGGCTTAAACAAAAGGGTGAGCAAAGCTCAATTTTTTTTTTCTACATAATTATAAACGATTTTCGCTTAGTTTCATGAATGAGATCGGTTATAACGACTAACACCCGGGCTTGTATTCCAACGCCGGATATTAATCACGTATTAAGTAGCAAACTTGATCTCGATCTTTATCTGTTAAAGAATTTGCAAATCCGTCTTAAAGGTGTCCAATTACAAGCAGCAGTCAAAGAACACAGACTGGGATTTGGATTGAGATGCAATATTAATTTTGACCGTGAGTCACTGTCTCAACTCAAGTCAAGCAATACGCCATAACTTTACCTCATTAGACACATTACATTATTTAGCTATAATTTAATATCTGGCAGAATGGCTTACGACTTGACAGTTTCGATATATGGATTTTGTTTTAGTGTGGTATAGTCATCAAATGAGTCGTCTTCCCGTTCTTGGTGGAAGGGACTATCAGATTTGTACTAACAAAAATCCACGATATTCCTTCGATAGCCCTTTACGTTCCAGGGTCATGGTCCCGTGGCCCTGACTGGCGTTTGGCTCTCTATGCGGCCCCTTCACATTGCTTACAACACTTTTCGTTCATGATCAGGCGGCGAGTCCGTCCGCATGGCTACAGGCTTGTTCAGGTTCTGACTACCTCGAAATAGTGTAGATCTTCTAATGAAAGCCGCGACTAATGTCCTAAAATACTTTTCCAGTACAGTAGAAGTATATCAGGGAAGGATGATCACACATCCATATATCGCCTTGAAAATCTATTGTTACTTTTAAGACGCAAGTCAACGTCCTTTGATATTTTGATATCTAACTTATTATACAATCACCAATACGTGTACGAAACAAAGAAATAAAAAATCGCATTAAAAGTGGTCCATTTGTTAAGAAACTAATATACCACAGACAGACATTGTCAAGCTTATAACGCCTCTATTTTTGCGTCGAGAGTTAAAAATAGTCATCGTAACCGATCATTAGAGTTCAATATCCAACAGCAAATATTTACCAACCAAACTTATTATGACAAATTCGTTGCTCAAAGAAACTCGACCTTTGTGCCAATCCTCGGCGTCAAACTCAGATCCGACCCAAGGGATTACAAGGGTCACCCCAGCTTTAACAACGCTGGTTAATCCTAAGCAATGATGGCTGTCCATCCCTTTCTTACATGGGGGATTAGAAAGGAATAGTGTTATCGCGTTGAGCAGGGCACTTGAATTGTAGTGTTCGAAATGTGCGTTTTGCTTTTGTTTTTGTTATTTAATGAAGTGTACGTTTTGTTTTTCCGTTTACGTTTCGCTCGTGACGATAAGCTGTCTACGGATTTTCTCGATTTTCCCGACGATCAACAATTTTTACCAATCAGAGTACTTGATTAGGGAAGAACTAACGAAATCGTATGTTTTGTCGCGCTGATGTAACTGAGAGAAATTTATATATCTTTTTTATCAAAATGTTGTGATCATCAGAAACCGCAGTAAATATTATGATGTAATAGTTTTTATTTGCACGTACGACAATGTTACGACATCGCTGTGACTATTATGAGGTCGAACTATGTAGTAACGTTGTGGTTGCGACTTGGTTCCGTTTTGTTTACAACATAATCCCTTACTACAATGCAAGATGAATGAGTCGTCGTATCGACGCAACGAAGTAAATGTGACGAGGTTGCGATGCGGTCAGTATCACCCATGTGGTTGATAATGACGACTAAATTTGGTCCGTGTCAATGCCATTATTTAATTAAAATACAAAATATGCGCCTATGTCGTTGCGGTTGTCGTGTAGTATAAATGTATGAATTAATGTTGATAAATCCTTTAAGTTTATGCTTTTCAAGGTTATTATTAACCGACTTAAAAAAATGAGGCAGTTCTCAATTCGACTGTTTTTAGAGTTCCGTAGCCAAATGGCAAACAACGGAACCCTTATAGATTCGTCATGTCTGTCTGTCTGTATGTCCGTCCGTATGTCGCAGCCCCTTTTTTTCGTAAGAATAGGAGCTATCCTGTTGAAACTTCCGAAAGATTAGTTATTCTACACTTTTTTTTTGTGGTGGTTTTTGACGGCTGGTAGTGTATCTCTGAAATAAATATTTTCAACTGCTATAATAATTTTAATTCAACCAAAATTTACAAACATGCCTTAACTAAAGGACCACGATTTAAATCGAATTTGTTCTAATAGATTCACAGTGTTCTAATTTTAGATTCAGAGTACTGAATTGAAATATAACTCTAAAGGGTTTAAAGTGAGAGCCGATCGGATTAACGTTCAAAGGATATTTTTGGAAAGAAGCTTTATGTTAACTGAGCCGTTAATAATAACTTGATATTTTCCATAGAGTTTTTTAACTTTGTTTTGCATAATATTTTATAAATATTATACGCATTATCGCATGCGTTGCGAATTTTTACTTTTCTGTGAAAAGAAATTGGCCGCAGAAGGCATGAGTCTCGATGACTCGGTTGGAAAGCGTCGGAGCTTAAACGGATCCATGCAGGCAATGTCACAGGGTATCCTTTAGTGTTACATACTAAAACCTTCTTCAGAATATAACGAACCCTTTTCTGAACACCGCATCAAAATCGGTTCAGCCAAATCGCTAAATAATCGCAGATAAACATACATACATAAAATCATACATACATACAAACACACATACATACATACAAACATACAGGTCGAACTGAGAACCTCCTTTTTTTTTAATTCCGTTACTAAGCAATAGAGTTTACGCCTTGGTGTACGGTAAACAACACCATAAGTGAGTACATTCTAGGCGCTTTCTCAGCGCTCTACTCCAAGAACAGTTAATTTTACAGAAAAATGCAGGAGGCATTTATTGTAGATAATTTCACGACAAACGATTTTATATTGACCTGTATTAACCTATGAGCAGTAGGTCGCGAGATATTTGCATAAAACTTATTTTCGCGACCTTGATAATTTTTTTATAGCCGGCACGATATTAATGTCGATAAAGTTAGAATTTTTCACGTCTTCATTACAACACCGCAATAATGGTGTGTACAAAAATTCAACTCAATAGGAATTATTCCGCAGATAAATCTAAAATGACTGGACTAATCGGTTCAGTAATTTTTGTGTAAAAGAGTAACGCAAGCATTCGTCCACAGAGACAGACCCTCATTGAGTTTCATTGAAAGACATTAAGTTTAATGACTACACACTCAAATTATACAAGAGCACATTTAGGCCATAGAATTATGTACTTTCAATCCCGCAATATGCAGCGTTGCAGTCAACAGATCAGCCACTATGCCCCACCGTCTGATTATTACTTGCAGCTTGCGTCCTTCATGAATTTGAACACTAAATCCAAAGCAAAGATTATTGCGAAGGTAGAGGCGAGACGCGTGAGGGAGAGGACAGGTTCCACCTCACGACCCTGCCATGGTAGGAGGCGTTTTACCGCCACCGTAGGCGCGGGCATGCGGATGGCGAGTTATGGGTGACTCGCCGGGGTCGCGGGTCTGTCTCATCAGGTAACCGTGACCCAGGAACGTAAAGGCCTATTGAAGGACACCGTGGATTTTAGTCAGTATAAGTCTGACAGTCCCTAAGCTCCCGCCCTGCCCTGTGTGGGAGGACTTATTTGATGATTTAACCACGATAAAAAAAGCAAACATTATTATTCTTCAGTACGAATTCATTCGCAGAGTACAGAGGCAAGTCGATAAACTTTTTGCTTCGTTAGTGCTTAGAAACTTTATTAATCTAAAACACTAAATTAGCTCTCAGAAATTTAGTAAAAGGCAAACCTGCAAACAACAATAAGTTCAAATAAAAGCTAATAAAGTTCAAAAATAAATACAATCCAAAACAAGAAAATCAACGGACAACACAACGGTATTAAACCGAAACCCGAAAACCACACGTATTCGTAGCTGCGTAGCTCCCTTGAGACGTGTTCGTAGCAAACTAATCCGAGCTACGAGGCTACGAGCTACGAGGCTACGAGCTACGAGATTCGTAGCGCTACGAGTAAATATAGACGTGCATGGTTGCAGATACCAAGTGGCGGAGGGTGATTTTGATTAAAGTTTGAAGTGGTTTTTCAGGAGATTGCTAATTTGTTTGTAGACTAGAAAAATATTATTTATTTGTCTGGCACAGCCAATTAAATTAAACTTCATTTTCTCAATCGACCATGAACCTTCTTCTTTTGTGATAAAGTTGAAAATCCGATAAAGGGATTTCATAGATTCGGGTAAGGTTGCTGGAGCTGGAGTATGTGACATAATTATTGAAAATTCACGATCATCATTCTTCTGTCCATAACCTAATTTGATGAGGTCCGTGAAATTCAATAATTTTTTAATGTTTTATGTTAAAATCTATTTAAATAAATGTTTAACTTATTCTAGAAGTACCTACAGTCCGCACGCTACGTTAAACCGAAAACCCTGCGTAGCTCTCTCGAGACGCATCGTAGCAAACTAATCCGCTACGAGCTACGAGATTCCGTAGCCGCTTACGACATTGTAGAGGATTATTGCGTTTTATTGATGGTTGCCTTTCCTATTTTGCTGGTGACTTTATTTCTTGTTTTAAAAGTAATAAAGACTCATGATACTAGCATTTTCCCAACTATATTGTGGTCGGCTTCCAGTGGAACCAAATGCAGCTGAATATTAGTATTTTACATGGAGCGACTGCCTATAGGGTCTCCACAACCCAGTAACTGGGTAATACGATACCCCATGGTAAGACTGGTTGTCAGATTTTCGAGCTTCTGACTAATAGTAGCGACTTTTAGTCAGTACGAGTCTGACAGTCCCTCCCGTCTTGACCTGGGTGGGATAACTCATTTAATGTCTTTACCACGATGAAAAAAAAGATAGTCACCAATCCACAGTACAAACCAGTTAAGCGCTGTTTAACCTGCAGAACGGCGTAACTGTAATTATTTAGTATAAAAACTAATAAGATAATTCAAAAGTAAACAAAAAAAAATAGGTTTGACCGATTAAGCCACCGACCACACTCTCAGATGAGCGATAGTTAAATTAGCCAAATGAAAGCAACACAATCTTGAATGAAAATCCATGTTTGAATCAGCTTTTATAAAAATTACATTTTGCATTACCATACATTTTTACCTTTGAAAATTCAGATTTTCACATTACGGAAAATCTCCATTTTTCTGTGTATGCATTTTTGATAAGTAGCTTAGATAAAATTACAGCACTGAAATTCTGTAAATATGAAATTACGTTAATGCATTTGTTTTGTGTATTCCCTCTGTGGAAATGAAGTAATACGTTCATTTGCGTAAGTAGTGAGAAATCGAAGCGTATTGCAGCTGTTTCACGGTTCGGTGATTTTGATCATTGCCTGTAGGGGGAACAGTGTATAAGACGGGGACGTTAATAATCGCGAGGTATAATGGGGACATACACTCTATAAGCATACTTAACACAACACTAACGTAGAGCAAGCGCCATCAGGACGTCATATGCAAGCGGCCAGACGGAAATGGCGTCCTGTTGGCGCTTGTGCTACGTTAGTTTTGTGTTAAGTTTGCCTTATGTGTGTGATTTCCCATCATACCTCGTGTCCCCGTCTTATACACTGTTCCCCTATATGTGATACTAGTTTATGCACGTGATTTTGCCCGCATGAAGTTCCATGCCTTTATTGTCACATCGTCCACCTACCGTACAGTGCACATCTGTTTTAAGTTGTCTCATCCAAATTAAAATATTTAAGTGGTTTAAACTGTTGTTTTGGTGATAAATTTACAAGAACGGTACTAAGAAACAATTGAAAAAACCTGTGAAAACTGTGGATATTACTAGAATTGTGCCTCTTCATAGTTATTGTAAATAAAAGTGTTAAAACTTTCCTAAAACATCGCTGACCGCCGTGCTACAAATATTAACTTGGAGGAACGCGTAAGCGCCGCCACTCGCACGGCGCTTAAGACCTTCTTCTCGCGAGCGCAGCGCCGCTTATTATAAGTAAATACAAAGTGACCGCAGGTACTTGTTTTTATTTGCTACTTTTATTTGTTGCGGTCGTTAAAAGATTGCGATTATGTTAAAGTCTCCGCCAAAGAGTCCACTCAAACAAAATGTAACCACTCAACCAGATCCTGATAAGCGCTGGTTCAAAACGCCGCCAAATAAAAGCATACCTTCGCGCTCAGACTCCGATATTAGAACGTTATGTACTGAAGAAGACTTCATAACTCAGAGGGCGAAACGTAAATGCATATCTATTGAGAATGGTAGCAGCGAACTTGACAGTTTTAAGAATGATATTAGAAATATGATCCAAGAATTGATGAACAGCCAAGGCTCTCGGTTGGATAAACTGGAACATCACATGCTGGAGTTAAAGAACAATTCCACCGAGATCAAAAAAATCCATTCTGGACTAGAAAAGTCAATGTCAGACATATCAGATCAAATGTTATCCTTGGAAAAAACAATTACAAGTCTAGAAAAAGAACGCAGCTCTCTTGTCGCGAAGGTTATGTCATTGGAAGATAAGCTGGAATACCTCGATCGCAATCAGATAAAGACATCTATAGAAATCCGTAATGTACCAAAAAGAGCAAATGAGACTAAAAATATTTTGTACGATATGTTTTCAATTCTGTCAAAACAGTTGGAAATTGACATAGAACCTGCAAATATTCGTGACGTAGCAAGACAGCCGTCAAAGAAAGAAACCATAACATCAAATATCACAGTGGAATTTGTGAATACTCTTATAAAAACAAACTTCCTCAACGCTGTCAAAGATTATAATAAAAAAAACAGCACGGATAAAACTAACTCACTTCATTTGGGCATGCAATCAACTACAAGCACTCCTATCTACATAGCCGAACTACTGACACCCCTTACAAAAAGACTGTTCTACGCTACTAGAACGTACGCAAAATTAAATAAGTATAGTTACTGCTGGACATCGAATGGGCGAGTCATGCTGAAAAAAGATTCGGAGAGTCAGTCAATTCTAATTAAAAGTGAACTTCAGCTGCATCAGCTAAGTACCAACAAGCAGGCATGACTACTTACTTTTAATTTTCCATACTATTATACTTTTAATTTTAAAGTCCACTTTCCTTACTTTCATTATCATGTTTTTGTAAAAAATATTAGATTAAGTCTGCATGTATTTAAAAATTGTTATGTCATCACAAAATCACTTATTTCTTATAACATAAATTACTATACACATACACATAAACACTATTTATCTTACACATACATAGCGCGTACACTAATTAAACCCACACACAACTTCAACTATCTCATGTATTCGACTATTTGCCAAATAATATTAATGTGGAATAATGAACCAAAACATTCTTTACTTGCTTTCATTCATCATATATATAACCCTAATAATACTTTTAACAAATGGCTAATAACGCTACTCATCTAATTGAAGAGATCGACCAGTTTTCTGTATCCACAACTCACTCATGCACACCGGAACAGACACAGCTGTTTTTAATAAAACCAAACCGTTATTTAAAAATATTTTCTCAAAATATACGATCAATAAATTGTAATTTTACTAACTTGCAAGTACTTTTGCACCGTATCTCGCTTGAATGTGACATTATAGTGTTGACTGAGTGCTGGCTGCCTTGCGCCGGAAATTCAGCTATTCCTATTTTACAAAACTATAATACATACTCGACAACTAACCATATTAATCAAAGTGATGGCGTCGTAGTTTATGTGAAATCAAACCTACTCGTAACTTATGAAGAGCCAGACTTATTTCAGTCTGGTTCAGCTATGATTATAAAAATTGGTACCGATGTTGCAATACTTTGTATTTATCGCTCACCCTCTAATGACAATATTAGTAAGTTTCTGCTAGCCCTTAATACAATTCTTCCATCATTATGCAATTTTAAATCTGTTGTCGTTACGGGCGATATCAACCTAGATATAAAACCTTCCACTATTGATGCACGTTCACATGAATATTTAAATCATATGGCCTTCCATGGCTTTCTTCCTACCCATTCACTACCAACTAGAGGTAATAATTGCCTGGACCATGTATTTTTGAAAACGCAATCATCGGCAATCACATTTGTTTATGATACGACTGTTACTGATCATAGCTCATTATTGTTATGCCTGAACACCAAACGAGATACGGTTAGCAGTATGTCAACCATTTGTAAAACTGATTACAATGCCCTTGACAAAACAATTTCAAGCTTAGACTTTGCAGCTCTTCTCTCGATACGAGATCCAAATACCGCTACAGACAAATTAATTGAATTACTGACACTGGCTATATCGAAGAACACTGTAGTTAAAAAAGTGTCAGCAAAAAAGAAAATAATGAAGCCTTGGATCACTCCAGGCTTACTTCGGTGCTTGAGACATAGGGATGCGTTACATAGAAAACTGAGACAATCTCCTGAAAATGACACTTTAAATGTAACCTATAAACGATACAGAAATTTCTGTTCAAAAATTATCAAAAAAGCTAAGCGGGCCTTTGATACAGACGAGCTGAATAAAGCAAGTCAAAATCCAAAAAAGCTTTGGGACACATTAAAGCGAGTAACAAATACTGTTAAACCAAATAATACATCTTCGCAATTATTAACCTGCTCTTCCTCTCCCACCGAATCCTGTAATTATGTTAACTCCTTCTTCGTTAATATAGGCAAGACACTCGCGGATGATATTATCAAAGCGCAGGAGACACAACCCCAGCAAAATCGATTAAAACAGCTGTCGCATAAATGTTCTTCAAAATCATCATTTGTCCTTGACGACACTGACTCTGATGAAATCATATCTACGATAAATTCATTGCGAACGAATGCCTCAACCGGCTGGGATGGTATCTCAGCCTTATTTCTGAGAAGATATTCTAGTACTCTGTCACCCATCCTATGCTACATATTTAATCTTTGTTTCAAAACTGCAATATTTCCCACTGCTTTTAAAAAAGCCATAGTTTATCCGATATTCAAGGGAGGTGATGGGAAATTGCCAAACAACTACCGCCCTATTGCAGTCTTGAGTGCTTTATCCAAAGTCTTAGAACGTTTAATTAACAAAAGGCTAATAAATTACCTGGAACATTATAATTTACTTTCATCACAACAATATGGCTTTCGCAAAAATAAATCAACAAATAACGCTGTCCTAAACTTACTAAATTTTGTAATAGAACATCTTAATAAGCAGAATAAGGTACTAACAATCTTCTTAGATCTTGCGAAGGCGTTTGATACCGTCCCGGTTTCCGCACTATTGATGAAGCTAGAAGTCATGGGGGTTCGAGGTTTGCAACTGGAGCTTTTCAAAAGCTATCTTTCGAATCGACGACAAATCGTAAAGATTGAGGATTACAAAAGCGACGAATTCTCCATATATTACGGTGTACCACAAGGAAGCATATTGGGTCCAACGCTCTTCTTAGTCTTCATCAACGATTTGTGCAACCTTAAAATGGCTAATGCTAAAATTATTTCATTTGCGGATGACACCGCTATAACATTTGTCGGTAGTACGTGGTCTGATGTGGAGCAAAATGCTCAGTTTGGCTTTAACACAGCTTTGGAATGTCTTAACGCTAATGCACTGACTCTAAATACATCCAAAACGAATTTCATGACCTATTCCATTTCTTCTGCCTCTCAGCCAAAAAAACCTATAATATTGAAAGCTCATTCTTGCCATCAGCTAACAAGGGATAAACCATGTCAATGTCCACTGTTGAAGTCGACGGATCAAACTAAATATTTGGGTATTATCCTTGACAAAAACCTTAACTTTAAGTCTCATATCAATCTCCTAACTGGAAGAGTGCGAAAACTTATGTACATTTTTAAAATTCTTCGAAATATAGCAAATCCAACTATTATACGTAATGTTTATTTTGCTCTATGTTTGTCAATAGTTACATATTGTATCTCGTGTTGGGGCGGTGCTGCTAAAACCACCTTAAAATCGTTAGAAATTGCACATAGGGCCATTTTAAAGGTAGCAACATCTCGTCCAATATTGTTCCCGACCGATCAATTATATAAGGAATGTCAAGTTCTCAACGTCCGACAGCAATTTATCTTACACACAGTCACTTTGCAGCACCACAATACGCCATACAGAGAAATCACTAAACGACGTAAAGATAGTGTTTGCATACTCCCGCAAGTGCACTCCTCATTTGCAAAAAGATTCTTTTATTATTTAGGTCCGCACCTTTATAATAGAATAAGCAAAGAGATGCAAATCTACGGTTTATCTTTCCATAATTGTAAGAAAACTGTCAAGTTATACCTCCAAAATTTGTCATACGATGCAACCGAAAATATGCTAAAATAAAATAATGAGTATTGCAATGCGCTATACAATTAATGTTTACCATTTCACATACATTATCCACGTACACACATAGACACACAAACACTTACACACACCACATACACACACAAACCCAGAACACATACACATGCATATATACCCACATTCACTGACACACTACACCCACACAAAATAAGTAAGCAGAATAAGATTTATATTTATTAAAAAAAAAAACAGAGTATTTAATCATTGTTATATAATTTAAACTGAAGCATCTACACGTACTATATGTTATGTATAAATTGGCACTGTACCTTTAAAAATAGGGGACCGAGTCTGTTTCTCCTTAACACAGGTTATTTCATAACCTAGCTAGGAGAACAGTGCTACACCCACTCGATTGTAGACTACTTAACATATTCTGTAAGACCTATTATGTATAACTGCAATCTCTGTATTTTCCGTAAATAAATTATTATTATTATTATTATTATTATTATTGTAAAACATGAGTATGCAATAAGACTGTGCAAGGTCTTAAATAACAAGTTGATCTGAATGTTTTTCCATATAATTGCGAATCAATAAAAGCTTACTTTTTGGTTTAGAGCAAAACAAAATTAGAATTTGAGCCCACTCAAATTTTAAACAACCTGATGCTAAATAAATAATAAAGAAATTATAATATAAAATCGGGGGGAATTTAAAAAAATGCGAAAATTTAATATCATCATCATCAGCTTATAATGTTCCCAATGCTGCAATACAGGCCTCCTCTCTGTGAGAGGGAGTGGGCCATAATCCACCACGCGGGCCCAGTGCGGGTTGGTAGATGTCACATATCTTTGAATTTTTGGTTCTAGGACATGCCGGTTTCGTCACGATGTTTTCCTTCACCGTTTTGAGAACAGTGGTGATGAAATATATAACACAAAGTAATGCGCCTGGCGGGGTTCGAACCCACGACCTACAACACGTAAGTCGGGACCGATACCACTGGGCCACCAGTGCTGGCATACTCAAAATTTTGTATACAAATAATAATTATGTTACAGCGATTTTTTTATCGTCGTGATATCATCAAATGAGTCCTCCCATCCAGGGCGGGACGAGAGGGACGGTCAGACTTGTACTGACTAAAATCCACGGTGATCCTTCAATAGCCCTTTAAGTTCCTGGGTCACGGTTACCTGATGAGACAGTCCCGCGACCCTTGGTGCAGCGATGACAGTGGCCTGCGCGTGGCACAGAGTTTGGGAAACAGCGCGAGCATGGGACGTATGCGATAATTTTATTATACTTGGGAGATTTCAAGGGTTTTAGCGCGGTATTTGGTAGATAGAGCTTCAAATAGTTACTCCTTATAAAAACAGCTATCAAAATTAGTCCAGCCATTTTGGAGATTAGCTTGAACAGAAAGATAGATACGAGTATTTTTTATACCTCATGCATTTAGTAAAACGCTGTTATTTTGACACATATACAATTTTTTTTTTTAAGATTGTCTGGCATATAAAACAGTGATGTCCCACTAAATCCGGTACCAAATTACATGGTGGAGGTAATGGGTGCGAACCCTGTCAGGCACATTACTTTGTGTAATCTAATTCATACACAACTCCGGACAAACGGTGAAGGAAAACATTGTCATACAACCAAAAAATCCAAGTTTGTCATCTACCAACCTGGATAGTGGATCACATCCACTCCCTCTCACAGAGAGAAGGCCCGTGTCCCAGCAGTGGGAATAATACTGATTACGCTATTTACTTTCTAAAATAGTAGTCGTAAATACTAGTTGTTTGTAGTAAATCTTTTAGAGATTTAGTGTTCCGCAATCCCCAAGTGATATTATGTATAGAAATTTACTAGTATACATATATTCTTTCTGTATTACCTTGTTGTTTGTTTGTACCTCTATTCCTCTGGCCCGTTGGTCTCCTGTTCGTAAGCGCGGGTGTTGAACGTGGGTTCCTGGGTTCAATTCCCGGGTCGGGCAAAAAGGTGCTATTGGGTTTTTATATAAGAATTTCTCAGTTACCAGCATCCCAGAGTTTGGAAGTTCGCGGTGTAATACCCCGCGTTCCTCGGAAAGCACGTTAACTCGTTGGTCCTGCGACTGATCTCTCTCCGGTCATGTCGGATTGCCGTCTCATCGGAACTATGAGAGTAAATGAACAGAGATTGAACCTGTGCCTGCGCACACACTTGTGAACTATACAGGTCTATCGGTCAGGAAGATTACTATTATTATTTTTTTATCTCCATTCTTTTTATATTATTAAACGTACATTGTTTGGGGAAGGCAAAGATGTACAAAGAATTATGATTTTGTTTTCGTGGTAATCGAATCCTCTCACACAGAGAGGGATAGGAGGGACTATCAGACTTGTACTGACTAAACTCCACGGTAATCCTTCAATAGCTCTTTACGTTCCAGGGTCATGGTTATCTGATGAGACAGTCTCGCGACCCCGCCAGGCTTTGGCCTTCAAAGCGGGCCTCATCAGATTGCTGACAGCACTTTGAGGCGTTCGTGGAACCCGACGCGCCTTCGACCTGATCATGGTTCATGAGCAGACGGCGAGTCACCCATTACTTACTTGGCTTGGCCATAATGCGCGGCCAAATAATGCTGAAAACGTCATCATTTACATATGATATACCTTTAAACTCACAAGCACATAATTATTAATCATATTGATCTACACAGATATAAACAATAACCCTAAACTGGTTACCTTATCTCAATCCCACTTATAATTATTATTAGTTACCCAATTATTGTTACATGATCAGCCGGGTTTATATCCATGTATTACTAATTGATTAATTAGATTGTTAACTATAATCACCAATAACTTCGTTAATTAGGCATGTCGGGGTCCCCTACTAATGAGAAACGAGTTGATGAAAGAGATGTGAGTTGTTTTCATCTTGTGGTTTAAATCACATAACTGCTATAATTCCTAGCTTGTGGCTATACAGGATGGAATTTTGTAATGCCACCTGGAGGGAAAGTACTCTTAATACTGCAGATAGAAAATTTTACTCAAAGGAAACATTCCTTTATTTTTGAATAGAAAGCAAACTGCATTCAAAGATTTTCGAAAATTCTCTTCTCCCACACCCGGGAATCGAACCGGCTAAAATCTGAAAAAAATATACCCTGTAGTTTTATTGCATCGATCGTTAGGGTCAAATAAGGATGAAATCTCTCTAACAAACATGATGAATTAAATGAAAGGAAAACCAGGAAAACTGAAGTTACAAATTCAATGAGTCAAGTTTAAGATTTCTGTCTGTGGATGGGTGACCATCCACTATAGCGAGTTTTCTCCGTGCCTCGGAAAGCACGTAAAGCCGTTAGTCCCGGCTGTCATTTGTAGATCTTTGACAGTCGTTACTATTAGTCAGAAGCTCTAAAGTCTGACAACCAGTCTTACCATGGGGTATCGTATTACCCAGTGACTGGGTTGTGGAGGTCCGATAGGCAGTCGCTTCATGTAAAATACTGATATTTAGCTGCATCTAAGTCAAAGTTGCTAGGCAGATGAGTTAGGATTCACGTACACACATAATTCTCGTCACCAACAAATGGTAGGGCACAAACCAAACACTTCAAAGAGCGTAGACCTATTGATTTTCTCTGGAAAATTGGATTCGCTAATCATTATACTGTGTTCCATACAAGATCAATGTAAAAGGTATTTACATCTCTAACGAATTTTGTAGACAATTTGATTTTAACAACATGTTATTTACAATTTACAATAACTATTGAAGAACGTGTTACGATTTCCAGGCTTATTAAGACTTTCTAAATAATTTTAAATGATTATAAAAATATTTTCGGACATCACTGACATCGAGGCATTTGCCGCGCGAAGCAAATGCCTCGCGAGGCTGTTCGTTCTGTGTGGATGCGCGAGGAAACCTGGAGTTATCTTTCTTACTACTATGAGTATTTAGATGCGAAAATACTGATAAACTTTTTGAAAAGCAAACTAAAGATTTTATAATTAACTGCAGGAAAATCAGAAGAGGTTACCGCGGCCCTGAAACACAAAAGGTAATTGAAGGAAAAAGATGGGTTTTAGTAAAAACAAGCCAGACAGTTCCTTTCACCCCACTTCCCCAAAATGGAAGGAGTCATTTGATGGTTTCTCAACCCTAAAATAAAGTACAAAAAACTTTTTCAAAAAAAAATGTAACCGCCTTCAAAAACAACCATAAAAAACGGTAAAAAAACCTACAAAATAATTTTTCTTTCGGAAGTCGGTGTCTTTGTTTTCTTCATTTCATTGTCTTTTTTTTGCCACCGACTTCCGAAAGAAAAGTTATTTTGTAGGTTTTTTTACCGTTTTTTATGGTTGTTTTTGAAGGCGGTTACATTTTTTTTGAAAAAGTTTTTATTTCACTCTTTTTAGTTTAAATATTCAACCCGAATTCTTGTCAAATACAACATGTGCACTAGAATTTTGTAATCCATAACACCGGTAATAACATCGCTCATGTACACAATAAGCTAATAAAATTCCCTATCTCAAAAACTACTGAACCGATTTTGATGAAACTTGCAATATTCCCTAAGTGTAATGATACCTAGTACAACAAAAAAAGAATTACTTAAATCGGACTTGTAGTTCCAGAGATATGCGAACTCAAACTAAATCAGTCGATGCCTACTCCTTACTATTAAGGAGTTCAACCTTCCATCATCAGCTCAGCTACATGAAATTATGATTACCATACGCAAGTACTTAAATTACTTCATAAAATTTGCGAAAAACGGTGTGTCGGCCTATAAAATTCGAGGGTTGCCCTCGATTTCTCCAGGATCCAATCATCAGATCCCAACTTGGTGACTATGGGACCACCTCAGAAGTACCTCCTTTCGAACAAAAAAAGAATTTATAAATCGGTCCACAATTGGCGGAGTAATTGCGTAACAAATATACAAAAAAAAAAAAAAAAAACATACCGTCGAATTGATAACGTCCTTTTTGAAGTCGGTTAAAAATAGTTAATTTCCAGTCTATTTATACAGACACAGCTATGTCTCTTGAACAAAGCCTCAACCGGTTTCAAACTGGTTTTGTTTCAACTGAGATTAGTTAGGCCCTCACTACATCTGACACGGCTTTTAACGAGCCCTTTGGCAAGTTAGATAGTGACAAAAATGTCACAATAATATGGAGCTGCGAAAAAACAGGGGTAGTGTAAATGGGTAGTTCTTCGAAATTCGATTCTTTGACTGATTCATATGGTCAAATTTTAATTTCACTTTCAGCTCAGTAACACATGTTCATATGAAAATAGATATTCCAAATAACATATATTTGTATGAGGGACTCGTTTTTACAAAGTAGTTTTTAAGATATTTCCGTTTAAAAATTTAGTGCCCAGATGAATCAGAATTTTATACAGATGAATCAGGAACAGAAATAAAAATGGAAAACTTTAAATAAAAATGGGCTCTGTATTAAGAAAATAATCGAAATATTATACAACAATAATATTGATTTTATAAAAACAATCATCAGTGATCATATTAAGGAAAAAATCTGGTCGATTCAACAATAAAATACTTGTTTTTCAGAATAATATTTATACAGAATAAATACTTACAGAAAAGCGAGAATTTTGTTATAAATAGGTATCAGATAGTCATTTTAATGCTACATTATAATATTCTCTCAGTTTACTTTGGTTTTTTCTCCCTTTCTTTTCAAATATAATTATTTTAATTTCCACGCAGCATATCTACTCGTCTGGATCTTTTCTTATTTTCCAATTTCCATCCTAGAAGGATAAAAAATTCGTACGTTCTAAGAGTCTCTTTTTCTCCTTCTTTTCTATTGTTGATAGTGGCATTGTTGTGAACTGCAATATCAAAATAAAAACAAACAGATAGAGTTTGACTTCTGAATAAATACCGAAAGAATAATGTCAAAATTGTCACACACACTCTACTGACTTGGAAAAGTAAAATAACGTAACAAAAGTGTTCCTTTCTTGCTGGAAAATGGGAAAACTAATTTATTTTCAGATTCATATGGGCTTTTGAACATATCAATCAGGCACAGATGAATCATGATTTTGCCTAAATTCATGCTTAACTCATAATTCATACAGACTTCAGTATTGTCATTTTTCTACACGAATCTATAACCCAAAAGCATCACACAAAACTCAGATTAAAGTCTTAAAACAGCAAAATTAAATTAATAAATTAGGCATTGTAATCAGCAAGGTACCTAAACCAAACACAGATGAATCAGATATTTACCTTTGTTTCACCGGGTTCTAAGCCAACCAGCCTCACGTCCGCTTTCTAGCATGTCCGTTGTACGACAGGCTTCCCCCCATGCGGGATCCCAGACTCTCATTATCATTCCTCGACCAAGTACGGTCAAGCAAAGCTTACTCCATATTAATCAGTATTTTACGCCGGACACTTCTTATTTACTTAATTATAAACACACTAACGTAGTTACAACTATTACATATTTTTTTTGTAAGAGGTCAATTCATTACCTTTCGATATCACTTGAATTTATATTGATGAATCAAAGGGAAAATGCGACACTGACCATTTTGTTCCGGAAAATGGGAAACGGACGCCCCATATGAATCAGGAGAACAGACTTCAAAAATTTTTATTTTGCATCTAGATAGCTACTATTAAAAAAATATAATTTGTCCTAGTTAGATCTAAAGCTAAAGTATACAGAAAAAAATATTACATGCCGTTTTGTTAGTTGGTTACGGAAATATACCCACAGACATCGAAAATTTTGTCTCTGAAGAACTACCCAAATAAGGCAGGGAAAATTGGACCGTGTACTAATGCAAATTTAGCTTAATACTGCATGCAGCAATTATCCAATGATTGGATTGGGTAAAATGATTGGAACTGTGCAAGCATTTTGTTTTAATACCGTTGAAATTGGGGAAAATTAAACCTTAGGTTGGTTACATTCGGTTAGTCTTTTGTTTTTAACGAAAATTTCACTAATTTCGAAATGATGACCAAATAAGAGATATTAGGTGATAGAAAAAGTAGGACACCAGTCAATACAAAAGTAGTTATTCTAATAGATGTTGCAACGTTACCAAGAAATGTTCAAACAAGGGAATGAAAGATTAAGCTTCGACAAGTGGAGTTGCGATAGCCTAATTGGAAAGGCCTTTGGTTACTAGTATTCAGAAGTGAAATGTGAGCAGTGGTGGCCCGTGGTATTCGCCCCGACTTACGAGTTGTAGGTCGTGGGTTCGAACCCAGCCTGGCGTATTACTTTGTGTTATTTATTTTATCACCACTGCTCTCAAAACGGTGAGGGAAAACATCGTGACGAAACCGGCATGTCCTATCAATTTCGAAGACGTGACATCTACCAATACGCACTGGGCCCGCGTGATGGATTACGGCCCACTCCCTCACACAGAGAGGAGGCCTGTGCCCCAGCAGTGGGAACATTATAGGCTGATTATGATGATCTAGAAGACGCGGGTTCGAATCCCACTCGCGGCAGTTTTTTTTAAGTCAATTAAATAAATGTAATAACGATTTTAACTAACTTGGTAATTTGAATGGATTTTTAATACCCTACTTTTACTTTTTTGACAGGCCTGTTGGTCTATAATATGTATGTACTAGCTTCCGCCCGCGTCTCCGTCCGCGCGGATGTCGGTCTCGCGTGGATGGTTTATTTCTCCATTTTGAGTAACTCTGACAATGACATCTTATAAATATCTATTGGACCCAAATACGGCTAAGCCTATAATAATTAAGGAGATCCCTCTATTGAGCTACTGCTGTTGAGCTCGCGTTCTGTAGTAAGTATTTTTTTCATAGTAATTCCGACCTTGTATTTACAAATAACTGATCGGAACAGTAATCAAAAAGGTCGCGCTGAAAAGCACGGTTTAAAATGACACGCATACAATATTAATTTCACGGACGACCGCTCGCCACACTGGACACGTCCGCTCGCATCAAAATTTGAAGAATTTATATGCATCGCGCGGCGCGGAACGCGGCTCCTTATATAGGAGTCGGGGAGGCGTGGCCCGCGTGTGCCGCAAACGGTTCAAGCCAAATCCGACTTTCGGCGCTACAGGTTACGGCGCTGAATCCACTGCGGGTAACGCAACGTGTGTTCGCGGTTCTACAGAACAACGTCTATGAATAAAACTGAAAAATAAGATTTTTTTTCTACGTATTTTTCCAGGATAAAAAGTATCCTATTTTATGCCCAGGATAATAAGGTATAATTATACCAAGTTTCATCGAAATCGAACCGTTAGTTTTCACGTGATGCCTGCACATACAGACAGACAGACAGACAGACAGACAGACAAAAATTTTTTTAATCACATATTTGGGTTTGGTATCGATCCAGCAACACCCCCCGCTATTTATTTTTTCAATATTTTCAATGTACAGAATTGACCCTTCTACAGATTTATTATATGTATAGATTTAGAAATATCTAAGTATGTTTATCAGTTGTCTAGTACCCATAACACAAGCTCTGCTTAGCTTTGGACTAGATGGCGTTGTGTGATAGTTGTGGAATATTATTATAATTACTTTTCAATAAACAATTTAAGAGACAGCTCCAAAATTAAACCACTCAGCATTATTCGCCCTGAAGAAAATTTCCTCCATAATTTCGCAACTCATCAATAAAAAAAAATCATAACCCTGTAATACCAACCTCTTAAACCAAGGTGACACGTCTTTCACTTAACCCGTCAATGATTGCGTATTAATCTGGCATGCGCGGTTAAAGGGTGTTCTCACCATCAATCACCCGCAGACTACGGCAAACACATTACCTCGTTGATTATATTATTGAACATGATGTATCTCGTCATCCATCTACATTAGCTATTAATTGGACACACCCTGTATTAATAGATTTGGGCTAGATATAGGGTTTGTTGAACTGGCTATTTCGTATAATCTTAATCAGTCTATAATGTTTCCACTGGTTGGACTCAGGCGAGAGCCTGAAAGAGTGGGCTATAATCAACCACGTGGGTCCAGTGCGGGTTGATAGAGATGTCATATGTGTTTGAAATTTTGGTTCTATAGCATATGTCAGTTTCCTCATGATGTTTGCCTTCACGTTTTGACATGTTTGTTTAATTTTAATGAAATATTTTTGCAACAATCATCAAATAACCCGTCCATACTCCCAAAGCAATAAGCTATAAAAAACAATAACTACAGCAATCCTATAAAATCAAATCAAATCAAATCGTTTATTTCAACTAGGCCAATTACAGGCACTTTTGAATTGTTAAAAAACATAAAATAAAACTAGTACAAAAATAGTTATGGTGCTACAGTCCCAGTCACAAGACATAAAAACTGTGAAAGTACCGTAGGTGCTCATTCCAATGCGTAGATCTCTATGGAGAAGAATGAGCAAGAAACTCCATGGACACTCTTTTTCAATCGCCAAAATTATTACAGAACTTTTGTTACATCATTCATCATCAGATGGTACATTATGTGAGAACGATGTGGCAAGTTAAAAGTGTCCATAGTAAAATAAAAAGACAATTCAAAAATAAAGTTATTAATAATTAAAATAGACCGTGGCAGCTAAGAGATGACCAGTCCCAACTGACAGCGCCCGTTCACGAACATGACACATATATCAGCACCATTCGGCTCAACCATTTTGAAGGGAACTAAATGATCCGACATACACGCCACCATCAGCGAGACTTTTGAGTGAGCATGACATACTCTCAACCGCCAGAGTCATTCAAGTCAATGAAAGACGTAGGTTTCTAGTCATAGATAGTTCTGAAGTACATGGTACTCACACAATGCTGGCTATGACGCTATATAATACTAGATAAATATACTCTATACAAAAGAGATACAAAGCGAATTCAATTCAAAGCAACAAAAAAAGAGACTCCACGCGGAGCCGTCACATATTTCAATCGTATCAGTCATTATTTAAAACGGATTACCTTCCGTTTTTACGTGGAATGCACGGCACTGCAGTTTACACGAAAAATACATTGAAACTTTCAATAAACGGGTCGACGGTGAATGAAAAAGGAATGTTTTCTTTTTTTTCTGAACGTTGGATAGGCTGAGCACCGGAATTTTCATTCGAATCCGTGCCGATTGGTTTTGTGTTATGGCCCGCTTGTGCCAATGGTATACGGTTTTTCGGGTTAAAAAGGACCGTCGCATTTGAGGGTTAATTTGATTTTTGCGCCTGGGAAAGTTGAATTGATGTGTGAGATCAAAAGTGGCGTGAAGGGATTTTTTAAATAAAATTGTTTATTTCTCATTTTATTTTTGTTAATTCTCTCATGTTTGTTATCTGCATTTATATCTACCACTAGATTCAATACGTTATTTTTGCCACTGGTGTACGTATCACCACATGTTATCGACGACAGGCCTGTATTAATCACAAAATTATTGCAAAAGCGAATTCTGACTAACATTTCTATAAACTACTGGCACTGAGAAAATTAGGTCATACTTTTAACAGTTAACAAACTAATACCACAATAACATTACCCAGAACAAAATAATTTAATACCAAATAATCAGCGAATTTATAATATTGGTATTGGAAGTATCAATAAAAGAAGCCATAGCAAAAAATATTCAATCTTTAAGCAAATCTTCGATCAGCATAATAACGGAACGACTTAATAGTACATTTTTATTCTGTAATCTCTACAAAGTATCCGACTCTTGGGACTCGGGTAAAGGACTTTGCATACTGCAGTGTAGCATTCATGTGTGTGATACATAGACGCTACACTCTGATGCCAAGATAAATAAACATTGCTAAAGTATAAAGGGATCCAGTGGTCCCAGTGGTAATGGACCTGACTTACTTGTATATCGTGGTTTGAAACCAGTCGAGCAAATTACATTGTGTAATTTATTTCATCAGCACTGCTGACAAATCAGCGTAGAAAACCATTGTGAGGAAGTGTCCTAGAATCAAAAATCCGAAGACATAAATGACACTCAGACCCATATACCCATCCAAAGGTGTTTTCAGCAAATTGTAGTTCCTATTACTAACTAATCTTATGTCCGTAAGTGATAAAGAATAAGAAACACCCGAAACATCATGCGCACGTCGTAAAAAAATAAACAAAAACAGTGGAAAAGAAAATTTCTTGATACGTCCTAGTTCCCAGACCCCCTTATTATAAAAATAAATAGTCGACTTTTATACCGAAGAAAACCCGATTCGCTTACTGAACGACAAATCTAATCCTTTCTCGTTTAGAAACTACTTATTTTCTTGTGCAATAAATTATTAAACTGTCGCTTGCGTTGCTACAACTTTTTTTTTCTTTTTTTTTGTTCTGACGGGAGATTGGCTAAGCGGATTGCGTTGTGGACGTGTCGAGTTCGTTTAATCTTTAAACTGTTATTAGTTTTATCCCACGTTGCTGGGAGTATAACATCCCGGTTAAAGTCATTCAATAGTCGTCCAATGGGTATTACAAATGGGAGATATGTCGGATTACGCCTTCTACCAGACATTTGGAAGAAATTTCTTCCATTTTTAGCTGTCGCCACTTGCATCCATCGGTTGCCCGCGACTCTCATAATGTCGTCGGTCCACCTAGTGGGAGGCCTGCCTACGCTGTTAATCGGTTATCAGTACTACGAGTGATATGGCCTGCCCATTGCCACTTCAACTTGCAAATAAGAACTATGTCGGTGCTTCAGCGAATATCCTTGTTCCGGATTTTATTTCCTAAAGAAACTCCGAGCATAAGTTCTTGTATTGCTCTTTGAGTGACTCTTAGTCACGTAGCTTTCTGAACGCTGCCCATCCTAGTACATACATATTTATTTATTTCACCTATCAAATAAATTTTTATTTTCATACTTATCGCATTCTTTCCACCCATTATCCAGCTGAATCAACAAAAGATAATAATATGCAAAAAAAAAAATTGAGTCAGCCGTCACATCCAATATTAGCATGGTAATTATATCGAAACATTCGATAATGACTTTTCACACGAAAGCGGTTTACTACGAGATGTATTTAAATTAAATACAAACATGAACCGAAGATGTTGATCGACTTTGATGGTTATTTGAACACAATTATTGGTTTCCTTTGCGTATCATCTGTATGTAGACCACGTGTATCTTAGGCCTTATGTTGGTTTGAGTAAAGGAGGCGCTTCAGAGCAGCCTACGGCTATGCAATCCACGCATGGGTATTCAATTAAATCCATTTTCACTCCATCATCTTTACATCCAATTAGGAGAGGCCTGTTTTTCGACAGGCCTGTTGGTCTAGTGGTTAGTGACCCTGACTGCTATGCCGAAGGTCGTGGGCTTGATTCCCACCCAGGACAAATGTTAGTGTGATGAGCACGACCATTTGTTCTGTGTCTGGGTGTAATTTATCACTTATAATACTACAAGAGCTTCAAAATTATCGGGTATTTTCCGATAGGTTCGTTGCAAACAAATGAAGGAGTCAAGTTTTTCAGGTTAAAAAATCACGAGCGCGAAGCGCGAGTGATTTTTCCTGAAAAACTTGACGACTTTATTTGTTTGCAGGGAACCTTGAGGGAAATGCCAGATAATTTTGAAGCTCGTGTGGTATTCAGGGGATTATTTTTCCGACCCATCTCCAATTTTCACAATTGAATTCAACCTGTCAGTTTGACGTGACTACCAGAGAAAATTTTCAAAAAATTATCAGTATAATACCATGTAGGTTGTACCACGTGACGTCGAATGGTGCAATTCTATTGGTCGATATTTGGGTCGGAAAAATAATCTATAATATTAATGTATTTAGAAATATATAAGTATGTTTATCAGTTGTCTAGTACCCATAACACAAGCTCTGCTTAGCTTGGGACTAGATGGCGTTGTGTGATAGTTGTGGATTATTATTATGATTATTAATTACCGTCTACTGCCTTCGGGGTCGTGGCACTGTCTCATGAGGTAACTGTGACCGTGGAACGTAAAGGGCTATTGAGGGGTCACCGTAGATTTTAGTCAATACAAGTTTTAAGTTCTCAACCTGTCACTCATTTGATGAATTTAAAACTTTAGAAAAAAACCCCAAAGAGCGTCAACCCCGCTTTTGCGGTCTTGGGTAGTCCGCATCCATTCGCTGCCAGCCACCTTCTTCAAATCATCGATCCATCGTGTCGCAGGGGGTCTAACACCACGTTTGTCTAATTTTATTCAGTCTACATTCTATCACAAGTCTGCTCCATGGACCGTCTGTCCGCCTGCAGACACGGCCGGTCTACTTTCACTTTAGCATGCTGATTCTATGCACAATGTCGGTGACTAGTTCTCTTGCGAACGACTTTGTTACGAGTTATATCCATGAGAATAAATCCGAGCATAGATCTCTTCATTGCACGCAGAGCAACAAATAGCAACCTTGAATTTGTGGACAGTTCTATGGTAAGTGATCACTTTCAGGATCCGTAAGTCATTAGGATGCACTGGTTATTTTATGGACCATGATCTTGAGGGATTGTGGATCTATAATTCAAAAATATCATGCAGTTTTCACTTATGTTAAATATAACGGTTGCCTAGTTACGACATGAATACTGACGAAACGTAGAATAAATAACCCATAAGTAATACATCTCCTTTCTCTCTACAATTTCTAATGAGAAAAACTTTTTCAAAAAAGTAACCGACTTCAAAAACAACAACAAAACAAAAAAGGGTGAAATAACCTAATTAATAACTTCGGATGTCGGTGGCTTAATTTTTTGAAAAAGTTTTTATTTTAGCCTTTTTTTATTTTAGCCTTTTTAGTTTATTTATTAAATAGTCAACCCAAATTCTTGTAAAATACAAAAGTTTCTTACATATGCACTAATCTTGTAATCCGTCACAACACAAAAAAATCCATATCTCTAAAACTACTGAACCGATTTTGATGAAACTTGCAGTGTACCCTAAGTTGATCAATACCTAGTACAAAAAAAACTTAAATCGAACTTGTAGTTCCGGAGATGTGCGTGCACAAACATAAAAACATACATACATACACTTGTGAAATTTGGCACATTTGTTCAGACGCTGATATAGACTAACATATATGAAAACTGGGCAGTTCTGATAATATTACATACATACGGGTCGAATTGATAACCTCCTTTTTTCTGAAGTCGGTAAAAAACTTAACCAAATTAACCTGGTCGCAGAATACTGCCTCTTCACTAGATCCTGTTCCTTTTAAATTTGTACCCTGTTACTAATACTCCTTAAACTGATATTAACGAATTTGGAGGTTTAAGTTTTCGTGTACGTTGGGCGTTACGTACGCTTACATGTTTAAAACCACAAGGCCGAAAGCAGTCTAGCCAAAAACAAAACAAAATCTATGTGAGCACAGCCGATTCTTAGTTCCTATGTCCTATTTTGCGCAGAATGACCTTTGCTGCTCAAACTGCCTCGCAAAAACGTTTGAATCAAACTCATATCAAAAGCGGTTTTCATCCACACATTTTTAACCAGAAACCATTCAGTAAGGTTATGAAAGAACGGTATGAATGTGAAAATACCAAAAATGGCATGTTAGATTCCCGACTCAGGGATTGTGGGCGTTGTACTATGCTGTTTTGTGGCTATCATTTTTAGACTATCCCTAGACATTTAGACTGTACAGATATGTCTACATAGCCAGATATGGCGTCAAAACTGCGAATTCCTTGCCATTTTCGGAGACTATATTTTTAAAATAGTTTTGTATCTACCAACTCAGTGCATCAATTTAAGTGGGTCAGTAATTGTTTAAAACATTGTAATGCCATTCGTATTGTTTCGACTATGTTCATCCTGTAGATTAATTGCGATATAAACGTTGATGAGCTCAAAAAGATTTAAAACCTATAAAAGTTAGGTATTAGGTACTTAGTTTACAAAGATCACGGTTCTGACATTATTCTGTGTTAACAGGGCACCGCAAACCTGGGACACACAGGGCAACTGAAGGAACAAATATCTTCCCCTCTACCTAGAGCTGATTTTAAGATTTTATCACCCTCAGAAAAAAAGTAAGTTGGCAAACAGACTATTCAAACAAATGCAACATTCATTCTCTCCAAAAATTACGATCAATAAATGCATCACTTATTCAAATCACGTTCACCCCTGAACGCGATCACTTGAACGCTGATAAACGGTAGAGCATTAATATTATTGTCAGTCTAGCCAAGTGCAAGCGTGCACTTAATCAGAAGGTATTGGCTTTATGAACCATCTTTAAGAATATTATTTTTTGTCGTGATATCATCAAATGAGTCCTCCAACCCAGGGCGGGACCACCAGGACTATCAGACTCGTACTGACTAAAATCCACTGTGATCCTTTAATAGCCCTTTACGTTCCAGGGTCACGGTTACCTGATGAGACAGTACCGCGACCCCGGCAAACGTGTGTTATCCTAAATCGACAAAATAGAATAGAATAGTTTATTATTTGCACAGAAAGTAGATACAATATTGAGATGTTGAATGATCTTTATACTTTCTGCCTTAAGGCGATGACAAGAGCTAATGTACCTCTCGCTCGCACGTTTCGACATTTTGAAAGATATAAAATCACTGATCCCATTTTTGAAAAATCGCAATCAACTATGTTTTGTGCAATCACATTGCACAGTTTAGTAAAAAAAAAAACATTTTAATCGATACAAGTTTACCTACTCAAAAATTTGCTTTACTAGTTTTAGTACTTAAGCAAATTTTTGAGTAGGTCAACTTGTATCGATTAAAATGTTTTTTTTTTTACTAAACTGTGCAATGTGATTGCACAAAACATAGTTGATTGCGATTTTTCAAAAATGGGATCAGTGATTTTATATCTTTCAAAATGTCGAAACGTGCGAGCGAGAGGTGACATTAGCTATTGTCAGCGCCTTAACTAAGACATGCAAAACAGTTTAACACTACAAATACAGGCATACTTAACACAGACACACAATAATTATGTCAAAATAAATTGTTAGTCAATTTATTTTGACATAATTATTCATGTCAGTCATGAATGAATTATTTATGTCAGGCATAGGTACAGAAATGTCAGAATTATTATAAGTATTTACCATTCAAAAATTCACAAATCGAGTTATAACATTTATTTGTCAACAAATCAGTACCCTGAGCACGAGTTTTCAGTATTTGAGACGTAAAGTAAACTGGAACTTTGACAATTTCAAATTGACAATTTTCAAGGAAAAAATTAGTTCCTTCTTCGCACACCAGAGGCGCTGTTCCATTTTTTCATACAAGAAACGCTGTAAATACTGCAAAGACGCTGTAAAGTAAAAGAGTGAAAACTCGTGCTAAGGGTACAGTAAAATTTTTTTAAAGACTGTAGTAGTCTTTTTTTTTATTTCAACTGGTATTTTTAACCGACTTCAAAAAAAGGAGGAGGTTCTCAATTCGTCGGAATCTTTTTTTTTATGTATGTTCCCCGATTTCTCGAAGACGCCTGGACCGATTTGGAATTTTTTTCTTTTGTTTGAAAGGGTATACTTCCTAAGTGGTCCCATGATCATCAGGTCAGTATCTGATGATGGGATCCCAGGGAAATCGAGGGCAACCTTCAAATTTTATAGGCACATAGTACCAGTTTCATATATTTTCTAAAGCTGTTCAAGTATTTGCATCTGATAATCATCATCTCAGGTGGATGAGCGGATGATGGAAGGTACAACTCCTCAACGGCTTGGAGTAGGCATCGACTGATTTAGTTTGTGTTCGCATATCTCCGGAACTACAAGTCCGATTTAAGTAATTCTTTTTTTGTTGTACTAAGTATTGTTAAAGTTACGGAATACTGCAAGTTTTATCAAAATCGGATCAGTGGTTTTTGAGATAGGGAATTTTATTAGCTTATTGTGCACTTGAGCGATGTTGTTACCGGTGCTACGGATTACAAAATTTTAGTGCACATACATGTAAGAGAATGATTTATTTGACAAGAATTTGAGTTGAATATTTAAACTAAAAAGAGTAAAATAAAAAGCTTTTTCAAAAAAAATGTAACCGCCTTCAAAAACAACCACAAAAAAAACCGGCCAAGTGCGAGTTGGACTCGCCCATGAAGGGTTCCGTAGCAGCAAGCATAGATTAGAGATATAATTAAATTGAGATTAGTAAGTAATATACACAACAATAAAAATAACTTTGTTTTTCATAGTATTTGTATGAATGGCAAAGTTATATTTGCGGTTTTTGAAAATGTACTATATCTCAAAAACTGCTAACTGTATCTCATCCAAACCAATTTTCGTTGGTAGTTTTGGTTGAGGTCTACATTATATTTTTTTTTTAGTTTTATCATTCTCTTATTTTAGAAGTTACGGGGGGGGGGACACACTTTTTACCACTTTGGAAGTGTCTCTCGCGCAAACTGTTCAGTTTAGAAAAAAATGATGTTAGTAACCTCAATATCATTTTTAAAGACCTATTCATAGATACACACGTATGGGTTTGGTGAAAAATTTTTTTTTGAGTTTCAATTCTAAGTATGGGGGGCACCCCCAAAATTTGTTTTGTTTTAATTTTTGTGTGAAAATCCTAATGCGGTTCACGTAATACATCTTTCTACCAAGTTTCAACAGGATAGCTCTTATACTTTCGACAAAAAGTGGCTGTGACATAGGGGAACAGTGTATAAGACGGGGACGTTAATAATCGCGAGGTATAATGGGGACATACACTCTTTAGGCATACTTAACACAACACTAACGTAGAGCAAGCGCCATCAGGACGTCATTTGCAAGCGGCCAGACGCAAATGGCGTCCTGTTGGCGCTTGTGCTACGTTAGTTTTGTGTTAAGTTTGCCTTAGGTGTGTGATTTCCCATCATACCTCGTGTCCCCGTCTTATACACTGTTCCCCTACACGGACAGACAGACAGACAGACATGACGAATCTATAAGGGTTCCGTTTTTGCCATTTGGCTACGGAACCCTAAAAAGGGTAAAATAACCTACAAAATAACTTTTCTTTCAGAAGTCGGTGGCAAAAAAGACAATGCAATGAAAAAAAATAAAGGCACCGACTTCTGAAAGAAAAGTTATTTTGTAGGTTATTTTACCCTTTTTTGTGGTTGTTTTTGAAGGCGGTTACATTTTTTTTTGAAAAAGTTTTTTTATTATTTATAATCGGGCCCATACAAAAAAACAGTTTTCTTCAATAAGGTGTCATAGTAAAATATGGACCACGGCAGTTGTGACCCTGGAACGTAAAGGACACCGTGGATTTTAGTCTGTACAAGTCTGATAGTCCCTCCCGCCCTGCCCTGGGTGGGAAAGACTGACTCATTTTATGATTTACCCAAGTAAAAAAAAAAGTTTGTTTTTCATGGTTTCATGGAAGGCGAGCAAAATCACGGACAGCTAGTAGTTTTAGAAGTGTTCTTTAAAAAGATGTACATATCCAAAATTCCTGGTCTAGGTTAATAGGAACCAAGGCGTGGAATAACCGCGGGAGATGCCCACGGCAACGGACGTCGCAAGACGATCTCCGGCCACCGCAGGCGTGGGCATGCGGGCGGTGAGTTATGGGTGACTTGCCGCCCGACCATGGACCATGCCCGGGTCGACGGCGCGTTGTGTTCCACGCGCACCTCAAAGAGCTGTCAGCAATCTGTCGGGGCCCCCAAAGAGGGCCAAAGCCTGCCGCGGTTGCGGGACTGTCTCACGTGGTTACCGTGACCCTGGTACGTATAGGGCTATTGAAGGATCACCGTGGATTTTGGTCAGTACAAGTCTGACAGTCCCTCCCGCCCCACGCTGGGTGGGAGGACTCATTTGATGATTTTACCACGCAAAAAAAAAAGGCGTGGAATAAGAAGTTCGTACCGAGCAATACATATAGGTAAGTTCAACCCATGGATAACCTTGACTAGACTGACACGCGATTTAGCATGTTTATCTTGCACAGCTATTTGTAAAGTCTAGACACGTTTTTAGCCAAAAACTGCCTAAAAACCTACCTATTTTGTTGATTTAAAAATATGTTTAAGATTTTTTGGGCTTGCTTTCTACACTCGAGAGCAATGAATCCGGGTCACTTAAAGAATCCTAAAAATCTCGGAAACTAAAACTGCTAGGTTAATGCAATAAATTGTATTTAATAGACAATGTAATACTCCTTAAATGAAGGTATTACAACCTTTAGTTACTGTAAAGTTATATCATAAAAAAAAAAACAAATTTGAAAAAGGGCCACTTTCGAAGATGGAACTACGAAATTACAGCATTTGGTTTTGCTTTTGTTTGTAATCTGTCATTTATGTGGGTACATAAACCATGTTGATAGTGCTCTATATTCATTATTCAAGCTGAAATTATGTCGCTTACGCCTGAAGAATGCACCAGAATACTTACAATGCTGGAAACCGGCCGGAGTCAGCGCGATACAGCCAGAACTGTCGGTGTGTCGCTGTCAACAGTACAAAGAGTTCTCCGATGTTACGAAGAAACTGGTTCTAACCTACGCAGACCAGGAACGGGCAGAACCAGGTGTACCACAGCACGAGAAGGCCGATACTTGGTGAACACCATGCTTCGAAATCGCTTTCTCACAGGAACTGAACTCACCAATCAGTTTCGACGCCTCGGAGGAAGTAACCCAAGTGCATGGACAGTAAGACGTCGGCTTGCTGAATCTAACTTAAAACCCCTTAGACCTGCAAACAGTCCTAAACTGGAGCGTGGGCATCGTATTTCAAGACTAAGATATGCCCAGAGCCACGTAAATTGGAGTATTAAAGATTGGTCAAAAGTTATGTTCTCCGACGAATCAAAATGTATGCTCTACAAGCACGATGGAAGACACAGAGTGTATCGAAGACCAGGGGAAAGATTCAAGCAAGCATGCATCGAAGAAAAAGTAGCCTACGGTGGTGGGTCTGTACTTGTGTGGGCCGGAATTTCTTCTGAAAGTCGCACAGAGCTGGTGATCATAGAAAACGGCTCTTTAACTAGCGTAAGATATGTGGAAGAAATCCTCAATGATCACGTTGGTCCATTTATGGTCAATTTAGGTGAGGATGCTATATTTATGCATGACAATGCCCGACCTCTTACAGGTAGGATTGTGAATGACTACCTTCAAGAGATGAACATTACTCGTATGGAGTGGCCAGCGCGCAGCCCGGATATCAACCCGATCGAGCATGCTTGGGACGAGCTCGTCCCAAGCATGCGATGGGTTTCGTTGTTTTACGCATCTGCCTAGCTAGGCAGATGCGTAAAACAACGAAACCCTCCCCCAATCACGCTTCGTGAGCTCAAAATTGCTCTCACAGAGGAATGGGAGAATATTCCCCAAAATCGTATAAGGAACTTGGTGTACAACATGCCAAACCGCGTAAACGCAGTAATGGAAGCACGAGGAGGCAATACGAAGTATTAAAATTCAAGAAAATTGTAATAAAGTTCAAAAATTTCATGTTTCCTATTTTTGTTTTAAGGAGAGATCAGCAGTTTTTTTCTTTATGTAATTTTGTGTTAATAAAATGTATGGTGACTCATATTTTTTTTTATTTTCATTAAGGAGTATTACATTGTCTATTAAATACAATTTATTGCATTAACCTATCAATTTTAGTTTCCGAGATTTTGAACATTCTTTAAGTGACCCGGATTCATTGCTCTCGAGTGTAGATTCTCATTACTGTGCTACTGTGAAGTCTTTTTCATTTTATTTTATCTCAAATAGGGTTTGCTTTTGACTCTTTTCTAGGTCATAGGTGATAGAGACAAAGCCTATAATAGAAAAAGCTTACCCAGAAGAAGCCTGTTCACTCTAGCTTTGAAGAAGTTCAGGTATGCGTTCGAGAACACAGACGCAGGTAGTGAGTTACAGTCTTTTGTTGTTATGAAAGAAGGTTGGAAGCGCTTAAAGCGGGTGGAATAGCTACCAATTATTATGCAAAAAACACTTCTTTTAGACAAGTGTTCAACAGATGTTTAACATTTGGTAGTAAGACAGTATTGTGTAAAGTATAAAGATCCCATTTTAAAGATATCTCCAGGCGTTTAGTCGACTCTTTACCGAGGGCTGAACTTTTTCTGGCCTGAAGAATCTGCCAGCGTTCTGGGCACTGTTCCCGTTGACAGCGATGTGGTCGTATTTTTGATGGCCTTTGAATCATCATCATCATCATCATCATCTCAGCCATAGGACGTCCACTGCTGAACATAGGCCTCCCCTTTAGATCTCCACATATACCGGTTGGAAGCGACCTGCGTCCAGCGTCTTCCGGCGACCTTTGAATGCTTTTTGTATATTAACCTATAACTTTTAAGTTTTTAGTTATAGTTTGTATAAATTAGTATTGAATTATAATCCCTTCAAAGGCCATCAAAGGAGAGGCACTTCAAAGTCACGTAAACAACTTAAGAACTACTAATTTTCAACTTTAAACGCTTGAACAATCTGTAAAATGAAGCACATAATATGTAGTCTGTTTTATGTAGTAGACTCACCGCAGTTTAGAAAGTATTTGGCAAGCAGCCAAACAATTCTGTGGCACATAAACTTTACTGCGGTGCATTCAAGTAAAACTTCTATGTTTACGCTAACGGCCCGGCTCAGAGACTGTAGGTATATACATATGATTTCGTGATAACTTTAGAAGCTTTGTAAGCCAAAATATCTTCTTTTATCCTACACTTGGAATTTTTCCTGTGCGGTGGGTGCGTTTACAAACATAGAAACTCTCATACACAAACACCCAGACACGGAACAACTACTTGTAGGTCATACAAATATTTGTTCCGTACGGGAATCAAACCCGCGACAAGCTGCGCAGCAGTCGATCGCTATAGCACGCGCGTTAACTACTAACTGGTAGCCACTAGCACTTGTGAGCGAAGTTTATAACCATTTTTTTTTTGCGTGGTAAAATCATCAATTGAGTCCTCCCACCCCGGGCAGGGCGGGAGGGACTGTCAGACTCGTACTGACTAAAATCCACGGTGTCCTTCAATAGCCCTTTGTGTTCCGGGGTCACGGTAATGAGATAAGTCCCGCGACCAAGTTTATAACCATACGTCGTAATTTGATGCGCTTATGCGATAGACCCAAAACGTTTAAATACTCGTGACTATTTTCTGCTTTTAATCGGGGTAGGTACGTGCTTATAAACATTTTTTAAGTCATTATTTTAGACATACAAATTTTTCTTCTTAAATATAACGTTAGAGCAGTGGTGGCCCAGTGGTATCGGCCTCGACTTGCGAGTAGGTCGTGGGTTCGAACCCCGTCAGGCCCATTACTTTGTGTAATTTATTTTCAACACCACTGCTCTCAAAACGGTGAAGGAAAACATCGTGAGGAAACCGGCATGTCCTAGAACCAAAAATTCGAAGACATGTGACATCTACCAATCCACACTGGGCCCGCGTGGTAGATTACGGCCCACTCCCTCTCACAGAGAGGAGGCCTGTGTCCCAGCAGTGGGAATATTTATAGGCTGATGATGAAATAAAACGTTTATTTAAGAAGAATTGTATGTGCTGCCTCATTTGTAATATCTCTTGTAGGGATAACAAAAATTTGTAGATAATACAAAATATATTTGTTCCATCGGGCATGGAACCCGCGGCACGCGGTGCAGCAATCGATTGCTCTACAGACTATTAACTCACTACACTTCATTTATCCTAAAAGGCCTGAAATCTTGCAAAGGTCATCAAGATAAGTAGACAGAATCAATCACTAATCGTCGTTCGGAAGATGACCTTTGGTGAAACTTAGGCGGGGCTAACCGACACATAAATTGATGGTTTGTCTTACCCATAGTCACAGAATAGATAGACATACAGAAGGCTATCCTACTTGAGGTTGACGCAACACGTCTTTGTGCCTAAACTCACTATGCCGAAGTTACGCGACGGAAGTTCGGCGGCTGATTTCACGTTCCGACGTATTCGGCTGATATGACACACCATAAGTGCCGAACTTACGCGGCGGAAATTCGGCTCGGGTGGCGCGGGCGGCTCCCTGCTGCTCCCCGCCCCCGGATATTCGTCGGTAATCGAACCGAACTTCGGTCGCGTATAATGTGTGGTCACAGAATAAGTTCCCGCCGAACTTACGCCCGACCGAAGTTACGCTGTACGCTATGACGCGACGTAATTTCGGCATAGTGTATCGTCAGTAATTCAAATAGCATTGCAGGCGTAATTGCGCCGAACTTCGGTCGCGTAACTTCGGCATAGTGTGTTTAGACACTTTAACCTACGAAAACCAAATGAAGTTTTTATTTTCTTCCATTCTTCCCTGTCTGACGTCACGGCATCATTATCATTTGCTCTTCCTCTTCCTCTCCATCCATACACAATCATACTAATCGGTCCGAGTTACATGCGTGTCATCCACACACGTCACAAATATTCATCCCAAGACAGACAAATTCATTTTTTTATCAGTTTTCTGTAACAAAATGATTACGCTCTGTATGAGTAAGGGTGCACGATGAGTCGAGCTTTAACATACTCGTACATACTGCCAAAAAAATTAAAGAAGTTGTTTAGCACATACCACATTTCACCGTGATGGAACTTGCGGATCACTGGTACTCACGTAAAGGTAGTAAATGACGTTAATACGCGTATCACTTTGTACTTCCATATTCATTCACTATTGTGACATAGGTACGTATTACACACTTAAGCTCGTCACAAAATACAAATCAGGCAGAAAAACATAAATAGAACTTATAGCGATCTTTTAAACGGACGCCAGACGAAATTCCGTTTGCAATCGCTGTATGTAGGTACAGGGTGTCTGTTGTCCGCGAGTGTTTTCTCTTTCTCGATCGTTATCTAGAACTGAGCTTCTGTAACTATCTACTCCATGCCCACAGACGTATTAAGTGAGCGTTCGGGCGTACCCCCACTAAGCGTTGGTCTGCCGTTAACGTTATAGGCGAATTAATTGCACCCTACTGGGTTGCTAATGTTTACTATCATGGGTTTATTGATTTGGAGGTAGTCTAGTGTTAAACGTACATTGATTGCCTAATCGTTTTAATTCATTAAATGTGGATTAATTCTTCCTTCGTTACTCAATAATATAATTAAACAATGATCAAATTTTTATTGTAACAAATTGCTGCCCGCGACGGCATCTGCGTGAATGCGTTGAAGAAATAAAGGTTCACTGCTCGTTCCCCATAGGTGATTGCGTAATAATATGTAGCCTATATGTTGACCCAACTTCTTAATAATATTCGTTCCCAATTTGAAGTTAATCCATGTAGTATTTTTTGAGTTTATCCCGGACGTACATACAGACAAACAGACAAAAATTCAAAAAAATATGCGTTTGGCTTCTTAAAAAATATTCTATGTACTTTTTTGACTTTTCTACCATTTTATTATTATGTATAGATGTATTTGCATATCTAGTCAATGAGTGTGGTCGATTGCGTTATCAAATGTTCTTAATGTGAGCTAATCAACTGTAGACGAAACACCTATGACATTGCCGATAGGCTGTTGGAGTGTTTTTCTATAAAGAAGATTATTAGCAAAAAGTTGAAAAGTATTAAAGATAAACTGTTTCGATCCACGACGCCTCGACGTGGGATTGTTGGACTGAATTTTGATACATAAGCTCTAGAGGATAAAATTTAGGCTCTCGAACTCCTTGAGGTGCGCGTGGAACACAACGCGCCGTCGACCCAGGGTGTTATACATAGAAAATATCATAGCAAACATAACTAAATATTTGATTTAGTCGGCCAGACGGAGAAATTCATATAGGTACCCTAGTTTTTTGCTCTATTTACAGTGGAACCCACAGTCAAAGTTATTCATGACTACTTTAAATTCCTGGAAAGATGCTAATGAGTCTAGTCTACCGTTTGTTTGATTAAAAGGGTCTAAAATGGACTGAACTAAAATTGACGTGGAAGTTCAGTTTAGAACAAACATACCTAAATAAATACGGGATACATGCAGACGAAAATAAGTCTTATTATCTGTGTTACAATGTTAAAAGTTTATGTTGATTTAGGAAAAACTATCGAGTTTGATTGAAGTATAATATTTGATTGAGAGGATTTGGTTTTGTAACAAGCTATTATTTTCAGAACTACGTTCCAGTAAGTTTTTTAATCAGCCATAATTACTAGTTCTATTTTGATGATCATGAATGAGTGAGTGTCGTAAATGCGAAACTTTGCTTTCGCTTAACTTCGAAACTAAATAACCTAAAGACTTGAAATTTTGGGTTTTAAGTATGTGATTATACCTTACTGGATGACGAAAATTTCTGCGTTCTGGTCTTATCCAGAGGTTCTTAAATAGGGGCCTGAAAATTCGGCGAAATGGTTCCAGTAAAGGATGATACGGCAGTGTTTGCTTCGCGCTCGTCTGGGCCCATACAATGTGTCTTATCAATTTAAAATGACTACTATTCAGAAGGGGGTGGGTTCCGACCACACATGTTTTACAATTTTATTGCTAGTATCGAGCAAGCTTTCACTCACCTTTAACACACACCGCCTTACCACAAAAAGGAGAACATTCACGCTCCATACATTTTTGGGCCTTTTCTGAAAGTGCCGGCCAACGAAAAAAAATGGTACCTGTGAGTAGTACTAGTCATTTGGAGCAATAATTACTATGGCACAAAAGTTGTAGGATTACTCTCGGCCAAGATATACAAGTTCGAAGATTCGTAATTTTCATACATTTTTTGATTTCTGAAAGTGCCGAGAAACACCAAATATTGATGAGTATTGCTAGAACTAGCGATCTCAAGCAATTTAACATAAAATATCATCACGCCTGTTATCCCTGAAGAGTTGGGCAGAGGTGAGGTGTAATAGTAATCTCTTTATTTTTTTGTGAAAAGAAATAAAATCATTTTAAAATATACAAATCTGCTGGTGGGACCAACATCGGGAACAGAACCGATGTTGCCTGTGGTTAGGGGTCTTTTTTTTACGTGGTAAAATTATCAAGTCCTCCCACCCAGGGCAGGGCGGGAGGGACTGTCAGTCTAGTAGTTTTAGTAATTTAGTGAGGACACGGCGGTGCTCTGCCCAAACGGGGCAGTCCAGCACCGCATGCTCCACCGTGTCCTCCGGGTGACCTTCGCAATGGAACACCCAGGCGTTTCCTCCTTCCTCATCAGACACAGGTACCTCCCGAAACTTCCGGGTCTGGTGAGGACCTGCGTCATGCGGTAGGTCAGGACGCCGTGCCTCCTGCTGACTAAAAGCCCACCCTCTTCATTCAGTTGCCCTTTACGTTCCAGATACTAAGATACAGATAGTCAACGAGCCGGTACATTTCATTCATACATTTATTGTTTTCTGAAAGAGCCTCATAGCCTTCGGAACGCGATACTGTCACAATACGATCCACAATTAACGGTGGGACGGGTTTGCATCGCCGTCCAGTCAACGAGACTAGACTGGTTCTCGTCCTTGACATCCCGTGGAACTTTAAGGAGCCTTTCCGTCGTTTGGGTCAAAAACAGGATCGGGTTGGGGGTGTCGGGGTTGCCTTCAAGCTGTTACCCAAACCTTGCAGGGCAAACGCCCTTTTGAAGGCTCTACGTGGAAGTGGTGCGGTTAAAGCCCCTCTATGGGAACCCTGTCTGTGTCCGTTGTCTCCATAAAGAGGCGACCAGAGAAGCTGATCGCACCAGGGGATCATGGCTATTAGGGTGATCCACTCATAGACATAGATGATCGCACCAGGGAACATGGCTAATCGGGTGATCCACTCATAGACATAGATGATCGCACCAGGGGAACATGGCTAATCGGGTGATCCACTCATAGACATAGATGATCGCACCAGGGGAACATGGCTAATCGGGTGATCCACTCATAGACATAGATGATCGCACCAGGGGAACATGGCTAATCGGGTGATCCACTCATAGACATAGATGATCGCACCAGGGGAACATGGCTAATCGGGTGATCCACTCATAGACATAGATGATCGCACCAGGGGAACATGGCTAATCGGGTGATCCACTCATAGACATAGATGATCGCACCAGGGGAACATGGCTAATCGGGTGATCCACTCATAGACATAGATGATCGCACCAGGGGAACATGGCTAATCGGGTGATCCACTCATAGACATAGATGCTGGAGAATCTGCTTTCAGATCACAAGGTAACTGCAGCAGTAATGACAGCGAATGAGGAGGCAGAACACCTGAAGGTGAGGACACCCTCGAAATCTCAATCCAGCCGCGTACGGCGAGTAATGGGGAGCTAGTTGTCTTATCAAGGATCAGGCCAAGGACGACAGCATGTCGTGTTCCACGCGCGGCTAAATTAGCTTTCAGTGGCCCTTAAAGATCCAAACGCCTACCAGGTCGCAGGACTATCTTAGCAGGATACCGTAGCACGGTTGATGATTTATTAGCCAAAAAAACGTGGTTGATTCAGAAAGCATTACTTTTGGTCACGATTCGTATTGTTAGGAGGTTGCTCTCTCAAGACACCTACCACAGGCAGCTTCGATTCTGTTCCCGATGCTGGTCCCACCAGCAGATTTGTATATTTTAAAATTATTTTATTTCTTTTCACAAAAATAAAGAGATTATTATTCATTTTAATTGGGTACACCTCTGCCCAACCCTTCAGGGGTTAAAGACATGATAATACTTTATGTTAAATTGCTTGAGGTCGCAAGTTCTAGCAATACTTATCATTATTTCGTGTTTCCCTGCACTTCCGGAAATCAAAAAATGTATGAAAATTACTAATTTTCGAACTTGTATAACTTGACCGAGAGTAATCCTACAACTTTTGTGCCATAGTAATTATTGCTCCAAATGACTAGTACTACCCGTAGGTACCAATTTTTTTCGTTGGCCGGCACTTTCAGAAAAGGCCCAAAAAGAATGATCTCCTTTAAACATCAGTCTTTTGATCGCGTGTCTAAAAAAACTCTAATTCCAAAACAACCCTTATATTATCGTAAAGTCGTTTTGACGTTTACAGTTTTTAACAGACTTCAAAAAAAGGAGGAGTTTCTCAATTCGGTCAATATTTGTTTTTTTGACAAGTGAACACTTGTTTAACAGATTTTTAACCGACTTCAAAAAAAGGAGGAGGTTCTCAATTCGTCGGAATCTTTTTTTTTTTTTTTTTTTTTTTTTTTTTTTTATGTATGTTCCCCGATTTCTCGAAGACGCCTGGACCGATTTGGAAAATTTTTCTTTTATTTGAAAGGGTATACTTTCCAATTGGTCCCATGATCATCAGGTCAGGATCTGATGATGGAATCCCAGGGAAATCGAGGGCAACCTTCAAATTTTATAGGCACATAGTACCATTTTCATATATTTTCTAAAGCTGTTCAAGTATTTGCATCTGATAATCATCATCTCAGGTGGATGAGCGGATGATGGAAGGTACAACTCCTCAACGGCTTGGAGAAGGCATCGACTGATTTAGTTTGTGTTCGCATATCTCTGGAACTACAAGTCCGATTTAAGTAATTCTTTTTTTGTTGTACTAAGTATTGTTTAACTTACGGAATACTGCAAGTTTCATGAAAATCGGTTCAGTAGTTTTTGAGATAGGGAATTTTATTAGCTTATTGTGCACTTGAGAGATAATGATTTATTTGACAAGAATTTGAGTTGAATATTTAAACTAAAAAGAGTAAAATAAAAAACTTTTTAAAAAAAATGTAACCGCCTTCAAAAACAACCACAAAAAAGGGTAAAATAACCTACAAAATAACTTTTCTTTCAGAAGTCGGTGGCAAAAAAACAATGAAATGAAAAAAAAACAAAGGCACCGACTTCTGAAAGAAAAGTTATTTTGTAGGTTATTTTACCCTTTTTTGTGGTTGTTTTTGAAGGCGGTTACATTTTTTTTAAAAAGTTTTTTTTAACTTTCTTGTGGTAAGACGGATAATGTTTAACAACATAAATATATGATAAAACCTTCAAAGCTTCATGTAACATGCCAAGTTCAAAAATAAGCCACCGAATTCAGTCAATAATTGCACTTAAACTCCCGATCTAAAGTCTGCAATACCAACTTTTCCCCGCTATTGGAAGATCTCGGGAGTATTCCGAGAAATCCGACCACTTTCAGGTAATTGGGCCTTACTAACATATATTATACGAGGAGAACGCTCCTTGTTCTTGTAACTTTATCCTTTAAGTTAGAGTCTTAAAAACTTGATGTTAAGTCTGCTTCTTAGTTGTAAAGTTCGGGTGTAAATGTTCCTATTTATTGGGTCGATAATGTGTTTAAGTCGGTGAGACGGTGAGGTATTACGAAAATTTCGATTCGTGTTTTGTCTGCAATTTATGTGAATATTTTTGTGTTCCTATGGCTGGAACATAGGACTTCTCTTTGCAATGTTTTGTTTGTCGTTTTCCTTCCAAATTCTCAAGATGACGATGATACAATTGTACTGATTTCGGGCTAAGCAATTGCATTCCGAGTGACTTGTATATTCAACTTTTTGTATTAAAAATTGTCGTATACGGGACGGCAAGCGCAGTTATTAGATAGAGACGACACCAGCCTGGACAGTAATACCTACGACCAGGCTAGTTTCGGCAACGCGGCAATGCCTTGCTTTAAAAGATATCGCACCCACGACACAGGAGAAATTCCTGGTATGGTGCAAAGTTTAAAAAAAAATGTGCGTCCAAGCGTGTGTTTCAAAAGTTGTCTAGCAGAACATATCTTACGGCGTTAAGTACACAAATATACCAACTTTTAATCTTAATCTAAATAATAAATATTCACCAATATCCTGCCGGCTCAGTCATACATCATCCTCATCTTACGACGCACTCCCAAACCCCAATAGATATTTCATAAGGCTCGTTAAGTTGTACATTAACCTGTCGTGGCGTACAAACTTGGTAGATAACGCATAAGCACTAAACGGCTGAAACTTTGATGAGGACTTTGGTAGTAGAGCACAAACTGCGACACTTGAGTAGTAGGTAGGTAAGTTTCGGTATTGTTCGGTACGTCAGTAGTGTGGTACAAGTTATTGAATGTAGATGTTGACACAGGGCGATTTTTGACCTGTTGTTAGCATTTTCAAGCTATGAAGTCCCACAGCATCTGCATATGTTTTTTTTTTCAAACGTTGCGCCGAACTAAGAATTTCTAAGGTAAGTAATTTTCGGTATTTTTGGTTCATCAGTAGTGTGGTAAATGTTACGTCACTAGTGTGGTCAAAAATCGCCACGTGTCGAGTAGACGTTGACACAGGACGATTTTTGACCTGTTGTTAGCGCTTTCAAGCCACAGCACGTGGGTACCTAGATGTTAATACAGAAATATACATGACTAACGACTTACGCAGAAAAGCAAAAAAAAAAAACCATAAGATTGTAGGGAAAGTGAGCGTAGCGAGCTCAAAAAATATTATAACCCCCTGCATATGTAGCATGTCCTCTTAGAAACGTTTTTTATCGACGGAAAAATAGACTAAATGACAGAACCTAGAAAGGATTCTATCACCCTCTAATCTTCACCCCAGCATAGCGTTACGGTTAGTGTTATAGGTATTAGTCAAAAAAAAACCGGCCAAGTGCGAGTTGGACTCGCGTGAAGAGGGTTCCGTACGATGTTACCTATCACGTTTTTTTTTAAATCTGACCCAAATTGGTACGCACAATAGAGTGATTTACCATATTATTTTAATATCATGGACTTCTTATAGGTTTTCCTATAATCTATAAGTAGAAAACTAATTTCTGTATTTTTTTTTTAAATTTAGGTTCAGTAGTTTCGGAGATAAGGGGGGGAATGGTCAAATTTCGTCTATTTTCTTGAATAACTTGGAATCTATTTATTTTAAAATTACAAAAAATATATATTTAAGATTGTCTCAACAAGACCTTTCATTTGATATGTCACACGATGCAGTTTTCAATTATTTTTTTTTAATTTTCCCCTTCCCTCCCAAAAATTACCTCCCATATACAGATATGGACTTCTTATAGGTTATCCTATAATCTATAAGTAGAAAACTAACTCCTGTATTTTTTTCAAAATTTTAGGTTCAGTAGTTTCGGAGATAAGGGGGGGGGGGGGGAATGGTCAAGCTTCGTCTATTTTTTTTGAATAACTTGGAAACCATTTATTTTAAAATTACAAAAAAATACAATTAAGTTTGTCTCAACAATACCTTTCATTTGATATGTCACACGATGCAGTTTTCAATTTTTTTTTTAATTTTCCCCTTCCCCCCCCCAAAAATTACCTCCCATATACAGATATGGATTTCTTATAGGTTATCCTATAATCTATAAGTAGAAAACTAATTCCTGTATTTTTTTCAAAATTTTATGTTCAGTAGTTTCGGAGATAAGGGGGGGGGGGGGAATGGTCAAGCTTCGTCTATTTTTTTTGAATAACTTGGAAACCATTTATTTTAAAATTACAAAAAAATACAGTTAAGTTTGTCTCAACAATACCTTTCATTTGATATGTCACACGATGCAGTTTTCAATTATTTTTTTTTAATTTTCCCCTTCCCCCCCAAAAAATTACCTCCCATATACAGATATGGACTTCTTATAGGTTATCCTATAATCTATAAGTAGAAAACTAGCTCCTGTATTTTTTTCAAAATTTTAGGTTCAGTAGTTTCGGAGATAAGGGGGGGGGAATGGTCAAATTTCGTCTATTTTCTTGAATAACTTGGAAACCATTTATTTTAAAATTACAATAAAAATATGTTTAAGATTGTCTCAACAAGACCTTTCATTTGGTATGTCGTGACACGATGCAGTTTTCAAATATTTTTTTTTTAATTTTCCCCTTCTCCCCCAAAAATTACCTCCTATATACAGATATGGACTTTTTATAGATTTTCCTATAATCTATAAGTAGAAAACTAATTACTGTATTTTTTTCAAAATTTTAGGTTCAGTGGTTTCGGAGATAAGGTTGAGGGGGAATGGTCAAATTTCGTCTATTTTCTTGAATAACTTGGAAACTATTTATTTTAAAATTATAAAAAAAATACATTTAAGATTGTCTCAACAAGACATTTCATTTGATATGTCACACGATGCAGTTTTCAAAACTTTTTTTTTCATTTTCCCCTTCCCCCCCAAAAATTACCTCCCACATACAGATTTCATCCATTCACGTCACACCTCTGTGCTTGGGTCACAGGAATTGATATGTGTACCAAATTTCAACCCAATCGGTTTAGTAGATTCGGAGATAATTGACTGTAAGCGACAGACAGACGGACACACGAGTGATCCTATAAGGGTTCCGTTTTTGTATTCGGACGTACGGAACCCTAAAAAAAACAAATTGAATAGAAATACTACAAACTTTGTCTGTCCTTAGTAGTTTAGAAATATAATTGGTCCTGTGCTATACTTGCTAGGATACATTAAGTTATGTACATAGGATTAAGAGTTGTGTCGCAACTTGGGTAAGGATATCCAATTTATAGCAACGTTTATAATATTTGAACCACAAAATATCTCCAGTTACATGCGTTAGCAAACATCAACATGAAAAACTTAAAACGAATTACTGTTTTCCTCGTAAATATACATGTTTTACTATTCGTTATGTATTCATTTTGTTGCTTGTTTGCTATAGTAGTGTTTCATTTAATTAATTTAATTTATTCATAACAATTTTCACTGTGTTGAACATAAATACCACATATAAATTTATTAATTAAATGTCAATTTATACAAAGAATAGAGGTGCAAACATAATTCAAGTAATTATAATACATTAAAGTTAATAAATTAATAGTAGCAAGGAAGTCAATTAGGAGTCATATTAAAAAAGTCTGGCAAATCTCCAATTTTGTTTGTTTGTCTATTTGAACTGCAAAACTAGAAATGTTAAATAGCCGTAGTGTTTTCTATACATATAATAAATCTGTAGAAGGGTCAATTCTGTACATTGAAAATATTGTAAAAATAAATAGCGGGGGGTGTTGTTGGATCGATACCAAACCCAAATATGTGATTAAAAAAATTTTTGTCTGTCTGTCTGTCTGTATATGCAGGCATCACGTGAAAACTAACGGTTCGATTTCGATGAAACTTGGTATAATTATACCTTATTATCCTGGGCATAAAATAGGATACTTTTTATCCTGGAAAAATACGTAGAAAAAAAAAATCTGTAACAAACCTTATTATGGAACCACTGGCGACACCTATTATCAAGTATTAACATTACGCCACGCCTGCCTCCATTGATTTCTAAAAAGGTTCCACCACTCACCACTAGATGGCGTTATGCCTATGATGCGCATTTCTGAATCGCGGTGTTAAGATTCTCCGAGAGTTAATGACTACCGCGACTTTATTATTTTTCTGTGTGACTTAACTAGCAGTGCACTTGCGGGCTACGTCCTAATTGGAATAGCTACACAAGACTCGGCTACCAAGTTTTATCATAAAGTTAAACAGTAATTCAAATTTCAATTCTGTTATTTTTGGTTTAGAGGACCAAAAACCCTCCTCCCCTGTTCCCCCCTGTTCCGATCAGTTATTTGTAAAATAAATACAAGGTCGGAATTACTATGAAAAAAATACTTACTACAGAACGCGAGCTCAACAGCAGTAGCTCAATAGATCTCCTTAATTATTATAGGCTTAGCCGTATTTGGGTCCAATAGATATTTATAAGATGTCACTGTCAGAGTTACTCAAAATGGAGAAATAAACCATCCACGAAGACCGACATTCGCGCGGACGGAGTCGCGGGCGGAAGCTAGTTCTAAATATTCTGTGCGATTTTTTTGGGTAAATTTGAAATACATCGTGATGAAACTAAAATAAAAATCAAATACTTTTGTAGCACCTGTATCGACCCTGTTGTTCAATTGCTCTTTACGTTCCAGAGTCAACTCTTTAAAAAATGCCGCGACACCGGTAGGAAGGTTAAAAGCTCTTGATGTCTATTTCAAAAATTTAATTATTCATTTAAAAAAATATCACACTGTTCAAGTTAAGTTTATATTAATAACTATATTGTCAGTAATGTAAACTTAACTTGAATATTCAAATATTGATTCGTATAAATTATCCATTAGTACAGCCGACTGTATTTTTCTTCTGAACTAATGTATAAAGCCTTCAAACAAACTAAATAAAAAGGGAATCATAACAAAATAGCAGATAATATATTATGTAATTTGTTGGATCATGAATCTGTTATTATATTTGCTGCTATAAACAAAAACCTAACTTATTTTATTAGGTAGTACTTTTACATGGCGGATAGTTAGTTAGATAGTGTATTCAAATTTTGTTAAGGTGACATAAACCCAGATTTACGTTCATTATTGTTTATATTGTCAACCCTTATTTTATGATTCCCTTACAAGGATCAACCGATAGAGGCTGGTCTTCGCTAAATTTAGGGGACATCATACTAGGTACTATTGGAAATGCGAAAGTTTGTGAGGATGAATAGAATGTTTGCTACATTTTTACAGAATGAATCTGGAAAAAATAGGTAGGTACTTAAACAGGTAGTGTATGTCAGCCTACCTGGGTGTCTATTTTCTAAGCCTGTGAATGACACCCGGCATTGGTCGAGGCCATGCTGCGGGGCGAGACGGAGTGGGAAGCGGTCGCCTCCTTCTGCGAAGCAATCATGCTCGCGAAGGACAAAGCGGGCCGCGAGAGGGAGAGGACAGCGTCCTCCCTCCGCCCAGCCGCAGTGGTAGACACCCGCGGTGAAGGACGTCGCGGGACGATCTCCGGCCACCGTAGGAGCGAGACCCCGGCAGGCTCTGGCCCTCTTAGGGGGCCCCGTCAGATTGCTGACAGCTCTTTGAGGCGTGTGTGGAACACAGCGCGCCGTCGACTCGGGCATGGTCCATGATCGGACGGCGAGTCACCCATTACTCGCCGCCCGGATGCCCGCGCCTACGGTGGCCGAAGATCGTCTTGCGACGTCCGTTGCCGTGGGCGTCTCCCGCAGCGGCTGGGTCGTGAGGTGGACGCTGTCCTCTCCCTCACGCGTTCCGCCTCCTCCTTTGCTAGCATTACTGCTTCGCAGAAGGAGGCGACCGCTTCCCATTCCGTCTCGCCCTAGTGTCTATGCCATTACGTCAAATTGCGTTAAAAAATAGTAGTACCACGAATTTTCCGCAGGGCATGATGAGTGGTGACGCGGAGTCTAAGAAGCTATATCAAAATATTGTAATATCATTAATTCTTAGTTCGGGCTCCATGTAGTTAATTTCGGTTGAAAACCTCGCATAATTGAAATCAAACTTCACAGGTCTTCGTTTGATTCTTATTTGTCTTTCGGGTTTCAACCTTAGCTGACCCCTAGCAGCCCAGCAAGTGAAACTGCGGGGATCACTTACTTGTGCACTTTCTCAGTGCAGGCAAAAGTTTCTGCAGTTTACATCTTAGACCAAACGTTTACTTAATGCAAAGTTTCTTGATATTGACCACGTAATATCTTTGAATATACTGTTTTGAGAACTACTACAATGCAGAACACATAATATTGTGGGTATTTTGTGGTTTCAGTGGTGTGTTTCTGCATAGAGCTGCTACATGCCACAAGTTTTTAAAGAAATTACAATTTGTATGTTTTACCTTTTATCATACTCGTAAATTCTATTTATCATTTTATTTTAAACACATTTTTCTTTGACTTTTTCAGGAGACATGATAATACTACTAACTAATGCTATAAGTGCGAAAACATCTTTGTTTGTTTCTTTTTCACGCCTCTATCACTGAAACGATCGTTCTGAAATTTTGCTTAAAAAAAGGACCTATTTATCTTTCATCCCTAAAAAAGTACTGAGAGCCAGTTGCTTCATCATTAAACGATGTGCTTCATGCTTGTCTGAGTTTAAATCTACTTAAGTACTCGTCAGTTAACGAAAATACGACCTTGCCATCCCATATTTAATTTAAAAGCGAGCGATTGATTTCTTTCAGGTTCTTTTTCTTAAAGGTCACCAAATATACACACCAATTCGTGATTTCTGAGAGGAATTTTCTTATTATGCGGTAGCCTTTTATGTTCCAGGGTCACGGTTACCTGATAAGATAGTCCCGCGACCCCGGCAAAATCAGGCATAACATGACGTGCGTTCAGAAATACCAATCTTTTTTTCCAAATTCTACTGCATCTTTCAAACCACACACACTTACCCACAGAGACTTCAAAAGAACTCTTAAAATATTTCATTTGACATATTAATCCATGCTAAGAATATAAAACCAGGTGTATCGCTTTTAAGGAGACTAGACTCCAGATGGGGTAACAATGCGTAGAAGCACTTTAAGTTTAGGCATTACCGTGAGGTACTTTTGTTGTTAAGGGGGTCAAAAGCGACCCTCTTGCCGTCAGGGATGCATATTAAAAGCAATGGCAGGTTCATGGTCTTTTGTTTTAAGAACTTTCTAGAAATAATGGGGCTGTATTAAAATAACGAGTTTTAGATCTATAGACAATATTTAGAATATACTACAGTTGTCAGCTGAGGCTTTATTACAAAATTTCTGTACTTTATTCAAAGCGTACTAGAAGTATTTGTGGCATGTATTGTATGGAAAATGAAAAACCGGCCAAGTGCGAGTTGGACTCGCCCATGAAGGGTTCCGTAGTAGCAAGCGTAGATTAGGGATATAATTATATTGAGATAAGTAAGTAAAAAAACTTTTTCAAAAAAAATGTAACCGCCTTCAAAAACAACCACAAAAAACGGTAAAAAAACCTACAAAATAACTTTTCTTTCGGAAGTCGGTGTCTTTCTTTTCTTTATTTCATTGTCTTTTTTGTGCCACCGACTTCCGAAAGAAAAGTTATTTTGTAGGTTTTTTTACCGTTTTTTTTTTGGTTGTTTTTGAAGGCGGTTACATTTTTTTGAAAAAGTTTTTATTTTACTCTTTTTAGTTTAAATATTCAACCCGAATTCTTGTCAAATACAACATGTGCACTAGAATTTTGTAATCCATAACACCGGTAATAACATCGCTCATGTACACAATAAACTAATAAAATTCCCTATCTCAAAAACTACTGAACCGATTTTGATGAAACTTGCAATATTCCCTAAGTTAAATAATACCTAGTACAACAAAAAAAGAATTACTTAAATCGGACTTGTAGTTCCAGAGATATGCGAACTCAAACTAAATCAGTCGATGCCTACTCCTTACTATTAAGGAGTTCTACCTTCCATCATCAGCTCAGCTACATGAAATTATGATTACCATACGCAAGTACTTAAATTACTTCATAAAATTTGCGAAAAACGGTGTGTCGGCCTATAAAATTCGAAGGTTGCCCTCGATTTCTCCAGGATCCAATCATCAGATCCCAACTCGGTGAATATGGGACCACCTCAGAAGTACCTCCTTTCGAACAAAAAAAGAATTTTAAAAATCGGTCCACAATTGGCGGAGTAATTGCGTAACAAATATACAAAAAAAAAAAAAAAACATACCGTCGAATCGATAACCTCCTCCTTTTTGAAGTCGGTTAAAAATATACACAAACAGTAATAACTTTGTTTTTCATAGTGTTTGTATGAACGGCAAAGTTATATTTGCGGTTTTTGAAAATGTACTATATCTCAAAAACTGCTAACTGTATCTCATCCAAACCAATTTTCGTTGGAAGTTTTTGTTGAGGTCTACATTATATAGATTTTTAGATTTATCATTCTCTTATTTTAGAAGTTACAGGGGGGGGGACACATTTTACCACTTTGGAAGTGCCTCTCGTGCAAACTGTTCAGTTTAGAAAAAATGATATTAGTAACCTCAATATAATTTTTAAAGACCTATCCATAGATACCCCACACGTATGGGTTTGGTGAAAAAAAAATATATTTGAGTTTCAATTCTAAGTATGGGGGGCACCCCCAAAATTTGTTTTGTTTTTCATTTTGTGTGAAAATCCTAATGCGGTTCATATAGTACATCTACCTATAAGTTTCAACAGGATAGCTCTTATACTTTCGACAAAAAGTGGCTGTGACATACGGACGGATAGACAGACAGACAGACATGACGAATCTATAAAGGTTCCGTTTTTGCCATTTGGCTACGGAACCCTAAAATGCATCTTCTATCTGTAGTGTACGATCAAGGAACTACTTTTTCCAACAGTAAGTAAGTAAGTAAGCACTAGCATGACTTTTGCTGTATGGCAAAATACGGTAAACTCGTGATAAGGCCTTAGGTCTGAATCGGCCAACCTGCTTGCCGGATTACTGCCCTGGGATCTGGAGGCGACTGCCCTCCAGCGCGTCTATGAGTGGCGCGTGGAGGCGCAGCGCCGGGGAGAATTCCCGCTGCCCCGACAAGTCGAGGCGCGGCGGGAAGAGGTCCGGCGCGATCTCAGGGCAGTATGGAGGGGACGATTGTCGCAACCGACGGCCGGGCACGCCGCAATCGCGGCGGTAAGACCCCTCTTTGAGGAGTGGCTGGATAGGAGTCACGGCGTCCTGACCTACCGCATGACGCAGGTCCTCACCGGACACGGAAGTTTCGGGAGGTACCTGTGTCTAAGGCCGGTTTCAGTGCTCGACCGACCGTCGGTGCGTACATCGGTCGCGCTTCTCATTTGTATGAAAATTCACAAGTCGTCACAGTGCTCGACCGACCGTACGCACGCGTATATTGCTACGCACTGCGTACGAGGACCGTCGGTCGAGCGCGTCCGCATGCGTGCCGTCGGTCGACCGACGCGCTATGGAAACATATATTATGAACGCGTTCAGTGCTGCACCGACCGGTGGACCGACCGCACGGATGCGTGTATCATCGTAAAAATAATCGAACCTACTAGTTCAAAACTTCAATAATATTGTTTGATTTTATCTTTACTTTTTAGTGATTTAAGTACCTAATTATGATCAGACATGGCATATATTGTCGAATTTCGGTAAGTTCGACTTCGTGAACTTCAGTGGGACAAAGGCCAATTGTTATACAAATAGTTTGTACATCTTTGTGTCCGAATTTAGATGAACAGTCGCAGAGTGAACGAAAAAATATAGGTAGCAGCAATTAAAACATTTGTAAACGCGTCCATTTTTGTGACTGTACCAGTCCGGCCTGTTTGCTTGGTCAGGACAGCACTGAACGTTACAAACTGACGATCGGTTATGCGTATCGTCAGGACCGATGGTACGCACCGACGGTCGGTCAAGCACTGAAACCGGCCTAAGGAGAAAGGAGGAAACGCCTGGGTGTCATCACTGCGAAGATCGCCCGGAGGACACAGTAGAGCATACGGTGCAAGACTGCCCCGCTTGGGCAGAGCACCGACGTGTCCTCACGGCGGCGATAGGCGGAGACCTCTCGCGCCCGGCATTGGTTGCGGCCATGCTGCGGGGCGAGACGGAGTGGGAAGCGGTCGCCTCCTTCTGCGAAGCAGTAATGCTCGCGAAGGAGGAGGCGGGCCGCGTGAGAGAGAGGACAGTGTCCTCCCTCCGCCCCAACCGCAGTGGTGGACGCCCACGGCGACGGACGTCGCAAGACAATCTCCGGCCACCGTAGGCGCGGGCATGCGGGCGGCGAGTAAAGGGCAACTCGCTGCCCGACCATGGACCATGCCCGGGTCGACGGCGCGTTGTGTTCCACGCGCGCCTCAAAGAGCGTCAGCAAGATGACGGGGCCCCCCTCTAGAGGGCCAAAGCCTGCCGGGGTCGCGGGACTTATCTCATTACCGTGACCCCGGAACATAAAGGGCTATCGAAGGACACCGTGGATTTTAGTCAGTACAAGTCTGACAGTCCCTCCCGCCCTGCCCGGGGTGGGAGGACTCATTTGATGATTTTACCACGCAAAAAAAAAAAAAAAAAAAAAAAGGCCTTAGGTCTACCACAAATACACTCATCAATATTCCATGAGAAGGTATACATCATAGAAGATTCCTTCTAAGGCAGGTATAAGTACATAACTAATGTGTTTCGCACTAAGTACTCACGTGTACGTACATACTAGCGGTCATTGGCCGGGATTGTTATGTTAAGCGTCGGCCGCAAATCCCTTAGTATGTATGTATATGTATTAAATATGTATATGGAAGTATAGACTTGAGGTATCTTGTAGAATGTTTGGAGGTCACTGTGGCGTTGGAAGCAGGTGTGAAGGACTGAAGATAGATCGATATAAGGTTGACAACTACGCAGGTAAAATTCTGAGTTGAGAGATTGAATAGTAAATGAAAAAGTGACTCTAGTTTACGAAGGAAGAACTATTTTTTTCCATCTAATTACAAAATTTTTGATTGCTTTATATTTTACTTTTTATTTTATTCTTTTTAACACGCTTATAATAATATTAGCTTCACTTGTATGTATGTAAGAAAATCTTAATTTGACCCACTTCCCGGTCTTCGATTAGGATGAAATTTTGCACACGCTCTGAGTTCTGGAAATAATACATGACTAGCTAAGATACGTCATTACAAATCCAATATGGCGGCATCCCCAAGATGGCGGACTGGCTTTTTGAAATCCATCCCCATGATATGGGTATCAAATGAAAGGGTTTGCTGTCAGGAATACGAAAAAAATAGTCACGTGACTTAAATCCATCATGGCGGACATCCAAGATGGCGGATTGGCTATTTGAAAAGCACCCCCATGATATGGGTAACGATATGGGTAATGTAAGGGTTTGCTGAATGGGATACGAAAAAAAATATCACGTGACCTAAATCCAACATGGCGGCCGTCCCAAGGTGGTGGATTGGCTATTTCAAATGCAGCCCTATGATTTAGGTATAAATTGAAAGGGTTTGCTGAAAATAATGCGAAATGACATTTTCTTACCAAATTCTTACCATGTCATGGGTATCAATCAATAAGGTTCGACGAGAGGAATACGAAGATTGTAATTTTTAGTGCGTGCTAAAAGCGTGTTTTTTTAGTTTTTAAACTAATAGCAATTATTAGTTCAAATATGTATTTAACCCAAATTCTTGTCAAATACATCATTTTCTTACATGGGGACCTTATGGGGACTCGGATTTTGTAACCAGTAATAATAATTAATAGATTTAAAAAAATCTAAAAACCCACGTTTTTAAATGTCCTAAAAAAATAAGAAAATAACCCTACGGGGCTGAGAGAGGGGCCACTCAAAACGTGGGGGCGTATAATATTTAAGGGATTATTTATGGGATATATTTACATGGCGATCGTGGGTGTAACTTGCAAAGATACGCCCCCACGTTTTGAGTGGCCCCTCTCTCAGCCCCGTAGGGTTATTTTCTTATTTTTTTAGGACATTTAAAAACGTGGGTTTTTAGATTTTTTTAAATCTATTAATTATTTTATTATTTTTATCTTTGTTCATCGGGTTTGAAGCTACCCTGAAAATTTCAGCCTGCTAGCTTATCGGGAAGTGCCTCAAAGCCTGTCCGCCTTAGACGTCCGTACATGACTATATTTTTCGTATTCCTGACAGCAAACCCTTTCATTTGATACCCATATCATGGGGTGGATTTCAAACAGCCAGTCTGCCATCTTGGACGACCGCCATATTGGATTTAAGTCACGTGACTATTTTTTTCGTACTCCTGACAACAAACTCTTTCATTTGATATCCATATCTTAGGGGTGCATTTCAAATATCCTGTCTGCCATCTTGGACGTCCGCTATATTGGATTTAAGTCACGTGACTATTTTTTTCGTATTCCTGCCAGCAAACCCTTTCATTTGATACCCATATCATTGGGGTGGATTTCAAACAGCCAGTCTGCCATCTTGGGGAGGCCGCCATATTGGATTTGTTATGACGTTTCTTAGCTAGTCATGCATTGTCATCAGAACTCAGAGCGTGTGCAAAATTTCAGCCTGCTAGCTTATCGGGAAGTGCCTCAAAATTGAGTTGCAAAAGTCCAACCGGAACGACAAACAAACAAACAAACAAATAAACAAACAAACAAACAAGAAAAGTGAGTGTATAAAAACGTGGGAATAACAGCGTCCACTGAAACCAATAAGTGAAAAATGCTCATTAAAAAAAAACCACTGGACTAAACCGAGTGAATTTTTCTAAGACCTAGTGGCAGAAATACACGGTACTGCATCGAACAAAAAAGAATCACACAAATCGGACCTGAGCCCTTATCACGAGTTTTCATTACTTTACAGCGTTACTTGTATGGAAAATTGAACAGCGCCTCTGGTGTGCGAAGAAGAGATGTTTTTTTTTTCCTACAATAATGGCCCAACCGTGTTCCTCAAGGAAAAAAAGTACGACATTATAGGAACCCAAGAATTTCAATCTGGCAATGTCATGATTTACGTCTCCGATGATGCGTTTCGTTACTTCATTTTATAAACGTGTGAAAATCCAAAAATGTACTTTCTAGAATTTATTTATGTATTTCAGATAAGTTTACATTTTTTGTAGTAGTACCTAGTAAACATTTTTTGTGAATAATCATGGGAACAAGAATTTAAAAAATACATTTATTTCACATTTCGTATTATTTTTTGCGTTTGGTTATCTACCGGCCAAAAGCCAGGGCTCCCGACCTAGGCAGATAGTTTTTTTTTTCTATTGTTGTTGATATCCATTTGTCATAATACTGTCAAATATTGAAACACCGATGTCATTTATTGACGTGATTTTGACAGATGAAACAGATTGACAGCCGTAAATGCTGTCATAAATGTTTCTTTGAACGCAGTTACGTTGCGAGGTAGTGTTTTTTCCTATACTTTTATTTCTTTTTCTATCTAGTATTGAAGGATTTTACAAACTGCTAAAAATACTAATTATTGGAAGGAATTTTAATAGTAATTTGTACCTCGGTACATGTTTGGGCCGAAAAAAAAATACCTCCTTTGTCAATTGACAGTGTCAAAGTTCCAGTTTACAGAAAAATAACTTAAAACTCATGATAAGGCCTCAGAAACCTCGGAGTTATCGATCGAGAAAATACATTTATAAAAATACCAACAGAATTGAGAACCTCCTCTTTTTTAAAGACGGTAATCATATCAAAATAACATTAACAAGATAGTTATTCAGGTAACAAATATGTATTATTTAAAAATAATTTGGACAAAAAACATTTTTATTAAACTTAATTACTGTAAAACAATAAGGCATCATTTGCCCTTCAAATTCTGTCGCATAGTACGTACCTAGTTACTATTCGTGCGATACTACTGTAGTATCGCACGAATTCCTATTTCAAAAATCCTCTATTCATTTGTTTCTGACAGTCCTTTATTATCAAACAAGCCTGTTATCTCCAAAACAGTGGAAGCTAGACTCAGTTTGATGTTCGGACGTTGCTGGGGGCTACGTAGTGCTATACGTCAGTCAGGGCGCGTGTGCTCGACAAGCCGCCGCCTCTTGATCGAGTAGAATTCGTGCTGTTTAATTGCGAACGGCCCCAATTGTTGGCGGAGAGATAGGATTGGTTTTTGGGATATTATCTGCTTCTCTCGTGGCCTGTATGATTCCAGTGGGCTATTTACAGATTTACACCAGCCACTGTATGTATTGTATTAACCAGAGCCCTTATCACGAGTTTTCACTATTTTACTTTACAGCGTCTTTCCATTAACAGCGTTTCTTGTATGGAAAAATGGAACAGCGCCTCTGGTGTGCGAAGAAGAAACTAATTATCTCCTTGAAATTAATGTCAAAGTTCCAGTTTAGTTTAAATCACACTAACTGAAAACTCATGAAAAGAATAGAATAGAAAAATATTTATTTGATAGGTATAGGACACACGATGGATCCAAGTGTCGAACTGTCTTTCGGCGTGGCGATCTAAGGGGGAGGCCTATGTTCAGCAGTGGACGTCTTCCGGCTGATGATGATGATGTTGATAGGACACATACACACAATGGTTTATTCCGCGTTCAACCCCCAATAATTTCTACCCTCTTCCGCGTTCGACCCCTAAACGTTTCCACATTCAACCCCTGAGGGTTGAACGTGGAACTCAGTACATTGGTAATCTTTTCTTTGTTCAGATTCAACCCCTACTTCTTATGTCACTTAAAATGACATTCAAGTAATAGTGAAAGCAAAAGTGTTTAGCCATTTATTTTCTATATTATTAATATTTTGGGAGTGCCTCCGCTGCCGGCGCGGCGCCGGTTGCTGAATAGATTGCCGGCGCATCCGGTTGCTGAATAAAATGTCGACGGAGAACCGCTTCGCGATGCTCCTTCTTCTGGGTGGTTTAAAAAAAAATAACCACGAAGAGGATGGCGGGGTCTGGAAGACCCCGCCATCCCCTTCTAACCTAACCTGTCCGAGTCGGGGTGCCCCGTGTGTACGAAATGGGGCACTGAGAAATAAAAAATTTCGTAGAAACGACTGGGGGCACCCCGACTCGGACAGGTTAGGTTAGAAGGGGATGGCGAGGTCTTCCAGACCCCGCCATCCTCTTCGTGGTTATTTTTTTTTAAACCACCCAGAAGTAGGAGCACCGCGAAGCGGTGCTCCGTCGACGTTTTCTAACGTTTTACTAGATTTAGTTTAGTTTTAAAATACCACAGAAAAGAATTTTTTGTCGTTTCACTGAACCGATTTAGGGATTTGATCAAATCACTAGATTTGATCGACGGAGTTATGCGCGAACAAACATAAAAAAAATACAAACATCCGAATTGAGAACCTCGAGTTACCTTGAGTTGGTAAGAAATAAAAACGCGAAATTCTTTTCTGCTTCACTGTCCAATGGGGGTTGAACGTGGAATCAAATACATTCAAAAATAAAATTCCACATTCAACCCTCAGGGGTTGAATGTGGAAACGTTTAGGGGTCGAACGCGGAAGAGGGTAGAAATTATTGGGGGTTGAATGCGGAATAAACCCACAGAATTAATAAAAAATAAAATTAAAAATCAATAAGAAATTTGCTGATAAGGCCTCAGTAAACTAAAGTTACTGATATTACGAGTAGAATGAACATGCTGAAATGAAAGTGGACCGGCCATGTCTGTTGACGGACAGATGAGCGATAATGTGGGACGCCCTGCGCACTGCTCTCAAAACGGTGAAGGAAAAACATCGTGAGGAGACCGGCATAGACTGGTAAGTCTCATTTTATATACTTAGCAAGAAGTAAGAAGCTATCTATCAGGCGCATTACCTACTTTGTGTAATTTATTTCAACACCGCTGTTCTCAAAACGGTGAAGGAAAACATCGTGAGGAAACCGGCATGTCCTAGATCTAGAACCAAAAATTCGAAGACATGTGACATCTACCGATCCGCCCTGGGCTCGCGTGGTAGATTACGGCCCACTCCCTCTCTCAGAGAGGAGGCCTGTGTCCCAACAGTGGGAACATTTATAGGCGATGATGAATGATGAAAAAGATGGACACACATGTTGCATCCATTTCTCATAATTGGACCCTATTATCCTAGAAAAAAATATTAAAACTGAACAAAATTCCACGAGACTAAGCAAAGAGCTTCGTTGTTTTTATCACCGTCAACCTACTTAATGAGGCATTTGACGTACCAACGATTGATCAATACAGGTACAACACATTAAGATAATTACATTAATGTTAGTTTTCCATCTGGCAATTATCTTCAGTGTATAGTAATACATAGAAAAGTAAATGTAGATCATTAATCTTTTGAAAACTACCTCAACGAAATCAATCACAGCCCACGCACTATAATTTTCTGTTTTTACTATACCTATGTGTTTTATTATTTTATTCAGGCCATTTTAGATTTGAAAGTGGGCAAGCGTGAACATGATAATAATAGGGCTGGTTTTTGATTTATGAATTCGGTACAAAGCTTAGGTAGACTTAAATATAATTCATGGAAAATTCTAGAAAAAAATGTGTGATTTTTAGGTGTGACGCTTGGCTTCCGCCTGAAATTAATAGGTAGGTATTGTAATTCAATCCAAATCCTGGTCCATATTTTTAAACAGTTGCTTGTGATTGGACATCTTTAAAGATCGGATTAGCCAATTCAGTCGTTGATAGGTTTAAAACAGACAGATATCGGGATCAAGATTGCGGCCGAGATACATGATTAATTTTCGGCATAAATTGTCCTGGCTTAAGTTTCATAACTAAAAACTATTTTTAAAAGAATATTGGTTACTTAAATAATCGTAAAGTCAAAATAGCCGTTGTAGTAAAGAATCTGAAAAAAAAAATGATAACATTTACATTATTTACAATAAAATAACTTCTACATTGCAAAAATAATTTTTCCACAACATTATCCACTATTAATACAAGTTTGAACTGAAAAGTTAAATGAGTTTCCAAAAAGGATTATTTCTTCAACTTCTTTGATTGCATCTTTCAAACTATTTTAATTTATAACATTCAAATTAACAAAGAAACTAAAACAGCACTCAGAAGTCTTATCATTTATTTTGACCAAGACGCTTTTAAAAGTTACGAATAGTTGAAGCAGACTTGGATATCGCAAAGTTTGGATAAGCTTAATTACCATTTTCATCGTCTCATCAGCCGAAACACAAAAGCGCACAAAAGCGTCCATGTCTAACAGGCATATTCCTTTCTTTATTTATTTACGGTTCTCTCATTCAGCTGGAAGCAAATCATGGGCAAAAAATACTACATAAGGTTAGGTACTTTTAAACATAAAAAATAAAATAAAAACATTATCTATGGGTACTTAGTGGAAAACAAAAATGCTTAGGTCTATCTGTTTGCGCAAAGCTTCTGAACGACTGCAAAAAATATTATTTTTCTTTTATTGTGTTGAGAGCAGTGGTGGCCCAGTGGTATCGGCCCGACTTACGAGTTGTACGACCTACAACTCGTAAGTCGGGTTCGAATCCAGCCAGGCGCATTACTTTGTGTAATATATTTCATCACCACTGCTCTCAAACGGTGAAGGAAAACATCGTGAGGAAACCGGCATGTCCTAGAACTAAAAATTCGAAGACATGTGACATTCACCAATCTGCATTGGGCCTGCGTGGTGAATTATGGCCCACTCCCTCTCACAGAGAGGAGGCCTGTGTCCCAGCAGTGGGAACATTAATAGGGTGATGATGATACTGTGTTCGTTATTATTATTGAGACAAAATTTTTATGCAACAAAATTTTCAGAAAATCATTTGAATCATAGGAGGGGGCCGTTTGTCTTTACTAATATTATAAAGCTGAAAAGTTTGTCTGTTTGTTCGTTTTAACGCACTAGTCTCAGGAACTACTGGTACGAATATGAACATTATTTTTGCCTTGGATTCTCTATTTAATGATGAAGGCTGTATATTGGTTATAAAACATCACGATAAGACCAATAGGAGGCGAGCATCTGGGTGAATCCACGGGGCAGCTAATATACTATGAAATAAAACCGAATTCTGCCTCTCGGAGTACAATCTGGCACATAATTACAGACGATACGTTAGTACAGTTAGGAGCTAAAGCGAAATAGCGCCATCAATGACAGCTGGGAATTTCGGCCGGATCGTAACGGATAATTGACTAATTTAGAATTTTCTCTTTTTATTTTGGCACCAGAAATCCGTGTAAAATGTTTGGGTTTTTTGTCTTTATTTGCTTTGGTGAAAATAAAGGACAGATTTCTCAATCAAGGAATTTTTGGGGTAGACTTAAATTCACTTACCCTTTCAGACGAACATTTACTGGATATATTATTGAATTTGCTTTCCGCTTGCTTCTACGAAAAGAAAAAATTTTTTTTTTTCCAAAATAAAGACAACATAATAGTAACTTATAGGGGAACAGTGTATAAGACGGGGACACGAGGTATGATGGGAAATCACACACATAAGGCAAACTTAACACAAAACTAACGTAGCACAAGCGCCAACAGGACGCCATTTGCGTCTGGCCGTTTGCAAATGACGTCCTGATGGCGCTTGCTCTACATTAGTGTAGTGTTAAGTATGCCTAAAGAGTGTATGTCCCCATTATACCTCGCGATTATTAACGTCCCCGTCTTATACACTGTTCCCCTACTTGTAGGCAAGAGTAAAGCCTTTTTTCAGAAATGGTCATCTTAAAATAGATCGACGTATCGCAAGGACTAGGCCGAAATAATAATATTGACTAATTATATTACAGATGCAGGTCGCTTCCAACCGGTATATGTGGAGATCTAAAAGGGAGACCTATGTTCAGCAGTGGACGTCCTATGGCTGAGATGATGATGATATTACAGTAGTTCGTCGTGTACTCGCTATTAGTTTCATTAGTAACATGTTGTCACCAATTTTTAGTTCGTATCACTACCTAATCGAATGTCGATAAGTGATAAAGAGTGTAGGACATTTTCGAAACTTCGGCCGTAGATACTGATTTCGTACTTAGTAGTACCCCTGACTGCCACCATGTTGACTATCTCTGCATGGACCGTATTTACCTCTGAATTCATGTTCTAATTCAATAACCAAGAAATCTTCCTAGGTTCTCAAATCAGTTATCCCGCCAAGTCACCAATCACTTTAGCCTGGAGCCTGTGTTTTGATAACAAGATCAACTGGATTGGTCTCAGTGTACTGCTCGTTACTAACAGGTTTTAGTTGAATCTCCTTTAGCCTGGGAAAAACTAATTTGCTGTGCAATCGAGTTCGGTTCAGAATCTCTGTAACCGTTTTCTTTAGTACTAGCGGCTGCCCGCGACTTCGTACGCGGATCCTGTTGCTTGCTTATGCTAGCGACACGGGGTCGTCAAAATCGAAGATCTTATAAGTCTGATGTCCAATTTCAAGAGCCCGGGTAAAAAAATAAATGGGAGTTTTGGCCAGTAGAGTCAAATTTTTATTCATATTTATATTCATCGTCATCAAAAATTAGTTCTAAACTGTTACCGCCGGAGGAGTATTCCAAGCATGTGTGGAGCTGGGAATACCCAGCTTATGTTATTTTAAAATTATTCAGTGAAATTAGTGATAGATTTGAAATATATAATAGATTTGCCCTCTAGAAAGAAAGAAAGAAAGATTTCCACATCAGGTGTTCCAGATCTTCAATTTTATACGTCAACAGCGAGTGCTTATCAGGCTGAACAACTTTGCTAAGACGTCATTCCTATATATGTTGTGGTGTAGCTGGGCTCTTGGTGTTCTACATCAGGTGATCCAGATCTTCAATTTTTATACGGCAACAACAGAGAGTGCTTATCAGGTTGAACAACTCTTGCTAAGACGTCATTCCTGTATATGCTATAGTGTAGCTGGGCTCTTGGTGTTCCACATCAGGTGTTCCAGATCTTAAATTTTTATACGTCAACGGAGAGTGCTTATCAAGCTGAACAACTCTTGCTAAGACGTCATTCCTATACATGTTATAGTGTAGCTAGGCTCTTGGAGTTCCACATCAGGTGTTCCAGATCTTCAAATTTATTCTCTCAGCAGAAAATGCTCATCACGTGGAACAATTTTTGCTTTGGCACCATTTTTTTATCTCTTATCGTTTAGCTGGTCTGTTGCAGTTCTGCACCAGGTGTTCAAGTTTTCAAGATAAATTATAGCCTATACATTGGCCAGACTAATACCTATACAACAAAAAAAGAATCATTCACATTCGTTCAGTACTTTTTGAGTTTATCCCGGACATACATACAGACAAACAGACAAAAATTCCAAAAACTATATTTTTGGCTTCGGTATCGATTGTAGATCACACCCCAAGTATTCTTTTAAAAAAATATTCAATTTACAGTTTTGACTTTCCTACCATTTTATTATATGTATAGATGAGTGATTGTTTGAAGTGTTTTTTTTTTAGCCTGGTAAAATCATCAAATGAGTCCTCCCACCCCGGGCAGGGCGGGAAGGACTGTCAGACTTGTACTGACTAAAATCCACGGTGTCCTTCGATAGCCCTTTATGTTCCGGGGTCATGGTAATGAGATAAGTCCCGCGACCCCGGCAGGCTTTGGCCCTCTAGAGGGGGGCCCCGTCATTATGCTGACGCTCTTTGAGGCGCGCGTGGAACACAACGCGCCGTCGACCCGGGCATGGTCTGGCTGGGGCGGAGGGAGGACATTGTCCTCTCCCTCACGCGGCCCGCCTCCTCCTTATCATATTTTGTGTTTTGACAATTTTAAAGTGCCTGTAACTGGCCTACTACTGAAATCCGCAAAACGATTACTTTAATCCAAACGGTCAAATAATCTGAACAATCATTACCTTTCATAAAAAAAAAAAAACAAAAGGCCTTTTTATGCCGAGGTCTTTCAGTGACCGAATGACGTAATTCAAAGCCTGCTTTCAGTAAGTTAATGATATGAGAATTACTTAGAAATGACGTGGACATGACTAACCGTTAAATCATAACCACAGCGCATAATTTTATCTCTGTGCAAACCCCATTCATCTTTCCCATACTATATTTTAATACTGATAAATGCATGTTTTTATCTAAAGTGTGTCATACAACAACAGTGTTCGTCCTCTTTTAAGACAACTTTGTATTGAAATGCTGGCAACAAATGCTCCATCAACTGGTTAACAATAGCAACGAGTGCAGTCACCTTCTCATAGTAAACAGTTGTAGAACGTAAATATAAATAACTATGAGCATAAAAATAAAAGTATTGCAGTTTTTCTCTGCTTTGTGTAAATAATGACGGCAATTTCTTGTACAACAAAAGCAAACTGAACCGAATGTTGCATATGTTATCGGTTTTATTTGGCTTGTGCTATGTTAGGGATTTTGCTATTGGCTTGTGGACGGCGAGTAATGGGTAACTCGCTGTTCGATCAAGAACGAGGTCTGGGTTGGTTTGAACACCTCAAGGAATTGTCAGGAAACTGATGGAGCCCCTATAAGTGGGCTTAGAGGGGCTCCATCAGTTTCCTGACAATTAATAAATACACGCCTTCCGCGGTCGTAGGACTGTCTCAAAAAGACTCCTTGGTCCTGGGATACAAAACATAACAGGGTGTATTTTAAGTCATTAAGTCTGACATTTCTTTCTGCTCAGACCAGGGTTTTGCTACGTTTATTTAGGGGTAGGAGAAACAAGGTACAAAGTTCCTATATTCTTTTGAAAAGCATACAAGCAAGGATCTAAATCACTTTTGTTTTGGCATCTTTTGAACTTAGAAAAGCCTCCCATAAGTACAAAAATCAATCTGCTACAATTTTATTACGTGAACCGATCAATATTCTATCACACACAAAATTAATCTCCTCAATAAAAATACGCCGCTATTTTTCTAAACTGTCAAACTTGGCTGACAGTAACTGGTCAAGGCTCTACCCATCACATCGCCCGCTGTATTTGCCCATAAACTATCCAGCACACGACAGATGCGCTCCGCCCAAACCTAGTTCAGTTAACGAATTGAAAACAGAATCTAAAATTCAATTACCTAGTGTAAAACTTTGACACTATATTTACATACTAAGCTGATCCGTTTGGTTTAAGCTAAAATAGGCTTTATGTACCTTGGACTTGAAAAACACTTTGATTTTGAAAGCTAGATTAGAATGTAAATTATCAGATAATCTTATCAAATCTCGCCTTTGGGTATACATAGATTGAAATCTGTCAGCAACTAGCTGTACTATACGGTTAAATACCGTTTCCAACCGAATCTTTTTGCGAGTTTCCAAGATATTTTGTTCCGTGCAGGAATGGAACCAGCGACCACACTACGCCATCCGTTTACGTTTTATTTTTTTACTTTTCCCCACACTACGAATTTTTCCTGTATTGTAGGTGCGTTTACAAACATAGAAACTCACGTATACAAACACCCAGACCCAGAACAACTACTTGTAGGTCATACAAATATTTGTTCTGTGCGGGGATCGACCCCGCGAATCGCTACGCAGCAGTCGAGCGTGCCCTGTTTTATAGAGCACTAGCGGCCCGGTACATGCTTCGCTATGTATATATAAATGTAATGATAAATGAAGAACCGCTCGACCGATTTTGTGCAAACTTCACATAAACCATCTACTAAATAGTCCGAAGAAAGCCTAAACATTTGGTTTGGATAGGTGAGCCCGTTCTTGAGTTATAAAATTTAAACGAAAAGGGGCATTGTTTTTTTATATACAGGGCGGGGCGCGGGCGTCCCACGGCTATGCCACATGGACGGAAAGTACCTTGAATATTGTAGATGGAACATTTTCCTGATAGAGTTAGAATTCTTATTAAAAAAAATTAAACTGCATTCATAGATTTTTAAATAATTACATGGTTGAACCGGGAGTCGAAACCGCTACACCAGAAAAAAAATAACTTATAGGTTTATCATACCGATCGAAAGGCTTCATCATAAAGATTATTTTTTGCTAAATAACATAGTGTCAGAATTAAAAGGAAGACCATGAATTTTAACATTTGATGTGATATTTTGTTCAGAAAAATGAAAAGCTGGCATTGCCGTAAGGACAAACAACTGATATTATCATAAGTACCTACCTATTACTAATAAATGTACCTACTTAAAAAGTACGCATCATTTGTGTACTATAAGATAAACTATATAAAGCTACAATTTTTTTTTCTAGTGTAGCGGGTTCGACTCCCGGTTCAACCATGTAATTATTTAAGAATCTATGAATGCAGTTTAAATTGTTTTTTTTTAATTCATTCATTTTTCTGAACAAAATATCACATCAAATGTTAAAACTCATGGTCTTCCTTTTATTTCTGACACTAAGTTATTTAACAAAAAATAATCTTTATGATGAAGCCTTTCGATCGGTATGATAAAGCTATAAGTTATTTTTTTTTTCTCGTGTAGCGGGTTCGACTCCCGGTTCAACCATGTAATTATTTAAGAATCTATGAATGCAGTTTAAATTGTTTTTTTAAATTCAAATAATGTCTTCTTTCAGTAAAATGTTCCTTCTACATTATTCAAGGTACTTTCCGTCCATGTGGCATAGCCTTGGGACGCCCTGTATAGTGATAATAATGTGATTGGCTCGATTTACAAAACAACCACTCACTGTAACAGTTTATTTGTTTGTATAAAAATTAAATAGAAATATTAACAGAATAATGCTTGTGTGAACAAAATGATTGACCTAGGTGTTGGATTCATCAGAACACTGTTTTCAATCAGTTGAAAACATTTGGATAAATTGAATGATAAAATAATAGTGTTTTGTTTTGCTAGTAAATAAATCTTTGCTATCAAATATTCCGATATAATACCTGGAATTTATATAATCGTTCATATTCCAAACCAATTTCATTTCATGAAAAATTGGCAAACTACCCCGTTTAGCACGAATGCAACATCAAATTAATTATAGATAGATGTTTTGTAATAAATCTAACTGATTAACAAATTAAATATCTCGAATTAGCACGCGAGGTTGTTGACATGTGAATAGCCTGATGGTAAGAGCCTAGACGAACACCTTTCGAGGCTCTCCTTAGGGGGTTGGACAATCAATGTGTCACTTTGGCCAAGTCCCGGAGTACTACTATCTAAGCACGAAACCCGTAGCTTCGGCCAAAGTTTCGGGCGATTAGTATTCTTTACCACTTACGGACATGAGATTAGTTACTGTAATGAATTAAAATTTGTGACAACATGTTTGGAGAGTTGTCCTGAGTTCCTGACTCCCGATGTGTTGTCAGAATTTTTGAATTTAAAACTAATAGGGAATACAGTTCAATCAAAAGTTTCGTTATATTTTCGTACGGGCGAGTATAGACACCCAGGGCCGAGACAGCTATCAGGGGTCACACACACTGAAATAAAAACTTTACCAAAAATCGCACAGAAAACTCCACTTGAAAAAAAACAAAAAGTATTACAAACATCTTTATTCACAAAGTTCGACTGACAGTTTTAATCCCAAACATTAACGTCTAGCCGTAACAAATTCTTCGTTTTTCCACTAACATTTAAATCTAGATAAAAATAAATGCGATTTGCACGGTACATCTTAAGTGACAGATGACATTGACATTTACCAACTGTCCTCAACCATAGACACGTACGTTGAGCTGTAGAAATGAAAACGTTTTTACTCTGTAACGAAATCAGTACGTTTGACATTCATATTAACTACGCGGACAGAGATTTCCTTTGTCAAATAAAACAAAAAAAAATGGATAAATAAGTTGTCGCTATCAGTTTCGAGGTTCCGCATCTGAATATTTTTTAACAGCTATTCCTTAAAATAACAGTTTTTATGATATATTGAGTTATGATAAAAATAGAAATAAAAATTGTCAGTATTTTATTTTCAACAGCTACAGTTTACTGCTGAATTGAAGAGTTTAAAGAAGTATAAAAGAAAACGACTTAATGATCTCACCTAAACTAATTTTCGTATAGGAACAGGGTCATGATTATGATCATTTTATGAAGACAGTAAACAGAAAAGACGAGACACAGAAATAAAATATTATATTATTAATACTAATGACATTGGCATAGCAACCACTTTCTATCAGCACGATCTTATGTAAATAGATCTTTAGTTATGACATCACTGAATTTATTATATTATTTCTGCGCCAGTATTAAACAATAAATCTCCGAGATATACGAACGAAATATTAATTCGAGAGTTTTTAACTGAAACAACGTTTTAGTTATTTCACATTTCATTAGTCGAAATAAGCGCATAACGACGCAATGCAGAGCTCGAAACAAAAAGGTTCATTACTGAGTCTGATAGACTCACGTTTAAAGGCTCTGTCTTTCAAATGTTTCAGCACACTAATGCATGCACTCAGCTTGATTAAGTTAGAAATGTAAACGAAGCGAAGACAGATTCTTACTAAAAATTTAATGATGATTGAACCTTGATTAAATTTTTGTCGAAGTAATACACGCTTCAGTTTTAGTACAACTCCATAACAGATGCCTATAAATCCAAATTAGTCGAATAAGTACTATATACCCGTACTATCGCTACAGCAAAATTCAATATCGTAAGTAATAAAAAGCGATCCAACCCCCCGATTACGGAACTCTGAAAAACGAATTCGCGACGGCGCGAATACATTATGGCGGTGGTGAATTTCGCGCGTTTTTCGCCTGCGTTTCCCGCGCTTTTGATCATGCCAAGCCCCAGGCCAGTCGCTCGCGGATCGTCGCGCCGTTCGCACGTCCCCGCGTTTCGTCATCCAGCCAGTAAAAATTCGCTCTTCGGATGCCCGCACTATTCTCGTACAGTGACTGAAAATGTATATTTAGACAATTTATTTGTGAAGGATAAATTAATACCGAGTGTGACAGTGTAGATCCAATTTTTTTGAGTGTCCAGTGATGTGAATGTGGTGAAGATTTTTTTATGTGATTCCCTGAGATTTTTTTTTTGCGAGACAAAGATAAAGGGGTGAGTAAAGTAATTAGAAATATTTTCCCCTTTTCGGAATTAGGAGTCCGAATTTTGTGAATGATTAAGATAAAAGTACTTAAATTCTTAGATTAAAATGTATGTAAATTAATGAATATTTCTCATCATTAAACATTTTTTCTCGACAGAAGAATGACAACGCGTAGGTACCTATCAATGATTGAAATGAGTCGGGACCACTGATTAGTCAATCAATTTGGCTCCCAGCTTATGATTGATTAATTATGTCAGCCGGTTCCCCTCGTAATTATGTCACAAAGATCTCAAACTATTTTATACGATGTTTATTTTAGAAAATGGATTTTACGATTGCTAAAATGTAAGATGATTTTTATTACAACGGAGACATGACTGGCGACTTTAATTTTTTATAGTTTTTTCTTATTAATAGAGGCACATATTTAAATCTTTGCAGTTTTAACGTCCACTTTATAGTCATAAAGTGACATTTTATGATAAACGGTTATCATTTAATTATAAAAGATGATCGTGGGGGAAAAGGTGAGTCGTTAGCACGTTATAAAATTATAAAAAAAAAATTATATCAAATATTGTTGGTGGGTCTGAGAATATCGTTGGTCCGTCTTTAGTAGACTAAACCTCATAGTTTTAGATATAATTTAAATATCTAGTCCTGAGTAGATTGACGAATTACCTAAATAATAATATGGTCTGTTTCAGTTAATGAAAAATGTGACAAAACCCTATTGTGGAAGGTGACTCAATTAAACGATTTATAATAGTTCTATTTTATCAGATATCCCCATGGATATCAGAATATCTTAGGTTCTTCTTCAGTAGATTAAATTAGTTTTGATTCTACCTATCTATTTTTAGGTAGATTAACTGAACTGGGACTGTCCCAGACAAGGGAGAGAAGACAAAATAAAATGGAAGTGACCTAGTTCTTCCACATTTTGCAGGTTCATTTTGTGAATGAAACAAGAATGAAGCATTGTGCTTTGTCATGCGAAAAATCTAACACCACACAGTAATGTGACATCTCGCCTGTAGTCTCTGATGGCGTAATGTATGGAAAAGGGGTTATCGTGAACTTTTTCTTATCTAAAGAAGACCTACTAATAAGGTCAAACGTTTTTTTATCCGAAAAACGTGAGAAGTTAAAAAAAATACATATGTTAATATAACTTTTCTGTGGATGGCTGGCAGTTATATCTAATGACAATTTTTTTTTTGGGATTGGTTCCACTCCACTCCTTGGACCAGAGAATAAATTGCAAAGTAATTTTTCACCATCCTTTTCCCACTAATTGTTCTTGGTCCAATGGTTTAGTGGTTGTCTGAGAGATATCGCAATTAGCGATAAGACCATCGCTGTAACAACCATATAATCAATAATATTTATAAAATAGTTTTGTTACAACTTTGATATAATATAGAGACCCAGCACATTAACCTACCTCAACTTGTCAAATTTCTTTTATATATTTTCAACCTTATCCCAATAGGGGACGGTTATTGTTCGATTGATAAAAGACTGATTGGTATAAATAAGTTGATCGGCAGGCGTCTGTACAATAAAGTATAATCTATCTATCCCACACCCCTTCAAAAAATGTTTCATTATCAGCCTATAAATGTTCCCACTGCTGGGACACAGGCCACCTCTCTCTGTGAGAGGGAGAAAAAATGTTTAACTCCCAGGAATGGCTAGCTAGTACTGATATCAATGTAATTTATTTCTCGTTACGTTACAGTATTTTTCCAGTTAGAAGGCTTTTTCTTTAATGAAATCCTGAGTGTACTACATATATGTCTGTACTATGTTTAGTTAAGCTAAAAATAAATACGGGAGATCATAATTAAAAGCTTTCATTCAGAACGAAGGCAGTTGAGCGTTCCCGAAATATTTGTGGTAGGTACTCAGGTAAACGACGAGGAAAAGGTTCGATCTATTTCTATTCTTGATTAGAATGAAATATATTTGTGGAAATTAAATAAATATGTCCCTTATTTCTTTATGCTGAACGGTATGTCCTTTCATGAAAGGATATGTTCTACCCAGCAATAGTCAAATATAATTATCTACACTAATATTGAATAGAGGAAAGATTTGTATTTTTAACCGACTTAAAAAAAAAGTAGGTTCTCAATTCGACCTGTATGTATGTTTGTCCGCGATTATCTCGCGATTAGCTGAACGAATTTTGATGCGGTTTTCAGGAAAGTGTTCATTACATTCTGGACCGATTTCAAAAATTCAAAGTTGCTTTGGTCCTGAGTAACATAGGCAATAAGTGAGGGCGGGGTTGGTGAGCGTACAAAGACGCCAGAAAAAGCTAGTTTTTTATACATTAACAACGACTTTTACTGAAATTGATATTCCTGCACGCGTAGTATAGGTAACCAATTCTATCCCTATTCTAAAAGTTATTTCCATTTATTTCAACAGTTTTTAATTACCTGATTGTGGCACAACCCGTAGACGTTTGAAGAATACTTATTTAATTCCTAAATATACCTATCTACATCACACTGCATAAAATAGAATAGATAGTTTTTTATACACTTTGTCTACTCTTCCGTCAACAGAATCCTATTTTACGGTTTTAAGATAGATTTTTTCTATATTTGTCACTTTGTCTATTCTTTCCTCAAAAAATAAGAGACTTTATACTAATAATATCGCTACTTTCCCCTGGGCTAAGCGCGTTAGAGAAAATTGTGTAGATTTTCTTTGTCGAGCATAATGACAAATCGAGCGAAGCAAAAACGTTAACTGGTAGTTAGGTTCTATAAATCAATATTAACATCATTAGGTGTATGTGGCCTGGGGTGCTAAGACAGGAAACCTCCACGTGCGCCCGTGGACTGGAGTTCCCTCTCGGATACGTCCGGGGGGAAGACCAGTTTTTCGGGCCGGTGCACCCTGGGATGCGGGCAAAAACTCTCCTTAGGCACTGTGTGCCTAAGGGGTTTCTTTGCCCGTATGCAAATAGCCTGTCGGGTGGACGCTCCAACGCGTGTCCCTCTGAACAGCAGAGGGCACAGCGGCGGAGCGGGCTTGCGGACGGTGAGTAATGACCAAGCCCGGGTCGGTGGCGCGTCGTGTTTCACGCGTCACCGACGGGGCCCCTTATGGGGCCAAATGCCTGCCGGGGTCGCGGATTTTTCTTAATCCAGGATACCGTGGCCCCGGAACGTAAAGGGCATCCGACAGAACACGGGTGGATTTTAGTCAGTAAGAGTCTGACAGTCCCTCCCGCCCCACCCAGGGCGGGAGGACTCATTTGATGATTTTGCCACCCTAAAAAAAAAAAAAAAAGGTGTATGTGGCCTTCTTTTTCTTCAGTCAAGGAATACATCGTGTGGAAACGTAGGCCTTATGTCTGCTATTAGGTACAAATTATAAAAGTAGCAAAATATGTTTTTTTTTTATCTAAACACGCGAGAGCGTATCCAGCCAAGTTCAGGCGCGCTCACAGTGTGTAATATAAGTATTTTCTTAATTGTTGATTTTGACAAGTTTGGTAATATCAAATAATTAAATAACTATGAAACAATCTCCACTTTTATTTACAATAACACTATCTAAATATTATTATGTAAAGGGAAATGGATATTGTTTTATTACCCACCTAAGTAGGTTTTACCAAGAATACAATTAAATGTAATGAAAAACTAGATATTTTTTAATTCCGCTACAAAAATCCAGGCTACATGCAGGATGCAGTCCCACCCTCACGCCATCATGCATATGCACATGAAGCATGCAAGCAAGCCTGATTCTATAATCTATACTTATAATAAATCTGTAGAAGGGTCAATTCTGTACATTGAAAATATTGAAAAAATAAATAGCGGGGGGTGTTGCTGGATCGATACCAAACCCAAATATGTGATTAAAAAAATTTTTGTCTGTCTGTCTGTCTGTCTGTCTGTCTGTATGTGCAGTAGACATGGGCGCCGCCTTAAAAATTCTCGGCGGCGGCGCGCTGACCAATTTCAATCGGCGGCGGCGTGGCGCCGGCGGCGTAGGTTTTTACTACCTTCAACTAAAACTCAAAATCTACTCCCTATCTTCTTTAAGCCGGGACGACAGGAAAATGTCAGTCCTGTACATACAGTACAGTAAATACTTTATCCAGATCAGGTCATCAGTTACAAAAAAAAATGATTTTTCCAAAGGGACACTTTAATAACACCGTAAATTTTTTTTCAACATAGACACAGATAATCTAAACATAGATACTAATTCAAGTTACACCGTCAGAGAAGCGAGAACTCAATAAGAAAATAAGCAAGCTGGTACGACGTGACCTCGAAACTACCAATACAAGCCGAATTGAAAAGGCAATAGAAAAAAATCGGGGTGCTAAAGTGTTCGCCCAACAGCTGAAACGCTCGTATCTGACGAAGCTTAGATCACCTATTGGCCAAACCATAACCTCAAAGCTGGAGATCCTAGCTGACATAGAAGACTTTTATGGCCGGTTGCTCGACAGTCGTGGTCCACAAGCCACCTTTTCACAGGATAGCCGAGCCACTCTGACCCGCCACTACACCGATGAACTGCCGGAAATAAGCCTAGATGAGGTTGAGTTGGCCGTCAGGCAGCTTAAACATGGAAAAGCCCTGGGTGAAGACGGAGTCACTTCGGAGCTTCTGAAATCAGGTGGAAAGCCCGTACTTCGGGAGCTCCAAAAGCTATTCAACTCTGTTTTAGACACCGGGAGAACTCCAAAGGCATGGAACAGGACTGTTGTGATCCTCTTTTTCAAGAAGAGCGACAAATCCCTATTGAAAAACTATCATACTTATAGTATCGCAACTCTTTTCCTGCTGCACATCAATGACCTACTTCAATCTGGTATTGTTGGGTACGCAGATGACAGTACAGTTTCAGAGAGATACGTGTCCAGCGCAAACACCATCGGGGATGAAGTTTGTTCTGGGTGGGAGGACTCATTTGATGATTTTACCACGCTAAAAAAAAGCGGTACTTCACGCCTGGACAGCTTTTAATTTTTTACAAAGCACAAGTCCGATCCTGCATGGAGTATTATAGCCACCTTTGGGATGGCTCAGCTAAATACCAACTTGCCGCTTTTGACTCAGTGGAATGCAGAGCTAAGAGGCTCACTGGCGACGTAAAATTGGTGAGAGCCAAGCTCCATAGCTTGACTCATCGCCGCAAGGTTGCCTGCCTGTCGGTCTTCTACAGATTATACTTCGGAGAGTGTACCCAAGAACTCCACGATCTCATCCCAACAGGCCCCTTCTATCATTGCACATCTAGACACACGGCAAATTACCATTCCTACCTTATTGCTATACCACCAATTCGCAGTAAGCGTTTCCAAGCGTCTTTTATATAGCGGACAGCGAAGTAGTGGAACTCTCTGCCTGCCTCTGTGTTTCCGAACACATACATTAACCCTAATCTCTTCAAAGATAGAGTGAACAGGCTTCTTCTGGGTAAGCTCATTCCATCGTCGACTTTGGGTTAGTCACTCCTGACCTAGACTGAGGTCAAGGGCAAACCCATTGCACATTAAAAAAAAATCGTCCCATATCACTCCTGAGCCACGTCTATAAACTGTTTTCGAGGGTCATCACAAATCGTCTCGCAAGAAGACTTGACGAGTTTCAGCCTCCGGAGCAGTCTGGGTTTTGCGGAGGATTTAGCACCACACAATGAGGCAGGTTATACAGAAGTCCGAAGAGCATAACCAGCCCCTGTACTTTTAGCATTTGTGGATTATGAAAAGGCCTTTGACTCCGTTGAAACCTGAGCTGAAATGTCTCTATGACGCCGCGACTATGAGTGTCCAAGTACAGAACCAGCAGTCTAAACATACCCTGCTGCGCAGGGGGGTGAGACAGGGGTATGTTATATCCCCGAAACTATTCACCAATGATTGTTGGAATATTAAGTCAGTCATTTTGGATGAGTCAATCACGAAAGCAAATACAGGTCTTTACGCCACTCACGCCGCGCGGTGAATGTCGGCGGCGGCGGCGGCGTGCGGAGTGCACACGGCGGCGCCGCGCCGGCGCGGCGCCCATGTCTAATGTGCAGGCATCACGTGAAAACTAACTGTTCGATTTCGATGAAACTTGGTATAATTATACCTTATTATCCTGGGCATAAAATAGGATACTTTTTATCCTGGAAAAATACGTAGAAAAAAAAAATCTATAACAAACCCTATTATGGAACCACTGGCGACACCTATTATCAAGCAAGTAGAACATTACGCCACGCCTGCCTCCATTGATTTCTAAAAAGGTTCCACCACTCACCACTAGATGGCGTTGTGCCTATGTTTTATTATCAAGTTAAACAGTAATTCAATTCTGTTATTTTTGGTTTAGAGGACCAAAAACCCGTGCTTTTCAGCGCGACCTTTTTGATTACTTTTCCGATCAGTTATTTGTAAATACAAGGTCGGAATTACTATGAAAAAAATACTTACTACAGAACGCGAGCAACAGCAGTAGCTCAATAGATCTCCTTAATTATTATAGGCTTAGCCGTATTTGGGTCCAATAGATATTTATAAGATGTCATTGTCAGAGTTACTCAAAATGGAGAAATAAACCATCCACGCGAAGACCGACATCTGCGCGGACGGAGTCGCGGGCGGAAGCTAGTCTAAGAATACAATTCTTAAGACTGCTTCCATTAATTAGTAGATAAATGTAAATTAGCAAACTCACATACAAACAAGGTGTTCATGTAACAGTTAAGTTTTTATTTACCTACTTCCCTCTGTCTTATGTAGTATACGTATTTGTGAAGGGTAAGCGTCACTTGCCAAGGTCAAATCTTGGATGGGTGACCGTCTAGTTTCCTCTGTGTCTCGGGAAATGATTAACTGTTGGTCCGATAGATTTAGTCAAGAATAGACTAGGATGGTATGTTTTTTTTTCATTTACATAAAATTTTAGAAAAATAATATAAGGTTCCTTGTATAACATTTCGAAAAATTCAAAGTAGGTACCTACTATATTTTTTTTTAAATAGTCAATCACAACATAGTTGGAAAAAGGCTAAGCAGATTATGTATGTAGTAAGTATGTGTTAACATCTCAACTTAACGCGAGAGTTATAGTGAGAATTAATTTATTACTCTTTCACATAAGAACCACTGAACAGATTTGAATGGAACTTCCAACACAGTCGACTGACTGTGTTTAAAGTTACTACTAAAACTTAAGCATCTGTTGAACACTTGTCTAAAAAAAGTGTAACTGCAACACGACCTGTCTATCAACGTCAAATTCAGTTTTGCAGTTGATACGTTTTAGACAAGTGTTTAACAGGTGTTCAACTTTTTTGTAATAAAACGGCATTGCTTTACAACTTGATGATCCGAAAAAAATGCGGCATGAAATGTACCCTGTGAATACAACATGTTACATTTCATTCCGATATGATATATTCCCGTCGGTTATTTTCTGAATTTTATAAGAGTAACGCCGCGGGTATAAGCTAATAGAATTTAGTTAATACTCTTTTATAAATATTCGTGTTTTGAGTCAAGTTATTTTAATCTTCAGAATATTTAGTACGACATTGAGATAAATGTAGATAATTTTAATCCGTATTTACACAAAACATTGTATGTCTGTATGATTGCATTTTTTTTCTAAATTACGAAGCATGATTTGATGCAGTGTTCACTATAATTCAGATTTATTCGAGAAACACGTCCCATATTGGAATTTATATTTTATTTCCAAAAATTTGTTGTTTTACGAGACGTAAAAAAACCAAAATCAGAAACGAGTTACACGTTATTATAACAGACAATCTAGACACAAGGAAAGTTCAGAATTATATTTCAAGGAAATAACTCATTAATTCTAACAGACACAACAAAGATAGACAAGATTTTTTTTAAATCATTTATGATATAAAGTTATTAATGCAGCTTGCAAAAAATAATGCAAATTATAAATCTCTCGCTGTTTTCACCGGATTTGCTCGAGTGTTGCTTAGAAAACAATTATCGGGAACGTATACTTGAATAAAGAGTTTTGTATTCGTATTTATTATTTCATTCATTAGCAAATAAAACCTATGGTGTTTTCATCGACACTGATAGAGTAGATGACAAACACCAATCCATCCATTTAAACTCTTTCTATAAAACTAACTTATGCCCGCTGCGTTGACCGCTTGTAGTTCGGTAATATCCCACGGGAACAACATGCAGGGATAAAAATATTCTTATTGTCAATCCAGGTATACAGGGTTATTTGAAAAACACCAAAAAAAAACAGCTGTTTCGTACTTTATGTTCGCATAACTTGTCAAAATGTACGGAAAACCTGTTTTTTTTTTCACGATTTCGGCTTTGGTCCCATGGTAAAAGTTGTTCATTATAATGAGTGGAATGACCTCTTAAGATGTTGTTGGTGTTTTTCAAATAACCCTGTATAAACTATGCGTGTACTGAATTTCATTCCAAACCGTTCAGTAGTTTTAGTGTGAGAAACAAACAAACATCCATTCGAATTTTCGCATTTACATTATTAGTTAGATTAATAATATATCATTGTCTTGACAGCTTATTATGTGATTTAAAACATAATTATTGTAAAAAATAACGATACTTAAATAAATAGTTATACTAACACAAGGTCATCTTGATGTCTGTGCAATTTTAAATGAATGAGTTTTTTTTGGCACCGACAATTTGAGTGTTTTGAACTTGAAAATAATATAACCTGCATCAATAATATACTTTGAACAGTGTCTTTTTTTCTTGTGAGAAATTCTAAAATGACTCCACACGTCCTGCAGTGCTATTCTCAAAAAGCAAAACCGCAGGCTGTCTTTAAAGGATTTACAACTTTATACTCAAATCATATAGATGAAAATCTATTGGGAAACGACTACGATTTCAACGCTGTAATAGCACTGCGTCTGCGTCACTTTTAGGGGATAAGACTGCTGATAGGGCTAAGTACCTACAAAACTTTAAAAGTTACTCGACCCAAATGGCAACTGAATTTATTTCACGAAATTCAGAAAATTATACACTTTGTTGATCAATTCTTAATCAAAAATCGCCTTACCACAAAAAGATAAAACTCCGTTGAACGCTTGTCCAAAAAAGTGTGCTTGCAAAACGATTTCATATCAACGTGAAATGTCGTTTTGACGTTGACAGTTTTTTAGACAATTGCTAAACAGATGGTAATCATTCCTGTGGTTAGACAGTAAATTAATATAAGTCCTTTCATTCTTAAAATAAGTTCACTTAACTCAAAAATAGAATGCCACTTATAAGGTAGAAAACTTAAAAAAAGAAAAACAAGCTGAGACCTCATCATGTCGTGTCCGAAACGAAAAGAAACATTAAAGAAAAAAGAGTAGGAAAAAATAAGATTGCAAAAACTGGGAACAAACGTCTCTTGAGGCTCAGTTTAAAACTCTTTTATTTAAGAGTCGTTTTAACCCACTTGAAAGTTTCAGACTGACATGACATGTTTTGAATATTCTTGTAAATATTATATTTTGCCAATGGCTTCATCCCCGCATTTAACTTGAAAATTATTCGATAGTAATGTCATACAGATATAAAAAAAAATGCTTAAAAAATCGGTTGTCTGTAAAGTCGTTTTACTGACGATAGTTGAACGTGACAACGTCATAACAAAATACTGCACTTACGTTGCTTTATACAATTGACACCACATTCACATGGAACGCCTCAGAGCGAGGTAACGCCGCATGACGTCATATTTTTTCATGCGTGCAGCCGGCTCTATCGAATTATAGGACGTTGTCACGTCAAAAATGCTTTCTGCTTTCGTAATGTACAAGGCATTTGCTTCACGAATGAATACTCACTCACATCACTCCGTCAAGGGATGGGTCCAACAATCCTGTCTTTAATAATGGAGCCAGCCACTCACAAAATTTTAAAGAAAAATGTCAAGGTTTAAAATAAATTTCCTCCCGCCCTGTATGGGACTGTCAGATTCATACTGACAAAAATCTACCGTGTTCCTGCAACAGGCTAGTTTCAGAAGGAAATTCAGAGTTAAATATTTGATATTAGTTTTTATGTAATCATGTTCGGCAAGCTAAAATACCCTTTACAACTTTGTGTATTCTTTGGAGGTTGCATGGAATAATTTTGGTGAAATATGGTTCAATTTTACTCTGAAGGCTAAAAATATAGCTAGGGTTTGTGACATTGAAGCAGATGAACTTGCCTCGACGGTGACATTAAATAGCGCTTCATACTTTTTACTTAAACAAAATGATGTAAATTGACTCTGAAATCAAAATAAGAAGATGCATTTTGTAAATTGGCAACATTACAAACAGCTGTCAAATATTTCAGTATCCTGATGAACTAATCAAATATACATAATTAAATGACGAAAAATCACTCCACGTTGTACTCAATTTAAATGAAAATAGTTCATGATCTCTGAAACATTTCTTGGAAGCTGCCAAAATATTTACTTTTTTTTAATAAAAGGCGTCAACCTCTTTGGTACACTCAAATAAAAAAAATGCAAAGCGTTTGTATACTATTAATAGCCAGATACATGGACATTACATTTCGTGGTCAAAAAAAATCTCGTTTATTTTCGTCATTAGTCTTGGGTACCGCCTGTGGCTATGTAATGAAGCACCCAATTTGTCAGCCAGGGAATCTAATTAGAAAAAATACATTGCGAAATATAGGACAGCTGTATATTTGAGTCTTTTTGAATTTTCTGGAATCTGGGTAATGAGTTGTGGGTCAGTTTTATGAGAAACAGTTTGTCTGAGTGCTGTGAAATTTTACTTAGATAATGCTATGTATCATCAATGATGATTCATCATCAGCGTGTCCGTCTGTCTGACGCTTACAGTCAATATCTCCGAATCTACTAGACCGATTGGGTTAAAATTTGGTACACATATCAATTCCTGTGACCCAAGCACAGAAATGTGACGTGAATATATGAAATCTGTACGTGGGAGGTAATTTCAGGGGGGGGGGGGAAAGGGAAAATGAAAAAAAAAGTTTGAAAACTGCATCGTGTGACATATCAAATGAAAGGTCTTGTTGAGACAATCATAAATGTATTTTTTTTTTGTAATTTTAAAATAAATAGTTTCCAAGTTATTCAAGAAAATAGACGAAATTTGATCATTCCCCCTCCCCCCTTATCTCCGAAACTAGTGAACCTAAAATTTTGAAAAAAATACAGAAATTAGTTTTCTACTTATAGATTATAGGAAAATCTATAAGAAGTCCATATCTGTATATGGGAGGTAATTTTCGGGGGGGAAGAATAAAACTTAAAAAAATAATTGAAAACTGCATCGTGTGAGATATAAAATAAATAGTTTCCAAGTTATTCAATAGAATAGACGAAATTTTGAAAAAAATACAGAAATTAGTTTTCTACTTATAGATTATAGGAAAACCTATAAGAAGTCCATGATATTAAAATAACATGGTAAATCACTCAATATTGTGCGTACCAATTTGGGTCAGATTTAAAAAAAAACGTGATAGGTAACATCGTACGGAACCCTCTTCACGCGAGTGCTACTCGCACTTGGCCGGTTTTTTTTAATACATACTTATTACGAGCTGCTCTCCGCGTTTCACACCCACTGCTCGGATCCTGTTGATTGTGACGTTATGTTACATAGCCTATAACTTCCCTCGATAAATGGACTATCCAATACAATAATAATTTTTCAATTCGAACCAGTAGTTCCTGAGATTAGCGCGTTCAACCAAACAAAGTCTTCAGCTTTATAATACCAAATAATTATAAGGTGTTAAAAAATTAACTGCAGGAATTTCGTGTACGTACTCGGTATCAAAAACCAAGTATATTCCAAAAAAAATTTTTTTTCGAGAATTTAAAAAAAAAAAAACATTTTTCTTTGACCATATTAATGAATTTGATTGCTCTTTGAGGTCGTTCACCTGTGTGTAGCGTTCACAGCTGATTCCAACTTTCCCATCACATTTGGAAGACTGGACTGGCAATTCATCGAAATAATTACAAATAACTTATTTTATTGGCCATATTAATAGGCCAAAAGAAAAATGCTTGAAAAAAATTGCAAATTTTGAAAAAAAAAATTTTTGAAAAAAAATGTACGAAAAAAAATTTTTTTTGGAATGTACTTGGTTTTTGATACCGAGTACGTACACGAAATTCCTGCAGTTAATTTTTTAAAACCCTATATACGTTTTAAGTTCATTGATGATTCACAAAATTAAATTACCTATAAATAGATGACCGCATTTGTTTACATCTAAGCAGTTTTTATCTAACTAATGGCTGAACTAATTTGTTGCTATCTATATTTTTAGGGTTCCGTACGTCCGAATACAAAAACGGAACCCTTATAGGATCACTCGTGTGTCCGTCTGTCTGTCGCTTACAGTCAATTATCTCCGAATCTACTAGACCGATTGGGTTGAAATTTGGTACACATATCAATTCCTGTGACCCAAGCACAGAGGTGTGACGTGAATAGATGAAATCTGTATGTGGGAGGTAATTTTTGGGGGGGAAGGGGAAAATTAAAAAAAAAAGTTTTGAAAACTGCATCGTGTGACATATCATATGAAATGTCTTGTTGAGACAATCTTAAAAGTATTTTTTTTGTAATTTTAAAATAAATAGTTTCCAAGTTATTCAAGAAAATAGACGAAATTTGACCATTCCCCCTCCCCTCTTATCTCCGAAACTACTGAACCTAAAATTTTGAAAAAAATACAGTAATTAGTTTTCTACTTATAGATTATAGGAAAACCTATAAGAAGTCCATATCTGTATATGGGAGGTAATTTTTGGGGGGGAAGGGGAAAATTAAAAAAAAAAATTTGAAATCTGCATCGTGTGACATACCAAATGAAAGGTCTTGTTGAGACAATCTTAAATATATTTTTATTGTAATTTTAAAATAAATAGTTTCCAAGTTATTCAAGAAAATAGACGAAATTTGACCATTCCCCCCCCCTTATCTCCGAAACTACTGAACCTAAAATTTTGAAAAAAATACAGGAATTAGTTTTCTACTTATAGATTATAGGATAACCTATAAGAAGTCCATACCTGTATATGGGAGGTAATTTTTGGGGGGGGAAGGGGAAAATTTAAAAAAAAATATTTGAAAAGTGCATCGTGTGACATATCAAATGAAAGGTATTGTTGAGACGAAATTAAAAGTATTTTTTTTGTAATTTTAAAATAAATGGTTTCCAAGTTATTCAAATAAAATAGACGAAGCTTGACCATTCCCCCCCCCTTATCTCCGAAACTACTGAACCTAAAATTTTGAAAAAAATACAGGAATTAGTTTTCTACTTATAGATTATAGGATAACCTATAAGAAGTCCATATCTGTATATGGGAGGTAATTTTTGGGGGGGAAGGGGAAAATTAAAAAAAAAATTTGAAAACTGCATCGTCTGACATATCAAATGAAAGGTCTTGTTGAGACAATATTAAATGTATTTTTTTTGTAATTTTAAAATAAATAGTTTCCAAGTTATTCAAGAAAATAGACGAAATTTGACCATTCCCCCCCTTATCTCCGAAACTACTGAACCTATTTTTTTTTTAAATACAGAAATTAGTTTTCTTCTTATAGATTATTGGAAAACCTATAAGAAGTCCATGATATTAAAATAACATGGTAAATCACTCAATATTGTGCGTACCAATTTGGGTCAGATTTAAAAAAAAAACGTGATAGGTAACATCGTACGGAACCCTCTTCACGCGAGTCCAACTCGCACTTGGCCGGTTTTTTATTTAAGTGTGACCGTAATGGCCTAGCGGCAGAGCGTTCACTTTCTTGAAAAGGTCGGAGGTTCAATTTCCGTGTGAGATAAAGATAATATTAGAATTATATTTTTAGTATACAAAATATAGCATAACATTTTATGACGCTTGTTTTTCTGCTGAGAGATAAAGAAGAAGACGGGTAAGAAAGAAGTGAATTCGCCCATAATTAATTTTAAAATACGTCTGGAGTGTCATTTTTTTCCGGAAAGTGTTTTTTTTTTAAAGGAACGGCCCCACACTAGGAATTTTTCCTGCGTCGTGTCGCGGGTGCGTTTACAAACATAGAAATTCACAGACACATCAGCATTAGATTTCTTCCATTCTCCTCTATCAGACGTCACAGTATCAATTACTCGTTTTTCTTTCATAATTATCATTCCTTAAACAATCCGTCCATCTTTTCTTTGGCCTTCCTCTTCCTCTCCATCCATCAACATTCATACTCATCACTCTTTTTAGTCACATGAGTGATATAATAATTGTATGATAGAAATAAAATAGCTTTCTGCAATCCTTCATAAACTTTACCTGTGTAAATACTCCTCCATCTAATATATAAAATTCTCGTGTCACAGTTTTCGTTGCCATACTCCTCCGAAACGGCTTGACCGATTTTGATAAAATTTTTTGTGCTTATCCGGTACTCGTATCTATGAGAATCGGCCAACATCTATTTTTCATCCCCCTAAATGTTAGGGGTAGTCCACCCTTAAATTTTTATTTTTATTTTATAGACAAAATTTTTAATTTCTATTTTTTATGGCAAAACAACGTTTGCCGGGTCAGCTAGTTCTTTTATAAAAAGCAGTACCAAAGTTTTTGCCTCAAGTATTAATAATATAGATTTCCAATGCAAATGAATATCAAAGAAATAAGTCATTCAATATACGTTACCCGCTCGTCATAGACATAATTAAAAAGAACGCCGAAGCTCATGAACGAAGGCTTCACCATCATGTGAACATCGAGGCTATCCAGCTCCTCGACAACACGGACATAGTGAGAAGGCTAAAAAGGACAAAACCTTTTGAGTTAATTTAGTGAAGTGTTTGTTTAATGTAGTGAAGTGAGTGCTACCCATAAAGAACACAAGAACAAAGTGTCTTCCCCTTAATAGAGACAATAAGAAAAGTGTTAATGGACACATTCTTAGGTTTACTATCCCTAGCAAATTAAGTCAAAATTTAATTACTCATTAGCTTTAGTATTAAGCTAGATTGTATTTTTTATGATGTTACCGTATTAGGATCCATCATACAACAAAAAAAAAAAAAAAAAAAAAAATATACGTTACTGTATTTATTTACATAGATGTTATATTTATAGAAAGGGAAATCCGTTGCTCATTCAACTTAGTTGTTGTGTTTGTAAATTATAATTATATTTAGATAGGATTAATATAAGATCTAACAATGGTTGAATAGATTTTTATAAATAGAGAGTTGGAAGGTACCTAATCACCATTCATGCATGAATCAAAACTATCTTAATTTTAATTTGTTATCTTAACAAACTACTTAAGTTTGGTATCTTAACAAATTGAATTAATTTGTTAAGATAGTTTTGATTCATTAGGCATTTCATTGTTGATTGGGTAGGTACCGTCCAACTGAACTGTGCGTCCCCACAGAGCGAGCAGCCTCTCGAGGCATGCGGGAGGAAACTGCCTCGCGAGGCTGCTTGCTCTATGTGGACGAGTCTATTGTTTCTCGACTGAGGCACGAAACACTACACGCGAGCAAAACAAAAGCCGACACTGGATGGGTCGGGCGTCCGGTCGCACGCCCGCGGCAGCGCTGTCACTTGCCTCGCCCGAGACACGTCCACACTAACCGAGCTGCTTCGCGCAGCAAATGCCTCGCGAAGATTCAGTTTCTGAGTGAGAGTTGCGGTAGCCTAATCGGTAGGCGTCTGGAGTACTTATCCATAAGACTCACAGGTGAATTTTTCTTTCCTAAAAAAATAACATTACGATGTGTGTCGCATGCGTTAGTGTGTTAATAGTAGATTACGCAACAAGGGAGTAAAGCATTGCTTTACGTCACGGGCGTATTGAATCCCGAAGCGACACTAAGGATTCTGGGGGTGAACCTCCGTAGCGCAGTGAGGAGGTAAATCCTTAGTGTAGTGAGGGATTCAAGTTAGCTCAAGACACGGCAGCTTTACTCCCGAGGAGCGTACTCTGCTTTTCACACCTACTGCGAGGAAATCAATTCGATTTTTGAAATTTGATGTGGTACGACTACCTTCGAACGTGAAGTTGGCATCACTGCAAGCTACAACTTCTTGGTAAAAGTTTTCATAGGTATCTACTGTTTTATTTGAGGTTCCAAATTCAAATCACATTATTCCCACGGGAATAATGAAATTCAGTACAATATTATTGCCCGGCTCGAACGGGGGGCAGCAATGACCTGCTTTATTCCTTGTTTGCATGACATATAATTTGACATTTACGAGCAATTGGTGTGAAAAAATTTAACATCACAATTTAACAAAACTATTCGTTAATTTGAAAATAATAATTTGTGATCACAATTCATTTTTATGAATGAAAACAGAAGAAAATTCACCCTGTTTCTTCAACGGTCCCTGCTTTTTTGTGTTTCAAGCCTCGGTAAACCCTTAAGCCTCCTGCAGACACACGCGATTAATCGCGCTGCGACAACGAGCCAAGCTAATTTCCACTCTAAAAATACTGCGAATGGACCGCGACATGTCGCTCCGCGCGATTAATCGCGTGTGTCTGCAGGAGGCTTTAAGACATTGAAGAAAAAGACGTGTTTAGTATTAATAATAGTCTATTTCGCAAAAAACAAACCCAATTACTCAATCAAGTTCGAGAGTCCCTTAAGTGCCACCAAATACCTAGTTGTAAAAAACTAGTCAGGTGATGATGATCATCGTTACATTTGAGATAGGAACTTGACTTCATGCAAAAGGCTGTGCTCTTAGATTACTAATTCTCGGTTAAAAAAAAAAAAACATAAGAAAAACTTTATTAATATTTCTACCCGCAAGACCAGATTTTTAAAATATCTCCTTAATAATAATTTTCTCGGCTTTCCTTTTAATAACATCAAAACCCTATAATTTACTTAATTTAGTATAGTCTTAAAGCGAATACTTTAGCCGTAACTTTTCCTAAATTTTGTGAGTACACTTTAATGAAACTTTTGTTCCCTTTTAAATTGAAATACGGGTCTAACAGCCTTTTATAAAGAATCTGCCTTTACGTCCCAACCTTTTGATACGTAGAGGGATAGTTTATGTTCTCGTAAAATTGCTAATGTAAAAGTTTGAAGTGTGTAAGTTTATAAATAGGTAGCTTTGTGTTTTCAAAGTAAATAATTCGGTCTGCTGAGATATAAATAGATAAATAACTTCATCGGGTTTGTTCTTTTTTTTTGCTAAACAAGCTATTTTTAGTAATAATCGCGACTTTTTCTTTGACAGTTGAAGAAACAGACTTTTCTTCAGTTTTCATTCACATAAATATAAAATTCTCATTAAAAATATTGTATTTAATTTTTTGTATTTATTTATTTGTTATATTTTTGTAAAATTGTGATGTTTAATAAAGTTACATACAGTATGAGCTACTCTTTTATAGTAATACCTTAATAATAACCTAATCAACATTCATGCATTAAACAAAACTACGAGTTTCTTTACAAAGCACGCGTCATTAGGTAAGTCCACACAGAGTGCGCAGCCTCGCAAGGCATTTGCTGCGCGAGGAAACTGACAAGCGAGGCTGCTCACTCTGTGTGGACGCGTCTATTGTTTTTGGACCGAGGCACGAAACAATATACGCGAGCAAAACAAAAGCCGACACTGGATGGCTCGGGCGCTCAGTCGCTCGACCGCAGCAGCGCTGTCACTTGCCTCGCCCGAGACACGTCCACACCAACCGAGCTGCTTCGCGCGGAAAATGCCTCGCGAGGCTGCGCGCTCTGTGGCTCTTTGATCGTTTGATCCCGCTCAGGCGGGACCCGCGGGTCCAAACGATCTAATGCTTTTTTGATGGATAACAAAATATATCGGAGAATTGTAACGCGTTGTCTTTGAAGAACTGTGTACTATAAATAATATACTAATCAGACTATAGAAACCTGCTGGCTCATAAAGTTTAACCTCAAGAATTCAGTAATAACATAAATAGATAATCTAGAACGTGCCCGTAATTTATCATCCTGCGCAAACATAAAAGTCAGCTGTGAGTAGGGTTTTGCTGTTGTATCCAAAATAGGCAAAAGTTTGGGATACAACAATACAACGTACGTGGACTGTCGTATCAGCTGTATAAAAATATATTACCTTGTACCTAAAAGATATCAGCAATTCAGGAGGACGGTCGTAACTGAGTGTCCTAGGTGCCTACAGGTACGTTTCAGTTTTTTTTTATGTGTAATGGGTTTGCTCTTGACCTTAGTCTAGGTCAGGAGTGACTAAGACAAGGTCGACGATGGAGCGAGCTTACCCTAGCAGGGTCTGATCAAAAAAGCGTAAGATGTAATTTAAATAAGCACCATCTATCGCTCTTAGCGTGAATCACGTAGAATGCGACACAACACACTTCCCGCACGTGGCGCTACTGGTGCTGGCTAACGGTGATGCCACTTTCACTCAATGTTTTGAAGAGGCAAACGAAGCTTGCATTATAATCGCGCAACGCCATCTATCGAGCATAAATATGAAAACATATTATGTGATTTGACACCTGTATGACACTAACAAGATGAAACTAAATTCGTTATATTCATATCTGAAATGATTACCACTCCAGTTTCAAAATATAGAACAGTAATAAAAAAGTTTTCGCTTCTACCGGCACTCCCGGAGTGCAAGCCGTCGTTTTTTTTAACGTAAACCGATATTGACGAAGACAGTACTCTTTTTAACCGACTTCAAAAAGGAGGAGGTTATCAATTCGACGGTATGTTTTTTTTTTCTTTTTTTTGTATATTTGTTACGCGATTACTCCGCCATTTGTGGACCGATTTTTAAAATTCTCTTTTTGTTCGAAAGGAGGTAATTCTGAGGTGGTCCCATAGTCACCAAGTTGGGATCTGATGATTGGATCCTGGAGAAATCGAGGGCAACCCTCGAATTTTATAGGCCGACACACCTTTTTCGCAAATATGAAGTAATTTAAGTACTTGAGTATGGTAATCATAATTTCATGTAGCTGAGCTGATGATGGAAGGTAGAACTCCTTTATAGTAAGGAGTAGACATCGACTGATTTAGTTTGAGTTCGCATATCTCTGGAACTACAAGTCCGATTTAAGTAATTCTTTTTTTGTTGTACTAGGTCTCATTTAACTTTTTTTTTTTAGCGTGATAAAATCATCAAATGAGTCCTCCCACCCAGGGCAGGGCGGGAGGGACTGTCAGACTTGTACTGACTAAAATCCACGGTGTCCTTCAATAGCCCTTTGTGTTCCGGGGTCACGGTAATGAGATAAGTCCCGCGACCCCGGCAGGCTTTGGCCCTCTTGGGCGGGGCCCCGTCATCGTGCTGACGCTCTTTGAGGCGCGCGTGGAACACAACGCGCCGTCGACCCGGGCATGGTCCATGGTCGGGCGGCGAGTTGCCCTTTACTCGCCGCCCGCATGCACGCGCCTACGGTGGCCGGAGATCGTCTTGCGACGTCCGACGCCGTGGGCGTCTACCATTGCGGGTGGGGCGGAGGGAGGACGCTGTCCTCTCTCTCTCACGGCCCGCCTCCTCCTTAACGAGCATTACTGCTTCGCAGAAGGAGGCGACCGCTTCCCACTCCGCCTCGCCCCGCAGCATGGTCTCGACCAATGCCGGGCGCGAGAGGTCTCCGCCTATCGCTGCCGTGAGGACACGGCGGTGCTCTGCCCAAGCGGGGCAGTCTTGCACCGTATGCTCTACTGTGTCCTCCGGGCGATCTTCGCAATGGTGACACCCCGGCGTTTCTTCCTTCCCCATCCGACACAGGTACCTCCCGAAACTTCCGTGTCCGGTGAGGACCTGCGTCATGCGATAGGTCAGGACGCCGTGACGCCTTTCCAGCCACTCCTCAAAGAGGGGTCTTACCGCGATTGCGGCGTGCCCGAACCTCGGTAGGTATCATTTAACTTAGGGAATATTGCAAGTTTCATCAAAATCGGTTCAGTAGTTTTTGAGATAGGGAATTTTATTAGCTTATTGTGTACATGAGCGATGTTATTACCGGTGTTATGGATTACAAAATTCTAGTGCACATGTTGTATTTGACAAGAATTCGGGTTGAATATTTAAACTAAAAAGAGTAAAATAAAAACTTTTTCATAAAAAATGTAACCGCCTTCAAAAACAACCATAAAAAACGGTAAAAAAACCTACAAAATAACTTTTCTTTCGGAAGTCGGTGGCAAAAAAAAAGACAATGAAATAAAGAAAACAAAGACACCGACTTTGACGAAACCGATATTGACGAAGACAGTACTCTTTTTAAAACCAAATACGTCTTGGTATACCATGGTGTCGTTTTTAGTCGACACAAGGCGTCACAAGCATCCACTCTCGAATGTTTAATTTGTTTACATACAAAATGTAATTTAATTTAATTTTTAATAATAATCTTTTCTCTATAAATGTTTATTTATATTTAAAATAATAAAGTTCAATTCAATTTCTCACTCAACCGTAATTACCTTAATTTCTGTTAAATATTGAAATTGAAATGTTCCAGAACATTTAGATACCTATTTCATGTGAATAATTTCAGCTAATTTCAATAGCCAATGATTTTAGGCCAATGTGGAATTTATAATGTTCAAATTTGAAACCTGATTGATAGATCAGTTGTCAATTTCATAGCAGAGTAGTAAATTAATGGATGGGATACAGAGTAATTATGTATTCTGGAAACACTGAAACCTGAAACTATTGAGGCTCTAGCACGAATTTTACGTGTTTGGCCACGCAGTGTACTTGAATTATTATGACGTTAATTGTTTGCAAAATGAAAAACAGTCTATATTGCACGACAGAGGAATTAATTAAAATAATATTGAAAGTACTTGGCAAAGTTTCAGTTACGTTTTATTTTTATTTATTTTTACTTTCTTTATTTATAATAAATAACAGAGATATAATAAGAACGTAACATAATTTTCAAAATTTCATTTAGAAATCTCACAATCGTATCTTTTGCAACAACAGGCCTGTTGGTCTAGTGGTTAGTGACCCTGACTGCTATGCCGGAGGTCGTGGGTTCGATTCCCACCCAGGACAAATGTTTGTGTGATGAGCACGATCATTTGTTCTGTGTCTGGATGTAATTTATCTATAATATGTATGTATTTAGAAATATATAAGTATGTTTATCAGTTGTCTAGTACCCATAACACAAGCTCTGCTTAGCTTGGGACTAGATGGCGTTGTGTGATAGTTGTGGAATATTATTATTATACTCTTTATTCATTTTAAACACTTATTTGTTACATTTTAAAATATTTTTTACAGAAAAGAAATAATAAAAAACATTTAAAGATATAAAAAATGTTATTATTATTTTAAAACCGAAAATGGTTGAATACTTCCCAATTCTCCAAGTCATTGAAGAAGTTTTGGACATGTTTTCATCGAGCCTCATATGTAATCGCTCTCGGGAAATAATCGTTTCATCGCCCACGATGGGACAGGTGCCTTACACGACTCCCAAAACACGCTGTAGATATAAATTATATATATTTATCTATAAGGGACAGCCCTTATTTAATTATAAGGGATACAAGAGAGAACCTTTTAGAACCTGTAATTAGATACTGTTTCGGCAAATTCTGTAAGTTGTGAATTTAATTTAAACAACACTAAAGTTAAACAGATGGGTTGTAGGGAACGAAGGATTGGGATTGAAAGGTTGAATGGTAAAATGTACATCTCCGTGATGCCTTGTAAAAATAATTTTAAGAGCATGTACGAAAAAAGGGCTGTTACAAATACCTCCTAGGTTATGCTTGAACAAAATAAACTCTTTGTACTATTTATTTATTTGTCAATTTAAATGTATTAATTATATTTTCAAATATAAAATGTAAATTCTTGTAACAATTTTATTTAAAAAAACCTGCGCGGGACTCTCTGACCCTGAAACGTGAAGGGCTATTGAAGGACACCGTGGATTTTAGTCAGTACAAGTCTGACAGTCCCTCCCGCTCTGCCCTGGGTGGGAGGACTCATTTGATGATTTTATCACGATTAAAAAAACATTGTTCTCAAAATAGTCCAGAAGCAGAGATGAGGCTAAGATGGAGCGAGCTCACCCAGAAGAAACTGGTACTCTTGTGGGCTGACGGAATACAGAAAAAAACTGTTTGGCACTGGATTAAAACGTCTGCAAAGAATGTAAGCACATTGTCTGGCAAAGATTCTTTTCTTCTTATGTAACAGATGTCCTTGAAGAAATGTCAATGCCAAAGTTCATCTAGCTTAAAGAATCTATAAATAAATAATTATCTTCGATAAAATAAGTGTTTGTTTTTTTATTGATAACTTGCTTTTGTGTGTAGCTTCTCTTACGCTAGTTTAGTATTTGACAATCAGTCCGTGTTGTTCCTGTTATGGTTTTTTATAATTCAATTGTAATTCGAAATATACGTGGCGTTATCTGTTCTCGGGAATAATACTTTTATCGGGATGAAAGGTACCCTTTTTGGCCTGGTAAAATTATTGTGTCCTCCCGTTCCACGTGACTAAAGTCCACGGTGTTCCTTCATTTGCTATTTACGTTCCTTGAGGCGCGCGTGGAACATCACGCGCGCCGCCGTCGACACGGGCTTGATACATGATCGGACGGCGAGTCACCTGTTCACCTGACAACTTACATTCGTCAGTGGGCAGTCAACATCAATTTAGTAGTTTAGGTAACAAACAAACTTAATTTCTCATAATTAGTTATTTAGAATTTTAGTTAAAATATTACGTAATAAAATTATTTATTCAAAAAACACACTAATGTCATGAGTTAGGTACTCTTAGGAGTAAAAAATGTAAACTATTTGCGTAGGTGTTGCAATTTTTATGTTTCTTTTTCTTCCCGCTAATGTCATAATCCGTTCATTCTAAAAATACCTACCTTAGATTATTTTAGTAATAAATTCTAGTTCAGTACTGTTTTATGGGAGAACTAATTGGTTATTTGATTGATAGCTTTGTTTAAAATTACTCGGATGGTAAAATACGAGATTATTTTGTTATGAGAAAATGAGTGGAAACACTTACCATCTCACTACAAAAAGTTAAACATAATCTGTTAAACACCTGTCTAAAAGTCTAACTGCAAAACGACCGATTATATAAACGTCAAATTCTGTTTTGCAGTTGACAGTTTTTTTTAAGAATTCCCATGACGTGGGTGCCTTTACAAATATTGAAACTCACACACACAAACTGTCAGACCCTGAATAACTATTATGTCATAAAAGTATTTGCTCCATGCGGTAATCGAATCAGTGACATGGAGAGCAGCAGCCGATTAAAATACAATATCAAGGATGCTGCAAGTTTTGGGTTATGCGTGGAAATGTCCTAGAAAGACTTACGCTGACTCAGTACTCCGATTGAGCGTAGTACTGAGTACTGTGCCGTAGTACCGTGTAGTAGGTAGCATGTATAAGCATTATACCATGACATTAACTAGGTATATGTTTGTGTTTAAAAGAGCTCACCTTTTTCTCACCTCTACTTTAAAATATTATTTAAAATTATTCATAAGGAGACATTGTATTTAAAGTTGACTTGGAATAAATTCTTAACATCTTGTGAATTCTAATGAAAGTGATCAAATCAAAATAAAAAGATTCTGTGAAATGTGACTATTTTGATGTCATTTATATTTTATAATTACATGAAAATCAACTTTCATTCATGGATTATATTTATTATTTGTGAATGTGATGATAATTATGATTAACGCAGGTTTATGCAACAGAATACTAATAGGAATTTAATTATACCTAAAAAGCATTTTATAGCGTGTTAAAATCATCAAATGAGTCCTCCCACCCAGGGTGTGAGGACTCATTTGATGATGGGAGGGATTTCAGACTTGTACTGACTAAAATCCAAGGTTATTCTTCAATAGCCCCCCATACTTTCAAGGGTCACCTGATGAGACAGTTCTCCGACCCAGACAGGCTTTGAACCTCTAAGAGGGGGCCTCGTCTGATTGCTGACACCAAAAATGAGGAAAATCAGCCTATGATAGCCCCTCCTATTAACCACATTGTTGGGGGCCATGAGATGTGCCTAGGCCACTCCCAGACTGTGCTACATCACCCTGTTCTCCGCTTCCCGCATCCAGTCTCATCCAGCTACCTTCATAAGTTCATCGGTCCATCTAGCTGCGGGGCGTCCCATACTAAGCTTGCCGGTACATTGTCTCCACTCTAGGACACGTCTTCTCCACCAGGCGGCTTCGACAAACGCGGCCAACTGCCACTTCAGTTTGTTAACTCTGCGGGTGTGTGTCTGTGTCTGGGTGTAATTTATCTATAATATGTATGTATTTAGAAATATATAAGTATGTTTATCAGTTGTCTAGTACCCATAACACAAGCTCTGCTTAGCTTGGGACTAGATGGCGTTGTGTGATATTTGTGGAATATTCTTATTAATGTGTCTCATACTTAATTTATTTATTCCTAAATTTAGATATTGTCTGTCACACACTCGAGTCTTAAACACTCCTATTGTTTATGAATAACAAACACAAACTTCATTTTACTTGCAAATCTAAATAAATTGTAATTGTAAAACCTATTTACTTTATAAACATTCTTGTTTATTTATGATTGCAAACAAAGTGTCTGTGGAACATACAGAGGAAATTTTCTAAATACGTGTGGATGGCGAAATCTAAATTAGTCTATCAAATAAGGACTTATTTTATATACTAATTTAGATTTCACCTAATTTAGATTAGGCAAGTGACAGCCTCGCCCGAGACACGTCCACACCAACCAAGCTGTTTCGCGCGGAAAATGCCTCGCAAGGCTGCGCGCTCTGTGTGGACGCACCTATCGACGAATAAATGTCCTGTGTACGAACCTCCATAGATTTGTATTGCAATAGTCACCTGGACACCAAAGTCGTAAAGTATCGGATACTTGCGTCGCCTATATGTATACGGAGGGGCTTACAATTTTTCCGGAATACAAGCCTTCTCGCCTACATCAATACTATGTCACAGTATTTGTTAACATCACTGATTACAAGCGTAGTATAACAAATACAATTTACATGTTCATTCGATTCGGTCGAAAACGAAGGCCGAAGGTTTGAGACTAATTCTAGCGGTAATGTTACGCAAATCAATTGTGCGTTGTGCGGTCCCTCGAGTTGGACAAGCATTTTATTGAAAATTGACAAAAATGAAAGCACAGTTGGATCTGCCTCCTTCTGCGAAGCAGTCTATGCTAGCAAAGGTAGAGGCGGGACGCGTGAGAGAGAGGACAGCGTCCACCTTACGACCGAGCCGCTTCGGGAGACACCCACGGCAACGGACGTCGCGGGACGATATCCGGCCCCATCCAGGCGCGGGCCATGCGGACGGCGAATAATGGGCGCCGCGCTGTCCGACCATGGACCACGCCCGGGTCGACGGCGCGTCTTGTACCACGCGCGCCTTAGAGGGCCAAAGCGTGCCGGGGTTGCGGGGCTGTCTTATAAGGTTACCGTGGCCCCAGAAAAGTGGTGACATGAGCAGTGGTGGCCCACTGGTATCGGCTCCAACTTAAGAGTTGTAGGTCGTGGGTTCGAACCCAGCCAGGCGCATCACTTTGTGTCATTTATTTCAACACCACTGATCTGAAGGAAAACATCGCGAGGTAACCTGCATGTCCTAGAACCAAAAATTTGAAGACATGTGACATCTACCAACCCGCACTGGGCCCGCGTGGTGGATTATGGCCCACTCCCTCTCACAGAGAGGAGGCCTATGTACCAGCAGTGGGAACATTATAGGTTGATGATGATGATGGCACCAGAAATTGTAATTTTGGCCCCAAAAATAATTAAATGGCTATTGAAGGACACCGTGGATTTTAGTCAGTACAAGTCTGAAAGTCAATCCCGACCTGCCCTGGTTTCCCAGGACTCATTTGATGATTTTACCACTTAAAAAGGTTGGATATGGTTGAGCCCATGACTGCTGTACTGGTTTTGGCGGAACAATAATATTTATATGACCTACAAGTAGTTATTCCTGGTCTGAGTATTTACTGTTACAGCCTACCACGAGCTCTTAACGCGATCCAGTTTAGGCTGTGGGAAAGACACAGAGCTATACAAGTCGTCTAGCGCCATCTCTTTCCCACAGCCTATGTCATCTCACACACAAAGGCCTCTCCCAATGACATCCAACTATTTCAATCTAGGGCTAATGTGAGCCACTGGTCGTTAGTTTTGTTTGGTTTTTTGTGTGAGTTTAATCGTCTGTAAATGCACCGACAACACATTTTTTTTTTTTTTTTTTAGGGTGGCAAAATCATCAAATGAGTCCTCCCGCCGTGGGCGGGGCGGAAGGGACTGTCAGACTCTTACTGACTAAAATCCACCCGTGTTCCTTCGGATGCCCTTTACGTTCCGGGGCCACGGTATCCTGGATTAAGAAAAAATCCGCGACCCCGGCAGGCATTTGGCCCCATTAGGGGCCCCGTCGGTGACGCGTGAAACACGACGCGCCACCGACCCGGGCTTGGTCCTTGGTCGGACGGCGAGCTTACCCATTACTCACCGTCCGCAAGCCCGCTCCGCTGCTGTGCCCTCTGCTAATCAGAGGGACACGCATTGGAGCTTCCACCCGACAGGCTATTTGCATACGGGCAAAGAAACCCCCTTAGGCACACAGTGCCTAAGGAAGAGTTTTTGCCCGCATCCCAGGGCGCACCGGCCCGAAAAACTGGTCTTCCCCCCGGATGTATCCGAGAGGGAACTCCAGTCCACGGACACACGTGGAGGTTACCTGTCTTAGCACCCCACCCACAACACATGAGAAATAATTAGTTTAAAAAATGATCGAAGTGGCTGACCAGGACTAATTCGTCTCGATAAATATATTTTCAGACTGGTAAACACATGACATATCAACAGCAGATTTTTGTCAAAAATAAATATTCATACGTCATTTTAGTCATCGCCCTAAAGAATTTTAAATCACCACTATTAAAATACGGTAATCCATTAATAAACCTGAACTCATAATCGAAACACGTTGCTAAGAAAATGACAGATGCTTCTAAAAAATCTATAAATATCACGACCGAACCACAAATGACTATCCACAATTAACTCAAAGAAATTGCCCCATAAAATACCAAGACAATGCCTACGTCAGACAGTTTGAACAGAATTATTTACAGTAATAATGAAATCATCATTCAACTTTGTAAACGTGGAGAAAAACATACTACAATGGGAACCCATAAAATTGTTAGAAACATCACGACACAAAAGATAGTGATACTTTGTTGGTTTACGTACAGTTGAATAAACTACTTGATGTGCAGGCAATATTTTTATTTTTACTTTCTGCCGGTGTATATTTTCTGTCTGCGTGAAGTTCAGGGATTATCCCACGTCGTGGAACGTCAAACCGGGATAAAACGTATCCAATGTGTTAGTTTAGACTTTAACCTATTTTTGTACCAAGTTTCACCAAGATCCATTAGGTGCGTCCACTCTGTGTGGCGCGCAGCCTCGCGAGGCATTTGCTGCGCGAGTAAACTGACAAGCGAGGCTGCTCACTCTGTGTGGACGCGTCTATTGTTTTTGACCGAGGCACGAAACAATATACGCGAGCAAAACAAAAGCCGACGCTGGATGGCTCGGGCGCTCGGGCGCTCGACCGCGGCAGCGCTGTCACTTGTCTCGCCCGGGACACGTCCACACCAACCGAGCTGCTTCGCGCGGAAAATGCCTCGCGAGGCTGCGCGCTCTGTGGAGACGCACCTATTCAACAGCTTTTGTGTGAAAGGGTATCAAATATACATCCGTCCATCTTCATAAACTTTTGATTATACCAATAATCTTAGTTAGATTGCGCATGTAATATTTTTTAAAATTCTTCTTAACTTAATTTTTGTCACGTTGTTCAGTCTTTTCTGCATCGATACGAAGAAGACATTATATTTAGTATAGTGCTAGTCTTCACACCCACAGCTGCACTCGCTCTTACCTTATTCTCATCGTCCGGTTTGACAGCAATCAGATAGGATCGTTGAAAGATAAAGCGCCATTTGTTTCCAATAGCTGCCTATCAAGATATTGTTTCGACTGTGCTTACGAGATTGCATAGTGTTGTAGGTAGCGCATGCATGGAAGTACTTGTCCAAGATTTTTTTTTTTTATTGTATGACTGACAAACCCATAACCTAGCCAGGTTTGATTTCATCATCTCATTCCAATCCAAAGGATAGAAAACAAAATTGTAATGTCTAATAAGGTATAATTACAGGTTACATTCCGTGTCATCACTTTCGCGATTCGAAAAAGCCTAGCCTTTATAAACCAGAAGTTTTACCTGTACGATCGGTACCGACTTGCTTAGTCGGAAAAGACCGGTAGAGGTAAAACTTCTACAGGGTGTCCAGTAAAGAATGGATAACCTTGGAAAGGCTCATAGTAGAACAAAAGGCGATTCAGAAAAAAATCCAAAAAAAAATCAATACCGAGTATTTCCTAAGATATGTCACTTTTAAAAATTTTGATAATTTTTGGTACCCTACTTTACATTCTTGCACACCGCGACCACAAATTGATGAAATCCACCATTTTTTTACTGTTAAAATAATCTACATTAACTGAGCTGGTAGATGAGCAATAAATAGTAACACTGTTAATACACGGCTTTTCAAAAAATTAACTCGAATTAGAGCTTTAGTGAAAAAAATGAGAAAAAATTTCGTTATGACAAAGTTTAAGCAACCATAGCACGAAAAAAACGTATGACAACACACGTGACCAATAATTTTAAAATAATCTGCACTTAATGCAGATTTTGAAATGATATTACTTATCATTGCGTAATGTAAATAATGAATTATTGCTAATTGTGTTTGAAAGGAGAGAAAATTATTGCTGAGAAAAGTTTGAAACATTTAGGTATTTCAGGTAAACCCCATACATTATAAGAATTTCACCGAAGTAAAAAAAAGTCTCATCTTCTAGATGCTTCGAATGACACCTATATCAAATCTGTTGGATACCTTCACCCAGGTTAGGTTAGCAAATTTCTCTCCTTTCAAACACAAATAGCAATTATTCATTATCTTCAATAGGTACAATGACGAAAAAAACGTATGGCAACCCAGGTGACCAATAATTTTAAAATGAAATGCACTTAATGCAGATTTCAAAATGGTATTATTCATCATTGTACCTATTGAAAATAATGAATAATTGCTATTTGTGTTTGAAAGGAGAGAAATTGGCTTACCTAACCTAACCTGGGTGAAGGTGGGTGAAGGTATCCAACAGATTTGAAATAGGTGTCATTCGAAGCGTCTAGAAGATGAGACTTTTTTTTTCTTCGGTGAAATTCTTAAAATGTGTGGGGTTTACCTGGAATACCTGAATATTTCAAACTTTTCTCAGCAGCAATTTTCTCTCCTTTCAAACTCAATTAGCAATAATTTATTATTTACATTAGGTACAATGATAAGTAATACCTTATTGAAATCTGCATTACGTGCATATTATTTTAAAATTATTGGTCACCTGTGTTGCCATACGTTTTTTTCATGCTATGGTTGCTTAAACTTTGTCTCAATGAAAAATTTTCTCAATTTTTTCACTAAAGTACTAATTCGAGTTCATTTTTTAAAAAGCTGTTTAGTAGCAGTGTTACTATTTACTGCTCATCTATTAGCACAGTTAATGCAGATTATTTTATCAATAAAAAAATGATGGAATTCATCAATTTGTGGTCGTGGTGTGCAAGAATGTAAAGTAGGGTACCAAAAATTATCAATATTCTTAAAAGTGACATATCTTAGGAAATACTTGGTATTGATTTTTTTTTGTATTTTTTTCTGAATCGCCTTTAGTTCTACTATGACCCATTTCAAGGTTATCCATTCATTACTGGACACCCTCATCTCATTCCAATCCAAAGGATAGAAAACAAAATTGTAATGTCTAATAAGGTATAATTACAGGTTACATTCCGTGTCATCACTTTCGCGATTCGAAAAAGCCTAGCCTTTATAAACCAGAAGTTTTACCTGTACGATCGGTACCGACTTGCTTAGTCGGAAAAGACCGGTAGAGGTAAAACTTCTATAAGGCCGGAAACGCACAGGCCGATGGCTTGCTTAGCGCCTAGAGCCTAGCGAGTCACCTTAGTATAACGAATGTTCGTGAACGGCCGCATTGCGCGCTTGACACCTAGCTAGTCGTCAAGCGCCGATCACGAACATTTTCGTTTGTTCGTGACGCTCTAGGCGCTAAGCAAGCCACCGGCCTATGCGTTTCTGGCCTAAATGAATTAAGCGAAAAACTCTGCCCCGTCAACCTGGGTACATATACATTTATTATCATTATGAAGTTTAAGTACGATGCTCTTTCCCTGAGCGAGTTCTAATGGTAAGAAGTCCCATTGATTAAAAACCCAATGAATCGGTAGACATGTGGTCGCAGCTAAGAATTGAAGACTCTTCGCGATAAAAGTCGATCAGGAAATAAATTACGAATTTTAATGGCAGAGTACGGACCGTTTTTAGACATTTCATTAACAAGAGGCGACCTTTACAAGTACGAGTGGGGTCTTATTTCATTTTAAGAGCCCATTCGCTTAGTTAAGGCGGTCACTTGCCAAAAGTAATTAGACTTGATCTTAACCTTTTCTTAATTGTTGGTTTGTTTCGTATAAAAAAAGAACTGTGCCACCTGCACTTTCCAGGATTTAGAACGAGGCGAACAATATAGCTGTTCTGGCAGAAGACTACATTTTAGTGGGATATAATAGTTATGAGTTACACTCAAAGAAAAAGAAGAAAATAACTGTGGGAGAAAGACCACCTTATCTCTCCTTTCTCCTTATCTAACTCATCTGCCTTATCACCGGCAGAGGTTTTGGAAAGGCGATCTCGTAGAATGTTCTGAGTAAAGAAAGAAAGAAAAAGTTTTATTGGACTCGCACAGGACAGAACAACATAAAATAAAAAAAAAGATGTAAAAATTAAACAAAGGAAACTTACAAAATAATTCAAATAAAATAACCAATTTTGGTCCTGTACGAGGCCAAAAGGCCCCTATCTCAGCATGAGCTGTGACCTTTAGAAAAAAAGTCACAGCGCTGGTTTTCAGATAGGGCCCAAAGTGATGTTACGGTCAGATATACATACAGTGATAAATATATACGTAGTAGGATATAAATAAAGCAATAAACAGGAAAAATATAAAATAAATAAACTTATAATTTGATAATAAGTCTGCACCCGACACAACTGCCTGTCTATGCCATGTGAGTAGACCTACCGTGAGGTGCAGTGCACAGTGAATAGTATTTGGGGTGCTAAGATAGGAAACCTCCACGTGCGCCCGTGGACTGGAGTTCCCTCTCGGATACGTCCGGGGGGAAGACCAGTTTTTCGGGCCGGTGCACCCTGGGATGCGGGCAAAAACTCTTCTTTAGGCACTGTGCCTATGGGGTCTCTTTGCCCATATGCCAATAGCCTGTCGGGTGGACGCTCCAACGCGTGTCCCTCTGAATAGCAGAGGGCACAGCGGCGGAGCGGGCTTGCGGACGGTGAGTAATGGGTATGCTCGCCGTCCGACCAAGGACCAAGCCCGAGTCGGTGGCGCGTAGTGTTTCACGCGTCACCGACGGGGCCCCTTATGGGGCCAAATGCCTGCTGGGGTCGCGGATTTTTCTTAATCCAGGATACCGTGGCCCCGTAAAGGGCATCCGAAGGAACACGGGTGGATTTTAGTCAGTAAAAGTCTGACAGTCCCTTCCGCCCCACCCAGGGCGGGAGGACTCATTTGATGATTTTGCCACCCAAAAAAAAAAAGTAGAATAGTATTTAAGGGTATGTTATTCAGAGAGCTCACCGTCCGATAGCGACCAGGCCCAAGTTAACAGCGCGTTGTGTTCTATATGCGCTATAAAGAGCTATTACCATAACCGATAAGGTCTGATAAGTTCAAGTGTCGCCAGAACGCAAATGGCAATTGATGGAACAATGTGTAGATTTTAGTTAGTACGAGTCTGATTGTCCCTTACGATCTACGCTGAGAAAGACTCATTTCATGCCTTTTATACTCCCACACTATTTATTAATTTATTTACAGAAGCTGTTGGTGTACCTTTACTAATAAAAAAATTTCAATCTGAACAATTTTTTCCATGAACCAACATCGTAAACATAAAAAAAAATGCGCTGACCAATACTAATACGTACGAAAGTTATATATTAGGGCAGATTTTTATGGGATTACGATGCTATGGAAAACCTTGCTGTTATTGATGGTCAGTTATATGCCCCTAAAATGATTTCCACACCTTTCTGGTAAACACTGCATAGTTGTTATCGAGAAACCTGAGTCACAGATAAGACTCAATGTATAGAAGAATTGTGGCACGTGTATACTCGTAGTACATTACCCGGCAATAAATAATGCACATTAACCACGCCCTTTTAAAAGGAGAATTAGCTAGTTTTGTGTGTGTAGAATTTAGCATGTAAATGTTTTTCTATTCTATTCAGTGTATGAAAGAAAAACCACTCTAAGAAGCCGAAACAATATTGATTGTCGCTTTCCAAAGGTATATATTACATCAATAATATACCTTAAAATAGAAAATGTACTTTAAGTATTACCGATGTACCTTAAATATTGTACAATATCTTGATATTTAACACGGCTTGCAACATTTGGAGCCATAATAGCTCTGTGGTTACAAGTGACTCTGAAATCTGTCTGTCATTTGCTCAGGACCAGACATAGACAATTTCTCTTATATACAAGATCAAAATAATGAGGGAAAATATGTCGTTGAGTTATTTGTAGAATTTATTTCTTGTGAAACAATTGTTTTTCCCTTTTAACAGTATAGGTATGATTATTGAATTACAATGTATATTACGATTTAGATCGCTGTCATGTTTTTGAAATTATGGAAGACGAATATGATTGGAATTGACGCGATTTAATAGAACTCAGGAGCAATGGTGGCCCAGTGGTAACGGTCGTGTGTTCAAACCCAGCCAGGCGCATTACTATGTGTAATTTATTTCAACATTACCACCACACATCACCACAACATCGCTCTTAAAACGGTGAAGGAATACGTGAGGAAACCGACATGTCTTAGAACCGAAAATTCGAATACTTGTGACATCTACCAATTCACACTGGGCCCGCGAGGTGGATTATGGCCGACCCCCTCTCACAGACATGAGGCCTGTGTCCCAAAGGCTGATGATGTAATAGAACTCTATATCACAAACATTGCTTAGATGAGGCTGTGAGCAAATGATCATTCAGACCCAACAACGCTAGAGTTGAAAACTCCAAACGGCTCAAAAATAACTAAACTTAGCGAACTACAAATTGACATCAAAGAACTCTTCAACGGTGTCAGCTGATAATGCTCCCAAGAGACGGGCGACGTTGCAAAGTGTTTTTTAGTCTTTTTCAGGATATTCTTCTCCATAGACAATAGACATCTACGTTATTGAATAGGCACCTTCAATATTTTCACTGTTATTATGTCTTGTGACTGGAACTGTAACGTAGCTCCATAATTTATACTCTGTGTCTTTTGACTATTCAAGTTTGTTTCTTACCTTTCAGGCCCTAACCACAAAGCCTATCAGGTGTACAGAGACGGACGTAGGGTACCTTTCATCCCGAAAAAAATGAATACTCCCGAAAAAAGCAAAAAAAAAACGTTTTTATTGCTGGCGTCACATCATCATCAGCCTGCACTCGCTCACTGTTTGACATAGGCCTCTCCCAAGGAGCGCCACTGAGCCCGATCTTGAGCTTTCCTCATTCAGTCTCTGCCAGGGTCATATATATTATGTGCGATCCAAATTGGTTGTCCAATTCCAAATTATCGCGAGCAAAGCTGCAAGCGAAAGCTAGTTTATAAAATTAGTTAGATCCCTAACATGTTATTCCCAAACGTTACTGAACGTCACCTAAATTATACACAAAACTTCTGAACTGAATTTAAATGCACATCCACTTGGGAGCCCGTGTGATGTTGCTTTTAACTTAAGTTAAAGTTCCTCTATTTTCACTTAGCGCGTTTTCTCTTAGGGAGAGTGGTAGTTGTAACATTAATTGCGTTAAGTCTGCAACGCTTAGTGTTAAAGTGCTCTCAGATGCTTTAATTATTATTTTTGCGTGTTTGTTTTGACGGAGAAGAGGATAAAATTAACGGAGCTGGATGTAAGGTACAGAGTTGGAAAAACACATAGACTTGTAACAGAGAGGTATCCCACCTCTTCTGTTGCCTCAACCTCTTTACTTTAAGATCTATTTATTGTTCTAATAATTAAAAAAAAAATCATATTTCGAATTTTCATTTTGTCATTCATTCATCTTTAATTCTTTTTTGATTATTACAATTTTACGACGCATTGCAGCAGCTCCTGTGCTGATATTTTATTTGCTGCATATTTATTGTTTAAAGTAAATTCAGTTATCTTACGTGTGCTTCCTTTAACTGTTGTAAAAATATATTATTAATTGGAATATTATCTACCCTGATAATGGGTTCTACCTTTGGAGCTGAATAAATAAAGGGAATTATTAAAAATTGTCCCATTACCCTACTGTCCATATTTATTTGTGGCATTTCGGCCTTTTGGGACAGGCCGAATACTACAGACTTTACATCCCAGGAAAAGTGTAGCTCCCATGGGATTATTTCCAACTTTTAAGTCAAGAGTGAATATTTTAATTCTAGGCAAGCTTGAATCACCGTACCATACCATTGCTTTCATCATCGCATTCAGCCGGAAGACGTCCACTGCAGAACAAAGGCTTTCTCCTTAGACCACCACGTTGAATGACAATCCACCGCTTACGTCCATCGATTGCCCGGGACTATTACGATGTCGTCGGTCCACCTAGATAGATAGGCCTGCCTTAGCTGCGTCTTCTGATTCGTGGTCAAGAACTTTTCTCACCCATAGGTTGTTAGTTATACGAGCCTAGCCTAGTTTGACTTGCCTACAGCGACTTGAGTGACTGCCTATAATGATCTTTATAACCCAGTAACTAGATATACTTACAGCCCTTAGTAAGACTGTTGTCAGACTAAGGTTCTGACTAACAGTAACGACTGTCAAAAAACTACAAATGACAGCAGGGATCAATGACTTTACGTGCATTACCTCGTTGGTCTAGTGGTTAGTGACCCTCACTGCTATGCCGGAGGTCGTGGGTTCGATTCCCACCCAGGACAAATGTTTGTGTGATGAGCACGATCATTTGTTCTGTGTCTGGGTGTAATTTATCTATAATATTTATGTATTTAGAAATATATAAGTATGTTTATCAGTTGTCTAGTACCCATAACACAAGCTCTGCTTAGCTTGGGACAAGATGGTGTTGTGTGATAGTTGTGGAATATTATTATTATTATTATTCCGACTCACAGAGGAAACTCGCTATGTCATTATGGTTACACGTCCATAGACCGATCTTGGCAAGTGTAGCCTAACCTTAAAATCGTTTTGTGCGGTTTTATAGTTTAGCCAAGAGCTCTTCCGGCAACTCACTTGAAAAACTATAAAATTGTGGATGCGCATTACATACATATTATAAACTCAATACATTATTCTGAGTTCAATAACTGAAAATGATATGAAATCAATCCTATTAAGCCAGGGGGCGATTTAGGCTTTTTCTTAAGAAATGTACAGGAAAAATGGAGCTAACGAATCGGATAAAGGAAAACGCCTCAGAAGGACGTGATACCCAGAAAAAGGGTCCTAAATGTTTTATCGTATAAGAACAAAGGATTATTTGAAGTGTTCTCGATGTAAAAGATCCGTACGTGCTTATGACTATCGAGTTACTTTAAAAATAAGAGTAAATATAGAGAAAAGAATATTGGCGTCTTTCGGTGAGTTTACTGTTCGTCAATCAGTTGATTTTTTCGTACAATATTGTTTCTTCATTTTGAGAGACATATGCTCGTATGTGTACATTATTACTATTGTATTTCAATTTGTGATTTGAAAAGCAACTTTTCCCGTTATTGCGTAGCTGTAGCGCCATTTCGATTGCGGAAAAATCAAAGAAATTGAATGTTATTAACCATCGAGCCGCCTTGATTTGGAACTCCTTCTTTTGAAATCACTCCATCTACACGTATTGACAAAAACCACGATAAAATCCACTGATTATAAAATGTAGTCGTACAGAGGGGCAAATAGTTTTTGTACTTAGTCAAGATGAGCTTATACATAAAAAGCAGTGGCTCAATGGTAACGGCGCCGACTTACTAGTTGTGGTTTTTTTTTATAATTTGCCCCATTTTAGGAATTTCTCATGTTTTGTGGGTGTATTTTGCAACATATCATTCACAAACACTAAGGCCAGAAACGCACAGGCCGGTGGCTTGCTTAGCGCCTAGAGCCTAGCGAGTCACGAACAATCGAAAATGTTCGTGAACGGCGCTTGACGACTAGCTAGGTGTCAAGCGCGCAATGCGGCCGTTCACGAACATATTCGAACGTTCGTTATACTAAGGTGACTCGCTAGGCTCTAGGCGCTAAGCAAGCCACCTGCCTGTGCGTTTCCGGCCTAACACCCACACACAAAACAACTACTTGTGGAGCATACAGAATTTACCAAACGGGGTCAAATGCCTGCGGGCTCGTGGGATTGTCTTAAAAGGGCATCTCGGCCCTGGAACTCATTGGGAAACCGCAGGAACAGAGTATTTAGCTAGCAAGAGTAGACCCCGTTCTGTCCGCTACCCCAAGGCCAGAAGGACACGTAAAAAAAGGCGTGACACATTTGTGTTACAATAAAGTCTTATTTTTTCTCTTCGTCTCGACACATCCGCTAATATTATTATTTATAAAATGGCTTATGTTTGTAATGGCCTAATCATTTTTATGTTACGCCTACATTTTACGCGTCTATCATTTTCCGTGTTTCCTCTTTTTTTGTTATACTTTCTCGCAAAAATACGCGTAATATTACATCTTATTTGGTATTCCTATCGCGCTAAGCGGATTACTGGTAGATTATCTATTCCCCAAAAAATAAAAATTGGATTTTTTGATGTTATTACAAAAAATAAACGAATTGTGGGACGTCTAATTACGTTTTTAATATGTTTTTGTATCGATGCCTCTGTCTGTTTTTCTGGAGTTTTGTTTTTATTTCGTTTGCGGATTATCTTTAAGCGGGATGACCTGTTACAATTTTTTTTTGTTTAATATCACGTAATAAAAAGTTTAAAGTTGTTCGCAAAAATGTCAATTACTTAATTGAAATACTTAACATTATTAGGTTTGGAGAAGAATTAGAGGCAATAATAAGGTATGTAGCAATACTTATAATATCATTGGTATGTAGAAAAAAAATAACTAAATAAATAAATAAATTATGTTTACAAAATCAATTTAGTTTACAATGCCGCTCAAAAATCGTCAAGATTGATGTAATAATAATGACTGCGATGCGTTAAGTGTTCTAGCAAAGTGCTATTGGGTTACACCACCTGGTCCTTGTGAGTATTGATGAAGGTACATGTCGTCAAATGCCAATGGCACAGTCTCCATTATGATTTTTTTTAGTTTTATGAGCAGTGGTGCTGAAATAATTTACAAAAACTGAAGTGTCTGCCTGGGCTCAAACCCACGAATAGGTTGATCACTACACTACTGTTTCAATAAATCCTAAATGCACGGTACTCGAGAGTAGATACCTATAGAGAATTATTCTGTGCTCATAACCTGAAAATCTAGATTCAAATGCAGACGTCATTTCTACAATGAAAACATATTATCATTCCATACATTTTAGTTCTACCACTTTATTAAATCGTTGTCTAGTCAAAATATTCACTAAAAGACACTCCCAAAACATTTTATTTTAAGTCGTAAAAAAAACGTTTTGTAACGATTATAATGAACATAAGGGGAAGTAGGATTCCAAGCGCCTGTCGGGGTCGCGGGACCAGCTGTTAAGGTCATCGTGACCCTGGAACGCAAAAGACAACTGAAGGAACGGATTTCATTCAGTACGACTCTGACGGTACTTTCCACTCTTCCCAGGGCGAACGATCTCGTTAAAGTGGCCGGAAGAAACTGGATAGCCATAACACAAAACCACCAGAAGTGGAAAGATTTGGTAGAGACCTACACTCAGCATCGGGTGACTAAAGGTTGAAGAAGAAGAAGAAGGCCTAAGAACCGCCTTAAGACTTTACGATCCCTGCAGGCATTTGACCCAATCAGGCACTGTCAGTTGGCTGACAGCTCTTTGTGTTGTGTTCGAAAAGGAGTTCAACGACCCGCTAAATAAAAACTTTTTTTTTTTCAATTTGTTTATTATATTACAATCTAGCCTAAAAAGGCTAATAAGCAATTTAAATCTAACTTAATTTGCTAACAGTAAAATTATATCTAAGAGCACGTCCATTGCGTTTACTGACAGGCCTGTTGGGGAAGTGGTTAGTGACCCTGACTGCTATGCCGGAGGTCGTGGGTTCGATTCCCAACCAGTACAAATGTTTGTGTGATGAGCACGATCATTTGTTCTGTGTCTGGGTGTAATTTATCTATAACATGTATGTATTTAGAAATATATAAGTATGTTTATCAGTTGTCTAGTACCCATAACACAAGCTCTGCTTAGCTTGGGACTAGATGGCGTTGTGTGATAGTTGTGAAATATTTATTTATTTTATTTACTTAGCGTCTGTTAAGGGTAAGTCACTTTGTTGTTGTGTCCATATAATTAGGTAAATGTAAACTTTTGCACTCACTGTAAACTCACAAATAAATACATTACACTTACTCAAGAGGCTTAGTCCTTTTCAGCCTAATGCTAAACAAATACAAAAGAAAATACATTGGCTCAGACCACAGACAGTACAGGTAGGCAAATATAGATATACCCAGAAATTAGAGGTCGTAATACGAGTATTCACGTTTCGTGGCGTAAAATAATTATGAACTTTGACGTTTTCTCATGGATAAACTTAGTTCCTCTTTCATACACTAGAGATGCTTCTTATTTTTCATACAATTCATGAAGTATGGTCAAATATGTAGAATTCATTCAGGGCCTTTGAAAGGGATCGAATATTCTATAGACAATGATGTAAAAAGATCAGGTATAAAAATAAATAAAACATCAACAAGGCTTTACCTCCTTTGTTGTCAATCCTACGTACCATAAGCCAAATAATTGTAGCATGAAATCCGTAGAAGGGTAACCAAAAATAAATATAAAAAAAACTGTCGTTACATCTGACATTTAAAATAACTCGACGCCCACAACCAATGGAAAAATACAAATGGAACCATGAAAATATTCTCGATAAAAATAACTAAGACTATTTACTGAACATTATGATAATTAAAATTTTATAAAAATACTGTTCCAGGAAACAAAAAAGTATTTTAGGTGTCTAAGTAAATTTATAAGAAATCAATCGTAGGTACTGAAGTAAAAAAAAATAATATGTGCGTCCACACAGAACGAGCAGCCTCGCGAGGCATTTTCTGCGCGAAGCAGCTCGGTTAGTGTGGACGTGTTTCGGTCGAGGAAAGGCGCGCGCTGCCGCGGGCGATCGACCGAGCGCCCGAGCCATCCAGTGTCGGCTTTTGTTTTGCTCGCGTATATTGTTTCTTGCCTCGATCGAGAAACAATTTGAGCGTCCAAACAGAGCAAGCAGCTTCGCGAGGCATTTGCCGCGCGAAGCAAATTCCTCGCAAGGCTGCTCGCTCTGTGTGGACGCACCTATTAAAGAGGTTTATAGTCATTTACTGATAGTGTAGATAAAAGGATAAGGAAAAAAATACTCTATGGAATTCTTCGCACACTATAGGTATTCCTTCTAATAGTCGTCACATATTAGCACAACTGTTACGCCTATCAATACTTAGCAAATGTTCGTTTGTTTGACTTTACTTAGAAACATGTTTTCTGATCAATATATGAGTCAATAAACTTATGTTGCACCTTTGTTTTGATACACAACACACCAGTGGTAATAAAACCAGTCTAAGTTGGCCTGTTGTTCGATTGAGTCTCGACATTACACTAGGTCAAGTCAAAATTGAAGTCCGGATTATTGTTTGCAATTATTGATGTAATTAATGAAAACCTACCTAATTTTTTTCTTGAGTAAATAGATTTCAATCCGGAGACGAACGAAGGTATTCGATATTGGTAATCGAGTTATGGAACTCAGATGGAGTTGGGTACGACACCTGGCAAGGCGTGGTGACGGCAGGCGGAGTAAAGCTGTGACAGAGTGGCGTCCAAGGAATGGTAAAAGAAGTGTTGGTCGTCCGGCGGCGAGATGGGCAGACGACATTGTTGCCATTGCGGGAGTGTCCTGGATGAGGCTGGCGCAAGACCGTGGAGCTTGGCACAAACAGAGGCCTATACCCAGTAGTGGGTGAAGACGGGCTGTGGATGATGATGATGATGATGAAGTAGATTTTCCTTTTATGTGGATTAACGGTTAATTATAATAAGTCTATTAATAGGCATTTCCCATGCAGAGTTCCAATGTAGAAAAGATTTCTTTTACTACAAACTCAAGAGGATGACGCGTAGATTTATAAGTATGAATCATCAACATAACGTACTTACGGAAGGCAAGTAACGGGTACCGACCAGCGCGTTATTTTCCACGTGCGTCTTGAGAAGCTGTCATTTTAACTGATGGAGCCAGAAAGGTATAAATGTCTGCCAGGGATGCTTAAATGGGGTCGCGAGACTATCTCATCAGGTAAGCGTGACCCTGGAACGTAAAGGGCTATTGAAGGATCACCGCGGATTTCATTCAGTACAAGTCTGTAGGTACTGTCAGTCGGTTGGTCGGTTTGTCACTTTCATGGTATAAATAAAAAAAAATGTGGATTCAAAGATAAAGGGCCAAAGAATTAGGTCAATTTTATTTTTGTCCAAAGTCTTTGGATAGCTGCCAATTAATAATGGCGTGTTACAGATATTATTCTTTAAAATAATGTCAATTTGTTTATTGTTTTAGTTAATTTTGTAATAATATACACAGCTGCTGTGTCTGGCTTATCTGAATCATGAGTTTATTCTTAAAACTACATGTTTTTAACACAAGCCCGTTGAAACTGAGACTTAGTTAAAGTTTTTAACTGATCTACGATAGATTCGTATTGGAAATGACTCATTAATTAATTGTCTCGGGTACTTAGTCAAAGACCTTATTTATTCTGGTAATAACATCAAATGAGACCTCCCTCCCAGGGCAGGACAGGAGGGGCTGTCAGACGTGTACTGACAAAAATCCACGGTGTCCTTCAATAGCCCTTTACGTTCCAGGGTGAGACAGTCCCGCGACCAGCCAGTAGGACCCTGAAGTGGTAACTACCACCAAGCGCTTTTTACGACACGTGTTTATTTTTAAAAACTGTAAAAGTAAAATATCGATTCATTTCCCTTTCGCATCGAACAGATTTTTACATCTTTGTTTATATTATATTATCATAATGAAGATATAATTTTTGTTACGATCGGCAAACCTATTAATAAAAAAATATTGATGCACGGTCGGTGACCTATGGCTGGATTATTATAGCTCATTTCACTCAGGTGCTCAATTTGGTATGAAGTGAAGAGCAGATTTTTTAAACACGCTTGTGGGCAGAGGTGTAATAGTACACCCACGTGTCGCCAATTAGGTTTAAGTCCCATGTTATAAGCTAACTTATTGCCATCAACTCGGCAGAAATCCAGGCTCTATTGTTACTGACGAATTCCTGTTTGAAAAACCCAAGAACACTGTCTAATCTAGGTATAGAATCCGGGAACTGCAGTCGCAGTTGTGTTCACTACACAAGGGAGGCAGACAGAACTATAGTAAATTATTACTTTTGAGCTAACTTTTGACATAGAAGCTATAAAGTCTGAGAACCAGTCTTAACGTGGGATATCGTATTATCCAGTTAAGGCAGATTTACATTGAGTCAGTGGCTGTCGTCAGTGCTGGCGCCGAAAACTGACGCATACTATTTTTACGCAGTCAGTATTTCGTCAGTAGTCGAGGATATTCTTTTGGTGTACACACGTTGATAAAGTCAGTGCGGAAAAATGAATTCTCAAAAACAGCAAAAAATCAAAGTTGGAGCAATGCTGTTGCACGCATTACTGTATTTCTATAATTTTGCGATTTGAGATCCCACAGGCATTCATTATCTCGGTATAGTTGAACAAGTTTTAAGTTTTCCGTGTCGCTCAGTTTTCGCATCATTTTGTGATGCGGTGCGAGGAAGCGTGGTCACCATACAACAGAGCGGCAGCGACTGACTTGGGCATATTTACACGCCGTCAGTTGTACTGGCGCGGGTGGCGGGGGAGCGAACTGACGCCGAAAATATTGAAGCGCGAATATTGAAGTCAGTACTGACGCGACAGTACTGTACTGACTTGAAATCAATTTACACTATGGCAGTGCCAGGTCAGTACTGACTCGTCAGTGGACTGACGTCAGTTACTGACTCAATGTAAATCTACCTTTACTGGTTGTAGAGTTGTAGAGGTTCGATAGGCAATCGCTCCATGTAAAATATTGATATCCAGCTGCATCTGGTTCGACTGGAAGCCGACCCCAATCTAGTTGAGAAGGCTAGCCAGATAATGAAATAAAGTAAGCGCTAAGACAACTAAGAGATGGCAGATTCAAATCTAAAATTATTTGAAATCCTTTTAAAAGCATTAATCAACGTTAATACTAGTCTGATAAGTAGCTTTGTGTTAGCAATTTGGAGTTGAAACACTAGTGTTCAACTAGTGTTTCAACTCCTGGTTTTTCAGTATACCACCAAGCTATGTATTAGTACAGTCTTCGCATGATTAGCTGGCCTATTTTTTGGTAAAAAATGGAAAAGCTGCCAGCGTTCTGGGCACTTTTAAAGATTAAAAACTTAATTCTTTTCATTCATTATTTTTTAGAACTGAACGAATTATTAACTTATAGCACCTAAAAATTGCCGTGTAATTTCTATTTCCAAAAGAAAATTGTTATATTCAAGTAATGGACGCTAACTTGATTTGATTATATCAGACAAAATTCGATAGAAGTCAATTCAATTTTCATCAGGAGTTATTCTGTTCTCACCTTCTCAATTTTAATTTATTTGAAAAAGGGACTAGGTTTATTTTATTTTCTATACTAGTTATTTTTTCCATTCCGTTCTGCCTCAACAAAGAGACGAAGCATTATTTTGTTTTTCGCCAGTTACGCGTGAAACAGTATGAATAAAAAAAAAAAACGATTGTTCCAAAAAGGTTTTATGAAACGAAATCCTATTAGCTACTGCTATTGGTTCAAAACGTAAAAAGCGCAGTCATGCAACTGGCAGTAAATAATGCTATATTCGATAAAATATAAAGAAAAATGCTGCTCATTGCTTGTACGTTACGTAGTAGGAGCATTTTTTATTTGTTCATAATTAACACTGAATACTAAATACTTACCTACTTTTATAAAACACAATAAAACAATGCTATACTTAATCATAATTATTGTGTTTTCATTAATCTGCACATACAGATTTTGATTGAAACTACACGCAGAGACTATAATCAACGTTTTTAAACTAAAAAAAAAACTTAACATAAATTATGACGACCTCTTCGGAAAATAATTGAACTCCTCGCGGCCATAGTCACGGGCATGATGTCAGTTTAAAATAAATTGGAACAATTCAACACATTTCGTTAACGTTATCATTTTTATTGCATCAATATTTTGTTACATTATTAGGTAAGGTGTCCAATCGAACATGGACCCTTTACTTTGTGGTAAAGATGAATATCTATTAAAGAAATCTGACAGATTTGTAGTGGCTTCTGTACTAGAGAAAAAAAAATGTTATGTAACACAAAAATCGAAAAAGAAAACTTGAACGTACGAAAAGTGATGGAACATGAAATATTGATTACAAGATTCGACTGTAACCTAGACGGGCGTGATACTGAATAAAAAATACACTATTCTGTCATCTATTCATATATTAATACGAACAGCAAAAAAACTTTGTACCCTTTTTACGAAAATTACATGGAGATGTATAAAAAGCTTGTGTAACCGACATAGTTTGCTTTGGGATGGCCAAAGCAAGGTCGAATGACTGATGACCTATAGAACAGTCAAGTCCTGGATTGGAGACCGCGTATCGGTCCAAGATTCCAAGAGTATGGAGCCCATTTCGAGCAACTAATTAGTTAGTTTACCATTTTTTTGTAGGTAAATATTTAAATTAATTTAAGATTTCCTGGTTTTCCTTTCATTTAATTTATCATGTTTGTTAGAGAGATTTCATTCTTATAATTGACCCTAACGATCGATGCAATAAAAGTACAGGGTAGGTATAATTTTTTCAGATTTTAGCCGGTTCGATTCCCGGGTGTGGGAGAAGAGAATTTTCGAAAATCTTTGAATGCAGTTTTCTTTCTATTCAAAAATAAAGGAATGTTTCCTTTGAGTAAAATTTTCTATCTGCAGTATTAAGATTACTTTCTCTCCAGGTGGCATTACAAAATTCCACCCTGTATTTAAAAGATTCTGACAATATTATTACTGATTTTTTTTTCGGTTTGACGTGATTGTCGATACAATATGGAACAAAAGTCAAAATAATCTTAGTTGAAACGCATTTAAATAAATTGATGTCAAATTTCAACCACTACTGATCATTAGAAATAAAAAATAATGTTGAGAACTTTAAAACACATGTGCGTCTACGTTTCGAATCAACCGAGATTTATTGATACATTAATGGACGTTTTATAGACCAATAGAGAAATAAATCTTGAAAAAAGAAACACGATCAAGTAACCATTAAAATTGGGAACGTTAATAAAAGATGAACTTCAACAATTCATCATCGGGCCTAGTATTTCCCCAACTATGAGGATGCAGTTCAATACTAGTATTTTAAAAGGCGCGAGACGGCCTTATCGACCTCCACCACAGACTTAAAAACGGATCGACTGCACGTCTTACTTCATCCTTTAAGTCTATTTCTATTTATCTCTATCTCTATTTCTAGATATGGCCAATTGTATCTGTCAGTTGGTTAGGCAAGGCGCAGACAATCCTTTAGTCTATGGTGATAAATATAATTAGTATTATCCAGTACTGACTGGGTTGTAGGATAATTAGTATTATACAATACTGACTAAATTGTGGAGGAATTATAGTTAGTACTCGTATTCTCATTGTAAAGATTGGCCGGAGGAAACAAAAATAGCATTGAATGCAAGGATATGGGGTAGACTTCTGCCCAGTAGTAGGACAATAATGGGTAAAAAACATTTGATAGACTGGTGTTAATTCTTTTGTGCCACTGATTTATTTGTACCTCATCATCATCAGACTATAGTGTTCCCACTGCTGGGACACAGGCCTCCTCTCTGTGAGATTACTATTGGTACCTAACTGCAGTGGTAGTGGTAGTGGTTCAGCAGTGGACGTCTTCCGGCTAATGACTTAACTGCTGTCATTTGTAGATCTTTGACAGCAGTTAGGTAAAAAAAGTACGTAAGCCTAGCCGTAAGCCCAAAGCATGTAAGCCCAAAGGCTTACGTGCTTTTTGAGGCACTGAGGAAACTGGGTACGCAATGGATAGTAAGTCACGCATGCACACACCGACTTTGGCAAGCGCAATTTAACCTTGAAGATCGAAGCGAAAGACTATTTTTATTGCATTATTATTAAAATCATAAATCACATTATTTAAAAGATTATGTTAAAAATACAAGTATCAAATAATTAACGGTAAGCAACAGATTAAAAATATCTCTCAACTGACAGATGATGACATCTGTAATTTATAACGTCATTAAAATGTCAATTGATGACTTTATCCATACTTAATACCTCACACACTTGCCAAATATGTAAAAAAAAAAAGTGAAAACTAAACCTGTTGGCAACTGGCAACGTCAAAAAGTATTGATTGATTGAAAGATGGACAATTTGGCACTTGATAGAACACGTGAAATTGAGGTGAACAAAAAAAACCGGTCAAGTGCGAGTTAGACTTGCGCATGAAGAGTTCCGTATCATTACCAGCATCTACGGTACTTTCACAGTTATATGACTGGTGACTGGAAAGTAGCACCATTATTTTTTAGTGTTTAACTATTTTTTTTTTGTCTTTGACAATTCAAAAGTGTAACTTGCCTACTTGGCTTTTATCTATAAAAATGGCAAAAAATCACGTATGTTGTATGGGAGTCCTCTCAAATATTTTATTTTATAGTGAATATAATTTTCCGTGAATATTTCAAATGAGCAAAACAAAAACACTTTTCAGGGGAGCCCCCTGAAAAAAAAAACTGTTTTTTAATATTATTTTGTTGTTATAGCGGCAACAGAAATACATCATCAGTCTGATTCTGTCAATTTCAAGTGTCGAGCTATCAAGGCTCATGAAATACAGGCTGTTGACAGACCGACAGACAGACAGACGAACAGTGGAGTCTTAGTAATAGGGTCCCGTGTAACCTTTTTGGTACGGAACCCTAAAAAAGCATGTGTTTTTTCACGTTCTATCTATCACTAAGTGGATTAAAGAACGGGTTGACATTTAGAACAAAATGTCGAGAATTAAGTGGGGAATAAAAGTCAGTTGTGTTTTTTTTTCGACTTGTTAATAATGGCGTTTGTTGTCTTTCTTTAATTTTTATCTGTACTGATATTAAAACGGTATAAAGTATTTTATTTTGGGTCGTAGTATTATTATATTATCTGTGGTTTGGATTTAGGATCTAACCGTTGAAACTACTGATCTGTTTCTTTCGTTAGTTATTCTTTCACCATAATTGTGAGACTTAATTATTCCGATTACCATAGGATAGTGGTGTTTTTTTTTTTTTGCGACGTGTTGATAATGGCGTTTGTTGTCTTTCTTTAATTTTTATCTGTACCCTTAGCACGAGTTTTCAGTATTTGAGACGTAAAGTAAACTGGAATTTTGACAATTTCAAATTGACAATTTTCAAGTAAAAAATTAGATCCTTCTTCGCACACAAGAGGCGCTGTTCCATTTTTTCATACAAGAAACGCTGTAAATACAGAAAATACGCTGTAAAGTAAAAGAGTGAACACTCGTGCTAAGGGTACTGTACTGATATTAAAACGGTATAAAGTTTTTTAGTTTGGGTCGTAGTATAATTATATTATCTGTGGTCTGGATTTAGGATCTCACCGTCGAACTTCAGTTAGTTGTTCTTTCACCAATTGTGAGGCTTAATTATGCCGATTACCTTAGGATAATTATGTGTAATATTTTAAAAGTTATCATGTGATATTTTTTTTCGTAATACAAGCGAAGTCGCAGGTAGAAGTTAAAGAATCAAATGTCGTTGTAGATCGCATTATAATTATAATGTTTGCCTAATATAATTTTTTTATCTGGTCAAGCTATACTTAAAAGTTCATCAGCTAACTTATCTGGGATAGACCTTGCGTTCTAGGTTTGTCGATGCGAGCTCGTTCCATCAAAGCCATCCCCTTCCCCCCGGACCTCTGAGCAGTTCAGACGTGTTGCTAAAGATATTACATATTTTTTACAACAATTATTTAATTCAAAAATCTTTAAATTAAATCAGTGTTAAAAATAGGAGTGCAGAAACATATAAGAGGTCGCTGCGCCAGAAACTCGGCTACGTCAAAGCTGCGCGTGAGTCACAAAACAATTAGATTACTACTACTAACTCCGCCCCCGTGCGTAAACCACCACGCTGACCCTTTCATTCTATTAATGAGCTCTGCACTTACAAGGGTGTATGCGACTTATATTGACCATACGCAGAGAGAGACGGACATATTTGCATGAGGAAGAAGGACTGAGATCAAGTTACACTGGACGGAAAGCAATTTTATTCCGATCTGTCGATAGCGCCCACTCTTACTTGAACCCCAGCACGTATAAGAAGGAATTGGGATCTAGTTATACTGGACGGAAAGCTAATTTATTCTAATCTGTCGATAGCGCCCACTCTTACTTGAGCCCCATCACTTTAAGGAAGCTTTGAGTGTTCTTTTCTCTTCGCAAACCTGAGCGCCTGGTACTTTTTTTTATTTGGCGATAGTAAAATATTCACCGCAAATAATATGCCACTTCAACGCTCGCCGCCACCGCCTACTCCTAAAGCTCAACTGCCGCAAACGCCGATCTTCAGCACTCCACAGCCTGCTTTACACACACCTCATAGCGCATCGGAACCAAGTTTAAATGTTATCCTGGACTCGCCAAATTATAACATTTCCCCTGCCATTACCTTCCGCAATGCGAAGCGCTTACGCATGGAAGGTGACGAGGAACATAGCCTCTCTGCAACTATGTTGGAGATAAAGGAAATGTTCCATGAGTTCAAGCAGCACCAAGAGCAAAAGTATAATAAGCTATACTCTCTGGTTAACGGAATTCAGGACAGTATTGACCTTATGGCTGGTAAATTCAAAGAAATAACTTCACGAGTTGAGCTAATGGAAACCGAGCGCAAGGAAAACTTGACCTACATCCATAAGTTGGAGGCTAAACTTGAAAACTTTGAACAGAGCTCAAGATCGTCCTGTATTGAGATGCGCAATATCCCAGTGGCCAAATCTGAGACAAAAACATCCCTTTTGAAAACTGTGACAGACATAGGAAATCTAATCAACTTAAAAATTCAAGCTCATGAAATTAAAGATGTTTTTCGCATTCAAACAAAAGATCCGGCTAACAAGACCATAATAGCTGATTTTACCTCGGTCCTACGGAAGGATGAATTTTTGGAAAACTTCCGCAAGCACAACAGGAACTCCTTCAAACTGACAACGGAGCACCTCAAAATTACTGGCCCTATAAAACCAATATTCGTCTCTGAAAATCTAATTGCCAGGAAAAAGAGACTGTATTTCTTGGCACGTGAAGCGGCTAAGTCTAACGACTACAAATTCTGCTGGATTAAACACGGCAAGATCTTCGTGCGTGAGAGAGAGGGATACAAGCACTTTGAAGTAAAGACTGACGCAGACCTATCTGCTATTTTGAAGTCGATATGACTATACCCAACTTCTTACTGCCTAAATATAGTGCCTGCTTTTCCATGTATTGCTTATGATTGTCTTCTGTTTCACCAGTCTCTGTTGTATTATTATCACTTGCATTTATCTGTGCCTACATTGTTTAGCTTTAATTTAATAGTCACCAATATAATGTATACTATGTCATTACTCAACACACAATTACACTATAGCACCAAAAAAATAACACTACATTTCACATACCGTAAACTTTACAACCATAGAATGCTCAGTTATGCTCTATATTGCAGGGAAATATCACCTAATCTCGAAGCTTTTTTACTATACGAAAACATATTTATGCAAACTATACTCGTATGTAAATCCATTTACTTCTCAGATACAAGCCTTGAGCTGACCCTACAAATACTTTCATTTTGTTTCTTATATAATCAATCATAATGGATGACCTACAAGTAATTAATACCGAGATCGATAATCTCTCAGTATCAGAATGTTTCGTCTGCTCTCCGGAGTCCAGTACTAAGTTTCTAAAAAACTCGGACAATACACTTAAAATCTTACATGTCAATATTCGCAGCATTAAGTGTAACTTTGACAAACTATTATTATTATTAGGTAGATTAAGTTATACACTGGATGTTATATTGTTGTCCGAATGTTGGCTGAGCAAATGCCCGTATGTCCCTTTGTTAGCAGGTTACAATACATGTACAACTTCTTTCAAAAACCAAAATGATGGAGTGGTAGCTTACGTCAGAAAGGATTTGCAATACTCAGTCGAAACTCCCTCGGTTAATGATGCAAATTGTCTGTTACTTAAATTCTCTGATAAGATGGCAGTTGTCGCAGCATACAGATCACCCTCGTTTAAAGACCCAAACCCATTCCTCAGTAGTATAGATATGTTACTCCACCAATTAAAGAACTTCAAAACTATAGCTCTTATTGGAGACATCAATATTAACATTGCACCGACGAGTTTGGATCCAAATTGTGACGAATATTTAAACATCACTGCTTCACATGCTATGCTTCCCGCACATTCCTTTCCCACCAGACTTGCTAATTGTCTTGACCATGTCCTACTAAAAACAACACATACCGCTACAACCTTAGTGCTAGAATGCGACATAACAGATCACTATCCTGTTATCCTATTTTGCAATCCTGTTATCACAACAAATACGCCAAAGACTTCAGCTACAAAAATTGATATCGCAAAAGTTAAATTCGCCATCGAGAACACAGATTTTTCTGAAGTACTAAACTCCAATAATCCAAACTTTGCTGCTGAAACTGTCGTAGCTCTTTTATCCTCTACGGTTAACCTGTATAAAAGTTCTTTGGTCATTCCAAGTAGAAGGCGCATCCTCAAGCCTTAGATTACTCCTGGCCTTCTCAGATGTGTCCGCCAAAGAGACAAATTGCATAAAACGTACAAAAAATACCCAGAAAATGTCACTAATAAAACTATTTATCTTCGCTATCGGACATTCTGCAACAATTTATTAAAAAAGGTAAAAAGAGATTATGAAAGGTCAGAATTTGCGAGGACCAGGAAAAATCCCAAGGCCACCTGGAAAGTCATCAGGGAAATATCTTCTATGGATAAAGGTAAAACATTTTCTTCCGAGTTACTGAAGTGTAAAGAAGACCCTATTCTCTCTGTCAATATGGTTAACCATCACTTTGCGAATGTGGGCAGTTCCCTTGCATCAAAATTATCTAATTCCCCAGCACTTATTAACTGTCCACAGTCTCATCGTTTACCGCTGATAGCGAACTCCGCAACAACCCCGCTAGAATCGATGGTCATGTATGATGTTGATGACGAGGAAATCGAAGGCATCATTTTAAATCTTAAAGATGATTGTGCTGTCGGTTACGACGGAATTCCTTCCACAGTTATCAAAGCTGCAAAAGATACAATTGTCCCTCTCCTTGTCCACATTTTTAATATCTCCCTATCCTCTGGTATTTTTCCGGATGTTTTCAAAACTGCCATAGTCCACCCTATTCACAAAGGAGGCGAGAGGGATCTTGTCTCGAATTATAGGCCAATATCAGTCCTTACAACCATCTCGAAGATCTTCGAGAAAGCTATTAACACGAGACTTGTGAAATTCCTCGCTAAATACAACATCTTGGCAGAAAATCAATACGGTTTCAGAGCGGGTAAATCAACAGAAGACGCTACTCTTGATCTTACAAACACTATAGTCGCACACATGAATAAAAAACAGAAGCCTCTTGGTGTTTTCTTAGATCTGTCGAAGGCTTTCGACACCGTTTCTGTACCTAAACTAATTGATAAGCTGGAACAAATTGGCATACGTGGCGTTGCTCTCGAAATCTTTCGTAGCTACACTTCGGGGCGAAAACAAGTAGTGAAAGTAGGGTCATACATCAGTAAAGAGGAAAATCTGACTTTTGGGGTTCCTCAGGGCAGTGTTCTTGGACCAACCCTCTTTCTTATATATGTTAATGAGCTGTGTCAATTGTCTCTCCCGAACACAAAAATTATCACATATGCGGATGACACAGCTCTAATAACCCATGGCAGGGATTGGTCTGAGACTCGTGAGAAGGCAGAATTGGCTCTCTCTCGTGTTATGGGGTGGTTGACCTCGAATCTACTTACGCTCAATATCTCCAAGACCAAGTTCGTCTCTTTCTCTCCGAGTATTCTTAGTCAACCACCACAGACGTTTGAGATCAGAGCCCATGTATGTACATTAGCCAATACCTGTAACTGTCTCCAAATAGAACGAACAGATAGCATCAGGTATCTTGGGGTTATATTGGACAGTCTCCTGTCATGGAAAAAACATGTTAACTCTGTTGTGGTTCGGGTCAGGAGATTGATATACTTATTTAAAAACCTCCGCGCGTCTGCTGATTTCCAAACCCTAAAAATGGTCTACTTTGCACTCGCTCAATCAGTTCTCAGTTATTGCATAGCTGTATGGGGAGGAACCCACAAGACCACCATGTTGCGGCTAGAGAGAACTCAAAGAGCAGTCTTGAAGGTACTCTCAAAAAAACCTATCAGATTTCCGACCTCTGAATTATACTCACTCTGTGAGGTCCTCACCGTGAGGCAGTTGTTCATCCTACAAACAGTTTTTAAGAGACATCTGGTGCTATCTTACGATCCTCAGCCCCTAGCAAAGAAGCGACGTCCCGACAGAGTTTGTAGGACGGAGCACTGTAGGCTAGCGTTGGTTAGTCGACACTTCAACCATATTAGCGCTAAACTTTATAACACCATAAATATAAGTATTAATATTTACCCTATGACTAAAAACCTATTAAAGAAAAGTGTGACTGACTGGCTTCATTCTTTGTCGTATGAAGAGACTGAGCAACTTATGGTCTCATAATTACGGTAAACACACACGCATACACACACACGCAAAACACATACACAACACACACACAAACACACGCAACACACACACACACACACACACTTACACAACAAACACACACGCTTCACCCCACCTTCAATTTCTCTACTATTGTATTAAGGTGACCTCCACATAGATTCTTATTGTTATGTCAATAAAAATAAATTATTCTTTTACTACATTAATTAAGTAACGTTCTTTGCGAAGTCTGGAACAATTTTCCGTGTACATAATTTTGAGTTGGGCGTTGATAGCTGCGCCACAGTTATTTACTTTTGTAGCTATCATCGTTTTCCTTTATAAAACTGTAAACCAAAGTTGTTCCAAATAAACTTTATTTTATTTATTATTTATTATAAAGACTTGGGGGTCTACTCTGAAATTACACTACCGATTGTTCGGGACCGACCGACACACGACCGAAGTCCGCATTGTTGTCCTATACTACGAAAATAGTTCGGTTTAGCTAGTCTTGGTCGGGCACCATAAACAATGTTCGGGAGAGTATAGGACCGAATGAAATGAAGTGCTAGAGTTGAACATTGCATCGATATGTTTCTTTAAGCCATTAATCTTGATTTCGATAAAATTTAATTGTTGAAATAGTTATCAAAATATTTTTTTTTTTTATAACAAGGAAATTAAACATTGCATTTAATTCGCTATTTATATCTAGGAATATCGTAATATTAAAAAAAAATATATATTTATAGTCAAAACTTCGTCTGCCGCGACCGTACTAACGATAACAGGGCCCGTCGACTGAGCGTCCTGTTCAATGCGATAATAAAGGAGCCGTCTGCAAACTGACGAGGGCCCTATAGGGCTAAACGTCTGCCCGGGTCACACTAGGTACACACCACTACACATCAAGCTATACAAAACCAGTATAAGCTGACCTTTAATTGTGTGAAAAGATCATACAAAGCGAGGCCATGACAAACTGGTTTTGTATAGCTTGATGTGGCCACCATACCATGGCCCTGGAACGCAGGGCAAACGAAATAACAGCGATAATTTTTAGTCAATAATAGACTGACAGTCATTACCGCTCCTGGGTGGACCCAGTCTCTTCAGGGAAGACTCTTTTGATGATTTTACAAACCCAAAAAAGGTCCCGTCGATAAATAGACTCTACTTTCCTACTAATAGAAAGCAGTCTTGTTTGTCGAATTTAAGACGGTAGTGTCTAAATTCTTTCGACAAGCATGGCGCGGGCGGCCTCGTCTGCTTGTCTTGACCGCGGTTTTCATAACGTAGTAAACAGTAATTTCTATAGCTGTTATGATTACAGACAATAACCATTAAGTTTTTATTGTAACTTCAAAAACTGCTATTTTAGTTAATAGCTTAGTTCCACAACACGTAATAGCTTCCTATTGTTACACGTTGCATGCTGGGTATTTCTGGGGTCAAAATCTTTGAACAATTAGAATAACCTCAAATTTTCGGGGCATTTAACTTTGAATTTATCAGTTAATGCATCAGTGTTTTACCCATTCAGTAAGTTAGTTCATTTATCACTCATTTGTAACTTGTCATTAGGAAAAATAGTTTTAGTAATCGATTAAGTCACATTTTCACGCAATATTTCATCTATAATCGATTTTTTTTTTCTTGTTTATTTTTGATTGATAAATTCTTTAACTAGTGGACCAACATAATAATAGTACATGATATAAGTGCGGTAAGTTGAAAATTACAGCTGAGGCGATATTGCTAGCCCGAGCCGTAGGTGAGGGCTATAAGAAAGCAGAGGCTGTAATTATCAAACCATACGTACTTATGTCATACGACGTTTTATAACACATTTGTGAGGAAATAAATTAAACTCGGACTTTCTTCGGTCGATTTTTCGGGCAAGGCTTAGAGTAGCCTTTTTCGCTGCCTCTGAGACTTCTGGCGGTGTCGAATTAATAAATTCATCATTACTTTTACGAGCAAATGTGTTATAAATATATTTTTAGGGTTCCGTACGTCCGAATACAAAAACGGAACCCTTATAGGTTCACTCGTGTGTCCGTCTGTCTGTCGCTTACAGTCAATTATCTCCGAATCTACTAAACCGATTAAGTTGAAATTTGGTACACATCAATTCCTGTGACCCAAGCACAGAGGTGTGACGTGTGACATATCAAATGAAAGGTCTTGTTGAGAAGATATTAAATGTATTTTTTTTATTTTAAAATAAATAGTTTCCCAGTTATTCAAGAAAATAGACGAAAATTGACCATTTCCCCCCCCCCCCCCTTATGTCCGAAACTACTGAACCTAAAATTTAAAAAAAAAATACAGAAATTAGTTTTCTACTTATAGATAATAGGAAAACCTATAAGAAGTTCATGATATTAAAATAATATGGTAAATTACTCAGTATTGTGCGTATGGTAAATCACTCAATTTTGAAAACTGCATCGTGTGACATATCAAATGAAAGGTCTTGTTGAAAAGATCTTAAATTGATTTTTTTGTAATTTTAAAATAAATAGTTTCCAAGTTATTCAAGAAAATAGACGAAAATTGACCATTACCCCCTCTTATCTCCGAAACTACTGAACCTAAAATTTTGAAAAAAATACAGGAATTAGTTTTCTACGTATAGATTATAGGAAAACCTATAAGAAGTCACTCAATATTGTGCGTACCAATCTTCAACCATTCGTAAATTTCAATTCATCTATTATTTGCGGTTAAAAATTATAGGTAGACAAAAAATAAATAAATCGTACGGAACCCTCTTCACACGAGTCCAACTTGCACTTGGCCGGTTTTTTAATATGGGCTTTCTTTTGTTTTAAATGTATGCAAACAAAATACAAAATTGTCTAGCGACGATGACCTCTTCATGTCTCTGTTTATTAGCAACATCGGTGAAGTCCAAGTTGATACCTGTTATCTCTCCATTACCCTTGGTTGACTGGAAGAGAATGCCTCAGACATTAAGTCCGCCTATGTACCCCTTGTGTTGCATGAAGTGTCAAATAAACGAATACCTGAAAAGAATTGACGCAAAGAAAAGCACGTTTCGCGTTGTAGACAAATAGTTTCAAAACAGTTAAGGCAGCTTTGTCTATGTGCGACAAGTCAGTCTTAAAACTGTCGAAACTGTAAATGTGCTCAGCTTTACAGCTACAATTATTTTTAAAACCTTTAATGCTAATTAACACGTCTACATCCGAAGACAAATCCTACTTTACTACCATCTCAAGAAAATTACCTAGCTTTTCCAATCATCATTTAGAAGCATCCTCGTTAACAGAAGGGTTTCTACTAAATCAGGAAACCCAAATTCATTACAAGTCCGAGGCGCTACTAGCAACCTTATTTTAAAGAAAATAAGGATTGGTTTGATTTTGTCAGTTTTGTCCTTCAGAATTACGATTACAATCCTGTTTTGGGTGGTATAATTAACAAGTTCTTCCCGCCCACGATTATCGACCTTATGATAAACTAATAAGGATAAAAAAATAATGGAAAATAAACAAGTGCCTCTAGTGTACGATCGAGGAACTAATTTCATTCTTCAAAGTAGAGTTCCCCTATACATCACAAAAACGGCAAAACTCGTGATAAGGCCTTTGATCAGAATACAAATAATTAATGGTTAAATAACCTTATTTTGAGTGGGTATATTAACAAATGACTTCTAACACACTGTGGAGCCGAAAGAACTGTCAGACTCCAACCTCACTTTTTTCTTCAATTGCCTTTTACAATCCAGAGCCACAGTAACCTTTGAAGATATTCCCGCAACTTTGGTAGAATTTCCGCAACCCTGGTAGAGTTCCCGCAACTCTGGTAGATTTTTAAATAATCCTCTGTTTTATAAATTAACTCTCAGTCTCAACACAAAAGCAAAATTGTTAATATCCTCAAAAAACCCGCAAAATTAATTGCGAATACAATTTAATAGCCTGAAAAATATAAAATTCATAAAACGTATACAGATTTCATACAGAAGTTCGCCAATGGAACACAAAAGCCTTTTCAGTTTAATGGACATATTTTTTTTTTAAATTACCCGGTTCTGGTGAATTGCTGGCCACTTACCCGGGTTAAAATATTATAAAACGTACATGGACTACGTATTTTCTGTGTACACTTGACCACACATAAAGCGATCATAACCAGTTTATCGTGGCCTTGTTTTCCATGATCTCTCCGCTGAATTAACGGTCTGAACATACTGGTTTTCTATAGCTTAAAATGTAGCCATGTGTACATGAACTACGTATTTTCTGAATACACGTAAGCCATTTATTATTTGAGCATTAGGATGGCCAATTTAATAACCCCGCTTCTGGTACAAATATAGAATTTTCAGTCGAACATTTCTTTGCTTTTTTGGGTCATTAATTTCTCATAATGTCGTTGAGGTAAATCGGTAAGAAAAATCTGATTGGATGTAGTTTTTGCTTCGATTGGTTGTTAATATACAGAATATATTAGGTTTTTGTCAGTTTACTGACAGCTCGGCTCGGTTTTACGACGGCTAGACTCAGGACAGTACTAATGCTATTCTTTAAAAAAATCTCAGCGCTGCTAATCCAAATATTGATTGAGCTGAGTGTTATCGCTGGAAGGTTTTATTCAATAGATTTTCAACGTCATGCTCTGGAGCAAAGGCATGCGGGCTTCGAGTAATGAGTGACTCGCCGTTCGGTCATGGACCATGCCCGGGTCGACTTGACTGTCTTATCAAGTGACAGTGTCCCCGAAATATAAAAGGCTATTTACACCGTGGATTATAGTCAGTACAAGTCTGACAGTCCCTCCCGTCCCACCCTGGTTGGGAGGACTAATTTGATGATTTTGCCACGTAAAAAAAAATAGTCTGGAACACTAAGTTGATCCTCGTAGAATATTTTAGAGAATATTATACCAATTTCACACCGTCAACTTTATCCAACTGCAAAACGTACTAACAGAATACAAGAAGAGGGAAGGGATTTAACGAGTTATTTAGTAAATAAAGTACAGTCATTTATGTAGATAAATGGTACGTTTGGCGCAGTGGTTCGTTTGCCACAAGGAACAAAATAAATATTTTGGGTCTGTGTTTGTCTTGAGTAGAAAAATGTTTGTAAACAATTAATGCAATTAAAAAAAAATGATAGAAGTGCACCTTATTTTTATTGTCTCGTCAAACATTTTAACAGTAATGTCATTGAGTGTAAGAACTGCAAGGTGATACATACTCGTAGTTGATATTTGTTGTTTTTTGGCAACGAGTACAAGAAAAAGATCTTTCGCAGTGTACATTTCATGTCATCGGCATTTTTTGTAGAAGTTTCGATGTTTTGCGATATTAGTCACTGTAGATGCTGTTACATTATTTGCAAAACGAGCCTTATATCAACGTCAAATGCCATTTTGCAGTTCTCACATTTTTTAGTGTTCTACAGACAACTTTTTTGTAGTAGGACGGTTTATGTTTAACATTAATCAGCACAACTTATCATAAAATTATTATTTTTGTTTAAGTGCAACTGATTATTTGTATTTTTTTTCTTCCAATCATTGTGAGAAGGCCTGCATCCCAGCAGTGGGAAAATTATATGCTGATGCTATGCTGCGATCAATTATCAGATAATTATAATGTACCTAGGGGAACAGTGTATAAGACGGGGACGTTAATAATCGCGAGGTATAACGGGGACATACACTCTTTAGGCATACTTAACACAACACTAACGTAGAGCAAGCGACATCACGACGTCATTTGCAAGCGGCCAGACGGAAATAGCGTCCTGTTGGCGCTTGTGCTACGTTAGTTTTGTGTTAAGTTTGCCTTAGGTGTGTGATTTCCCATCATACCTCGTGTCCCCGTCTTATACACTGTTCCCCTATATTGTTTCTGTAAGCCAGTTCAATGAGCACCAAAAATCGTTTGTCAATCCAAGGGTAGATTATTAAGTAATTACTTTAATGGCACACGTTTCCTGGAAAACGGAAAAGCCAAATGATAGTTAATTATTCTCACAGTACATTGCCAAGTTACAGAGTCTCATTTTTCTTAATTAAAATTGCATCGTATGCAATTTCAGTAATGTTATTTTATCGGACACGACAATTTTGTTTTTGTATGACAAAGCTGTTTTGTCTTGAAAATAATGACACTGTAGTAGATTTTTGGGATCCATACCTAAAGGGTAAAACGAAGTACAATAAAGATTGCGTGAAACAACCACAGGTGGCACACGATCACGGCTATTACATAAAAAATCTGTAAAACGGAAGATAAAAAAATTATAAGTTGTCTATGTAATAAAAGATAAATATTTAAAAGTTTATAATTGTAAAAAATATCGATCAAATGAATATTGTTCTTGTTTTATACTTTTCAGTAAGTACGCGATTCTTAGTTATTTTTAACTTATTTTTTATACATAATGGTACGAAAGCTTCCGTTCGCGAGTCTTACTCGCATTTGGCCGGTTATTGTGATTCTGCAACCATTCACCGGCGATCGGTTCATCATTGGACGTTTCGCTTACAGGACGATTCATTTATGGCCGTTTCACCGTTATACTCTTTCACCTTTGGACTTTTTGCCGATAGGACGATTCAACTGATTTGACCTCTGATTTAAGCCATTCCAAAATCATTGACCGGCCATCTCCCACCTGACTCACGCCAGACAAGTGGTCGATTTTCGGTGCCACAACCCCATTCATATTAAATGTTCGTAGTTTAAAGTTCAGAAATAATGGGTAAAGTATTACAAAAATCAAATGTGGCCACTAATATCAAAAAAAAGGGAGTGCAAAAAGTTGTATAAATAAAATAGAGATCAACAACTATTTGATAATAATAAAAAAGTTCTCTTTTAATAAAAGCTTGACTAAATGATTATCTTTTCTTTTTCAGATTACCTATCTGACGAGGAGATCTACAAAGTTTTAAGGTAAAAATTATGTTTTAATACTGAAAAAAAAAAAACTTTCTGGTAAAGTGAATAAATAGACAAAATTTATAACTAGGTAATAATGTTAGAAAAAGGCAAAAACAACGTTTATTGGATGATTCGCCTAAACGTCCGAATATTTTTTAAAATACATATTTATAGATTTTTTCTATAGGCAATTCGCACAAAGTTTTTTTTTGACTGTATCGATATACTCCAAAAGTATTTAGTCAGCAATTAAACAATAATGTAAAAAAATGACGACGTTTCGTGCGAATCATCCAATAAGCCAATAAAACGTCAAAACTCGTGACGCGGCAACGCTACATACAAGTCACAAACATGACAGTCGTTGTGACTAAGGCCGAAATAAATAGTCGTAAGTACCTAAGCAACAGCCAAGCCAAAGTCAGTGCTTGGCGACGTCAAATGTCAGTTAACGTCATACGTCAGTGGGATTTTAAAATGCGTTCAATGTATTCATGTTTATTTATTTCTAGACTAAAATACTTTTTGTAAAATTGCAATGTTAATACATAATCAAAATTCAATTTTACTAATTGATACATTCGGTTCAGTTTAACATTAAATCAATAATAAAATAAAGCAAATTCGGTTGTTTATGAAATTAGAATTATCCAGTATATTGTGAACGCTTCTGAAACAGGTCAGTAAAGCATAACTTTACGAAAAATACTTTTGACAGATACTTAGCAACGACTATTTATCTCAGCCTAAGGCTGCGTTTCCACCAGAGATATGCGAGGATGTGTAACGAGGAATGTGTTTTTAAAGAACCAATAGAATCGCTTCATTTACCTCACCTCGGTCAGCACAGCTCTGGTGGAAACGGCTCAGCAGAGTTAGATTTTTTACATACAAAACAAGTGAAGGATGTATGCGAGGGATGTGTACGAGGAATGTGTACGAGGAATGTGTGCGATCCCGATGTGTTGCGAGAGATGTGTACGAGGGATGTGTTGAGGAGGATGTGTTGCGAGGCTTGCGCATACTGTACCAGCCAGTCCATAGACGGAGTTTGTCACCGCAACCCCGTCGACACATTTCACAGCTTCGCAACGCATCCTCGCACCACACATTAATGCGCATTTTCACAGCTGGAAACGCAGCCTTAGAGTGTGGTCTCAGCTAGAACTCAAACTGGGACAATTGCCAGCTATCCCGTTTCAATCCTTCAGATGCTCTAGCATGACTTCACAAGTTTTGTGGCGTAAAGTAAACTGGGATTTTGACGTAAATTTTATGGAAAAAATCTTACAGTAGAGGCGTATTTTCAATTTTCCATACAATAAACGCAGTAAATACTTCAATAACGCTGTAAATAAAACACAGAAATCGTGTGATAAGGCCTCTTACGAGTAATTACAAAAATATTATATTTGGGTGGCAAATATCGTAAAATTGATCAGTCATCCTGCAAATATCAATCAGTTACCATGGCTATGTTGTTTCATCATAAATGAAAATTAATATATACGAATATATGACGCCTTTCATTGCTGTGACATGCTAATTGATTTCGTATTCACATTGTTCTGTTATTTACATAACAACAATCGTTTGTCTTTCAATCGAGTTTAAAAAGGAGGAGGTTATCGATTTGTATGTTAACGCATTATATTGTAATGTATGTTCAGACATAAGTCTGTCATCTATGGACGGTTTTGCAAACCTTGTTTGTTCGAAAGCAGTTTATTCCGAAATGTGGGACTAATTAACCGACTTCCAAAAGGAGGAGGTTCTCAATTCGGATTTTTATATATGTCGAAGAATCGATATCAGAAGGGGCGCGATCTCGGAAATAACACTCACGAAACCTTCGTTAACACTTTTAATTACTTGCTAACACTCACTGACTACAAAATAATCAAGGATGTCTGAGATATGGCTCGATTAAAAACTAAGGAACGCGGGAAGATTATCGTGGACGACGTGGCGTGACCAAGATGTCTACACAGCTTGACGGACCGATTCAAAGTGTTCACTTCACTCAACTGTCCGTCCAAGTGGCTACCCCACACAGGTTTGCCAACATATCCGTCAACGTCAGTACTTGTCAACGTCGAATACCTGATCAAACTTCCGAATCGATATTCGACTCGACTATTCGCTCGGTGTTGCCATTACTCCACGCTAAGCATCCCCAAGTTTAATAACTTGGCATTCCTAAACGTTATCTGTCAAATCTAACTTCATAGTTCCTCCAATGAGAGACAGATGGCGTTATTCTAAATTAACACTAATCAATAAAGATTCTAAATTGAGTTTCTGTTTTGATTCCACACTAACGATAATAGATGGCGTTATTCTAAATTGACAATAATCCATAGAGATTCCAAATTGTGCTTCTGTTTTGATTCCTCGGCAATGACAATAGATGGCGTTATTCTAAATTATTGTGCTTCTGTGTTGGTTCTGCGACACGGCCATTCTGACAATTCACACGACCTCGTGTGTGACATCTGGAATGAGAGAAAATTCTCGAACAGTAACCATTCTTACCGTTCGGTCATTCCTGACCCAAATGGAAAAGGTATTCTCATCAAAATAATTACAGGGTCTAATGAAAATCACAACAAACTCTTACTCTCAAAGCTGACATGTCGAACAACACCCATACTCATTCAAGTAATAGGAAACTCATCAAAATATTGCAGTGCTCATACTCTGACCTCCATCCGGTCTTCATCATCACACATTATAACCTCCATCGGGTCATAAGCATGAAATCAAACGACCTCCATCCGGTCTTCAACACAACACCATCAAGATAATCATTTAGAGCCTTTATCAAAATAATTCTTAAAGTAGGTTTGTTCAACATGTTACCTTATTTTTCCAATAACGTTACAGATTATAAATTCCATAAAGAAGATATCACATGAACTACTCAAAGTCAAACACAAAAGACAACACAATTTAGACTGACCGAAAATCCCAGAGGAATCAAGTACCTTTGCAATTGTATTATCACAATGCAGCAATCTTATAATCAAAACAGTAGGAATCAAATTCGTGGCCTGTGGCTAACACTAGCCCCAACAACAAACCTCTGTTTGTTGCACACCGTTCACATGAACGCACAATACACGACCTCCGACAGTGCCATTCGCACACCGCGCATCCATGGACACCAGGATGTCAAAAATTTTGGGAAATACGGACTGGCTACGAAATGGCTACTGGTACGGTCTGACCAGCCGACCTAAGATTCCACACTATCATTCAACTCAACACCTCTACTTAAAAATTGTACTTGTACCTTAGGAATTCTCCCTCAATTCCACAGCACTTAACCAGCACCATGCATCACTACTTACCCAGCAGTGTAAATCACTGAAGTACTTAACCAGTACTTAACATTGTAGCGCTTAACCAGCGTTACAAATCTTATCACTTACCCAGTGATAATAATAACGCTTAACCAGCAATATTAACCCACTAACGCTTAACCAGCGAAAGCACACGTCATAACACGCACCAGCGATTAAACAGTTAGCTGCTGAATTTACGTTGGTTTTCGCTTAACCAGCTCAGCCAACGCAATCCGCTTAACCAGCGATTACACTACTAACGCTTAACCAGCGATAGTCGACATAACTCGCTTAACCAGCGATTCAATAGCCAACGCCCAACCAGCGAAAGCACACATTATGACACGCTTAACCAGCGATTCAACAGTTAGCTGTTGAATTTACGTTGGTTTTCGCTTAACCAGCTCAGCCAACGCAATCTGCTTAACCAGCGATTACACTACTAACGCTTAACCAGCGATAGTCGACATAACTCGCTTTCCCAGCGATTTAGCTGTTGAATCGCTGGGAAAGCGAGTTATGTCGACTATCGCTGGTTAAGCGTTAGTAGTGTAATCGCTGGTTAAGCGGATTGCGTTGGCTGAGCTGGTTAAGCGAAAACCAACGTAAATTCAGCAGCTAACTGTTTAATCGCTGGTGCGTGTTATGACGTGTGCTTTCGCTGGTTAAGCGTTAGTGGGTTAATATTGCTGGTTAAGCGTTATTATTATCACTGGGTAAGTGATAAGATTTGTAAGATTTGTAATCTGTTTACGTTGGTTTTCGCTTAACCAGCTCAGCCAACGCAATCCGCTTAACCAGCGATTACACTACTAACGCTTAACCAGCGATAGTCGACATAACTCGCTTAACCAGCGATTCAATAGCCAACGCCCAACCAGCGAAAGCACACATTATGACACGCTTAACCAGCGATTCAACAGTTAGCTGTTGAATTTACGTTGGTTTTCGCTTAACCAGCTCAGCCAACGCAATCTGCTTAACCAGCGATTACACTACTAACGCTTAACCAGCGATAGTCGACATAACTCGCTTTCCCAGCGATTCAACAGCTAACGCTTAACCAGCGATTTAACAGCTAACGCTTAACCAAAATATTAACCCACTATCGCTTAACCAGCGAAAGCACACATCATAACACGCACCAGCGATTCAACAGTTAGCTGCTGAATTTACGTTGGTTTTCGCTTAACCAGCTCAGCCAACGCAATCCGCTTAGCTAGCGATTACACTACTAACGCTTAACCAGCGATAGTCGACATAACTCGCTTAACCAGCTATTCAACAGCCAACGCCCAACCAGCGAAAGCACACATTATGACACGCTTAACCAGCGATTCAACAGTTAGCTGTTGAATTTACGCTGGCTTTCGCTTAACCAGCTCAGCCAACGCAATCCGCCTAACCAGCGATTACACTACTAACGCTTAACCAGCGATAGTCGACATAACTCGCTTTACTAGCGATTCAACAGCTAACGCTTAACCAGCGAAAGCCCACACTAACACACCTAACCAGCGATTACACTACTAGCGCTTAACCAGCGATAGTCAACATAACTCGCTTAACCAGCGATAAAACAGCCAACGCTTAACCAGCGAAAGCCCACATCATAACACGCTTAACCAGCGAGTCAACAGCTAACGCTTAACCAGCGAAAGCCCAAGTAATCCGCTTAACCAGCGACTACACTACTAACGCTTAACCAGCGCTAGTCAACACAACTCGCTTAACCAGCGATTCAACAGCTAACGCTTAACCAGCGAAAGCCCAAGTAATTCGCTTAACCAGCGATTACACTACTAACGCTTAACCAGCGATAGTCAACATAACTCGCTTAACCAGCGATTCAACAGCTAACGCTTAACCATCGAAAGCCCGAGTAAACCGCTTAACCAGCGATTACACTACTAACGCTTAACCAGCGATAGTCAACATAACTCGCTTAACCAGCGATAAAATAGCCAACGCTTAACCAGCGAAAGCCAACATAGAGAACACAAGAACCAGAGTCGTAAACAAAATGAAAATTGCTCACCGGATAATCCCAGTCGACCTGCTCAGGAGGCACAGGTCAACCCTCTCCTCATTAATAGGCTTTGATGACCCGGAGTCGGCGCTGCTCCTCTCACTGCGCCGCAGCAGGTAAAACACTTCAGAGGCTTCACAGCACTATTCGCTTTGAACCGCTTTTCAGGGGCATCGCGGTCATCGCTAGGTAGCTTTCTCTTCATAAAAGAAACCGCTTGCAGCTCTTGTTGTAGCTGGCCACGTGTCTGGATATCTCACTGAAACACAAAACAGTCCACGACAGAATACTGTTTCACTCGGTCATTCCTGACCAAACTCTAGATTCAGTTCGTCGGCGAAAATAAGGAAATTCCAGAACTCTACTGTATCATTAAAACCTTCAATTAAATGAAACATCGGGAAAAGGTAAATGAAAATACAACAATCACTACCCTAGGCCACTAACAATTACCCTAGGCCACTAAAAACCCTAGGCCACCTAACTACTAACCTAGGCCACTAACAATTACCCTAGGCCACTAAAAACCCTAGGCCACTAACTACTAACCTAGGCCACTAACAATTACCATAGGCCACTAATAACTACCCTAGGCCACTAATTACTACCCTAGGTCACTAACAACTACCCTAGGCCACTAACAACCCTAGGCCACTAACAACTACCCTAGGCCACTAACAATTACCCTAGGCCACTAACAATTACCCTAGGCCACCAACAACCCTAGGCCACTAACAACTACCCTAGGCCACTAACAATTACCCTAGGCCACTAACAATCCTAGGCCACTAACAACTACCCTAGGCCACTAACAATTACCCTAGGCTACTAATAAGTATCCTAGGCCACTAACATCTACCCTAGGTCATGTACCACAGTCGTTCGAATCAACCTTCACACGGTCGCACACAACTCTACGTTCGTCTACTGACATCCTAAACAGTTGCCGCTGCACTGAGCTGGCCTGTAGTCACTCGCGCAGTAGACAAAACGGTAATGAAAATTCTTAAGTGTTTGCAAAAGCCTAGACTTGTCATACCGTTACGCGTTATAGCCGTCACGATAACAGTTGAATCCAATTGAAATGCGTTGTCACTATTATGCCTCACTGAATTTACACAAAGGACTTTCGTTAACCTAAAAAGCTCAGTTGGCATACAAACATGTTTACAGAAAAACCCTGATTTAAAATCTCACTTTGCTAATAATTGTCGGGCAAAACATGAACAAAATTTCAAGAGGATGATCACCCGTTAATCACTGCACAACATAAAATCTGTTCTGGACTGAATACTCGTGTCTGACCTATACCAGTCATAGCAACAACATTACAAACACGTTTACCATAAAATTTCGATGCAAAACTTTCTTTAACCAACGAGCATTCAGCACCAGAATCGTAAGTAAAAATGAAACAATTCACCTGTGTTGTAACGTGCCTGATGGTGGTTACACAACTCGGACATCGACGCGTCGCGTCGCGCCTTGCCGTCAACTGATCCGCTGCCACAGCCGCTACCACTGCTCGTACAGCGCACGGCTATGTGACCTGGCTTGCCCTATTTGAAGCACACCAAGGTCTTCGATGCCGGCTGCTGCATCACTTGGCTCGATGATGCTGTAGGTGTTGTAGGTCTTCCCTTCGTGTCCATCAGCTTACTTCTGCACTCATAACGCTTATGACCGTTATACCGCAGTTATAACACTTAATTGACGGTATTTTTCGCTTGGTATCAGTTTTATTCGATGATTCCCCGGTGGTGTTCATTTTTCGCATCAGATATGAAACGACTGGCGAACGCGGGCAATGTTTCTTTATCACTTGGTTTTTCGCCACTCATTTTTTTTATGAGGGTACCCGCCAATACAAAATAAATCGTGTTGTAAAAAGTACCTTAAATTCGGTCCATGTCATCCCAGGAAACGATACGGTAGATAGCCAGGGAGAAGCTCCTCCCTTCAAGGCGCGGCTTATAGCGACCATAAGCGGGGCGCCACGTTGATCTTGGTCCATCAAGCACATCTCTGCTGTCGTCACCCAAGCACGTGCATCCACATCTTGTTTCTCAGGATTGAAATCCGGTAAACGAAAGCGTCGTCACATGGCTTTAGTAGGTGTTTTCACGGCTTGAATCAGTGTCAGAAAATTGCGGTTCTGTTTTCCCAACAAACACATCCATTTTTCATCACTATAGTCTTTATTTCGAACACGTGGGTCGTCATGGTCCATCCCAATTCTGATGTCGAAGAATCGATATCAGAAGGGGCGCGATCTCGGAAATAACACTCACGAAACCTTCGTTAACACTTTTAATTACTTGCTAACACTCACTGACTACAAAATAATCAAGGATGTCTGAGATATGGCTCGATTAAAAACTAAGGAACGCGGGAAGATTATCGTGGACGACGTGGCGTGACCAAGATGTCTACACAGCTTGACGGACCGATTCAAAGTGTTCACTTCACTCAACTGTCCGTCCAAGTGGCTACCCCACACAGGTTTGCCAACATATCCGTCAACGTCAGTACTTGTCAACGTCGAATACCTGATCAAACTTCCGAATCGATATTCGACTCGACTATTCGCTCGGTGTTGCCATTACTCCACGCTAAGCATCCCCAAGTTTAATAACTTGGCATTCCTAAACGTTATCTGTCAAATCTAACTTCATAGTTCCTCCAATGAGAGACAGATGGCGTTATTCTAAATTAACACTAATCAATAAAGATTCTAAATTGAGTTTCTGTTTTGATTCCACACTAACGATAATAGATGGCGTTATTCTAAATTGACAATAATCCATAGAGATTCCAAATTGTGCTTCTGTTTTGATTCCTCGGCAATGACAATAGATGGCGTTATTCTAAATTATTGTGCTTCTGTGTTGGTTCTGCGACATATATATATTTCTTTTTTATGTTTATTCGGGCATAACTCCGTCGTTTACCAACCGATTTAAAAATTCTTTTTTTGTTGGAAAGGGTATACTTCCCGAATGGTCCCATTAAAATTTTATCGAAATCGGACTGGCACTTTTTGAAAAATCAACAAAATCCTTAAAAGTTTTCAACATTGCCTACACCGATTACTCCGAGGTTTCTGGTCCGATTTCGATTATTCTTTTTTGTTCGATACAGTATATCTGCCATTAATTTGGTCCCATACAATTTCCATTTAGTTTGGTGCAGTAGTTTTCATTTTTAGCTCATTGTGTAAGAGTACATACCTACATGGGCGATGTTATTACCGGTGCTACGGATTACAATATTTTAGTGTATATTATGTAAGAAAATTATGTATTTGACAATAATTTGGGTTGAATATTGAAACTGAAAAGGATAAAATAAAAAACTTTTTCAAAAAAAAATGTAACCGACTTCCCACAAAAAAGTTCAAAATAACCTACAAAAAAACTTTTCTATCGAAAGTCGGTGACAAAAAGTCAATGAAATAAAAAAGAAAGTCACCGACTTTTGAAAGAAAAGTTTTTTTGTAGGTTATTTTGAACTTTTTTGTGGGAAGTCGGTTACATTTTTTTTTTGAAAATGTTTTTGAAGTTTCGTAAACGACTATTACTTAGTAGTGTTACTTATATCAGGGGTTCCCAAACTGTGCGTCGCGACGACCTGGTGCTTCGTAGAGAGTACAGAGGGGCGTCGTGAGACGCGAGGGTCGACCATTCTCCGGATTGATATTGCGTGGAACCAAGATTCTATTATGTATAAAATATCCACCAGAAAGAAGAGGATAGTCTCATTGATCTCTTTTGCAGCAACAAACCCAGATTCACGTGTTCTGAGTTCGGAATCAGGTATTATTGTTTTATAATTCACTTGGTATCAACTAGCTAGGGCGTCGCGAAAAAATACTAAACCATGTGCTCACTATGTGCGCCGCGAGCTGAAAAAGTTTGGGAAACCCTGACTTTTATCATTAATATTGTTCATAAACTTTGTTCACTTTTACTACATTTCCGAAACCAACTGAAAATATGAAAATATAATGCGATGAAATTATGACTGTATAGTGTCTTAACGCGTGTTGTGTATTTGTCATGGAGTCGTTGGGTTTGTTCAACAAAATATTCAATAAAATCATTTATATAGTTTTTTACAAATTAATGTTTTATAATATAATTGCATAGAAATGTAAGATTTTAACCAATAGTTAATTGAAGGGTTTTAACTAATTTGTCACTACTGATTAAACAACTGGCCATTAATAAATTATTATTTAGAATCCTAAACCTTTTTAACCGTTTGTTACAACTTGTATAGAATTTTAACACTATCAGCCTTACTACAAAAACTTAAACATCTGTTGAACACTTGACTAAAAAAAGTGTGACTGCAAAATGGACCTTATTTTCAACGTCATAATCCGACATTTTTCCGACATCAAGTGTTCAACAGACGTTTAAAAGTTTTTGTGGTACGACGGTAAATGTCGATATTCCCATATTCGCCATAAATGGCCTTAAACTTAATGAACATACACATACAAGGCGGATATACGAGTAGCTACCCATCTTCTTATCATAACCTGTTAGCTTTAGAGCTCTTGGCAAACATATGGGTTTCCCCATTCTAATTGAAATTCCACACAGCTATCTTTAGTACATCAGCACCTGTTAAAAATAGACATTCAATTATTATTTTAAAATTATTCTTAGGCTGTGTGCAGACTTGAGTCAAGTTTCGATGATTATTAAACTGTTCAGTGCTTAAGTTTTTAAAATAAAGTGGTTACTACGAGTACTATAGTTTCATGAGAACTTAAAACGGGTTATTTACTAGGTTTATTAATTGATTTGAGTTCTTGACATTTCACGTTTCAAGCGCCATGTTACCGAATGGTCATGGCGCTTGCAACTTTTTACTATTATTTACTATTCAGCGCTGACTGAAAACTTTGTGCCAATCGGTTATGATCCAACCGCGTGATGTGAACAAATAAGAAAAAAAATATCTAACAAAGTTTTTGCAGGAATATGGATGGTGAATTAAAGAAGCCCACAGAAACTATAAATTAGCTCTGTCATTTGTCTACTGAGATGGCGATAGATAGACAATTGTGTTCGATTTTTTTTTATTCTAAATAAACTGGGATTACAGCAACATTTAATGTTAATGATAACTGTTGGAATAATAACACCAAATAACTTGAATCTAGAGGGCGTAATTATTCCTAAGCTAAGGGCTGGTTTATCTCGTCTACATTGAAGTGTTTTGGTGTCACGTTCGGTTATGATACCTCTTAAATCATTAATTTGAACCTTTGATCACCAATTAAGATTTACATACACAATCAGCGTCTAAAACGTCCTTACCAGAGCTCGTAACATTTTAGTGCTTTGTAGCTGCAACTTTAATACGTGCATTTAAGGTTGAATATTGATTTACCGCCGAGCATTGAAATCGCGCTACATTTTGAAATGAAACTTTCTACAGGACATTATATCTAGTTCTTTACGCACGTTTGCTGTAATGAAAGCATGTCTATTCGTAATAATACTGCTTTCAAAACTGTTATATCTATAATAGACAAAATCGTCTTGACGTTGGTGTGTACACCGCCTTAACATAAATAGGCGAGATTTATAGTCAATAAATTGGAATCGAGTGTCGAAATATTATTTATTTACATAAAGCTTCAATGATTCACATATCAATCGCTGTGATATTATCGACAACTATATATTTAGTGTTAATGAATTCGTTTCGAGAATTTGATGAATTATATTGGTATGCCTTTGAGACGGAGTAATTTGATAAATTGTTGAATATGATTAATAAATTATAGTTGAGTGCTGTTAATTATTAAGTTGGCTTGTGTTTTAGGCCCTTAAATGTCTTGGAGAAATAGCTATTCTCGCTTAATTTAGAGATTCGGTTCTTGGATGATTCGCACGAATTGAACTGCGGGTTTATAATTGGTATTTAGCAATACTCCTAATGATTCGCTTCGTAAATGAATAATAGAAAATGATGTTGCGAAGTGAACCAAGAATATTGCATAAAATGGCTATTTCAGACCCTCTGGTGGGGTACGAAGTGTACTAACCGATAACTCCAGATTAAATTAAAATTTGATGTAGAAGGAGTAAAGGTAAAGTAGCCTTTAGTACAGAAATATTAAGGAGTTCCGTCATCGACTATTTTTTTTCTATAAAGAAAGACTTTTGATTTATAATTAAAAATTAAATACTAGCCGTTAATAATTAATAGGTGTTCTAGTTTCAAGTGAAATATCTGTCATCTTATCTCATCAATGTACCTACCCATTTAAAAATATCTATGGATTTAAACATGATTGCAAAGAAATTATTTGATTTGATCAATGGAAATAATTATGTGGACGTTATTACCAAAGTTTGCTTGCTTTTTCTTTGAGATTTATTATAGTTTCAATATACAAGCGGTTGACGCCACGGGTGGATTGTGAAACCCTTGATATATTATAATGAATGTATAGTTACTGCCATATTTTTTCCGCACATTTCAAAATTGCATTGGCAATATTCGTCTTTGAAGAAAGAAGTCTTTGAAAACGATACCATTCTCGTTTGACGGTCGAGTTACTGGAATGATGAAAGAAATATCCGTTTGATGCTTCCTCTTTATTGATACGCATTGAGGAAGTAATAAAATGTATTATTTGTAATTGGAATTTAGGTTTAATTAGGTTAAGACAGTCATCTTTACTAATATTATAAATGCGGATGTTTGGATTGGTTTGGATGGATGGATTGTGGTTTGTTAGTCAATCACGTCGTCGGTAATGGTAAACGGATTTCGATGGGTGAAGAGGTAGTTTTATTCTGGAATAAATCGAGGACATTTTCAGCGGTATTGCGTTCCCGTGGAATAACTTCCGACCACGTTTGTGGATCCACTGGCATGCTAGTATTCTTATATTCCTTTGGTCACACACTATGTTCACATAAATAAGATATGATCCACCCGCTAGTTTACCCTTTTGTGGACTACGTTGGACTTTTGTTCCGTTTCTGTTTGTCACTCTTTATCATACAATTTACTTATGGGTTTTTTTGTACTAGTGCGTTCACGTACTCACCCAAGTGTGTGCAGAATCGAATTTATGCTTTATAGAATCATCGCGGGTTCTGGATATAAAGGAATAAAATAAATTCTCTAAACATCAAATTTGAAAAGCGTACAGTGTCCGCTGAGAATGCGCGATGAATTATTTAAAAATATAGTTTGATTGTGCTCTGTATAAAGGTGCTCATAGACTTAAGCAATCACTTGAAACAGAACATCGAACATTCGCCCTTTTTCATTTTGCCGAACTCAACAACGAATAGAGCCAAACATATAGAGCTTCGAGCTTTTTCGTGAAGTTGTCAGATTTCACAGTCGGCTCTGCAAAAAGTTCGCCAAAACGCTCGTCAGAATACTTGCTAAAACGCTCTCGTTTGTTTTTCTGTAATATAACATTCGCAAGAATGCTCATTACAAGTAAATCCTCGAGTTTATTAGCAGTTTTAGGTGAAATGAGCTCGTGAACGTTACTGAACAAAACTACTGAGCCTTTTCTCATTTATTGAACGGATAAAACCTAAAAAATAAGTCAATAGGCTATTTGACAGTATCAATAAATTATAAATCTATTAAGTCCGTTATTTAGAGTTTTGAAAAATAACGGACACATATTTTTCCTTATGTAAAATCAATGAATATTTACCAAGATATAACACATCAAGACTCGAGAGTGGGGGCTCGTGACGTCAGAATTTAGTAAAAAATGTACTAAATTGTGACGTATTGGCAATTTTGAAAGCATCATATTATCTCCGTCAATTTTGGTTTGCGTAAAAAAGAAAAAATACGGGTCAAATATTATTTGATAATCTAACTGCCGGATTAATTAGAATTTTTAGTCAAATAGCCTATTGTATCATTATCTTGACAAATATTATGTCGGTTTGTATATCAAAAGGTAATATTATGACCGTGACTTTACACATGCCGCTAAATTAATAAAGAGATGGTATCTGACTATAAAAGTGCTTTTTCAGATAAGAAATTATAAATCTACTTAATTCAATAAATATGTTACAGTAGCGAAATGTGCCGATAAAAGAGAATTAATAAAAATGCAGCTAATGATGGCCTTGAATTTTGAACAAGCGCTCTTATATATTTTGTTTCCCAAATAGACTAGGTTTATATTAATTGCATTTTACGTTAGATATTTTCAAACTTATTTCTGTCATTGCTGGCCTGTTGGTCTAGTGGTTAGTGACCCTGACTGCTATGCCAGAGGTCGTGGGTTCGATTCCCACCCAGGACAAATGTTTGTGTGATGAGCACGATCATTTGTTCTGTGTCTGGGTGTAATTTATCTATGATATGTATGTATTTAGAAATATATAAGTATGTTTATCAGTTGTCTAGAACCCATAACACAAGCTCTGCTTAGCTTGGGACTAGATGGCGTTGTGTGATAGTTGTGGAATATTATTATTATTATATTATTGTGTATAAATAAGGCTTCGTAATAATCCAACGTGGCAATGCTGTCAGCGTTCTGGGCACTTTCCCCATTGACAGCGATATGGATGAATTTTTTGACGCCCTATAAATGTTTAATTTAGTCATTTTTGTAAATATTTTACTTTTAATTTTAGTTTTAAAATGTAGTATAGTAGTAGTATATATTATTATATAGGTTCTTTTTTATTATAATTAATTAAGTTGCTAAAAAATAACAAGAAAAATGTAAAAATAAAACCTTTGTTCATTAATTAATTGTTAATACTTGACTTTATTGCGCTATCATATTCCTGTCTTTTCTACTTCGTAACAATGAGAATTTTCTCGTGCCACAAAATAAAAGACTCCTTCGTCAAAGTTTTTCGTCCTAGAAGGAGAAACATCAAAGGAGGTGGTTCCCTCAATACCCTGTTCCCTGTTCCTCCAATAGCCATTTAGGCTCACAATAACGCAAATTAGCGCAGGAGCTGATTAGACTAGAAGTTTATTTAATAATAGCTTCTGCCAGCGGTTTCGTCCAACCACCCCCCACCCCCCTATATTATTGCCTATGTTACTCAGGACCAAAGCAGCTTTCAACCAGTGAAAGAATTTTTGAAATCGGTCCAGTAGTTTAGTAGCCTATTAAATACAAACAAACAATCAAATCTTTCGTCTTCTTTATAATATTGGTGTAGATGTGTTAAAGATTACGGAATTATAGTATCCTGAAATAATTTGTTATCCAATTAAGTGTAGCTAGCTAAAGTTATGGCTATTTTCAAAATTCTAGAAATTTAAAAAAATCAGATGGCTAACATATTATTCATACCACACGATATCTGAAATTAAAATGCGCATCTATGTTAAACTAACTACAAAAACAAAATATACTTTTTTCAAAAACACATTAAATTATTTGCCAAAAGAACGAAATACCTAGCTCTCACGCCAAAATTGTAGGCCATTCAGTTTTCAACTTCTTTATTTGGGGTCTAAAAAGAAATAAGACTTCTATTTTTTTTCAAAACAAAAACAGTAATGTAATCCCAAGCCTTATTTGGGAATTTATCTTTCAAATTTTATCAGAGCCAAAATGAAGTTTGCCCAAATTCGCTCGGATAACATCTCATTTTACCATTTCTGTTTTAAATTCGTTCTAATTTGTGTCCAAAGTTGATTTAGTCTAGTTAGGGTGCTTTTCCACAAATGTGCTATGATATGTTGCTATGGATGCGTTTGATATCCACAAATTCATCATCATCAGCCTATAAATGTTCCTACTGCTGGGACACAGGCCTCTTCTCTGAGAGAGGGAGTAGGCCGTAATCTACCACGCGGGCCCAGTGTGGATTGGTAGATGTCACATTTCTTTGAATTTTAGGTTCTAGGACATGCCGGTGTCCTCACTATGTTTTCCTTCACTGTTTTCAGAGCAGTGGTGACGAAATAAATTACACAAAATAATGCCTGGACGGGTGCGAACCCACGACCTACAACTCGTAGTCGGGGCTGATACCCATGGCCCAGCACTGCTCCTTCCACCAATTATAGTTACCGGCATGGATCTTGAGCGCTGACCTTCACCTGCGCAGAAGTAAGTTATTAGGTCCCTTTGGTAGATGAAGTGAGGAACGGGGGCGGGAAAAGTGTAGTGGCCCGTTCTATCGTTGTTTTGTGCGTTTTATTTGTTTTATTGTGCGTTTCATTTTGTCGATAAGTGTACGATGCGCAAAGCGATCCCCACTCTTACGCCGAGCGCCTACGACTAATTCGACCTATTTATGCGTGCTATGGGTGATTGCAAATGATGTAATTATGCAGAGCAATGTGCCTCGCCGTTGCTCCCGTTAGCTTCTTTTTCTTTCTTATTAAAAAAGTTGCCCCACACAAGGAATTTCTCGGAATAACGACTTGTAGTTTGTACAAATATTCGTTCCGTACGGGTATTGAACCCGCAACACGATGCATAGCAGTCGAATGCTCAGCTATTGCGCCGCATCTACGCATCTTCTACGCACAGCTGCGTTGCGGGGCGGCCCATTTTCATGGCATAACTTACTCGCTCTACTACATAGCATAGCATTAGTGGAAACGATCACTTAGTTTCGTAGCCTATAGCTTTTACAAAGTTTTACGGTACGCGACTGAGGCGTCAGTGCGTATAAATATTTAAAACTTTTTCATTCTCGCAGCATAGCTTAGCACATCTTTGGTGGAAAGGCACCCTAAAGGTCAATGTTTTTTTTACTTAGAATTATGCTAAATGTTACTGTTGTCAGAGGCAGCCATGTCCGTTTGGTATTTTACTCTGTGCACATTTACTAACTTTAAGACTTGTTATTATTAATTTAGGTTATGCCGGCTTCAAAAATAAACTCATTATAGTTGAGCCATCATAGGAGAGGTCTATGTTCAACTACAAATCATAATTATCTAATCATTCCATCAGTAAAATTTCGTCCTCTCTATGAGAGGGAGTGGGCTATAATCCACCACGTGGGCTCAGTGCAGCTTTGTCATAATGTCTATTTTTTGACAAAGCAAAAAGCACAATAATGTTGCAGATAAAATCGTGCGATATTTACAAACCAATTTTAAATCACTTACCAACCGTATCATAGGTACTATCAACGACTCGTATTACTAATCAGTCACAAAAAGTTTTTATGACGTGCCAACAAAAAAATCATGGCTGACTTATATTGTTATCGACACGAGAACAAATGAATATCTATTACGATCGTCTTTTATTTGTTCGTGAGATTCTGAGTCACGATTTTCTGTGGTAAATATTTTTTTGCTTCAATTTTAGGGAGACTGGGTTTCATAGTTTGTATTTTTTTGAAAATCTGAATGTGAGTGAATGCAGAATTATCCGATAAGTAACAACGTATGTAATCGGTTAATTCGTCAATATTCTATCGTAATAGGGTTTTACGATTCATCATCATCATCAGCCGGAAGACGTCCACTGCTGAACATAGGTCTCCCCCTTAACATTAGTTCTGTTCTGTTGGTCTTATGATTAGTTTTTTTTTATCTTGCCAGCATTCTAGTTGATTTGTCTGAAGGATATTGTCAAATTTAACCATCAAGTGACACAGAGAATGACCGGTCTCTAAAATATTATGTCTAACTGTTTTCCATTTCCATAAGCTGTCAGCAGTCTGACGTGGCGCCCATAGAGGACCAAACGCCTGCCGGGGTCGCGGGAGTGTCTATACAGGTAACCGTGACCCTAGAGCGTAAAGGGCTATTGAAATAACACCCATTTTAGTCAGTACAAGTCTGACAGTCCCTCTCGCCCCGCCCTGGGTGGGAGGACTCATTTGATGTTTTACCACGTAAAAAGGCCTTTACCACTAGGCTACCACTGCTCTTATATCTTGCCATATCGCTTGCCAACAGCATTCACCCTTTGTTGTAATGTTACCAACTTACTTCCAACTATTGCCTGGCATTGACTGGGGTGTCAAAACTCCGGCGTTCCAACGTTTCGGAACAATCGATACGCCCATACGAAACCATTTATTATCAGACGCTATCTCTGCTCTTGTCACTCAGTTCATTCATTATTGTAGACTTAGTGTCTATTAGCGTTTAATAGTATTGAATCAATAGGGAATAGAGAGGGATGGGTGATTGAGGGTGAATGAGATGGTGTTTAGACGAGTGATCTATTATAAAATAATAAGTGAATTGGGAGTTACATACTAATTTCGACATTAGCCGTTTAAAGATCGATAGAATTTAAACCTTCTTTCAGTGATGTTAGGTTTAAAGAATGGAATGAAAGATTCGACCTTGCCGAGCAGGAATGCGATTTATGCGATAGCCTGGCTGTTGGTTGGCGTCTGGAGTATTGATCCAGAAGGAGAGCAATTTTGTTGATAGTACAAGTCTGACAGTCGAATTTTTGCGGTCGATTTTTTTTTCTGCAAAAAGAGCCTTGCGATTCATGACACACGGCTTTAACACGTACAAAAATACTTATATAATTTGTACTTTATTTTACATCACAATTCATACATAGCTATTTAAATTTTTATGGAATAAATATTGAAGGAACATGTTTGTAACGCGCAACATGGTGGCCACAAATGATGGGTTCTACAGCACTTGCCGAATTTTAACACCGTAAGTTCAATCGTGGTGACTCGTCGCATAATCTAAACACTTTTTTGTTTCACCAGTAACTGTCCCAATCCACAAGTCGCTTAAACGCGTGGATCGTGGCCGTACCACATCTTGTTGAGATACCCTAAGCCCTTTCGTACCTACACAACGCGACGCAAATATCTGATACCTCACGACTTTGGTATTCACCGACCGCGACGTGTGTCTCTGTACGAACCTCTGGATTTGTATTGCGATAGTCGCCTAGATACCAAAGTCATACGGTATCGGAGACTTGTGTCGCGTAGTGTACGGAAAGGCTTCATCATCATCAGCCTTTAAATGTTCCCACTGCTGGGACACAGGCCTCCTCTCTGTAAGAGAGAGTGGGTCGTAATCTACCACGCGGGCCCAGTGCGGATTGGTAGATGTCACATGTCTTCGAATTTTTGGTTCTAGGATGATGTTTTCCTTCACCGTTTTGGGAGAAGAGAGAGAGCACCGTTTTCAGAGGGGTTTAGTCCAGTCTAACGTTAAATTCTCTTACATACGGTGCAACCTTACAATGACCGATGAGTTTGTAACGACCAACCTTATGATTGATGATCTTGTAGGACTTAACCGACAACGACCGATGCCGACCATAAAATACAATAGTTCTCTACTGAATTAAGTTTCACAATGACTATGAAGAAAAATATACTTACATAGAATATTCTTAGATATTACTTATTGTACGCCAAAATTCTTACAAAACTCTTATACAATACTGACACAAAATTGCGATTTTATTACAATAAAGATATTTCTCAAGACGCAGAATATTTTTTTGTGATGGGGTCTGGGTCTAAATCTAGCCCAGAATCAAAGTTACGACCTTTGGTTCAAATATTAAAAAAATGAAGGTATAACATAGGAGCAGTGGTGGCCCAGTGGTATGAGCAGTGGTGGCCCAGTGGTATCGGCCTCGACTTATGAGTTGTAGGTCGTGGGTTCGAACCCAGTCAGGCGCCTTACTTTGTGTAATTTATTTCAACACCACTGCTCTCAAAACGGTGAAGGAAAGCATCTTGAGGAAACCGGCATGTCCTAGAACCAAAAATTCGAAGACATGTGACATTTACCAATCCGCACTGGGCCCGCGTGGTAAATTATGGCCCACTCCCTCTCACAGAGAGGAGGCCTGTGTCCCAGCAGTTGGAACATTTAAAGGCTGATGATGAAATAAATAATTCATCCATTAATAATTCTACGCATTTAATGACAACAAAACCACATAATCCGAATGTCCAATTGGTCAATTGAATTTATCACTTAATTATCTCGATTTTCTATTTGTCAGTTCAATACAGTACGTTCCTTTTGAACCCATCGCTTGCGGTGCTGTCAACCGCTAAAATTAATTGGTCATTACTCGGATTAATAGCTTTTGAACGACCAGATTGTCATGCGATTTATAGTAATTGAGAGAAATAAATAACGAAGGGAAGAAGGAATTTTTCACTTTCCTCGTTGAAATTCTTTATTTGCGTGGAAATAGGATAGGTTAGATTGAATTATCTGTGACCGTAATTAGTTCAAAATGTGTGAGAGTTCGAATTCCCCTGACATTTTACGGGTTTTTTTCTTTGAGTTTTGAAATCTTTCAACTCTGCTCTGGGTATTGTGGAAGTCTGTCAGACTTAATGTACTGTCACCAATTGACCCATCCTGTTTTACAATTGCCCTTTACGTTTCAGTGCCGTGGTACAGAGACATCTACGCAACTCTGGCAGACCTTTTATGGCCTTGTTAGTTATGCTGACAGTACCTTGAGGCGTATCGTATTACCCAGTCACTGAGTTGTAAAGGTCCGATAGGCAGTCGCTCCATGTAAAATACTGACATGCAGCTGCATTTGGTTCAAGAGGACCCCAACTTAGTGGTTTTGTTTTTTTTTTGGGTGGTGATACTATTAATGAGTCCTTCCGCTCTGGGTTGAGCAGAAGGGACTGTAGGACTATTACCTATTACTTACTAAAAGTCCACCTCCTGTTCGGTTGTCCTTTACCTTCTCGAGCCATGGTATCCTGCTTCGACAATCCTATGACCCAGTCTCGGGTGCCTTGATTTCTTAGTTGGAAAAGGGCTAAGCAGCCAATTAAAGCCTCTTCTATGAGTTTTAACAAACAGATGATAAATATCAGTCACTGCAACAGATCCCTGTTCAATTACCCATTGAATAGTTTGTTCTAGGCTTAAGCTTGACTCTAAAAATACAACATGGCGGCAGCTATGTGGGATTGTGGATCTACGTGACAAATAGTGAAGACTGCGACTGTTTATTTTCGATATACACTGCGGATTCAATATCCGTAGTGGCATAGCAGGATGATACGTTTAGCTTACTGATATCAGTAGATTTCTAGAATAGTCTATTGTTGGAAATAAGAGTGGTAGGTCAGTGTACAGTTCTGAGTTACAAAGTCGGGTTGGAGCCCAAACAAGCATTACTTTGTACAGTCATTTTACTTTACCACTACTCTAGGAAAACATCGTGAACTGACTTGTCTTAAAACTAATATCCAACCAAAGGTTTGGTTTTGAAATCAGCCATGCAGAGTTGGAGAAAAATCTAATTTCGGTTTTAGCTATTATTGACTAATTGTTTGTTGAATTGTCGGAGTTAGTCGGACGCCTACATAGAACCATTATTGTACGTACAGGCGTACTTTCGTGGCATAATTTATTTCTAAACCTAATTTATTTAAAAATGTTAAAAGAAAATATCTGCATCGTGAAAAAATCTACGGTCGTACCACAAAAACTTTTAAACGTCTGTTGAACACTTGTCTAAAAAAATGTCAGATTATGTCGTAGAGATGGGTAACTAGCCGAAATTTCAATAGCTTAGCTAACCGGCTATTTGTGGTGTAATAGCCAGCTAGCTAGCCAGCTATTTGGCTACTTGGCTATTGAACAATAGCGTTTAGTAACTAGCGGCGCAAGCTAGGTAGGACTTAAATAACGCAACATCAACTGCCCGATCGGAATTCGATCCTAAATCAAAAAAAAAAATGTTTACCTCTCTGAGGTCACAATAACCAAAATAGGTACTAACTATAAAATTTTTATTTGTTTTAAACCCCGTCAGGTTTAAAATAAATAAAAATTTTATAGTTAGTATAACTAACCAGCTTTCTAATCATCGTATTTCATAAGTTCGTTCATTAAACGAACGAAATTACTAAGTATAATGCTCTTTCTTTGTCTAATATATTTTGTGAATATTCTGAGAAAAAGATCGACGATACCAATGAAGATCGTACACGCGTAGCGCAATAAGCGCGCACACAGCTATCGGCTATTTTGGCTACTCTAGCTACCCGTCTACCGAATACCGGGACGGCTATAAAACGTAGCAGTTAGCTATACTCCGTGGCGGCTACGCGGCTACGAGCGGCTACGCGGTTACGAGCGGCTACGCGGCTATATCATAACCTGTCAGTTATCTAGCCAACCAGTAGCCGATAGCTAGCTATCGTGTTGACGGATATCATAGCCGTGGCTATTTTGCTCATAGCCGGTATTTGGCTAGTTATGGCTATAGCTACCCATCGCTATTATGTCGTTGTAATAAGGTCCGTTTTGCAGTCACACTTTTTTTAGACAAGTGTTCAACAGATGTTTAAGTTTTTGTAGTAAGGCTGTTAATGTCCAAGAACCAAAATAATTGAAGGCATATGACATCTCAGGCATTGACCAGCACTGTCAGCGTGCACGGCGCGCATGGTGGATTACAACTCACTCCCTCTCGCAGAGAGGAATTTTTCTATTTCCCAGCAAACAAACGTAACAGACTGATTGCGCATTGCTTCGCTAATTTCAAAGCACGTGCGGTTTAAGAAAATATTGTGAGAAAGCGACTTCTCCTGCAACCGGAAAATTGAACTCACCAACTACCAAACCACAATTTCATAGAAAGAAATCTGTCTATTGCTAGCTTAAAAGACAGATTTAAGCTGAGATTACCAAAATGTTCTATTATTCATCATCAGCTGGAAAACGTCCACTGCTGAACATAGGCCTCCCCCTTAGACTGCCACGCCGAACGACAATTCGCCACTTGCATCCATCGGTTGCCCGCGACCCTCACGATGTCGTCGGTCCACCTAGTGGGAGGCCTACCTACGCTGCGTCTTCCGATCCGTGGTCGCCACTCGAGAACTTTAGAAATAATCACTGACTAATCTCAACTATGGCTTCTCGTCTTAATTAGTACAATTTCGCTACTTTTCGAAATCCCCAGACAGCTGAAAGCATTTAGTCGGTCACCGTTTTGATTGAGGTTATATTTAATTTATTACTTATTCAATGTTATCTTCTCAGAACCTAGTGATTTATTGTAGTCGACGCTTCGCATGACCTATTTAAGGGCTGGCTTAATTCTTGGTCAAAGGATCAGCAGTGCCATCCAACGTGGCAAGGCTGCCAGCGTTCTGGGCACTTTCCCCATTGACAGCGATGCGGGTGAAGTTTTGTAACGCCCTGTAAATTTTAATCTAGTAATTTTTGTGAATATTTTAATTTTAGTATTTAAATGTAGTATGTACCTATGTATGTATGTCTCTCTGCGCAATCGACTCAGAAATGAGGAGATTCGTAGACGAACCAAAGTTACCGACATAGCCCAACGAATTAGCTAGTTGAAATGGCAGTGGGCACGCCATATAGCACGCAGAACTGATGGCCGATGGAGCTGTAAAGTTCTCGAATGGAGACCACGCACCGGCAAGCGCAGCGTAGGACGTCCACCCACTAGGTGGGCAGTCGATCTTATGAAGGCCACAGGATCACGCTGGATGCAGGCCGCTTACAACCAGTCCTATTGGAAGTCTAAAGGGGAGGCCTATGTTCAGCAGTGGACGTCTTACGGCTGATATGATGATGATGATGTATGGAAATGTATTAAAATGGAAAGAATAAACACATTGTAAAATTAGTTGAAGAATCACTTTTTTTATTTTACGATAGTTTCGCGTTTGAACACTATCTCGCTTGATGGTAAGCGCAAATAAGCATGCTTGTATTTTATTTTGGGTGATGGGTAATTTTCAAATGACTTCTCTCATTCTCGATGTGGCAGATGGAAGTGTCAAACTAGTCGGTGAATTCTTACTAATCCTATTAAAACACATAAACACATAAAAAGTATTTATTAACATAAAACAATTTTAACACCTGTATTGGATTCTCTGACTCCTGCACTAGTTACAACTGTGTTGCAGGAGCCATGAGTGTTTTCCCGTAATAAAAAGACAAACATTTTATTGTTTCATGACAAAAAAAAAAAAAGAAAAATTTAAAAACAATGTGAGAGAAAGTAAAAAATTAAAAAATATAACATAACACATTACTACTGATACGCACGCATGTGTGTGGGTGTGTATGTGTGTTTGTGTGTGTGTGTGCTTGTGTCAAGTGTGTGAGTTTGTTACTCTTTCACGCAACAACTGGTAAACGGATTTGGTATACAGATAGTTTACAATCTGGATTCACACATAGGATATTATATTCACGAGTTGTACCGGGCGAAGCCGCTGGTAACAGCAGGTTCAAAATTATTCATTAGATGCGTCCCCACAGAGCGTGCAGCCTCGCGAGGCATTTTCCGCGCGAAGCAGCTCGGTTGGTGTGGACGTGTCTCGGGCGAGGCAAGTGACAGCGCTGCCGCGGTCGAGCGACCGAGCGCCCGAGCCATCCAGTGTCGCCTTTTGTTTTGCTCGCGTATAATGTTTCGTTCCTCGGTCGAAAAACAATAGACGCGTCCACACAGAGTCAGCAGCCTCGCTTGTCAGTTTCCTCGCGCAGCAAATGCCTCTCGAGGTTGCGCGCTCTTTGTAGACGCACCTATTAAAATTAAAAAACAAAAGCTTTCTGTACTCCAATAGACTTTGACTGCACCTAATTTCATTCTCGTTAGCTCCCTTAATTTCGTAAATAAGGGTACCTACAAAGTTTTTGCTTACAAAATTAATATAGAAGATAACTTCTGAGACATCACTAATGTTAAGGACAATTCTAGAAAAGACCGATAACTTTGGTCAATAGACCAAAATCAAAACCAAGGCAGAAATATCAAAGAAGCAAGACAACATCTTTTGTAGACACACTTCACTTCGTAGAACAAAAATAAATAGAGCAAATCAAAACCAAACTACAGAATAATGACGTCTAGCCAACGCCAAATTGAATCCTTCTGTTTGTAATACAGGTTTAAGGGCTCTTTGAATAGAAGCAAATACGAAAACATCTTATTTATTGAAAACGCTTCAGTGGTTAAGGCTTCATGATCTTACAGCATCTATCTCAATTTATTATGACACAGCGTGTGTAGAATTTAGAAATTATCGCACTGAAATAACTGGGATAAAATTTAATAAATATCATCATTATAAAATTATATTTACGTGTGTACTTAATCTTTATTAGGGTTCCGTAGCCAAATGGCAAAAACGGAACCCTTACAGATTCGTCATGTCTGTCTGTCTGTCTGTCCGTCCGTATGTTACAGCCACTTTTCTTGGAAAGTATGAGAGCTATCCTGTTGAAACTTGGCAAGTAGATGTATTATGTGAACCGCATTAGGATTTTTACACAAAAATAAAAACAAAACAAATTTTGGGGGTACCCCCATACTTAGAATCGAAACCTATCGATAGATACCAAACCCATACGTGTGGGGTATCTATGGATAGGTCTTTAAAAATTATATTGAGGTTACTAGTATCATTTTTTTCTAAACTGAACAGTTTGCACGAGAGACACTTCCAAAGTGGTAAAATGCTACTACGGAACCCTTCATGGGCGAGTCCAACTCGCACTTGGCCGGTTTTTTTCATACTAGGATTAGTGTTAAGAGGATGTTTGATAATTGTAAACCCGAAATACGCATCCTCCCGGACGAAATCGTGTTCAAAATACTCGTTAACGGTGTAGATGATTTTTTATGAATGTTGAACGTTCTCCCTCTTGTAACTATATATCTATTAGACGTACAGTATAAAAACAAATACATTTTTTTGTGGAATTTCATTGCCTATAAACTTCTTTGAGGCATTTTTGTCATAAAGTCAACGGTTGAAACATTAAATGAAAATGAACACACTTGGGCCCTTCAAGCTAAGATGGCGGCTAAGGCAGTCACTCCTCGAGGTCGAATACTCACATTTTTCACGAGGAGCTTATACTTAATCAATACAAATAAAAAAAAATCTACACCACCTTATGCAGGGCAAAACTCCCTATTGACTGGACTAATTGTTTTACAAACAAAAATCCTCAGTATTAAAATATCAAAGTGGTAAATGTATCCACTTTAATTTCCGATGCTGCAACCGTCAAAAATTTATAAAATAGTGAACAGATTGTACAGGCAAAGAATCGAGACATCAAAATACCAATAAAATAGTGCACTGTACTCATTTAAACAAATGGCCGATTGTCGTCTACACAATAGTTACAATATGATAATTTATTACGGCTCAACTGATTTTATTCTTGCATTCTAAATGATCACCGAGCGATGCGGAATACAAACAAACCTGGATACTACATCGCTTGTCTTACTGATTACTCATACAAATCATTTATTGGTCGATTGATCGGTTGCGTACCTACTTTAGAGTAGAAAAACTTTATTAAAAAAAAATTAAACGCCTTCAAAAACAACCACAAAAAAAGGTAAAATAACCTACAAAATAACTTTTCTTTCGAAAGTCGAACTTCGGCTTTGTTTTATTTTTATCTCGTTGTCTTTTTTGCCAACGACTTCTGAAAGAAATTTTGTAGGTTAATTTAAACCTATACACCGTGTTCCGGACGATATACATAAACTTCGACCAGATGTTCAAACCACGGAAGTAAGCATTTTTCATTATGGACACATTAATAAATTCTTATTTTTTATTTTTTGTTAATTTTCATACAAACTAAATACCTAGACGTAAATAACTCGATATGCATGCCTCTTTATCCGAATTGGCAACGTCATTCATAACATTTGGCGGGCTGAAACAAATGAAATGCAAATAGTATTTGATAGATTTCAAATTAAGATACTTTCTCACTGCATAGCTCAATTAAATTTCATTAAATGAAATTACAAATATCTTTGTAACGAAGCCTTTTTAAGTACTACTTCCTTTGTTGGATTTGATTTGTAAAAGCCATAGAAGTATTTGCTAAAGTTTATGGATAACGTGAAGAACACGGTGTATACATTTTTTTATTTTAGAAACCTGGAAAGTAACAGTACACATACATAAAAAAAACCTACCGAATTGAGAACCTCCTCCTTTTTTTGAAGTCGGTTAATAAGCAATGTCCCTTCGTAAACAACGCGATTATGCGACACAAGTCTCCGATACCTTACGACTTTGGTATCCATTGTCGTGCGCCAGTGTACCTACGAATGTCTATGGATTTGCATTGTGATAGTCGCCTGGATACCAAAGTCGTAAGGATAGGAGACTTGCGTCGCGTTGTGTACGAAGGAGCGACCGACATCTGCGTTATAGGAATTCAGGAATTCAAGGCCAAACAAAGAAAATGAAAAACAGCGAATAGAGGCTCATAATTCAACATTTACGAAAAAAAATATTATATTATGATAATTTGTCATTATTTATATGGCCGGTAATTATGGAGTGTTGTTGTAAAAATTATTTTGAAAGGATATATCTCAAAACTATCAAAGATCTATCAATAAAAGTCGGGATCAATAGCTTGACATGCTTTCTGAGATACAGAGTAGTGTAAAATTAGAATGATTGGTCACTTATCTATAGGTTTACCTCGGCAAGTGAAGCGTAATTTTTGATTGACCCTTGCAGCAAGCTCCATGATTATTCATCAAATACTTTTTTTATCTTTGCATCTGTTTTTGTCAAACATTCACATAAGTCATCTTGATACCTAAAATAATAGTGGGAATTCCCAATTAAAACGAAAACAACATAATACGGAAATTTTTGGAACTTGGTGTTATGAAGGAATATTTCTGATTTGTAGAATAGAATATGATCAAAACAAACCGATAACGATGATTGATGATTTTTTAAAATACATTGTTGTTAATTGATACGAAGTCACTCTTTCTTGATGCCTCATTTAGACAATGCAAGAACTTGCAAGTTTGACTACCTACATTGCGGTATTTGTTTGATCTACTGAATTCATTGTCCATTAATAGTCCGCGATGAGACTCAACTTGCATGCTTTTTATTGCATCGTCTGAATGAGGCTTTACATTTGAAGGAAAGTAGTTTGATTCGGATCATCTTTTAAGGCGCGGACTGACTACGATTACTACGTCACCACTATGGAGCGTCAATAAGGTTGAAAATTGAAAATGATATTTGTGTTGAAATGTGACGTAAGCTGCGAATGGGCATTTATTTTACTGCTTTTCTTTAGATTATTTAAAATATAGACATAAAATTAAAAAATGGTTTGGTTAAAGTTTAAAAAAAATGGAAAACCTACAAAATTCTTTAAAAAAAAACTGTTGTTATCGCTGGAAATACAGAGATCTTCGACGTCAAAGTTTATTTTTGTGCTACAACTTCCCAATTTTTTATTGGGAATATCAAACTATTATTTATTATTCTGTTCGGTTTAAATTCTTCTTTATACCCTTCTCTGTTGACTGTATTTTCGCGTTACTTATTTTTATTACATTACGTCATACTCGACGTTCTAAGAAACCTATTTTTGGGAATATTGAGATAACACCGCACCTTAAGCTGAGAATAGGTTTTTTTTAATTCTCTCCTCGGCTCATTACCATCGTTTCTCTGACCTTGTGATAATTTAATCGGTATATCGCCGTTTCCTTAACATTGCATTGATTGGACCTTTTTTAGGTTAGTAAATCATTAATGTTATTGTCAAACAGACAGGCGAAGCGAACGCGAAGCGAAGCGTTTTTGTTTTGCAATGGGGACTGTTTGAAGCCTGTCACATAGACTATCGGACCGCTTTCGCTTTTCTATATGAAAGGATTCGGATCGCATTCGCTTCGCCTGTCTGTTTGACAATAGCTTAAATGAGTCCTCCTACCCTGCGGAAGGGACTAACAGACTGGTAAAATAATCCAATTTTTTTTTTCATCCTCCGTAGTCGATAAATTGCCCTGTACGTTCCAGGGTCACGGTTACTAATCTTGTTAGTCTCGCGACCCCGACAGGTGTTTGGCTCTCTAGAGGGCCACCGTCAGATTACTGACAGCTCCTTCTGGCGCGTGGAACACGACGTGGCGTCGATCCGTGCATGGTCCTTGATCGGACGGCGAGATACCTATTACTCGCGGTCCGCATGCCTACATTAATGGGACACTAGATACGATAATACGCTAAATGGGAGGAGTAGCTAGTATTCTTAGTTACAAAAAAAAAAACTACTTAAGTACCTATGATGTCATTACTCCTGTACATTCGTCATCATACCACATAAGGTGTCAATTTGAAAACTACACGGCAATGTAATCCTTTTAGAACTTTTATTCCCTTTGAGTTTACCTTTGTTAGTTTAGTTTGTTAAGGTTGATATTCGGCTAACTGCTTGCCCATTTTGTTGCGCTACTTAGTGGCCCACCTTATTTCTATGACTATAAAACTGTATTCAATATTGAATTCATGGCGTTACTGATCACTTGAATAATTATGAACTTTATGTGTGTTTAATATAAGTCGATTTTAGAATGGTTTACATTCTTAATATAATTTTTAAACATTTATAATTTACTAGCTGTGCCCACGACTTCGTTCGCGTGGAGGTCGGAACTCAACAATGTATTTTTTAGTGCTTCTTTATTAACAACATTAGCTTTAAACCATCATTCTGGAGCATACATAAATATGCGTACGTAAATCATCAAATGAGTCCTCCTACCCAGGGCAGGGTAAGAGGGACTGTCAGACTTGTACTGATTAAAATCCTCGGTGTCCTATAAATCCTATAATAGGCCTTTACGTTCCGGGGTCAAGGTGATTCGATAGTTCCGCGACCCCGGCAGGCTTTGGCCTTCTAAGGGGGGGCCCGTCATTGTGATGACACATTTAGGCGCGTGTTGAACACAACGCGCCGTCGACCCAGGCATACTCGCCGCCCGCATGCTCGTGCAAGAGAAAAATCTACGTTTAAATGCCTCTGGGACCTGAGTAGTATAGGCGGACTCCGGAGCCTGCCCTTTCCCATCCTATCCCATCCTATCCCATCCTATCCCATCCTATCCCATCCTATCCCATCCTATCCCATCCTATCCCATCCTATCCCATCCTATCCCATCCTATCCCATCCTATCCCATCCTATCCCATCCTATCCCATCCTATCCCATCCTATCCCATCCTATCCCATCCTATCCCATCCTATCCCATCCTATCCCATCCTATCCCATCCTATCCCATCCTATCCCATCCTATCCCATCCTATCACATCCTATCCCATCCTATCACATCCTATCCCATCCTATCCCATCCTATCCCATCCTATCCCATCCTATCCCATTCTATCCCATCCTATCCCATCCTATCCCATCCTATGCCATCCTATCCCATTCTATCCCATCCTATCCCATCCTATCCCATCCTATCCCATCCTATACCATCCTATCCCATCCTATCCCATCCTATCCCATCCTATCCCATCCTATCCCATCCTATCCCATCCTATCCCATCCTATCCCATCCTATCCCATCCTATCCCATCCTATCCCATCCTATCCCATCCTATCCCATCCTATCCCATCCTATCCCATCCTATCCCATCCTATCCCATCCTATCCCATCCTATCCCATCCTATCCCATCCTATCCCATCCTATCCCATCCTATCCCATCCCATCCTATCCCATCCTATCCCATCCTATCCCATCCTATCCCATCCTATCCCATCCTATCCCATCCTATCCCATCTTATCCCATCCTATCCCATCCTATCCCATCCTATCCCATCCTGGTTATTATTAGGATTAATATTGTGTTAATGAAAATACCTTCGCAAGTAATGCATTACTTTAAAAAAGGTTATAATGACTTAACCTTAAAAGATAAATGTATGCTCTCGCGGACTTTATTTTAGAACTTTTTATCAGGAATAATTCCGTAGTACATTATTTTTGCGTATCTTTAACGGTTTACGCAGCGCACGCAACGGAAGCTCTCGAAATGGAATCCATTTTCCCGATTTTGAAACATTTCTCTTTACTGCTCCGCTCCTTTTGGTGATAGCGTGATGTTATATAGCCTATAGCCTTCCTCGATAAATGGTCTATTCAACACAAAAAGAATTTTTCAATTCGAACCAGTAGTTCCTGAGATTAGCGCGTTCAAACAAACAAACAAACAGACTCTTCAGCTTTATAATATTAGTATAGATTGCTCAATCTATGGTTTATGAATGGGTATTAAAGATTGATCTCCAGGAACACATAATTATTATTTTGTATTTTTTTAGGGTTCCGTAGCGAAATGGCAAAAACGGAACCCTTATAGATTCGTCATGTCTGTCTGTCTGTCTGTCTGTCTGTCTGTCTGTCTGTCCGTGTATGTCACAGCCACTTTTTGTTGAAAGTATAAGAGCTATCCTGTTGAAACTTGGTAGAAAGATGTATTATGTGAACCGCATTAGGATTTTCACACAAAAATCAAAACAAAACAAATTTTGGGGGTGCCCCCCAAACTTAGAATTGAAACTAAAAAAAATTTTTTTCACCAAACACATACGTGTGGGGTATCTATGAATAGGTCTTTAAAAATGATATTGAGGTTACTAACATCATTTTATTCTAAACTGAACAGTTTGCGCGAGAGACACTTCCAAAGTGGTAAAAAGTGTGTCCCCCCCCCGTAACTTCTAAAATAAGAGAATGATAAAACTAAAAAAAAATATATAATGTAGACCTCAACCAAAACTACCAACGAAAATTGGTTTGGATGAGATACAGTTAGCAGTTTTTGAGATATAGTACATTTTCAAAAACCGCAAATATAACTTTGCCATTCATACAAATACTATGAAATGTTTTTCATAGTATTTTTAGTTATTTTTATTGTTTGTGTACTAATCTCAATATAATTATATCTCTAATCTATGCTTGCTGCTACGGAACCCTTCATGGGCGAGTCCAACTCGCACTTGGCCGGTTTTTTTGATATAGCTATCATTAATGAGATTCTTTAAAATATTAGCTTTTCGATGTTTGACAAAACATATTCAGAATTAGCAAAACATAAACCACGTTGAATTGTATGCAAGCCTAGTTCTTTTTTTGGGTATTCAAATAAGAGATTTTCAAATATCGAACCCTCAAAAAAGATTACGGACATCTTCTTCATGATTCTATTCTCCTGGTACTTTCTGTTCAAGTTTCACATTGCGATATCTCTAACATCAGGTTTCAGGGCCGCTGCAGGGCCCTATTAAGAAAGGGCGAAAAAGGGCCTCTTATCACATTCATACAGCTCAGCAAAAACGCTTGATACATGACTAAAGAGGTAGCCATTCACTTAATAGTACATTGTTATCCAAGGCGTGAAAGTTACTTATTTACGTCCCGAGACGGGGTTTGGCGCCCGTAACGTAGTGAGAGCGCTAATAGTTCGAGGGACTAAATAAGTAATTTACCCGCGGTAAACACTGTGCTTTTCATTACAAATACGAGGAAAGTAAAATTAACAACATAAATTTTAGCTAAAGAAAAAATGAGTGTAGATCGGATTGTCACTTTGCCGCTTGTTTTTTTTTTTTAATTTTTGTGCTGTGGTCGTCCGTCTCAGTGTTGCCAACTACACCGTAATTACGGTAAAAACACCGTAACCAGGAAAGATTTACCACCTACCGTAGGATTATAATTACGGTAGCAAAATACACCGTAATTCCTAATGAAGAGCGTATTTATTTTAAATACCTATTAAAACACTTGCCAAAATTTATTTTGGCCATTTTGTCTCTACCACATTCGAATGCTGAGTGCGAAAGAGTCTTCAGCAGAGTTAACGACATAAAAAAAAATTATACTGTCTGATTCTGTTTAAAAATACCTTTTTTTTAACTGTGACCCAGTGATTGCGTAGTAGTAGCCTACGAAATTCAAATTTTCTTGTGAGAGCGAATGGAGCGAATGTTTTGATCATTCTTATATTTAAAATTATTTTGTCACGAATCCTATTTTGATCAAGTAAAACTTGTCACTGATAAGAAAATTGTAAAAAACACAAGAAAATTGCAAAAAACACAAATATATGTATGTTACAACGTAATTTCGGAAAATCTACCGTATTTTTAGAAGAATTCTACCATCCGCTAGATTTCAAACCTGGCAACACTGGTCCGTCTATACAGCCAGGATTTTTCATGTTCATTATTTAAAAATTGGCAAAGATTTTGTCCAAATCTGTATTATTTTAGAGAAATAGTTGAAACTAAATTCTTTTGAAGTCATGATTTATATTCTTAATACTTAACTTTATGTTATTTTTATTTTAAATCGCTCTGTAATTTCGTGGCTGTATAAAAAGTTTGAACATGGTTCAATAGAAATGTCATAATAGAACTAGTTTTTTTTTCTTAAATTTGGCAGCTGTCAGTTGAAAGCAATTTTCCCTAGGGCAGCAATGGATAACTTTCAAACGGCTAATCAGACATGTAATGACCTACTTTCAGAGTATGAGTAATGAAAAAACGTTTACATGTACACTGACAGATGATAATAATGATTGATAGTGTTGAATACACCAGAATGTCAAAATATTACATCAATAAAACAGAAAAACGAATTCCCTCCACAATTGACATACCAAACTAAAAACCTGACATGATGAGTTCATATCGGTTCTTTGACGCCCGGAAGTATTTAAAGTTATTTACAAAACATCCAACAAGAATTTATGTTAACTGGTTATTTTTATGATAAAACTAAGTTTTTTTGCAATGTATCTGGCCATTGTTAATTACTAGATACAAGGCCGTTAATGGTATGAGATGAGAACGAATAAAAAATTAGGTAATGACCCGGAAAGCACGTGTAAGATTTTTTTTCTTGTGTTTATGGCTAGAAAATTCTTTAACTGGGTAGGGGACTTCCCTTAAAATTTCACCATAATATTATAATCTCCTTTGTTAGGTAAATTTTTTCCATGCAAAGATAAACACACAAACATATTTTATTTAATTAACATTAAATACAATACATATACAATTAAATAAATTAATACTTTCACTAATTTATGGTAATTCGCTCGGTAGGACTTCCCCTCAAGTCTTCACAATTTTTTCTTCTTTTTTTTAACATAATTATTGATTACATTTTTAGGGTTCCGTAGCCAAATGGCAAAAACGGAACCCTTATAGATTCGTCATGTCTGTCTGTCTGTCTGTCCGTGTATGTCACAGCCACTTTTTGTCGAAAGTATAAGAGCTATCCTGTTGAAACTTGGTAGAAAGATGTATTATGTGAACCGCATTAGAATTTTCACACAAAAATCAAAACAAAACAAATTTTGGGGGTGCCCCCCATACTTAGAATTGAAACTCAAAAAAAAATTTTTCACCAAACCCATACGTGTGGGGTATCTATGAATAGGTCTTTAAAAATGATATCGAGGTTACTAACATCATTTTTTTCTAAACTGAACAGTTTGCGCGAGAGACACTTCCAAAGTGGTAAAAAGTGTGTCCCCCGTAACTTCTAAAATAAGAGAATGATAAAACTAAAAAAAATATATAATGTAGACCTCAACCAAAACTACCTACGAAAATTGGTTTGGATGAGATACAGTTAGCAGTTTTTGAGATATAGTACATTTTAAAAAACCGCAAATATAACTTTGCCATTCATACAAACACTATGAAAAACAAAATTATTTTTATTGATTGTGTATATTACTTACTAATCTCAATATAATTGTATCCCTAATCTATGCTTGCTACTACGGAACCCTTCATGGGCGAGTCCAAATCGCACTTGGCCGGTTTTTTTATTTTTCATTACTAGGTGTACTCAGTCTAACTAATGACTTAAGGACCTGGGTGACTGCTTTTAAGGCCGGATATTGGTGTGGTAATGTGGTGTGGTGAGTGTTTTTAGGTTTTAAGTACTAGAATTTTCTTGGTATAAGAGAAAGTTGATGGTGTGTGGTAACGCCCCAGTGACTGAAACACGGGTAAAGCTGTTGGACCATGCCCGATATCGTGTCTAATTACTGTTTGAAACCATTAAAATGAGAGTTACTATAAATAATGCCTAAGACACATATGCCCAAAATGTGTCTTATCAAAACGCATATGCCCAAAATGTGTCTTATCAAAACGCATTACAGTTCTGAGTGTTTAAAAAGGCCATTTTAGTAGAATATTAATATGAAAAGCGAAAAAATCATCTTCCTACTGTACCGCTTAAGTAGGAAATAGAAAAGAAAATTCCATTCCACGATTTTTTTCTAAATAATATTATTTAACCTAATGTTCGCATCACCGAAATTTCAAAAACACAGGTTCGTAAAAGTATATTGGAAAACATTGACCTCGACAATGACCCCCATAAATAACGGTCAAAGAAAATTACCGATTAGAGGTCAAGTTCGATGTTTTCGGAGACAGGATAATAGGGTACATCCTTTCTGTGCTATCACTTCTTATGATACTCTTGGGAAAGCTGAAATAATGGATGAAGGATGAGAATGGATGTTGAAATGTTATCTTGCATTAAATTGTGACTGCGGTAAGACAAGTTGTGAAAGATCTATTGTAATTTTGAAGAGCCTGAAAAAAACGTTGTTTCTTGTACCTAAAAAAATTCAGCTCATGACAAATCATAAAATTGTATTGTTTTAAAACAAAATCACAATTTAAAATAAATAAAATTTAAAAGTTTTAAAAGCCTCAATACAAATGACCATCAATCTATTTGAATATGGAACTACATAATGTTTGTTGTTTAGAATGCATTTTTCAAAAATAAAACCGTACCAGTGTCGGAACGCATTATGTTTTAGTAATTATTACTCGTTATTATACGTTTGTCACCACAAAGGTATGAACTGATTAACGTCACCCGTGGAAGCTAGGCCGTCGATCGATGTGACGAAAGCTCATTATTCTGGCTTAAATTCCGCAATTTCCATTGCAATGTTCATCATCAGAATAGGGGTAGCAAATTGTTTGTGGATCGCATTATGGTAAGATAATGTTGTTGATTTTGATGCCGCTACTTTTGATTAGGAGACAAATTTACTACTGTTTCATCATTGATGATCGTTGACCATTTAGACCTCATCATCATCTTCTGTGTAGTCTTTTCTCAACATTTTGGGGTCAGCTTCCATTCAAACCGAATGCAGCTGAGTATCAGTATTTTACATGGAGCGATTGCTAATCCTACCATTTTATCATAATCATAAATTAGGTATTTTATTGCAATTCATATTATAATTTTGTTAAAGTAGCTTTCTTAGATCGAATCACCTTATAGAACATTGAGATGGACACAAAGTTAGCATTAATCCTTTAAGGTGAGGTAAGCGTGACATGCATTCGCAAGGCCTCCGGAGGCCTTATGAGGCCGAAACTAAAGCTTCAAGGACTTAACTGGGACTGGGGGTCAGGCAGCAGTTCAAGCCTCAAGTGCTTGATCGTTACCGGTATATAATTTAGTAGAGGTTATAACCTATTGTATGGTATAAGGCAACGACAGTATACCGTCGTTGCCTTATGTGTATAAGATATAGTTACATCATGTATAAAATGACGCAATTTAATTTTAGGGGTTGCGTTGGTAAACGATTTTTGAACGATTTTTAAATAAGTACCTATTCAAAAATCGTTCGTTAAGGATATTATCAGATTTTTTTTAAAACAAAAAAAGGTTCCCCACGCTGGGATTTCTCCTGTATTGTGGGTTCGTTTACACTTACAGACATTAAAAAACAACTACATACTTGTAGATCATACAAATAATTGCTCCGTGCGGGAATCGAATATATTTGTGTTATAGGTACGGTATTTAATTTATTTATTAGCTTTTTCAGGGTTTTTTTTAGTTTTAAAAGAACACTGCTTTACACAATGAATTACGCCTGTTTCGTGGCTGCGTGAAACATTTAAACTCACATATTCACAAACAACATATCCAGAATTAACTACTTGTAGGCCATGCAAATTTTTGACCCATGCGGGAATTAAACCCGTGACACGCGGCGCAGCAGTCGATTGCTCAGACACAGTGCCAATTGTATCGACATATTAAAAGAATCCTGGTCGAATTTTGATCACATAAATAGACTATCGAACACAATAAGGGTTTTTCAATTCGAAACAGTAGTTCTTGAGATAAGCTTAAGCTTTATAATATTGGTATCTGGTAACTTATTTTGAAGTGATTTACCTGCCAAAAACCTTGAAAATATTGAGGTAGTCACTACATCACTAATCACATTGTAATAACAACGCAGAATATCTAAAACATTTGAAACAAACATCAATTACTTGATGAAATAGATATCTTCATAAAATCTGTTCTAACGTAGTTTTTATTACATTTTAATGGCTTTTTTTGTAAACCGTATCCGACACAATGTTGTTTACTGATAAGTCGATATTGCACGCGAGGTAAAATATTTGTGGGAGAACGATGCAAAAGGCAAAAAGATGAAAAAATATGACTATGGGCATTATTATTTTGCGCGTTGCTAGAAATTCATTATGATAATTTTCTTGCTGTCCCAATGTATTTGGGGTCGTCAAGGCATGTCCTCTTCTTCTATACTTCCGTACGATGATGTGTAGGGCGGAAGGAACTGTCAGATTCACATCGACTGACCCTTACCCTGTTTCTTTGGGAGCTTTTTGTGTCTTCTGCGACTATTATCGCCCTTCAGACATTTTTCTCTTCTCCTATATTAAAAAGAGAAACTTAATAAAAGTAAATTGAAAGGCTGGAAGTTATGGTGTTCCTATAAATACGTTGAACAATGACGGAGTAGAAAAACCGCATTGGTATGGTAAACTTCTGAGAAAACAAACCCCTTTTGGTAATGATATCACTTCCAAAGGGGGTTAGTTTTCACTGAAGCTGACTGTACTATGACGAGATATGGAGACAAAAGTCTGCTTCTTAGTTACATACAATGCGTCTAAAACTTGCCACTGACAGCCGTGATGATAAATAATCTTAACGTTTTTGGTCCAAGTTAAAAGCTGCGGCTCAAATTAATCATCATTTTTTAACACGCTTATATTAACTTCACTTGTAACTATGTACTTATGTAAGAAAATCTTGGAATCTTAATTTGACCCACTTCCCGGTCTTCGATTAGGATGAAATGCACACGCTCTGATTTCTGAAGACAATACAATTGACTATAAGAAACGTCATTACAAATCCAATATGGCGGCCTCGCCAAGATGGTGGACTGGCTGTTTGAAATCCACCCCCATGATAATGGTGAGATGTAAAATGATTTAAAATAACAAAAAAATGGCTTTATAATACCTAACCTAGATATAAAAAGTCAAATTTATCTGCTACAAAGTCATCAGCTCTACGGCTAATTTATGGCCGATCCATTGCATTTTCAGCTTCGCCATACTATGAGTTTGTACTTACGTACATCCAATCAAATTCGATGCAGAAGGCACGGAACTGTGTAGTACCACTTCAGAGAGGCTTGCGTTGCGTCTGCAATGGACTAAGTAAAATGATCATTAAATCTTGACTCTTGACCTGCGCTTCTGTTGAGCCTTTCAATTTGAAGAACGTGATGTTATATAATTTTATATTTTGACTACTGGCTACTCAGCAGCTAATTCCTGTTGTAGGCAACGATTCGTCAAACAAAAAAAAGTTTTAAACGAAGGTTCATTAGGATGGATGGATGTTTCTTAGTCTTTTATGCAAAAACTATTGAACGGATTCGAATGAAATTTAGTACAAAGATAACTTGTAACCTGGATTGACACATGGGATAGTTTTTATTGCGTTTTTATCTTCCCGTAGATTTTTTTAGCGACAAAGCCGCTGGTAAAAGCTAGTAATTAATAAACTCAAAAAATCTTGCACCTATAGAAAGCTATTAAAGTCAGCAAGTACATTGGAACTATTTTATTTTCAAATTACATCTGTGCCTAGGTGGATCTTAATTACCTATTATTAATACTTACCTATAACTTTAATTAAAAACCACCTTGAACTTTTGCCAGCCTAGTACTTTTGCTGGTTAGTAACATTATTTCAGGTTTAAGTTTATAACCAAGCTTTTGTAGTTGACTGTACCAAACATTCTCATGGACCCGTTGGGAACAAATATTTTTAAATGTCGTGGACCCGTTGGGAACAATTAATGTATGAATGTTTAATTTTTGAGAACAATAGACTCATGGACCTGTTGGGAACGACCCCTTTATTTTAGTATGAATCTTTTTAATTCCAAAAGATTTTTGAAAAAAAAAATCGGATATTTACATTATGTTTAAGGAAAACTATCATCATTTTCAACAACAGATAGAAAATTATATACACGCGCTCTGATTAGGATCGAAGGTCAGAATAATGTTCTAAATAACTTCAAGACACGCAACTCAATCTTTTAACGGAGCAACACGAACTCTATGAGAATATTTCATGGTTTTGTAAACATATTACCTAGTCAGCAAGGGGTGATAGATAGTCTGTTTTCTGCTAACTTAAAATGAAAACCGTCCTTGCTACTACGACATAATGATGCAATTCGACTGACTTAGGGCCCGTCCACATCTGTACGTCACGCCGCGACGTCGTCAACGTGGAACGGTGCGGTAACGTGGAGCGGTACGTTGACGTGACGTGCGAATTCACGTTAACGTAACGTAAAAATGCACGTCACGACGCAGAAACGTTGCACGTCGCTGTGCTTTGTAAAATTCTGGTTTACGTCGTCGATGTGGACAGGCACTAACGTCGTCGTGGCGAGCGTGTTTTATTTTTCATCTACCCGTAGATTACAGCACGTTTTATGTCATATGTCGTAGTGATTAGGATGATTTTCGCTTGTCGTTGAATTGGTCGAATCGCGTCGCATCGCGTCATCAGTAAGCTTGCTTACTCGACAACTGGCTCTTATTGCACTATGATTAGGTTCAAAATGCAGTGTTTTTCACACGTCTGATTTTCTCATATAATAGCAATTATGCGCGGAAATAAAAATTTCCACAGATAACTAAGTCCAAATCGGTTCAATGTCTATAATAGTAGGCGGGGATTTTTTCTTTATAAGTCTGTAGGTAACTTAATATTGATAATACTATTGAGTACAAGCGAGCCGTAACGGGTACCAATTTGCGTTAACCAAATGAATAAACTTTTAGCCAGTTTCCATTTACGTAATCGAAGTATAATTGTAATTTAAACCGTTAACAATAACTGAATTAACAATTGTTTGTTTACACTATTCAAAATATTGATTTAACTAATTTAATCATGAATAAATTATCACGCTGCTACGTTAAATTAAAAGACCGATAAATCTATGAACACATGAATAAATACGTGTACCTATATAGCATAGCATATTAAGTGTAAGAAAATTGGAAAAAACAAAGACTGACGCAAATTTTAAACCGTGAGAAGCCGAGGCGGGGTAGTAGTAGTAGTAGTAGTAGTAATTAATAACAATTGTTAGCTTGTAATAATAAATTAAAATTATAATTATTGATGAACAGTAATTACCAATGCAGATAAAGTCGGAAATGATTTAAAATTCAAATTATGCGTTAGTTGCTGTCATAATTATTGTCAGATGTATTTTATAGGTGCGTTAATGCTATGTTAAAACCAATGATTTATTTGTTAAATGTTATGACGCATATAAATATTCCTACCCAATGATATTTTAGTAAACAGATATGTTATGAGCGCGCAAAACGTGAAGACTAGAAAACGTCCTAACTGGGACGTATTGCTTTTAGTCTGTTTCTCGCACGACAATGAGTGACACGTTGCGCGCTGCTACTTAATTACCATCCAAAATGCCATTGTCTGTATTTAGAAAGTGTACCAATTATGATACCAAAGTTAATAAAACACAAGGGATCTCATAGTCATAACACACGTAAGTACGCAAAATACTTCGATTTATTAATATATTTTATTTAAATTATTTTCGTAATATTATATTTGTTCTATCTCTCTCTATAACTATCTCTGTCGTGATGCGAACGTGCGCTGATTGGTGGCTTGAATAATGTTTGTTTACATTCCCGCGCAATTGACAACATCTAGCTGTCACTTTTTTTCTCATTGGTTTTATCAAGCTATCTTTTTTTTACTTGTAGTGAAATGTAATGTGTGAATACAAAAAGTGTGTATGTGATGTGTGCTGCCGCTCGGCGCGGAACAGTTTTTTCTGTTGTTTTGTAAGTGTATAACATATCTGTACATTAGAATATCATTGTTCCTACCATTTTCTGTAGATTATTCAAAACACGTGTTCTCGTCTATAGAAAACTTTTTTGATAATGTTTAATGCGCATAGTTGGCTTCGAACCAACGACCTACTCATAAGTCGGAGCGATTAGCACTGAGCGTTCACTGCTCTCTTGTCCTAACTTGCTTGATATTAATAATAATATTCCACAACTATCACACAACGCCATCTAGTCCCAAGCTAAGCAGAGCTTGTGTTATGGGTACTAGACAACTGATAAACATACTTATACATATATTTTTAAATACATACATATTATAGATAAATTACACCCAGACACAGAACAAATGATCGTGCTCATCACACAAACATTTGTCCTGGGTGGGAATCAAACCCACGACCTCCGGCATAGCAGTCAGGGTCACTAACCACTAGACCAACAGGCCAGTCGTATTGATCTACACTCCACAGCTTATGCCTTAACCACACCCCGCCTAACATTGTCTAACAATTTTCGTCATTACCTCAAGTCGACTGTAACATTTTATTTCTGTTGAAGTCGAATTTTTGTTGAGCATGCCCTTTTACATGTTCATTTTATGATTTCTACACGTTTTCTTAAAATTACGTAAAACATTTTTTTCCTTTGACGTGTTTGGATTGTAAAAACGCTTTGTAAACGTGAAGTGCTTTATTCAATCTTTTAAAGGTTCTTCTGTAATACCTAAAATATTTTCATGTTTGTATTCTGTTGATTTATGTTTGAATGATTTTTTAGGCAAAGGCGTTTTTTTATCTTCAGTTGTGCATTAAATCTTAAAAAACCGGCCAAGTGCGAGTTGGACTTGTCCTTGAAGGGTTCCGTAGTAGCAAGCATAGATGAGGGATATAATTATATTGAGATTAGTAAGTAATATACACAAACAATAAAAATAACTTTGCTTTTCATAGTGTTTGTATGAATGGCAAAGTTATATTTGCGGTTTTTGAAAATGTACTATATCTCAAAAACTGCTAACTATATCTCTTTCAAACTAATTTTCGTTGGAAGTTTTTGTTGAGATCTACATTATATTTTTTTTAGTTTTATCATTCTCTTATTTTAGAAGTTACAGGGGGGGGGGACACACATTTTACCACTTTGGAAGTGTCCCTCGCGCAAACTGTTCAGTTTAGAATAAAAATATATAAGAGTAACCTCAATATCATTTTTTTTAAATACCTATCCATAGATACCCCACAAGTACGGGTTCGGTGAAAAAAAAAAATTGAGTTTCAATTCTAAGTATGGGGGCTACCGCCAAAATTTGTTTTGTTTTTATTTTTGTGTGAAAATCCTAATGCGGTTCTCATGATACATCTACTTACCAAGTTTCAATAGGATAGCTCTTATACTTTCGACAAAAAGTGGCTGTGACATACGGACGGACAGACAGACATGACGAATCTATAAGGGTTCCGTTTTTGCCATTTGGCTACGGAACCCTAAAAAAACGTTCAAAGATAGGCTCGCGTTAGACTTCGTCATCTGATGATAAGCAATGATGTTGTTGATGGTGAATCTCGCTAGCCGAAAAGTATGCTATTCACTCTTGACTTGAAGACCTCTTACGTCTTGTGGACAGCCTGCAAGCAATGATTAGCTCAATGTCCGATTAGGACTAGGTCTGAGACGACGGTGTACGAACCTCACAGTCCCCTCTGTTCTTCTCAGAGCTAGAGGTCTGGAGGAGCCATTTAATGGTAACAATAAAAAAAGAAATAAAAAGTATTTTTTTTTTAAAAAAGGAAGATTATCATTTTCCTGCCCCATTTATTTTAGTTTCTTTTGGCAATAAAATTTCTTTAAACAAATTGTCTTACTTTTGAACTAAACTATCGAACATTTTCACAGAATAAAAAGCATTGTAAACAGAATATTTCTTCGAAATCCTTTCAGTATCGTCTTTGAAAGAGATTTTTTTCTTTTCTTTCTAAAAAATACAACACAGTCTTTTCAATATGTTGTGATTAAATTTTCCAACATGCAAGAAGATAGTTGAAAGGGTTGTCTTTTTATTCAAAGTGTCTTCTGCATACGTGATCTCAATATTGAAAATTCTCGAGATATTGGAGGGCATAGAAACGCGCAGAATTCTTTACTTCATAATATATAGAGGACAATCAGTTTACATACTCAAGTAAAGTGGTGAAGCTAGAATTAAGTAAGGGATTTTTTTTTCCAAAAAATAAATAAACTTCGTTACCAAGACTAGGTTTCATAAAAATGTACTGAGTAGATCGCAAATTCGTATATATCGTCTATCCCTATAAATTCAGTATATTACTAGCAATGCTTTAGTCATTAGTGCAACAAATATCTTTAGGCCCTGTACACAACCTCATGCAATACGACTTTGGACTTTATACTACGCACGACCATTAGTGGAGCAATGGTGGCTCATTGGTAAAAGCTCCGATTTACGAGTTTTAGAATTACTGAGTGTAATTATTTTTACACTACTGCTCTCGAAACAGTAAAGGAACAAATCATGAAGAAACCGACATGTTATGGAACTAAATATTCGAAGACATTTTGACATCTACAAACCTGCGCAGGGCCCGCGTTGTTGATAAGGACCCCGCTCTTTCTCACCCTGCCTGTGTCCCAGCAGTGGGAGCGTTATATGCCGACTATGATGACCACTAGTGGCCGTTCGACTTGTCTGAACGGGTCACGTTTTCGCCTCGTAGCTTTTTTGAAAAAAAATCAGTCGTAGGTCGCGTCACGCTGATCTTACCTTTCACGAGTAACAAAACAGCTGGAACATTCAATGTTTCCATTACTTCCAGACCATCGTAAAAAGCCCATTAAATTACTAAGAGGTTTACCGTCTCGGAACATTTTCTGATAACTTTTTTCCGGGTCTGTAGTAAATCCTGCGGAAAATCCATAACAACTGAGTTCAGTAACATTAGCCGAGTTATATATTTTACGAGGAAATCGCGTATTAATTACGTAATGGATAACGAGTGGGGCGTTTTTGCCACTTCCCCCAGCTATTCTGTCACAAACCTATAAAAGATTATCCGAAATGTTTTAAACTAAGATTTCCTTTGTAAGGTTTATGTGAATACATTTTAAATCCTGGCAATATCTACATTTAGTCTGTCTTTGGTTCAATCTATTGACTACTGTATATGTGTCAAACACGCCTGACGGTAATTGTTTTCTGAAATTTTCTTAGAGTAATAAATTATGAAGGAATCATCGCAACGCGATCTGCGACTCGACAGACATAAGTCGCACCATCTGAGGTCGTTGACGAGGGTCAAGATATTACATCTTTTTTGTATTCTTTAATCTTTGTCAATTATGCACATCCTGTCCTGGAAATATAGTACCTACTGTGGTAATAAAATCAGATTTTAACTTAACTACTGGTAATTTTACAATTTATGATTATGATAATAATATGTCGTTATTATGCGATCCTGATAAGAATCAAAACTTCACTGATCTCCATTATTAGGTCTGTCACATAAAAATTAAGTTTAGCTGTAAAAAAAAATGAGTAAATTAATATTCAATAATTTTTACTTTGGTTATTTTTCATTTCATAAACAATATTGTTTACTTAAGAGCGTGAAAGTGTTATGAAGACGTGTATGACGTCACAACATGTCGCGGTGTCGCCATTACAGTTTTGTTCTCATATTGCATAGTATTAGATGAAATCAACCAAAGCTGATAACGTCATACGAAATTATGATCTCATGTAGCTTGTACCTTCAACAATATCAGCAATCCTTTCTGTCAAGAATACACTGACATCACGGATTCTCGTCTTATGAGCTGTCAAGATGACGTGGGTATCATGAATATTGTATAATTATATTTGTATTTCTGGACGAGCAGAACTAATGGTCTGCCTTGAAGGATACGGTACAAATTCTAGATAATGAGGGTCGAAACTTTATTTTGGGAAAGGCTCAATAGGGATTTCGTACAGATAGAACAAAATACAAATAGAATGTACTACTAAATTGTTTCACAGCTTTACTAGTGTTTTGCTAACCCAACTGTTTTATTTATATCTTCTAATTTTGTAAATTATTGTTACAGGTACCCTCAATTTGATCTATTTCAATTTAGACTGGTAAGTCTCATTTTATATACTTAGCAAAAAGTAAGAAGCTATCTATTTGATAAACGTCCTCGACTTGATAGCTACAGAAAAATATTCCAAATGTAGCCAGAGTCGGTGTCATTGAATTATGAATCGTAACTCCCACGTCTTAAGGTTTGTGAGCAATAAACTTTCATAATCTGACAGTACCACCGAGGTTTATCGGATTAATCAAAATGTCGCCGACATTCGCCAGTTTCGATTCCGCTAAAGTATCATGAAAAATTGCCTGCTTTTTCATTTTTTTTTAGTTTCATTAAATCTAGCTCTTGACCTTCTTCTGTTTTTTTATCATATTTTGGATATTTATATGTCCTTATGCCAAATCTCGTCGAGCAGTGGTGGCCCAGTGGTATCGGCCTCGACTTACGAGTTGCAGGTCGTGGTTTCGAACCCCGTCAGGCGCATTACCTACTTTGTGTAATTTATTTCAACACCACTGCTCTCAAACCGGTGAAGGAAAACATTGTGAGGAAACCGGCATGTCCTAGAACCAAAAATTCGAAGACATGTGACATCTACTAATCCGCACTGGGCCCGCGTGGTAGATTAAAGCCCACTCCCTCTCACAGAGAGAGGCCTGTGTCCCAGCAGTGGGAACATTTATAGGCTGATGATGATGATGCCAAATCTCAGAAGGTTAAATTAATTAAACATATAAAATAGCATCTGACAAAACTTAAAGAAGTTACACACTACGATTTTTAAAAACTTACTCCAGTTGCTTTGTTTATTATCTTCTTGAACCAGTACTTTCTGGATAATTATGTCAAATAAAGTTTCTTTAGTGCCACGTAAAATCAATATAGATATTTAATTATTCACAAAAAATCCTTATTCCATGTTACGTGATGGTACGGGGTTTAACTAAACCGTTTTTCCACCAATCTTTGATACATGATACAATGCAAGCTAATAACACGTCTAGAGAAATAAAATTGGAATTGAATTGAAAAATTGCCGCAAAACCGCAACATACTATGAAAAGAACCAAACACGTTGGCCGCCAGCTTACCGCACTAAATTAAAACATCAAACATTGTTCACTCTACTAACCTCTGATCCGATTCAGAACAACCCAATCATCTAAATCAACTAGTAATTAAGAACGACAATCCTGTGACAAGTAATTTGACGCTGCCGTTTAATTGGTGCCTGTGTTCCGAGTTGAAATGAATCGTTAAGAAAATACTGGGTTGGCGGGATCTAGGCTGCCTTTAATAACTGTGTCGTTAGATTTTCTGCTTACTGGAATATTTTAATCGTTATCTCCATTGTAGTTTTCTTTGATCATTAAAATGCTGAGCTGAGCCCCTAGCATGAGTTCTGCATTTAACCGTATAGCAAGAACTGTGACGAAAATTGTATGGAAAATGAAAAAGGAACTAATTTTATCAATCAAATTAAGTCAAAGTCCCCGTTTACTTTACACAACAAAATTTTATAAAACGATAGTAGATATCATCTATCTATACAAGGAGATGGCAGATGAAGCAACTAAGATTCAGCCAAAAGAAGCAGGGCCGTCCAAAAGCATATTGGGTTGGCGATATCGACAAAATTGTGGGTAACAAAGGGACGAGACGAAACATGGCAGTAAAAGTGGGAGGCTTATAGCAGTGTGTGATGTCGGGTTGAAATGATGAGGCTGACATGGTCGAATACTGTTCCTTGGGATGGTCTACACTCACTAACGATGAAGCTTTCCATTTCTATCGTGCTAAAATCATCAAATGAGTCCTCGCACACAGGGCGGGACAGGAGGGACTGTCAGACTTGTAATGACTTAAATCCACAGCGTTCCTTCAATATCCCTTTACGTTCCAGGGTTATGGTTACCTGATGAGACAGTCCCGCGACCTATGAAGCTTTCCATTGCATTGTCATCAGTCATTTAATATATTTCACTCAATGCGGAAGAGAATAGGTCTCTTCCGTTTGTGGCATGGTTCGAACCAGAGCTGCGTGAGTTTCAACGAGGATTTACCCGCGATCTTCTATCATCCATCTATCTGGCTATTGGTCTGCCAACACTTCTTCTACCTTCTAGCCTCTCGGTAACCAGTCATTCCATTACGTACAAACCTACAAACGTAATTCCTTATATTCCTTGTTTATAAACCTCATCATCATTAAGTTTTTATAAGACAGTAAGACATTGTTATTCAACCGCAGTTGTCTCGTTTTAATATAAATAGATAATAATAATTATTATTATTCACATTGTGATTAATCATATTAAATGGACGCAGTGTCGACCTCATAGCCCGGTTAAATAGATAGTCAAGGTCATATTTATTCGCGTAAAGCTAGTTTTCAAATCTGGTAATTCTTAGGTAAAAAGTGTCAACTTTTGCACAAAAATGCATGCCACACCTGTCTTTTTTGCGTTTGGTGCATCACAGCAGCAGTCATCTATAGATTTCCTTGCAGAATTGACGTGGTTATATCTTCATAGTCTTATCGCCATTCTGTCCCTGTTACTGGAGTCGCCACATTCATCATTCTTTCTATTTACACAATTTAGAAGTGAGAGAATATATTTTAATTCGTATTATTTCTGAAAAAGTCCATCCATATTTTGTTACCGAACACATACAACATATTTTTTCTCAAAGGTAGAGTGATCAGGCTTCTTCTGGGTTAAGCTCACTCTGACCTAGACTAGAGTCAAGAGCAACCCCATATCTTTTTTTATCGTTTTTGTTCCACTGCAGAGCAAAGGTCACCCTTCCATAACCTTCCATTCCTTCCTATTTGTAGCTAACCCCTCATTTATCTTTTCTACTTCTTTTGCACCCACTAACCTTTGTATTCATTTATTTTCAGTCACACACGAGATTCATCTCTCCTCATTACATCACGTCCTTACTAACAAACAAAACAGTCAATTATCACAATGTCCTTACGACCAAAACAAACAACAGACTATGTTTGGCATCTTCATTCTCAACTGAATTGTAGGAAATATTAGTATTGCCGAAACAATTTAAATCACACAGATCCCTAACGTGTTTCGAGTTACGTAAGATAGCATCGCCATCGTGTCCATTCACAATTGTGATCATAACGAGTGCTCAATGACTCCGACCATGACTCGCGAAGATTATGTCTAGGTATTTTGTTTTAGATCGTTTATAAAACAGTGTTTGTGCAGTAAAACTGAAAACCACCATGTCTTAGAACCAGAAATTCGAAGTCATGTGACATATACCAACCCGCTCTGGGCCCACGTGTTGGATTATGGCCTACTCCCTCGCACAGAGAGGAGGCCTGTGTTCCAGCAGTGAGAACATTTTATAGGCTGATGTCGAAAACTGAAAAGGGCGACCAACATGCTGTATTGAATCAAAACTAAACGAAGCAGTTACTAAGAATTTGATTGTATCGAAATTGTGTTACTAATGGGAACTTAAAAAGTTATCGACGATGATCCGATCGTAAATTAAATCAGTTGTGAATTAAATAAAGTTCAATTTTATTTATAACTAGATCCAATGACTGCAGCTTTTCCAAAATTTTGGGTCAGTCTTTTAAGAAGGATAAAGGAGGATAGATGTATAAAGTAGAATTTATACAAACTGTCCTAGAAGGAAGCAATTCACACGATTTAAAAAGATTTGTCACTCAGCATTGTTGTAACCGAGACAGACAGACAGGATGTGGTCACTAATATTTGTCTCAATCCGTCAAAATGATCAGTCATCGGTCTAGAATGTTGCGATGACTACTATACGCCCAGACTTGTACGGCAAATATGGAGATATGATTGGGCCAATCTTCTATACTTTATTTACTGGTTGTTTGTACAATTTTTTTTATGACGGTTAAGCCATGGTTGCCGAGGTTGGTCTGTGGATGGAGCAGTGTTGGCGCAGAGGCTGAGCAAATGACTGCTGCACTACGTATCGTGGGTTCGATTAACCTACTGAACACAAATATTTGTATGAATTTAAATGTTTGTAAACGCATCCGCTATACAAAAGAGAAATTCCTAATATAGAGCAACGTTGAGAAAAAACCGGCCAAGTGCGAGTTGGACTCGCCCATAAAGGGTTCCGTAGCAGCTGCAAGTAACATATTAATATAAAAGTCCTTGTAGTTGGTTGTAACTTTAAAAAGGTAAATTGCGGTTTACGATTTATGACGTATAAAAAATAATTACTTGATCTCATTCAAATCAATTTTCGCTGGAAGTTTGCATGGTAATGTATATCATATTTTTTATTTAGTTTTATTATCTCTTATTTTAGAAGTTACGGGGGGGACACACATTTTTCCACTTTGGAAGTGTTTCTCGCGCAAACTGTTCAGTTAAAAAAAAAGGATATTAGTAACCTCAATATAATTTTTAAAGTCCTATCCATAGATACCCCACACGTATGGGTTTAGTAAAAAAAAATGAGTTTAAATTCTAAGTATAGGGGGCACCCCCAAAATTTGTTTTGTTTTTATTTTTGTGTGAAAATCCTAATGCGGTTCACATAATACATCTACCTACCAAGTTTCAACAGGATAGCTCTTACAATTTCGACAAAAAGTGGCTGTGACATACGGGCGGACAGACAGACAAACACACATGACGAATCTATAAAGGTTCCGTTTTTGCCATTTGGCTACGGAACCCTAAAAACGATGGTGTAATACAACTTTCTTTTATTTATTCTTCGGAGTGATGTATTTGTAGAACAAAGATCTTTTATTTCTTATTCCCGATATTGTAATAAGCTGATAAAATGTTTTCTTTCATCTCCTCAAAGATAGACTTTCTTTATATTGAAGACTATAAAAGTGTTTTTATTATAGTGGGATCGGTTACGATGATTGGTTGTGGGACTACATCACTGAACAACCGGGCTTTACTGAAGAACATTTCATTGCAAAACATTACGTTTTCTGATGAGAATAAAAACTAAATTTTATTGCTGTTGTAGTTTTTGTGAGATCTGTTTTATTGCCTTTCTTAATTTTAGTGTTGGCTAGACTGAAGTAATTGCCAAGGCCTATCGGAAGTGGGTTCGGTAGCACGCAGACTGACCGGGGTTTGTTTTGGAGGTCAGATAGAACAAAGTCTATTAAAAGCTACGTGGTAGAAAAACAAAGTGATTAGGGGAAAATAGGCTTTGTTAAGGGTTACCGGTTGGAATGTATACCGAAGACCTATATCGTGGAATTTGCTTGATATAATCTACCGTAACATTAAGATTTATATTTTTCAAAGTGATCGTTAACTTTTTTTATGTGTAGCTCTTAATGAAGTGGCAATAGGCAGGCCACATCGCTCGTATATATCCAATGGCAGAGAAAATTTCTCTGGGAGTCTTAAACCGGAAGATGCATCGTAGTCAGGTGTGAGGCCCGCCTTAGTATCCACTAAGGCGGGCCTCACACCTGCCTACGATGCCACTTACCTGCGGCTCACAATATCGTTGATCCCAACGATATTGTGAGACGCAGGTAAGTGGCGGATTATCTTTTGGCGTGATGGTCTAAAGGGGAGGCCATTGGTCAGCAGTGGACGTCTTCCGGCTGATAATGATGAGGTAATAGATAGAGCTACTGATATGAATCTCCATTAGTAGTCTTATTTCCATTACTGAGTATAGGTCTCCCTTTTTACATCACGCCTGTCCCCAAAGAATTAGGTAGAGATGTTTCTAAAAGTACACCCATATTTAGCAAGATAAATTTAAATCCCCTATAGTATGGGTCGAGCGTATGCCGTTATCTGTGCACAAATCCAGACTTCACTGCACAGAAGCACCTTCTGGAAATTCTTAATAGTATATCCCAGTAAATCTATGCTCGACCTGCGAATTGAATCCGGGACCTCATGTTGAGCAGTCGTACTGCGATCAATAAACCAAAAAAAATATTTAACCGCCTTCAAAAACAACCATAAAAAATGGTAAAAAAACCTACAAAATAACTTTTCTTTCGGAAGTCGGTGTCTTTGTTTTCTTTATTTCATTGTCTTTTTTTTGCCACCGACTTCCGAAAGAAAAGTTATTTTGTAGGTTTTTTTACCATTTTTTATGGTTGTTTTTGAAGGCGGTTAAATTTTTTTTGAAAAAGATTTTATTTTACTCTTTTTAGTTTAAATATTCAACCCGAATTCTTGTCAAATACAACATGTGCACTAGAATTTTGTAATCCATAACACCGGTAATAACATCGCTCATGTACACAATAAGCTAATAAAATTCCCTATCTCAAAAAATACTGAACCGATTTTGATGAAACTTGCAATATTCCCTAAGTTAAATGATACCTAGTACAACAAAAAAGAATTACTTAAATCGGACTTGTAGTTCCAGAGATATGCGAACTCAAACTAAATCAGTCGATGCCTACTCCTTACTATTAAGGAGTTCTACCTTCCATCATCAGCTCAGCTACATGAAATTATGATACCATACGCAAGTACTTAAATTACTTCATAAAATTTGCGAAAAACGGTGTGTCGGCCAATAAAATTTGAGGGTTGCCCTCGATTTCTCCAGGATCCAATCATTAGATCCCAACTTGGTGCCTATGGGACCACCTCAGAAGTACCTCCTTTCGAACAAAAAAAGAATTTTAAAAATCGGTCCACAATTGGCGGAGTAATCGCGTAACAACAATACAAAAAAAAAAAACATACCGTCGAATTGATAACCTCCTCCTTTTTGAAGTCGGTTAAAAATACAGTCTATCATCAATGACTTTGGTCAATAGTACGTACTAATTATGTTTATTACAACCAGGAAGTCCTAAAATCGAGCCTTCGATTTAAGCCTCAATAACTTAATATCAAAACATCTATCCATACAATCATTACCAGAAAGCCACAACTCACGCACACATTCACACAATATTAAATGATTACATTTATTCTGCCCCGTGTAATTTATTCGAGCAAAATATTTGTATGTATTTTGTACGCAGTTCGGCAAACGATTCCATCGATAGAGCTTTACTTGCCAAATAAACTTTAATGTATACGTAGCCAGTGTTGCTTATGTTAAGGAGAAAACACGCAATTCGGCTGAATAAAATTGTTGTAACTTTCTTTAATGTTACCGAGAATTTTGCTTACCTTACGCTCCAATGGAATTGAATCATCTTTTTATGATTGACGTCTTTTTATCTTTGATTTTCTTATTCTCCAGTATATTTTTTATAATCTTCTTTTTTCTAATATTTATTGCTATATTTAGTTGCGTATACTTTTTCCATGTTAATATTGACATGTTTGTTTAACTCGACACGTGTATGCTAAAATTTGTCTGAGAATTTGATTCTTAGTATGAAATACATTTGGACATCTATTGGCTCTGTCTGTTTTTTGTTTACGACTACCAGAATGCTACCTTTGTCCATTCGTATTTACTCGCTTTTGCGGTAGATTAGTGTTGTTTGCTTTTACATGCTCTTGCGTTGATTTCCCTCATCTTTGATGTATGCTGGTCTATGTTAAGCCCATTTGTAAGTACCGTAAGATTGACAGTTCTTAGTACTTTGATGCGATCATTTCCTTCATGAATGTATAGTCTTTTGATGATTTAAATGTTATAATGAAACTACAGTTCATTTAGATTTGTAAAGTAAGAACTACAAATATTATTGCATAACTGTCGCGGGCAACAGTAATTAGATATTGATTGTAATCGTCGCCCGCGATTTGTAACGGTGTCGTGAGGTTCGCGATTTCAATAATGCTATTTATTGTTTATGTATGGTTTAAATCCGATCGTTCTTTCTCGTGTGAGGATGTGAGCATTTGCTGGTTTCAGGTTTAATGAAGTTGCCTTTGGGAACCCTACAAGCTTCTAACATGTAGAATAGAAGAATATTTATTTGATATACGATGTTTTCCTTCTACGATCAGTGATGTTCAAGTTAAACTTAGAATGTACAGATGTATACGTATAGAAAAAAAAATGTACTTGCCCATGTTTGAACTACCAACCTCATGCATAAAAAGCGAGGTGTTAATATTTAGGCCATCACGAATTCGCGACTATCAGTGCACAGCCTATGTTATTTTCTGCTCTAAATCACAAACCCATTAATTAATATCAGCGTCAAAATAAATTGGATAGATTTTCATAATAAATTGAAAGCTGTTCATCAGATCGAAACCTATTTTATATCGTGTAACGTTAGAAGTTTACTCATTTAGTATGTATTTGTTTCATCAATTAGCTAACGTCACAATTTGTATCGATTTCGGCTGGATTAATGTGGTGTATTATGTTCTTAGGTCGATTAATTAGGTAATGAAGAAGAGTAAACAAATGTTTACTAAGTATTGAGTTGCTTTCTACCTTTGAATTGCCTCTCGAGACTATAAATTGCTATTTATAGCTTGGAGTACCTAAGGGTGAGATTCGAAGACCGTATTTAATCTGAAATTAGGCAAAGAAAAAATTAAACATAAAGCCTCCTGCAGACACACGCGATTAATCGCGCTGCGACAACGAGCCAAGCTAATTTCCACTCTAAAAATACTGCGAATGGACCGCGACATGACATACACACACAATAACATTTAGAGGAATCAGGTCATTCGAGAACTTTTAGGACCAAAATAGGATGTAGTGACAAAAATTGAAAAGCGTATGCTGAGATGGTTCGGTCTAGTTAAGAGGATGAGTGCGAGCCGACTAAAAAAGGAAGCATAATGTGAGTGTTAACACCGCGAGGCGACATCTCAGCAGGACCTACATTAATTTTATTGGTGAAGTGCTTCAGAAAGGTCGGATGCATAGTAGGCACTTGCAATCGGCATGCTTATAACACCTGAGATGTTTCATACATTTGCTGTTACAAGCATGCGGATTAAGCGCAAGGAATAAGAATCATAGTAGTTGGCGCTCTGTGGTTTCTGCCAACCCCCATTGGATAAAGCTTAAGTATATAGATGTATGTATTTTTACAATATAATAATGAATGGAACAAAAGTCTGAGTGTGGTTCATGAATATTGCTTTTGATACCCAACTTTTTCAATCGATACACGTGTCGTGAATCAGACTAAAGATAATCGTAACGATATAATCGAAGTTAAACGAAAACCAATGATGAGATTTACCGATTTGATCAGCCAATGTTTAGTTTAATAAGGGCTTTTTATTTAGATAATATATACTCTAAGGCGCCCGGGTCGCCGGCGCGTTGTATTCCACGCGCGCTTCAAAGGGGTGTCAGCAATCCGTCTGCATGTCAGATACCCGTAACAATGCAGTACGTGTCATAACGATTTGGTTGTATTTAATAACTTGGTATGTTGGTAACTTTAAACGGGAAAACTTTTTTCATGAAACCATCCATAAACGCGAAATATTATTCCGCTATCCCATACATAGTAGGTACCTTTTTTTTTTGCGTGGTAAAATCATCAAATGAGTCCTCTCGCCCAGGGCGGGATAGGAGGGACTGTCAGACTTGTACTGACTAAAATCCACGGTGTTCCTTCAATAGCCCTTTATGTACCAGGGTCACGGTTACGGAGTGAGACAATCCCGCGACCCCGGCAGGCTCTGGCCTTCTTAGGGGGCCCCGTCAGATTGCTGACAGCAGGGCTCGCCCCGGCGCTGCGCCTCCACGCGCCACTCATAGACGCGCTGGAGAGCAGTCGCCTCCAGATCCCAGGGCAGCAATCCGGCAAGGAGTTTGGCCGATTGCGGTATCCTCGAATCATCCGGATAGCCATGACCTTCTGGCATGCGACCAGCTTTACTGGTGGCCTCCGCATGCTCAGGGCCCACACGTGGGCCCCGTAGAGGGTAGGTAGTACCTTGTATTACTGGTAGTACAACGGGCAATAAACGACCTACTTGACACAAATGTACCACACAACTATTTATTTCGGCTTCATTTTAAAAGCATTTGTCTACTGGCTTAATTTATATGACATTATCACAATAAATACCACTGCCAAAGCATAAAATAACGTCATTGAAGATCAAATTGCAATGAAGAAGCTTCAACAAAATTATTCATAAAATCCTCCCTCTGAACGCACTTCTACAACCCAAAGGCCCAGTTTTTATTAATACCCACAAACATGACTTCAATAAAGCGATATGAGTTATTCATAGTGAATGTAGGACATTCCTTCCATAGCGTTGAACGCATGACAATGTGGTATGGCGTCCCCAAGGGAGCTGTTATTCACTTAATTCAACGCTTTTATTACGAAAACTTGGTGCAAATGCTTGGAACTCACTGTTAGTTTTGAGTATTTGAACTATTCATTTGTGTTTGACTTGATTTGTGGTTCAAAATTTGTCGGGTTACGTACTTTATTAGGATAGTTCTGCTTCGTTTGTTCCCTTGGTATTTATTTCAGTTCTGTGTTCGTTGTTAATTCATTTCAATTATCATGTCAAACATTAAATCTATTTGCATGAAAAGAGAGCTGGCCTATTTCTTGATAAAAAACAATATTGTTATCCAACATGGCAATGCTTCTAACGTTCTTGGCCCTGTTCTCGTTCAAATCGATGTATTTACTACGCATTTTTTTTCTTTTTATTGTTTGTTCATATTTCTATTAGATATTATTATCATGTCACTTGATTAGAATATCATAATCCTCATTTTTATTTAATGCATTATTAGTAGGTTTGCTTACAATAAAATTATTTGCACGACTGGAATGAAATGCTAAATAGGTGCGTCCACACAGAGCGCGCAGCCACGCGAGGCATTTGCCGCGCCAAGCAGCTCGTTTGGTGAGGACGTGTCTCCGCCGAGGCAAGTGCGCGCGCTGCCGCATGCGAACGTCGGCTTTTGTTTTGCTCGAGTATATTGTTTCGTGCCTCGGTCGGTCCACATAGAGCAAGCAGCCTCGCGAGGAAGTTTCCTCGCGCGGAAAATGACTCGCTGGCTGCTCGCTCTGTGTGGACGCACCTAATGAGTAGATACTTTCGCTTCTAGTTAGACAGCGTCGCAAATCAGTCGAATTACATCGCATTGCGTCACGAGTAAGGAGCTTTAAAACCGTCGTATGTCATCATCTGCTTAGCCTTTTCCCAACTACCTATGTTAGGGTCCGCTTCAAGTCTATTTTCCATGGAGCGACTGCCTATCGGACCGCTAAACCCCTGTAACTGGGCAATACGATACCTCATGTTAAGACTCGTTGTCAGACTCATGAGTTTCTGACAAACAGTAAAGACTGTCAAATATCTACAAATGACACCTGGGACTAACGGCTTTTCGAGTACGTGGAGGAAATTCGTTATGATAAATGGTCATCATCCACTTACCAACCTCGGCGAGCTTCCCTTAAAATTCGACCTGTGCGGCTGTAATTTTTTTTTTTAATGTTTGATGGGTTTGATCTTGACTTTAGTCTAGGTCAGGAGTGACTAAGACAAGGTCGATGATGGAGCGAGCTTACCCAGGAGAAGCCTGTTCAAACTTTGAAGAGATTAGGGATGTATGCGTTCGGAAACATAGGCGCAGGCAGAGAGTTCCACTCCTTCGCTGCCCGCATTATAAAAAAAGACGTTTGGAAACTCTTAGTGCGAATTGGTGGTATAGCAATGAGGTAAGGTTGGTAATTTGCCGTGCGTCTAGATGTGCGATGATAGAAGGGGGCTCGTGGGATGAGGTCGTGGTTCTTGGGCACACTCACCGAAGTACAATCTGTAGAAGACCGACAGGCAGGCAACCTTGCGGCGATGAGTCAAGCTATGGAGCTTGGCATTCACCAGTTTTACGTCGCCAACGAGCCTCTTAGCTCTGCAATAATACCCGTAACAGACGATCTTACTTGGTCCGGACCGCACCACGAACTTGGTGCGCTTCGAACCAAATTCACAATTGTAATGTCCGGCGGACCATGCGCCACACGATCGAATTGGGTTCGGAGCGCACCAAGTTCGTGATGCGGTTCGATCGTCTATTACGGCTATAACCGTGGTATAAACAAAACTCTCGTATCAAACTTGACGAAAACTAAACTACGTAAAACGAAATTCCATGAAAACATACTTGAGTACAAGCCCCACTTGTCTAGTTTGCATTTAATAAAAGCTGGGAGCTAACAATATGCCCACGATGCGTCAGCACCGTTCCATTGTCCGTATTCCACAGTTTTATGCATCATTTTGCTCTGCATGCGTTTTGAAAGTATTTTTTTTTTACAAATAGTGTTGTGGAAAATGTTCTGTGGTTTATCACGGTGGGTATACGGCTTTTGTTTTCCTGTTTTATGTTTTGACACCACGATTTTTGTTTAGTGAGCTGTGAGCGTACGTACAGTCAACAAAAGAAATATAAAAGTTTTTTTACTATGTTTAGTTTAGTTACACATTAAACAAAAAAAAATATTTGAAGAAATTGAGGCTTTCAAAAATTTATGTATGCTGTATAGATATCTTTTTTGTTGCCCGTTCATAAGTGTAAGAATCTGGGAATCCGTTTACAGAGAAGCCTTTGTTTCTTAGATGTATGTGAGAATAGGTTTTGACCGCATCTTCGCTTGAGTTATCATTCGAAATTATCTCACAGGAACCTTTTAACAGGCAATGAGATAATTTAATATTGTAGCAGAGGTCGGAATTAGGTAGAGTTATTTTAGTATTTGCATCGAAATGTTGATATTAATATGGATCTTCCCGGGATTTGTAATAGACAATTTCGTGTGGAAAACAGTATTACAAATATATAATAATAAAAACATTAGAGATAGCTTAGAGAAATAAATTATGTAAAAGTAAATAACTTTTTTATTTAATAAGTCACGGGTTTCTGCTCGTTAAAAGTAATTACGGGATTTTGGGCATATCTACTTTATTCTTTCGCTGTATGAAATCAGTGTACATGAATAACTTTACCTAATTCGGACCTATGCTCTTATGTGAAAGAATTTTCAGAGTCAAATCAGTGGTTTCAAAGGTCCGAATAAAAGAATCTCGTACCAGTGTATGCGGTACATTTTCAGTTCCTACAATCGTACTTTGTACAAGTAGACATTGAACTCATTGTTGCCAATATTTGATCCAAAATGAAAGGTACTCAAAGAGAAACACAATCAGTCATTTCCCCTCTCAAATTTAACTTGGTAACAACAAAAATGGCATCCATTTTCTCGCCGACATTGTTTTAGTATATTTGTCGACGTTTTCTTCAATAACGAATCAATCAATTGATACTGTTCGCCGGTTTTCTGATAGACAGCTAGGGTTGTCATTCAAGGGACTTTTTTAATCCGTCAGTGATAATAATACAAATACTTGATCCGTGCGGAGATCTAACACACGATACATTCAGGGCAGCAGTCATTAATAAAATAAATAATATAATAAAAATATGGTTAATTTTTTTGATCTTCCCGCTGGTTAACCTTTATTTTTAATTTTATTATTAATAACTACTACTAATAACTAACACAACAAAACAGAATTTTCTAATTTGGCGAAATCGTTTAGAAGGTATACACGTACAGGCAAACTTAGCGAGTTTAGTTACGTTATTTGACAGGCCTGTTGGTCTAGTGGTTAGTGACCCTGACTGCTATGCCGGAGGTCGTGGGTTCGATTCCCACTCAGAAAAAATGTTTGTGTGATGAGCACGATCATTTGTTCTGTGTCTGGGTGTAATTTATCTATAATATTTATGTATTTAGAAATATATAAGTATGTTTATCAGTTGTCTAGTACCCATAACACAAGCTCTGCTTAGCTTGGGACTAGATGGCGCTATGTGATAGTTGTGGAATACTCGTATAATTATTATTCAAAAGTAGTTGCCCGCTGCCGTTGCCCTTACTCGCTACAAGACGAAAATAATCCCACGGGAACATAAAACCGAAATAAAAACTAAAAAATACTATGTATTAACAGTGTTTCCAGTTGATAAACTACCTGTGTACTGTGTAGGTACCATTCATCCAGATCTTTCCAGTTTTAAGAGTAACAAACATCTTTACATCCATCCTCACAAACTTTCAAGTTTATGAAAATGAGTGGGATGATAAGAAGAGGAAGAAATTACAAGTGACAACCCTATCTTTACAAAATGTTACCATGCCAGTTTCAAGTGTTTTGTTCGCATATTAATAACCCACATTCGGAAAAGTAAGATGTTACAAAAATCGAACGAAGATGCTGTGTAAACGCGAAGTACTCATTTGATAAATGAACTTTATGTCGAACATCATTTTATTATTTGAATACTTACTCCAGACTCAAATAATCTTCTTCTTCTTCCTGCCCTTATCCCATTCTATTTGGGGTCGGCGCAACACGTTTTCTTCTTCCATTCTCCCCTATCAGACGTCACAGTATCATTTACTCCTTTTTCTTTCATATCATTCCTTAGACAATCCATCCATCTTTTCTTTGGCCTTCCTCTTCCTCTCCATCCATCAACATTCATACTCATCACTTTCTTAGTCACATGGGTGTCATCCCTCCTCATCACATGTCCATACCAAGATAGACGATTCCCTTTCATTTTTTCTGTAACAGGCGCCACTTTCAAACTTCCCCTTATAAACTCATTCCTTACTTTATCCATTCTTGTCACTCCACACATCCATCTCAACATCCTCATCTCCGCTACATGCAATCGTTTCTCATCCATCTTTTTCACAGCCCAGCATTCCGATCCATACAATACGACAGGTCTAGGTCTAATCACGGATTTGTATATTTTCCCCTTTAACTTGGGCATCCGTGGGTCGCAAGTTTGAGTCGCAAGACTCAAATAATATTATTAATTTTGAAAATTGACAGTATCTGTATGCTTCCTGTATGGGTATCTAGGTTAAATAAAAAAAAGGGTCCACTTCCATCACAAGTAATTTTAACCCGCCCTGGTTTCATCAACTGTAATTTTAAAATAAAGTATAGCTTATACGAGTATTACTCGTTTTAATATTAGCTTTCTACAGGTGAAAGATCTTTTAAAATCATACGAATAAAATCAAAAATAGTTTTGGTGTTCAGCGTTGAAAAAAAAATATAAATATTTTCTCTTATTGTAGATATCGTTTCATTTCTTTAAATGCGTTAAGTTATTAAATGTATTTAGTTTCATAATTGACTATTTGAGTATGTCAGTTTAAATGTATGAGCCCACGATACGGAAATATCATATAATATAGTGTGGTCAACAATTATAAAAAAAGAAAAAAAAAAAAACAACCAAAACCCAAGTTCATCCAAAGTCAAAGAAAAATAAATATAAAATATTTGCTCTATGTAAAATATACACCAGTCTCATTTAGACCCCTAAATGAGACTGATGTATATTTTATATTTAATTTTCTTTTCAATTTTAGAAGTAAAAACTTCTTTAGCGGCGTTGTACACTTTTTTGTAACTGGTAAAAAATATTAAACTCGCGTCAGAACACGTGACCATGATCGAAAATTCGTAAGACGAACAGGAACACGCGACCGGCCTGCTGTAACATGTAGGAGGCAAACGATAGCTTGCATTTTAAGCGTGCCACGCCACCTATCGAGCATATATGAGAACAATTGTGATTTAACACCTGTACGACACTAACAAGATGTAACAAAATTCGTTAATTTCATATCTGTACCACTCCAGTTTTAAAACATAACACAGTAATAAAAAGTTTTCACTTCTGCCGGCACTCCCGTAGTGCAACCCGTCGTTTTTTTCTATACAAATCATCATCATCATATCAACCGTGGGACGTCCACTGCTGAACATGGGCCTCCCCTATAAATTTTCAATAGGACCTGTTGAAATCGGCTTGCATCCAGCGCGATCCTGTGATCTCCATTCTGTTCTCCAACTATAAATGTTGATCGCGGTACTGTCTCATCAGGAAACTATGTCCCTCGAACGTAAAGGGCTATTGAAGGATCACCGTGGATTTAGTCGGTAAAAATCTGACAGTCCCTCCCGCCCCGCCCTCGGTGGGAGGACGCATTAGATGCTTTTACCACAGTTAAAAAAAACTATACATTTTCAATAGTAAAAAATTATATTCAGAGGCAAATTCTCGAACCCTCAGATAATAATCCGACAAAATCCAAACACGCATTCCTATTCTAAAATCACGGAAACAATTTCGGACCATTCATGAAAAGTACAAGAAATGTTACACAAAAGTGTTTCTGTATTTTTCTCTCTCTCTCTCTCTCTTGTTGTTCGTAGATTAATTTTTTCCTCATTTGAAACTTCATATACGTTACGATACCAGTAACATTCTCCTTTGTGAAGGAAATTGTGGGGAATCTGCGGGATTTAATATCTTTACCCCATTCTTCAAGCGGTATGCTGTCGGGTCTTTGTTTTTATACGTGCTCTAGTAGATTAGGGATATAAGAAAATTATTTAATGGACAGATTTGTTTTGATAACAATGTGACCTTACTTACTTACACCCGTGGCGTTGCTCGTGTGTTTAAAATGGGATAAAACATATTCTATGAATTTATCCAGGTTATAAACTATGTCGCGGGAACTTCTTATGAAGTAACCGTGGCTCCGGAACGTAATGCTATTGAGGCTATTGAAGGACACCGTGGAGTTTAGTCAGTACAAGTCTGACAGTCCCTCCTGTCTTGCACTGTGTGGGAAATGTATAATCCAGGTTATAAATTATGCCTTTTTTTCTGTCTTCTTCTCACGGAGGAAGGAGTTATTAGATGATTATATTTTATCTTCATGATTCGTATGACATTCATAATACGTTAGTCAAAGGGTCGCAATTAAACAATATTTAGGAACAACATTGTTATTGTTTAATTAATAACAATTGAACATCCAATTATGTAATAATGGTTTGATTGATTTAGATTTGATTTGATTGCGCTTCGCTAGGGCTGAATGAATTGCTTAGATTAGAGTAGAAGTGGTTGGAGTAGTCCATTATTCTTTATACGCAATTACTGAGTCTATAATTATTATAAACAAACTAAAAAAAATACTTCATCATCATCATCATCATCAGCCTATAAATGTTCCCACTGCTGGGACACAGGCCTCCTCTCTGTGAGAGGGAGTGGGCCGTAATCTACCACGCGGGCCCAGTGCGGATTGGTAGATGTCACATGTCTTCGAATTTTTGGTTCTAGGACATGCCGGTTTCCTCACGATGTTTTCCTTCACCGTTTTGAGAGCAGTGGTTTTGAAATAAATTACACAAAGTAATGCGCCTGACGGGGTTCGAACCCACGACCTACAACTCGTAAGTCGAGGCCGATACCACTGGGCCACCACTGCTCTCACTCGTAAGTCAAAAAAAAATAAATATTAAATATTATTTATTATAGAAAAATGTAAGAAAAAACAGATAATAGTCCTTTGCCATTAATGTTATATAAAAGTATAGAGAAGTCTAAACATAACATGGTGATTATAGGAAAAAAAAAACAGAAAAATCAAACTTCATCGTGTGATAAATACCAAATGAAAAGCTTGTTATGAGGATTACTTGTTATTAAATACATTTTGTTTTCCATTAAAAACAATAAATATAACTTCTTGTTATCCAAGAAAACAGAAAAAATCCATCTTGTGACATAATAATTATGTCACACGATGGATTTTTTTCTGTTATTTAATGTTATTTAATTATGTCATCCGATATTATCGGATGACATAATTTGCTACGAGGATTGTTAATAATAAATACCTTTTTATTGTTATTTTAAAATAATTCGTTTCAAAGTCATTAAAAAAAATAGTAGATTAAAAAAATCTAAAAACCCACGTTTTTAATTGTCCTCAAAATAAGAATATAACTCTACGGGGCTGAGAGAGGGACCACTCAAAACGTGGGGGCGTATATTATTTAAGGGATTGTCTAAGGGACATATTTATATGAAGTGTATAAATCGTGGGTGTATCTTGCAAAGATAAGATTCTTTCATTTGATACCCATATTATGGGGGTGGATTTCATACAGCCAGTCCGCCATCTTGGGGAGGCCGCCATATTGGATTTGTTATGACGTTTCTTAGCTAGTCATATAAGTCATCAGAACTCAGAGCGTGTGCAAAATTTCAGCCTGCTAGTTTATCGGGAAGTGCCTCAAAATTGGGTTGCAAAAGTCCAACCGGAACGACAAACAAACAAACAAGAAAAGTGAGTGTATAAAAACGTGGGAAAATAGGGGAAAAACCTACCTCTGTAAGTAAATTCTTTATTTAATGGTTTCTCAGAAACGTATATCTATAGAGTAGCAGTAACTAACGATATAATGTTCGGAGTTTGTTCAGAAAATTTACTATTAGTTTCGGACAAAACCGCCATTCTACAAACTTGAGTTTATTGGATAAATTCACAAAAGGAGTAAAGTGATTATAATTTTAAGATGTTTCGGGTATTTCAGTAAGAATTTACAGGGTTCTAATATAAGCCTAAGTTTTTGTTAACTTTCAACCTGCGAGGGTTCAATGTCCAGATCATTATCAGAACCATCTTTCCTCTGTTTCACACATGTCATGTTTTATCAAGGACTAGACAAAAAGTGGACAAGGAAAAGGGTTTTTTAAATTTATAAATACCAATTTGACCCATTTTCCAAGCGTCCAAAGCCTCAGAGAAACACGGCACATCAAAATCAGTCAGTGTGGAAGCCAGGATATTCCTGTTTCCAGTTTTTAGTTTAAGTTACCAAATATGTTCGTGAATGTTGGTTCACCTGTTACTGGCAACTGTATAAGCGTAACTACCTACTCTATTTGTTAATTTATATACAGAAGCTGTTGGTGTACCTTTATTAATAAACTAGCTTTTGTCTGCGGCTTCGTCCGCTCATCTCTGCCCCTTATTGCCTATGTCACTTACGACCAAAGCTGCTTTCAACTGCTGAAAGAATTTTTATAAGCGGTCTAGTAGTTTTTACGATAGAACGATATTATCATTCCTTAGACAATCCATCCATCTTTTCTTTGGCCTTCCTCTTCCTCTCCATCCATCTTCATACCCATCACTCTCTTAGTCACATGATTCTCATCCCTCCTCATTACATGTCCATACCAAGACAGATGATTCCCTTTAATTTTTTTCTGTAACAGGCGTCACTTTCAAACTTCCCCTTATAAACTCATTCCTTACTTTATCCATTCATGTCACTCCATATATCCATATCAACATCCTCATCTCCGCTACATGCAATCATTCCTCATCCATCTTTTTCACAGCCCAGCATTCCGATCCATACAATACGACAGGTCTTATCACGGATTTGTATATTTTCCCCTTTAACTTGAGAGGTATCCGTGGGTCGCAAGTTGTTCCGGTGACCTGTCGCCATTTCATCCATCCCGAGTTGATCCGGTGTGTTATGTCCCGGTCTACATCGCCATCTCCTTGGACAAGCGAGCCGAGGTACCGGAAGTCGGAACAGACTGTTATTTGCGTTCCGGCAAGAGTAATGGGCACAGGACTGGAGTTATTGTCGATAAAATTAAATAAACAAGTTCAGTAGCAAAGGATTTTTTTTGGGGCAAACCCATCACACTATTTCCAAACCACTGCAACTCCTGAAAGCCAAAATCAAAGAAAAGCGCGAGACAATGAAGCTCGACGTGTCCTGGAGAATGAATTGACCTGTCTTGGATTCTGCAATGAAATTAATCAGAAAGGATTGTGGAGGAGTAGGAAAAATAAAGTAGCAAAGGATGTTGTCGTTAGAAATTATCCTGTATTTTGTAAACTAAATGCGTTTGACAACTTCCGAAAGATTCTATTAATAAAGAACACCCGGTTCCTTCCAGCCACTGTACAAAAATCTGAAATTATTAATTTCTTCTAGAGAGGAAGAAAAGTTTGTCTAGAAGTTATTACTGAAAACTGAAATTAAGTTTACTTCATTTTGTATAATTGCGGCTTCTGTTTTATGAGAAGAAATGAATTCTTGCCACTTTATTTTGGGTTGGTTAAATCATCAAATGTGTCCTCCCGACATGGGTCCCACCCAGAAAAAAAAAGTCGGGAGGTACTATCAGACTCTTATTGACTAAAATTCACCCTGTTCATTGAGTACCCAACCCTTTGTATTCCGGGGTCACGGTTCCAGGGTTTCGGGACTATCTCCGGGGTCGCGGGATTGTCTCCCAATATGTCTTTTCAGAACCGTGGCCCCGGAACGTAAAGGGCTACTGACGGACACCGTGGATTTTAGTCAGTACAAGTCTAATAGTCGCTTACGTCTTGCCCTGGGGAGGCGGACTTATTTCATGATTTTACCACGTTAAAACACAAGAAAAGAGTCATGCACTTAACTCCAGTAGTTAACATTCTATGCTAATCATTATTCCAATACAAGGATTTGTCGCAAGTACAAGTTACTTGGTATGAAAGTTGAAAATTGTATACAACTTGAACAAACCTGCACACAAGTTACAAGTAGGTAACTTGAACTGTAAAGAAAGAAACTGCTGGGTACTCACTTAGCAGTGTTTCATGTAGTACGTATAGCTGGGTACTCACTTAGCGGGGTTGCATGTAATGTATCAGATACGGTATCAAGTGAGTACGGTATAATTCTATCAAAGGGCGGCCTCCACCAATTCTTACCATCCGTTTGTGAGCGGCTGGCTAGGACGTGGCTGGAGGTGGATCACTGTGTTGCCCAATTTCTCAAGGGACATGGTAACTTTAAAAGTAAATTATTTTCCTTCAAGCTTGTTCCCTCGCCTTTCTGTCAATGTTCGACATCAGATTGTGAATATGAACAATCAGCACATCATATTCTATAGGAGTGTATTCTTTGACAGAACGAACGCAATATTATATGTTGGATACTGTACAGACTACATCTGGAGTCACTTACTATACGGACCTTGTGGAAACTCGAACAAACTTCCGTGCGTTCAAGCGTTTTTGCCATACCTATTACTGGAATCAAATATAACAGCTCACAGTTTAGGACCCATTAATATTAGTAGTCAATTTTACTCGTGGTGCAGCTAGGCAACTGGGCTTCTCCCAGTTGTAATGTCCCTTTGTGCCTATTGGCCTTGTTCTGTTCTGTCTCCTGCTTGCATGGAGGGAAGTGGAAACATATTTTTTCCTACTCCTCCACTATTCTTTTCTGATTAATTTCGTTGCAGGATCCAAGACAGGTAAATTCATTCTCCGGGACACGTCGAGCTTCATTGTCTCGGCGCTTTTCTGGTGGTTGCCACTGTTGATTCTGGCTTTCAGGAGTTGCAGTGGTTGGGAATAGTGTGGTGGGTTTGTCCCAATAAAAAAGTGACTACGTAGGCACGAGCCCGCTGCGAGCCGTTCGCGCGTGGTTCGCTGTAAGCTCGCAGTGACCCGCGGAGTGGGCGGTATCACTGACACCACAAACGCTGCTCGCAGTGTGCTCGTGGACGGTGACACGACCGCGACTGTAGTGAGCAAGTAGGCGCGAGCTTCAAACGAACGGAGTGGACTGAAGAAAAATATTAAATCTTATTGAGGTTTGAGACATGTTGTCCGCGTGACGTCGTCGCGAGCACTGCGGGTCCGGCAGCTCGTAACTAGATACGCGGTGGACCGTGGACGAGCCGTACTTACTTGAAGGTTGATGCAGTATCTGATACGTTACATGCAATGTACCCAGCTTTACATACACCATTGCTAAGTGAGTACCCAGCTTATTGTGTTTTTTAAGCTATTGCATAGCTTTTATCGCGAGCTATGAGCGAGGCGCGCGGTGACCGAATCAAAAAATTTCCAAAAATCTAGGGAAAAAACCTGACACCACGCATCGTCTAACATCGTTTCAGTTCGGGAGACTTCGGCAATCATAAAAATATCCGTCATGATTGAAAACAATTTACTTTTTATTACTTATTCTAAGCGGCCAGTTACAAAAGGAGTTTTCACAATGAAACCTACTTATAAAATTCTCCGGCAACAAAGAAGTTCTGTAATACAGTAGTGCACCACAAACATTTTAAATAAATTATATTCTCGTTAAATATACGCGGTAGGCGATTTTATTCTTATAAAATAAAAAAATGTTATGCAATAGCTTCACCGCGGCAGTCTCCGAGTGCCACATGTTTTTTTTTTCTACAAATGCAACTGTTGTATACAATGTGATTTCAAACTTGTATGCAAGACTTGCCTAATGGAAACACGCCTTAAGTCTAGGTTCGGAACTGTTTCATTTTATAGGATCCCAGTAATTCTCTTTCCGTGAGAATCAGTATTTCAATTTATAAGATTTGACGTCGACTTTCTCAAGACTTTTTATTAGTGTAGCATCGGAATGCTACCGTTTCCTTGGAAATCAATAGTTTGTTGATCATCTTCTATATAAAAGTTCACTTGGTCATCTCGTACACTACTACTACGTCTGAGGTCCCAGTATTTACAGTAAAACCCATCACCGTGGTAGTAGTTTATGTACTGGTAATCATCTAAAACAAAAATCATACCGTACAATCATCAACTAGATTTTACGTATGTACATATACACATCAAAAAAGCTTGCGATTACTTTGACAAATCGAATTCTTTTTGTTACCGTAGATTGTATTATGATTTCTTCTTCTTTTTAGATTATTATTACAGGGTATTTCTATTATGGGGAAGGAAGAAACGCCGGGGTGTCACCATTGCGAAGATCGCCCGGAGGACACAGTAGAGCATACGGTGCAAGACTGCCCCGCTTGGGCAGAGCACCGCCGTGTCCTCACGGCAGCGATAGGCGGAGACCTCTCGCGCCCGGCATTGGTCGAGGCCATGCTGCGGGGCGAGACGGAGTGGGAAGCGGTCGCCTCCTTCTGCGAGGCAGTAATGCTCGTTAAGGAGGAGGCGGGCCGTGAGAGAGAGAGGACAGCGTCCTCCCTCCGCCCCACCCGCAATGGTAGACGCCCACGGCGTCGGACGTCGCAAGACGATCTCCGGCCACCGTAGGCGCGGGCATGCGGGCGGCGAGTAAAGGGCAACTCGCCGCCCGGACATGGACCATGCCCGGGTCGACGGCGCGTTGTGTTCCACGCGCGCCTCAAAGAGCGTCAGCACGATGACGGGGCCCCGCCCAAGAGGGCCAAAGCCTGCCGGGGTCGCGGGACTTATCTCATTACCGTGACCCCGGAACATAAAAGGCTATTGAAGGACACCGTGGATTTTAGTCAGTACAAGTCTGACAGTCCCTCCCGCCCTGCCCGGGGTGGGAGGACTCATTTGATGATTTTACCACGCTAAAAAAAAAAAAAAAAAAAAAAAAAAAAAAAAAAAAAAGGGTATTTCTATTAAAAAAAAACACACAACAAATAACGATTTTTTTCTTGATAAAGTTAATAAAAAAAGTTATATTATTGCTACTGATCACAAACTTTTTTTGATGTGTGTATTAGAGGGATTAACACAACATTTATTGCATGTAAAGGCTTTGACAAACAGCTAGCTTGACGGTAGTGTGACGCTGCCGCTGGCGCGACGATAATCTGGCGGGTCGTTAGCGCGACGAAGGTCACACAAGGCGACGTAAATCTCGAATACCTTACGACTTTGGTATCCAGGTGACTATCGCAAACGAAATACATAGAGGTTCTTACACAGTTGGCCACGCTTTCGTCGCGCCACGTCGAGCTCCCTGTTTGGTAATGCCATAGAGAATGTTTAAAAAAACATTTGAATGTAAAACTTTGTTTTAATAAATTGTAACAAAACTTATTAATCGTATTGTTAGTAATGTTAAATCACTTCAAGTTACAAAATGCTATCATCATCATCATCATCAGCCGGAAGACGTCCACTGCTGAATATAGGCCTCCCCCTTAGACCGCCACGCCGAACGACAATTCGCCACTTGCAAACAAAATGCTATACATATAGGTAACTGCTAACACTTTAGCTTTTCTTTGGACAGAAAAATTCGAACCGCGTGCAGGATTCGAATCTGCAACCGCGCTAGCACCTTTACACTTTGCACAATAGCAGGAGGTATGAAGGTCACACTTAAATGACGAACTGAGCCACTTGTGCATTCATAATTATTACGGATCATCATTGGAAACTCGGTACTCGAAGTTGTTGACTCATATACTCGTATCTACTTAGGACAAGTAGTCAAATTAGGTAGGTCCAACTTCGAGAAAGAGGTCAACCGCCGAATCCAACTCGGTTGGGCAGCGTTCGGGAAACTACGCAATGTCTTTTCGTCCGACATACCTCAGTGCCTCAAGACGAAAGTCTTCAACCAATGTGTGTTACCAGTGATGACGTACGGCACTGAAACGACGTGGTCTTTCACTATCGGCCTCATCTCAAAGCTCAAAGTCGCTCAACGAGCTATGGAGAGGGCTATGCTCGGTGTTTCTCTACGTGATCGAATCCGAAATGAGGAGATCCGTAGACGAACTAAAGTCACCGATATAGCCCACCGGGTTAGCAAGCTGAAGTGGCAATGGGCAGGCCATATTGCTCGCAGAGCAGATGCCCGATGGGGTCGAAAAGTGCTAGAGTGGAGACCACGGACTAGCAAGCGCAGCGTAGGACGTCCACCAACTAGATGGACAGACGACCTTATAAAGGTTGCCCGAAGACGCTGGATGCAGGTCGCTTCCAACCGGTATAATTATGTGGAGATCTAAAGGGGAGGCCTATGTTCAGCAATGGATGTCCTATGGCTGAGATGATGATGATAATCATCATTATGCATTTGAGCGTAGTTCTGACAATTAATGAGCAAACCCACAATTTAATTCAACTAAATAGGTATAATAATATCAAGTTTATCCAACATTACGAATAAATTTTGGATGTAAAATATTGATTTAGCTGAATAAATCAGTATTTTTCTATGTCAAAATGTGGGTTGGCATACTTTTCTGAGGAAAATTAAACTAATTACAGTTTTTATTGAATTGTTAATGTAAATTTACGGTACTTACAGTAGTCGCCTTCAGGAGTACCATAAATTCCTTGAGATGCTTTCCACCTTTCGACTCTCACTCTATGCCTACAGTTTTGAAGATCAAGCTGACAGTGGTTTGAGAAGGTTACCCAATGATATGCGTTGTTATATGCACAAACCATGTGAAAATTTGACCTGAAAAAATAAAACCACAAAATTAATATTTTTTGTATGAACTGCTTATGTGTTAGCATCATCATCTGCCTAGCCTTTTACCAACTACCAGTATATTTTTTTTGGGACAAACCCACCACACTATTCCTAAACCAACTCCTGAAAGCCAGAATCAACAGTGGCAACAACCAGAAAAGCGCCGAGACAATGAAGCTCGACGTGTCCCGGAGAATTAATTTACCTGTCTTGGATCCTGCATCGAAATTAATCAGAAAAGAATAGTGGAGGAGTAGGAAAAATATGTTTCCACAGCAGGAGACAGAACAAAACAAGGCCAATAGGCACAAAGGGACATTACAACTGGGATAAGCCCAGTTGACTAGCACCACGGGCAAAAATGACAACACTAATATTAATGGGTCCTAAATTGTGAATATTAAATTTGATTCCAATAATAGGCATGGCAAAAACGCTTGAACGCACGGAAGTTTGTTCGAGTTTCCACAAGATCCGTATAGTAAATGACACCAGATGTAGTCTGTACAGTATCCAACATAATATTGAGTTCGTTCTGCCAAGGAATACACTCCCATAGAATATGATGTGCTGATTGTTCATATTCACAATCAGATGTTGAACATTGACAAAAAGACGAGGGGACAAGCTTGAAGGAAAATAATTTACTTTTAAAGTTCCCATGTCCTGTGTGAAATTGGGTAACACAGTGATCCACCTCCAGCCGCAGCAACTACCAGTGTATTGGGGTCGGTATTCACTCGAACGAGCTGATGCTGCTAAATATCAGTATTATACAAATGGGGCGAATGGCTTTCGGACCTTCACAACCCAGTAACTGGATAATACGATACCCCCATGGTAAGACTGGTTGTCAGACTTTAAAGCTGGCCAGTAGTAACGACTGACAACTATTTCATGTATCGTGGGTGCATTTATAAACACATTATACATATACTTATGGTACAGTCACGAGCAATAGTATGTATACACTAAGCAGTATTCAAAAGCGATGTTCTGCTACCAAATTGATTAAACTTTTGACTTTTCATTAGACTTCTATTTTGGAAGCCATACTATTACGAAGTAGGTCTTATTTCAAAGCGGAAACTAGTATTTCACGAGTAAATTGCGTTTGAATTTTGTTAGGTGTATACGTGTTATTGCTCGTGACTGTACATACTCGTACACAAAATGCCCAGACTTCAAACAACTACTTCTAGATCATACAAAGATTTGTTCCGTCCGGGAATCCAACCCGCGACACTCAGCACAGCAGTCCGATCGCTCAGCCTTTGCGCCAAACGTGCCGTCGCGCGTCGAATGAAAAGTTATTATTGGAAGTAGGTAACAAAAAAAATCAAGGTAATTAGTAACGTTGTCACCGACTTCCAGTGATAACTTTGCATTCAAAAGTTATTACACACGTTTTGCGTTTTTTTCGAAGTTGGTTTTCATTTATTCAAAAAGTTTTTTTTTAATCTAAAAGATGTATGGCCGAAGGTCGACCACTGGCAATTAATATAAAGGCGGTCCCTCATCGGGAGCATTAGCGTGTAATGTAACAATATAGATTCGACTTTGAGCATTACATTACAAATACTACCTCCCTGACTGACGAGCATTCGAATAAAGATTTGATACAAGGCGCGCATTGTGATGCTCGATTGTTCTCCCTTACGGATGAAATTTTCGAATCTGTAACGTTACATTACAGGTGAATGCTCGCGGTGAGGGAGCGCCTTAAGAAAATGCAAGTACTTACATATCTCTGACGCAATGTGTAAACCAATAAAAGCAATCATAATATTCATCATAAAACTTTGAACTCAGGTTGGCTATGAGATTATAATCCACGCCTTCGAATGTAAGATAATTTGGATTAGTTACAAAGGGCATTGGTGCCACAGTCAGTAATTCGTCCAACTTCAACTTGATTTCAGCCCCGCCAAGGTCTAATTCAGGTTCTTCCGGGCCTTGTCCTTTTTTATAATTTTGTTGGCCGTCATGTTGATCTTTTCCGTCATCACGATCGCTTGTGTCATCTTGATCGGCATCATCATCAGCATCAGCATAATTTCTATGGTCATAGACAATTCTTTTGTCAAATTGCTTTTTGTCATTAAGAGTTTCTTTAGTATCATCTTCTGGGCCTAGAACTGGTGGAACTGCAACCTCTTGCGTTTCACAAATAGAACCACGGACTGAAACATAATCACAAAGTGTTTTATACCTTCCCACGAAAGTTCATTACATTGCAGAACATTACCTCTCTTATTAATTATTTTTTAAACCGATGGCTCACGCAGAAGGTTGTAACATTATTTTAAACTAAATCCGACGCATAACGTCGAAACATTTATGTTACGAATATATATTATATGCGTTGTAATCAAACGTTAAAAATGGTCAGTTACGAATTTTTACTACACAACAATTTAATTCTTGAAGTCGTAACTTATTAGGGTTCCGTAGCCAAATGGCAAAAACGGAACCCTTATAGATTCGTCATGTCTGTCCGTCCGTATGTCACAGCCACTTTTTGTCGAAAGTATAAGAGCTATCCTGTTGAAACTTTTTTTTTTTGGGGTTGCAAAATCATCAAATGAGTCCTCCCGCCCTGGGTGGGGCGGAAGGGACTGTCAGACTCTTACTGACTAAAATCCACCGGTGTTCCTTCGGATGCCCTTTACGTTCCGGGGCCTAAGCAGCTGCAACTAAGCAGTTAGAAAGTTATTTAAAATTAACTTTCTAACTGCTTAGTTGGTTTAGTGGCCGCGGGCATGACTGACGGTTACGAGGTGTCGGGATTATTCCTGGGTCTGGCAATATATTATTGGGTTTTTCAATTTCGAAATTCTTATAACACGGAGTCTAGAATAATGCCTAGTATTTGAGAATAGGCATTTATTATTATCAGCCTATTGCCGTCCACTGCTGAACATAAGACTCCCAAAGCGCGCATCCATCCACTGCCAGCCACATTCTTCAAATAATCGACCCATCTTGCCGCAGGGTGTCCTACACTCGGGCACGCTGCAATCGCGGCGGTAAGACCCCTCTTTGAGGAGTGGCTGGAAAGGCGTCACGGCGTCCTGACCTACCGCATGACGCAGGTCCTCACCGGACACGGAAGTTTCGGGAGGTTCCTGTGTCGGATAGGGAAGGAAGAAACGCCTGGGTGTCACCACTGCGAGGATCGCCCGGAGGACACGGTGGAGCATACGGTGCAGGACTGCCCCGCTTGGGCAGAGCACCGCCGTGTCCTCGCGGCAGCGATAGGCGGAGACCTCTCGCGCCCGGCATTGGTCGAGGCCATGCTGCGGGGCGAGACGGAGTGGGAAGCGGTCGCCTCCTTCTGCGAAGCAGTTATGCTCGTGAAGGAGGAGGCGAGCCGCGAGAGATAGAGGACAGCGTCCTCCCTCCGCCCCAGCCGCAGTGGTAGACGCCCACGGCGTCGGACGTCGCGGGACGATCTCCGGCCACCGTAGGCGCGGGCATGCGGGCGGCGAGTAAAGGGCAACTCGCCACCCGACCATGGACCATGCCCGGGTCGACGGCGCGTTGTGTTCCACGCGCGCCTCAAGGAGTGTCAGCATGATGACGGGGCCCCCCTCTAGAGGGCCAAAGCCTGCCGGGGTCGCGGGACTTATCTCATTACCGTGACCCCGGGACATAACGGGCTATTGAAGGACACCGTGGATTTTAGTCAGTACAAGTCTGACAGTCCCTCCCGCCCTGCCCGGGGTGGGAGGACTCATTTGATGATTTTACCACGCAAAAAAAAAAAAAAAAGGGTGTCCTACACTACGTTTGCCCATTCGCGGTCTAGCACATGTCTGCTCCATCACACCGTCGGTCTACAGACGTGGCCGGCCCACTCCCATTTCAGCATGCTTATTCTACGCGCATTGTCGATTACTTTGGTTCTCTGGCGAATGACTTCGTTCCGAATTCTATCCACCAAAGAAACTCCGAGCATTGCTCTCTCCATTGCACGTTGAATAACGTTATTGTTTAATGTAAAAAAAGTGTGTTGTAAGTTGTAAGAACAATAACGATTATGTGAGCTTTGAACTTTGTTAATTCAAAAAATAAATCGATAACATATACATTTGATGACTTTTATTGATGGGGGGATTATATATACCAACGATTAAATAAAAAACAACATACGTCACGGTACAAAAATATTTATTTACAGGCCGTACAACTACCGTGTTAGCCTGCGTTCTCTTCGCTAACGAATACCACAGACTGACTTTGACATTTTTTTTTTTTTTAATGAACCGTTCTGAAACGCGATTCGTATCTATGGCACGTAGAATTTTATGTAGATTCGGGTGGAAAATAGAGAAACGATTCAAATGTCATGTGTTTTATAGAAATCGACTAAATCTTGTCGATGGATCGCGTATATTCGAGAACGGTACAAAGCTACCGTGTGTTCGATCAACGGAAAAGAGCGTGACGGGAGAAATCTACCGTCAGTTCGTTTGGGCGGCTATATACTAGACTATGTTCGGGCAATCTTTTATTCGTCCTCACCAAAAAAAATTTTTTTGAATTCACTGGAACTCAAAAATTACATTTAATTTTCTGAATAGTGGAGTCAAAGTGTCGACTCCACTATTCCGAAAAGCCAATTACCAAAAATGTATGAAGACTGGTGCATTTACATTTTTTATAGATATAATGTTGGGTGTTTTCTTTTTAATTTATAGTAAAATCTATATCTATAAAAATAATAAAATCAACAGCTCTTCGTTAGTCTCGCTAAAACTAGATTTGGCTAATTTTGGTTTTGAATTATTTTTGGAAGCACAGAGCTAACTTCGTACCACCTCAGAATCATTGTGAGATGGTACGAAGTTAGCCGGATCAGCTAGTATACATAATTTTTTATTTTTATTTTACTCCTAAATAAAAGTGTATCAAGTGTTCAGGAGGTAATTTATAAAATTGGAAAAAAAATGTGAAAAAAATAAACATACCATTAAAATTTAAAATAACGAATATTACTGAAAATAAATAAGAAAATGCACATTTTTTATGAAACATTGTCAACACTTCACCACTTTAACCGATTAAGCCATCAATGCGAATTTAAAGAGTAAAAAGTTAATTAGTAGATGATCTTTATGATGACATTAAAATTCCTCGTTAATATTGATTCTGATTTTCATAGTGGATCAGCTTATTAAAACTCTTATTAGAGCTCGTGGCTAAATGATTACAGCCGCACAGGCCGCTTGCCAAGGTTGGTCTGTGGGTGACCATTCTGTCATAGTGAGTTTCCTCCGAGCCTTGGAAAGCACATAAAGCCGTTAGTCCCGGCTGTCATTTTTATATCTAAAGACTGTCGTTACCATTAGTCAAAAACTCTAAAAGTCTGACAACCAGTCTTACCATGGCTAATCGTATTACCCACTTACTGGGCTGTGGAGGTCCGATAGGTAGTCGATCCATGAAAAATACTGATATTCAGCTGCACCTGCCTCGACTGGAAGGCGTCCTCAATATAGTTGGGAAAAGGCCTGGCAGATGGTGAATCCACTCTATTGTTTGACCCTCTTACAGTCTGACGTCAAATAGTCTTACTGGGTGCTAAGTCGGTGCGCAGCAGCTCCAGTTGTAATAAAATATTGTTACGGGCTGGGTATCGGGATAAATTAATTAACACCAATTAAAACCAAATAATCTTTATTTACACACGAATCACTAATTACAATAAGCACTTACCACTACTCAACACTTAAACACACACTTATTCACACGTAAAAGTCACTTAGAGATCGCTTATAATTCACTTCGACTTGCCTCGATCGTAGTCACAACCAGACTGACCCAGGTCGCCGATCGGCGCCCTTTTTATACCCCGGCCGGGCGCACTAGATGTTTCTAGAAGATGGTCGAATGTTCTGGAAACATCCATAGACTTCGACATAGTCCCATTCCTTCTGAAACATTCTAGAACCATCTCGAAACATCTAGAACAGGGTAGAATTTTCTAGAAACTTCCAGACCAATCTTCAGTAGAATTGTCGAGAACCTTGTGGAACCTTCGAGAAGCTTATAGATTGGTCTCGCAATCCGATCGACGTAACAATATGGAAGGCCAAATTTATGTTGAGCAAGCCCGGGTCGACGCTTCAAAGAGCTATCAATAATCTGACGCCTGATCACTCTGGCAGGGCTGCCAGGGTTGCGGGACTGTCTCATCAGTTAACCGCTGATCCTACATGTATAAATGTAAAGGGCTTTTCAAGAATCGTCGTGGATTTTAGTCGGTACAAGTCTGACAGTCCCTTCGGCCTCGCCCTGGGTAAGAGAGACTCATTTGATTATTCTAGATCGGGTTGCTCTTACCCTAGACTAAGGGTGAGAGCAACCCGATCTAGAATTAGATTCAGGTTCCCGTGTTGGCTAACTTAAAAGAATCTGTGTTAAAGGACAAAATTGTAATCAGGAAAAAAAAACAAATCCTTTTCGAGTGTTGTTCTTATTCTTATAACGTTTATTGAAATCGTTTTATAGTATGTTTTCAAACGGTTGCGTTATTTCTTCGGTTTCTGCATCGAGTCCTCCAAGTTTAAAGTACCAAATTATCCCTTGTCTTTCTGACTTGGCATGTTCTGCGTAGTATTGGCAGTCCAAGTATTTACCGTTGTGGTATATTTCATCTGTAAATTAAAAATACGTTAAAAACATGGGTTATGTAAAAATATATCTATCCTTCAAATTAACGTCAAAGTTCACTTTTACTTTACGTCTTAAAAACTTGAAAACTCATGCTAGGGCCTCAGATTTTACCATGTAAAAAAAGTGTGGCACTCGGAGACTGCCGCTGGGAAAGCTATTGCATAGCATTTTTTATCAACTTATGCAATTACAATTATTTATTTATTAAATTTATTACTTAGGCTATGGTCAGCCACGTCAGTCAAGTGAAACGTCAAGAAACTAGTCTAAACTAGCATACGTCTAGTCGCACGCACACAAACACTGTGCCGAAGTCTGCTGAACTGAAACGACGTTAGACGATGCGGGGTGTTAGGTCTAATGTGTTAGGTTTTTTTTCGTCCTCATCCACCTCGTCCTACTCCTCATCCTCCTCAAGAAAAGGGTCCTCAGATTGACCAAACTCGTGTTAGGTCGAGAGTGGCGGTCACTTCCGCACCACTCATGGTCTGTCCCATTAGACCCTTCGTACACAAGGCGACGCAAGTCTCCGATAATTTACGACTTTGGTATCCAGGCGACTGTCGCAATACAAATCCATAGGGGTTCGTACACAGACACGCGTAAACGGATACCAAAGTCCTTAGGTATCGGAGACTTGCGTCGCCTTTGTACGAAGGGGCTAAATTGCATTTTGATAATATTAATTAATAAAATACGTACCGTCCAGAGAAATAGACCAATCTTGCAATTTCTTTTGCTGTGCCGTCAAACATTGATGATATCTAATTGTACAAAGTCCAAAATAGTTGGTCAGTCCCAGATTCTTTTTATACACACATATTGGTTTGGGAACATAATTGCTGAAAATAAACCGAAATAAATATTATACACCTTTTTTTAATTCGAGATTTTTTGTATACTCATCTATAGAATTAGGTGGGCAATTAGTATTTAACGTGAAACATAAACTGCTGTTTATTTATTCATTAAAACTTTCTGCACAATATACTAAGGCGGACTTATTTTAACGGAGGTTGGTCGATTCGTCGGGGATCGTGCGGATTCCTTGGATCATACGGATGGCCATGGCACTTCGGCACGCGAATTGCTTGCCTCGTGTGGAGCTGCTCAACCCATGCAAAGTTAGTGGATACAGCACTATATGAAACCAGTGATCATCACTGGTTATCATAAACCGACTCCGGTACAGATGCTGTATCCACTGGCAGGCATAGCGCCTCTGGAAGTCCACCGAATGGTAGCAAGCTCTAGCAAAAGAGCCAAAATTACAATACAGACTTTAATCTTTTGCGACGTCAGTAGGTAGGCATAAAAATACGTACAAAGTAGCTTCACAGTGATATTGCTCTGAATGGCAGCGACTAGCCCAATTCGCTGTGGGGTCCTCATAGTCCTCAAAGGTTTCACTATTCTTGGTGTCCAGTTCTTCTTCGGGTGCTTTTGGTGTTCCTGCTACATCTTGTGTCAGAAACGCTACTGAAAAAATAAAAACAAAAACATTTTGTGAATTCAGTTCGTCTCACGAGGGAGACGAAGTCGAATATACGAATGGGCAATATACTGTAAAGCCATAAAATCTTTGACTGGCAATTGATTTGGTGTTAATTATCGACATAATCAACAACCTGAAGACGTCTATTGCTGAACAAAAGCTCTAAGCCTTAGATCATCATGCCGAACGACAATCCGCCATTTGCATCCATCGGTTGCCTGTGACTTGATGTCGGCGATCCACCTAGTGGGATGCCTGCCTACGCTGCATTTCCCTGTTCGTGGTGTTAATTATACATATAAGGATTTTAACGGGATATTTATTTTAGTGGATGACATGGGGAGGCTTTTCCCCAAGAGTGGGACAATATTATAAGCAACACAAAAAAAAATCTCGCGTGATGTTAAACGCTTATTAGATTTTTTGTCAATAAAAATTACTACACATTAAATTCGATTAAAAACCTTACCACTTATTCCAAGAGTAAAAAAGAAACAGAAAAGTTTCCTCATTTCCTTTGAAATTCGTTATAACTTGCTTGATAAGTCAGCATCTACGACCATACACTGAAACACAAATAGTACTAATAAGTTGATAGTGGAAAAAACGTCTTTGATAAGGCTTAATAAGATTCAGATACTAAAACGATCTTGATTAAGAGTATTATCTGGTTGGTACCTGGTTGTTTTTTATATAGCTTCTCGTTTCACCACAATCTCGCCATGCCTTGAAGTGCAGTTTTGACTTCGAAGACTTCAAAGCTATCATGAAACACAGACCTCGACGAGACACTGCTCCCTAAACAAACACTTCCACACAATGGGCATAACGGACAGCCCTCTGTGCAGGGCTTGCATGGAGGCTGAGGAAACCGTTGCGCATGTGCTCTTCGAGTGCACAGGTGTCACCCAGATTAGGACAAAGACCCTCGGGATACCGAGGACTTACACAGATGTTCTCCACAGACTAGGGCATGCAAAACCGGGTCCGGTTCCAGAATTTTCAGAACCGGTTCTGGAGGCGTTAGGAACCGGGTTACCCGGTTCTACCCGGTTCCAAGTGAACTTAATGATTTCTTTTTCTTTTTGATTAGGATTCGTCTGCTAATTGTGAATAGGGCTTGGGACAATCCAAACACTGATTCATTAGTTATGTTATATATTTTAACAGTTTTTGTTTTATTTAAAAAAAAACTAGTTAAAATTTTTTAAGTTCCTATTTTCTCTCTACTTTGACCCAGATACGAGTAGCATTGATTTTTAAGAACTGCATATATGGTGACAACAAAGACAACTTCCAAAAGGACAATGTCCAGAATGGCCCTATGCAACAAAATGTATTGGAATACACGATAATTAACTGTCTATTTTATTATATTAGTTGCAAATATTTTTGTAACACGGACTAGCTGTATGCCAAAATGAACAATAAAAAGTATTTTACGAGACTAATAACATTAATGGCCGCCATCTTCACCAAACGTCATGTCGTGTCGGTAAAGAATAGTGATGGCCAATTGATTGTAGCCGATCTACTGAATTTTTAGTTTCCTTAAAGTATAATTTAAATCGATTCGAATCGTAAGCCAATGTATCGACTTACAAAAAAATCGTGGTCTAAAAGATCGGTTTCTAAAAAATCGATTTTATTTTTCAAGTTTACATTTATACTTAATAAAAATATTATCCATTTCATGAAAAACAAGAAAGATCATTTACTGATCAAGATGATCAGTAAATCAGATTTTTTCGATCAAAAAAAATCGATCTATTGAACCTGAAAAATCGAAAAAAAAATTCTTCGATTAATCGATTTCAGATCGTCTTCCCTAGTCACTTGTCACTGTCAGTCTACTGATGATTACAATAGCGTCGCTTGCTGTTTGTAATTGTTTGTATCGGTGTGTTTTGGTGACTTTTAAACTGCATAGGTACCTACCCAATTATCTAGGGAGGTTCTTAAAATAGCCAAATATATTATGATATTACTTTTCAGTTTCTAAAAATCACTAAGCTATGAAAAACTATGCTCGTTGTTATGGTTCGATTATAACCTCAAAATCTGATTCTTTTTTTGGAATATATCTCTTCTGCAGCTAGTCCGCTATAAAAATAAGATCATATAGGAGTTTACTAATGATCGACAACACAAAATATAATTTTCCGATGCTCTTGGCTCCAGGGCGAACAATGTATGGGCGCAGAGCAATCTCCTTTTTGTTAAAGCTCATTCTATGGCTGTTGAATCGAAACCAATCGTAACTTTTTAACGTTGATAACGTTAATACTTTCACTTTTTATTATAAAACCAATACATATTTCAAAAGTAACTTCAGCAATTCCAAATAAAAATTTACGATGTGCCATATGCTTCATTATTTGGTAGCTAAGTTGAAACTATCGCTATATATTCCAAAAAGATCGCAAGCAATGACAAATGAAAGCTGTGTAATATGCCTTACACTTCATTCATTGGAAGTTTTATTTTTACGTGGTAAAATCATCAAATGAGGACGAGAGGGACTGTCAGACTCGTACTGACTAAAATCCAAGGCATCCTTCAATAGCCTTTTACGTTCCGGAGTCACGGTTACCCCAGCAGGCTTTGTCCTTCTAAGAGGAGCCCCGTCAGATTACTGACAGGTCTTTGAGGCGTGCGTAGAACTCGGCACGCCGTCTACTCGGGCATGCTCCATCATCGGACGCCAAATCACCCAGTACTGGTCGTCCGCATGCCTGCGCCTACGGTGGCCGGAAATCGTCTCGTGTCCATTGTCGTGGAGGTCTCCCACAGCGGCTGGATCGTGAAGTCCGGGCTGTCCTGCCTGTCCCTCACCAAGGCGCTTACTTCCTCCTTCGCTAGCATGACTGTTTCACAGAAGGAGCCGAGCCCTTCCCATCCCGTCTCACCCCGCAGTATGGCTTCGAACAATGCCGGGCGCGGGAGGTCACCGCCGCTTATGGCCTCCGTGAGGACACAGCGGTGCTCAGCCCAAGTGGAGCACACTTGCAACGTATGCTCCACCGTGTCCTTCGGTGATCCTGCAATTTTGACACCCAGGCGTTTTTTTCCGCCCGATCAGGCACAGGAACCTCCCGAAAGAAACATAGGATCTGCGTCAGGTGGAAGGTGAGGACGACGTGGCGCCTCTCCAGCCACTCCTAAAAGAGAGGTCATACCACCGCGATTGCGGGGTCCCCTTTCTTTGGCAGCTATGTCGAAAACAAAAGTAAAATTTTGTTTTGGCACATTTTAACTAAAATATTATTATATTCACCATTTTCTTATAGTACTAACACTCCAAAGTACTGTAAGCGTGTGCTACGCCTAATGAAAGCTTACAATGGGGCCTTCCCTTCATCCCATGGCAGCATTCATAGCAATTCGATGCAGCGAATGCAAAATTATTACATACTTATCGGAACCGGGTCGACCCGGTTCCATCGCTCACAGATCCGGTTCCACAGACTTACTCCAATACCCGGGTATACCCGGGTTTTTCGGAACCGGGTAGAACCGGGTGCATGCCCTACCACAGACCAATGAACCTGATCAACTTCTGGAGGGAGGTGGGCTGGTTGGAATAAGCCACCAATGGCCACTATGGCCCACGCACAATGGTCCACATGAAGGACTAAGTGCGGAAACCAAATCCCCTAACATAGAACACAGACCTCGGCAGGGAATTTCAATAAAGACTCATTGGATGATTTTCATCATCATCATCATCATCGTATCAGCCGTAAGACGTCCACTGCTGAACATAGGCCTCCCCTTTAGACTTCCAATAGGACCGGTTGTGAGCGGCCTGCATCCAGCGTGACCCTGTGGTCAATGATTTTACCCCAATAAAAAAGGACGTAGGTATAACCTAGTTTTAACCTAAAGAAGGAGGACCCATTTGTTGATTAAACAATCCAAAAAAATATATATCTGTAAAAAATTAATAATAATTATAATATGAATAGTTATTTAATATAAGCTGGTCAAAACAAACACAAAAGTCTAAATTGATTTCTTCTCTCTGGAACTTAAAAATGAATTCAAAAACGGTAATTTTTCTCAATATCCACACTTATAACGGACATAAGACGAAGTAAAAGACAATTCATTAAGGCGATAATGAACTTCGTGATAAGTTTTAATTAGATCATGATAATGGAGTGCTTCGTTCAATCTACTATCAGGGTACTGTTTTTCTTCTCTCTCTGTATAGCGTCTGCGGTACTACTACCTAAACGCGAAACCCGTAACTTCGGCCAAAGTTTCGGACGATTCCTATTCTTTATCACGTACGGACAGAAGATAAGTAAGTGGTACGAACTAAAAAATTGAGTTGCAAAAGTCCAACCGGAACGACAAACAAACAAACAAACAAATAAACAAACAAACAAGAAAAGTGAGTGTATAAAAACGTGGGAAAAATTGATGACAACATGATTGGACAGTTGTACCAACTCCCAATGTGTAGTCAACTATGAATTCAGAACTAATAGAAGGTAGGGTTCACTTTAAAGTTTTGAGTTACTTTAGTACGTGCCCGAATCTTCGTCGACTGACTAAGTAAAAATTGTAACTATTATTAGGCTGTTTAGTGGCATATTACACTAAACTTGAGTTGGATTTTTCCCACGTTTTTCCCACGTTTTTATACACTCACAATTCTTGTTTGTTTGTTTGTATGTTTGTTTGTTTGTCGTTCCGGTTGGACTTTTGCAACTCAATTTTGAGGCACTTCCCGATAAGCTAGCAAGCTGAAATTTTGCACACACTCTGAGTTCTGATGACAATACATGACAAGCTAAGAAACGTCATAACGTATCCAATATGGCGGCCTCCCCAAGATGGTGGACTGGCTGTTTGAAATCCACCCCCATGATATGGGTATCAAATGAAAGGGTTTGCTGTCAGGAATATGAAAAAAATAGTCACGTGACTTAAATCCAATATGGCGGACGTCCAAGATGGCAGACAGCCTATTTGGAATGCACCCCTATGATGTGGATATCAAATGAAAGGGTTTGCTGTCAAGAGTACGAAAAAATAGTCACGTGACTTAAATCCAATATGGCGGACGTCCAAGATGGCAGACAGCCTATTTGAAATGCACCCTTATGATGTGGATATCAAATGAAAGGGTTTGCTGTCAAGAGTACGAAAAAATAGTCACGTGACTTAAATCCAATATGGCGGACGTCCAAGATGGCGGACAGGCTTTGAGGCACTTCCCGATAAGCTAGCAGGCTGAAATTTTCAGGGTAGCTTCAAACCCGATGAACAAAGATAAAAAAAATAATAAAATAATTAATAGATTTAAAAAAATCTAAAAACCCACGTTTTTAAATGTCCTAAAAATAAGAAAATAACCCTACGGGGCTGAGAGAGGGGCCACTCAAAACGTGGGGGCGTATCTTTACAAGTTACACCCACGATCTATACGTCATGTAAATATATCCCATAAATAATCCCTTAAATAATATACGCCCCCACTTTTGAGTAGCCCCTCTCTCAGCCCCGTAGGGTTATTTTCTTATTTTTAGGACATTTAAAAACGTGGGTTTTTAGATTTTTTTAAATCTATTAATTTTATTCAGTTGAGTGGCATTAATTGCAATGTGGACCGTACTCGCAAGTACTCGTTTCAAAGAAGTTAATTATTAATTCAAAACTCAATCCACAAAAACATTCAAACTCAACATTGTTATACACACTCATTCATATTTAATCCATTCAATTAATATTCATTCACTCACACAATAATCCCTCCAAAACAGGACTTCCAATACATCATCAATCATTACAATTGCGACCCTACATGGAGCACCAGTGAACGAAATGAAAAGATTGAACTATATGAACGGAAGACATGTAATTGGCAATCTGCGCACACTATAACATTAACAATAAATAGTACAGGACACGGTAGTTTTGTTGGCAGTAATTAATTGTAATTGCTCATTCATTCATGTGGTCGTGCCAAGTTGAATGTGTTGCAGTCAAAACTGTTATTTCGTCAAAACTAATTTTGATTGTGAAATTTTGTCAAATAGATACAGAATAAATTAGCTGTTGCTGTAGAGGTACACCTTAGAGCCAAGGTCCCTTTCTTAGAGGGCCAAAGCCTGCCGGGGTCGCGGGACTGGAGCACTGGACTGAAGTTTATAGATCGTTTTCGTTTATTTCGTCCGATATCGCTCAGCAGTATTTGATAGATTTTCAACTTTACGTACTATAAGTCTATAAAGTTGAAAATGGATTAGTGACTGCTGAGAGATAACGATTGTCGTCTGCTGTCGTGTGCTGTTTGGCTAAAGGGCCTGGTCTCGTCGGGTAACCGTGACCCTGAGAAGTAAGGGGGCGGTTAGGTTTTATCGAAAAAATATTTCTTATTGTTAACCATTTTAACTTAATGACTAGCAATCCTTGATAGCCAGTGTGACTGTTCATAAATTACCCTAGGCTGATAAAATTTTCGTTTTTCTTAAAATACATAAATATAGTGGAAAATATGAGGATGGTGCCCCCGAAGGGGCAGCGATAGAGCCCCGCTCGCCGCTCTATTCGCCGTGGCCCCCGTCCAATGACATACTGGGGCCCCCGCCGGGACATGGAGGACTGAACTCTCAACAAAGAGGAGGGGACCAAAGTAAGTTAGTGCTGAGAGTTCTAAGTTATATAATATACATGAATAACATCAAGTCAGATAAAACAAACCAATAAGGATTATGAAGCTAGTAAGACAAGAGGACAGCAAAGATAATAATATAGAAATGTGATAGGGAAACGTTACGCTTGCGCTTGAAAGATTAGTTGGTTACAGTTACGTTAACTTGTTTGACTCCAGTGTACTAAATGCCGCTCTGCAAACGCAAACGATTCCATGTACTCAACATGGTATTGCTTTACAACGTTTACAAGGCGTACGTTTACTGTTAGTCCTACCAGCATTACCCTACGAAGGACTTTGCTACGAACACTAACAGCGAACGTTTCCTAAGCACGTATTACATGTCCTTTCCAATCCTGAGGCAGTGAGTCGTGAATTCACTGCCATTGAGAAAGACAAGTTTTATATATCCATAGAAGTATACACGCGTTCAAATAATTCACCCTTACGGCTGCCTATACCCTTTCTCTAATAATATCAAATTGCTCAAGCGTACCGAGAGGACTCGGCCTGTAACAGAGCATATTGCGATTGTATTGCTGCATGTCGAAGTGGATGTCATCGGCACTTCATTCATTTCACATTTAAATCTGCCCCGTATCGACAGGTGTGTCTCGTTAAATAATTGTGACGATTCAGATATAGGCCTACCAGCGGCCGTTTAACGAGACACAGCCGCTAAATCTAGCGTTCCTTGGAACGGAGTTATCCAAATGATAATCCAGTACTTGGTGAAGCCTACCCCCAGCCTGGAAATGTACATCCATCAACCACTCGCAATGTCTCTGGGCTAGGCTGTAGGGAGACAGTAATCATCAATAGCATTTGGTTATTTTGCTAAACAAATAGCAATGTCGGTTATAGTTGCTAATGCCAGTCACCGGCACATAATAGCTTGGTTGAAGGAATAATTTGAATAATAATAATTGAATGAAGAACATGGTTCAGCCTTTGATACGTGGTACATTAGTCGAGTAACAGTCAATATTAATTGTCATGCGTCATTGGCGTGTGAGTCATTGTACTGAGTGTAACGAAAGGCATTCCCCGTGCCCTTTAACCATCCGCCAATGACTAATTACTGTGAGGATTCGGAACAGGGACTTAGGACAAGTAATATATAATATAATAATACAAAATATAATAACGTGAAGGCTCCGCTCCGCCATACTGAAATAAATGATTATTAACAGCCATCCTGCGTCTCCTCCAAACTGCTACTATAAAGTTAATTATAATTAACACTTACCAAGTGCTTATTGAAGTGAATTAGTCTATAATCTACTTACAGACTCTGCTCAAATACCACCCGTAGGATCACCATCATCAGGTCGCCTTCTGGATTCGTCTTCCCTCGTTCCACCGACTACTAATACTCGATTTACTTTAACTACTAATCTTTGACTTAATCAATCAATACAAACAAATACAGTAATTCTGCACCCGGTCTCCCAGACGGACTCCACCCAACTCTCTATCCCGATCTTATCCTGGAGCACCCGTGTGCAACCCTCGAGGGTCTCGAACCAACTGTCTGGAATCATCCACGTCGCCCAGCCTTTCTACCTGCTAAGCCCCCGAACGCACTTCAAAATTCTCACGGTTCATGGGGATGTTTTATTACTCTCTAGCCCGAATATCTCTTTGTTTTTGCACTCATTTGTTCTAAAAGCTGCAATTGAGTGTTCGCCCGAGGCTCGTTTGTTCTTAAAGGTCCTTTTGGCCATTTCGTGAAACTAAATTACAAACACGTGTGCTGATAAACTAAGTTGTGGGATCGTTTCTTTAGAATCCTTTTAAAATATCAGTTTTCGCCTGTCAATAGTTTTTAAAATAAAGGATTTATGCTTTTCAAAGCAATTGAACAGTTTTTTGTTTTACTTCTCCAAAATAAGCATGAGCGCTGCGTTATTTATTGGCCGTCGGGTAATAAAGTAGATGTTTAATGGGTTTCCCAGTGGACCAAGTGCACGTGGTGATTTAAAATAAATAACCTATTTTGTTATTAAAAAACAAGGGTACGTGACGGACAGTCACACCAGAATCAAAAGTAGCAACCACTTGAAAAACACCGTGGCAACAAAACTCGACGAAACCCCGAAAAAATGAAATCAACGAACAAAGAAATAGTTGTAGTGGCAAAAAAAAAAATTAACCTTGCCTCCGTATCATGCCGAAGACAGAATGAGATAATACCGAAGAATGGGATAGCCTCAGTTCGCTTTTTTTCTAAGGTTGTAAAGTCATCAAACAAGTCCTTCCACCTTTTTTTTTTGCGTGTTATAATTAATCATCAAATGAATCCTCCCACCCAGTGCAGGGCAGGAGAGACTGTCAGACTTGTACTGACTAAAATCCACGGTGTCCTTCATTAGCCCTTTACGTTCCAGGGTCACGGTAATGGTATAAGTACCGCGACCCCGGCAGGCTTTGGTCCTCTAGAGGGGGGCCCCGTCATCTTGCTGACGCTCTTTGAGGCGCGCGTGGAACACAACGCGCCGTCGACCCGGGCATGGTCCATGGTCGGACGGCGAGTTGCCCATTACTCGCCGCCTGCATGCCCGCGCCTACGGTGTGGCCGGAGATCGTCTTGCGACGTCCGTCGCCGTGGGCGCCTATATACCACTGCGGCTGGGGCGGAGGGAGAACGCTGTCCTCTCTCTCTCTCGCGACCCGCCTCCTCCTTCAAGTTCCTTCCACCTTGGACGAAAGGACTATCAGACTTAGCTAAGAAGAAGATTCATAAAGGTTTTAACTAAAACCAGCCATAATTGCTACTGACAGGTTTAGAGTTTTTACTGTCCCATTAATATTAGTTACTAACAGGCAACTGTCGTTTTTAAACGGTATGTGTCTGCATAGTTTGTTGTGTGTTGAAATCAGCTGTGTGGAACATGACAATTAATTAGCGACGGCGACGGTTAATGTTCTAGCGGGCGATCCGAAACTCACTATGACTTTGTTTATGGGATGGCTAAAAAAGGGACATTTTTTTTCTTAGCATTGTATAATAATCAAATGAGTCCTCCCACCCAGGACAGGGCAGTAGGGTCTGTCAGACTTGAACTGACTAAAATCCACAGTGTTCTTTATTAGCCCTTTACGTTCATGTCAAAGTTAAAGTCTAATATCTGGATTAGTGGATGTTTTTTGATAAGGCGTTGCGCCCACACTAGGAATTTCACATGTGTCGTTGGGTTTACAAACATCCACATACACAAACACTCAGACCCGGAATCATACAAATAATTGTTCCATGCGATGATCGAACTCAAAAACGCTGCTCAGCAGTCGATCGTTAAGCCTCCTGCAGACACACGCGATTAATCGCGCTGCGACAACGAGCCAAGCTAATTTCCACTCTAAAAATACTGCGAATGGACCGCGACATGTCGCTCCGCGCGATTTATCGCGTGTGTCTGCAGGAGGCTTTAAGCCATTTCACCAACCATGCTGTCAAACTTAACGGATCTTAATTAATTTAGCTCAGAGACATAGACAGATAGAATAGGTACTATTCTTAATGAATGCCATACAAATTACAAATTGGCGAGATAGAACTTATGACTAGGTTTTAGTTTGAAATAATACAACTTAGGATACCGGTTATCTCGGTACATTTTCCTGGGATAATTCCTAAGACACACTCGGGCAAAACCGCTTGCAATTGCTAGTATTCTCGTATTTAAGTATATTTTATTGTTTTTCATTGAGTGTAGCTGGATTCATTTTTATTTAACGGCAACTCACACTAGGATTTTCGTGGCTGTTTCGAAGCTGCGTTTACTCACATACACAAACACCCAGACACGGAACAACTACTTGTAGATCATACAAATATTTTCTCCGTGCATCGGTCCGGGAATCGAACCCGTGACACGCAGCACAGCAGCCCAATCTTTCAGCCACTGCATTAATAGTGCCGTCATGAAGAAACAGTGATTGTCCCTATTATCCACCCAGACCTTATTTGATGATATTCCACCCCCAAAAAAGGGTAAACAAATCCATGCTTCTATGTATAAACTATCCGTTTATTTACTGAAACAAACGACCCAGATTAAACTGAAGCGTTGCAGTCTATACACACAGCGGGGCGCCTGGGAATCAATGATTCTGTAATATCAAGATGGAAATCCTCGAGGTGCTTATGTGGTAGATCAATACTGCGAATGTCAATACAACAATAACAGTGGATACATCGAGTACGAAATCCCTTGGCGAAGCTAAACTGATGTTTATTTTGTAGTACTGTGGCATACGTCCCGTCCCAAAAGACGGTGCCGTAATAATTTAGGAGGGAGAGGTTTTTTTTTTTTTTTTTTTTTTTTTTTTTTTTTTTTTTTTTTTTTTTTTTTTTTTTTTTTTTAGGGTGGCAAAATCATCAAATGAGTCCTCCCGCCCTGGGTGGGGCGGAAGGGACTGTCAGACTCTTACTGACTAAAATCCACCCGTGTTCCTTCGGATGCCCTTTACGTTCCGGGGCCACGGTATCCTGGATTAAGAAAAAATCCGCGACCCCGGCAGGCATTTGGCCCCATAAGGGGCCCCGTCGGTGACGCGTGAAACACGACACGCCACCGACCCGGGCTTGGTCCCTGGTCGGACGGCGAGCTTACCCATTACTCACCGTCCGCAAGCCCGCTCCGCTGCTGTGCCCTCTGCTAATCAGAGGGACACGCATTGGAGCTTCCACCCGACAGGCTATTTGCATACGGGCAAAGAAACCCCCTTAGGCACACAGTGCCTAAGGAAGAGTTTTTGCCCGCATCCCAGGGCGCACCGGCCCGAAAAACTGGTCTTCCCCCCGGACGTATCCGAGAGGGAACTCCAGTCCACGGACGCACGTGGAGGTTACCTGTCTTAGCACCCCAGGAGGGAGAGGTAAGGGACTTTAAATAAAATAGCCACTACAAGTTCCGTATTTGGTTTATTGCAGCTCCAATGGTAGAACCCTATGAACAATGAGATAAAACCAATTAAATAACATGAAATGCTCCTGAGGATCTGTAGAGGTAACAATTAAAAATCTAGTAAGTAAATTACGAACCTTTATTAGGATAGACAGTATTTAAATTATTACAACAATTTTAATAAAAGTTCAATCCAGTTGAAGTAAGCATAAGGACACATAACTGAGTTTACTTTATAAATTAAATATGAAGCAAAGAAAATATCAGCACAGGAGCTGCTGCAAGGCGTCGTAAAATTGTAATGACCAAAAAAGAATTGAAGATGAATGAATGACAGAATGAAAATTCGAAATATAAATGTTTAAATTTTAAAAATCAAAATAGATAAATAAAAAGGAAAGAGGTTGAAGGAACAGAAGAGGTTGGATACCTCTCTGTTACAGCTTACTATACTAGACACTAAAATCATGAAATTTATTTTAAAACCTTTTAATTACTTTCACCTTTCCCGTTGCCTATAATCAAGTCTTGCAAATTTTTGATCCACTTTCCAGTTTCCGATTGAGTTTAAATTTTGTACGTATATTTATATCGCGTAACAATGCAATATTTATTATGATGACATAGATCTGATCTGATGATGGAGCTGGAAGGTGGCCATAGGAACTCTGTAATGAAACGCTGCTAATCCATCGTGTTTAGACTCGTTTGATTCGTCTTGACGAGTACTTTGTCAATCGTAAGTATATTTTTTAACAATAAAAGCTTCTCATTAACTCATTTTTAAATGACAAACTTGTTTATTGAAAATTAAATTATCTGACAGGCCTGTTGGTGTAGTGGTTAGTGACCCTGACTGCTATGCCGGAGGTCGTGTGTTCGATTCCCACCCAGGACAAATGTTTGTGTGATGAGCACGATCATTCGTTCTGTGCCTGGGTGTAATTTATCTATAATATGTATGTATTTAGAAATATATAAGTATGTTTATCAGTTGTCTAGTACCCATAACACAAGCTCTGCTTAGCTTGGGACTAGATGGCGTTGTGTGATAGTTGTGGAATATTATTATTATTTCCTTTATTCATCTCTTCACCTTACTATACACCGTGTTCCGGACGATATACATAAACTTCGACCAGATGTTCAAACCACGGAAGTAAGCATTTTTCATTATGGACACATTAATAAATTCTTATTTTTTATTTTTTGTTAATTTTCATACAAACTAAATACCTAGACGTAAATAACCCGATATGCATGCCTCTTTATCCGAATTGGCAACGTCATTCATAACATTTGGCGGGCTGAAACAAATGAAATGCAAATAGTATTTGATAGATTTCAAATTAAGATACTTTCTCACTGCATAGCTCAATTAAATTTCATTAAATGAAATTACAAATATCTTTGTAACGAAGCCTTTTTAAGTACTACTTCCTTTGTTGGATTTGATTTGTAAAAGCCATAGAAGTATTTGCTAAAGTTTATGGATAACGTGAAGAACACGGTGTATACATTTTTAAATAATTTTACAAAAACACAAAAAAAAAAAAAAAATGAAACAAAAAAAAAATATTATTATTATTTCCCTGCTATGAAATTTATGTTAATTACAAAAGCGAAAGTTTGTATGTTTGATAGATAAATGGATGTCGCGTTCAGATAATCTGAACCGCACCGTAGGACGTCCAGCTACAAGGTGGATAGGTTATATCTGAATAAAACAGCAGGATCGTGCTGGATGATTGGAAATCTATGTCCTGCGTTACGATGATTTCCTTCCAAAAGTGCGAAGCAATATTATTTACTGCCGATACCTACATGTATACGTAGTGTATTATTTATTATTTGCGTAAACATAACAAAGAATTTAAAATTTTTATCGTAGAATTCTGAGAATTTCTACGGTTAATATTTGAATGCCTCGAGAAAATTCAAAGAAGAAAATCGATCCGGCCTACCACATCCAAACAATACGTCTTCCTGACTCCGAACCATCATTGTGACGGCGACCCACATTCGAACGATTGTGCATTCATTCCGATGCACCAATTGAGAGAGTCATTGTTGGCATACCGTACTAGAGAATTTAATAGCCATTTGTGGTATAACGAACATTTTTATTCAAACTCTGGATTTTGTTGAATTTTGTCCAGTAATTTCCATTTTTTTGACTTATTACAGTTTTTGTAAACTTATCTCTGGGTTCTGCCGCGTCCGAGATGCACACTGTAGAAATAAGCGTGCCCAGCCCCCCTAGCCAAGTTGCAACAAGTCGTAAACGATAATCGTAAACGTTAGGTACCTACTCCCCAATAGATTTTTAACTTTATAGCATAGAGCCTAAAGTTGAAAATCTATTTAAGATTTCTGAGCGTTAGCGACAGGAAAGATAGAAAACGATAACCAATCTTCACTAGATCTTCAACGTTATACCCAAGCACATAAAGTTGAAAATCTATTAAAGCCTACTCAGCGTTTGTGTTTATCGTTTGTAACATGGCTACAGGGCCTGGTCACTCAGTATAATTTTTTGTTAAACTAAGTCTATGCAAAAACAATCTCGCGATGCTTTGTATATCAAGTCTTCTTAGGCATCGGGCTATGACGCCTATTAAAGAAAAAAAGGCGTAGAAAGATTGCAGGGTCGGCAAAGTACAGGTGATACTTCTGGTATTTCAGGCGTTGATATGATACGGTTTCCCCTAACCGTAGCCTAAGATTTGGCGCGGGCAAACATACATAGATGCAGGGACAACCGAAGATCGTGTCTTCCGAGGTCGAGGGACTCTCTCAACAAGTAACCGTGACCCTGAAACGTAAAGGGCTTTCAAAGGATCACCGTGAATTTTGCTCACTACAAGTCTGACAGTCCCTCCCATCCCGTTCTGGGTGAGGACTCATTTTGATGACTTTACCACGGTAAAAAAAAGATCGACTGTCTTGGCGCCGCATTACGATGAGGGTCCCCTAATATGGAACAGACATGAAAGAAGAAGATGGGTTTTCTCTTGGCCTTAATCTGACCCAGAAGCAGAATTGAGGCCTAAGATGAAGCAAGCCCACCTAGAAAGAACTGGAATTCACTTTGCTTTATTATTGGAATATTGTTGTGATTTTAAGTTATTTTTTAATTATTCCTTCTTTAAAAGATCTGTATAAATACTTACTTAAAGTTTACTCAATTAAATGGTAATGGTTTCTGTGAAAACGTAAAAGAAATCTCAAACAATAATGGCCTCTGTTAAAACCAGACATTCAATCATACTTTATTTCATTCTTTGTTGAAAACAATTTTTATAGAGATAAGGCCAGCGGGATAAACAGTAAGCGGCCTACACAATAATCCCTGCTCCTCACCTCTTGGCCACGACCTACACGCTTAAACAACACTTGGATTTTGCGACAAAAAGTTCTTTGCAGAGTGTGGTACAAGTTATTTATCCTTAGGGTATCCCTCGCGCACCTACTTTGAAATACACCAAATGAGGCGTACCAAAATTAATACTCAAAATGTCAGCAATTAGTCGTAACAAGTGACTCCATTCTGACAAATAGTATGATACTATAATTACGATCTGTATTATTATGTAGTATATTTAGGAACATGTTAATATTTAGCCATTTTAATTTATTATATTACATTGTATTTAGCGGCGATCCTGATTTCAGAACTGTGATAGATCACATTCATACGTCGCTATCGTAACTAAAAAACCATGGCATGAAGCGGTCGCTTGTCGCAAATCGCCATTCGCATTGCCCGAGGTTCCGAACGGGGCATAAGTGCTAACTGAGGGATTTCGTTTAATTAAGTTTAACGAGTAGCTGGGATAGCAATCTGCTGACAATCTCAATTGTTTCTTTTATATCACCGATCGGCTAGCCACTGGCCTGTGTAAAATGAACACACTTTACTAGTGGTAAATGTACTCTGTTAATCTATCTCAACAATAAAAATATATGTATTAGGTTTAGGTATATTAAGAGCAGTGGTGGCTCAGTGGTATGGGCTCCGAGTTGTGGGTCGTGGGTTAGAACACAGCCAGGTGCATTACTTTGTGTAATTTATTTTATCACCACTGGAGGAAACGGAGGAAACAGGCATGTCCTAGAACAAAAAAAATTGAAGACTTGTGATATCTACCAACCCGTACAGAGCCCGCGTGGTGGATTATGGCCCACTCCCTCTCACAGAGAAGAGGCCCACCCGTGGGAACATTATAGGTTGATGATAAGGCTTTCTATCAAAAATCTTCAGACAAAATAGCAGTTCAGCAGTATTTGACGTCCACAAGGAGAATCTGATCGCTCTCTGATGTCGAGTTATTTAAGCCGCGTTTGGGAACCCCACAGGTCTTTGACATAACTTTGTCCAGGTTTTCAATGTTCTCATACACCTATGTCAATCATATACAAAAAAAAATTTTTAAAGTTCTTAAACATACAGTACTTGTTTGGGTTTGAACAAACAACCTTATTTATTTATGTACACAAAAACACATATATACAAGAAATAACATTCAGAAAAAAGAGCACAAAGGCACTGCTTATTTCAACAAGAAATTTCTTCCAGCAGACCAACGACAGAAGAGAGACAAGACAACCTTCTGCATGAGAGGCAAGGAATTAACCTTTGGGCCATAACGAATACTACACCTTTTCTTAACAATCCGTCATGGGTAGAATGGATAAGAAGAGACTGACAGAATCGTATATACTGACTAAAAATTTACCCTGAGTCCTTTGCGTTCAAGTCGCGGTTATCGTTACAGACGAACCCGCGACCCACAAAAACACCCCTTGTCAAGACTAAGTATCACAATTTCATAAGCTAAGCTTAAGTTACCCCGGGGCGGGACGAAGTGGGAAGCGGTCGCCTCCTTCTACGAAGCAGTCATGCTCGCGAAGGACGAGGCGGGCCGCGTGAGGGAGAGGACAGCGTCCTCCCTCTGCCCCAGCCGCAGTGGTAGACGTCCGCGGGGTGCGGGCATGCGGGCGACGAGTAATGGGCAACTCGCCCATCGATCATGGACCATGCCCGGGTCGAGGGACGGCGCGTTGTGTTCCACGCGCACCTCAAAGAGCGTCAGCAAGATGACCCCCCCCCCCCCCCTCTAAAGGGCCAAAGCCTGCCGGGGTCGCGGGACTTATTCAATTAACGTGACCCCGGAACGTAAAGGGCTAACGAAGGACACCGTGGATTTTAGCCAGTATGGGTGAGAAGACGCATTCGATGATTTTACCACGATAAAGCTTAAGTTACCCGAAAACAAAATAAACGAAGCGAACAAAATGATTATTGGCTAAACCATTTCTAGGTCAATGGGTAACAAAACGTTAATTAATTTCCATCTTAGCCGTCTCTACCTTTTCCGTTGTACGTAGAGATTAGACCGATAATCTCTCTTGGGAACGAAAGCCTTTATTAAGCTCTACTATAGAGCTTCTGTACATAGAGACATTGACTTATTGGTGATTATGGTTTGGATATAGATAATATAGAGAAGGACGTCACGAGTCTACTAGAATCTCTACTAATATAAAGCCGAAGAATTTGTTTGTTTGAAGGCGCTAATCTCAGGAACTACTGGACCGAATTCAAAAATTCTTTTTACGTTGGATAGCCCATCTATCGCGGAATGGTATAAGCTATATACCATTACGATACGACTAATAGGAGCTGAGCAGCGGCGGTAAATCCACGGGGAGAAGCTAGTTTATTATAATACTTGCACTCAACCCGCGACTTCGTTCGAGAGATTCTAAGATTTTAAATTACCTCTCTGGGGTTGAAATTTGTAAAAACCTTGAAACACGTTATTTATCAATTTCACTGATAGTCTATATTTGAAGTTTCAAGTAAATTGAATGTAATTTTGATTCATTTAAGGTGAAAAATTAAAATGGCTACCATTCAGTGGGGATTGGGTTCCGACCCCCAGATGTAGAAAAGTTTTATTGACAGAATTGAGCAGGCTACCTCCCCTGTAAGTTTGTGCAGTTCTAAACTAGACAAACTGTGTATAGATATAAAGATGGAAGATAAATTCCGTAAGTAAGAATATAAGATTAAAAACTGTAACCGCCTTCAAAAACAACCACAAAAAAGGGTAAAATAACCTACAAAATAACTTTTCTTTCAGAAGTCGGTGCCTTTTTTTTTCATTTCATTGTTTTTTTTTGCCACCGACTTCTGAAAGAAAAGTTATTTTGTAGGTTATTTTACCCTTTTTTGTGGTTGTTTTTGAAGGCGGTTACAGTTTTTTTGAAAAAGTTTTTTATTTTACTCTTTTTAGTTTAAATATTCAACTCAAATTCTTGTCAAATAAATCATTCTCTTACATGTATGTGCACTAAAATTTTGTAATCCGTAGCACCGGTAACAACATCGCTCAAGTGCACAATATGCTAATAAAATTCCCTATCTCAAAAACTACTGAACCGATTTTGATGAAACTTGCAGTATTCCGTAAGTTAAACAATACTTAGTACAACAAAAAAAGAATTACTTAAATCGGACTTGTAGTTCCAGAGATATGCGAACACAAACTAAATCAGTCGATGCCTAGTCCAAGCCGTTGAGGAGTTGTACCTTCCATCATCAGCTCATCCACCTAAGATGATGATTATCAGATGCAAATACTTGAACAGATTTAGAAAATATATGAAAATGGTACTATGTGCCTATAAAATTTGAAGGTTGCCCTCGATTTCCCTGGGATTCCATCATCAGATCCTGACCTGATGATCATGGGACCAATCGGAAAGTATACCCTTTCAAACAAAAGAAAAATTTTCCAAATCGGTCCAGGCGTCTTCGAGAAATCGGGGAACATACATAAAAAAAAAAAAAAAAAAAAAAAGATTCCGACGAATTGAGAACCTCCTCCTTTTTTTGAAGTCGGTTAAAAAGGTTATTTAACGGAAACGAGTTAAGTTTAGAACAGGATATTGGTTTTTGGGGTACCTACCGTATTAAGTTTCAAAGGATCTTTAGACATGTTAAGACTTGTCAATAACAGGTGGTGTGGTATGTTAAACATTTATGTCTTATCTGTAGGAGTTAGATTTTGAATAGCTCTATTGATATGTGCACGCAGCGTCACGTCTCGGTCTGAGCTGACCGTTAGAAGACATAGAATATTCCGACTATGAATGTGGGGCAGAAAGCCCACCAGACACAACACCCTGGTCGGAAGGTACCTTCCTTTTCACCGTGGTAGTGAGGAACTTTCCACTCTGTTCTTCCTACCCCCAAAATACCGCGATAAAAAAGGATCTATTGGAACTTAAAAATTGTTGATTTATTTTATTATGATTTTTATCAATGAATAAAATTTTCTTTATTTTTTCTTTTTTCGTGTTCTCTCGAATCAAGTATGACCACAGGCTTTCCAGTGCACGCATACAATTCAATATACTATATAAATATATACTATAATATACAGTACTAGTTTAACTCTTTTGTAAATGCAGACTGGACGAAGCAAAACTCAACGGCCGTATATAAATAGGAAAGCGAATCCAATTGCCGTAATTGAGATCTCTTTATCCGCATTCATTTTTCAGAGCCTAGAGCCTTACAAGACCGTTGAAATTTTCATCCCACTAACCGATAAGGTTCTACATCTCTGTATTTATTACTTTAGTGAACTCTGAAGGAAAAGTAGTAAGTTATTTGTATTTGAATGAAATTGAAGGGGAGTCTGAAAGAGATGCCTGATTGGGGCCGTATATGGCTGTGTATAGTGTGTATAAAAGGAAAGTTTGTGTTTTTTTTAAGTGAACAGCTTTTTGTTGATTGAACGTTTTGAACGCGGCATCTTCCAGAATAAGCCATGCCTGCCGAGGTAGGTGGTGAATGGGTGACCATCTGTCATAACGAGTTTCCTCCGTGTCTCGGAAAGCACTTAAAACCGTTGCTCCCGGCTGTCATTTGTAGATCTTTGACAGTCGGTAGTGAGTCAGAAGCTCTAAAGTCTGACAAGGGCACGCAGGACACGATACTAGGTGCCTTAAGTTTGTGGAGTAACACCACATTTACACTTCAGAGCAGAGTCGTCAATGAATCTTCACTAAAGCAGATATTCTTTGCTTCGGCCTACCTGCTGGGCTCGTAATCTGCGTCTGTTGATACCCACATATTGAAGGTCCTCGGAAATTGGGAACATAGGAAGCGAATCCAGGATCTCTTGCTATGTTTTAGCAAGAGATCCTGGGTTCGCTTCCCGTCGCGCTTGTGACCGCTACACCAGGGAGGCAGTCTACGAACATTAAATCACATTTCAAAATAAAGCGTTCTTCCCACTTCAACATTTTGATTAACAAACATATCTCCGAATAGCTAATGTAGGAGCAACTTGAAACAGGGAACTTCGAAACGAAACTTGAACTCGAAAAAGACTTGTAAATGAGTTTGTGACATCAAACACCTGACGGTTCTAAGGGACTATTGAATAAAATTATGTATAAAACATTCAATTAAAACGTGAAATTCAAATTTGTTGGTATTTACATTTCGATAGGACCGTAGTAATATACATAAATAGTGTTTTATTCTGATATAAATATAAAGTTGCGTTGGGTGAGCTAAGTAGGTCTTCAGTAAGCCCCTTCGTACGCGTGCCTGTGTACGAACCTCTATAGATTTGTATTGAAATAGTCGCTTGTTAAAGGTCGCGGTTCGCGCGCGAGACTGCGACAGGAGACAGCGACAGCAGGTACTTAATATTAGGCAATGTATGATCGGCAGTTCGCGAGCGAGACAGCGACAGGAGACATACACGGTAAACAATCTCCGGTCGCGGGCCGTGTCGCGGGCTCCTGTCTCGGTCTCCTATCGCGGTCTCACGCGCGAACCGGCATGGCACTTTAAGTCATAAGGTATCGGAGACTTGCGTCGCCTTGTGTACGAAGTGACTAAATTCAGGACTGATGCGCGTAGCGTTCCACGGGGGTGTTCCACAGTGTTCTAACGGGGCCAATATACGGTGTAACACCTGCCAGGGCCGCGGGACTATCTAGGATAGTTACTGTGATCCTGAAATGTAAAGGAAAGGTGGATTTTAATGAATACAGGAGGAATCATTAAATTTAATGATATTACCATATGAAAAGGCAAGTTCAATACAAATTCGTCTTGTGTACACGGAATAAGGAACCTGACCAAGCAGCACTTTCTATACAAAGGTCCAGTTTTATGTATTTCATGTTGATTCCTTTAACGTGGGAAAATCATCACACTTGTTTTGATATTCTCGCACGCACTACGAAAATAAGACAGTGTTGCTAGTATGCAAAATAAAACGCGCTTGGGAGAATTCCTGATTCAAAATGTGGATAAAAAAGGTTTGCTAACGGTTATAGCTTATACGGGTATACCTTACCCTTAATAGAACAATGAACAGTGGAACCGTTAAGCCATAATTACTACATATTAAATGTAATAATTATGATAATTAAAAACAATTGGTGTGGTCCGACTAAATTTTATTGTTACTAACACAGGATAATGTTGTTGTCCTTCCCATAAAAGGTTTGCTAATTCGTCTTTTGTGAGTCATTCAGGATAATCAAGATGAGATCAGTTCAATAAATAATATCAGCTCTATATTAGTACGAATTAAGTATATTTTTTAAATTATCTAATGGCATTGAGATTGCGCATGCTGACTTCTACTCGTATTTCAACGCGTTTTCATGACAATTGTTTGAGCTGACCAAGTGACTTAAAAGCGCTCCCTCACCGCGAGCATTCACCTGTAATGTAACATATAAGTGCGCAATTTGATGCTCTGTACCCTGAGCACGAGTTTTCACTCTTTTACTTTACAGCAACTTTTCAGTATTTACAGCGTTTCTTGTATGAAAAAATGGAACAGCGCCTCTGGTGTGCGATGAAGGAACTATTTTTTCCTTGAAAAATGTCAATTTGAAATTGTCAAAGTTCCAGTTTACTTTACGTCTCAAATACTGAAAACTCGTGCTCAGGGTACTGTTGTCTTCGAATGTTCGAATCTGTAACGTTACATTACAGGTGAATGCTCGCGGTGAGGGAGCGCTCTAAGATGAGTTTAAAACTAAAATGTTTATTCTTCAGTAAGACAATAAAACACTGGGATTTACAATTACAATTTTATCGCTTTCTATCAGACAGGCTGTATGCTTATTTGTCATCCAAGCTAGGAATAAAAGATAATCTTTTTACATGTACCTTTTTTCCATTAATTATATTCAAAAAACTTTCACAGTCAAAGTTAACTATCCGTTGTGAAATCAACAATCGGCAGTCAATACATTTTGTTCGATGCGTCGGAGCTTTCGAAGTTTATTGCAGGCAATTTCAGGCTCTAGTTCCCATAAAGGTATAATATAGAACCTGATATATATTATCCGGTTTATAGGAAAAACGAGAGTCTGATATAATTGAGCACGATTTTTTTTATAAATTAAAATATTAAAATGTAAGGAAAAAATTATCTAGTTTTAATTCCACACTTCATTCAGGCCTGGATTTTTGTGGGGTTATCATGCATTTGCAGGAATAGTGAGGAAAAATGAACATGCCATGCAACCAAAAATAAATACTCACCTCACACCGCATCCTGCATGTGCATGAGAGTGGGACTGCTACCTGGATGTTTGTTTCGCGGAAATAAAACTGTTTCTGTCGCCATTAATTTAAATAAATACCAGCTTATTGTTGAACCATTGCAAACGAGGAATAGAGAATTTCAGCTTGCAGGTGTAGGTTGCAATGGCCTATTTGGTTAAGGCGTCTGGAGTACTTATCCAGAAGACGCGGGTTCGAATCCCACTTGCAACTGAATTTTTCTTTCCTCAAAAAATAATCTTTAAGATGCGCGTCGCATGCGTTAATGCGTTTAAAAATAATTATCTCAGTTATATTCCGAGTTTGGTCACGATATTTCCCTTCACAGATGAAAGTGATGTCCAAGATAAACTTAGAAAGTACAGACGCCAACAGGTCAACCTACTCGAATCTGTAAAATTTTACCAATCGAATTATTGTGATAAGGTTGAAAATCTATTATAGAAATTTGACAGATTGAGGTAGGTTGATGTGCTGGCATCGTACATAAGTATTCAAAATACATTGGTACTTGCCCGGGTTTGAATTCACAACTTCTTACAAGAGAGCCGAAGTGTTAACTTCTGGGGCATCACGATGTGTCGCCATTATAGCTACAATTAGTAATTTGTAATCAAACCACAGCCCTTTGAAGCCATAAAATTATGCATAAGTGATCAAATTAATTAAAATAAACAAATCAATGGCGCTTCTAATAAAACAATGACCCTTTCAAAGTGATCAAACATGGATTAATTTAATTATAATGGCTGTTATGTATCTGTTGCTGATTTATTTATTGTTATCGTGTTTGTAGCGGATCTACATAAGTTGGCCACAAAAATCAAGTAGTGACATCTATGGAGCAATAGAAGAACTAAAAACACAAAATCCTGTATTGCATAATTCAGGATTCCCACGAGTTTACATTCGTCGATTGCCAGCGACTGTCATGTTTTATGTTTTGTACCTATTTGTCTCTAATTATTTGAACCTAAGGGTCAGCTCAGACCGAGGCGTGACGCTGCGCGCACATATCAATAGAGCTATTCAAAATCTAACTCTATTTCCTACACGAAAAGATACACCTGTCACAAACCAGCGCGGCGCCGCGCTGCATTTTATTGGCGACTCAAAATCTAACTTTATTTACTACACGATAAGATACACATTTGCAATATCGTTGCGTCACGTCGCGGCGCGTCGCGTCTTGTCTGAACTGACTGTAACGCTTTTAATTTCTTCATGAAAATACTTGTTTCAGTTTTCAAAATACTTGTCTTCTTTGCTGAATTTAGAAGGATAAATACGATAATGTATACATTAAATTTATTGTTTTCAAAAACAAATTCCTTTACACTTTACGGAGCGACGTATTTTTAATAAGATATTTTTCCCACGTTTTTATACACTCACTTTTCTTGTTTGTTTGTTTGTTTGTCGTTCCGGTTGGACTTTTGCAACTCTATTTTGAGGCACTTTCCGATAAGCTAGCAGGCTGAAATTTTGTACACGCTTTGAATTCTGATGACAATACATGACTAGCTAAGAAACGTCATAACAAATCCAATATGGCGGCCTCCCCAAGATGGCAGACTGGCTGTTTGAAACCCACCCCCATGATATGGGTATCAAATGAAAGGGTTTGCTGTCAGGAATACGAAAAAAATAGTCACGGGACTTAAATCCAATATGGCGGACGTCCAAGATGGCAGACAGGCTATTTGAAATGCACCCCTGTGATATGGATATCAAATGAAAGGGTTTGCTATCAGGAGTACGAAAAAAATAGTCACGTGACTTAAATCCAATATGGCGGACGTCCAAGATGGTAGACTGGCTGTTTGAAATCCACCCCCGTGATATGGGTATCAAATGAAAGGGTTTGCTGTCAGGAATACGAAAAAAATAGTCATGTGGCTTATGCTAGGCTAGGCTATTAATCCAATATGGCGGACGTCCAAGATGGCGGACAGGCTTTGAGGCACTTCCCGATAAGCTAGCAGGCTGAAATTTTCAGGGTAGCTTCAAACCCGATGAACAATGATAAAAATAATTAATAGATTTAAAAAATCTAAAAACCTACGGTTTTAAATGTCCTAAAAAGAAGAAAATAACCCTACGGGGCTGAGAGAGGGGCCACTCAAAACGTGGGGGCGTATCTTTGCAAGTTACACCTACGATCTCACGTCATGTAAATATATCCCATAAATAATCCCTTATATAATATACGCCCCCACGTTTTGAGTGGCCCCTCTCTCAGCCCCGTAGGGTTATTTTCTTCTTTTTAGGACATTTAAAAACGTGGGTTTTTAGATTTTTTAAATCTATTAATTTTTTATTTCAACGTAATGTATTATTTGGATTTAAGTTCTATAAAGAGTCTGATCTAACTTATTATATGTGTCTGTGTCTGACATTGTAGCTCTTAAAGTGGTGAACCGTTTTATATTTATTTAAAAGCTGGTTTTCTGGGTGGAGAGGAAGAATCATGCGAACAAATAAATCTCTGCCTGACTCATAGTATACTAAACAACTTCTTTCGTTGGTTTCATCCATAGTTACTATCGTAATATACTCGATCTCGATCGTGTCTGTAAGTACCAATCAACGACATTTACCGATCTAAGTCTTAAAGATTATGGCGGGGCCCCCTTAGAGGGCCAAAGCTTGCCGGGGTCGCGGGACTATCAGGTAACCGTGGCTCCGGAACGTAGGACTATTGAAGGACACCGTGGATTTTAGTCAGTACAAGTCTGACAGTCCCTCCCGACCTGCCCTGAGTAGGAGGACTCATTTGATGATTTTACAAGGTAAAAAAAAGTCTTAAAGATGTCCGAGTCTAGAAGAAATTAAAAACAGCCGTCAAAGAACACAGGTTAACATAGTGTTCGGGCGTTAGCGTACAAAGAGATTATAGCACAAACTGCCCGCGTCGAATCGTACCCGTACCGTCAGATATAAAATAGCAGGCCCCCAAGCAATTTTGTCGCAAATAAACTTCGAAAGCCCAAGATATAAGGGGACGATGAATAATTAACTAGGTGTACTGATCAAAGACATAATTGGATGGATTTTAGAAGCATCAAAGTATACTGGAGATTAATGGCAGAAAAGAAGACGAAGTTTTCTGTCTTATCGTGGTCTTAGTGACGCAATGTTTTTTTTTTAAATTAATTAGTAAGTATTTCGGACCTCAAGGCTACGGAAATAAGGTTTTGTTTCTGCTTGTGGACACGTGGAGTTTGATAATTGTCCTACCGAAACGTACCGTGCCCTGTGTGTTAATGCAGGTTATAAACCTTAAGTCATGTGTACATTATTGAATGTCCTAGACGTCTCAGTAAACCTTGGTGGTAGATCTAAAATGTTTTTTTCCACGACCAACAGATATCGTCAGCTTCCCTGAGCGGAGCATTCACAATAAACCTAACGACCTCTTTAATAGAAGACCAGCGGGTTAGTGATCGGCTTGGGGATCTTTTTTCATCAACCTTGACCATAACAACTAGTTTGTCAAGCTTAACCGACTGTCTCCAAGAAATGTGGCCAAAGTATCAGAGTGCTAGACCTGTGCCACTGATAAAGTACGACTCATCTTTGGGTATTTATCTCGTGGGCGTATAACGTTTAAGCTATCCAGTGCACATACTACACTACAGAGTTCAGCAGGCTGGTACGCCCTCACGTTTTGCCTCGCGAGCATTTTTTTTATCTAGGTAAAATCATCACCGTTCCTCCCGCCCAGGGCGGGATGAGAGAGACAGTCAGACTCGTACTGACTAAAATCTATGGTGATCCTTCAATAGCCCTTTACGGTTCAGCGTCACGGTTACCTGATGAGACACTCCCACGACCCCGCCTCGCGAGCACCTAAGGAGAGGTTACACTATAATAAATTATGAAGAGTGGTTGAGAATAGACTTATTCGTTCAAAATTAAACTTCTGAATAATCTTTTGTTATGTAACTAGGTTCGTTACAAGAGAATGGATTTAATTAATTATAATTTCTTAGGAATCTCCGTCGCAACTGTTATTACGTGCCGTTGTTACAAGATTAAATTTTTAATTTAGATTTTATTAACGGTAATGATGTTTAAGATGGGATAATAATGGCCGGGCGTAACCTGGGATAATTCAGGATTAGTTGAGCAGTTCAGAAATGCCTGTGTGTTTGAAGTTACTTTATCTGTATGATTTGCCACATTTCTTACGATATATAAGTAGGTACAGATACCGGCATGGATCTTAAGTGCTGACCTTCACTTGCGTAGAAGTGAGTTATTAGGTCCCTTTGGTAGATGGAAGTGAGGAACGGGGGCGGGGAAAGTGTAGTGATTGGCCCGCGTAGCGTGTCGTAGCGCATCGCGTCATAGCCGCCACTCGGGATTCGTTGTTTTGTGCGTTTAATTTGTAAGTGTAAAGTGTAAGTGTACGATGCGCAAAGCGATCCCCACTCTTACGCCGAGCGTTCAATAACCGTGCCGGTATTTGTATCTATGTCAAATTTCTTTCATATATTTTCAACCTTATCACAACAGTGGAAGGTTATGATTCAATTGGACAGATTGAGATGCTTTTGATGTTGCAGACGTCCATTATGCTACGGCGACCGCTTTCCATCAGGCGGGCTGTATACTTCTTTGTCCTCTATATAAATAAAGTAGCTGTTGCCCGCGACTGTCTTCCACATGTCAAAGTTTCATACAAACTATAAACTCCAAAAACAACCACTTTTGGGGTCGATTTTCTGGGGTCGATTTTATAGTGTTCGGGCGTTAGCGTACAAAGAGATTGTATAGCACAAACTGCCCCCGTCGAATCGTACCCGTACCGTCAGATATAAAAAAGCAGGCCCTCGAGCAATTTTGTCGCAAATAAACTTCGAAAGCCCAAGATATAAGGGGACGATGAATAATTAACTAGGTGTACTAATCAAAGACATAATTGGATGGATTTTAGAAGCATCAAAGTATACTAAAGATTAATGGCAGAAAGGAAGACGAAGTTCTCTGTCTTATTGTGGTCTTAGTGACGCAATGTTTTTTTTTATATTAATTAGTAAGTATTTCGGACCTCAAAGCTACGAAAATAAGGTTTTGTTATTGCTCATGGACACGCGGAGTTCGATAATTGTCTTACAGAAACGTATTACCGGGATGACAAGTGTACTGTGCGTTAATGCAGTTATAAACCATCTGTCATGTGTACATTATTGAATGTCCTAGTCGTCTCAGTAGACCTTGGTGGTAGATCTAACGTGTTTTTTCCACGACCAACATCCCTATCGTCAGCTTCCCTGAGCGGAGCATTCACAATAGGCCTAACGACCTCTTTAATAGAAGACCAGCGGGTTAGTGATCGGCTTGGGGATCTGTTTTCATCAACCTTGACCATAACAACTAGTTTGTCAAGCTTAACCGACTGTCTCCAAGAAATGTGGCCAAAGTATCAGAGTGCAAGACCTGTGCCACTGATAAAGTACGACTCATCTTTGGGTATTTATCTGGTGGGCGTATAAAGTATACGCTTTCCAGTGCACATAACGCGTGTTACCACACCGGTAATGTTGACGGTACCACTATGAAGTTCAGCAGGCTGGTTCGCCCTCACGTTTTGCCTCGCGAGCACCTTTTTTTATGAATAATTGTCGTTCCTCAGATCACGTCAGAAGCTGTCAAACTCGTACTGACTAAGGGTGTTACCACACCAATCGATCGACCGTCGATCGAAGCCATCGATCGATGGTAGAATGGACTGGTCGACGTCGATCGATAGTTTCTACTACACCAATCGCAGCTCGATCGACGTCGACTTATCCATTCCACCATCGATCGATCGTCGATCGACTATCGATCGATTGGTGTGGTAACACCCTTAAATTTACGGTGATCCTTCAGTAGCCCTTTACGGTTCAGCGTCACGGTTACCTGATGAGACACTCCCACGACCCCGCCTCGCGAGCACCTAAGGAGAGGTTACACTATAATAAATTATGAAGAGTGGTTGAGAATAGACTTATTCGTTCAAAATTAAACTTCTGAACAATCTTTTGTTATGAACAAGGTTCGTTACAAGAGAATGGATTTAATTAATTATAATTTCTTAGGAATCTCCGTCGCAACTGTTATTACGTGCCGTTGTTACAAGATTAAAATTTTAATTTAGATTTTATTAACGGTAATGATGTTTAAGATGGGATAATAATGGCCGGGCTTAACCTCGGATAATTCAGGATTAGTTGAGCAGTTCAGAAACGCCTGTGTGATTGAAGTTACTTTATCTGTATGATTTGTCACATTTCGTACGATATGTAAGTACCTATGTCAAATTTCTTTAATAGATTTTCAACCTTATCACAATAGTGGAAGGTATGGTTCGATTGGACAGGTTGAGATAGGTTGGTGTGCTGGCATCTGTACATCGTGGTAATGAACTTTGCAGTAATGACGTACACTTTCTTTCCAATTCATTCATAAAGTTGCTGCAGGGTCGGCAACGCGCAGGCGATACTTTTGATGTTGCAGACGTCCATTATGCTACGGCGGCGACCGCTTTCCATCAGGCGGGCTGTATAATTCTTTGTCCCCTATATTATTATGAATGAGTAGCTGTTGCCCGCGACTGTCTTCCACATGCCGAAGTATCATACAAACTATAAACACCAAAAACAACCACTTTGGGGTCGATTTTATAGGTATAATGTAGATAAATCATCAAAACAATAATACGGTTTTACGGTTTTAGACATTTATTTTCTCAAAAGATTTACAATCACTTACAGAGAAAATACAATATTACAACTTATAAATACGTGAGACCGATTTGCGTAGTGAGTTGGTACAATAAGTCAATAATAAGAATGACATTAGAATTTCGTAAGTTTTAGAAAATTCGTAAAAGGGTAATTGTTAAAGAAATTGTTCTAAGTGTACGACATCTTATGCGCTAATGCGGGTAGGTGTGCATGAGCTGAGGAGTACAGTCATATAAAATACAATAGATGTTTATTAAAGCCCATGACACAGTGATTTTTCACAGCGTTTAAAGTATGCGTTATGTTCGTATAGGTATTTATATTTTTATCTTATTAGTAATATGTAGTAATATAGGTACATTGAATTTATATAATTATTTTGATTACTTGAGTTTGTTTATTTATTTAAAATGTATATAATTTGTGTGTTAGGTTAGGAGGAGAGTGGTTTCTTTATGCTGTACTATAATAATTTTCAATTTTTGTTTATTCATGTACTATGTAGGAATATTATGTAGGAAGGGTAAAATATATTTGATTAAAATATAGTGTATGTATGTATATATTCTGTTTTATATATGTATACAATTTTGTGTGTTAGAGTGTGGTTTTTTATGTTATACTTACTATAATATTCTAGAATAATGTAGTGTATTATATTAATATGTGAATAATTGGCGTGTGAGTGAATTTTGAACAGTGTGTTCAACAATAATCGCAATCGGTACAACTTAATCTAATATTAGTTTGTTAATGAAAAATCCTTTAAAATGTGGCTTTTTAATAGTTTTTTAAAAGTAAACAGAGATTTTGCTTCTTTTATAGTTTTAGGTAATTCGTTATAGAGTTGGGCCCCATCGTATAGAATACTCTTTTTTCCGTAATTTGTTCTATGGCTCCTTAGGCACAAGTTATTAGCCTGTCTTGTCATGCGTTTATAGTGATCTATCCTTTTTGTGAATGTAATTTGTGAGTGGATATCTTTAGTTAGGATTTTTCTAATAAAAATGCAAGTATTATATTTATATATTTGGGCCAGATTGAATAGGTTTGTTTCTTTATAAATTTTGATTGTTGGTGTCAGATAATTGTATCGAAATAATGTTTTAATAACTCTATTCTGTGCAACTTGCAACTTTTGCAAGGTTGTTTTAGTTGCTGAACCCCATACCTCTATTAAATAATCAATACGAGACTTGACCAAGGAATTATATATCGTGTATCGAACCTGTCTAGGGAGACATCTCACTATACCTTTTAGCGCGCCAGTTAGTGAATTAATTTTATTGCGGATTTTTTCAATTTGCGGTTTCCAGGTAAGCTGACTGTCAAGAATAAGGCCTAAATATTTTTCATTGTTAACTTTAGTTATTTTTTCACCGTTAATAGTAAGGGGACTATGATTTCCAATTTTTTTGTTTTTTGCAGAGAAAATAACGTATTTTGTTTTCGATGCATTAATAGTAAGTAAATTTGACTGTAACCAGATGTGTAACAGATCTAGATCATGCTGAGCTTGGTTCATTACTGTTTCTAATGAGTGACTAGAGTAAAACAGGCTAGTATCGTCGGCATATAAAGTAATATCTCCCTTTAGTCCAATCTCATAGATGTTATTGACATAAATGAGGAATAACAAAGGTCCCAAAATTGAACCTTGAGGAATGCCACAACTAATCAAGTGAGGGTCACTTTGGTGGTTATTAATTTTGACAACTTGAGATCTGTCTGTAAGGTAGGATTTAAAAACCTCATATGCTTTACCAGTTACACCTATGTCCCTAAGTTTTGATAGTAGTATGTTGTGGCTTACGGTGTCGAATGCCTTTTTTAAATCAATGAAAATTCCTAATGTAATTTTTTTCTGATCAATGTTAAGTCTAATATTGGTTACTAAGTCAACAGTCGCGGAAACAGTGTTCGATTTAGGGCGGAAGCCGTATTGCTTATTATATAGGTAATCAATTTTAGTTAAATATTCATACAATTGTTTATGAAGAATCTTTTCAAATATTTTCGACATCACTGGTAGTACCGATATAGGTCGATAGTTACTGGGGTCCAGTTTGTTGCCTGACTTAAATATCGGCCTAACCTTCGCAATTTTAAGGCGGCTGGGGAAATGGCCTTCATTTAAGCATTTATTAATACAGTTTGCTAAGCTTTCCGCTATAATGCCTTTAACACATTTTATGGATTTTGTACTAATGCCGTCTAAACCGGAGCTAGTGTTAGAATTTAAGTTTTTTATTATTTTAAGTACTTCGTCTGCAGAAGTTGGTTTTAACTCTGACAATTCATGATTGCTATTTTTCGGTTTATTATATGTTAAAGTCTGCGTTAAGTTATTATGGTATTTTTGTGGTATTTTATTTGCAAGTTCAGTGCCTATTGTCGCAAAGAATCTGTTAAAGTATTCGCAAATTTGTTGAGTATCTGAGATTTCACCATTAGAGGTATTAATTTTTAAATGCCCAAGGTCGGCAGCCTCTGTTTTATTATTTGATAGTCTATTAATTAGTTGCCACATTTTCAAAGGATATTTCTGACAGTTTGTAAAAGCCTTAAAGTAATATTGATTTTTAGCTCTTTGGATATTTACAAAGGTATGATTTCTTTGTTTTAAGAATTCTTTACGCAAGTTTTCGTCTCCGGGTGTTTGATTTAAACTGTGCCACAATTGGTTCCTTTTGTTTATTAGTGCTATGAGGTCCTTATTTATCCACTCTTTGCAAGGAGGGTTTAATATTTTGGTTTTCCTTGTTTTGTTCTTTGCAATTGTTTGTAGCAGCTGAGATTCTAGTTCTTCATAATCATTAAGTAGTTTTGTGTGAAATATGTTTTTGATATCGTTCTGTAAGTTTATATAGTTGATTGATTCATATTGAACTCTTTTTATAGGCTCGTTTCTAGATCTATTTAGCTCAAGATAAATTTGTTTATGGTCGGCTATGGAGGACTCAATAATAGACATCTGGAAAGTGTTATTTTGTAAATTTGTACACACATGATCTATGATTGTTTTCGATGATGTAGTCTCACGAGTACAGTGTTCCGGGGTGATCTTATTCAATACTTTTATATTGTTCTCTCGCAGGATTGCCTTGTATTCCTTTACAGATTTTTCATTAGTTAGTAAATTTAGGTTTAGATCGCCGAAGACAATGACACGTTTTCTTCTTGAAAGATGTTGGTTATAATTTTCGAGGAACTTATCTGTGTTTGCTGCTGGTTGCTTATATATGGCTCCTATGTCCAGAGAAAGTGTGTCAATATGTACCCATAGAAAATGGTTCCCATCTTCACACTGTTCTTCCACTGATTCATGTTTTAAACTGTTGTGGATGAACAAAGATACTCCACCACCTCTGGCGTTTTTTCTGTAGTTATAGTAGTGAGTATAGTTTGGCAGTTTTAACCTTTGTGCTTCGTCATCGCTTTTTATCCAAGTCTCTGTGATGATTATAACATGAATCTTAACTTCGAACGATTCTATTATACATCGCAACTCATCCAATTTGCCTGTTTTCACTAAACTGCGGATATTCACATACAGAAATTTTAGTGCTTTGTTTGTAATTGTTATATCGGCATAGTTATTATATATTTTATGAGTTACAGATCTATTACCTTTAGTCTCATTTATTGTATTTTCTCCAGTGTCTCGTTTTTTGGCTGTTGTCTTATTATTTTAGGGGTTCCTTTTACATATTTTATAATAAGATCATTTTCTCCTTTCTCTTTGCGTTGACGTAACTCTTCTCGAAGATTTTCCATATCCAGTTTTTGATTAGGTGTCTGGTCGGAGTAAATTTTAATGTTTTTATCCTTGCAGTTAAATTTATTTTTCAGTATTTCTTTAGCTGTTTCTGATGTTGAGAAGCAGACTTTTATAGGGCGTGTTTTCTTCCCGTCATATTTCCCTAAGCGCATTATTTTTTCCGGTTCAGGATAGAGTGGATATATGTCTGATAATATTTTCTTCACTTCGCATCTATCGGTTTCTCTCTTCTTCTCCATGTCTTCTGAGTGCGGTTCTGAGATTCCAATGATTATTACATTTTTACTGCGCTCTATACGCTCTTGAAGTTCGATCATTATGTTACCATAAATAGATGTTGATGTAGGATGTTCTGATGGTAAAGAATGTTTTTGAGTACTTTGTAGGACCTGTACATCGTTTTCAATACATTTTATTCTCTCCTGATTTTTATTGACAGTACTCGTTAGGTTTTGAATTTCGGACTTAAAGTTGTGATGTTCCATAATCAGCTGGTCCGTTTTAGTCTTCATTTCAATAAGTTGTTCATTTATAGAAGAGATATCTTTTTTTATAGTATTGATATTTTCTGTCTGAGAATTACCAAACTCCTTCAATAATCCTATAATTTCCATTTTAAATTCTTTAAATTGGTTCGAGAAATCATCCTCCGGCGTTTTTCTTTTGCGCTGTGCCATATATTCGTTATAATCGGAAGTACCAAAAGTTGAGAGGTCGGGCTGAGAACTACTATTCCCAGCTGTAATACTCATTTTGTCATTGGATTTATCAGTAGGTGGACGTATGGTACTCATGGCGCGTAACTGTTTTCTTCCGCTCCGCTTATCGCTCCGCTCAGTTAATATGTGGGTGACCCTTATAATGCGGAACCGCGGAACCGGTACGAGGCTAGTCTATCCACTTGTTTCTAACACGGACTATGGTTCTGTGTGACACTCACTGCGTTTTATGAAATAGGACTAGATGACGCACACAATTAAGTTTAAAATTGATTAGCACCACTACTTTCAATTTTGTATTTGTCGCAAGTAAAAAGTGAACACGACCGCTCACTACGCAAGCCGACGCTTTTTGTCTAATAATAGTTTGTTTAATAATAGTACGATAAGTAGATTAGAATTATAATAACTTTCTCTTCAAAGTTGGAGTGAACAGACTTCTTCTGGGTAAGCTCGTTCCATCGTCGACCTTGTCTTTATTACCCCTGACCTAGACTAAGGCCAAGAACAAACTAATCGTTCATAAATACTTCGAAAATTTTTCGCAACTCGAAATGTTTCTGTCTATTTACTATTTATTCTAGAGTTTGTATAAATTATAAAGAATTTAAATTACAACATCATTAGTCAGATAAAATAAAAATATACTCGAAGGAGATGATAGATAATTTTAATCTCTTCCTCAGAGTTTTTCTTGAGCTTTAGCTCTGAAGTTATTTTCTCTTACCGCTTTGAACGAAGGCCATGCTTATTTCTGATTCGTCATGTTTTCTCAAATTGCTTTTAGATGTTTTAAATACCACATAATTGCGTGTGACGTACTTTACCAATGTCAGGTATACTAAAATAAACTTATTGGTGTCTCTGGCACTACAGTAGGTAGGTACTGTCGGCATATGAGACTGTACAACTCGTACTGACCAAAACACACCCTGTGGTTAGGCCTCAATCGCAATCTTGGTAGACATTTGGTACTCTGTCAGTAATGCTGACAGCTCTATGAGGAGCTTGTGAAACACATCGCGACCCGTCAACTGGGGCGTAGTCCTTATCAGCCGGTGAGCTACGCTTTGCTCACTGTCCATACAGCCTAAGAGATAGCATAGGAGGTGGAGCATACTACGTGAAAATAAATATTACAAACTAAATACACACATCAAAAGTGTCTAGGGATCAACATATATTTTTGCAATAACTTTTCTCCTGATTGATATTAATTAAAATTTTCTTTAAGGATTCATCAAATAAAGTGTTTTCGTTTGTCACAGTAACGATAAACCAAGTCACCTTTGCAATAATAAAGAAATTTGCCATTTTCCTAATAAAGGGATTTTTGACATTTGAACCACTAACACAAAAGTTCGAAAAAAAGACTGAAATAACAGTTTTCTTTAAAATTTTATTGGGTAACTTAAACAATTAATAATCCGTGTTTCTACCGCGAATACTAACAACACAAGAACATCGGTTTGGCATACTCAAAATGAGTTCATCCAAATCACGCTGTGGAATGGCCGCCCATGTTCGTTGCAACAACAAAAAAAGGTCTTCTTGCGACTGGATACCCTCCATATTCGGCAGAGCTCTTCTCTGTAGCATATCCCATGCATGCTCAATCGGATTCAAGTCTGGCGACTGAGCAGGCCAGGGCAGGACATTGATGTTAGCTGCGGCGAGAGTCTGTCTTACAACTCTTGCGGTGTGCGGTCGTGCATTATCATGCATTAACTGAAATAAGGGACCGATTTGCACTTGTAGAGGAACGATGACGTCTGATACAATCGTCTCAGCATAAATTTGAGCGTTGAGGTTGCCTCTGATCCAAATCAACTCAGTTCTTCCGCCGATCAAAATACCCGCCCATACCATGATGGTTCCACCACTATAAGGATGGACTTCCTGGCAGGATTTTAATCGCTGTTGGCGTCCAGGGGTTCTCCAGTGTCGTATACGTCTTGTATCCGGTCTCATACCGAAACGAGACTCATCAGAAAAGCACACGAAACACCATTGTTCTTCTGCCCAATTTCTGTGTTCAAGAGCCCATTGATATCGAATCCTACGATTGTGCATTGCTATAGGTGGTACCCGTAGCGGTCTTCGGGAATGAAGGTTCACTTCATGCAAGCGGTTTCTGACTGTTTGGTCGCTAATTAAGTTCCCTGAAGAGTGATGAAGCCTCACGGCTAACATCATGGCGGTTATTGTTGGAGCTCTTCGAGTTAAGATTTGAATGTATCGGTCTTGTCTCCGTGTGGTGCAGCGATACCGTCCTCCATGGCGCTCAGCCACGGTACCAGTGCTTCGGTAACGTGTCCAAAGTCGACTGATAACACTCTGACTTGTATTCAGAGCTAAAGCCACAGTACGTTGCCGGGAACCAGCTTCTATCATTCCCACGGCTCTGAGCATTTCTTCCCTGCTTAAATGACGTCGCCGCTCCATAATAACGTTGGTTTTAATCAGTAGTAGGGAAACAGTAGCACTAATAATGTCTTCAATGCGTTGTATGTTTTTATAGGGAAAATATTGACAGCTGATTTTCATCTTTTACTCGAATTTGATTCACAGTTCCTGATTCAAATTATGAAATGCACCAAAAAGGATCCATATAAATTTATAAAATCATAAATTTATTACAAAGCCACATCTCAATCTCAAGAAATCCGCATAAAAATGCTTGATCCCTAGACACTTTTGATGTGTGTAATATCTTGGATATTTTCCTTTGGGTTACAGTTGAAAATTATTAGGCAACGGTCACATTGTAAGTCTCACAGGACAGGTTATAAGAGCATACTTTACGAGATAAGCTTATTACAAATTTATTTTATTTCTCTATTTTCTTATAGATTTTAGCGTACGATATTTTTGGATTGTAGCTCACTTTTTTTTTCAGGCAGATGATACTTCTGAAAGTTACTGATTGAAAACTTAATCCGTCGTACCACAAAAACTTTTAAACGTCTGTTGAACACTTGTCTAAAAAAATTTCAGATTATGACGTTGAAATAAGGTCCGTTTTGCAGTCACACTTTTTTTAGACAAGTGTTCAACAAATGTTTAAGTTTTTGTAGTAGGTAAGTTCCGTTTATTTACTCATGTGGTAAGGCTGTAAATGTTTTTTCGTACCACTTGCTCAAAAAAGTGACATTCTATGCCACAAAAAGCGAACATAACAATAGTCATTTTTAATCTGTTAAAAACAGGGAAAGAAAATTGTACTGAATTTCATTCATCCTCTAGGGGGAGAATGTGATTTAAATTTGGAATACTTTATACTGAACTACATCTGTGTTTACACCATTGAGTTTGTTTAAAAACACATCTTCACATACATCTTTTTGAAAAAGGAATACGCATTTATTATGCAGTTATGATTATTAAATGAAATTACGAAAACCGACGAGGCCGTATGAGCTTGATGCCTTTGCTTTTCCGACAAAAAAATATTAGTCTTAGAATTTGCCGCGTTTTTGTTTTCTTCAAATACATAAACGTTAAGTTTATTTTAATTTATTTTTATTGTCGTTATTTTTAATAAATGCTTATCTCAATATTATTATTGTGTTCATTTTTTCGCAAATGGTACGAAAAGTAGAGTATTTTCCTCGGTGATAAAGCTGTCTTAGTCTTGGGTGAACTTAAATCCCTCGCTACACTCAGGACTCGTCTTAAATCCCTCGCTTCGCTCGTGATTTAAGTTTATAACACCCTCGCTACGCTCGGGAGTAAACCTCGAGTCCTTCATTACGCTCGCGATTAAAATCGTCACCCGCGACAGAAGACACTGCTTTATCCCCTTGGTTAATAATCTACTATTAGCACAAGTATTATAACTCATATACAAGGGATGTGGAGTTTTACAAAATTATCTAAATACAAGCTTGTTGGTACAAAAGGCGTAAGTCTCCGATACCTTACGACTTTGGTATCCAGGTGACTATCGCGATACGTATCCATAGAGGTTCGTACACAGGCACTTCGTCAATGGATGTCAAAGTCTTAAGATATCGGAGACTTGAGTCGCGATACAAGGCGACGCAAGTCTCCGATACGAAGAGGTTTGTATTTAGATATGTTAAAGTAACCAACTTGTCCTACATTGTCGATAAAATGTAACAAAATGGAAGCAAAACTAACTCCTTTAACACAGTGGTTTAACTTGAATTTTCCCGCTACATTATGGAACATCAGCAAAAAGTTTGCATTCACTTCTGGCTTGAATAAAAATGTCTTCTTTTAAATCTTTCGCTTTATGGTAAATGGTTTTCTAGGTCGTAAGTAAGCGTAGTTTACTGCATATAGGATACATAATATCGTATGTTTATATTGTAATGCCTGGTTTTACAACGTAGCTAAGCAGAAGAAGTTGAAAGTAAAAACTTAATTATTTGCTTTCCTTCAATAATAAAGTAGTTGTTTCGGATCTGGGTGTTTGTGTATGTTAGTTAAAATGTTAATGCACCATTTCCATCATTCATACAAAAAATACGAAGAAATTCTATGAACGGGGTAACAATTTCATAGAAAAAAAATCTTTTATCTTCTGAAAGGTATATTATTTCGCTATGGATAGCCCCAATTTTATATGGATGCGAAACTGCGTTCCGAAGTAAATAATAATTATTAAAAAGAGGAAAATTCTGTCACATTAGGTAATCACAACTCTCGTGTATCATGAAAATCATTAATTTTAATTACCTAAACACGTCCAATTATGCCCAAAACCATAACATACTTAATTTCAAAGCGCCTACCATAACCCTTTTAAAAAAAATCTTAGTTTCCTTATTCCTATTTCAAAAACTACACAGCCAGCCTTATCCTCATTTTTAATTCCGAGTTCTAAAATTAAAATTTTAAATTTCCCGCCACCGTATTATTCACGAAGAAAAAACCGCATATTCAGTGCAAGAATAAAAATGTCTTTTAGAAACGCTCGCTTCAAAGTAAATGGTTTTCTAGGCCGTAACATAGTACTTCTACTTGGATATAACGTAGGTATTTCTTGCTGAAAGAAATATGGGCTCTTGCCCTCGTTTTGGCTCGAGGGGCTGGAATTTCTAGTATAGAAGGTTTTTTTTTTAATTTTCTTTACTGATATTAAGAGGTAAACATTGTTTGAGTGGGTAGAGGTAGGTAATTTCTATAGCTCAATAATTTTTGATGAAGGTTATGTAACATCACGCATTTAACTTTCCCATTGCTGGGAAACACGTTTCTTCTCTGGGAGGAAGAGTAGGCTAGCCTCTCAATTCTGTTGAATAGGTGCGTCCCCACAGAGCGCGCAGCCTCGCGAAGCATTTTCCGCGCGAAGCAACTCGGTTGGTGTGGACGTGTCTCGGGCGAAGCAAGTGACAGCGCTGCCGCTGTCGAGCGACCGAGCGCCCGAGCCATCCAGTGTCGGCTTTTGTTTTGCTCGCGTATATTGTTTCGTGTCTCGGTCGAAAAACAATAGACGGTCCACACAGAGTGAGCAGCCTCGCTTGTCAGTTTCCTCGCGCGGAAAATGCCTCGCGAGGCTGCGCGCTATGTGTGGACGCACCTGTTTAGTAGTTTTTATTCTATGAGCATTTTTCACTTACTTTGTACTTGGACGATGTTATTACTGGTACTACGGATTGTAAAATTCCAGTGCACATGTAAGAAAATTAAGTACTTATTAAACAAGAATTTGGGTTGAATATTTGAACCAAAACGAAAAAAAAGTCACGACTTCTTAAAGAAAGTACTCATTTTTGTGGTAATTTTTGAGGGTGATTAATGTTATTTTTGGTAAAGTATTTTTACATTAATGCCTGACAATATGGACAAACTGAGTTCATAGATCCAATAGTAGAGCAATAAGGTGACCTTTTATGTCGCATTTATTTTTGTCCGGTATTTTTGTATACCTATAAGCCGCAACCAAAGGATTATTTTATCACAAGATAAATCGCCTTTCTTCATGCTTACACCTTTATAACCTAAAATATTTCTTATTTGGTAAACCAAAGAAATTCTTTCATAGCAAATTCCTTTTTTCCTTTGTGTTAGTTTCTTTTAAGAAGGTTAAGGGTTTTCTATGGTATGCTTAAAATATTCAGGTTCATGTTGGCCAGTATTAAAGCCAATATTGGCCATACAGGTATGTGGTGCGTGTCCAATAAAAGGTCTTAACATATTTTAAAACCCTGTATAGAAAAGCCTCAACTGTTTGAATTACTTAATTATTGTAAGCACAACAGATATTATGTAAAAAAAAAACATTTTTCTCTGTGTATTTTTTTTTGTTTACAGTTTGTTATGCACGCAAAAATTATAAAGAAATAAAAATAAGAAAAATTACATACCAAGTTGGTTTTGAGAAATACATTTTTGTAGTTTTGATCAGCTTAGAATTGTACGGCTTATTAAAACTGCTTAATTTATCTTTTGAATAGTATTTATCGACTAATTATATTTATTTTTGTTGTTTCAGATCCTTATGCGCTACACTCGGTAAGTACCTAACTATAAAGTTAAAACAAGCAACTTGAAAAAAGAACGATACAACATAAAGCCTCCTGCAGACACACGCGATTAATCGCGCGGGGCGACATATCGCGGTCTATTCGCAGTATTTTTAGAGTGGAAATTAGCTTGGCTCGTTGTCGCAGCGCGATTAATCGCGTGTGTCTGCAGGAGGCTTAATATTAAAGTTCATAAAATGTTGCACTTACATTTATTTTATGAACTTTAATATTATTATGTTGTATCGTTCTTTTTTCAAGTTGCTTGTTTAGACCAGTCACCAAAATATTAAATGGTTATGCTATTCAACGAAGCACAAAAACCCCGTGTACCTTGGTTAACTTTGGCCAGCCCGAATACTGTTACTGTTACGCAAAAAAATATTATCCTATACTAAATTAATGTAAAGTATCCTCGTCGCGATCTTGATCCCGATATTTGTCTCTGCCCGATATTCGTTTGTTCCCAATCAACGGCCGAATTCAACAATCCTAGTCTTAAAAGCCTGTTGGTGTAGTGGTTAGTGACCCTGACTGCTATGCCGGAGATCATGGGTTCGATTCCCACCCAGGGGTCACCCTACTTGTAGGACAGGTAAAAATACTCCAGATAAAGACCAATTTTGCTTGATGCGATCGACCAAAATTAAGCGCATTGACTCAAAAAGCTAATATCAGATAGCAGTTTGGACAAAAACCACAGAAAAAAAATGTTGGGTCGAAAAAACATTATAACCGATTTTCTTCGATTTACTACTTTGGCAGTAACAACCCTAATTTTCTGGTAAGACACTAACTAAAAGTGGATACTGTGGCACCATTTTAGAAAGGTGATGAGACAAGGAAGTTTTTTCTGTAATTTGTACACCAAGTGTCATACATTTATTTTGAAAAATATGCTTTGAAAGACAAGGAAAGTTTTCAGAAATCTTCAAAACAGAAACTTTATGACACTTAATTTCCCAAGATATGATTATTTTTACAACAAACTTGTATTCACTAGATTCAGTCGTTCATATTCTATCAGAAAAGCATAAATTCTAAGTGGTGACTATCGTTACTTTCTAACAATAAGCAATTAATGAGGGAGAGGTAGAAATTTTTCGAAAAATCTTTAAAGTTCGATATCTCTAAAACCAGTCAGTTTAGACCCCATATTGTCGGGGTTAAAATTGTTGCAAATAAGGTCTAGTATCACCCATTTCAAGGACTGCATCGAATAACAAATCACCCTGTATACATGTATGTTTATCAGTTGTCTAGTACCCATAACACAAGCTCTGCTTAGCTTGGGACTAGAAGGCGTTGTGTGATAGTTGTGGAATATTATTATTATTTCGTTTATTCATTTACATAATCATATTAGTACATTTTTAAATATTTTCACAAAAAAGAAACAAAGAAAAACACTTATTATTGTTATTATTATAAAGATGTGCAATTCAATCGCTGGCAAAAATCAGAGATCAGGATTCGGTTTGAGATATGAAATTATTATTTTCTTGTGTAAATGTTTGACTACAAATAATTTTGTAATAACATTATTATTCTTAAAACAAGGAGACTCAAAACAAAACAAACCTAAGTATGAAATTTAATTTTCCCAACGTCGCCGCGTCGCCGCGTCGTCCCAACGTTACTGTCTTGTTCTTCATAAGTGTTTCCCAAAACTACTGCGAAAGACATAATGGACACAAAGCTACACAAAGGATTCACAAAGTAGTCACAAAGGACTGCTTTACATTGCTGACCAAGACTGAGGTCATGCGAAGCAACTTTGTGACATATCTCTTGAAATAAATCATGTTACTTTCCTAAAAGCGTATTACTGTCTCCAGAAAAGAAATGAATAACGTCCTTTATATTCTACTATGTAGATAAAAATCATCCTAACGCTGCTGCAAAAACACGTATGGAAAAATGCCATAACTCATATTATTATCTTTTTGGGGTCTATAGCCACGAATGCATTATTCTTGACATAGGTTTGGTTCAATCTAGCGAGAAGAATCGGGGTTTTGGACCGTCAACTGAATATGTTCCTCACTGCTAGTTAAAATTAAGATGAAAATATATAAAACGCTTTCCAAAGAAACAGACTCATGGCATTCAAGTTAGAATCAGGTATAGACTTTATTTTATGGAGTGTTCATTACTAATATTACTAATACTGTTAATTACCTTTTTTATCTGTAGTCTAGCAGTCCCCTAGGCCTAGAGTATAAACTTTGTGGTAATTTACATTGAAGAATCTATTTGTTTCGGCCTTATTAAAGCTAGCCCCGTTACGGCGACCCTTTTGGCTGATTTCAGAAAGATAAATCATGTCAAAAAGAACAGTTTCCAGATTAGTTTTCAATCAAACCAGATTCAGCTACCAACCACTATATAGGTAACACTAGCGACCCTCTCTGGCTATTCACACAGGTTCAATTTGAAAATAAAATATAGCCAATGACACTCGCTGCTAACGTAGCTTTCTCAAGTGAAAGAATTTTGAAAATGGGTCCTAAGTTTCAATACAAACAAAAATAGGCACCAATGTTTTCTCTTTATAATAATGTATTAGTGTCACTACATCTGCTCTTCTGCAGAAATGAGGTTTCATTTACTAGGTTATCTTGACATACAATAAAGTGGTAGAAAATACAAAACTGTACATTGAAATATTTAAAAAAAATATACTTGGGGTGTGATCTACAATCGATATCGAAGCAAAAAATATAGTTTTTAGAATTTTTGTCTGTATGTACGAGTATGTCCGGGATAAACTCAAACCTCATTTACTAAGTTATCTATACATACAATAAAGTGGTAGAAAATTCAAAACTGTACATAGATTTTTTTTTTAATACCTACTTGGGGTGTGATCTACAATCAATACCGAAGCCAAAAAAATAGTTTTTAGAATATTTGTCTGTATGTACGAGTATGTCCGGGATAAACTCAAAAAGTACTGCATGGATTTACTTCAGGCACGAATATTATTCGGTCAACATATAGGCTACATAAATTATCACGCTATCACCTACGGGGAACGAGCAGTGAACCTTTATTTCTTTAACGCATTCACGCAGACGACGTCGCTAGTATATGGTATCTCTTGATACTATCAGTAAACATGTAAATACTCTTTCTCCCATTTTATTTACCAACGATGGCAGAAAGGGACAAAGTAAATAAATCATGAAACGTCACTAAAAGTACATTACAGCCACCTGCTCCAACGAGACGTATAGAAAAGTTATAAAACAAAATACAGACGAAACTAAGTAATTGAGTCTAACTTGTTTCTGTCCTTGTCTTTTGTTTGTCGTTCGGTGAGTAAACTAATAAACTGAGTGTGTTTGGGAACTGCGAAGTGATAAATAGTCAGCGAAATGTCTTCGAGTTATGAAGGAAAATGGTGCAATGGTAGCTCTGTGAGCATATCAGATGAGCTCTTCCATATTAGGTTAGGATCCTTCGCCTTAAAGAACTGTCAGAAATCTGACGGGACCCCCTTGAGGACCTTAGCCTTCCGGGGTCGCAGGACTGTTTCTTTAGGTAAACGTGGAACGATAAGGGCTATTGATGGATCACCGTGGATTTTAGTCAGAACAAGTCTGACAGTGGGGGTGGTATTGCATTTATAATGGTGGCGTGGTCTCAAATGTCATCTGTCAAATGTAAATAATTTATTCCGCCTGTGTCATTACATTACAGGTGAATGCTGACGATGAGAACCGCTCCTTTAGAAAAACAAAATCACTGAAAACCAAAAAGAAATAACGAAAATGGACCCCACAAACCAATTAAAAATTCATAACAACTCAAAAGGTCTGAAAGGTTCAATAATAAACTTGAACCCGACCATTCATCCTGAAGCACCCTCATTGTCTATAGAACTTCATCAAAAACAAACCTCTTCTTAAATTAAAGTGGGCTGTTATTAACCCTCCATTATGCCCATGGATAGGCTTTAATGGGTTTTGAATAGCAATCGATATGGGTTATTTAAAGGGTTCTCTTTTTAAAAATAGGATAGGTGAAAAAAGGTCAGAGGTCTACGTGGAACGAATGAATACACATGCACACCTTCAGAAATTCTGTCCTTCAGAAGGCTCGTTTTTTCGATGTGGTCGAAGGTAACGGGAGGCAGCTTGTGTAGCTCCTTCGCCACAAACGTCGGCACGTCATCAGGGTGGGTCCTGAATAGCGTGGCTCTTCTTGTCCCGTCATGCCGTCGTCATCGGCACACCATCTGATCACGCTAGTTCAGCATACTGAACAATAACAACATGGCAGCAGCTATGTCGTCTTCGCTTAAGTTCGTTGAGCAAATCTGGATAGCTGACGCCTCGCCCATCACATCCAGGAACCCACCTATTTGAAACGTGCTTGCCACGACGATGTAAGTCAGTCGAATTGCATCATTACATCGTAGTAACAAGGATGATTTTGATTTATTGAAAAATCAAAATCGTCCAATATCCGAATCGCATCATGACCAAGTTCACTCAGGCTTTCCAAGACACGAATGAGTATTATGAGTGACCATTCATTACGTAAATGGTCATCCATCCACGTCCCACCCTTGATAAACGCAGCTTAACATGTGTTTCACTGGTGCCGCTATTATAATCTAGCCGGTAGGTCTACACTAAACAATATAAATTGAAAATTATAACAGTGCGGTAGTGACACGTTATCGTCTAAAAGCGCCACCCAATTCCCGGCGTTTATTACAAAATGGCGGCTCTGACAGCAAACTGAAACATTGCAGCTGCTTCTCTTGATATATTTTTAATCCTAGTTATAAACTAGAAATAAGTTTTTTGTATAATAGCGGCCATACACCATACTGCCTATCGTACAATCGGCATGACGATCGATTTGATCAAATTGGCAGTTCGTCCATATACACCATACACCATACTGCCTATCGTACAATCGGCATGACGATCGATTTGATCAAACTTCAAATCGGCAGCAGTGATGCCAGCTTAGCAACTTTATAGCTAGATCTAGCTATTATTCGGTGACCGACAGCTACAATTTTATAAAAGTTGTGGCTTAACTTTTTAGCTACTGTTTTACCGACTTGTTTTTTTACCGGTCTATCCCACTGGTGGGAATCAGTTGGTAATACAAGTGAAGGTCGGAAAACATTTGCTTATCGTTAAGCAAATGTTTTCCGACCTTCAAGCGATTTTCGACCTTATTGACATTTATGCAAACACCGGATTTTAATGAAGGAGCAATGTTAGCTAACGAGAATGTGAGAAAAAACAAACTAAATTTTAAATGTCAATAAGGTCGAAAATCGCTTGAACCAGTTTTTTCCACTCCACTCCACTGTAAAAAGTGTCGTGACAATTTTTTCCGCCTAGCCCCCTTTCGCAACGCGCCATAAGGAACTTCGTTCCAAAAAAATAAACGTTTCGAATTGAGAACCTCCTCCTTTTTTTTACGTCGGTTAAAAAGTAGCTACCGAATATTAGCTAGATCTAGCTATAAAGTTGCTAAGTTGGTATCACTGCTGCCGATTTGAAGTTTGATCATTCCGATTTGATCAAATCGATTTGATCAAATCGATTTGATCAAATCGATTTGATCAAATCGGCATGATCATGCCAATTTGATGGATTCCACGCCCACACACGGTCAAATCTAACTGATCAAATCGGCAGCGTCATGCCGATTGTACGATAGGCAGTATGGTGTATGGCCGCTATTAAGTTAATTCGCTTGGTGAATTTTCCTGGCTTAGGAAATATGGAATTACAACAAGATGGAATGTAATACTTTATCAACAATCTCGCCATTTTAGCATATTGATACGAAGAATTCCCCGCCTTTTCCTGTCAGAAGTATTTTGACAGATGAAGTCAAAAAAAGTTGTTCGGGTGTCAAGCAGGGTGGATTACTAATCTCAAATATTTTAACCAAGATGTAGGCAGCACAGAAATCCTGACATTTTGACACACGGCCACATCATATCTCACTAATGAGCAGGGGCGGGTCGTCTAGTGTATAATAATAACCATTTTGAATACGTAGGACGGTTCTCTGTGACATCCGGGATCTGTCGTCATTTGGCGTCGCTTACCCTCGAATGTACATACATACAAATGTCAAACAAACTATCAAACGTAATATAAATATAATATAGCGAGTGGAAATGTACGTACTAGACGCTGTAGTATGGGCGATAATAGCGCCTCTTAGGCCCGGACTCCACCAAAGCGGAGACGAGAGGAGAAAGATGTGTTTGAACAACTAATCATATTCCCACCGAAGCTAAGTGGAGACGAGATGTAGATTTCTGATTAGTTATTCAAACACATCTCCTTTCGTGTCCGCTTTGGTGGAGTCCAGGCCTTACAGTCCGTTCACGACCTTGCCGCTGTGAGTTAGCGCGGGGCGGCGAGTGATAAAAGAAAATGTTTGAAGCACGCCACGAGGCACCGCCAGTGGCGAATTCGCGTACTTAAAAACTTTAAAAAGTATTATAAAAGCTTGTGTGTATGATAAACTTGATACGTACAATCAGCTTCAGAGAAATCTCACCCCCTTTGGTATAGTGATGTCACTAACAAAGGGGGAGATTTTCCTTGGAACGAAAAATTCGACACACGAGTACATCAGATGCTCATTTTTAACCGAGCCACCGAGGATCTTACCTGCCGTGGCGAATTCTTCATTCCATTTTTAATGTCTCAAGGTGACGTTTAGCGCCATCTATTGCAGAGTATTCCAACTATTACATGATGTACTGAATCCGAAGGTCGCAGGTTCGAATCCTGCCCGCGTTTCGAATTTTTCGTTCCAAAGAAAATCTTTGAAAATTTGCTACACATTCGTTAATGCGTTTAATATTTATAAAATATAAAAGGGGTGAGTTTTCTCTGAAGATTATCATTTTTTTAGCATGGTAAAATCTTCAAATGAGTCGGGAGGACTCATTTGACGATTTTACCACGATAAGCCAGGGCAGAGCTTACCATACCATGTACCCCGTTAGTTCACATCTCTGTCGATTTGATAGTCTCCACCACCCACTTCGCACATAGCATAATTATAGCTCGTTAGTCATATATTTATAGGTGTTGAAACATAATATTTAATAGGTGTCACTTATCAGCTCAATGATCTTAGTTATGTGGATATTTTTAATTGTGTAGAACATTCTAAATGCCTACGCAGTAAATGGCAGATATAATTAGATATAGAATATAAATAAAGCGACCTGCCCCTGTTTCGCATATTAATATGGCTTAAGCACAGTGATTTTTATATCTTCTCAACATAGTATGTAATTTAAAACTGAGACATTTAGTATAATAATGATCTATTCTGTACTTGAGTAACTTCCGAAAGACTGCATCAAGGTCAGTCTTTTATTATTGTGTTTTATTATCTAGAGCAGTGGTGGCCCATTGGTATCGGCTTACGAGTAGTAGGTCGTGGGTTCGAACTCCGTCAGGTGCATTACTTTGTGTAATTTATTTCAACACCACTGCTCTCAAAACGGTGAAGGAAAACATCGTGAGGAAACCGGCATGTCCTAGAACCAAAAATTCGAAGACATGTGACATCTACCAATCCGCACTGGGCCCGCGTGATAGATTACGGCCCACTCCCTCTCACAGAGAGGAGGCCTGTGTCCCAGCAGTGGTAACATTTATGGGCTGATGATGATTATCTAAGGACAAGTTTTGTATCTTTTTTTAGAATAATCGTTGCCGCTTACTAGTATCCCATGTTTACAAACATTTAATAAAATTAACAAACACAAACACCCAACGAACGAGTACGTTAAAAAGTTTTCGGAAAATTTGAAACCGTACAAAGCTTTAGTGGTTACTTTTTTTGTGTCAGCGTATTCTGAATTTCTGACCACATTCTTGGCAAAGGCATCGACCATATCGTTTGTATGGATACTCAATTGAGATTTCGGGAGCATATTATCAATGTCTGCAAAAAGTCTTACAAGCGCCTGGGTTTCGTGCTTCGCAGAGCGGCAGGTTTCGCTAATATTAAAGCCATTACGGCATTATATGATGCTCTTATTAGGAGTCAGTTAGAGGGTAATGCGGTAATATGGGCTCCACACGAGAGTAAATATAGTCTCATGTTGGAGCGCATACAAAATAAATTTACAAGATATTTGTATTTTAAACTATACGGAGTGTATCCTTTCTACCCCTTAATGTATCCGACCTTGTTTGTGCTAGGCATGGTAGGATACAACAAGTTAGAAACCAGGAGGGATCTGGCGCTAGCATCTTATGTCCTTGCGGTGTTCCGAGGTTATAAAAATAATCCAAGTGTACTACAGTGGATCGGTTTGTGTGCGCCTGATGGGTACGTGCATCGCCGCCGCCGGCCCAATTTGTTTGCGGTCCCGCGCTGTCGAACAAATCTTTTAAGCAACACCCCACTCACGCGAGCATTAAACACACTTAATCTAGTTGCTGATAAAGTAGATTTGTTCTGCTGTTCACTGAGCGAGTTCGCAAGAATAACATTACATGCAATAAGTTTTTTGTGACCTTTGAGTTTTTGTTTTTTTTTGTGTTTGTAGTGTAAAGTTGTCTTCTAAATTATTGTTTAATGTTTATGTTTTTTTTAAATTGTTGTAAAATGTTTTTCTGCACTATCGAATTGGGAAACTGTAATGATAGCTGTATGTGTATAAATAATAAATAAATAAATAAATAAATAAATATTTCCTTTAATTTTTACAGACCAGCATATAGATTGTGTCATGCCAGCATTTCTTAGGTCCACCTCGGTTGCAATCTTCAAGTACCACTGCATGGTATTCTCATCCACCTGTCCTGATCCATCACAGAAGTGTGACCAGTCAAGTTCAACTTCACTGACTCGTCACCAATATTAATGAAAAGTTATAATTATCTAAGTAAAAATTGATTAAACAAAAAGTTCAAAATTGCTAGCAATATCTTGGCATCAATTTTCCAAATATTTCAGCCTATAAATTAATGTTCAAAACTTTACTTGCGGCTTAATTTTCTTGAAATTAAATTCACCCATGATTCTAACTTCGGTAATTTAAAACTTCTTTATTGTTTAAACGAACTTTACTAACCACTACAATCGTTCAGAAAAGATTCTACAATATATGACGGTAACCTCAGCGCAGTTCAATTCCTGCACGAAACTAATATTTATTGTAAACAACTAGTTTTACAGGGTCTTCCTATTTGTTTGCTTGTTTGTGTATTTGAATTTGTTTTTGTAAACCCACGACAATGTAGAAATTACGAGGCCAAGCTATTTCTACAAAAAAAAAAAAAACATTTTGTATCCTGCTTAAGTGTGAAATAGGCGAAGATCAGCAAAATGACAAACAGGTAGTACTCAACGTAGGTATTCAACTGAATCTGTGACGGTGATGTGCCGGACGTGAAGCGATATTGTATTTCAGTATTTCATAGAATTCATCATTGTTGGGTTGCCTATAATCGATACCTGTTACGTGCAGTAACATTTCCAGAAAAAATTTGATTAGTCTTCACGACTACCCTATGATCACCATACATCTGATACATATGTTTGGTGATCATACAAATGCTTCTAATGTAATTGAAATGTAAAAGTAATTGTTTTTTTTATTTTTCTTTAATTTACCACTAGAACTTGAGTCCGAAACGAACATAAACCTGTGTCGACGATAGTTGCTAAACGCAAACAAAAATACGAAGGGAAAAGGCCTTTCTGCAATTTTACCGTCAGTAGTCCTAAACTCTTAGGTTACAACTATCAGCTGCAACTGATTATGCATTTAAATACGTTGACACAAAATGCAGTTTTGTATAAGAGTTGTGTCTTATACAAAACTGCATTTTGTGTCAACGTATTTAAATGCATAATCAGTTGCAGCTGACAGTTGACAATCAACGCCGCCCACTCGCCCAATCTACTGGAAGCGTGAAAACATCGCAGTACAGTGCGTACTAATTAACCAGTAGTAAGATGTACGAGTGTCAATGCCAGGGGCTTTGGCACCGTTTGAGGCCGTGTAGTAGGAAGAAAATGTTGCTGTTTCATTTTAGAGTATTATTTCTCTTGGCATTTTGTTTTGATTCCTATGCTTGTGACGAATTTATACATATTATTTGAATGCATGTGACGAATTAGTTGTCAATTTAAGGGGTTTACAAAATGTGACAAATCATCTATGTGACGAATGTACATCAACCCCGTAGAACGGTTTTGGTGATAGATCTGGGCCTTTTGAATGCTCCTATATTTTACTTCTTTTATTTTAGTTTTTCTCTCATCTTTTATTAAATCGTTTTTGTTTTTACCATTTTCGCAAGTAATCTGGTAGGCCCCTAACTTTGCATTTAATATGATCACAAATCAATGCTTATCATTATCATCAACCTATAGAAATTGGGCAACATATACAGCACACGGCTGAACATTCGCGCATTTCACTCTATTCAACTTCCAGACTCTAGGTTGCTGAAATCTTTCTAACAGATGAACCTACAACTCGACCAAGCCATGTTTGCACCTCGCGTCGATTACTTCACACAGACGCTTCGGTACGGGCAGTAAAAAAAATATTCGCTATAACTCTTAAGCCATGTTTTCTCTGAGGAACAGTGTTTTGGATAAAGTTTCTGAAACAACACGTAGATGAGCGGGGAAGCGGGCCGGGCGCCGCATTCTAGCATGGTGTAAACTTAGCTTTTTTTTTTTTGGGTTGGCAAAATCATCAAATGAGTCCTCCCGCCCCGGGCGGGGCGGAAGGGACTGTCAGACTCTCACTGACTAAAATCCACCCGTGTTCCTTCGGATGCCCTTTACGCTCCGGGGCCACGGTATCCTGGATTAAGAAAAATCCGCGACTCCAGCAGGCATTTAGGCCCCGTCGGTGACGCGTGAAACACGACGCGCCACCGACCCGGGCTTGGTCCTCGGTCGGACGGCGAGCATACCCATTACTCACCGTCCGCAAGCCCGCTCCGCCGTTGTGCCCTCTGCTATTCAGAAGGACACGCGTTGGAGCCTCCACCCGACAGGCTATTCGCATACGGGCAAAGAGACCCCTTAGGCACAGTGCCTAAGAAGAGTTTTTGCCCGCATCCCAGGGCGCACCGGCCCGAAAAACTGGTCTTCCCCCCGGACGTATCCGAGAGGGAACTCCAGTCCACGGGCGCACGTGGAGGTTTCCTGTCTTAGCACCCCGTGTAAACTTAGCTTGGTCGAGTTGTAATAGCTATTTTCGCCTGACCCAGTAGTCGAACCTAGGACGCCATGAGATTACCGGCACAGTAATAATAGTCGGGTAGTCAGTCAATTATTATTGTACAGACAGCGTAACGATGTGGTTCACATGGTTGTAAACGGTTATACGCATCGATTCCACAACTCCACGGTCCATAAAACCGCAACGTTCATATTACAAGTCCGCTGACAGAAATATTGAATAGTAAGATTTTCACGACCACAATACGAATCTTCCTGTTTCCAAACGCATCTTCAAATACATGTTTCCAAACCTAAACACTGTATAGTGCAGTGGGAAAATAATTAAGCGTTCCCGCTTGGCACTCGTCACATACACGTGCCACTCGTACTGACCTAGACCATTATCAAGGTACGATGCAGTGAATCAGTGACCTTAGCAGTCTTTAATGAACTTTGATTGTGGGAACCACTTGTGATGTGCATTTTGTCTTGTGATGGCGGAAAAAGATAAAATGTTGATGTTTTGCCGTTATATCTTCAGTAAATACTAGCTGTTGCTCGCGATTTTACTCGCCTCTCCTTTCCATATATCCATAATTGTTCTTTATGGATCCAACCGTTCAGACGTGAAAACGGAACATAATTTTTTTGCAATTATAATATTGGATATAAACATATATACATAAACTCACGCCTTCTTCCCATGGGGGTAGGCAGAAAGTACAGAACGCCACCTGCTACGATCCTTTCATACTCCTTTCACCTCATCCACGTTCATACATCCAGATGTATGAATGTGGGTGAGTACTCGTAATCGGAGTGTGTGTATGACCAGTCATACACACACTCCGATTACGAGTACTATGCACCCGACCTTTCTGAAGCACTTCACCAATAAGGTCAGTCACGGTCAGTGTAGTTCTTCCTCAGGCGTCCCCTCCCGGCGTGTCAACTCACCTCAGCCTTATAAATTCCTTTTTTTGTCGCCTTTCAATCATCTTATCAACATGACCGAACCATCCCATCTAATATTAACCTTTAACATCACGCGTGGGGTCTCGCCAGACCCCACGCGCTATTTTTTAACCATAATTTTTTAAATTAACTTGTAATGATCGCGCCTTCTCAGTTAATCTCAATGCTTTGCAGAGGCTATCGATGGGTGGAAGTATGTCACGCTCCCGCTAAGGTACAAGGTATACTACTCACTTGGGGATACCTGTGGACCCCACCCGTGATTTTACGTAGCATAAATTTTCAATTTATATATTTGTATTTTTTCATCTTTCTTAGAGTTAGCGTTGTATAACAGCAAATATTAGTCGCCAACTCCCAAGAAACGCCATTGTATAAATTTCACACGATTTTAGTGACTCCAATAGCAAAAATTTATAAGACTAGACACAATCTCAGTACTGAAAAATAGTAATTTTGAGGCGTTGTCATTTTTTATGTTTTTCAAATGATTTTTTGTTGTACTTTTAATTTTAAGTTTTTAGTTCTTATATTTTAAGAAAAAAATAATAATTTACTCAGAAGCAAACTATTTTATTAAATTTTAGGCCATTAGTTTAGGGCTTCAAAAACTCTCTGTGTGTGAGATCTTATTATTGTAAAAAAATCTCACTATCAACAGATTGACTTTTTAAGAAATAATAAATTATTTTCTTAAACTTTAATAATATGTCTTCCCTTATAATCTTAATTGTTTTAGTTTTGTTCAGACATTTAAAAATACGGGTCAAATATTTATGGGGTACTGCTGGACCCCACGCGTGACGGAACGTTACCAAAAACAACGCGTGTACTTAAAGGTTAAACGGACTAGCAAACCACCCCTGCTTCGCACGGTATCACCTATCGAGTTTTTCAAGCTGAAAATTAACATACACGCACAAAGTTATACTGAAATAGGTTCAGTTGTTTCGAGACCAGTTCGAGACACATACAAAAAAATACAGACATGCTGACTTAAGTAAATAAATATTTCTAATTTATATAATTGACTTTTGGTTTTTGATTTTGTCAGACTTGCGATCTTCTTTTTTCAAAACCAAACAATGATAGCTGGGACCAAAGGCTTAATGAGCTGTTTTTTACTAAGACTATGCCAAAAATCTGCCATATTTAATAACAAGAAGGACAATGGCAAAATTCCCCTTCAATTCAAAAAAAATAACGATACGAAAACAGCTGATGCATTCGCATTGAAATCAAGATCAACGGTGAAATACAGAACATGCTTACAAAAGAACACTCATGTCTTATATTTTGTCACAAACTTGGCACAGACTCAAACATTAAATACGAGACGGTTCCGCATATAATACGGATGTCACTGCTGTAACGTCGGTACTGAACGTTTATGTGTTCCAATTAAAATTTTGTAGTACTTTCGTTAGTTTGAACTTGTAAGTTTATGTTTTAGGGGTAGAGGAACAGAGTGGAAAATTCCTCACTACCACGTTGAAAAGGAAGGTACCTTCCGACCAGACGGGTGTTGTGTCTGGTGGGCTTTCTACCCGACATTCATAGTTGGAATATTCTATGTCTTCTAATGTCGAGGATAACTTTGATTGCGCGATGTAGACTCTTAGTTTATCAGTCTCTGCATAGATGGCGCTGCTGTTCTTTTTGTAGTAGATTATGTCCGCTACATTCACATTTATATAACTATTTATTTGTATTATATAAACAAACTCTTACAATACTTATTCAATCTACTAAATTGGTCTAATTATCTAAAGCTACTAAATATAAATACTAACTACGCTAGACTACCTTAGGCTAAATAATAATAATAGACGGTAGCTACGCTACAATGTCATTTGAAATAAAAATATTTTGAGGAATTTCTTCAGCATGGCTGTAGGAAAATTTTTGTGCTCCTTAATTATTTTATCATGTGTCCTTCATCAAAATCGTTATCCATACCCTGACTTCATCATTCCAGAGTTAGGTATCTCTTTGTGCTTGACAGAAGCTACACATTCTTATTATAACCTCATCAAGACTATACCAATGATGACAACATTGTACTCTGACTACATCGCTGCTAACAAAACTAACTCCGTTCACGTCCTGTCGTTCAATTGTCACAACATCTTCATTCAAAAGTTCGACTTTATGACAAGTGACAATAATGTCATTGTCAGTTTTTCCTGTATAACATGACAGTGAAGAATTTGTCACCGACATTAAATTTTGGAAAGAGACTTCCTCGATTGCCCCAGTGTAACATTTAATTGACATTTCAGCGCTTATTTTGGTGTCAAATTATTTTCGTTGACTCTTTTTTTTTGAGACATATTCTGTATCTACACTAGAGGAAAGGTTTGTATATAATTGTGAGTGTGTGTGTAATGAATAAACTCAAAAAGTCTATGTTCGAATTTCAAAAATCATTTCACCATTAGAAAGCTACATTCACCCTGAATAGCAAAGACAACCCGCGCGAAGCCGTGACGGGCCGCTAGTATTAATTAAAAGTCTGGCTAGAGACTAAAATTGAATTTGTTGTTTCAACCTTCAACACCATTAAACTCATGGTCGTGGTGACAGAAACTATCATAATTTACATTATTAAGTTTCCCTAACCTACAATATCATCTTTCGCGCGACCGTGGTCGCTAATGACAAAATACCGTACACATTAAGCTGGATTTCCACAGTGCGTGACGCAGACCAGCTCGTAGCGACGCACCATGGGTAGGGTATCGTCCGTGGTAGCGTAGACAAGTCGGTCAAAGAAAAAGAGAGTGGTGCATGGCTGTCCAGTGTTCGTAGTCGTCAGCCATGCGCGTCCGTCTACGATATCACTCACTGTGGGAATTTAGTTTTCGAAATGATTACAAACACTAACTTTTAGAATTTATTTAAACAAAATATAAAAGATTAGAGCAAATTAGCTACAATTTTGGGGTCTTTAAGTTTATTTTATTTTTATTTATTTATTAGGGTGTTTCAACATGCCGGATTATTGCCCTGGGATCTGGAGGCGACCGCCCTCCAGCGCGTCTATGAGTGGCGCGTGGAGGCGCGGCGCCGGGGAGGGTTCCCGCTGCCCCGACAAGTCGAGGCGCGGCGGGAAGAGGTCCGGCGCGATCTCAGGTCAGTATGGAGGGAACGACTGTCGCAACCGAGGTTCGGGCACGCCGCAATCGCGGCGGTAAGACCCCTCTTTGAGGAGTGGCTGGAAAGGCGTCACGGCGTCCTGACCTATCGGATGACGCAGGTCCTCACCGGACACGGATGTTTCGGGAGGTACCTGTGTCGGATGGGGAAGGAAGAAACGCCGGGGTGTCACCATTGCGAAGATCGCCCGGAGGACACAGTAGAGCATACGGTGCAAGACTGCCCCGCTTGGGCAGAGCACCGCCGTGTCCTCACGGCAGCGATAGGCGGAGACCTCTCGCGCCCGGCATTGGTCGAGGCCATGCTGCGGGGCGAGACGGAGTGGGAAGCGGTCGCCTCCTTCTGCGAAGCAGTAATGCTCGTTAAGGAGGAGGCGGGCCGTGAGAGAGAGATGACAGCGTCCTCCCTCCGCCCCACCCGCAATGGTAGACGCCCACGGCGTCGGACGTCGCAAGACGATCTCCGGCCACCGTAGGCGCGGGCATGCGGGCGGCGAGTAAAGGGCAACTCGCCGCCCGACCATGGACCATGCCCGGGTCGACGGCGCGTTGTGTTCCACGCGCGCCTCAAAGAGCGTCAGCACGATGACGGGGCCCCGCCCAAGAGGGCCAAAGCCTGCCGGGGTCGCGGGACTTATCTCATTACCGTGACCCCGGAACATAAAAGGCTATTGAAGGACACCGTGGATTTTAGTCAGTACAAGTTTGACAGTCCCTCCCGCCCTGCCCGGGGTGGGAGGACTCATTTCATGATTTTACCACGCTAAAAAAAAAAAAAGGGTGTTTCAACAACTTCTGTGTACAGTATAGTTAAGGTATATAATTATAATAAGACTAGGATTTACACAGTCGCCAATTATAGATTAACCAGCCTTCTAAAAAAATCAGTGATAACTTCACAAAAGTAAACAAAGAGAAAAAATTAATTGTTATTCATTTTTTCTCTTTGTTTACTTTTCAGTATTCAGTATTCAACTACCTAATTTTCTTTGGTCAGATCAGCGGTTAACTCTTTAGACATTCTCGCAAACCTGGCAGACATTTGTCTCTATCGTGCCCTGTCATTTATGCTAAAGGTTCTAGCAGGCCACCAACAGCCGTGGCCCACTTGGAAGACCTTAAACCGTTTGCGAAGTACGGTTGGTCGCTGCAAGTACAACATGGTCCGGTGGGGATACTGTGATGATGAAAGGTGAGACTGAGGAGCCTCATCACAAACGATGCCCCACTTCCTCGCTTGTACTTTGTGTAATTCCGAGGCGACCACCAACACCGTAAATGTGGCAGAGTTTTGGTCAAAGCTCTTTTAATTTTAAGGAATCATCGACAAGACGAAGAAAAAGAAGATTTATTATGCTGACAGCTTTTTGAGGCGTGCATGGAACACAACGTGCCTTCGAACCTAGTCCGTATGTGACGGTGAGTTAACCATTGCTCGCCGTCCGCAAGCCCACGGTAAATGTTACAAGATATTTTTTAACCGACTTCAAATCAAATCAAAAAATTCTTGTCAAATAAATCATTCTCTTACATGCTGTATGTGCACTAAAATTTTGTAATCCGTAGCACCGGTAACAACATCGCTCAAGTGCACAATATGCTAATAAAATTCCCTATCTCAAAAACTACTACTTGCAGTATTCCGTAAGTTAAACAATACTTCGGGGTGGGAGGACTCATTTGATGATTTTACCACGCTAAAAAAAAAAAAAAGGTTAAACAATACTTAGTACAACAAAAAAAGAATTACTTAAATCGGACTTGTAGTTCCAGAGATATGCGAACACATACTAAATCAGTCGATGCCTACTCCAAGCCGTTGAGGAGTTGTACCTTCCATCATCAGCTCATCCACCTGAGATGATGATTATCAGATGCAAATACTTTAACAGATTTAGAAAATATATGAAAATGGTACTACGTGCCTATAAAATTTGAAGGTTGCCCTCGATTTCCCTGGGATTCCATCATCAGATCCTGACCTGATGATCATGGGACCAATTGGAAAGTATACCCTTTCAAACAAAAGAAAAATTTTCCAAATCGGTCCAGGCGTCTTCAATAAATCGGGGAACATACATAAAAAAAAAAAAAGGTTCCGACGAATTGAGAACCTCCTCCTTTTTTGAAGTCGGTTAAAAAGAGTAAAATAAAAAAACTTTTTAAAAAAAAATGTAACCGCCTTCAAAAACAACCACAAAAAAGGGTAAAATAACCTACAAAATAACTTTTCTTTCAGAAGTCGGTGGCAAAAAAGACAATGAAATGAAAAAAAAAAATAAAGGCACCGACTTCTGAAAGAAAAGTTATTTTGTAGGTTATTTTACCCTTTTTTTGTGGTTGTTTTTGAAGGCGGTTACATTTTTTTTTTTAAGTTTTTTAGTCACCAAAAATTCGACCGCGAAATTGTCACAAGAATTGATTACTAGGTGTAGTCAAATGCATGCTTTTTTTTGTTAAGAATAATGTTAATACATAGTTTTTGTGATTACAGTAATAAATTGAAGACAACGCGTTTGGCAGAATTGAAGATTAATTGTTGGAAAAATGTTTTGTTTTTTTTTAGTGTCATTGTTTTACTTGCAGGTATTTTTTAAATTGGAATTTTTTAATGAATATCGTTCCCTCTCACAGGAGAAAATCTGTGTCGCAACAGTGGGAATATTTATAGACTGATGATGATCATTGCATTCTTGGTCGCAATGTTTGTCTGTAACCAATTAACGACCGAATTGGCCGAATTGGCCGACTCGGATCGGCAAATTCGATCGATGTCTAAAGATGTCCAATAAAAAGCAGAAGTCAATAAAAACGGATCAGGATTTGGATAAGGATACAATATTAATTTCAGGTGTTTAATTATTTATGGATAAATAAAAACTGTACAATTTCTGCTTTAAAATTTTAATATCTTAGTCGGTGAGTGATTCAATCCGTGACACTCGCCAAAATCTTGTTTATTTCTCTTACTTCCAAATAGTGGATCAACAGAAGGACGTAAAATAAAATACTTTATAGTAGAAATAAATTGGTGCTAATAGCAACACTGAATGTCAAAGGCATTTGTCACTAGTAAAGAACAGGTGCTGTGCTTGACCCATATTTTCGAAATGGGCCACACTGTGTGTCGTCATCATCACTGCATTAACACAATAGACGATATTTTAAGCCATTTTTTTTTCGACTGTGCTAGAAGGAAGGTTATGTTTTTAAGAATTATAACACGTCTCGGTTTTTGGCTTTTGTACCTTTAGTAATCAATTGTTCAAAGATATTTTACTTTTGTTTTTCTTTGTTAAACGGATTGTGACAAAATAGGGTTTTTTTTTATTTATTTTTATTTAGTTACCTTGGCCCTGGAACTTAATTATTATTAAACATGACGGTTTTTATTCTATCTGACACTCCCTTCCAAGCCACCCTGCGTAAGAAGAGTAATTTGATAATTTCCCAACCACTAATATACAGTACCTAGATCCCTTTTTTTTAGCGTGGTAAAATCATCAAATGAGTCCTCCCGCCCAGGGCAGGGCGGGAGGGACTGTCAGACTTGTACTGACTAAAATCCACGGTGTCCTTCATTAGCCCTTTACGTTCCAGGGTCACGGTAATGGAATGAGTCCCGCGACCCCGGCAGGCTTTGGCCCTCTAGAGGGGGGCCCCGTCAGATTGCTGACAGCTCTTTGAGGCGCGCGTGGAACACAACGCGCCGTCGACCCGGGCATGGTCCATGGTCGGACGGCGAGTTGCCAATTACTCACCGCCCGCATGCCCGCGCTTACGGTGGCCGGAGATCGTCCCGCGACGTCCGACGCCGTGGGCGTCGACCACTGCGGCTGGGGCGGAGGGAGGACGCTGTCCTCTCTCTCTCGCGGCCCGCCTCCTCCTTCGCGAGCATAACTGCTTCGCAGAAGGAGGCGACCGCTTCCCACTCCGTCTCGCCCCGCAGCATGGCCTCGACCAATGCCGGGCGCGAGAGGTCTCTGCCTATCGCCTCCGTGAGGAAACGGCGGCGGTGCTCTGCCCAACTGGGGCAGTCCTGCACCGTATGCTCTACTGTGTCCTCCAGGCGATCTTCGCAGTGGTGACACCCGGGCGTTTCTTCCCTTCCTATCCGACACAGGTACCTCCCGAAACTTCCGTGTCCGGTGAGGACCTGCGTCAGGCGGAAGGACAGGACGCCGTGACGTCTCTCCAGCCACTCCTCAAAGAGGGGTCTTACCGCCGCGATTGCGGCGTGCCCGAGATACTAGATCCCTACCCTATATTTAAATCTATTGCTATTTATTGTTTCCATTTAGTATTTATCATTTCCATTAAAATAAATTGTACAATGTTTAGTCCAAGTAGGTTAAATTCGTAATAATTTCTGTTTATAATTTCCATCTCTCCAATGCAGACAGTTTTGTCAGGTTAAATAAAATAAGTGAAGATTCAGATGTTGCGACTTTTTGACTAACCAACAAAATAATTTATTTCTAAAAAAATAAATAAAGGTTACAGGTTTATGATAAAGGTTCGCACGCGTGGAGTTTAGTAATTAATGCGCAGGAGTGGACCTACCACATTTTTTTTGCGTGGTAATATCATCAAATGAGTCCTCCCACCCAGGGCAGAGCGGGAGGGACTGTCAGACTCGTACTGACTAAAATCCGCGGTGTCCTTCAATAGCCCTTTATGTTCCGGGGTCACGGTAATTCCCGAGTCCCGTGACCTGGGCCTACTACCTGGATAAAAATATCCTATGTATTAATTAATGATGTATTATGCATTAAAATATGTTATGAACATAGATTGGAATTAAGTAGAGTTATTCATCTACAAACTTACTCTGATTTCATACAGCGAAAGAATAAATTGGATATGCCCCGAACCCCGGGATTACTTTTAAAGAGCAGAAAAAATCCGTGATTTTTAACATCAAAAATGTTGACGATGTTTTTATAATTATTATTTATTTGTAATGCTGTTTTCCACACAAGATTGTCTATTAGAAATCCCGGGAAGATCCATATTAATATCAACATTTCGATGCAAGTACTAAAATAACTCTACCTAATTCCGACCTATGGTTATGAACAATTAGTATAGCCATTTTTGCTTGATTGAGAAACAAACATTTAAACTTTTACATTAATAATGGAGACAAAATAGAAAGCATCCTATTGAAATAACTTTCAGCAAAGCGGCAAACCTACTAACTAAACTACACAATATTTTAACCTTTTTTTTTTCATCGTGGTAAAATCATCAAATGAGTCCTCCCACCCCGGGCAGGGCGGGAGGGACTGTCAGACTTGTACTGACTAAAATCCACGGTGTCCTTCAATAGCCCTTTATGTTCCGGGGTCACGGTAATGAGATAAGTCCCGCGACCCCGGCAGGCTTTGGCCCTCTAGAGAGGGGGCCCCGTCATTATGCTGACGCTCTTTGAGGCGCGCGTGGAACACAACGCGCCGTCGACCCGGGCATGGTCCATGGTCGGGCAGCGAGTTGCCCTTTACACGCCGCCCTAACAATATTTTAACTTTAAAAAATTATTGGTCTATGTCTGTCATGTTGTATAAATGTTATGTTTTTTACCAAATAAATAAATAAGGTATCAATCCATTCATACTTTCCTAAAAATTTTGAAGGAAAAAAAAACGCAATCATTTTTTTTCCGTCTCCCGTCCGCCTTTGCATCACGAACTGATAATACTATAATATTGGCAATCGGCCATCTTCACTCATTACGAGTGGGGACAGTACTATTTCGGTCTCATTTCGGAACACGTCGGGTTCAGTCGGCAGCCGACCAAGGTCACCCACGAGGTCATTGATTACGGTCGCCGCGGTATAAGGTAATTGTTTGGGATGTACTGATTTCATAGTTGCTATTCAATAGCATCATTGTAGAGTAGCATAGCATCAACCGCAGTCGTTTTACATTGAATAAGTCTGAAAGAAAGAAAAAAAAAATTGTGGGTTGTGGGATAGCTATTAATTCAGAAGTGATCATCTTATAGTCGATCTTCATCAACAATTATTAATATCTCCAGGATTCAGCCAGAATATAGCAGTTCGCCGTGGACATAGTAACACAACCGCACTCCCGACAATTTTGATATAATTATTATGTCAACAGATGACAACTGTCAAATTAACTATCGCTACAACGCTCCGCTTTTGTTTTCGTGGTAAAATCATCATGAGTCCTCCCACCCAGGGCAGGGCGAGATGGACTGTCATACTCGTACTGACTAAAATCCACGGTGTCCTTCAATATCCCTTTTCTGTTCCGGGGTCACGGTAATGAGATAAGTCCCGCGACCACAACGCTCCGCTAAAGTAACATTTTTTTTTTTAAACTTTGCCCCACACTATGAATTTATCTTGTGTTGTGGGTGCGTTCACAAACATAGAAACTCACACTAACACCCACTTTTTTTTTTTTTTTTTTTTTTTTAGGGTGGCAAAATCATCAAATGAGTCCTCCCGCCCTGGGTGGGGCAGAAGGGACTGTCAGACTCTTACTGACTAAAATCCACCCGTGTTCCTTCGGATGCCCTTTACGTTCCGGGGCCACGGTATCCTGGATTAAGAAAAAATCCGCGACCCCGGTAGGCATTTGGCCCCATAAGGGGCCCCGTCGGTGACGCGTGAAACACGACACGCCACCGACCCGGGCTTGGTCCTTGGTCGGACGGCGAGCTTACCCATTACTCACCGTCCGCAAGCCCGCTCCGCTGCTGTGCCCTCTGCTAATCAGAGGGACACGCATTGGAGCTTCCACCCGACAGGCTATTCGCATACGGGCAAAGAAACCCCCTTAGGCACACAGTGCCTAAGGAAGAGTTTTTGCCCGCATCCCAGGGTGCACCGGCCCGAAAAACTGGTCTTCCCCCCGGACGTATCCGTGAGGGAACTCCAGTCCACGGACGCACGTGGAGGTTACCTGTCTTAGCACCCCACACTAACACCCACTAACAATAAACAGCCACTGTCACTCTAATCGGTAATATTCGATAGCTCCTATTAACTTCTTAAAAAAAAAACAGTCAATAACTGCGCTGGCATACTAATTTGACTCACATGAAACAAAAAACAAATAAAATCAAATAAAAGTAAAATAGGTAACAAAATAAAAACATGAAAAGAGAAAAGTTCTGTATTTACGAGTATGCATTATAATTATATCCTCAGCATAGTGCTGCAACATTAAAAAAAAAGTCACAGCGCTAGTATTTTAACAGGTCCCGAGTGATGAAACTTTTATTTATTTATTTGCTCTGACATAGAGTGATGAGTATGAATGTTGATGGGTGGAGAGGAAGAGGAAGACCAAAGAAAAGATGCATGGATTGTCTAAGGAATGATATGAATGAAAAAGGAGTAAATGATACGGTGACGTCTGATAGGGGAGAATGGAAGAAAAAAAAACGTGTTGCGCCGACCCCAAATGGAATGGAATAAGGGCAGGAAGATGATGATGATGATTTGCTCTGACATATTCTACATTAGAGTCTGTCGGTTTTAGTACATGAACCCTGTCAGGGAACTGCAAAGATCAGTGCTGGTTTGCTGTTCAGTTAGAGAGCTTTCCTTCCCGACGCTGTTTATTCAGTACGTATTGGTGTAAAAGTAAAATACTTTTTTTTTTTGTATGACAAAATTTGACTCTTTCGACGCTCCATTTTTTTTACTCTTCACAGTTTTGACCGGAGTGGTGAAATAACTTTCACAAAGTTGCTTAAAAACATACGACTCTAAAGTTGTAGTTTGTGAGGATGGGTGGATGCTTTTTTTATTTTTTAGTAAAAAGGACGTAACGGATGTAGGGGAACAGCGTATAAGACGGGGACGCGAGGTATGATGGGAAATCACACACTTAAGGCAAACTTAACACAAAACTAACGTAGCACAAGCGCCAACAGGCCGCCATTTGGGTTTGGCCGCTTGCAAATGACGTCCTGATGGCGCTTGCTCTACGTTAGTGTTGTGTTAAGTATGCCTAAAGAGTGTATGTCCCCATTATACCTCTCGATTATTAACGTCCCCGTCTTATACACTGTTCCCCCTACATAGATAATATTAGATAGATTAGGTAGTTTAACTCGATAAACACATAGGACATTAGTTTTTCTCATGACATGACAGTGACACATTGTGTCACTTTTCAAACAAGCTTACAAAAATAACAGCGAGTACAAAAATAAACTTTCCAATTAGCTTTTCCTAATAAAATAAACTGTTACTGTAATAAAGCAATAAAAAAGAAGAATCTGCAAGTCTAATATCAGTAAGTATTCCTGTTAGAAACGGAATCTAAACGCAATAAATAATTATTGTTATCGTTATTATTTCAAGTTCCCGTACTTTGAGTCGTAAACATTGTGTTTTATGTTTTTGCCGTGTTTTTATTTCCCTTCCATTTTTTGTTTTATTTCTGTTGTTGGCTTGAAGAAAATATTTTAGCCCTCGCAGTGAAAAATGTAATCAGAGGGTTTATCACAAGATTTCGATATTATTCCGTTAATTGTATGGAAAATGAAAAAGCCGTGTAGGTATAAGAGGCGGAATATATCACAAGTCTATATTGAGTTTTCTTATTACGCGGTTTTAATTATTATTCTGACGTAATAATTTATTCAGGAGTATCCACTTGACATATTTCTGTAACTAAAATTATCTGAAAGATTTCCGTGAATCGAGCTTTGAAATCTCGAAGTAATTTTGAAGTCTTTAGAAATGTAAATATTCTATTGAAGACAAACAAAATCAGGAGAATAATTAAACGTATTTCAGTAATATTCAAAGAAACAAAATTCATGAATTCAATCATTTTTAATTATTTTGAAATTTAATATATGTATTTTTTTTAATATTCCACAACTATCACACAACGTCCATCTAGTCCCAAGCTAAGCAGAGCATGTGTTATGGGTACTAGACAACTGATAAACATACTTATATATTTCTAAATACATACGAGTACATGTTATAGATACTCGTAAATTACACCCAGACACAGAACAAATGATCGTGCTCATCACACAAACATTTGTCCTGGGTGGGAATCGAACCCACGACCTCCGGCATAGCAGTCAGGGTCACTAACCGCTAGACCAACAGGCCTGTCGAATATATTATATAATTTTGAATTAATGAATTTTGTTTCTATGAGCTTTGCTTACATTCATCTGGCAACGTAGGTGTCCAGACACCCCTCAGATTAATCAAAGAAATCCTAATCAAGAAATCCTACCGGGGTCGTGGGACTAACGATCTACCGTTACCCCGCAACGAAAGAACTATTGAAGGATCACCGTGGATTTTAGTCAGTACAAGTCTGACAGTCCCTCCTACCCTGCCCTGGGTGGGAGGATTAATTTGATGATTTTACTACGTTATAAAAAAAATGTAAGTAGCCAACAAGAATCACCAATAGCCAAAGTGCTACCCTATTGACCCACGGTTACCTGATAAGATATTCCTGCGACCAGGCGGTGACTCTGAAATAAATTTTGTAATCAGATATGATTTACCTTTTTCGACTTTTTTTTATCGTGGTAAAATCATCAAATGAGTCCTCCCAGGGCAGGGCGGGAGGGACTGTCAGACTTGTACTGACTAAAATCCACGGTGTCCTTCATTAGCCCTTTAGGTTCCAGGGTCACGGTAATGGAATGAGTCCCGCGACCCCGGCAGGCTTTGGCCTCGTCAGATTGCTGACAGCTCTTTGAGGCGCGCGTGACCTTTTTAGACTTACTGACTTTCTTTTAAAAAAAGAAAAAACCTATTATTAGTTTAAAAAACAAGTGAACCCTTGTTGTTCAGGTTAAACAACATTAAAACACCAAAGTCATTCATAAAAACACTCAAACAGTTTTTTTTGAGATCCACTCGTGAACAATCAACCTTTATCTTGTTTTTCTTTGAACAAACTCTTTGAGTTGTGTTATACAACTACAAAGGTGACAATTCATGTGAGGGTTGGCCAATATATTAACTAATATTGAAAGTGAGTTTGTTTGTTACGCAATTACATCTTAACAGCTGAACAAAATTATAAATCATGATTTTGCAGACCATAAAATGACTAGACTTTAGTTATTTTTATATCACTACATAAATCTATCATAAAACAAAGTCTACCACCACGCCTGTTTGTCTGTTTGCGATAAACTTAAAAATTACTGTACGAATTTTCATGAAATTTTCACAAATAGACAGAGTGATTAATGAGAAAGGTAAGGGTATAATTTCGTTGCAAAGGTTGAAATATGACTAGAAATATTGATAAAGTCAATCCGCCTGAGCGTTTTCATCGAAATCGTATCTCCGCCTGAGCGTTTTCATCAAAATCGTATCTTCGTACTCAATAGGTGACAGACGCAAGCAAACAGCCCGGTAACCGTAGCTTCTGCAGTGCAACATAAGAGGTCGTCATCGTTTGCGTCTTGCAAAACATTTTCAAACTAATATTTTATAATGGTAGGTACTAGCTGACCCCGCGAACTTCGTAGCGCCACAGAATCAATGCTACTACACTATTACTAATACATCATTTGTTACAAAAAATGTGATAAATGAAGAATCGCTCGCCCGATTTTGTGAAAACTTCACATAAACTTCTACTAAATAGTCCGAACAAAGCCCGTTAGGTGAGCCCGTTCTTGAGTTATAAAATTACAACGAAAAGTGGCATTGATTTTTTTATATATTACATTGATAACATCTAAGTTAAAAACTTCCCGAGGGAAGCTAAATTATCCAAGTGTCATATTTGAGGTTGAAACGTTCTCGTGTAATAATTTCCAATAAAATGAAAATAAAGTCGCGTCCAATCCTTAACTAACACTAAAGGGCCAGACGTACTTGTTAAAATTTATCTTATGTGAATGTTGACGTCGGGAAACCGTGTTTCTTTAAATAAATTGTGTCTCAAGAAATAAATTGGTTAATCTATAGATGTTTATGTTTGTATATGAGGTGATTTAATGTGTGTTTTCGTAAATTAGAGTCTAGTTTCCGTGTGTTTATCTTCTTATAAATAGTGAGGATTATCTGTGATATTTTGACTATTTTTACACAACATTCGGAAACATTTTATTAGTAAATTAATTGGATTGATTATTTTTACGGTTATCGTAAAACAACAATTTTAGTGTTTAGAAATACGTTTATTTGAATTTTTTCATGAGGTTCTAGTCGGATTTCAGTTCACACTAACAGAAAAATAAATGCCGTTAGTGTGACCCTAAAGTAACCGATAAGAAGTTTTTGAGAAGCGGCGACGGTGCAGCTGTGTCTGTATTTATGATTGATGGTAAAATAGGCTAATAAATATTATCTATGGATAAAACATAACGGCAAAATGCAAGTATACTTTTAAAAACACTTCTGGCTGATCTTATTTCATTTATAATACATAATCTAGTAAAAAAGTGTAAATAAAATAAAACTGAGCAAGATTTTTTCTAACGAAAGAAGTTTCATTTCAATGAGTGAGAAGAAATTATAAACGAGACTGAATTTCTTGATTATTTGAGAGTCAGATTAAAAAAATAAACTCCAGAAAGTAGGTTATCAAAAGAACGTAATCACCTGTACCGTAAATTATTGACGTCATTAATTGAAAACTCGTTAAGTACGACGAACAGAATTTACCTTCCTCAGAACTTTAGATCCGGTGAAGTTTGTGCGAAGTTTTCAAGGCTTTAATGGATTTGGTTCAATAAGTAGGTAGGTATTTTCTAGGTAGGGGAAAACATTGTGTTAGTAGTTATAAAACTTAACAATATAAATGTGAAAGTTTGTGTGGATGGATGGATTTTGTTACTCTTTCACATATAATTATGTACAACATTATTTTTGTTAGTAGAGAAGTTCCCTGCACAACACACTCGAAATTCGAACTGGAAGTCTCGTTCAGAATCCGACATGATTTTCTTTAAAAAATGTTTCCGATTGTGTGCTGTCTCGGGTGAAGTGAGCTTGTAAACGTTACAGAATAGTACTACTGAATTGATCGTCAAATTTTAAATTAACGTGAGCAAAGCCGCGGCCAAAAACTAATATAAAAGAGTATGTGAAACATTGTAGAACACCGTGCACGTCAAAAGTGTCTAGAGTAAAAGGATAAGTTTAGTTTCCAATTAGTCACGCCATATTCTTATCCAGTTTAAGATTTTTCTTGCATTATTCATTTTTATCTTAGTTTTCTTCCTCTTAAAATAACATATTTCCATCGTTGCGTCATTTTGAATTCTCTCTCCGCTACTAATGGCCAATTTCCGGTTTCGCTTCCCTTGTTTTGTGTTTAAAAATATTTGAGAACTATTTTCATTGGAGTTGGGTTTACTGCTCATGATCCAGATTCGTCTAATAGACGATGAAGAGGTCAGTAATACATATTATAATATTAGTATTTTTGTCTGCAACTTTTTTTTACGACTAGGTAACTTATATTCCTGTTGGTCTAGTGGTTAGTGACCCTAAATGCTATGCCGGAGGCCGTGGGTTCGATTCCCATCCAGGACAAATGTTTGTGTGATGAGCAAAATCATTTGTTCTGTGTCTGGTTGTAATTTATCTATAATATTTATGTATTTAGAAATATATAAGTAAGTATGTTTATCAGTTGTCTAGTACCCATAACACAAGCTCTGCTTAGCTTGGGACTAGATGGCCTTGTGTGATAGTTGTGGAATGTTATTATATTATTATTATTATTTATTTCTTGCCCGTCGATAGGAATTTCTCCAGTATCTTGGGTGCGTCTTCAACTCATATACATAAACACCCAGACTCGGAACAATACTACTCCTACTTGTAGACTGTTCCATGCTAGTAACGAAGGTGAGATGAGGCCTACCATCGCACGTGGGATTGCGTCACCGTAGGTTACAAAGCAGCTTGTGGTATCAATACCAGGAGTAAACCGCTAGGAGAAGGATCCCATGCACCACCACATTTTCTTTTTTAAGCTATTGCATAGCTTTTATCGCGGGCTCTGACCGCGGCGCGGCGCGGTGATCTAATCAAATAAATTCCAAAAACCTAACGAAAATACCTGACACCACGCATCGTCTAACATCGTTTCAGTTCAGGAGACTTCGGCAATCATAAAAATATCCATCTTAAAAACAATTTACTTTTTCTTACTGATTCTAAACGGCCAGCTACAAAAGGAGTTTTCACAATGAAACCTACTTATAAAATTCTCCTACAACAAAGAAGTTCTTTATTACAGTAGTGCACCACAAACATTTTAAATAAATTATATTCTCGTTAAATATACGCGGTGGGCGATTTTATTCTTTTAAAATAAAAAAAAATGTTATGCAATAGCTTCACCGCGGCAGTCTCCGAGTGCCACATTTTTGGCTTTATTCTAGGTCAAAGGTTACGATGGAGAGAGCTTACTCAGTAAAAGCCAGTTTATTCAAACCTTGAATGCAGGTAGTGAGTACCATTCTTTTGCTGTGCGCATTATGAAGGAAGATTGGAAGTGCTTACTGCAAATTGGAGGAATGGCAACTAAGTATGAATAGTAATTCGTTTTATTTTTATTGTGGCTTACAGCCACACTCATTTTCACAACGGAATAATGTCCCATGTGATCGTTATGTACCTATATAAATATCTATGTGTAGAACTGTAATATTCTCTAGTGCAATTCCAATGAGATGAAACGAACTAGGTTTCATCTCATTTTGTGGGCGTTCTAATTTAGTATGTGGCTTCAATTGTTTTAATTTTAAGAGCACTGTAAAGTCTGGCTCAATTTATCTAAATGGGAATGTAAATAAATCGTATTTTAATGAGGCCTTTCATTAACTTCACGGTTTGATATGTAAATAATTGAGGTTTGGGTAAAATGAAACGAATCACGCAGTTGTTGAATGGCACTTAATTGACTTTTCTCAGTCGCTTTGAAACACATTGTTCACTAGCTACCAACTGCATATTCTTTATAAAATCAGGGTTAAGTGATAATTATTAATAAATTTCCTAGAGAGGATTAAAGTTAAAATATGAATATCGTGAAAGTGACCAAATGACCATTTTTTTAAGCTATTTTAACATTTTAACATTTTATTAAATAAATTATATTCTCGTTAAATATACGCGGTAGGCGATTTTATTCTTTTAAAATAAAATAAAAATACTATGCAATAGCTTCACCGCGGCAGTCGCCGACTGCCACATGTATTTTTTTATATTTTTTTTCAATGCGTAACGAGTAAGTACCTACCTATTTTTGGCAAAAGGATAAAGGAAAAAAAAATTGGCCCTCTGGTATCTGGAACAGGATCCAAGCTATGTGCAGACAGGGCTCCAGAGAAAGCAACCTCCTAACAATGCGCGCCGTGTCCAGAAGAACTTCTTTCCGAATCAGGCCGTTGATCCAGCTGCCTAACGAGAGCCTGCTTAGATGTTGGTCGAGGCTCTTGGCAATTAAGCCAGACACGATTATTTATTAAATTATTTACTTTTTTTAAAGTTAATTACTTTTTTTAATAAAACACTTTTATTAAAAACAACAAAAAATATCTTTTATTTAGCTCAGTAGCACTTGCACGCGGGGTGCTAAGACAGGAAACCTCCACGTGCGCCCGTGGACTGGAGTTCCCTCTCGGATACGTCCGGGGGGAAGACCAGTTTTTCGGGCCGGTGCGCCCTGGGATGCGGGCAAAAACTCTTCTTAGGCACTGTGCCTAAGGGGTCTCTTTGCCCGTATGCGAATAGCCTGTCGGGTGGAGGCTCCAACGCGTGTCCCTCTGAATAGCAGAGGGCACAGCGGCGGAGCGGGCTTGCGGACGGTGAGTAATGGGTATGCTCGCCGTCCGACCAAGGACCAAGCCTGGGTCGGTGGCGCGTCGTGTTTCACGCGTCGCCGACGGGGCCCCTTATGGGGCCAAATGCCTGCTGGGGTCGCGGATTTTTCTTAATCCAGGATACCGTGGCCCCGGAAAGTAAAGGGCATCCGAAGGAACACGGGTGGATTTTAGTCAGTAAGAGTCTGACAGTCCCTTCCGCCCCACCCAGGGCGGGAGGACTCATTTGATGATTTTGCCACCCCAAAAAAAAAAAAGCACTTGCACGCGCTTCTAAAGGAACCTCAAAAATGTAACCACAAGTTTTTCACACGATACATTATTCAATGACTAACGCTCTCACTGACAGCCGTGACACACGACACTCATGCGTGACACACCTGACACAGACAGTGACACCTATTGTACCAAAACCGCTGAAACTGAAATCTATCATGTTTTTGACATAATGTCATCTTTGTTTTGTTATTTTTAGATTTTGTGAAGAAAATTAGCAGATTTTAGTCGCACAAAGTGAAATGGAGAGTTAACGAATTTTTTTTTTAACTTATGTAACTATTTAATGCTAGAGACCGAAAAATCACAATACTGCTGCTGAATTGTATAACAAATAAAAAGCTTAGAAATGAAATAAAATCTTTAAATTGCCAGTGTGCTGACATTGACACTGTGATTTGTTTTGAATATTTTTTTAAACATGTTGGGGCGCTTGACAAAGAATTTCTTACGAAGTCATTAAGTCATTTATTTCGTAATTGAAAGTTTGATGCGCGATAGATATGCATAGGGAATGCAATCTCGTTCTCGCGAGATTTCGGTCTTTTTTAAGCGAGATTGATCTCGCACGAAAAAAGGGCGAGATCTCGCGAGTTTAACGAGATAGCATTCGAGCATGAAAACGTTTTATTTGAAGCAAAACTGAACTGTTTTATTATTAAAATATTTTTGATTGATATTAGAAAGCCGCTATCCCACTGGCGATTTAGGTGCCTTTAACTGGTAGATGATTCTGTAAAGGCATCAGTGAATACCTTTTACCGCTCTGGGTGGAGCAGAATGGAGTATCGGATTCTTACTGACTGAAATCCACCCTGTTCTTTCAATAATCCTTAACATTTCAGGCTCGTGACAACTCTTTTTTTCAGGTGGATCAAATCATCAAACGGGTCTAGGTCTATCTCAATATGTCAAATTTCTTTAAAAGATTTTCAACCTCATCACATTAGTAGAAGGTTAATGTTCGATCGGTAAAATTTGATAGATTCAAGTAGTATAACCTGCTGGCGTCTGTATTATAGACTCGTACTGGAAAACATCTACTCGGTTCCTACAATAACCCTTTGTGTACCAGGGTCACAATAACTCTAGTCCAGTTTATTCTACGAATATTATAATCTAATACTTTGTGCTCTGATAACCTTACATATAATATAACGAGTTCGTTGTGCTTCATAGTGCACGTCAAGATTGTCACTTTGTAAAAATAATAATACATGCAATAATGATTACAGTATAATATTAATAACGGTAATATCTTGAGAAAATCGCGCAAATAAGATTAATTATTGGTTTGACACTAAAAAAATTTCTTTTTCCGTAACAATAAATATTGAAATGGCTCAAAAAGTAGGAAATATGTAGGTATGGGCTTATTAAAGATATTAAGTAGTGTTTTTTTGCGGAGTGCTCGCTAGTTTGACAGGCCTGTTGATCTAGTGGTTAGTGACCCTGACTGCTATGCCGGAGGTCGTGGGTTCGATTCTCACCTCACCTCACCCAGGACAAATGTTTGTGTAATGAGCACGATCATTTGTTCTGTGTCTGTGTGTAAATAATCTATAATATTGATGTATTTAGAAATATATAAGTATGTTTATCAGTTGTCTAGTACCCATAACACAAGCTCTGGCTCTCTGGCTCTCTTAGCTTGGGACTAGATGGCGTTGTGTGATAGTTGTGGAATATTATTATTTAGTTCCGAGTACAATCCACTCGCGCTAAATAGAAAATGATGTTGCTATTTTGTGATAAAAATATTTTAACTCTTATTATTTCTGTACTTGAGTAATGCTTTATCTCATATATTTACATTTGGTATTGCATAAAACATTCTTTTGGTATCGATACGCACACAAATAAATTAATTTCTTGCGAATCGCCTATAGAGGAATGTCGATTCGCATATTTCGGACGAGTTCTATTCGTGCCAATCATTCAAAAAAATTCATAAATAATTCAGTGTAATTCTCAAAATATAATTGGCAGTTGGACGCTATTTCAATTTACTTCAATAAATAATTTCACAAATCCATTAAATTGCGCTCACATTGCGGGAATCAGGTAAATAAAATATTTATCAGAGAAAAAAATACATTAGCTAATAGACGAACACTTAGTTTCACATTAAGGCTGCTATTCCATTAGACAGGTCACATCATCAATCTCTCAGGAACCGTGACACTAAGTAAATACCTATAAGAAACACATCATTTACTGATATATCTCATTTCTTTGAGCTAATTCCTTGGCCATGAGCTACAACTTTACACGTGAGAGCGACTTAGAAAAAATCAATCAATTTATTTCAGACTTAAACGAGATCAATTTATTTGATTGGTAAGGGAGGCGCTGCCTAATCCACAAAAAAAATTGAAAATATAGCCTGATATCAATAAATAAAAATACAAAGCAATAAATGTTAAACTTACTATGAAGGCATTAGATTAGTCACCACGGCTCTGGAACGCAAAGGAGAAAGCACCTGGAGCCAGAGGATCCGATTCGAGGATTCAAACAACCAAAAAAAAGCGGTTGGTATGGGCAAAGGAAAGTAAAGGAAAGAAATCACTTGTAGAAAGAAATGAGCAACCAGCATTGCAGCTTCAAAAGCGACTGTTCATACACGAAGAAAAATAAAATTGATAAGCGCGCTTGTCTCGCGACTCCGGAGGTCGTGAACGGGGCAATACATATTTTTTTCCCAACTTTTTTCATCAAATCTATGCAGTATCCAGTCTATTTCAGATTCGTATTTTGGATACTTTCCAGGAAATTACAACGGTCCTGTGCCGTATGTCATGTCAGTATTATAAATATACATAGTAAATTTTTGGGTACTGTTAGCGTCGACATCCACTGAGGCGTAACGTAAATATTTCTTTGATATTGAGATCGTGTAACAATTTATCAATGTGATTGAGGACACAGGAAATAATAAAGTGCTACAGTGTATTAGCTAGGAGGTGTTATTTTTTTTCTTCACATAATTTTCTTGAAGTTATGATGTTAATGTGTCAGCTGTTGTTTTGTAAGAATTTATTTGAATTATGAAATAGTCTTTATTTATTGTTATGATGCTATCAAAATACCGTATCAAGTAATCAAATCTACCATCACAAGGACAGGATATGAGTGTCCACAAATTGTTGCGGTTGTATTATAATCATAGTATTTAACTAATTATTTGTTTCCTGAATACTCATACAATGTTACAAACACATACAATATGTTGATAGAAAGAATAACCACATTAAGTATTTCAAAGAAAAATTGCACAGTTGAGTGAGTGCACACCCCTATGCTCTAAAGTATCTCAATGCTAATCTCTAAAGTCGTCTTCGACGAAACTACAGGTTGTAGGTACTTGATATACTTTCAACTTTATGGCCTAGAGACTATAGTTGAAAATCTATTTAAGACTAGCTGTAGTTTTTACACTAAGGCAGCGCTGGTGGGGTGCTAAGACAGGAAACCTCCACGTGCGCCCGTGGACTGGAGTTTCCTTTCAGATACGTCCGTGGGGAAGACCAGTTTTTCGGGCCGGTGCACCCTGGGATGCGGGCAAAAACTCTTCCTTAGGCACTGTGTGCCTAAGGGGTCTCTTTGCCCGTATGCGAATAGCCTGTCGGGTGGACGCTCCAACGCGTGTCCGTCTGATTAGCAGAGGGCACAGCGGGCTTGCGGACGGTGAGTAATGGGTAGCTTGCCGTCCGACCAAGGACCAAGCCCGGGTCGTTGGCGCGTCGTGTCGTGTTTCGCGCGTGCCTTCGGGGAGTAGTCAGCAAACTGACGGGGCCCCTTATGAGGCCAAACGCCTGCTGGGGTCGCGGGTTTTTCTTAACCCAGGGTACCGTGGCCCCGGAACGTAAAGGGCATCCGAAGGAGCACGGGTGGATTTTAGTCAGTAAGAGTCTGACAGTCCCTTCCGCCCCACCCAGGGCGGGAGGCCTCATTTGATGATTTTACCACCTAAAAAAAAAAAAGGCAGCGCTGGTGAAACGCTGTATCTTTAAAGAATAGCACCCTGTATCTCCTGTGTCTATGAATAACGCCGAGATGGACCGCCATAATCGAAATCAACCAAGTGGTCCAAACTTAAATGAAACTAAAACAAAAAACGTCGTTTTCTGAATCACCCTTCACAGCTCAGTTCAATCAAACAAAATCACGACGAAGTACTCAAAAAGTCGGCCTCAACGATCCAAAAAAATCACTCAAATCAACCCTTTACCTAATCTCCGACTCGCATGCTCAATATTTGTATCCAATAAGCACACACTATCCCTCTAATGCTCAAAAGAAACTAAATTCACGTCTCTCGATGCGTAGGAAGGTGTGAAACGCGTTTGCATCATTTTACGGCTCAGCGCACTATTTCTAAAGCGCCATTGATCCCGATATCCGTAAATAAAACCTCTTCAGAATATTTAAACCGGACGAAACTGAGAATTCATATTCACGGTAGGCTCGTACGGGTTATTCACGTTCAGGGTTATTCATGATGTGGGGGTTATTCACACTCTTTTCTCTATAAAAAGATGAAGGATGAATAATATGAAAGTGTTGAGAGATCTATTGTGTTTACGTACATTTTGTGAGGGCGAAAAGGAAATTTAATACAATACTTTACTGTAATCATCTCGAATATTGTAAAGGTATTGTTACGTTTGCCCTTGAATATACTTTTGTGTGAGCCCCCCCGTTCAACCCTTTACTACAATGTAATATCAACATTTAATCAGCCGATTTTGATCTCAACTTCTTTGTACCGCTCAGATTTGAGATGGAAGATGAAAAGGTACATTGTTAAGTATTTAAGTTAAATATGATTTAATTTTAAAGGCTTCAGCAATAAACTTTAAAGTCAATGTATTTTGAAACCGTTAAATCAAAGTGATCAACGATCTTAGCTTGAATTTAGAACGCGATGTCACCCAACAATATAATTATTATAATTGAAAATCTTTTCGTGAAATGTCAGTTTTATAAAAGTAGAGAGTTATAGTATCACTGTTTTTCATACTAAAATATAATATTCGCAAAACATTACAAGTGTGCAATTACCTTAAGGAAATGATTATAACACATCGAAAGTTAATTTTAAAAGCACAGTTGGCGACTGGTAGTGTCTGGGAGATTGACTGCAGCGCTGCGTATTGTGGGTTTGATTCCCACCCGTAACAAATATTTTTTTTGTGTTCTGCAACTAGTTTTATTGAATCTGGGTGTAAGCGGCAACCTGACTGCGCGTACATTCGTTCATATTCATAGATTCTACAGTTTCACCTTGTAATCTGTTGATTTTTGTCAATGATCTCTCTCATTTTATGTTTTTTTTTATTTTCAGGTAAGACACAAAGTAATGCTGAAATTATGTAAGTTCTACCTCAGACGAGACGACGAGAAAGAGGGAGACAAGTGCGGGGTGATATAGACGCAGTCTTATCGGATACGTTTTTGTAAGACTTAGTGTTCATAACTACAGAGTTGAGTAATTTATGTGGCCTACGCAAATGTCCCTTCTTTGGTATTGTTCGCCGTGTCGTTGAGCTCCTTGAGTTATGATTTGAGCTACACGATAACCGAAATGTTTGCATTGACTGTACAGCTCACTCAAACTGGGTGGTTCTTTCTTCAAAAGACCATCTCAGACACCTGAATTGTTCTTGCGTAAGATTTTACCGATACATTTCTGGACTTCAAAAGATACTGTGACCTCTGGGTTTTTTTCGGCTGTTTTTTCTCAGAATTGTCAAGTACGAAACACAGACCTCAACTAGTTTTAAAAAAAGAATGTTTTCTAACGTGTAAAAGAGTTTGATAAAACCAATTTTATTTGAAAATAAATAATATAATTTATCATTATTTACTGATCTTTTTCCGAAAATTATTTCAAACACACTTAGTAAACGTATTATTCCTAAATGCCATGGTTTATTAATTTAAAACTTTCCCGTTTTTAAAGGCCTAGATTCTAATCCACTCAAAAGAGTTTTTTAATAATTCACTACACTTACTATTTTACAATTATAACGATAGTAAAGTAGCTCAATATTCTAAGTCTACATCAAACACACAAACGTTGTAACCTCAAAGCGCTTCAAACCATTTTAGCTTTTTACCACAAGTAGACGAGACAAGGTAAAGTATTTAATTCATGCTCAAATTCTGTAAACTAAACACTTCTGCAACTAATTATCAAGAACTAGGCACTCCTACAACTAAGCTCGGTTTAAGATTTCACAGGAGTTTGCCGCAATATAGTTTAAAGTTTAGAATAATCTGAAACCAAAGGCTGACTGTCTTAGTCGTTGGCTTAGATCAAGTCAAGCTCAAGTTCAAGATTGATACTCCCTAGCTCCGCCCCATTGCCAGCTATAGACAGTTCAACATCCACGAATCGAGGTTTTCATAAATAGAATCATCTGTCAAAATGATGAATTCGCCAGTTGTACAGTTTGGTGAAACATTTTAACCGTTGTCATGACAACCGAGTCAGGCCGAGTCAAGCAATTGACTTAAGACTGGTTTTGGAATATGTGTGTTAGATTTTCTTGTAAAGATTTTTTGTAAAATATTTTTAAAGAAAATTTTTTATTTGCACTCTGAAGAGAAATGGCCCTTATTTACTAACTTAGTTAGTAATGAAACTTCAAAGACTACTTCGGATAATTTCCCTCCTAACTTGAACATAACTGCAGCATACCACAACTTTATCGGCGCTTGAATACCTACTGGCCTAATGAACGGTCGATGTCATTTCATCGATCGACCGCAATATAATAGCAGCTTCGAGCTAATAGATTTATTCAAAATAGTCAAACGGTGGCAAATTTGTAACTATCTGGATCTATAGCATATCAGAAAGATATGGTAATATTTACAGAATCTAACTACTTACTACAAACTATCCAAGTCTTAAAAAAAATCCTATTCCAATGTGAGTTTTCTTCTTGTGTGATAAAATTGCAAATCATTTCTCTGAGATTCCCAAGATACAGGTAAAACCTAGTTTGGCGACCACCGATCAAACAAACCATTGTTAAGTTAAATAAGTTACAGATAAAACAATGTTTAGATTTAAGGTTATCTTTGTAACAGTTAACAAATATTCTTATTATTCTTATTCTTTTGCGGTGACAGACTCATGTTTATTACCACAGATATTTAAAACTATTGAACAATAGTCCATCATTTTTCAATTACTTGTTACATCATGGAACATAATCTGTTTATTTCATAACAAACATCAGCAACTCAATCCGGAATGAGTTCTTACGGCATAAGACCAAAGTTACAGATATTGTCCAAATCTGTAGCAAGCTGAAGTGACAGTGGGCTGGTCATGTCTGCCGCAGAACCGACGATAGGTGGAGTAGGAAGGTTCTCGAATGGAGACCGCAAGTGGGTAAGCGTAGGGTGGGACGCCCCCCGGCAAGATGGACCGATGACCTGAAGAAGGTGGCTGGCAGTGGCTGTATGAAAAAAGCTGGAGATCGTGCGCTGTGGCGCTCCCTGGGAGAGGCCTATGTCCAGCAGTGGACTGCAATAGGCTGAAATGATGATGATGATGAACTCATTTTCAGCACCAAAATAACGCTGTGTTCTTTAAGCCTCATCCTAAAAATGAACATAAAATAATTAACCTAATGCTTAAAAAAAAATAAGTTAAAATAACTAAAACCCGACTACGTAAAAATCGCGCACTAAAAAGTATAAAACAAGAACAATCCGTGTTACAGAAATTTTTAATTAATAGCCGTGGTCGTATGCCACCTAGCCAATAAAGATTGTGTGAAACAACCGCAGGTGGCATACGACCACGGCTATTAATTAAAAATTTCTGTAACACGGATTGTTCTTGTTTTATACTTTTTAGTGCGCGATTTTTACGTAGTCGGGTTTTAGTTATTTTAACTTATTTTTTATTTACACTATTTTGGGGTTATTTGATATAATAAGCAAAGCAGCGAGTGAATTTAAAATGTACTCATTAAGTCTTTTCATTTGATACCCATGTTGACACTGTTAGAAACAGGCAAAGTAGCTAGTAAAAGCTATATAATGTATATATATTTCAAATGTGCTCATCAAGCCCTTTAATTTGATACCCATGTCGATACTGTGCGAAAATATTTTTTTTTTCGGTTACGACTTTTCATCCCCTAGAGGGCGCCATATTGGATTTGGTGACACGTCACCTACCCTATAACCAGCGGACAACTAAGACGCTTCTAACGACACCTCATTTGTCAAGTAGTGATAAGTAGTTCAGAAGTTATGAGGGAACAGATGAACATACATACATACATACATACATACATACATACCGGTCAAAATCATAACCCTCCTTTTTGCTTCGCCGTAGTCGGGTAAAAACTATGAATGACTGACAAAAATAAACTATAAGGCATGAGCACTAAATAGTTTTGCTAAATGCGTGTGGCGCCAACATTACACCCACGAGCAAAAATCATAAAGATTCTTTATTTTTTTGTACACGTCATGTGTCATTGAATCAATTTTCTTTTGCTTTTTCAAATCAAACGGCAAGCTATAAGAAATACGTCGATCAGAGAACATCAAATTAATGTACTGGCAGCTTCTAGAGACAGCATACATGTACAATACAATGTGGATTATAAAGTGGATGGACGCAATAGATTGAGTTAAAAATATTTAAGCGTGTCTGTAGTATTAAAACCACTTATAGAAGAAGGTCGTAAGGTAAAGCGAAGCGTCAAACAATTATTGCTTTGTGAGAATGCTTATCGACTTTCGGACGCCACTGCACTATACAATTTCTACGCATAATTGTACACTTTTTTATCAGAGAGGCATCTTATTGTAGTGTCCAGTCTTTTTTTTTGGTGGCAAAATCATCAAAAATGAGTCCTCCCGTCCTAGGCGGGGCGGAAGGGACTGTCAGACTCTTACTGACTAAAATCCACCCGTGTTCCTTCGGATGACCTTTACGTTCCGGGGCCACGGTATCCTGGAATAAGAAAAATTCCGCGACCCCGGCAGGCATTTGGCCCCATAAGGGGCCCCGTCGGCGACGCGTGAAACACGACGCGCCACCGACCCGGGCTTGGTCCTTGGTCGGACGGCGAGCTTACCCATTACTCACTATCCGCAAGCCCGCTCCGCCGCTGTGCCCTCTGCTATTCAGAGGGACACGCTTTGGAGCGTCCACACGACAGGCTATTCGCATACGGGCAAAGAGACCCCTTAGGCACACAGTGCCTAAGGAAGAGTTTTTGCCCGCATCCCAGGGTGCACCGGCCCGAAAAACTGGTCTTCCCCCCGGACGCATCCGAGAGGGAACTCCAGTTCACGGGCGCACGTGGAGGTTTCAGTGTCCAGTCTTTGGGAATAAGATCGGGGAGTGTTGATTCGTGGTTCCGGATCTAGCTATGACTTAATTTATTTTTTAACCACGACTCAGAAATTTTAGTGAGTTGTTAATGAGGCGCAAAGAAAAAAAAATATAACATGGTTACCGGTGTTCGGAGTCCGGTCAGTCTGTTTACCGTACCTATGATTGTGACACGCTTGTTTTTCACGGAAAATATTTAACAATATGCGTCTAGCAGTGGCCATTGAGGTTTAGAAGCTTTCTGATTATTAAAGCTTACTTGTAAATTCGTTCTGACATAATCGGCTTTAAAAATAGCTTGCATTGGAAATGCTGTCAATCTCTCTCGATCTTGGTTACTTTAGATAATGTACCTTCAAAAAGAATATTTTTCCAATTCAAATTAATGCTGCCAATTTCATAAATTGAATGTAAATAATGTTTACATTGATCTAAACAAGTTGATCCTGCTTTGGAAATATTGGTGATGCAGTTACAAACTTTTTCAAAAAAAATGTAAACGACTTCAAAAGAACCACAAAAAAAGTTTAAAATAACCTACAAAATATTAATTTCTTTCGAAAGTCGGTGACTCTGTTTTTTATTTCGTTGACTTTTGCCACCGACTTTCGAAAGAAAAGTTATTTTATAGGTTATATCACAAGTCGGTTGCATTTTTTCTTGAAAAAGTTTTTTATTTTATCCTTTTTAGTTTAAATATTCAACCCAAATTATTGTCAAACACATTTGATTTATATGATTGTGAAATACATTTCTTACATGTGCACTAGAATTTTGTAATCCGGAGCACTGGTAATAACATCGCCCATGTTTGTACAGTCACGAGCAATAGTAGGTATGTATACACTAAGCAGTATTCAAAAGCGATTTTTTGCTACTATATTGATTAAACTTTTGCCTTCTCATTACACTTGTATTTTGGAAGCCATACTATTACGGAATAGGTCTTATTTCAAAGTGGAAACCTGTATTTCACGAGTAATTTGCGTTTGAATTTTGTTAAGTGTATACATGTTATTGCTCGTGACTGTACACAATGAGCTAAAAATGAAACTACTGAACCTAATTAAATGAAAATTTTATGGGACCAAACGACAGGTGTTCTGTATCGAACAAAAAAAAGAATCATCGAAATCGGACTATAAACCTCAGAGTAATCGGTGTAGACAATGTTGATAACTTTTTAGGTTTTTGATGATTTTTGCTGATTTTTCAAAAAGCGCTAGTCCGATTTCGATAAAATTTTAATGGGACTACTCGGGAAGTATACCCTGTCCAACATACAAAACATAATTTTTAAAATCGGTTGGTAAGCGACGCCGACGGAGCTATGCCCGAACAAACATAAAAATAATAATAATATAAACATCCGAATTGAGAACCTCCTCCTTTTGGAAGTCGGTCAAAAATGATTGAAGACCAAAAAAATAATAAAACAACAGTTAAAATAATTTCATATAACAATTTTAATGAACTGTTCTTATTTTAAACTCTGTTGTATTATTATTAGGTATCACGAAGAAATTAATCAGGAAAAATTTTAAAAAGAATGAGAAAGTTATACCGTGTTTTGTTAGAAAGAAGATTTCGACCCAATTAATGGTTTTTTCATATTTGCAATGGGTTCCTTGTTGTTTACGGAACCCTAAAAAGAGCGAAGGAAGGGCGGGCCGCAGATATATTTATAAACCTTAATTTATTTTACTTCACAAGACGTTAGCCGCCCACGTTGACGGTTACATTTCAAATTAAATGATCCAGAAATATGCCCACGTAATACATTACGAAATTATACTGATCGTGAGATATTTCTAAGAAAATTTGATAAAGGGAAACTTAGATGAAACCATACATAAAAAAAACTCATGCCCTTGTCCTATGGGGGTAGGAAAAAAAAAAAAAAACAATAGAGCGTCACCTTCAGTACGATCCTCTTATGATCCTTTCACCTTCTTACATCTGATAGAATAGAATAGAAAAATACTTGTTATTGGACACCCACAGAAATAATAAAAAACCGGCCAAGTGCGAGTTGGACTCGCCCATGAAGGGTTCTGTAGTAAATCCTAATGCGGTTTACATAATACATCTACCTACCAAGTTTCAACAGGATAGCTCTTATATTTTCGACTAAAAGTGACTGTGACATACGGATGGACAGACAGACAGACATGACGAATCTATAAGGGTTCCGTTTTTGCCATTTGGCTACGGAACCCTAAAAATTAAACTAATATTTTTAGTTTAATTTTTAGGGTTCTAAGAACTAAGAATTTTGTTGAGTAGTTTTGTTTCTTATCACACAAACACGTTAGTTGAAAGTTAAGGATTTTTTTTTTTAATAAGACACGCCTAGGCCGATTACATTCTAACATTATAGTCTTCCATTCATCTGCAAACAAGTCCAATCTAGGGTTGGTTTCCACGAGCGAACATCGTTAGCCTCATCATCAACTACAGCATACGCGGTAGAAAAGATAAATGAAATAAAAATGTTAATGTAATACAGCATATATCATAATATGTTACTTTCACAAAAATATATAGACACACTCTCTTAGCCGGGACGGATACGTAGGTTTACCTACTAGGATTAAAAGTTATCCCTCTAAAATATTTATTGCTATAAAACACTCATGTAAAAACTTTCCAAATTGCAACACATTACAGGTTATCTGTACAAAAATACAATTTGTATAATGCATGCAGTAAAAATACATTGAAAAATCACTTTGTGCCGGCGGTCATTCACATTTCAATCGTTGAAGTTACAAATTGCGATTTTATTGTCGTCATAATGCGAACGCTCGGCAGTCAAATTGTTAAGTGGTTGTATTTTCGTCCTAAACCAATTTGAACGAGTCGTAAAACCGACGCACGTTCAGTCATGTGTTTTTTCATTCATTCAGTTTTGCATAAAAACAATGCCATGTTAAGGCGTATTTGCATAATAAAATTATGCTAACCGTGTAAGTTTTGTTTAATGTGCAATCATTTTAGTTAACAAAGATAATAAATATCTTAATTTAAAAAGGTTTTTTTTTTATTTTTATGTCTGATTTCAAATTAAGAATTAATTAAGTAATTAAGAATTAATTATTTGCAGCTTATTAATGTTATTTGTTTTACAAAAAGACATGAAAATTAATAATAATCAAAACTAATAATATAATAATTATTGATTGTTACAAAGACAAATTATAATTATTGTCACTGGTTGACTCAGCTGAAGACAAGCTCGAAATAAAAATCAAAGCATTTATTTCAAATAAGCCAGTTACAGGCACTTTTGAATTGTCAAAGACAAATAAAATATTATTAAACACTACAAAATTATGGTGCTACAGTCCCAGTCACAAGAAATAATAACTGTCAAAGTACCGTAGATGCCCATTCCAAGAAGTAGGTCTCTATAGGTAGTCTATAGGGAGAAGAACGGGCAAGAAACTCCATGGACACTCTTTTTAGATCGCCAAAATTATTACATAATCTTTGTTACATCATTCATTCTTAGACAGTACATACCTACATAATGTGAGAACGATGTAGCAAGTTAAAAGTGTCCATAGTAAAAATTAAAATAAAGACAATTCAGTTTTTTTTTATCAATTATTAAATTAAACCGTGGCAGCTAAGAGATGACCAGTCCCAACTGACGGCGCCTGTTCACGAACATGACACATGTATCAGGACCATTCAGCTCAATCATTTTGAAGGGAGCTAAACACGACACGCCCTAAAACTAATTTATGGGATACATTGACAGATACAGTTTATAAATAAATGGAAATAAACGCCCACGTTATGAGTTAAGGAATCATATTATTTCAAATTGAAGAATCCTTCAATTGGAGCAATTTGTTGGGCGTTTTGAAATGTTGTCATGGTAACTGAACTCAACTGAGCTAAGCAATCAACAAAATTATATTATTCGCCTGCGTGTATGTCGAATATTCTCCCAAGGGAGACATGTAATACCGTGATGAATTATGCCAAATAATAGCAAATTTCATTCAGACCTGTTCAGCGATTCTCACGTTATTGAACAAACAAACATCCATCGATCCAAACATCTAAAACGTTTGCATTTATTTCAACTCTCCTTTTAATTGACAGGCCTGTTGGTCTAGTGGTTAGTGACCCTGACTGCTAGGTCGTGGATTCGAATCCCACCCAGGACAAATGTTTGTGTGATGAGCATGATCATTTGTTCTGTGTCTGGGTGTAATTTATCTATAATATGTATGTATTTAGAAATATATAAGTATGTTTATCAGTTGTCTAGTACCCATAACACAAGCTCTGCTTAGCTTGGGACTAGATGGCGTAGTGTGATAGTTGTGGAATATTATTATTAATTTCAAAAAGAAAGCTGTTATAAATTTGACGTTTCTGTTTGTGGCATCGTAGCTCCGAAATCATTAGAACAATTTTGAAGAGGTTTTCTTTACTTGAAAGCTATGTTACATCCCATGACAGTTACTACACGCATTTCTACCCCATTGTTGCTTCTTTTAGTTTTAGTATAATCATTGTTTTTAGTGCTAAATACCCAGGAACCGCAAGTGCTTCACTGTGCACGTGTAACCACAGCTCTATAACTACATAATTTAAAATGACAATTAGTAGGTCCCATTTCAGATGTATTTAAATCATCCCTCATTTATTGTTCTTCGTGTGATAGAGATTCCTTTGTTATTTAAATATTGGACTATAGAATAGGATAACCAGCCATGTCAATAGCAAGGTTTGTTCCACGTTCAATCGCCACAATCTTTACCCTCGTCCATGTTCACAACCCACTGTTGGACATCATCATCATCATCTCAGCCATAGGACGTCCACTGCTGAACATAGGCCTCCCCTTTAGATCAGCTGTTGGACATAGCCACGCCATTTTACTCAATCACCGGCTACTCTCATCCACCTTGGTCACCTTGCTAATGTCGTCAGTCCACTCCTCACGCTTGCCTGAGGGCATCCCACCTTATAGTCTTGGGCGTAATATTATAGTTCACAACTGAGATCGATCAGTTTAGGTCGCCGATCCTTAATGAACTAGTTCGCTCTTTTAGTTCGTTAGTTCGTGTTTCGTTCCCAACTTTTCGCTCATCTCAGCAGGAGTGGTTTTAAAGCGATCGAACGCGATCTGCTTTATATTGAATTATTTTAAGGCAGTCCGTTTGCTCGTTTTGATGCTACTCCTACTGCGACAAGATCATTGAACGCTCACAGTTGGTACATTTACTTAAAATTTACGTTACCTTTACTCATTCTGTCACGAACTATGGAGCAGTAAATGTGGGATCTAGTTCGCGTAGTTCCTCTGAGGGAGCAGTTCTTTCAAACTAGTTCGTTCGCGAACTACACAACACATTCGGAAAATGTAAGGTGGCACTTTACATTTTCCGAATTGCGGTGTCCACTCGAGATCACGTATACCCTAACGGTTACTAACACTTGTTTTCTATGTGAAATATGGAAGGGATTGTCTTTACTGACTAAATTCTACCATGTTCCTTCAATTACCCTTACGTCCCAGGATCACGGTTTCCCGTGTGAACAGTTTCGCGACCCCGTCATTCATTTGACCCTCTATGGGGGGCACATCAGATTGCTGACAGGCCTATGAGATGCGGGTGGAAGACGACGCTCCGTAGTCCCGGGTATGGTCCATGATCGGACGGCGATTCACCCATTACTCCCCTTCCGCAAGCCCACGACTCCACCACTTCAATATTAAAATTAAATCCATGTTGGTTCCGCACATAAACGAGAATGGTCGGTGTAATTAATTTGTCCTGCACATTGAGAGAATTACAAATGAGTGTGCCGTGTTGCATCTCGTTTTATTAATATTAAACGCGTTTATTTTGTTTGCAACACCTGGTTGGATAAATATTGGGGCACTGATGTTATTTGGAGAAGCATGTGTTTACAATGACAACTGGTTTTACATTATTCTTTGTTTCTGCAATATCTCTTCTCATCAGCATCTGCCTTTTCTAACTATATTGACGGTTTCCAGTCTAATCTTTTGTAGCTGAATATTAGTATTTTACATGAAGCAAATACTGCACTCAAAACCGTGAGGAAATTGGTATATCCTAGAACCAAAAAAATCGAAGGCCATATTCAGTGCACTCCTGACGGTCAGGACTGACAGTCAGTCGGCGTAGCTATCGCCATAGAAAGCATGCGTGCATTCAGAGCAAAACTGACCGCGTCCGCTGACAGAGACGGTCTTTCGGTCGGTCGAGCGCGTCGGTCCGGCGCGCGCGTCAGATGACTGACGCGCTATGCAATGCTTCAGAGCATTCAGTGCGTTGCGGACGCGGGACAATTCATAAATGGATATATCACGACTGTACCCTGCTGTTCCGTACGTTGGTCAGTGGAGCACTGAATGCAAAAAGCCGACTGACGGTCAGTGCGTGCGCGGACTGACCGTCGGTCCTGACCATCGGTCGGGCACTGAATACGGCTGAAGATTTGAATGTGACATCTACCAATCCGCACTGGGCCCGCGTAATTGCCCACTCCCTCCAAATTCTCTGCAAAAACTGTCTGAGTACTTGTATGACTAGATGTATGAACGTGGATGAGGCTAAAGGAATATCTAAGGATCCAAATCGAAATTAAGTGAGTTTAGTATGTATGTATTTGAGCTGACTGCCATGCATGGATGCTTGATGTATTTCAATTTCATGTTAAATCATTGTCAGTCCATTTCACTACAGAATAATAACCATTAGCACTAATACAAATCACACTGAATCTGCATTTTGAACAATATTATAAACTGAATGTTACCTTTGCAATGAATCATCCATGCACCGGTGGCTACATTGGAATTACCGGGAGCTTCAACATGAAACATAATTTGTCACAGTTGTTGTTATTCACAGTCATATTATTCTTTTAGACTAAGCACGCATGGAAAATTTTATTCACGCGATTTGTAAAGTTTAGTTCGAGGACATAATGACAATTTTCATGCCCTTATGTATGACTAGCTTCTGCCCGCGACTTCGTACGCGGATCCTGCGGTTATGCCAGCGACAACGGGGTCGTCAAAATCGAATATCTGAAACGTCTGTTGTCGAATTCTAAGAGCCCGGGGACGGGAAAACAACGGGATGCGTGAGACGATTCGAGATGCTCCAGATCTTCAATTTTTATACGTCAACAGAGAGTGCTCATCAGGCTGAACAACTCTTGCTAAAACGTCATTCCTATACATATTATAGTGTAGTTGGGCTCTTGGAGTTCCGCACAGGTGTTCCAGATCTTTCATTTTTGTATGTCAACAGGAAATGCCCTTCAGACTAAACAACTTTTGCTAAGACGCCATTCCTATATATGTTATAGTGTGGCTGGGCTCTTGGAGTTCCACATCAGGTGTTCAAGATCTTCAATTTTTATACGTCAACAGAGAGTGCTTATCAAGCTGAACAACTCTTGCTAAGACGTCATTCCTATAATGTTATAGTATAGCTGGGCTCTTGGAGTTCCACATCAGGTGTTCCTGATCTTCAAATTTATTCTCGCAACAGAAAAGCTCATCACGTGGAACAATTTTTGCTATGGTGCCATTTTTGTATCTCTTATAGTTTAGCTGGCCTGTTACAGTTCTGCATCAGGTGTTCAAGTTTCCAAGATAAATTATAGCCTATGTGTTGCTCAGACTCAATATCTATACAACAAAGAATAAATCATTCAAATCCGTCCAGTAGTTCCGAAGATTAGCGTGTACAAACAAACAGACACAAAGACAGAATTTTTTTTTCGAATTCGTGCTCTATTACTGTTTCTAAACCCCCCTCAATTATTATTTTTTTAATATATTCAATGTACAGACACAGTTTTTTTACTCTTTTATTATATGTATAGATGATGACGATTGGCGCTGCATGTCTTCTTTTTGCATACTTTCTATATTATTCCGTTATCTGAGAAGTCACTTCTTTTCTAGCAACATATTGCTGAAAAAGGAGGGAAGGGCAATGATATATAAACTATAGATACGTTGTCCGCACTCTAAAATGGCAACATAAAATGAAGCCAACTGGCCACATTGCGCTTAGTTGCGTCTCCCTCCCGCCGTACGGTGTCATATTTTCTTTCTCTTTCTTCACGCGTATAAGTAGTTCTAGTATTGTCGCCGTTTTTAAGCGCCGCGATGTTCGTTCATGACGTGTCTATATACATATAATACGTCATTGGGGAAGGGTCATAATTTAACTCTAAGGAAGAAGAAAGCGAAGCACACCTTCAAGAAAATGGGTCGATTATATGTATAAAAACAATAATAGCAGGAGATGAACGGCAAACGAAAGCGAGAGAACAAATTATGGTGACACTGATCTATCATAACTACAAAAAAACAACCAAGAACTTATGACTCTGACTCATCTATAAAACACAATTACTATCAGTCTACAGCAAAAACAATGTAATACGAGTGGTATGATTGTTTATTGTTTTGCTTGGAATAATACTTTTAAACATTAGATAATATCGTACTTTTGTTCGGGCGATGAAAACATCAATGCTTCTTCATTATGTTTTGCCAGTTTAGCTCCTGGTATCGATCTATCCCGAAAGCCTAAGGTAGCCTAGCCAAAAGAGACCTAAGATGAAACAAGCTGACCCAGAAGGAACTGAAATTCCTGCCCACACGGAACATTGTAAAAACTCTTTGGCGCCAGAGCCTCTACCATGAGTTGTGATTACGATACCCGATCATACGCATCGACCGCGTTTGGCGCTCTCATTGGTTGACTGTTCATATAACCTTGGAGCGGGCCAATGAGCAAAACGCGGTCGATATCGATGATCGAGTATCGTAATGACAACTCATGGTATGGGTACAGATCATGAAAGGATGGTCTTAGCGAGCCAGGTGGCCCGACTGCCAGTAGAATCACTCAGCAGACACCACAGGTTACAATTACCCTGAGGTGCCGTAGCCTGGTTTTGAAAGCTACGAGGTGGAAGGCGGATGTTCCTTACGCCATCCTTTTATTTTTTCCGTGTTAAAATCATCAAATGAGTCCTCCCGCCCAGGGCAGGATGGGAGGGACTGTCAGACTCGTATTGACTACAATCCACGGTGATCCTCTCTGTCTCAACAGCCCTTTACGTTCCAGGGTCACGGTTTCCTGATGAGAGAGTCCTACGACCCCAGAAGGCCCTGGCCACTTAAGGGCACCCCGTCAGATTGCTGACAGCTCTTTGAGGCGCGCCGTCGACCTGGGCATGGTCCATAACGGCAATTTACCCATTACTCGCCGTCCGCACACCCGCGCGGTGGCCGGAAATCGCATTGCGACGTCGGTTGTCGTGGGCGTCTCCTGCGGCGGCTGGGTTGTGAGGTGGAGGCTGTCCTCTTCCTCACGCGTCCCGCCTCCTCCTTCGCTAGAATGAATCCACCTCTTCTTCCCACTCTACCTCGACCAATGCCGGGCCTTACGCCATCTTAATATCATATTGCTGTGGACCGTATTGCAGTCTTTTTACCGACATTTAGTTTAAGCGGATGTAAAAGCAAACATTTTGTATAATACTTTACCATAACAGTTCCGTTATTATGACTCACAACATACATAAAACTAAATTACTCTCAGTGCTCAGTACAAACAATATACAATTAGATATGCGCAACAACACACGTTTAGTGCGAGGCCCTCTTGCGGATATGCGCGCGTAATGACCACCGGTTCCCATTGTATGGACAAAGGATGACTGACAGACTATGTAGTTGTAATAAATTAATTCTAGCTGGACTTCGGGATTTGCGCATATTTATCTGTACCTACTAATATTATACTGAAGATGTTTTATGTGTTTTGTACGCGCTAATCTCAGGAACCAATAGTTTGAATTGAAAATTTTATTTTTGTTTTGGATAGTCCATTTATCGAGGAAGGCCATAGATTACTAAAACAGCACGCTAAAATCAATAGGAGCCGAGCAGCGAAAACAGCAGAAAAGAAAAACTTCTAATAAAATATTTTACATCCGAACGAAAAAGTTACAAAAGTTTTTCGTTCGCACAGAGCGCGCAGCCTCGCGAGGCATTTGCTGCGCGAGGAAACTGACAAGCGAGGCTGCTCACTCTGTGTGGAGTCGTGTGGACGCGTCTATTGTTTTTCGACCGAGGCACGAAACAATATACGCGAGCAAAACAAAAGCCGACACTGGATGGCTCGGGCGCTCGATCGCACGACCGCGGCAGCGCTGTCACTTGCCTCGCCCAAGACACGTCCACACTAACCGAGCTGCTTCGCGCGGAAAATGCGCGGGACGCACCTATTAAGTTTTCATGGGAAATGTTACACGAAAACCAACAACAGTCAGTGTTTGTTTTAAGAAAAATCATGGTTAATAATCACACGAGTGTTATCATTTTCTTTATTGAGTTGGTCAGTGAAGCGGATATCATTGCCCAACGACCTTATTGACGACGATCCACTAACAGAGGTCAAGTACGTAGTACCTACTCGCAACCGGTGAGTGCACGGTTAAGTAGTCTAAAAAGGCCACTTAATTTAAATCATATTACGAGTTGCGATTACATTATTACATATTACCTTTTGCCCGCGACTTCTCTCACGTTAATTTCGAATTAGACAACCCATTCTGATCTCACATGTGGTACCATCTATTATCATATTAACGACTAGCTGTGCCCGCGACTTCGTTCGCGTGGATGTCGGAACTTAACAATGTAATTTTTTAGTGCTTCTTTATTAACAACATTAGCTGTAAACCATCATTCTGGAGCATACATAAATATGCGTACGTAAATCATCAAATGAGTCCCCACCCAGGGCAGGGAAAGAGGGATTGTCAGACTTGTACTGATTAAAATCCTCGATGTCCTATAAATCCTATAATAGGCCTTTACGTTCCGGGGTCAAGGTAATTCGATAGTTCCGCGACCCCGGCAGGCTTTGGCCTTCTAAGGGGGGGACCGTCATTGTGATGACACATTGAGGCGCGTGTTGAACACAACGCGCCGTCGACCCAGGCATACTCGCCGCCCGCATTCTCGTGCAAGTGAAAAATCTACGTTTAAATGCCTCTGGAACCTGAGTAGTATGGGTGTACTCCGGAGCCTACCCGTTCTTGCCTTTACCGGCGCTGGCAGCCCCAGAAACAGGTCGTACCTATGCGTGACCCATCGTATCCCATCGTATCTCATTATATCCCATCGTATCACATCGTATCCCATCGTATCTCATCCTATCCCATCGTATCTCATCCTATCCCATCCTATCCAATCATATCCCACCGTATGCCATCGTATCGTAACTTGAACATAACTGCAACATACCACAACTTTATCGGCGCTTGAATACCTACTGGCCTACTGAACGGTCGATGTCATTTCATCGATCGACCGCAATATAATAGCAGCTTCGAGCTGATAGATTTATTCAAAATAGTCAAACGGTGGCAAACATAGTGGCAAATCTCTAAGTATCTATCTGGACTTATAGCTTATATCAGAAAGATATGGTAATATTTACAGAATCTAACTTACTTACTACAAACTACCCAAGTCTTAAAAAAAATCCTGTTCCAATGAAAGAAGAAAACTCATTTCTTCATGTGTGATAAAATTGCAAATCATTTCTCTCAGGTTCCCAAGATACAGGTAAAACCTAGTTTGGGGGCCACCGATCAAACAAACCATTGTTAAGTTAAAAGTTACAGATATAACAATGTTTAGATTTAAGGTTATCTTTGTAACAGTTAAATATTATTATTATTCTTTTGCGGTAACAGACTCATGTTTATTACCACAGATATTTAAAACTATTGAACAATATAAGTCCATCATTTTTCAATTACTTGTTACATCATGGAACATAATCTGTTTAATTGAAAATTGACAGTTATATATTATGCTTGATTTATCTAACTAAATAGAAGATTATCATCTACTCAGCATTTTTCCAATTTCGATGAGATCGACTTCCAATTTCACCTGATGCAGTTCAGTACCAGTCTTTTGTTTGCAGCAAGTTTTATTTCAGCTAACTCATTTTCAGCACCAAAATAACGCTGTGTTCTTTAAGCCTCATCCTAAAAATGAACATAAAATAATTAACCTAATGCTTTAAAACTATGAATGACTGACAAAAATAAACTATAAGACATGAGCACTAAATAGTTTTGCTAAATGCGTGTGGCGCCAACATTACACCCACGAGCAAAAATCATGATGATTCTTTATTTTTTTGTACACGTCATGTGTCATTGAATCAATTTTCTTTTGATTTTTTAAATAAAACAGCAAGCTATAAGAAATACGTCGATCAGAGAACATCAAATTAATGTACTGGCAGCTTCTAGAGACAGCATCCATGTACAATACAATGTGTATTATAAAGTGGATGGACGCAATAGATTGAGTTAAAAATATTAAAGCGTGTCTGTAGTATTAAAACCACTTATAGAAGAAGGTCGTACGGTAAAGCGAAGCGTCAAACAATTGCTTTGTGAGAATGCTTATCGACTTTTGGACGCCACTGCACTATACAACTTCTATAATTGTACACTTTTTATCAGAGAGGCATCTTTTTGTAGTGTCCAGTCTGTTTTTTTTTTGGGTTGCAAAATCATGTAATGAGTCCTCCCGTCCTGGGTGGGGCGGAAGGGACTGTCAGACTATTACTGACTAAAATCCACCCGTGTTCCTTCAGATGCCCTTTACGTTCCGGGGCCACGGTCCTGGATTAAGAAAAAAATCCGCGACTCCGGCAGGCATTTGGCCCCATAAGGGGCCCCGTCGGCGACGCGTGAAACACGACGCGCCGCCGACCCCGGCTTGGTCCTTGGTCGGACGTCGAGCTTACCCATTACTCACCGTCCGCAAGCCCGCTCCACCGCTGTGCCCTCTGCTATTCAGAGGGACACGCGTTGGAGCGTCCACCCGACAGGCTATTCGCATACGGGCAAAGAGACCCCTTTTTTTTTTTTGCGTGGTAAAATCATCAAATGAGTCCTCCCGCCCAGGGTGGGGCGGGAGGGACTGTCAGACTTGTACTGACTAAAATCCACGGTGTTCCTTCAATAGCCCTTTACGTACCAGGGTCACGGTTACCGAGTGAGACAATCCCGCGACCCCGGCAGGCTCCGGCCCTCTTAGGGGGCCCCGTCAGTTTGCTGACAGCTCTTTGAGGCGCGCGTGGAACACAACGCGCCGTCGACCCGGGCATGGTCCATGATCGGACGGCGAGTCACCCATTACTCGCCGGAGATCGTCTGGCGACGTCCGTTGCCGTGGGCGTCTCCCGCGGCGGCTGGGTCGTGAGGTGGACGTTGTCCTCTCCCTCACGCGTTCCGCCTCCTCCTTTGCTAGCATTACTGCTTCGCAGAAGGAGGCGACCGCTTCCCATTCCGTCTCGCCCCGCAGCATGGCCTCGACCAATGCTGGGCGCGAGAGGTCGCCGCCTATCGGCTCCGTGAGAACACGGCGGTGCTCTGCCCAAGCGGGGCAGTCCTGCACCGTATGCTCCACCGTGTCCACCGGCCGATCCTCGCAGTGGTGACACCCAGGCGTTTCTTCCTTGCCTATACGACACAGGAACCTCCTGAAACATCCGTGTCCGGTGAGGACCTGCGTCAGGCGGAAGGTGAGGACGCCGTGACGCCTCTCCAGCCACTCCTCAAAGAGGGGTCTTACCGCCGCGATTGCGGCGTGCCCGGGCAAAGAGACCCCTTAGGCACAAAGCTATGTTACATCCAATGACAGATACTGCATGCATGTCTACCCCATTGTCGCTTCTTTTAGATTTAGTATATCATTGTTTTTAGTACTAAATAACCATCACCGACCCGGGCTTGGTCCTTGGTCGGACGGCGAGCTACCCATTACTCACCGTCCGCAAGCCCGCTCCGCCGCTGTGCCCTCTGCTAATCAGAGGGACACGCGTTGGAGCGTCCACCCGACAGGCTATTCGCATACGGGCAAAGAGACCCCTTAGGCACACAGTGCCTAAGGAAATTTTTGCCCGCATCCCAGGGTGCACCGGCCCGAAAAACTGGTCTTCCCCCCGGACGTATCCGAGAGGGAACTCTAGTCCACGGGCGCACGTGGAGGTTTCAGTGTCCAGTCTTTGGGAATAAGATCGGGGGGTGCTCGTGGTTCCGGATCTAGCTATGATTTATTTTTTAACCACGACTCAGGAATTTTAGTGAGTTGTTAATGAGGCGCAAAGAAAAAAAATTAAAACATGGTTACCAGTGTTCGGAGTCCGGTCAGTCTGTTAACCGTACCTATGATTGTGATACGCTTGTTTTTCACGGGAAATATTTAACAATATGCCGCGTCTAGCAGTGGCCATCGAGGTTTTAAAGCTTTCTGATAATTATAGCTTATTCGTAAATTCGTTCTGTTCTGACATAATCGGCTTTAAAAATAGCTTGCATTGGAAATGCTGTCAATCTCTCTCGATCTTGGTTACTTTAGATAATGTACCTTCAAAAAGAATATTTTTCCAATTCAAATTAATGCTGCCAATTTCACAAATTGAATGTAAATAATGTTTAGATTGATCTAAAAAAATTGATTCCGCTTTGGAAATATTGGTAATGCAGTTAAAAAAAATGTAACCGACTTCAAAATCAACCACAAAAAAGGTTAAAATAACCTACAAAAATAATTAATAGATTTAAAAAATCTAAAAACCCACGTTTTTAAATGTCCTAAAAATAAGAAAATAACCCTACGGGGCTGAGAGAGGGGCCACTCAAAACGTGGGGGCGTATATTATTTAGGGGATTATTTATGGGATATATTTACATGACGTGTATAGATCGTGGGTGTAACTTGCAAAGATACGCCCCCACGTTTTGAGTGGCCCCTCTCTCAGCCCCGTAGGGTTATTTTCTTATTTTTAGGACATTTAAAAACGTGGGTTTTTAGATTTTTTAAATCTATTAATTATTTTATTATTTTTATCATTGTTTATCGGGTTAGTAGCTACACTGAAAATTTCAGCCTGCTAGCTTATCGGGAAGTGCCTCAAAGCCAGTCCGCCATCTTGGACGTCCGCCATATTGGATTTAAGTCACATGACTATTTTTTTGGTATTCCTGACAGCAAACCCTTTCATTTGATACCCATATCATGGAAGTGGATTTCAAACAGTCAGTCTACCATCTTGGACGTCCGCCATATTGGATTTAAGTCACGTGACTATTTTTTCGTACTCCTGATAGCAACCCTTTCATTTGATATCCATATCATACGGTCGCATTTCAAATAGCCTGTCTGCCATCTTGGACGTCCGCCATATTGGATTTAAGCCACGTGACTATTTTTTCGTATTCCTGACAGCAAACCCTTTCATTTGATACCCATATCTTGGGGGTGGGTTTCAAACAGCTAGTCCGCCATCTTGGGGAGGCCGCCATATTGGATTTGTTATGACGTTTCTTAGGTAGTCATGTATTGTCATCAGAACTCAAAGCGTGTACAAAATTTCAGCCTGCTAGCTTATCGGGAAGTGCCTCAAAATTGAGTTGCAAAAGTCCAACCGGAACGACAAACAAACAAACAAACAAACAAACAAACAAACAAGAATTGTGAGTGTATAAAAACGTGGGAAAATAGCTTTTCTTTCGAAAGTCGGTGACTTTGTACCTTATTTCATTTTTGCCACCGACTTTCGAATGATTTTGTAGGTTATTTTAAACTTTTTTTCGTTGATTTTGAAATCGGTTACATTTTTTCTTGAAAAAGTTTTTTTTTATTTTATCCTTTTTAGTTTAAATATTCAACACAAATTATTGTCAAACACATTTGACTTAAATGATTGTGAAATAAGTACATTTCTTACATGTGCACTAGAATTTTGTAATCCGGAGCACTGGTAATAACATCGCCCATGTTTGTACACAATGAGCTAAAAATAAAAATTACTGAACCAAATTAAATGAAAATTTTATGGGACCAAATGGCAGGTGTTTTGTATGGAATAATAAAAACGTGGGAAAAAAAGAATCATCGAAATCGGACTAGAAACCTCGGAGTAATCGGTGTAGACAATGTTGAAAACTTTATAGGTTTTTGATGATTTTTGTTGATTTTTCAAATAGCGCTAGTCCAATTTCGATAAAGTTTTAATGGGACCATTCGGGAAGTATACCCTGTCCAACATAGAAAACATAATTTTTAAAATCGGTTGGTAAACGACGCCGACGGAGCTATGCCCGAACAAACATAAAAATAAAATAATTTAAACATCCGAATTAAGAACCTCCTCCTTTTGGAAGTCGGTTAAAATGATTGAAGACCAAACAAATAATAAAACAACAGTTAAAATAATTTCATATAACAATTTTAATGAACTGTTCTTATTTTAAACTCTGTGGTATTATTATAATCACGAAGAAATTAATCAGGAAAAATTAATAGATTTTAAAAAATCTAAAAACCCACGTTTTTAAATGTCCTAAAAATAAGAAAATAACCCTACGGGGCTGAGAGAGGGGCCACTCAAAACGTGGGGGCGTATATTATTTAAGGGATTATTTATGGGATATATTTACATGACGTGTAATAGATCGTGGGTGTAACTTGCAAGATACGCCCCCACGTTTTGAGTGGCCCCTCTCTCAGCCCCGTAGGGTTATTTTCTTATTTTTAGGACATTTAAAAACGTGGGTTTTTAGATTTTTTAAAATCTATTAATTATTTTATTATTTTTATCTTTGTTCATCGGGTTTGAAGCTACCCTGAAAATTTCCGCCTGCTAGCTTATCAGGAAGTGCCTCAAAGCCTGTCCGCCATCTTGGACGTCCGCCATATTGGATTTAAGTCTCGTGACTATTTTTTTCGTACTCCTGACAGCAAACCCTTTCATTTGATATCCATATCTTAGGGGTGCATTTCAAATAGCCTGTCTGCCATCTTGGACGTCCGCCATATTGGATTTAAGTCAAATGACTATATTTTTCGTATTCCTGACAGCAAACCCTTTCATTTGATACCCATATCATGGGGGTGGATTTCAAACAGCCAGTCTGCCATCTTGGACGTCCGCCATATTGGATTTAAGTCTCGTGACTATTTTTTTCGTACTCCTGACAGCAAACCCTTTCATTTGATATCCATATCTTAGGGGTGCATTTCAAATAGCCTGTCTGCCATCTTGGACGTCCGCCATATTGGATTTAAGTCACGCGACTATTTTTTTCATATTCCTGACAGCAAACCCTTTCATTTGATATCCATATCTTATGGGTGCATTTCTAATAGCCTGTCTGCCATCTTGGACGTCCGCCATATTGGATTTAAGTCACGTGACTATTTTTTTCGTACTCCTGACAGCAAACCCTTTCATTTGATACCCATATCATAGGGGTGGATTTCAAACAGCCAGTCCGACATCTTGGGGAGGCCGCCATATTGGATTTGCTATGACGTTTCTTAGCTAGTCATGCATTGTCATCAGAACTCAGAGCGCGTGCAAAATTTCAGCCTGCTAGCTTATCGGGAAGTGCCTCAAAATTGAGTTGCAAAAGTCCAACCGGAACGACAAACAAACAAACAAACAAACAAACAAGAAAAGTGAGTGTATAAAAACGTGGGAAAATTTAAAAAAGAATGAGAAAGTTATACCGTGTTTTGTTAGAAAGAAGATTTCGACCCAATTAATGGTTTTTTCATATTTGCAATGGGTTCCTTGTTGTTTACGGAACCCTAAAAAGAGCGAAGGAAGGGCGGGCCGCAGATATATTTATAAACCTTAATTTATTTTACTTCACAAGACGTTAGCCGCCCACGTTGACGGTTACATTTCAAATTAAATGATCCAGAAATATGCCCACGTAATACATTACGAAATTATACTGATCGTGAGATATTTCTAAGAAAATTTGATAAAGGGAAACTTAGATGAAACCATACATAAAAAAAACTCATGCCCTTGTCCTATGGGGGTAGGAAAAAAAAAAAAAAACAATAGAGCGTCACCTTCAGTACGATCCTCTTATGATCCTTTCACCTTCTTACATCTGATAGAATAGAATAGAAAAATACTTGTTATTGGACACCCACAGAAATAATAAAAAACCGGCCAAGTGCGAGTTGGACTCGCCCATGAAGGGTTCTGTAGTAAATCCTAATGCGGTTTACATAATACATCTACCTACCAAGTTTCAACAGGATAGCTCTTATATTTTCGACTAAAAGTGACTGTGACATACGGATGGACAGACAGACAGACATGACGAATCTATAAGGGTTCCGTTTTTGCCATTTGGCTACGGAACCCTAAAAATTAAACTAATATTTTTAGTTTAATTTTTAGGGTTCTAAGAACTAAGAATTTTGTTGAGTAGTTTTGTTTCTTATCACACAAACACGTTAGTTGAAAGTTAAGGATTTTTTTTTTTAATAAGACACGCCTAGGCCGATTACATTCTAACATTATAGTCTTCCATTCATCTGCAAACAAGTCCAATCTAGGGTTGGTTTCCACGAGCGAACATCGTTAGCCTCATCATCAACTACAGCATACGCGGTAGAAAAGATAAATGAAATAAAAATGTTAATGTAATACAGCATATATCATAATATGTTACTTTCACAAAAATATATAGACACACTCTCTTAGCCGGGACGGATACGTAGGTTTACCTACTAGGATTAAAAGTTATCCCTCTAAAATATTTATTGCTATAAAACACTCATGTAAAAACTTTCCAAATTGCAACACATTACAGGTTATCTGTACAAAAATACAATTTGTATAATGCATGCAGTAAAAATACATTGAAAAATCACTTTGTGCCGGCGGTCATTCACATTTCAATCGTTGAAGTTACAAATTGCGATTTTATTGTCGTCATAATGCGAACGCTCGGCAGTCAAATTGTTAAGTGGTTGTATTTTCGTCCTAAACCAATTTGAACGAGTCGTAAAACCGACGCACGTTCAGTCATGTGTTTTTTCATTCATTCAGTTTTGCATAAAAACAATGCCATGTTAAGGCGTATTTGCATAATAAAATTATGCTAACCGTGTAAGTTTTGTTTAATGTGCAATCATTTTAGTTAACAAAGATAATAAATATCTTAATTTAAAAAGGTTTTTTTTTTATTTTTATGTCTGATTTCAAATTAAGAATTAATTAAGTAATTAAGAATTAATTATTTGCAGCTTATTAATGTTATTTGTTTTACAAAAAGACATGAAAATTAATAATAATCAAAACTAATAATATAATAATTATTGATTGTTACAAAGACAAATTATAATTATTGTCACTGGTTGACTCAGCTGAAGACAAGCTCGAAATAAAAATCAAAGCATTTATTTCAAATAAGCCAGTTACAGGCACTTTTGAATTGTCAAAGACAAATAAAATATTATTAAACACTACAAAATTATGGTGCTACAGTCCCAGTCACAAGAAATAATAACTGTCAAAGTACCGTAGATGCCCATTCCAAGAAGTAGGTCTCTATAGGTAGTCTATAGGGAGAAGAACGGGCAAGAAACTCCATGGACACTCTTTTTAGATCGCCAAAATTATTACATAATCTTTGTTACATCATTCATTCTTAGACAGTACATACCTACATAATGTGAGAACGATGTAGCAAGTTAAAAGTGTCCATAGTAAAAATTAAAATAAAGACAATTCAGTTTTTTTTTATCAATTATTAAATTAAACCGTGGCAGCTAAGAGATGACCAGTCCCAACTGACGGCGCCTGTTCACGAACATGACACATGTATCAGGACCATTCAGCTCAATCATTTTGAAGGGAGCTAAACACGACACGCCCTAAAACTAATTTATGGGATACATTGACAGATACAGTTTATAAATAAATGGAAATAAACGCCCACGTTATGAGTTAAGGAATCATATTATTTCAAATTGAAGAATCCTTCAATTGGAGCAATTTGTTGGGCGTTTTGAAATGTTGTCATGGTAACTGAACTCAACTGAGCTAAGCAATCAACAAAATTATATTATTCGCCTGCGTGTATGTCGAATATTCTCCCAAGGGAGACATGTAATACCGTGATGAATTATGCCAAATAATAGCAAATTTCATTCAGACCTGTTCAGCGATTCTCACGTTATTGAACAAACAAACATCCATCGATCCAAACATCTAAAACGTTTGCATTTATTTCAACTCTCCTTTTAATTGACAGGCCTGTTGGTCTAGTGGTTAGTGACCCTGACTGCTAGGTCGTGGATTCGAATCCCACCCAGGACAAATGTTTGTGTGATGAGCATGATCATTTGTTCTGTGTCTGGGTGTAATTTATCTATAATATGTATGTATTTAGAAATATATAAGTATGTTTATCAGTTGTCTAGTACCCATAACACAAGCTCTGCTTAGCTTGGGACTAGATGGCGTAGTGTGATAGTTGTGGAATATTATTATTAATTTCAAAAAGAAAGCTGTTATAAATTTGACGTTTCTGTTTGTGGCATCGTAGCTCCGAAATCATTAGAACAATTTTGAAGAGGTTTTCTTTACTTGAAAGCTATGTTACATCCCATGACAGTTACTACACGCATTTCTACCCCATTGTTGCTTCTTTTAGTTTTAGTATAATCATTGTTTTTAGTGCTAAATACCCAGGAACCGCAAGTGCTTCACTGTGCACGTGTAACCACAGCTCTATAACTACATAATTTAAAATGACAATTAGTAGGTCCCATTTCAGATGTATTTAAATCATCCCTCATTTATTGTTCTTCGTGTGATAGAGATTCCTTTGTTATTTAAATATTGGACTATAGAATAGGATAACCAGCCATGTCAATAGCAAGGTTTGTTCCACGTTCAATCGCCACAATCTTTACCCTCGTCCATGTTCACAACCCACTGTTGGACATCATCATCATCATCTCAGCCATAGGACGTCCACTGCTGAACATAGGCCTCCCCTTTAGATCAGCTGTTGGACATAGCCACGCCATTTTACTCAATCACCGGCTACTCTCATCCACCTTGGTCACCTTGCTAATGTCGTCAGTCCACTCCTCACGCTTGCCTGAGGGCATCCCACCTTATAGTCTTGGGCGTAATATTATAGTTCACAACTGAGATCGATCAGTTTAGGTCGCCGATCCTTAATGAACTAGTTCGCTCTTTTAGTTCGTTAGTTCGTGTTTCGTTCCCAACTTTTCGCTCATCTCAGCAGGAGTGGTTTTAAAGCGATCGAACGCGATCTGCTTTATATTGAATTATTTTAAGGCAGTCCGTTTGCTCGTTTTGATGCTACTCCTACTGCGACAAGATCATTGAACGCTCACAGTTGGTACATTTACTTAAAATTTACGTTACCTTTACTCATTCTGTCACGAACTATGGAGCAGTAAATGTGGGATCTAGTTCGCGTAGTTCCTCTGAGGGAGCAGTTCTTTCAAACTAGTTCGTTCGCGAACTACACAACACATTCGGAAAATGTAAGGTGGCACTTTACATTTTCCGAATTGCGGTGTCCACTCGAGATCACGTATACCCTAACGGTTACTAACACTTGTTTTCTATGTGAAATATGGAAGGGATTGTCTTTACTGACTAAATTCTACCATGTTCCTTCAATTACCCTTACGTCCCAGGATCACGGTTTCCCGTGTGAACAGTTTCGCGACCCCGTCATTCATTTGACCCTCTATGGGGGGCACATCAGATTGCTGACAGGCCTATGAGATGCGGGTGGAAGACGACGCTCCGTAGTCCCGGGTATGGTCCATGATCGGACGGCGATTCACCCATTACTCCCCTTCCGCAAGCCCACGACTCCACCACTTCAATATTAAAATTAAATCCATGTTGGTTCCGCACATAAACGAGAATGGTCGGTGTAATTAATTTGTCCTGCACATTGAGAGAATTACAAATGAGTGTGCCGTGTTGCATCTCGTTTTATTAATATTAAACGCGTTTATTTTGTTTGCAACACCTGGTTGGATAAATATTGGGGCACTGATGTTATTTGGAGAAGCATGTGTTTACAATGACAACTGGTTTTACATTATTCTTTGTTTCTGCAATATCTCTTCTCATCAGCATCTGCCTTTTCTAACTATATTGACGGTTTCCAGTCTAATCTTTTGTAGCTGAATATTAGTATTTTACATGAAGCAAATACTGCACTCAAAACCGTGAGGAAATTGGTATATCCTAGAACCAAAAAAATCGAAGGCCATATTCAGTGCACTCCTGACGGTCAGGACTGACAGTCAGTCGGCGTAGCTATCGCCATAGAAAGCATGCGTGCATTCAGAGCAAAACTGACCGCGTCCGCTGACAGAGACGGTCTTTCGGTCGGTCGAGCGCGTCGGTCCGGCGCGCGCGTCAGATGACTGACGCGCTATGCAATGCTTCAGAGCATTCAGTGCGTTGCGGACGCGGGACAATTCATAAATGGATATATCACGACTGTACCCTGCTGTTCCGTACGTTGGTCAGTGGAGCACTGAATGCAAAAAGCCGACTGACGGTCAGTGCGTGCGCGGACTGACCGTCGGTCCTGACCATCGGTCGGGCACTGAATACGGCTGAAGATTTGAATGTGACATCTACCAATCCGCACTGGGCCCGCGTAATTGCCCACTCCCTCCAAATTCTCTGCAAAAACTGTCTGAGTACTTGTATGACTAGATGTATGAACGTGGATGAGGCTAAAGGAATATCTAAGGATCCAAATCGAAATTAAGTGAGTTTAGTATGTATGTATTTGAGCTGACTGCCATGCATGGATGCTTGATGTATTTCAATTTCATGTTAAATCATTGTCAGTCCATTTCACTACAGAATAATAACCATTAGCACTAATACAAATCACACTGAATCTGCATTTTGAACAATATTATAAACTGAATGTTACCTTTGCAATGAATCATCCATGCACCGGTGGCTACATTGGAATTACCGGGAGCTTCAACATGAAACATAATTTGTCACAGTTGTTGTTATTCACAGTCATATTATTCTTTTAGACTAAGCACGCATGGAAAATTTTATTCACGCGATTTGTAAAGTTTAGTTCGAGGACATAATGACAATTTTCATGCCCTTATGTATGACTAGCTTCTGCCCGCGACTTCGTACGCGGATCCTGCGGTTATGCCAGCGACAACGGGGTCGTCAAAATCGAATATCTGAAACGTCTGTTGTCGAATTCTAAGAGCCCGGGGACGGGAAAACAACGGGATGCGTGAGACGATTCGAGATGCTCCAGATCTTCAATTTTTATACGTCAACAGAGAGTGCTCATCAGGCTGAACAACTCTTGCTAAAACGTCATTCCTATACATATTATAGTGTAGTTGGGCTCTTGGAGTTCCGCACAGGTGTTCCAGATCTTTCATTTTTGTATGTCAACAGGAAATGCCCTTCAGACTAAACAACTTTTGCTAAGACGCCATTCCTATATATGTTATAGTGTGGCTGGGCTCTTGGAGTTCCACATCAGGTGTTCAAGATCTTCAATTTTTATACGTCAACAGAGAGTGCTTATCAAGCTGAACAACTCTTGCTAAGACGTCATTCCTATAATGTTATAGTATAGCTGGGCTCTTGGAGTTCCACATCAGGTGTTCCTGATCTTCAAATTTATTCTCGCAACAGAAAAGCTCATCACGTGGAACAATTTTTGCTATGGTGCCATTTTTGTATCTCTTATAGTTTAGCTGGCCTGTTACAGTTCTGCATCAGGTGTTCAAGTTTCCAAGATAAATTATAGCCTATGTGTTGCTCAGACTCAATATCTATACAACAAAGAATAAATCATTCAAATCCGTCCAGTAGTTCCGAAGATTAGCGTGTACAAACAAACAGACACAAAGACAGAATTTTTTTTTCGAATTCGTGCTCTATTACTGTTTCTAAACCCCCCTCAATTATTATTTTTTTAATATATTCAATGTACAGACACAGTTTTTTTACTCTTTTATTATATGTATAGATGATGACGATTGGCGCTGCATGTCTTCTTTTTGCATACTTTCTATATTATTCCGTTATCTGAGAAGTCACTTCTTTTCTAGCAACATATTGCTGAAAAAGGAGGGAAGGGCAATGATATATAAACTATAGATACGTTGTCCGCACTCTAAAATGGCAACATAAAATGAAGCCAACTGGCCACATTGCGCTTAGTTGCGTCTCCCTCCCGCCGTACGGTGTCATATTTTCTTTCTCTTTCTTCACGCGTATAAGTAGTTCTAGTATTGTCGCCGTTTTTAAGCGCCGCGATGTTCGTTCATGACGTGTCTATATACATATAATACGTCATTGGGGAAGGGTCATAATTTAACTCTAAGGAAGAAGAAAGCGAAGCACACCTTCAAGAAAATGGGTCGATTATATGTATAAAAACAATAATAGCAGGAGATGAACGGCAAACGAAAGCGAGAGAACAAATTATGGTGACACTGATCTATCATAACTACAAAAAAACAACCAAGAACTTATGACTCTGACTCATCTATAAAACACAATTACTATCAGTCTACAGCAAAAACAATGTAATACGAGTGGTATGATTGTTTATTGTTTTGCTTGGAATAATACTTTTAAACATTAGATAATATCGTACTTTTGTTCGGGCGATGAAAACATCAATGCTTCTTCATTATGTTTTGCCAGTTTAGCTCCTGGTATCGATCTATCCCGAAAGCCTAAGGTAGCCTAGCCAAAAGAGACCTAAGATGAAACAAGCTGACCCAGAAGGAACTGAAATTCCTGCCCACACGGAACATTGTAAAAACTCTTTGGCGCCAGAGCCTCTACCATGAGTTGTGATTACGATACCCGATCATACGCATCGACCGCGTTTGGCGCTCTCATTGGTTGACTGTTCATATAACCTTGGAGCGGGCCAATGAGCAAAACGCGGTCGATATCGATGATCGAGTATCGTAATGACAACTCATGGTATGGGTACAGATCATGAAAGGATGGTCTTAGCGAGCCAGGTGGCCCGACTGCCAGTAGAATCACTCAGCAGACACCACAGGTTACAATTACCCTGAGGTGCCGTAGCCTGGTTTTGAAAGCTACGAGGTGGAAGGCGGATGTTCCTTACGCCATCCTTTTATTTTTTCCGTGTTAAAATCATCAAATGAGTCCTCCCGCCCAGGGCAGGATGGGAGGGACTGTCAGACTCGTATTGACTACAATCCACGGTGATCCTCTCTGTCTCAACAGCCCTTTACGTTCCAGGGTCACGGTTTCCTGATGAGAGAGTCCTACGACCCCAGAAGGCCCTGGCCACTTAAGGGCACCCCGTCAGATTGCTGACAGCTCTTTGAGGCGCGCCGTCGACCTGGGCATGGTCCATAACGGCAATTTACCCATTACTCGCCGTCCGCACACCCGCGCGGTGGCCGGAAATCGCATTGCGACGTCGGTTGTCGTGGGCGTCTCCTGCGGCGGCTGGGTTGTGAGGTGGAGGCTGTCCTCTTCCTCACGCGTCCCGCCTCCTCCTTCGCTAGAATGAATCCACCTCTTCTTCCCACTCTACCTCGACCAATGCCGGGCCTTACGCCATCTTAATATCATATTGCTGTGGACCGTATTGCAGTCTTTTTACCGACATTTAGTTTAAGCGGATGTAAAAGCAAACATTTTGTATAATACTTTACCATAACAGTTCCGTTATTATGACTCACAACATACATAAAACTAAATTACTCTCAGTGCTCAGTACAAACAATATACAATTAGATATGCGCAACAACACACGTTTAGTGCGAGGCCCTCTTGCGGATATGCGCGCGTAATGACCACCGGTTCCCATTGTATGGACAAAGGATGACTGACAGACTATGTAGTTGTAATAAATTAATTCTAGCTGGACTTCGGGATTTGCGCATATTTATCTGTACCTACTAATATTATACTGAAGATGTTTTATGTGTTTTGTACGCGCTAATCTCAGGAACCAATAGTTTGAATTGAAAATTTTATTTTTGTTTTGGATAGTCCATTTATCGAGGAAGGCCATAGATTACTAAAACAGCACGCTAAAATCAATAGGAGCCGAGCAGCGAAAACAGCAGAAAAGAAAAACTTCTAATAAAATATTTTACATCCGAACGAAAAAGTTACAAAAGTTTTTCGTTCGCACAGAGCGCGCAGCCTCGCGAGGCATTTGCTGCGCGAGGAAACTGACAAGCGAGGCTGCTCACTCTGTGTGGAGTCGTGTGGACGCGTCTATTGTTTTTCGACCGAGGCACGAAACAATATACGCGAGCAAAACAAAAGCCGACACTGGATGGCTCGGGCGCTCGATCGCACGACCGCGGCAGCGCTGTCACTTGCCTCGCCCAAGACACGTCCACACTAACCGAGCTGCTTCGCGCGGAAAATGCGCGGGACGCACCTATTAAGTTTTCATGGGAAATGTTACACGAAAACCAACAACAGTCAGTGTTTGTTTTAAGAAAAATCATGGTTAATAATCACACGAGTGTTATCATTTTCTTTATTGAGTTGGTCAGTGAAGCGGATATCATTGCCCAACGACCTTATTGACGACGATCCACTAACAGAGGTCAAGTACGTAGTACCTACTCGCAACCGGTGAGTGCACGGTTAAGTAGTCTAAAAAGGCCACTTAATTTAAATCATATTACGAGTTGCGATTACATTATTACATATTACCTTTTGCCCGCGACTTCTCTCACGTTAATTTCGAATTAGACAACCCATTCTGATCTCACATGTGGTACCATCTATTATCATATTAACGACTAGCTGTGCCCGCGACTTCGTTCGCGTGGATGTCGGAACTTAACAATGTAATTTTTTAGTGCTTCTTTATTAACAACATTAGCTGTAAACCATCATTCTGGAGCATACATAAATATGCGTACGTAAATCATCAAATGAGTCCCCACCCAGGGCAGGGAAAGAGGGATTGTCAGACTTGTACTGATTAAAATCCTCGATGTCCTATAAATCCTATAATAGGCCTTTACGTTCCGGGGTCAAGGTAATTCGATAGTTCCGCGACCCCGGCAGGCTTTGGCCTTCTAAGGGGGGGACCGTCATTGTGATGACACATTGAGGCGCGTGTTGAACACAACGCGCCGTCGACCCAGGCATACTCGCCGCCCGCATTCTCGTGCAAGTGAAAAATCTACGTTTAAATGCCTCTGGAACCTGAGTAGTATGGGTGTACTCCGGAGCCTACCCGTTCTTGCCTTTACCGGCGCTGGCAGCCCCAGAAACAGGTCGTACCTATGCGTGACCCATCGTATCCCATCGTATCTCATTATATCCCATCGTATCACATCGTATCCCATCGTATCTCATCCTATCCCATCGTATCTCATCCTATCCCATCCTATCCAATCATATCCCACCGTATGCCATCGTATCCCATCGTATCCAATCATATCCCATCGTATCCCATCGTATCCCATCGTATCCCATCCTATCCCATCCTATCCCATCCTATCCCATTGTATCTCATCGTATCTCATCGTATCCCATGCTATCCCATCCTATCCTATCCTATCCCATCCTATCCCATATTATCCCATCGTATCCCATCCTATCCCATGCTATCCCATCCTATCCCATCCTATCTCATCCTATCCCATCCTATCCCATCCTATCCCATCCTATCCCATCCTATCCCATCCTATCCCATCCTATCCCATTGTATCCCATCGTATCTCATCGTATCCCATCGTATCCCATGCTATCCCATCCTATCCTATCCTATCCCATCCTATCCCATATTATCCCATCGTATCCCATCCTATCCCATGCTATCCCATCCTATCCCATCCTATCTCATCCTATCCCATCCTATCCCATCCTATCCCATCCTATCCCATCCTATCCCATCCTGTCCCATCCTGTCCCATCCTATCCCATCCTATCCCATCCTATCCTATTCTATCCTACGATTCCTTTAAATCGCTTTAATTAATTTACATTTTTTGTTTGTAAGGTGTAAGCTGATTACGATGAAATAAAAAACATAATGTTACTTCAATTCAACACCTCTATTCCAGGTTTTTTTTAACGCCATCTACCGTGTTATCGTTGGTTTAGATGAATTATTTGAATATGTAGTTTTTCTATTCGAAGCTAGATCGCGCTACTGAACTGCGCGTCTCGGTGTGAACTGTGAACTGACCGTAATATTTTACTTCTAGATCACTTTAAATTCAAATATCTTTTGATAGACTGAACCGATTGCAATGAAACAAAAACTAAATGTTACTTCAAGTTACGCTAAATCGTTGTGTATAAAAATTATCTACATTGATTTCGTACATTTTACGTGATGCCCGAATAACCAAACATACAAACAGACAAACAGATAAACAAACAAACAGACAAAAATTCTAAAAATGCTGGAAATGGGTTCTATTGGTTGTCCTTTAACATCCTGGCTATATTTTTTTATTTTTTTTTTAATGTACAAAAATTTCTTTTCTACAGTTTTATTATATGTATAGATATTGTTTTCATCAGGATGAAAGGTACTCTAGTAAATATGTTCATCTCTGTTCGATTGACAACGTAAATGCATTTCAGAGTAATCAGTTTAGTGGTTTAGGCGTAAAAAGGTATTAACAAACAAACTTACTTTCGCATTTGTAATATTAGTTAGGACCCATTTGGTCGCGGGACTTATCTCATTACCGTGTACCCGGAACACAAAGAGCTATTGAAGGACACCGTGGATTTTAGTCAGTACGAGTCTGACAGTGAGGGGTGGGAGGACTCATTTGATGATTTTACCACGCAAAAAAAAGGACCCATTTAACGACTTTAATCATAACTCATATTATGATTCTGCCTAAGTGGTACGTTTAGGCCCCAAAGGCGTTATTATAGACGCAAAAGGAGTATAGTATATGTAAGAATCGTATAGCGTATGACATTTTTTAGTTCTTGCCCAAACATGGCTGAAACCTTTCATGGAGTTGGTACCTATGTATACGCTATGTGCGAAGTCGATGGTGAGCACTATAAAATAGAGCGCAGCGCGCGATGCTGCCAGTACTTTTAAATTCGCCCCTAAATAATGATATCATTCAGATCCAGCCTGTCCCTTACTACCCTCCGTCAGTGACGGCCTAAGCCGAGGTTCGTACCCCACAGGGGGTGCCATTAGCGTTCTTACTTAGTTTGTAGTAATTTAGTTATAAGCCCCTGTCTGGAGGCCTTAAAGTCCGGTCAAGCAGCTCAAAACCTCCTCTTGGTTGACCTGAATATGCATCTCAAAAAAAAAAAAAAACCTTGTGGCAGAGGAGTTCATTAAGAGGCGATGGAGTGAAGGTGTGAAGGATAATTTTATCACCTAAAAAGGCTACTTACAGATAGATAGATAGAAAAACCTTTTATAGCATCATAGTACTTGGGAATTACAGGGTCAACGTTAGTTAGAGATGCAAATAATACAAAACCGTTTTATGGCCCGCATGGGTTTAGCATAGTGGACAACAGAGCGGATATCACCGCGTAATGACCGCCACTCTATTGTTGTGTGTGAACACACCGGAGGATTATACATACTGGTGTAACGGTTAGCCAACTATTTATTTTATGAGCTGTAGAACTGTCCACAGCTAATAAAAAGTAAAATGTTGGCTTGATTTTATCCGAGAGAAAGGGCGCTTACACATTATTTGATAAAGGCAAGGGTGGTAAGGACATGATATCAGTGAGATTGATACTGTCATACATTTGTGGGGAAAATGAGCTAGAGGGGCCCAGTGCGTGTTGGCAGATGTCACATGTCGTCGAATTTTTGGTTCTAGGACATGCCGGTTTCCTCACGATGTTTTCCTTCACCATTTTGAGAGCAGTGGCGATGAAATATATTACACAAAGTAATGCGCCTAGCGGAGTTCGAACCCACGACCTACAACTCGTAGGTCGGGACCGATACCACTAGGCCAACACTGCTCCCTCCCAAATATGAGTATCGTCTTAGAGCTGGTTCACATTAGGTCGGAACGACAGTTTTATCGGGCCGGCAAACGTGTCGGATCCATATTGGCATATGTATTTCAATAGCGCCGTTCACATTAGGGTGACCCGACAAAACTGTCGGAGCCGACACTTTTACCGTACGTTCAGCCACGATTTCTGTCGGACGGACATAATATTGGCGTACTAGGAAGTATGGCGCCGTTCACATTTGTCGGCGCGAAGCGGCGGCGACACCCGCCCGCCGCCCTCCCACCCGCCAACTTCATTTCGCTCGGCAATTATTGGATGCACCCAATATTTCCTTTTTCTATTTTTCTGCCTTCTATTTAAATACCACATTGCAATGAAAACGTCGTCGTCGTCCATCCTATACGAAAGCCAACACACAACTGCTTTGTGACGACCCGGGCAGTAAAACGATCGTACCGACGGTTATATTCACATTAGGTTGGGTCGGCAGCGTCTAGTGTGTACAGCAAGACCCGACAGCCGGTCAACGGTAAACTGTCGGTCCGACCTAATGTGAACCAGCTCTTAATATACTCGTAAATATCAAGTATTCGCTCCAATTTCTAATAGGCTATAACACAGGCGGAATGCGTGAGGGAGAGGACAACTATACCACCTCACGACCCAGCTGACGTGGAAGACGCTCGAACATCGGCCAATGCGGGGCGCGAGGGCCAAACGCCTGCCGCATGCCGGGGTATGGAACTGTCCACCCGTATGGACAGTTTCATGACTCCGGCAGGCGTTTCAATCATGACCCTGGAACACAAATGGAAAGTATTGAAGGAACACGGGGTAGAATTTAGTAATCGAACCCTGGGTGGAGCGGAGGGCACTGTCACTCTTGTCTTCATCCAGGGTTCGAACACTCATTTAAAAGAATCACCTAATAATGGGCTATAACAGGGGTTCCCAAACTTTTTCAGCTCGCGGCGCACAAAGAGGTTTAGAATTATTTCGTGACGCCCTAGCTAGTTGATACCAGGTGAATAATAAAACAATAATACCTACCTGGTTCCGAACTCCACGAAATCAGACCACGTGAGTCTGGGTTTGTTGCTAAAAAAGAGATCAAAGAGACTATCCTCTTCTTTCTGGTGGATATTTTATACCTAAAGAATCTTGGTTCCACGCAATATCAATCCGGAGAATGGTCGACCCTCGCGTCTCACGATGCCCCTCAGTACTCTCTCTTACGCACCAGGGCGTCGCGACGCACAGTTTGGGAACCCCTGGGCTAATAATATAGCCTATGCTCAAGCAGCTCCAATATGATAATTTCCGACCATAATCAGAGTTAATCGAAGGGCAAGACCTAATATAAATAAAATTCACAAAAAACGGGCATCACCTGTCTGTAGCTCGTTATATGGCTTAGACACAAGTTCGATCGCCGCAGCGACCGTGTGTATTACTACGAGTATCTACATTTTATTCGGATTATGACAACCAAATATAGTTCGTATGGAACATAAATTTGTTTTAATGAAACTTAGTATTACCGTGATTTGAATTGTAATTGTAACGGGATTAAGTCGGTTATCCAATATAGCGATAATGGACGAAGAATTAGGGCAGATAATTATGTTTTCCATTTTGAATTTTGATGATGTATGAGGATATGAGTGATTTGATTATTTAAGTGTGAATTAGTAAAATATTACTAGCAGCTGAGCTGCTAACATAGCGGATTGGGCATCAGTAATACTGAGTTTTTCTATACGGAACATCAGTAGCGGGCACAGAATCAAGGCCTTTGAGCAGTTGTGGCCCAGTGATATCGGCCCCTATTTACGAATTGCGTAGTGGGTTTGAAGCCAGCTGGGCGCATAAACTTTGAGTAATTTACTGCTCTCAAAACAGTGAAGGAAAACATCGTGAGGTAAATCCTACAACCAAAAACTCACAAGACATGTGACATCTACCAACGCACACTAGGCCTGCCTGGTGGATCTCACAGAGAGGAGGCCTGTGTCCCAGCAGTGGGAATATTATAAGATGATGATGATGAGTCTTGGTCCTAATACGGTTGATGGTAATAGGCTCAACCCCAATTAAATGGGACTTTAACATAACTGGTGATATGTGATTGTACTCTATGGTTCACCACTGCCTCACGTTTCGGAAATTAGAGGCATATACTTCTTACTTCTACATTCAGACCGTCTACTGTTATAGGATGGTTTTCTCTTCTGTTTGTTATTATTTTTGTCTGAATGTAGAATTCGTCAAAGAATACATATATCTGGGTCAGTCAGTTTCATTTGATAACTCCACGGAAAACGAAGTTCAGAGAAGAATTGCTATAGCATGGAAAAAGTACTGGGGATTGAAGGAAATTATGAAAAATAAATCAATACATATTAGTATTAAGAGAAAGCTCTTTGAGATAACAATCTTACCGTGTTTGACGTATGGTTGTCAGAGTTGGTCATTAAGAAAAAGCGAGGAAGATAAGTTAGCAATATGTCAACGCAAAATGGAAAGAAGTATGTTAGGAATCAGACTTTCAGATAAAATTAAAAATCAAGATATAAGAAAATTAACAAAGGTAACCGATATTGTTGAGAGAGTGCGGGCTCTAAAATGGAACTGGGCGGGTCACATATGTCGAATGGCAAATGAAAGATGGACCAAAAAAGTCATAGAATGGATTCCAAGAGAAGGAACAAGATCTAGAGGACGCCAAAGGAAAAGATGGGCAGACATATTTACAAAAAGACTAGGACCGAACTGGATGACCAAAGCCAGAGACAGACAATTCTGGAAAAGAATGGGGGAGGCCTACGCCAAGGAGGCGACTACTACGGACTAAACTAATTTAATGACATGAATTTTAATAAATAAAAATTGAATCTTATTTAAAATCAACAATTAAAATTAAATTATAATACTTAAATTTGACATATGAATCTAATTAATTATTCAGATAAATAATATATTATTGTTTAATTGTTGCATGTATAAAATTTTTATTGTAATTTAGTAAATTGGTAGTAGAATAAAAAGGCTATTTTATTTTATTTTTACTTCTTACTTAATTTTTAAAAATGCGAAAGTGCGATCATTGAATGGATAGATGTTTATTATTGAATTATGCCAGAACGGCTGAACGGATCTGGATAAAATTTGGTACAGCGAAAGTTAATAGTATGAAATAACATATAGAATATCGTTTATTCCGGTATTACGTTCACCTGGGATAAATTTAACGCAGGCGAAGACTCTTAAAATAGCTAGTATGGCATAAAAATTAGCTCTCTAGGGAAGATATCGTGAGCGTCGTCAGATTGCTCGGCTATAATCAACGAGCTCTTTTCCTTCAATTTAGCCAATTATGCAAATTGAGCTAGAAAATAAGCCAATACTTATGGATCGCGTAGTCTGTAATACTTTCAAATGAAGTAAGGAAATAAAATGGCATTAATTTGGCCTTGACATTTTTTATAATACCTACGTTTATTTATGTTCTGGACTCTAGAAATTCCTACTGTGGTGCAAGGTTTTTTAAAGAAAAACTAAATATCTGTACTTATTAGTAAAACTGGTTGTCAGACTTTCGAGATTTTCTTTTCGAGCAATGAATACTAGCCGAAAATAAAGGTTTCACATGCTTTTCTTACAAAGAAAAATAACTGTCAGACTTTCGAGATTTTCCTTTCGAGCTACGCAAATACCAGCCGAAAATAAAGGTTCCACATGCTTCCGAGGTACAAAGAAAAATAGCTTCTTATAATATATACGTATTGTCAACCACCTACAGTCCAACCTAGGCAAACCCGGCTTAACCGTTGACCTATCCTGTACCCACAAAAGTCCTACACGTGACACATAACAACAAAAAAATGTTCGTAAAACAAACATGTCATCTACAATTTTGATTAAAAACACCACAAGATTTACAGATGATATAACACGGGCCGTAAAAACCCTTCACGTTGAGATTATCCTGAAAGTAACGTATCCATAATAATATTTTAAATGCTAAGGTAACTTTCTATCTGTTTGTAGATCTGTCTGTTTATAGTAGGTATTCATTTTTGAAGTTCTAACTAACTGATGTGTTAACTAATGCGTCTAACTACTATAGACTCGATTACGTGGAATCGACGTACCTTTGTAACTAACAAATTAATTTGTGGATTTAGACCCAGAGTAGTGGTGACCTGTAACCGTCTCGACATACCAATTGAAAGGCGTGGGTTTAAAACTAGACAGGCGCATAAATTTGTTTTATTTATTTTCAACACCTCTGCTCTCAAAACGAAAAAAATAATAAGGTGTGAAAACTGAAAAACCTTAAAACCAATAATTCGAAAACATGTTTCATGCATCAAGCGGTCCCACATTGAGACCGCTTAATGGATTACTGCCCTCTCCCTCTTTAAGAGAAGAGGTCTGCCAGTGAACTTTGTCCACTTCTTGCTAGAACAGAGAAAAAATTGGTCATGCTAAGCGTGTTGGGAATGGAACTAAGAAGAACCTTATCATCCTAGTAGTAACGATTGCGGTCTCTAGACCAACCTATTTATCCTTTCAAATAGTGAAAGGATAAATTCTATCTCAGCAATACTTCCTCGCGGAACAATATCCCACGCAAGCGAGACCGCAGGAAAAAACAAGTAAAATATAATCTCAAGGCAGATGTCATGAAAGCAGGAGCGTAAAAACCAATTTTTCTTCATATATTACTGACATTTCATTCATATTCGCAATAGGTACATTTTTATCCGACTGGTGTGCGTGGCTTTCTTTAATAATCCGCTTTGGGGTATGTTAATGGTGTTCGCGGGAAGCGGGCTTGAGCTTAGAAGAAGTGACATTTAACATAGATAATGATTGTAGAAATGTATTGGCTAAAGCGTTTTTTTTTACTTGTACTGTCTTCAATTTATCCCACTACTTCATTTGTCTTTCACGGTCCAGGACCACCATTGGCAGCTAAGTAATTCGCCCAACACGGGCAGATATCCCTCACATCGGGCTCCGTCAGTCATGCTGAGAACTCCTTAAGGCACCCGTGGTATGCGCTTGAAATACGGGCCCAATTCTTTTCGGACGGTGAGCTTGTAGGTTCGTACTTTATCACAACGAAGAAGCTTGTCTCTCCACAAGCATATAATTCTAACTAAATAATGCGATAAACGCTGTAATAACTCTTGCTAGAGGATTCGCACGCGCGTATCTCGAAAATTGGTTTTGGCGCAAAAAGCCCAATTCGCAAAATGGCAATATCTGATGGTAACTTAATACCGGGATAAACGAACCAGACTGCTATCTCTGAACCAAATTAAATCAAGATCTGTTCTGAAGTGTTTGAATAACAAACATCCATCTATCCATCCATCATAAATCAATGTTTGTTACTCAGTCACGTCAAATCAGCTTAAAGGATCTGGATGAAATTCGGAACTAGATATTTTCCACATAGAAAAAAGCTTATAAGTATATTTTTTTTTTATTTTCTAATCGCTTCCCATTAGCAAACAGGACACACCCCAATAGCGAGTATATTTGAGGCATCCGACCGCCGACTGTCAATGAACAAAATGAAGAGAAATATGCCAATGGAACCCCATAGAAATCCTTCAATATGCTAGTCCGGTTTTTCATTAAAAGTAATCCCGAAATTTCGGGATTTCTATTTTATTATCCCGCATAGAATAGGGATTCGTCTATAAATATGGATGTTCTTAGTAAATTCGTCAAGGTTTTTCTTGTGAATAGATTTATAATGTTTTTTAGGGTCAGAGCCCATTCGTCCCCTAAGATTCGCACCCTGTGCCCACTCGTCCCCTGGAACTTTTGAGGGGCCCATTCGTCCCCTGAAGAATATTTATTTTTATTCATTCTTCTAATATACGTACATGTATATATGTATACTGCAGCTTGGTAGTCCTGGTACAGTCGCACAGAAAAGGGTAAAATAAAAAATTAATGTTAGAAAAACAGAATTAATGTTAGAACGTTCATTATTTTTGTACAAAAGGGTGACAACGACTCCACATTGACCTAAAACGAAACACTTAGAATACAAGAACATAATAACATCCATTAATATGATAATATAATAATTGCGGATAAAAAATTGCTAAACATATTTAGGAGTAAATAATTTAGTTTTGACTTTTTAGTCAACATTATGACTGCAGTATTCCACCATAAAGTGAATTACCATCAATAATAATACTAATCATATTCCAGGATTCATATTATTTTTTATTTCATTGATTTTTAGCCACCGACATCCGAAAGAAGTTATTAATTAGGTTATTTCACCCTTTTTTGTTTTGTTGTTGTTTTTGAAGTCGGTTACTTTTTTGAAAAAGTTTTTATTTTACCCTTTTTAGTTTACTTATTAAATATTCAACCTAAATTCTTGTAAATTACAAAATTTTCTTATGCACTAATCTTGTAATCCGTCACAACATAAAAAAATCCATATCTCTAAAACTACTGAACCGATTTTGATGAAACTTGCACTGTACCCTAAGTTGAACAATACCTAGTACAACAAAAAAATTACTAAAAGAATTACTTAAATCGAACTTGCACTTCCGGAGATATGCGTGCACAAACATAAAAACATACATACATACACTTATGAAATTTGGCACATTTGTTCAGACGCTGATATAGACTAAAATAAATGAAAACTTGGCAGTTCTGATAATATTACATACATACGGGTCGAATTGATAACCTCCTTTTTTTTGAAGTCGGTAAAAAACAAACCGACCGAATTAAGAATCTCCTCCTTTTTTTTTTTGAAGTCGGTTAAAAAGACCAAAAACACATTGAACAGTCTCGTATTCGCAGTCACTTTCAAGAACCAATATGTCACCGAGGCAGCCATAACATACAAACAAAACACCTTATCTATTATTTGTAACCCGTTTTTTTTAACAAGCCATTCGTAGAGAGACAATTTTACATCGTAAGCCTATCGACAGGTTATACTATTATCATGACGGATTATCATTCATCATAGCTCTTTTTTCAATGATCTGTTATGATTTATTAAATTAATTCCGTTAATAAACTGTTCACAAGTGTACTATGTTAACCGTTTCTTATGTAAAATATAGCTAATTTTATCTCAGGGGACCAATAGGCACCTGAATAGGTGCCGAATCTTTAACTTATATTGTATATATATTAGAGGGGACGAATGGGTACCTTAAAAATAATATTTTTTATTAAAATATTAATTGGTCCCCTACCAGGAGACCAATGGGCACCTATATAGGGGCCGAATCCACAACTTTTATGCTGGGGGACAAATTTTAGGGGACGAATGGGCTCTGACCCGTTTTTTAAGTTTTAGAATTCTATGGAGAGATTAGATTACGTGTTACTATGGTGATTATTGGTGGCTTGTAGTAATAAAATCAATTTATAACTTAGAGCCATATCAGAGGCCTGTGGTATTCCTAGAGGCAGCTAAGGTAACTCCCAGAGGCGGCTAACACCAGAATAATGCTCCTCACACTACAAAGAAAAAATGAGATCGAGAAATAAAAGTTTTACAGAAACACATAATTATTATCTATACAATCGACCATCGTCGTTCGTTTGTATGTTATGGCATTAGGCTGGCCTAATATAATAAGTAGTTTTAATAGACTATAAGGCCAGCTTACACTGGTTCTGTGTCCTATCACTGAAGAGCAGCCTACTGTAAGGAATAACCATAAAAATAATGGGCGCCTGTCTCGTAGCTATATAAATTATGGCCCGTTCTGGCCCGAAAGCCCTTTCGCAGAAAATTTAGATTTATACCTACGTTGCCTTATTTGCTTTCCAATCGTCCTTAATTGGGGGCTTTAGGCTATATTATTAAAAAAATGTAATTAGTCCGAAAGATAGATCATCATCAGCCTATATGTTCCCACTGCTGGGACACAGGCCTCCTCTTGTGAGAGGGAGTGGGCCGTAATCTACCAAGCGGGCCCAGTGCGGGTTGGTAGATGTCACATGTCTTCGAATTTTTGGTTCTAGGACATGCCGGTTTCCTCACGATGTTTTCCTTCACAGTTTTGAGAGCAGTGGTGATGAAATAAATTACACAAATTAACACTCCATTACACGCGCCCCTGTTTGGGACGTGACTGCTCGCGCGCTCTACATATGTAGAACAATTTTGTGTTAAGATTTTCAAGGGGCAATGTGTTTTTTTGGGATTTATAAAAATATCATACGAAAGTATACTTCAATAAGAAACTAAAACAGATAAAACATAACTGTTAACATTTGTAAGGAACTTAATATCGAGCTTCTTGTGAATTTGGAAAAAAAAATGTTCTTTTTTTACCATTTGACTTTCTCAGGCTTCTTATTTTACTTGCTCATATCCTCCACAGTGTCCGCATCATTTTTACAACAGCCAGGACACAAAAGAATCTGATTTTGAGAACAAATCCACTTGTCAAGGGTGTTACATTGTTTTCTGGTGTACTTATTGCGCGCTCCATCACAAAGCGAACATGTCCCAATGAGACTAGTATTGGGGGCTTATACTTTGGCATAGTTGTAATTCAGATGGCTTATTTATACTTAAAAGCATTTTTCCCTTAATTTTCATTGATTTTGTAATACTTTCAATAGCTATTTTGCTTTCTATCCAAGTCCATATAACGCAGTCCATTCGCTTTTGACTAAGCACCCGAATGGTCATTCCTTGTCCTTTTCCTTAGTCCTTTTTAGGGTTCCGTACGTCCGAATACAAAAACGGAACCCTTATAGGATCACTCGTGTGTCCGTCTGTCTGTCGCTTACAGTCAATTATCTCCGAATCTACTAGACCGATTGGGTTGAAATTTGGTACACATATCAATTCCTGTGACCCAAGCACAGAAATGTGACGTGAATAGATGAAATCTGTATGTGGGAGGTAATTTTTGGGGGGGAAGGGGAAAATGAAAAAAAAAGTTTTGAAAACTGCATCGTGTGACATATCAAATGAAATGTCTTGTTGAGACAATCTTAAATGTATTTTTTTTGTAATTTTAAAATAAATAGTTTCCAAGTTATTCAAGAAAATAGACGAAATTTGACCATTCCCCCTCCCCTCTTATCTCCGAATCTAGTGAACCTAAAATTTTGAAAAAAATACAGTAATTAGTTTTCTACTTATAGATTATAGGAAAACCTATAAGAAGTCCATATCTATATATGGGAGGTAATTTTTGGGGGGGAAGGGGAAAATTTAAAAAAAATGTTTGAAATCTGCACCGCGTGACATACCAAATCAAAGGTCTTGTTAAGACAATCTTAAATATATTTTTAGTGTAATTTTAAAATAAGTAGTTTCCAAGTTATTCAAGAAAATAGACTAAATTTGACCATTCCCCCCCCCTTATCTCCGAAACTACTGAACCTAAAATTTTGAAAAAAATACGGAAATTAGTTTTCTACTTATAGATTATAGGATAACCTATAAGAAGTCCATATCTGTATATGGGAGGTAATTTTTGGGGGGGGAAGGGGAAAATTTTTAAAAAAATATTTGAAAACTGCATCGTGTGACATATCAAATGAAAGGTATTGTTGACACAAACTTAAAAGTATTTTTTTTGTAATTTTAAAATAAATGGTTTCCAAGTTATTCAAAAAAAATAGACGAAGCTTGACCATTCCCCCCCCCTTATCTCCAAAACTACTGAACCTAAAATTTTGAAAAAAATACAGGAATTAGTTTTCTACTTATAGATTATAGGATAACCTATAAGAAGTCCATATCTGTATATGGGAGGTAATTTTTGGGGGGGGAAGGGGAAAATTTAAAAAAAAATATTTGAAAAGTGCATCGTATGACATATCAAATAAAAGGTATTGTTGAGACAAACTTAAAAGTATTTTTTTTGTAATTTTAAAATAAATGGTTTCCAAGTTATTCAAAAAAAATAGACGAAGCTTGACCATTCCCCCCCCCCTTATCTCCAAAACTACTGAACCTAAAATTTTGAAAAAAATACAGGAATTAGTTTTCTACTTATAGATTATAGGATAACCTATAAGAAGTCCATATCTGTATATGGGAGGTAATTTTTGGGGGGGGAAGGGGAAAATTTAAAAAAAAAATATTTGAAAAGTGCATCGTATGACATATCAAATAAAAGGTATTGTTGAGACAAACTTAAAAGTATTTTTTTTGTAATTTTAAAATAAATGGTTTCCAAGTTATTCAAAAAAAATAGACGAAGCTTGACCATTCCCCCCCCTTATCTCCGAAACTACTGAACCTAAAATTTTGAAAGAAATACAGGAATTAGTTTTCTACTTATAGATTATAGGATAACCTATAAGAAGTCCATATCTGTATATGGGAGGTAATTTTTGGGGGGAAGGGGAAAATTAAAAAAAAAAAATTTGAAAACTGCATCGTGTGACATATCAAATGAAAGGTATTGTTGAGACAAACTTAAAAGTATTTTTTTTGTAATTTTAAAATAAATAGTTTCCAAGTTATTCAAGAAAATAGACGAAATTTGACCATTCCCCCCCTTATCTCCGAAACTACTGAACCTAATTAAAAAAAAAATACAGAAATTAGTTTTCTACTTATAGATTATAGGAAAACCTATAAGAAGTCCATGATATTAAAATAACAAAGTAAATCACTCAATATTGTGCGTACCAATTTGGGTCAAATTAAAAAAAAAACATGATAGGTAACATCGCCATCGTACGGAACCCTCTTCACGCGAGTCCAACTCGCACTTGTTTATTGTATGTACTATAAAATCTTTTGTACCAGTTATATTCATTATATAAAAAAATATTAGAGGCTATCATATATTCAGTTTCCGGAGACGTCGCAAATATTAGACAGTACGTCTGTGAAATATGGTTATTTTGGTTTAAAATAATATCAAAATAAAATAAAAACCATATAAACATTGATTTCATACATAAAATAAACACTTACATATAATACACATAAAGGGTAAACTTCGGAAAAAACTGTCACGCGAGTGCTCGCGCGCTCTACTATTGTAGAATTTTAGTTTTGGCGTGAAATTACTAACAAACACGGTCGCGCAGGTCGCTGCAGGGATGCTAATAGTGATCACTACTTAGTAATAGAGGAATACTATGAGTGAGGGCTCTAGATACACATAGTTTACGTTAAAATTCCACGAAATGCATGAGTGTTCTACAATAGTAGAACGCGCGACTAATGGAGTGTTAATGCGCCTGACGGGGTTCGAACCCACGACTTACAACTCGTATGTCGAGGCCGAACCACTGGGCCACCACTGCTCAAAGATAGATCATTAAACAGTAATTAAAAAATAATTTGACTCGTTTTTTCTTTTGTAACGTAAACCAAAACTGACGAAGAATCGTCACTCGGTCGGTAAAATTTTACAAGCGTTATGACGTCACAAGTCCTACTCCTGAATTTGGAAGCGTTTTACCTAGTCAAAGCAAAAAAAAAAAACAAAAAAGTGTTCATTATTTTTCAATACTCTGACGGACTAAACAGATTTTTTATTTATTTATGCATTATTTCACTGATACGTTTAAAAAACTGAAACCTTAAAATATTTCAGAGGTGAAAATCCTTCGTCAATTTAAAATGTCGTGTGTCGCTTCCAAAAATAAATAAACGTTGCTTTTGCAACGTGAGGCTATAAAAAAAAAAGAAAAAAGACAATGAACCTATCCTCATACATCTCGTCGAAACCTCTCCCCGAAAATTGGCTGAATACACAAATACTTTTGCGCGCCGAAATAAACAGAAAAACAAAGGTCGACAAAATGGCGGGGAGCAGACATTCTACTGTGTGGAGCAATTAAAGTTGTAAAATGGCTTTCGTTTTCGGAAAATACATGGTTCTACTATTACTTGGGTTAGCTTGATGGTAGGTATGTTTCAATTAACGTGTTGTGATAAATCCGTTTGGGGTTTTGAGTATTGAGTATTTTTAAAATAAATTATTGACTCTGAGATCAGTATTTTTTTTGAATACTGTAACAGGAATATGGCAAAATTATATAAGGATTACGAATTATAAGAAAAAAAAAATGATTTCAAGAAAGAAAAAATGGAGTATATTTTATGTAAAGAAAGTGGATATTCATGAGGTGACGACGACAAAAAGTAAGATGAAAGAATGATTGGAAGGGTATGGGGAGGCCTTTGCCCAGCATTGAGACAGAGAAGGATATAAAAAAATAAGATGATGACGAATAGAGAAGTTTAGAAGGAGACAGTTATGCCTTAAGGTGAAGGAAACGCTGAGCATGATTTCAATTTGTTGTTTGTGTATGTGGGTTTATTTTCGTAAACGCACCTACGACAAACGAGTAACTTCTCGTGCAGGGCAGTTTCAAAAAAGAAAACATAATTTTATAGTTGACAAAATAAATGAAAAGTATGTCTGAGAGATGGCTATATTTCTAAGCAAAAATGTCGCCTACAGCTAAACATGAATACCCCAAAGTGCTTAAACGCTCATGTCGAGGAAAAATGAAGAAATCAAAAACGATTGTCGTAAAAAAACAGTAACATCATGTTCGAAATTGTCGACGAGAACCTTACAAATGTACGACAATCTAAAGACAAATATTTTATCTGTTGTTGAAAATAATGAATGAGTTTCTTTTTGTTTTCGAATTCCATTCACGAATTTTACAATATATAAGATAACATATTTAGGAGAATAATTGAATGAAGTTGTTCTAAAGTTAAACCAGTTTTAGAAAATCAGTTTTGTTTTATAATAGAATCTATCTGGATCGTCACAAAACAATACGATTCTAGGGTCGTATCGATTGGTTTTGTATCGATTCTCTAAACGGATCGGATCAAATCGTATCGTCTTATCTCTACTTCTATAATAATATTATAAAGAGGAAAACTTTGTAATGAATAGGCTCAAAAACTACTGGTCCGATTTCAAAAAACTTTCACCAGTTGAAAGCTGCTTTGGTCCTGAGTGACATAGGCAAAAAGGGGGGGGGGGGGCGAGCGAAGCCGTTGGAAAAAGCTAGTGTAATATATATATAATACTTACGAGTATATCGATACAATTACGCATAGATTCAGGGTAAAGGTACTTCAGTTGTTACGTCTTTTTTTCAATTGGGACAAACCCACCACACTATTCCCAAACCACTGCAACTCCTGAGAGCCAGAATCAACAGTGGCAACCACCAGAAAAGCGCCGAGACAATGAAGCTCGACGTGTCCCGGAGAATGAATTTACCTGTCTTGGATCCTGTACGAAATTAATCAGAATAGTGGAGGAGTAGGAAAAAAATATGTTGTTACGTCTGTCAACTGATGTTATTTCAAATAATAATCGTCTGATCAATTAAATTACGAGAATGTAGTTCGATACGATGCATTCATTCCGTCATCGATACATTTGTGGCGATACAAAACTTAGACGTATTTCATCTTTTTGTATCGACACTGTCAATTATCGAATCGCATCGTTCATCACCATGACAAACGATACTTATCTTTGAGAATAGATAAACGCAAAGATAAGTAAATACATTTTAATCAAAATTTTATTGTAGGAGGAAGCCTTACGATGCTATAAATTAAAGTAGATAAAATTTGAAGACATCTAAATTACAGGGAAATGAAGTTAACTTAAACCTTTATATGGTTTCCGAGATATGCTCTTGCTTAACGAGAATGTCGGGATAGATAACAATTTATTATAATGATAGCATTTAAACATGATAACGCAATGGTTCTGATTCCGCAACCCGGTGTCCTTATTTTATTTCCACAAATTCTCTTTTATTTCTTCTCTTCTTCATAATTGATAATTTATTTTCAATTCGATAATCATTCTTCTCACATTTTAAACACACATAAAGGTGCTGATAAAATTAAGTATTCACTTGTAATGAGCATTCTTGTGAATTGTAAGTTACAGAAAAATAAACACGAGCGTTTTAGTGACCATTGTCACAAGCCGACTGCCAAGTCTGACATCTTCATTAAGAAGTTTTTTTAACGATACTATTGACTAGAGCGTTCGCTAGAAAAAATTTAAAAATGATACCCGTAAATTCGTAGAGATGTTTGGTTTAGTTCAATAAAATTAAAAACGGTGAATGCACGATGTTCTGTCACAAGTGAATGCTCAATTCCATCGGAACCTTAACAGCACAAAACCTAAATTCACAACTTATTCAACAGAAAACACAACAACGCCGCACATTCAGACACATCATGACAAATTACAACATCTACCAGAACAAAAGCAATTTAAATTCAAGCAGAAACAATTGATCACTCAAACCACGTACGAAAGCGAAAAGTGTCGGGGGATAGGTTACCGTTTATTGTTTTTCATCGTGAATACCTCTCTAGGGACGAGGCTCGCTGATGTTGTGTTATTATAGTACAAACGACCAACTTTAGCGGGCGCCAGGGGGTTATTTATCAAGGTAATTTACTGCTAGTACCGTGTCATTACCACGCGCTTGCTTTTATGCTGCTATCTTGCTAATATTATAATGTGTGAAAGTTTGTTTTGGGACAAACCCACCACACTATTCCCAAACCACTGCAACTCCTGAGAGCCAGAATCAACAGTGGCAACCACCAGAAAAGCGCCGAGACAATGAAGCTCGACGTGTCCCGGAGAATGAATTTACCTGTCTTGGATCCTGCACGAAATTAATCAGAAAAGAATAGTGGAGGAGTAGGAAAAATATGTTTCCCCTTCCCTCCATGCAAGCAGGAGACAGAACAAAACAAAGCCAATAGGCACAAAGGGACATTAAAACTGGGAGAAGCCCAGTTGCCTTGCACCACGGGTAAAAATGACTTCTAATATTAATGGGTCCTAAATTGTGAGCTGCTAAATTTGATTCCAATAATAGGTATGGCAAAAACGCTTGAAGGCACGGAAGTTTGTTCGAGTTTCCACCAGGTCCGTATAATAAATGACTCCAGATGTAGTCTGAATAGTATCCAACATAATATTGCGTTCGTTCTGCCAAAGAATACACTCCCAAAGAATATGATGTGCTGATTGTTCATATTCACAGTCAGGTGACGAACATTGACAAAAAGGCGAGGGAACAAGCTAAAGGAAAATAATTTACTTTTAAAGTTACCATGTCCCGTGAGAAATTGGGCAACACAGTGATCGACCTCCAGCCACACCCTAGCCAGCCGCTCACGAACGGATGGGAGGAACTGGTGGAGGTGCCGCCCCTTGATAGAATTATCCCACCTATTTTGCCATTCGGATAAAAGATCCTCCCAGACGAAGCTCTAAAAAGTAAAGTTTGTTTGTCTGTCACTCAGTCACGCGAAACTGACAAAATGGATTTGAGTGAATTTTGACAAATCACATAAATAGCACAAAATACTTTTTACCCCGCTCCTTACAGATGAAGAGTGGTAGGCTGGTAGCCCATGTGGTAAAGGCCTCCTCTTACGAGTTCGACTTCGGTTTCGACTGTCGAGGGTTCGAATACAGCCAGACTCATTACTTTATATAATTTATCACCACTACTCTCAAAACGGTGAAAGAAAACTCCGTCATGAAACCGGCATGTCCTAAAAGAATAGGTCACATGTACCAGCTTACATTGGACTCGCGTGGTGAACCCCCTCTTTCTCACGCAAACAGTAAGCCTAAGTCCCAGGAGCAAGAAAATTGAAGGAATGCTTATGATAAATGATTGTTACTGACTAAAAAGCATCATTTCACAGCTATGGCGAGCTGCATTTCAATTCTAAGAAGTGACTATAGTTTTGTAAGACTATTGGACCAGAGTTTCGGGCCACTGTTTACTTGTACCGACTGTCAAGGATCTACAAATGACAGCCGTGACCAAAGGCTTCATTTGATATTCGACATGTCCAAGGACCGACCATAAGCTTTTGGCAAATCTTACTCAATTACCAAAACGTTACAAAAAAAAAAACGAAAATAGTTATATATCATGACTTTCCACGTAGATATTTCAATATATTTCAATACTCAATACTAACATATTTCAATAACTTTGATCAAATTCTTGGAATCAAACTAAACGTACGTAGTACGTGCTCAATGCTCACACAAATTGCACTAACGTTGAACAGCCAAGTAATCATCAATGGTACACTTAACCTTATTGTTAGGAATCGCTCGAGCGATTTGCGTACATTATGATGTTCTATTATATCATCGTAATAACGGATTGATGGCTGTAGAATTCTGTTTCCTGGAACGACTCAGTATGATGAGTAATTTGAGTTCTGTTGACGTGAAATCGTTTTAACTAAAACTAGATAGTAATGCTAGTGAAGGAGGAAGCGGAGCGCGTAAGCGAGAGGACATCCTTCACCTCAAGCTCCAGCCTCTGGGCTGTCTCATCAGGTAACCGTGAGCCGGAAACGTTGGCTATAATTGAAGGATCACCTTGGATTTTAGTCAGTAGGGAGGAATCATTTGATGATTTTACTACGATAAAAAATTTACCTCGGACATTGTGTGTGTGGCAATTAGCGGCTACCGTAGGCTCGAGCTTGAAACCTGTCAGTAAACGGGTAGCTCGCCGTCCGATTAAGTACCTGCCTCGGGTCGATGGCACATTGTGAATAAACTAGATATCCTTTGGCTGGAGATTTAACATTCTAGGCACTATCGAATAGTTCAGTTTAGCAGCACACGGCCTCCTCTAAGTTGACCGAAATGCCAAAAATGAAAAGAATTTTACATAATACATATGTTACTCAGAATCTACTTACGTTTTCAACTGCATTCCACTGATAAAATTCAACAAATCTTAAGAAAGACTGAGTAGTTCTTGGAATAATATAGCTAAACAGATCGATCTTTGGTTGCGCTGAAGTTGGTCTGTGATGGCTGGCGACCAATCGTCCATCTATCACTTTGCGAGTTTTCTCCGTGTCTCTATCACAGCAGGCATAGCCGTGGATCTCGGCTGTCATTATTTTGTAGATCTTAGACAGTCGTCATAATTTACATCTATGTTATATTAATACGAATAAACTTAACACAAGAACATCCCATTTTCCACAAATTTAATAAATGAAATCCCTCATCACTCGTTGTCTCATTTACTAATTACACCACGTAGAATCTTACCTCATAAATTGTGCCAAACTTCTAGGTACGGGTGTCAAAATTTATAACATCAGCTTTGTTAAGGGCGGTGTTATTAACCAAATAAATTTTGATTACGTGTATTCCTTTTTGTTTATTACGCACTGTATTGTTATTTATTTCATTGTTATTTAAGGAGTGTGTAGGAGGTATTTTCGGTTCAGGTGTTTATTGTATTTCGTGCTTAAAATGTAGACTGTTTTCTGGTATTTCTAACAATATTTATTGGAGTGTTACTTCTTTTGCTAATGGGTCTTGTTGGTAATATTAAAATTAATAATTTAATTTAAAATTGTTATTTCTAAATTTAATAGATCAGTCTTGTCTCATTGCTAATATTATTTTTAGGACTTCGTTTATTCTTCATTATTTTTGGTATCCTCATTAAGGTGTACCGTTTACTCGTAAATTATAAATCTTCTAAAAATTTTCCACCGTATTTCCAACGTCTTCCTCATAATTTTCCGTCTAATAACAACAGTATTTTTTTACAAACTCCAATCTCCTCTAAGCCAGCATTTTAACAGTTAATCTCGGCTTTCAGGCTGAAGCCCTCAAATTCGCAGTTCATTAAACAAATGAAAGTGGATTCGGAATCAAAGCATTGATTTTAGAACTCTTTAGAATGGAACCACAGAAGGTTGACCTCAAACATTGTGTGGATACATAGACTAAGACATCTTTCACGTATAATGGGTATACGCACAATCATGACTGACATTCGAATGAAAGTACACATGCTCAATAATAGCTATATAAAAGCATGCTACTAATTAGCAAATATGTACTACTTAGCAGTAGTTTGCTAGAATTAAGCATGCTTAAAATCGTAGGCATGAGAATTTCGAGCATAATTATGTCTGTTAAGACAACGTGTGTTATTCGCAAACAAGTGTATACCGTGAAAGAGCATGCAAGTTTTAGGCATTCAAATAAGTATTTTCTTTTAGTGACATGTTTTTTAGCAATAATCTGGTCTTTAGTCAAAGAGTCGCCTGATGGTAAGCAAAGACGTAGTAGACGGTGAAGCACGCTTGTCTAGTAGAAACCTATTCACTCTTGACTTAAAGACCTCAAGGTTATAGCAATCAGTCTTCTTCTTTCTACTTGGGGTCGGCGCAACACGTTTTCTTCTTCCATTCTCCCCTATCAGACGTCACACTATCATTTACTCCTATTTCTTTCATATCATTCCTTAGACAATCCATCCATCCTTTCTTTGGCCTTCCTCGTCCTCTCCATCCATCAACATTTATACTCATCACTTTCTTAGTCACAATGGGTGTCATCCCTCCTCATCACATGTCCATACCAAGATAGACGATTCCCTTTCATTTTTTTCTGTAACAGGCGCCACTTTCAAACTTCCCCTTATAAACTCATTCCTTACTTTATCCATTCTTGTCACTCCACACATCCATCTCAACATCCTTATCCCTGCTACATGCAATCGTTTCTCATCCATCTATTTCACAGCCCAGCATTCCGATCCATACAATATGACAGGTCTAATCACGGATTTGTATATTTTCCCCTTTAACTTGAAGCTTATAGCTATCAGTGTGCATGTGAATTTGTACCTTGATATTGCCATACGTACTCTTCTATTTCATAGTAGAGTACGAGACCAGTGGTGGCCCAGTGGTATCGGCCCCGACTTAGGAGTAGGTTCGAACCCAGCCAGGCGCATTAATTCATGTAGGTAATTTATTTCATCACCACTGCTGTTAAAACGGTGAAGGAAAACATCGTGAGGATACCGGCATGTACTAGAACCAAAAATTCGAAGACATGTGACATTACCAACTCGCATTCGGCCCGCGTCTTGGATTATGGCCCACTCCCTCTCATAGAGAGGAGGCCTGTGTCCCAGCCGTGGGAACATTATAGGCAGATGATGATGATGTTTCTTCTGTGTGCGCGCACCAACTTTCCTTTGTTGTATAAAGTGGAATTTCTGTAAAATCCTGTGTCAGAACCCCTCAATTTCGGAAACAATAGCAATATTTATTGGTCTGTCATTAAACTACGGGCCAAAGGAAATGACACGCAATCGTTTGCGTGCGGCGTGATGAATGCGGGGAAATGGGGGTCGCAGATATCGAATTTATTTACTCTGTTCCCAAGTTTGTTTGGGTTTTGGGAGCGGGAATTATGGGGGAGCTCATTCCTTGTTTCGATATTGACGGGAATTATCTATTACTAACTTTTGCACGCGACTACGCTTAATGGCATTGCTGCAGTGAAAGCACGAACATTTTACTAAATAAAATACAAACATCAGAACTAATATTATAAATCTGAAGACTTTGTTTGGTTGAACATGCTTCGTATCTTTTTTTTTATTTTATTTTTTTTATAATAATAATAATAAAAAAAAAGTATTTATTTGCGTAAAACATGGTATACAATGGTGTTAAATACTAATTTATATGGCACAAACATGTTTAGCTAAGATAAGACAAAGCATGCAAAATTTTAAGGTTAGTAAATATGTAACCAACCAACAATGAAATTTTATACATCAAAATTTTTTATCAATAAATTCTTTTATGCTATAAAAACTATGATCGAGTAACCATTTATAAAATTTTGTTTTAAATAATGTTGTCCTCAATGTTTTAAAATGCCTCGGTATTTTATTATAAATGCGCACACACATTGCAAGGCAGTTATTGTATTTAGCTAGTCTAGGCAGATCACTCAACACTAATTTATAGGGATCTCATCTGTTCCGAGGATTCACATCATTAGCAGTCTTAAATAAATGTCTATTTTTAATTACAAACATACATATTTCGTAAATATAGAGTGACGGTAAAGGTAACAAACCAAGTTTCTTAAATATCGGTTGACATGATTCGTCAGGTTTAAGTCCACCGTTTTATTTAAAGATAGGTTCGCGTTTGACCACTGTCTCGTCTGATGGTAAGTGAAGATGTGATCGACGGTGAAGCACGCTTGTCTAGAAGTAACCTGTTCACTCTTGACTTGAAGACCACAAGGTTATAGCTGTCGGGAAATACAGATGCCGGCAGAGAATTCCACTCCTTAGCTGTGCGTACAATAAAGATATTGGCAAAACGCTTTGTACGCACCGGAGGGATGTCGACCATATATCGATGGTGCATTGCCGTACGTCTTGTAGTCCGATGATGGAAATCTCAGTGTGTTGAATAGTCCATTTATCGGGAAAGACTATAGGCTATATAAAATCACCTTACGACCCAAAGGAGCGGATCAGCGAGAGTGAAACCGCAGGGTACAGCTAGTACATACTTAACTCACGCCCTCGCATGGGGAGGTAGAAACCACAGTGCGACTCATTCACATTCATACATCTGCCCCCTATCCAAGTCACAACAAGTCGCAAACGATAATCGTAAACGCTCGGTACTCCCCAATAGATTATCAACTTTATAGCCTAGAGACTAAAGTTGGAAATCTATTTAAGATTTCTGAGCGTTAGCGACAGGAAAGATCGAAAACGATAAGCAATCTTCACTAGATCTTCAACGTTATACCCAAGCACAGAAAGTTGAAAATCTATTACAGCCTACTCAGCGTTTGCGTTTATCGTTTGTTACATGGCTACAGGGCCTGGTCAGTACGACGTTTGCTAGTACTACGCACCTGAGCTTTCTGAAGCACTTCACCACTAAGGTCAGTAAAGGTCTTACTAGGGCGTCCCCTTTTGGCGTTGCCGCTCATCTCTGCCTTATAAATTCCTTTATTTGTCGCCTTACAATCATCCCTTTCAACATGACCGAACCATCTAAGCATAATGTACTCTTTTCAAATTTTGTCACTATGTTCTCTTTTAACTCACAACGCCAACGCTGAAAAGTTTTACTCCAAAATGAAGTTTAAATTTCTTGAAAATGATGGGTGCATCTCGCATCTAGAAAGATTCAATCAAATATCTTTCGGTGCACGAATAAAAGTCTGTCGCTCAAGACATCAATATTTTTATTCAAGAACGTAGGACATTTCTCCCATATGGACGTATTACACGAGAAATAGGAAATACCTTTTCGTCTGACTTTCTACTCACATGAAAGAATATTGGTCGGTATTATTTTCCATCTTCGTATATGATTTCTACAGACATTTTGTAAACTAAAAGAATCTAGAAAAATATTACTTGCTAACAGATCACAAAACCATGGAACAGGGAAAATGGCTTAAAATTAATCCTTAATAATTTAAACATCAAACATTCATGTTTTTTTCATGTAATAATATTGTTAACTCAGACACAAGTAATAAACAGAGTAAAAGCCCTGTTTAAAGTTAGAATGATGATGCAAAATTGGTCTTTTATGAAAAAAATTGACTTCTCAAAACGAAACAATGTAATGGAACCCTTTGTGACCTCTGGGGTAAAAATACCTGAACATAATCTTTTATATAGGTACCGGTATTTTTTACCCATGGAAAAATCAATTAGGTACTTTGCAACTGCTAAAATTTGAAAAAGGTTTGTTACAATTTTTCACCTTTTAAAAAAAACATATTTTATTGACAGGCTTTTACCTTCGAAAATTTGCTTACACGGGGATATTTATAATTTTTAGGGTTCTGTACGTACCTACAAATGAAAAAACGGAACCGTTATAGGATCACTTTGTTGACCGTCTATCCATCTGTCAAAAAACTCTGAAAATTGGTTTATAAAACCAGAAATTAAATCTCAAAACCAGTGAGGATTAATGTCATTTTGCCACAGCAACGAACATCACGAATCTTTCTTTTCACGCTAGCATTGCATATCATAGAAGTTAGTGGTCTTCTGTTACAGGTATTTCCATACTTAAAAGAAGGCCTCTAAAATGTATTTGTTAAAACCTGTTTGCCTACGAAATAAACTTATTATTATAGAAAAAAATTAGACCATCTTAGTACAAAAAGTAAACATCTGTTGAACACTTGTCTAAAAAACTGTCAACTGCTAAACGGCATTTGACGTTGATATAACTATCGAGTATATAATTTATCGTTAATTTCATACAAAATGAGTGCATATGCCTGCAATTTTATTTTATCGACTAATCGTACAAGACCCTCGGTAAGCGAGTACGAATCGTATTTGACCAGTTTTTTCACATCCTGCATAAAAGAGATTATGCTTTTATTCTGGCGAATAATTTTCATGGATAGTAACGAAAATAATTAATGGAAAATAGTGAGTTTACGGGCTTGCTAATAAATTCTCTGTTTAAACGAGGTAATTAAATATTGGCCTTTTAAAAATGTTTCCAGTGGATTCATAGTATATCATATTTTATATTCATAGTGTATGTATAATGTATAGAGCCATGTCGTCTTTCTGTTAAATCTCGCTGAAACTGAAAAAAAAATTATGATTAAAAATTCAGGGAAAATTCCTAGTGAGAGTCAAAGTTTTTTTAATATTATTATTGTACACTACACTTTGCCTGACTTATGAATGAAAACCAGGACTTTTTACTTTGTAGTCGTTCACACAGATGTACGTTGTATGTATGAGATTACTCTTTCAAAATCTATGTTTAGTAAATGAGATCATCATTTTGTCCAGAGGCTCTAAAAAGGCCACTTTTACAGAATTTGAATATGAATTGCGATGAAATTGTTAAAACTACTATTTGCTGTTCCCCTACCCAATTGGATGGCTTTTAAAATTCTCAAGCATACCCAAAATACAAAAAAAAACATTGAATTTGATTGAGCCGTTTCTGCGGAGTGCAACATTATGAAATGAGATTTTTAAACATCACAAAAATACCTACCTATTTAATGCTTGAGAAGATATTTAAAATCTGCTGCTCAAACAATAGAATAGGTATCAGAATCTAATAATTATAAACTTCCAGTATTTATTCTGATATACGAATTTTATCGCAGTTCATAATTATGATTCTGCGGCTGTGACCTTTTAAAGCCCCATAGACCACCAACAAGCTATTCATATATTAACCCACAAACGAAATAACATCAACCCTAGAATGCTGAACGCAAAATTAGATTCACATTCGTATCACCCATTCTGAAATTACAACTTACTTTTGGTTGAGCAAAAATGAGCTTTCATTTGACCACTGAGCTTTAATTTTAAAAAGGTTTTACTCAGACATTGTGACCTGGACGTGTTCAATCCTGTGGGTTTCATTGACCTATCAAACTAATTAGAATTGAATAAAATAACATTAGTATACTCGTGTACAAGAATGTAGATAGAGACAGAAGTTTAAATTTTATCGATTCAATCCAATGTGTGGAGTAATGCATGAGGAAAATTTTTACTGATGAGGCTTCGTAGTTGTGTCTCGTCGCAGCGTTGTCAACGGTGTGCGATACAATCTCCGGCCACCGTAGGGCGCGGGCATGCGGGCGGTTAGTTATGGCTGACTTGCCGCCCGATCATGGACCATGCCCGGGTCGACGGCGCGTTGTGTTCCACGCGCTCCTCAAAGAGCTGCTGCCCCCAGTGACCGTGACCCTGGTACGTAAAGGGCTATTGAAAGAACACCGTGGATTTTAGTCAGTACAAGTCTGACAATCCCTCCCGCCCCACCCTGGGCTCGGACTCATTTGATGATTTTACCACGCAAAAAAAAAAAACGGTGTGCGATAACGGTTAGTGTTCCATTGTAAAGCTAAACTGTGTCGACGCAACGCAGTTGTGGCGTAAAATGCGTATTTTTGTGGCTACGACGCGACGAAACGCATCGCACTAATGGGGCCTCACTTTAATGTGTTTTATATAAGTAACTAGAAAACCCGGCAAACTCCGTTTCGCCACCAGATGGCTTCGTATTATGTAACATTTAGTTTGGTGATTAAAAGAAGAAGAAAAAAAATTTTTTTTCCTGTATTTTCTTGGCTATAAACCTCACGGAGCCCGAGATCTTTCCAACGAATGCAAAACCGTGGAAATCGGTTCGTGCGTTCTGGAGTTATAGCGTCAGGAAGGAAAACCCGACTTATTTTTATATAGTAGATATAGAAATCAGAAAAATATTGCTAACGGTGGAATATTACTGTTCTATCCGTGAGTTACTGAGAATTAATATTAATTTGTAAGCTTCTTACTTTACTATAAACTTCTTCAGAGATCAGTCGCAAAAAAATCAACTTTCCCATACATTGGCGTCGAAATATTGTCTCGTAGTAAAGGCGTAAGGTGGAGGATTGCCTCTCACTCACGAACACTGCTTTGCGGAAGGTTACAATCAGCCATTACGGTAAAAAAAAACACTAAGAATGTATTAATTTATTTTTTCTTTTCACCCTGGCTTTTTTTAATAAACCTTCTGTATATAAATTACTCTGTGAATACATACAAAACCAAACTGTTTAATTTTGAATCGATTCTTTGACGTACAAAACATAGGGTTGTCTGTTTTTACTTTGTTGTTTTATTTTGTGTTCCCTCCGACTAATTAATTTAACAAAATTGTTTACACGAGTCTTTAGGTAAATGAGATGTCTGATGTTTTAAGGGAAAATTTAATTAGTAAATGTATTTTTATTTAATCGACCCGTTTAAATTTTTTAAACTCTTGGATCTAATTACGGATGTTTGTGTTTTTTACAAATTATTTGTTTTTTTATTTTACACGGATTTGCTGTTTCGATTATGTCTATTATAGGTTTTTTTTTAATTATTATAAGTAGAAAAAACATTTATGTAGGTATTTTATTTTAAGAGTAAATGCGTGAAGGTTTATACAGGCGTGCAGTAGGATAACAATGGCTGACAAAAAGTTTTTAAGCTATTGCATAGCTTTTATCGCGGGCTCTGGGCGCGGAGCGGCGTGGGGACCGCATCAAAAAATTTCCAAAAACCTAACAAAAATACCTGACACCACGCATCGTCTAACATCGTTTCTATTCAGTTTGGGAGAATTCGGCAATCATAAAAATATCCGCCATAAAAACAATTTACTTTTTCTTACTGATTCTAAACGGCCAGCTACAAAAGGAGTTTTCACAATGAAACCTACTGATAAAATTCTCCTACAACAAAGAAGTTCTTTACTACAGTAGTGCACCACAAACATTTTAAATAATTATATTCTCGTTAAATATACGCGGCAGGCGATTTTATTCTTTTAAAATAAATTAAGAATGTTATGCATTAGCTTCACCGCGGCAGTCTCCGAGTGCCACATGTATTTTTTTATTTTATTTAACGATAGATGGTTTCACGACTATCTCGGCTGATGATAAGCAAAGATGTGGTCGGCGGTGAAGCACAGCCTAGAAGTAACCTGTTCACTCTTGACTTGAAGACCCCAAGGTTATAGGTTATAAGGAAACAAAGTCCCCCGGCAGGGAATTCCACTTCTAAGCTATGGGCACAATAACAGTATTGGCAAAACGCTTTGTACATAGTGGAACAGTGTGTAAGACGGGGACGTTAATAATCGCAAGATATAATGGGGACATACACTCTTTAGGCATACTTAACACAACACTAACGTAGAGCAAGCGCCATCAGGACGTCATTTGCAAGCGGCCAGACGGAAATAGCGTCCTGTTGGCGCTTGTGCTACTTTAGTTTTGTGTTAAGTTTGCCTTAAGTGTGTGATTTCCCATCATACCTCGCGTCCCCGTCTTATACACTGCCCCTCTACGTACGTTTGCAGTAATCCATATTGATTATATGATAGTACAAAAAAGAATCATTTGAATAAAACGGTCACCCCTATAACTCAATGTTGCATCTAAAATTGTGTAGCCATAATACTAATGAAATTATCCATTGTTTCAGAATTTGGTAGTGGCGCGCGATAGGTGAGTTTATAATTAATTTGTTACTAGGGCCTGCCCTGGCTTTGTAAAGGTACAGTAAATGAGAATTGTAAAAGAAAACAAAAGCATTAAGTAATAAAAAAATAAAAAAAACTTGTCCAGACAATTACAATGACAATAAAAATAAATAGTGCTGGTCCAGCCATGCTTGAGTTTTGCGCTTGATAAAACATTGAGCCACACATTTTTTTATTAGAGAAGATGACTTTATAAATTATTTTTTTACTATCATTTATTATTTACTTTCTACCCATGTTGGCAAAAATAAATGATTTGATTTGACTTGTTTTGAAAAAAAAATACCTACGTACACAGAATGCCGTTCAAAAATTATGACGAAGGTTTTGTAAATTGAACAGGCATTTTTAGCACATTTATAGCGTAAATAGGTATTTCTATTACCTAGATACTTCAAAAACGCGTTAACGCGTTCTTAAAAATGTAGTAAATTAATTATCAAGCTAGTAGTAATAATGATCTGTTAAAGTAATACCACTAGTTTCTTCAAAATACTTTACATGTTAAATTAGTTAGACTTTAACAAATACGTATAAGTTTCAACGTCGTTCAAAAACGTATTAGGGAAAATGGAAAATGATTATTTTGTCACTTAGGTAATGATATAAGTATGGCAATACCTTAGCCATTCCATCAACTGTGACAAAGATGGATTGGCGAACTCATTTTCTTGAAATGATGCAGAAGGAATATCTTCTAATGATAAATGGTATTTGCTTGGGATGTTGATTATAAACAACTAAATGTCTTGATTTTTAGGGTTCCGTAGCCAAATGGCAAAAACGGAACCCTTATAGATTCGTCATGTCTGTCTGTCTGTCCGTCCGTATGTCACAGCCACTTTTTGTCGAAAGTATAAGAGCTATCCTGTTGAAACTTGGTAGGTAGATGTATCATGTGAACCGCATTAGGATTTTCACACAAAAATAAAAACAAAACAAATTTTGGGGGTGCCCCCCATACTTAGAATTGAAACTCAAAATTTTTTTTTCACCAAACCCATACGTGTGGGGTATCTATGGATAGGTCTTTAAAAATGATATTGAGGTTAGTAACATCATTTTTTAGTGTATATTACTTACGAATCTCAAATTAATTATATCCCTAATCTATGCTTGCTACTACGGAACCCTTCATGGGCGAGTCCAACTCGCACTTGGCCGGTTTTTTTGAATGGCAGAACGATCAGCCATACATTTATTGAATTACGAGTACTATGACATAGCCTAAAGCCTCCTGCAGACACACGCGATTAATCGCGCTGCGACAACGAGCCAAGCTAATTTCCACTCTAAAAGAACTCTGCGAATGGACCGCGACATGTCGCCCCGCGCGATTAATCGCGTGTGTCTGCAGGAGGCTTTAAGAGAAAAGACAGACATTATCAATTTGACACCTTAAATTACCATGGACAATTACTCTTTATTATGTAGCCAAACTATTACCAAACACAGATTTCATTTGAATATTTAACCAAATAACTAATCATTAGCCGTCGTACCGCAAAAAGTTAACATCTGTTGAACACTTGTCTAAAATAAGTGTAACTGTAAAATTACCCTTATACGGGTCGTTATGCAGTTACACTTTTTAACGACAATTGTGTTATTTTATTTTGTAACTTTGGTTTTTTAATTATTTTACACGTTGGTAAAAATACTTGTCGATTTTCTTAGCTGCATAAATAAGGTGAGTATTATGAGTACCTGACAACTCTAAGATGAAAGAGCAGAAGCAAACTCAAAGATAATCTCTTTTACAGCACAGACATTCATTATAAATGGCGGAAGTTTATGAGGATGTATGGAGAGATTGTTTGTAACTCTTTCACACAAAAACGAATGACCGGATTTACGGTCAGTTCCCACCGAGATGCGACGCGGCGCGACGTGACGCAACAATACTGCGAAAATGTGTATCTTATTGTGTAGCAAATAAAGTTAGATTTTGAGTCGCCAGTAAAATGCAGCGCGGCGCCGCGCTGCGTCGCGATGCGTTGTGAAAGGTTGTCTTTTTGTGTTGGAAATAGAGTTAGATTTTGAGTAACTCTATTGAAATATGCGCGTGTGAGATAATAATATGATACATAGGTTTTATTATACAATAATAGTAGAAAAAGTATATTTACAACAATTGATTTCCGAACGAAATCAATTGATGTTCAAATATTTATGAAAATAAATTAAGGTTACAACAAATACTTGCTATATTGCTAAATTATCTAATCAAGTTTTAAAATGTTTCCATTACACAGGATTTGCTAATTATTACTTATTTTATTAATTATTTAGCTAAAATGCCTACAATGTATGTCTATCTGCCATTGGCCAAAAATGGCGGCAATCTTTGATGGACGGGGGACGATTCTAAGTTTATAAAAATGGATGTACCCCCACATTCGTGGTCTTTATGCTGTAACAGTTCTAAGAGTTAAGATGGTGTGATAATTATAATGGAGATTCCAAGTCTGTGATGGTGAAAGTTATAATGTGTGTCCCTATGTTCTACAATTATAATGTAAGTTAATTGATATGTATTATACTAGAAATATTACTGATCTTGTATGTTTTATAAATGTGTGTACTGGTAATGTATGATGCCGTGGAGTTTCTTTCTCCTTTCTTCTCCACGAGACCTAGGGTTGCGAAAGGAGGTAGCTTGATAATAAATGCTTAGTCTTCTCTTTCTGTGCTTTTCTTCACAAAACCCATTCCCATACACAACTCATTGGAGATACTTCACAGTACTATCCTGATATCCAAACCTTGGTTATTTATAGATATTAATACTCACATATACAGACATACACCCACATACTCACACGCGCAGCGCCGCGACTCGGTCTGAGCTGAACCTTAGACGACATTTCGTACACAGATAGTTTATAAACTAGATTAACAAAAAATGTACTTTTTATGCGGGTAACACGTTGCCCCTTTTTCTTAGCGTGGTAAAATCATCAAATGTGTCCTCCCACCCAGGGCAGGGCGGAATGCACTGTCAGACTTGTACTGACTAAAATCCACGGTGTCTTTCATTAGCCCTTTCCGTTCCAGGGTCACGGTAATGTTATAAGTCCGCGACCCCGGCAGGCTTTGGCCCTCTAGAGGGGGTAACACGTTGCTTTGGAGTAAGGAACTTTACGGGGCAACGCAGCGGGTATAAACCAGTTTTCCATGAATACTTTCTTTATCTCTCTTTATCATTATGTCCGTTTCCATTATTTTTCTACCCAACACGTTCTATCGACTGCCCAAACGTTTATGGCAAAAATATACTCCTTTCATATTACATCTTTAGGCTACTTTGAGGCAAGAAAAATTCTTAGCACGCACGAATACCTCTAAGCTGGGCGCTTTCACCAATAACTTTGGGATTTAACGTACGGGAATTGTTCGGAATTACGGAAACTACGGACATCGTGCGAAAATATTTATTTTTATATTTACAGGAATGCTTTTTGGGTTTATTATGTAGAAGTCTTATTTTATTAAATTATCCAGTTGTAATCTGCGCGGTTTAAGTCACGACGTAAGGTTTTATTTTTACTATTTTTCCGTACCTCTGAAAAGTATGTGAATCCATTAGTTAGGGGCTATTCACTTGTAGATCTTTGACAATCGTTATTGTTGGTCATTTTCTCAAAAGTCTAACAACCAGTCTTACCCAGAAGTATCGCATTACCCAGTTACGGGGTTGCATGTGACTTATGCTCTAAACAAACTATAATAGCTTCACTTTTGTGGAACATTCGTCTGCGGAGAATTTATCGGGGATAGCGTATTTCTACACAGGCTTATGAAGATTTAGACGTTCCGCAAAGTAACAAAAATCCTACTAAATCTGCATCACTCGTGTTTATTTGGTGTGAACTTTGACACACTGTTCTTCTTAGGATTTTTATGCACTAATCCTGAGATAGGCGTAACCAGTCTATAGTACTGGGACACAGGCCTCCTCTCAGTGAGAGTTAATCTATACTTAATATTATAAAGCTGAAGAGTTTGTTTGTTTGTTTGTTTGTTTGAACGCGCTAATCTCAGGAACTACTGGTTCGAATTGAAAAATTCTTTTTGTGTTGAATAGACCATTTATCGTGGAAGGCTATAGGCTATATAACATCACGCTATCACCAATAGGAGCGGAGCAGTAAAGATAAATGTTTCAAAATCGGGAAAATGGATTCCATTTCGAGAGCTTCCGTTGCGTGCGCTGCGTAAACGGTTAAAGATACGCAAAAATAATGTACTACGGAATTATTCCTGATAAAAAGTTCTAAAATAAAGTCCGCGAGAGCATACATTTATCTTTTAAGGTTAAGTCATTATAACCTTTTTTATGGAAATCAAATTTGATTTTAAAGTAATGCATTACTTGCGAAGGTATTTTCATTAACACAACATTAATCCTAATAATAACCTAATATTATAGGATGGGATAGGATGGCATAGGATGGGATAGGATGGGATAGGATGGGATAGGATGGGATAGGATGGGATAGGATGGGATAGGATGGGATAGGATGGGATAGGATGGGATAGGATGGGATAGGATGGGATAGGATGGGATAGGATGGGATAGGATGGGATAGGATGGGATAGGATGGGATAGGATGGGATAGTATGGGATAGGATGGGATAGGATGGGATACGATGGGATACGATGGGATACGATGGGATACGATGGAATACGATGGGATACGATGGGATACGATAGGATACGATGGGATACGATGGGATACGATGGGATACGATGGGATACGATGGGATACGATGGGATACGATGGGATACGATGGGATACGATGGAATACGATGGGATACGATGGGATACGATGGGATACGATAGGATACGATGGAATACGATGGGATACGATTGGATACGATGGGATACGATGCGATAGGATGGGATAGGATGGGACAAGGTGGGATACGATGGGATACGATGATGATCGATGATCATTAACACAATATTAATCCTAATAATAACCTAATATTATAGGATGGGATACGATGCGATAGGATGGGATAGGTTGGGATAGGATGGGATAGGATGGGATAGGATGGGATAGGATGGGATAGGATGGGATAGGATGGGATGGGATAGTATGGGATAGGATGGGATACGATGGGATACGATAGGATACGATGGGATACGATAGGATACGATGGGATACGATGAGATAGGATGGGATACGATGGGTCACGCATAGGTACGACCTGTTTCCTTGAAAGAATGACTTTCGCCCATGTCTGCTTACGTTCTGGGGCTGCAGCCGCGCCGGTAAAGGCAGGAACGGGCAGGCTCCGAAGTCCGCCTATACTACTCAGGTCCCAGAGGCGTTTAAACGTAGATTTTTCTCTTGCACGAGCATGCGGGCGGCGAGTATGCCTGGGTCGACGGCGCGTTGTGTTCAACACGCGCCTAAATGTGTCATCACAATGACGCCCCCCCCCCCTTAGAAGGCCAAAGCCTGCCGGGGTCGCGGAACTATCGAATTACCTTGACCCCGGAACGTAAAGGCCTATTATAGGATTTATAGGACACCGAGGATTTTAATCAGTACAAGTCTGACAGTCTCTCTTACCCTGCCCTGGGTAGGAGGACTCATTTGATGATTTACGTACGCATATTTATGTATGCTCCAGAATGATGGTTTACAGCTAATGTTGTTAATAAAGAAGCACTAAAAAATACATTGTTGAGTTCCGACCTCCACGCGAACGAAGTCGCGGGCACAGCTAGTGGGCTATAATCGACGATGCTGGCGTCGTGGGGGTTGGCTAATAGCACCATGTCTTAGATTTATTTATACCAGGATATTTCCTCACAATATTTTCCTTCACCATTTCGAGAGCAGTCTGAAATAAATTTACACAAATCAATGTACTTGGGGTGAATTCGATCCCATGACCTACAAAGTCGTAGTGGGCTCCCACTAGGGTTGCCAACCGTACTCTGAAATAGAGTATTGTACTCTAAATCATGTAGGTGTAATCTATGGGACTAATAGAGTATGCTAAAATACTCTTTTTTACACAATGTTTACTATACTAGTGCTAGTCATGTAATATTATGAAAACCCATTATCATAAACAAAAAAGTCGACCATTTATTGTTAATAAATATGTTGGTATCCCCAATTCCCAATTACAGAGTTAGAAGGTTTGGATTAGAGTCATACAATTCTGTTAAAAACTTTGACAAATTGCTGCAAAAAGTACAAAAAATACTATTTAAAAAATATTAAATACATAATACTCTTTTTTTGGAAGTCCGTACTCTTTATTTACCTCCTTTGAAATCAGAAATACTCTATTTCTTCTAATAGAAGTTGGCAACCCTAGCTCCCACTGTTCTCTAAGCCATCCCTAACGCATATCAGAAACTTGCCGTCCAGTGCTGGACGTAAACCTCGCCAAAGAGTGGCAACCGTCTCGGTCTTAGAATCAATTTACTGTCAGCCACCCTCTTCAAATCATCGATCCCTGCGGCACGATGGATCCCTGAGCAACTCCTTAATGTTTATGCCAACACTTTTTTTGCAATCTTAACTCTTTAAGCTCTGCAGAAAGTTGAAAATCAAAAGTGTTTGTACATGCAATAAATCTCATAGTGTTCCTCTAGCTACCAGGAATGGGAACTGTGAAACAAGGTGTGGTTATTCAAGAGAAAATCACTTACTTCCAAGTATCTAACTCTATATACTCTTCACACACACTATATAACATATATTATGAGGTGTGAGGTAGGAACAAACGGACCACAAGCCGCATACGAGCTAGGTAACGTATGTTGCTTGCAGTGACGATGACCGCAGGGTGTGGCTTGAGTGTAGCTCCAAGATTTGATCACTGAGATAGATTTTATGGGTTTAGTTTACGGAGGAGAATAAACCTTGCAATGTCTGTAATGCGGATGGGATTATAATTTCAATTTATTCAATATTTTATCCTTTGTCATAATGAAAGGAGAAGAAGAGGAAGGTCAAAGAAAAGATGGATGGAATTTGTAAGGAATGATAATTATAAATGTAAAAGGAGTAAATGATGCTTTTACGTCTGACAGGAGAAAATAAAAGAAGAAAAGGAGTTGCGCCGACCCCAAAGAAAATTGGATAAGGTCAAGAAGATGATGATTTTTTAGTTTTTGAGTATATTTTTTTACAAAATTTACCAAAAATCATAAGTAAAAATTTTCTAAATGTCGTTGCCAATAATGGGAACTTAAAATATTATAGATATTTCGGCACTGTCGGACGCCATAATCAAGGATAATAACGGAAAGTCAAAAACAAATAATAAACATGGTAAATAGCTCGTTTTATTAAGTTCAAATGTTTTGATATATATAAGTTATTCGGTTATTTCTTATTAAACCTAAAGAGCATATTATTAAGTGGGATTATTGGCTGAACTTTACAAGGTAAGGAGCTGAAACTGTAATACTAGAAACTTTATAGTATTTTGCAAACACGTACATCATAACTTAATTACTAGTATTTCTGTCACAAAAACAAGTTATTTTTCAAGTTGCTTTTCGTGAAAATAAAACAGTATTCTTTCCAAAATTCATTTCCATTCTTACCAAAATCCATGATCCTCTCTAAAAGTCAGCACATACAACGCAAAGAGAAAACGATTTTCTTTTTAATGACGGGTACTTAGCTCTTTGCAACACCCGGTACTAGGATTTAGTGGTTTCTTCAAGTAAACTTTGCAGTTTCTAGTCGGGTCTTAACTGAGGCAAGTTTTCCAGGGTTACGGGAATGTCTAATGAGTTACAGGTCCATAGGCAAGATTACTGAAAAAATTAATATATTCCGCAAATTAGATTATAAAAAAAATATTTGACCCAGAAGTTTACAAAACGTCACTTCTAGGTGAAAATTTGTAATAGTTCTGATGTCACGAACTTCTTAAAATCATAGAAATGCTAGACGAAAAGTCTGTATTCCAGAACATCAGATCTCCGCCCCTTAGGTAATAGTAACATTTGAATAATTTGTAAGTGCTCTAAAGATTCGGACGGTAAGTTTAACATTAATTTAGTATGGATATTTCAGTCTAAATGTGCAAGTATTTTCCATTTACTTTGGAGGGGAAACATAGGCCGTTGTTATGTGTTGTGATATGATAATTATCTACACATAAGGAACAATGGTGTTCCATTCCAAACACAGCATAAATTAATTCCTAAACCATCTTTATGGCAACACTAAATCTATTCTTGCATGATAGTAGCATGTTAAAAATAAAATTATTTATAGAAAATGGTTCAGTATTATGTGCACTTAACACCCTCGGACACGACCTACAGGCTCAAGCGATATACTGGCTTGCACATCGACTTTTAAAAACAGACAATTATTGGGAAATTCAGCTTTTTAGAACGTTATCTCTGTCGCACAAAGTATTGGCTGAACCAATGAAAGATGAACCAGCATTAAGCGTATAGGTTGTGTGTGATACAGATAACATTCTACCAAGCAGAACTATTCGGATTTTGATACAAATTAAAATATTAGTTGGTTATCTCTTTCTGATGTGCAATATTAAATGCCATTAAAAAAAACTCAATTCAGTATAATATAAGTAGTCACAGCATGAAAATTCAAAACAATTTATTTCACCTAAGCCCATGTAAAACTTCCGAGAAAAACAGGTTTTCGGTTCGGATATTCGTTAATTTGTAATTTTCATGGAAAAGACCAGCGGCAGCGTTGACATGACTTGGACAAGTGGAGAAACTAGTGAAAAATAAAAGTTTTCTTGTCGTGACATTGTACAAGAAGTAAAAAGTCGTCTGAGATGCAAATAAAGACCTAAAAATTAAAATCTTAACTTTTCTTGTAATATAATGTGTACGTAATAAATAAAAAAAAAACTAGCTACAAATTGTCGGAGTCTAGCCCACTAGACGTGTAGTTGAAAGATTTTCCCTTTTACAATCAAGAATCAAGGAATTTTACGCCTTATTCTTCATACTCTTAAAGTCTTAAATTAAGTCGCATTATCCGAAGCCGTGAACTTGGCATTACTATCCGCGTAGCCCTGAACTAGGAAACTAAATTTACTGAGCTTTTACTATCGGGAAGTTGCGGGGGTAGTCTCTTTGTAGATTTACTGCTACTGGTTGAATGCAGTTGGCAAAGGAGTTTAATGTTCATGCAACAAATAAACTTCGCACTCTCTGTATTTAAGAGGCCGATCGATATTTCATAGGTAAAAACTATCAAGTCCTTTTTTCGTAATTACTGACCGATTTTAATGAATCTTCTTACTCAAAAATCGTACATAGATATAATAACTTTATTGTCAAAATACCATTGGGTACCCTAGTTTGGATTTCTGACTTCCTTCTTCCTTCCAAAATAAGAAAATTTCATTTATTGAAAAAAAAATACTAAATTGTGTCACAGTATTTCAAATTTACTGCTTATCAATTATAATGGCGGTTTTATTGCTAATAGCGATATCTGTGTGCGTATACAAATAAATATTTTATCTTGTTGTAAGCAAAATAATAGGTTTAAGTTACTAGAAAATGTTTTTATAGTATAGAGGCGGCTTTTTCTGTAGGCCATTGAAATTGTAGGCTGCAACCTTGCCGACTATCGATTCACGATACTTATATTTTACCGTGAACTCAATCAAGGTCTTATGGTAATTATAATAAATTGTCTTTAGTTTCTTCGTTTATGGTGGCCATAAATGGACCCGGAATGTGAAAGTTCCTTATATTTTGGGTTCTTTTTGGCCTGCAATTTTTTATGTAGTTTATAGTAAATGTTTTTTTTTTTATCTTTTCCCCACACTAAGAAGTTGTCCTGTATCATGGGTGTATTTACAAACATAGAAACTCGCATACCCGATCAGTAGCCCGAAACAAATGCTTGTGCAAATCATACAAATATTTGTTCCGTGCGGGGATCGAACCCGCGACACGTTGTGTAACAGTCGATCGCTCAACCACTGCGCCAACCATGTCTTCTAAATCTTTTATGCTTGCATGTTTGAAAACCGAATAAAATAATTTACACTGGTATCTGATATGAACAAATTGCCACTATTGTGTGGTCGTGTCCGTATTGGTTTTGTAGACGCAATTTTGTATGACTTTTTTTTTTTTTTTTTTTTTTTTTTTTTTTTTTTTTTTTTTTTAGGGTGGCAAAATCATCAAATGAGGCCTCCCGCCCTGGGTGGGGCAGAAGGGACTGTCAGACTCTTACTGACTAAAATCCACCCGTGTTCCTTCGGATGCCCTTTACGTTCCGGGGCCACGGTATCCTGGATTAAGAAAAAATCCGCGACCCCGGCAGGCATTTGGCCCCATAAGGGGCCCCGTCGGTGACGCGTGAAACACGACACGCCACCGACCCGGGCTTGGTCCTTGGTCGGACGGCGAGCTTACCCATTACTCACCGTCCGCAAGCCCGCTCCGCTGCTGTGCCCTCTGCTAATCAGAGGGACACGCATTGGAGCTTCCACCCGACAGGCTATTCGCATACGGGCAAAGAAACCCCCTTAGGCACACAGTGCCTAAGGAAGAGTTTTTGCCCGCATCCCAGGGCGCACCGGCCCGAAAAACTGGTCTTCCCCCCGGACGTATCCGTGAGGGAACTCCAGTCCACGGACGCACGTGGAGGTTACCTGTCTTAGCACCCCAATTTTGTATGACTTAGTAACAATTATTGTAAATTTTAAATTAATTGACTTTTGATACTTTTTGAATGCACAATAATGAAAATACTGGACATACTTAATTTTTTATTGACTATTATGTACTTATACAATAATAATTCTAATCTTGACACCAATTATTATTTATTTCCTATGTATTTTGTAATTAAATTTCACTATACGCAATGAAATGTAATTTTTAAACCAAAAAAAATTGTACGCCGTTATTGGCAAAGCATGGACGCTCACAACATATTACTTAATACCTTGCATGTCTGATTACTCAGTTTATGTAAACGCATGTTTGACAAATAAATTATCTTTCTTTCTTCGTTCATTTTTTGGTACCATTGGCCATGTTTATATGACATCAATTATTTGACATTAATTATATTCTCCAGTAAAATATGCTTTTGTTTTGAAGAACGTTTTAAACATTTCATAATACTGCTCGAGTGATATCAAAATAGATTTATTAAATACACACGAAATTGTCTAGTTATTTAGTTTGTAGGTACTATGATTGACATCAAACTGCTTACATAATACATTGAAACACGCAGATTCCTAAATGTCTAATTAAATTAAATATTTTGATTTACATCAATTAATAATGACAGCTGGTTGAGTTAATGCCAAATATTTGTAGCATAGATATTGGCACCGTGCACAACTTTAGCGCCACCTAGCGTTTGCAACTTTACTGGCTCTGACCGTTCTAATTAAAATCAGAGTTTGTTACAAAACACTGATTTTAGAGAGGTGACCGTCGATTGGGACCGCAATTAACTGACACCGCGGTCCCAGTTGCCGGATCCATTTAATTTAATATTTGTATTCCGCTGGGACCCATCCCAATTGAATAAATAAAACTATTGTTCAAGCCTAAAGCAGTACAGTTTAACGAAAAAATGTTTAAGTCGCCGAGAACTTTATTTTGGATACCATGGCGAAGCACTGAAACAAAATTGAAAAATGTGTTCTGTAATGAATAATATCAAATACTAGGATATAAATGAGGATAATAATATAATGTTATTTACTTTTGTTTCTTCACGACAGGTTGTCCATTTCCTGCATTGTTCTTCTTTCCAAGAAGCGCTTGGGAATCAATAAAAATAAGTTTACTATTACTGGTAATATTCTTGCAGTTTTCAACACAACAACTGCTGTGACCTATTTTATTTGGCGGAATAATGCTATTATAAAAAATACTACAGATAATTATGTCTAACAGATTGACAGATAATAGAATCGATTCTGATAGGCCCCCATCTAGTACTTCGCACCCAGCGAATAGTCAGTGCTCATCATTACAATGATCCATAATATACGGTAGAAGAGGGTCAAGTATTGCTGGCCGCTTTTTTTGTTTCGTTAAATCGTCAAATTAATGGGTCTTTACTCCTGATGAAGCTAAAAGGACTGTCAGACTTATACTGACTAAAACCAACCCCTTTCTTTTTTTACCGACTTCAAAAAAAGGAGGTTATCAATTCAACCCGTATGTATGTAATATTTCTAGAACTGCCCAGTTTTCATATAAATGTTAGTCTATATCAGCGTCTGAACAAATGTATGTATGTATATATGTTTTTATGTTTGTCTTCGCATATCTCCGGAACTACAAGTCCGATTTAAGTAATTCTTTTTTGGTTGTACTAGGTATTGTCCAACTTAGGGTACACTGCAAGTTTCATCAAAATCTGTTCGGTAGTTTTTGAGATGGGGAATTTTTGCCTACTTGGGTTGTAGATTTTCGAAGATTGTATGTTTGGTCGCGATTATCTCGCGTTTAGCTGAACCGATTTTGATGCGGTTTTCACAAAAGTATTTGTTATATTCTAGGGAAGGTTTCAGTATATAACAATCATGGATATCTCGTGACGTTGACCGCATAGATCCGTTTTTGTTGCTGACTTGGATTAAAGATTTCTAAAGACGCCGATTATACGAAGATTTTTGTTGAATATCTGAACTAAAAAGGGTAAAATAAAAACTTTAAAAAAAAAAAAGAACCGACTTCAAATCAAACACAAAAAATTTTAAAATAACTTTTCTTTCGGAAGTCAGTGGCAATAGTCAATGAAATAAAAAAAAACAAAGCCACCGACTTCCGAAAGAAAAGTAATTTAAACTTTTTTGTGTTTGATTTGAAGTCGGTTTTTTTTTAAATAAAAGTTTTTTTTCTTTTTTTCTTTTGCTTTCCCGGGTGGTGGTATCAAAATCAAAGCATTTATTTTAAGTAGGCCAGTTACAGGCACTTTTGAGTTGTCAAAAAACAAAAAATTAAAAAAGTTCAAATATAGTTATGGGCAAGACAAGACAAGATAAAGAGATCGCAAGACGAACAGAAAATGCCTGGAAGAGTTACCGGTCCATGAAGGAGCTTTTCAAGGGCACTCTGCCTTTGTCTCTGAAGCAGAAGTTAATGGACATGTGTATTCTTCCCATCCTGACCTATGGTGCACAGACTTGGTCTTTGACAAACATCCAAAAGTCCAAACTCAAGGTTTGCCAACGTGGAATGGAGCGCAGTATCTTAGGTGTTAAATTAACAGATCACGTTCGAAACACTACACTGCGCTCCAAAACACAAATCATTGACGTGACTCAAAAGGCTGCCCAACTTAAATGGGACTGGGCAGGACATGTCTGCCGCATGCCGAACGAGATGTGGGCACGCAAAGCTCATGATTGGTGCCCTGAAACAGCGACGCGGGGCCGCGGTAGACCTCGAAGGAGATGGCGGGACGAACTGGATGTCTTCCTTGAGAATTGGAAAGAGGTGGCGCAAAGTCGTGGAAGTGGGAAAGAATGGAGGGAGGCCTTTGCCCAGCAGTGGGACAGTTTAGGCTAATAATAATAATAATAGTTATGGTGCTCCAGTCCAAGTCACAAGACATAATAACTGTGCAAGTACCGTAGGTGCCCAATGTGCCCGTTCCAAAGCGAGCTCTATGAAGAATAATGGGTAAGAAACTCCATGGACAATCTTTAGATGTTCCCAAAACCTCTAAAGATAATCCTGAAATAGAGACAAAACAATTGACAAAACCAATTTACGTCAAATCCGTTAGTAAAGCCGCGAAAATTGTCAATCAAAATAATTATTAGTTGGTATAAAATTCATAGCTTTCTGCCTCTATAATTGTCCAATTACGAGTGTTCGGCCGTCAATTTTGTCCAATTCGTAATGTTTACGACTCAGAGGCCATTAAGTTTATGGTCTATTGCCTGTATCGTGTGAATTGCTGTTGTAACTGCAGGGTTTTACACCGTGGAGTAACGAAAAATGGCTGTCTTTATTATATTTAAAAATACCCACACTACAATTTTTTCTTGAAGCGTGAGTGAGAGCCCTTCAAAAATATCTAAAATAAAATGTACATAGACCCAGACCCGAAACAACTACTTGTTCTTAATACTACATTTACTAGCTTTTGCAGCGGTTTCGCCTCTTCCCTTATTAGCTATGTTATTTATGACCAAAGCAGCTTACAACTGGTGAAAGAATTTTTGAAATCGGTCAAGTAGTTTTTATTCGTTACAAACATACACAAAAATACTAATCTTTTCTGTCTATTATGAGTGTAGACAAAGTGATAGACCTACTCATAATTTTTGGTAAAGTTGATTAAAAAAAACTTTGATTTTTGGTCTGCATTGCAATCCATTCAGGTTAACAGATTTAGGTCAAAGACCCATAGAGCCATTAAAACCATAAAAACTCTCCCCCACCACTTTTAATTAAAACTCGGTCGAAAGAAAATATTGCAAATCGTTTAAAAACGTAAGAAAATTATTACCGAAGATGGAAAGAAACTTGATTTAATTAAACTCAAGGAACTTTGCTTACAAGACAGTGCAAGAAAAAAAGCTATTTTCAAATTCAACGGTTTTATAAATAAAGGAATAGTTATGAGACTGCGAATATTTTTTATGGTTCCTATCGAGCGTTATTCGAATAATTTGATATTAATTTATTAATTGCGATTGTGGTACCCAACAATTAGGCTGACGAAATCTAAATGAACACCTCGACAATGATGTACTTTATAAGAGTCGCTTTTTCCAATGCAAATGTACTTTCTAAGTATTTCTTGAAAATTACTGACATCCGCGAAGGGAATCATCGTGAGGAAACCTGGACAAGGCTGCGATGGTCCAATTGTTAAAAGCCATCCGATGTACATACTAGTCATGTATATCGCTTTGGCGCTATAGCTGTTAAGGTGTTATTAACATAATTTTAAATAAATAAATCTAAAGGTTTCGCAATTTCAAATCCTGCTCGCAAGTGTATTTTATCGGAACTAAACGTCATCTGTGTGCTGGGTTACTTTGGTTGAGTGATCACGAACGCTACAGTTGCTCAATGATAAATATAATCGATTGATGTTGCAGATCGATGTGTTCTTTCCAAAAAAAAAAAAAAACAAAATGGCTACATTCATACCGACTGAAGTCCCGAACCCAATGCGGAGATGCCCGAAAGAGCTACCACGCTTTTGGAAAGCAAAGCGGCAATGAAAGAACAGGGTGAGACGGCTCAGGCGCAAAATGTTCCTTTCGCAAAATGTCCACAGGTAGCAAAATGTTCCTTTCGCGGAATGTACTTTTCGCAAAATGTACCTTTCGCGAAATGTTCCTTTCGCGGAATGTACTTTTCGCAAAATGTACCTTTCGCGAAATGTTCCTTTCGCAAAATGTAGGCTTATAGGTACCACTCATGTTCATACAAATCAATATATCTTTATCTTTTTTTTTTTTTCGTGGTAAAATCATCAAATGAGTCCTCCCAGCCCCGGGCAGGGCGGGAGGGACTATCAGACTTGTACTGACTAAAATCCACGGTGTCCTTCGGTAGCCCTTTTGCGTACCGGAGTCGCGGTATACGTATGTCCCGCGACCCCGGCAAGGCTGTGGCCCTCTAAAGGGGGGCCCCGTCATTGTGCTGACGCTCTTTGAGGCGCTGAGTTTTAGTCAGTATACTTGTCTTACAGTCCCTTCCACTCCACCCTGACCGTGAGGAGTCATGTGACGATTTCCTACGATAAATCTCGTATTCTGCTTTCCAAGATTGTTTTTATGTACAATGGTTTTGCTCTTGACCTTAGTCCAGGTCAGGAGTGACAAAAACAAGGTCGACGATGGAGCGAGCTTACCCAGAAGAAGCCTGTTCACTCTAACTTTGAAGAGATTAGGGTTGTATGCGTTCGGAAACACAGACGCCGGCAGAGAGTTCCACTCCTTTGCTGTTTGCATTATAAAAGACGTTTGGAAACGCTTAGTGCTTAGATATGGAGGAAATTAGGTAAAAAAATAGTAGATAGACCGATCTTCGTGGGAAGACTTAAATAGTGTCCAAACCATAGCACATAATTACGTTGGTAAATACATGGAAACTTGGTGGTTCATGCGGTTTCATCTTTAACAGAACAGCCCAGTCATATGAAACGTAAGTTGTGGTTGCCTGCTAATTGGTAACTTGGTTATTTATAACTTTCTTTGAAATAAGGGTCATTTTCCAAGGACAATTATTGTATGATTTAGGAAGTGCAAATATTAAGAATCAAGTAATTTTTGTTGTGTTCCAGTAGCAAGAATATTTATATTGTCATTACTATGCTGCGTATTCATTTAATTACTTTTGTTGGTTACTTAGTTGGCCTCTCCATACCTTTTCACGAGTAATTTTTGAGCGCCACTTCAAACCAGCCATCACAGCCAATAAATCTGAACAGTGCTCTAGATCTTTCAGAGCCAATATTTCAGCTCCAAGATAATAAATAAATAAAAAAAAATCTTTCGCAATTTTTTTACATCTAAAAAAAACATACTTAGTAGGTATTAGTTAAACTCTAAAATTAACATCAAAACTAAAATCAAAACGAACAGTAAAAAAAAAAACAAAATTTAAAATCAGAATTAAAATAATGATGGCACTGATAGCTCTTGAAAGTGATTCAGATTTTTACTGATCGCGTTTCTTTAAAATTCGGTCTCAATTCATCATCATCATCATTTATCAGCCGAAGAACGTCCACTGCTGAACATAGGCCTCCCCCATAGATTTCCAATAGGACCGGATGGAAGCGGCTTGCATCCATAGCGATCCTGTGACTTTCATCAGATCATCTCAGTTCACTTCCTAATAATTTGACCAATCACTTACACAACATTCAAATGACCATTTCCATTAAAAGGAGGCTATTTTTTAGGCTAGAACTGAATACTTGATTACTGATACATTTTAAAATAACTGAACCAAATCAAAATTCTATCCAAATTTCAAAGCACTATCAATAAAAATAAAACTTTATTTCAATACTCTTTTATACATTAATACCAATTAATTAAAATCAACTAAAAAAAATATACATTAGGTTAAATTCGTGAGGTCTGATCACATTTTAATCGCCAGAACAGTTAAAGTTAAACCAAACTTTACTGACAATCTGTCACGAATGGCATTACGGTTAAGTTATGTTTAATGACTGTTTTTCGGTTTTGTTTTAGTTTTAGAATAACTGTGTTTATAGCAATAATCTGTATTCTGTTGTTTTGAAACGAATTATATGACTGTGTAATTTATCGGTCATCGAATCGGCCAGTGCGGTTATTAATATTTAGCTACGACCTCCTAATAATTTGCGAACTAATGAATTATCATCGTTTCATGGAGTTCATTAAGTGTGGGAGTCAGAACAGAATGTGTTCGATTTATTGGCATTCTTGCGTACTGCAGCCAAGTTTAAATGTCATGGTTGGAGGCATCGTTTATTCATGCTTAGAAGAACTGCGTCGAAGCTTCGTTGGGTATCGACGAGCTTTCAACCATATGGTTGGGTAACCTTTCACGTGTTATGTTTATTCTGAGAATTTATTGTAGGCCGTATAATTTTGTATTATTAGACTGTTATACAAATACGTATGAGTGACTCTCAAGTGCTAAAATCTTAATAAAAAAACTAGTATTCAGGGGTACCACTATCTAAGCACGAAACGTGTTTCATATTCTTTATCACTTATAGACATAAGATTCTTTAGTTGTACGAACTAAAAATTGGTGACAACACGATTGAACAGTTGTCTTGACTCCTAATGTGTAACTATGGAGAGGGCTATGCTCGGTATTTCTTTACGTGATCGAATCCGAAATGAGAAGATCCGTAGACGAACTAAAGTCACCGATATAGCCCACCGGATTAGCAAGCTGAAGTGGCAATGGGCAGGCCATATTGCTCGCAGAGCAAATGGCCGATGGGGTCGAAAAGTGCTAGAGTGGAGACCGCGGACTAGCAAGCGCAGCGTAGGACGTCCACCAACGAGATGGACAGACGACCTTATAAAGGTCGCCGGAAGACGCTGGATGCAGGTCGCTTCCAACCGGTTTATGTGGAGATCTAAAGGGGAGGCCTATGTTCAGCAGTGGACGTCCTATGGCTGAGATGATGATGATGAAGGTTCACTCAAAAGCTTCGAGCTTCTTTCCGTATTATCGTTGATGGAAGTAGACCCCGCTATAGCTAGTTTTTACTATAATCGCAAGAACATGCATTCTTTTCGTAGAGTCCACTTGTTTTTCCTTTACTTTCTCGTTCAATCAAGGGTCTTTCAACAACGGAGAGCATTGGGTCGTTTGACTCCGTGGTCTTAAACGGCCCATTCCAAAAGATACCTTAGGCCATTCGCACCATTCCTATACTGCGATAAAAATGGCTCCATACAGAAACAATACTTCCATTGGGCGATTCGCACCGTGTTTGGATCCATCTGATCCGACCCAACAAATTCACGAACTACCAAGCAACTTGTCCCTCATAAATGATTCAGCCAGTTAATCTCAACCGAACATCGAAACTCATCTACGTGTCATTCAAGATAGAACACCGAAAGCATTGGCAGAGGTCCAAATTAAAAAAGTTTTCGCTCCAACCAACATAACGTAGTCTATTTAGTAGGAACAGGTATTGACATACTGTATATTGGAGCCGTTTTAAGGGGCTTGTGGAAAACTAATAGAATAGGAACCTTAAGCTACCTCTTTTTAGGTTTTGAATGACATCAAATGAGTCCTCACGCTCTCGGTCCAGTGCCTTTAGTTGCTCTAAAGTTTAAAGTTACCTTTGCCAAGGGTTTTCTTTCTTCTTTTTTTATGAACGATGGATATTTGCTCTTGATCTTAGTCTACTAGGTCAGGGGTGACAAAGACAAGGTCGACTATGGAGCGAGCTTACCCAGAAGAAGCCCGTTCACTCTAACTTTGAAGAGATTAGGGTTGTATGCGTGCGGAAAAACTGGTCATGGATGGGTGGGACATTTCAAGTATCTCTTTATATCTCTGAGAAATAAGTACACCAGATTTAAATGGCCATCGAGGTTTTTTTTTTATTTGAAATAGCTTTTTCTCGACTCTACCCCGTTTTGAGGTGACAGAGACAAAATCGGCAATGGAGTGAGCTTAGTCAGAAGACTCTTGTTAAATATGACTTTATTACGGCTACACTTGGCATTGTTAGTGTCATAAATTGGGAAGAGTCAATCAAAGAATTCCCACTTCAAAAAAATACATTATAATTATATGATCTATTCGGTGTTGCAGTCAAAATATTTTCACTATTTACGAGTGTGTGTGTGTGTTCTTACATATTCATGAGGATTCGAAGATAGATGGTTATGATGGATGATTTCGTGGATCAGAAATAATATTATTATTCAGAGTAACTTAATAAATTAATTGGATGGGTTCGTTAGGTAATGGTAGTCGAATTTCTTAATCGATTTTGACAAACTTTTATTTTTTTGATAAAACGTATTTGAGCTTAATTTTACAAAGACCTAAGTTATTTAAACGGAGGAGTGTGTTTGGCATAATTATTCAAAGTTTATAATTATGGAGATCCTGCTCTATATAAACTTTAGATGTGCAGAAAACAAATACCTATTTATATATAAACTAGCTGACCCGGCAAACGTTGTTTTGCCATATAAATAATTTAAAAAAAATTTAGGGGTGGACTACCCCTAACATTTAGGGGGATGAAAAATAGATGTTGGCCGATTCTCATAGATACCGGATAAGCACAAAAAATTTCATCAAAATCGGTCAAGCCGTTTCGGAGGAGTATGGCATCGAAAACTGTGACACGAGAATTTATATATACTCGTCAAAACAAAATAAGGGCCACTTTTTAAATTGCACTTTAAACAAGTATTGCTCTTATTCTGGGTACATAATAAATACTAAATATCTTGTTATGGTTTCTTTCAAGTATTAATATTGTTTCTACTGCATAATTGGAAATTAATAACTTTTTTTAGGGTTCCGTAGCCAAATGGCAAAAACGGAACCCTTATAGATTCGTCATGTCTGTCTGTCTGTCCGTGTATGTCACAGCCACTTTTTGTCTAAAGTATAAGAGCTATCCTGTTGAAACTTGGTAGAAAGATGTATTATGTGAACCGCATTAGGATTTACACACAAAAATCAAAACAAAACAAATTTTGGGGGTGCCCCCCATACTTAGAATTGAAACTCAAAAAAATTTTTTTCACCAAACCCATACGTGTGGGGTATCTATGAATAGGTCTTTAAAAATTATATTGAGGTTACTAACATCATTTTTTTCTAAACTGAACAGTTTGCGCGACAGACACTTCCAAAGTGGTAAAAAGTGTGTCCCCCCCCCCGTAACTTCTAAAATAAGAGAATGATAAAACTAAAAAAAATATTTAATGTAGACCTCAACCAAAACTACCAACGAAAATTAGTTTGGATGAGATACAGTTAGTAGTTTTTGAGATATAGTACATTTTCAAAAACCGCAAATATAACTTTGCCATTCATACAAATACTATGAAAAACAAAGTTATTTTTATTGTTTGTGTATATTGCTTACTAATCTCAATATAATTATATCTCTAATCTATGCTTGCTGCTACGGAACCCTTCATGGGCGAGTCCAACTCGCACTTGGCCGGTTTTTTTTAATTAGATATTTGAGATTACTTAGAATTTACGGTATGGTGTTTTTTAAATTTCAAACTTCTAACGGAGTTTTCTTTGACTAATACAGCAAACAGGCTATAATGATCTTTAAATCTCATAATGTCATGTATTCGGAGACATATGGACGCAAAAACAGCCACTTGGGGTTTCACCTTAATCTAGGGGGCCCGTAGCGAAAAAAGGTTGGTTTAATGGTGGAATATTCCCAACGAGTGGTTCAAAATGCTTGAAACTGGTCTTAAAAGACGGGTAATATCACCAGACGCCGTAATCAAGGAAGAAAGTAAGTAAGTAAAGCCCAAGAAGACCATTAAGTTTGTTTAACCGCGCAAATAGAGCGAAAATCTACTGCGTGGACCGTACAAACTCCATTGCGTCGAGCTACAGGCACCCCTATAATTGACTACACTATTCCGAATCGACTCCGTAAAGACTAACAATACTCAAGAAGATGCTTGGTTCGCCTCCAGTTAACTGCAGCGTATGGTGCAAATCGTGAAACATTTGTGAAGGAGAAAATTTATTGATTTGTTTTGACTGGGCTTCATTGCTTTTTATTGATGACTGATGGGTTATTTTTTTTCAATAAAAACTGATTCATAAGAGTGTAGAGAAGATCTAAACAACAGGTTTCAGATCCTTGCACTCTTAAAACCGACTGTTCTGGCGAGTTCTGAGTTATGCTCTGGGGCGGTTATCTCTATCACGCAAAACTGAGCTCGCACTTCTTAACGAGGGTGCTGTAACTCCTCAAAATTGCGTAGAGAATGTGGTACAACTCCACATTATCCCATTCGCACAGCAAGGAATACCTGAGTTCTTCTTGAAGAAGGATAATGCTCGAGCGAACACGACGCGACTAACAGTGCACACATTCCCTTACGCTCGAATCACGATGTTACAGTGGACACTCAGGATTTTTACCTGAGTTCTATTGAGCATTTAAGAGATAAATTAAAGAAGAGTGAAAAATAAAGTAAAATTCCCATCAACACGCAGCTGGATCTCATAAATTATCTGAAAACTTGCTGGTAGAGTATCCCAAAAGAAAATGTTCGGTATTTAATCCAGACCATTCCACCTCCCATAAAATGAGCAGAACAGAGAGAACAGAGTTAAAAGAGAAGCTTAAAAGAACACTGGGACATTAAAGACGTTATTTTTTTGATTTTTTTTATGTTTCATGTAACTTGATACATTCCTGCAATTCCTCACTTTTCATTAAATTTGGTTTATTTTAACGATTTATTGGAATACATGTTTAATTTTTGTGTATTTTCATCTAAAACCATTAATATTAATCAGATTCAGTCATTGTAACTAGTAATATTTAAACATTATTTAATAAATCGATAAAAACCAGGTGGCCCTTATTTTGTTTTGAGTAGTATATTAGATAAGCCGTAATGTAGGGGCCACACTAACGAAAAATGCCGTTAAATATTTCGAAAATGAACTTTAAATGTTCTTAAAATCATTCATCATCCCGAAAATTGACGGTATTTCTCAGTAGGTACTGCAGTGTTCAGCAAATTCATATAAACAACTGTGCGTTTGATTGTTTGACACACGCTAAATGTATCACCAAATAAACTTTTTAACATAGCACCACTTTTTTTTTTTTTTTCATCGTGGTAAAATCATCAAATGAGTCCTCCCACCCCGGGCAGGGCGGGAGGGACTGTCAGACTTGTACTGACTAAAATCCACGGTGTCCTTCAATAGCCCTTTACGTCCCGGGGTCACGGTAATGATATAAGTCCCGCGACCCCGGCAGGCTTTGGCCCTCTAGAGAGGGGGGCCCCGTCATTATGCTGACGCTCTTTGAGGCGCGCGTGGAACACAACGCGCCGTCGACCCGGGCATGGTCCATGGTCGGGCTGCGAGTTGCCCTTTACTCGCCGCCCAACATAGCACCACTTAATGTTTAAATGAAAATAATAGAGACAGTCAAAGAAAACTCTAAGAAAGGTGTTTCTTAAGGACGTTTTCTTGTACATCTTATGGATTCGGATTTCCCTATGTCTTCCAAATTAAAAGGACTTGTATAGTGTTGCCAAAACAGGATACTTACATAAATTAAGATGGATAGGCATTATATATTTTTAAGAAACAAAGAATAAGAGAATACGAGAAACGAAAGAAATAAAAAACGTATGATATTAAGAGTAGGTACTGCTTTCATTATTAAAATGTAATACTTTCAAAGTTCTTCACTCATGGGATTAGCAAGGAATCATTTCGTAAATTAATACGAAACCTTTAGCTTTTAATGTTGACAATCCTGCATACTTGCCGTTTGTTTTTATTACAGTAACTTGTTTAGAAACGCCATATTATTTTACCATTTGTTCATCTCCCATGTTTGGGTGAGAAAAGTTTTGTTTGCCCGTGCAAATAAAAGCTATGCTACACAGAAAGCGGTACGGTGTAGAAGCGAGCACGGGGCGACTGCGTAGGTATTCTTTTTGTGAGTGAGGGAGATGGCTTTAATCCACCACACTGACCCAGTACGTATTAGAACTGATGTCACATCATGTCATCGCACTTTTGGGGTAGGATATGCCTTTTCCATCACGGTGTTTTCCTTCGCCGTTTTGAGAGCAATAATAAAAAGTGGGATTCAAATCGAATCAGCCTTATACTAGACTTAACCTCATAATTCGGGGCCTTTACCTCTGGGTCACCGCTGGTGCCGTAAATATCAGCATCCTTCTCAAAGTTTTTGTACAAGTTTTATGAATCCCAGCATTTTTATACTAGCATAGAATAATAATGTATTCCTACAAAAGGTACACGTACGAGGTATCGTCGCTGTGTCCCACTTCTCTCGATTCGCTTTCTTTATAGCATGACCCTTAGCCTAACTTGCCTGTATAAAAATTCTGGCTTCGGATCTGAACGCTCCGCTCATAAAGGCTGTCACTTGTCCTTTTCAAAGTATTTTGTTCATTTTTATTTTCCTGTTTTTTGGGACGACGAAATTGCTATTAGTATTTTGTGAAGTACTTTATAAGTTAATAAACACTCTTAATGTCTCAGTGAGTCTTTTGATTTTTGGAAATATTTTCTGATTCTATTTTTCTTGGTGACGGGTGAAGTGTGTTTTATTGTTTGAATTCTATTTTGTTATTATAAAGGTGCTAATAACCTTGAGCATTCACTTGTAATGAGCGTTCTTGCAAATTTTACATTGCAGAAAAACAAACGAGAGCGTTTTAGCGAGCATTCTAATGAGCGTTCTGGCCAGCTTCTTTGCCGAGGTGTCTGTCAAGTTTGTTAACTTCTAGAATTTTTTTTTGACGACCATTGACTAGAGCTTTTACTAGAACGATCATGAAACCGATCGTAGCGATTTTAAACTGACTTTCAAAAGGAGGAGGTTCTCAATTCGGATGTGATGATTATATATATATATATTGTTTTATGTTTGTTCGGGCATAACTCCGTCGTTTACCAACCGATTTGAAAAACTCATTTTTTGTTGGAAAGGGTATACTTTCCGAATGGTCCCATTAAAATTTTATTGAAATCGGACTAGTGCCTTTTGAAAAATCAACAAAAACCTAAAAAGTTTTCAACATTGTCTACACCGATTACTCTGAGGTTTCTGGTCCGATTTCGATGATTCCTTTTTTGTTCGATACGGTATATCTGCCATTTGGTCCCATAAAAATTAAATGTTCACTTAGTTTGGTGCAGTAGTTTTTCTTTTTAGCTCATTGTGTAGGTACATACATGGGCGATGTTATTACCGGTGCCCCGGATTATTGGTGCTATAAAATTATGTATTTGACAATAATTTGGGTTGAATTTTTAAACTAAAAAAGATAAAATAAAAAACTTAACCCCTTCAGACCCAGCGTCCATTTCAATGGACACGATTTATTATGGCGTGAAATATGAGGTGGGTAAATAAAATCGCTAGTGTAAACATTTGATTGTACCGACCACTTACCTAGAAACGTTACGATAAACAAAACACCAAAGGATTTATTGTAGGTAAGATGAAATGATTAGTCAAGTGTTGACGTTCGCTATGGCCATGCGCAATGCGAGTAAGTCTTTAGTGTTATTTTATTTACTCCAAAACGACTTGATCAATTGTTTAGATATTTTTTGTGCTGCATAGTGATCATATTTGCTAAGATATACATTTACAAAAAATACTAAATATGCGGTTGTTTTCATAATTTTGAAGATAAAGTCGATGTCCATTTCAGTGGACATGGGGTCACAATCGTTGTAAACCAAACGTATTTACAATAACACTTTGTATTGAATTTTACATGTTATTTTTATTCTTTTTTAGGTTTTGATCGATCTAAAAGTCAAGATGTGGATAATTTACTGAATTTATTAGAAAAAGGAAAAATTTCGGATAGTGACGATGAAATGGTACAGGCAATACCACAAAGAAATGTTCGTGTGGGTAGTTACATAAAGGTACCAAGCAAAAGAGAGATAGGTAATCACTCTGAAGAGGAGGACGATATAGTAGAGAATGAAGACTTAGAGGAGGTAGAATCTAGACTCGAATCAAGTAGTAAGCCTAAAAATGAAATAATTTGACACTCTTGCGCGCCCCGCGCATGGAACACAACGCGCCGTCAACCCGGGCATAATCCACGATCGGACAGCGAGTCACCCATTACTCGCCGCTCGCACTCCTACGCCTACGGTGGCCGGAGATCGTCTAGCGACGTCCGTCGCCGTGGGCGTCTACCACTGCGGCTAGGGTGAAGGGAGGACGCTGTCCACTCCCTCACGCGGCCCGCCTCCTCCTTCGCGAGCATGACTGCTTCGCAGAAGGAAGGTGTAGTACTTGCTTCAAATTTTGTTGGAATAGGCAATCAATATGAAGTTCGGCGATGAAATAAAATATCTAAAAATTACGTACGAGTAACTATACCGCGTCCTGAACTTGTGCAATTATATAACAGTGGTATAGGTGGTTTAGATAAAACTGATCATCTGATTAGTTTGTATCGAATCTTCATTAGATCCAAAAAATGGACATTGCGTATGACATTTCAAGCCATTGACCTAGCACTAGCCAATAACTGGCTGGAACCAAGAAGATTGCCAAACCTGTAATACCATGTACAGACATTTTGGACTTGTTGCACTTTAGGCAGCGCGTTGCAAAAGCTCTAATAAACATGGGACATCCAATTCCTAGCAGAAAAGAGGACAGCCCGCATCTGGTGGTAGCAGTCCAGTAAATTCACCAGTTACACCAAAACAACACCGTTTCAGAACTGAAATAAGACCAGCAAGGGAAATTCAGTATGACACTGTCGACCATTTCCCAGCATATTATATTTCATCAAAAACAAGAATAATCCTAAGAGTGTAAGATGTAAAATAAAAATAAACTACATAAATTATAATAATATTGTATAGTTTTACTTACTTACTTCAAAATATTACAACAAAACATTTATTCATTAAATATGTATTAATACAACACTCTAAACCTGATGTCCACTTGAGTGGACATCAAAATTTCCAAAAATCTAAAAACGATAAATCGCATATTTTTACAAAAATCCGTTAATTGCACTACTAACTCACAAAAAAACCTTAAGAATATTTTTATTAACTCTTTATATAAATTCAGGTCCGAAGGGGTTAAAAAAAAAATATAATCGACTTCAAAAACAACCACGAAAAAGTTCAAAATAACCGACAAAAAAACATTTCTTTCGAAAGTCGGTGACAAAAAGTCAACGAAAGAAAGAGAAAGTCTGTTACATTTTTTTTTTTGAAAAAGTTATTTTGGCTTTATGCTTGGCTCTAGTAGGCATAAAAGTTTATGAGGATGAATAGACAGGCAGTCGGATCGATAGATATAATATATCTGTTATTACTCTTTCACTCAAAATCTACGGAACGGATTTGGAAGAAATCGGTACACAGATTGTGACCTTAAAGCTGCGAACATATTATCGGACGCGTCCGTCAGCCGCGGCTGAGGCACGCGGCTTAGCAGTGTGCACGGTACACAAACATCCAGCCGGCCAGATTCTGTTCGGACGTCCGAGCGCTCAAGGGCGACTCAAGGTCACGTCCGCGTCTTACGACCGATAGTTTGCACAGTGTAGTATTCAATGTACTGGCTAGATTTTAATAAGCCGCGTCCCTCAGCCACGGCTGACGGACGCGTCAGATAATATGTTCGCACCTTAACAAATTAACTTTTTATCCCATTATATTCATCCTGCGTTGCCAAACTACACAAACAACACCTAAAGATAGTAAACCCATAAAACTTACGACCTGCTAACAATTCTATAAATAAAGTCCACTGCTGAAGTTTACAGCTTCATCCTAAATGAAGCAAAGATGTCGCTTGTTTACGAGTACTCAAGATATTGTGAAGGAAAAGGGTTATCTTTGGTATAGTGCCAGCGTGAGGAGAATTATAAGGAGAGGGGTTCAAAATTTAGAGGAAAGAAGCTTTGTGCAGACCGTTTTGTGATAGCACCTTTTCGTGATGAAACTTCGTTAGTGAACAAACTTCTGTGCTACTTTTGGCGAAAATTCCGTGGATAAAGAAGTACCTATGAAAGGCACAGAATGACGATAACATGGAGAAGGACCGAGAAAAGTAATAATTTTATTAAACTGTTGCATAATTATGCGCGGCGCGAAATACCTAACGAAAAAACCTAAAGAAAATACGCATCGTCTAACGTCTTTTCAGTTCGGGAGACTTCGGCAATCATAAAGGTACGGACAGACGTGCTCATTACTAACACATGCATGCTTTTATTGAGGGAGAGGGAGAGGGAGAGGGAGAAGGAGAGAGAGAGGGAGAGGGAGGAAAACGTTTCTTGACGTTTCACTTGATTGACGTGGTTGACCATAGCCTAATTAGTACAGTAATATATAATTATTATAATAAATAAATCATTATAATTGAATAAGTTGATAAAAAATGGTATGCAATAGCTTTACCGTGGCAGTCCCCGAGTGCCACACGTATTTTTTTCTTCTATATCTCTTAACAACCCACTAGTAAGTGTCTCGCGGACACAATTTTGCTTTTGAGTCAAACAAAAAGAAAACAAATTCATTAAAAACAAAGAATTAATTACTAAAACGATCACGAATAATTGAATAACAATACGAAAATGTCCATGTCCAATATTATGTGACATTCATTTATTCATTTTCAAGTAAAAGTTAATTAAAAAGCTTGTAAAAGACGTTACAGATCTTAATTTTGGGAGCAAATTAAAGTCTGCTCGGTACCGTTTGCTCGTTATTTACTTCACGTAACTAATTGCTGTTTACTTTGCTGACATAATGTTCCCACATAGAATTTATTTTGTCGTCCATTTTGTTAGAAATACTTTGGGAAATGAAGTGATAAATGCCAGAGACGCGAAAAGTAACCGTCTGCCTGCCGGGGTCATGGAACTGTTTTAGAAAGGCACCGGGGCTCTGGAACGCAAAGGGCACGTGGAGAAACATGGTGATTTTTTAGACGGTATGAGTGACAGTTCCTTTTGCTCTGTAAGGCGACTTAGGGCCACTTGTTTATTCACTAAACTAAGTGCAAAATTCATTAAAAAATGTATTAGATCTTTTTTATGATTTATTAACAGTGTTAACTAGTAACCTTGTCACTTTAAAAATTATACGTTTTATGTACAAAATGTTTAGGTCAAAAATGCCAGTTCATATTTTTTATGACCCTTTTTACTCCTTGAGTTAAAATGTCATTTAAATGTCGAAAATTAAGGGAGCTCATTTAATTAATTGCTTAATATTTCATATTTAATTGCCATTCCTTTAACTGTTTTGTATCTCCCCTCTTTCATAAACTTCCAATTTATTAAATGCTCTGTTTATAAACTACTAAACAGTTAATTGTACCAGCATCATCATAATTCTTAAAAGATTAATGACTTGAGTTGTTATTATAACGTTGTTTTTGCTTACAGCCGCGTGGCTGTCAAAAAAATTATCCCACGGGAACAAAATATCGGAATTTATGATCCTATATGTTATTCAAAAGTATAACCTATCTTTCAGAAACACATCAAGATTATTTCAGCATTTCTGACGTGATTGAGTAATAAATATCCATCGAAAAACACTCGCTAACTTTCGAATAAAAAAAAAAGTAAAAAATAATAACCGACTTCTAAAGTAACAAAAAAAAATATAAAATTATTTTTGTTCCGGAAGTCTGTGACTTTGTTTTTGTTTTCATTGACATTATAGCGGCCATACACCATACTGCCTATCGTACAATCGGCATGACGATCGATTTGATCAAATTGGCAGTTCGTCCATATACACCATACACCATACTGCCTATCGTCCAATCGGCATGACGATCGATTTGATCAAACTTCAAATCAGCAGCAGTGATGCCAACTTACTTAGCAACTTTATAGCTAGATCTAGCTATTATTCGGTGACCGACAGCTACAATGTTATAAAACTTGTGGCTTAACTTTTTAGCTACTTTTTTACAGACTTGTTTTTTTACCGATTATCCCACTAGTGGGAATCAGTTGGTAATACAAGTGAAGGTCGGAAAACATTTGCTTATCGTTAAGCAAATGTTTTCCGACCTTCAAGCGATTTTCGACTTTATTGACATTTATGCAAACACCGGATTTTAATGAAGGAGCAATGTTATCTAACGAGAATGTGAGGAAAAACAAACTAAATTTTGAATGTCAATAAGGTCGAAAATCGCTTGAACCTGTTTTTTTAACTTGCTTAACGATAGCAAGTTAAAAAAGGTTCAGGCAATTTTCGACCCTCCACTCCACTCCACTCCACTCAACTCCACTCCACTCCACTCCACTCCACTCCACTCCACTCCATTACAGTTCAGTCCATTCCATCCCATTCCATGGTAATACACACATTACCCTCCTTTGCGTCGCGCAGTCTGTAAAAAGTGTCGTTACAATTTTTTCCGCCTAGCCCCCTTTCGCAACGCGCCATAAGGAACTTCGTTCCAAAAAAATATACGTTTCGAATTGAGAACCTCCTCCTTTTTTTACGTCGGTTAAAAAGTAGCTACCGAATATTAGCTAGATCTAGCTATAAAGTTGCTAAGTTGGTATCACTGCTGCCGATTTGAAGTTTGATCATTCCGATTTGATCAAATCGATTTGATCAAATTGGCATGATCAAATCGGCATGATCAAATCGGCATGATCAAGCCAATTTGATGGATTCCACGCCCACACACGGTCAAATCTAACTGATCAAATCGGCAGCGTCATGCCGATTGTACGATAGGCAGTATGGTGTATGGCCGCTATAAGTGACAATTTAGTTAAGTTTGTACTATTGCAAAGTCAAATCATTTATTTCAATAAGGCCATCAAAGAGGTACTTTTAAGTCTGAAGCCAAACGAGCGTTGAGTTGTAAGTCGCGTAATTTCGTGTTTGAAGCAGAGCGGACCAAATGCGTCGCGAAATACTTTTTCTATGAAAGCGACCGAAATTACGCGACTCAAATTCAAAAAAATTACGCTTGTCTGGCTTCAGCCTAAATGTCGAGTATTGAAATTAAAGGAAATGGGATTGAATTTATTTAATTAATTAATTATTAATGGTATTGATTTACTTTATTTTTCATTCTACACAAGAACAATGATGATGTTATTCGATGTCGGCTAGGACTATACATTACAAAAATGATACTATATAATCAGTCTCATAAAACCAAACAGACCTTGTTACGTACAACAAAAATAAAATGTCAAATGGGGCTATGAAGAGTAACAATAACAAACTTGTTCCTATTCCTCTTGAAAAGCTTGCCCTATAAAGCGGAGATGGCACAGATGGCCTAGATATCACAGCAGTCGCTTGTACCTAATGCTAATTAACTGAAAGCCTGTGTAAGCCTTCAACTTCTACTTTGAATGAAACGGTGGCTGGTGCAATCTGTAGTTTATTTTTTTTATGAAATTAAAACGCAACAGTTAGAGTTATTGTAAATTCGTCACACATTTAATTCGTCACATTTTGTAAACCCCATACGTTGAATGTTAATTCGTTACAGTTAAGTTAGGTTTATTGTAAAGACACAAATTCTCATTTTTCGCCATTTTTGATTAAAGGAGACTTCTGTATACAGGCAGAAAAGTTACAATAAGTACACTGCAATGTTGACAGGCCTGTTGATCTAGTGGTTAGTGACCCTGACTGCTATGCCGGAGGTCGTGGGTTCGATTCCCACCCAGGACAAATGTTTGTGTGATGAGCACGATCATTTGTTCTGTGTCTGGGTGTAATTTATCTATAATAGGTATGTATGTATTTAGAAATATATAAGTATGTTTATCAGTTGTCTAGTTCCCATAACACAAGCTCTGCTTAGCTTGGGACTAGATGGCGTTGTGTGATAGTTGTGGAATATTATTATTATTATAAAAAAAATGTTGAAGACGGTTGCACTGACACCATCATGATTTTGTTATCCTAGTACCTTTTATTAGGATTTCATTCTTGTTTTCTGTAATTTTGTGTTTGGATGTAATTATTTAATTTATCTTTAACCCCTGCTGAAAGAAGCAATGTAACGAATTTATAATTATCAAAATGTACAGATGAATTTGTGTCGAATTTACACATCCTTTTTTTGTGACGAATCAACTAAGTGATAAATGCAATACAACAAAACGGTTATGTCATCTTTATTCGTCTTCATGGATGTTTGATCAACTAAACTTACAGTAAAAAAACTACATAATTATATATTATACCTGCTGGTACTGCTAGTTCGCATCATCTAACTGTGGATTACTTTGATCCTTGATCGATGAAACTGGAACAATATTATAAAAAAGTTAAACATCTGTTGAACACTTGTCTGAAAAAACTCTCAATTGCAAAATGGCACTTGACGTCTATATAAGGGTCGTTTTGCTATTTCACTTTTCTAGACGAGTGTTCAACAAATGTTTAGCTTTTTGTTGTACGACGGTAAGAAACTAAACTAATCAAGCGCATCGAATACTTCCATCACTAAGACATCACTGAAGCCAATAAAATAATATAAAAAACATTCTTTATTCGCAGAAAGTAGTTAGCAACAGCTTAAAATATACCAAAGTTCAAGACGTAAATCTACTACATAAAAATAAGTCGGGTTTTCCTTCCTGACGCTATAACTCCAGAACGCACGAACCGATTTCCACGATTTTGCATTAGTTGGAAAGGTCTCGGGCTCCATGAGGTTTATAGCAAAAAAAAAGTTACATAAAACGAAGCCATCTGGTGGCGAAACGGAGTTCGCCGGGTTTGCTAGTAATTTATAATTAAAAGAAAACTCACAAAACTGGCACCAAAGGAAATACATTTTTTGTTTGTTTTAAAGTCAAAGGCTTAGTAAAGAAAGATAGCGGTTATTCACGAACAAGAATTTTCTGAAAAGGCTTTCAACTCACCACAGACAACGAATGGTCTTTTAAAAGTTTTATTGTAACTCAACATCGTATGAAAAGACTTTGCCACCGTTGAATGCCGTGTTTGACTTTAGATTTGCTTGAATACTTGAAACTATGTTACTATATTTTATATTATATATAAAGATTTTCTTTTGAAACTTCTTTGTTATATTTCAGGTTTGGCTACGTATTAGTATTTGGCGCAGACGTGGCTCACACAATGTTATTCTTTTCTTTATTTTTTTTTATCGTTGTTTAAATTTATTTTTTACTTTTTTATTATAACATTATTTCTTTTTTGTTTGTTTATGTTGTAGTGTGCGTTGGCGTCATATAAACGTTTTTTCTCATAAATTTTAAAATAAATCGAATCTATTTCATACTTAGGTAATTTTAAATGGAAAGTATTGGATGTTTCGTTAAATGGATGGATGTCAGAACGGTCTAACGGATCTTTATGAAACTTAGCTCAGAGCTAGGATATACTCAGGAAAAATCTGGTTGTCTTACGTTTTCGTGAGTTAATTTTCGATTTACACACAGATGAAGCCGTTAGCAATAGTAAGTCAAACTACAAACTTTAAAAAGCACAAGAAAATAAAAATACAAAGAAAGTGAGAAGCAAAAAAAAGCAAAAAATAAAATCTGCGCTAATTAAGGACTGGAATAAAAAAACTGGAGTGTTGATTACAGTTAATAAAAGGTTTTTTATCCCACTTCAGTTGAAACTCTACAGAAGGAAGTTCGCCGTTATTTAGTTAGTAATTAATAAAGTACACATCGGGGTGAAGATAGCTGTAATTAGTGTTGTTTTTCTTTTAAATTGGGAAGCAAGTAGAATTTTCTTTCAAAGAGTCGGTTTGTACTTAAATATCATTTTTTCGATTCTGCATAATATAATAGAAATATATCTGATACTGCTAGCTTACTTCATCCCACTGCTGGGCAAAAGCCTCTCCCCGTGACTTCCAGTTTTCACGATCCAAGGCCAAAGTGGACCACTGAGCGTTGGTTTTGTCCAACTCATCCAGCCATCTTCTACGAGGTCTGCCGCGACGCCTTCTGGCTGTGTCAGGGTTCCACAAAGTTATTTTGGCCCACAGCACATTGGGCATACAGCAGCAGTGGCAATATTATCTAGACACGGAAATACGAAGTAGTCATAATAGGTATATTACACGGCTTTTTTCACTTTTTGTAAATTTTATTACCAATATGTATAATAACACTTCTGACTTATCACCAGATACGTTTCAGGCTAAGCTCGAATAGAAAATTAACAGGCGAGTTTTCCGCAGAATTCTGCGAACTATGGAAATGGTACGCGGATTTGAATATGCGAGGTAATAATCTCCTATACGGCTTTAGGCCCTTCATACACAACGCGACGTAAGTCTCCCATACCTTACGACTTTGGTATTCATTGACGCCTGTGTACGAACTTCTTTGGTTTTGTATTGCGATATTCGGATACCAAAGTAGTAAGGTAGGTATCAGAGACTTGCGTTCCATTGAGTACGAAGGGGCTTAGTCTTACGCTATTTTGAAATTGGAAGTGGATACAGAAGCTTGGGATCCTTTTTTAGTACACCTACTAGCGCAAAAGCTTGAAATCAAGACCTTCACCGAAATCTTTTTCAAAAGGCGAATAAAATCATGTACAACGATTAAAGCACTTGATAATATCCCATACCTACTCAGAACGATTTCAATATTTATATTAAAAGAAAAAAATCTCAACATCTAGGTTATGATGATGTACGATTTCGTTACGAAACGCCTATCATGTAACTCGCTATTGATATAAAATGTTATTTGATTTTCGTAATTTTGCTCGAGATTTATTAAATCTTCCTTTTAAGAAATGAGTTTTTCATGTAAGAGTTTCATCTTGACTGTAATTTAAATGATATTTTCAAAAGAGTTTCCGTAGTAATTATATTATTAGTATTTGTCTAATATACAGGGTGTACTGGCTTGTAAGACTTCTAGTTTTATAACTAACGATTTCTTATCCCTTACTTTTAATAACTTAATCCAGGTGTGCCTCAAAGCAAAGTACTAAATTATATACGTCATATTAATGGTTTTCCAATAGCTTATCTAAAAATCATCTAACTAATACAACTTGATGTTAAAATATTCAATTAAAATTTACATCTGCCTCACTGGAAACGGGTCAAATAGAATTACAAGCAAAATTGTTTTTGAATCTACCCGTCCGTCCGTCCTCATATGATTGATATGACCCACTCAATATCTCATTTATCAAAACGGGTAGAGCGATTCGCTTGTAAAATTTTGTACGCTCCCATAATCTAATGTTGTTCCCGCAAAATGCTAATGTTGGCTTGTTGATTAGCGAGTTCGTACATTAAGAGATTAAATTTAAACGTTTGTTTACATCAGTTGGAAAGGTTTAATTAAAAGTAAAGTAGGTGGTCTGAGGCGCTAGCACAGAGTAAATACTCTTTGACTACTTATATGAGAACGAGTACCTTCAATTTTAAATTTACTTTCGTAGCGGGAGACGCCCAGGGCTTCAAACGTCGAATAATGGGTAGCTTGTCGTTCGATCGGGGATCATGCCTGGGTCAACGCGACGTACGGCGCGTCGTGATCAATAAATACTATAGGCCTAATAAAAATAAGAAAGTACTGCAATTAATCCGGCCCTTTCAGTACACAAACTATTAGTAAATTGAAAACCGTAAAATAAAAATAAAAGTTTTAAAAAGTTCCATACAAAATTAACTTACTTACTACTATTACAAAGGCAAAAAAAAACATGACAGCCGCGGAATATTCTGTGATTGTTTCAATTTCCGTCAAAAAATTCAACTTTTTGCTTTGTAAATGGGACGAATTAATTCAATTAGTTAAATTTTATCGCACCATTGTTTTTTCAGATAAAAGAATTTCAATTAATTCAATCATTCTGATGTTTTATTCAGTACCCTTTAGAACTCAAGTCCAAAGCAAACTGCAATTGTTTCGCAATTCAGATGAAGAATGTTTTGACTCTTGGCGCGTTTATTTATTTTTGTACCAAAGCAAAGTAAATTACGCTTAAGGCGCGGTCTTATCTCATATTCCCAAAAATTGGTTTCTTAGAACGTCGAGTATGACGTAATGTAATAAAAATAAGCAACGCGAAAAATACAGTGAACAGAGAAGGGTATAAAGAAGAATTTAAACCGAACAGAATAATAAATAAGAGTTTGATATTCCCAATAAAAATTGGGAAGTTGTAGCACAAAAATAAACTTTGACGTCGAAGATCTCTGTATTTCCAGCGATAACAACAGTTTTTTTTTTAAGAATTTAGTAGGTTTTCCATTTTTTTAAAACTTTAACCGAACCATTATTTAATTTTATGTCTATATTTTAAATAATCTAAAGAAAAGCAGTAAAATAAATGCCCATTCGCAGCTTACGTCACATTTCAACACAAATGTCATTTTTTCAATTTTCAATCTTATTGACGCTCCATAGTGGTGACAATAGTTTACGCGGTCATAAGCGATTAAAATCGTAGTCAGTCCGCGTCTTAAGTAAATTAATATTCTAATGGCATACAAAAATGTTTTGAATTTTATGCCATCGGATATTTAAAGGTCGTCATCTGACAAGCAAACATTTAAAAGGAGGAATATGAGGTTTAATTTATTTTATGATAAAAAAGTCGATACACGAGTGTTTGTCCATGTACCTATTATTATGTCACAGGGTTGTATTTTTTTTCCTACCAGGGTTGTAAAAATCTCTTAAAAGGTTACCATGTGAAGGAATAGAGTGAGTTTCAGCCAGTACGAGTCTGAAAGTCCCATTCACTCCACCCAAGAGGATCATTTGTTACTTTCCTACTTGATTACAAAGAAACGTGGCTTAGACTCTGGCCTAGTTCTTTATCGGACGGTGAGTTACTCGCCGTACTCCTGGCATTGTAGAATGCTTTTTTTTATTTTTTAGCGTGGTAAAATCATCAAATGCGAGTCCTCCCACCCAGGGCAGGGCGGGAGGGACTGTCAGACTTATACTGACTAAAACCCACGGTGTCCTTCAATAGCTCTTTACGTTCCAGGGTCACGGTAATGGAATAATTCAAGCGACCCCGGCAAGCTTTGGCCCTCTTTTAGGCGCGCGTGAAACACAACGCACCGTCGACCCGGGCTTGGTCCATGGTCGGGCGACGAATTGCCCATTACTCCCCGACCGCATGCCCGCGCCTACGGTGGCCGGAGATCGTCTTGCGACTTCCGACGCCATGGGCGTCTACCACTGCGGCTGGGGCGGAGGGAGGACTCTGTCTTCTCCCTCTCGCGGCCCGCCTCCTCCTTCGCCAGCATGACTGCTTCGCAGAGGCGGCATTGTAGAATGCTACATGATATTTATCAAACAAATAAACATATAAACTAAATCACTGAACTCTCTGAGGCGTTGGTCATAGCAATACAATTGCCTATCAAAACCTTGACGAAAGAATCTGCCATGCATACATCCACCACGTGCTCCTACTGTTTATAAGGTCTAAATTAGGTGTTAGCATGCAAACTTCTAATCGTTTGAATGCACTATAACCGTTGCATGTGACATTAACAATCTGTTAAGTGTCTATAAATAATAAACGATTGCTATAACACGTAATAAATCCTTCACGCGACCCTTAAGGGAAACGTACTGTTTTTAAAATGGGTAGGAATTAACATGGCCATAATATCTTCAGCTGTTCTCTGATTTCTTTCTATAAAACTTCAACGGATACTGTTTTTCAGGGGATCTGATCCTGTATAAATGTAACTTTAGTATACAGTTACATACCTAGTTAAATTGAAGAAAGAATCGTGTGGGGACATCTTTGAAGTTTTGTTTTTTTGACTGATGAAATAAGGCACCACACACATTGCATAAAAATTAAATCAACACGCGCCAGAGGATGAATGACGACATCGAGCCTTTTTTCTTTATCAAACGATTCCTCCCACCCAGGGCAGGGCAGGAGAGATTGTAAAACTTGTACTGACTAAAATCCACGGTGACCTTCAATCGGTGTGTTCTGGGGTCACGGTAGTTTGTTACTCCCACGACCCCGGCAGGCTTTGGCTCTCTAATGGGGCTCCGTCAAGAATGTCGTGGTGAGATGACCTCAGTTCACTTTCCTATGGCGCTGAAAATACACTGGAAAACTCACTCTGTGAAAACTCTGTCGCACTTGAAAAGATGACGTAAGGAAACAACGCAAAATTTTCACGTAGCTTATGAAGGACACTGCCTACATATTTATAGCTTTATTCTTATATGGCAAGAGCTTTTATAGTTAGTGTGAGATATAAACCAGCTGATATCAGATGTTAGTTCTCCCACGTATATTTTTTATTTCATAATCTCTGATTCTAATACTTATATCATTTTTATCATTTTGTGAATAAGGGATTTATTTTACGTGGTTTAATAATCGTCTTTTGTGAAAAGTATTCGTAGTAACACCAAAATTCATACACATAGCCAATTTTGATGTGGTTGTCTTTTCCTTTTTTTAGCGTGTTAAAATAGTAGTGGACTTGGGGCAGTCAGGTACCTTCAACGCCCCCATGAAGGACGCAAAGTGGTTTGCGCCTGTTGACTCCTACTGCTTCTATTTACTGCCCCTACTGCGGGAGGGGAGAGAGGTAGAAAGTTACCTCTTTCGCTCCAACACCTCCACCTCCTTCGCGAGCTTCTGAAAAGAGAACCTCCTCGCAGAGTCGGCTTATCGTCTAACCAGATGCAGCCAAATATGTTTACACAAATCTAAGAGGCATCACGTTAATTAAAAAACAAGAAAAATACATTTACTTGTCACAAAAACAACCTATTTCAACAATGTAAACCCTTTACCGTAATAAATTACATATTATTATAGATATAATGTCATACAATAAAATAATAATGCTGCTATTTCCACATAATCCTACTCCAATTATATTAATACAGCATATCGTTCATCGCAGCACACACAAACATTATCCTAAAATTAATCATGATCCTAATTTGCTGCGGAGTAAAAGTGGATGAAAACCCATCATTACATGCGTGACTGGATACATTTGCATCGCACGCTACTACAATGTTACTACAGAATAATTTTCACAGAAGGTCAGGTCTGTACAACTATCGAAATCATACATTTGACAGCCATTTATCGAGTAAGAAAACTGTCTAAAGGCAAATTGTTTCATCAAATAGTTTAGCTGTGTTACTTAAAATGCTATTATACATTTTTAATGATGATGGTTAAAAAATGTACAGTATTTTAACTTACACTTTATTTAGTTATTGATCAGACCACATGCCTAATTTTGAGTAGATAGAGTAGAGTAGGACGACGCTCATTATGAAACTAGATCCAAAAGTTGTAGTTGTCTTCCGAGGTTTTGGTTTGGTAATTAAAACAATGTTTAAGAAGTGTTTTCCTTACAGCACAAGGGCAACTCTAATGGGAAAAGCGGTTGATTGACGCGATAATAGACTTTCATACGAAAATTTTAACGTTATTATCGCGAAAATAAACGTAATAATGCTGTTAGTGTGGCCGTAACGTAAGACATAGCCGTTCATAAAATTGTAAGGAATTGTTTTTATTAATTCAGCCTATGCTATACAGATGCTAGGCTCCCCAATACTTCCTATGAGCTCTACTCTTGTACTTCCTTGAACCAACCATTGCGATACGCGTCTAGGTACTCTCGACATCTCTTTAGGCCGGCCTCGGCGGCGCGCCGTCATATTTAATTTTGATTAGGTACTTTTCATTGATTACTCTTTCCCGGTGACTCATCCAGCAAATTATATCACTGACATCTACGTACATATGCATAGAAGTGCTTTGTTTTTGTATGTGACTGTCCTTCTGTATGTATCTACTCTTTGGTAGCGTAACATTATTTGACGTTTTTACGGTTCAAATGGTGTTTAATAATCGTATCAGTGTTATTGTTGGCTGATATAGTGATTTGTTTAATATAATATGTTTATCATGAGGGTTTTTGTATGCGGTAACTAGATTATCGTTTAATATTCCAGTTTTTTGGCATCTTTGTTGTGAGTTCCACCTTGATTTTTCTGCATTGGCTGAATTGAATGAGTTCTGTTTTATAGGACTAGCCTTGTTTATAAATAGGCTTCTTCAGTGTGTCGCGGGTTCGCTCCCCACATACACAGAACAAATATTTGTATGATCTGCAAGTATTTGTGCCGGGTCTGGGTGTTTACTCGTCTCGTATGTTACTGTTTGTAAAACTCACCTACCATATAGGAGGAATTTCTAGTATGGGAAAAACGGCAAAGCTAATAAAAAAATAATTAAATGATAATGTGGACGTGTTTTCAACCTTTTATAAACATAGCAGTGGTTGTGGAGCACTGATCAAATAAGACACTATAACCTCGGGCAATATTTTATCACAGACTAGAAAATCTGTATTGAACAAAGTTTCTAGCAACATTCTCGCCATTCATCAACAATGTTGAACAACTGTTGCTAAGCAAAAATGTTTATCATGAATACGAGGCTTTATTCTTAAAGGAAACTTTAGGGATATCCTTTATTTTATCTAAATATAACAGAGCTTTGACTCTGACGTACCCCTTTACACTTTGATAAATCTCTGTTTATTTGTTCCACGATTTCTTCGCGGGATTTCCTTATCAAAAGGGTTGGAGGGACAGTGGCGTCGATAATGGATGGATCCGACGATTTCTTTGGAAAAACGGAAGATAAGATTTCCTATAAAATATTAGAGGAAAATGTCTGCGTATGGTCTCGATTCATGGTGAATGGTTCGGAGAAGGGGAATTTATAACGGTAAAGGTTTGGAATTTCATTTACTGAAGATTTTTTATGATCAGATGATATGTAGGAACATGCATTATAAACTATGCCACCGTTTTACAACCTTTGTTTATTTTTCCTTTTTTTCAAGGGGCAATATCTACTAGTGCTAGAGTGGAGACCGCGGACTAGCAAGCGCAGCGTAGGACGTCCACCAACGAGATGGACAGACGACATTATAAAGGTCGCCGGAAGACGCTGGATGCAGGTCGCTTGCAACAGGTATATGTCGAGATCTAAAGGGGAGGCCTATGTTCAGCAGTAGACGTCCTATGGCTGAGATGATGATGATGATGATGAAAATCTACAGAAGTAATTATAACAGTTATACGGCTCAATCTTGTTGGTCACAGCACATTTTGTAAAGTCGCGTGGAACACGGCACGACACGTTTAGTCGGACCTTGGTTCTTGATCAGACGGCAAGATACCTATTACTGTCCACAACCCCGCGCTTCAGTGCTCCTTTCCTGCCTAAAACCACTGTTACCTACATACCGTTACATTCAGCAACGAGAATAAAGTAATCTCGTCATATTTTTCCATTTTCTGGCTCCAATCCACCACGAACGCTATTATCTTAAAACCCGTAATACTTTTAACTCAATCCAGTGGTTTCACTCGGCAGCGAGCAAAATACCTCACCGGGAAATCATTTTTTACTCCGAGTTGTTCATCAACAAATTGAATCCGATATAAAATATATCACTGGTATTCCAAACAAGTATAGATGAATCGTCTGTAAAGGAAACCGTGACCCTGGAACGCAAAGAGCAACGAAACGAATATAGGTGGATTTTTGTCAGTAAGAGTCTGATAATCCCTTTTCCTAATTTTATCAAACCGATTAGTTTCAGTCTGCTTTAATCAATGCTTAACATGTAATTATGTTTCTTTAATCAATGTTAAAGTTTGTTTTTTGTTTTCAGCATTTTGTCAATTTACCTTTTTCAAAAATCTATCAAATATTTTATAAATATAGGTACACATTAACGCATGGGTCGCGAATTTCAAAGATTATGGGAAGAAAAAATCTACCAATTTGCAATCGCACTGCGAATTTAGTGGACGTTTTGACACTGTTGTCATGACGACTGAGTCTGTTAGAATTGAGCAAAGCTCAAGTCACTGTCTTGGATACCGGTGTAAGTTCAAAATGAAAGAGGTCCGAATTCAATATCTATTTGCTCGAGTAACCAGGCCAATGGAAACAAGAGGAACTAGCACTGAAATAGATTATAATGGGAAAAGAAAGAAGACCTGTATAAATAAGGAGGTCCCTGTACAAACAAATCGGGTTTTGAATAGCCAATGTTTTGACTAAAAGGGGTATAAAATTGTTTGAAGTTCTGAGAATGGGTCGATATGAGATTGAAAAGCAATGGTTATTTTCGGCCTTTGTAATTGAAAATCATGTAGTAGTTTTCTCAACTTTTAGGATACTGATAACAGTAATGGCCATTTAGTGCAAATTTGAACTTTATGGTCTCGCATGTGTGATTAAAATGACAATAAAAGTAAAGATTTACAGCCTTACCACAAAAAATAAACATCCGTTAAAAATTGTAACTGTTACGAGTAAATAACCCTTATATCAACGTGAAATGTCGTTTTGACGTTGACAGTTTTTCAGACAAGACAGTGTTCGACTTCGACAGATATTTATCTTTCTTGTGGTAAGACGGTTAATGTTTTGTATTAGAGCTGTGCCTGTAACAATAGGCTATTTGACAGTATCAATAAATTATAAATCTAATTAGTCCGTTATTTAGAATTTTGTAAAATAACGGACACATATTTTTCTTATGTAAAATCAATGAATATTTACCAAGATATAACACATAACAAGACTCGAGAGTGGGGGCTCGTGACGTCAGAATTCAGTAAAAAAAATGTACTAAATTGTGACGTATTGGCAATTTTGAAAGTATCATTATCTCCGTCAGTTTTGGTTTGCGTAAAAAAAGAAAAAATACGGGTCAAATATTATTTGATAATCTAACTGACGGATTAATTAGAATTTTTTAGTCAAATAGCCTATTGTACATACGAGTAAGTATACACCATAGAAACTACTAGTATTAAGGTACTATTGAAAACTAGGGTTACACAACGGCCAGTTAGTTTGATCACCCATCACAAAAACAAACCTCGGTAAGCGCAGCTGAACCTTGAAGATCGACCTGTGTAGCTTTGTTAGCCCCTTTATTATACACTAGGCGACGCAAGTCTTCGATACCTTACAACTTTGGTATCCATTGACGCGTGCCTGTGTTCGAACCTCTATGGATTTGTATTGCGGTAAACACTTGGATAAAAAAGTCGTCGAACCCTTCCAATACGCAACACAGAATACTTTCTCATAATCTTGCAACTAATATAAACTGCCTTCACGCATTCTGTTATGCCACCATTACTCCTTGCTCATAAACTTCTATATTGTATACCTTGCGACCAAATCGTCGGTCGAGGCTGACTTGCGGTGTCAGATCTTGGCACTCGAACACTGTTTTACGATAGTGTTAATGGCTTTCAAGTTTAATGTTTTCTTCTTATGTATTTTGATAGTCGAAATGTGGAAGCCGCGATTGATTTGTTGAACATAATTTTGTAATTAAATTGGAAATAGTGAACTATGTACCTACATAAAATTACGTTTGCTATCTCTGACGGGCAAGGTAAAGGTAGTAATTCGCCAGTTGTATCGACATTGTCAGAGGTAAATCTTTGTTTTTAATTGGAACAATCCCACCGCATTATTCTCACTAACCACTGCATCTCCTGGAAGCTGTGAAAAAGGACGTGATAAAAAAATATGTAGGGGAACATTGTATAAGACGGGGACGCGAGGTATAATGGGGACATACACTCTTTAGGCATACTTAACACAACACTAACGTAGCGCAAGCGCCATCAGGACGTCATTGGCAAGCGGCCATTAACAAATGGCGTCCTATTGGCGCTTGCGCTACGTTAGTATTGTGTTAAGTTTGCCTTAAGTGTGTGAATTCCCATCATACCTCGCGTCCCCGTCTTATACACTGTTCCCCTATAGATATTTTACCTTATTAGGTATTCTCCGGTAAACCTTAATAGTGTTTTCTATCATGTTCCTCATGAAAAAATTCATAATTTTAATATAAAGAGAACAAACAATGATACTTTGTAGCAATTCAGCTCCATTTTACATAAAAAACGCATTTATCTAAAGCAGAGATAGCCGTTGAAAGTCAGAGCCAACGTTTTCCAAACGATATACTTTTGACTAAAAACTCACTTATCAGGCCTAATGTCCTAATTTAAAATATTTTCGCCTCCCAACCGTTGCTAATGGATTAAAAAGGTAGAATTCCTCAAAATTTCGTTGGCAAGTGGAATTCCGGACAATTTTGTCGTTGCGTCCGTCTCTCCTTTTATTATTGTTCATTTCATCTAATACTTCTCTGCTTGTCCCCGTTTATTACCTCTGAGTTTTCATTTAGACTGATTTGCTTTTGTCTTCTTAGATTTTTGGGTTTTTGTGTTACATTTGAGATTTGTATGGTGAGGGAAAACTGCTAACGATATTTTGTATTTGTCCTGTGTTGTGGGTGAATTTACAAACATTTAAACTTACAGACACAAAAGTTCAGAGCCTGAACAAATACCTCTAGGTCATAATAAATATTTTTTTAATAAAAAGATAAATAAGAAATGATGTATTTGACAAGAATTTCAGTTTTGGTACCGGCTCGTATAAAAATATAACCTAGTGGATGCCTTATTTGTACCGGGTAGGGTAATCCTAAAATGTACCGGTACAATTTAGGTGTATGATGGTTCTCCAACACGTTTGTTAACTAGATTGAAATATTTTCAGATGTCTGGAGAGAATAAAAAGTATTATGGACGCAAGATGCAAGCAAACGGTTTCACGAAACATACCCCTGATATTTGTATAAAATAACCCTGATATTTGTATAAAATACTGGAAAAAGAAAAGAGTTGACTAACCTTTTCTTTTCAAATAACTCTTGTCTTTTCTTATCTCAAAAATATAAACAATTATTAAGAATTATAAAGATGTACAAGTATGTTCCTATATTCAAATCACAAGGCTGATTTTAGTTCATAATTAAAATTAAAGGAAATAAGAGGAATCTTAACTATTATTATTATTATTATACAAAAGTGTTATTTTATTTTATTCTTGTTGTTGATTCAAACTTTATTTTCAGTACATAAGTTTATTATTAATATTAAAACTTTATGGTTAATAATTTTTATATTGATATATAAAGGAAAGGCTGCTTTTAGTGAATAAGAAACACTTGCATGTTGAAGTACAATTTAGAATACCTATGGTACAATTAAGGAAACCGGTTTCCTAAATTGTACTTTCTAAGACTTTTTTTAAAACTTAATTTTCATGTAGTTTTTTCATACTTCCTCATTATCTAGTAATAAAAAATGAACACCAATAGAACAACCTTTTTATTTCTAGTAATAGAATCCTCACAAGATATATAGTTTTTGTGAAAACTTGTAAAGTTCGTTAACTGGTTCAATATAGGCAACCTTACCCTATCATAGAGTCGCTTTTTGTGTCTAGGCTCAACTCGAGACATAAAAATTTTTGACTAATTTTGAAACGAGAAGAGTTTCTCAATAGGCATGTTGACATTATACTTAAAAAATGTAGCTGGTTTCAAAAACAAATATAAAAACGTGTACAATACTTTTGTTTTGAAAGTTGGTCATAAGTAATACAATTAATAATAATAATAATAATAATAATCATTGTGCCGATTGTCGTTACTGCCAATGGCCTGATGGCAAAGAGCCTCGACGAACATCTTTCGAGGCTCTCCTTAGGGGGTTGGATCAAGGGCCTGATTCAGAAGGCAGTTCTCCTCGATACGGCTCGCATTGTGAGGAGGTTCCTGTCTCTGGAGCCCTAACCACCGGTAGCTTGGACCCTGCTCCCACACCGGTGGATCACTATTTTTATATTTTTAAATGTTTTTTTTATTTCTTTTTTTGTAAAAATATTTAAAAATGTATAAATATGATTGTAAGGATAAATAAACGACATAATAATAATAACAATCCACTATAACAGACCAGATATACAATCCACTATAACAGACCAGATATAATCCTACAAGACAAAATAAATAAAATAACTTACCTAATAGACATAGCAATCCCCAATACACACAACCTACAGAAAACAATCACTGAAAAAATTAGCAAATATGCAGATCTCAAAGATGAAGTCACTAGAATCTGGCGGCAAGAAAAAGTGTATGTAGTCCCAATAGTTCTTTCCACAACAGGCGTCATTCCTAATCATCTCCTCCATAGCTTAAAATTATTAGACCTAAAAGAATCCCTATATATTACACTACAAAAAGCTGCTATATTAAATACATGCAGAATTGTCAGAAAATTCATGCAAATAGACGAGAACGAAATAGGACCTAATCACTACACGTAAACACCCACATTTAATAAACATCACACGCTACATTTGCTTTGGTTTCGGCCCGTAAATGTAGCTAAAATCCAGCCTAAGAGCTGAGCAGTGAAAACACTTACCGTAAATAATAATAATAAATTTATTCATCAAAAAGTACAGTTACAATGTGACATTATGTTCGGTGAGCCACAAACTAAGCGTCGCGTCGCTTGTATCTTGTGGCTCTGGAGTGCAAAGTTTTTCAAAATTTACATACATTGTAGTTTGACAATGAGACATAGTTACAAAAGAAAACAAAAAAATAGTCTTAAATTATGATGGGTGACAATAAAATAAAGAATTCGTACTTCTAACAAAAAATAAGGTAACATTTGAAGGTTAATGTTGGGCTTTATTGTTATTGTATAAGTGAGCGTGTGTGTGTGTGTGTGTGTGTGTGTGTATGTGTGTGTATGTGTAGGTGCTATATCAAGGCTTCGGTGTCTTCGTATGATAGTTTTAACAGTGCCGAGGTTAGGGTTTTCTTACAGGTTGTAGTTGAGCACTCCTTTAGGTTGCAGATTTTCCAAACTTTATTATAAGTGTTGGGTAGTGAGAAATAGGTACAGCGTCTAGCTAGTTCGGATTTTGCATTTGGTAAGGGTACTCTAAAGACGCGTTTGTTTATTATGTCTTCATAGTCGGGCCGTTTTTTTATTATTGCGTGGTATTTGAGTGTTGCTTGGAGTATGTAAATTTGTCGTACCCTGAGTACTTGAAACTCATGGTAGATAAGGTCTGTAGGGAATCTGTAGGGCTTTTTTAGTGCAACCTTGATCAGTGCCCGTTGCGCTCTCTCTAGCGTTATGAAAGTGCTCTTGCAAGCGCGTCCCCAAATACGGATGCAGTACTGTATGATTGACTGACATAGTGCAGTGTAGACCATTCGTAGGATGTCGACTGGGGTACAGTCGCGGAGTTTTTTTAGGACGTGTATTAGTTTTCGTACTCTGGAGGAGAGGGCGTTAATGTGGGCTTTGTATGTTAGGTTGCTATCGATCGTAATTCCGAGGTATTTATTCGTGTCGGTACGTTCTAGGGCTGTGCATGCGCAGTCTTGGTGTGGCAGGTGTGGGACAATGTTGTGTTGCTGTGAGCAGGTGTGTATTTTCAGGGACATAGTTTGGGAGGCATTGGAGGAGTTTGTTTTCGAGAATGCAATGTATTTGCTTTTGCTGGTGTTTAGTGTCAGTAGGTTAGAGTTTAGTGATTGCGCTATCTGGGAAAGACCTTGTTCAGCCAGTTGGTACACTCGGTCCCATGACGTGTCGTGGAAGACGATGGCTGTGTCGTCAGCGTAGGCTATTACTGTAGCGTTTCTAAGCGGGAGATTTACTACGTCATTAATGTATAGCGTAAATAATGTTGGGCCAAGGGTACTGCCCTGCGGAACGCCGAACGCTATAGGGAGCAACTTACTTTGGTGAGTGCCTACTTTACAGTATTGGTACCGTGATGTTAAGTAGCTACGGAACCATTCTAAAGGTGTTCCTCTTATACCTATTGCCTCGAGTTTCTTTAGAAGCAGTCCTGGTGACACCGTGTCGAAGGCTTTTGCCAAATCAAGAAAGACACCGACACAGCGTTCTCCATTTTCTATGTGGTGAGAAACTTGATTTGTCAAAAGTGAGACCGCGTCTTCGGTGGATCTTCCCTGACGAAATCCGAACTGCCTATCTGAGACGAGGTTGTGCTTCTCTACAAAATTCACCAGTCTTTTGTTCACTATTTTTTCCAAAATTTTAGAGACAATACTCAACAGGGCAATAGGTCTATAATTTTCAGGCTTTTCTTTGGGACCGCTTTTGTAAATAGGGGACACTGCAGCAGTTTTCCAGTAGTCAGGAAATACTCCTGTTTCCAAACTTAAATTAAAAATGTGCGCTAGTGGTTTGGTTATACTTTCACGGGAATTTATGAGTAATGGGACATTTAGTTGGTCTGGCCCAGGGGCGCTGTCTATTTTAAAATTGCGTATTATGTTCGACACTTCTTCTTCGTCGGTCGGATGCAGATAGAAGGATTGTGGGATAGAGCTCGGAATTACGTTTGATTCTATTAATGCGAGGTGAGTGGTGGAGAGTTTGTCTAATATCTTGGCTGCGTGTTTTTCTCCAACAGAGACGAAATGTCGGTTGCAGTTATCAAGTGATGAAGTTGGAGAGACACTGGACGCAATTAGGTGTGAAGACGAGTTTTTAAGAGATTCAGTTCCACAAATATGTTTTATGGCCGTCCAGAGCTTTTTTGGGTTTTTCTGGTTTTCTTCAATTTGCTGTCTGTAGTGTAGGTTTCTAAGTTTCCGAAGAAGTGTATGCACGAAGTTCCTATATCTAGTGTAAATAAGATGTTTTGTGTGGTCGTCAGGGTTGGCTTTGCATTCAAGATGAAGTTTGTCGCGTTGTCTCATGCACCTAATTAGACCAGGAGTGACCCAGGGCTGGATATTGGTCATTCTTCGACTAAGTTTGACATTTTGAGTGTGTTTGTCAGTGGCACGCGAGATAATGTCATTGAAGTAGTTTAAGGCAGTGTTTACACAGGATGAGTTAGTAACTGGGTCCCAGTTTGTATTTGTGATCTCGCCAGCTACAGCGGTCCAGTCAGTTCTGACTCTCCATCGTTTAATGGTTTTAGAGCGTTCTGGTTTAATGGGGACACTACACATGGCTAGGTCGTGATCGGTAATAGATAGGTTGCAAACGAGACCAAAAGGTGTTGCTGGTGATTTTATAAATATGTGGTCGATGCAAGTTCCGGATCTTGTTGGGAGAGTTATAGCTGGGGATAAACCGTGTGAGGCCATGAGACAAGCGTAGTTAGAGACTTGATTGTTATTTGGGTCGTTTAGGTTTAAGTTAATATCGCCGGCCACAATAAGTGTTTGTTGATTTTTGAGATCTAGCAGGACGGAGTCCAGCGAGTTAAGAAATGGTTCTGTGTTTGTAAAAGAGGGAGACCGGTAAATGGCTAGGAGGCTTAATTTGTTGTTGGTTTTTATTAATAAACTATCGCCATCGGCGAGGTTTGACTCTACGGTAACAATACTACTGTTCCAGGCTGTTCTTGTGTAAATAACAATTCCTCCGTTTTTGTTTATTTGTTTAGATGTTCTGTATGAGCTGTACCCCTGCAGGTCCTCTATAATGGAGCCGTCAGACAACAAATTAACATTACAGTCATATTATTATGCATGAAAACTGTAATAATGTCTTTCCCAAAGCGTAAGAAAAATTCAGTGTCACTAGGGTCGCATGTCAGCAGTTTTGCTTGCAATAACCAAACCATACGATATAGATTTTTTATCCACCTCCATATCAAAATATGTCTACATACAACGTGTAACACAAAATGCGCAAGACCTCTCGTGGGGTAACTCAGCCCATGTTACTGAATAATTTTTGTTCTAAGACTTTTGGAAATTGGCAAAAAAAAAATTGGTTTTTCATACAAAATGAGAAATTGATCGGGCTCATCCAATCAATTTCCAAAAGTCTTAGAACAAAAATTTGTTCAGTAACATCGGCTGAGTTACCCCACGAGAGGTCTTGCGCATTTGGTGTTACACGTTGTATATCTTTATTTTAATAAGAATCAAAAGGTTTTAAGACAGCAGAAGCCATCATAAAGTTATTAAAACCAAACTTGCCGAAAAGTCTCTTCGATTCTCGAATGTTCCATCGGATCCTAAATCAAATTTACATTACTCATCGTTAAACTTTACAGACACGTTCCAGTTTAGGTATACGGGTGCTACGGGCATATAATACCCTCATAGTACTCGCAAAATGGTGTTTAAAATGAATTCAGGTCATTCTAGCTAACCTAGGTTCGAACTGCCGCGATCTCTATTGAAGCAGACTGCTTTATTCAGTCTAAATGAATTTATTCAGTCCTTGTTTCAGATTTAGCAAACAAAGTAGTTAGAAACAAAGTAGTTGGAGAATGTTTTAAACTTTGACCTTAAGGCTTTTACTCACAGCACCCGATCCGTTCCGCCAATACGATCCGAGAACGCATCTCTAAAGCCAATCGTTGGATCGGATCGACGAAACGCGTCGTGCTCTGTGGGTAAAGGCCTTAAGTACTAAACTGTCAAAATAAATTCCTGGCAAGACGAAAAGATGTATGAAGCCCTTACTGAATGGTTACCGAGAGGTGGTAAAAGAAGTGTTGGCAGACCAAATGGTCCGATGGGACCATTGGTCTGCCAACACTTCTTTTACCATTGAGATCCGCACAGCTCAGGGCACAATAAAATTGTAAGCAGGGCTGTAATCAGCAGTATGTGAAAAACGGCTTTAAAATTATATAAACTCGCGCCTTTTCCGTGCCGTTATCGTGTAGTTTTAAATTTACTGTGTAGTGAAAAGTTAAACAACATCAGGTTTTAAAGATACATCATACTTAGGGTTGCCATTCGTCCGGGTTTCCCCGGATTTGTTCTAGTTTAGAGGGCGTCCGGGGAGCGTCCGGGGGGCTTCATTTGTAGTCCGGGTTTAAAAATTTAGTCTTGGGCCGCCCGCGTCACACGCACAATTCACCGTCCCCCACCCCTCCCAACACAGTTGCCACGGTCCGCACTTCGACTCATGTCCGGGTTCTGGACTCTAAAATCCGGGGTTTTCACGCGTCTTGTCCTAGTTTCCAAATTTTAAAAAATGGCAACCCTAATCATACTCTCAAAGCATGTACATTTCCTACAGCCTGTCTAAGCAGCCAGCAACTATCTTGACCTTCGAGATGCCATTCACAAACAACATAATAACATACTGAGCCAAGATTCAACTGTTGTGTGTATTTACAACTTTCATCAAAACATCTTCAAAATCGATATCAAACTATGCCAATCGTCTGTTTACCTTGAAAGTCTCCGAGACAAGTTTGACCATGGCTATCGCAGACAGTTTCCCGTCTCTCTAATTCCGGAACGGAACTCCAAAACGTAATGTAGGTAGAGATTTATTCATGTTTTGGTGACAAAAAACATTCGTAATCTCTCAAAAGCGGGTCAGCAATCAATCCTCACTGCCGTAGTGTCCCCATTCTACCCTTCCAGACTGTTGGCATATCTCATAAATCCCCAGTACTCCCACATAACAATAGGAACATTCCGCCCTTGAGGGGAAGGTCGGCTTAAATGGACCACTTCGTATATTTTTATTAAGGTCAAAATGATAGTTCTCTTGGGTTTTGTTTGTATGAATCTTTTGTATTCGTTGTCTGTTTTATACGCGTGGTGATATTATATGAATATAATAAGAATAATGAGGTTTCGAGTTCTTATAGAAGAAAATACATGCGTTTATTATTTGGTCGGATTATTTGACCTTTGACCTTGAATTGTTCTATAAACCACGCTCCTATGTTTTTATTAAATGCTTCTTGTCTGAAGCAATAATTTAGGGTGTCTCTTGCAAAATCGCGTCGCATACTCGCAAGATCTTGTAATTTCCGCAATTTGCGTCTATCTCACCCAATAGTGGGGGACCAACGCATACCATTTTAACCCAGTATACCTACCCAGTATACAAGGGTTGTTTTTAAACAGAAATTTCCCCTGTTCCAAGAATTATCGTGTACCGTAACTTGTACCAAAAACCCAAGAGCAAAATGAGTCCTATATAAAACGGCTGGGATTTCACACGTTATATCCATTTACTTAAAGTTAGTACATACATAAACCTTCAAAATGTACTAATCATTTTAATGAGATAAACTTCTACGGCTGTAATTATGTAAAATTATTGTTTGTTTTAGGGATTCAGAAGTAGATTTATTCCTCGACGGCGAAGAATTATTATGTGTTTAGCTGTTTAAATATGTACGTTTGTTTTCGGTTTCCCACGTGTGGTGTAAGTACTCGTATTTTCTTGAGACCTCTCCTTATATTATCAATCTAACTCCGTGGGTGCTATTAATAAAATACCCAGAGGCCTGTGAGATTCCTAGTGGCTTAATTAGGTCCGACACCAGAGGGTCGCCACATAAATATAAATACAAAAAAATATTTTTTATTGACATTAAATTACAATGATACAATGTATGTTGTAACTCTGATTACTGAGCTGGGCAAAGCCTGTGTTACAGGAGTCAATGTCTACTAAAAAAAAACAAGAGGAAAAAAATATAAAAAAATAAACAAAAACATTGAAAACACAATAAAACATAGAGCTATATGCTGAATCTGTGTATTTTGTGAGTGTATGTGTGTGTGTGTGAGGGTGTGTTTGTGTGTGGGTGTATGAGAGTGGTTGTTTGTATGTATGGGTGTGAGGGTGTTTGAGAGTGGGTGTTTGTATGTATGGATGACACAAATGATCACATGGAACAGAAAGACTGAGAAATTCCAAACGGAATAACCCAATAACAGGTAAAGACCTGACCTTTAAATCTAATCCTGCACTTAATGCCCACGAGTCGCCAGACTTCCACTAGACCATCGATGCCTAGTCTTTTCCTAACTATGTTTGTGTTAATCAAAATATTAACTAACATCAATAAATCGATGTGTCATTTCAATTTAGTCCGTTTTAGAAGTCTATATGAAAAGGGACCTGTCCAAACGACATCTCTTAAGTAATATAATAAAGATGATATATCGGCGGCGCCCTCCATCCAAAACAGGCCCCTAATATAAAGTGACAGCTCATATTGGACAGAACATATTAAATTAATCCTAAGGTCATACGTCACTTAAACCTTTCAGCCGACAATTTGTCAAAGGGTCAAACAAATAAGGGTCAATTTAGTATGAACTTTTTAAATCAGACCTCGATAATGTAAGGCATCTATGGGTCTACTCTCGTAGTCCGTCAACGAAAATACGGGCCTTACGAAAGAAACTCAAATCTTTTGACCCTACTCCCTATTAGTTTTGAATTCATAAGTTTTGACAACACATCGGGTGTCGGGACAGCTATCCATTATCCAATCATGTTAAGACGCGGACTGACTACGATTTTAATCGCTTATGACCGCGTAAACTATTGTCACCACTATGGAGCGTCAATAAGATTGAAAATTGAAAAAATGACATTTGTGTTGAAATGTGACGTAAGCTGCGAATGGGCATTTATTTTACTGCTTTTCTTTAGATTATTTAAAATATAGACATAAAATTAAATAATGGTTCGGTTAAAGTTTTAAAAAAATGGAAAATCTACTAAATTCTTAAAAAAAAACTGTTGTTATCGCTGGAAATACAGAGATCTTCGACGTCAAAGTTTATTTTTGTGCTACAACTTCCCAATTTTTATTGGGAATATCAAACTCTTATTTATTATTCTGTTCGGTTTATATTCTTCATTATACCCTTCTCTGTTCACTGTATTTTTCGCGTTGCTTATTTTTATTACATTACGTCATACTCGACGTTCTAAGAAACCAATTTTTGGGAATATGACCGCGAGAGATAAGACCGCGCCTTAACACTAATTTTTAGTTCGTACCACTAATATTAATCTTATGTCCGTAAGTGATAAAGAATAAGAAAAGCCCGAAACTTTGTACGAAGCTAGGGGTTTCGTGAATTTCAGGCCATGTTAGAGAGAAAATGAAAGAGGAAGCAGTAAATTCTAGAAAAGGAGGAGGCAGAATACGTGGGAGAGAGGACATCGTCTACCTCCCACCATCATTGCACGTTGACACCTCGGAGTAATTAGTGACTACCGTAAGGGCGCGTAAGTAATGGGTAGCTTGTCGTCTGATCAAGGTTTAGTATTCTGGCTCAAAACTTCATTATTCATTCCTACTCCATATTTTAAAAATTAACATCTATAAAAAGGAACATTACAAATTATAGTGTGAACACAATAATAATGGCCAGTGATACAACGGCGACGCGCGACGCTACAAATTGGCTGAATTATGAAATATTGCCAGTTTATTATATTGGACATTATTGTTTTAATTAAAACGATACAGAATACTGGGGCTACGTGTTTCGTGTAGTAAATAGTAATTAATGTTAATGAAGTCTATGATCCCTACAGTAGTGTTTTGTTTCTTATTGTTTACAACAAGGATCGTGCTCTGTTTTGGAATTGGACTTTCAACTCTCCTCTTTTCGTATTATAAAACAAATATTATACAATATTGAGTTCATTTTCTGTACCTATTACTATGTCGATTCCGATTGCAAGGAGATTAACCAGCACAAGACGTTTTGGAGCATTCATTTTTAAGTTTCTACCAAATTGCTCTAAGATTTGGCTACACTTTTTTTTTTTTATCGTGTTATAATCATCAAATGAGTCCTCCCAACCCGGGAGGCGGGAGAGACTCCCAGACTTGTACTGACTAAAATCCACGGTGTCCTTCAATAGCCCTTTTTGTTCCGGGGTCATGGTAATGAGATAAGTCCCGCGACCCCGGCAGGCTTTGGCCCTGTAGAGAGGGGGCCCCGTCATTATGCTGACGCTCTTTGAGGCGCGCGTGGAACACAACGCGCCGTCGACCCGGGCATGGTCCATGGTCGGGCTGCGAGTTGCCCTTTACTCGCCGCCCGCATGCTCGCGCCTACGGTGGCCGGAGATCGTCTTGCGACGTCCGTCGCCGTGGGCGTCCACCACAAGATTTGGCTACACTTAGTGCTCAAACACACTGCGAGCCTAGCGCGGTAGCGGCAGCGGGTGCGGAAATATCAAACAAATGAAATCGCTCGTGGTGACGCTCGTAGTCGCTGAAGTGACTATGGGAGCCTAGCGCGGTGGCTATTAGCGAAATTCCGAGCCTAGCGTGTTGACTATGGACAAACACTTACACGTATGCCTAAATTCTCTGTGGTTGGATTTTTTTACTTTCAGAACTAAATAATCATATTGTTGAAAATTGAACTGGGAATTTTTCTTTAGGCATTATTCTAATGCTACCCTAGGTGCTGTTGAAATATAGGTAGAAAAAATACCTACAGTCCCAGTCATATCAAAATAAACTGAGAATTTGAAATTCTAATAGGCTAGGTCTAGACAGTCGCTCTATATAAATTAGTACGTTTGGTTTTATTCAAACCCCACTCCAACACAGTTCCGTTAAGTGATCAAACGTAAAAGTTCGTTAGATTTTTCAGGGACAAGTAAACGATTGGAGCGTTTTTGCTATTATTTTGTGACTGCTTCATTTAATTTATACAAGTATCGATCTAGAATGCACATTGACCTTTATAAAGAGATGGGCTCCTTTCTGCTTTGTGGAGGGCATAGTAGCAGTAGTTCGGTTGGTTTAGGCTCAAAAAGCCTAATTCGCAAAATGGCACCCTAGTCGCAAAAGGACAAGTTCTCAAAATGGCAAATTTTCTAAACGCCTAACTCTCAAAATGGCAATTTCTCTAAAATAATAATTCTCAAAATAGAAAATGATCAAAATATTTTTTTTACCCTTCGAAGTTTTTACCACATTTTGGAGTGTAATAATTCTTATAAATCTAAGAATTCTTCGTATAACATGAATCAACTTAGTTAAACAGAGAGAAATAATATCTTAGATTGATTAAAAAGTTTAATTTAGATCGTTTGCCATTAAAAAGTAGACCAAGTCAAGGCGTAATTAATGGAGTCCTGCTGCGCGGGGCTCCTATTTCTGCCTGTATTGTTTAAAGAACCAAACCGAATATCAGGGTGCGAAAACTAAAAATGATGCTGAGTCGTAATATTCGTGGCTAAGTTAGTAAACTTTTTGGCTGGATTAATTATTACCCAAGTAAAAGTACTATCATGAGTTAAAAACTGTACAACTTCATTCAAAAGCTAAAAGCTAAATTCCCTACAAAACGCTTATATAGTTAACGTTTATAGCAAGTTAAATTATTTTTCAATACTAGTTCAAAATGTTCTGCGCAAAACTGAGTGCAGTTTAAAACTCAAAGTCTGACACGGATACTGTAAAGGAGAGTTAAAAAACTCCACGTTATAAGGACTGTTTAGTGTCAAAAATAGATTCGAAGTGGATAAACATTTGAATAAATTTAATTTTTTTTTTTTGTTTGTAAAAGAGCGCCTTTTTTAATTGCGTTAAAATCACCAAATGAGTCGTCCTGGCTTGAGTCGGGTAGAAGGGACTGTCAGACCCCTACTAAAAGAAAAAAACCGGCCAAGTGCGAGTCGGACTCGTCCATAAAGGATTATGTAGCAGCAAGTAACGTAATATAAAAGTTCTTGTAGTTGGTTGTAACATTGAAATGTAAATTGCAGTTTACGATTTATGACGTATTAAAAGAAACTAATTACTTGATCTCGTTCAAAACCAATTTTCAATTGAAGTTTGCATGGTAATGTACATCATATATTTTTTTAGTTTTATCATTCTCTTATTTTAGAAGTTACAGCCCACACACACATTTTACCACTTCGGAAGTGTCTCTCGCGAAAACTGTTCAGTTTAGAAAAAAATATATTAGTAACGTCGATATCATTTTTTTTAAAGACCTTTCCATAGGTACCCTAGATTTTTTTTTGAGTTTCAATTTCATGTATGGGGAACCTTAACCTTAAAGTTGTTTTTTTTTTGTGAAAATCCTAATGCGGTTCATAAAATACATCTTCTTACCAAGTTTCAACAGGATAGTTCTATACTTTCGAAAAAAGTGGCTGTGACAAACGGACGGACTGACAGATAGGCACGACGAATCTATAAGGGTTCCGTTTTTTGCCATTTGGCTACGGAACCCTAAAAAACACTGTTCCTTCATAACATACTCTTTGCGATTCGGTGCCGTTGTGCCCTTTACGCGACCTTAAATGACTCGTGGAGCGAAAGGGAATGTCAGACTCATAGCAGACTGTCTAGAACCTACCTTAATCACCTTCATTTTACTGCCCGTTGCTTTTCAGGCAAAAACCTTAATTCATAAATTGACAATCAGTTCGGATCGTACATATGGAACCATCTATTTTCATAACATAAATGGTTTTTTTCGGAAACAGTACTTTTTCGAATTTTGGGATGAAAGGTACTCTATGTCTATTTCCGTATACCTGACAACGTATATGCAAGTTTTCAGCATGATCGTTTCAGTAGTTTGGGCGTGAAAAAATAACACACAAACTTACTTTCGCATTATAAATATTAGGATTTTGAACCGAAACCACAATATCAATATCCAGATTTCTAGTCCGGAACCGTATTAAAACAGGTAGCTATAAATTAAATCCCAAATTAACTTCAAAGGCTCTTATATTTTGACGACAAAATATAAATAGTATTTAAACTAGGTCAATTATCAACCCACAGAATTTAACGGTGAACATAAATCATTATAATAACACACATGCCACTCAAAATGGCGGCTATTTTTATAGTTTTCCCGCCATTTAACAATAAGTTTCGATTGGCCAAAATATCAGAGGAAATTAAATATTACGGCCGTGTCCGGCGCGCGGTCATTGTGATGGAATTAAAATGACTGGATGTGGCTTCAGATTTGTTTCTATTAATTTTATTTCTGTTTTTATTTTTTTCAAAGTTTTTTTATGTAAATGACTGTTGCTAGTGGTTTCGCCCGCATGTAAATCGAGAATTATTCCACTGAAAACTTTTTTAACTATTAAAATGTTATATCATCGATGTAAAAAGGAACTTAAAAAAATAGTCTAGCTAAGCTCCACATTAATATCGGTGATTCGGCGCCAGACAGTTCTATTATTTTTGTGCTGTTAAAAATACAAATTACATCCTTGCCAAACTAAAACTACCAGTTATACAAGCTACCGTAGATTTTCTTTAAAAAATAAAACCATAACTATTTTTTATAAAACGTTGCCCCACACTAGGAATTTCTCCTCTATCGTGTGTGCGTTTACAAATATATAAACTCACACGCACAAATTGCCCAGACCCGGAACAACTACTCCTAGATCATACAAATATTTGCTCCGTGCGGGAATTGAACTGCTGCGATTCGAACTCGCGACAGTCCAATCGATCAGCCAATCGTGTACACATTAACAAAAGATAACATCAACACAATAAACCTCCTAACAAATTGACCGAGCTATAATAATAGGCAGACAAAGTTCAGAACCATTTGGAGAACACTACACCGAACTTGAAACAATACAGCCACCAAAATCTAGAACACAACTCACCAAAATCTAGAACGCAGCAATAACGTCGCCGCCACTTCCAGTACTAACCTACATACGTAGTAGTATATCTTGAACCGACTAGTGACCTGCCGGCCAAGTTTAAATAGGATTTTCCTGTCAGTAATGTTTTGTTCTATATTGGTACAATTCCTATTCTAGCACCCACGTTAGTAGTGTATTGTCTGAGCTAATTAGGTGTTTGAACCACCAATAAAAGACACTTTTATGAGCTGTCAAAATTGCTCTCAGGATTACGCCAAGGCATGCGGACGGCATGCAGACTGAGCAGTGGTGACCCAGTGGTATCGGTCCCGACTTACGAGTTGTAGGTCGTGGGTTCGAACCCCGCCAGGCGCATTACTTTGTGTAATTTATTTCGTCACCATGACTGCTCTCAAAGCGGTGAAGGAAAACATCGTAAGGAAACCGGCATGTCCTAGAACCACAAATTCGAAGACATGTGACATCTACCAACCCGCACTGGGCCCGCGAGGTAGATTATGGCCCAGTCCCTCTCACAGAGAGGAGGCCTGTGTCCCAGCAGTGGGAACATTATAGGCTGATGATGATGATGATGAAGTGGATGGCGAGTTATGATTGACTCGCCGTCCGATCATGGACCATGCCCTGGTCGATGGCGCTTCGTGTTCCCTGCACGCCTCAGAGCTGTTAAATCTGACATAGAGGGCCAAAGCCTGCCGGGGTCGCGGGACTATTTCATCAGGTAACCGTGAACCTGGTACGTAAAGGGCTATTAAAGGATTACCGTGGATTTTATTCAGTACAAGTCTGAAAATCCCTCCCGTTCCACCCCGAGTGGGGAGGACTTATCTGAGATAGGTATTACTACGATAAAAAAAAAGATTGCGCCAAATATGCCCAATTCAGCAAAATGTCAAGCCACTAACGTATTTTTTTCAGAGAAAACAGCTCAATTCGTAACATTTTCATTTGTTGACATTTGAGGCCCATTTATCCTACATGTCATGTGATCATGTCATGTCAACATGTTACCGCTCACTTACTGGGGTATGTTAGAATAAAAACGTCTTCTGTAGTGATTCTTTGAGCGTTGTTGTGATTTAGTATTGACTGTGGTTTTTTTTACAGTAGGTAATTTAGGTATGGTCTGTGTATTGAGAAAATTAAATGAAGAACATCAGGGATACTAAGTACTATCCAAGCACGAAGCCCTTCAGCTTCGGCCGATGTTTCGGGCGTGTTCTAAACTTTATATTATCTATATACATATAATAAAATGGTAGGAAAGTGAAAACTGTACATTGAATATTTTTTTAAAAGAATACTTGGGGTGTGATCTACAATCGATACCGAAGCCAAAAATATAGTTTTTAGAATTTTTGTCTGTTTGTCTGTTTGTCTGTATGTATGTCCGGGATAAACTCAAAAAGTACTGGACGGATTTGAATGATTCTTTTTTTGTTGTTAAGTCTGGCCAACATATAGGCTATAATTTATCTTGAAATCTTGAACACCTGGTGCAGAACCGCAACAGACCAGCTAAACTGTAAGAGATACAAAAATGGTGCCATTGCAAATATTGTTCCACGTGATGAGTATTTTCTGCTGAGAGAATAAATTTGAAGATCTGGAACACCTGATGTGGAACTCCAAGAGCCCAGCAGCTACACTATAACATATACAGGAATGACGTCTTAGTAAGAGTTGTTCAGCCTGATGAGCACTCTCTGTTGACGTATAAAAATTGAAGATCTAGAACACCTGATGTGGAACACCAAGAGCCCAGCTACACTATAACATATATAGGAATGTCGTCTTAGCAAAGTTGTTCAGCCTGATGAGCACTCTCTGTTGACGTATAAAAATTGAAGATCTAGAACACCTGATGTGGAACACCAAGAGCCCAGCTACACTATAACATATATAGGAATGACGTCTTAGCAAAGTTGTGCAGCCTGATGAGCACTCTCTGTTGATGTATAAGATTGAAGATGCCTGATGTGGGACACCAAGAGCCTAGCTTCACTATCTATACATATAATAAAGCAGTAGAACCCGAGTGTCTGTACATTGGATATTTTTACCGAAAATTGAAACGGGGCGATCAAAGAAGAGCAATAAATACAAAAAAGTAAAAAAAAAATGTTCTTTATGCCTGTTTACGATAAACTACAAAACGGCTGAAAGGATTTGATTGCGGTTTTAATCTAATATATTCTGCTAAACTGGGCGCAGTTTTTAGTATTTATTTGATGAGAATCGGTTCATAGATAAAAAACATATGTTAATTTAAAGAATCGCAGAGAATAATTTGGGATGAAATATGCATTGTCGTCAAGTTCAATTCGATTGATTCAATTCATTCATGACATACATAGCGATTACTATACATGCGTGTTTGAGGAAAGGGTAAATTCTGCGAAAGGTACATTTTGCGAAAGGAACATTTCGCGAAATGGGACATTCCGAAAAAGGTACATTCCGCGAAAGGAACATTTTGCTACCTGTGGACATTTTGCGAAAGGAACATTTTGCTACCTGTGGACATTTTGCGAAAGGAACATTTTGCGCCTGAGCCCTATTTTGAAGAATTTGGCAGCGGAGTGCATGGTTTAGCGGATGGTCGAGTTCCAGGTTCGATTCTTATCTGTTTTTTTTTGTCTATATCAAATAATAGCCACACTATACTTTTTGTAAATAAAGAAAAACGATACTAATTTTAAATTAAGACGATGCGCGTTTTCGTCTCCGCACTTGCGAAGCTGCATACAATCGTTATGAAGCTCGCGCGGCAGTATGTCGCTAACAAAGCAAGATGCGTAATTTATTTTTGTTTTAACAATAGACACTACGTTTAAAATCACAATTGACCTAGACAATACTGAAACACCAACGTGTTCGGTGTCACGAAACTGTGACAAAGCAAATAATTATGTTTTAGGATTGTAATGTAACCGTTTTGCCCTGGGGTCTGGAGGCGACTTCGCTTTACCGCGTCTGGCGCATGGCGAAACCCCGCTGCCTCGACAAGTCGAGGCGAGGCGGGTAGAGCTCCCGCGCGCTCCTGGGCAGTTTGGACGGAGCGACTGTCGCAACCGAGGTCCGGGCACGCCCCAATCGCAGCGGTAAGACCTCTCTTTAAGGCAGTGGTTCTTAACCGGTGGTCCGCGGACCACTAGTGGTCCCTGGAGGCATTCCAAGTGGTCCGCGAAGCCATCCTCATAATAAGTGGCGTGACGTAATGAGTAGAGTCGAAACAACGCGGTGTACGTGCGGGGGCGGGGGTTTCGTTCCATTAGGTGCGTCCCCACAGAGCGCGCAGCCTCGCGAGGCATTTTCCGCGCGAAGCAGCTCGGTTGGTGTGGACGTCTCTCGGGCGAGGCTAGTGACAGCGCTGTCGCGGTCGATCGACCGAGCGCCCGAGCCATCCAGTGTCGGCTTTTGTTTTGCTCGCGTATATTGTTTCGTGCCTCGGTCGAAAAACAATAGACGAGTCCACACAGAGTGAGCAGCCTGGCTTGTCAGTTTCCTCGCGCAGCAAATGCCTCGCGAGGCTGCGCGCTCTGTGTGGACGCACCTACCTTGTTTTAGCGGCGCGGTCGCGCAGTTTGCCGATTGTTCGTCACTTCACTTGCAACGTCGACGATGTAATGAGCGGTAGGGATTTATAACGTGGCTTTGAGAGAGTGACGAGTATTGTATCTACTGAGTACTTGGTTTAATTTTTAAAGTTCCACAGCAAAAAGCAAATATCCTTAGTCTACGAGCCTTAGTAAACAAGCATCGAAATCGGTTGCATGCCACTGCCGACATGCGTTTAGCTTTGAGTAGCACTGAACCAAGAATTCAGAAGTTAGTAAAGAGTATGCAGTTACAAAAATCACATTAAATTAAAATCTGTAACTTTTACATTTTTGCTAAATAATAAATAAATGAGTGCTAATTATAAAATTGTGCTTGTTTTCTTTATCAAAAAATCCTTAATTTAGGAAAACCAACTGGGTGGTCCCCGGCAAGACAAACATTTGGTAAAATGGTCCCTCATGACTAAAAGGTTGAGAACCACTGCTTTAAGGAGTGGCTGGATAGGCGTCACGGCGTCCAGACCTACGAGTAATGGGCGACTCGCTTTCTGACCGTGGACCAGGCCCGGGTCGACGGCGCGTTGTGTTCCACGCGCGCCTCCAAGAGTGTCAGCGCAATGACGGGCCCCTCCCCCTTAGAGCCTGCATTACACAGAAATTCTCACCGGGTGTGACTCAGAGGAGACTGCATTGATACCGCGAATACCACTCATCCCCAACAATTTCCCTTTCCAGTTCAAACGCACACATTTCCCGGTAACCGCCTACTTCGCGATAACCATAAATAAGTTCCAAGGACAGACCCTGAAGGAAGCTGATGTCAACCTAAGGTCCAACTGTTTTTCCCACGGCCAACAATATGTCACACGCTCACGTGTCAGTAATGCTGACCATCTTTTTATATTTAGCACCAGAAGGAAAAACTACCAATGTCGTACATAAAGTGTTGTGTCTGGAAGTTTTCATTTCCATTTTTATATATATTTTTTTAAGTATTTTTAATTTTTACGAAATATACTTTTTACTGTCTGACGTGAATCTCATTCAAATATCTCTAATTTACACCCTTGATAACAAACTTTAAAGTGGGAAATGAGGCACCCTCACTTTCTCAAAAAATTAAAAAGAGAATATTGATAGGCGCCATAAAACCAAATACTACGCGGACGAAGTCGCGGGCAACAGCTAGTAATAATGATATTCCACAATTATCACACAACGCCATCTAGTCCCAAGCTAGGCAGAGCTTGTGTTATGGGTACTAGACAACTGATAAACATAAATATATTTCTAAATACATACATATTATAGATAAATTACACCCAGACACAGAAAAAATGATCGTGCTCAGCTCATCAGTTATGGATATAAGATTAGTTAGTAGTACGAGCTAAAAATTGATGAAACCATGATTGGACCGAACCCGGAATACGGACCAGAAATTCGGTACAGCTAGGGTTTACTTAAAAGTTTTAAGTTACTTTACTATGGGCCCGTCTACATTGACGATCTAAGAGATAGCATCCCAGGTTCCAAATTCGAACGATGCCTAATACTAGTAGTAACTGGAAATATTTATCAGAAAGAAGTCATCATCATCAGTCGAAAGACGTCCACTGCTGAACATAGGCCTCCCCTTAGACCGCCACGCCGAACGACAATTCGCCACTTGCATCCATCGGTTGCCCGCGACCCTAACGATGTCGTCGGTCCACCTAGTGGGAGGCCTGCCGACGCTGCCTCTTCCGGTCCGTGCTCGCCACTCGAGAACTTTTCTTCCCCATCGGTTGTCAGTTCTACGAGCGATGTGGCCTGCCCATTGCCACTTCAACTTGCAAATTTTATGAGCTATGTCGGTGACTCTGGTTCTTTGCCGAATATCCATGTTCCGGATTTTATCCCGCAAAGAAACTCCGAGCATAGCTCTTTCCATTGCTCGTTGAGTGACTCTTAGTCTCTCTAAAAGACCAGCAGTCAAAGACCACGTTTCAGAGCCATATGTCATCACTGGCAACACACACAGGTTAAACACCCTTGTCTTGAGACACTGTGGGATTCTCGATGAGAAGATATCACGTAGCTTCCCAAACGCTGCCCATCCGAGTTGGATTCTTCAAGGGCCCTCTTTCAGAAAGAAGTCATTATTCAAATATCATAATTATGCTGTTTTGTTTTTCTAAAGATGTTTAACGCACTTATCATCATCATCAGCCGGAAGACGTCCACTGCTGAACATAGGCAGTAGTATATTATTGGGCATTCTACCCCACCTGCCGTTCCTACGGCTCACTCCGTTCGCCTTCGTCACTGGTGGGGTAGAATTCCCAATAATATTTCTGATATCGATGGTTGTGGAATAGAATAGAATGTACAAAAATACTGGTTCGGCGCCTATTCCACCTTTCAGTTCTAAAATTCAATGCCCAATAGTTCCTATTCCAAATTCGCGTTTTAAAACTAGTCTTACCTGTCGTTCCTTCGTTCACCTCTGTCAATTTCAGCTGAAAATTGGAGGGTACGTTTTGACGTTTCGTTTTAAGAAACACGAATTTGCGGTCCTGAGAAGAACCTTTTGTGATCACAACTCTGTTTCACTACACTACTTTACTGTCATTCTTTCACTACACATTTCACCACTACTGAATTTATTCCTAATTTAAATCTACATGAAACGTGGTAAGCTAAACTTCAGGACAGATTGTCTCATGTCTCTCCACAAAGTTTGAGATAGCGCATTACCGCAAAGGTTAAACACACACTCAGTTTTTGCAGCCAGAGTGGCACCAAGGACATCTGAATTTTAGGCTACCGTATACATTAAACTAAAACTTGGGACAGATTGTCACTATGTCTCTCCACAAAGTTAGAGATAGCGCTTTACCGCAGAGGTTAACGCACACTCAGATTATGTGTCGAGAACATCCGAAATTTTAATTTAATTTCGTTTCATATAGATGAAAATTTACACGTTTATTAAACAAGTAAATGCGTCGGCTGTCTGAACCGATGACCTAAACTTCAGGACAGATTGTCTCATGTCTCTCCACAAAGTTTGAGATAGTGCATTACCGCAAAGGTTCAACACACACTCAGTTTTTGCAGCCAGAGTGGCACCAAGGACATCTGAATTTTAGGCTACCGTATACATTAAACTAAAATTTGGGACAGATTGTCACTATGTCTCTCCACAAAGTTAGAGATAGCGCTTTTACCCCAGAGGTTCAACGCACACTCAGATTATGTGTCGAGGACATCCGAAATTTTAATTTAATTAAATTCACCCAGACGACACTACTTACTTGATAATGAACACGTTACGTCTGGTACTGATTGCCATCCAACCGCACGTCGCGCTGAGTTAAGGTGCATTTACACCATTATTTACCGTTCGGTGTGTGTACGTCCGATCAGTTTCGCTATATTGTATTCTTCCGGACAAAATTCATTAGCAGTTTTATTTGCTTGGAAATGAATAAAAATACGTAAGTGAATAAAGAAAATCATATATTTATATAAAGTTCATAAAATTGCTGAATAATTGAAATCTATACTAATATTATAAAGCTGAAGAGTTTGTTGTTTGGTTGAACGCGCTAATCTCAGGAAATACTGGTTTAAGTTGAAAAATTTCTTTTTGTGTAGCATAGTCCATTTATCGAGGAAGGCTGTATAACATCGTGCCACAACCAATAGGAGCCGAGCAGCGGGGTGAAACCACGGGGATCAGCTAGTATTCTTATATCACTTTAAAAGTCCTATATTTCAAAGTGGTGGAATTATGTGGAAAAGGTTTTTACTGTTTTACCACAAAAGTAAATTTAAAACCCGATATAACTCGGTACTATTACAAAAGTACTAATTAGTAAAAAAAACATACACGATTTTCATTTTTTAATCCTGTATGATGCGGGTTCCGAGTTAGGACCGTTTTATGATAGTACCATTACTTAGGTGTAATAAAATCCTAATTTGAGTGACATTTACAGAAATTTGTAAGCGTCATTTTTGTTCGGTTTTGAAGTAAAAATGCTCCTTAGTGCGACGTTGGAATCGACCGTATCAGATGATTGTTACGAGTGAGTGTAAATGAGTCTTTACAGTCTGTGAAACTGCAAAATTGCAAGTAGCAATAATTTGCTGACCATATGTTGTTGTATGTAAGGTGTCCATGGGAACCATAATAATAATATGCATGATAAGCACTACGCTTGTTGCGCACATAGTTTAAATTTGTCTTATACAGGACTTCCTATGTTCATAAAATAGGTACTTCAGTTTCGGTACGGCACACTCATCTTGGAAATTACTTTATTGTAATAATTATAACCTTTATGACTTTGTAGTTACAATAAATAAATGTGTATAAAAATATTTTTAATGACTAACTTTTTTGTCTAGGGATTGTTTAAAAATACTATTTATATTGTAAAAATTGTAAGATATCAATATAACTTCTACTATATACGATTTTATTAATATACTATACTTATATTTCTATTACAGATGATGGTTTAATATTTGCAGTTTGACTGCAACATACTCGTATTACGTAATAAACTAGTTTTGTTACGCGTATCCGTTCAAAACTTTTCTACACATAAATTATCTCGAATGTAACTTATTGATTGATGACGCTGGCGTCATCCCTATATGATCAAAGTACAGGTTAAATTCTACTCTGCAAACAGGATTGTGAATACCCCTGGTATAAATAGGCTTATGTATATTTCCAGGTTTCAGGTTCGAATCCCTATCGCAATCCCTTTTCCTATAAGTTAATAATTAAGTTAATAAATTCGTGCAGCAAGCGTTAGTACTACCTTAAATATTATAATTATATAATAAAGTATAATCACCAAATATTTGTTCCAGATTTTTCACATGCGTCTTAAAAAATCTATTATTTTACAACCGTGCATAATGATGTCTTGTTATTATTTTTTAAATAAACAAACATACAGAAATTACATAAATAGTAGTAATCATAGATACCTAAGCAAGGTACCGGACAAATGCTGGTTTTATATTTCATTTCTCACGATAAAATTGCATTTTGACGGAATCAATATTATGATTTAAATGGACGTAACTGACATAAGTTAGTAATACAATTGTAATACTAAGATTTAAGGTTTAATTTGTAATGAGGTTAAATTTGCTGAGATGGTATTTTTCTTTACTTAAATTCGATTAATTTATATGAAAATTCACATTCGCTCCAACGTCTTCTAGTGACAAGCTCCACTTAAGTTTATTGTTAATTACGAATACCGAATACTTCTATAAAATGTACGTAAGTATTTTTTTAAAATAATTATGTTATTTCAGTGTCCTTGTGTTTCATAAGTCGAGCGTTCAATTGTTCTAATCTTCTTTACAGACTTTTTTTATTTGAAATTAATTGTTGTCTACTCGATTACAGGTCTGACTCCGAATCTGAATACCCACGTCGCGCACCTGAGGCTGCAAAGGTGCAGTCCAAAAAGAAATCTCCTAAGCGTAAAGCTTCTGAGAGCACCTCCACCTCGCAATCGGAATCTAAATCAAGGTAATTTCTATTATTTCTTGTCTTTAGGTATTTATGTATTTTATTCCAATAGGAGTGTTATACGTTAGTAGTGGATTTATTTCTATACTTAAAACCACACCACAATCCAAGTCGAGCGTTCAATTGTTCTAATCTTCTTTACAGACTTTTTTTATTTGAAATTAATTGTTGTCTACTCGATTACAGGTCTGACTCCGAATCTGAATACCCACGTCGCGCACCTGAGGCTGCAAAGGTGCAGTCCAAAAAGAAATCTCCTAAGCGTAAAGCTTCTGAGAGCACCTCCACCTCGCAATCGGAATCTAAATCAAGGTAATTTCTATTATTTCTTGTCTTTAGGTATTTATGTATTTTATTCCAATAGGAGTGTTATACGTTAGTAGTGGATTTATTTCTATACTTAAAACCACACCACAATCCAATGATTCATAATTCCATTGGTTCTTTTTTGATAGAACGTTTACAAGGTGCTGTTATTGTAATGATAAGGTACTTATATTATTTTATTTTTACAGTAAAAAACAACCACAACAACATCGCTCGGACCTCTTCGGCTTGGAGGATAGCGAGCAACGCGCACCAGCAACCGGCGGCGAGGAGCTCACGTCGTCTCTCGTGAGCAGAGTTGCTAACGGGAAGTTGCGGCGGACGGCGCCGTACATTGAGGGTGACTTTTACGTGGAGGTAAAAGTATACAATAAGTCCGATGCAGCGTCCACGACTCCACTTGAACGGTGGAAGAAAGCCTTAGTTGCACTTAAAGTGCAAATTAATAAAGACACTCCGCAGTGGGACGCGCTGCAGACATTTATGAGACGGGTCTATGTAGTTTTTCAAGACTCGGAGCCCGTGTTTTACAGTGACAACATAAATATAAAATAATATAATAATTATATATACTTTATATTTTTGTTAACAGTTTATTCTAAGGTTAGGTTAAAATTATAAGTCTTTGATCATTAGTATCTTTTGTTTGTGCTGTTAATCTAAAACTTACTCTATTTTACGTGGACATTAGGTCTAATAATATACAAAAATGCCTTTCTGTACTGTTTGCAATACATCCGTTGAGCGCAGTCAGTGGACAGGTCACCTACGCAGTACTAATCATAAAAACAAAAATATTTCGTATTTTTGCGAAGGTGTTGAAATAATACATTCTGCATTTCGTAATCGTATAGCTTCTTATAGAATTGTCGATCCGTCTGAGAATTATTCTCTAGATCCATTTCTTAACAATATTTGGAGCAAAATTAAAACGTTAATTGACATGTCTCTTAAAGAACATACTTCTCTAAAAGTTAATTTCGAATATTTTGCTTTGTTTTTAATGTTTAAAAATGATTCTCAAGAGATGAAATCATTTGCCACAAAAAACGTTACTATACATCAGAATTATGAATTTGATTCATTATTGTCTCAAGTAAAAAACACTTTAACAAAAAAGATAGAAGAATTTCAGGACCGAGACAGTGGATGGACATTCTTGAGCAGTTCTCATTTGGAAATAAATGTTAACAAATATCAGCCTTTGCGCGGTTCAGGCTTTATCGAATTGCCGTCTGCAATAAAATCGAAAAAAGCATGTGTTAATATCCACAATAATGACGAATATTGTTTTTTATGGTCTGTTGTTGCTGCTTTATATCCAGCTAAGAGTCATCCTGAAAGAGTATCTTCTTACCCTGATTTTCGTAATGTGTTAAATGTAGAGGATATATCATTTCCAGTGAATTTCTCAGATATTGCGCGATTCGAAGTGAATAACCCCGAAATTTGCATTTACATTTATGGTTTAAAAAATAATACCGTTATAGGACCGCTTTACAAACCAAAAACCTTGAACGGAAAGGTGATTCATTTACTTTATTTAGAAAGAGATGATTTATCACATTACTGTCTCATTAAAGACTTGCCGCGACTTGTTAAAAATCAAATAACAAAACACCACAGTAAACTGTACTTTTGTGACATTTGTTTAATGTTTTTTAATTCATGCGATGATCTTAGTTCGCATAGTTGTGGAGGTGTCGCCACTGAACTACCTCCAATGGGTTCTTTTATACAGTTTAAAAATTATAATAGAAAGCAAATTGTACCATTTGTTATATACGCAGATTTTGAGACAATGCTAGAACGGTATGAATCTTGTGACCCTGACCCTACTAAGGCGAGTACTATAACGCGACAGCGACATGTGCCTGTAGCTTTCGCTTATCATATTACGTGTACGCTAGACGAAAGCCACAATCGTTACGTTTCTTATCGCGGTTCGGATTGTGTATCAAATTTTGTGAAGTCTATCTATACAGATGCACAAAAAATTTACGATATTTTAAAAAATAATGCTCCTATGATTTACTCAAATGATAATGCTCACGACTTTGAAAACGCGATAACATGTTATATTTGTGAGCAGTTCTTGTTTGGCGATAGGGTTCGCGATCATTGTCACTTGACTGGTAAATATCGTGGCGCAGCTCATAGTTATTGTAACTTACAATACAAACTACCTACATTTTTGCCAGTATTTTTTCATAATTTGTCCGGATACGATTGCCACCTTTTCATAAAAGAATTAGGTGAAGCTCCTGGATCTATTAAAGTGATACCTAAAACAAAAGAAAACTATATTTCATTCACTAAATTTATTCCGATTTCTACCGGGGAAAGCATCCAGGTCCGGTTTGTAGATTCTTTCAAGTTTTTAGGAACTAGCTTAGAAAAGTTGGTTAATACCATGAAAAAACAAGAATTTAAACAATTAAAATCTTATTTTCCTAATAAAAAACAATTTAACCTACTGACTCGTAAAGGAGTGTATCCATATGACTATATGTCTCAATGGGAACGTTATGAAGATATATGTTTACCATCTAAAAAATATTTTTTTAACTCCATAACTAATGAGACAGTGACCGACGAAGACTATGAACACGCTCGGTCTGTTTGGTCAGTATTTAATATTCAAAACATGGGTATGTACACAGATTTGTATCTCAAAACAGATGTTCTATTGCTAACAGATGTATTTGAAAATTTTCGAAAAACTTGTAAACTACATTACAATCTCGATCCCGCGTTCTATCTTACAGCACCAAGTCTATCTTTTGATGCAATGCTTTTAAAAACAGGAGTTAAATTAGAATTGATTAGTGATATTGAAATTTTTAGAATGATACAAAAAGGTATTCGAGGAGGTGTTTGTATGTGTTCTAAAAGACATGTCAAAGCCAATCATAAATATTTAGATACTTACGATCCAACACGTCCAAATTCATTTATCATATATTTAGATTGTAACAACTTATATGGTTATAGCATGTGTCAATCCCTACCCTATTCCGATTTTAAATTTATGAATAGACAAGAAATTGATTTTTTACAATTGAACTTAGCAAACATCAGTGATACTGCGGAAAACGGTTACATTCTTGAGGTTGATTTAATATATCCGGAGAATTTGCACATGCAACACAATGACTTTCCCTTTTGTCCAGAAAAATGCTTGCCACCTGGTGGTAAGAATAAAAAGCTAATACCTAATTTGTACGATAAATATCACTATGTTATTCATTACGTACATTTAAAAAAATGTTTACAGCACGGTTTAGTATTAAGAAGAATCCATCGCGCTATTATATTTAAGCAAAGTTGTTTTTTAAAGCAGTATATTGATATTAACACCCAGTTACGTCAAAAAGCAGAGTCAACGTTTGAACAAGACTTTTTCAAATTATTAAACAATAGTATTTTCGGAAAGACTTTGGAAAATAATGAACATCGAATAGACGTAAAGTTAGTAAACAAGTGGTGTGACTCAAACAATAAAACAAAAAAGACTACTTGTGCTGAAAAATTGATAGCCAGCCCATATTTTCATAGCGCCTCTGTATTTTCTGATGATCTAGTGGCAATCCAAATGAAGCCTGTGCGTATTATACTTAATAAACCAATTTACATAGGGTTTGCAGTATTAGAATTGTCTAAGACTCACATGTACGACTTTCACTACTCTATCATAAAACCTTTTTATGGTAACCGAATTGAATTGTGCTATACTGACACAGATAGTCTAGTATATGATGTACAGAGTAATGATGTTTATAAAGACTTCAAGCTCCATTTTCTAAAATATTTAGATACCAGCAATTATGACTGTAGCAATGAGTATAACTTACCAATTATTAATAAGAAGGTTCCAGGACTATTTAAGGATGAAATGGGGGGCAACATTATCAAAGAATTCGTAGGACTGCGCTCAAAGCTTTATTGTATTAAAACGTTAAACAAAACAATTCAAAAGGCAAAAGGTACAAAAAAATGTATTACCAAAAAATTAAATATGTTAGACTATAAAAATGTTTTGTACAATTGCAATGTTATTCGCAAAAAAAATGTATTGTTTAGATCAATAAAACATGAAATATTCACTCAGGACGTAAATAAAATAGCACTTTCGAGCAATGATGATAAACGAATGCTATCGTTTGATAAAGTTTCTACTTTAGCCTGGGGTAACGCAACTATATTTATGTAATGCATTACCACAATTTAAATGTAATTACAGTAGTTACATTTTTAATATGTATTTTATTGATTGTAAATGATAAAACTTATGATGTCCTGAATGGATAGTTAGATAATCTTTCAACCTACCTACTGTGTTACCTACTATTATAAAATGATTGTTATTCTTTTAATGTGAATAATGTAATATTTTTGTGTAATGTAATTCAAATAGTATCGACAGAAGTTACTTTGAACCTGACTTTATTATGTATGCAATTCTAAAATGTGTGTATTCTTGGTGTCCCTTGTACTAGTTAGAGCTAAACAGTGTTTAAGAATACTACAGTGTTTAGGAATACTCTATACAACCTTAGGTACCTATATAGGTCTTATATAAGTTTACTTTTATTGATACTTATGTACACCTACTAAATATAATTATACTTAAATAAATAATATTTTATGTTCATAAATCTGTTTCATTTCTATTCCTGATTGATAACAATGCACCTAAGGTACATCAACAGATGTTTTGATCCAGGCTCATATTTGCTAATTTTTTCAGAGTATTATTTTTATATTTAATAAAATAATGACGAAAAAAAACATAAAAACAAAATCCAGACCGGAACAAATACTTAATGTTCCGTGCGGGAATCGAACCCGCGACACTGAATTTGGCACATTCATATACTAATACTTACCATTGTGACGCGATGACGAGCTCATAACCAATGCGCCAAATGTGTCGTCGAAATTGTGACAAAATACTGGATCGCTTTGAAGATGCATGCGCGGTGTAGAATTTGACACCGAACAGGTGCTCGGGCACGAGTTCAAACATGTTGAAACTTGAAATTGGTTAGCAGTAATAAAGCAAGTACTAAGCAAAATTATATACGTATGTATAAAATCTATACAATTCCTGATGACTAAGCACGCGCCGGCACAGGCGCGCTGCATTGAGAAATACAACACTTATCAGGTGTTCGCGCTGTCTACAAGGATACAGGTTCAAACTTGTCGAATTCAATTGTACTGTACAGACTATGGTTACACCAGAATATTCATACATCATAAGCAATATTGATAGTCTGTCATTTCATTACGCAGTCACTTGTTGGAGTGGACACATCGGTTCAAAGCAAATAATTCGTAAGTATATTCTGTTTTGTGTATCTTTATAAATTTCCTCTTTTGTTATAAAATTAAATAATATTAATGACTATTTTGTTTATTTCAGATCATCAAAAATGTGTGATTCTCCAGATATTATCGACTACTCACAATACGCTCAACGTTTTCCGACCCCGAGTTTAAGCTGGCATATCCCAGATTTCTCAGAACAACAAAATCCTCTCAACATGGATTCTAGGGCAAGACAAGACTGCAGACCTGTCAACAAGAAGCCTCGAACAAGGCGGGAGTGTCTAAAACAGAAGTCATCTCTACCTACAAGTCAATCATTCGTCATAAACAATGAGAAGAAAAAAGGTTTACGACTGATCCAGGTACAAGTGTTGGATATCAGCGAACAACAAGAACCTACAAGTGACAATCATGACGTGGTAATGTTAAGTGCTCAATATGTAGTGACTGAATCGGAGGACCATGTTATGGACGAGACGCATGCGTTAATTAATAAAATATCAAAAAATCTTTGTGGGGATAGATGTTATTATTAACTGGTATCATTATTTTGTAAGTGTCTACTTTATAAGTTGTTGTATTTAATTTGTAGTAATAAGCAGTAATAAATTATGTAAGTTATATCATAATTATTAATGGGTACTTATATTATTGTTAGGAATGTATGACGTATAGGTATGTGTAAACGTTTTAAGTTTTTATATTGTATAAGTTTTGAATATATAAATATTCACTATAATTAATATAAGTTTAGTAAGTATAATATAATTATTCAATATAAGTTTTAAATTCTATATATTGTAATAAACTACATAAAAATAAATTGTTTCATTATTTAAATTGTTTTTTTTTGTATTATCATTAATTTATTTATACTCGAACTCTAAATTAGCTCTAGTGTAATGATAATAATTGTAGGTTATTTGCTTTCAGTATTTTTATTAGAATAATTCGTTTAAAATCATGTTATATTTGCATTTTTATCATAAATTCATAAGAAATATCATTTTGCTGCAGCTAATTTAAAGTCTGTTATGTAGGTTACCCTGATTATAATAAATAAAACACTCTTATTAGATAGACATTTTTATTAAATGTTGAACACAATAATAATTAAAACAAATTAAATACAGACATATTATTATAAAAATACCACTTCCTTATACAGACAGCATTATTCAATGTACAATTCATTTTATGATTCACACAATTAAAATCAGTTTTATTTTTACAAAACTTTCTTTTTAATTCTGAAAAATTAGGACATCCCTTCTCACCTATGTCGATCACTTTACAGTTTGTACATAACTCTTTAATCCACTTAATCTTTTCCAAACCCTTCGTGATAATTTTTTTGTTTTCTAAGTATGGTAAAATAACGCGTTGAAACTCTTTGTAGTCTATGTAGCCCTCGCTCCAGTAAATTCCTCGATTTCTTTCTAGCCACCTCACCTGTTTTTTTTCTTCTTGTGTTAGGTAATGGAATGAATATGGTGGTTTTACCAAGAACGTCTGTGTATGATCCTGACTCGCAATGGTCAATTCTTTGACAATAAAATTATTTATAGAATCTTTAAATCCTTGGAGTTCCACTATAATAGTATCCGCCTTCATGATATCTTCTTAACAATGTTACTTAATGGTTTGTATTCAACAATGCAATCGTTCAGAATGAGACAGTATGCTGAAGTTTGATCTGGTATCTCTGAATCACTCTCAATTTCTACTCTCACATCTACAACCGGACCTGTCTTTAGATTATCCGCTTGTCTAGAGCAATCAATGACAAACAGCGGTGCTAAATCTCTAAACTGTTTTTCGCTTAATATGGGCTCCGGACGACGTCCGTAATACGACTGTTGAAATCTGGTGTATTGCTCGTATAATAAAGCGATTCTGTTATTAGCAAAACTCACATTTAAGTTTTCATACGGAAAATAAGTTGAATTGAGATATACTCTAACGTTTCGAACATGACAGTGATCGAATTGAGACATGTCCGAACTTGCATTGCTTTTCCTATTTGTCTGTAGTCCGATAATAATGTATCTTGGTTTTTCTATTTGAGATGAAGTTTTGATAGACCAGGTATGTTTTGTAGTTTTAGGTAAAGCTGGATATTCGTACAGATCCCAATTTCTGTATATCATTTGAAGTGGACGATCTTTTTCTAATACTTTTAACAAACCAATTTTTTCTTTGTCTGATACTTTAACATGCGGTACGCGCCATATGATTTTGTTGATCTGAACATCATCTACTACTTCGCCAGTATTAAGTTTTACAGCGTTCAAATTAGTATTACTTCGTAACAATATCAGTTCATGTCTACTATTTATTACAACTTTTTTAAAATCTTCAGCAAACCCAAGGAGGTTACGAAGTGGTATAGAAGCTGAAAATCTTCCTCCATCAACATTTTTTATGCCATCAATATTCCACCCCCAAGCATTAGACGTTTTTGATTCACTTTCGTTCATTGAAATTAGTGATTTCATGGTTGTTGTTATACCAGCATTTTTTATTTTATCAATCTCCACTCCATTTAGCTCATACCTAATGTCTTGAAACAAGTAGAGTAGAGCATTGTTCGTGAAATTAACACTAGCGGCTTTGTCCTTCGAATCTTTTTTGCTTACGATTACAGTTCCTTCCAAATATAGGGTGCTAGCTGATGGTAATATGTATAAGTCCTGTTGATTGATGGGTATGCGGATTTCATCGTTCCTGTTGAAACTCGTTACATATGGTTTGTAGGAATGAAATTCGATTCCTTCTATAGTATTATCAAAGGTCGGAGCTGATAAAACGTCTAAGATATTCATTTTAGCAATCCGATCGCTCTAAGAAATGCTTTATTGTCTTTTGTTAATTTTATTTTCTTCTTATTTCCTATCTTCTTAGATAGAGGTCTTATTTGATAGGTAGCTTGAGCAGAACTGATATTCTTTACTTGTTGAGACACATTTTTATTGTAATCAATCATTTTTTTCTTCTAAGATGTAAATATACCTGCACTTCTTCACCACGTAAATTGATTAATCGTTTGTTTATATCCAATAACCTGATATGTATGCAGCTTATGTTGTTTTGATTGATTGGAAAGTAAATTGCGTTCTTCGGGATTTCTATGATCCTGTAACCAGGTGGCACATTGAGTGCAAATTCGTGAATAATGTGGCTTGGTTCACCGTTTATGTATGAACCGCTTACAATATCACATTCAATCCTGACTACGGTCGTAGGTAGAATGTTGACTGGAGACTGTGACACATGCAATTTATTTGCTTTCAAGATTTGTTTGTTGAATCCTAAAAGTCTTCCAAAAGAGTCTTCTTTTATAAAGTTAACGTCTTTTGTACAGAAGATAGTAGTTTTCAAAGTATTATTATTGCACTGTAACTTAATCGATGCATCTTTTATTTTGGATTTTAAATAATCATTGATATCTTGCAACTCATAAGTACCCTCTGGTATTTCAATAACTTCGTTAGAACCATAATAGAATCTATTATTACTTTTATCAATGTTTGGAATAGCATTAAATGTTGAAAAGTGCAATAATGCACACTCATACTCTCCATCTAGTTGTAACGTATTGGGATAGTACGTAGATAACACTGACGAGTTTCCAGTTATAGACAAAGTGAGTGACATCTTGTAAATGATTGAAATTAAAGAAAAGCATATAATTTATAACATAATTTTATTCCAAAAAGTCGACAAGTATTCTAAACATAAATGACCACAATTTACCGAATTAAATGTTTGATATCTTGTATAGTTATAAAACACATTACAATTTTTGAAATATCGTATCAACTCCATAGGTGGTTTTAAATTTCCATAACTATCAAAATATTCACAATAATTGTAAACTTTGACATAAGCTACCCAATGCGTTCCATTGTTCTTAGAATCATCTAAGTTAACGATACCACATTCAATCTGTTTCGGCTTCTTAGGTAACCGATCCTTCATATATACCCCACGGAAATATGGTATGTCTCTTGAGTACTTTTGAATGTCCACATTAGTTAGAGGGCGATCGGGCAGCATATTTTTCAGTTTTTTGAAGATGTTATAAACAGGCCTTTACCACTTTTATACGGCTTTATGTATAATCCCTTGCCCACCATTAAAGCCTCCATAGCTTTATTGTGACGTTCCGATTCTTGTAAATGTTGTTTGCTGGCTTTGTAATCATTAACGGTTTTTGCAATACCCGCTGCACCACCAGCTAAAGTTCCTAAAGCCGATAAACCAGCGAAAATTGGGATCAAAGGCAGAACTCCTCCAGTCTTTGGTAGAGGTATTACTCGTGGTACCCGAATTCGATGACAGGCGTTTGGAAATATTTTTTTTGCTGCTAAGTATGCTGCTTTTATCAAAGTCTTATTATCGCTGCATTTGAGTTTCTTAATTTTTGATTTTATTTTTGAAACTAAGCTTTTAAATGTTTTGACCCCAGATCCAGACTTCAGTTTGGCTTTCATGACTTTGCTCACTAGCCAAGAGCTTAGTTTTTCACCTTTCCCCGCATCTTTTGATTTCAATCTTTGTTTAGCCATATTAAGTAGTTGTAAATCAGCTTTGTGACGATTTGTTAAATCTGGATGGTTTGCATATGCAATGTCGTGGTGCATACAAGCTTCGTCTAGCTTATTTACACCTCGGTCACCTCGTGCTAAGCGTTTCTGTAGTTTAGTACCTGGTCCGCAGTAATTGTAGCCAGGCAAATGAACTTCAAATGGTAAATTATTAATTATGTCGTTGACTAGTCCACCACCCTGCATTACTCAAAGTATAATGACAGAAATAAAAAAAGGAAATGATTATATTATAATATCTTAGCTCGTTATTGCAGCTTTTTCAATCCAACTGTTTTCTGCGCTATTAAGACCTAACCATTTGACATACAATTTATTACCTTTCTTTTTCAAAACCTTTTCTATCAAATAAACATCAGGATAATTCGATTTTTGAAGTTCTTGCTCGTAAAAACTTCCTAATATGTTTTGTTTTCGCTGATCTTCTAAGTGATATGTTACTGGTAAGGTTTTATTAACCTTTTTTATAACAAATAATTCAGTGGACCAATTAGGAGTGTAACCTTTCTCAAAATTATGTTTATATTTACTTATGCGAACACAATCACCAACTTTGAATTTAGGCTTCCATTGAACTGAATCATGTTTATTTGTTTTTGTTATTATTTTTTTAATTACTGATTCATTGGATTTATTCACATCAACTGGTTTAAATTGAATAGTGCGATGTTTTGTGTTATTATATTTATTCAATATATCTTCCAATGGTAGACCAAACCACTTGTAATTCCCGTTAAGGCTAAAATATTTATATAATTGATTTTTCAAGGTTCTAATAAGTCTCTCTACAATTGATGCCTTTTTAGTGGAGAACGATGAGTAATGGTTTATGTTGTGCTTCTTCATAAGCATTTGAAAAGTGCTGTTGTAAAATTCAGTTCCCTTATCGGTTTGTAAGTTAACAGGTTTTTTACGAGTATTAAGCAATATGTCTTCAAAAGCACGAGTAACATCAAATTTATTTTTTGATTTTATCGGTTTAGCCCACGCATACTTCGAGAAGCAGTCAATGACCACTAAAATGTAATTGTAACCTTTGTTAGACTTCTTCAGGTTTTGCATGTCCATTAAATCCGCTTGCCATAAATCGTGAATTCCTTTCAAAATAACAGAACGCCGGAGAAAATTTCGTCGTGCCGCTTTGTGTATTTCATTTACAATTTGCTCTTTTGCCATTACAGAGTTTTCTGAAGTATTTTGTCTACACCTGCTTTGGGGTCAAACTTATCTTGCAATTGAGTTAAAACCTCTGGTATCCTTGCTTTTAAAGTAGCTTGAACTGTATTCTGTGCGTCTCTTATGATTTGAGAACGCAATGATCCGATTAGCTTATTTACTTCTTTCAACGTATTCGCATTTATCAGATCTACATAACTCTTATTCACAGCGTCATCAGCTTCTATGGGTGATCTAATTCCTCTCAATCTAGTCGATTTTAAATCAAATTCTCCACTTTCTGATTTAATCAATGCATTTTCATTAAACTCGAACAGTTCTGATAAACGCATTCTTTTGTGAACATGATGACCAAATTTATCTATATTCATTATGACTGTATTTACAGAATGAAAGCTTCAAGTAAAATGAAAACAATATTTATTTTTCAAGATATTTATTTACTTATTAAATGACCTTCACGTAGTTCCTCTATGATGGATAATATTTCGTTATCTACTCCTGTATTTCCAGCTTCACGAGACGCTATAAGTAGCTTTAATCTTTCAACTAACTCGTTAGGATCATCCCAATATATGTAATCAGTATCTTTATTAACTTTTTTCAACATTAGCAAGCCTTTCCCTTTAGGTATATTAATTTTTTCTGTTAAATCGTTTTGCAATGTAAATAAAGGTTTTATTACATCCATATACTTTTTTCCCTTGTTACTCTTAATAGCTTTTTTCGGATCATAGTCACGTCTATGAGCATTTGTATGTAGTAACATCAACTTATAATTTTGTTTATCGTCTTCAGTAACCAAACTTAAATCGGGATCTTTTTTCAGCAGCAGTTGTTTTAAACCGGATGTATTTTTATATTTATTACCAGCCACGATTATAAATTGATCGTTAATTATTATGGGAGCAGAACCTAACATCAGTTTATCGCGTTCTACTCTGACCCCAAATGGAATGTCTGACAACGCTTCTGAAGATACTGACCAGGATGATGTATTTTGATTTTGATCAACTATTGATTCATACGAAGAGTCACTGTAAAATTCAGATTCATCTTCATCCCTTTCTGATCCTTCTTTCTGCAAAGTTTCATCTATAAAAGGGACTTCAGAATCTTCATTTTCAATAGCACGTGGACAAGGGGTTTGCTTGCTAGCTTTAGCAATTAAGTTCAGAGGTTCTGTTACAGGCTTAAAAACTGTATCCAGCGCTTGCTTAGTATCAATCTCAAAATTTCGCATTTTGCGTACTTTCTTCTTTACAGCTTCTGCAGCATTTACAATTTGTCTTTTCAATGATTTATCCATATTAGTAAAATTGACCCTATTCGGTGTAGCGTCGTGTGAAGAATAGTGAAGTCGTGTAGATGCAGTCTTTTATATTTGTATCCTTAATCAAAGACTACGAAAGTGTCAAACTTATTTCTATAACAACCTTTATTTTTGAAGCAATCTTTATTAATTACGACATAATTGAATGGTTCACTCCATATTTTTGAACACATTTCACGAAATTCACTCCAGCTCATGTCAGTATTGACGTGTTCTTCATAAACATGTCTCATATTAATTTCATCTTGTTTAAAAAGTACGATTAGGTTCGCGTTGTCTCTTATCAACTGTTTAGGAATTTTACTATATGATTGATTTAGATAAAAACAATCTATAAACTTATGTCTTCCCATTGCAAAATAATCACGCATGTTGCTTTGATTTTCACAAGCCACATCGTCAAATATAATTACAGAATTCGATTTTGCGTTGTGAACACTAAGTACTTGCTCATTTTCATGATACTTATGAAATGTAATGCCCGGTACACGTTGCAAAACTTTTTCTAAAAAAATGTATTTAGGTTGTTGCACGGTTTTCGAATATACATAAACATTTTGAAATCTTACACCATTCTCATGCAAAAGAAGGCCAATTAATAAATTGGTTTTTCCACAATTTGACGGCCCGCAAATAATGCATCGTATGGATTTAGGTAATAATTCTCCATGCCGAAAGCCAGATTCCTCCCGAGTCTGAACGCAGAGTTTGTTTACATGTAACGATTGTGGTTGTTTTACAAATTTCATGGTGACTCATTGAAACGGTTTATCAATAATGGGTCAATTAAACAATTACATAAACATTTATACGCGTGATGAGATAATATTTACTCAAGGTAACACGGTATCAAGGTAGCAAGGTAAACTGAGGTAGCAAGGTAGTTGATTCTATGAAACGATTTACACAAAAAATATGCCTCCACTACAAAAAGTACTACAGCTCCATCTATGACACATCGGATGAACTAACAAATCCTACATCGCGCAAGCAAAGTTTTCCTCGTCTTAAGGCTATAAGAACCGTCTGGTACCGTTATAAAAAATGTGTTGTTCACCAAGAATCCTGCTATGATATTGAGCGGTAATTCGTGTTTCTTAAAACGAAACGTCAAAACGTACCCTCCAATTTTCAGCTGAAATTGACAGAGGTGAACGAAGGAACGACAGGTAAATTCTATTCCACAACCATCGATATCAGAAATATTATTGGGAATTCTACCCCACCAGTGACGAAGGCGAACGGAGTGAGCCGTAGGAACGGCAGGTGGGGTAGAATGCCCAATAATATACTACTGACTGCGTTCATGCTCTTTCTCCAGATTAATTTATTTTCGACAGGTTATATGAGTTCATATAATTGTTTATTTTTTTACTTTTGACTTAGTTAAGTCATTTAGTTTTATTTTATACTAGCTGCTGCCCGCGACTTCGTACGCGGATTCTGTTGCTTATGCCAGCGGCACGGGGTCGTCAAAATCGAAC